>JAEPBF010000087.1:25522751-28125972 GCA_019739055.1 Passiflora organensis | reverse complement strand
AATCCGGTCACAAAATCCATCGTGACATGCTCCCTCTTCCATTCTGGAACCAGAAGTGACTGTAGTAAACCAGCAGGTCTTTGAAGCTTGATCTTTACTTGTTGGCATACAAGACATCAAGCAACGAACTCAGCAATGTGGTGGTTCATGTTCGGCCACCAATACTGCTCCTTCAATTCTTGGTACATCTTAGTTCTACCAGGATGGATAGCAAACTTTGAACTATGCACCTCAAACAAAATCAGATTGTGGCATACATACCCGGTTTCTAAAGACAGGAACCCCATTGTCTCGCACACTGAAATTGCGAGCTAAGGCATCAACACCATCAGAGAATTACTTCCGAATTTCAGCCAACCTTGTGTCTTCTGTTTGCTAATCTGGATCTCCTCAATCAAGGTAGGCGTGACTTCGATCCATGCCAACAACGAACCAGAAAAATCAGTGCGAAGATACACACGTGTAGCTTCCAAATCCAGCCACATTGGCATGTATTGGGTGCGTATGTAAGCCAACACTGATGTGGAAGGAGGATGAATCTTTATGCTCAACGCGTCACCAAAAACATTCGCCTTTCTCAGATGATATTCGATGATCAGATAGTAGTTCTTAATCAGCTCTACCTATCTTCATTTTCTCATGTTTAATTCTTTTTGCTTAAGGAGATACTTCAAGATTTTGTGATCGGTGAAGATTCAGTACGTCTAGCCGTATAGAGAGTAGCACCATATTTTCAACACAAACACCATGGCTGCAAGTTCCAAATGACGCGCAGGATAATTGCTTTCATGCGGTCGCAACTGTCAGGAAGCATAGGCAACAACTTTCCCATTTTGTATCAATATGAATCCAAATCTAGATTTTGATGCATCGCTGTACACCACGCACTCTTTCGCATCGATTGGTAAGGTGAGGATTGGTGCGGAAACCAATCGGCTTTTCAATTCTTTGAAACTTCACTGGCATTTCTCGTTCCACACGAACGACTCTCCTTTGTGTGTCAACTTCGTCAATGGTCCAGCAAGCGATGAAAAATTCCCCACAAAGCGACGGTAGTATCCAGCTAAACCAAGGAAATTAAAAACTTTGGACACAGTTCGTAGGGGTTCCTAAGTAACTACGGCTTCAATCTTCTTTGGATCAACTAACACAACTTTAGCTGAAACAACATGGCCAAGGAAAGCAACTTCACGTAACCAGAATTCACATTTGGACTACTTTGCGAACAACCACCAATCCCTCAGAATATTCAGCATAATCCGTAAGTACCCAGCATGTTCTTCTTTCGATTTTGAATAAATCAAAATGTTATCAATGAAGACTATCACAAATTTGTCGAGAAACTCACGGAACACATGATTCATCAGGTCCATGAACATGGCTGGTGCATTAGTCAAACCAAATGGCATAACCAGAAATTCATAGTGGTTGTATCGCGCTCTGAACGCAGTCTTCGGAACATCAACATCACGAACTCGTAATTGATGGTATCCTGGTCTAAGATTGATCTTGGAGAATATGGCTGCACCTTGAGTTGGTTGAACAAGTCATCGATGGGTGGTAGTGGATACTTGTTCTTCACGGTCACACGTTTCAGCTGCTGATAAATGATGCACAATCGCAGCAAACCATCTTTCTTCTTCACGAACAAGACAGGTGCTCCCCAAGGTGACATTGGGTTGGATGGCGATGACAACCTTGTCATCGTCAGAGATACGCAAAAATAGGGATACGAGGCATAAGGTGTCCATCCATTCACGAGCCGCAGCAGCACCGGCTGAACTGTTGAAATCTTTACATCCCAATTGACAAGTTTCCTTCAGCAACTTTGTAATAACGACTGGGAGTCTCTCAGCTTCCTTAGGATGACCCGGCCGTACAAGTTCAAGTGGAGGAATAGGATCTTCCACGGACGTGGGTGCAGGAGCATTCTGAAATTTTACTTCCATACATTGTTTGTTTGCAGTGATCCCTTGTAATAGATTTAGAATTTGTGCCATCACAGGAACGATGGCTGGTGTGGCTGGTGTCTTAGGTTGGTTCTCGAGCTCAGCTTGCCCTCCTTGCTCAATTTGGGCATTTGGCTCCTCTTCCTCAACAAGTTCCTGTTCGGCCTGAACCCCATACCTACCACATCAATCCCTTTTTAGACTCGGCCTTGCCATAATATACGAACACACAATTGTTACTCAACATTTAACCAAATACAAATACTAGGAAAAGAAGTGGTACCTAGTGGAGAGACGAGCACTGAGCAATATACATATTCTGGAAAATAAAACACACATGCACACAAGTATACAAGTTTCAAAAATCACATGCACACATGAGAATGCACACTCGGCAATCACATTAACACACACAAGCATTCGACAGTAGTCATTCAAGCATTCGGCAAGCACAAGTTCACACAAATTACACTCGGCAACCATCATACAAAAACATACCCGACAATACTTGGCAGCACACAATCATCTGACAGCAAACACATACACATACACATATACTTGGCAATAACAAAGAACATAGCAAAGCACACATCAAACATACAATGCATAAGAGCACACATCAAACATACAATGCATAAGAGCACACATCAAACATACAATGCATAAGAGAACACATAAATACACAACAAATCAAACAATCAAGCACATTATTCAAATACCAGGCTTTTAGCATCAGATTATTTTTGGTATTAGCCCCCAAGAGAGTGGGTGTGTGCGAATGTTCTTCCTTACAAACACAAAACCAACAAACAAGTTAGCATATAACAAATCATATTGCCTAAACCATGCTCTGCTACCAAACCTGTAAGGACCCAAATTCTAACCTATTAGGACCTTTACCAGCGTAAAACCCAAAAAAACCCAAAACCAAGGACCTTTCTGAATCTCACAAGGCTTATCCCCTTATAACCGATTTTAACAAATTTTATTCTTATGCAGTTAAAGGTTGGAGCATGATATTGAACAAGTATTCTGGTATCATACGAAATGAATAAAAACATCAGCAAAAGTCTTTAAATTTAATTAATAAAATCATAACACACAAGTCCCACAGAGATCTAAATATCCAGCAAGTAAACCTCCAACATAATTCGGAAACAAACAAGCAAAGTAGGAACTTGAAAAAACAGAAAATAATCCAATCATAGTTGATGTTATATACGCAAGCAATCAAGGAACAGGTATGCAAATGTGATGCGATATCGACCCGCCGTGCAACCTTGATTCTCATAAACTAGTACCACGAACAGCGAATGTACCTAAGTGTGAAAAATGGTGAAAACAACAGCATCAGATTACAAGAATCATAGTATGGTCATAACATCATAAGATCTATAGAAACTTTAGACAAACATCTTCCAAACAACATCAAATCGGCCTATATAACTAAAGGAAATCATGCATTCATCATTAAAATAAGAAGGGATAGGGCTTAAAGCTAAGGCTGAGGGTGGACTACAAACACTTCTGAAAATCAAAAGTACAAAGGCAGGTAAAACATCAATCAATCTCATCAATAGGAAATGTCATCCCCTTCCACCTATGTTGTCCAAGGCTTCACTGCATAAAGGTTAAAAGGTTAGCACACAAGCTAATCAGCAAGCCTATTCATCTTGCCGTACAAGAACAAGGCATTTAAGTCACACAAGGACAAGGGAATCAAAACCACACAATGACAAGGGCATCCAAACCACACAAGGATAAGGGCATATTGCCACAAAAGGATAAGGGCATATTGCCACAAAAGGACTAGGCATCCAGCGTGTGCAAGCTAGAGATTGCCATCTATATGACTCTCATACCTGTAAGAACCTCTCCTCTCCCAAGGAGCATCAACATTTACCCTGAATGGCCACCGGAAAAGGATCCTAATATTAAAACACATACAAGCTTACGCAAGCAAAGACAAGGCATAATACCACAATAGGGTATCCTTAGTGATGTCAGAACACAATCAGCACATTCAATTTACACAACACATGCAAGTTAGGCAATCATATCCTATCTCAAGAGTTTGAAATAGCCTAGAGGATCACATCTTAATCTTAAATTCAAGTATACACTATCCAACATATGTGTATACAATCATCAACAAGTATATGCACCGAAATCAATATGCAAACAACAAGGATCTCTGAAGAAACCGATGAGGCATAGATCCTATCGCTCTTGTCTCTAAATAAGAAGCTTTTCCTTTTCCTTTGTTCAAGGGATCTGAGCAACCTATAGCTTCATAAGGCAAAGACAAAACCAACATAAGCAAGCATACTTAATAATCAAGTAGATATCCTATTTCCTTACCAATTCCACTCACCAAACCTATCAGAAACTAGTGATTAAATACCGTAGGTGCCTCACCTTTTGGATGTGTGATGCGATAGCCAAGAACTTAACAAGAATCAACCTAAATTACCATCCCAATAAACATACAAATTTTGGCACTAAGAATAAGGCAATAGAGCAAATTGCGATTTCATGTATACAAGCCTTAAAAGTTGTTATTTCATGTTAATAAAGAAGGATTAGGTGTTAATAACACATACAATCAAAAGGAACAAGATTAGAAACCAATAGGTTAGTCAATTGATCAAAATTGGCAATAATAGAGTAAAAGGTAGGGCATGCCAATTTCATGTATAGAGAAGATTCAAAGGATGAATTCATGATTTTACAACATGAATGAATGCTAAAAAATCATATGAACAAAAGGAACAATAACAGAAATCAATTGAAGGAAGAATCACATTATTTTGGCACCAAGACCTACTGATTATGATTTGAATTGCAACTATGAGGAACTAACCTTATGTTGATCAAAAAACGATAGTTAGATATAAGATGGAAAGAGCTTTCTAACGAGCTATTATTTGTAGTAATCCGACAAAGGATGAAAGAGTTATGCTAGGATGAAAATCAAGAAATTTTGGCAGCAATAGGGTATGGTGTAGGGTTTGTTCACTTGATAATTTTGTGTGTTTCTAGTGCGGGATATAGGTGTGGCAGGCTACCTCTTACTATAGGGTGTTTATGGGATTAATTTCCCTTCTTTAAAGGCTAGATAAGGGAAGATAATCATCATAATTAAATTATGGAATTATCCTTCATTAATTTTAGGAATTTTATCTCCTAAAGTAAGATTGAACCAATAAGGAAATAAATCAAAGGGAAATGAAACCATAAATGATTACAAGACCTTCCATACCATTTTTGGATATCACACATCTATATTTCAATGGCAAAACGGTCATTTCACCTGCACTGGCTTCTGGACTTCTAGGACTAAAAATTCGGGGTCTCACAGAATCGGCCAAGTTGCATATCGACTTGCCTTGCCTTTGAATATGGAGAGAATTCACAACGTGTTTCACATTTTGATGTTGAGAAAGTATGTCAAATATTCTGCTCATGTTCTTGATAAACCACTATTTGAGGTTGCTGAAGACTTATCATAACCTCTACAGCTACATTCCATACTTGACTGGTCAGTTCATGAGCTTCGTAGTTGAAGCATGCCTATGGTTCGAGTTGTTTGCATAATGGCCAAGTCGAGGAGCTGTCTTGGGAGACTGAGGAATCGATGCGAGCGAGATTTCCTCACTTATTTTCTTATGTACTTGTGCTGAAATTTCGACGACAAATTTTTTATGAGGGGAGGATGTGAGACGTTGATCCTTCCTAGATAAATGTCCTAGAAGTATGGGTACCAATGCAGTTAAAATAACCATTTTGCTCCTGAAGAAATGGATGCGTGATGGCCAGAAATGATTGTGATGATTCTTTCCTATTTTTGTTCATTTCAATTCCTTCATATTTCATATCTTTCTTATTTGGTTTCTTTCCTATTCTGAAATTTTCTAGAAGATTTTTTTTCCAAATTTTATTCAAAAGTATATTCTAATCGTTATTTGAGAATATCTAGGATTAAAAGTAGGAAAAATTAATCCCCTAAAAACCCTATAAATACCCTAGCTGACTACCTTATTCCACATACCAGAAAATCCCTCTTTATTCACGAAATTAGACCCTCTTCTTCTCCATAAGTGCTGACTTTTCATCCCTAACCGAAATTGCTTAATATTCAGCAGATTTCTGTGTATAATAGCTTGTTGGAATCCTCTTTTCCTCCTGCATCTTATTATCTGGGTTTAATCATCAGAAGGTTACTCTCAAAATTTTTAGGGATGTGTGCTGAGATCCTTTTTTTTTCGGTTGGTTTTAGTTTTTGTTTCTCTTTTTTGTATGAGTGTTTGGCACCTATTCCTATTGTAATATAATGAAATCTATCCTTGTATCCTTCTGTAAGCAAAAATCGGTAACCCTACCTATGTTTCCTATGTATGCCAGAATTTATACAATGAATGGGGGTGGATAATCAGGTTAATTCTTATTGAGTTCTTGGCCATCACATCACGCATCTAAGAGGAGGTTCCAACTACATCTGGTTACTGGTTTTTGGTAGGTTTGGTGAGTGGAATTGGTAAGGAACTAGGATGTTTATTTGGTTTCTGATTATGTATGCTTAGTACGGTATTGTCTTTGCCTTATGTTTGATTAGGTGGTTTTGATCTTACTGATAAAGAAAAAGGACTAGCTACTTGTTTAGAAACAAGAGAGGCAAGATCTATACCTCATCGGTTTCTCCAGGAATCATTTGTTTTTATGATGAATTCGGTTTGTGTTTTCTGAATGTGCATGCTTGTGGTTTAGTATGCATGCTTGTGGATGGATTTCATGATTCCTTAAGTGATTTGTGGATCCATGTGCTAAGGATTGAATACATATTTTGGTTATACCATGTGTTATTGACTTGCTGATTGAATTATGATATGATTGAGGATGCCTTGTTGTATAGCTATGCCTTGTACTTGCTTATATGTGCTTGTACTTGTTTGTTATGTTAGGATCCTTTTTTCGGTGGCCATTCAGGGTAAGTGATTAATGCTCCTTGTGAGAGGAGAGGAACTTACTGGTATGGGAGTCGTATGGGTGGCAACACCCAGTAACAGCTCGTTGGATGCTTAGTCCTTGTGTGGCTAGAAGCTTAGTCCTTGTGTGGCTAGTTACCTTGTCCTTGTGTGGCAAGATGTCATTATCCTTGTATGGTTTGGATGTCTTTTTCCTTGCGTGGCTTGGATGCCTTTTTCCTTGTGTGGCTTGGATGCCTTGTCTTTGTGTGACAAGATGGAAAGGTTTGCTGATTATTTTATTTGCTAACCATTTACCCTTTGTGCAGCTAAGCCTTGGACAACATAAGCGGAAGGCGATAGCCATTCAATTGTACAAATCAAATGATGAATTACCTACCTGTGTACTTCTATTTTTAGTAGTGTTCTTAGTCCTCCCAACACTTACTGACTTCGGCCTAGCCCATTATTATGCATCCTTGCTATTTGTTTGATCCCTTTGCTAGTATATGCGATCTGATATGTTGATTGGGAAATGATTGTTTAGATTTCTAAAGATCTTATGATGTTATGACCCTAATGAGATTCTTGTAATCTCATCCCACTGTTTTTCCCATTTTCAAGATTAGGTACATGTTCTGCCAATGGTATTGGGGTGAGATCAAGGCTACATGGCGGGATGATATTGCATCACATTTGCATGTCATTTTCCTTGCTGGTCGATTACACAATTTTGTCTATTCAAGCAAACCTGATAGGACTACTTTCTGGTTTTTGAATGATTGTTCTTTACCTCAAATATTCGAGAACATATGTTGGATCTTTAGACTCCTTTAGGACTTGTGTGCTATTGTTCCTCTAATTATTTATAAAGACTTTCGCTAATGATTTTTGTTCACTCCATATGATACTAAATTGTATGTCTTAGTGTTAACATGCTCCAACCTTTTAAAGCAGAAGAATGAACCTTAAAATTGGTAATTAGTGTGACTAGAGCCTTGTGAGATTTGAATAGGACCTTTTGAGGGCTTATTTAGGTTTCATAGTGGTAAGGATCCTTATAGGTTGGGTTTGGGTCCTTACAGAAGGTCACCATGGGAGAGAATGTGTTTGTTGTGCTCTAGAAGCATATGCCTTAGAAGTGCAAAGATCCAAGCATGTGCTCTATTCTATTCAAGATAGGTGGAAAACAGGTGGCATATACTATGTGAGATCTTGGGGCCTCCATCAATGTTATGCCTCTATTGATGTATCACTCACTAAATTTTGGCAAATTATAGATGATAGGTGTAGTCATACAATGGACTGATAGATCAATAATGTATTTTGAGTTGTTTGTGACTACAAATTTTATTGAGAAAATTATTAGACTGTGTTTAAGGTGTGCAAATGATATATATTGATTTTTGGTACTTGATTGGTGATATTTGAGGAATTTAGTATCAATTATCTTTGGCTATAAATGGTTATGGTAAGGTATGTGATGGTGGTTATTCGATGATATTATGGATATATTCGAAGTTTAGAAAAGGGATATGTTCAGTAGTGGAGGATTTTATGTTAGTTATAAGAGATGGCAAGTTGTATGCCAAGTTCAACAAGTGTGAGTTGTGGTTGTCTAAGGCTGGTTTTCTTGACCTCGTAGTCTCTGAAAAAAGAATTGTTGTTAATTCTAAGAAAAGTCTATTGTTAAGTGGTAAGCACCTAAGAGTCTTGCTAACATCTAAGGTTTCTTATATTTGGATGGTTATTAT
This sequence comes from Passiflora organensis, assembly GCA_019739055.1. NCBI lineage: Eukaryota > Viridiplantae > Streptophyta > Magnoliopsida > Malpighiales > Passifloraceae > Passiflora > Passiflora organensis. The sequence goes on along the minus strand of JAEPBF010000087.1, from coordinate 28,117,305 downwards.
TGAAGGTATGGAGGATTTCTCTTTCCTTGCTGCCTCTTTGAATTGTTTGACAAGGAAGGGTGTGAAGCTTGATTGGGATGCTAAGTGTGAGGAGAGTTTTCAGAAACTCAAGGACCGTCTTACATCTGCGCCTTTCTTGATTCTTCCCATTTCAGGTATGGGTTACAAGGTGTACAATGATGCTACAAAGCAAGGTTTGGCTTTTTGCTTATGCAGGGGATAAGGTGGTTGTATATGCATCTTATCAGTTGAGACTACACGAACATAACTATCCTACCCTCAATCTTAAGTTGGCTAGGATTTTGTTTGCTCTAAAGATTTACTGTCACTACTAGTATGGAGAGACTTGCAAGATCTTCATAGATCACAAAAGCCAAAGGTATATTATAATTCAGAGGGAGCTGAATATGAGGGAGAGGATGTTGTGACAACCCCAATTCCTAACTATTACTATTTGCTCCGATTAAGGTCATCACCGCCGTGAAACCCAAATAACCCCAAATGACACCTAGGACCTATCTGAATCTCACCAGGCTTATCTTTAACTTTCGTCTTTAGCATGTTTATTTTAATGTTTAGCAACAATTGGAGCATGATATTGGACAAATATTCTAGTAACATACGGAGTGAATAAAATATCAGCGGAAGTCTATAGATGAAATCATTGGGTTCATAACACACAAGTCCCATAGGGATCCAAACAATCAGAAAGAAATCCTCCAACATATTTCGGAAATAGCAAGAAAATGAGGGTTCTTAAAATAAACTAGAAAGTAGCTCAATCATTTATGTTATATGCGCAAGTAAACGAGTATGCAAATGTGATGCGATATTTCCCCGCCACGCAGCCTTGATCTCACACACTGGTACCACGGATAGTGGATGTACGTAAGCCTGAAAAATAGTAAAACAATGGTATCAGATTACAGGAATCTCAGTAGAGTCACAGCATCATAAGATCTGCAAAAACCCTAAACACAAATCACCCAATTCACATTAGATCATTCCTAAACAACTAAAGGGGATCACGCAAGTCAAGAACCAATCAAAAAAGGTTAGGGTCGAGTCTATGGTTGAGGGAGGACTACGATCACTTCCAAAAAATCAGAAGTACACAGGCAGGTAGAACTCATCAGATTGCTCTTGAAAATGAAGAAGAAAGGTAGTTCAGTTCCACTTGTGTTGTCCAAGGCTTACTGCACAAAGAGTAAACAGTTAACACACAAGGTAATTAGTAAGCCTATTCATCTTGCCACACAAGGACAAGTCTTCCAAAGCCACATACGAACTAGGTCATCCTAAACCACACAACGAGAAGGGTTTCCTGCCACACAAGGACCAGACATCCAATGCGCGCATGCTGGGCTTTGCCACCCATACAACTCCCATACCAGTAAGAACCTCTTCTCTCCCTAGGAGCATCAGCGTTTACCCCAAGTGGCCATTGGAAAAGGATCCTGACACACAAACATGTACAAGCACACACAGGCAAGTACAAAGCATAATTCCACAACAAGGTATCCTCAATCATGTCAGAACATAATCAACATATTCAATTCACATAATATATGCAACTTAGGCATTCAATACCTAACTCAGGGGTTCGATATAGCATATGAGATTCATATCTCAATCCGAAATTCATACTCTCACCCTACAATCAAATCGCATGTAATACAACAAGGCCAGGTATCAAAAATATCAAAAAAATAACAGGGGTCTCTAGAGAAACCGATGAGGCGTAGATCCTACCTCTCTTGTCTCTGAACAAGAAGCTACTCCTTTGCTTTTATTAGGTAATTCCGAACCACCTATAATATCACCAAGCAAAGACGAAAACAAACTAAGCATGCATATTCAATAATCAATTGAATACCCTATTTCCTTACCAATTCCACTCACCAAACCTATCAGAAATCAGTGATCAGATGCTGCAGGTGCCTCCCTCTTGGATGTGTGATGTGATAACCAAGAACTTAACAAGATTCAACCTGAATTACCATTCCAATTAACTATACAATTTTTTTCGCTAAGAGTAGGGCATAGAACAATTTCGACTTTAAGCATAGAAAGGTTTAAAAGAAAGAAATTCATGATCATACATCATGAATAGATGCTAAGCAATCATAAGAATAGGTGAAGCGACAACAGAAATCAACCGAAGACAAAAACTGTAGAAATTTAAAAACCTAATTCCATCGCTGATTTTCATCTTAACCTTAGACAAGGAAATATTTATGTCCAAATAACAAAATATATTTTTTTGGAAAGAAGATGAAAAGATCTTTCCAATAAACTATTATTTGTAGAGATATAACAAACGATGAAAGAGTTAAGCTATTCTGAACTTCAAGAAGATTTGGCAGTGCCGCCTAATTTCAACTTAACCTTAGTCTAGGAAATATTTATGTCCAAACAACAAAACATATATGGTTGAAAAGAGGATGAAAAGAGCTTTCCAACAAGCTATATTTGTAGAGATGCAACAAACGATGAAAGAGTTAGGTTATTCTGAAGTTCAAGAAGATTTGACAGTGCCGCCGAATTTCAACTTAACCTTAGAGAAATAAATAATAACCTCCCAATGAATAACCAAAGATGGTTGGAAAGAGGATGAAGAGCGCTTTTCAACAAGCTATTATTTGCAGGGATCCGATAAACGATGGGAGAGTTATGCTGGTTTAAAGTTTCAGCAAATTTTGGCAGCTATAGGGAGCTGTAAGGGTTTTAGGCTATACGAGTTTTGTGTGTTTTCTATGAATGATTTTTGTGGGGTTGGCTTCCTATTTATAATGGATGGGTATGGAATTAAGATTACTAATTTAAAGGCTTTATTAAAGTAAGATAATTACTAGATAATTAAATTCTTTAATTATCTTCCCCTATTTTTAGGGATTTTAAATTTTAAGGCAATTATCTAGCTATAAGGACTTAGATTAAAGGGAATTAAAACCAGAATTAACTACCATACAACTCTTACCAATTTCGGCCATCACACATCCTTTCCTTTAGGGGAAAAATCATCTTTTCACCTGCACTGACTTCTGGACTTCTAGGACTCAAAATTCGGGGTCTCACAGATGTGGTTTGAGTTGATAAAGGATTATGACCATATCATCAAATACCACCTCCGAAAGGCTAATTTTGTTGTTGATGCTCTTAGCCGTAAATCCTTTACTTCCTTGTCTTATAATTGGGAGATTTACTTGCCGTTGCTTGCTGATTTGTGGTCCACAGGTACTTCATTGGCAATTGATAAGAGAAGGGTGTTGTTGGTTAGTTGTTGGTTTGGCCTATTCTAATAGACGATGTTTGGGATGCTCAGAATTATGATCCGGTATTGGTGGGAGTGAGAGTTGGTCTTTCAAGGGATTCACACTATGGTTACAGAGTCCGAGATGATGGTGTATTGTTGTTCAAAGCCAGATTTGTGTCCGATGGATGAAAGGTGGAGGAATACAATTTTTTCCCAGGTTCATTTTTTCAGTTTATTCTTTGCACCTTGGAGGTACAAAGATATATCGAACTCTTAGAGAGGTGTATTGGTGGGGGGGTAGAAAGAGGAATGTTGCTCAGTATATTGGCAGATGCTTGACTTGCCAGCAAGTTAAGGCTGAGAGATAGCAACCTAGTGGACTGTTATAGCCTCAGATATGTAGGTAGCTTTCCTAAATCTCATAGAGAGTATGATGCAATATGGGTAGTGGAGGATCGGCTCATTTCCTACCTATTAGGTTGGGTCTTCCGTTGGAGTGCTTAGTATAGTTGTATATTCAGGAGTGCCGATGTCTATTGTGTCTGACAGAGATCCCCGCTTCACATCGAGATTTTGGGGTCAATTGTAGAAGGCTCTGGGTATGCAATTGAGTTTCAGTACCGCATTTCACCCACAAATAGACAGTCAGTAAAACAGGACTATTCAGACTCTTGAGGATATGCTAAGAGCTTGTGTTTTTTATTTTAAGGGAAATGGGATTGTTATATGCTGTTGGCTGAGTTTTCATAGAATAAATTTCAGACAAGTATTGGTATTACACCTTATGAGACATTGTATGGGAGAGCTTGTCGCACTCTATTATTGTGGAGTGAAGTTGGTAAGAGGAGATTGAATGGATCAAAATTGACAAATTTAATCTTGGATAAGTTGAAATTGATTCGAGACAGGTTGAGAACGGACCAGGACCGCCAAAAGAGTTATACAGATAACAGGAATGGGCCTTTGGAATTTGCAGTTGGTGACAGAGTATTTCTGAAGGTAGCACCCTGAAAGGGAGTGATACACTTCAGGAATAAGGGTAAGCTAAGACCTCGTTATATTGGCCCTTATGAGGTTATCAAGAGAATTGGTCTTGTAGCTTATCGATTGAGTTTTCCTCTAGAGTTAGAGAGAATACATGACATGTTCCATGTATTGATGTCGAGGAGTTATATATCGTATCCCAGTCATGTGTTGGAGACACCTCCTTTGGAGATAGTAGAGGATTTGTCTTACCTTACTCAGTCGGTGTCTATCCTGAACAACTCCTAGAGAGTCTTGCGGAGCAAAATAATTCCAATAGTACGTGTGCTTTGGAGGAGTCCCCAAATAAAGAAGGAGACATGGGAGACTGAGGCTGAGATAAGGAGAAGATTCCTTCAGCTTTTTGCTTAGTGAGTTTTTTGTTTACCTTTGAGTACTATTCTTTATTTTCCTTTACGTTTATATTATTGTTGTGTTTATTGATATTGCTGTTGTGGTTATTGATATTATTGTTGTGTTTTTGATATTGACATTGTGTTGGAGGATATTTACAGTGTTGAGGAGATTGTGGTAGCGTTTGAGGATATTATGGATGTGTTGGTGATATATTGTTGCTTGTTGTTGCACTTAAGGAAAGTTTGGGACGAAACTTTCCTTAAAAGAGGTAGAATGTAAACCCTGGGTTTTTTACTGCCACATGTTGTCGTTGGTTCATTTTTGTCTTTATTACCTAAAAGCAGTTTTATAGTTTCATTTCTTGGTGTATTTTGTATTGGATGAGATATTTATGTGACACTATGATTTTAAAGTATTGTTTGGCATGTATGTGTGGATTATATGGTATGGTGTGAATTGTTTTAATTTTAAGATATAGTTTATTATTTTTTGGATGATATTGTATTTTTATTTAAATATTTGTTAGTAAGAAAATTATAATTTTTGGTTCATTACAAAGATATGATTTTTTTACGAATTTTCATAATTTTTTGACTTACTTCTTATTTATTAAGATTTTTCAAAATTTAAAAATTTTTTCTGAATTTATTTTATTATTTAAAATTAAGTAAACAATATAAATATATTATTAATTCTAAACGACGCCGTTTAGGTCTCAGATCTATATAAAAAAATTTCTTTTTCTTTTTTTTTTCCTTCCTTTCTCACTCCTCACTTTCTTCCTTTCCAGAGCTTTCCTTTCTTCTCTCCGATCCGGAAATTTCAGTATTGTCGTCCATCCCCCATTCGCCACAACACAACCATCAAAAGCTTCATCGTCTCGTCAGTAACTTGCAGTCGCTGGTAGCTCTCTGATTCCTCGTCGGGCTTTCCCTCCTAGAGCTCATGAAAGTCACTTTCTTTGAGAAAAAAATCATCAATTTGATCTATTATCAGTGAGTAATCATCAAAATTCATGTTGATATGTGTTCCTGACATCTCTAGCTTCAGTTTGATGTAAAACGTTTTGAAAATGGTTGAGTTTTGACAGACTAAAATTTTTGGTTTTGTTGCTAGTCCAGCTGTCATCCGATCACTGCCCAGTCATTGCTCGGCCACGCATCGTAGCATTGCCACTACCGTCTGGCCACATATCTCCTCCATATCCCGAAGCACAAAATTTTCTCCATTACCTAATTTCGACATTCCGGACGAGATGGTATTGTTGGTTCTGCTTTGATTTATATTTTATGAGATATAAAATTTTAAAGATTTTCTTGTCAAACATGTTATGGTTTTAAATAATATTATGTTAATAAAAATATAATTTGAGGATTTATCAACCTAATTCCGGATTTCTTTGTAATTTTCAGAAAATATGAATTTGTCTCGTTTTGCATGTTGGCTTGTATAGATAGTAATTATATGTTTGGTATATTATGCAAACGTATGATCTATGTTGATTGTTGTTGTAAGACCTCGTCCCTCAAAGTGCCTAGTCAGCGTGACCATATAGTTAGACCGTCAAATTTTGGTCCGTGGTGCATATTTGACCAACTTGAATGAGCTTGACAAGTTTGACTCGAGAGTTGACAATTGACCCAACAGTTGACTTTTATGGTGGACACAATCATAGAAATCCTAGGTGTGCATCTAGGTGTCTTAGCGGTGTTTTAGGTCGAATGTTGATGTTTGAGTCAGTGGAAATTAATTTAGGTTGGTTCCTGGTCTGTTTTGATTGATCGTGGACCACTCAGCCAAAAACCTATCTTGGGCCTATTTGATATTTTCCGAGCCCATTTACCCTTTTTTTAGCCCAATTAATTTTTTTAACCCATTTTTGGTGATTTATTGGATTAAAACACCTTTTGGCCCATTCGGAGCATATCAAACTTTTAAAATGTTTCATTCGGGTTTTTCCGACATTTTGAGCTTGAGATATAAGTACCCAGCCTAACCCAACGTTTAAAATGTTTCTAAGTGTTGGAAAACCTACAGCCTTCCCTTCTCCCTCTTCACTCTCTTTTTCTCTCACGCCCTCATTTCCCAAAAGAGAACCTAATCAATTCCTTCAATTTTTTTTGACAAAAATCATCGAGTTTCTGCTCAAAACACATTCCCAACCTTTCATGACCGATTTGCACTATTAGTTTCCAATCAAGGAGGCGAAATCAGTTCATTCTTCACTTTTGGACACTTTTTGGGGATTTCTTGGTAAGTGCTCTAAATCTTCGTTTACGTTACCCTTTCTTGGTTTCGTTAGCTTACTATCAATGTTCCTAAGCTAGTTTGGTGAATCGGATTGCTTGCAAACACCCTCTGATATGTGGGTGAGTATTTTCGATTTCAGTGGCATTTTCGGTAATTTCGGGAAACTTATGATTTTGATGAAATTTTGAATTTTAGTTGTTCCTATTGCTTAGGTTTGTTGATTTGTGCATTGCGGAGTATGTTTGTGGGCTAAGAAACCCAATCGTGTGATCGAATAAGCTTAGGTACCGATTTGGAGCCATGAGTGGCTTGCATAAGTTTTGAGCATTTTGCCCATTGTTTGTATTTCCAGAATTTTGAGCTAGGGATGTGTTGTTAGGATGAGATATGAGTTAGTGTGAGGGTTGATGGTCTTTTAGGGTTAATTTTCAGTTTTGAGTCATTTAATTGAGTTTGTCAATTTTTGTGCTTTTATGCGTTTTGGTTCGGATTGTGGGTTTAGGCGGTGATGGAGTGGTTGAAAAAGGCAAAGGTTTTACCATTGAGTTTTCTTCACGACAAGAGGTGAGAGTTTACATTTTATTTGCTTACACAAAAATGCTTTATGTTATCGAAATAAAATATGATAAATGCTTGGTTTTGAATGGAGGTCATACGTGCATATTGTAAGATATTTATTGTAGCTTCATGAACTTGCTTGCCATGTTTCGGGTACATGAACCGCATGTTTGAACTCCTAAGTATGTTGGTTGTGTATTTATGCATGTGAGAGGGGACGTGATGTGATATTCATGTTGGACTCCTTTGAATTATATGTTCTATGGTTTGTAAAGTGTCTTTTGTTGCCGAGAAATATTGCTAAAGGTTTCTGAGGTTTTAAGCGAGTTTAGGGAGCGTTTCGGGTCATTTTCGGGGTGAGGAACTTGTCTAGGATAAGTGCATGCTTGTGTACCCTCCCAGAAGCCCGTGTACTGTTTTGGACAAAATAGTACACAGCTTGTGTAGAGGAGTACACGACCGTGTACATGTACATGTCCTACACAAGCAAGTACATGTCTGTGTACTCAAGTCGTGTACTTGTACATAGCCTACTCCTAGAGCACATGGCCATGTACTATAGGTTGTGTACTTCCCCTACCTCCCCTTGTTTTAAATCTACACGCTCATGTACCTATCCCAACAGGCCCTGTACCCTTTCCGCAACCCTTGTATCTCATTTTTATACCCCCAAACCTACTCTAACCTATACAATGCCAAATGAACACCAAACCACACCCTAAACAACCTCTTATGAGTGCCTTTGGTGATTGCTTACATTTCATGCATTATGGGTTTTCAATGTAAAAATTATATACTCATGTTCTTGGGAATGGATTGGAATTGAAGATTAATGCTTGGCCAAGCAAGCAAAGTACATGGAATCCTAGCAGAGGGAAATATTATTTGCCTAATGTTGTTGTATGGATGGATTCTTTATGTGTAGCTTAATTTGCTATGACATAGCAGGCTGCTTGAATTTGCTATGACTTAGCAGGCTGCTTGAATTTGCTATGACTTAGCAGGCTACTTGAATTTTCTATGACTTAGCAGGCTGCTTAAATTTTCTATGTGTGAGACATCACCCTTCTTGGCAGACCTTGGGATTTAACCCAATTCAGTCTCAGCCCAAATCCATTGTGTCAGCCCATGTACTAGCTAACCCATTACCTACACTTGTGTCAGCCCATGTACTAGTTAAGCCATTAGTTACACTTGTGTCAGCCCATGTACTAGCTAACCCATTAGTTACACTTAAGTCTTGCCAATTGTGCATTAAACACAGCAGACCATTCATTTCATCTGCCCTAAATTCCTTTCCCCGTTTTTCATTTCTTTTCACCATCCAAGAGTACCAACATTCACCTTCAACTCAGTTTTACCTCAGAAATTGTTAGGGGATCATACCCTAACATTTCCCTAGTGTTTTCCACACATTTCCACTGGTAGTTTGGTGGGTAGGGGTGATTTCTAAAGCTGTTTTCATTCTGGACGAAAATTAAGGTTTTACTGGTAAGTGGTTTAATTCTTGTTTCCATGCTTCTAAGATAGTTCCTTTAGGTTGCTAGTAATGTTGCTGAGTTAATTTAATGAGTGATTGTGTCTGGAAACACCCTGAAAGTTTTGTGTAATTCTCGGGTGAACAGTGTCAGAGAGTGGAATTTGAAAGTTCTTGATGAATTAGGTGTATTGGTTGCTTGAGATAAGTTCTGTATGTATGGAATGTGAGTTGAGGGATACAGGTTTTGTCATTAAGTGTTATTATGATGTGTGAATGCTTGCTGGTCAGAGTTGTGATTAAGGGGGAATGGTTGTGAGTTTATGGAGTGGTATGAGTTTGAGCAGTGACATTAAATTGTTCAATTGCAGAGGAGTGTTGAGTGGTAATTGTGAGAGGGTCTTTTAGGTTTCAATTTCAGTTGTAGTTTCTGATCACTTGAACTCAGGGTAGCTTACGGGTCTCTGATTGCCTTATGTGTATAGGTGGTATTGCGGCAACTGAGAAAGGCAAAGGTATCGCTGGTACATCGTCAGCGCGACAAGAGGTGGGAGTTTAAGTTTCATCTGCATACGCGTACTGGTTGATTTGTTTAATTAAAATTGAATTGCATGGTTTGATTTGAATAGAGGCATTGCTGGTACTCTGATAATTAATCATGTTAGACTCATATGAATGCTTGTCATGCTTTGGAACGCATTAAATATATGTTCAAAACTAAGCATGATGGTTGTGTGATGTGCATTGTGTTGCCATGAGTGAATTGCTGCTTGTAACTGAGTGTGTGGCAACACAAGGGAGACTTGTTAAAAACGTGAGATTGGCCTGATGTGGAACTGGATAAATACATAGCATGCATTACAAGTTTTCCCTAAACAATTCTTAGGAATTTACTGGAATTGACGAACTATGCTTGATCAAGCTAGGTAATTATATGGGGATCCCAGCTGAGGGGACAGTTGCTTACCTTGGAGGATTATGGAGGATATATCTGTATGAATGGTTACGCGAGTGCACTATAAACTATCAGTCCTCATGATGCTGTATGCATACATCTACGAAACTGAGATGGAATCTGATAATTTGATTTCCTTCATTCAGTTTCGGACAACCTTGATGGTAGGGGTTTTGAACTGCTAAATTAAAACCATCAATGGGCTTCCAGGTGATCCTTTAGCAGGGATTATTCGGGAGTGGTTTGTGTCTGCCCCGGTAGAATTTGGGCATACTAGCCGTGTATCAGAAAGATGATTTTCTGCAATTGCATAATGTTTTGGTCATTGTGCATTGTGCATTGTGCATTGTGAATTTTGTTATGTGCATATATGAGCATGAGACTCAATTGTGTTACGTACTTGCTTTACAAACTGATTTAGTAACTGCCTCTATTCCAACGTTTGTGCTTATGACGCTGTACTCCCACTGAGGTCCTTTGATCTCACCCCCTTGCTTTATTTTCCTCAGGGCTAAATTGAGAGACTAGCAGTTCAACTTCCAGGTTACGATTCCATTGTTGGTCGTAGGGCTGGACATTGTACTCCACACATTTTGGACACTTGGCATTATTTGTGTTGTAGGTATACATTTGACGTGTGCATATGTATGCTAAACGTGTGAATCTGGAATTTAAATTTTATACTGCAAAGTTTATATGACAGTGCGATGTTTGACAGAATTATATCGTGGGTTGATATGTGTAAAAGACTTCTGCTGACGGTTAATAATTCCGTTGTTGATTTTGCCGAGTTTTTATAATAACGTGCCATGCTTCAATTTCAAAGAAAAATTTTCAGATTGGGAAATGATTTTACAGTAAGCCTTGTGTGGTTCCGATTGATCCACCCGTTGGGTCGATCGGGGTTACACGGCGGTGAGGTTCCCATTTACCGGAAACGGGTCCTCACAGGGTTGGTAGCGGAGCATGGTTGTTTCGTGTGTACGGGATGTGCAAACTGATTTTGAACTAGCATAGTTTACAAACGCATCACACTCACAACACGTGCATTGTCCAGCATATAGTGGGTCTAGTTGTTATTAGTGGTGTTGATTTTAGGCTTGTACTATGGTTTTATGTTCAGTGTGATTAGATGGCACCTAAGAAGAAGGTTAGGAGACCGGCACGCCGAGTGCAAGCAGCAGATGTTGATGAGAGGTCCGATGCTAATGGACCAGCAGTTGGAGCGCATCAGACACAGATAGGGCAGGCAGCACCTACAGCTCAGGATTCCGCATTAGTACAGGTGTTGGCAGCGTTACAAACGACGTTGGGTCAGATGCAGCAAACTATGCAAATGATGCAAACTGCAGCTGCACAGCCACAGGTACAGGTACCAAATCGGCCTGAAGTACAACAAGAAGCACAGGAAGTTCAGGGTGCTAGGTTACCAATTCAGGTGTCAAAGTTGCTGAAAGAAGCCAGACATTTGGGTTGTGAAAGTTTTTATGGCTCCAGCGATGCAATGGTGGACAGGAAGTGGAAAGATAAAATTGTGCTTACTGCCCAAGACCTGCGAGTATCTGACGAAGAGAGGACGATCTTGGCTACTTGTTTACTGGAACGAGATGCGGCTACCTGGCGGAGTACCATCAGGAATCGATATGGGGGACAGCCCACGTGGGGGGAATTCGAACATGAGTTTGATGAACGATTTTTCCCACCACATTTCCAGGATGACAAACGGTCTGAGTTCTATATGTTACGACAAGGAAACAAGACAGTGGCTGAATATGAAACGGAATTTCGGGCACTAACTCATTTTGTGCCGGAATTGGAACAAGATATGAGAATTTTGGCCAGTCAATTCGAGCAGGGTCTGAACCATAATATTCGGACCATCATGGGTCCAAACACAAGCACAGACTTCGAGAAGTTAGTGGTGGAAGCTGTTAAGTCTGAAACAATTGCTCGAGGACAGAATAATCAGTTTGGTAGACCGAGGGAATTTGTCCTTGGGAGGGATTCTGCGAGACATAGTGGGAGATTTGACAAGAGGCCTGTAAACAAGAGGTTTACTCCTTACTTTACTGCACCAACACGATCACAAGGAACATCTTCCTTTGTGACCAGGGCACAACCAGCTCAGTCAGCATTAAGTTCCAGTAGACCACCATCGTATCCCAGGTGTCTTAATTGCAAAGAATTCCACCTCCCACCATGTCCACATCCAGCTCGCTGTTTCAATTGTAATCAGTTTGGGCATATGGCGAGAGAGTGTCCTAGAGGAGAAACATCGCGAACCATGACATATCAGCCAAGAGCTCCAGTGATGCCAGTGCCAGTAGCACAAAGGTTTGGTGTGAGTCATATGGGCTCACAGGGATCTTCCAGACCACAGAGCAGACTACAAACAGGACGACCATCTGGTAGCGAGATCACAGGTCAGTCACAGTATCGATCACAGCAAAGGCCGCAGACGCGTTTGTTTACTTTGGTGGAAACGGAGGCAAGCGCCAACCCTGACGTTGTGACAGGTACACTTACTGTTTTTTTCCATTCCTGCTAGAGTATTAATAAACCCTGGAGCGAATAGATCTTTTGTCAGTCCTAGAGTAATTGGGAGTGCAGATAGGAAGTTGTCACCCCTAGAACCACCCATAGAGGTTTTGACTCCATTAGGTGAACAACGGGGTTGTAGCAATGTGTATCTGAATTGTATTGTGCAGATGGGTACTGCAGAGGTTGAAGTAGACTTGGTTCCATTGGATATCAGAGAAGTGGACGTCATTTTGGGTATGGATTGTTTGGCCAAGTATAGAGCACGAGTGGATTGTTTCACGAAGACAGTATGGTTCAGTTTGCCCGATGGTACAGAATTCTGTTTTGTGGGTGATCGGAAAGTAGTTCCATCTTGTGTGATCTCGTGGATGAGTGCAGGACAAATGATCAACAAGGGTTGTGTAGCATTCTTGGCACATGTTCGTGATGTAACAGCCAAATTCCCGGAATTGAGTAGTGTGCCCGTGGTGAAAGACTATCCCGATGTATTTCCTGAAGAAATAACAGGTTTACCACCGGAGAGGGAGATTGAGTTTGAGATTGAACTATTGCCGGGTACCTCTCCTGTCTCCATTGCCCCGTACCGGATGGCACCAGCAGAGTTAAAGGAATTGAAGACGCAGTTGGAAGATTTGGTGAACAGAGGGTTTATTTAATTAAAATTGGATTGCATGGTTTGATTTGAATAGAGGCATTGCTGGTACTCTGATAATTAATCATGTGTGAATGCTTGCTGGTCAGTGTTGTGATTAAGGGGGAATGGTTGTGAGTTTATGGAGTGGTATGAGTTTGAGCAGTGACATTAAATTGTTCAATTGCAGAGGAGTGTTGAGTGGTAATTGTGAGAGGGTCTTTTAGGTTTCAATTTCAGTTGTAGTTTCTGATCACTTGAACTCAGGGTAGCTTACGGGTCTCTGATTGCCTTATGTGTATAGGTGGTATTGCGGCAACTGAGAAAGGCAAAGGTATCGCTGGTACATCGTCAGCGCGACAAGAGGTGGGAGTTTAAGTTTCATCTGCATACGCGTACTGGTTGATTTGTTTAATTAAAATTGGATTGCATGGTTTGATTTGAATAGAGGCATTGCTGGTACTCTGATAATTAATCATGTTAGACTCATATGAATGCTTGTCATGCTTTGGAACGCATTAAATATATGTTCAAAACTAAGCATGATGGTTGTGTGATGTGCATTGTGTTGCCATGAGTGAATTGCTGCTTGTAACTGAGTGTGTGGCAACACAAGGGAGACTTGTTAAAAACGTGAGATTGGCCTGATGTGGAACTGGATAAATACATAGCATGCATTACAAGTTTTCCCTAAACAATTCTTAGGAATTTACTGGAATTGACGAACTATGCTTGATCAAGCTAGGTAAGTATATGGGGATCCCAGCTGAGGGGACAGTTGCTTACCTTGGAGGATTATGGAGGATATATCTGTATGAATGGTTACGCAAGTGCACTATAAACTATCAGTCCTCATGATGCTGTATGCATACATCTACGAAACTGAGATGGAATCTGATAATTTGATTTCCTCCATTCAGTTTCGGACAACCTTGATGGTAGAGGTTTTGAACTGCTAAATTAAAACCATCAATGGGCTTCCAGGTGATCCTTTAGTGGGGATTATTCGGGAGTGGTTTGTGTCTGCCCCGGTAGAATTTGGGCATACTAGCCGTGTATCAGAAAGATGATTTTCTGCAATTGCATAATGTTTTGGTCATTGTGCATTGTGCATTGTGCATTGTGAATTTTGTTATGTGCATATATGAGCATGAGACTCAATTGTGTTACGTACTTGCTTTACAAACTGATTTAGTAACTGCCTCTATTCCAACGTTTGTGCTTATGACACGGTACTCCCACTGAGGTTCTTTGATCTCACCCCCTTGCTTTATTTCCCTCAGGGCTAAATTGAGAGACTAGCAGTTCAACTTCCAGGTTACGATTCCATTGTTGGTCGTAGGGCTGGACATTGTACTCCACACATTTTGGACACTCGGCATTATTTGTGTTGTAGGTATACATTTGACGTGTGCATATGTATGCTAAACGTGTGAATCTGGAATTTAAATTTTATACTGCAAAGTTTATATGATAGTGCGATGTTTGACAGAATTATATTGTGGGTTGATATGTGTAAAAGACTTCCGCTGACGGTTAATAATTCTGTTGTTGATTTTGCCGAGTTTTTATAATAACGTGCCATGCTTCAATTTCAAAGAAAAATTTTCAGATTGGGAAATGATTTTACAGTAAGCCTTGTGTGGTTCCGATTGATCCACCCGTTGGGTCGATCGGGGTTACACGGCGGTGAGGTTCCCATTTACCGGAAACGGGTCCTCACACTATGACATAGCAGGCTGCTTGAATTTTCTATGACTTAACAGGCTGCTTGAATTTGCTATGACTTAGCAAGCTATGTGTTTATATATGTGTGAATTCTAATTGAGTACGATAGTGTGATTTCTCCACTTTTTTCGGATAACATTGGTAGTAGAGGATTTATATGTATTTTGTAAACGAAAAATTAACTGTCAGTGAGCTATCGGTTTCCCTTTAGCATGGGGGTTACTTGAAAATGCTTTGTGATCCACCCCGATTGATTTTTGGGGTGTAGTAGCTCGTGTGACGATGTTGTGTGTTGTGGGTTTATAAAACCTATTGTGTTGGTCTTTATTGCATTGTGTTTTACAATTCATGTATTATGCATGCTTGCTTGTGAAAAACAATGAGTACACGCTTAGTACGCATAGATGATAACAGAATTGTAAGTAACTGTTTTATACTTGATTTTTTCGTATGCATCTATTCCTCCGAATATGCTTTTGATGTTGTAACTTCCACTGAGGTCTTTAATATCACTCCCTCATATTGATCTTTTCAGGGCTAGTTTGTTAGCTATAGCCGTGTGTCTTTGAGGTGATGTTTTCTCGGTGTTGATCTTAGGCCTGGACTATTGTACTTGCATGTCTTGGAAGGTCGGCATGTTTTGTGTTTTGACATTTTCATACTATATATATATATGTTTATACTATGTTTGTTTTTATGGACCTGATGAGGATTTATTTTTCCGCACTTGGTATTTACTCACATGGATGATTTGTATTCTTGTTTATGATTTGAGATGCGTGCCTTGGGCATTTTTGTGTGGATCTATATAGGCTTCTGAGTATGGTCTCTTATGAAGCATGTTTGGGGTCGTGTGGCCTGTTGTATGTGACTTAAAGACTTTCGTTGTATGTGTGTGCGTACTCCATGGATTTTTTTGTGCCGGGTATGTTTTGTGACATGTCATGCTCCTTTTAAAAGGAAAAATTTAAATTGGTATGCCTTTTTGGGAATTTGGATTTGATAAGTTAATGCAAGCCTTGTGTGGTTTGGATTGATCTACGTATTTGGTCGATCAGAACTATACGACGGTGAGGGTCCTATATACTAGGTATGGGTCCTCACAGTATGAGTTGAATGTTAATTGGATGTACATAAATCATGCATAAAGCATTTGATATATTGTTGGTTGTTCACTATAAATGCACTGGTATTGTATTAATTGATTGCTAAGTAACTGATTTGAACTATGTCACTCTTATGTCTCTATTCTCCCTAGATTTTATATGATGTTGCGATTCCCATAGATTTCCTTAGGGTCTCAATCCCGTTGTTATCCTCTTTTTCAACACTGAGCGTTTAGAGATCCTAAGCAATATGTTTGTTGTTCGTATGTGCTAGACTATGGCATCACATGGCAAGTTTCTCATACTTGCACTTTTGTATTATGCATGTGATGGTTGTGTACAATTTTGATGTTGTTTGAGATGCTTGATTTTATAAACCTTTTTGGTTAAATTTTAAATTATGATTTTTAACATTATTATCGATATACGTGATGGCATGGTTTGATGTTTGCAGTGATTACTTGTGTTTTAAGATTTTTGCTATTTTGACGTATACTTTGATATATAATAAGATAATCGCTGTAAATTGAAAATAAATAACATGCTTTCTTTTTCAAAAAATATTGACTAAATTTATTATGTATATAACTAGTTGTTTTTAGAGTTTAGTTCTAGTTAGTCTTGTATGGTTTGCATTAATCCACTGATGGCGTCAATTGGGATCATACGATGGGAAGGATTCTATGGCAGATTCAGGTTCTCACAACCACGCCAACACATGGAGCTGGACTTGAGCCATTAAAGAGTTAATGAGAAAAAACAACACAAAAGCCTTTCCAAGGAAAACTGACAACATGTGACACTCAAATGCCACTCTACAACATCCAACAAACATAAATTCATTAAAAAAAACCACAATCCAGCATATATCCTAATCAGCCAAGTTACTCAATTCACACAAATCCAATGATTCAACGGCTAAAAGTGGAAACTAAGGCATGAGAAACACTCACTTAGCATGTTGGAACAAAATTCATGCAAAAAGGAGCAATGAAAACCATTGAAATTGGAGAACTCACCAAAAATAAAAACTTGTGTCATAAGTGCAATTTTTCCTCAAATCCAACTAACAATTTGTTTATGTGGAGAAAAAAATTTAGACTAGTGTTTAAGGATGTGTGGGGATGATTCTCACACAAGAGAATCGAAGCTCGGATGAGTGAGGGAGAGTGACAGGAGAGAGAGAGAAACGAAGGGAAGGGGTTTAGTGACTTATATAAACTTTTTGAATTTCAGGGCTTACTGGGCTATTTATACCTCGGGACCCATCGACTCGAAAAATTAACTAACACTGCCTATATGACCCCGTTTTAAAAAAAAGTATTTAAGTATGTAAAAGTTGTTTTACGATTTAAAAAGTCAAAATTTGGCTTTATGAATAATAATAAGCCAAAAAGGTCACACCGTGTCCAAAGTCAACTAACCACTCAAATTGAGTCCAGTTTGGGTTTGGTATCAACAAACAATGTCAAACTGGTTTTTTCAATACCTAATGCACACAAGATCACTATTGACTGTAAAATAAGCCATGCACACTACACCATATAGTTCACTCACCTATAAAAGTACAACACCAAAAAGACAACACACACAGCTAAACCTATGACTCAACTTTCCAGAGCTAATCTCTCAAGCTCGGAAACTAATTCTGAAACACAATGTCTCAAAATGTGTGAAGTAGATCAAAAATGGTTTTGTAGGAGTTGAGTAAAAATATAAGATTGAGAGAACCTAATTTCATATTTTTGGCTGGTCAAAATTTCATGAGTCTTGATAGTCATGTTCTGTAAAGGATTATGCTCAATTGAACCAAGGGTTTCAACTAGGCAAAATTATATAAAGGTTGAAAACATAAATTACTACTGTATTTTTATCTAGTCAAACCAAGGGATTTCAACCAGTGAAAATTTAGTGAGTTATAGTGGTAGTGATGTCACACTTTGGACCCTGAAGATCACTTGCGATACCTTGTTGTAGGCCCATCATAAATACTGCTACGATATACGACAGACCTACAAGCAATGCCACAAATTAAATCGGAGATAGTAATTGAAATAATTTATCGATATTTTCAGCAGCAGAATTACAAGGGAGAAATGATGATGTCCAGGTATCATCGATGAATATTTAGTCTAGTAATTAGGACCCAGGATTTCACTAATTGCATTGGCTCAAGCATATTCAGACACGCTAGGCAGAAAATACCATGAATACAATGCTCCTTAGGGTTACCTTGAGTTCCTAATCGTCATTCCTTATTCTTGCACACATGCCAATGATTTGGTAGAAAACTGCCATGTGAGACCCTGAATTTTGAGTCCTAGAAGTCCAAAAGCTAGTGCAGGTGAAATGACCATTTTGTCCCTGAGGAAAATGATGTGTGATGGCCGAAAATGGTAATAAAGGTTTAGTGTTCATTTCTGATTTCATTTCCCTTTGATCCATTTTCTTATTGCTTGAATCTTATCTTAGATGGTAATTTCCTAAAATTAAGGAGATAATTCCATAAATTAATTTTAATGATTATCTTCCTTTATCTAGACCTAAAAATAGGGAAAATTAATCCTATTACACCCTAGAAAAAGAGTAGCCAGCGACACTTGTCCACATACACCAAAAACACACAAAATTATCAAGCGATCAAACCCTACACCCTACCCTATTGTTGCCAAAACTTTCCTAGCCTTCACCACAACTGAATTCTTTCAACATTTATCAAATTTCTACAAATAATAACTTATTGGAAAGCTCTTTTTATCCTCTATCTAGCCATCTTAGTTTGATCATTAGAAGGTCAGTTTTTCCTTATTAAAATCTTTACCTCAATTTGAAGGGTATTTATGTCAAAAATCCTTAATTCTTCCTTTAATTGGTTTTTACTGTTGTTCCTTTTGTTCATATGATTGTTTGGCATTCATTCATGTTTTAATATCATGAATTCATCCTTTGAATCTTCCCTATACATAAAACTGGCATTCTCTACACTTTGCCCTATTGTTGCTAATTTTTGATCAAATAACTAATCTATTGGTTTCTGATTTTGTTCCTTTTGATTGTATGTGTTGTTAACACCTAACCCTTCCTTGTTAACATAAAATCGCAACCCCTACACCTTGTATGCATGAAATCGCAATTGCCTTATTGCCTATCTTAAGTGCTGAAATTTGCGTAGCTAATTAGGGTGGTAATTCAGGTTGAATATTGTTAAGTTCTTGGCTATCACATCACAAATCCAAGGGGGAGGCACCTATGGAATCTGATCACTGGTTTCTGATAGGTTCGGTGAGTGGAATTGGTAAGGAAATAGGATATCTACTTGGTTATGAAGTATGCATGCTTAGTGTGGTTTTGTCTTTCCCTTATAATGTTATAGGTGGTTCAGATCCTTTGAATAAAGGCAAAGGAATAGCTTCTTGTTCAAAAACAAGAGAGGTAGGATCTATGCCTCATCGATTTCTTCAAAGATACTTGTCGATTGCTTGTTAATTTCGGTGCATATGCTTGATGTTTGTATGCGCATATGTGAGATAGTGTATGCATTAGTTGCAGATTTATTTGAGGCTCACTTAGGCTATACCAAACCCTTGAGATGGGTTATGAGTGCCTAATTTTCATGTGTTGTGTGTATTGAAAATGCTGATTGTGTTCTGACATGATTGACGATGCCTTGTTGTGGTATTGTGCTTTATACTTGCTTGTGTGTGCTTGTATATGTTTCTGTGTCAGGATCCTTTTTTGGTGGCCATTCGGGGTAAGAGTTGATGCTCCTTGTGAGATGAGAGGTTTTTACTGGTATGGGAGTCATATGGGTGACAATCCCTAGCAAGAGCTTGTTGGATGCCTAGCCTTGTGTGCTGGTTAGATGCCTTGAGCTGTGTGCTGGCAAGCTGCCCTTATCCCTGTGTGGTTTGGATGCCTTAATCCTGTGTGCTGGTTAGGATACCTAGTCCTATGTGTTGGCTAGATGCCTTGTCCTGTGTACTGGCAAGATGAATAGGCTTGCTGATTAGCTTGTGTGCTAACCTTGACCCTTTGTGCAACGAAGCCTTGAACAATAAAGGTAGAAGGGGATGTTTTTTCCTATTGCCAAGAGTGATTGATGAATTTTCCTGCTTGTGTACTTCTGATTTTCAGAAGTGTTTGTAGTCCACCCTCAGCCTTAGTTTCGGTTTTACACCCTTTTCAATGTTTGAATGCATGTGTGATACTCTTTAGTTGTATAGGTTGACCAAATGTTGATTGGGAGATGTTTGCTTACGATTTCTGCAGATCTTATGATGTTGTTACCCTACTGAGATTCTTGTAATCTCATCCTGTTGTTTTCACCATTTTTCAGGCTTAGGCATATTCATTGTTCGTGATACCAGTGTGTGAGATCAAGGCTTCATGACGAAACGATACCGCATCGCATTTGCATACCTGTTCCTTGATTACTTGTGCATATAACATGAAGTTCAATTGGACTACTTTCTGGATTTTTGAATGCCTCCTTTGTTTGTTTTTTACTGAAATTTATTGGAGTTATACTTGTTAGAATTTGAGATCCCTATTGGACTTGTGTGTTGTGGTACCTTTGTTGAATTATAAAGACTTCCACTGAAATTCTCATTCACTTCGTTTATTACCAGTGTGATTGTCCAATCATCATACTCCAACCGTTTAAAAGCATAAGAATAAAACTTGTTAAAAATCAGAACTAGGTGGATAAGCCTTGTGGGATTTAGATAGGTCCTGGATTGGGGCTTGTTTAGGTTTCATGGTGGTAAGGGTCTTAATAGGTTGGAATTCGGGTCCTTACATGCCAGGTGAGCAGACGGGAAAATATACATAGCAAAACACATACAATCATTTAATGATAACACATCCATACTGGCATACAACAAATATTTTCATACTTATCATAGCAATCAACAAGGTAACAGGCATAATGTAATGCAGCACATAACATCTCAAGCAATTAGGACCGTGGTTAGGCTGGCAATGTCTCTCAGTCCTTTCGGCACTAGGAATAGGACTGGGATACATTAGTAGCACTTCTATATGCAACTCCTTATTTTGTTATCTCTTTTGCTAAACTTGATCTGCCCAATGGGACATGTACTCCTCTTGGCCCAATTCCACTGACGATGCTAGGGCATTAGGTGATGGTAACTCCACCTACTCAATCCCCATTTTAGGATATCCTGTTTATTCATATTATTATTATTTAATTAAAAACACCCCGTCTCGCGTTATACCTCCCTTGGAAAATCCATGCTGCACTACCATATTCGGAGAGCTCTCGGAAGTCGCATAGGTCACCCTATGCTGCTGCAATGCTGGATTCTGTCTTGTGATGCCGAATGTACCCAAACACTTTATATGTATTTCCATTATTAAAATCACACATGGCACATTCAATGGATGCATAACATAACTCATAGCCTAACACACCTCAATAATCGAGCAAGAGGTTTTAATCAACGCACAATTAATTCACAGCTCACACACACACAATGATTTAATTCATTAGTTCATTCCTTATGCTTCTAACTACTGTTACTCATGGGTATTCATTCATGCCATAAATAATGTATAAAAAGGGTCCATCCACTCACGGTTTTCCGACATTCAAAATGCCCATACTTGATCCTCGATCGCTGGGCCGATTCCTCAAGATTCATCCTCTGTAGGTGTTCACCTACACATGCCTTTGTAATTGAATCCTTAATGTCGCATCCTTAATACATAAACATTTATAAAATTACGCACTTATAACCTTAAAATTATGTGTTTCTTCCCAAAAATCAATACGAAATCGATCCAGAATTTTTTTCCTATTTTTCTTTATTTTTCCAGATCTTAATACTTTTTCTGACCCATTAAATCTCATCAGATTTATGTAATTCTTGTACAATTGGATTCTTTATCATTTCTAGTATTTATCATAATTTTTGGGGAATTTTTCTCAATTTTATTTCATTTTTCCCGAATTTTCTACCCCTTTTTGCCTATTTTTCCTGTTTTCTGCTTATTTTTAATTTCCAACCAATCCCCGAGTGACACTTGGTGGAACCAGGCACGCCCAGAGCTACCACTGAAGCTCCAGTTTCGTGACACGTGCCCATTTCAGGGCGTGCCACATCACCTCGACTTTAGGCTCAGATCCGAGACTAAGGTCGAGGCGATGTGGCACGCCCTGAAATGGGCACGTGTCACGAAACTGGAGCTTCAGTGGTAGCTCTGGGCGTGCCTGGTTCCACCAAGTGTCACTCGGGGATGGGTGTCCCTCGGACGACTTGTCACCTACATCTATAGGTGATTCATCGTCCACCTGCATGATGAACTGCATGCTGTCGTTCGGCTTGCGCAGATGACATGTCATTCGACTGGGTCATCTTCAACTTCCAGCCGAAACTCTATCACCTATAACCCTAAAAATCGAAATCCCTACTATCCCACACACACATCGAAGCTTAATAAATCATACAATAGAACATTCCTTACAACCTAACGAATCAAAACACACCATAGTTACTCTTTTTAATTGACTAATTTGTTAGATCAAAGGAGGGGAAGCACTTAGTTTTCCCAGGTGAAGTTCTTAACCAAATCCGGCCAAGAAATGGCCGGAAATGATTCGAAATTGGTTGGAACCAAATCGCGAGAGTGAGAGGCATCTTCGGGGATGTTTTTGAAAGATAGATATGAGCTCGGACTGGGTATGGACACTTGGGGAGCCTCGCGGGATCTTTTCCTGTTATTCGACTGGCAACCGGCAACGACTGAATCAGCAGCAGGTAAGTGGAAAAATGACATCATTGAGGGTTGATTCAAACAACACCGTTTTGAAAAATAAACTCCAGCTCATGAAAGACTAAAACGATGCCCTAAAGCGTGTTTTGTTTCAACAGTCAAAACAACATTGACCCCTGGTGTTTTGATCGTGAATTTGAATATTATTAAAATATCATATAATAATATATTTATTTATTAATTTCTAAAAATCGTCAAAATTTGAATCCCCCCCATGTATGTCAATTAAACAATCAATGTTTCCCTGAAGAATCTTTCCTCCACATAGTTGATGAAGAGTAGCAAATTAGGAGATGGAGTAACACAGGTAATTGTTTCTTTTTCTAGAAGCTTTTTGCAAGTTTTTTTTTTTTTTTTCTTTCTGTTGTTGTTGGTGGTGATAAAGCAAAATTTGTAAGGTTAATCTGTACTATGGCTATGGACACGTCACAAATTAATTAGAGCATCTCAAAAAGATTGCTCAAAAGACAAAATCAAACTAAAATATTGCCCTAAAACTCAATAAATACGGGTTAGAGAATAATTTGTGGGGGGTATCATTGTTGTGGCTATCATTGCACCTTTTAAACCTATTAGTGTTTTTTTAAAAAAATGAAAAATATTTCAACGACAACAGAGTAATTTTTTATGGCCCAAACTTATTTCCCGGGACCTGCTGGTGCTATTTAATTATTCCATAAATATTTCCTAAAGGGTTGATTGCTCTCTAGCGGCAAAAGAAAAGAAAACGCCGGACTATTTCCCAGAAAAATACAGGTTTTCATAAACAATATAATCTGACCTAACATTCTCAAGCCACTAACCAAAGAAACTTTATTAATGGACTGAGCTATTCGGCTAATCTTACATATGATTGTACTGAATTCTCCACTAAAATTATCATATGATGATGAGCTCATATATATATATATACACACATATATATGAAAAATTTCCCCATGGATAAAAATATATATATGAAAGGACATTCTTGAAAAACCATGCCATATACGTAATCCAGCTGATAAGAACAAAATTTGCGTGTCCTTGCTCCTAATTCCAACAACTGTAGCTTACATGCCTACATCAGGATCGCATGGCGTATGCTGTCATTTACCATGAAATGATTCATCTCAGAGAAGTGTACATACTCACCAGACACCCAGAGGCCATCCACCCCATTGACATGAGGTTGCGAGAAGCAAGACAGAGCGGATAATGGAACAAGAAAAATGCTAACTATTGCAGAAAACCCGATCCATCTTCCCTGCCTGTTAATATCATGCACAAAACTGGGGAATTCTGCTTCATGACTTGTGCCACCAACTATGTTCTCATCAGCAACTCGCGGGCTTTTCCTAATCTTCTGCATGCTTCGTTGGAGTTTAGCCCACGTGTGAAACATCTAACTGGTTTGATTGTTGGGTGCTGCGGGAACCCCTGCCGGAAAAAAATGGGTACTGTGGTTTCAGGTTATCATTTGGGAGTAGAGAGAGAGATTGCAGGGCCTCTTTTTAAAGATGGCTTTTCAATAATGGTATGTGGGTGGTGGTGTTGTTAGTGCTGGTGTTTATCAAGATGGGTGTGGTTGTGATTGCATTTTAAGGAATTTTGCCTTGTTTTTTCTTTCTTCTTTGTTTTTCTGATTATTGTGGGGTCGAGTTACTCCAATGTGCCGACAAAGCTGCCTAATTTCTAAGGCTTTTGGAATGATATGTTTTATGATATAGAAAGCCACTAATTAGTTGATAGAACGAACTCACTCTTTCACTAGATGGGTGATTAAAAGAATGGATGTGTGGTATCGTAATAGGTGATTCTTTACGGTCCTTAATGATTCCAATCGAGATCAAAAATATTCCTCAACATATTTTCAAATTGTTTTGCTTTAGATATTTATATGTTTTATGATATTGAGTACAATGAAATTCTCATTTTTACCTTTAAAATCTTATTTATTTGAGTACAATGAATATGGGTCCTATTTATTGGTTTTAGTTTATTTTCATTTTAAAAGGGCCGTTTATGTTTTGTATGTCTTCTAGGCCATTCCTTAAACATTTTTACCCCCTCCAAAGAAAACCTCTCACTTATTTTTTATTGTCTTTCAAAACCAATGGTTAAGCTATACTAAAATACACATTCTAAATCATTCATGATGGATTTGCACACGTGATTTGAGGAATTTGGGCAAGAATCATATGGTTTCTCTGTTTTGAATTATATATAAAAATTTATTTCTAATATTAGAATCTTATATAAACCAATGAATAAGAGATTAATAAAAAATACCCTAGAAAAAGGTAAAATAACTACCAAATTTAGGCATCCCTCAGAAAAATACATATTTAATAGTTGAGACTGATGCATCCCAAAATGGTTATAGGGACATACTAAAGCAAAACATAAATACTACAGAACAATTAGTAAGATATCACTCAAGAATTTAGAATAAAGATCAATATAAATATTCTATTATTAAAATGGAACTTCTTGCAATAATTTTATATGATAATATTTTTCAAGATGATTTATTTAATAAATTTTTTTAGTAAGAGTTGATTGTCAGTCGGCAAAATTCATATTAGAAAAAGACATAAAAAAATTAGTTTCAAAACAAATATTCGAACGATGACAAGTATTATTATCTAATTTTGATTTAAATATTGAATTTATTAAAAGAAAGTTAAATAATTTGTCTAATTTCTTAATCATTGAGTTTTTACAGGGAACAAAAGATAAAAGAATTAAAAAAGAATAAAAAAGCAACTATCACAAACACAAGACACAAAGGTACTTATGGCTAACCTTGTTGTTTTTGCACAAGTACAAACTATAGAGAAATGTGTTGAAAAATTGATAGAAATAGACACAAAGGTAGCTATAACGAAACTTATTGTTTATGAACAAGTATAAACAATACGGAAATATGTTGAAAAATTGATAGAAATAGATTTCTCAAGAATTAGTGAAGTAAAAGTACTAAAAACTAAATTGATTGAATAAATAAATCAAAGTATTAATGATCATATGGTAAACCATACTACTTTAATTGAATATTGTGATTGTAAAGAATATTTAGAAAGAGAAAAAATTGGAAGAATATTACTAGGAATAATTAATGATACTATAAGAGAACATGAAAATGAAAGAACAAATAATTGAATTAAATAAAATAAAAAATAAAAAAGTAAAAGCATATAATTTAAATGAGAACAAAACAAAATATTAAAGAGAAAATAAAAAATATAAAGGAAGAAATAAACTCTATTCATTATTACTTAAAGGGAAAAGCTTTGGCCGAAGATCTTTCTGAAAGCAAGTAATAGAGAAAAAGAAGAATTTGTTAATGTTATTTCAAAGATAGAATTTAAAAAATGATATACTTATATAACTATAGTTATAAAAGATTTTAAGATAAGAGTAAAACAAATTTTCGACTCAAGAGCAGATTATAATTATGTTAGAGAAGGATTAATACCTATCAGATATTATGAAAAGACTAGAGAAAGATTACATTAAGGTAATAAACAGAAGTTAGATGTAAGATATAAAATATCAGATGCACATGTGTGCAATGAAAAAATATGTTTTAGAAATATTTTTCTATTAGTTAAAAATCTATCCCAAAATTTAATACTAGGGACCTTTTTTCTTACTCATATTTATCCTTTTAAAATAGATAATAAATGATTAATTACAGATATATTAGGAAAATAAATTACTTTCGGATTCTGTAAAAATATACAAGAAAAATATATAAATATAATTAAAAAATTAGAAATTAAAAAGAAAGTCTTATTAATAAATAAGAAAAAATGTTTACATTCTTTAACTAATGAAGTAAACCATAGAAAAATAGAGAATGATCTATTGGATACAGAGGAAAAAAAAGAAATAGAAAAATTAAAAGAACAATTTGAAAATAAAGTGTGTGCAACCTTACCCAATGATTTTTGGAATAAGAAAAGATACATTATAAACTTGTATGAGAAAGAATTTGATCAGAAAAATATACCTACAAAAGCCAGACCAATCCAAATGAATATAGAGCTATTAGGATACTATAAAAAAAAATAAAAAAATTATTAATTAAAAAATTTATAAAGGTTAGTAAGTCACCATGGTCGTATGCAGCATTTTATGTTTAAAATCAAGAATAAACAGAAAGAAGAGCACACATGTTAGTAATTAACTATAAACCTCTCAATAAAAGCTTACAATGGATTAGATATCCTATACCAAATAAAAAAGATTTAATAAAAAGATTATTGGGAGCAATTATATTCTCAAAATTTGATATGAAATCAGGATTCTGATAAATACAAATACATGAAGAAGACAAGTATAAAACAACCTTCATAATACTCTTTGGACATTATGAATGGAATGTAAAACCTTTTAGATTAAAAAATACACTGTCTGAGTTTCAAAATATAATGAACAAAATATTTAATCATTATTACAAATTCACCTTAGTATATATAAATGATGTGCTCGTATACTCTAAATCAATAAATAAATATTTTAGACATCTAAGGAAATTTTTAAATATAATAAAAGAAAATAGATTAATAGTGTCTATATCTAAGTTAAAATTATTTCAGACGAAGATAAGATTTTTAAGATATGATATTGTACAAGGACTTTTTAACCCTATAAATAGAAGTATTGAATTTGCTGATAAATTCTCCAAATGAAATAAAAGATAAACAATAGTTACAAAGATTTTTAAGATATTTGAATTATATAGCAGAATTCATTCCTAGCATTAGAATCTTATGTAAACCACTGAATAAGAGGTTGACAAAAAACATCTTGGCTTGGGATGATAAAATGACTAAAGTAGTAAAAGAAATAAAACAAAATGTAAAATAACTACCATGTTTAGGCATTTCTCAAGAAAATGCATATTTAATAGTTGAGACTGATGCATTCGAAAATGGTTATGGGAGAATATTAAAGCAAAACATAAATAATACAAAATAATTAGTAAGATATCCCTTAAGAATTTAGAATAAAACTCAAAATAACAATTCTATTGTTAAAAAGAAAATTCTAGCAATAGTTTTATGTATTAATATTTTTCAAGATGATTTGTTTAATAAAATCTTTTAAGAGTTGATTGTCAGTCGACAAAATTCATCTTAGAAAAAAATGTAAAAAGTTTAGTTTCAAAACAAATATTTTCACGATGGCAAGCATTATTATCTAATTTTGATTTTAGTATAGAATTTATTAAAATAGCTTTAAATAATTTACTTGATTTCTTATTTAAAGATTTTTTGTAGGGAAAAAAAGATAAAAGAATTGATAAAAAATTAAAAAGCTTCCATCAAGAATAAAAGACACAAAGGTACCTATGGTTAACCTTTTTGTTTATGCACAAATACAAACCATAGAGAAATATGTTGAAAAATTGATAGAAATAGATTTCTCAAGAATTAGTAAAGTAAAAATACTAAGAACTAAATTAATAAAATGAATAAATCAAAGCATTAATGATCATATGGTAAATCATATTGCTTTTATAGAATACTATATTGTAAAGAATATTTAGAAAGAGAAAAATTTGGATGAAAATTACTAGAAATAATTAATGATACTATAAGAGAACATGAAAATGAAATAAAAAATAATTGAATTAAATAAAAAAGTATAAACATATAATTTAAATAAGATATAATTTAAAAGAGAACAAAAGAATGAAATTTTAACCTTAGATGATTTAAAGCAAGAAGTTCAACATATTAAAGAGGAAATAAAAAATGTAAAGGAAGAAAAAGACTATTCATTAAAACTTAAAGGGAAAAATACTCTCATCAACTGCTCTGGTTCCCAAGTCCGCTCCTCTATACAGTCACTATGACACAAAACATATACCATCGGTACGCTACGACTACGCAACTATCTCATTGCTCTGTCTACTATCTTCACTGGCTGAGTCGAGTGTGATATGTCATTGACAATCTCAATCAGTGGTGTCTCCAAAATATGAGATGGATCTGGGATGTACTACCTCAACATCGATATATGGAAGACGTTATGAATCCTCTCTAACTCTGGTGTAATTCCAACCTATATGCCACTGGAAAAACCCAATCAATAATGCGATAGGGACCAATATACCTTGGATCTAGTTTACCCCGCTGTTGAAATCTGATCACTCCCTTCCATAGCGCAAATTAAAAAATATAATATCTTTCACTTCAAACTCCAAGTCTCACCTATGATGATCCACATAACTCTTCTGATAGCTCTGAGTTGCCCTCAACCGCTCTCTAATCAATGCAACCTACAGAGTAGCCTACTCGACTAGCTTGGCACTGTCAAGTAGCCTCTCACTGACCTCTTCCCAACATAAGGAAGTACAACACCTATGCCTATATAATGCCTTATATGGTGCTATACCTGTGAGACCCCGACTTTTGTGTCATAGAAGTCTAGAAGCCAGTGCAGGTGAAATGAATATTTTTCCCTTGAAGAAATGGATGTGTGATAGCTGAAAATGGTATTGAAGGTTTAATGTTCATTTATGATTTCGTTTCTCCTTTATTTCATTTCCATATTGGTTTAAACTTACCTTAGATGATAATCTTCTAAACTAAGGGATAATTCCAAAATTTAATACTAGTGATTATCTCCTTCTATCTAACCTTAAAAGTAGGAAAAAATAATCTTACTAACCCTATAAACATACCAACCGTCCATACTTGTCTCCACACACCAAAAACACACAAAATTATCAAGCAATCAAACCTTACACCCTACCCTTGGCTGCCAAAATTTCTTAGCCTTAACCATAGCCAAATTCTTTCATCATTTGTCAGATTTCTGCAAATAATAGCTTATTGGGAAGCTCCTTTCATTCTTTATCTAGATATCTTGGTTTTTATTATCAAAAGGTTAGTCCTTCCTCATAAAAATCCTTATCATAATTTCCAAGTGTTTTTCTGCCGAAATTGTGTGATTCTTCCTTCAATTGGTTTTTGTTGTTGTTCCTTTTGTTCGTATGATTATTTGGCACCTATTTATGTTGTAATATCATGAATTCATCCTTTAAATCTTTCCTATGTATGAAATCATCATGTCCTACACCTTTACCTATTGTTGCTGATTTTGATCAATTAACTTGTTTATTGGTTTCTGTTCTTGTTCTTTTTAATTGTATGTGTTATTAACACCTAATCCTTCCTTGTTAATGTGAAATCACAACCTCTAAGTCCTTTATGCATGAAATGGAAATTTTCCCTATTGCCCTATCCTAAGTGCCAAGATTTGTATGGTTGATTAGGGTGGTAAATTAGGTTGATTCTTGTTGAGTTCTTGACTATCACATCACACATCCAAGGGGGAGGCACCTGTGGCATCTAATCACTGGTTTCTAATAGGTTTGGTGAGTGGATTTGGTAAGGAAATAGGATGCTTACTTGATTACTGAGTATGCATGCTTAGTATGGTTTTGTCTTTGCCTTATGATGATATAGGTGGTTAGGATCCATTATGTAAAGGAAAAATAACAGCTTCTGGTTCAGAAACAAAAATGGTAGGATCTATACCTCATCGGTTTCTCTAGAGATCCCTGTTGCTTAATTAATGTTTTCAATGGAGGTTCTTGTTGTATACTATATTCGCATGCTTAGTGTTTGGTATGCTTGATTTGTGAATGAACTATGAAGTTGTTAGGCAATTTCGAACACCTGAGATAGGTTGTGTGTGCCTAATTTGTATGTGTTGTGTGTTTTGAACATATTGAATATATTATGATATGATTGAGGATGCCCTGTTATGATGTTATGTCTTATACTTGCTTGTGTGTGCTTGTACATGTCTCTGTGTTAGGTTTTTCCTGTAGCCATTCTGGGTAAGCATGGATGCTCCTAAGGAGAGGAGAGGTTCTTACTTGTATGGGAGTTGTATGGGTGGCAATCCCCAGCTTGTGAATGTTGGAAGCCTAGTCCTTTGTGCTAGCTCGATGCCTAGTCCTGTGTACTAGCTAGATGCCTTGTCTTGTGTGCTGGCTAGATGCCTTGTCTTGTGTGCTAGCAAGATGCCCTAATTCTATGTGCTGGTTAGGATGCCTAGTTTTATGTGCTGACTAGATGTCTTGTCCTATGTGCTGGCAAAATAAATAGACTTGCTGATTAGTTTGTATGCTAACCTCTTACTCTTTGAGCAGCAAAGCCTTGGACACACAGGTGGAAGGCGATGACCTTTTTTGTTAAAGAGATTGATTGATATTTTTCATGCTTGTGTACTTTTGATTTTCAGAAGTATTTGCAGTCCACCATCAGCCAATAGTTATTGGTCTTATCCCTATTGTGATTGCTTATTGGCTACGTCATGTCCCTTTAGATGTGTAGAAGAATCTAATGTTGTTCGGGATATGTTTATTTAATATTTATACAGATCTTATGATGTTGTGACCCTACTGAGATTCTTGTAATCTCACCCTATTGTTTTCAACATTTTTTAGGCATAGGTACATCCTCTATTCATGGTACCAGTGTGTGAGGTCAAGGATACATGGCGGGACGATATTTTATCACAATCTCTTTCTTGTTTCCTTGATTACTTGCGTATATAACATGAAGTTGATTGGACTACTTTCTAGATTTTTGAATGCCTCCTTTGTTTGCTTATTTCTGAAATTTACTGGGGGTAAACTTGCTGAATTTTGAGATCCCTATGAGACTTGTGTGTTTTGGTACCTTTGTTGAATTATAAAGACTTCCGCTGATGTTTTTATTCACTCTATTTATTGCCAGAATGTATGTCCATTATCATGCTCCAACCTTTTAAAAAAAGTAAGTAATGAACATAATAAAATCAGTGGTAAGGAGGGAGGGATAAGCTTTGTGAGATTCAGATAGGTCCTAGGTTGGGTTTATTTGGGTTTCACGTCAGTAAGGGTCCTTGTGGAGCGAATTCAGGTCCTCATAGGTTTGGTAGCGGAGCATGGTTTAAGAAATGTGATTTGTTATATACTAACTTGTTTGCTGATTTTGTGTTTGTAGGGAGATACATTTGCACACACCCACAACTTAGGGATTAAAGCTGAGATTGTCATAATGTTAAAATGATGGGTTAGTAATGTTTAAATGCCATTATTAAATGAGTAACCTACTGAGTTTTTATGTACTTTTGCATGTTCTATGATTTCATGCGTTTTGCTGTGTTTTGATGAGTGCTTTGCTGTGTTCCTTTGTCATTGCTGAATATGTGTGTGTTGTTCATACATGTTGCCGAGTGTTCCTATAAGATTTCTATGGTTGCTAAGTATATCTTTATATGTTGTTGCCATGACTTCTGAGTGTGATTCGCTTGAATATGTGCATTCCCGAATGCATGTGGTTGGTTAATCTGATTGTCGAATGTGTCCTTGCTTGTATATGTGTGATTGCCAAGATTTGTGTGTACTTGTGTGCATATGCGTGCATATTCGTGCTTTATTTTCCAGCATATGCATATCGTCCGGTATACGCCTCTCCACTAGGTGCCACTTTCTTTCTTTAGTTTCATATTCTGGTTTTGTGTTGAGTGACACCGTGTGTTCGTATAGTATTGCAAGGTAGAATGCGCCAAGGGATCGTCGGGGGTAGGTATGAAGCCCAAGCCAAGCAGCAACTTGTTGATCAGAATGAACTTGAAGCACAAAATGAGCACGGAGGGCAAGCTGAGCCCCAAAACCAACTTAAGACAGTAGCCAGACCAGCCATTAATCCTATGATGGCACAAATACTAAACATAATACAAGGAATTGCTGCAAACCAGCAACATATGGAGGCTCAATTTCAGAATGCCCCAGCACCACCTATGGAAGACCCTATTCCTCCACTTGAACCTATTCAGTCGGCTCATCCTAAGGAAGCCGAGTGACTTCCAGTTGTAATTACGAAGTTGCTGAAAGAAGCCCGTTAGGTGGGATGTAAAGATTCAGTGCTTCAGCAGGTGCCGCTGCAGCTCGTGAATGGATTGACACCATATGCCGAGTGTCCTTGTGTTTGTGCATCTCTGATGATGACTAGGTTTCCATCGCCACTTTCATACTTGAGGGAGAAGCCCTTGCATGGTAGACAACCGTGAGTTTGCAGTTCGGGGATCGTTTGCCTACATGGGAGGAATTCCGGTAGGAATTCGACGAAAGGTTCTACACAAGGTTCCACAAAAAGAGCATTGACAAGCTTTCTGCAAGCTTGAACAAGGTACCCATTTGGTGCTAGAATACGAAAAGAAGTTAAGGGAACTGTGTCGATTTGCACCAGAGGAGGATCGCTCACCGTACCAGCTTGCAAGATGATTTCAAGATGGGTTGAGTACCGAGCTCAAAACCATTGTTAGTACAACACCGATGTAGAATTTACAAGAACCAATGGTTGCTGCTACTGAAGCTGAAAAGATTGTGCAAAACAGGAAACCATCCGCAGTAACTAGTGACGGATCCTTCAAACGAGATGCAAAGTACAATTGCTGTACTGGACCCTATCCTTTGAGGTCATGCCCTCCAAAAAATAGTGGCAATAGAGGTAACTTCAGAAGGAACTTTCCTAGTTTGAATCCTAATGGGTCCACGTAGAGTTTGCAGCCAAGTCGATTGTGGCAAGATGGGCCATGTTTAGAGACACCATCCCAAACCAAGGCGTATCACAGGCGTACCATATGTAGGACAAGATGGGTATGCCAATCCCACTAATCCACCAGCACGCGCATCGGGAGGACCACCCAATGGATCTACAAGTGAAGCATAGCCCAGGCCCACGAGATTGTTTACCCTGACTAATGCCGAAGCTAGCCCTGATGTGGTGACAGGTACTATTTCCGTCTTCTCTCAAAATACTAAAGTGTTATTAGATCCTAGAGCGAATAGATCATTTGTGAGTCCAAGGATAGCACTTAGCTCGGATCGACCTCTATTTCCTCTGTCTCCTCCTATTGCGGTTCTAACCACTTTGGGAGAGCAACTAACTTGTGATCTAGTCTACATCCGCTGTGGTGTACGCGTGGGTCCGAATGTGCTTGAAGTGGATTTGATTCCATTGGACATCAGAGAGCTAGATGTGATCTGATTTTCTGGAAAAATATAAAGCCCGAATGGAGTGTTTCACCAAACGTGTGTTGTTCACCCTTCCTAACGGTTTCGAGTACTGCTTTGAAGGTGATAGGCAAGTTGTCCCAACTTGCAGGATTTCTTGGCTCAATGCGAAGGGATTGGTCAGTAAAGGATGTACAGTGTACCTCGCGCATCTATATGATATGTCTAACAAATATTTGGATCTAGATTCTATTCCAATGGTTCATGAATTTTTGGATGTGTTTCTAGAAGACATAACCGGTTTGCTGCCACCAGGAGAAGTGGAATTCGACATTGAGTTAGTAATGGGTACGAATCCGATTCCATTCCTCCATATCATATGGATCCTGCACAAATGAAGGAATTGAAGACACAGTTGGAAGATTTACTAGATCGTGGTTTCATCCGACCTAGTGTGTCACTTTAGGGAGCACTTATCTTGTTCGTGAAGAAGAAAGATGGTTTATTGTGATTGTGTATCAACTATCGGCAGCTGAATTGTGTGATTGTGAGAAAAAGTATCCTCTGCTTCAAATTGATGACATGTTTGACTAGCTCCAAAGTGCAGCCGTGTTTTCCAAAATGAATTTCAGATCAGGATACCACCAATTGCATGTTCGTGAATCTGATATTCCAAAGACTGCCTTAAGATCGTAATACGGCCACTACGAATTTCTGGTTGTTCCATTTGGTTTGACTAATGCACCAGCAGTGTTTATGGACTTGATGAATCCAGTATTCCGAGAGTTCATGGACAGATTTGTGATAGTCTTCATCGACGATATTATGATTTACTCAAAATCGGAAGAGGAGCATGCTAAGCACTTATGGATTGTGCTGAAAATTCTAAGGGATCGACACCTGTTCGAAAAATACTCCAAATGCGAATTCTGGTTACACGAAGTTGATTTCCTTGGCCATGTTGTTTCCGCTCATGGTGCATTGGTTGATCTAAAGAAGATTGAAGCCATAGTTGCTTGGGAACCCCTGCAGACTGTGTTTGAAGTTTGCAATTTCCTTGGCTTAGCCGGATTCGATCGTTGCTTCGTGGAGAATTTTTCATCCCTTGCCGGACCACTGACGAAGTTGACATGCAAAGGAGAGCCATTCGTGTGGAGCAAGAAATGCCAGCGAAGCTTCAAAAAATTTAAAAATCGGTTAGTTTCCGCACTTATTCTTACCTTACCAGTCGGTGGGAAAGAGTATGTGGTGTATAGCGATGCAATGAAATTCGAACTTGGATGCGTGTTGATGCAAGATGTGAAAGTCGTTGCCTATGCTTCTCAAAAATTGTAACTACACGAAAGCAACTATCCTACGCATGATTTGGAGCTTGCGACCGTGGTGTTTGCATAAAAAATATGTTACCACTATTTATACAATGAGACGTGCAGGATCTTCACCAACAACAAAAGCTTGAAATATCTCCTTTCGCAAAAAGAGTTGAATATGAAACAATGAATATGGATGGAGCTGATTAAGGACTACGATCTGATCGTCAAATATCATATTGGAAAAGAAAATGTTGTTGCTGATGCTCTAAGACAGAAGATTCATCCTCCTTCTCTATCGGTTTTGGCTTACATGTGTACCCAATACTTGCCAATTATATCCACCGAGAGGCTGATCGGTAATTTTAACAGAGAAGGTTTTATTAGTGTAAGGATGTTGTCTCCATTCATCCTTGGTTACTACTCTCAAAATTTTTATGCGGGAGAAGGCAATCTGATCGGGGAATCGTTTATCCATGGTATGATTTATTTCGAGGGATTGGGTTTCTAAGAGAATTTGCTCATAGAAAAGCCGGGTTTTATACGGATGCTCTATCAGGTGGTACTCTTTGGGTGGGAAAATCTGAGCCGATAATTCTTTTAACTCTTTGGTTTCTTCATCTTTTTCTAGCTCAATGATTTTCAAGTCACATATGGAACAGGAGTAGTCATGTTACCTGTTGTAATTTTTATCCTTTATTCCCTATTCGCTCCTTTTATGATCTTTGTATCCCTGCAAGAATTCTCTTGATAAGAAATCAGGTAGATTATTTAATTTTCCTTTAATGAACTCAATCTTGAAATCAAAATTTGATAACAAAGCTTGCCATCTGGCGAATATCTGTTTTGATACCAAATTTTTAACATCTTTTTCTAATATAAATTTAGCTGAGGAACAGTCTACTCGTATTAAAAAAGGTTTATTAAATAAGTCATCCTGGAAAGCATTAACAAATAAAACAATGGCTAAAACTTCTTTCTTAACAATAGAGTAATTTGTTTGTGCTTGATTCCAAATTCCTGAATAATATCTTACTAATTGTTCTTTATTATCAACCTTTTGTTTTAATATACCGCCATAACCATATTCTGAAGCGTCTGTTTCTACTATTAAATCTGCATTAGGTAAAGGAATTCCCAAGCATGGGAGTTGTTTAACCTTTTGTTTTATCTCTTTGACTATAGTCGTCATATCGTCAGTCCATTCGGGAGCATTCTTTTTTAGTCTAGCATATAAAGGTTTACAAATTATTCTTATTTTAGGTATGAAGTCAGCTATATAATTTAGACACCCTAAAAAGCGTTGTAGCTGTTGTTTTTCTTTTATTTCATCGGGAAATTTAATAGAGAATTCAATACTTCTATCTATGGGAGTAATAGTTCCTTGATTTATATTATACCATAAAAATCTTATCTTAGTCTGGAAGAGTTTTATTTTTGATGCAGACACGACCAAACCATTTTCTTTGACTATACTTACAAATCTTTTAACATGTCGAAAATGTTCAGTAATGGACTTAGAGTATACCAGCACATCATCTATGTATACAATTGTAAATTTGTAATAAGGGTTAAAAATGTCATTCATTACCTTTTGAAACTCTGATGGTGCGTTTTTTAAACCAAATGGCATTACATTCCATTCGTAGTGTCCAAAGGGAACCGTGAATGCTGTTTTATATTTGTCTTCTTCCTGTATCTGAATTTGCCAAAATCCTGATTTCATATCAAATTTAGAGAATATAGTTGCTCCTGATAATCATTTGATTAAGTCCCTTTTGTTTGGAATGGGGTATCTAATCCATTGTAAACATTTATTTAACGGTTTATAATTGATAACAAGTCTTGGAGCGCCTCGCTCTAATTCTGCATTATTCTGTACATAGAAAGCCACACATGACCAAGGGGATTTGCTGCTTCTGATTAGCCCTTTTTCTAATAATCCTTCTATTTCTTCCTTACAATATCCCAATAATTCTGTATTCATTTGAATAGGTCTGGCCTTTGTCGGGATATCTTCTTCCTTAAAGTCTTTATCATAGGGTAATCTGACAATATGTTTTCGTCTATTCCAGAAAGCATTTGGTAAGTTTGAACAGACCTCATTTTCAATCTGTTTTTGTAGTTGTGTCATCTGTTGTTTAATTTCTGGTTTCGTTAAATCTTCTTCTATTTTGGTATGGTTCAACTCATTTAGTAAAGAGTGTAAATGTTTCTTTTTATATATTAACAAGATTTCCTTTCGAATTCCCAAATCTTTCATCAGAAAGATATCTCTCTCTTGTATGTTTTTACAGAACTCAAAACTTAATTGTTTACCTAATATTTCAGTTTCTAAGCCTTTATGGGTTACTCTGAAAGGGTATATTTGGGTGAGAAATGGTGTACCTAATATGAGATCTTGTGATAGGTTTTTAACTAATAAGAATGTGTTTTTAAAGCAGATACCTTGATTGCATATGTGAGCATTTGAGATTTTATATTTTACTTCTAACTTTTGTTTGTTAGCTGCGTGTAATCTTTCTCTGGTTTTTTCATAATATTTGGTTGGAATTAGTCCTTCTCTGACACAATTATGATCTGCTCCTGAATCGAGTAAAGCTTTAATTGTAATTTTAAAATCTTTTATTACTATAGTGACATATGAATACCATTTCTGGAATTCTATTTTAGATAAGGCATTTATAAATTCTTCATTTTGTTTGGTACTACTTTCTGGGAGGTCCAGAGCGATTGTCTTTCCTTTGTTCTGACCTTTTAGTAGTTCTAATTCATATTTAAGTCTTTGTACTTCTTCTTTGACAGATTTAATTTCCTGCTTTAATCCTTCTAATGTTAATAATTCTTTCTTATTTTCTTTTTTAAAGAGTATTTCATTTAAATTATAAGTTTTGCTTTCTTTTTGCTTTGTTTCTTTACTATTTTTAACATGAGCTTCATATTCTAGTAGATAATGTTTTTGTAGTTCTTTATCTTCTTCCTTTAGTATTAGGTCAAGCAAATTGTTTTCTTTCGTTAAAGTACTAATCTCATAGCACTGACAAGGTCCAATACATTCGCAGTTTTCTATGCTTTCACATGTTTCTGAAGTCTCTGTGTTATCTCCTTCTTTTCCTATCATGTTAAGTAATTCTTCTTTTTCACTATCATTGATCTCTAAAGCCCTTATCTTTTTTAATAGAGGACAATCTTTTCTAAGGTGTCCGACCCGTCCACATTTAAAGCAAGTAGGTCCCCTTTTGTCGTTATCTGGTTTTCTAAATTTCCTTTTAGTTTTGTTATACCTGGGTTTTTCATATTTAGTTTTCTCATAAGTTTTAGTTTTTTGAAAAGGCCTTTGATATCTTTTTGTTTTCTTAATTCTTTTTTCTTTATGTTTGGCTGAAGGGGCAGAGATTTTCTCGTATCCATATTGTGTACAAAAAGATCCTAGTTCTTTTCGTCCACTAAGTTTATCTTGTTTTAGTTGTGATCTGAGTTTTAATTCATTACAAGGATTTAATCCTTCTGTATTAACTTCAGTTATGAGGTCTCCATAGGTTATCATATCATAGTGTATACTTTGATCATTAAATTTACTTTTAATTCTATTTCGTACTCGTTAGGCAAATAACCTAGGTAGTCCGACTATAAACCGTTCTTTCCAATAGGGTTGTTGACAATCTTCTCGAAGGAATACTTTTGACAGAAACATATCTTTGTACCATCTAAAGATAAGGCATTTATAAATTCTTCATTTTGTTTGGTACTACTTTCTGGGAGGTCCAGAGCGATTGTCTTTCCTTTGTTCTGACCTTTTAGTAGTTCTAATTCATATTTAAGTCTTTGTACTTCTTCTTTGACAGATTTAATTTCCTGCTTTAATCCTTCTAATGTTAATAATTCTTTCTTATTTTCTTTTTTAAAGAGTATTTCATTTAAATTATAAGTTTTGCTTTCTTTTTGCTTTGTTTCTTTACTATTTTTAACATGAGCTTCATATTCTAGTAGATAATGTTTTTGTAGTTCTTTATCTTCTTCCTTTAGTATTAGGTCAAGAAAATTGTTTTCTTTCGTTAAAGTACTAATCTCATAGCACTGACAAGGTCCAATACATTCGCAGTTTTCTATGCTTTCACATGTTTCTGAAGTCTCTGTGTTATCTCCTTCTTTTCCTATCATGTTAAGTAATTCTTCTTTTTCACTATCATTGATCTCTAAAGCCCTTATCTTTTTAATAGAGGACAATCTTTTCTAAGGTGTC
Source organism: Passiflora organensis (assembly GCA_019739055.1). NCBI lineage: Eukaryota > Viridiplantae > Streptophyta > Magnoliopsida > Malpighiales > Passifloraceae > Passiflora > Passiflora organensis. The sequence goes on along the minus strand of JAEPBF010000087.1, from coordinate 28,078,064 downwards.
CGACCCGTCCACATTTAAAGCAAGTAGGTCCCCTTTTGTCGTTATCTGGTTTTCTAAATTTCCTTTTAGTTTTGTTATACCTGGGTTTTTCATATTTAGTTTTCTCATAAGTTTTAGTTTTTTGAAAAGGCCTTTGATATCTTTTTGTTTTCTTAATTCTTTTTTCTTTATGTTTGGCTGAAGGGGCAGAGATTTTCTCGTATCCATATTGTGTACAAAAAGATCCTAGTTCTTTTCGTCCACTAAGTTTATCTTGTTTTAGTTGTGATCTGAGTTTTAATTCATTACAAAGATTTAATCCTTCTGTATTAACTTCAGTTATGAGGTCTCCATAGGTTATCATATCATAGTGTATACTTTGATCATTAAATTTACTTTTAATTCTATTTCGTACTCGTTCGGCAAATAACCTAGGTAGTCCGGCTATAAACCGTTCTTTCCAATAGGGTTGTTGACAATCTTCTCGAAGGAATACCTTTGACAGAAATATATCTTTGTACCACCTAAAATCCTATAGTTTAGGGCAAGTCAAGTTTGATAATATTATTGAGGCTTTTTCTGCTATACTTTGAGGATTTCCTATGAAGTGTTTGGTAATTGCATAAATAAGGGTGGCAAAGGAGTTTTCTACCGTATAGTGTTGTCCCTCTCTTATCTCTGGTTTTACGGTCATAAGTATTTCAGTTTTTTGTGCAACAGATAAATAATTATCCCACCATCTTTTTAGTTGTCCGGTGAATCCTGATGTTATAATTTTTGTTACCTCTCTTTCATTATTATTAATGAGTTTGTAAGCAGTTGCTGCCATACACATTTCATTTAACATGTCGGTGATGCCATGTTCAGTTTTACCATCTAAATTCCATTCGTAAATACTTTTACCATCATAACTTCCTTGTGAATATTTTTCTTCTATCTGTATATCTGGAAGTGAAGGTCTTGGGTAATAGTGAGGAATCCTAGGTCTATCATAGAGTCGTACTTTATTAATTTCTAACTTATCTTCGAATTGTTCTATTACTTCTTCGATTTCTGTATTATCTGATACTGATTCACTTTCTGTTTCAGAGATAGCAGTTATCTGGGGTTTGGATAATTCTAGAAGTTCTAATTGTTTTGTTATTTTCTTTAACAATTCATCCTCGGGATTTAGCTTAAATTCTTTAATTTCTTCATTTGGTTTTACCAAAGGTTTTTCAATTTTTACCTCTTTCTTTTCTTGCGAGTATTCGAGATATTCTAATTGTTGCGAAATTAGATGTAACATTTGATTTGTATAATTATTTTGGCTTTAAAGAATTTAAGCTAAATAAGAAAATAATTCATCCTCGGGATTTAGCTTAAATTCTTTAAAACCAAAATAATTATACAAATCAAATGTTACAACTAATTTCGCAACAATTAGAATATCTCGAATACTCGCAAGAAAAGAAAGAGGTAAAAATTGAAAAACCTTTGGTAAAACCAAATGAAGAAATTAAAGAATTTAAGCTAAATCCCGAGGATGAATTATTAAAGAAAATAACAAAACAATTAGAACTTCTAGAATTATCCAAAACCCATATAACTGCTATCTCTGAAACAGAAAGTGAATCAGTATCAGATACTACAGAAATTGAAGAGGTAATAGAACAATTCGAAGATAAGTTAGAAATTAATAAAGTACGACTTTATGATAGACCTAGAATTCCTCACTATTACCCAAGACCTTCACTACCAGACATACAGATAGAAGAAAAATATTCACAAGGAAGTTATGATGGTAAAAGTATTTACGAATGGAATCTAGATGGTAAAACTGAGCATGGTATCACCGACATGTTAAATGAAATGTGTATGGCAGCAACTGCTTACAAACTCCTTAACAATAATGAAAGAGAGGTAACAAAAATAATAACATCAGGATTTACCGGACAACTAAAAGGATGGTGGGATAATTATTTATCTGTTACACAAAAAACTGAAATACTCATGACGGTAAAACCAGAAATAAGAGAGGGACAACAATATACAGTAGAAAACTCCTTTGCTACTCTTATCTATGCCATTACCAAACACTTCATAGGAAATCCTCAAAGTATAGCAGAAAAGGCTTCGGTCATACTATCAAACCTAACCTGTCCAAAACTACAGGATTTTAGATGGTACAAAGATATGTTTCTGTCAAAGGTATTCCTTCGAGAAGATTGTCAACAACCCTATTGGAAAGAACGGTTTATAGCCGGACTACCTAGGTTATTTGCCGAACGAGTACGAAATAGAATTAAAAGTAAATTTAATGATCAAAGTATACACTATGATATGATAACCTATGGAGACCTCATAACTGAAGTTAATACAGAAGGATTAAATCTTTGTAATGAATTAAAACTCAGATCACAACTAAAACAAGATAAACTTAGTGGACGAAAAGAACTAGGATCTTTTTGTACACAATATGGATACGAGAAAATCTCTGCCCCTTCAGCCAAACATAAAGAAAAAAGAATTAAGAAAACAAAAAGATATCAAAGGCCTTTTCAAAAAACTAAAACTTATGAGAAAACTAAATATGAAAAACCCAGGTATAACAAAACTAAAAGGAAATTTAGAAAACCAGATAACGACAAAAGGGGACCTACTTGCTTTAAATGTGGACGGGTCGGACACCTTAGAAAAGATTGTCCTCTATTAAAAAAGATAAGGGCTTTAGAGATCAATGATAGTGAAAAAGAAGAATTACTTAACATGATAGGAAAAGAAGGAGATAACACAGAGACTTCAGAAACATGTGAAAGCATAGAAAACTGCGAATGTATTGGACCTTGTCAGTGCTATGAGATTAGTACTTTAACGAAAGAAAACAATTTGCTTGACCTAATACTAAAGGAAGAAGATAAAGAACTACAAAAAAATTATCTACTAGAATATGAAGCTCATGTTAAAAATAGCAAAGAAACAAAGCAAAAAGAAAGCAAAACTTATAATTTAAATGAAATACTCTTTAAAAAAGAAAATAAGAAAGAATTATTAACATTAGAAGGATTAAAGCAGGAAATTAAATCTGTCAAAGAAGAAGTACAAAGACTTAAATATGAATTAGAACTACTAAAAGGTCAGAACAAAGGAAAGACAATCGCTCTGGACCTCCCAGAAAGTAGTACCAAACAAAATGAAGAATTTATAAATGCCTTATCTAAAATAGAATTCCAGAAATGGTATTCATATGTCACTATAGTAATAAAAGATTTTAAAATTACAATTAAAGCTTTACTCGATTCAGGAGCAGATCATAATTGTGTCAGAGAAGGACTAATTCCAACCAAATATTATGAAAAAACCAGAGAAAGATTACACGCAGCTAACAAACAAAAGTTAGAAGTAAAATATAAAATCTCAGATGCTCATATATGTAATCAATGTAATCAAAGATTACCATAGATGGGAAATCAACCATTAGTGTTTGTGTGAGGACCCGAACCCGGTAATTGGGCTCCTCACCGCCGTGCAATCCCAATTGGGCCAACTCGTGGTCCAATTAAAACAACACTAGGCTTACCCTCAAATCAAATTCGTAAAATATATAAAATTACATATAAATTTGAACCTTCTTAATTTTCTTTAAAATGGAACATGCATTTAACCGGAAACCTCGACACAACAAAATCAACCACAGAGTGCAATCACAAATAGCGAAAGACTTAATTTCACACACAACAGGCCACACGGCCCCAAACATACTTTATCAAAATAAGTCCAATAACATGCATGAACCCAAACCCATTAGGGGATCACAATTTCAATAAGCAAGTATGCAAACAAGATAAGCAAGCATACACAAATCCAAAATAATAATGATGGTGTTGAGTTCTCAAACGTGTGATATGCAGTAGTCCAGCCCTAAGACAAACCGGAAATCTCGACCTCACAAATAAGTCAGCTACACTGGCTCTCGACCTAGTCCTGAAAAATATCAAAAAGAGGGGGTAAGATCTCAAGGACCTCAGTGAAAGTCACAGCGTCATAAACAATTCCGGTTGAATAGAGGCATACCCGAAAATCAGTATAAATATTTTGTAATGAAAACCACAGTAAGTCCATGATACTAATCGTGTAAACAATCTCACATTTGCATGAGTATGATAATAACACCATGTAACACAGGCTCATGCCCAATAAGTATAAAATCTCAAAATCTCATTCTCATGGGCTACTATGCCCAAAAACTATCGGGGTGGACCTCTAAAAATGCTTCTCTGATAACCCCGGCCAAAGGGAAATCGGAAGCCCACTGGTGGCTAATTAATTGCACATTTCCAAAATATTAATAAGTCCCCTACCACCAGTGTTGTCCTCAGGAAAAGTGGAGAAATCCGCTATCACACGATTCCCAACGCACACACAACTCGAAAAGCCCGAAAGCACATGTAGCCTATCACATCCCATACTCCCACAAGGCATACATAACCCATCCGTACTCCTAGGCAAGGGATTATCCTTCTATCTAAGGATACTCGTCCACTTACCTTCGCATTGGCCAAGCATAGTCCGTCAATTCCAAGTCATACCTAGCAAATATAGGTATACATATTCTTTGCAAACATGCAGATCAATTCTCAAATCATGTTATAATATAAATAAAATGTAGTGCAATCAAAATCAAATCAAAGACTTCCTAGAAGTCCCAACAACTAAAAAATTCGATGCCTACGAATATTCTCAAACACATTTTAATCATATCACAAACATGCGTATAGGTTCAAATAAATGTTTTATGCATCAGAAATATGTCTCACACACAATGATGAACCTAGCATGTCACGTTATAAATCAATGTACGTATTGCCTCTATTCAAAAACAAACATTTACCAATTTTAATTAATAAAGCAAAATATTTCCGTGCATGTAAATGAAACATAGTCTCCCACCTCTTGACGAGCAGACGACTCGACGGCTAATCCTTTGCCCTTATCGATCGCTGAAATACCGCCTAAACAATCATGCACACAAAATCGTACTAAGAACAAACCCAAAAATAATAAACTCAAAAAATGACCAGAATTAAAAACAACCTAAGAGACTCCTCAAACACTCACTCTAAGTCCCAAATTATTCAATTCAACCTCTAGAAACTCAAACCACTCAATTCCTTAAGAAAATAACAAATCCCTTCGCATACGCAATCGATCCTATGTTCAATTTCCAATTCCAAGCTCCACCAACATCAAAATTAGTTTCCTAATTCGACCAACCTACTCTACAACACATAAACAACCTAACTCAAGCAATGACATCAACCAATTTCATCCAATTTCACAAAATCACACAAATCCCGAAATTACCAAAATGCCATTGACACCCAAATTGATCAATCATGGATCAAATGATGTTTTCAAGAAATCTAAAGTATCAGACTATGTTAATGAACATCTAATCTTGCTAAATCAACCACAAATCAGCCCAGAAAATGAAGAAATCAAGTAAAAACTCATAAAATCCGAAAATACAAAAAATACCTAAATAAATATAAAACCACTACAACCAAATACCATACCTGAGGAAATACAAGGAGAAGGGTTAGAATTAGGTTTTGGAACAACATTCACTCCTTTATTTGAAGTAAAAATTGAATAGGGAGGTTTTTGTGTTTTGGGGTTCTCGGCAAATGAAGAGAATGGAGGAAATGGGGGGTTTTTGTTGCTTTTCTGCACATTTCTGTGCAGAAAAGGGGAAAGGGGGAATCAGGGGCGTTTTTGAAATTTTGTCTTTTTTTTTTACTATTGACCGTTAACTTTAACTTTGACTTTGACATTTTTTTATTTTATTTTATTTTATTTTTTTTTTAAATTTACGTAATCTGTATTATTAATAAAATAGCCCAAATATGTCCCAAGTAGGTTAAAATAAAATTTAAAAACTCAAAATATCGAAATCGAGCTTTTAAAACATAATTGTGCTCGAGAAATCGAAATCGGGCCCACGAACGGTAAATCAGCCCAAAGGCCTACGGCCACTCAAAAGGGGCCTCCAAAAACTTTTATGCTGGTCAAAAGATTGGAATTGGCTATATCCTCATGACTCAAACCTCGAAAATGCACCAATCGACTAATTAATCTAATGCACGTTAAAACTCTGAAACGACACGTCGTGCAAATTATTGACACACCACCAACGACATGACGTTCTAGACATTCTAAACCTGACACCTAGGCTCTATGACTATGTCCACGTCACTCGGTCAAAAGGTCAGCTATGACGGTCAAATGGTCAACTCACTCAAACCGACCAATCCTAAGAATCTAACTAAATTTGAATGCTGACTAGACTCTCAAAAAGACGGGGTCTCACATCCTCCCCTCCTTACAAGAATTTCGTCCCCGAAATTCACTTATCGGAATCCTCAAACAAATACGGATACTGCTGTCTGATCAACTGCTCTGGTTCCCAAGTCCGCTCCTCCATACGGTCACTACGCCACAAAATATAAACCATAGGCACATTGCGGCTACGCAACTGTCTCACTGCTCTATCCACTATGGCTACTGGCTGAGTCGAATAAGATAAATCATTGGCAATCTCGATCGGTGGTGTCTCCAAGATATGAGATGGATCCGGCACGTACTTCCTCAACATGGACACATGGAAGACGTTATGGATCCTCTCTAACTCTGGTGGTAACTCCAATCTGTATGCCACTGGGCCAACTCTGTCAACAATACGGTAGGGACCAATATACCTTGGAGCTAGCTTGCCCCGCTGCTGAAATCTGATGGTAACTCCCTTCCAAGGCGCGACTTTCAAAAATACCTTATCATCCACTGCAAACTCCAAGTTTCATCTACGGTGATCTGCATAACTCTTTTGTCGGTTCTGAGCTACTCTCAACCGCTCTCTAATCAGAGCAACCTGCTGAGTAGCCTGGTCCACTAACTCTGGACTGTCAAGACGCCTCTCACTAACCTCATCCCAACACAATGAAGTACGACACCTGCGCCCATACAGTGCCTCATACGGTGCCATACCAATACTCCTCTGAAAGATGTTGTTGTAGGCAAACTCCACTAAGGGTAAGCATCGATCCCAAGTGGTTTGCCTGTCCAACACACAAGCTCTAAGCATATCCTCTAGGATCTGTATAGTCCGCTCTGACTGACCATCTGTCTGTGGATGGAATGTTGTACTGAACCTCAGCTCTGTACCCAATGCACTGTGAAACTTATCCCAAAATCAAGAAGTGAACCTCGGATCTCGATCCGACACTATACTCACTGGCACACCATACAATCTGACAATCTCATCCATGTACCTCGATGCTAGTCTCTCGGGTGTGTCTGTCACTCTGATGGGAAGGAAGTGTGCAGACTTGGTGAGTCTGTCCACTATTACCCATATGGCATCGTATCCTCGCTTCACACGTGGTAAACCTACCACAAAATCCATGGTGACATGCTCCCACTTCCACTCTGGAATGGGAAGCGGCTGTAACATGCCTGCTGGTCTCTGATGCTCTGTCTTCACCTGCTGGCAAATCAGGCATCGAGCAACAAACTCTGCTATGTGCCTCTTCATGCCTGATCACCAATAAGACTGTCTCAAATCTCTATACATCTTGGTGTTACCCGGATGTACAGAGAATGCTGAACTGTGAGCCTTTGTCAGAATCCTCTGTCTCAACTCCTCGTCATGTGGTACACACATACGACCTCGAAAAGTCAGAATACTGTCATCTCTAACTCTGTACTCACTGACAGAACTTTCTGCAGTGTCACTGCTATCCAAACTCTGTCTCACTCTAACCAAAGTTGGATCCTCAAGCTGACCGACTCGAATCTCATCAATCAATGTCGGTCTCACCACCATTTGTGCAACTAGTGCTCCGGTCTCATCACTATCTAGCTGAACTCCAGACTCCCTCAAACACATCAACAAAGGCATATACTCGGCTCTCACATAGGCTAAGGAAGAAGAGGTCTTCCTACTCAAAGCATCTGCAACTACGTTGGCTTTACTCGGATGGTAGTCAATGATCAAGTCATAATCCTTGATCAACTCAAGCCAATGCCTCTGTCTCAAGTTCAACTCCTTCTGGGTGAGAAGGTACTTGAGACTCTTGTGATCTGTGTAGACATGGCACGTCTCACCATACAAGTAATGACGCCAAATCTTCAAAGCGAAGACCACCGCTGCAAGCTCAAGGTCATGGGTCGGATAATTGCCCTCATGCGGTCTCAACTGTCTAGAAGCATAGGCAACTACCTTCCCATCCTGCATCAACACACATCCCAATCCAACTCTCGAGGCATCACTGAAAACAACATAGCCTCTGCCACTGACTGGTAAAGTCAACACTGGAGCTGAAACCAATCTGGTCTTCAACTCGCTGAAACTCTGCTCACACTTCTCGGTCCACACAAATGGAACACCCTTGCGAGTCAAACGGGTCAAAGGTGCTGCTAAAACCGAGAAGCCCTCTACAAACCGTCTGTAGTAGCCTGCCAAGCCCAAAAAGCTACGCATCTCTGTCATACTGCGAGGCGGTTCCCACGAAACAATAGCCTCTATCTTCTTGGGGTCTACCAATACTCCACTGGCTGACACAACATGCCCCAAGAAGCCAACCTCACTCAACCAAAACTCACACTTAGAGAACTTGGCATAAAGCTGTTGTGCTCTAAGTGTGTCTAAAACTGTCCTCAAGTGCACCTCGTGCTCCTCCTGGGTCCTCGAATACACCAGTATGTCATCAATGAAGACAATGACAAACCGATCTAAAAATTCTCGGAACACCCTGTTCATAAGGTCCATGAACACTGCTGGAGCGTTCGTCAACCCGAACGGCATAACAACAAACTCATAGTGTCCATACCTCGATCTGAATGCTGTCTTCGGGATGTCGGATTCCCGACATCTCAACTGATGGTATCCCGATCTTAAGTCTATCTTCGAGAACACTGAAGCACCCTGCAATTGATCAAATAAGTCATCTATCCTCGGCAACGGATACCGACTCTTCACAGTGGCCCGGTTCAGCTCCCTGTAGTCAATGCAAAGCCGAAGGATACCGTCCTTTTTTTTTACGAAAAGGACAGGTGCACCCCACGGAGAAACACTCGGTCGGATGAATCCTCGATCCACAAGATCCTCCAATTGAGTCTTCAGCTCCCTCAACTCAGCTGGAGCCATCCGATATGGCGGAATAGAAATCGGTGTTGTCCCTGGCAACAACTCAATCTCTCGAGCTGGAGGTAACCCTGTCACATCCTCGGGAAACACATCTGCGTACTCTCTGACAACTGGTACACTGCTCAACTCTGGAGGCTCAACTGATACATCCCTGACATGTGCAAGAAAAGCTGTACAACCCTTGTGAATCAACTGTCTGACACTCATGTGAAACCTGAGTTTTTCGTACCCTTTAAGTTAGAGCCTGTGTCTATAAAGGTGTGGGTATGTGTTAGTCTTTGTGTTTTCATTAGCGTGTCGAGTTGCATGTTGGGTTTTCATACCCATTTGTTGATTTGGGTCATTTGGGCCTACAAGCCCATTTACCGATTTCGGGCATGTGTGTGCGAGTTTTAAATTAAAAGAGTTAATGTGCTAAGCTTCGTGTGAACCCAATCACATCTCCTTGGAGGTGTGTGAAGGTGAGCATGGCTGGGTGCGTCATGTCTTGTGAGTTCCGGGGCGTGACAACTCATCCAAGAAATCACACAAGTCGGTAGTATCCATCTGTCTCCCTCAAAACAATACTCTGTCCCATCTGGAAGACTAAACCATACTCTCTTCGTGAAACATTCCATACGGGCTCTGTATCTACATAAGCAGTCCATACCAACTATCACATCAAAATCACTGATACCCAATGGTATCAAATCCGCCTCAATCTGTACTGTACCCACTGTCGTCACACAACCCAAGAAAACACTACTGCACGTAATCTGCTCACCAAAAGGAGTCAATACAACTATGGGTGGCTCTAAGGGTGACAACACTCTATCAGCACACCTAGCCACTCTAGGACCAACAAAAGACCTATTTGCTCCAGGATCTAACAAGACTTTAGCAGAACAAGAAAATACAGAAATAGTACCTGTAACGACGTCCGGACTAACACATGCCTCAGCATCTGCTAGTGTGAACAGGCGTGTCTGTGGCCTCTGCTGCTGCTGCTGGGTCTGACCAATAGCCTGGCTGCCAGATGGTCGACCAACCTGTGATCTAGTCTGTGGCCTCGATGATCCCTGTGAACCCATATGGCTCACACCTGCCCTCGGTGCTGCTGGTAATGCTGGGAATCTCGGCTGAGAAGCTGTCACTCTAGATGCACTACCCCCTGGGCAATCTCTGGCTAAGTGCCCAAACTTGTCACATGCATAACACCTAGGTGGCTGTGGGCATGGAGGAGGATGATACTGCCTGCAGTTCCCGCATCTGGGATGTCCTACTGGCCTGCTGATGCCAGGAGCAGACTGTGTCATCTGTGTACGGGCTACAAAAGAAGACGCACCCTGTGAACGAGTCTGTACTCCAGAGTATGGGGTGGACATCCTGCTCCTCTGTCGGCGGTCAAATCTACCACTATGCCTCAAGGGACCCCTACTAGGCACAAAGTCCCTATACCTCCGAGGTTGTCCACTCTGCCCATGAATGATCTCCTCTGCTTTGACAGCATCCACAACGAGCTCCTCAAAGTCACTGCTAGTCTTCGCACCCAGAACCGTGCGAATGTCCCGGTTGAGGCCCTGCTCAAACCGACTAGCCATCACTGAACCAGCCCTGTCTATCTCTGGTACAAAATGGGCCAATGCTCTCAACTCAGTCTCATACTCTGAAACTGACCTGTTGCCCTGGCGAAGCAGATAAAACTCAGACCTCTTATTATCTTGGAAGTGCTGTGGGAAATACCTCCTATCAAACTCTCTCTCAAACTCTTCCCAAGTGGGCTGACCCCCATACCGGTCTCTGACTGTACTCCACCAAGTGGCTTCCTCTCTCTCCAGCAGTCTAGTGGCTAAGGTGACTCTGTCCTCAGAAGATATCCTCAGGTCCTGGGCTGTCAAGACAATCTTGTCTTTCCATGTCTTGGCCACCATAGCATCACTGGTGCCATAAAAACTCTCGCAGCCTAGATGTCTCGCCTCCTTCAGTAATTTGGACACCTGGATAGGTAGTCTGGCACCCTGTGCCTGTGCCTGCTGAACTCTGGGTTGAGGTTGTACCTCAGGCTCTACCATAACCTCTGGCGGTACTGGTGCATGAACTGGTACCTGTGGCTGCTGAGCCACTCTATCCTGTACTAGCTGCTGTAGGGTCATCTGAATAGCAGCCAACATCTGAATTAGAAGGGGATCCTGCCCTGCTTGTGTCCCCAGTGACACTTGTGGCTCCTGTACCTCAGCTGCTGGACCTGCTGGCCCACGAGCATCGGACCTCTCATCTACTCTTTATCTTTTTCGACTTCTGTAATAATCGTCTGCTGTCTCATTTCTTAGTTTGCTGTAAATATAGAATATCATCATCGAGTTCACATAGAATATCAATATGAGTATTTATCCTCTGTAAATATTTTCTCTTTCTATGTTGTTTATATTTAGTCCAGTTTTTATCAATCTTTTTTCCTAATTTTTCTTTTAGTTTAAGTAGCTTAATTATTTTCTCTCTCATATTCTTCAATTAGGTCTTCAATTAGTCTTAGCATTTTTCTTCCAAAATGCTCTCTTTTTTCAAATTCCTTACAATCGCAATAATCAGGTAGGGCAGTATGATTAATTACATGTCCATCTATACTATTACGTATGCCTTCTATTAATTTAGTTTTTAACATTCTAATTTCTTCAATCACGGACACACTAATTTCTTTATCTGGTGGAACGCTAGACGAGACAACTATTTGGATGACATAAAAGAAATAAATGAAACCTCCTCTAGTTACAAATCATGGATAAAAACCCAATCACAAACTACCGAAAAATCAAAATATCCACCCTTTGAGGAAGTAGCCATAGATTGGAACGGAAACACCATTCTTGCTGCACCCTTCAAAGAAACCGATAATACAGACCTAGGAAAAATAAAAAGCCAAAATAATTATACAAATCAAATGTTACAACTAATTTCGCAACAATTAGAATATCTCGAATACTCGCAAGAAAAGAAAGAGGTAAAAATTGAAAAACCTTTGGTAAAACCAAATGAAGAAATTAAAGAATTTAAGCTAAATCCCGAGGATGAATTATTAAAGAAAATAACAAAACAATTAGAACTTCTAGAATTATCCAAAACCCATATAACTGCTATCTCTGAAACAGAAAGTGAATCAGTATCAGATACTACAGAAATTGAAGAGGTAATAGAACAATTCGAAGATAAGTTAGAAATTAATAAAGTACGACTTTATGATAGACCTAGAATTCCTCACTATTACCCAAGACCTTCACTACCAGACATACAGATAGAAGAAAAATATTCACAAGGAAGTTATGATGGTAAAAGTATTTACGAATGGAATCTAGATGGTAAAACTGAGCATGGTATCACCGACATGTTAAATGAAATGTGTATGGCAGCAACTGCTTACAAACTCCTTAACAATAATGAAAGAGAGGTAACAAAAATAATAACATCAGGATTTACCGGACAACTAAAAGGATGGTGGGATAATTATTTATCTGTTACACAAAAAACTGAAATACTCATGACCGTAAAACCAGAGATAAGAGAGGGACAACAATATACGGTAGAAAACTCCTTTGCTACCCTCATTTATGCAATTACCAAACACTTCATAGGAAATCCTCAAAGTATAGCAGAAAAGGCTTCGGTCATACTATCAAACCTAACCTGTCCAAAACTACAGGATTTTAGATGGTACAAAGATATGTTTCTGTCAAAGGTATTCCTTCGAGAATATTGTCAACAACCCTATTGGAAAGAACTGTTTATAGCCGGACTACCTAGGTTATTTGCCGAACGAGTACGAAATAGAATTAAAAGTAAATTTAATGATCAAAGTATACACTATGATATGATAACCTATGGAGACCTCATAACTGAAGTTAATACAGAAAGATTAAATCTTTGTAATGAATTAAAACTCAGATCACAACTAAAACAAGATAAACTTAGTGGACGAAAAGAACTAGGATCTTTTTGTACACAATATGGATACGAGAAAATCTCTGCCCCTTCAGCCAAACATAAAGAAAAAAGAATTAAGAAAACAAAAAGATATCAAAGGCCTTTTCAAAAAACTAAAACTTATGAGAAAACTAAATATGAAAAACCCAGGTATAACAAAACTAAAAGGAAATTTAGAAAACCAGATAAAGACAAAAGGGGACCTACTTGCTTTAAATGTGGACGGGTCGGACACCTTAGAAAAGATTGTCCTCTATTAAAAAAGATAAGGGCTTTAGAGATCAATGATAGTGAAAAAGAAGAATTACTTAACATGATAGGAAAAGAAGGAGATAACACAGAGACTTCAGAAACATGTGAAAGCATAGAAAACTGCGAATGTATTGGACCTTGTCAGTGCTATGAGATTAGTACTTTAACGAAATAAAACAATTTGCTTGACCTAATACTAAAGGAAGAAGATAAAGAACTACAAAAACATTATCTACTAGAATATGAAGCTCATGTTAAAAATAGCAAAGAAACAAAGCAAAACTTATAATTTAAATGAAATACTCTTTAAAAAAGAAATTAAGAAAGAATTATTAACATTAGAAGGATTAAAGCAGGAAATTAAATCTGTCAAAGAAGAAGTACAAAGACTTAAATATGAATTAGAACTACTAAAAGGTCAGAACAAAGGAAAGACAATCGCTCTGGACCTCCCAGAAAGTAGTACCAAACAAAATGAAGAATTTATAAATGCCTTATCTAAAATAGAATTCCAGAAATGGTATTCATATGTCACTATAGTAATAAAAGATTTTAAAATTACAATTAAAGCTTTACTCGATTCAGGAGCAGATCATAATTGTGTCAGAGAAGGACTAATTCCAACCAAATATTATGAAAAAACCAGAGAAAGATTACACGCAGCTAACAAACAAAAGTTAGAAGTAAAATATAAAATCTCAGATTCTCATATATGTAATCAAGACATATGTTTTAGAAATACCTTCTTACTAGTTAAAAATCTATCACAAGATCTCATATTAGGAACTCCCTTTTTAACCCAAATATACTCTTTCACAGTAACCCATAAAAGCCTAGAAACTGAAATATTAGGTAAACAATTAAGCTTTGAGTTTTGTAGAGATATACAAGAAAAGGATATTTTTATATTAAAAGAAATGGGAATTCAAAAAGAAATCTTATTAATACATAAAAAAAGACATTTACACTCCTTACTAAATGAATTCAACCATACCAAAATAGAGGAAGATTTACAGAAACCAGAAATTAAACAACAGATGACACAACTACAAAAACAGATTGAAGATTCGGTCTGTTCAAACTTACCAAATGCTTTTTGGAACAGACGTAAACATATTGTCAAATTACCTTACGATAAAGATTTTAAAGAAGAAAATATCCCGACAAAAGCCAGACCTATTCAAATGAATACAGAATTACTAGGATATTGTAAGGAAGAAATAAAAGGCTTATTAGAAAAAGGATTAATAAGAAGCAGCAAATCACCTTGGTCATGTGCAGCCTTCTATGTACAGAATAATGCAGAATTAGAGCGAGGCGCTCCAAGACTTGTTATCAATTATAAACCGTTAAATAAATGTTTACAATGGATTAGATACCCCATTCCAAACAAAAGGGACTTAATCAAACTCACGCCTATCTTGATTGAAGAAATCCAAAATCAGCAATCAAAAGATCCAAGATTGGCTGAAATTTGGAAGCAACTACCTGATGGTGTTGATGCTATAGCTAGCGATTTCAGAGTGCGAGACGATGGAGTTCTTGTCTTCAGAAACTGGGTATGTGTGCCACAAGATATTGATATTCGCAATCTGATTTTTTCTGAGGCACATAGTTTGAAGTTGGCTATTCATCTTGGTAACACTAAGATGTACTGAGAGTTGAAGATGCAATATTGGCGGCCGAACATGAAGCGCCACATTGCTGTGTTTGTTGCCCGATGCCTTGTATGTCAACAAGTGAAGATCGAGCATCAAAGATCTGATGGTTTATTTCAGTCACTTCAAATTCCAGAATGGAAGTGGGAGCATGTCACGATGGACTTCGTGACTAGTTTGCCTAGATCTCAGCAAGGATTCGATGCCATTTGGGTGATCGTGGATCGAATGACGAAATCTGCACACTTCCTTCTTGTTCGTGTGATAGACACCCTTGAGAAATTGGTTGTTCATTAATTAGATGAGATTGTTCGATTGCATGGAGTGCCAGTTTCCATTGTTTTAGATCGTGACCGTCGTTTTACAATATGATTTTGGGAGAAATTTCAGAATTTGTTGGGTTCAACACTGAATTTTAGTACAACGTTTCATCCTCAGACTAATTGTCATTCCAAAAGAAGATTCAGACACTTGAGAACATACTGCGTGTGAGTGTATTGGACCAAAGTACCAATTGGGATCAATGTCTACCTTTGACGGAGTTTTCTTACAACAATAGTTTCCATGTAAGCATCGGTATGGCTCCTTATGATGCTTTATATGGGAGATGTTGCAAAACTCGTGTTTGCTGGAATAAAGTAGGCAAGAGATGCCTAGACAATCTAGAATTGATTGACCAAGCAACAGAGCAGATGAATTTGATTTGACAAAGGCTGAAAACAGCGCAAGATCAGTAGAAAAACTATCCTGATAATCGACGAAGGGAGTTAGAATTTGCGGTGGGTGACAATGTGTTTTTGATAGTCGCCCCATGGAAAGGTGTCCTTCATTTTCAGCAGCGAGGTAAGCTAGCACCTCATTACAATTTGTCTGTATGACATTATAGGATCAGCCCTGTTGCATATACCGACTTGCATTGCCTCCGAATATGGAAAGAATTCACAACATGCTTCACGTGTCAATGTTGAGAAAGTCTGTGCAAGACCCTATTCAAGTGCTTGAAGAACCACCAGTTGAGATTGCTGAAGACTTGTCCTACCCCATATAGCCAGTTGCCATACTAGATCGGTTAGTTCATCAGCTTTGCAGTGAAACTGTGCCTATGGTACAAGTTCTTTGGCATAATAGCCAAGTTAAAGAACAATCTTGGGAGACTGAGGAATCTTTGTGTGCAAAATTTCTTGACCTGTTCTCGAGGATGAATTTTTTATACGGAGGGAAGGATGTGAGACCCTGATTTTGGAGTCCTTAATGTCTAGAAGCCAGTGCAGGTGAAATAACCATTTTTTCCCTGGAGAAATGAATGTGTGATAGTCGAAAATGGTATTGAAAGTTTAGTATTCAATTCTGATTTCATTTTTTTTATTGAATTATTCTTACCTCACATGATAATCTCCTAAAATAAGGGATAGTTCCAGAATTTAGTACTAATGATTATATCTCCTTATATCTAACCTTAAAAGTATGAAAAATTAATTCTACTAATCCTATAAATATATCAGCCGGCCACACTTTTCCACATATACCAAAAACACACAAATTATCGAACGATTAAAACCTACACCCTACCATTTGCTGCCAAAATTTCTTAGCCTTCACCTTAGCCGAATTCTTTCATATTTGGTCAGATTTTGGCAAATAGTAACTTTTTGGAAAGTTCTTTTCATCTTCTACCAAGCTATCTTGGTTTGATTATCAGAAGATCAATCCTTCCCTATAAAAATCTTTAACACAATTTTCTAGGGTTTTGGGACAAAATTGTGTGATTCTTCCTTCAATTGGTTACTATTGTTGTTCCTTTTGTTTGTATCTATGCATGTTTAAATATCAAGAATTCGTCCTTTTAATCTTCCCTATATGTGAAATCAGCATGTCCTACACCTTTACCTATTGTTGCTGATTTTGATCAATTAATCTGTTTATTGGTTTGTAATCTTATTATTTTTAATTGTATGTGTTATTAACACCTAATCCTTCCTTGTTAACATGAAATTGCAACGCCTAAGTCCTTTTTGCATAAAATGGCAATTTCACCAGTTGAGATTGCTGAAGACCTGTCCTACCCCATATAGCCAATTGCAATAATAGATCGGTTAGTTCATCAGTTTTGTAGTCGAACCGTGCCTATGGTACAAGTTCTTTGGCATAATAGCCAAGTTGAGGAACAGTCTTGGGAGACTGAGGAATCTTTGTGTCAAAAATTTCTTGACCTGTTCTCGAGGATGAAATCTTTATACGTAGGGAAGGATGTGAGACCCTGATTTTGGAGTCCTTAATATCTAGAAACCAGTGCAGGTGAAATAACCATTTTTTCCCTGGAGAAATGGATGTGTGATAGTCGAAAATGGTAATGAAAGTTTAGTATTCAATTCTGATTTTATTTTTTCTTTATTTTATTTTTTTATTGGATTAATCTTACCTTACATGATAATCTCCTAAAATAAGGGATAGTTCCAGAATTTAGTACTAATGATTATATCTCCTTATATCTAACCTTAAAAGTAGGAAAAATTAATTCTACTAATCCTATAAATATATCAGCCGGCCACACTTTTCCACATATACCAAAAACACACAAATTATCAAGCGATTAAAACCTACACCCTACCATTTGCTGCCAAAATTTCTTAGCCTTCACCATAGCCCAATTCTTTCATATTTCGTCAGATTTTTGCAAATAGTAACTTGTTGGAAAGTTATTTTCATCTTCTACCTAGCTATCTTGGTTTGATTATCAGAAGATCAGTCCTTCCCTATAAAAATCTTTAACACAATTTTCTAGGGTTTTGGGACAAAATTGTGTGATTCTTCCTTCAATTGGTTTCTATTGTTGTTCCTTTTGTTTGTATCTATGCATGTCTTAATATCAAGAATTCGTCCTTTTAATCTTCCCTATATATGAAATAAGCATGTCCTACACCTTTACCTACTGTTGCTGATATTGATCAATTAATTTGTTTATTGGTTTGTAATCTTATTCTTTTTAATTGTATGTGTTATTAACACCTAATCCTTCCTTGTTAACATGAAATCGCAACCCCTAAGTCTTTTTTTCATAAAATGGCAATTTCACCAGTTGAGATTGCTCAAGACCTGTCCTACCCCATATAGCCAGTTGCCATATTAGATCGGTTAGTTCATCACCTTCGTAGTCGAACCGTGCCTATGGTACAAGTTCTTTGGCATAATAGCCAAGTTGAGGAACAGTCTTGGGAGACTGAGGAATCTTTGTGTGCAAAATTTCTTGACCTGTTTTCGAGGATGAAATCTTTATATGGAGGGAAGGATGTGAGAGCCTGATTTTGGTGTCCTTAATGTCTAGAAGCCAGTACAGGTGAAATAACCATTTTTTCCCTGGAGAAATGGATGTGTGATAGTCGAAAATGGTATTGAAAGTTTAGTATTCAATTCTGATTTCATTTTTTCTTTATTTTATTTTTTATTAGATTAATCTTACTTTACATGATAATCACCTAAAATAAGGGATAATTCCAGAATTTAGTACTAATGATTATATCTCCTTATATCTAACCTTAAAAGTAGGAAAAATTAATTCTAATAATCCTATAAATATACCAGCCGGCACACTTTTCCACATATACCAAAAACACACAAATTATCAAACGATCAAAACCTAAACCCTACCATTTGATGCCAAAATTTCTTAGCCTTCACCATAGCCGAATTCTTTCATATTTAGTCAGATTTCTGCAAATAGTAACTTCTTGGAAAATTCTTTTCATCCTCTACCTAGCTATCTTGGTTTGATTATCAGAAGATCAATCTTCCCTATAAAAATCTTTAACACAATTTTCTAGGGTTTTGGGACAAAATTGTGTGATTCTTCCTTCAATTGGTTTCTATTGTTGTTCTTTTTGTTTGTATCTATGCATGTTTTAATATCAAGAATTCGTCCTTTTAATCTTCCCTCTATGTGAAATCAACATGTACTACACCTTTACCTATTGTTGCTGATTTTGATCAATTAGTTTGTTTATTGGTTTGTAATCTTATTCTTTTTAATTGTATATGTTATTAACACCTAATCCTTCCTTGTTAACATGAAATCGCAACCCCTAAGTCCTTTATGCATAAAATGGCAATTTTCCCTATTGCCCTATCCTAAATGCCAAGATTTGTATGTTTGATTAGGGTGGTAAATCAAGATGGTTCTTGTTGACTTCTTGGCTATCACATTACACATCCAAGGGGGAGGCACCTGCGGCATCTGATCACTAGTTTTTGATAGGTTTGGTGAGTGAAATTGGTAAGAAAATAGGATGTTTACTTGATTATTGAGTATGCATGCTGAGTATGGTTTTGTCTTTGCCTTATGAAAAGATAGGTGGCTCGGATCTCTTAAGTAAAGACAAAGGAATAGCTTCTTGTTCAGAGACAAGAGAGTTATGATCTATACCTCATCGGTTTCTCCCGAGATCCCTGTTGCTTAATTGATATTTTCTATGCATGTTATTGTTGTATGGTATATGCGCATACCTAGTGTTTGGTATGCTTGATTTCGGAATGAATTATGGAGTTGTTAGGAAATTTTGAACCCCTAAGATAGGTTGAGTGTACCTAATTTTCCTGTGTTATGTGTTTTGAACATGCTGAATATATTGTGATATGATTGAGGATGCGCTGTTATGATGTTATGCCTTGTACTTGCTTGTGTGTGATTGTACTTGTTTTTGTGTCAGGATTCTTTTTTTTCCGGTGGTCATTCGAGGTAAGTACTGATGCTCCTAAGGAGAGGGCAGGTTCTTACTGGTATTGGAGTCATCTGGGTGGCAATCCCCAACTTGTGCGTGCTGGATGCCTAGTCCTGTGTGCTGGCTAGATGCCTAGTGTTGTGTGCTGGCTAGATACCTTGTCCTATATGCTGGCAAGATGCCCTAATCCTGTGTGATGGTTAGGATGCCTAGTCCTATGTGCTGGCTAGATGCCTTGTCTGTGTGCTGGCTAGATGCCTTGTCCTGTGTGTTGGCAAGATGAATAGGCTTGCTGACTGGCTTGTGTGCTAACCTTTTACGTTTTGTGAAGCAAAGCCTTGGACTACATAGGTGGAAGGGATGACGTTTTCTATTAACAAGATTGATTGATATTTTTCCTGCCTATGTACTTCTGATTTTTGGAAGTGTTTGCAGTCCTCAGCCAATAGTTTTTTGCCCTATCCCTATTGTGAATGCTTATTGGTTTCATGATATCCCTTTAGATATGTCATCGAATCTGATGTTGTTCGGGAGATGTTTGTTTAAGATTTCTACAAATCTTATGATGTTGTGACCCTACTTAGATTCTTGTAATTTCACCTTGTTGTGTTCACCATTTTTCATATTTAGGTACATCTTCTTTCGTGGTAACAGTGTGTGAGGTCAAAACTGCACAACAAGATGATATTGCATCGTAATTGCTTTCCTATTGACTTGATTACTTGCGCATATAACATGAAATTGATTAGACTACTTTTGAATTTTTGAATGGCTCTTTTGTTTGCTTATTTCCGAAATTTACTAAGGGTATACTTGCTGGGTTCTTAGATCCCTATGGGACTTATGTGTTGTGGTACCTTTATTAAATTATAAAGACTTTCGTTGATTGTTTTATTCACTCTGTTTATTGCCAGAATGTATGTCCATTATCATTCTCCAACCTTTAAAAGAATTTAAGTATTGAATATAATAAAATCGGTGGTAAGAGGGAGGATAAACCTTGTGAGACTCAGATAGATCCTAGGTTGGATTTATTTGGGTTTCACGGCGGTAAGGGTCCTATTGAAGCGAGTTATGGTCCTTACAATACTTATACTCCTCTGAGAGCTATTGTTGTAGGCAAACTCCACTAAGGGTAGGCAATGGTCCCACGCAGTCTGCATGTCCAACTCACAAGCTCCAAGCATATCTTCCAAAATCTGAATGGTCTGCTCTGGCTGACCATCAGTCTGTGGATGAAAGACTGTACTGAATCTGAACTCTGTACCCAAAGCTCGGTGAAATTTCTTCCAAAATCAAGAGGTTAATCTCATATCTCGATCTGACACTATAGTCACTAGCACACCATGTAATCTGACATTCTCATCTATTCACCTTAACGCTAGCCTCGTAGGCTTATCTGTCACCTTGATGGGGAGGAAGTGTGCAGACTTGGTGAGTCTGTCCACTATCACCCATATGGCATTGTAACCTTGCTGCACACGTGGCAAAACGATCATGAAATCCATGGTGATGTGCTCCCACTTCCACTCGGAAATAGGAAATGGTTGCAACATCCCTGCAGGTCTCTGATGCTCGGCCTTTACCTGTTGACAAACCAAACATCGAGACTACAAACTCTGCTATGTGTTCCTTCATGCCTGACCACCAATATGACTGTCTCAGATCCTATACATCTTGGTGTTACTTAAATGTATAGAGAATGTCCAATCTCTGTCTCACTGTGACCAAAATTGGATCCTCTAACTTTCTGGCTTGAATCTCATCCACTAACATAGGTTGAACTACCATCTGAGCCACTAATGCTCTAGTTTCATCACTGTCCAACTGAACTCTGGACGTCCTCAAACTCATCAATAGCAGAATATACTCAACTCTCACATATGCCAAGGAAGAAGATGTCTTCCTACTTAGGGCATCTGCGACCACATTGGCTTTACCTGGATAGTAATCACTGATCAAGTCATAGTACTTGATCAACTCTAGCCAACATCTTTGTCTCAAGTTCAGCTCCTTGTAGGTGAGAAGATACTTGAGACTCTTATGATCTGTGTAGATCTGACATGCCTCACCATAGAAATAGTTTCGCCAGATCTTAAAAGCAAAGACCACCACTATAAACTCCAAATCATAGGCCGGATAATTTCTCTAGTGCGGTCTCAACTGTCTAGAAGCGTAGGCAACCACCTTCCCATCCTGCATCAGCATGCATCCCAATCCAAACCTCGAGGCTTTTCTAAACACCAGATAACCTCTGCCACTGCCTAGTAATGTCAACACTGGAGCTGAAACTAATCTGATCTTCAACTCATTGAGGCTCTGCTCACATTTCTCGGTCCACACAAAAGGTGCACCTTTACAGGGTCAAACAGATCAAAGATGCTGCCAAAACTAAAAAGCCCTTTACAAAAAGTCTATAGTAACCGGCTAGACCCAAAAAACTATGTACCTCTGTCACAGTATGAGGTGGCTCCCATGAAACTATGGCCTCTATCTTCTTGGGGTCCACCAATACTCCTCTTGCTGACACTACGTGCCCAAAGAAGCCAACTTCACTCAATTAAAACTCACACTTAGAGAACTTGGCGTATTGCTGTTGAGCTCTAAGTGTGTTAAGTAAGATCCTCAAATCCAGCTCGTGCTCCTCCTTAGTCCTCGAATACACCAAAATATCATCAATAAACATGATAACAAACCGATCCAAACACTCTTGAAACACCCTGTTCATAAGATCCATAAACACTATCGGTGCATTCGTCAACCCGAATGGCATCTGTACAAACTTGTAGTGTCCATACCTCGACCTGAATGTTTTCTTCGAGATGTCCAACTCCCAAACCTTCAACTTATGGTATCACGATCTCAAGTCTATCTTCAAGAACACAGAAGCACCCTGTAACTGATTGAATAAGTCATTTATCATCGGCAACGAGTATTGGTTCTTCACTGTGGCCCGGTTCAACTGCCTATAATCGATGCAAAGCCGAAGGGTACTGTCCTTCTTTTCGACAAAGAGGGTTGGCGCACCATATAGAGAGACACTCAGTTTGATAAAATCTTGATCTACTAAATCCTCTAACTGGGTCTTCAACTCATTCAATTCCATTGGTTCCATCCTATAAGGCAGAATCGAAATTAGTGTTGGGCTCAACAACAACTCAATCTCTTAGATTGGAGCTAAACCTGTCACAATCTTGGGAAACATATCAGCATACTCTCTGACAACTGGTACACTGCTCAACTCTGGTGGCTCAACTGACACATCTCTGACATGAGTAAGAAAAGCTGCATAACCCTTGTGTATCATCTGTCTCACACTCATCCATGATATCACAAAAGTCGACACTACCCGTCTGTTACCCTCAAAAGAACACTGTTTCCTATCCAGAAGACTAAACCATTCCCTCTTTGTAAAGCACTTCATACGAGCTCTGTATCTAGCCAAGCAGTCTATACCCACTGTCACATCAAAATCTTGAATATCCAATGGTATAAAATCTGCCTCTAGCTGCACTATGCCCACTATCAATACACAACCCAAATACACACTACTGCAAGTCATTTGCTCACCTAGTGTGGTCAACATTACTATGGGTGGTTTGAGGGGTGACAAGACTCTATCTGCACTCCTAACTACCCTAGGACCAACAAAAGACCTATTTGCCCCGGGGTCAAACAAGACTCTAGCAGAATAAGAAAATATTGTAATAGTACCTACAACGACATCCAGACTGGCACACTCCTCTGTATCTGTCAATGTGAATAGGCACGTTTAGGGCCTCTGTTGTTGCTGCTGCTGCTGAGTCTGACCTATAGCCTGGCAACTAGATAGTCGACCTGGCTATAATCTGGTCTGTGGCCTAGAAGATCCCTATGAACCTTTATGGCTCACACCTGACCTCTATGCTACTGGTAATGCTGGAAATCTGGGCTGAGAAGCTGTGACACTAGATGTATTTACCCCTGGGCAATCTCTGACTAAGTGCCCAAACTTATCACATGCATAACACCTGGGTGGCTGTGGACATAGTGGAGGATGATTATGTCTGCAGTTCTCTCATTTGGGATGCCCTGCTGGCCTGCTAGTGCTAGGATCAAACTGTGTCGACTGTGCATGGGTAACAAAAAAAGATATACCCTATGAAAGGGTCTGTACTGCAGAGTATGGGGTGGACATCCTGCTCCTCTGTCGATAGTCAAATCCACCACTATGCCTCAAGGGACCCTTACCAGGCACAAAGTCCCTAACTTCCGAGGCTGCCCACTCTGTCCCTGAACTATCTCCTCTACCTTGACGGCATCCACAACAAGCTCCTAAAAGTCACTGTTGGTCTTTGCACCCAGAACCATGAAAATGTCTCGGTTGAGGCCCTGCTCAAACTGACTAGGCATCACTGAACTAGCTCAGTCTATCTCCGGTACAAAACGAGCCAATACCCTCTGCTTGGTCTCATACTCTGAAACTGATTTGTTGCCCTAGTGGAGCATGTAAAACTCGGACCTCTTGTTATCCTTGAGGTGCTGTGGAAATCACCTCCTGTCAAATTCTCTCTCAAATTCTTCCCAAGTGGGGTGACTCCCATATCTGTCTCTAACCGTACTCCACCATGTGGCTGTATATCTCTCCAGCAACCAAGTAGCTAAAGTGACTATGTTTTTATCAACTATCCTCAAATCCTGAGCTACTAAGACAATCTTGTCTTTCCATTCTTTGGCTACCATGGCATCACTAGTGTCATAAAAACTCTCACAGCCCAAATGTCTCACCTCCTTTAGTTAGTTGGACACTCAGACGGGCAACCTAGCACCTTCTGCCTCCATCCACTGAACTCTAGGTTTAGGTTGTTCCTCAGACTCTGCTATAACCTCTGGTTATACTGGTGCGTGAGCTTGTACCTACGACTACTGAGCAACTCCACCCTGTACTAACTGTTGTAGAGTGGCCTGAATAGCTGCCAATATCTGAATTAGAGCGGGATCCTATACTGTCTGGCCTGCCTGTGCCCCTGTGAAACCTGTGGCTATTGTACCTCAGTTGCCGGCCCTGTTCCTAGTAATTAGGCTTCTCACCGCTGTGGAGTCCCAATTGGCCCAACTTGTGGCCCAATCAGAACCACTTAAGGCTTAACCTGAAAACTCTTTTCCCAAAATATATAAAAATGCATATAAATTTGAAATTTAAAATTGGAGTATGTAATATTCACAAATCTCGACATAACATAACCTGTTATAGACTACAAACAAATATAACGGAAGACTTAAAAACACACACAACAGGCCATATGGCCCCAATCATGCATCATCACAAAAGTCTATAATTCTCAAGCCTAATAATAACAAAATGTGCCAAAGGCGCCTTGCTCATCTCATATATCAAATTCAAAAGCATTATACATAGTCCAAATCAAGAAATCAACACAATCCACAAAAGGTTCACATCAATCAATGGGCAAGCATGCAAAACAAATAAAAAGAAGAAACAAGCATGCAGATCACTATCCAAAATACAAAAAAAAATGTCAAGTTTTCAAATGTAAAATATGTAGTGGTCCAGCCCTATGACAACAGGGAACCTCAAGCTCAAAAGAAGCACGAAACACGAACACTCGGACCTAAATCTGAAAAAAAAAAAAAAAACAAAAGGGGGTGGGATCTCGAGGACCTCAGTGAGAGTCACCGTATCATAAACAATGACGAGAGAAATAAGCAATGCACTAAAACCATTCCAAAAAGAACAGTTGAAATTAAATATCAAGTAAGCCCATGCTAGTTAAACGTGCATCCAGTCCACACAAGCATTACAATCCAATACAAATATATGATCTCGGTAAGAATAAGTCGACAAACTCAGGTCCACACCCAAATGGGCTCCCAAACCAAAACTCAGAATTTTTTCTCGGGTTAATATACACCCAAAATATATTCGGAACGTACCTCTAAACCACTCCACTAATCACCCAAGCCAAAGAGCAATCGAGAGCCCAATGGTGGCAAATTATAAAGCAAGTTGAAAATATGACCCCTACCACCAATGTTATCCTCATAACACATGGAAAAAGCATACTATCACACATGGTCCACGCACACACAACTTGAAAAACCCGGAGGCATATGCAACCTATCACATCACATACTCAAACAAGGCATACACAATCCATCCAAACTCCTAGAAAAGTGACTATCCTTCTATCTAAGGATACTCATCCACTAACCTTGACATTGGCCAAGCGTGATTCATCAATACAAATATATATATATATATATATTTGTATTTCTCAAAATACATATCTCATAATATATGAAAATCAAGTAATAATGCACCATGCAATCATATAAATCTAGAAACATCTCAAGGGCACTCTCAAACTCATAGGCAAGGCAAAGAAGGTTTAGAAAGGAGGATGGGAATTTATTTAGGCAATCTCAGGAGGTAGGAAGACAAAAGAAAATATTTAATATTATTTTTTTATTTTTTTTTCTATTTTTCATTAAAAGGCCTAACTCGCAGCCTAACTCTCCCAACAACCTCACAACAAATTTCTCAATAAGAAATCAATTTCTCAACTCAACAAGCTCAAGCGATTCAAAATCAAGGGTCATCAACTCGAATTATCAAAATCTCACATAATCAAGGAATAGGTTCATTAAATTCAAGCTCACAATTAATGCATCAAAACACAATCATCATGCTCAATAATTCAAACATAAGATCAATGCATAAAAATCATGGCAAGCATCGCAATGAACCTAGTATGACATTCACACACAGTGAAAGTGTTGCCTCTACTCAAAACCAAGCATTTATCCAAGTTTCAAGTTAATAAAACAAACACAATTCCGAGTATGTGAATGAGACATGGACTCCCACCTCTTGTCACGCAGATGACTCACTAACGACCACACTCTTGCCTTTCTCACAAGCCGAAATACCACCTAAGAATAAAAGCAAGCAACCAAGTAACCAACTCAAAAACCACAACAAAAATAAATAATTAAAATGACTCAAAATTAAAAATAAAACCATAGACCCCTATCTATTCCACTCTCTAATACTTGACTAATCATCAAGCACTCAATCCAATCAAAATGAACCACTAAATATACCTAAAACACCATTCAAATCAAAAGCAGTGGTTTCTCGACAAACCACCAATTTCACCCATAATTGCACCAACACAAACCAACCACCAGCAAGCATTCATTCATATCCAACAAGCTCAAAATGACCAAACACAACTAACAACAACATAAATTTCACATATAGACCTAAAATCCCCAAAACACAATTGAATTCAACCCAAAAATACCCACACCTCACAAAACTCATGAAAAATCAAAAAAACCATCCAAGTATGCTAGAGAACTCTAAAACAATCTAAAACAAGCAAAAATCGACATTAAAAGGGAAGGAAATCGAATTGCTACCTCAAAATATAAGACCCTTATTTCCTAATTTACTCTTATTAGGACCCTTACTGTCGTGAAACCTAAACAAGCCCAAAACCAGGACCTATCTGAATCCCACAAGGCTTAACCATTTAATTTTCGATTTTAATATGTTCATTCTTTATGCTTTTAAAGATTATAGCATATTAGTATTGGACAAACAATCCAAATTCATACGGAATGAATAATCATCAGCGAAAGACTTTATGATTAATTAAAGGAACCACAACACACAAGTCCCATAGGGATCTCAAAATCCAGCAAGTAAATCCTTAGTAAATTTTCAAAATAAACAAACAAAAGAGACATTTTAAAAACCAGAAGTGGTCCAATCAATATTCATGTTATATGCGCAAGTAATCAAGGAACAGCTATGCAAATGTGATGTTATATCGCCTTGCCATATAGCCTTGATCTCACACATTGGTACCACGAACAGTGAATGTACCTAAACCTGGAAAATAGTAAAAACAACAGTATGAGATTATAAGAATCTCAGTAGGGTCATAACATCATAAGATCTATAAAAATCTTAAGTAAACATCTCCAAATCGACATTAGATCATCTTATACAACTAAAGGGTATCACGTATGCATTCAAATATTCAAAAGGGTGTAGGGCTGAAACTAAGGCTGAGGGTGGACTACAAACACTTTCGAAAATTAAAAGTACAAAGGAAGAAAAATTCATCATTCATTCTTGACAATAGGAAAGGTCATCCCCTGCCACTTATGTTGTCCAAGGCTTCGCTGCAGAAAGGGTAAAGGGTTAGCACACAAGCTATTCAAAAAGTCTATTCATCTTGCCAGCACACAAGACTAGGCATCCTAACTAGCACACAAGATTAAAGCATCCAAACCACACAAGGATAAGGGCATCTTGCCAGTATAGAGGATAAGGCATCTAGCTAGCACAAGGCATCATAAGGCAAAAGACAAAACCATACTAAGCATGATTACTCAATAATTAAGTAGATATCCTATTTCCTTACTAATTCCACTCACTGAACCTATCAGAAACTAGTGATCAGATGCCGCAAGTGCCTCCCCTTGGATGTGTGATATGATAACCAAGGACTTAACAAGAATCAACCTGAATTACCATCCTAATTAACCTTACTAATTTCGACACTTAAGATAGAGCAATAGAGCAATTGTGATTTCATGCACACAAGGTGTAGGGGTTGCGATTTTATAATAACAATGAAGAATTAGGTGTTAATAACACACACAATTAAATGGAACAAGATCAAAAACCAATAGGTTAGACAATTGATCAAAATTGGCAATAGTAGAGCAAAGTGTAAGACATGTCAATTTCATGTATATGGAAGATTCAAAGGATAAATTCATGATATTACAACATGAATGGATGCCAAACAGTCATACAAACAAAATGAGCAACAAGAAAAAATGAAAGTGGTTTGTGTCCACCCCGTTATGTTTTGGACATAGTAGCCAAGTATCAAAACTGTTTTTACCTCCTTTTGCATTTTGGTGTGTGCACTTATAATGGCTACATTGAAGAGTATGGATTGAATTGGTTTGAATAAATGTTTGATACTATGCTTTGGTTTTGTCTCTATTCCACCGTTTATGCTTATGACGCGGTAACTTCCACTGAGGTCTTTGATCTCACCCCCTCCCTTTTTGTTTCAGGACTAAGGTGTGAGAGCTAGCTATTCAACTTTGAGGTTACTATCCCGGTATTGGTCGTAGGGCTGGACAAATGCACATGCACATTTTTGGACTCAGCATCCTTCACATCTTCTTGTATATTTACACACTTGTGTATTTTGCTGGTGCATATGTGTACAACTCATGCTTGCATACTCTGATATTTTGATATATAAGAAGTGGTGTAGTTTTGAATTTCTGGAAATCTGTGAGTGTGGACTCATGGTGTTGCGGGTTTGAGGCCGTAAGGCAAATTGTATGTGATCTGATATTTTCGCTGCATGTGTTGGTCACTCCGTTGTTTGTAAGTTATGCTGAGTATCAATTGATGCGTGCCATGTTTTGCAACAAAAATACTCAAATGTGTGTATTTATTATGATTCGCAAAACAGAGTTTGTTTTTGTTTTCGGATAAGCCTTGTGTAGTTCCGTTTGGTCCACCAGTTGGATCAATCGGGGCTGCACGGCGGTGAGGCTCCCGATTACCGGGAACGGGTCCTCACAAGAAGAAGGAGAAGAGAGAGAAGAGGGAGGAGAATTTGAATATCTGGTTTTTGAAGATGATGCCAACATTGCTGTCAAAGATTTCTTTTTATCCATCTTTAAGCTGTTAAAATTGCTAATTTGTTATAATTCCTTTGAACATATCTTTCCATTTCTAATAATGATGCAATACTTTTATTTGCTTTTATTTTTCTTTCTATCATTCTCTGAATGAAGACGATCCTTTTGCCAACCATGATCCTGATCGCGATCTACTATTGGCATATCAATAAGAAACAAATGGCAACGGAAGGATAAGAAGGAATCTACTTTAGAGAGAGTAGACCACATAACTCATCAGAAGATAAGAAGGCATCTATGATAAAAATACTTTCCAGACAAGGGTATGAATTATTGATAAAAACTAGGGAAACAATGTAATAAGTTTTTAGTATAAAAGAGGCATCCTGCCTCCATTTACGCATTCGGAATTTCAATGGTTTCATTCAGTTTAAATGATGTCTTCGTTTTTATCTTTTGCATCCACCTATGAATAAAATGTCCAGCTAAAATTCTTCCCTCTCTTTAGGAGATCTCACCCGTCATCCATTAATCCAAACTCTGAAATCGATCCCCTGTCAAATGGTAGCGAAGCCACGTTGTAAAGCACAACCCAAATGGTTAGGAGCCTTTGGCAAGCTTAGTATGGTGTTCCTGGCAGCAGTAGTGTACGCAAAGTAAGTCCATTGGCAAGCCGTAGGTATTCCCGATCATAAACATCAAAGGTATGTTTTCTCAACTCGACTTTTCTATTAATTGAAAGGTATCGAGACAAGAATAAGATTAATAAGTGATGGAGAGACTCTTAAGGATTGGGTCTATATTTTCTAAAGAAAATCTAGAGACTGAACTTAAAGATAGATGAAATGCTTGGAAAGTCTTATGGTTGTACAATATTTTGATTGTGACTAAGCTGCATTTCTTTTGACTCATTGAGTCTATAATTGCATGCCAGTGTGTGTATTTAATGAGTATATGACTGTATGTGTATATTATGAGGATTTGAATTTTTAAGGATGGTAATTTAGGAAACTGATGTGTGCAGTTGATAGTTAGATGAATTTAATATTCTCCAACCTAGTGTCAACTCAAACCATACGTGTCGTATAATTGCCTTGTGGGTGTCAATGATATCATATTACATCTTATAATTATTAATATATATATATATATATATACATAGAATATAAAATATTATTAATTAGTCAGAGATGATTTGAGACCTTAGATAGGTTTGAATTAGGTTTGAATTTAGGTGAATTTCAGATAAGAATTATTTTCCAAAAACTTATAGAAATTATTTAGAATTATATATTCATGAAAAATTGGAAATGTAGGTCTAGATGGGTTCTACTATTCATAAGGAGTATGTAAAAATTTTCTCGGTATTTTTTTATTTTTCTATTATTTTTAATGATTTTTACAGGTTTATTATGATTTTTTTGAATAAATACATATTATTTTATTATTATATTATTTTAATTTCGAATTAATTTAATCTGGATATAACCCAATATGACATTGTTTTGAGAGGTACTCAAACGACATCATTTTGGGTTTAGTAGAAAAGTGTCGGGTAGTGAGAAATGACATTGTTTCACAAAACGTGAAACGACGCCTTTTAACGTGGGGGTGGAAGCCGGTTTGGCTGTATTTGAGGACCCATCGACTTTAGGGATTATGCTTGACAGTTGGCCCTAAGCTGGCATTTTAGCAATCGAGCGTGGAAAGCTTGGGAATTTTGGGAGATTTTCCTTCCTAAATCGTTTGGTGCAAGAATTGAGTGGATTCCAGTGATATTTGGGCTCCTTCCGGTGAGTTTTCCAACTGGTAAGTTTTGAAACTTTCATAAGCTAGATCTCGTGATTTAATCAGTGGATCGGCTTGAATTTGTTGGGGTTTTGTTTCGAGAGGTGAGGCAAAGTTTGTGGTGTGATTATTTGGTGAAATTGTCGATAAGAACGACGAATCAACATTCTAGGGTTTTGACCTGTGGACATTGAAGGCGACTTAGTGGACGACAGGTCATCCACCAGTTGTCTGGAAGATAGATCATCCATAGTTAGTCTAGACGACAAGTCATCTGAGGGAGAGTACAGACGACTTGTCATCAGTTCAGGAGGGGTCAAACCAAACCAAGTCAGACCGTGTTTAGTCAAACTAGGTCAAACTGGACCAGGTTGAACCAAAACGAGTCAGGTTCGAGTTGGGTTGAACCGAAATTGAAGAACGAATGTGGTTGTGACACATGGTAGTGTCTAGTGATAACACGTGTCCATTGACTTGTCGAATTTTGACCTATTTTCCAGAAATTTTGAAAATAAAAAAATTTCATAAAAACTAGAAATAAAATGAAGAAAATTACGGAAATAATTTGAAAAATAGAGATAAATATGAGGAATCCAATGGTGTGCAGTTTTCTTGACTTGGATTTAATTTGAGGGATATAAAAATTAGGAGAAATCGATAAAATTAAAAAAATATCGAGAAAAATCTTGGGAAAGTTCATATAGGTTAATTGAGTCTCTTAGAGCTAAGTAAGGGGTCGTGTGATTTCAGTTTTTAGTTTTTACCTTGGAGATGAAGGAATTAAGTAAATTTATCGATGACGACCTCTATAGGTGTTGAAACACATGCACTAGACCTTGGAGTAGGACCCAGTCGAGTGCCGCCAGAATAAGGTGAGTGGACTAACCTTAACATTTTCGTCAATTGTTTATGTTTTGCATTGCATTCTTTGTGTTAAACGTGTGATATGCCATAAACATGCTTTTATTGATGGGAACTCTATTTTCTTATGGCATTTCTTTGGAATTGATTTCTTTTTTGTTTTGATTCGTATATGCAAAGAATTACATAAAATTTCAAATATTGTGAGATTTAATCTTATGGTGGATACGGTCAGAAGGACCTTAACTCCGGAGGGTTTCAGCTCTCTCGAGTATGATGATGAATTCCATACACATGTTGATGAGAGAGATGAATTAATAGCTAACATGATATTTACTATTGGTAGCACTAGCCTGAATGTGAGGACCCGCTCCCTGTAAATGGGACCCTCATCGTCGTGTAGTCCCGATCGACCCAACACGTGGATCAATCGAGACCACACAAGGCTCACGTAAACTTTTCGAAACCAATAACCCAAAAACGCATACCAATTCGATTTTTTTTTTATTTCAAAAGGAGTATGGCAAGTCACATAATACGCCCGGCATAAATCATCAGTGGAATACCCAATCACGTATAGCGGAAGACTTAAACCACATACAACAGACCACATGGCCCCAAACATGCCACACACTGAGTCCATACACCCATGCCCATACGGATCCACAAAAAGTTCCCAAGGCACGCATCTCATAACATAAACAGGAATTCGATTCATATATGCATATCCAAAATCAATATATGAACATTAGACCCACAACGGGTCTAGAACAAGCAACATAGTCCATATCAAGTCATGCATAATACCAAAGCATGAAAATGTTAAATTATAAGTATGTTGAGCCTCCAAAACATACAAGTGCAATAGTCAAGCCCTAAGACCAATATTGGGAACTCAACCTCAAGAAAGACGGCTACAAGCACTTGAACTAGTCTTGAAAAGATCAACAAGAGGGGATGATATCAAAAGATCTTAGTGGGAGTTACAACACAAATAATATATCCGGTGGAATAGAGGCATACGAAAAACATGATTATAAAACAGTTAATTTAAACAAAATTATAATATATGCATTCTAATCATGCACTCAAGGAATTTCATAAACATTAAAACATCATGCATGAAATATAAACACACAAAGCAAACAGTACATCCCAATAGGTTTCATAATTCTATAGTACTCATCAATGTCACCTAGGCTACTATGCCCAAAAACCTATCAAGGCAGATCACAAACCACCCTTAAGTCACCCCCACTAAAAGGTAACTAAGAGCCCACTAGCAGTTAATTTAACATTTTACAAGTTACATATAATTCTCCTACTGCCAATATTATCCGAAATCGAGTGGAGAAAATGCACTATCATACTTAATAATCATTCCATACATATAGATGTACACATACCCTGCTAAGTCATAGAAAAATTAGACGGCTCGTTAATTTATAACAAACTTAGGCATAAACACAAAATCCATCCATAAAACACCAATAGGTAAGGTAACATTCCCTTATGCTGGGATTTCTTATATTTACCATGCATTGGACAAGAAAAATCTACAATTCCATGTTACACCTAGGAAAATACTTATATCGTATCTTTATAAAAACTGAAATACATGAAATGAACAAGTATGCATCCTCACAATTGGTTCCCACAACATCAGGACATGTTTCTCAAGGTCTCACAACACTTATAAGTGTATGACAAAAGGTTATACTCATCTTTAGGCATCACTCGGAACGAAATCAAAATTTTTTGGGAAGTTTTGTTTGGACTGACTGGTCCGCGGGCTCATAGCAGAAAATTTTACATGAACCGACTGATCAGTAGGTATTAACCGACCGGTCGGTGAGCTCTCGACAATGAACTGACCGGTCGATGGGCTCTTGGCAGGGTGTTCAAACTAGTCATTTTTCTAGATTTCTCATGGATTTTCACTCAACTTTTGGTGTAGAATCTCACCCAAAATGAACCCTCTCAACACACCCAATACCGACACACAATACGCCCACAAACCAAGGTTTCAAAGCCAATAACACACTCTCCAAACAAAGGTACAATTGCTCACCAACCAATAATGCATCAGCCACATACAACACATGCACAAGTAATACCAAAAACAGTTGATGCATAAGTAACACCAGATTAGTTGATACTTAAATCATATAGTAAACACACATTGAACCTAACATGATCATCAATCACAATGCATTTATAACCTCTATTCAAAACTAAGCGTTTGAACATATTTTAATTCAACAAAAACATAGCATTTCCGTTTAAACAAATGAAACATAAACTCCCACCTCTTTTTGCGTAGAAGACTCAACAATAATATGCTTGTCCTTATCAATAGCTCCAATGCCACCTAATGCACATAAACACAAGGCTAAGTACGAAATCGAAAAAACAGAAAGAAAACGAAAAAACTGGAAACAACCTAAAGACCCCAAAACTCTTCAATCAGGAACTATCAATGAAAAATGATCACAAAAGGTGAGGAAAGTGTTTGTGAATAATTCCCAATAGGTTTCTTTTCAGGAAAATCAGAGGAAAGAAAATGGGTTCTTGGGGAAGGGACAAGAGGAAATGGCGTGAGGGAGAAGAGAGGGGGCAAGGGTTTTAGGCTTCGAACACTTAGAAAATTTTCTAAGTGTTGGGTTGGGCTGGCTCTTTTATACTTCGAGCCCAAAATCCCAGAAAAACCCGAAACAAAATAGTTTAAGGCTTGATAAGCCCTGAATGGGCCACTAAAATGTTTAAAACTATAAAACATAAAAAATAGGTTTCAAATATTTAACTGGGTTCAAGAAATAATAAATAGGCTCAAACTGGGTTAATTAACCCATAGGCCAACGGTCACTCAAAACGGACCCGAAACTATCCTAAATCGATTTCCATTGACTTAAACCTTG
Source organism: Passiflora organensis (assembly GCA_019739055.1). Taxonomy (NCBI): domain Eukaryota; kingdom Viridiplantae; phylum Streptophyta; class Magnoliopsida; order Malpighiales; family Passifloraceae; genus Passiflora; species Passiflora organensis. Next base: position 28,043,071 of record JAEPBF010000087.1, on the reverse strand, counting down.
ACACTCGACCTAAAACACTTGCTAGACACCTATACACATATCTAGACTTTCTATGACTATGTCTGACCTAAAGTCAACGCTCGGATCAAATGCCAACTCTCTCGGGTCAAAAGTCAAACCAAGCAAAATGGGGTTCTCTCCCTGAACGGTCTCACTGACTAGGCACTCAGAGGGACAAGCTCTCACATCCTCTCCTCCTTATAGGAATTTTGTCCTCGAAATTCTTTTACCATGTGCCTCAAACAATTTTAGGTAGTGATCCCTCATCGATTGCTCAGTCTCCTAAGTTATCTCCTTATACCTGTCACTGCGCTAAACCACTTTGACCATCAGAATACTGCGACGCCTAAGTTGTTTCACCACCTATCCACAATAGCATCTGGCTAAGTGGAATATGATAAATCATTGGCTATCTCTACTGGTGGCGTCTCCAAGACGTGAGAAGGATCCCTAGTGTATTTTCGCAACAATGAGACATAAAATACATTATGGATTCTCTACAACTGTATTGGCAAATCAAGTTGGTACGTCTCAGGTCCAATTCTCTCGGTGATGGTGTATGGATCGATGTACCTTGGTGCCAACTTTCCCTGTTGCTAAAACCGAATCGCACCTTTCCAAGGTGCGACCTTTAGGAATACCATGTCACTAACCTCAAACTCAAGATCTCTTTAGCGATTATCAGCATAGTTCAAAATTGATCGTGCCCATTATCTCTGCCAATGTATTGTGCCCATTGCCCAATCCTAGCAATACACACTTTATTCAGTTCAACATACATACACATGTTAATGCAAGCACGAACCGAGGGGTAGCCGAACCAATAGGACACAAACCTGCAAAATCAAACAAACAAGCAGTTCAACTAGAGACAAACCAACAGATCAAGCAAAAGGAGTAGTTTATCGTGTAGGAGTATGTCAGAGAATATGGAGGAGGAACTCACCATATAAGTCATATCAGACATAGGCTAGAGATAGTGAGCATTTCATAGATTTCCTGTAATTGATTACTTTTAGATTTCAATTGTTATTCCTTTTTCAATAGGTGACAAGATAGAGGTATGTAATGATATTGGAATTGCTATATTACATATATTTATGTCTTATAATATTTTCAAATTTGTTACGATCTTGACATTCCTATTGATTTTGATTTGATATATGTTCAATTTCAGTCTACTTCTATCTTGAGTTTACTACTGCTTCTTAGATTTTTGTATTTTATTAGATATTTGTTAATTATTTTTAAATACAAGAACTAAAACCACTTTATCAATTTATTTAACTAGGAGTTAGAATTAAAATGATTCCTTGAGCTTGATTAGTTTCTCTTTGGGAACGATATCTGGTAGTCAGTACCTTTATTACTTGATAATCGTATACTTGCGAAGTGTAAGTTTATAAATTACCCTACAAGTTTTTGGGAAGTGTAAGTTTATAAATTACACAATAATTTTTTGGTGTCGTTGTTGGGGAAATGGATTTAAGCTTAATAATTAATTTTGATTCCTCTTTTAGATTAAATTGGTTTTTTCTATTTTGCAGAAACTAGATAGTAGGTATAATCCGAGGAGCAAAAAGTTAGTCTTGAAACCAAGTGATCTATTCAACGAAAAGACTATTCATAAATTACATAAACTCAGAATCACGGATGACATGAACGACGGTGAAGTCATAACACCTACTCAGTGCAGACATCAAGGAGCCCCAGTAGCCAATGTGCATATCGAACCAAATGCAGGAGGTTACTATAATCGTAGAACTGTCCTGGATTATGCTACACCTATGGTGGAAGCACTCAGGGGTACTATTCGGAGATCTACTATTCATGCCAACAATTTTGAGATCAAGCCTGCTACGATCCAAACTGTTGAGAATCACCAGTTCTATGGGACAGAGAAGGAAGATCCAATGAAGCACATGAAGAACTTCATCAAGCTGACAGAGACATTCCATATCAATGGAGTTCTTCCTAAGGCAGTTAGACTTCATCTATTTCCTTTTTCCTTGTCAAGGACGAGCATTAGGTTAGCTAGATGGCCTTGGCATAGAGAGCATAACCACGAGGGAGCAGGTGATGAATGCATTCCTAGCGAGATTCTTCCTAATCTCTAAAACTTTGCAACTGAGGCAGGAGATTCAAACTTTCAAGCAACAACCTAATGAATCATTGTATGATGCATATGAAAGATTCAAAGAGTTGTTGCCGATGTGCCCTCACCACAATATTAATGACTTCCTGCAACTTGGAAGCTTTTTTAAGGTTTTTTCCGATATGAACAAAATGATGCTGAATGTAGTTGCAAATGACAATATCTTGAACAAAGAGGCAGGTGAAGCATTCAGGCTCATTGAAGAGACAACACTGGGTTGTCAATGCTGGCATGTGGATCCTGACTATGGTAGAATCCTAGGAATGCTGGAGTTGGATGCTATCACAAAACACACTGTGGATATGGCAGCCGTGAGGCATGAGTTCGCCCAGAGAAAGAAGACAGTGGCTAACATGAACTAGATTCAAACTCCAGGAGTACAATTTGTTCTTGCAAGATGCGAACACTATGGTGAAAACTATAACCATTATCAATGCCCAACACCAGTGGATGAAGCAAAGTGCATTGGTAATTCAGGTAAACATTATGGGAATTCTTATAATGAGAACTGGAAAAACTATCCAAATTTCTCTTACAGGAACCATTATGATGGACAAGCTCACGGAAAAAATTCCAATCATCCTAGGGGAGGATTCCAGGGATACCATCACAGGTTCTAGAACCCACTAAATCCTCCTCCTCAGCCACCAGTAGAGAGGAATAACAATTTAGAGGATTTGATGTAGCAGTTTATAATGTTATCAACTTCTAGAATTAAGAATTTGGACACATAGATGAGCCAGATTGTTGAGATGCTGCAAAATAGGCCACCAGGTGCTCTCCCATCAGATACCAAAAAGACTTCAGAGTTGAAAGCCATTACCTTATGATCTGGTAAAGTCCTTCCTGATCACGATCCAATTGTTCCTCCTATAAGTCATCAAGAGAATGAAGAAATGCAAGAAGAGACAGAGAAGCCTGAATAGAAGGAGCCCTTAGAACTTCTTCCACCACCATTCCCAAGATGATTGAAGAAGGATAAGTTGGATAAGCAGTTCTTGAAATTTCTTAAAATTTTCAAGAAATTACAAATTAACATCCCATTTGCAGAGGCACTAGAATAGATTCCTTCATAGGTAATGTTCATAAAGGGCATTCTCTCCAAACAAAAGAAAATTTGAGAATATGAGATCGTGGCCCTCACTGAAGAATGCAGCATGATCATTCAAAGGAAGCTTCCCCAAAAGTTGAAGGATCCAAGGAGTTTTACCATCCCTGTGGAGATTGTATCTAACCATTTTTGCAGGGCTTTATACAACTTGGGAGCAAGCATTAACCTCATGCCATTTAGTATGGCAGGAATTATTGGATGTATGACTTCTTCCAACGACAAGAGCCACACTAAACTCCACCTCCATATAGAAACGACCGCGAACCAACACCATGAGTATATCTTTATTTCATTTATTTAGTTTTCCGCAAATTGCTTTCATTTTTATTTATTTTTTTTCCTTGGATGACTATGATTGTTATACTCCATATTAGCATTTGATGATTATTTCAGTTCCAATTCTTCTTCAACAAACTCTAATAGAATCTTAAGTTATAGGAGATTATATTTAGGGAGATTTTTCTGTGTTTATTATCCAATAATAATTCATATGCTAAATAGATATAATATATAATCTATACCTTAGGCAAAATAAGTATTTCTTGAATAATGGACAGTATTAGGAATGAAACACTAACCAACATATTAGAACAACAAAACACATAAGGACCAACTTGTCTACATCGAGAAGTATATGAGGACAGTAACAGTACTGGTTAAACTGTGTTTATTTTGCTTTCTATAAAATAATGAACAGATAAAAAATAAAAAAAATAAAAAAAAATAAAAGAAAAAACAACACAGGACCTTTGAACTGCACCTCATCTCCATTAAGTATACTGGTTGGCCTATGTGAACTAGTGTATAATTGTTGGGTGTTTAGTATCCTAATGCGCTCTGTCAGAAATATTTCTATTTTACCTAAAGTGTTCATTACATATTGCTACTTATTAACACTGCGTTTATTACTATCAGTAATAATTTCAATCTAATTTCTCTATGAATCCTAAGATTGAACTATTTTTGCAAGGGACTAGAAAAATTCTAAGTTTGAGGAGATTTTGATAACACTGTTATCTATGGTTTCATACACCATTAGATGCTAACATTTATGATCAATTATGACATAAATCGGAATGAAATTATATAATAATAGTGTATGTACTGAGACTTTATTTTATACAGGGTAAAAAGTGGAAGAAGCGACAATAACCACGTAAGTGACTCCTCGGATGACAACAAAAGTGACTCATTGGACCATTGGGTCCGATCCTTCAGATGATGGAATCCGACTCATCGAACTATGTTGTCTAACCGGTCGGACCACATAAGTCTGATAGGTCGGACTATGCAAGTCTGATAGATTGGACTACATAGTCCGATAGGTCAAACTATGAAAATCTGACTGGTAAGACTACAAAGTTTGATGGATCGGGTTATCACATCCAACCCCTCGCTTGATGATCCGACCTCTCGCTAACCTTGGATCTATAGAATCTAGCCAATAGGATGATGATTCTCTACCAAATTGATCGTGCCCATTATCTTTGCCAAATGTATCGTTCCCATTGCCCGCTCCTAGTGATACACACTTTATTCAGTTCAACATACACATGCATGTTAATGCAAGAACAAACCAATAGGTAGCCTCACCAATAGGACACGAACTAGCAGAATCAAACAATGAGTAGTTCAACTAAACACAGACCAACAGATCAAGCGGAAGGAGTAGTTCATCTTGTAGGAGTATGCTAGCGAATATAGTGGAGGAACTTGACTATATAAGTCAAAGCAGACATGGGCTAGACACACTAAGCATTTAATAGATTTCTTGTAATTGATTACTTTTAGATTTCAATTGTTATTCTATTTTCAATAGGCGACAAGATAGAGGTATGTAATGTTATTGGAATTATTATATTACATATATTTATGTCGTATAATGTTTTCACATTTGTTATTGTCTTGACCTTCCTATTGATTTTTGCTTGATGTACGTTCAATTTCAGTCTACTTCTATCTTGAGTTTAATGAGCAGTCTTAATCGAGCTTTATCTAAGTGAATTTAGGATTAGTTGGGAGGCAGTCTTAGATTCTGACAGGAGGATAGAGAGCCTAGGCTCTAATAGAATAAGAATATATTTGCTAGGTCTAGGGTTCAATATGAATCTCTGATTTTTCATTTAGTTTAACATAGGAATATAGTTAACACTAACACGAGTCAGTTAATAATCAACTTGGGAAAGAATTATTAGAATAATATTCATGAACTGAATTTGAAGTTGAAATGTACAATTAGGAATTGTGCTAAGCCATTTAAATTACTAGTTTTGCATTTTATTAGATGTTTGTTAATTCTTTTTAAATACAAGAACTAAAACCACTTTATCGATTTATTTAACTAGGAGTTAGAATTAAAACGATTGCTTGAGCTTGATCAGTTTCTCTGTGAGAACGATATCTGGTACTTGAAACCTTTATTACTTGAAAATCATATACTTGCAAAGTGTAAGTTTATAAATTAGGCAACAAGTTTTTGGCAAGTGTAAGTTTATAAATTACGCAACAGATGGCTGCACCTCTGGCTCAACTTGTACCTCGGGCTCTACTACATCCTATGGCTGAGCTAGAGCTTGTGGTGCTTGCATCTGTTGTTGCTGAACTGCTGCATCTGACCCATTGTCATCTGAATGGAAACCAATACCTGTAATAGAGCCTGATCCTGTACTACTGGTGCTGCCTAAGCTAGCTATGCCTCTGGTGCACCATGTGGCTGACCCACACCTGCTGCTGGCCCTCGAGCATCTGAGCTCTCATCTAACTCTCTCATCTAACTCTCTCATCTAACTCTCTAATCTGAACTCGGCCTCCTCGGCCACCACGACTTCTGGAAGCACTGCAACCTTTACCACAGGCCATCTTGACTAACTGGACACTTAGTCAAAGATATAAGCCTAAAGACAAACAACACCTGTAAACAACTCTATGTTGGACTATGCATGTGTAGTGAGTGTGATGTATTTGTAAACCATGCTATTTTAAAACAATTTTGCATTAAATACACACATAAACAACCATGCTTCGCTACCAACCCTGTGAAGGATCCGCTCCCTGTAAATGGGACCCTCACTACCGTGTAGCCCTGGTCAACCCGACACGTGGATCAATCGAGACCACACAAGGCTCATGTTAACTTTTCGTAACCAATAACCAAAAAACAAATACCAATTTGATTTTTTTTTATTTCAAAAGCAGCATGGCATGTCATATAATACACCAGCATAAAATATCAACAGAGTACGCAATCTCATACATCGGAAGACTTAAACAATATATAACAGGCTACACGACCCCAAACAAGCCACACATTGAGTCTATACACACATGCCCATATGGATCCACAATAAGTTCCCAAGGCACGCTTCTTATAACATAAACGGGAATTCGATTGATACATGTATATTCAAAATTAATATCTGAATATCAGACCCACAACGGGTCTAGGAAAAACAACGTAGTCCATATCAAGTCATGTATAACACTAAAGCATGAAAATGGTAAATCATAAATATGTCTAGCCTCCAAAATGTGCAAGTGCAATAGTCCAGCCCTAAGACCAACATCGGGAACTCAAACTCAAGACGGACGGCTACAAGCACTCGAACTAGCCCTGAAAAGATCAACAAGTGGGGGTGAGATCAAAAGATCTCAGTGGGAGTTACAGTGTCATATGTATATCCGGTGGAATATAGGCATATAGAAACACGATTATAAAATAATTTATTTAAACAAAATTATAGTCCATGCATTCTAAACATACACTCAAGGAATTTCATAAACAATGAAACATCATCCATGAATTGTAGTACACAAAGCAAATGGTACATCCCAATAGGTTTCATAATTCCACAGTACGCATCAATGTCACCCAGGCTACTATGCCCAAAACCTATCAGGGCGGATCACAAACCACCCTCAACCCGCTAAAAGGTAATTGAGAGCCACTGGCAGTTAATTTAATATTTTATAAATTACATATAATTCACCTACTGCCACTATTATCTGAAATCGAGTGAAGAAAATACACTGTCACACTCAATAACCATTCCATACATATACATGTACACATAGCCTGCTAAGTCATAGCAAAATTAGGCGGTTTGTTAAGTCATAGCAAACTCAGATATAAACAAAAAATTTATCCTTACAACAACAATTAAAAAGGTAGCATTCCCCTCTAGTGGGATTTCGTATACCTACCACGCATTGGCCAAGTGAAATCATTAATTCCATGTTACACGTAGGAAAATACTTATATCGTATCTTTATAAAAACTGAAATGCATGTAATGATCAAGTATGCATCCTCACCATTGGTTCCCACAACATCAGGGCAAGTTTCTCAAGGCATCACAACACTCATAAGTGTATGAAAAAAAGGTTATACTCATCTCTAGGCTTCACTGAGAATGAAATCAGACTTTTTCAGGAAGTTTTGCTCGGACCAACCGGTATGTGTATCTCTGCCGATCGGTTGGTAGGCTCTCAATAGAAAAATTTACATGAACCGAACGGCTGGTGGGTATCTACTGACCGGTTGGTGAGCTCTCGGCAATGAACCAACCGGTCGGTGTATCGCCACTGATTGGTCGATGGGCTCTCGGCAAGGTGTTCAAACTGGTTGTTTTTTCTGGGTTTTTCATGGGTTTTCAATCAACTTTTGGTGTACAATCTCACCCAAAATGAACAAACCTAATACCGACACACGATATGCCCACCAACCAAGGTCTTAAATCCAAGAATGCACTCTCTAAAAAAAGGTACAATTGCTCACCAACCAAGAATGCATCAATCACATACAACATATACACAAGTAATACCAAAAATAGTTGATGCATAAGTAACACCAGATTAGTTTATGCATAAATTAAATGGTAAACACACATTGAACCTAGCATGATCATTAATCACAATGCATGTATACCCTCTATTTAAAATCAAGCATTTGATCATATTTTAATTCCACAAGAACATAGCATTTCCGTTTAAACAAATGAAATGTAAACTCAATGGCAATACACTTTCCCTTATCAACATCTCCAACACCACCTAATGCACACAAACACAAGGCTAAGTACGAAATCAAAATAATAGAAATGAAACCAAAAAACTGGAAATAACCTAAAGACCCTAAAAAAATTCATGACCCTATAGCTCATCAACCTACAAACCAAAAAATTCAACCAAGAGGATTAGCCATCCTCTCCTCAAGCATGCCACTCATGGCTCATCAACAATCTTCCAACTCAACCAACAATACAATTGGGTTCTTCAACCCACAACCATCCTCTACAATCCACAACCAATCAATCACAAGCAAGGAACTCAACCAAATCCACCAATTCCAGCAAATTACCAAACCATATATTTACCAAAAATACCATCGAAAACTCTAATCAATCACCCATGAATCAAATGATGTTTCTAGGCAATCCAAACCATCATAATATCTTAGAAACATCAAAACCAACCTAAAGGAACTAACAATCGACCAAGGAAACCAGAAATTAAGAGATTTACCAAGAAAATCCCAAAATGTGCCCTAACACCAAGAACAGGGTAAGAACCAACTCTTTAATCTGAAACTATCAGTGGAAAATGATCACAAGAGGTTAGGAAAGTGTTTGGGAATAATAGCCAATAGGTTTCTTTGCAAGAAAATCAAAAGAAAGAAAATGGATTCTTAGGGAAGGGAGAAGAGGAAATAGCATGAGGGAGAAGAGAGGGGGCAGGGGTTTCAGGCTTCCAACACTAAGCAAATTTTCTAAGTGTTGGGTTAGGCTGACCCATTTATACTCTAGGCCTTAAATCCCAAAAAACCCGAAAAAAAATAGTTTAAGGCCCGATAAACCTCAAACTGGCCGTGAAAATATTTTAAATAGGTTTTAAATATTTAATTGGGCTCAAAAAATAATAAATGGGCTTAAAATGGGTTAATTTGCCCAAAAGCCCACGATCACTCAAAACGGACTTGGAACTAGCCCAAATCGATTTTCACTGACTCAAACCTCGACACTCGATCTAAAACACTCTCTAGAAACCTAGACACACATCTAGGCTTTCTATGACTATGTCCGATCTAAAGTCAATGCTCAAGTCAACAATTAACTCTCTTGGGTCAAAAGTCAAACCAGGCAAAATCGTGTTTTTTCGCTGAACGGTCTCACTGACTTAGCAATCGGAAGGATGAAGTCTCACACTAAATGTGAGGATAAGACACTTTTCCAGTGTGAGTTTGGGACCAAGCTTGTGAAGTCACCACCACCACTCCCCCGGCAAGGATAGTGTGTCCTAAACCCATTCCTTTCCAAAGACAAGACAAACCACTGGCAAACTTTCTCGATACCACGACGGTGGGTTCGATTGAAATAAATTTTCTTTGCCAACTACACAATCGACCACTAACATGTTAATTTAATCCCATTATGCATGAAAACGACTAATAAATGTTGTGGGGTATATCGAGAATGTTTGTTGCTATTGATTGAGTAAATGGGATACTATGCATTATGGACTATGGTATTTATTGTTCTTCTATTTCGTCTATTGTGAAATGTGTAATTTTTTACGACTGTGAGACCTTATCCCTCTAAGTGCCTTGTCAGTGAGATCGTTCAGCAAGAGTGTTTGATTTTGACTAGTTTGACTCGAGAGTTGACTGTTGACCCGAGAGTTGACTGTTGACCCCAGAGTTGACTGTTGACCCCAGAGTTGACCATTGACCTGAGAGTGACTTTTAGGGTGGACATAGTAATAGAAAGCCTAGATGTACATCTAGGTGTCTTATTGAGTGTTCTAGGTCAAGTGTTGAGGTTTTAGTCAGTCGAAATCGAGATTGGCCGATTTCGGGTCCATTTTGAGTGACTGGAGCTTTTGAGCTGAAAAACCTGTTTTGGGCTCGTTAGTTATTTCAGGAGTTGATTACCCACTTTTGAGCCCAACTAATTAGTTTAGCCTATTTTTTATGTTTATCGTTTATAAAACACGTTTTGGCCCACTCGAGGCATATTGGGCATAAATACCCAGCCCGACCTGACACTTAGAATTTTTCTGAGTGTCAAAACTGCCAGCAGCCCATTTTACCCCTTCTCTCCCTCTTTTCTCTCTCCCATTTTCATCTCGGTAAAACTGTTCGAAATTCGTCAATTTTTTTCCATCAAAAACTACCGAACATCGACTCTTACCACTTTCCTAATGTTCTCTGGCTGATTTACGCTATTATTTGTTGATCGACTCTTAAAACTTTTTCAAATGCCAAATGGTGAGAGTTTATGTTTCATTGTGTATGCAAATTTTGTTTTGTTTTTTATTTAAAATTCGATAATTGCATAGTTTTGAATGGAGGCTATATGTATGATGTGTTTGACGTGCATCTTAGTTACATGAACTTGCTTTCCATATTTTGAATGTATGAATTATGTGTTTGAACTCCTAATCATGTTTATCTTATGTTGATGCATGTGAATGAGAATGTGATCCGACATTTAAATCCATTCTTGCGACTTGTGTGTATGCCCATATATTTGTTCATGTTTAGAACCTTTGATCTGAGTGTTTGGTGTGTTGTGAGGTATTTTTCATTGTTGAGAATCTATGATAAGGTTTATCGAGAGTTTGGGCAAGTTTCGGGAGTGTTCCAAGTCTCTTCTGGGGCATGTACCCCTTCTGGAAGGAGTACATGCTCGTGTACTCTTGTACAGAGCCCACGAACTATTCTGGACAGAACAATGCACGGCCTGTCTAGGAGGGTACTCGACCATGTGCCAGGCTGTGTACCTGTACACTGCCTCCCCTAGCAGAGTAGACGGTCATGTACTCCTCTATCACCCCCACTTTTTTTGATTTCGACAACCCACTTACCCTTCCTACAACCCGTGTACACCATTTTGGGATCCCCAAATGAGTGACTTCATGGTGAATACTTACATTGCTTACATTCTTGGGTTTTCATGTAAAATTATGTATGTCTGTTCTTAGGAATAACTTGGAATTGACAAATGATATTTGGCCAAACATGGTAAGTACATGGAATCCTAGGCTGAGGGGAATATTGCCTAACGATGGGTGTTGGAGGATGGACTATGTGTGTATGCATGATGTGGGTTGTGACCTAGCAGACTATGTGTTATATATATATATATGCGGATTGTTATTGAGTGTGATTTCTCTAGTCAGTTTCAGATAACATTGGCAGTAGGGGACTTATATGTATTTTGTAACAAAAAATTAGTTATCATTGTACTTTTGTTTTTCCTTAGTGTGAGGGATCCAAAAAATGCTTTGTAATCCACCCCGATAGGTTTTAGGGCATAGTAGCTTATGTGATGATGTGATATTTTGTGAGTTTATAAAACGTGTTGGGCTGGTATATATTGCATAATGTTTTATAAAATATGCATTGTGCATACTTGCTTGTGAAACACTTGAGTGCATGTTTAGTACACATGGATGAAATTGACATTTTAATGTAACTGTTTTATACATGATTTCCCGTATGCCTCTATTACACTGGATATGCTTATGATGCTGTAACTCTCACTGAGGTCTTTGATCTCACCTGCTTGTTGATCTTATCAAGGCTTGTTTGTTCGAGTAGCCAATTGTCCTTAAGGTCTAGTATTCCCAATGTTGGTCTTCGGACTGGACTATTGCACTTGCACATCTTGGAAACTAAGCATGTTTATGTTTTTGATAATTTTATACTTGACAATATACATGCTTGTTTTGGATTTTGATGGTTGTTGTAGGCCCATTGTAGGCTTGATTTCCCGATTTGACATGTATAACGCATGTATGACTCGTGTTTTCATTATGTTATGAGATGCATGCCTTGGGAATTTTTTGTGTGGATCCATATGGAACTTGTGAGTATGGATTCTTGTGTTGTATGTTTGGGCTCGTGTGGCCTGTTATGTGTGATTTAAAGTTTTTCGCTGAATGTGTGTGCGTACTCTATTGTTTGTTTTATGCCGGGTGTATTTTGTGGAGTACCATGCTACTTTCTGAAGGAAAGATTCAAATTTATACGTATTTTTGGGATTTTTGATTTGTAAAGTTAGCATGAGGTTTATGTGGTTTCAATTGATCCATATATTAGGTCAATTGAGACTACACGACGGTAAGGATCCTATTTACCAGGAATGGGTCCTCACAATAACAGAACTCTGAAAAGTTAAATACAGTCACTATAGTCTTACTCACTCACCTTAAATTATAAGAATGAAAATTTAGGGTCCACTCACCTAGTTTGCCATGCCAAGTTTACACAAGATATCTGAGGTGAGGGCTAGACCGTGGAGATATTACGAGAAGAACTATGAGCATCCTTCTACTCTAGGTATATATATAATCAAGGACTTGACCCTATGGTAGCTTGCTTCATGTGCATATCTTGTGTGTGTTTTTGTATACCAAAGATTTTGGGGCATATGGGATCATGATTTGTGAAATAAATAAAATATTATGCTTTTATAATATATAATTTTGCAGTACCTCCATATATGATTTTAATACATATCAAAACGACAAAATCGATGTTGGTGATTGTGAGAGCCAACAAATTGGTCGATTGAAACCAACTGATTGGTTGGTTCAATGATGAATTTTTGCCAAAAACAAACTGACCAGTTGGTCAAAAAAACTGAGGAAAAAGACAGTGTTTCCGAAGACACAACGACTGATCAGTTCACCTAACCGACCGGTCGGTTCAACCTGATGAATCTACTGAATATCAACAGACTAGTTGGTTCACATACACCGACTGGTCGGTCGTAAGAGATAACACGATCAAGTATAAGATAATGATGATTAAATACATAGATAAAGACGATCAGATACGGATAAAGATTATCTTCTAAATTTTTAGAATAAAATAGACGCTAGGATTGTAATATTTTTCATCGAACACCTTACGTAGTCAAACTTTATTTTCAGAGCATGTCCTCGATCCGTCAGACATCAAGACTTTGGTATGTTTGTTTCAAACTTAATTAATACCAAGACTATTTGGGTTAATTCTTTCTCTCTATCTTTTGCAATCTTGATTTACTGATGTAAAATTGGGATTCTAATTCGTTGTGTTCTTATTATAAGTTTTTGACTCTATTTCTAAATCTTGATTAATTAGCAAACCTGGCCAATTTTTTTACAGGTGAGTCTTAATTGATTTGGGAGAACGGTTAAACTTCGACAATAGATTAGAAGTCCAAGGGCCATTGTAGAAACTTGATAGAATAGAAATATATTTACTAACTTAGGGTTCATATTGATTGAGCAAAATGGTTCAGAAACTTAATTAACATAGGAATATAGTTAGTTGGGATTTTGGATTGGTTCTTAATAGTTTGGGAGGATATTAGGATATTGAAAGATGATAAAGAACAAATTATAGAACATTGGAATTGAATAATAGCTGGATTGGTTTCCAAATTATCTAGCAACCCTAACATCTACTAGTTGACTTAGATTTTAGATTTAGTTTAATTACAACTCTCCTTATTCGATTCATTTAACTAGAATATTAGATTAGGTGATTTGATTAGTTTTAAATAGCTTTCCCTATGGGATTGATACTCATTATTTTGAACTATATTACTTGTTAACAGCCATGCTCTTATGATTAAAGATAAATTCAATTTTATCCCAATAAGTTTTGGCATCGTTGCCAGGTAAATGATTTTGAAACTAACAATTTAATCCTAATTCTTTTTCTGGATTAAATTTTTTCTTTTGTTCTGGTGTTTAGAGCTGGAGAATATGTATAACTTAAGGAGTAAGAAACTTGACGTGGAGCCTATTGACTTCTCAATTAAAAAAAAAACTATACAGAGTCTTAGAAGACTTAAGTTATCAGACTAAAAGATGGACAACCAAAACTGATATGCTGTCAATGGAGGTGATAATGCATACCCAGTTGGGGCTAATCAGTAGCTAAGGCACAGAACTATCATGGATTACAACACACCAATAGCTGAGGCATTAGGAGACAGCATCCGCAAGCCTGCCATTTAGGCCATTAACTTTGAAATCAAGCCTGCAATGATCCAAATGATGCAAAGCCACCAAACTCAAGCTATAAACTGAAGTTGAAAGACTCATGCCATAACCATAACTAAGGCGCTTAATGGGAGGCAACCCATAATTTTTTTAAAAAAAAGAGAAGCAAAAGGATAGTGAGAAGGGTGAAGAAAAAAGGGCTTAATACTTATATGTTTGTTCCCTGTGAAGGTAAATATGTTTGAGAAGATGCTACAAAATAACATAGTAACCAGCAGATAATTGAGTCCACTGTCCTAAGTATTTTTCTTTTCTTTTTCTTTTTCTTTTTACTTTCATTTTATTTGTCTTAGTATTATTTAAGTTGTGTCAATCAATTATGTTTAATTTAGTTACGTATTATGTTTAATGTTACTTCTATGTCTAGGACGTCCATTTATATTAAGTTTGAGGAGAATGGTTCACTTCTGAAAAACTAATGATGAATGTTTAATTTTGTTTGGTATGGCTGAACGAATCTGAAATTGACGAATCCTAATTCCTTTATACTAATCTGAAATTGATACAACTAGGTAAGAATTGAAAGATCAGAATTTCAGAATTAAGTTTTTGTTGTTAGTTATAAATGAAGTGAACTAAATTTCCTTGATCGAAATTATCTGGGTATATGTATTTATATTTCTTTATCGAACTATGTTTGCTAGGGACTATTAAAGTTCTAAGTTTCAGGAAATTTGATGACCCCATTTTTAGTACTTGTCATCCATTATGATTTTGTTTCGATTTAAGTGAAATTGCGTTCTAATTATGTTAATTTAGTGAATGTTTTGATCGTTTTCTGAGTGTTGTGGTTGAGCAAGTGTGCAATAGATTTTAGCAAAAAAAGGTAATATTTTCGTATGAAAAACTCACCAAAATGATGAAATCGATGTTGGTGATTGTGAGAGCTAACTGATAAGCAGGTTCAATGATGATTTTTTTTCCAAAAACACACCAGCTAGTCAAAAAAGCCGAGGAAAAAAGATGGTGCTTCTGAAGAAACACTGACCGATCGATTCAGCTACATTGACCAATCGGTTAAACCTGACAAATCTACTGAATATCAACAGACTGGTCAGTTCACATACACCGACCGGTGGGCTGTAAGAGATAAAGCATTCAATTACGAGATAGAGATGATCAAATACATGGATAAGGACAATCAGATATGGATAAAGATTATCTTCTAAATTTTTATAATAAAATAGATGCCAGGATTGTATTATTTTTCATTGAAAACCTTACGTAATCAAGTTTTATTTTCAAAAAATGTTCTCGATTCATCAGATATCAAGACTTTGGTATGTTTTTTTTAGTCTTATTTAATACTAAGACTAATTGGGTTAGTTCTTTCTCTCTATCTTTTGCAATCTTCATTAATTAGCAAACTTGGTCAATTTGTTTACAGGTGAGTCTTAACTGATTCGGGATAATGGTTAAGCTTCGACAAAAGATTAGAAGTCCTAGGGCTATTGCAAAAACTTATTAGAATAGGAATATATCTACTAACCTAGGGTTCATATTAATTGGAAAAAACGGTTTAGAAACTTAATTAACATAGGAATATAGTTAGTTGGGAATTTGGATTGGCTCTTAATAGTCCGGGAGGATATTAGGAGATTGAAAGATGATCAAGAACAGAATACAAAACATTGGAATTGAATAATAGTTGGATTAGTTTCCAAATTATCTAACAACCCTAACCCTAACATCTAACTAGTTAACTTAGATTTTAGATTTAGTTTAATTACAACTCTCTTTATACAATTCATTTAACTAGAATAGTGGATTAGGTGAATTGATAAGTTTTAAACGACTTTTCCTGTGGGATTGATACTTGTTCTTTTGAACTATATTACTTGTTGACAGTCGTGCACTTGTGATTAAAGATAAATTCAGCTATACCCCCAACAAATACCATAAATGCACTCTGTACACAGAAACCAATATTATCTTTCAGTTACATAATATAGAGATATGCACTCTATGCATTATCCATACTACTGAATAATAAAATTCAATAATGTGCTTTCCATGTTCTTATAACCACAGAATACACTAATAATATATTAAATAGTACCATTCTTTTCTAATTATGCTCATCTGTTTATATATCTAGATGAGTTAGCATCTATAGCTCACCAAAACACAGTTTGTGTAAGACATCATCTTAGTGTAAATTAGGCAACTCCAGTTAGGATTCAATATAAAATCAACTCAAAGTCGATTTATACCTCAAGAGAGAATAACCCATCTTAAGAATGTTGATGATTACCTATAATCTCGATAAACTATACTTAATATGAGGTACATTTTAGTACTCAAATTTTATGTAATCAATATAAACTTACCATAAGTTGTATAGATAGTCTTTCTTACTCCTCTTAGGACTTTCAATCTGAAATCAAAGTTATTACAATACATAGATTCATATTTTTTCCCTGACTCAAATTAACTCATAACCAAACAAATTTTTGATCAATCATCCCTTTTCAATAAGGGCATGACCATATACAAGCCAACATCTTAGAACCAAGATTACGAGTACCACTCATTCGAGTGATAACTATAAAAGGGCATTGTTGGAAAAACACAATTCACATGCATATCATAACAAATCAAGATCACAAGAATAGATCAAATTCCCAATTGGGTCTGATCAAAGGAAACATATTTCACTAAAGGCATAACAAATCTGAAAGTTCATGATAGAACTATGGGTTATAGCAAAGAGGGGATTTCCGAAATGGCTATTTCCCGACTGACGAAACAAAGTAGATTCAAGCTTATAGATTGCAAACATTTTCAATAACCATCATAAGATAGAGATGAATGACTGCATTGTGTTTTCTCAAGAATAGAAAACATACTAACTCAAGGGTTACTCGATAATGAAAATTGTTTCCAGAGAAAGGAAATACATGCCTGGGAATGAGTTTTTATTCCTTAACCCTACAATCATGCCAAAGCCTGGCAGAAATCTGCCAGGTGAGTTGACAGGAAAAATATATTCAAAGAACACAGACAATTATGAACTTATTAAACATGCACGCTGGCATACAAATAATGAATCAATGAGTGATAGATATATAGCACAGTCACGATCAAATATGGCCTAATCGCACAACATTCAAAGAAATATAACCATCACCAAACTAGTAATAACTCTCAGTTCGTTGAGTTCCCTGGCTTGGGACTAAGATACATCAATGGTAGTTTCCTACTTACATTTTTGCTAATTTACCACATTGCCCATTCCACTGATGTTGCCGGGGCATTGGTGAATGGCAGCTCCACCTAAGCGGATCCCACTCTTTAGGTACCTGTTTTGTGTTCGTTGGCATGCTTATGTCATCCATATCCCCCTTATAGCTTCGATTTGACCGGTGTTTCCACTCCACGCTACCACACTCGAATAGCTCTCAAGAGTCGCATAGGTTACCTTATGATATGCCTATGCATTTCACCACTTGCATACTTGATGTACTCAATGCATTACATACATAACAATTACCATGGCATATATATGTATCACTCATATTGTATCATGGCATAACAGGTCAAAAATACTGCATAACCATTAATCACAACACATTCATAATATTTTACATTAATTATCATTTAATTATCATAACTAATTAATAATGCCAGTAATAAAACGATAATAAAATCCGCTCAATCACGAGTTTCTGAAGTTTGAAGATCCCACACTTGATTCTTGGACAGATTCCTCAAGGTCTTGCATTAGTAGGTATCCACCTATATATGAAATCATAGTCGATCTTTCAATATCATAAACTAAATTACATAATCACATATAAAATCATGTATTTATCACCTTAATTTGACACATTTCTTGGCGATTACTATGTCAGTTTCGATTCAGACATCTTTCCTTTTTTCTTATTTTTTCAAATCTTGTTTTAATTATTTGACCTATCACATCAATTCCAATTTCATAATTCTTGGTACCAATAGATTCCTTGTTTATTCTAAAATTTTCTGTAATCTTTTGGGAAATATTTTTCATTTTTCAACTATTTTTCTGATTTTTCTTTCATTTTTGGTCATTTTCTTATTTTTTGGAATTTATTTATTTTTTTGCCCAGACAAAATGCTTCACCTGGTAGCTCTAGGTGCTGCCAGGCCATCTTTCGAACCTCCAACTCCGTGAAACGGAGCTTAATTGGGGTATGCCACATCGCCCGAGCCTAAGGATCGGGACCTTACCTGCCATTTTCTCTAGATGACACGTTGCTTGTGAGAGTAGACGACACATTCGTAAGAGACCTGAACGACCTGTCATTCAAAGATGCCTCGGATGACATGCCATCGAAGGTCATCTTCAACCTCTACCTCCCCTGAAAATTTGTAGAAGCCCTAATTTTCCAGTGGCGAAACAACCTGATATATGCAACGATTCTTCATCAAAACTATCCTAATACGAAGAATATCAGACCCTGAACTTAATGCAACCAAAAATCTATTGTTTTCATCAACAAAAGTACTCAATTAAACTAGCTTAATAACTGGATTTTCAAGTGAAATTCTTACCTACTTCTAGACATGGGAATGCCAAAATCGCCACCAAATCGTCGGGATGAGCTTCAAATAGTCAAGAGAATCTTTTAGAGAAGAAAAAATGGGGTTGGTCATGCACTACAGGGTAGGGACACGTAACGAGATACATATCCCAAAGTGTTACCGACGACTAACAAAAATTGGGGAAGCCTTGAGCAGCACCTTGTTTTGTAATGATACAGCGTCGTTTTGGAGTCTTTCCAAAACAATGTCGTTTCAGTTAAAAAGATATAAACCCGACCTTTGGCCAAAACGATAAGGTTGGCTAATGTTTTGACCATCTTGGTCAAAACGACATACCCACATATCGTTTTGGCTTTATATATTATAATATTAATTTATTGAATATTAAAAATAATGATAAGAATAAATATTATTTATTAATTCTAAGAAAACTTTAAAAAATTTATAATAAATCTCATATTATTTCAAAAAATACAAAGAAAATTTCTATAAATTTCTTATAAAAAGTACAATCCATCAGTACTATGAAATTATTTTTCATATAAATAATTTTTAAAAAATCAAATACCTTAATATTTTTTTTAAAAAAGAACAGTAATATTAAATCCACTTTCGAAAATTTTCAAAAAATTTGTACACCCTTAAATACTATCAATAAACCAATTTAAGGTCTTAGAATTCCAAAACTACCAATACTACTACTTTAACAATTTTTAAATTATTAACAATTAATTATAAAAATTCCCAATAATAATTAGTATCTCCAAAATCATACGGACCGAACCATAAATCCATAAAGGATTTTAAATTACGAGCCAGGCCCAACCTCAACATCTACCAAATCATGATTTATTTGCAATATCCAACTACATTCTCTTTATTTCTAACATTAATCAGAATTACACTTGCAAAAACTTTGCACCATTCTACCTATAATATGGAATATAATATCCTGTCGCATTCCCTTCATCCTCTATATCATCAAAATTCAATACTTCCATCATATTCGATGGAATGATTTCAATCATACTATCAATAAACACTCAAGGTCATAATCTTTAGGTCGTAAATTCAATGATCACATTCGTAAGATTATATACTAATGGTTCATATTCGGAACCTATTTCACATTCTTCCCAACTATATCCTCAACAAGAGTCATAATCAATAACCCAAGATTCATATCATATCACCATAACTTCCACGTCAAACTCAAGTTCTAGTTAGAATGTAGCACCCTACTACATTATTCTCATCCTGTTACTCAATATCAATTGGATTTTAAGCCCAAATTTTCTCAGTTTGCTACTCAACAACAAGAATTTTTAACATCAATGTATACAAGTAATCACTTGGATAAGAGCATTGTTCTACTCCACTCTTATCTTTGTCTTTAATCAACTCATTGAAAGTCGAAACTCTCAAGTCAATAGTACTTTAACTTAATTCTTCATAAAATTCAAATTCACACCACAATGTCAAATCAAAAATTTCTCAAAGAACTATAGTTCTATAGTCAAGATAAGTTCCATATCGATTAGATCACAAACTAAGACATAGCATCCTGTGATACTATTTGCATCCTTAATATCAATACGTCTCATCCTTCATCATTCGTACAACATATGAAAATGGTCATGTATCAATCTTTTGTGCATAAAACTACTTAGCTTTGGGGCTATATCCATCAAAGCCTCATAATTTTGTTTGAATGTCTCTAACTTACAAATAGTTTTACAAGATTCATATTGAATCCATTTATCATAACATACCATAATTTATATTCCTCGAGTCAGAAAAATCAAGCGAAGGTTATAATTTCTTAATATCTAACTTCTCAAGATATAAACACAAATCTTATTTTTTTCATTCTGCTCAATGAACTAGTTAAATCTCAGTATGCACCATAATACTAAGTTCACATCTCTAGGCCTTTTTTCATTTATGATTTGGCATAAGGTCAATAAACTTATGCTTTGGTTTGCCTAGAGTGTATCTAGTATTATTTCACCTCTTTATACACGATAAGCATCCTTATATAATTCCAACTTCTAGATCATTTGGGTAATTAAACTCAATAATAAAAAAAAAATTATTTAACAATAAGTTTGTGAATTTTAAAGTGTACATATTACTAATCAATCAC
Organism: Passiflora organensis; assembly: GCA_019739055.1. NCBI lineage: Eukaryota > Viridiplantae > Streptophyta > Magnoliopsida > Malpighiales > Passifloraceae > Passiflora > Passiflora organensis. Next base: position 28,022,081 of record JAEPBF010000087.1, on the reverse strand, counting down.
TTAACACTGGGCATGTTATGAGATTCATGTTTAATATAGTATACTACATGTTATGTGCTTCAATAGCTACAATATTCCTCAACATACCCAAAATAAAGACATGCACTCCATGCATTGTCCATATTACTGAATAATCAACTTTGAGAATGTACATTACGTGTGCTTATAAAAACAAAATACAGTAGTAATCGAATAATCAGATCACTTTCCTTTCTAATCTGTTCAGAAATCTCAATCGGTTAGCATCTACGACTCATCAAAGTAACAGCTCGTATTAGGCATCATCCTACTACAAGTCATGCAATTCCTGTTAGAATTCGATGAGATAGTTTATTACTTATAAGCATGTCAGACTACGATAAACCAAATCACTCATGCCTTAGAACAATATACTCAATTCCAAGAATATTCACATAATACTTGTAATCTTAATAAACCGTACCTAATCCAAGGTACTTTTTAGAATTCAAATCATTTGTGGGAAATATAAACTTATATTAGATTATATATGTGATCATTTTTGCTCCTCCCAGCTCTTTCAATCTGAAATCAAGATTAGTAGAACATATACATTCATAGGTTTTCCTGATTTGACAGTTCACGGCAAGATAACCAAGTGTAATTATATAGTGCCACAATATTGATTTGAACCTTATAGCAATCAGATATAATGATTTTCAACACAAACAATGACAACTTAGACTATTTTGGCAGCAATACATTATCTAATCGGGTGATACTTATAAGGTGACATTGCAGACCAATTCCAATGCACATAGATAATGATAGTTGATTCGAAACACAAGAATCTATAGGGTTCTATAAATAAGTCTCATACAAGAGGTACTATGTTACAACAAGGCATGCCAAACAAGAAAATGCCAAATATGGAGATAAATTTATGACATTAATGATTTGCTCGACCTAGAAAACTGAGCAAAAGCAGGCCACACTCACACTCAGACTCACAATCAGTGTCAAGGTCTGTCACGTCATACCACGGGCTCCAATATTTATTGCATAACAACCCCTGTCGTAAGCCCTCGATATACACCATCTTAACACTCGACAATGCATATAATAGTCCTACAAGGCTAATAGTACACATTAAAGCGGAGGTAAATATTAAAAGATTCTATTGATATATTGAGTTGCGGAATTACAAGGGAGAAATTATGATATCTTGGTATCTTCAACGATTTTTGAATTTATTTAAAAATTACCCAAGACTTCACTAATTACATTGGCTCCAATAGATGTAAACACTCTAGAGGAATATATTATGAACATAATGCTCCTTAATTTTACCTCAAGTTCGGCTATTCAAAAACTGATCGTCTCCATGCCATGCCCGGGAATGAGCTTTTATTTGTTATTGGCTAACCTTGCACACATGCCAATAGTCTGGCCGAACCCTTCCAAGTGAGCGGACGAAAAAATAAGCATAGCAACACATACAATCATTTAACGGTACTCATGCATACTGGCACACAAAAAACATTTGCATACTCATCATAGCAATCAGCACAGTCACAAGCATAACGTAATGCTGCCCATAATATCTCAAGCAATCAAGACCGTGGCTGGATTAGCAATATCTATTAGTCCTTCCGGCGCCAGGAATAGGACTGGGATCCATCAGTGGCATTTATATATGCGGCACCTTATGTCTCTTGTTATTTTGTATGCTGACTAGATCAGTCCATATGGGATATGCACTCCTCTTGGCCTAGTTCCACTAACGATGTCAGGGTATTAGGTGATGGTAGCTTCACCTACTCGATCCCCATGTTAAGATATCCTGTTTATTCATATTATTTTTATTTAATTAAAACACCCCATCTCACCTTATGCCTCCCTTGGCAAATCCATGTTGCACTACCATACTCGGAGAGCTCTCATAAGTCTCATAGGTCACCCTATGCTATTGCGATGCTTGATCCTATCTTATGATTTCGAATGCATCCAAACACATTATATGCACTTCTAATATAATCACACATTCAATCGATGCACAACATAACTCGATAACCAAGCATGAGAATACTTGCAAAACACGACTAATTCACACAACACATGATGATTTTATTTATTAATTTCATATGTTTCTAATTAATACTATTAATGCATATTCATTCATGCCAGTAAATAATGTATAAAAAAGGTTCATTCACTCACGACTTCTCGACGTTTGAAGTGCCTACAATTGATCCTCGATCATTGGGCCAATCCATTGAGATCCATAACCTGTAAGTATCCAACTACACATATATTCATAGTCGAATCCTTAATATCGCATTATCAATACATAATGCACTTAAAATCACACACCTGTGACTTTAATATAGCACATTTCTACCCAAAATTCAATACAAAATCAATCCGGATATTTTTCCTATTTTTCCTATTTTTCTTTAATTTTCCAGATCTTAATCTATTTATTTGACCCATAAAATCACCTCAAATTTAAATAATTCTTCTACCACTGGATTCCTTGTCATTTCTAGTATTTATCATATTATTTATAAATTTTTCTCTACATTATTCTATTGTTCCCAAATTTTTATCCTTTCTTATGAACGGGCCGAAAATGACTCGAAATCGATCGGGAAAAATTACAAGAACAAGAAGTGTCTTTGGGGGTGTTTTTGAAGGAGAGATATAAGCTCGGGCTGGGTATGGATACTTGGAGGACCTCATGGGATCTTATCCCATTATTCTGCTGGCAACAAGCGGCGACCGGGAGCGGCTAAAGTAGCAGCAGGTAAATGGAAAAAAGACACCGTTTTAATAAAACGGCACACCCCTCCCCCTTCGCAATCAAAACGACAGGCTTCTCTATCGCTTTGACCTCAAGGCTAAAACGACAGCTAGTGTCGCCGTATTCTTTAAATAATATAATAATATTATATTTAATAATAATAATAATATTTAAAATATTTTCCTATATAAGAAAAATCTTCAGAAATACGTAAAAATTAACGTATAACTCTGAAAAATATGCGGAAAATTTCTACGAACTCCTTTTGAAGAGTACTATCTCCTGGTATCATAAAATTTATCTTCTCATAAATATAATGTTTACTAAAAATTAAATGTCTTATTCAAATATTTCTAGAAAATCACAAAAATTCCAGTGTCATTTCCAAAAATTCTCAGAAAACCTCCTAATACCTTTGGACTATTAACGAACCTATTCGAGGTCCTAAATTATCCAAACCCACCATTAAATCTCACCTCTCAATGTTTCAATCATTGATTTCATAACTATCCAAAATTTTCAATAAATACATTAATTCCTCGAAAAATAAAATTTAACTTCGTATTATCAAAAATCAACTTGTTGCTTTTCATCGATCTAAACTACGAACTAAGGCCCATTAACCTTAGAAATCTCGATTAGGCTTCCCAGCTCAAGTACTCGAAAATCCCGTTTCTCACAATCAGGCTAGTGCTACCAATAATAAATATCATGTTAGATATTAATTCATCTATCTCATCAATGTGCATATGGAAGTTATCACCATACTCGAGAGAGCCAAGACCCTTCGGAGTTTGCATATAACAAGGTCCAAAGAGAGTACTTACGATCTTACAGGTTCATAGTTAAGGGTGGACAAAATGGATGATATTTATCCCTCTTATATAACAGGAGTAAACAAGTTACGAAGCCCCTTGATATATTGAATGAGAAGAAATGATCAGCCAAAATCGGTTGTGACCATATTGGAATACAAATCACAAGTGTAATCATCAAATTCAATATGCATCAAGAATCCAAATTTTGGGACTATGCAAGGTTGACAAATCCATGCTTTATGGCCCAAATAGAAATGTTTCGATACAGTGAATAATACGAGCAAACTGTTGGTTATTGATAGGTGTATAATAGACTTAATTATAAGTGTACTTATCTAAGTAAGTATAATGGCTTATTATAGTCCGCTTATACCTTATGATTATATAAAAAGAAATATTCATAGTAAGCAAAAGTATGTACTTTTTAGGTCACACATAAAAGGCCATGAATGGATCACAGTTAATTATTAAATAAGTCAATTATTTTAATATGATTAAAATAATTATTTATTTATGTTTATTATTTTATCATATAATTTATTATATAAATAAATAAAATAAGTTTTATTTAGTTAACTATGTACTTGCATTAAAGGATCTAGCAATCCAAATAAGTTAAAAGATTAAATAAAGTCACTTACTATTTATGTATGTAAAAAGTTCCATATTTTGAATTAAAAATTTTTTATAACATATAAATGAAAATATATTAAAATATTCTTTTTTAAAGTAAGAAAGAATATTTTGATAGTGTGAAAGCCTAAAAATTCAAGGTGTTTAGGTCAAAAAGCTCAATTAAAAGTCCACGCACTTTGATAGGCTTAGGCACAAATTTATGGATCGAAGATGAACTCGTAAGCTAGTTTTGATAAGTAGAAGGTAAAATATGATTTTTAAAGAATTTTTATAATTTTTGGGGAAATATAGTTTTAATTCGATTGACGATAAAAACGTGAGATGACGGTTACATTGATGGATATCAATAATTAGGATCATAAATGGGTTTATTGATGGTTTAGGATGGTTGGAAAATTTGTCTCGAAAATTTTGGAATCGAGATTCAATTTATTGTGAAATTTTTACATTTTTTAATGAAGTATTTGAATTTTTAGAAAATAATTAGACAATGGAAATATTAATTTGATGATACCAGTAGATAATACTACTCATAAGGATTTTGTAAAAAAATTTGGTGTATTTTTCGAAGTATCAGTTGATTTATTATGAATTTTTAAAATTTGTCTCTAAAGGATTTATATTAATTCGAAGTATATATATATATATTATTTTATTATATTTAAATATTTAATATTATATAAAATAAACCCCAAAACGACAGGCATGTGTGTCGTTTTGACCAAGATAAAAATGACAGCACAAGCCATCGTTTTGTTTCCCCGCATTGAAAACCCTAAAGGGTTAAACGACGTTGTATTAGCCAGAGATCAGCTGCCGCCTGGGCAGTCCAGGTCTCAGCCAGTTAACGGTGACCTAATGGGGTTATGCCCCCGTTACATGTCTCGTTTCTGGTATACCTATTGTCGAGCCTCAGAAAATTGTCCCTCTCGTGCTAGCGAGTCTTGTCTGAGCAATTTCGTGGTGATTCCGGCCATCCAACATTCGAAATAAGGTAATATCTTCACCCGGAATCCGGGTGCTTATATCCTTTAGATTCATAGTTTTTATCCGGCGTAAATCCATGATTTCATGTGGGTTTGGTGTGTAATGAAGGGATCTAGGTGTTGGGAGTATTGTTATAACATGTTATTGAGTGTATGGAGGTTTGACAAAATTGGGAAATAAGGGTTTCAGGTTCTGAGGAAGGGTTGTGTGGAGGTTGAAGACAACCTCGAACGACATGTCGTCCAAGGCCGGTCAGATGACGGGTAGTTTGATGGGTGATCAAATGACAAGTAGTAGGCTTCGGACGTGGACAACGTGTAGTGTGCAATGGGAAGGCAGGCTTGGACGAGCCGTGGCACGCGCAGGAGGAGACATGTGTCATGATCTTGCAGGTTTGGAGTCACGCCTGAGCCTGCTTGGTACTGCCAGGTGGCTTGTGGAGATTGGTCGGAAATTTATAAAATGCCAGAAAATAAGAAAAATATATAAAAATGGTGGAAAATCAGGAAAAATAATTAAAAATGAGAAAAATTCTGGAAAAATTATGAAAAATACTAGACTGAATTTGGAGTCCAATGGTACCAAATTTATAGGAGAGTTTACTTAATTGGTAAAAATATACTACAAGTTTTGGATTAATTAGAAAAAATAGGAAAAATTCCCGGTGTGACCTCGGGTTTGATTTAGGACTGTAATCGATCAGGTAGAGGGTTCAGAAGTGTTAATTTATGTATTTATAGCTCTCTAGTATTATCGATTAAGAATTGGATATCGATATGTGTGGGCGGATACCTATGAATACAAGATCTCAATGAATCGATCCAGGAATCAAGTGAGGGCATTTCAAATATCAGAAAACCCATGTTTGGATGTATTCTTTTAATTAATTGCTTAAGTCATTGGCATGATCATATCAATGTGTTAATTAGTAAAATTTATGATGAATTGATCGCATGATATCGTTTGCGTGCTTAATTTAAATGCATGTAAATAGTTAAACGATAGGATGCCTAGTGTGCCTTGGATTATTATGTTTCATATGAAGTGCATTATAGAAATTTAAATGATGCATCAAGTTGCATCCGAAGTTGTAAGGTGAATCACACATTGCAGCAGCATGGGGTGACCCGTGCAACTCTTGAGAGTTCTCCAAGTATAGTAGTTAGACATGGAGATAACAAGAGAAAAGAGGTAAGCAATCACATGCAGTACCACTGACGAATCTCAGTCCATTCCTGGGATCTATATGGGCTGAGAGTTATTACCTGCCCAGTCAAGGTCGTGAATGTCCATAGTGTTTCGATATTGCTGTATATTTACTGTGATTGTGTTTATTTGACTCGTCATTGCTTTGAATGTGTGCAGCGAGTCATTATGCTCATGTGTAATTGCATGTGAATTATTGTATTTGTTTTCCATCTGCTTACCTGGCAGGTTTTTGCCAAATCTCCTGTTTGACCAGGAACAAAGAGGAAGATACGACCGTAATCTTCATCCTAGTCATACAGTCAACTCATCGAGGATAGCATATCGTCAGGTTGGAATTCTTAATATGAATGCTAGTATTATATGTACATGGCTTTGTATTCCCCTAGGTTGTATTGTTACGTCATAAATGACTCATATAATTTGTGAACCCAAAGGTTATTGTAGAAATATTCCATAATTTATTGTAAAATTTGGAGAATATAAAGTTATAACATTATCCGATGTATCCAGACCTCACCGTTGATAAATAAATCCGCTGCTGCATGATTGATTATTCATATTATTACTACTCTGTTATGTATTATTTCTTTCTAGCCTTGTAGGCTTACTATATGCATTACTGGATGTGATAGAAGTATGTATAGTGGGCGTACGGCAGTTGTCACGTCGTGAATTTTAAGGTCCGGAGTGTGACAACTATAATGGTAGGAGAGCATTGTTTAATCATTATTCTTAAAAACTCATACGTTTCTTATTCCTTACTACTCTGCTACCACTCCTTCCTTACTACTCTGCTACCACTCCTTCCTCACCCTTGTGGTTGACAACTCTCTTAGTAGCTGAGATAAGTTAATTATGCTCCAAAATCTATTTCTTAGGTTTTGTGATACCATAAGTATGCCATGACTTCTTTTCATTAACCTTATCTGAAGTTAACCCACCCCGAACATCATTAGTAACCCTGGTCACATGTGTGCATTGCATTTTAGAAGCGATGTCACGCAATACCCATTTGAGTCAGATAGAATTTTTATCAATGGCGCTATATATATTTTTTATTTATAAATTACTTGAGCTTCGATTTATATACTTAGATCTTAATGCCATCAATTATAAAACTATCCCGCCATCTCAAGTTTGTTTATTTGAGTAATAGTCATTTGGAATCATTTCTATGACCTAAATTCTTGTTATCTTTGACTAAATTTGTTTGACGATTCTTGAGATCCCTTAGTTGGGGGAGCTAATTGAGGTTAAATAATTTTGATTTTCCTTAATACTAAGCCGCATTTAGTGGTGAGACTTATGCAACCCCTTGACTATACCATAAAAGAATAATAACCAAGCCAGATGAAGCATTCCAACAACTAAAAGTGGACAGGAATGCGTAGTCTTTCAATCGGTCCACTATTGAAAAAGAAAAATAAAAGGACTCGTGTGGTCCGAACCATCTTGAGTGTCACACTAGAAAAGGGGAATCATGTGCATATTATACTAATCATTGATTGCAGATAAGACTGTCGGGAAGAAGCCATAGTAGTAGATGGTTCTAAGATTAAAATTTGCGATATAACGGCTTGTCTGCCATGAAAATGACACAAGGATGTCACTGAGTCAGGTGAGACGAAAGATTATCCTGAGTTTAAGAAGTGAGTAGGATAATTATAAAAGGATATTTTGAAATATGTGGAACTATTGATTGCGATGTGATTAATGTCTTGGGATAATTAGATTATTGCTTTTGGATTATTCGGATACCGTTAATTTATCGAGGATAAGGATTAGATTATTGTATGTGTCTTTTGTACTCTCTATGTTTGAAGCATTGATAGACGTAATAGGATTGCTTATTTGATGTTGAGATAAGGAATTGAATTGGGTTAAAATGGAGGTTCGGTGGAGGCCGACTCCGAATTAGTTGTTGACTATGGGTTTTGATATATTAACATCGGAATTATCAATGAAGTTAAGTAAATTATAAAAGAGAACCATTTCGTAAATCGGAATGATTCTTCATACTCGACTATGTTCGATAACCTGTGCTTTCTTTTTCAGAGAATTTTTTTTAATTGAGTACTCCACTTATGTTTTCATTAACAAGATTATTTTATATAATACTATATTTATTATATGACTAGACCGATTCAGTGCGATAAACAACACGAGGTGTGTATTCTATTCATATTTTGGAATAATTGAGGTTGCTTTATGATGTTGACATGTTAAATCAAATGATTTTAGATTGTTAAAGAAAAATTGTGATAGGCTCAGTCCGATATGATACGGACTTAAGAGATTTAATTTTCTAAAGTTGTTCAGGAAACGAGGATAAGAGTGAGTAGTATAGTGAGAATGTGATAGGAATAGCTTGAAGTTATAAGTTGATATGCTGACTTCGATCTTCGTTGTTAATTACAACTCATGTTGGGATGAAAGATTGACTAGCATTGAGTTACAAGATGGAATGATTGTAACAAGATATTATAGTTAAGTTTAAAATTGTGATTAATATGAAGTCATTTTTTTATTACAAGTGTTAAGTTGATACAATTACGTGTGATTATCAGAATAATAGTGTTAAAGTGTGACTACTTTGAGGATTAGTATTGTGTGTTGTTGTGATTGTGATTTGAATTTTAAGAATAAACTTGGTCATGTTTGATGGAAATGATGGAACAAATCTAGGAGTGTGCTATTTTATAGCTTATAAGTGATGTAAATATGGAGTGTAACTCGGTATGTTGGGCTATTTCGAGTTATTTGATTTTTATTGGTATTTTTTGTGATGAAAATAATGCTTGATAGTTGGGATCCTTGAAGGAATGTAATGTGAGTGGTTTTAGATCATTAGTGAGAATTGAGTTCGGATAAGACTCATATGAGTCAAAATATGAAATAATTGTTTCGTGAGTTTGAGGTTATTATGTATCGTTAGTATGCTACGATTATATAATAAGAGAGAAAATTTTGTGATGATAAGATATGATATGTGATCTTGGTAGGAAGAAAAGAATGCGATTGGTTATCACATTCTAGATTATGTTGTGTGATGGCATACAGAATTACTAGTATGGAGTAATCTTGGTATAAACGAGTTTTGAGGATGAAAATTTTTATAAGGGTAGGAAGTGAAAGCCTGAGAATTCGAGGTGTTTGGGCCCAAAAGCTCAATTAAAAGTCCACAGGGTTTGATGGGTTTAGGCCCATATTTATGGATCGAAGATGAACTCGTAAGCTAGTTTGATAAGTAGATTGTAAAATTTGATTTTTGAAGAATTTTTATAATATTTGGGGAATTATCTTTTAAATTCGATTGACAATTGAAATGTGAGATCACGGTCGCATTGATGGATATCAGTAATTAGGACCATAAATGGATTTATTGATGGTTTACGATGGTTGAAAAATTTTCTCAGAATTTTCAAAATCTAGATTCGATTTATCGTGAAATTTTTACATTTTTGGATGAAGTATTTGAAATTTTAGAAACTAATTGGATGATGTCAATGCTAATTTGATTATGCCATTAGATATTACTATTCATAAAGAATCTGTAGAAATTTTTAGTGTATTTTTCAAAATATTGGTTGATTTTTATGAATTTTCAAAGTTTTATTATGATTTATAAATAATATATATATATATAATTTTATTATATTTAAATATTTAATATTATATAAATTAAACCCCCAAAACGACAGGCATGTGTGTGGTTTTGACCAAGGTCAAAATGACAGCACAAGCCGTCGTTTTGTTTGCCCACATTGAAAACTATAAAGGGTTAAATGACACCGTATTGGCCAGAGACCGGCTGCCGCCTAGGCAGTTCCTGTCTTAGCTAGTTAACGGTGACCTAATGGGGTTATACCCCGTTACATGTCCCGTTGCTGGTATACCTAGTGTTGAGCCTCAGAAAATTATCCCGAACATCCTTCTCTTGCTCGCGAGTCTTCTCTAAGGGATTTCGTGGTGATTCCGGCCTTCCAATTGTCAGAATAAGGTAATATCTTCACTTGGAATCCGGGTGCTTATATCCCCTTTAGATTCATAGTTTTTATTTGGTATAAATCGATGCTTTCATGTGGCTTTGGTGCAGAATGAAGGGATCTAGGTGTTGGGAGTATTGTTATAGAATGTTGTTGCGTGTATGGAGGTTTGACAAAATTGGGAAATTAGGGTTTCAGGTCTGAGGAACGGTCCTGTGGAGGTTGGAAATGACCTCGGATGATATGTCGTCTGAGGTCCCTCCAAACGATGGGTAGTTTGATAGGTGATCAAATGATAGGTGATCAAATGATAGGTGCTAGGCTTCGGACGTGGACGACGTGTAGTGCGCATGGGGAAGGCAGGCTCGGGCGAGACGTGGCACGCGCAAGAGGAGACGCATGTCATGATCTTGCAAGTTCGGAGTCAGGCCGGAGCATGCCTGGTACTGCCAGGTGGCACGCAAAGATTGGTCAAAAATTTATAAAATGCCAGAAAATAGGAAAAATAGATAAAAATGGTGGAAAATCGAGAAAAAATAACAGAAGAGAAAATTGTGGACAAATTATGAAAAATATTAGAAATAATTTGGGGTTCAATGGTACCAAATTTATAGGATTTGGAGTTGATTTAATTGGTGAAAAAAATCAGTTTTTGGATTAATTAGGAAAAATTCCCGGTTTGACCTCGGGTTCGATTTAGGACTGTAATCGATTGAGTATAGGGTTCGGAAGTATTAATTTATATATTTATAGCCCTCTAGTATTATCAATGGAATTGGGTGTCGATATGTGTAGGTGGAATCTTACGAATATAGGATCTCGAGGAATTGATCCAAGAATTAAGTGAGGGCCACTTCGAACATTGAGAAACCCGTGAGTAGACGGATTCTTTTAAGTAATTGCTTAAGTCACTGACATGGTCGTATTAATGTGTTAATTAGTAAAAATTGTGATAAATTGATCGCATGAAATAGTATGTGTGCTCAATTGAAATGCATGTCAATAGTTAAACGATATGATGCATGGTGTGCCTTGAATTGCCATGTTTGATATGAAATGCATTATAGAAATTTAAATGATGCATTAGGTTGCATCCGAACTTGTGAGGTGAATCATATATGGATGCCATGTCTGGGCCAAGTGTTATGCACGTCCCATTGGGACGTGCCAAATTATCATATGAGACAACAAAAGGAAAGAGGTGAGGAGTTACATGAAGTACCACTGACGAATCTCCATCCATTCCCGGGATCTATATGGGATGAGTTATTGCCGGTTCAGTCACGGTCGTGAATGTCCGTACTGTTTCGATATTGCTGCATATTGATTGTGACTGTGTTTATTTGACTCTTCAATGCTTTGAATGTGTGTCAACGTGTCATTATGCTCGTGAGTGATTACATATGAATTATTTTATTTGTTTTCCCATCCTCTCACCTGGTAGGCTTCTGCCAAATTTCGTGTTTGACCAAGAAAAGAGAGGTAGATACGATCTTGGTCTTCATCCTAGTCAGACAGTCAACTCATCGAGGATAGCATACCATCAGGTTGGAATTCCTAATATGGATGCTAGTATTCTACTTTTAGTTTATAATCAATGATTCAAATTGAAATTTGGATTTAGAGTGACATAATAATATTGTAGAGTAAGATTTAAAAAATTATTGGATTTGATTTGATTTTTATGATTTAAAAATATTATTTTTATATTATCCCGAATAGTATTTTATATTTTAAATTAAATATTTGTTAGTCAAAAAAATATAATTCTTAGTTCGTTGGAAAAATCTCATTTTTCTAAATTTTTGGTGTATATTTTTTATAATTTTTGGACTAGTATATGATTATTATGAATTTCTAAAATTTATAAGTATTTTTATGATTAATTTAATAGTTAATTAATTAATAATAATTTAATATATGTATACACTAAACGACATTGTTTTGGGTGGGTGCCAAAACGATGCAGTTTTGATGTCGATTAATTTTTTTAAAAAAAAAAGAGATTTAGTAGAACAATGTCATTTTGGCATAAAGTTTAATGAAAAAAGCCTACCCTTCTTTTTCTTCTTCTTCCTCCTTTCTCTGTGATTTTCTTCTCTCTCCCCGTATACACCTTCCTCTCTCCCTTGTGAAGGACAAACTCCCTCCTCCGGCCACCGTTTTTCTCGTCATTGGTCATGTTTTGTTCCTCTTCTTCGCAGCAATGTTTTGGTATAAGTTTGATTGAGATTGGAGCTGCGAAACGAGCTGTATAAAGGTGTGATTTCATCATCAGAAAATTGTTTTTTTTCGGCCAATTCTGATAAGCTATTGAAAAATGAATGGCATGGTTGAGTTCCTCTCGTCGAGAGCTTTCTTTCGAGATATAACATGTTAAAAATCGTTGAGTTTTGTGCAGGTGAGTTTTTTGGATTTTTTCGTCGCTGCCGGACCACCACGCGCCGCTAATTTTCCAAAAAATCCAAAATTTGCCCGTTAAGTATTTTCGACATTCTACATGCATTGGTTTCGTCCGTTTCATAATTTGATGCATGGCTTATGAAGTATAAGGTTATAAAGAATTTGATTAAAATATATTTTCTCATAAAAATAATAAATTATAATATTCTAAATAATACTATTAAATTAAATTTATAAATTGAGACCCAATTAATTAATTAATCTTATATTACTGGTGTTAGTACCTTAGCATACTTAAATAAACTATTGTGTGGATGACAAATATAGTGATTGTATCTTTGGCATGTTTATGCAAGCTTGTGAGTTGTGTATACATCATGTGGATATTTTGGTGGATCCATTGAGTTTTGATTGATGTGTTGGATTGTACTTTTGCTGTGACAATTTGGAGGTGAATGGGGACCTCACATTTTACTATTTGATTTTAAATATGTATGTTCGAGATGTGTGATTTTCTTTAAAAGAAAATATTGATAAATATTGCTTGATATTTTGACTAGTTTATTTTGACAAATCACTATGACTTGGTTGGAAATTCTATTTTTTCTTGATATGATTTTGCATAGGGATGCAAGTTTTTAATATGCACAGGGATGCAAGTTTTTAATATGCACAGGGATGCATACTTCTTTTTGCACAGGGATGCATGAAGTTTAAGACATAGTATTTTATAAGTATTTTCTTTCAAGATTTATGTTCCAATGTTTGACTTAATTTCTCTAATCTATTCCTTGTGAGATATGAGTAGACAATACACTGTTCAGTGATTCCTGATTAGGGCCAACAAGTCTTGTATATGACTCTTTGGCACCCCGAGAAAGGGGAGATAATGTCATTGAGTCAGGTCAATGAAAGTTGAAGTGTTGATCAACATTGAGTAGGAGTTTGTTGATCATGCCTTCGGCAACACTAGTGTGGGCTATATTTTTTAAGAAAAAAAATAATAAGAAATATACACTAGTGGGCCTAGACTACCCCCTCATCAGGAGTAGAATAGGTGCTTTGTTAGCCAACTTTTCAGTCCTATTGAAAAAAATAATAAAAAGAACTTTTTGATTCCAATTCATCACTACTTATGATTAAATATTGGCTTTGATCTGATTTTGAGATTTACTTTTTATATGTATGCTCATTTTTTAGATTTCTTTTGAATTTAAATTTAGATTTCTATTTTACGATATAAAATTATGTTATATTATGATTATGTTATTTTGGTCCCTCAAATCACTCACCTGGATATTTAGCTAACGTTGTTTAGTGCCGTCCAGACTGTATTGTAGGCTCAAGTTATAGGTTTTGTTTAGATACTGTGAGATATATAAAACTATTACAGGTGGAAATTTGTTATACAAGAACTGTGTGATTTCTAGTTTAGTCCTAATTAAGAACCTATATTGCAAAAAAAAAATTAAATCTTATTTATAATTCTGAACTTATCCTATGTTTTCGCTACATATTTAGTGATTTTATTTTCAAAGCCTTATGAGATTTTGTGGATAGCACAACAATTGTTATTCTCAGGATGTCATGGCAGGGATGTTTACCTCTAGAATAGGATATAGGGCGTGACAGTATTCCCTTAGGTTGTATTATTACGTCATAAACGACTTATGTAATTTGTGAACCCAAGGGTTATTATAGAAATATTCCATAATTTATTATAAAATTCAGAGCATATAAAGTTATAACATTATCTTGTGTATCCGAACCTCACCGTTGATAAATAAATCTGTTGTCACATGATTGACTGTTTATATTATTATTACTCTGTTATTTATTATTTCTTTTTAGCCTTGTAGACTTATTGTATGCATTGCTGGATGTGATAGTAGTGTGTATAATGGACCTACAGCGGTTGTCATGTCATGAATTTTGAGGTCCAGAACATGACAGATAGCACATTTAAATATGAAGATAGTCGAAAACTTCCTTGAAATAAAGTGATAATTTTGTCCATATGTATTTAAGAGGAAGAATAACTTTATTTTCTTGAAAAATATGGAATAAATAAAGGAATTTAATAATACTTAAAAATATTAATCATATACAGAATCATTTTTTTTATAAAGAAAATCAGGAAATATTATTTACTATAAAAAACTGTCGAAATGATTGACAAGAAAATTTCGGCAGCATTAACGACTATATATAGGGAACTTCCCTGGTGATTTTCCTTTAAGTCTTCTTCCGCAAGTGTCATAGTATAAAACCCAACCCTTGTCAAAGGTCAAAAGGACAATGAGTATATGTCTTTTCTAATTCCATTTCATGGCTTTAAAAGAATTTCAAAAAGGTATACTGGACTATTGTACACCCAGTTAATGCTTGGACGGAAGTGATTACAATAATCGGACCCAAGAAGTTTTTGACTAAGAGATAAGATATGATGATGTTGTTGTGTCGGAGGGACCGAAGTGGGCTGGTGTCTATGGAGTGAGAGGTGGTTATATTCCAGACTAAGAGGGCCTTATACCCGAATGGTCAAGGCCTCTAGTCGCACCACACAAATCTCGTTGGACCCCTTAAGTTCCCCCTTAATAGACCTCTCACTTTCACTTTCACTTTTGGTTCTGATCTTTGAACTGGAAGATCAATCCCTTGCATCTTGGGGCACGAATAACGTCCCAACAGTGTGTTGGACTGCTGGCACTCATGTTCTGTCGCTTCTTGACTAAGTGGACCACTTAAATGAAATCCAGAACCTGTTTCACTCCTGTTAGACACCTTCTCCTTCTATGCAAAATCAAATGCTTCGTTGGTTTTGGTAGGAACCAACTCATCCCGTTGTGGTTTTGCAAAAGATGGCCCTTCCAACGAGTCTCTTCGTCGGATATACAAGCTTTAGTGTCGAAGGTAATATGTATTACCATGTGATTTTTGGCATCAGTTCAATTATTTGGAGTCTCAATTTGGTCCAGCTCCTCCATCGCAATTCACAGTATCTGTTGTAGATTGTTTTGAGCTTTTCTATTAAATTTCATGTTCTGTAGCCCAACCATGACAGAGATCACATAAAATATAGTTTCTTTTTAAGTTGCCTTTCATAGGGTGTGGATAGGTGTAAGTTGTTATTGGTCTTAAAATTGGATTTTAGCATGATCTAAGAAAAGATTCTTTAAATTTCCAAAAGAAAAACATCTTTTAAAAGATACGTTTAATTTCTGTTGTTAAGCATTATTATGATTAAGATAGCATTAATATATATATATATATATATATTATTAATTTTGGAATTTTTAGTATGATAAGCAGATATCTCCAAATTTGGGGGGACATGAAATAATGTGTGACTCTATAAATAATCGTGCGGATCTAACTATTTTAACGGATGGTCAATGTTAGGTTCAATTCAATTGTATAATTATGCTTGCAGAATTAAACATATTAGTATACTATCGATGTCTTCGCTTTTTTGTCTCTCTTTTCATAACAATTTTTAAGACTTGCTGGAATAGTTTATCAACTAATAATATCATATCAATCTATTTAAATACTTTTTGATGAGATATTTTCTTGTCTCGAGTGAAAGGAATAAGAAATTCTATATTCAAAAATTCAAAAATTCAAAAATTCAAAATCCAATGATATCATTGATTTAAATTGTAATAACTTAAATATTAATAATTAATCAAAAATATTAATCTTAAATATGAATACAGATAGGGACAAACCACTGAACAACATCATTCTTCTTTCGGTTTAGGACAATATCAATCTTGCCTAACTTTGCCAAATATAATGATTAACAATATAATACCCATCTCTTAAGCACGCCAAGTCAAAAGTTTTAGCAGATTAGGCGTGACAGAAACATTGGTAGAAAATAATTATAACAAATGTGCTAAATATTTAAAAAAAAAAAAAGAAAAGGAAATATTTTTTAAGCTAAAAACACAATCACCGGAAGCAAACACGAAAAGTGGGGCGTGTACAAGCGATGTATGAACCTCACAAATGAAATTCAGGATTTCTAAGCACCAACACTGTCGCTGCCATAGTGCCATGTGACACTGATCCAATACTGCATCTGCTCTGGGTATGGACCCATTCCATGCTGCGGGCCCAGCAAATAATGGTTTTCTTCTTGTTGTATATTCGTTTTTATTTTCTTGTAATGTCATATTCTCAATCCGTATCAATTATTTATCCTCTTTCTGACTATATATACTAATAATAATAATATATTGTCTCATTTCTTATAGCCTATGAATTCGATTCACAGTAACATTATAAAGACTGTTCTGACAATTATACACCGACGAAGGCAAGCTATCTGTTCAAATGATAAAGGTATACTATACTATTTTACATTATTGTACACCTTAGCTCTTTAAACGAGGCTGGCCTTGAAAAGAAATAGAGATACAACGATGCATTTCTTTTACCATGCTTAGGTGCATGTTATCAGTTGGCAGCTAGCTGCCCCGGCGAAGCCACAGTCCAAAAAACCCACGGTAGAATAGTTGAGAATGGCAACTCCGGCTGTATGAGACGAACGTATGATACCTGAAACATGCGATTGGGTTGAGAAAGGCAACTCAGGGGTTTTGTACCTTTGAATTTGGCGAAACGTCAACACTAAACATCGTCCACTAGGTAGCTTCATTTTTGGAACAAAATTGAACACCCCCAAAAAATGAGAACAAGTAGAAGTGACGCTTTTTCTTTTTTTTTACTTTTTCCTCTTTTGGTACTAAATAAGCCCAAGGAATGAATGGTCTTAGGGGTAAAACAAATAAATAAATAAATAAATGATGTTGGCCAGTTGTGGAGATGAATTGATGAAAAAGGGGATGAAGAGTTGATTGAGGCCAATGTGAATAAGCTGATAGCATTAAAAATTCGAGTCTCCATATTTGATATTCCTCGTCACGGATATGTAGGAAATCTCTTTAAGAAGCTCCCCCTGTGACCTGTCTCTGTGACTCATCCTTCTTTATCATCCAACGTTAATATCAATTAAACGTATCCCTGATTCCCTTCAACTTCAATTCAACCTCCCCTTACCCAAACTACTCGACTACCCTTCTAAACCCATTACGTGTTGTCACTATCTTGCGCATCATACGTGCAATTAAGTCACTGCCCCCCACACCACAATAGCCAAAGCTTCCCCCTCGCACTTGTCTTTCTTTATACTTTCATTTTCACCAAACCCTGACCTCCCTGTTTCTCCCCGTAGACCAGTCTTTGGTAAAACACAAGATAAATAGAGCACGTAGCCTCTACATACCGTCTTTCCCATGAACCAAATCAAAGCCTGGGAATAAAACTAAAGAAACCTAAGCAAGTATAAAGAAGCCTGCACTCTGCTCTCCCCGTCTTTATGGGCATCGTTTGGTTAGTGTTTTTCTTTACCTTGTTATCATGCATATCTTTTGCAACATCAGATCCAGACGATGAAACTTGCTTAACCCGCCTTAGTCAATCCTTGAGAGACCCAACGAGGTCTCTCCAAAACTGGACTCAGGCCAACTTTGCAAACGCATGTTCTGGTTTCACTTCCTATCTCCCAGGCACCACTTGCAACAATGGTCGGATCTACAAACTCTCCTTGACCAATCTCTCTTTGCAAGGTTCTATCTCCCCCTATCTATCAAACTGTACCAACCTCCAGTCTTTGGACCTCTCCTCTAACTTCCTCACAGGTCCTATCCCTGCAGACTTGCAATCTCTGGTCAATCTCGCTGTTCTTAATCTGTCTTCCAATAAAATTGACGGGGAGATCCCACTACAGCTTGCAATGTGTGCTTATCTGAATGTGATTGATCTGCATGACAATTTGCTCTCTGGTCAAATCCCTCAGCAGCTGGGGCTTTTAGTGAGGCTATCAGCTTTCGATGTGAGCAATAACAGGCTTTCAGGGCCCATACCGGCGTCGTTAGGAAATAGGAGCGGGAATTTGCCAAGATTCAATGCCAGCTCTTTTGAAGGAAATAAGGATCTTTATGGATACCCTCTGCCTCCTATAAAAAGTAAGGGCTTGTCTATCCTGGCTATTGTCGGAATCGGTTTGGGAAGTGGGTTTGCCAGTTTGGTTCTCAGTTTTACGGGGGTGTGTATTTGGTTAAAGGTTACAGAGAAAAGGATGGCACTTGAGGAAGGTAAGGTTAGCCAGCTTATGCCTGATTATTGAGCTTCTAATCATGGATTATCTAGTACAAGACAAAAGGAAGCGAATTGAAGACTGCGGAACTTAACGCGTTTCATCGACATGAGATCTTGTGGACTACCGCCATTTTTCTCGGATGAGTCTTTTTTCTTTTGTATCTTTAAGCTAGCTCGTATGGTGTATTCTACTGATTTTTAGACGGTTTGTGGTTTTTCTCTTGGCTCCCTTTTTCTTGATATTATTTGTTCTCAACGACAGACAGTGTAAATTTAAACAAGTAAACAGTGCAATTTCCTCTCTTTTTTACCTCTGTTCTAGTGGAATTGGATTTGGTTTCGAAATTCATAATTTGTTTATTCTTTATTATAAAACAAAACAAAACAAAACAAAGTTTATATTATTATTAAATTAATATAATAATTATTTATTTGCTTTATTTTTAATTCAGATTTTTCAGTTCTCAAAATTCTTTAAAAAAAGAATCTTAAAATCAAACGAAGGGTTCAAATGTCGTTTTACCACTGTAATTAATGTTACAGCCATTGTAACCCATTTATTGTGTTTGTGCACCACGCAAATTCTGTCTGCAGTGTGCTTTAACTACAGGAGAAAATAAAGAACTGACGAACACCTTTTTGTTCGCTTTTGGAACTGTGTGCATTAATTGAATACATGGTTAGATTTGGTTTCCTGTAGCTTTGCCATCGTGAGCCGGTAGGAGACCAAACCTCCTCATGGATCGCAGATTGTTTGTTTTTATATATATTGTTAAATTTGACGAATTTTGGCAAATTTAGTTAGGCCAACATTGTAGTCTAATCTTACTCGCAGTTATTACTTCTTGAAAATTCTGTGCCGTCATGGGTCTTGACTTCTGGAAATGACGAACTAGATCTTGTTTTATTTTTTCCAATTTTATCTCTCTCATACCCTCTGTTTGGATAGCGGAAATGCAAGTGCTGATTTAATATTAATCTATATTATGACTAATCAAATGTCTATTCTCCATATTTGGTGAGCATTCAGTAGATCGACTCTGACAAACCTGAGACAAAAAGTCGTTCCAAAGGATGTGTTGCTATGATAGGAAGTTGAATAAGCTATGACCCTCTTTAGATCGTTCTGTAATATTCCAGTGGTTGCCGCAAGGAATGACGTCATAGCTCCTGCAAAAGTAATAACAATCAAAGCCGTAGGTGAGAGAATGCAAAAAAAAATCACATGACTATAAATCATCACAATCTATTTAGAGTATGTTTATTGTCCGGATTGGAAAAAAGAGATTGAAAAGGAAAAATTTTGTTTTCCTTGTGTTCATTTTGTGTTATTTTGCAGTATACCATTGTAAATGTAAATTTGTAACAGTGAAAATCATAAATAATAGTATGACAAATATAACCTCTTCTAAAATGTGATAATTGGCGGTCTTTCTATCAATTGAAAACAGGGTATGGAGCCCACGATTAAGACATATATCTTTAAAAAACTTTGAGACTCTATTTACGCCATTTTCTAATACGTGATATCACTACTGCAATGTCCCCCATTGGAGAAGAAACTAGATAAAGTCAGCATAAATCCATGAGCAGAGAGAAGTAGAAACTATGTGAAACAAATATTTGCATAATCGATGTTGCGTTATTTTACCTGGCATGCCCAAAGGATGTGTTCTAACCTTCTCCGTTGCTGTGCTCCGTCACGATAAGTTGAGCTTCTATCTCAATATTGGCAAAAATAGTAAAGAAAACCTAGATGTGAAGATGAGTGTAGGGAAAATGCCTTACTTGGTTAATGAAGACTATTGAGGGCAAATAAGTCATTACAAGCTTAAATTTGTTCAAAATTAAATCAATGAAATCCGACTTCAATAGTGTAGTGTCCTGTATTTTAACACCTTTTCCTCTTTCAAAATGTGCAACGTAAATAGATATAAAAGCCAAAAAATATATTCCATTTCCATTTCTTTCTCCCAATCCCAACAAAACAAACATACCTTTTTAAGCAAAACTAATAGGATTAGAGATAAATCCTATCTTACTTCTCACATCTCAGCTTAATCTAAACTGTTAGATCAAAGTCACAATATAATAATCTTTCCGTTGTTCTTAATCTCGTCAATCAACAGAATAATCTTTTCCCTTACCACAATCCTTGAGGGCTCTACCAGATCTTATAATCTTTAACCAAGTTTAGGCGATGGACAAATTTCTCATGGAATTGTCTTAATCATCATATCAATAGTCCTAGTGATGCCACATGTCATGCCTTAGAATCTTCCAAGACATGGAAACTGTTGTATAACTATTGTACATGATCAGGTGGTTAATCTAAATATACATAACAATTATATAAGGCGAGAACAACACTTTTTAAAATTTATTTATCTTTAAATGTGTGATATGCTTAGGTAACCAAACCTAAAATCTAGAAAATATGCTGAAATTTTGGTCAACAATTGTTTCCTTAATTCAGACCATTCAGAGTTTTAAATCACAATTTTTTTTATTACACAATTTTATGGAGAATTCCTGTTTTACAATTTACACACAAGATGACATATGCAACCAACCCATGAATATAATCTCAAATCCTTGATCATACCTCATAGTTCAACATAGCCATAAAGTGTGCGGTCTGGGTGAAGCCAATTTCACTCCTTAAATCTTAAGCAATTTATAAAAAACTGACATGACAACCAAGTGGGTGGACATTTTTTTTATACAGTCATAAGTTTCAACAGAGGTCATGCATTATTTCAACCACACAAGTATAATTAACATCATAACCAAGACTAAAATCTATGAGTCATTCAGTTTGCATTACAACAATATATCATGACAAGTTTAAGATAAGAATAATGTCATACACAACCACTTCACATAAACCCATCATCAAGGTTACACTCAAGCAAGGTAATTTAACTATATAGAATCAACAACTCATTCCCACATATTACAAAAGGTCAGAGATCACTCTAATCCCAAGTACATATCTAATAGCCAGTGCAATAGATGGCTAGTGTAACCAATCCATTATCTTATATTAGTATTGCATCCACTCTTTCAATCATTAGGGAATTTAGTTAACATACAATGATCTAGTAATACTTAGGAACACATAGTAATTTGATAATATATAGAAATCTAACACATAGTAATTTGGTTTAATGAGTATCTAACCCTATGATAGACTTATACTCTCACATTTACAATGAGCTAGTATATAATTAATAAACCTATCTAATACCATTTATTTCCTTTTTCAATTATCCTACTTTACCTAACTTTGATTCATTCTTTGCTTTCCTTATGTATTTCTTATTCTATTCTTATTCTTGTAATCTCCTTAATTCGTCTTCTCGAATTTTACTTATTAGTTTGTAGAATAAGATTTCTTTAGTTTTGCTATACTAGGTCGACCCTCTAATCATTAGTTTCTCTTTAATATCTTAGATTTTGTTTATTATATGGTACTGATTTGTTATTAGCACAGTTCAGTATTTTTTTCAGATGACTTGTCAATCATGTGTGTAGTGTTCTTAGTATTACTCTTGGTAGTCAATAGGGTCAATATCTCCTTAACATTCTTGGTTTTGTTATTTCTAGTATTATGTTTTTCCAACACTAGATTTAATATCCTTTTCGTATGAATTTGAAGTCATATGATGTATTCTTAGTATTGCTCTTATAACCCCTAATAGCAGTGTAATACTGTTATTTCTCATATTACATTTAATTTAGGTACAACTCATGATATCCATAATCACAGTACAAATATGATCATAATATCATAATTTATTCCAAGTAAACATATATGGGTTGAAAATTGTCATATCTTTAAAGAATTCCCATTGATCATGCATTTATTCATACAAGCAACACACAAATAACAAATGCCATGTAAAATCAAACTTTAATCAAATTAAAATGATAAAAATATCTAAAAATTATCATCTCACAGTTTTGTAGTTCCAAGTCTATTTCTTTGCTCAATTCATATCTGCTCTAGATTCCTGATTCATTTACTGTGCACCTACACACATATCCATAGTCCAATATTTAAGATCACAATAAAAACCTTAATAATATCATAAATCACATTTCTAGACTCTCAAACTTGTTCTAGAGGCTCCATAGTTACCTTCAGGCCTAATCCGTATATTTTTTTTATTTTTTCTTAATTATCAGAAATTTCCTCAAATTTTTATACCTATCAAAATACATCAAAACCACTCAAACTTTATATAATCAAAATCTTCATATTTTCTATATTTTTTAGAATTTTTTCACAATTTTTCTTAATTTTTTCTATTTTTAAATTATTTTTATCATTTGTTAAAAATATGGTCAAAGTCAACATGGCACGTGTCACTTTAAGAGACGACCATGTGTCACACTCAGTCCAACTAAGACCTGACCCGGAATCAGACTAGAATTCCAACCTACCTAAAACAAACAACCCATCTCCCTTACCATACCTAAACGATATGTTGTTTATTCTGTATGTGAGCGACATGTCACTCGGATGACTTGCAATTGTCTTCAACCTCTCGTTGAACCTGTAAATCAAGAAGAAAATCAGGGTTTCCCCAAAAGCTAATTCCTCAAAGTACACTTCTACCCCGCACAAAGCTCATATCGAAACAAAGCTCTACTTACTCTGATTATATCCATACAAACTCATGTTATCCTACTTAACACAATCCAATTATTCTAAAGGAAAACACCTTAGCTTTTTGGGTGAGAGAGAGGATGAGTGTAAGGACCCAAACCCCAAAATCAGGCTCTTACCGCCGTAAAACCCGGACAAGCCCAACACATGGACCAACCTGAATCTCACAAGGCTTAGAAGGCTTTCCAAACACTATTCCCAAAATAAATATATTAATATTTCAAGAATTAGAGCATGTCAGATAAGAAATAAACATCTGACATATCATTGGAAAGAACAAAATATCACAACAAAAGACTTTATTTAAATAAACAAAAAAAATCCAAAACAAAAGACAGGTCCATTCAGTCACAAGCCCAAAATCACAAACTGTGCTTAAAACCCAGTGCTTAAAACCGTAACCAATAAATTAGTAAATGTATAAGGATATAATAATAATCAAAACATCAAAATGAGTCTAAAAAGGAAATTCCAGAAAAGAAAACTATGTAAAATATACAGGTGCGATAGTGCAGCCAAGTTATATGAAGCTCACACACCTCAAAACACTGCCTACGACTCACGAAGTACTCCTGAAAGGGAAAAATAACAATGGGTGATATAATAATCTTAGTAGGAGTCACCGCATCATATGCTCTATAGGGAAACAAAGGCACATACTAAGAAGAGAATAAACGATTTACTATAAAAATGAGTACGTAACTGATGCAACTCAAAGAACATAGAATTCATGCATTAGATTTTATGATGTAAAACGTAGTTCCAGCTCAATAGGTTATAACTCAAAATACATAATACAACACGGCTAATAATTTTTAACAAAACCTATCGGGATGGACATAATAAATTACTCCTTGAGTAACCCCCGCTAAAGAGAAACCAGAAGCCCACTGGCAGTGTTAATTTATATTTTTAAGAAAATAATAAATATACACGTAACCCCTACTGGCAGTGTTGTCCAAGACTAGGCAGAGAAAAACTACACATATCATACCTGTCTCAATACTCAGTACAAACTAACCTACGAAGGACGTGGCAGGCAAATGAAGACAGTACCCATACAACTCCCGAATTGGCAAGCAACTCTTCCCTATGACTGAGATTCCGTATACTCACCTCGCATTGGCCAAGCAAATGTTTATTGAGATAGATATCATATTGAATACAAAATGTGTATTAAACATCATACTTATTTTAAACAATAGTGTAGCATAATATATTTTATGAAAACTATAAAACATGTCAAAGCATCAAGAAACCTTCAAGTTCCACCTATACTATTTTTTGGGACCTAATATAAATATAAGTAATAAGAAATATAATTTTATAAATTTATTTTATCTAATTTCACAAACTAAAATTTTGATTTATTAGGCTACGAATTATCTACAAGCTATAATATAGTTACCAGATTAATATATATATATATATATATATCTTATTTATATATAATTTAGCCGAACCGTAAATATAACTGATTATAGTTATTTATAGTATATCTACAAGCTGTACTTCATTAATGTTTATTCAGCAACAATTCTCAGAATGTGCGCGATCATAGCCCTTTCTTTGGCAAATAAAGACTAAGCATAAACACGGCAGTTTGGTCTGGGGCGCAAAGAAGCTCAACCATAGGAAGAAGGGGTAGGAGCGGATTGACCAAAATTTTAAGGCACGGGGACACTCATTAGATTAGTTATTGCATTTTTTCTAACAAAAGAGACAAAAGAAAGAGTGATGCTTCACAAGAAAATAATATTAATGCCAGAGCTGAAGCAATTTAAGTGGCAAATAGTGTGCTGTCAAAATTGGCAATTAATATTCTTCACGAACAGATTAAATTGGCAATATAGCAATGGGCTTCGCAAGATAATGACATTTATGGGCAGAGACAAAACAATTATGGCTAGAAGTAATTAAGAGCATATAGCATTTTGCTTAAATAGAATATTTGCTAACCATATATAGACATTTTGTTATGATTCAGGATCTATTCATTTTAATAGCTATATATATATATATATATTATTTTAATAAGTTAGCTGGGCCTAAACCATATCATCAATTAGTTTATATATGGGCTCACTTTCAGCATTTTGGCTTTAGCTGATTCGATTGCTTGGAAGAAGCATTAATGAACTATAGCTTAAGGCTATAGATAGGATTCCCTTTCTTGAAGATAACATTTCGATTTCTTCCAAATTTCACTTTGCATGGAAAGGGGAGCACAAAAGCGGGAAGGCAAAGCCAGTCCCAGTTTACTATTTTCTTTCTGGGTAAATAGGTTTGAGACCTCGCCTATAGTATAGCTTTTTTTCTCCCAGAAAGAATCGCAAGGATTTGAAAGCGGGTTCTCACCTTTATTCAAAAAGGTTAGATTCATAAGTTCCCATGCTTGAAGGCTGACGACTACAAGCCAAGCTGGAAACGGCTCGCTTCTATTCTTGGATATGGATAAGAGGCTCGTGGGATTGACTTTGGGAAACAGGTATGGCTATATTTCTTGGTTATGGCTATACTATGAAAGACCCAATATACCCATCTCCTAAATTTCAGTAAAGCACGGTTTCATTTGGCATAAAATAAAAATTAGACAATTAAGAGGCAGCTCACAATGGAAGAAAACGAAAGGAAAGGGGCATCGTCAAAGCCATAGATTTCGCATCAACAAAGGAGAGCAAGACCAAAATAATAATGTGCTACAAGACAAAGTGAAGAGGGAAAAACAAGGATGCGCTGATTTTTATTTTGAGAGAGATGGTCAATCAAGCTAAGAAATAAAAGGGTGCGACTAGATGACAATAAAGTACCTTTCTTTTGAAGAGAAGAATCAAGAGAGAACGAGCAGCATAATAACTGGAAAAAAAAAGACTCAAAGAAAAGAAATCATGAGCAACACGGATGAAACAATTGCCGATCAAACATATGAGACATAGTCTCCTACCTCACGTGTAGAAGAACTGTTGTCAATTTCTTTGTCTTTTATCGTGTGATCTGGATCCAGAACCACCTGAATCACAAGAACGGTGAAGAATCAAAACAATCAAAACAAATAAAATAAGAAAAAGGGAGCATAACTCTACCGGCTCCTCACTGTTATACCGATACCCACCACCCTTAATTAACAAACACAGACAAACGAGCGCAGTGAGATATTACTGGAGGAATGAAAGAGACGATTAGAAGAAATAAATTGGTCGGAGAAAAATAGAAGGATTACGATATAGATACCGATTTGGAACAAAGGTTGTATGCAATTTAGAGAAAGGATAAGACAACGACAGAATTTGGAAAAGTAATTGAGTGAATCTTGCAAGAGTTGGGGAAGGATGGTTTTTTTCTGGAGAGAATTAGAAGAGAATGGTCAGTAGTATTGGGAGAGAAGGAATAACGTATGAAGAAAATAAGGGTGGCTGGTGATTTTCCTGGCAGCTAACACAAGCTTAAATAACCTGGGTCCCGAAACCCTACTAGCCTGACTTGGAAAATAGGCCTAGCTCGGAAAAAAAAACAATCAGGCTTGAAAAGAATGAATAACGGGACTAGCTCAAAGGCCTACAAAATGACCCAAAAACACTCAGCTACTCAAAACGAGTCCCAAAACAAGTTCGGGTCTAATAGGGGCATAATGGTAATTTTCCACTATCTCGATTTTTGTCTCGGTCAAAGTGTCAAACAGACACATGAACCACTAGAACAATGTTGATTATACCTAAACGTGCTGATTGGACATACAACTAGGACGGGGTTTCACATTGAGATACTCACTGATAATAGCATAAAAACATACGCTTCAGTAGCAAAAAACTTGAACTAGATAGGTGAATAAGAAGGGTGAGAGGACTTGATTTCTAGAGCTTTGAACAATCTTCTCCCTAAATCCTGATTCAAAATTGGGATAAACTTTTGAAAGAAATGGATCATCAGACGTGATAAACCGATGATCTTTCAGATAGTAAAATAACATTGTTTCACCAAAAGGTGAAACAATATTGTTCTCATTCTAACGAAATGGTAGGGCTTTCTGTTGTTACCCTGTTTTTACATGGTAATTAGCATACACAATTTAGGAATTTTGAAATGTTTAATATGTATTAAACTAGTCAAATCATATAAATTAAGTGTTTGTTTAGTTGTTTTATTCAAGTGTGAAGGTGAAACAAAAGATGATAAAGTGTATCACAATGCTGCTTAGTTTGATCAGTCGACATATATAATTTATGACCGGTTGAATTCACCAAGGAACAAACCAGAGAAGCTGAAGATCAGTCAAAGTTAACAAACTTTGACCAATCATTTCATAAGACCAAGCTTTGATCAGTAGAAATGTGTATATGTTGATCGATCGAAATCACCCGAGGAATTCTAGAAAACTTTATGATCGGTCAAATTAGAAAGAATTGACCGATTGAAAGACCAAGCAAAAAGGGAAATTAAAGTTCGACCGGTCGATGTGGAAATTTTTGATCAGTCGAGTAAAGGTCAATGACTGGTCGAAGTGACATAAATTTGACTGGTCGAACTAGCAGTTAAAGGCAATAATGGCATTGATAGTCGAAATAATTCGATTGATAGAACCATGTAAGTTCAACCAGTCAAAACTCCTTCATTATAAATATGAGGTTAATCAAAATAAAAAGGGGGATAGAGAGAAGAAGAAGATATTGTTTTAAATTTTTGCTATCTTCAGTTAGAGATCATATTCTGAAACTCTAATGAATTAGGTATTTGGAATTCGAGGCATATGGTATGTAATTGTGGATTACAAACAATATAAAAGATTGAGTAAATGCTTTGTTTCTTTCATATTATAATTGTAATTCTTTTGAAGCGTCTCATTTCCTGATTTAAAATACATTGAAAAGTGTATGCATACTGCATATACATGATGACCTGTTTTTAACATTGGTCATCCGTGTGATTTCGGTTTTCTTTTAGGTTAATTGAGTGCTAATTATGTTTAACTGGTGAACATTTTGACCTTTTGTTGAGAGTTGTAATTAAACAGGTGTGTCATGGTTTTTAGTGAAAAAAGGAGGTGTTTACATATAAGAAACACGTTAAAACATCAAAAATAAAAGTTATAGTTACAAAGATGCATTGACCAGTTGGAACATAAAAAGAGTTCCGTCGAAGATGTTCCCACCAGTCATAGCAAAAGAATTGATTGGTCAAAATATAAAAACAAAAAATAGACAAACTTACCGAAGATGCATCGACTAGTCAGAGCAAATGCACCGACCAGTCAGACCAACTTGATAAACATACCGAGGATGCACTGACCGATCGGACAGATTAAGCCCACAAATACACGGTTAAGGAAGAATGCTTAACGGATAAGGATTATAAACCCAGGGTTTCATATAAATAGACATCACGAGGTCATTGTATTATATCAAGTTCTTAGTTTACAAAGCATAAACATCAGTTTTATTGTTGGGATTCATCATCTTTCAGAGATTAGACTATGGTATGCTATTTGAATTCTGAGTATGACAGTTAATTTTGCTTTACTCATATTCTTTTCTTTCCATCGTTTTAGTTTCTAAGCACCCAAACAGGATTCACACCGGAATTTGTTAACCTACTAACTAACAAAGATTATTCTACATTGTTCTTCATTATGAAACTGATCACTTCGTTCTAGGTAAATCTAAACTGATAGGGATATTGGTTTAGGTTCCGACATAGGGGTAGAAAACCTAGGTAACCTATAATCGATAGAATGAGAATATATCTGCCAAACCTAGTTCAAACTGATTGGGGATAATCAACCTATTAATCAAATTAGTCTAGGAATATAGCAAATTAAAGTACTAGGTTAGCCAATAGTAGCTTGAAAAGATATTATTGGATTAAAGGAAATCAAGAACATCTTCTAGGTTAGATAGTAAAATAGATTCTAGGTGCGAATTCTAATTTAGTCCATTAATTCATTAACGATTTTTAATTCAGCTACTTAGAACTGGTGATTTTTGGGAACTAGTGATTCTGATTCAGTCCATTGATTCATTAATGATTTTAATTCAGCTACTTAGAATTGGTGATTCCCATATATGATTTCAGCCTTATTCTTGGAAGCTGGAGTAATTCCACCAGAAGAGTTGTACTTCTCGATTCTTAAACCGTAATTGCCTTTCACATATTCATACATCATGAGGAAGATTAAGTCAACTGAAGCACAAAAACAAAAGCAGGAGTATGTGTGC
Organism: Passiflora organensis; assembly: GCA_019739055.1. Lineage (NCBI taxonomy): Eukaryota > Viridiplantae > Streptophyta > Magnoliopsida > Malpighiales > Passifloraceae > Passiflora > Passiflora organensis. The sequence goes on along the minus strand of JAEPBF010000087.1, from coordinate 27,992,229 downwards.
AATCATTATTATGAAAGACGTTATATGGAAAAGGGTGCACCACTGCCAATAGCACCACAACAATCTACCAAGCCAAGAGAAACAGGTTCCTCTTCGCACACAACAATTGATGCTGACCTGATAGCACAACTAGAAGACATATTTATTCAGCAGCACACACTGGTTCGACAATAGTAAGTCATCACAAAGACTTTGTGGGAGGTTTGGGAGAACCAGAATAGGCACATAGAGATGTTCCAACAATTGTAGCAACAATAGATATGTGCTTTGCAATACCAGCAGGTTACCTATTGATAAATGTATGAACAATTCAGATATTTGAATCCAGATGGTCCATCCCCACCGCAATGGGGAGATAATGATCAAGCACCAGGAGGGAGCTAAGTTTGTTGTCTCACTTATCTATCTTTTTATTATGTTTATTTTAGTTATTTGAATTCTTGTTTATGTTGTGTCTTATTTGAATTATTGTGTTATTATGTCTAGATATTTGTTATGTTATTTGTGATTTGATGCAATATCCAGGACGTCCATTTATGTTAAGTTTGAGGACATTGGTTTACTTCTGAAAAACTAATAATGAATGTTTAATTTTTTTAGTATAAGTGAATAGATTTGAACATGGATTATATTGAAATTAGTTTCACAAATTAAAGATGGCATTAGGTGTGAGATCCCGTCTATTGTAGTGCCGGTCAGAGGCAGCGTCAATGGTAGCGTTAGTGCCAGCGGCAGCGCGCCGATGCTACGTTGTTGGTTTATGAACACGACCGTAGGAAGCCTTTAAGTAACCCATAGTGAATCTGAGAGTGTTTAAGTATGATTGTGAGTGAGATAGGTTAGACGATCGAGGTTGAGTCAGTGGAAAACAAACCAGGTTGGTTTCGGTCCGTTTAGGCCAAAATTTTGTGTCTTGGGCTGTTTGCGATTTTGTTTTTTTTTTCTTTCAGGCCCAATCCTTATGTTATAGTTTTACATACTCAAAGAAGTTGTTGGGACATTTGGTTGACATTTCACGAGCCCATTGGGCTCATTTGTGATGAAACGGGCCATCGATTGCACAGTCCAGCCTTGTTGAACTTTTGGGCCCAAAACCCATCAGCCCTAGCCCACACTTCATCCTTTAAATACTTCTTCCAGAAGTGACCAGCACATTCCAACCCTAACTCGTTTTTCTCCTTCCTTCACCCTTCCAACTTACCACAATCCAAACTTTGCCCAATTTGACCCCAAAAACTTGTGGGGGATTGTCCCAAAAACTTGTGGGGGATTGTCCCAAAACACTTTTCCATCAATTTTCTACACTTTTCCACTGTTAGTTTGATGTCTAAGGCCTGATTTTGAGGTATTCTTCATTCTGGTCGAAAATTGCAGAGTTGTTGGTAAGTGATTAATCTTTGGTTTTCTTTTGGATTGGTTGGTTTATTCAGGTTGCTAGTGATGTGATTGAGTGTTTTTGATGGATGGAAATGCCTGAAAACAACCTATGATTCTTGTATAAATTTTGGATGAACAGTACCAGGGGGTTGTTTAGACATGTTATTGATCATGTTGGTGTGTTTGCTCCATGTTAATAAAGTGGTTGTAGGTGGTATTGATGGGAAGGGTGTTGTGCGCAGCCTGCGAGGGTCCATAGAATTGCTTTCCTTTATTTTCCCTTTGATTCCTTGATTAGATATGCTTAGTATGGCTGTATGGTTTGTGCTTGTTTAGGTGGTACCGGATCGATCAGTAGAGGCAAGGATATTGTTGGAGAACCATCGATGCAACGAGAGGTGGGAGTTTATGTTTCATTTGCATACGCGTAACATTTTGTTTTGGTGGGTCCAAATGCACATGCACGTTTTTTGACTCAGCATCCTTCACATCTTCTTGTATCTTTAACTATTTGTGCATTTTGCTAGTGCAGATGTATACAATTCATGCTTGCATACTCTGATGTTTTGGATATATAAGAAGTGGTGTTGTTTTGCGTTTCTGGGGACCTGCGAGTGTGGACTCGAGGTGTTGAATGTTTGAGGCCGTATGGCCCGTTGTATGTGATCTGATATTTTCGCTATATGTGTTTGTTACTCCGTTGCTTGTAAGTTATGCTGAGTATCAATTGATGCATGCCATGTTTTGAAAGAAATAAGTCAAATATTGTGTATTTATTACGATTAGCAAAACAAAGTTGTACGGTTAAGCCTTGTGAAGTTCCGATTGGTCCACCAGTTGGGACAATCGGGGCTGCACGGCGGTGAGGCTCCCGGTTACCGGGAACGGGTCCTCACATTAGGTCCAAACACTAACCAATATATAGAGCAGCAATGCATCAAATTGGTCAGTTTATGTTGAGAAAAAAATTAAGAGGGATGGTTAGTACGGGTTAAGCTATTGGTTAACTCACCAACATTGTGCATGCTTAAGAAAGAAAATACAATCTTGTGAGCTAAAGTTATAAAAATCAAAGAAAAAAAAATTTGCAGTACAGAAATGAAAGCGCTTATGGTGGGTTAATTCAATAGGATCTTTGAGCTACACTTTTGAAATTCCAATAAACATTCTAATTGATTTGATGAACTAGTGCATAAGTATTAAGTGTCTTCCAAAACCTAATTCCTTTATATGAAATTGAAATTGGTACAGCAAGGTAAAAAATGAAAAACCTAAACTTCAGAATTGATTGTTTGTTATTGGTTATTGATGAAGTGAACTAAGATTCTTGATCAAAATTATCTGAGCATTGGGTTCTTTTTTGTCTTTATCGAACTATTTTTGCTAGGGACTAGCAAAGTTCTAAGCTTGAGGAGATTTGATGATCTGTTTTTAACATTGATCATTCGTGTGATTTTGGTTTGATTTTAGGTTAATTGTGTGCTAATTATGTTTAATTGGTGAACATTTTGACCATTTGTTGAGAATTGTGGTTAAACAGGTTTGCCATGGTTTTTAACGGCAAAAGGAGGTGTTTATGTATGAGAAACAAGCCAAAACTTCAAAAATAAAAGTTGTAGTTACGAAAATGCACTAATTGGTCAAAATATTTTCACTGACCGGTCAAACCAACCTGATAAACATGCCAAGGATGCACAGACCGCTCGAAGCACATGCACCGACCAGTCAGACATACGAGATTAAGCCCAAAAAATACACGGATACGAACGAATGCTTAACTGATACGGATTAGAAACCCAAGTGTTTTATATAAATATATCTTTAAGCTTAGGTTAGGGACTAGCAAAGTTTTAAGTTTGAGGAGATTTGATGACCTGTTTTTAACACTGATCATCCGTGTGATTTCGGTTTGATTTTAGGTTAATTTCATGCTAATTATGTTTAATTGGTGAATGTTTTGACCATTTGTTGAGAATTTTGATTTAACATGTGTGTTATGGTTTTTAACGGCAAAAGAAGGTGTTTATGTATGAGAAACGTGCCAAAACGTCAAAAATAAAATTTGCACTTACAAAGATGCACCGACTGGTCGAAACATTTGCACCGATTGGTTGAAACATAAAAATAGCAAATAGACGAGCCTGCTGAAGATACACTGACCGGTCGGACCAACCTTATAAACATGTCGAGGATGCACTGACCGGTCGGACATACAAGATTAAGCTCAGAAATACGTGAATAAGGATTAGAAACCTAGGGTTTCATATAAATAGATGTTAGGGGGTCATTGTATTGTATCAAGTTCTTAGTTTACAAAGCATAAACATCAGTTTTATTGTTGGGATTCATCATCTTTTAAAGATTAGACTACAGTACGCTATTTGAATTCTGAGTATGACAGTTGATTTTGCTTTACTCGTCTTCTTTTCTTTCCATCGTTTTAGTTTCTAAGCACCCAAATAGGATTCACATTGGAATTTGTTAACCTACTAACCAACGAAAATTATTCTACCTTGTTTTTCATTGCTAAACCGATCACTTCATTCTAAGTAAATCTAAACTGATAGGGATATTGGCTTAGGTTCCTACATAGGGGTAGAAAACCTAAGTAAACCATAATTGATAGAATAAAAATATATCTGCCAAACCTAAAGTTCAAACTGATTGGGGATAATCAACCTATTAATCAAATTAGCATAGGAATATAGCTAATTAGAGTACTAGGTTAGCCAATAGTAGCCTGAAAAGGTATTATTGGATTAAAGGAAATCAGAAGCATCTTCTAGGTTAGATAACAAAATAGATTTTAGGTGCGAATTCTGATTCAGTCCGTTGATTCATTAATGATATTTAGTTCAACTATATAGACTTAGTAATTTACTTTATTCTGAAGTCAAACTCAATAATCAATTGATTTAACTAGAGTAGAGGATTCGACAAATTGATTAGTCTTGAACAGATTTTTCTTGTGGGATACTCATTCTTCTAAATTATATTACTTGTTGATATCATGTGCTTGCGATTAAAGGTAAATTCAATGTTATGCCAACAATGCATTAAGTAACAAATCAATGAGTTTAATCAACCTGTTTAAGATTATAAGTTATAGAGAACTCTTCTTATAATCCGACAAATTAATGTGCAAACCAGGGCAGTATGGTGAAATATGATAGGATAGGAATATACCTACTACCCTAAATAAACCGTTTAAACTAATCAACTTGATTTCCTCAGTTACATAGGCATATAGTAATTGGCAGGCTGAGTTGAATAATTAAGTAATTGAAAGATGCTTAGTTATATGTTTAGAATAAATGGTTAGATGAAATTTTATGATGTGATTCGAATGTAACAACGCAGGAGTATAATTCTTAGTTTTAGTAAGAGAAGTTTTTAATCATTCACTTGTGTTATGAATTTTCTTTATTACAATATCGAATAGTTTGAATTACTTTAACTAAAATCAAGAATCGAAGTAATAGATTGTATTTGTTGGATGAATTCTATTCTTTTGAATAAGTATATTACTTACGATAATGTTCACTTGCAATTTTGAGCAATGATGATAAATGCATAACACCTTTCGTTTTGACCACATTGGTAAAAAAATAAGAATGCTCGTGTTTTAACATTGCCCCTATTTGCTTTTATTTTTTTTAATAATATAATAATATAAATATTATTTTTTAAAGTATAATAAATGGTCAATAATTCATAATGAATGGTATATTTATCAGAAAAATACCTCAAAAAATATTGTATACTCCTTATAAATAGTAGAGTCCATCTATGCTGAAAAATTATCTTTTTCACATATATATAATTTATAAAAAATATAATATCTTATAATAATACTTAGAAAAATAATTATGATTATCTTTTTTTCATAAAATTTATACACACTAGTACTTCATCAAGGGACCTACTCATGCCCCTAATTCACCAAGGTCATTCTTCTCATCTTTTGATTTTTATTTCATATATATACATAGTTTTATGTATATAGTATCTTGATTAATTTGTAAATATTTTTTTAAAATATAATAGTTCATATTAATTTCTTATAGTAGAAATTTTACCCTCATGAGTCTCAAAGGATAGACTAAAGATTCTTAGTAATCTAAAAGATTTGGATTACCAAGTTTGACAAATATTGGGGTGTAAAAAGACAAAAGGTATTGAGTTCTAAGAAATACATCATCTGAGGCTCCCTCGAAGGATTTAGAAGTCAAGAACAACACCTGTGAGTCCAAATGACTCAACAAGAAGAGATATAGATATGAAATCACACTCAAATATTTTTGGGCTAAACACCTATCTTCTAACCTAACAATAATTAATTTCGGTTAATTAGGTCATTACTCATACTTACCTGTTCCAATAATATCCATATCTTTTAATAACCTTGGCCCATGGGTTATATACCCACTGAATTTCTATTTATCAAGCCATTGGGCTCAAGACGTAACTCTTTATAACATGAGGCCTCACATCATAAAATTAGCATATCCCAAAATATTATCTTCAACTACATTTGCAAACCTCTTTGATGGTCTGATCCTTCTTCTCTCACTGCGTATGACAAACCTTACCTCTTTTTACTTCTCGAACACCTTGCATTTGCAAATGTCTTATTTCTATGTAGCAGATTTTTTTTGTTAATGCAAAGATAATCTTTTCTTGCTCACATTACTACTCCCATAAGCCACTATTGCTTCCCTTTTAACCATGGCGCCCTGAAGATAGTACAATCTAAACTACAACTTTTCCTTATTAACACCATAGAACCTTTACACACGTTTAGATTGTCCCGCTTAAATGATACCTATATCGCTGATCATCCAATGTAGAAAAAGAATTCAAGTTTCTTTTCATCTTATGAACATATCAACACTGTGCTTCTAATAACACTATCAAATATCCTCAATTTGACACTAACATAACTATTATATGTGCTAGTAATATTAGCAAAATTTTCTACCTTTTGCTTTCCTTTCTTTTTTCTTAACCTTGAACAATATCTTCTAAAGTGTCATTCTTTATAGAACTCTGAACAAGTTGTTTTAGGTTTCAATCTAGCCTTTGATTTTTCTTTTATGAAAACTTTCTATTATGTCATTCCCTTTCTCACCAAACCTTTTCCCTCTATTCTATTCTCTTGAAGGTGTTTCTTCAACTCTTTCGAATTTAATGCATTACTGACATCATGAACTGCGATGTTGTCCTTTCCATATAATAGAGTATCGATGAATGCATCATATGATAGTGGCAATTAATACAATAGAATCAAGGCCTCATCCTCCATATCAATCTTGATATCTATATTTTTTAGGTCCATAATGATTGAATTAAACTCATCCGTGTGAGTTTTTATAGAAATACCTTTATTCTTGCAAAGAGTATATAATCTCTTCTTCAAGTAAAGACGATAGGTTTCCAACTTTAATGAATACAGTTCTCTAACTCTTCCATATAATTGCAATCGATGTTTTTGTAGTAATCTCACAAAGAACAATGTCTATAACACCCATGAACATCACACTCAATACCCCCTCTCATTTAGATCTTCCTTCTCAAACTCTTTCATCACTTCAGAAAATTCTTATTTTATCACCCTCCACAATCCTTGTAATAATAGGGATGACTTCATCATGATCTTCTACAAACTAAAGTTTGATACTCATCAAACTTTTTTATTCTATACCTAGCTAATGGTGACATCTCATACACATCACCAACGCCTTTAGCAGATCTGATGTAGCCTTCTCCTTGACTATATTGAAATCAATAGTTCTAGATAATGTCAATCGGATCGATCCTAGCATCTATTGATCCTTGAGGTTCCACTCCTCCTGAGATATGGAATCCAACTTCACCCCTGACAAGGGTTCATGAAGATCTTTCTAATATAGATGATATTCAATCTGTATATTAAAATTAGATCCATCAAACTTGTCAATTTATAATTTTGCACTCCCTATCTCCGCAAATCATTGTGAATCTATCCTAGCTATACTACCGATTGTTATAATCTTTCTATTTATACCCTCAATCTAAAAGAAAAAAAGAGAAAATAGAAGAGAAATGACATAGATGGTGTGTTGTCGAAACACCCAATGATAAATAGTCTCACTGTAAAGATCTGTACTACAAAATAGTAGGATCGAATCCATAAGAAATCAGGATCAAGTTGTAAAAGATCACATTCTTATGCAAGCACTTAGCATGGGTACACGAGTAAGAGATATGGACATGTAAGGGCAAAGTATTGAAAAAAATCTTGATTGTAGGTTGTAATTTGTAAATGTGAATGGAAAACTAGTGTTGAAATAAAACTATTAATTGGTAGGATAGAGTCATAATAAGGCTTTCACTTTTGGATACCAGATTTGTTTATTGATCTAGCACCTACTTACATAGGTTATTGTCTTCTTCAATCATTGATTTAGTTTTAAGATAGATTAGATTCTTTGCTTAGAAGTGTGAGACCTCAATTTTTGTATCTTAGAACTTTAGAAGCCAGTGCAGCTGAAATGACCATTTTACCCTTGAAAAAATTGATATGTGGTAGCCGAAAATGGTATTGAAGGTTCAATGCTCATATCTGATTTCGTTTCTTCCTATTTCATTTATAGCTTTAATGATACATTATCTATTCTTAAGAGATAATTCTAGAATTAAATCTTAATAATTATCTCCTTATATCTAGCCTTAAAATTAGGAAGATTAATCCCATTACACCCTATACAAAGAAGTAGTGGGCCACACATAAATCCCACACCAAAAACACACAAACTTATCACGTGATAAATCTTACTCCTTACCCTTGCTGTCGAAATTCACCAAACACTTACCCTATTCGAATTCTTTCATCCTTTATCAAATTCCTGCAAATAATAGCTTGTTGGAAACCTCTTTCCATCCTCTATCTTGCTATCTTGGTTCATCATCAAAAGGTTAGATTTCCCTTTTACTTTTTCTTATCGCAAATGCCTAGGGTTTGGTGCTGAAATTTTTTGATTGATTCTTCAATTGGTTTTTGTTGTTGTTCATCTTGTTCATATGATTGTTTGGTATCTATTCATATTGCAAAATCATAAATTCATCCTTTGAATCTTCCCTATGTATGAAATTGGCATACTCTATACCCTTTCCCTATTGTTGTCGATTTTTACAAATTAACTTGTCTGTTGGTTTCTGATCTTGTTTCTTTTAATCGTATGCGTAATTAACACCTAATCCTTCTTTGTTATCATGAAATCGCACCCCTTATGTATGAAATCATAGTTTTCCTTATTGCCCTATCTTAGTGCTGAAATATACATGGTTAATTAGGATGGTAAATCAGGTTGATTCTTGTTGAGTTCATAGCTATCACATCACACATACAAGGGGGAGGTCTCAGCAGTATCTGATCACCCGTTTATGATAGGTTTGGTGAGTGAAATTAGTAAGGAAATAGGATGTTTACTTGGTTATTAAATATGCATGCTTAGTACGGTTTTGTCTTTGCCTTATGATTATATAGGTGGTTCGGATCCTCTTAATAAAGGAAAATAATTAACTACTTGTTCAGAGACAAGAAAGATATGATCTATACCTCATCGGTTTCTCCAAAGATCCTTATTGTTTGAATGATGAATTCGGTACTTGTCCATGTTATTGTGTATGCATGAGTTGCGAATTGAGCTATGATCCTTTAGGAAATTTTGGACCCTTGAGATAGGTTGTGTGTGCCTAATTCACATATGTTGTGTGCTTTGAATATGCTGATTGTGTTGTGATATGATTGAGGATGCCCTGTTGTAGTGTTATGCCTTGTACTTGCTTATGTCTGCTTGTACATGTTTGTGTGTCAGGATCCTTTTCCTGTGGTCATTCAGGATAAGCGTTGATGCTCCTAAGGAGAGGAGAGGTTCTTATTGGTATGAGAGTCGTATGAGTGATAATCCCCAGTATGTGCATGCTGAATGCCTAGTCCTTGTGTGGCTAGATGCCTTGTCCTGTGTGCTAGCAAGATGTCCTTATCCTTGTGTGGTTTGGATGCCCTTATCTTTGTGTGGTTTGGATGCCCTTGTCCTTGTGTGGCTTGGATGCCTTATTCTGTGTGCTGACAAGATGAATAGGCTTGCTGATTAGAATGTGTAATAACCATTTACCCTTTGTATAGCAAAGCCCTGGATAATACAGGAGGAAGGGGATGATCTTTTTATTGATGAGATTGAATGATTAATTACCTGCCTGTGTACTTCTATTTTTAGAAGTGTTTGCAGTCCACCCTCGGCCTATAACTTTTGGGCCTATCCTTATTGTGATTGATTGATGATTGTATGATACCCTTTTAGTTGCGTAGGCAGATCTAATGTTGTTTGGGAGACGTTTGTTTAGATTTTTGTAGATCTTATGATGTTGTGACCCTATTGAGATTTTTGTAATCTTACCTTGTTGTATTCACTATTTTTCAGGCTTAGGTACATTTTTTATTCGTGGTACCAGTGTATGAGATCAAGGCTATATATAGCCGGACGGTATTGCATCATATTTGCATACCTTCTTCCTTGATTGCTTGCACATATAACATGAAGTTTAATTGACTAGTTTCTGGTTCTTTGAATCCTTCCTTTGTTTGTTTGTTTCTGGAATTTATTGGAGGATTACTTGCTGGATTTTTAGATCCCTATGGGTATTGTGTGTTGTGATTTCCTTGATTAATTATAAAGACTTTCGCTGATAGTTTTATTCACTCCGTATGTTACCAAAATGTTTGTCCATTATTATCGTGCTCCAACCTTTAAAAGCATAAGAAATGAATCTAATAAAATAGTTTAGGATGATTAGAGCCTTGTAAGATTCAGATAGGTCCTAGGTTGGGCTTGTTTGGGTTTCACGGCGGTATCCTAATAGGTTGGGTTTGAGTTCTTACAAGAAGTCAATGATAGGACACTAAGTACAACAGTGACACTTAGGAGGCTTAGTATGACTGGAGCCTCATTCGCTTTATTGATCGGTGATCTTCCTATCCTTCGAATTCTAAAATACTTCACAATCAACATCACATCAAATAAGGTGTTAATAGTGACATAAAATATTTCTTTCAAAGCAATGGTACAAAATCACAGTAAAGTCGTAGTTAACACGATTGGAGTGATTTGAGATATCTCAAAGCATACAAATCTATAATTCGACAAGCAAATATCTTTAAATATATCTTAATCATCTTATTAAAAATATTTTTTATTGATAATAATTTTTGTAATTGTTATTAAAAATATATCATTATATCATCTAAAATATGCTTGAGAATTTTCTATAAAATATTTTGATATATGTGTTTCTCCCTTTCCCGCTGCCGGTGACAATTCCGTAGTCATCCTCTGAAAAAGATTCCAAACAACCAATGGCTACCGCTTCTTTTAGAAGGCCGGACAAGTATTACAATTACATTTTATGTAATTAGAAAACACTTTTTAATATTTATTTGACGTATTAGAAAATAATATATCAAATAGATATTACAGGAGTAGGTTGGTGATTCAATACATGATACTCAATATAAACTGTTTTGTAATATTTTTGTTGCAGTATTTAACCTATATATAGATGTTTAAGTTCTCCTCGCAGTAATTGGGTCGATAATTGAGTTGGACTTGGGAGTACGAGTGAAGCCCGAATAAATAACAGTAGTCACCATCCTCTCTACTACGTCCACCGCAAAACCCTACAGGCCTGGAACCTTAAACCTCATACGTTTTCCGTTGCTGGTCACTATCGGTTATTCCCATGGCTAAGAGATCGAAAGGGGAGAGGCCCTCACAGCAGAAAACAGAGGAAACGGAAAAACTAAGACAGAAGGAGGAAACGGAGGAAAAAAAGCAGCAACAACATGAAGAAAAACGAGCGGAACTGGAAGGAGAAGACGAGGAGAAGAGCTTTGAAGAGCTAGGTCTAGACCCCAGATTAATTCGAGCCCTAAATAAGAAAGATAGCAGCGTCTTAAATCCGACACCAATCCAACAAGCAACCATTCCTCTTATTCTGGTTTGGCTCGGTTCAAATTACAACCTTGTTTCTTTTAACAAGTTCTTTTTACCAAGTCAATTCTTGCGGGTATTTTAGTGGTTTTCTTTCTTTTTTTTTTTGGTTGGTCTTTGTTAGGAAGGGAAAGATGTGGTTGCCCGAGCTAAGACAGGGTCTGGGAAGACCTTGGCATACCTTCTTCCGCTGCTTCATAAACTCTTCTCGGACTCCGGCTTGAAGAAAAAGACTGCGCCGTCAGCGTTCATTCTCGTTCCTAGTGGGGAGTTATGCCAGCAGGTGAAAATTTATGTCCTTCCTATTCAGTGATGGGTGCTTTTCTGCTTCACCTAATTGATTAGTAACTGTTTTTATCACGTGTGACTTGTTCCTAGGTTTACAAGGAAGCCTCTTCGCTCATTGATTCATGTAAAGTTCAATTGAAAGTTGCGCACTTGACTAGCAATATCTCTCCTTCTGGTTTGGTTGGTTCTATCCCTTTTCTTTGAGTTTTTCTTGCTTTTTGTGTGTTGGTGTTGAATTGATTTACTGACTACTTGCTGTTTGTTGACTTACTACAACCTTTTCTTTTGTCAGAGGGCTGCAGTGGCTTGTTTGCCGGATATTTTAGTATCAACTCCATCTTGCGTAGCCAAGTGCTTGTCGGCTGGTGTACTTCAATCAACCTCCATTACTGACTCACTTGATATTCTTGTTCTTGATGAGGTGAGAACCTATTTGCATTAGTGCTGAACTTGACATTCACGTTCTCGATTTGGTGACCACCAATTTGCATACTTCGGAACTTTACTTATTTAAGATTTTTTATAATTTATGCAATTGTGTGTGCCAGTAGTTTTCAGTTTCGGGAAACAATAGATTTATTTAACGTAAAGTATTATTATAGATAAACAGCCGGAGAAGCATTTTGGTCTCATGATTAATTAACAACTTTAAGTAGTGCTTACTTAACCATATATCCCAACTTCTTGAGCCCAGTTATTGGTGATCTTTTGTTTCTGAGATGTATCTATTCCAGGCAGATCTATTATTGTCATTTGGCTATGAAGAGGATCTGAAAGCTCTTACAGCTTTTATACCAAGACGGTGTCAGTGCCTCCTTATGTCTGCTACCTCAAGGTATATCATTTTAGACTTTAGTTCCCCCTCTCCCTGTTTTTCTTTGGAATTTTGGTTGGTTCATCATATTGAGATGCGGGAACTTATTCATACTAGTGCAGTGATTGGGCATATTCAGTCTTCCTAGAGAGAATATTCTATCTCTAAGCTATTTCAGAAAACTGTTATGTTGGATTTTTCTTGGCCTTTGCTTCGTTTTGTTTGAGAAATTGCAGATATAGAATATGAATGCATTTTGGCATCTGATATTTTGCAGTGCCGATGTTGACAAACTAAAGACGCTCATTCTGCATAATCCAGTAACTTTGACTTTGTTAGAAGTGGAAGGTGCGAAGGAAGAAATTGTCCCTAAAAATGTTCAGCAATTCTGGGTAAGGGTTTTGTGGCCTCACCTATATAGTTTGAGAATTTATCACTATTCATTTCTCTTGATGTGAATTTCTAACTCAAAATTTACCATGTCAAGACACTGTACAGTTCTCGTGTTAGACGTAAACTGTAAGCAGATGTTACGGGTCTGCTAGTATAGTATTAGAAAACGTGCAAAAATATTGATTCAGATTCACTATCCATTAAAACAAGATGGTTATCTAACAGGATTATTGTGAGTCCTTGTTTGTGCCTAACCCTGTTGAGTTGCTGTAAGCAAGGCAAACATTTCTTTATGTTAAGCTATACATTTTAAGGGAGTTTCTATTCAGAGAAACAAGTCTGTAGTATCGAATGTGACATGCTGATGTCTTATAAGACACCTTTTGTAGGAAAATTTACAAATAGCCGCCTGGTGTAGCTTAACATTCCATATGGATAGTATAATGATAACAATGATGTAAAGTGAGGCTAAGAAGCTGAAGCATGTCATTTGTATCCCAATAAAAGTTGGCTACACTGAACCAGACTGTGTGACCTGCAATTTTATGTGACTCATAAATTCTGTGCACTGCAAATGTCTCCGGTTTACCTTTTAGCACTTCTCACCTTTCTTCTGCGGATATGTCTTGTCTCAGAATCATAGCAATTGTCATGGTGTTACATATCTTTCTGTAGGCATGGATGTCTAAAGACCATAAATTTTCCCATGCAAGTGTGTGTTGATTGTTTTAATTGCTGTATAAACTTTATCAACTTCTGATTTTAAATATTTTTAGGCACTTTTTGTAAAAATAATGAACTACTTTGTCGATAGGATACTCATGTAATTTTGGTGTCCTTTTAGGCCGTATCTGTTGTTGAAGCTTGGGAAGTGGGAAAAGTGTTTTTGACCTTTTCTTACAAACTTATGTGTTCTACTTCGTTTCTCTTTGATTATACTACAAGGAAGCAGCCTGCATTGTTACACCTTGTCTCGCCTTGATCTGGCTTTTGAACTAGTTTAGACCTATTTATACCCTAACAATCAATGTTTAGTTACTGGTCAGGAAATCAGCAACTTAATCTTGTCCAATATAGTATTTTGACCATTTCTCATTGATCTTCATCAGAGCCATCTGATCCTAATAGGTGCATTTGGCATCAGTTTGGACTAAAGTTTCAACTAAAAGAGCCTGCCAGCTCTCTGTCATTGCTCCATTTTTTTTTTCAGTCAGCATATTGCCACTATGTGCTACAAAATTTGTCGAAATTTTTGTGGTGAAGGTTTTTTTCTGTCATGAGAAATTTTTACTCATTCACTGAAGATAAACAGAATCTGTTAAAGAATCATTACAATCTATTTTTTATTTATTCATCATATACCTATTGAGATCCATGTCTCTTTTTCCCTTTTTTCCTCAGATTTCATGCAGTGGTCCTGACAAGTTACTTCACATGCTTGCTCTTTTGAAGCTGGATCTGGTTCAGAAAAAAGTTCTTATATTTACCAATACTATCGACATGAGTTTCAGGCTGAAGCTGTTCTTAGAAAAGGTATTTTGTTTACTTTATAGGTCACTAGTGGATGTTCATATTCTCTGTTGCTTCACCCCTTCAAGTGGTTACACAAGCCTGCACGCAGAAAGCTGTTTCTTTCTAGATATTTTACATTTCCATACAAATAAATGAATGTATGGTATTACATTGCAGTATATTGTTAAGGTGTATTGCCAAAGCATTTGTATGCTCTCATGAACTTTTTATTTTAAAATAATTATATAGACACTATAACTCTAAATATTCATCTTTATCCCTGCTTCATCTACAGTTATGATCTTATAAACTACTACTCTTTGTCTGTGCTCTTAGATTGGATGTTTTTTAGAACTAGTTATCGGCCTGATCTTGAAGTTTATGTTTTTTATCATTGGTCATATAACCTTAGCTGCATCTCCTAGTGTTTTTTGTGCATGTTTATATGGGCATTGAAGAATCGCTACCAAGGGATTATCATATCCTTGTAATTTTGATGCCTCGTATGTTTTCTTGGATATGACTTATGATGTTTGTGTTTGGTGAAGCACCGAAGCACATACAACTTCTTTTTAAAAAAAATTTGGTTCAACTGCTGTTGTGCTCCTTTAAGGTGAACTAGTTACTCTCATTTGCTATGTTATTGGTTTATTTTTTTCATCTCTTTGCTGGTATTTGGGTCTTTCTTTTCACAGTTTGCGATCAAGACTGCTGTTCTGAATGCTGAATTACCTCAAAATTCTCGTCTCCACATACTTGAGGTATGCATAGTTCTAAATTTTAGAAACTTCATGCACTAAATCAGCTCAACGAATGGATTTTTCCCTTTTTTATGGATAATTGGTACAAATTATCTGTTGGATTGGCATACTTTTGACCATATATGTATTTGTAGATTTTAGAATTGACTCACCTATTCCTTTATGTTGCTTGACTTTATTCAGGAATTCAATGCCGGACTTTTTGATTATTTGATTGCAACTGATGACATTGAAGTAAAACTAACGGAGAAAATGAGTGGAGAAAATGTCTCAGGGACCGAAAAATCTAAAAAAGTCCCTAAGCATAAAGCTGATTCTGAATTTGGAGTAGTTAGAGGAATTGACTTCAAAAATGTGCACACGGTAAGCTAAAGTTTTGTGGACTTGATTTTTTGTTCTACTTGGAATTTTCGGGTTCTACAGTTTTTGAATTTTAAATTGAACACTTGAATGATCAGACTAACATGTCATATGTTTGAGTTTTATAATTAGTATTGGCTTCCAGGTGGTTGGGTGGTGATGTCTATACATTGTGAACCTTACAGATATCTTAATATGGGCTGAAAATAAGTATTACTTTCAAGTTTGCAGGCTGATAAACACATATTTTCCTGATTATACTGATTGTAGAACTCATTCACACGCACAAGACAACATATCGATTTGAAATTCAGATAGTTGACCCATAGCCAATTCCGTAGAGACAGTGGTGTATTCTATTTGTCTTCATGGTGCACGGCTAATTACTTTATGCTCTAAGACAAATAACATTGTTTTGAGCATTATAAATGGGGATCCATTTTTTGTTACATTTCTATATTATTAACTTATAGTTTATGCGTTTCTTGTTATAATTTCTTTTAAATAGTGCTGTTTCTAGTCATTTTCACTAGCAAATTATACCCTCTTTATCATAAAATGAAATTTTTTAGTTTGCAGAATTTAAAGCAGGTGTTCACTTTCTTTTTCTTTTCTTGTACTGCTACAGATGTTTGGTAATCTTATGCCTTTTACTTTGTCCCTTAATTTACTTCCCATGCAGGTCATCAATTATGATATGCCTCTAAATGCCTCAGGATATGTGCATCGTATTGGGCGCACTGGAAGAGCATACAACACTGGCGTTTCTGTTTCTCTTGTGAGTTTGTTAGAAATATGGAATTAAGTTTCCCTGCGTGGTTGCCTTGCATGGCTTTTCCATTTTAATACTTCTGTTGGCAGGTCGCTCCAGATGAGAATGAAGTTCTTGAAGAGATAAAATCTTTTCTAGGTGATGATGAAAACCCAGAATCAAATGTTATCACTCCATTTCCTTTGCTCTCAAAGAATGCTGTGGAGTCTTTACGGTATAGAGCTGAGGTGATAATGTCTTATTCCTGCTTTTAATTAGATAATTCTTTTTGCTTTCACTTAATTACATATTCTAGTTGTCTGATTCTCGTTCACTGTTGATGAATGGTTATTATTGCCAACTAAGCTGCAGAAAGTAGTTTTCTGTATTTAATACTCGTTGTTTGTTTCCCTTTCTGGATCTCATGATGAAAAACCTCTTTAATGATGATATGTGTGTGCTCTTGGTTACTCTGGTTGTCTCTGACAGTGGATCAGTATCCCCTCTTTTTTTATTTGCTTGTTTTTAGCCCTTCCCTGTACAATAAATTATTTGTTCTTATCTACAGGAAATTTGAAATTTTATTTTCTTGCATGGAAAATGAATTCAAGGAAAAATTTGCGGTCAGAATAATACCTGGATATATCATGAACAAGCTTGGTTAATTTTGCAGGACATGGCAAAGAGTGTGACAAAAGTTGATATTAGGGAAGCACGAGCTCAGGATTTGAGGAATGAAATACTAAACTCCGAGAAGTGAGTATATGTTGTTTTTAGCTGATATCTACTTGTTTTTGGATCCTCTTTTACTTGCTCGTGCCAATGGTGTAATACTTGTTTGTTATATTCAGATCTTTCTACTAACTGTGATGAAGATAATGAAATAACAGTGACCAAGTTTTTTTTTTTCCGCATTATGCGCATTACTGTGCTTGTTTGCTGATCCCTTGATGCCATTTCTCACTTGTTCAGGTTGGCTGCTCACTTCGAAATGAATCCAAGGGACTTGGGTAATATCATCATTTTCGTTTTGATTGCATTCAATCCTAATTGTGTATTAGAGCTGTATTCTTGGTATTAGCCTCTCAATTGTGGGGCACACACACGCAGATCTATTGAAACATGACAAGGTTCTAAGCAAGAAGCCTCCTGCTCCTCATCTAAGGGACGTGCCTGACTACCTGGTAGACCCATCAACCAAGGAAGCAAGCAAAATCATCAAGCTTAATAGAGCTGCAATGAGGAACAACAACTCGGGTCGCCATCATGGATCCAAGGGAAAATTTGGGAAAAGTAGAGACCCTCTCAAGACTTTTTCTGCCGAGGTACTGTAGCTTTGTTTCCCCAAGTTTATGAGAACAATCTAGCTAGCTATCTCTCTAAGTTAGTGGATTTAATCTCTTATCATCAGGCCTCAAAGGGGAGCCGGAAAGGTGGAAGAAAAAGACAAGGAAAGGATGATTTGGATACTAATAGACATAGAAAGAAAAGGTCGGTTTGATTATTTGTCATCGAAGAATGTTGTATGTATTAGTGAGGGTTGCTAACCGTAAAGATTGATTTGATTATAGTGATTATTTTATTTTCATCAAACTTGTCACTTCACTTGACAGTTCAAAGAGCTAAAAAAAGGAATTAATATGATATTTATTTGGTAAAATAGTGAATGCTGTATTTTTTAATGCCAAATGCCATCCAGAAAATAACTATCAAAATCAAGGAACATAACTCCCCATTCGGAATTAAATATGAAATCAAAGACGTGGCCAGGATCACATTTAGCTAGATAGTCAGCACAAAGATTGGTTTCCAGAAAAGTATATCTTGCACATGTCCCGCTTAATATGGAACAATCTGCCATACAATAGCAATAGCAATAGCAGTAGCATTAGCAGGCACTGACGCAGTTGCGAGACGCTGAACAGCTTCTCAAAAATCAGTCTCCACATGTCCCGCTTACAAAATGTGCAACCCAGCAGCCTAACAAAGACCCACATATGTTGCGACATGAAGTTTGGCCTCTAAGACTGAACAATCACCCAAGCCACTTTAAAAACCTGCTAATCATCGACCACTGGCATCTTGTAATAAACCACCAGTTCCCGCACTATGACACACGGGCACCCTTAAGTCATCCTGGTATATTAGATGTAGATGACACACGGGCTCCATCCTGGTATGCAGGTGCTATTTTATAATTTACTTTAACTTTTTATTAATCTATATACATATCTTAATAATATGTGAAATATTTAGAATTGGAATTGGATTTCTCCAATTTCACTACAATGTAAATGTTGTAAATGATGCAATCCAAATCCAATTCTGGTAGTGAGTCCCTCCAAAATTCAGAATCGAGGTAAAATTATCGATTTTTTAAAAATTTAATTTTGTTAATTTATTTTAAAATATTATTAATTTATTTATAATTTAATTGAAATCCTCATACTATATTTTTTTTATATATATATAAGATCTAAGATCATGGTCGTTTTATTAATTTTTTTTTAATTTGGAGTACCACAACCAAATTATTTATTAGAATATTATAGATTTATGTATAACTTATTCATTTGATATATTCTTTAAATATCTTTTAACACATAAGTATAGAACAAAAGATAAATATTTTTAATAACCAAATTAATAAAACATAAAAAATCAACATAAATTAAATCTATGACATACCTTAAATCCAATATAAGTTTTAATAGGATAACCGAACATAGAAGCTATTCCTATAAGGGAAATTATCCTTTCTCTATTACTATTCCAAGACAGCTTTTGGAGAGAGTTTGTCATCTGAATTAATATTTTATTCACACCGAATTGAACAGTTTATATACCGAAAAGTTAATATTAAAAAAATAGCAAGAATAAGGTCAAAAGTACAGAGAGTTTGATTAAACAAGAATAAGATTAATGATTTGTGAAACATACTATCAACAATATTGTACCGCCCTAGCGACAAAGAAGCCGTTCAAAGTTGGACTGGCGATTCTTAAATCATCGTGTATTGGGATATTTTACATCCTTTATTAAGGGTTTCCTCAATACTTTGTTTTCACGATCAGAGTAATAACTTAATTTCTTCCAAAAAATGCTTCCAGTATATTTATATGTACTAACCAGACATCCAAAGAAAGCAACCAAGGCATAACCCCTGCAGCCGATCATTGCTTGGCATATTTATAACCTCATGCATCAATAATAAATAATGGACACCTTGTCACGCCGTTAAATGATCAATCGGGTAGAGTTGATAGGGACTGGACACGGAAAGATGGTCCTGCATGCGGTTGTGATAAACCTCGAGAGACAGATATGACCCACTGAATTTCTTATACAAGTATTAGGAAATTTTTGTTTTTCCAATCTTCTCTATCTTAGTCCCAAGCTAATTAAAATATCAGCATTAGAAGACTCGAGAACAGAACCCTGAATTGAGAGGCTATTCTTATAATAATGTACAATAATTAGATTTTTGGCATTGGAGGAGGACCATAAAGAATTAGATTATTGCGTCTCCGTCATAATGATCAACATGCAATGCCAGAAATGCTTGCTCAATTAATGTTATTAACAATGGGTTTGATGGTAGATTATTTTAAAGCCACTAATTAAAATTACCTGTGCAGAAGCTTTGACGAAGTTCGTTTGAAATGATTTGTCCCCACAAGTTTTTTGGCTAGAAAGAGTAACCACGAAGGGCCTGTATGATTGTATCATCATCTTGCATAACTAGCCTCAAATGATATTTTCCCTACATGCCATCGTTTTTTTCCATGTTTGCAAAAAGCTGAAGGAAAAATCTAATTCTTTATGGTCCTCCTCCAATGCCAAAATATTATGCACTTATTCAATTTTAATTCTTAATATCTCTAATCCCTAGGAAGGTGAATCTTCCTCGTCGTTTGTACCTAAAATAATATTTTTTGTTAGAAAAATAATTATTTAGATCGAGAATAATTATTTGTAAAGACATACAAACATCTCTAGGATGATCAGCTCCCAAACAAACACCACATAATCGAACTTCTACATTGTTTATTGATATTTTTTGCACAATTGAAGTGAGATTGACAATATGATTTTCTATCTTGTATATATTAGCTTCATTCAATGAATTCACTGAAACATCTTTCCAAAGACTGAACTATTGAGTGTTGGTTGCCATACCAAAATGAGATCATGTGCTTGCTGAGGTGTTATATTAACCATTGCTCTACTATGAGATCTCATCCCTCTGAGTGCCTAGTCAGCGTGACTATATAGTGAGAGAGCCCGATTTTGGTCCGTTATGAGCAATTGACCAGTTTTACCTGATAATTGATCTTTAAGGTGGACACAGTCATAGAAAGTCTAGGGGTCTTAGCGAGTGTTCCAAGTCGAGTTTCAAGTGTCTTAGTGAAAATCGATATTGGCAAATTTCGGGTCCGTTTTGAGTGACCGCGGGCCTTTGGAGCCGAAAAACCCATTTTGGGTCTGTTTGATATTTTCCGAGCTTATTTACCCATTTTTTAGTTCAATTAATTATTTTAACCAATTTTTGAGGATTATTAATTTTAAAACACCTTTTGGCTCACTTAGGGCATATTAGATTTTTAAAACGTTTCGTTTGGATTTTTTTGAGATTTTGGGCCCGGGGTATAAATACCTAGCCCAACCCGACACTTAGAATCTTTCTAAGTGTCGGAACAACAACCCAGCTTCTCTCCCTCTTTCTCTCTCCCGTTCTCCCTCCCTAAGGCACCCATTCGAATTCCGTTGATTTTCTTTCAATGAAAACCATCGAGCTTTGTTCCTAAACATTTTTCTAACATCCCACGATAGATTTTCACTATTATTTTTGGATCGAGAGGTAGGAATTAGATCATTATTCGTTTTAGGGCATTTTTGGGGATTTCGTGAATCTTCGTTTCCGTTGTTAATTTTTGGTTCCTTTTGATTATTGTCGATGTTTCTAAGCTAGTTTGGTGGTTTAGATTTTATGAAAACACCCTCTGATCTATGGGTGAACATTTTTGGTTTCGACGACAATTTCGGTAATTTTGTGAGTTTTGTGATTTTGGTTGAACTGATGAAATTGGTGGTTTCTGTTGTTTGGGTTAGTTGATTTATGAGTTTTGGAGCATGTTTGTGGGCTGAGAAACCCAATCGTGTGATCAGGTGTGCTTGGGTGTCGATTTGGAGCCGTGAGTGGCTTGAGTGAGTTTTGGGTATTCCGCCTGTTGGTTGGATTTCTAGAATTTTGAGCTGGGAGTGTGTTGTTAGAGTGAGATTTGCATTAGTGTGAGTGTTGTTGGGGTCTCTTAGGGTTCATTTTCAGTTTCGAGTCCGTTTGTCAAGTTTGGTGCTTATGCGTGTTTTGGTAGTGCTGGAGTAGTCGATAAGGGCAAGGGTATAGCCATTGAGTTTTCTATGCGACAAGAGGTGGGAGATTACGTTTCATTTGCATACATGGAAATATTTTATGTTTTTGAATTAAAATGAGGAATATGCTTGGTTTTGAATGGAGGCTATGCGTGCATGGTGCATGATGATCATTTTAGCCTCACAATATTGCTTGCTATGATTTGGATGCATAAACTATGTGTTTGAACTCTTAAGCATATTGGTAGTGTGTTTATGCATGTTGAGTGGGCATGTGACCTAACATGTGAAACCGTTCGATAAATGTTGTACCTGTACGAATGATTGTGTTGGACCATTTTGATTTGAAACTATTGTGGCTTGTGAGGTGTTTTTCATTGCCGAGAAACCTTGGTAAGAGTTCCTTAGGGTTTTAGTGAATTCCAAGAGAATTCTGGGTCATTTTCGTGGTGCGTAACTCATCCAGGACGAGTACGCACCCGTGTACTTTCCCAGGAGCCCGTATTCTGTTTTGGACAGAACATTACATGACCTGTGTAGGGGAGTACACGATTGTGTACATGTACACGGCCTACACAAGCGAGTACACGCCTGTGTACTCAAGCCATGTACTTGTACAAGGCCTGTTCCTAATAGTACACGGCCATGTACTTCAGACCGTGTACCCAAATTTTTCCCTGTTTTGATTCCACATGCCCACATACTTTCCCAACTGTATCTTTCCCACAACCTATGTACCTCATTTTGAGACCCCCAAACCTGCCCTAAACCTACCCAATACCAAATAAACATTGAATCATACCCCAACTTAACCCTATATAAGTTTCCCTTAATGTGTTTTGCATTTTATACATTATGGATTTTAATGTAAAGGCTATATATATGTGTGTTGTTAGGAACAACTTGGAACTGATGGTTAGTGTTTGGCCAAGCAATGGTAAGTACATGGAATCCCAACAGAGGAGAATATTGCTTACCTAATATTGTTGTATAGGTGGATTATATATGTGTGGATTAGGTAAGCACGAAATCCCAGCAGAGGGGAATATTGCTTACCTAATGTTGTTATATGTTAAATTGTGATTGAGTGCGATAATGTGATTTCTTCACTCAGTTTCGGATAACATTAGCAGTATGGGATTTATATGTATTTTATAAACGAAAATTAACTGTCGGTGGGCTTTCTGTTTCCCTTTAGCGGGGGTTACTTGAAAGTGTTTTGTGATCCACCCTAATAGGTTTTTGGGGTATAGTAGCCCATGTGACGATATTGTGTGCTGTAAGTTTATAAAAGCTATTAGGCTGGTCTTTATTGCTTTGTGTTTTACAATTCATGCATTATTTATACTTGCTTAGGAAACACATTGAGTCCACGCTTAGTATGCATGAATGGTAACGGTAATTTAAGGTAATTGTTTTATAACTAATTTTTCGTATGTCTCTATTCTACTGGATATGCTTATGACACTGTAATTTCCACTGAGATCTTTGATCGCACCACCTTTTGTTGATATTTTCAGGGCTAGTTCGCTTTCCGTAGTCGGACATTTTTAAGGTTATGTTTTCCTGATGTTGGTCTTAGAGCTGGACTATTGCACTTGCACATCTTGAAAGCTCGACATATTTCTTGTTTTGTTATTTTCATACTTTATTAACATACATGCTTGCTTTAGATTATGTTGTTTGTTATGGACCTATTGTGGGATTGTTTTCTGGTTTTAATATTTTACTTGCATGTATGACTCGTATTCCCATTTATATTATGAGATGCGTGCCTTGAGAATTTTTTATACGGATCCATATGGGCTTGTGAGTATGGTCTCTTCTGTATCATTTTGGGGCTATGTGGCCTATTGTATGTGATTTAAAGACTTTCACTATATGTGTGTGCGTACTCCGTTGATTGTTTTGTTCCGGGTATATTTTGTGACGTGCCACACTCCTTTTTAAAAGAAAAATTCAAATTTATGTGTTTTTGGGATTTCAGTTTTGAAAAGTTAACGTAAGCCTTGTGTGGTTTCGATTGATTTACGTGTTGGGTCGATCGGGACTACACAGAGATGAGGCTCTCATTTAGTGGAAGTGGGTCCTCACATCCACCACTTGCTATAACTTTCATACTTCTATCCAATACGATCAAGCTATCATGGAAAAACTAAATGAGGAGATAGTCTATTATGACATGTTGGGGGCACGACACACACAGTTTCTTGAATCTCTCCCAAGACTCATAGAGTGACTTAGTTTCATACTGTCTACACATATCTCCCTTCTGATTCCATCAGCTCATGATGCAAGAAAAATTTGGATAGGAATACTCTTGCGATGTCAGTCCATTTCGTGATAAACCTTAATGGTAGATAAAATAACCAATCCTTTACTTTATCCTTTAAAGAAAAAGGAAAAGCCTTTAGCTTTACATCATCTTCTACTAGTCCTTTCAGTCTGAAGCTTAAATAAACAACATGAAACTCCTTGAGGTGTTTGCTGGAGTCTTCTATGGTATTGCCATAGAATGCTGACAACGATTAGATTAACCTAGACCTTAACTCAAATGAGACTGACAGATTTGCATAGTGTATGCATCATAGCTGATTGTCTAATTCTTCTGTTGTGGCCTCACTTATAGTTCTTAGGATTTGAATATTCAGATCATTGTTAATGGGATCACCACTAACTGTAAACCCTTAGTTTTTGGTTACCACGTGTAAGTTTATGGGTTTTTTTGTATTTTATGATAAAAGATAGTTTTATAATTTCTTTGCTTATGTATTATGAGTTGAATAGAATTTTTGTGTGGTATTGTGTTTAAAAATACTTTAGAATATATTTTAAAATGATATGATATGATTTTTCATGATTTTAAAATAAAATTCTATATTATTCTGAATGATATTTTATTTTAATTAAATATCTATTAATCAGAAAAATATATTTCTTAAATTTTTGGAAAGATATAATTTTTTTGGATTTTCGATAAAATGTTTATAATTTTTGTAGTTATATCCTAATAACTAGGATTTTATGTAATTATTTTATTAATTAAAAATTAAATAAATAATATTTGAATCCTTAGGCTAAACGATGCTGTTTTAGCCTCGATTTTTCTGGTCACTTAAGTACAACGACATCATTTTGGTGAATGCCAAAACGATACTGTTTAGGTTTGGAGTTCAAATAAAAGAAGAATTTTTTTTTTCTTTTTTTCCTGCTTCCCTACCAATTTTCTCTCTCTCCTCTCCTGACACACTCTTCTTCTCCGGCAAACCAGATAAACTGAGTCCCGTCATTCGACCGCTACTGCCATCACCGCAGATTTTGAAAGCTTCCTCTCCACCTTAGGGATCGTCTGACAACAGTTTCGTTGAGCTTGGCCCTCGGACTCTCTAGGAATCTGTTCAGAAAGCTGCGGTTTTTTCTCTAAAAAAAATTCTGATTCCGGCTGATCCTGGTGAGAAATTGATGAACCGATTGCGGAGTCCTATTCCTGTTGTTGCTAGCTTCCTATTAATGCATAAAACATTGATTTTGGATGTGTATTGGGGTGAAATTCCGGCTTCAACCTTACCGGCCGGTCACCGTCCGGCCACCTTTCGGCTAGGAGCCGCCATCCTCCGCTCTAGATAGGCCACCTGCTGTCGTTACTTTCCGAGACACAAATTTTTCCCTACTGAGTATTTTTAGTATTCCGAAAGTGATGGTGTTATTTGTTTGCTGATACGATCTTTGGTTTTCGAATTATCGGCTTTTAAAGATTTTTTCAAAAATATATTTTTACCTAAATAATAATTTTTAAAGTTATATTGTAAAGTAAAAATTATAATTTAAGGATTCATTAACCAAATTTTTATTTGAAGAATTACTTTTGAAAATAAAATATTTTCCTCGTTTTACATGCATTGATATCAAAGTATACTTTTTATATAGATTGTGTGTTGGTTTATGTAGATAGTAATTATATGTTTGTTGAATTATACAGGTGTGTGATCTATGTATTATTTGGTGTGGATTTTGAATTGAACGTTTGCTTTTTTCTGGATTTATATCCTAATTACTAGGATTTTTTAAATTTTGTGGTATTTTTTATAATTATTTTATTAATTAAAAATTAAATAAATAATATTTTAATCATTAAACTAAACGACATCCTTTTAACGAAGCTCAAAAGGATGCCGTCTAACGTTGGTTTTTTTAGTCACTTATGTGGAATGACAATATTTTGGTGAATGCCAAAACGATGCCATTTTTGCTTGGAGTTTAGTTAAAAGTAGAAATCTTTTTTTCTCTTTTTCTTTCTTCCTTATTCACCAAATCGATGCCATTTTCGTTTGGAGTTTAAGTAAAGCAGAAATGCTTTTTCTTTTTTTGTTTCCTTCTTCCTTCCCGATTTTTTTTCTCTCTCCTCTCTCTTCTTCTTCGGCGAGCCAGTTAAACCGAGTCGAAAAGCCATGGGTTTTTCTTCTCAGAAAAAATTTTAATTTAGGCTGATCCCAATGAGCTCTTGACAAACCGATTGTGGAATCATGTTCCTGTTGTTGCTAGCTTCCTATTGATGTATGAAACATTGATTTTGGGAAGTGTTTTTGGGTATAAGTGAAATTCCAGCTTCGACCTCACTGGGAAGTCACCGTAAGGCCACCTTCTGGCCACACGCCACCATCCTCTGTCACTAGTCAACCATGCGCCGTTGCTACTTTCCGAAACAAAAATTTTTCCCCATTGAGTATTTTTGGCATTCCAAACGCAATGGTGTGGTTTGTTTGCTGATACAATCTCTGATTCTTTATTTATCGGATTTTAAAGATTTTCTAAAAAAATATATTTTTACCTATAAAAGTAAATAATAGTTTTTAAATTAATAGTGTGACGTAAAAATTATAATTTGAGGATTGGTTAACCAAATATTTATTTTAAAAAATCTTTTAGAAAATAAATATTTGTCTCGTTGCACTGGTATCTAAGTATACTTTCTATATTGATTGTGTGTTCCTTCGTATAGCTAGTAATTGTATGTTTAGTGCATTATGTAAATATGTGATTTGTGTTTAATTTGGTGTAGATTTTGGATTGAGCCTTTGGTTGTGCTTGCTATATTGGGTTATGATGTGGCTACTTATAGATAAGAGGCTACCTCACACTTTACTTGATTTGGTTTTATAAATGCATGATTAAGATTTTAAATTTTCAGAGAAATAAATGGTGAATTGTGTTTGGTATTTTGAGAAATTTATGATTGAGATATGAATGATTTTATGATTATGATTTATTGGCAAACATGTTGGTACTATTATGATTTTGTTACAGAGATGCGGGTATTGATATTGTGCATGAGAATGCACTTATTTTTTAGACATATTTTTCTAATGTATATTTGCCTGCTTTTTACATTGTGAGATTTCTATTGAGTTTAAATTATTTGAGATGGTTTCATTAATTCATTTTGATCACTTATGGGTATTAAAGTTAGTACAGTTTATGTTTTATGAGTTAATCTAGTTCATACTTAATTTCAATTTCTTATAATCTAATCTTAATTATTTTTAAACCCCTTAATATCTTCACAGACTATTAAGAACTAATCCAATTTGTTTTCGCAACCTAATTACTCTTCCAAATCAATTAAAACCCACATATACACAAACTGATCAGATTTGTGATTATTCTAGATTAAAAGTAGATTTTAAATTTTGTTATCATGCAAAACCAATTTAGATTCCCAATTTATGGAAGAAAATAAGACAGTTGAAGATAGGGGAGAAGAATTAATTATGAAAACTAATATTAATTAAAATCCAAACAAAAGATACCGTAGTCTTGATCATTGACGGATCGAATTCACAATCCAACAACTAGGGTTTAAGTTTGTGCACAATATACGATAAAATAAAATATTTATGCTCTTCACTTTAAATATAAAAATCATGACCGATCGATTGGTGTAAATGGACCGACCGGTCGGTGTGTCTTCATATTGTTAATATTGAGAGATCGACCGATCGATGGAAATGGATCAACCGGTTGGTTTGCTCTAGGCTTGATTGTTCATATTGACTAGTTGGTCAGTTGATTTACACGACTGGTCAATATGCTTCCGCAGGGAATACTTTGTTATGCACCTTGACTGCTGTATCTCATCCGAATCGACCTCTTACTTCTTTACTTGCTATATAAAACTATACTTAAACCTGCTCAATCACAATATTTAACACACTTATAAAATATCTAATTTATCAATGCAATTGCTTAATAAGGATATAAAATGAACTAAGAATATACACAAATGATCAATGTGAAATATAGGTCATCAATGAATGTACTATCAAACGAGTTGGTCAACACTAGTGTGGACTACATTTAAAAAAAGAAAAAGAAATACTAGTGGACCTAGATTACTCCCTGATCAGGAGTATGACAGGTGATTTTTAAGTCGACTTTCTAACCTGTTTTAATAATGAAATATTATGCATATGTGAGGATTGGGATTTTCGAGTACTTGGGCTGGGAAGTTCAATCAAGATTTTTGAGGGTAATGAGCCTTAGTCAGTATCTTAGACTGATAAAAAGCAATAAATTCGATTTTTGATGATACGAGGTTAAATTTTATTTTTCGAGGAATTGATATATTTATTGGAATTTCAGATAATTATGAAACCGAGGATTTAAAAATAGTGTGGTGAGATTTAATGGTGGGTTTGGATGATTTAGGACCTTGGATAGTTCTATTAATAGTTCAAAGGTATTAGGAGATTTTCCGAGAATTTTCAGAAGTGATACTAGAATTTTCATGATTTTTTGGAAATATTCGAATAAATTAGTTAATTTTAATTAAATATTATATTTTTTGGAATATCAATTTGATGATACCAATGAATATTACTATTTATAAGGATTTCCTAGAAATTTTTTGTGTATTTTTTGGAGTATTGGTTGATTTTTAATGAATTTTTAAAGTTTTATTAAGATTTTATAAATAATATATTATTATTATTTTATTAATATTTAAATATTATAATATTAAATAGGTTAATCTCAAAATGACTGCACAAGCCGTTGTTTTGATTTCTCGTGTATAACCCTAGAATGTGAAACGATGTCGTATTTTACTCAGGTGAGTCACACTTGTAGGGGTCCTCCGGTCCACACGTGGTCGGAGTAATCGACTGTTTCTCTGACCACCCCATAAGTGGCCAGAGCAAGCCTGAAAAAAGCCACGCGTGAACCCTAGACTTTCCAATCCCGATTGTTTCGCATAATCATTCCAAAAGCTTCCCCTTGTGTGTGCAAATGTAACTTGGATAGCTCTGAGGCAATTATGGCCTTTGCACGGCCGGAAATAGGTGAGGTTTCTTTCCCAAAATTCGGGTGACTCAAGCTTCGATATACTCATTTTTTTGTTGATAAAAACAATTGATTATTAGGTGTGTTAAGCTCGAAATGTTCTCGTGATTGTTTTAGTATAGTTTCGAGAATGTATTGTTGTGTGTTGGTAGAAATAGGGTTTCGAAAATTAAGGTGTTCGGGGTAACTTGCAGGTCGTCAGGAGGTTGAAGACGACCTTGGGAGACATGTTGAGAAAAATTCCCCAAAAATAAAGATAAATACTAGAAATGATAAGGAATTTGATGATATAAAAATTACATAAATCTAATGTGATTAGATAGGTCAAATAATTAGATTAAGATCCAGAAAAATAAAGAAAAATAGAAAAAATATCTGGATCGATTTCGTACTGATTTTCAGGTAGAAACGCATTGTGTTAAGGTTATAAGTGCATAAGTTTATGAGTGTTTATGTATTAAGGATGCGATGCTAAGGATTCGGCTATGAATACATGTGTAGGTGGATATGTACAGGTTATGGATCTCGAGGGATTGACCCAACGATCAAGGATCAAGTGTGAGCACTTCAAACGTCGGGAAACCGTGAGTGGACGGACCCTTTTTATACATTATTTACTGGCATGAATGAATATACATTAGTAGGATTAATCAGAAACATATAGAATTAATAAATGAAATCATCGTGTGTACTATGAATTAGTTGTGTGTTGCAAGTATTCTCATGCTTGGTTGTCGAGTTATGTTGTGCATTGATTGAATGCCTGATTATATTGGAAGCGCATATGAAGTGTTTGGATGCATTCGAAATCATAAGACAGGATCAAGCATCGCAACAGCATAGGCTGACCTATGCGACTTCTGAGAACTCTCCAAGTATGGTAGTGCGGCATGGATTTTCCAAGGGAGGCATAAGGTGGGATGAGGTGTTTTAATTAAATACAAATAAAATGAATAAACAGGATATCCTAAAGTGAGATTTGAGTAGGAAACAACTAGAGACATAAGGTGCGACATATAGATGTGACACTAACAGATCCTAGTCCCATTCCTAGTGTTGGAGGGACTGAGAGACATTGCCAGCCCAGCCATGACCCGAGTGCCTAATTTCTATGTGTTGCATTGCATGATGCTAGTGACCCAGCTGGTTTGCTATGGTAAGTGCGTTGTTGTCTGTTAGCATGTTTGTGTTATTATTAAGTGATTTTGTGTGTTTTAGTATGCATATTTTCCTATCAACTTTCCTGGTAGGTTTCTGCTAGATTTTTGGCATGTGTGCAGTATTTGTGAATGACAATTTAGGAGCTCATTCTCGGGCATGACATGAAGACAATCAGCTATTGAATAGTCAAACTCAAAGTAATCTTAAGGAGCATTTTGTTCATAGTATTTTCCCCTAGGGTTTTAAATCTATTGGAGCAAATGTCATTAGTGAAGTCCTGAGTAATTTTTAAATAAATTCAATAATCATTGATAATACTCGGACATCATTGTTTCTCCCTTGTGATTTCGCTGCCCAATATATCAATAGAATCTTTTAATGCTTACCTCCGCTTTAATGTGTAACATTAGCCTTGTGGGACTATTATATGTATCGTTGAGTGTTAAGATAGTCTATATAGCGGGCCTACGACATGGGTTGTTGCACAATGCATATTGGGGTCTAGGGCGTGACGTGATAGACCCTAAAAATGGTAGTAGAGCTTTGTTTAATCCTTATTCATAGAAACTCATATGTTTCTTATTCCTTAATGCTACACTATCTCTTCTCCATCACTCTTATGAGTGATAATCTTTGCAATAGTGGAGCTTGTTCTTTTCTTTGGAAACAATCTTGGTTATCGATTAATCTTATACCTTGCATGTTTTTTTTCTTTCAAAAACACTATTGAGTCATATATCTTTACTAGCCATTTATCTTTACTCCGAAAAATACATAGAAAATTTCTATAAACTTCTTATGAATAGTACTGTCCATCAGTACCATAAAATTATTTTTTTTAGATATATATATATTATTTACTAAAAATCAAATACCTTATAATACATTTTATAAATATCATGAAAATTCCAATTATGACTCCGAAAATTCTTTAAAAATTTATATACCCTTAAACACCATCAATGGACCAATTTAAGGTCTTGAAATTCCAAAATCACTAATATCACTTCTATAATAATTTTCTAATCATTAATTATTAATTATTAAAATTTCCAATAATAAATAATATCTTCAAAATCATACAGACCGAACCATAAGTCCGTAAACAATTTTAAATGACGGGCTTTAGCCTGTTACCTTTGATGATCCTCCCTTGGGCTTCTTGGTCCAAGTAGATCAAAATTCCTGATTTTTATTTCCTACCCACCTTACAAAAATTTCATCCTTGAAACATGCTTATTTTCGAATTAGACTTATCGTGACAATTCCACATTCACCAAAACACAGTTCATTTGCAGAATCCAACTGCATTCTCTTCATTTCTAACATTAGTTAGAATCACTCTGATAACTTCGCATCATTCTACTCATAGTATGGAATGTGATATCCTATTGCATTCTCTTTATCCTTTGTATCAAGTAAATTCAATACTTCCATCATATCTGATAAACAATCACTATTATATATTTACACCAATATGCAGGGCCATATTCTTAATGTTATGCGCTCGAAAATCATATATGCATGATTATACACTAACGGTTCACATCGGAACTTGTTTCATATTCTTTCCTAACTATATCAATCATTAAAAGTCATAATCGATAACCCAGAATCTATCGTATCAAAGTAACTTTGGACATCAAACTCAAATTCTAACTAGAATGTAGTATCTTACTACATTCTCATTATTCTCTCACTCAATATCCATCAGCTTGTAAGCCCAATTTTCGACAATCTATTTTACCAACAACAAAAATCGTCGATATTATTTCATAAAATTAATCACTTATACAAAAAGAATTACATTTCCACTGTGTTACCCTAAGCCTACCTTTGATTTTAATCATACATCCTCAAGTAAATCTCTTGAGTTTATCATTTACTCAATTTTCATGAATCTACATTCTCATCATCATATCAAATCAAACATCATTCCAAGATTCACAATTACACAATTGAGATAGTTCTACAGTTATAAAATCACAACTTTACAGTAGTATCCCACAATACTTCTTCATCCTCAATATCAATACAATCTACTCTCCTTCATTTGTATGGCATACATTAATCATCAGATTTATAGTGATCTCCTTTACTCAAATCTTTGGCAATGGGGCTATGTCCATCGATGCCCCATTAATTGTTTGAGTATTCCTTACTCGTAAATTCTTACAAGAATTTGTTTCATATCTCTTTAACTCGGAAATACAAGCAACAATTATAATTCATAATCCATATCCAATTCAAATGATACAAGCATGAATCCCATGGTTTTCTTTAGTCTAATGATTTCTCCAAATCACAACACATTGCGATCTTATGTTTTATGTCTCAAGGCTCATCTTAGTTACGATTTAGCATAAGGTCGAAATAACCTATGCTTGATTTTCCTAGAGCATAATAAATGTTATTTCACTTCTTTATCCACCATAAACATTACTATACAATTCCAACTTTAGAATCATTTGGGTAATCCAACCCAACGATCAAAAACTTTTGCCCAGCAATAACTTTTTAAATTTACAAAACAAGTATTATTACTCAATCACATAACACTGGACATGTTATGAGATTCATAAATAGTTTAATATACTATAAGTTATGTTCTTCAATAGCTATAGTATTCCTCAATATACCTAGGGTAAGACATGCACTCCGTGCATCATCCATGTTACTGAATAATATACTTTGATAATATGCACTCCATGTGCTTATAAACACAGAATACACTAGTGATTGAATGATCTGTACTCATTCTTTTCAAATTTTTGCTCATCTGTTCATAATTCTCAATTGATTAGCAACTATGGCTCATCAAAACACAGTCTGTATTAGGCATCATCCTATTATAGATTAGGCAATTCCTATTAGAATTTGATGAGGCAGTTTATTACTTATAAGCATGTCAAACTACCATTAACCCAAAATCATCATGCATTAAAACAGCATACTCAATTCCCAGAATATTCACATAATACTTGTAATATCGATAAACCGTACCTAATGTAAGGTACTATTTTAAAATTCAAATCATTTGTGGGCAATATAAACTTACGTTAGGTTATACATGCGATCTTTCTTGCTTTACTCAGACCTTTCAATCTGAAATAAAAATTAGTACAACATATACATTCATAGGTTCCCCTGACTCGACAGTTCACGACAACGTAACCAAGTTCAATTATATAGTGCCACAATGATAATTTGAACCTTACAACAATTTAACACATGATCCCCAACGCAAACAAATGATAGCTTAAATTGATGTGGCAACCCAATTGGGTAATGATCTTAAAGTGACATTGCAAACAGAATGCAATGCACAGAAACAATGCTTAACAATCCCAAATACAAGAATCTATTGGGTTCTTACATATGTTACAATAGGGCATAACAATTCCGAATACCTCAAGTTTTTCAACAAGTTCACAATATAGAAACATTTTACAAATCAATTATTTGTTTGACCTAGAAGGCCGAATAGAAACAGGCCTATAAGATACAGACCCACTCGACGAGTATCAAATAATAAAGATAACTAACTTGATAGTGTTCTCTCAATGAAGTGAAAACACATCGCTTAAGGAGTTAATAGATAGTAAAACTGTTTACAAAGAAAGGAAAGATGCTCCGCTACCACGATAGTTGTCACGTCCCAGATTGGACCCCAAAACTTTTGCGCGACAACTGTCGTAGGACTACTATATACACTGCCATAGTATACAACTATGCATATAACGAATCTACAAGGCTAGTGATATTATAATAAATAACAGAGCCAATACTAGAATAAACGTATAAACTAAGACACAAAAAATATAAATAAAGTACTGATGGCTCCGGGTGACATTGAAAAATCCTAGAAAAATATATTTTAAGAATGAGCATATTACTATAATTACATGCTCGAAATCAGTATCGATAACATATCCATGACTCATTACAATCAAATGATTCAGGAAAAATCAAATATGAATTTAGTCCTCATATGATACCTTAGCTCTTGGCAATCCACCTAAGTCTTCATGTCCTACTCTCAGTCCATTGAATTCCCAAGATTGGGACTGAGATACGTCAGTGGTACTTTTTGACTTACCTTTTTCCTTATTTTTCACATGCCCATTCCACTGACGTTGCGGGGACGTTAGGTGATGGCAGTTCCACCTAAGCGGACCTCACTCTACAAGCTCCCGTCTGAAATTCATTGGGCTTGCTTGTATCATCCTTGTCCTCCTTATAGCTTCAATTTGATTGCATCTCCATGCCTCGCTACCATACTCAGAGAGTTCTCAAGAGTCGCATAGGTTATCCCATGCTATGCCTGTGCATTCACATCTCCTATATCCAATACATTTGATGCATTGCATGCCTAACAATTATCAAGGAACCCTAGTGTAGCACTCATATTATAACATGGCATATCGAATCACGCACACCGTATAAACAACAATCACGTCACATGCATAACATTTTACATCGATTATTATTTAATTATCTTTCTTATAATCATAGCTAATTAATGCTAGCAAATAAGGAGATAAACAAAATCCGTATACTCACGGGTTTCTGATATTTGAGGAACCCACACTTGATCCCTGATAGCTAGACTGATTCTTTGAGATCTTGAGCCAATAGGTATCCACCTATACATCAAATCATAGCCCATTCCTCAATATCATATACTAGATTACATAATTATGCATAGAATCACAGGTCTATAACCTTAATCCAATGTGTTTCTACCCGATACCCAACTCAGAATCGATTAAGATATTTTTCCTTATTTTTCCAAATCTTGTTCTAACTATTTGAGCCATCAAATCAACTCCAATATCATAAATATTGGTACCAATAAACTCTTTATTAACTCTAGTTTTTACATTTTTTTGTGAATTTTTTTCATATTTTTTCTATTTTTCCTTATCTTTCCTTTACTCCTGTCTATTTTCCAATTTTTCTGAATTTATTTATTTTTTGCAAATCAAAATCTGACACTTGACAACTCCTGCTGATTTCCTTTTAGTGATGGTGAACCACCACATTGGCCACCGCCTTACCCTGCACCCAGATTTTCGCCACCCACAAAACCTCCTCAACAAAACCTAGGAAGAAGGGTCATGTTGCTCCGAGTAGTTGCAAACGTGTATGCCAAAGACGTTATAGTTGATGGTAGAAGGACGGTATATTATGATGTGATGAGTACATTAGGACTGTTTGAAGGACTATTATCCCCACTGTAACCTAAAATTCATCATGAACAGGATAATGGAAGAAGGCAAAACATTGAGGTAAGAAATTATTCTAGGGGAGAACAAGGTTATGGTAGAGGTCGGAGAAGACGACCTATGAGAGTCAGGCATTGTTTTCGATGTCGGGGACTAGGTCATATTGCTAAAAACTATCAAGTAATACTAGGAGCAACTGATGAATAGGAACCCACACCTCAACCATCTCCACCACTCGTGTCATGCCCCGGATCCCAAATAATTTTGACACGACAATCCGTCGTAGGCCCATTATATACACCACCATATCATACAATTATGTACATAGTGAATCTACCAGGCTAATAACATAATAATAAGGAAGAGAGAAATATTAAAGTTAGTATATAAAACAAAGCACACCGAATATCGATGTTTCCGGATAACATCGGACTAGCCCAAGAAATACAATTTGCGATGAGCATATTAAAATGATTGCATGCTCAATTTTATAACTAATAACCTATCAAGGACTCCATTCAATAAAACGACTCAAGGGATTCAGCTATGAATATAAATCCTTGTTAATACCTTGAACACACTTAAATCCAATAAAAATCTTCATATTTGGCCTGGAAGCGAGCTTGGTTTAATAACCCTGCAATCATGCCAAGAACCTGGCAGAAACCTGCCAGGTGAGTGGACGGGAAAAACATATTCCAAATACACATACAATCACACACTTTTTAAGCATACACACTGGCATTTGATGAGACGTGATAAATCACAAAAGCATGCAGCACAGTCATAGTCAAATAACCTGTACGTAGAACAACAATCAATACACAAAAGACCATGACCAAGCTGGAAATTTCTCTCAGTTCGTTGAGTTTCCGGGATTGGGACTAAGATACGTCAATGGTAGTTATCAAGTAACCTTTTTCCTTATTTACCTCTTATCCATTCTACTGACGCTGCTGGGGCGTTAAGTGGTGGCAACTCCACCTAAGCGAACCCCACTTTGTGAGACCCCGATCCTTTCTAAGTTAGATGTCCTAGAAGTCCAAGTACTAGTGAAGCTGAAATAACCATTTTACCTTTGAAGAAATGGATATGTCGTAGCCAGAAATAGTATTGAAGGTTTTGTCCTTATTTTGATTTCATTTCTTCCTTGCTTCATTTATATCATAAATGACCTATTATCTATTCTTAAGGGATAGTTCAAGAACTAAATCGTAAGCATTATCTCCATATATCCAGCCTTAAAAGTAGCAAAAATTAATTCCATTAATCCTATAAACATGTCAGCCGGCCACACACATGTCTTCACACCAAAACACCCTAAATTATCACGTGATACCTTCCATTCCAATCCTCCTTGCTGCTAAAAATTACCATACACTAACCATAGCCGAAATCTTTCATCTTTCATCTGATTTCTATAAATAATAGCTCGTTGGAAATATCTTTTCATCCTTCATCTTGTTATCTTGGTTTTATCATTAGAAGGTTAGTTCTTCCCTATATTTATTGCTATTGCAATTCCTTAGGTATTGGTGCTGAAGTTCCTAGATGCTTCCTTCAATTAGTTTTAGTTTTTGTTCTTTATATAATTTTTTGATACCTATTTTTGTCATAGTATCATGAATTCATCCTTTGTATCCTCTCTATATGTGAAATCGACGTACCCTACTCGTTTGCCCTATTGTTGCCGAAATTTGTCAATTAACTTGTTTGTTAGTTTCTGATCTTGTTCCTTTTAATCATGTGAGTAATTGACACCTAATCCTTCCTTATTATCATGAAATCGCAACCCTTAACCTACTTATATGAAATCGCAAATTTTCCCTATTGCCCTAACTTGGTGCTGAAATTTGCATGGTGAATTGGGTTGAAAAATCAGGTTGATTCTTGTTTTGTTCTTGGCTATCACATCACACATCCAAGGGGGTGGTTCCAGCAGCTTTTGATCACTGGTTTCTGATAGGTTTGGTGAGTGGAATTGGTAAGGAACTAGGATGTTTATTTGGCTTCTAAATATCCATGCTTAATATGGTTTTGTCTTTGCCTTATGATTGTATAGTTGGTTCTGGTTCTATTGATCAAGGAAAAGGATGAGCTACTTGTTTAGAGCCAAGAAAGATAGGATCTATACCTCATCGGTTTCTCCAGAGATCCTTTTTTGCTTGATTGATGTTTTGGTTTATGTTCTTTGTGTACGTTCATGCTTAGAGTGTGTTGTGTATGATTGCGAATTGGTTTGAGAATCTCTAGGCTATTGCGAATCCCTATGATAGGTAGTATATGCCTATTTCAGTACGGTTATGTGCAATCGACTTGCTGATTGTATTGTGATGTGATTGAAGATGCCCTGTGGTGGTATTATGCCTTGTACTTGCTTGTGTTTCCTTGTACTTGCTTGTGTTTGTTTGTACTTGATTGTGTGTCATGATCCTTTTCTAGTGGTCATTCGAGGTAAGTACTGATGCTCCTAGGGAAAGGAGAGGTACTTACAGGTGTGAGAGTCGTATGGGTGGCAATCCCCAGCAAGAGCTGACTCGATGCCTTGTCCTTGTGTGGCAAGATGCCCTTATCCTTGTGAGGTTTGGATGCCCTTATCCTTGTGTGGTTTGGATGTCCTTATTCTTGTGTGGTTTGGATGGCTTTGCCCTTGTGTTTCTTGGGTGCCTTGTTCATGTGTGGCAAGATGAGTAGGCTTGCTGATTAGATTGTTTGCTAACCATTTACCCTTTGTACAACTATGACTTGGACAATACAGGTGGAAGACGATAACCTTTCAATTGTTCGGTTCTGATGAAATATTACTTGCCTGTATACTTCTGTTTTCAAAAGTGTTCTTAGTCCGCTCAAAGCCTTGTTACTTTCGGTCCTATCCCTATTGTGATTGTTCGATGATTATTTGATACCACTTTAGTAGTATTGGAAAATCTGATGTTGATTAGGAGATGTTTGTTTAGAGTCCTACAGATCTTATGATGTTGTGACCCTACTAAGATTCTTGTAATCTCACCCTGTTGTTTTTTTCCTTTTTCAAGCTTAGTTATATCTTCTGTCAAAGGAAATAGGGTGTGAGATCAAGGCTGCACTGCTGGACGATATTGCATCACATTCGTATACATCCATCCTTGCTAATTGCTTGCGCAAAAAACCCTAAATACACAATTTGATTGGACTGTTTTTTGGTTCTTTGGATCCCTCTTATTCTTGTTTATTTCCGAAATATATTTGAGGGCATCTTGCTGGATTTTGAGACTCCTTTGGGGCTTGTGTGTTATGGTTCCTTTGGTTAATTATAATCTGTTGATATTTTTATTCACTTCGTATGATACCAGATTGGAAGTCTAAATAATAAACATGCTCTAACCTTTAAAAAGCATAAGAATGAACTTTAAATTTTGTAATAAGTGTGACTTGAGTCTTGTGGGATTTAGATAGGTCCTTGGAAGGACTTATTCTGGTTTCACGGCGGTAAGGGTCCTAATAGATTGCGTTTGGCTCCTTACACACTCTACAGGTACCCGTCTTGTGTTCATCAACTTGTTCATATCGTCCTTGTCCCCCTATAGCTTAGATTTGATTAGCGTCTCCACACCTCACAACCATATTAGGAGATATCTCAAGAGTTGTATGGGTTACCCCATGCTATGCCTGTGCATTCATATTTCGTAGCATAGATACATGGAAGACATTGTGGATCTTCGCCAACTCCGGTGGCAAATCCAACCGATATGCCACTGGTCCAACTCTAGCTGTAATGCTGTAAGGGCCAATCAACCTTGGTGCCAATTTGCCTCGCTGTTGAAACCGAAGAACTCCTTTCCACGGTGCCACTTTCAAAAAGACTTTGTCTCCAACAGAAAATTCTAAGTGTCACCGGCGATTATCAGCGTAATTTTTCTGTCTATCTTGCGCTGTTTTCAGCCTTTGTCGAATCAGTAACAACAACTCTGTCGCTTGTTCAACTAATTCGGGACTATCCAGTTTCCGTTCTCCGACCTCGTTCCAACACAAAGGTGTCCGACACCGTCGACCATACAATGCCTCATATGGTGCCATGCCAATAGACACTTGAAAACTGTTATTATAGGCGAACTCAGCTAACGGTAGGCATCGATCCCATGCCTTTTCCCTATCCAACACACATGCTCGAAGCATGTCTTCCAAGGTCTGAATCGTTCTCTCAGACTGTCCATCTGTCTGTGGGTGGAATGCGGTGCTGAAATTTAGTCGTGTGTCTAAAGCACTATGAAGTTTCCCCCAAAATCTGGACGTGAATCTCGAATCCCTATCCGACACAATCGACACTGGCACGCAATGAAGTCTGATAATCTTTTCCAGATACTTTACTGCCAACTTCTCCGGCGTATCTGTCATCTTAATGGGGAGGAAGTGTGCAGACTTGGTCAGTCTGTCCACTATCACCCATATCGCATCATAACCTCGTTGTGATCTCGGCAACCCTGTTACGAAATCCATCGTCACATGCTCCCATTTCCATTCCGGAATGGGTAATGACTGTAATAATCCTGCAGGTCTCTGGTGTTCCGCCTTAACTTGCTGACACACGAGGCACTTTGCTACAAATTCAGCAATATGCCTCTTCATTCCAGCCCACCAATATTGTTCTCGCAAGAGGCGTCCTCTTAGGAGGAATTAAAGGTGCCATGACAGGGGTTCGAGTCTCAGTGGCTGCAGCCAGGGGATCGAATAGTCATGGGCCAGAGTTGCCGGCCTGTGGGCCGAGGGCTCCTGGTTGCCTGGTTGCCAGCCTTGGGCTGAGGGCCAGAGGGCCAGACAATACCTTGGAAGGGGTTCCTCCTGGGGGGGTTCCTCACATAAAAGGCGCCTTTTATGTGAGAGACGTGCTCCGCACCGTCCTCTCCCCATATCGGGTATTGTTATGCTCATAGGGTTCACAGTACACCCAGCCCATTGGTCTTTTGCACTGCTGCAGCATTGTGCTCACCCCTGGACTCGAACCCCCACCGTCCCACTTATGAGCCTTTTATTGTTTCTCAGAACACGCCTCTCACCAATTCAGCTACAAAATAACACGTTTATATCCTTAATTCGACATGATTCTACCCGATACCTAACTCGGAATCGATTAAGATATTTTTCCTATTTTTCTTTATTATTTTCAAATCTTGCACTAAATATTTAACCTATCAAATCAACTCGAATTTCACAAATTTTTGTACGACTAGATTCCTTATAATTTCTAGTATTTTCTGTAATATTTCAGGAATTTTTCTCATTTTTCTCCTATTTTTCCAGATTTCTTTCCTATTTCTGCAGATTTTCCAATTTTTTCCGATTTATTTATTTCCGAACAATGAGAGCACGATACCTGGCAGAACCAGATACTGCCACGGCACCTCCTGGACCTCCAGGTTCATGACACATGGTGGGCTCTCCACATGCCACCTGGTTGGTTACACGCCCAGCCAAGACATCGCCTAGTTTCCTTCCAGGCGAGTTGTCACCCCGACAACCCCTAGACGATGTGTCGTTCAGGGTTTTCTTCTTCCCCAGGCAGCCGAGTTACAGGTTTCTCACACCGAAACCCTAATCTTCCCAAACCTTCAATCACCTAACATCATTCAATCTAGTTTGTACCATACTCAAGAACACATCAATCCGAACACAACCCTACCAATTACATCTACTTTCATGCCATAAATCACGCGTATGGAGAGCAACAAAAGATCCGTATGGAACCTGAAACAACACAAAAATGGCCAGGTTTTGTTTGTGGGAGGAAGACGAAGTGTGAAGAGATTTTTGGGGCTTCGATAACAACTGGAACGGGATATCAAAGAACAGGGTTTTATCCCATTAGAGCAACTAGGAAACATGAAGAACCGGGAGAAGGGGAGCGGCTGTAGGTAACTTGAGCAAAATAACGCGCACAAAGGTGTTGGAGGAAGCGACGTCATTTTCATCAAAATGACAATCAAAACTTATGGGTGGTCAAAAACGACAGCCACCCATGCGTTTTGACCAGCGATAGTTAAAACGACATTGGTAAACGTCGTTTTGACTATCCAATTAAAATAGTAATATATTTTATCAATATTAATTAATTAATATTATTTATTAATCTATTTAAATCTTCTAAAATATATAAACATTACTCTACTACACCGAAAAATACACAGGAAATTTCTATAAATTTCTTATGAATAGTACTATCTATCCGTATTATAAAATTTATTTTTCTTGCATATAAATTATTTACTAAAAATTAAATACCTTAGTATTTTCTTTATAAAAATCATGACAATTATAATCTGTTTCCAAAAATTCTTAGAAAATTTGTTCTTCCTCTAACACTCTAGATAGACCAATTTATGGTCTTAAAACCCTAAAATTACCAATATTCACTTGATAATGATTTTCCAATCATTTATCATAATTTATACAATTTCTAATAATAATATAAAATTTCCAAAATTGTGTAGTCAATTCCAAAATCGTACGGATGGTACTACAAGTCCGGAAATACTCTCAACATCGATAATCCTTCCTTGGGCTTTTCGGCCCAAATAGTTTAGAAATTTTCGATTCATTTGAAGTGTCCATCTGCATTCTCTTCATTTTGATCACTAATAAGAATTATTCATATGATAACTTTACATTATTCTACTCATAGAATGGAATGCGATTTCATATCGCATTCTCTTCACCCTCTATATGATCAAAATTTGACACTTACATCATGTCTGATGGAATAATTTTGATCATACTATTAGTTTAATACTCAAGACCATAATCTTTAGGTTGTACTTTTCAATTACCATATTCATGTGATTAAATTACAATGGTTCATAATAGAACCTATCTCTCAATCTTCCCAACCACATTACCATCAAGAATCATAATCAACGTAATCATCATATAAATGTAATTTCAGAAATCAAACTCGAATTCTGCTAGAATATGGTATCCCACTAGATTCTCATCGTTCGATTCCTCAATACCAAACTGCTTTTTAAGCCTAATTTCCTTAATCTACTACTTCAACAACAATAATTTATCAGTATCATTGCATAAAATAAATCACTTACATAAGAGCATTACGATTCCACGGTGCTGCTCTAATTCCACCCTTGATTCTATCGACTTGTTTTCATGTAAATTTTTTGAATTGATCATTAACTCAGTTTCTATAAACATAAATCTTCATCATCATATCAAATCAAATATCATTCCAAAATTCTCAATTACGCAACTAAGATAGCTCTACAGTAATAAAATCACAACTTTAATGTGATATCCCACAATACTTTCTCATTCTCAATATCAATGCACTTTACTTTTCATTGTTCGTACAACATTCGAAAATAGCCATATACCAATCTTGTTGTGCATATAATTTCCTAGTTCTATTTCTACATTCATCACATTTCATTTAATCTGTCAAGTATCCCTTACTCGCAAAACCCTCACAAGAATTCAATTCAATTTTATTTTTTTAAAATCAAACCCACATTACATTTTCATAACCTAATCTCCTCAAAGCATGAGCACAAATATCATTACTCTATTTTTCTTACTAAACTAATTTAACCGCAGTATGCATCTAGGCTCATTTTCAGTTAAAATTTAGCATAAGGTCAATAAACCTATGCTTTATTTGCCTTGAGCGGGGACAACTATTACTTTGTTTTATTATTCACCTTAAATCTCCACATATAAATTTCCTTAATCATTTGGGTAATCCAACCCAACAATCAAAAATTTTACTTTGCAATAAATTCACTAATTTTCTAATATAGGTATTATTACTCGATCACATAACACTGGGCATATTATGGGATTCATATATAATATAGTATACTATAAGTTATGTTCATTAACAACTGCAATACTCCTTAGCATACCCAATTAAAGACATACACTCTGTGCATTGTCTATATTTCTGAATAATCAACTCTAATAGTGTGCATTTCGTATGCTTACGAATACATAATACATTTATAATCAAATAATCCGTACCCATTCTTCTTAATTTTTACTCATATATTCATGATTCCTACTTAGTTAGCATCTATGCCTCACCAAAATAACAACCTATAAAAGGCAGTATCCTACTGAAAGTCAGGCAATTCCAATTAAAATTCAATGAGTCAATTTGTTGCCTACAAACAAGTCAGACTACAGTTAACCCCAAATTAGCATGCCTCTAAACATAATACTTAATTCTTAGTATATTTACATAATACTTGAAATCTCAGTATACCGTACCTAATCCAAGACACTTTTAAGAATTCATATAGTGTGTGGGCAATATAAACTTACGTTTGATTATACAAAACACGATCCTTCTTGCTCCTCCCAGGCCTTTTGATCTGAAATCAAGATTAATATAGTATATACATTTATAGCTTCCCCTGACTCCACAATTCATGACAAAATTATCAAACTTATCTGTATAGTGCCACATAATGATTTGAACCTCATAATAATTAAATATGATGATCCTCGACATAGCGAATAACAAATCAAACTGATGTGGAACCAATACATTACCCAATCGGGTAATGGGTATAAAGTGACATTGCGGAAC
The DNA here is from genome assembly GCA_019739055.1 of Passiflora organensis. NCBI lineage: Eukaryota > Viridiplantae > Streptophyta > Magnoliopsida > Malpighiales > Passifloraceae > Passiflora > Passiflora organensis. The sequence continues at coordinate 27,948,270 of JAEPBF010000087.1, read as the reverse complement.
AAAATTGTACGGACTGTACCACAAGTCTAGAAATACTCCCAAATAATGGGCTAAGGCCCATCAACATCAATAATCCTTCTTTGGGCTTTTCGGCCCAAACAGGTTAGAAATTTTCAATTCTTACAACCCAGACCATTTTATAATCTTGATTTTTGTTGGACTTCGGACCCTTCCTAGGGAATAAAATCCACAGAGATATTGATACTAGTATATCATCATCCTTTCTGGTGATCAGGCCTTACTACTTGAACGATTCAGACTATAATGTGATTGGATCAGACAAAGGATCCTTCACGGCTAGAAGAGGTGCTTATTTTATTTTATTTTCTTATACTTTATGGTTATTTTGATATATGAGATTGATAGTATGCATGTTAAGTATGAATTCTTGCATGTTTTGGGTGTGTTAGATTAGAATTGCTTTGAAATTAAGTAGATTTGTTAAAAGAATAAGGTAATTAACGTATTGTTATTGTGGAATTGACATACAGTGAGAAGTTGGAACAAACATTGGTTGAGTCGAGTATAATAACAAAAGAAACAGAAATAGGAGGAGGATATCAAAGTCATTAATAAACAATAATAAGGAATTCTGAAGGGAAAAAATTGATGGTGAGTGTGTTTGTATGATAATATCGAAAGGAAATGAAAGTAGGTTCAGAAGAGAGGAATTGAAAGAGATACTCGGTTTGGGCGAGAAGGATATGATTGATGTCAAACTAATATTGGACAAGTAGCCAAGATTGGATGAGGATCATTAGGAACAACTTTTGAGGATGAAACTTCTTATAAGGTGGGTAGATTTTGAGAATCGAATATTTTTGAACAAGTAAAGTGTAATAGAGTAGTTGGGCTCGAATTTGAGGAATGGCCCATAGCCGGGAAAAGGAAGGGTAAAAAAAGGGATAAGAACCCTCCTATCTAGCAATTTGGGCTTCCAGGAACGAATTTATCTTACATTTTGGAAAACCCGGATTGAGGGTATTTTTGTAATTTAGCTCTTAGTTCTATGAAACTTTTAATTTCATTTATCTTGGTTACCAACTATTTGTAGTATTTGTGAATTCACTAAAAAAATTGAAATCCGAAGTAGGATTCAGGTCTTCTTTATTTTTGAATTTTTATACGGGTGATAATTTAGGTATTGAGTACGAAATTATGAAAAATAATTTCTTGTGAAGATTTTGAGGAGGATTTGGTTTATTGAGGACATAGTTATGATGAAGGTAGAGATATGAGGACTTGAAAATTTTTCTGGAATTTTTCAAAGATGCGTATTTATATTTAAGGATTTTGGGAATTTTCTGAGCTAATATGCTATTTATTAGGAATTTTAAGGATATTCTGTAAATTGAGGAATATAATAATATTATAATTATACAAAAAAAGATAGAAAAGAAAACCAGAGGGTCAAAACGTGGAATGCTTTGTTGTTTTGGACCAACCCAGAATTAGGGTTGGAAAACCTAGTTCCCCCAACTTATATAGTGTTGTTTCACTTAGTCTGAAATAACGCTGTATTTCCTTCGAGAATACTCAGCATTGAAGGCAACCCCCCACCCTACACTTGTATGGCTCCACATCTGTTCCCCTCTCTTCCCCACACGTACTTGGAAGAAATCCTGCAAAGAGGGCTACGTGTGGGTAAACCCTGATTCGCCCTCAAACCTCCCATTTCTTGTGTGGAAAACCTGCAGAGGATGAGGGAGAGTGAGTTGCAAGCGATTTAAGAGAGAAAATGAATGAATCTCGGTGAGAAATAGGTAAGTTTCCTACTCGGAAACCTGGGCTTTTGAACCCTGATTTCATAGCTTGTAATCGGCTAAAATTTGTGATAAATGGATGCTTTTGATTCACCTAAGGTAGGACTTTGTTATGATATGTTTGAAACTTGGATTGGATGCATAATCTGGCAGGTATGAACAAGGAAATTTACCGGCTAGGGTTTGCAGGAAAACCCTCGATGGCTGAGGTTAGGGATGACTTCGGATGACTAGTCGTTCGAAGAACTAAATGACAGCCCACCCGAGCATCTAGCGTGTGACATGTAACTTAGTTTTTTAACGATAGACCATTTAGTGATGAAACTAAATGATATGTAGCTTGAGCTAGGATTGGACGACTTGTAGTTTAATGAATAGATGGAAGACATGTCGTTCAAACGAGGGGTAAACAGGCTCGGACGAGTCGTGGTAGGCTCCAGGCGAACCATGTGTCGGCATCCCAGAGGCTCGGGTATGTGCTTGCACACTTTCGTCCTGCCACGTGTAGGTTCGGAGGAAATTAACTAAAAATAAATAGAAAATAATAGAAAGCCAGAAAAATCAAGGAAATTAACAGGTGTGGAAGTAAATTAAATCGTGAAATTTGATAGAAAAATAGAATAAAAATAATACAAAGGGTGGAAAATTTCATCGGATCGATGCTTAACGTATAAGACTGTTGTTATGACTTGGGAAAGAGTAAATAAAGGATTATGAGATGGCATGTGAATAATTTTAAGGTGGACCTTTGTTTAACAGGTGTGGAAGTAAATTGACAAATTCAAACTCCTCCAGAATCGAATCCAAAAGAAGAAATACCATAAACTATAAGTGGTTGGTGTGTATGTGGGCATGCATAGTAAATTTTATATTTTACTTAAATTAAGTTTTTAGGCTTTATAAGGATTCGAATCATATAAACATGCATACGTAATTTGAATTTTTAGGATAGTTAAACTTGTAACCCGATTGTGTATAATTGTGTTAATATGGTATTCGTTTGTCGTATCGTGTCGTGTGTCTTTAAGTAATAGTATGCACGTAGCATGTGTCGGAATAGGGTAGCCTATACCACCACTCTGAGTTTGGTAGTGAGAAGTGAAGACCCCAGATATAATTTCCGAGGAATAAGGTTAGAAGGGGTTTAATTTTTTATGAATGCGCATTAATTAACCTTTCCTTCCAGGATATGGGTATTGATTAGGTAGAGCTACCATTACCTAACGACCCAACATTGTCAATAGAATGGGCCTTAGATAAATATTTGATAATTTATTTGTGTTGATTCAAAAGACAAACGATTTAATAAAAACGGTTAGGGTTACCACTGACAGATCCTAATCTTTTCCAAGGCCCGAAAAGACTATGAATTTATGCCATCCCAAGTTATGTCATGCGTGAAAGCTTAAGAAAGGTCGTCATAAATTGGTTTATTGTGTGCTCGTGTTTCTTTGAAAATGCTGGTGACCTTATTTGATTAAATTTTTTCTTAATATTTTAATTTATTTATATGCTAGCCCACCTTGTTTATGCAATGTATATCTGACCACTCACCTGGCAAGTTTTCTTACCAGATCCTTAGATTTGGTCTACAAGATCTCTAAGACGGCTTGTCTAGCAGTTCAAATCTCATTCGGTATTATGGTTAGTAGTATGTAATATCAAATGATAATGGTGTGTGTGAGTAGTGCTTGTTCTTATTTGAGTTTTGTATAATGTCTGTCTGTGCATACGATTTGCATGTTTGGGTTGGGAAGCAGATGTATGTTGTGTCTAAAATATAAATTGTATAACAAATCAATAAGATGAGCAAGTGCTACCCGAACAGCACTATTGTACATTAAAACACAGCTGCATTTTTTATTTACTCCTTTCTGCTAATAATTATTAAATTTTAGCCTTGTAGGCTCAGTATGTACATTACGGTGAACAGTAGTGTATAAAGTGGATCTACGATGGGTTATTGTGTGTAAAATTTGGAATTTAGGGCTTGATAGGTTTTTTTACAGGTGACTCACCTCGAAATCGAAACGAAGTCGTACGAGTATCTCAACCCCGTTTACAAGCATCAGATCAAAACGGAAACTCTTGGTAAGTTTTGATACCCGCATTCAAAACGACAATGACCTGTGTTGTTTTGACCCCAAATAAAATATTATTATTAAAAAATATAAATAATAATATTTATATTTATTAATTATATAAAATCTTCTAAAATTCATAAAAATTACCATACTACTCCAAAAATTTCACAAAAAATTTCTATAAACTCCTTATGAATAGTATCTATCAGTACCATAAAATTATTTTCTCATATATATATTATTTACTAAAAATTAAATACCTCATAATATACTTTATAAAAATCATAAAAATTCCAATTATGATTCCAAAAAGTCTTCAAAAATTTATACACCCTTAAACACCATCAATGGATCAATTTAAGATCTTAAAATTCCAAATTCACCAATATGACTTCCATAGTAGTTTTGTAATCATTAATGATTAATTATTAAAATTTTTAATAATAAATAATATCTCCAAAATTATACTGACCGAACCATAACTTCGTAAATAATTTTAAATGATAGGCTAATGTTTGTTACCCTCAATGGTCCTCCCTTCGGCTTCTCGGTCCAAGTAGGTAAAAAATTCCTGATTCTTGCTTAACATGTTATTCATATATTAATGCATGTATAGCCTCTATTCAAAACCACATATTTATTGTATTCTAATTAATGAAGACAAAGCACATTCTATGAATACAAATAAAATTTAAACGCCTACCTTGTATCATGCAGACTACTCAATAGCTAAGCCTTGCCCTTATCACACGCTACAACACCGCCTGAACAATCCAAACACAAAAAATGAATGACTAAACATAATTGAACAAAACAAAAACAAGCAAAACAACTCATAAATGGAAAGGAATCCTAAAATCCCTTTAGAAACATTCTCTAATAGTTAAAATAGAAATATAATCCCTCATTGCCTTATATCCCTTGAAGATGTCGTACGAACGCTTATCATTAAAAATTTCCACTTTTTTTTGGAAATATATAACAAAGTAAAACTTTTCTTAGAAAAGGAGCATTATTTCTTTTTAAAACCACTCGCGAATCACAGAAACACAAAGGTATTACATATATATATAGGTGTGGTTGATTCGATATGCCATGTTACAATATGAGTGATGCACTAGGGTGCCACGATAGTTGTTAGGCATGCAATGCATTGAATGTATTGGATATATGAGATGTGAATGCACATGCATAACATGGGTTAACCTATGCGAATCTTAAGAGCTCTCTGATTATGGTAGCGACGTGTGGAGACACCAATCAAATCAAAGCTATAAAGGGGACAGGGATGATACAAGCAAACTGATGAACATACGAGTATCTGTAGAGTTGGGTCCGTTTAGGTGGAGCTGCCATCACCTAACTCCCTGGCAGCATCAGTGTAATGGGCATGTGGTAAATAAGTAAAAAGATAAGTCGAAAAATACCACTGACGTAACTCAGACCCAATCCCGAGAATTCAATGGACTGAGAGTTATTACTATCCCGGTCATGCTTGTATTACTCAAAATTTTGCACGTATATGCCATTTGACTATGACTTTGCTGCATTTCCTATGACTTATCAAGTCTTACTATATACTAGTGTGTCTGCTTATTAAGTGTATGATTGCATGTGTATTTTGTATATGTTTCCCCATCTGCTCACCTGGCAGGTTTCTACCAGCCTCTTGGCATGATTGTAGGATTAATGAACAAAGCTCAATTCTAGACAGGACACGAAGACTTAGGTGGAATGCGAGGATCTAAGGTATCGTATGATAACTAAATTCATAGTTGATTTCCCCTAAGTCATTTGATTGTAATGAGTCATGGATATGTTATCAATACCGATTTTGAGCTCGTAATTATTATAATATGCTCATTCTTAATATATATTTTCCTTTTGATGTCACCCAGAGACATCAGTACTTTATTTATATTCGTTATGCCTTAATTCATACGTCTATTCTAGTATCAACTCCTTTATTTGTTATTAAATCACTAGCCTTGTAGATTCATTATATGCATGGTTTTATGTTATGAAAATATATATAATGGGCCTACGACAGTTGTTGAGCAATATTTTTGGGGTCCAGGTGTGAAATGTTAGGTTCATCATATGCTTTATATATTTATATTGCATCAATCTATATGTTGAACTCTTATACATGTTGATTCTGTGATTTATGCATTGAGAGTGTGGTTGATGGATGGCATTAATGCAATACGTTGTGATGTGGATTATGGAATTGACGTATAGTGAGGCTTGTGTTTAATTGTAAGAAACATTCTGAGATTGCAGGTTTGATGCGGAATCATCCCAGACGAGTGTGTGAGGAGTCGAGTGGTAACATTCTCGGAGAGGTAAATAAGAAATATGAGAGTTTTATTTTGTTCGTCAAGTAATCAATTACTCTCAAACATAATTTGTTACTTACTGTAACCAAGGAGTTTCGCCTTTCAATGAGTAATTGACTACTTGTCAGGGTAATCTATAACTACACCTAATCTAGGGTTTTTTTTTCCTTTCTTCGAGTAATCAATTACTCTTAAAAGTAATCGATTACTTACTGTAAGCCAGAAGTTATACCTCTCATCAAGTAATTAATTACTCTTAGAAGCAATCGATTACTTAGTCACCCAAAAATTTAATTTTCGATCGGTAATCGACTACTACACCTAAACACTAACATGACATTTGGTGATGTCAGAATGAAAATTAATATTAGAAATAAATCAGTAAATTTGACATATTTCTAAAAAAATCATAGTATTCTTGTGTTTAGTTAAGAGAAGGATTAATTATCAAAAATAATTTAAATAATATTAATTGACTAAAATATCCATAATAATATATATATATATATATATTAATTAAAAATAAAAAATATATAAACATGTGAATCTATTTTGACGAAAAGTGATGGCGTTTTGATAAAAGATAACGCTAACATAAAAATAAAACCTAAAATTTCAAAATTTGTAAATGAAGATTTAAAAATTAAAGTGATATTTTAAATCCTACCAAATAAAGATTTATATATTTTTTAATAAATAGAAGGTGTAAAAAATATAAAAAGAGAATGATGCAATTGGAGAGGGAAGAAGAAAATAACTAATTGAGAAGTTGAACTAAAAAAATTAAAAATAATTTAATGATAAGGATAATGTGAAGATCTAGAAAATTCTTAGAAAAGAAATTAGGATTTATTATTAAATTATCCAAGGTAATTTAGAACCTTAGAGATGCTTGGAATTGCGTGATTTAGATTAAAAAAATTTCAAAATTTTAGAAAATAAATACCATACTTTTTTTTTATTTTTTGAAATTTTACAAAAATTATAATAAATCATCATAATGGAAAATTAGAAATTCAGGTTCAAATATGTTTTATTATTCATAAAGAGCAGGTAGAAATTTTATAGATATTTTTTTTTTAATGATTTTTACAAGTTTATTAGAGCTTTTAAATAAATTATATTATTATATTAATATTTAAAGAAATTAATATTTTATTGGCTAAAACAAAATGAGGGGCTAGTGCCTCGTTTTGACTGAGATGGTCAAAACAATAACAGGCCCTCTCATTTTGATCAGCAAAAAGGGGAATGTCGGTTAGCATAGTCGTTTCACATGGGGGTGGGTGTCGATTTGGCCGTATCCGGCGACCCACCGATGTCGGGCTTTAAGCCTGACAGCTGGCCCTAATTGGGCATTTGGACATTAGAGCAGGAAAGCTCGAAGATTTTAGGCGATTCTTGGGTAATTTGTCATTTTGAATCGTTTGGCGCAGGATTTAAGTGGATTTCAGCGATATATAGACTCCATCCGACAAGATTTTTCAACTGGTAAGTTGAAGATTTTAATTGTTTTGTTCTCTCGATTTAGTAGGTCAATCGGTTTGAATTTTGTTCGGGTGTGATGCGGGTGAACGGGCAAATATTTTTGGATGGTTTGGGGGACTATCCACCGGATAGAATTGTGAATCGTTGATTAGGGTTTCAACTGCTGGACTTCGTCTAGAGGTTGAAGATGAACCAGCAGACGACAAGTCATCTGCTGGCTGTTCGGGTGACAAGTCGTCTGGTCAATGGACCAGACAACAAGTAGTTGGGTTAAGGAACCAACCGACATGTCATCGGTTTAGGATAGGTCCAACCCGGTTTCGATCAAACCAAATCGAGTCAGACCAGGTTCAGTTAGACCAGGTCGGATCAAACTAGAATTGAAGGAAAAATAGGACAGTGACAAATGGAAGTCTTTGGTGATGACACGTGCTCGTTGACTTTTCTAATTTTGACTATTAAATTCCAAAAATAAATAAAAATTCAGAAAAAATAGGTAGAATGTAAGAAAAATTATGAAAAAAATCTGAAAATAGAGAAAAATATGAGAAATCCAATGATTTATAGTTAAATTAACTTGGAGTTGATTTAACGAGTATAAAAATTAGGAGAAGTTTATACAAATTTAGAAAATATGGGAAAAAATCTCGGAAAGGTTTGTATAGGTATATCAGGACCGGTAGAGCTAAGAGAGGGGTCACATGATTTTAATTTTTGGATTTATTACCTTAAGAATTTAAGAAATAAATGAAATTATCAAATATAATTTGTATAGGTGTTGAAACGCTTGTACTGGACCCTGGAGCGGGACCTAGTCAAGTACCACCTGAATAAGGTTAGTGGACTAACCTAGCATTTCCGTCAATTATTTACTTGTTGAAATGTATTGTTTAAAATATGTGATATGCATAAAAATGCTTGCTATTGATGGAAATTATCTTTGTCATGGCGTTTTCTTGAAATCGGTGTTTGTTTGTTTGATTTGCGTGAACCCAATACATTCGTAAACTGCTAAACAACGTGTGAATAACCTCATGGTGGATACGGTATTAAGGACCTTGCTATATGCAAACTCCGGAGAGTTTCAGCTCTCTCAAGTATGGTGACAAAATTCCATGCGCATGTTGACGAGAGAGTGAACTATTATCTGATATGATATACACACCAATAGCATTGGCTGGAGTGATGTTACGACACCACGGGATATGGGGTGTGAGAAATAATCATGATAATATACTTATAATAAGTAGTTCACATCATCCACATCTTCTTTAGGATTTATATTTATTTATTCTATTAGTTTGATCAAATTACGAAATCATGAAGTATCTAAACCATAGATTGATTTTATTGGTTAAAAATACATCCTAATTGAACAATTTTACCAAAATAAACACATTATAAGCTTTACCCTGAGGCCAGTAATCGATTACTACACTTAGAAAATAAACTACCTTCCAAAAATCTCCTTTGAAGCATGTTTAAACACATGTAAGTGAACTTTAGTATTCTGAAAGTTTGATTTTATGATGAATCATAACTTGATGAGGATTGATTGTGCATATCGTGATTGTGCTTATCATTTCATGTATGTATATTCGAAATATATATATTTTCTAGGTTATGACTTGGATATGAAAAATAATTCTTGGCCAATGTGAGGTAAGCATATGAGATCTCAAGAGAGGATAGTTACTTACCTAGGAGTTGTATGAGTGGTTTTGTATGTATTATGAGCTGAATTTTCTTTCGACTTAGCAAGCTTGTGAGTTATGTGACTGGTTTTGTAATTGAGTGATAGGCTATTTTCTCCACTCAGTTTGGATAACGTTGGCAATAGAAAATTTATATCTAATTTAAAATACGTAAAATTAGTTGGCAAAGGGCTTTCAATTTTTCTTTGGCCAAGGTCACTTGAAAGGGATTTATAATCTGTCCCGATAGGTTTTTGGCATAGTAGCATGTGCGAATGAGATGTGTAGTGAGTATTATGATAGACCTATTGGGTTGGACTCCTATTGTTGCATGATATTTATAAAAGCATACATTGTGTATTGTTACATATGTGAACCGAATTGTGAGCATGAATAATGACATTAATATTAATTGTGTTTATTATCCACTATTTTACTTGATTTTTTGTCTATGTTTCTATTCTCCTGGAACTAATTATGATGCGGTCAATCTCATTGAGGTCCTCAAGATCTCATTCGCTCTTGTTGTTGATTTTTAAGACTAGATCGTAGTCCGTGAGTAGCGGTCTTTTGAGGTCAAGAGTCCTAGTTTGTCAAAGGATTGGACAATCATATATATCACTTTTGGAAATTCAACAAGCTCTGTATTTTAATTTTTTTATGCATGCTTTATGATGTTGCATGGTTGATGTGATTATATATATGTTGACATCCCTTAGTGGACTTATTGTCACATCCTAGACCTTAAAAAATTCATGCGAAAACTGTCTTAGGCCCACTATATACACTGTCGTAATATACGACAATGCATATAATAAACCTACACGGTTAGTGGTAAGAAAGTAAAGCGAAGATAATAATAAAGGAATTTATCAATATATCATACAACGGAATTAAAAAGAAGATATGATGTTGTCTGGATGACATCGAGGAATAATTAATTTAGCAAATAGTACCCAGGAATCGACTGATTACATTGGCTCTAGCATATTCAGACAATCTAGGGGAAACACTATGAACACAATGCTCCTTAGGATTACCTTGATATGATGGATCATTCGTCGATTGCTTCTTGCTAAGCCTGGGAGTGAGCTTTTAGTCATTATTCACTATTCTTGCATACATATGCCAAAATCTGGCAGAAGCCTGCCAAGTGAGCAGACGGAAAAATATGCATAGCAAAACACATGCAATCATTTAACGACACATAGGCATACTAGCTCACAACAAACACTTGCACGCTCATTATAACAATTCAGCATGGTTAGAGTCATACGTAATGCAACACGTAGAAATTCAGGCAATTAGAACCGTGGCTAGGCTGGCAATATCTCTCAGTCCTTTTAGCGCCATGAATAGGACTAGGATCCATCAGTAGCACTTCTATATGCAGCACCTTACATCTCTTGTTATCTAGTATGCAAACTCGATCCGTTCCAATGGGATATGCATTCCTCTTAGCCCAGTTCCACTAACGATGGTGGGATGTTAGGTGATGGTATCTTCACCTACTCGATCCCCATGTTTGGATATCCTATTTATTCCTATTATTTTTATTAATTTAAACCCTAGTCCCACCTTATGCCTCCCTTGGCAAATCCATACTGCACTATCATACTTGGAGAGCTCTCAAGAGTTACATAGGTCATCCTATATTATTGCGATGCTTGATTCTATCTCATGCTTTCGAATGAATCCAAACACTTCTTATGCACTTCGATAATCATAGCACACATAGCATACTCGACTAATGCATAACATAATTCACAACATAGCATATCTCAACAAATTGAGCATGAGGTAACACACATCTAATTTATAACACATACAGTGATTTCATTTGTTAATTCATTATTTTTCTAATTATTCACATTCATGTTTATTCGTTCATGTCAGTAAACAATGTATTATAAGAGTCCATCCACTCACAAACTTTCTGACATTTGAAGTGCCCACCCTTGATCCTCGATGGCTAGACCAATTCCTCGAGGCCCATCACCTATAGGTATTTACCTACACATGAATTCATAACCAAATCTGTAATATTGTACCCTCAAATATATAAACACTCATGAATTGATGCACCTATAACCTTAATACGACGTGCTTCTATCTGAAAATTAATACGAAACCGATCCGGATATTTTTCCTATTTTTCCTTATTTTTTCAGATCTTAATCTAATTATTTTGATTGCACTTTCAAAAATTTTCAGAAAATTTTCTAATAATTTTAAGCCCTGAAAGGACTGATCTAGGGTTCTAAAACACTAAAATCATTTTTATATCTCATCTCTTTATTTTTCAATCATCTATTTCATAACCGTGTATAATTTCAATAAATATAATAATTCCTTGAAAATACGTTTCAACTTCGAAACATCAAAATCAGACTATTATTCTTCATCAATCCAAAATACGGGCTAAAACCCATTTACATCATCAATTTCAAATAGGTTTTCTGGCTCAAGTAGCTCAAAAATTCTGGATTCTCACACCCTTTCCTCTTTATAAATTTTCGTCCTCGAAACTTACTTACTTTGAGATTACTCTTAACACAAAAATTTTGCTTCCTCAAAATCACAATGAACATTGTAGTATTCAATTGCAATCTTTTCATTTATGATATCAATCATAGTCATACTTGCAAATAACTTTGCATTACTGCACTTATCACTTAGAACATGATATCCTATCGTATTCTCCTTCATCTTTTGAATCAACCATTCTCAATCATTCCAGTATACTTGATGCTACGATGATAAAAAAATTACACCCACACATACAAAGCTATATCCTTAAAGCCATACATTCAGTAGTCATATTCGGGTGATACTTTCACCCTCAATCCTACTTCAATTTCTTTCTAAACAATATATTCATCAATCAACATTAATATCATTGATTCACAGTAGATTTCATCTCAATTTAAAAAGCAAACTCAAGATGGTCATACCAAACTGTATTGGGTATATAGTAATTAAGGGTAAATTTAAATAGTGTGAATGGTATTAAATAGAAATTAGGATCTTTTAAATCGTCCAAGGTGATTTGGAACCTTAGGTATTCTTGGAATTGCATGATTTGGATTAGACAAATTTTTCAAAATTTTTAGGAAATAAATAACCTATTTTTTCTATTTTGTGAAATTTTACAAAAATTATAGTAAATCATATGATTATGGAAAATTAGAAATTCAGATTCAGATAGGTTTTACTGTTCATAAAAAGCATGTAGAAATTTTTTAGATATTTTTCTTATTTTTTTGCTATTTTAAACAATTTTTATAATTTTATTAGTTTTTTTAATTAAATATTATTATTATTATATTAATTTTTATTATATTAATATTATATTACTTAGTCTAAAACGGTGGGTTGGTGCGTCGTTTTGACTAAGATGGTCAAAACGACAACACACCTTGTTATTTTTATCCATGAGTGGGGAAGGGGGATATGTCGCATGGCCTAAAACGTCGTCGTTTCAAGTGGGGGTGGGAGCCGGTTTGGCTGTATCCGGCGAACCACCGACATTGGGAATGAAGCTCGACAGCTGGTCCTAATCAGGCATTTCAGCACCCAAGAGAGGGAAATTTGAGGATTCAAGATGATTCAAGGGCGATTCATAATCCTGAATCATTGGGTGCAAGGTTTGAGTAGATTCCGATAGTTTACACGCTTCATCTTGTGAGTTCTTTCGGCTGGTAAGTTCGGATTTTATTTTGCTTGGTTCTTGACTTTTAGTTTATGAAATTAAATAATGTTAGTTGGGATTTGCTGCGAAAGAGTAGGCAAACGTTTTGAAATTGATAGGAGGGCGATTCACTAGCTACAGAGGTGAATCGCCAGCTAGGGTTTTCAACCTCCTCCGAGAGGTTGAAGATGACTCAATGGATGACGGGTCGTCTAGTTGAGGAACCAAACGACATGTCGTTGCTTTTAGGTTATGTCTGACCCGGTTTGGTTCAAACCAAACCGAGTCAGACCAGGTTCAGTTGGACCGATCTAACTAGACTGGGTTAAACTAGAATGAACCAGGTTAGGGTTAGGTCAAATCAGAATTGAAAGACCAATAGAATGGTGACACATGGCAGTCTCTAATGATGACACATGTTTGTTGACTTTTCTAATTTTGTTCAGTTTTCTAGAAATTCTGAAAATAAAGAAAAATTTGGGAAAAATAGGTAGAAAATAAAAAAAAATACGAAAAAATTCTTGAAAATAGAGAAAAATATAAGGAATCCAATGATGTATAGTTTGATTAATTTGGAGTTGATTTAAGGGGTAAAATAATTATGAGAAGTTTAAACAAATATAGGAAATAATTATAAGGAATCCCGGAAAGAATCGTATAGGTATATTGAGACCCATAGGGCTAAGAAAGGGGTCATATGATTTCAATTTTTGATTTATTATCTTAGAAATTGAAGAATTAAATAAAATTATCGAATATAATTTGTATAGGTTATGAAATGCATGCGCTGGATCCTGGAGTGGGACCCATTCAAGTACCACCAGAATAAGGTGAGTGGACTAACCTTAGCATTTCTGTCAATTATTTTCTTGTTGAAATGCATTGTTTGAGAAAATGTGTGATATGCATAAAAACGATTACTATTGATGGAAATTATCTTTGTCATGGCATTTCCTTGAAATCGTTGTACATTTGCTTTGATTTGTGTGAACCCGAGACATTCGTAAACTGCTAAACATCATGTGAATAACCCCATGGTGGATACAGTCTTAAGGACCTTTCCATACGCAAACTCTAGAGAGTTTCAACTCTCTCGAGTATGATGATGAAATTTTGTGCATATGTTGATAAGAGAGTGAACTAATATCTAATATGATATGCATACTGGTTGCACTGGCCAGAGCGTAAGAATGAGAGGACTAACCAGTGTGAGATTGGGATCGAGCTCATGGAGTCACACACCACCGCTCACCTAACAATGTCAGTGTGCTTTACACTTATTCTTTGAAATAAAGACCACTAACGGACTTCTTCAATTTCACGGCAGTAATCTCAATTATCATAAATTTCACATGTCAATTATAAAATCCACCACTAACATGTCAATTGAATCTTATAGGCTTAAAATCCATTGATTGATATTACATGCTTTGGAAGTGTAAATGCCTGTTGTTATGAAATGAGTGAAAGACATTCCTTGTGATATAAGCAATAATATTCCTTGTTCTTACGATATATTATTGTTAAGTGTCCAGCTTGTTTGTATGAATCTACAAATGAATTCTTACACCATTATTGTAACTTGTTCACTCACCTAAGATTATGATAATGAGAAAGTTAGGGTCCACTCACCTGGTTTGTCATACCAAGTTTGATCAAGGTATCTGAGGTCAGGACTAGATGGTGGCAACATTTCAAGAAACACTGTGAACATCCTTCCGTAATAGGTATATAAATAAACGAAAACTTATCTCGTATGTGTGGCTTGCATCATGTGAATATTATGTGTCATGTTATTGCAAATCTAAGATTTTGGAACCTATGGAATCATGTGAGATAAATAAAGCATATATTTTTATGACATACCATTCTTGTGAGACGCTAGTCCTTCCTAGATAAATGTCCTAGAAGTCCAGGTACCAGTGCAGCCGAAAAGTCCATTTTTCCCCTGAAGAAATAAATGCTTGATGTCCAGAAATGATTGTGATGAGTTTTTCCTATTTGGGTTCATCTCATTTCTTTTCTATTTGGTTTCTTTCCTATTCTGAAAGTTTCTAGAAGATTTTTTTTTTCAGATTTATCTCCTAATCATTATCTGAGAATATCTAAGCTTAAAAGTATGGAAAACTAATTCCCTAAAGACCCTATAAATAACCTAGCCGACTATCCTATTGCACATACTAGAAAATCCCTTTTTATTCACGAAATTAAACCCTCTTCTTCTCCATACGTGTCGACTTTTCTTCCCAAGCCGAAATTGCTTGATATACATTAGATTTCTACGTATAATAGCTTACTGGAATCCTCTTTTCCTACTGCATCTTACTATCTTGGTTTTATCATCAGAAGGTTAGATTTTAATTTTAATTTTTATTTCCTAGATTCCTAGGGATGTGTGCCAAAATCTGCTTTTCTTCTTCTTGTTAGTTTTGGTTTTTGTTCCTCTTTTTCGTATTAGTGTTTGGCACTTATTCCTATTATAATATAATGAAATCAGCCTTGTATCCTTTTGTATGCAAAAATCGACAACCCTACCTATGTTCCCTATGTATGCCGAAATTTATACAATGAATTGGGGTGGATAATCAGGTTGATTCTTGTTGAGTTCATGGTCATCACATCATGCATCCAAAGGGAGGATTCCAACTGCATTTGATCTCTGGTTTTTGGTAGGTTTTGTGAGTGAAATTTGTAAGGAACTAAGATGTTTATTTGGTTTCTGAAAATGTATGCTTAGTATGGTATTGTTTTTGTCTTATATTTGTTTAGGTGGTTCTGATCCTATTAATAAAGGAAAAAGATTAGCTACTTGTTCAAACACAAGAGAGGTAGGATCTATACCTCTTTGGTTTCTCCAGGAACCCTTTGTTTGTATGATGAATTTGGTTTGTCTTCCTTGAATACGCATGCTTGTGGTTTAGTATGCATGCTTGCGGATTAATTGCAGGATTCCTTAGGTGATTTATGGATCTATATGCTAAGGATTGAATACCTATTTCGGTTATACCATGTGTTATTGACTTGCTGATTGTATTATGATATGATTGAGGATTCCTTGTTGTATTGCTATGCCTTGTACTTGCTTGTGTGCTTATACTTGTTTGTTATGTCAAGACCCTCTTTCCGATGGTCATTCGGGGTAAGTAACCGATGCTCCTAGTAAAAGGAGAGGTACTTACTGGTATGGGAGTCGCATGGGTGGCAATCCCCAACAAGAGCTCGCTGGATGCCTAGTCCTTGTGTAGCTAGTTGCCTTGTCCTTGTGTGACAAGATGCCCTTATCCTTGTGTGGTTTGGATGTCATTGTCCTTGTGTAGCTTGGATGCATTGTCCTTGTGTGGTAAGATGGAAAGACTTGCTAATTAGTTTGTTTGCTAACCATTTATCCTTTGTGCATCTAAGCCTTAGACACCATAGGTGGAAGGGGATAGTCATTCAATTATAGAAATCAAATGATGAATTACCTACCTGTGTACTTCTAGTTTCAAAAGTTTCTTAGCCCTCCCAACATCTATTGATTTCGGCCTAGCCCTTTATTGTGCATGCTTACAGTTTTTTTGATCCCTTTGCTAGTATATACGATCTAATATATGATTGTTTAGATTTTTGCAGATCTTATGGTGTTGTTACCCTAATGAGATTCTTGTAATCTCATCCCATTATTTTTCTTATTTTTCAGGCTTAGGTACATGTTCTGTTAATGGTACTGGGGTGTGAGATCAAGGCTGCACGGCGGGACAATATTGCATCACATTCACATGTCACTTTCCTTGCTAGTTGATTGTGAAATTTCCCCTAATTATGCAAACTTGATTGGACTACTTTTTGGTTTCTGAATGACTGTTCTTTACCTTTAATTTCCAAAATATGTATAAGAACATATGTTGGATCTTTAGACTCCTTTAGGACTTGTGTGTTATGGTTCCTCTGATTATTTATAAAGGCTTTCGCTAATGATTTTTATTCACTCCGTATGATACCATATTGTATATCTAAATGTTAAGATGCTCCAACCTTTAAAAGCATAAGAACGAACCTTAAAATTGGTAATCAATGTGATTTGGGCCTTGTGGGATTCAAATAGGACCTTGCGAGGGCTTATTCGGATTTCACGGAGTAAAGATCTTTATAGGTTGGGTTTGAGTCCTTACAATTCAGCTTTAAAATTAAGCATATGATTCTATTGGTTATTCTGAATATCACCATGCAGGCCTTTTAAATATGTACACATTTTCAACTGGTTGAGAATCGCAAAATGGAAAATACAAAGTATAGTCATAGCCTTGTATGGTGTTTGTATTTGTCACTAAGGAGAATTTTTGGTGATACATACAAGTACTATACGACTGGGGGGAAGAAGGGAGTACTGTTACGATACTATGGGATATGGAGCGTGACATATCCTACTATTATCTCGTTATCCAACTAATACATTTAGGTAATACCACGAATTTCATGGTTCTGCTTATCCAAATAACCAACTTTACCCAAATGTAAGCCATAAACTCATAAGTCACATCTAGATTAAGCAAAAATCCATCGACGAATTCATCCTTCTTCTAATTTAATACCCTTATCATATCTTTCTTGGTTCTTATCAGGTCTAATTCTCTTATCAGAAATTTTCCAAATCAAACAAATAGCTCTAATCCAAGAGCTACTAACTTAAGCTCAATACTTAAGAAGCATGTTATACTATCAGATTTGAAAACAACAACCACAGCTTAGCAATACATTTATGCATTCCATGCACGGTGATCTATTTTTATCAGTTACTCGATATCAGGCATGCACTTCGAGCATGATTTTCATCAATAACTAATCAACTTCAGTAACGTGCATCCCATGTGTTTATAAACATAGAATACACTAATAGTATACTAAATAGTTCTTGATAGGTTAGCATCTACGGCTCACCAAAATATTACCATGTACCAGGCTTCATCTTACTATCATTCATGCAATTCCAGCTAGTATCAATGAGGCAACTTATTACTTATAAGGTTTTCAGACTATCATTAATCCAAGGTCATCTTATTGCCTCAAAGAAATTATCCCATATCTTGTGTGATTTCAATAGGTTCAGAAGTTAGGCCAATTAAGACTACATGGTGATGAGAATCTTATTTATTAGGAGGGGATCCTCACCTATAATCCAGCCGAAATTTATTTTTAAAATAATATTTATTATGACACAACCATAAAATCTAATGATGGTTGATATTTTTTGTTCTTTTTAGCTTATTTTCTTAACAAAAATCTTTAGAAATATTTTATTTGAATCCTCAATTTTCAATTCACTTGATATAATAAATAGACTAAAATTAAACAATTTTAAAAACTTTTTATCATACAAAGTTCTCATCTTTGTGTGCTGTATTCTGTCTGATATTATAGCTCCAAAAGATGGATTGTTCATGATGATTCATTATACTTTTTCTTCATAAAGAAAGTCTCTTCTATCTTTTTGACATGTCATGTAATTTTGAGTTCTTGGCTACTCTAGAAAGGTTCCAGACTTGGCTACTCTAGGAAGGTTCCGGACTCATTTTTAATAGTGATTGAAGATATTCTAGATGAACAATCATCATGAAAATCATTTATGCCTTTACTTTGAAGAAGTTAACATTTTTTTGTGGATTTATACTTTTTGGCAAATACCGTAGACAACTAAGCATTAAATTTTCTGTTAATGGTCCCCATCTTTATAGTAACACAAATATAGTAAAAAAGATTAGAGATGGGAAATGTTATTCCAGTATAAAGTCGGTAAAGAATATGGTTGTCATTTTTTTAATAAAAAATAATAATAAAAACAAGGATTTTTTATCTTTGAACTAGATAAAATTTAAAGACTAAGACATTTAGAGAAAATCGGACATGATGGGTTTTAAAATTACAAATTTAAAAACTTATATTAGATTTTGGGATTAAAAAAAAATTATCAAGAATGCAGCAGTCCTAGAAAAACAACTCGTTGACGAACAACTTAACATCCCACGAGCAATCCACAGATTTTGATTACAATTGCTGAATTCATGCAAACAGAAGTTGAAATGAAAATAGAGGAACATATATATACCAAAATTTGAGAGTTATAGAAAGTCTATTTATTATAAGTCATTCAACAATTTTGAGATGAAATTAGTATTATATTTGGTGTAAAGTTAGATTTGAAGAAAATAAATTTAGATAATAAAAAAGAGATATATTAATTTAGTTATGGAATGAGATATTATTTATTATTAAAAAAAAACTTGGGATGCCTTAGTTTAGATTTATCAACTAAATTATAAGAGGAAAAAAGAGACCACGTGTGTGCGTCCGTAACTGCTAGAAGTGGGCAGCTGGCAGCGAGTAAGACATTGAAAGCTGGATAGGGATTTTTCACTGACAATAAAGACAGGAAACGTTTTGGACTTTACCTTCTCTCTGGTATATAGCAAATATTTTTTATTTTATTTTTTACAAGTTCTATTACTATATGGTTAGACTGTATTTTTTCCTGCACAGTTTGCTGCAAAAGTCTCCTTATAGCACTGGTTCTGCTGAATGGCTTGAAGAATGAAAGAAAATAGTAATTCGTGGGACCCCCGTAGGGCCTACCTATTAGAAAGAATAAACGAAGCTGGTCGGGTTAAACTTTTGAGATTAATTCTTCTAAATAGCAGTACTCGTGGAGGAAGATTCCACTCATAAGCTTCTTCCACAATAATTTTTATTATTAAAAAATCAATAGATGCGATAAGTTGGGGCAATTAAATCACATAAGAAATTATTTTGATTGTAATCAGTAAGTGTTATAAATTTATAAAATTTAAATATTGATTATTTCTTGTTGTTCTGTGTCCACTCTATGGATGTTTTTAAAAATGATCAGATCCATAGAATCTAAGTAAATTTTATATATAAAAAAAAATTAAGATTTATTTAAACTGGACCAAAAATCGATTCTGGTTGAATCGACTGGTCTTATTCGTTTAAATAACGTTAATTAAAAATTAGTTTCTTAAACCAACATTGGTCAATTCACATCTTATTTAAGGTACAGTTTCAAACAGAACCAGATACCGAGATCAAAGTTTAAATAATAGTTAGTGTATGTGTGTCCATGTGTTAGCAATTCTTATTTCCTTCATTGTGGTTGGCGTTCCTTTCACACTTGAAATTCTTCATCAACACAAAATGCATTGGACTTGTTTCCAAACAAGAAGACAACGTAAACATAAGATAAAAGCATTGGACTTGCTTAACCTTTATAAGACTATTAACCTAAAATTAGAATCAATGGATCAGACTCCTGGCTCCTGCTTCAACTGATCTAATTAAATTCAAAAAAAAAAAGAAAAAAAGTAAGAATAAAGCAAATGAAAGTAAAGACAATAGCCTTGGCAGCAACAGCTAGGCTAGCACCAATAGTGCCACTTCACCACCACCACCACCACACACGCTTTGTCGATAAAACGCAACTTCTTCCAAAAATCTCTCTCCGCCTCACCATCTCATTGTCGTTAACTCGAACAACAGGCGCCAACCCAGACTCCCAGCGTTTATTTCTTCCACTCCAAATACACAACCGCTCTCTTCCAATCTTCACCTTTTCCTCTTCTTCCGTGCCTCATTGCGTTATTAACTCTGTTAGTAACGTAAAACCTTTTGAGAAGATGGAAACGGTGATTCTTGCCACTTTTTTTGTCTCGCTACTTGCCTTTGTCTTCCTCTGCATTATTCGCCAAGCCCACAAAACCAATGACAGCAAAATCATCAGAGACCAGTCCACACTCCGGACCCAAATCGACTCAGACCATGGAGTTGGCTCGCCGGATAGCGACGCCTCCGCCTTTTCTGATGTCATCATTGTTGGCGCTGGCGTCGCCGGCGCTGCCCTTGCCTACACACTCGGCAAGGTAAGCCCATTCCCTGTTTCTTTCTTTTATTCTCTTTTTTTTAAGGTTGATAATGGTCATTTTTATTTATTTCTTCAGTGGATTATTGCGGTTTGTTTGTTGTTTTGACATCCGAGAAGATCTTGTACGACTCGTATTTTGTTTCTGTGTTTTAGAATTTCTAATGTTTTCTTTTGAATTTTTCCGGTTGTTTCTTCTTTTTTTCACTCTTAGAAATTGACGAAACTGCTTTCCTTTTATATTTTTCCACCAATCTTTTCTGGTGAGTATCGCGTCATCATCAGGCGTCCGATGTGTTTTGGACTGTCTTCTTGTTAGGGGTAGATGCAAGTTAAAGTGAATTTCTTTCACTTTGCTGACTTTTAATGACGCAATCTCTGCTGGAAAAAAAAAAAGCACATCGGCTTTGGGTTAGATTAATCGTCGCCTTTCTATTGGTTGCTTGACAACGCTTTGGTTCTGGGTTTGGCTGCTTAAAAAATTCTAGAGTTTTGGTTTTCGGTTCATGCAAGTGCGTCCATATTCTTTTCAGCAAATCTGTCGTCAAGCTAAAGTTGGTTTTGCATATGAAAGACGGTGGATGGACTTATAAGATCTATCTGGCTGTCTGGAACTAGTTCTGACATGACTTAGCTGCGGCTATTGTGATGATCTGATTCGATTAAATTAATGAGGTGTCATGTCTAAGAAATTTGGACTTTCTGATGAACTAATATTGTTTATGCTCTCTCTCGACTGTATGGTCTATATAGGATCTAAACAGATTTTTTTAGAAACAGTAAATGCTGACGGGAAGTTCCAACTTGCAGGATGGAAGGCGAGTTCATGTGATAGAAAGGGACTTGAGTGAGCCTGACAGAATTGTTGGTGAACTGCTCCAGCCTGGTGGATATCTCAAATTAGTTGAATTGGGCCTAGAAGGTAAAAGTTTCAAAGCTGATTAAAAATATTTAATTCACTTCTATCCTTCTATCATGTATATTTGTTTGGAATTGTGAATATGACGCATCTATGCACTTGGACTTCAGACTGCGTGAAGGAAATTGATGCTCAGAGAGTGCTTGGATACGCTTTATTCAAGGATGGGAGGAGTACTCGATTGTCGTATCCTTTGAAACAGTTCCACACTGATGTTGCTGGGAGGAGCTTCCACAATGGGCGTTTCATTCAGAGAATGAGAGAAAAAGCTGCCACCCTTCCCAAGTATTCTCTCTCGTCTTCTTGCATTATTTTCATGATTGTGATGAATAATCTCCCCCTTTCCATTATTTTTAACCTTTATCTACTTGAGAATCCTCCAAGTAGGTTTTCCACTTAATATTGCTTCCCCCCTCGATCTGACATTCCAATTTGTGCCTGATGGTTATTGAAGTTGCTTCAAATTTACCATGTTTATTTTACATTCAGCGTAAATCTGGAGCAAGGTACAGTAATCTCCCTGCTTGAAGAAAATGGCACTATAAAAGGGGTTCAATACAAAACCCAGGATGGTCAAGAACATAAAGCGTATGCTCCTCTTACCATTGTTTGTGATGGTTGCTTCTCAAACCTTAGGCGTTCTCTATGCAAGCCCAAGGTGAAGTTTTCAGCCTATTATTTGTCAGTCAAATGGGAATATCCCTAACCTGACAATTGTTTTTTCTTTCCAAAAATGCTTATTAAGATCAACTCCTTCTATCATCTGAATTTTCTGACAGGTAGATGTGCCGTCATGTTTCGTGGGTTTAGTCCTTGAAAACTGTCAACTTCCATTTGCAAATCATGGACATGTTGTTCTAGCAGATCCATCACCAGTTCTGTTCTATCCAATCAGTAGCACAGAGGTCCGCTGCTTAGTTGATGTGCCCGGTCAAAAAGTACCTTCCATTGCTAATGGTGAAATGGCTAAATATTTGAAGGACGTAGTGGCACCTCAGGTATCTTCTAAACTGTCATTTTTCTTTTCCGTTTTAAAAGCTCTGGGTGAGAAGCATTTATTTAACTGAGCAAGCATACGGTTTTTGATTATTAGATATGATAAATTTCCACACTATGCTGGGGGAGGTGTTCTGAATTTCTTAATTGCATCTATTATCAACAAAACATGTTTTCCTGCCTTTTCATGCTTACGTTTCAGATTCCCTCTGAGATTCGTGATGCCTTCATAGCTGCCATAGATAAAGGCAATGTAAGGACCATGCCAAACAGAAGTATGCCAGCCGATCCACTTTCTACTCCTGGAGCGCTTTTGATGGGCGATGCATTCAACATGCGCCATCCATTAACTGGGGGTGGGATGACTGTAGCACTTTCAGATATTGTTGTCCTGCGTGATCTTATAAAGCCACTGCGAGACCTTAATGACGCAGCTTCTTTGACTAAATATCTTGAATCCTTTTACACCTTGCGGAAGGTAAGATCAATACCATATATTAATGTGGAGACGGGTTGCCATGCTTTCTACACTTTTTACACTTTGTCCAATTTATGATTTTTTCTTTTTGTGTGTGTAAACTTGTTTTTATATCCCCAAAAAACTTCTATTAAGGATGTATTGCTGACTGATATCTAAACATGGGTATCTGTACGAAGGAACAACAATCATCATGAATGGTTAGAGTAAACATGTCAGTTTCAAATTATAATGTTAAATGGTTATTTCTTGCAGCCAGTGGCATCCACAATAAACACTCTGGCTGGAGCCCTGTACAAGGTGTTCTCATCTTCCCCTGATGAGGCAAGAAAGGAAATGCGGCAAGCCTGTTTCGATTATCTAAGCCTTGGTGGAGTATTCTCATCAGGGCCTGTGGCTTTGCTATCAGGCCTAAACCCACGTCCACTCAGTCTGGTCCTCCATTTTTTTGCTGTCGCAATATACGGTGTTGGTCGACTCTTACTTCCATTTCCTTCACCGAAGGGCTTATGGATTGGGGCTAGATTAATTTCGGTGTGTATATCCTCTTTCTGCTTAATTGTCATGCATGTTGCTGGCTTTTCTTTCTTGCTACTTCAACGTCAACCTTAGTTAATTAATGCAATCTCATGCTATCATCTGCCCTAGTGCTAAATTCAATGGGTCTCAAAGTTTGGTGTACTTTATGAAATCTATCTATCTGTTGTGATTCGTTGCTAACCATTTTATGCATGAGACTTTTGATCTTATGCCAAATTTGTAGTTCTTGTCATCATGTTTTTGTCTAATTCCTATGAAATGTATAATCCTTTTGCAGAGTGCCTCAGGTATTATTTTCCCCATTATCAAAGCAGAGGGAGTGAGGCAAATGTTTTTCCCTGCCACGGTTCCAGCCGTCTATAGAGCTCCTCCTGTTATTCATTCGTCCTCATCAGAAACGCAGGAGTCTAGTTAGCCCTTGTTTATTCTCTTCAAGAATCAAGACAAAGCAGCCCTTTTCCTGGAACTCATAATTCTTAATGCATATTATCTGCCGTCACCATTACTGGGAAATACATGGCATCTTGGCTTCCATGATAGAAATAGTTGTTCATTGCATTTGTGGAAAGCAACATGTTGGGAACTGTCATTGTGTCAAACTTGGATACTTGTTCATGTGCCATGTCATGTCTGGAGTATTTTATACATGTAAAACAACATCTGAAATGATCTGGGTTTGAACACATTTTCAGAAATTTTAGAGTAGTTGTGTTGAATTATGCTTTAGCCGACATGATGATCTGTTACAGAATTCAATGTGCTCGCCGAACGATGTAATGGCATTTATGAGCTAACGGGTTGTTTTGTCAGGATCATTTACTTTCTCAGCTAGAAGTCGGTTTGAGGACAAACTTGACAGGTGTTTGATGAAGTTTGGTCTTATTTAGGTTAGATCTTACCGGGAGGAAAGGATGATATTTGTGAAACTCCAAATGCCATCGAGGAAAGTAAAAATTTCAAAAGTAAATATGAAACTATTAGAGTGTAAAATTGTATCTCTGGTATGGCTTCAGGTGAAACAGTTGGCAGGCTGGGTTGTATGACCTTCCTGATGCCGCCTTCTCAAACTTTTCAAAAGCATCTTTGTTTTCTTCGATCCTTTGATCCACAAAATATCGACTCCACCAATCCGATCGCCTGGTTTTGGCCTGCAAGCAAACAATAACAATATTGAAGTAATCCCACAACCACACTTATATCAAGTAAGAATATCACAGAACTAACCGGTTGTCCCAATTTCCGAAACTCTGTTGTAACCTTGACTCCCTGTTGATCTGGTTTACCTAAATTTGACAAGCAGCACCGACTCTGTTGTAACACAGTATAAATGCGGTATATATTTAGATAGTTTAATCCTACCTGTGAAAATAAGGAGACCATCTTCAGCGACCCTAGCCAATTCCGGAAGAGTATGGTTTAGGTATCTTGGAGAAAGGTAATCCAGTGCATCGGAGACAATGACCATAGAAAAAGACTTGGCCCTATAGGGCAGAGGAAACTTGATATCTTCAACTCGAACAAAGCCCTTGCTCACAAAACTGGGGCAATTAGCGTTTGCATCCGCTATATCGTATGGTTCCACACCCCAGGCTTCAGTTCCTCCTCTTCTCATAAGTTGAGACACCACTGAACAAGTACGGGGACCCACATACAAAACCTTATGCATGCTGTCACCATATGCTTGATTTAGAATTGGTATCGCCTTTTGAACCTCCGATGTACATGTAAAATCACCTAGACGTGAACACAGTCCAACTAGCTGTCACAACTGAGAAAAAAAAACTAAAAAGACAGAAAAAACATGTAAAGAGAGAAGGAATTGTTTTTTTTACCTATGGCGTCAGTAACCGCGACATTGCTTTTACCTCTGAAGTCAGCAATCGGGAAAGCATGTAGTTGAAGTAAACCTGGATTAACAAAACTCCCCATCAGTACTGTTTCACACCTGAATAGTAGTCTTCTTCTATTTCAGGAAAAAAAGAGCAAAAACACAAGGAAAGAAAAAGAGCTGACATGCGAGAGTGAAAGCGCCAGCGGAAAGAAGGAACATTCCCTGAAAACGGTGATATATTACCACATCAATCAATCAAGCAAAGAACAAAGAGAAAAAAATCTAAAAATTTAGAAATTTAGAAATTTTGAAAGAGCAAAACAAAAAGCAGTACTAGTAGCGGGGTTTCAAGAGAAGAATTGTGAATGAATCAAATAATAGAGGAGAAGAAAAAAGAAAAAAAGAACAGTACGGCGAAGATGCCACCGATGGAAAGGTTAGAAGGGTAGCGTAATCTTGATTTGGAACGCGGTGCTCCGGAAGAGGGGAGGTTTCCGGCTTCCACAGGTCGCCGCTTAAAACTTACTTCCTTTCTGCACATTCTTTTGTCTTTTATTGTTCGCTAAACTAAAAGGCGGGAAATAAAAATTTTAAAAAAGGAGGATGCATGCATGTGTTGTTGTTGAACACAATACAGTTACATAACGCAAAGATTAGTGTTAAATTCACGGCGGCAACTTGGATTGGTAGTAGGAGGAGGTGTTGATCTGATCCGGAGGAATGTCGGCTGAAATTGGATAAGTAGAAAAGATGAGATTATAAGGAATAACTTTCTGCTGATAATAATAGATTTATATTAAAAAAAAAAAAAAAAAACTCAAAACACATAGTTCGGAAAAAGATTAAGATAACAACAGATCGTTCTCACAGGAGAAATAGCGTCAACTACATATTGAGATCAAAGCTACAGAACCCTTCAGAGCAAAGAAGCTCGTTACCCATCAGGTTCAAATAATGCTTAAATGGTGCCTAGCTAGCCCAAAACGCTATTTGCTGAATTGTTTTGAAAAAAAAGCTCTTACGCATCCACCTCTTGATCGGAGAAGATCAAATTATTTCTATGAAGCCGAATGTTCCAGGAGCCAAAAAGCAGGATCGTGCGAAAGAGTTCCTTTTGCTTTTCAGAGAGAGAAAATCTCTCACTGAGTTCCCAGATCATTAACCAGCTTAGGCGAACCCAAGAAACACCCCACCAATCTAGGATATAACACCCAACTTTTCAGGAATGCCTGCAAGATAAGATAATATGCGTCAGAAACTGAGGGAAAGCCAATAGATTTGGAGACTACTGAACTCTGAATTAATCAAAGTTATTCTTCTTCAAAAGAGAAGCTTTGATTTCCATGATCCCTACTTGTCTTAAATTTGTCTAAAATCCCCTTTCATGTTGATTTTCTCTTGGGAAGAATCTCCAAGAAGTAATCCCAAAGAAACGCAAGCTGTTCAGCATTTGAAACTAATAGTATAAACATGAGATCATCATTGTTGATATTTAAACAAATCAGGGAGCTCTTAAAGAAATTTACCTTCGGCCTAAGAAGGATATTAAAAGTTTCGAGAATATGCTTTAAACAATTCAACTCGTCATAATCATATATGTAAATCACAATAACCTCATTAACGGTAACAATAAATTACCTACTTGAAAATCCCAAGTTCCTAGCTAAAGCAAAAAGAAAGGCAAACCCTTCTGAAACCATGTTAAATAGAAGAGAGAAAAGAGGATCATCCTATCTCAAACCCTTATACTAAGTTCATTAGTAGTGGATGCATTAACAATAATTGAAACATTAGCAATAGCCACACTCCAATTTCTTCATCTATACCTGAAATCCATCACCTCCAAAACATTTTAAAAAAATCCAATTAACATAGTCAAAAATTTTATAAAAATAAAGTTTTCGCACAAATCTTTAAGTTTATTTTTTATTTTTATTTCAGCTTATAATTTCAAATACAATAAGAATGGAGTCTAAAATCTATTTTTCTTCCGTAAATCCACATTGATAAAGGGATATAATTTATGATATAACAGACTTTGATATAAAGGCAAAGATCTTTATAATGATCTTGTAGATTCCATTAATGAGATTGATCGATAAAAAATAGTAAGACAGTTCTTGCATATTTAATCTTGGGAATTAAAGATATATAAACATTGTTAATCCTAGTGTGAAGTTGATTATCCCCCAAAATGCTTGTTGGCTTGTTGGCTTGTTTAGGTAGCACTGAGCAAGCAGGGCTGAATCCACAGAGAGTTGAAATTAAGTTATGGTTGAAGATTTTGGTTATAAGGATTGAGTAAGGATTGGTTATATGATTTTGGTTTAAGTAGATTATAGGTAGTGTTCTTGGTAGTTGATGTGTAGATTGTGATTGTAATTTGAATTGTAACCAAATAGTAAAATAAATAAAGGGTTCTTTGGTAGTTGATGATTCTACAATCTCACACTTATAAGTCCAAGACCACCCTCACTCATTTCTGATGTGAGATTGGGTTCTCACATGTTTTGTCCAAGAACCATTGACCAGGCCATCAAGTACGATAATGACACTCTAAAAGCTTAGTACAATGCAAGGCCTTTTAGACTACCCTCTCAATAATTATCCTATCCTCGGATTGCTAACATGGTCAACCCTTGGATATCCTCACATTTCTCTCATATATCACTCACCAGGTGTTTATATAATAAACAATGGTTTTGATGGTAAGAATACAAGCGTACTGAGTTGATCAGAAACAATAAGGATATATTCTATAGAATTACAAAAAGATAAGATGGGTAAGAAACAAACTTTAATAAAAGTCAAGTGTGGGCCTTATAGAGGTACATGACGTTGGCGTAAAATCGAATTTACCTTTAACCTCAAGCGCACGGCAGTCAACAATTAATATAGTTCGAAAGAACGAGTATCAATTTCATAGGAAAATCCGTTTAAACCCAATCAAATTGATTAATCCACTATTCTAGTTAAATGCATCAAATAAGGAGGTGTAATTAAACTAAACTTAAAACCTAAGTTAACTAGTTAGATGTTGGAATAAGGTTGTTAGATAATTTGGGAACTAATCCAACTATTGTTCAATTCCAATGTTCTATAATCTATTCTTGATCATATTTCAATCCCCTAATATCCTTCCAAATTATTAAGAACTAATTTAGACTCCCAACTAACAATTTTCCTATGAGAATTAAGCTTATGAATTGTTTTGTCTAATTAATATAAACCCTAGGTTTGGAAGATATATTCCTATTCTATCAAGTTTCAGCAATTGTCCAAGGACTTCTAATATATTTTCGGAGTTTAATTGTTCTTCCAAATCAATTTAAACTCACCTATAGACAAACTAGCCAAGTTTTTAATTTAGTTAAGATTAGAAATAGGGTTAAGGACTTGTAATCATAACATAGTGAATTTGAATCCCAGATTTACGTCAGTAATATAAGATTGCAAAAGATGAAGAGAAAAAATTAATCCAAATAATCTTGGTATTAGTTAAAATGCAAACAAAACATACTGTTATCTTGATCACTGACGGATCGAGGACAAGTTGTTAAGAAAAGACTTGAACGCGTAAATATCAACTGGATTGAAAAAGTCAACTGCAACTCCCACCGGCTGCTTACTGAATGCCCTTTTCGGGGGGCAAGGTTCTTTTCTTTTGACGTGCTTTGCAGAAGACAAGGGGTAGCGCTTTCTTAATCGATCGGTGAACCAATTTCTTGTTCTTCCTAGTAGCCTCCTTCTTGACTTTGACTGACTAATGTGCAATCCCTAGGTGGCACTCCCGGTGGGTAACCATTCTTTTACGTATACTTTTAAGGAGTTCATTTCTCGGGCTTCCCAATACCAATACCCTCCATAGGGACTACTATAAGGAAGAGGGACTTTCCTTCCGCAAATCAACTATAAACTAGACCTATAAACTAGACAAGGTCTCGCAGCTGATGAAACTAGCAACTACATCATGAAAGAAGGTTCGTATAACTTCTCTACGCAACTGTAATACCGATATCTTACCATAACATTCGGGATTATTAATTAGATACATAAAACCTTTATACACATCACATAAAATGATTTTGACATCAGAAAGCTCCTCAACCATGTATCTCGTGACAAAATGGAACTCCATGAACATGTCATTTATCTCCTCAACACACTCTCCCTTTTTGCTGGAAGAAAGTTTTGGTTTCCCATGGTCTTCTTTACCAAGCTCGGGACTATAGGAGCATTTTTGGAATTGAAGCTATGACTTGTGATAAGGATTAAGTCTCATTCATCTAGTAATGTCCTTAGCTTGCGCCCTATTTGAGACTTTTTTTCTAGAAAGAAGTGTTCGATGAAAAATAATATAACCCTGACATCTAGTTAAAGTAAGTCGATAGTCTCTATCTATATGTCGATAGTCTTTATCCCGTATGATCAACCGGTCTATTAAATCTCGGCCTGAACATACAAATGTCCCATCTTTTGAACCAATCGGTCGATTGATGTTCACAATCATAGTTTTTATTGACCGACCAGTCAATCAAAACACACCAACCGGTCAGTTGATGTTCAACATTGATTCGTCATTGGTCCAAACTGTTTTTGGGTTCCTGTAGGTGCACATTATGTTCATTATATGTTCTGAAGGATTTTTTTTCACCTGAAACGACTGTTTTTCATCACTAAATCTGTACTAAAGCCTTCTCAACCACAACACTCAACAAATAATCAAAAACATTCAATTTAATGAGTCACTTGTTCATAAAAATAATCAAATGAACCAAAAATCATTCCAGATGACCAATACTAAACATAAGTCATCAAATCTCCTCAAACTTAGAACTTTGTTAGTCCCTAGAAAAAATAGTTTAACAACCAAAGAAACATAGACAAACACTAATTCTAAATAACATTAGAGAATCAGTTCACTTATTCATACCTGATAATAAATACCCAACTTAGTAATTCATCCCTATCAATTCACACCCAAGCTATACCAAATTCAGTTCTCACATAAAAACACCCAACACCTATGCACTAGTTCATCAAACTAGTCAAAATGCTCATAGGTCCTATCCGATTTTACCCACCATCAGTGCTCTTTATTTTATTTCTTTTTTGTGCTTCAAAAATTTCTTTCTTTTCAATTTCACATCATGCACAAATTTAATTTTTTTCACAACAAATCTTATAAAATTAGTGAATCAAACCAATAAATTAACCAGTACTAACCAACTTTCTTAAATCTTTTCTCAACATAAACTAACTAATTTGATGCTTTGCTGCTCTCAATATTGGTTAGTATTTGAACCTAATACCACCCTTAATTTGTAAAAGTCAAATCCAACACATCAAAGGTGTAAATTAATCGACCATACTAAACAAAATCAAGCATTCATTATTAGACATTAGAAGTGGACCAACCTCCTCAAACTTAAGCCAAATGGATGTCCATGGACATAAAAATATCATTAAACATATAGTGTAACTGGATTAAACATAACCGACTGATGCAACTTAAATAACATAAAGATAAATAAAATGAAAAAGAAAAATAAGAAAAAAATAAGAAAAATAAGAAAAACAGTGCGCTCAATTGTCTCTTGGATTGTGTGTTCCTCTGCATCATCTCCTCAAACTTATTTACTTGCATAGGGAACAAACACATTAGTACCAAACCCTCTTTTCTTCTCTTTTCTAACTGTCCTTCGCTTTTTCTCTTCTTCTTTTTTGAATGATGGGGTGTGTCCCATTAAACATCTTAATTTTGGTTATGACATGACCTTATAGATTCAGTTTATAGTCTGAGTTGGTGGCTTTGCATCATCTGGATCATTGCAGGCTTGATTTCAAAGTTATTGGCTTGAATGACAGGTTTGCGAGTGTTGTCTCCTAATGTCTCAGCTGTTGGCGTGTTGTAATCTATGACAGTTCTACACCTTAGCTGCTGATAAGCCCTTATTGAGTCTAACTTATCACCTCTATTGACAGTATCTCGATTCTAGTTGTCCATCTTTTGGTCTGATAATTTAAGTTGCCTAAGCCTCTGTATAGCTTTTTCAATTGAGAAACGAATATGCTCGAAGTCAAGCTTCTTACTCTTTAAGTTATACATGTTCTCCAGCTCTAACCACCAAAACAATAGAAAAGAAATTTATTTTAGAAAAAGAATTAGGGTTAAATTGTTAGCTTTAAAATCATTTCCCCAACAACAACGTCAAAAACTTGTTGGTGTAAAATCAAATTTATCTTTAATCACAAAAGCAGGACTTTCAACAAGTAATATAGTTCAAAATAATGAGTATCAATCCCACAAGGAAATTCGTTTAAACCCAATCAATTCACCTAATCCACTATTCTAGTTAAATGAATCGAATAAGGAGTTGTAATTAAATTAAACTTAAAACCTAAGTTAACTAGTTAGATGTTAGAATTAAGGTTGTTAGATAATTTGGGAACTAATCTAACTATTGTTCAATTCTAATATTTTGTAATATGTTCTTGATCATCTTTCATTCCCCTAATATCCTTCCAGACTATTAAGAGTTAATTCAGACTCCCAACTCACTATATTCCTATGATAATCAAACTTCTGAATCATTTTGCCCAATCAATATGAACCCTAGGTTTGATAGATATATTCCTATTCTACAAAGTTTCAGCAATTTCCCTAGGACTTCTAACGTGTTGTTGTAGTTTAATAGTTCTTCCGAATCAATTTAAACTCACCTATAGATGAATTGGCTAGGTTTGTTAATTAATCAAGATTAGAAATAGAGTTAAGAACTTGTCATCAAAGCACAACAAATTTGACTCCTAGTTATACATTAGCAAATCAGGATTGCAAGAGATGAATAGAGAGAATTAATCTAAATAGTCCTGGCATTAATTAAAACTCAAACAAAACATACCGTTATCTTGATCACTGATG
Source organism: Passiflora organensis (assembly GCA_019739055.1). Classification (NCBI taxonomy): domain Eukaryota; kingdom Viridiplantae; phylum Streptophyta; class Magnoliopsida; order Malpighiales; family Passifloraceae; genus Passiflora; species Passiflora organensis. The sequence goes on along the minus strand of JAEPBF010000087.1, from coordinate 27,915,616 downwards.
GATCAAGGACACATTGTTAAGAAAAGACTTGAATGTGTAAAGTGTTCAATGAAAAATAATACAAACCTAATGATTATTTTATAGTTAAAAATAAGTCGATAGTGTTTATCCGTATATCGATAGTCTCTATCTATATGTCGATAGTCTTTATCACGTATAACCTACAGGTTCGTTGAATCTTGGCCCGAACATAAAAGTGTCCTATTTTTTTTGAACCTACCAGTCAGTTGATGTTCACAATTATAGTTTTGATTGACCGACCGGTTGATTGATGTTCGACATTAATTCGTCATTGGTCTGACCGGTCAGTTCAATTGAACCAACCGGTCCATAGCTTCCTGCAGGTGCGCATTATGTTCATTCTATGTTTCGAAGGTCTTTTTTCACCTGAAATGACTCCCTTTCACATTGCTAAATCTGTACTAAAGCCTGCTCAACCGTAACACTCAATAAACGATTAAAAAAATAATTTAATTGTTCATAAAAACAATCAAATGAACCAAAAATCATTCCAGATGACCAATACTAAACATAGGTCATCACATGATGTTCATCAATGAGAATTAGAAAAAAGTTTTCTAGTCAAACATGTTTTTTTTAAAAAAAGCAAAACAATGGAAGTTCTAAGCTCGACTAATCGCTGATGCTTGGCCGTAAATGGCCAATGATACTTTTTAATCTGATCAAAGGATCATGCATGATCCATTTTCAAAATTCAAAGTTCAAAATTCAAAATTCAAATCAAAACAATTGATACTATCCAAAACAATTGATAAATTTGGAGGTCATGAGTTAAGGTCATAAGTGGATCACGAACCATCCAAAACAACCCAATTACTCCTGATTTCCTACAAGATTCTTGCGATTACAGTCTTAGGAACAGATTAACAAAAGATCAATAAAATAATCTAAAAATATACATTTTATCCTAATTTAAACTCAGAAATCCTAATAATATTAGCAAAAATATTTTGTTGTCAAATATCCTCATACTTAATAGATATTTGTCCCTAAACATCTACCCAAACAAAACAATTAGAGTCAAAGCATAAAGCATCAAGTCTCATAGTCATGTATATTGTATATCAATATCCATCCAATAAGTTTAACGACCAAAACAAACTTAAATTAATTAATTACTAAATTAGTAAAAGTCAATCGAAAAATCACCTATCCCAACTATTCCTGAAGGATACATACTGGTATCTAGCCATATTTGATATTCCTTTTTAAAAGGTTGACCTACCCAAGGGATTATACTTACAACACGATAGTGACTATCAATTGTAATTCTTATTATATCTATCTCGTGGTCATCAATCGAACTCAAATATCACTTGGAAAGACACCTCAATTGGAAATTTGATGGTTAATTAGTTACCACCTCATACCATTCAATGAATTTAGCCCCAAAATCCCTTACTCGTTAAGCTCTGTCTTGGGTTAGCCCCGCCCAAGATCGAAAGTCATCTTTAGCTAGCAAAATACAGCACGAAGTTGTCACTGGTAATTTTCTTCCGAGGCGTAACATCATCCCCCTCTCCCTCGATCGTTGTCCTCTTTGTAACAACCCAACTGAATCCGTTGGCCACCTATTTGTCACCTATTCTTGCTTCCAAACAGTTTGGCAAACCTTTGCTCATTGGAGGGGCAACATCATGGTAACCTCTCCTAAGTTAAGTTTTCTCATCTCTAGATGGTAATCCTCAGAATACTCTGGCACCAAAAATCCCTCTAGATTATGTTCCTTTTCTCTACAATCTGGTCCATCTAGATAGAAAGAAACAATATGGTTTCGAATGACAATATCTTTCATCCATACTTTTTTTATCTTCCTTTGTGCAGGATAATAGTTTAGGCAAAGACTATTTTCAAGATTCTCTCACACACGAACTGATCTTATACAAAGCTCCAATTCTATTTTTGCTGAAAGGAACTGCAAATGCAAAGAAGAAAAGTATTTGATTATCACTGACTTCAGGGTAGCCAGGAAACCTCAAAACTACAAAAGAAGGAGATGAGAAGTTCAGAGAGAAAAGATGAGAGAAAACAGAGTAATTCACAACAGAGTTCACACTCATTCCACAACATTCTAATCCCTTTTATTGGTTGTTAAAACATCCTGCTCATTACTTCATCTCTGGTATATCTGTAGCATAATCTCTTAGCTTGCATGGCAGAGTAACAACTCTTATGCTCCTACGTGGACTCACACAAGCATTAGTTGTTTGCTTCCCTTTTGATATAGTTCTCACTTTGTCGTAAACCTTTGAAGTTGCACCATTGTCACCATCACTTGCAATTACAACATTACCCCCTTCTTATAACAAAACCTTGTCCTCAAGACTCATATCAAGATAACTCTTCTTCATCTGCAAACTATCTTCCGAAGTGGCAGCATTCACATCCAACCCCTCTCATTGTATAAGCCACTTCTCAATAGACATAGTACTTTTTTGAACAATCCATGTCTACAAAATATTTGATGGTTTAAGTATCAAAATAGAAGTCGAATCAATAAGATGTAAAGCTATAATATGTTGTTTTGATATGCAAACATATTTCTTAAGCATAAAGATGTGAAAAACTAGATGAATTTTGGTTACATTCGAAAGAATCAACTTATAAACCACCTACCCATTTTTTTTAACAATCTGAAACGGTCTAATCTTGCTATGATGAAGGCGCATAGAATTCTATCTATAAGGTTACAAAAAAAAAGCTCCCAATCGTCTATTTTCAAATGAACTTCACGATGATTTTTATTTGCAAAGAATTTCATTCTATTTTGTGCTTTCAGTAAATTGCATTTTAACAAACTAAGAACTTCATCTCTCTGCATTAAGCAAGTATCAATAATAGAATTTCTAGCTGTACCTTGAATATAACGGGCAATAGTTGGAGGTGGTTGCCCCTCAAACAAAGTTATCTTAGTTGCTATCTTGTGAGACCTTGAAAATTTCGAGGTACTTGGGCCTGAAGCCCAATTAAAAATTTATGAGATTGGTAGCCTTTAGCTCATATTTACAGATCGATGATAAATTCGTAAGTTAGTTTTGGCAATTTAGTTGATAGATTTAATTTTTTTATAATTACCAAGAAATTATCATTTTTATTTGATTGATGATCGAAACGTGAGATAATGATCAATTGATGGATATCAGTAATTAGGAGCCTAAATAGGCTTATTAATGATATTAGATGGTTAGTAAATTTTCTCGGAATTTTTGGAATTGAAATTCGATTTATCGTGATTTATCTACATTTTTTCTATGAGATATTTGATTTTTTAAGAAAATTATAGGATGATAAAAATATGAGTTTGATGATACCAAAGAAAATTACTAGTCATAAGGATTCCGTAGGTGTATTTTTCGGAGTATTGGTTGATTTTTAATGGATTTTTAAAATTTTATTAGAAATTATAAATAATATTTATTTTTATTATTAAATTTTTATTATTATTATTATTATAAAAATATTATTATGTTAATATTTTAATTTAGTTCAAAATGACATTAACTTTGTTATTTTGACCATTGATGGTCAATATGCAGCCTAGTGTTGCTGTTTTGCCGAGTGAGAAATGCAATGTCATTTGTTTCGAAACGACATCGCACTGGCCTAAAACCGGCTTCCGCCTGGGCAGTCCCAGTCTCGCCCAATTGTTGGTGACTTAATGGGGTAATAACCCGTACGGGGTATTCTCCCTCTTCCAGTGTGTGTCGAGTGCTGTTTCTTGCTTAAAAACGTTCCTCTCCCTCTCGCGATTATCTCCTGACTAGTTTGGTGCCAATTTTGGCCTTCCAACGGCTGGATCTAGGTAATTTCTTTACCCAGAACTCTGGGTAACCTAAGCTTTGAATTTCTCATTTTAATTAGTTGAAAACGGATGAAAACTAGAGGGTTAGATTCATAAATAGTCTAGATTCGTTTTGGTGTTAATTTGGTGGAGGATTCTTGCATGAATCGATTTGTTGCAATGTTTGGAAAATTAGGGTTTCATGGGTTTTGCAGGTCATTTGGAGGTTGAAGATGACCTCAGGCAACATGTTGCCCGAAGTCCCTCTAGTTGATAGGTAGTTGGCTTGGTTATAGACAGTGTGTAGTTCGACGGATGATCAGATGACATGTAGTACGCAGGTGAAGGTAGGCTCGGTCCGAGCTTGAGGCTCAGATGAGGCGGGGCATGTCCCAATGGGGACACGTGTCCGTCTCGGGCAGGTTCAGAGTCAAATGTGGTGGTGCCATGTGGAGGTCTGTCAATTATTGGATTTAATAAAAATTCCAGAAAATAGAGAAAATAGATAAAAATAGTAGAAAATCGGGAAAAATAGTAGAAGGAGAGAATTTCTAGAAAATTATGAAAAATAATAGAATAAATTTGGAATATAATGGTACCAAATTTATAAGATTTAGAGTTGATTTGATTCGTGAAAAAAAATAATACAAGTTTCGGATTAATTAGGAAAATAAGAAAAATTTCCAGTTTGACCTCGGATTCGATTTAGGATTGTAAATGTGAGACTCAGCCCGTAGGGGGGGGAAGGTTACCCAATCCCATATCGGAAAGAGCGAGGGAGGTCTTAGGCTTATATGTGTTGTGTGATGGTATCATTTGTAACAAGATGCATCTTGTTACAAATGATACCATCACACAACACATATAAGCCAAAGACCTCCCTCGCTCCTTTCCGATGTGGGATTGGATAAGCTGACCCCCCCTACGGGCTGGGTCTCACAATCTCCACTCCTTATAGACCTCGTATCCTCACGAGGAAAGCTCAAACGTAACTGACTTGGGCCCAAACTCACGGGCCCAAACGTGAACACACAACACGGCCCAAGCCCACCCGGAATAAGGAACGAGATCGGCTCCGCTACTATTTGTCACGACTCGGCCCCCGGACCCTTGGCCTAGTGGGCTCGGACGTGTATGTATGCGTGATGGATCACAACTGCAACGCTAAGTTGTGCTTATATATGTTGTGTGAGTGGATCATTTGTAACAAGATGCATCTTTTGGGCTATGTGGTTAGAAGCCCAACTCAGCTTTGCAGTTGTGATCCATCACGCGCACATACACTTCTAGGCCCGCTGGGCCGAGGGTCCGGGGGCTTGGTCGTGACAGTAAGCAATTGAGTAGAGGGTTCAGAAGTATTAATTTATGTATTTTATAGCTCTCTAGTATTATCAATTAAGAATCAAATGTCGATATATATAGACAGATACCTATGAATGCAGGATATCGAGGAATCGATCCAGGAATCAAGTGAGGGCACTTTGAACGTCAGAAAACCCATGATTGGATGGATTCTTTTGATTAATTGCTTGAGTCACTGGTATAGTCATATTAATGTGCTAATGAGTAAAAATAAAATAAAATAATTGCATGAAATCGTATGTGTGCTTAGATAGAACGCATATCTATAGTTAAACGAAATAACGTGTTGAATGCCTTGGGTTGCTATGCTTGATATGAATTGCATTATCATAGTGTAAATGGCGCATCGAGTTGCATCCAAAATTGTGAGATGAATCACGCATTACAGCAACATGGGGTGACCCATGCGACTCTTGAGAGCTCTTCGAGTATAGTAGTGAGGCATGGACTTGTCGAGTGTTATGCACGTCCCATCGAGACATACCAAATTATCATATGAGATAACTAGAAACAAAAGAGGTTAGGAGTCGCATGAAGTGCCACTAACGAATCTCAGCCTATTCCTAGGATCTATATAGGCTGAGAGTTATTGTTTGCCCAGTCACGATCGTGAATGCTTGTAGTGTTTCGAGATTTTCGTATCTATTGACTGTGACTGTGTTTATTTGACTCGTCAATGCTTTGAATGTGTACCAGTATGTCACTATGCTAGTGTGTGATTGCATGTGAACTACTATACTTGTTTTCCCATCCTCTCACCTGGCCGGTTTCTACCAGATCTCGTGCTTGACCAGGAATGGAAAAGTAGATATGACCGTGGTCTTCATCATAGTCAGACAATCAACTCATCGAGGATACCGTATCGTCAGGTTATTCCTATTGTGGACTCCAGCATTATATGTACATGGCATTGTACTCCCCTAGGTTGTATTATTACATCATAAATGATTTATGTAAACTGGAAAGCCATAATTTACTATAGAATTCAAAGCATATAAGATTAAAACATAATTTAATGTTTTCCGGACCGCATCGTTGTTGATAAATAAATCTGTTTTCGCATGATTGATTGTTCATATTATTACTACTCTGCTATTTATTATTTCTTTCTAGCCTTGTAGGCTTATTGTATGCATTGCTGGATGCGATAGCAGTGCGTATAATGGGCCTACAGCAGTTGTCATGTCGTGAATTTTGAGGTCCGGGATGTGACATGTCTGGCATGAGGTTTTCAACTGTAATTCTGCCCAAGGTAACCATGAAGACCAAAGTGCTGGTGAATCACTCACAAAACAACATAAATACATTTCAAGTATCTTATTCAAAGCCTGTGTTTATCCGTCTGATTGAGGATGGTATGAGGTACTAGTAGATAAAGTTGTACCTTGCACCCTATGCATCTCTTTCCAGAATTTATATCAGATACAATGGACAAAAGAATACTAGGTGCCTGGATAATCTCAATCACAAAAATAAAAGCGACAGACTAACTTGTGACTGGAGTAAATAATCAAATGAAATGTCCATATTTAGATAGTCTATCTATTACCATAAAAATTACCAATTTTCCTTTTAAAAGGGGAAGACTAGTAGTAAAATTACGCCCTTTCTCATGTCTTTTTTTTTAAAAAAATTGCTCATAACACCAGCATGTCCACCCACTATAGAAGAGTGAACCTCCATAAGAAATTATTGTTTCAATTGAGAATTAGTAGGAAAGACAATCCTATTGTGATAGAAAAACAAACCATCTCTCACAGTAAATCCTACAAAAGATAAATGATCTTTCCTCCATTGAACATACCATGCCAACAACTCAGAATTATTTTTGTTAGCAAAATGAATCCAAGCAATAATATCATGAAAAAACGATGGAAAGTGAAAACAAAGTACATAGAGACACGAGATAAAGCATTTGCAACCACATTGCCTTTTCTTGCTCTATAAAAAATATCGAAATCATACCCCACTAGTTTGTATAGCCAACTCAGATTGGGGGCAATCCATATGGCTTTTGAAAGACATCGTCAAAATGCTATAGTACATGCACTAGTTCTGGTGGTTGTACAGGTAAGTCCTATTCAATTGATTCATCCAATTCCAATAAAAGTATGATATAGTTGCATCAGTGGTTGTGGTGAGACCCGGATATTTAAATCGATGGGTCAGATTTTGGTGTTTGGACCTAGATCTGGAAGAATGGCCCAGTAGCTGGAAAGAGAAGGATTTAAACGGAATAAAACCCTCCTGTTAAACTATTTGGGCTTACGGGATGAACTTATTGCTAAATAAAGTGAGAAAAAGGACATATTCTTTTCGGAGACTCGAACTAAGGGTATTTTCGAAATTTCACCTTCATTTCTATAAAACCTTCATTATATCGTTTAAATATAAATAACCATCAAAAATATTTTTAATACTTTATTAGAAAACAAGAAAACTGAAATAGAACCTGAATCTTTTTTATTTACGAAATTTTGTATTAATGTCATTTTAGTTATTAAAAAGGAAAAATAAGAAAATAATCATTATGCAAAGATTATGAGGAAATCTAGGTTATTAAGGACTCAATTAAGATTAAAGATCAGATACCAATATATGAGAATTTTCTTGGATTTTTTCGAAGGTACATATATAGGTATTTAAGGATTTTCTAATTATGATTTTGTAGTATTATATTTATTATTACTTTTAAAATTATTAGAAAAATAATTTGATCATATTAAAGTGTTATACTGTTTTTGAGGAATTTATTAGAATTTTCTGGATATTTTTCAAGGTATTATGCTATTTATTAGGAATTTGAGTTAACTTTTGAAAAATTAAAAATATATTTTAATTATTATTACTATAATATTATAAAAAAAGGAAAATAAATATAATATATCTTAAAGTTATTATAATATTATAATTTTAGGTTCCGTCGTTTTGATCCGGCTGCCCTAGGGTTGGAAACCCTAGTTCTTCTCCCCCATATGATGTTGTTTTCTCCATACCCGAAATTCCATTGTATTACCTTGGGGATTAGTCATCAGCTGAACCATTACCCTTCCCTACACGTGCCAGAGATCCACCTGTCAGGTCGCCCAATCCACATGTGGCCAGAACAAGTCCGACAAAGGAACACGTGTTGGTATAATCCTCAATCGAGCCCGAATCTCTCATTCTTGGTGTGTGAAGACCTGTGAGTGACGAAGATGAGTTAACTGTAAGAGAAATTAAGAGGAAATTGAGTGTCGGCATGTTGGGTGGCTTTTTCCCGGAAATTCGGGCGCCCTAATCCCTTGAATTGATGGTGTTGGATTTGATTAAAATGAATAATAATGGCTGGGTTTAACTCGTATTGATGTTAGCTTGCTATTTTTTAAGTTATATGGTGTATTTGATATGAAATTGAAAGATTGAGCAAAAGGGGGAATGAATTCTGGCTAGGGTTCTAGGGACTTCCATCGGACTGGAGGTTAAGGATGACCTCGGATGACCTCGGATGACGGGTCGTCTGAGGCTGTCCAGACGACAAGTCGTCTAGGAGAGGGTTTAGGATACTAGTTGTCCACCTTAAGCATGAAAGACATGCTGTTTAATTTGAGCATGACATACATGTAGTCTAGAACTTACCATGAATGATACATCGTTTAAAACAGGGATTAAGTGATATGTAGTTCAATATGAAAGAAAACGACGGGTTGTTTAAGGCTAAGAGGATAGGCTTAGCCCGAGCCAGAGGCTCAAACCAGCCGTGGCAAGCCTAGAGTGAAAGACGTATCAGCATCCTAAAGGTTTGGCTGTTGTGTTGGCATGCACTCATACTGCCACATGTCAATATCTGAAAAATTAACTGGAAATTGGCAGAAAATAGGAAAATATGTCAAAAATTTTAAAAAAATAGGGTAAAATTAGAAATAAATAGAAGAAAAATATGGAACAATTATGAAAATTACTAAAAATTGTGAGAATTTTAATGGTATCAAGTTTATTAAATTCTGAAGTGATTAGATATGCCAAATAAATCAAAGAAGTTATTAGAAATATAAGAAAAATAGCAGAAGGATCGAAAATCTTGTTGAATTAATGTTTAGGTAATATTGATATGATTAATGGGTTGGAAATGTATGGTTAAGGAATTATGATTTGAAAGGAGAATAATAGAGAGATGAATCTTTTTATTTAGCAAGTGCAGAATTAGATGGACAAAACCAATCTTCTCCGGAATCGGATCCCGAAGAAGAAGTGTCGTAAACTGTGAGTTGTTGGTTGTGTGTGCATGCATAATATTTTCAATGTCTTCATTTAATTAAGCAAGATATCCGAACAATTAGAATCATATGAACATGCATATCTAGTTAAGTTTTGATGGTTGCTAACTACATAATTCACATAGTTGCTATTTTGTATTGTGTGTTCATTTAATAATGATATGAAAATAGCATGAGTCTGTATAGGGCAACCTATACAACCCTTAAGAGTTCTCCAAGTCTGGTAGTGAGGCGTGAAGACGCCAGACCACGATGAATAAGGTTAGACGGGTTTTATTAATGAATGCGCATAGATTAACCATTTCTTGCAGGTTTCAGGAATCAATTAGGTGGAGCTACCACCACCTAATGATCCGACATTGTTAGTAGAATTGGGTTTTAGACAAATATCTAATGGATTGTATAATTGCCTATAGGAGAACATAAAATGAGATAAGTGCAGTTAGGTTACCACTGACAAATCTTAGTCTTATCCAGGGCCAGGAATATAAGAACCCAAACCCGGAAAGCGGGCCCTTACCGCCGTGAAGCCCGGAGAAGCCCAACACGTGGACCAATCCGAACTCCACAAGGCTATTTTGACTTTTCAAACGTAAATTCCCAAAAATAAAATTTAAAATATTTACAAATTATAGCATGACAGATAAGTACGAAATACATGGCACAATAAATAACGGAGTAACATTCAAAACAGCGGAAGTCTTTTATAATAACACAAGACAAACAAGTGAAACCATAACACACAAGCCCCAAGTATCTGAAAACGAAACCAAAAGTCCAAACAATAAATATTCAACAGTGTGCCAATAAAACCATACATGTGCAGATGCTATAGTCCCAGCGAGTAGTCCTGACGCTCACACTGAAAACAGCTACTGATCACGATCTAGTCCTAGGAGGGAAAAACAAAGACGAAGTGGGTGAGATTTTCGAGAATCTCAGTAGGGGACAACAAGATGAACTTATCAAAGGAGATGAGCAACAAGTTGAACTTATCATAGGAGAGGAACAACAAGGAACTCATTAATTCAACGCTAAACCTATGAATTCTCAAAACTTTAAATTTACTGTTTAGTTTATAAAATGTTTACTTACTGGACCCGTAAACAACATAGAACTCAACAAAGGTCAATTGGAAAACATGGACAGACTGCAAATCACTTCCCGAGTAACCCCCGCTAAAGGGAAACCGGAAGCCCACTGGTAAGTTTTACATATATACTTTTAAAACATTTACATACATAGCCCCTTCTACTAGTGTTGTCCGAGACTAGATTCATTAATTAAACTTTATACGTAAAAGATCAACTAGTCCTCTCAGATCATCCTGTGAAGCAGGGAATATACAACATCCATACACCTCCAAACAGATGAGTGTCTCTCCGCTTACTCTCAGAGATCGACCACTCACCACGCTTGGCCAAACGGAATCCAAGTGACATGAAAACTTACATACTTTAACTTACATATAAAGAAAACTAGTTTAACTTTCAATAACTCTGGAATACCATATTTTACAATTAAAACTCCACAATACGATACCGTTACAGAAACCTTAAATTACAATAATTACTTTCTTACTTTACGGGCAATGATACAGAATCAACCCAATTTACACAACAAATCAATCAAAGTCTATTTGATTGATCATATGAAATTTTGGAGATACATTATGAAACTTTATGGCTATGTACATAAGAGATCAATGTTATTTGAACAATGGACCAATCGGATGGGCTCTGATGGGCTATACAACGAATCAATCAAAACCAAGGTAATACGGATTTTAAGATAAGGAAATACTCATAATGGGTAACATACTGTAAAGACCCTACCTTAAGGGCTGAAGAAGAGGAAGCGATACTCTTGCCCTTGTCCTCAACACTTGCCCTTCCTAATAACACAACATTAAGGTTATGCTCAACATACGGATATTAACCTAAACAATACGATTTAAAATGACTATAACTCAACAACGACACATCAAATGGAAAAACGGATTAGGCCATTGCGATCAGAGCATCGAAATTACCAAACGGGGAGGTTTTATTTTTTTGGTCAACAGTCAACAGTCGGTCATTGGGCGGCGGCCGGAAAAATCCAACTTCATCCAAAACCAAAATTTTTTACATCAAAACGAAGCTACAAACACCAGGAATACGAATCAGAAAACCAAATTCAAAACTCACCTCTGATCGGCCAGAATCTACGATTTTCCGATGCAAAAATCGGAACTTCCAACCTCCGATCTGCGTGCGTCCATGGTTCGATGATGATGAAACCAACGGTCAGTTGCTCATGACGATGAGAGGAACGCAACGATGTAGACGGTGAGACGATCGGACGGTCGGTGATGATACCGAAGGTGAACGACGATGGTCAAGGAGAGTAGAGGCAGAGGGGGGAATGGTAAACTGGCTGGAGAAGGGGAAGGGAGGCTTTTTATTCAGTGGGTGACGTGACAAAATTTTGCCACGTCAGCCCCTCCCAGTTACAAGTCTCACAATGAAAGACCATGAAAGTATGTCAGGCCAAATCATGATATATGTGTTCACCTAAGAAAGGATTTCATAATTGATTAATTGTTTTACTTGTGTCTGTTGATTTATCGAGTTATGAATATACTTTGTTTACCTCATTTAATTATGGTTATTTTATAAGATATGTTAATTCATTTTGATGGCATTGTATGTTCCCGACTACTCACCTGGAAAGTTTTTGTCAGATCGTTAGATCTGGGCATTGTAGGACCTTCTTAGAAGGCTTGATCGTCAATCGAGTTCACATCTGATCTACGGTCAATTACATGTAATATTAAGTTTGTGGTTGTAGTGTATGCTACGCCTATTCTTCTTTTGGGTTTCTTATAACATCTTCCTGTATATAGAGTTTGTATGGTTGCGGTTGGGTATGTTAATGTACATAATAAAAAATATATGAAATTAAAATCGACCAATAAAATGGCCAAGTTCTACTCAAACAACACTAATGTATATTAAAATGCCGCTGCCATTTTATCTATTCTTTTCTTCCACTATCATTTGTAAATTAGCCTTATAGACTCATTGAATACAACGGGCCTACGGTGAATTGTTGAATAGAAAATCACTCCCTAGAATGAGCAGATAAAACGTTGGATTGATTCTTCACAATCAGTTGCAAGAGTTGTTGTTGCTCTACAAACATTCTAGTTTGATCGGGTAGTGCTACAATCAACGAAGCAATATCTGATTGCATTCTAGAGTGAGACTCCTTAAGTGCTATGCCATTATCTAACATATGAAATCTAGTCTGATACTTTGCAATTTATGCAGAGCTTAACGAAATGCACTAATAGAAGGAACTGCAAATGCAAAGAAGAAAATTATTTGATTATTACTGACTTCACGATAGCCAGGAAACCTCAAAACAACGAGAGAAGAAGATGAGAAGTTTATAGAGAAAAGATGAAAGAAAACATAATAATTCATAATAGAATTCACACTCATTCCATAACATCCTAATCCTTTTTATTGGTTATTATAACTTCCTACACATTCTTCCTTAGTGGTAAATCTGTAAAATAATCTTTTAGCTTGCATAGTAGAGTAACAACTCTTATGCTCCTACGTGGATGATGACCCGTATTTATGTTGGTTATTTAGTCCATTATTCAGCATTAATTGGATTGAATTATGGGTCATTTTATTAATTAAACATAAGCTCTTGATCTATTTATTAGATGTTGTTAAGCAAGCCGATGAACAAGTTTTTAGAATTGAATGTGTTCTAAGGGAGTGGTACATGCAAAGTATGAGGGAAACTCATATTAAAAGAATCAGACTTGAGTATACGTGGAGTACAAGGACTATGTGTGGCTTCTTAAGTGATTGACTGGTAGGACTGTGGGATAATTGAAGACAAAAGCTCAATGACCGATGGTACACCCACAATGACTAGTCGAACTCAACTGATAATCAGCCTGAGGGAAGAGCAACCGGTTGTTTCACAATTATGACCGGTTGGAAATTTCACGGGGGAAAACACCGACTTAATTTTAAGTACGACCGGTCAGATCATGATACTATTTAAGTAACCCACGGTTTCTGTTTTTATTTTCATCGAAGACTAAACGTTTTTAGTTATTATCTTCGAAGTAGCTCTCAATCCGTCAATGATCAAGATTTTGGTATGCTTGTTTTGGGTTTTAATTAATTTCAAGACTATTTGAATTAATTCTTTCTCTTCATCTTCTGAAATCTTAAGTTGTTGACATAAAACTGGCATTCAAATCCGTTGTGTCTTGATTACAAGTTCTTAAACCTATTTCTAATCTTGATTAACTAACAAACCTTACCAGTTTATTTATAGGTGAGTTTATATTGATTCGGAAAAATAGTTGAGCTGTAAAAACATACTAGAAGTCCTAGGGCAATTGCTGAAACTGGGTAGAATAGGAATATATCTGTCAAACCTAGGGTTCATATTAATTCGGACAAAATGATTTAGAAACTTAATTATCATAGGAATATAGTTAATTGGGAGTCTGAATTAGCTCTAATAGTCTGGGAAGATATTAAGAGATTGAAAGATAATCAAAAACAGATTATAAAACATTAGAATTGAACAATAGTTGAATTAATTCCCAAATTATCTAACAACTCTAATTTTGATCTCTAACTAGTTAACTTAGGTTTTAAATTTAGTTTAATTATAATTCTTTATTTGATTCATTTAACTAGAATAGTGGATTAAGAGAATTGATTGATTTTAAATAAATTTTTCTGTGTGATTGATACTTTTTTAAAAAATTATATTACTTGTTGACAGTCGTGCGCTAGTGACTAGAGGTAAATTCAATTTATACTAATAATTTTTTAACACTGTTGCCAAGGAAATTACATTATAGCTAATAATTTATCCCTAATTCTTTTTCTAAATTAAATTTCTTGTCTTTTGTTTTTGGTGTGTAGAACTGGAGAATAGGTATAACTTAAGGAGCAAGAAGTTTAACCTAGAATCCTTTTTTGGATTGAGAAGGCTATACAAAGACTCAAGCGGCTCAAGTTATCTAACCAAGCAATGAACCACTAGAACCGTGTTGCTGTCAATGAAGGTGATAATGAAGAGCCAGCACTGATAGGGATTAATCAGCAGCCAAGGTGTAGAACTGTCATGGACTGCAACACACCAATAGTTGAGACATTTGGAGACAACATCAGTAGGCCTGCCATCTAGGCTAATAACTTTGAGATCAAGCCTGTAATGATCCAAATGATGGAGAACCACTAGTTCCTTGGGCTGGAAAAGAATGACCCAATGAAGCATGTGAAGATATTTTTCAAGCAAACAGACATATTCAGGTTTATTGGTGTATCTCTTGAGGCAATCAGATTGCACCTTTTCCCTTTCTCCCTATCTGGAAAAGCTACAGAATGATTAGAAAATCTGCCCACTAGTTCTATTACAACAAGGGAGAAGCTTATAAATGCCTTCTTATCCTGATTCTTTCTAGTAGCAAAGACTTTCCAATTGAGGCATGAGATTAGTAATTTCAAGTAGTAGCCAAAAGAATCATTATATGAAGTGTATGACAAATTCAAGGGGCTTTTAAAGAGGTGCCCTCATCATGGTATTCCAGATTTCCTTCAGTTTGAGACTTTCTTTAGAAGGTTATCAGAGATACACAAGATTATGTTGAATGCTTCTAGTAATGGAAACATCTTGGATAAAGAAGCTCGAGAAGCCTTCAAATTTATAGAGAAGATGACATTGGGATGACAGACTTGGAGCACAGGTACTGATTTTTTATAGAATTCCAAGGAAGCTGGAAGTAGATGCTATTACCAAGCTGACTGCAGAAGTGGTTGCTATGAGACATGACCTCAACCAAAGCAGGGCACGAGTGGCAATGGTGAATTAGAATCCTAAGAACCAACCTGTTTTGGCTCTCTATGAATGTACTGGTGAGAATCACAATAACTATCAGTGCCCTATGAATATTGAAGAGGCCAATTATGTTAACAGTCAAGGGAAGCAGCTGTATCACTTCAGAACCACTTATTATGAAAATCGGAAAGTCCATCCCAATTTTTCTTATAAGAATAATAATCCTAATTATTGTCTGAATCCCAATCAGAATAAAGAAGGTTATAACCCAGGGTACCATCAGGCAAACCAGTCACCACAGCCTGTGGAAAAGAAGAGTGGGATTGAAGATTTGATGTAACAGTTCATTATGTTGGCTGATTCCAAAATCAAGAACTTGCAGACACAGGTGGGACAACTTGCACAGATTTTACAGAGTAAACCACAAGGGGCATTGCCATCTGATGCAAAGTCACCAAAGCAGGTTATAAACTAAAGCTAAAAGGGTTATACCATGACCATAACTAAGGTGCTTATGGGAGGACATTGGTGGTGAGACAAGAAGAGGGATTCTGCAATAGTAAAAAGACTAAGTTTGAGGAGGACATTGGGAAAAGGGGATGGCAACATGGGTATATCCCTATAATGATTTGCTCGCACTCCTCCAGAATTGAGTGCGACGGATCACCGACCAGTCGTACATTTCTTATGATCGGTCACTCCCACGAGACAACATGCAGAGTAGCCATCGACCAGTCATACCTCAGCAATGACCGGTCGGATTTGAAGGGATCTAAATGTAAAAGGGAAAAGATAGGTCATATACCCAACATGACTGGTCGAACTTAGAGAAAGACCTGCCGTGCTACATCAAAGACCGATCATTCCTTTCTCGGACCATGTGCGAAGCATAACTGACTTGGTGGACCTTCTAAACGACCGATCGGAAAAGTCTAGGATCCAAGGCTGAAGCCATTTTGACCGATCGTTCACTTAGAACAACCGGTCATGGTCCCGAGTTAAGGCTTTAAAGCCTTTGGTTCCTCCCTTTCCAGTCGATAGACACCTACTCCTTTCCCTCTCAAAACACATAGAAGCTCCACTTCTCTCTAAAGCCTAACCCAGCCACCATCTCCCTCTCTAAAATCTTTCAATAATCCTTTTACCCCATCCTTAAACACTAACTTCCAGCCACTATTTTAAGCATTAATATGGTGAGAATGAGGATTGTGTTACGGGATCCGTCGCGTCCCCAATTCCGGTCAAAGAGAGGATGGGCTTACTCTTCAAAGTCTCCTCCTTTCATTGATTTTGACACTGAGAGGTTCACCTTCATAGAAGCTGAGAAGTGGTATGAGACACTCAGAGTGTGGGCACTTCACCAAGGAAAGTTCTACGATTTCAAGCCATACACAACAATGACCAACAAATACTACAGTACAGTCCCTCACTACGAAGACTTAAGTGAAAATTTGGGTTGGACTGATTTTGCTGTTGGAACTCCTATTGAGGCTTGCCTTAACTTAGTATTTGAGTTCTATATTAATTTTCCTGATGCGATAGAGATGGTTCGTCATAGATATGTGTCATTTACTCCTACTGTGATTAATAACTATTTTGATTTGGATTACCATGAGGAATTGGATATTGAGGAGGAGGAGCTAAATTTTGAATTGATTAATTATGTTTGGACTGTTGGTAGAGAAGTATAGGAGCCACCAGGGGGTACTATTATAGTGACTAATTTTTCCAGGGATGCTAAATTCTGGCCTATTTTTATGGGACACAATCTGATACCAACATCCCAAGACCATGAGATTAACAAAGAAGTTACATTATTACTGTATAAGATAGTTTTGGGTACTAAGGTGGATGTGGGGAAGATCATTCCCAGAAAGTTATCTACTTGGAAGGAAAAGTCAAAGAATCATTTGCCTTTTCCTCATCTCATTACAGGTTTATGTGTGGAGCATAGAGTAGAATTTCCTTCAAAGCCTTGGTTTTTTATGTTAAGACCCTCATCCCCATTTATTGTCGCTTACATCAAGCGAAAGATTAGAGTGTTGGATGAGGAGCCAATTAAGAATTGGACTTTTTTGAGTTGGTATCGGCAATGGTATGGGCCTGTTGGGACTACAAGTCCCCTTCCAACATTAGACACTACACCTTTACCCACTTCAGCTAGGCGATCATAGGCTTCTTCATCATGCATAACTGATGAGGACGATGAGCTAGCATCTAGATTGGCTACTATTGAGTTGTAGCAGCAGACGTTGGCTGATGAGCTACGAGAGGTGCGGGAGAGTTAGCTGTAGATGGAAGATGTGCATATGAGAGCTGTCCGATTCCAACAAGATAGTAATAGCTGGCTGCACTCTTACTTTGTTTGCCAGGATCCGGACTTTCCTCCACCACCACAGTGGGGCGATGCAGATGATGCAACTAGATTATACTAAGTATCAATTTTTTTACCTTTTATTTATTGTATTTGTTTCTAATTTTCACATTGACTTTTGATTTTATGGTTATTCAGTATTTTTATTTTGTTTATGTTGTTGTTTTAGTATTATGGATTCTATCTTTTGTTATGACTTATGTCTATGGGAGTCCATTATGCTTAAGTTTGAGAAGATTGTCATTCACTCCTGTTTATGAATTTAAAATGCTAGTTTGGCTTGAATGGTGATTGACTTATGATTAAACTTGTATTTGATTGATGATCTTACAAATTAAGAGTGACATTAGGTATATATTAAATCATACTTAGAGAAGCGAAGTAATGAATCAATTTGTTTATGTTGAGGAGAAAACCAATGAGGATTGGCAGTATTGGTTAATCTATTATGGCTGGTTTGTATTTTGCAGGCTATATTAAAAAGATAAATCAAAATTGTTCTGAAAGTATTAAATTTGCGCTGAAATTTTTTTTGGATTGCTATTTAGCATAATAGGACTTTCGAGCTACACCTCCAGAGCTCCAATAAATATTCAGGTTGACTTATTGAACTAGTGCATGAGTATGAATTGTTCTAAAAAAATCCTAATTCTCTTATATAAGTGTTGATTGGGTATAGTTAAGACTGTGAATTGATTTATCAGTGTAATCGACCATGGCATTGGAAATTTATTTTTGAGAGTGAATGAAGATCTCTGATGACTTTGAGTATGATGTCTGTTCTTGCTTTGCTTTCTGGTTATCGAGCTATTTTGCTAAGGACTAGCAAAGTTCTCAATTTGAGGAGATTTAATGATCCATATTTGTATTGGTTATTTAGTCTATTATTAGATATTATTTGGATTGAATTACGGGTCATTTTATCAATTAAACATGAGCTATTGATCTATTTGTTAGATGTTATTGAGTAGGCCAATGAATAATTTTTTAGAATTTAACATGTTCTAAGGGAGTGATTCCTGCGAAGTATGAAGGAAACTCGAATTAAACAAATCAGACCTGAGTATATGTGGAGTACAAGGACTATGTGTGGCCTCTTAAATGAACAATCGGTCAGATTGTGGGATAATTAAAGAAGAAAGCTCAACGACCAGTCGTACACCCATAATGACCGGTTGAACTCAACTGATAATTAGACCAAGGGAAGAGCGACCGGTCTTTTCACAGTTATAACCGGTCAAAAATCTCATGGGGGAAAACACCGGCTTAATTTTAAGTATGACTGATCGTGGTTCCATGTATGACTGGTCAGATCATGATTATATTTAAGTAACCCACAGTTTATGTTTTTATTTTCATTGAAGACTGTATACTTTTATTTATTATCTTCAGAATGACTCTCGATTCATCACTGATCAAGACTTCGGTATTGTCTGTTTGAGTTTTAATTAATGTCAAGACTATTAGAATTAATTCTTTATCTTCATCTTCTGAAATCTTGAGTTGCTAATGTAAAACTAGTATTCAAATCCGTTGTGTTTTGATTACAAGTTCTTAAACCTATTTCTAATTTTGATTAATTAACAAACCTGACCAGTTTGTTTATATGTAAGTTTTAATTGATTCAGAAGAACAATTAAGTTGTAACAAACATATTTGAATTCTTAGGACAATTGCTGAAACTTAATACAATAGGAATATATCTTCCAAACCTAGGATTCATATTGATTTGGACAAAACAATTCAGAAACTTAATTATCATAGGAATACAGTTAATTGTGACTCGGAATTAACTCAAATTTAGGAAATCTGGGCAATGCCGGTATCGGAGGTATCTTAAGAACTAATCAAATCTATTTCATCTTCCGATAACTACATTGGTTTCTATGACCCCAACAACATAGAGATAAAGTTGTCCACAAGGCTATCTAGCTCACCACACAATTTCTTTCTAATCTTAATAATACCAAATTCATTTTCAAGGTTGACTCTTTCACTGACCGGCTTCTTCATTTTTAAAATTTTATTGGAGATTCCAAAATACTATTAGTTCGATCTCAACCCTTATTTCTTTTATTCAGGATGTTTTATTTTGCACTCACTATAATCTCTTAATAGTTTTATTTTGGCACTCACTTAAATCTCTTAATAGCGTAGCTAATTCATTGACCACGAAATAGTAACTTTCCTGTGAAAAATTTTGTGCCTATCTTTAAGATTTTTATCTTTTTTTAGGATAATATCACCTCTTCTTTTGTCTCTACTATTCTGTATAATTATATGGTGAAATTTCTCTAGCCAAATCTGTTATAACTATTTGCTTATGTAGTAAAATTTAAGTTATAAAAAAAACAATAATTTCATGAAAGGTCATTGGATTGAAATCATTGCTCATTTATCTTGACATTCATTTTACTCGTCCCGTTTGTCTTTTGTGATGACCAGACTATAGCTGGTGACAAAAGGATTATATACAAACCAAAGTACAATGATTTAGAAAATAATTATCTCTTAATTAAATATACTATCTTGAAAACAAAATTCAACAATATCTTTATATAATATGAAGATTGTTGCTTTCTTAAGGTTAACATTTCTTAAGGTTAACACAGTAACACATTCCTTATTTACATTAATGAAAAATATTTCTGAAATTAGATCACTGTTCTACTTTATCAGAAATTTAGTAGAGCACAAAAGAGAGAAGAGAGAATTTTGAAAAAGAGTAGTGGAGAAAATACATGAGTATGAGCAGTTCATCCTTGGAGGCTTATGTAGCTTCGTTAATGGATTATTACATTTATATATAATAAATAAACTCTTTCAACTTTTGACTCTGTGTAAATTAAAAAAAAAAAAAAATGCTAAAAGAAACAAGAAGTAAGCCAACCCAGCGTGTTTGTAATCTGTGAGCGACCAATAAAAAGCCCAAAACCTGTAGTCCATTATGTTAAGAAATGTAAAGACAAGTTTTGAAATAATATAATGAGTTGCTTCTTCTCCAATGTGGAATAGTTAATAATCAAAGTTTAAAAATAAAAGACAAATCTCACTAAAGGAGGAGACAACAGAATGCTGCCAGTCCCGTTCTTTTCATAAGAGTACCGACTATATTGGAATAGCATATCACTTTGTTGGTGATCAAATACAATGCTTCTCATGCTTACTCTATGCCGCAGTTGTTGATATATCAATCAAACCGTCCAGAAACATGAATTTTCTTCTTTTTCCAGAGTGTGTGTTGTTGATTTTCATACTATAAGGTGAGAGAGTATTGTGAAACTCTAGTCCCCTGAGCATATGGCATTTCCTTGACCAAACGTCTACACTTGAATGAGCACCGAACTCAGCCTCTTGGTAATTTACTTCATAAAAACTATGGATTGCTCCAGTCTCTGCGCACCTAATATACAAGGGCTGTGGAATTTTCTAGCCGACTTTTATTCATTTAATGCTTAGAGAAGTTGAGGAGTTATCTCACTTTGTTTTCAAGAGAAGCAAGGATTTTAGCATAGACCAACAGAAACTAGAGCTACAGGAGCAAGAGCAGTATTATCAGTTAGTAAGTGTAGTTTTCGTTGACCTCCTCTAGACTGGGACATTGCAACACAGTTTCACAGGAGGTTTTGGTTTTGGTTTTGGCGAGGCGTGAAGACTAAAGAGAGCATGCAAGGAGAGGGTTTGGTATGGGGCCTACATTGTTTGAAGGAAGGAGGCAAATGGCCCATGGCAGTGTCTCCAAGGGAGTGAAGAATGGACTGACGTGAGCCTCATGTTAGTTGTCACTGTTGGGCCAAGATCCTCCAAAATGGTCCTTGAGCCTACATTCTATCCATATTTGAGTCTATGTGGGCTCGGGTGGGGGCAGGTAACAAGGGTTCCACATGCCATCATAACCACCTCCTACTACAAACCATGTGGCAATTCAATTATACAGAGCACCTTCTCTAAATTTCACCTCTAATTAAAGCATAAACACAGCAATCATGGTTAATTCCAATGTGTCTCTTGCTCGTTTTAGTACGTCACACAGATATCCAAACTTAGTTGTACTTGTTTGATCAGTTCCTAGACAAACCAATAATTTCTTGCTCAAGAAACAGGCTCTCGATACGTCGCGAAAAAGGAACAGTCCATGTAATGTACTTACAAAAATAGGTTTTATGCATATTCATGCCCCATCACGCTATTTGGAATTGTCTTCTGCATGTCGTCCCATCGCTATGCTTGTGTTTTTCAAGCCTATCGTACACAGATTGCATCAATCATATCGTTCTAACCATACAGGAGACCTATTTGTTGAGAATTGGAAGATCCCTATTTAGCATTAATTGGATTGAGCCGTGGCTGTGGTAGCATCAAATTATGGCTTTAGCAACCCCAGGTGTCGTATTGTGTTTATTAATTTATTTTCATTTCTACAGTTTTTGACCTCTCGTTATTCTTCTACTTGGTTTTATCATTCTCTGCTCTCTCCAAACTGTGAATTAATAAATACATACGTAGATAGTAACTCAAGCTGAGAGTGAGAAAAATGGACCTTCGTCCGTTTCTGGCATGGTCAAAATGGTGGACCTAATCCACAGCCATATATATATATATATATTAATAGATGCATCTTAACCACAAAAGCTCAAACTCCTCCACGCAAGATCAAGCAAGCGAAAATGATGATGAGCTGTCTCTCACTTGGGCCATACTTGCTAAAGCAAACAGCAATTAGAATCCCAAAAGGAGAGAAGAAAGGTCCTCTAAATCTTGGGGCGGATTTCTCCATATCACCCATTATGCACTTCACCAACCATCTGTGCGCATATATATAATACAACACTTCCTGCCGTCAAACATAATGATTAATTAAAAGAAAGAAGAAAGAAAAAAAGTTCCCATCTCTATTGCACTGCATGGAGGAGAAACATTGCCTTCAAATCTTGACTGCCTAATCCTTTTGTCAGTCTCTCCTTTTCCTGAAAGAACAGTCCATTCTTTCAACTACTAAATGTCGCTGATTAGGTGTGAGTTGAGTTGAGTATGAACGTGGCCTCCCTTAGGCCGTGACTTACAATAAGAAATTGGAGTAGAGAATTCACCAATAGCAAATCAGGTAGCTACAAACTAATGGCGGAGCATCAGTTGTTGCAAAGCAATAATTGGAATACTTGGTTGCTTACGTTACTCATCACTAATAACTATATTTTTGCTCTATTTTGTTGGGTCTTTAATTAACTGCACAAAAACTCAGAGTTGACCAACAAGTGTTTCGCTCCCCATTTATAATTGGTCCTTGAGCTGTTCAGATTTACGAAGCCCTTGAGAATTTCGTTATGAATAGCTAGGCAGTAGAATGGTAGATGACCGGAACTGTAATTGGGCTGTCTAGGTTCATTGAAATGCACAGATGCTTCCTGTTTCACTCTCAGGACTTTTGGTAGTAACGAAGAGATTGAATCACCGTAAACATTAGCATCAGACTACCATCAGATGAATTATCTTTAACCCCAGTTGGAGATAGTCATTTTTATCGAAAATAACAATTTAACAATATAGGCCCTGTGCTGATCAGAAAAAAAAACAAAATTAAAAGGAAGAACTGAGGCATAAACTATCGGTAATACATCCAAAAAAGAGCACAAATCCTGCAGGCCAATGAGTAAGGTAGCCATCCATGGAGAACTCCTATTTTTTACTAAGTTATCTGCCTCCTCATCTTGCGGCCCTTGGTAGATCTGTCAAGGGAACTTGAGAACAATAAAACACTCTATTCCAAAACTTATTAATGGCCCTATTTGTGTTGTAACCTGTCCAAGATTATACCTGCTAGTACCATGCCACCAACCATCAAAGGTTTGACTTCAAGTCATAAAAAATGCTACCTTTTCTGCCAAGTTTCGAACAAAAATCAAGCAGATGTAGAGGGCCTTTGAAGGTTAAAGAGGGAGAATGTGGCCGACATGGGCTTCACAGAGTTGATATGGGGTAACAGCGGCAGGAAGCATATGGACCCCAAGGGGGTGGCTCAGTCTAGAGTTTCAAGTTACTGTGGCACTTTTGTGGGTCACTTTGTTTTAGCCATTTTTCAACAAGATTCGCTGTCGGTGTTTTGGCACTTAAAAACACTGCTTCAATCTCTTTCCGTGGAGCCTTAATTTTGTTTCTACTTACTACATGATTCTGATATCTAAAATAGAAATACTAGAAGATACAACCTTGTAACCCCACGCGACATCCTAGCGGGTGGAGCACACATGGAATCCCTCCTGGAGGGATAGCCCATGAGTGGTGTAATGTCCTGACCCGATTTCAGCATAGAAATGTGTGATGTTTGTGGGACGGTGCAGAAAGCGCGTGGACATTAACATTTGTATGGCAAAACTACTCATTATTGTGCTGAGGAAACCTTGTCTCTATGGTCAATTTTGTCATTGTCAGTCCTGTGATAACTATATATACGATGGATCGCTTGAGACGTTCCACACTGCACTACTAAAATCCATTTTCTCTCTAAGAAGCTTCAATCCAAAGCTTTTCTTCTTCCACTTTCTATTCCTTTCAAGCTCCTCAACAACCTTTCCACCTCTCTCGCTTTCTAATTGTTTCCATTTTTTGCTCCCAAAACTATTCTTTTGGGGAGTTGGCTTGCTGATCCGACCAATTTCAGCTGGGAAACAACTGTTCTTCAGGAGGAAAACACAACAACAAATTAAGATGAGGCTGTTGTCCAGGAAAGCCATGTGCAACACTCATGGACAAGATTCCTCATACTTTCTCGGATGGCAGGAATATGAGAAGAACCCGTACGATGAGGTCAGGAATCCTACAGGGATCATCCAAATGGGTCTCGCTGAGAATCAGGTTAGAAATCCATAAACCCAAATCAGAAAAAAATACATAAAGGAAAAACGTGCAAAAACAAAGAAGAGAAAAAATGTTCCTTTTTTGGGGGTTTTCTCTGTTTTGGACCAAATAAATTATCTATAAATACTGGATCAGAGTTGTCATTTTGCGTATCATTCTTGAGATGATATATGTTGTTACCAGCAAAGCATTGTATCTTACGTGTTTCCATCTTTTTACTTCCAGTTGTCGTTTGATCTCCTCGAGTTATGGCTTGCCACTAATCAAGATGCAGCTGGTTTTAAGAAAGATGGGCACTCCATATTTAGAGAACTGGCTCTGTTCCAAGATTACCACGGCCTCCCGGCATTCAAGAAAGTGAGAGACACTATTCCTTGCCGTCAATTTATAACAAACGACATGATAATCATGTCTACAAGACACAGTTAGCTAACCCTGCTTCCAACGCTTTAATTTTCAGGCATTAGTGGAATTCATGGAACAGATAAGGGGAAACAAGGTGACTTTAGATCAAAACAAGATAGTCCTTACCGCTGGTGCAACTTCTGCCAACGAGACCCTCATGTTTTGCCTCGCTGATCCGGGAGAGGCTTTCCTACTTCCCACCCCATACTATCCTGGGTACGGAGCAAATTCTTTTCCTGTTTTCTGTACAAACAATTGTGCTACATCTCGTCTAAAAAATAGCAAGTTTGCTTTTTTTAAAAAAAAAAAATTATATGCATGAGATGCATGTCTCTAATCTTATTTTTTACAATTATTGCAGATTTGATAGAGATCTCAAGTGGAGAACTGGGGTCGAGATTGTGCCAATTCTTTGCACAAGCTCAAATGGATTTCAAATCACGGCACCGGCCCTTGAAGAAGCGTATCTAGAGGCACAGAAGCGCAACCTGAGGGTTAAGGGTGTCTTGGTCACCAACCCTTCAAATCCATTGGGCACTACGATGACCCGAAAAGAGTTAAATCTTCTTGTAGATTTTATAACCAAGAAAAGCATTCATCTCATCAGCGACGAAATTTATTCAGGAACCGTTTTTAACTCACCAAGCTTTGTGAGTATAATGGAGATTTTGAAGGATAGGAAGTGCAAGGACTCTGAAGTTTGGAATAGAGTTCACATTGTCTACAGTCTTTCCAAGGATCTCGGTCTCCCTGGTTTCCGTGTAGGTGCAATTTACTCCAACGATGAGATGGTTGTATCAGCAGCTACTAAAATGTCAAGCTTCGGCTTGGTTTCTTCTCAAACTCAATATCTTCTCTCTGCTCTCCTCTCCGATAAAAAGTTCACCCAGAACTACATTTCAGAGAACCAAAAAAGGCTCAAACAACGACAAGAAATGCTGGTAAAGGGCCTTGAAAAGGCAGGTATCAGCTGCCTGAAGAGCAATGCTGGACTATTTTGCTGGGTCAACATGAAGCACCTCTTGAGCTCCAACACCTTTGAGGCAGAAATTGAGCTGTGGAAGAAGATTGTTTATGATGTAAAGTTAAATATCTCTCCAGGCTCCTCTTGCCATTGCACCGAGCCCGGCTGGTTCCGTGTATGCTTCGCTAACATGTCCGAAGAAACACTAGAGCTGGCTATGCAAAGACTGAAATTGTTTGTAGATTCCATTGCCAACCAAAGCAGTCACCATATGATGAAGGTTTCAAGAAAAAAATCCCTCACCAAGTGGGTTTTCCGGCTATCGTTTCATGACCGCGAGCCTGAAGAACGATAGTCTGGTCTGCATAATGGTGGACATAAAAGTAGACACTATCCCCTTTTTTTGCCAAAATATTTTTTGGTAGATAATTTTGTTTTTATTTTTTCAAATATACAAACCAGAATGTGCACTCTGTCCTATCATGTGGACTAGAAGTGTCTCTAGCTTCGCTTTGAAAAATTTGTATTAAAATTATCGTAAGCATATGCATATGCATATGCATATATGTTTATGTATATGGTAATTCTATATGACTATGGAGTTGATATGATGATGAAGAATATTTTCGTCATATTTCTCCTATAAATATAGATTACTATTCGTACCACTAAATGGATACACTTGTGACAGTATGGACGAGGCGTCGTCGGCCATCAAAGTACTGTAGTCGAGAACTCATTAATTGCTTCTCAACCGACCTAATCTATGATTGGAGGGACTGTTTTTGACGTCGTGTATGCCTGGTGATTAGGGGACTTGTAATCCTTCGTCAAAAACACAATACTGTAACTTTTGGTCTGACATATGTAGAATTAGTTGGAATTAGAATTAACTTAAGAAAATAAATATAATTGTTATTTATCACTACCAATCCACGCCCATTTACCGTGATTGGAATAAAAAAAGAAATGAAATAATTATCATATAAATAAAAGAAGTTTAAGTAATATTATATTTGATTAGAGTCTATCGTTTTTGCTGCCATATAATTAAGGGAATAGTTGTCATTAAACAATTAAATTTGATTAATATTGGGACTTCGTATCTCGAGAAGATAAACTCTTCCTACATTATTATTCCGTTCATGAGGATAACACTTACTCATTTTAAAACTAATTTTATATTATCCAAATACAAAATTCATCAAATCAATTGTTTATTTTTCGTAATACTAATTCCCTAGTGGATTCCAAAAGGATGGATACACGGTTGCGTTGGTCAAAAGGCAGCAGAGAGTCAAAAGTCGTACTGCAAATGTTTCGGTGCTAGGGTTTCCAAAATCGCAACCAAACAAAAGACATACCGAGTTGTCAGCTGAAAACAAAATAAAAAAGAAAAAGAAAAAAAAGAGTGAATATTACTGTTTAGTTGGTTCCATGTCTTGACCGGAGAGGCAAAGGAGATACTTAAGGAGGGAACTATGCTTGATTGTTTTATTTATTTTTTATTTTTTATTTTTTACACTTTCTGTTTTGTTTTCACTTACTTTAACATCTCCCTCGGATTTTTATCATTTTATTTCGCAGAATTACTGTTTTATTTAGCTAAAATGAAAGGTAACTAAAAAATGTGCCTTTTTAAATGGATCCATCGTTTACATACATTTGGCCTGCGTCTTACATTTGAAGTCAATCTCGAAGGCAGGAACTAAAGAAACTTAATCATCTTCAATGTTCAATTATTAACCTCACAGATTTTATTTACTGGGACAATTTATATTAATAATAATGGAATTCACTAATAATTTTGTAATCTATTATTTAAATAATTTTTTCAATCAGAACTAAACTATTCATATAGAATTTATCGCCGTCAAATTATCCGAATTAACAGTTTATGTTTGGGTCGGAATCCATATGGAGGATTTTGTTATGCTTAGTTTTGTTTTTTATAATGATTACCCGGACCTGCTCTGCTTCCTTATGAGTGCCTATGTGGGAGTTCATATTTGCTTTGCATCAAAAGTTCCGGCGGGCTGTTGGTTTCTTTGATTGCATCATAATGATTGTCTTGTTAAAAAGATTGGAAGAATTTGTGTATTTCAGTTCCCCTCCTTTTTAAAATCTAATTCAATCATAGATAGACCAGCCTTACATATATAATTGTGTGTGGTGTAGAACAACTAACATATGCATCGCCAAGATTTATACGATCTTCAGTTTCAATTAAAAGGTTTTATGATCTCTCAGATACAGATGATCTTCAAGTGATCTCAGATCAGATTAAAAAGTGGGCAGACATGTGATGGCGCACTTATTTCGTCGTTGAACATATTGTTCCGGCAATTTTTATATGAGATGATGTTCTGATATGATATACTTTAGTTGAAAAATATATTCACGTGACGGTTGCTATATATCTATTGGCACACCTAGAAAGAAACAATAATGGGGGAATACTGATATTCCTTTCAAAGTATTAATAATAATACTAAATTAGTTGATTATTCTATTAAGATAAAACAAATTACACATGAATTCAAGATTAATTGTATAGTAAGACTTATCTGATTAATCTGATTTATTTATCTTTAATCCAACGTCAACTCTCTATTTCAAAACAAAAAAAATTACACTCGTTCAATAACAATGTTTCTAAGATTTGAAACCCACATTAAAGTTTAACACGAGTTTATAGATAGGATAAGATCTTTGTATAAAAAAGATCTGTGAGCCTCGATTTGAATCCTAGTTCTTCTAGAAAGAAACTATCCCAACAAAAATTAACTTCTCAATGAAAATTTGATTAGGTGAAACCCACCATGATGAATTATGAATCGATTGTCGCCCACACAGTGGGCAAGTTGTTTCTGGATTACTTAGTATTTTATTGACTCCAACAAGCCCCTTCCATGTGAGAGGTTGGGAGAGACAAAATGTGGCCAATGTATGTAGTTTTTTAAAACAGAAAATATAGAATGGATTCAGTTTTTAATTAATGCACAATAAATGTTCCTTTTGGTTTTTCCTTGATATGCGGCGACTACCTGCCTAAAACTACCCATGATCCTTTCATGTGATTGGCAGTTTGGTGGGTTAGTTGTTTGTATGATAAGATTTTAAAATAAGATCAGAATTTTGGTCGATTTGGACGTCCTTGTTGACTACTCTATAATCTATATGCTAATGCATGTGCCATATATTAATATTACTTTTTTTTATATTATTATGTATTATGTATTATGTAATGAGAAGAAAGAAAAAGCCACAAGGGAAGGATAACTTGTATTAGCTATTTTCTTTATTTAATGTTCTTCTAACTAACATTAACTCCATTGCTTGTACTTAATCAAACGTCAACACGGTTTCAGTTAATAAAGTAGGGCTATTGGTATTCTGAGATTCTGGGCGGTTGATGGACTTCTATATGAATGGAAATATTATTGATCAAATCAAGTAATGGTTGATCTAATACTCTAAAATATTTTTGGTTAGCATATGTCATTTAAACCCGTATGATCTTTTGTCTTCATTAATTCCTTGCAAATCACTCATATCTGTTTGAAAATTGAGAGAGTACAAGACAATTAATAAAATATTTTTAATTCAGCAAAAAAAGTATTTAATGTTGTACATTAAATATAATGCTTCAACTAGACCCAAAAATGCTACAACTATGAGTACAACCAACTAAAACTTATGTTTATATGAAGACTTACGATAACAAGTACAATCCAAAGTAAATAAAAATGTCATTTATGCTCAGTAAAAACTGATATAGTAGTTAAAATTTTAATTCTCTAAGATTAAGTTGACTATAGAACAGCTTGAGGTTCCTTTTCATCAAAGTAAAACCAAAACAAACAGAAAAGATGATTCAGTAATATTTTACTAAAACCCGTCTTCTTAAAGATTAATCAGCACCTGTATCTTGATTATTACAGGCATGGCCGCTTAGTGTAACTAAGACAAAAACAGCCATGTAATATTAATATAGCTTCAAATGCCAACACTAATAAATGTAATCAGACAAGACAAGAAGTGACTAAGAAAGCTTGCGCCCACAATTACTTGCACGTCAACATCACGGAGAGACATTAACCACGGCTAAATGTCGACTCTGCTAATAACACATAGACACTGACAAAATAGGGCTTGCCTTATTGTTTTACCTGCTCCAATCAATTATCAGAAGAATTATTAGATACCCTTCCAAGGGAAGCTAGTTTAATTTACGTAATTGTAACTAGTTGATTCATCTCTGTGAACCCCTAGAATATAAGTCGATCGTTTTTCCATTTGAAGGAATGAAGGATGACAATATTGAGTTCAAGGGAATGGGTTTCATGTGGGATTCACATGACCAGATACCCAGCCTAGCACATGCGATTTTAGGGAACATAGAACACCTGCTTAAAACATTTGAAAGGGTCAAAAGATTAGGGTACACAGGGATCCTTCACACTGTTTTTTCCCTCCCTTTCTCTTGGCATATTCAAGGAGCAACCTGGTATGCATGCCCTTTGGTGATGCTCGTATTCAGGGAGACCAATCGGGCCATCTGAACGTGACTCATCACCCGCTTAACGTAGTAGTCTCTTACCCACTTCCCATACCAAAAAAATCTATGATATCTTAAGTTTGGCCCATGTTGAGGGGTCCAGACATAGATTGTTATCGTGCTTGAAACTTTTCCTGAATGATTGAGAAAATGTAGATGATGTTTTGTTTTTATATGTCGCTCATGTTGAGAAATGGTCGAAAGAAAAGGTACACAGTTCGCGCTTTCTTTATGATTCTATGTAGTTGGTATTCGGGCCAAACAGAACACGTTGTATTCAAAATTGTCAACTCATGAACAATATGATTAAATATCAAAAGAATGAAATCCTGCTGCCTTGGATTTCTTTCGAATGGTCCTCTTAATTGTTCGTATTTTTTTGTTTATAAATAAAACGAAGTTGATAAGAAAAAAAAATTAATGGTAAAGATTCATTTAAGATGAAATTCAATAAAAAAAAATTCTTAAAGTTGGATGTAGGTAATGGCACATGAGCAATCTTACATTTGTTGGGAGTAAAATAAAGGAGAGGGGTAAGGAAATGTCACACCCCGGTCCAACATTTATAATGCAAGAGTGTATATGTAAGGACCCAAACCCGAAAACTAGACCCTTATTGTCGTGAAATCCGGACAAGCTCAATACGTGGACCAATCTGAATCCCATAAGGCTTAGAAGACTTTTCAAACACAATTCCCAAAACAAACGTATTTAATATTTTAAGAATTGGAGCATGTCAAATTAGAAACAGACATCTGGCATATCATTGGAGTGAACAAAATACCACAGTGAAAGTCTTTATTTAAATAAGCAAAATATCCAAAACAAAAGACGGGTCTATACAGTCACAAGCCCAAAATCACAAACTGGGCTTAAAGCCCGGTACATAAAACTCTAGCCAGAAACGTAGTAAATGCATAAGGATATAATAATAATCAAAACATCAAAATGAGTCAAAAAGGAAATGGCAGAAAAAAAAACATGTAAAATGTGCAGGTGCGATAGTCCAACTAAGTCGTACGAAGCTCACACACCTCAAAACGCTGCCTACAACTCACGAACTACTCTGAAAGGGGGAAATAACAACGAATGAGATAATAATCTCAGTAGGAGTCACCATATCATATGTTCTACGGGAAAACAGAGGCACATACTAAGAAGACAAGAAATGGTTTACTATAGGAACGATGACGTAATTGATGCAACTCAAAGAATATAGAATTCATGCATTTGTTTTTATAATATAAAACATAGTTTCAGCCCAATAGGTTATAACTCATAAACTCATAATACAACACGACTATTAATGCCTACCAAAACCTATTGGGATGGACATAATCAGTCACTCCTCGAGTAACCCCCGCTAAAGGGAAACCGGAAGCTCATTGATAGTGTTAATTTATATTTTGTAGAAAATAATAAATACACACGTAACCCCTATTGCCAGTATTGTCCGAGACTAGGCAGAGAAAAACAACACGTATTATACTCGTCTTAATACTCAATACGAACCAACCTGCGATGACGTGGCAGACAAATGAAGACAACACCCATACAACTCCCGAATAGGCGAGCAACTCTCCCCTATCATTGGGATTCCGTAAACTCACCTCGCATTGGCCAAGCGAACATTTATTAAGATAGATATCATACAGAATACAAAATATTTATTAAATATCATACTTATTTTAAACTATAGTGTAAAATAATACGTTTTATGAAAACTATAAAATATGTTATGCATCAAGACATCCTCAAGTTTCACCATCATATCTCAACTTATAGTTACATTAAGCCAATAATTATTGTTTATAAAATCTACTGATATTATTCTTTTGGGACCCAATATAAATGTAAGTAATAAGAAATAAAACTCCTTAAATTTATTTATTTATTCTTTTCTAAGCCCAAAAACTAAAATTTTGATTTATTACGCAACAATTAACCACAAGCTATAATTTATAGTTAACATGTTAATATTATTTTTTTTTTCAATCAAATCTTTGGATCATAGTTTTCAGGTATGTCGTAAATGAGAAAATATATTTTTCTAAACTCGGGTTTCATTATCCTTAATAATTAAATAAAAGATTAATATTGAGCATTTAGGAAACAACGAATACCTTTTAATTCTTTTATTTTTTTATTTTTAGAGAATGGTGTGCCTTGAATGCTTTTATGATCTATTTTCATTACAGCTGCACTTCATGCCTTCAAAGCCTTATGCGGGAGCCCATGTCTTATGGCATTTCTGATTTACAAATGGCGAAGGAGAAACCTATCAGCATTTGACACAGTGGAAGAATTCTTACAGAGACATAATCATCTCATGCCTATTAGGTATTCTTACTCCCAAATATGGAGCATCACCGGAGGCTTCAAGGACATTGGGGGAACGAGGCTTCGAACGAGTGTACTAGGGAAAGCTCCGCAGTGGCCATTTTGCAGTAATAAAGGTGCTGGACAAGTCCAAGGCTAACAGACAACATCTTATCAGTGAAGTTGCTACCATTGGAACGGTTCATCATGCTAATATAGGACCTCGATCTTCTTGGGATCCACCAATACTCCTCTGGCTGACACAACATATCCCAAGAAACCGACTTCTCGCAACCAGAACTCGCACTTAGAGAACTTGGCGTATAACTGCCAAACTCTATGTGTCTCCAATACCATCCTCAAATGCTCGGAATGCTCCTCCTCCAACTTTGAATAAATGAGGATGTCATCAATGAAGACAATCACAAACCGATCAAGGTACTCCCGGAATACTCGGTTTCTCAAATCCATAAACACTGCCAGTGTGTTTGTCAACCTAAACGGCATCACCAGGAACTCATAATGTCCATACCGGGACCTGAAAGCTGTCTTCAGGATATCTTACTCCTGAACTCGCAACTGATGATAACCCGACCTCAATTCAATCTTTGAGAACATTGACGCTCCCTGAAGCTGGTAGAACAAATCATCGATCTGAGGCAGAGGGTAGTTGTTCTTCACGGTAACCTGATTCAGCTGCCGGTAATCAATGCACAACCGCAAGGAACCATCCTTTTTCTTCATGAATAATACCGGCACTCCCATGGTGATACACTGGGCCTAATGAACGATCCACCAAATCCTCCAACTGGGTCTTCAGCTCCTTCATCTCAGCTGGAGCCATTCGATACGGAGGGATGGATATCGGCTTTGTTCCGGGCATCAACTCAATCTCTAACTCCATCTCTCTCTCTGGTGGTAACCCAACTACATCATCTGGAAATACATCCAGGAACTCACTGGCAACCGGAACTTGATTCAACTCCGGTGACTCGGCTGAGGTGTCTCTGACATAGGCTAGAAATTCTGTACAGCCCTTACTGATCATCTTCTTCGAACTAAGCCACGAGATCGTACAAGTAGGCACAACACACCTATCTCCCTCGAAGCAATACTCTGAACTATCAGGTAGACTGAACCAAACCCGCTTGGTGAAGCACTCCATCCGGGCTCGATATCGGGCTAAGCAATCCATGCCTAAGATGACATCCAACTCTTGGATATATCAAGTGGAATCAAATCTGCCTCAACCTCAACTGATCCCATCCTCAAAACACAACCCAAATAAACTTGACTACAGGTCAACTGCTCACCTAATAGAGTTAAGACTGCGATCAATGGGACCAAAGACGACAATGGATGATCTGCACTAATTGCAACTCTGGGACCCACAAACGACCTATTTGCTCTGGGGTCTAATAATACTCTAGCATAACGAGAAAAAATTGTAACAGTACCTATCACCACGATGGGGCTGGCACAAGCCTCGGCGTCGGTCAATGTGAAAAGTCTAGTCGGCCTCGGCTGTGACGGCTGAGTAGACAGCTGACTATCAGAAGGTCTGCCTGGTGCTCTGGATAGGGACCTGGAAGAAGCATGTGAACGAACGTGACTACCACTCAGTCTCGAGGCTCCGAAAGGATGTAAGGCATTACGTCTCGGTTTCAGACAATCTCGAGACATATGGCCGACCTCATTACAGTTGTAGCACTTCCACAAATACGGACAAGGAGGGATGTGATGCTGACGACAACTAGCAGACCACGACATAGATGATCGGCTCACACTATGACTAGAAGTAGCTGGCTGTGACCGGGTGGTCCCGTGACTACCTCCTCAAAAATGGAAAGGTCTCGAAGGGTACGGTTCTGCGGAATGACTCGGTCTAGGATCATGTCTCGTACTATGCTGAATCGGACCTCTACCCGATGGAAAATCTCTACGGCTCTGGCTGTGAGTCTTCCAACTCTGAATCATCTTCTCAGCATCGGTGGCAGCAATGACCAAAGCCTGCATGTCGTAAATCGGCGTCGTGCCACAGTCAATCTGATATCACTGTTCAACCCATCCTGAAAACGACAAGCTAACTTCGCCTCCACACGATCCTCAGCTGGAGAAAATCGAGACAACTCCCTTAGCTCTGAGTCGAACTCCAATACAAATCAGGAACCTTGCTTCACCTTATAGAACTCTGACCTCTTCTCATCCTGGTGAAACTGTGTATAAAACCAGTTATTGAACTCGCCCAGAAACTGATCCCATAACGGCTGCTGACCTATATACCTCAAACTCTCTGCGGTCCACCATGATAGAGCTTTCTTCTCGAATAAGAAGGTGGCCAAGGAAACTTTGTCCTCTTTAGAAATCCGTTAACCCTGTGCGGTCCGACAAACTGTATCAAGCCACTCCCGGGCTACAGCTAGGTCAGCTGTCACGGAAAAATTCTTGCAACCCAACTGACGGGCTTCCTTCAATAGCTTCGTAATCATCACTGGGAGTCTCCCGGCATCTTGCTGTTGAATTGGAGTTACTGGCTACTGTACCAGAATAGCAGGTGCTGCTGGAGCTGGATTTGGCTGCTATTGAGCCATTAACTACTGCAATGTGGCCTGCATCGTGACCAAAATCTAAAACAATGCCGGATCCTGAACCAGCGCGGCAGGGGCGACCTGAGCTGCTTGAGCTACTAGTGCGGCCTGAATAGCTAGTGCAGCTGGGCTTCTAATTCACCTGCACATCGAGCTTGGCTGGCCCGTGAACTGACTCTCCACTCCCATCCTGGCAATCACGAGCGGGAGCGGTACTACGTGTCCTAACCATATTGGCTGAGTAGAGCACACAACAACAGCAATACATAAGCCTAGGAACTTAAACAAACAACTTAAATGATATGACGCTGGACTATGCATGTGCAAGTGAGTTTAAAACATATTTTCCGAAAATATTTTTGAAATCGATTTGTAAAACCATGCTCCGCTACCACCCTTGTAAGGACCCAAACCCGAAAACTAGGCCCTTACCGTCGTGAAACCCAGACAAGCCCAACACGTGGACCAATCCGAATCCCACAAAGCTTAGAAGACTTTTCAAACATGATTCCCGAAACAAACGTATTTAATATTTCAAGAATTGGAGCATGTCAAATAAGAAACAGACATTTGGCATATCAATGGAGTAAACAAAATACCATAATGGAAGTCTTTATTTAAATAAGCAAAATATCCAAAACAAAAGACGGGTCCATACAGTCATAAGACCAAAATCACAAACTAGGCTTAAAGCCCGGAACATAAAACCCTAGCCAGAAACGTTGTAAATGCATAAGGATATAATAACGATCAAAACATCAAAATGAGTCAAAAAAGAAATGCCAGAAAAGAAAACCATGTAAAATGTGCATGTGTGATAGTCCAGCCAAGTCATATGAAGCTCACACACCTCAAAACATTACCTACAGCTCATGAACTACTCCTGAAAGGGGGAAATAACAACGGGTTCGATAATAATGTCAGTAGAAGTCACCGCATCATATGTTTTACGGGGAAAATGAACATGGCTATCAATGCCTACCAAAACCTATCGAGATGAACATAATAAATCACTCCTCGAGTAACCCCTGCTAAAGGAAAACCGAATGCCCAGTGGCAGTGTTAATTTATATTTTGAAAAAAATAATAAATATACACTCAACCCTTACTACCAGTGTTGTCCGAGAGTAGGTAGAGAAAAACAGCACGTATCATACCCATCTCAATACTCAATACAAACCAACCTGCGAAGACGTGGTAGGAAAATGAAGACAACACTCATACAACTCCCGAACAGGCGAGCAACCCTCCCCTATCACTGGGATTCCGTATACTCACCTCGCATTGACCAATCGAATATTTATTGAGATAGATATCATACAGAATACAAAATATTTATTAAATATCATACTTATTTTAAACTATAGTGTAAATAATACGTTTTATGAATACTATAAAATATGTTATGCATCAAGACATCCTAAAGTGTCACCATCATATCTCAACTTATAGTTACATTAAGCCAATAATTATTGTTTATAAAATCTACTAATATTATTCTTTTGGGACCCAATATAAATATAAATAATAAGAAATATAATTCTTTAAATTTATTTATTTATTCTTTTCTAAGCCAAAAACTAAATTTTTGATTTATTACGCAACAACTAACCACAAGTTATGATTTATAGTTAACATGTTAATATTATTATTTTTTTCAATGAAATCTTGGATCATAATTTTCAGGTATGTCGTAAATGAGAAAATACATTTTTCTAAACTTGGTTTCATTACTCTTTTATTCTTTTTTTATTTTAGAGAATGGTGTGCCTTGAACGCTTTTATGATCTATTTCATTACAGGTGCGGTTCGTGGCTTCAAAGCCTTATGGAATCTCTGATTTACAAATGGCGAAGGAGAAACCTATCAGCATTTGACACAGTGAAAGAATTCTTACAGAGACATAATCATCTCATGCCTATTAGGTATTCTTACTCCCAAATACGAAGCATCATCTGAGGCTTCAAGGACAGATTGGGGGTAGGAGGCTTCGGACGAGTGTACAAGGGAAAGCTCCGCAGTGGCCATTTTACAGCAATAAAGGTGCTGGAAAAGTCCAAGGTTGACGGACAGGATCTTATCAGTGAAGTTGCTACCATTGGAACGATTCATCATGCTAATATAGTGCAGCTCATTGGGTATTGTGCGGAAGGATCAAAGCGTGCTCTTGTGTATGATTTCATGCCTAATGGGTCGCTTAACAACCATATCTTTTAATGAATGAAGACAAGGTGCTACAATGAATGAATAATCTCGATTTAAGAAAATAAAAAGCTGAAATTTAAGAAAACAGGACCCCAAAAAAGGCATTACAAGACAAAGCTATTAATAGAAAGCACTACAAGACAAAAAGGAATATGTTACAAGATAAAGTAGATACCTAAAATGAAAATACTAATCTTTTGGGGCTAGTAAGCTAAGGTGACTATCTATGGGAATGGGTGACTAAGTTAACTAGGGAGGCACATCAAAAAAAAGAAACAGAACCGGAGCAAGAAGGCAGCGAAAAGGAAAAGACCAAATATAGTGCATAAAAAGGAAATAAAAAGACCAGAAAAGAATAGTGCATCAAGGCAACGATAAAGAGTTGAGCTTCAATGAAAAGAACAATATAATACGACTCTAAATAACAAGATGCTTTAGAAATAAGATAATTTGCCGATAAAACTTATGAGGCATAGTATCCTACCTCAGGTGCAGAAGAACTGATGGCAATTCCTTTGCTTTTATTGCGTGATCCAGATTCAAAACCACATGAATCAAACCAATATTAGAATATGCAATTACAAATTAGAATTAAAATACGGAAGAGAGGAATCTCACCGTTCCCTCACCGATATATAAAACCAAGAAAACCACTAAGCTTTACATGAACAATCGAGCAGTGGAAAAGAAAGAAGCTTAACACGAGCGTTGGATTGGAAGGAGGAGTGCGCACCAATCAAGAAAGATTGATAGCAGCACAAAATTCAAGAATAGGCTTGCTGGCGTGAAAAATAGAGAAGGAAAAGACAAAGATTTTTGTCTGAAACAAAAGCAACGACAGTGGCTAAGGTAATTAGAGGGCTTAAGAAGGGTTTATATAACCCGACCTCAAAACCCTAATGTGCTCGGATTAACAAACTCGGCCCAAATATACCCGATCGGGCTTAAAAAGGTACGACGAATAAGGCTTTACGGTATAAACGGGCCCGGAAACAAGTTCGTCTCAATCAAAGTGTCAAACGTACACGTGGACGACTATAACAAAGCTGACTAGACATACAACTAGGACATGGTTTCACAATATATGGAATCATAAGTACAATACTATACTGGCTTTCTTTCCTCATGGTTCAAAAGATATACTCAGGGGGAATCCAAAATGAGAAACAAATCCCTAAGTATTATCCCTTGAGGTGCGAGCCCAAACTCAATTGCTCAAGCCCATACAAAAGAGGAGTGAGATCAGTTCTGCTATCATTTGTCATGCCCCAACTCAACAGATCCAAATTTGAGTGTATGCATGTGGAATTACAGGTGCAACATTGTATTCGGTTTTTCTTCTCTAAGACCCAAAAAATATCTTAATGTACATAATTCCACATGCCTATACTTATAAACCCAAGATTATCCCTACTCTTTTCTAGAGTGGGATTGAGGTTCTCACAAGAAATAGAAAACAAATGATAGGGTGAGAAAACATAGAAAGAGATTTTATTCATATTTTTTCTTTCGATATAGTTAAAAAACCCCCAATTTGTGAGAAAATTTACATTTTTACTACTGAATAAGAAAATTATCATTTTATTCATATCCTTTTCTCTTTATTTTGGAGCCAATACCCATTTCTTATACTTTCTAGTATATTATTACAGTACTAGGAGTGTTGTGGTAGGCATATGGTGAGACTTCGACGATTTTCGGTATGTGGGTCCATTCGGTCTATTATTGATGTTTCTTTAAACTTTGTATGGTGAGGCATAGGTGATTTTTCAGATTTTTTTTGTAAGGACCTAATTCCAAATCTGAGTCGAACATTCATCATACAATCCTGAATAGCCTGATAAGTTAAACCATTTGAAATCATATAAGATTACCCCTAATTTTACCCCTTTAACTTGCGATTATTACCTGATTTTTAACTACCTAAGAGTGGTTCATACAAAATACAACGAAAGACTTTTAATAGAAAAAAGAAGAAGAAGAAAGTGAAACGATTCGTTCTTACATTCAGTCCCAAAACCACAGTGTTCGGTTTAAACTGTTTGAACATTCACTGTCCACACAAATCTCAAATAAAAAGAATGCCTCCAATTCCTTTAAATTAAGTAAAAACCAAAGTCAATCAGTAAATTAATCATAAACTAGAAATTATACGGAAAGTGGCTAAGTGTAGAAACAAAGAAAGTGTACACCAACCAATTCGAAAAAGTCTATAAAAGAGTGCACAGCAACAAAACCAAACGAAAATCCAAAGACTCATTCTACGAGTCCACGATGAAGTGCAATGCACTATTACCTAGCAGCTAGTACAAATTCGAAAAGAAAGTCAACCTCGATTGTGAGACCTCGTTCTTCTGGAGACTCCAATTAGCTAGCAGGTATGGTTAGATTATTCGGATTGGTCTAGTTAGGACAATTTGATCAAACAATTAATCAGTTGACCGAATGACATGAACAGTGATTTTGGAGTGGGACCCAGTTCTTATAAGATTTTTTTACTGTAGTTGACCTATAGGTCCTACCTGATAACACTAAGTCATAGTGTGTCTAGTTTTGTCTTTTGTGCATGTGCATATTTTTTGAGGTTTGGTTTTGAGGTGCGTTCGAAGTGGAGATGAGTTGGGTGAGGT
Organism: Passiflora organensis; assembly: GCA_019739055.1. Taxonomy (NCBI): domain Eukaryota; kingdom Viridiplantae; phylum Streptophyta; class Magnoliopsida; order Malpighiales; family Passifloraceae; genus Passiflora; species Passiflora organensis. The sequence goes on along the minus strand of JAEPBF010000087.1, from coordinate 27,875,427 downwards.
GTATAAAAATTATGCAAATCCATTTTGAGCATTTTGTAGACGTTTGAGTGTTTTTAGACCCGGGCTAAGTGGCCTTGAGCTTTGGGCATGTGTTACCACCTTTCTAACCCAAGTTAAGAACTTGTTTGAGTCTTTGTTTCGAGGCCACAATCAGTCAGGCAAGAGACTTCAACAGGTTGACCTGCCAACTGTGGGAATATGAAGACCGAAAAATTTCGAACTACTCGGGCCTTAAAGCACATTTGAGGATAATCTCAATGAGATTAGTGGACCTTAGTCCACGAAACAGGATTGATTTTGGGTTTAAAAGGTGAGATGAAATTATTTTTTAAGGAGATATTAATTTTTAAATTTTTTTATAATTATTAATTTATGATTGAAAAATCATAAAGGGAGTTTAATCAATGGTTTTGGGATTCTAAGACCATAGGATGGTCTATTGATGATATTTAAAGGTGTATAAACTTTTTTAGAATTTTCGGAAGAATATTTATAACTTTAATGATTTTTCTAAAGAAAAAATAAGGATATTTAATTTTTAGTAAATTGTGTACTTATAAGAAAAATATGATTACTAGTTTGATGGATGTAACTAATTACAAGGAGTTTATGAAAATTTTTGGGGTATTTTTCAGAGTTATATGGTATTCATTGTGAATTTATAAAGATTTTATATAATTTAGAAATTATATTAATATTTAATATTATTAAATAAAATAATATTTTGTTGGAGGAAGTCAAAACAACATTGACCAGTGCCGTTTTGGCCTAGGTTGGTCAAAACACAATGATGGTAGTCGTTTTGGCCACCCACGTGCTTATGTGTCGTTTTAGTAAAAACGATGTCGTTTCAGGCACGACCCTAAACGACCTCATTTTAACGCCTGTGGCTGGTGACCTAACGGGATAAAGTCCCGTTTTCCTTATAATCGTTCCAGTTTGTGTTAGGTCTCGAGATTGGTCCCGGCTAAACTGTCCCTACCGAGTCAACCTCGACCATCCTAGTGTAGATTTCGGCCTCGTATCGCTGGAATAAGGTAAGATTTTGTCCGGAGAACATCGAACATTGTTTTTCTTGATATGAACGATTTAGTGGATGAAATTTAATGGTTTTTGTTTGGGTAGGTTCAGATTTAACGTAGCTATGTGTAGGTACACTTTGAATTGATAGTGAATCGAAGGGCTTAGGTTTTTCAGGCAAAACCAGAAACTCAGGCTGCAGGAGGAAGAAGACGACCTCGAATGACATGTCGTCTGAGGTCACCTTGAGTGACAGGTCATCTGATTTTTGAGGTGGATAACATGTAGTGTGTATGCATAGGAGACATGTCATTCGACTGGGTGGACAGGAGGCATTCGAACCTGAGGTTCGGATGTATCGTGGTAGCCTAGGGATGAGCCACTTGTAAGTTCAGGTGTAGGCTCAAGCCATGTGTGTCACCTTATGAGGGTGACACGTGTAGGCCCAAAATGAGCTTTAGGTAGTCCTAGCAGTATCAAACGCTGCCGCATGGCACACTCCTATTATGAAACCCTGAATTTTGAGTCCTATAAGTCCAGAAGCCAATGCAGGTGAAAAAAGACCATTTTTCTCCTGAATAAAAGGATATGTTATGGCCAAAATTTGTAAGGGATGTCTACTAATTATTTCTGGTACTAATTTCCTTTAAATTGATTCTTTATTGATTGATAATTACTTTAGGAAATAAAAACCCTAAATTTAAGGGGGGGATAATTACAGAATTTAATTCTGATAATTATCTTATTTTAATTAAGCCTTTAAGGTAGGTATTTTAATCCCATAACAAGCTTATATAAATAGGAAGTCAGTCACACAAAAATTTTATACAGAAAATACACAAAATTCGTAAGACCTAAAAACCCTACACCTCCCCATTTCTGCTGAAATCTATTAGAACTTCAAACAAGTATAACTCTCTTATCGTTTATCGAATTCCTGAGAATAATAGTTTGTTTGAAAGCTCTCTTCATCTTCTTTCCAAAAATCTCTGGTTTTTTGTTTGTAGGTTAGTTTTTTCTTTATTAAAAGTTAAATCAAATTTCGGCAGAATTGCCGAAATCTGATTGAACTTTAAAATAACATAACTCTCTCATCGTTTATCGGATTCCTGAGAATAATAGTTTGTTGGAAATCTCTCTTAATCTTCTTTTCAACTATCTCTGGTTTTTTGTTTTTAGGTTAGTTTTTTCTTTGTTAAAAGTTAAATCAAATTTTGGCGGAATTGCCAAAATCTACTTGATTTTCAAAATAGCATAACTCTCTCATCCTTTGTCAGATTCTTGAGAATAATAGCTTGTTGGAAAACTCTCTTAATCCTCTTTTCAGCCATATTTTTTTAAGCTTATTTTTTTCTTTGTTAAAAGTTAAATCAAATTTCGGTAGAATTGCCAAAATCTGCTTGAACTTTAAAATAGCATAACTCTCTCATCCTTTGTCAGATTCTTGCGAATAATAGGTTGTTGGAAATATCTCTTCATAATCTTTCCAGAAATATTTGGTTTTTCTTCAGAAACTTAATTTTTCTTTATCGTAAGATAAGTCGAATTTCGACGGGATTAGGGTTCAAGATTGTGTGATTCTGTCTTCAATTGATTTATGTTGTTGTTTCCCTTGTTCGAATGATTGTTTGACATCTATTCATGTTATAAAATCATGAATTCATCTTTTGGAATCTTTTCTATACATGAAATCAGTATGCCCTACCCTTGCCCTATTGTTGCCTATCCTACTTAATTGATAAACCTATTGGATTCCGATCTTATTTTTTTTATTGTATAAGTTATAAACACTTAATCCCTCTTTGTTAGCATGAAATTGCAACCCTTACACCTTGCTAACATGAAATCACAAACTATCTTGTGTCCTATGCTTAGTGCCAAAATATACATAGTTAAATTGGGTGGTAATTCAGGTTGAATCTTGTTAAGTTCTTGGCTATCACATCACACATCAAAAAGGAAGGAACCTACGGTATCTGACCACTAGTTTCTGATAGGTTTGGTGAGTGGAATTGGTAAGGAAATAGGGTATTCAATTGGTTATTGAGTATGCATGCTTAGTTTGGTTTTGTCTTTGCTTGGTGATACTATAGGTGGTTCGGAATTATTAAATAAAGATAAAGGAATAGCTTCTTGTTTAGAGACAAGAGAGGTAGGATCTATGCCTCATCAGTTTCTTCAGAGATCTCTGTTGTTTGTTTGTTGTTTTCAATGCATGCCCTTGTTATTATTGCATGCAAATTGATTGAAGGATATGTGTAAGAATTGCGGATTGAGATATGAATCCTATAGGCTATACCGAACACTTGAGTTAGGTTTTGAGTGCCGGAATTGCATATGATATGTGAATTAAATAAGCTAATTGTGTTCTGACCTGATTGAGGATGCCCTGTTATGATATTGTGCTTGTGCTTACCTGTGTGTGCTTGTAAATGTTTGTGTGTCGGGATCCTATTCCGATGGCCATTCGGGGTCAACACTGATGCTCCTTGGAAGAGGGGAGGCTCTTATTGGTATGGGAGTTGTATGGGTGGAAAACCCCACCATACACGCTCTGGATGACTAGTCCTTGTATGGCTAGAAGTCTTATCCTTGTGTGGAAGGATGCCCTTATCCTTGTGTGGCAGGATGCCCTTATCCTTGTGTGGTTTGGGATACCCTTGTCCTTGTTTGGCTTGGGATGTCTTTTCCTTGTGTGGCAGGATGAATAGGCTTACTGATTAGCTTGTGTGCTAACCTTTTACTCTTTGTGCAGTAAGCCTTGGACAACACAGGTGGAAGGGGACAACCTTTCTTTTTCCTATTGTCGAGAGCAATCTGATGAGTTTTACCTGCCTGTGTATTGATTTTCGGAAGTGTTTGTAGTCCATCCTCAGCTTTAGTTTCGGCCCTATCCCTTTGATTAATTTTTGAATTACGTGATACCCATAGATGTGTAGGAATGATCTAATGTTGTTTGGGAGATTTGTGTTTAAGATTTCTGTAGATCTTATGATGTTGTGACCCTACTGAGATTCTTGTAATCTCATTCTGTTGTATTCATCATTTTTCAGGCTTAGGTACATCCACTCTTCGTGGTACCAGTGTGTGAGATCAAGACTGCACAGCGGGACGATATCGCATCACATTAGCATACATGTTTCTTGATTGCTTGCGCATATAACATGAATTATGATTGGACTATTTTTTTGGTTTTCAAGGTTCCTCCTTGTTTCCTTTTTATTTTGGGAATTAACTTACTGAATGTTTGGATCCTTATGGGACTTGGGAGTTGTGGATTCATTGATTTTATTTAAAGACTTCCACTGATATTTTATTCACTTTGTAAGATACCAGAATACATGTCCAATATCATGCTCCAATAACTAATGAACATAACGAATGTAAATGCGAAAAATCGAGAATTTGCTAAGTAAGCCTTGTGGAATTTAGATACGTCCTGGTTCTTGGGTTTGTCTGAGTTTCATGGCGGTAATGGCCCTAATCGGAGCAATTAATAATAGGTTAGGATTTGGGGTCGTTACGCCTATTAGTTGAAAATTAAGAAATTTTGGAAAAATAGCCAGAAAATATATAAAATTCAGGAAAAATAGTAGAAAATTTCAAAAAATTATAGAAAATACTAGATTTAATTTTGAGTCTAGTGATATCAAATTTGCATGAATTGGATTTTATTTGGTAGGTTAATTAAATCAAACAAGATTCAGAAAATTAAGAAAAAATAAGAAAATCACCTGGCTAGGTCACATGTCGATTGTTAGGTAGAAATGCGTCGAGTTAAGGGGTTGGGAATATTATTTTATGTGTTATTATGTTATATGAATGGTTTATTGAGAATGTGGGATCGTTGTGCGTGTGTGGATTCCTACAATGGTAGGACTTTGAGGAATCAGTCTGGAACGACATTGACAGCCAATTGGGCTTCAAAAACCTGTGATTGGACAGAATTTCTTTTCATTTGATAAATTGCTAGCATGAATATTGATTTTTTATTTATAACAATTCATTAATTGAAATCGTGTATGCGTATGTGCGATAAATGATATGTCGAGTATAATAATTAATATAGTGTGCACTGAGTTGCATGATATGCTATGCAATGCATGATTGTGCCATACTATGATTAAGATGCGTAAATATATAGGGTACATCCGGGAATCAACATCAATATAAGGAATATACTAAGTCCACATAGGGTAATCTATGTAACCCTTGAGAGCTCTCTGGGTCTGGTAGTGTGACGTGAAGATATCAATCACGAGGTAATAAGGTTGGAATGGGTTTTATTTATTTTAATATTAATTAAATTATTAATCAGGATCCTGCAATATGGAGATCGATTAGGTGGAGCTACCATCACCTAACACCCTGGCATTGTCACTAGATCGGGCTAAGCATTAAACTGACATGGATCTACTGTCAGTAATAATGACATAAATAGAAAGATAATGAAGATAGAGTGCCACTGACAAACTCCAGCTCTGTCTCGGGCCCGGATAAGCTGGAAGATATTGCCAAGCCCAAATCACGGTCATATATACATTAAAGAGTCATGTACTTATTGTACTGTTTACGACTGTGGTCACATGAGTCAAAATATGAATGTGTCAATTCATTAAATGCTAGCATATTTTTCTCCACATGTGTTTGATTGCATGTGAAATATTTCATGTATTTTTCCCCATCCGCTCACCTGGAGGAATCTGCCAGCATATTGGCACGAAATGCAGGAATGATAATTAGGAGCTTACACTCAGACATCTTGAGAACGGAGAAATGGATCCAAGGAATAGCAGCACGTACGAACAAGGTAATTTTAAGAGCATCATATTCATAGTGATTTCTCTGAGTTTGTTGAGTATAACAAAGCCAATGTAATGATTTGATTCTTGGGTGTTAAATGATTAAATAAATATTCATCAATGATACCCGGACATCATTGCTTCTCCCTTGTAATACCGCTGCCTAATATATCGATAAATCCTTTTATTGATTATCTCCACTTTAATTTATACTATTAGCCTTATAGGTCTATAGTATGTATTGTCATATGTCGTAACAATATGTATGATGGGCCTACGGCGGATTGTCGTGTGTGATGTTTGTGGTCCGAAGTGTGACAAGGATCCTTAATATCATCAGTCATGCGAGAAGCATATCTGTCAGCCTTTTCTCACGATCTGTCAAATTTGACAGTTTCAACTAGTCGACGAGTGGGGAAAGAAAAGCTCTAGCCTTGTTAGTCACTTGGGAATCGTTCTTCAGGCTATAAACAACCCCTAGGCTTGAATTTGTATAGCTGGAAATACAGATTGGTGGGTGGATCAAGGATTGATGTCCTATATTATTCCTTTCCACTAAAGATAGTGCCAGATTTAAGTTTAGGGAGGAGTACCAGTATTGGCATTCATATGACAGGATGTATATACTTGTGTTGAGAGATTGATGTGATAAACTGACTCGTTCTTACATTCTGACATCTTCAATTGTGTTTTTAAATATGGTAAAAATTAAAATTTTTGGCTAAATAGTGTTGTGTAAAAAGTGAAAATATAGGTTGAAAAGAAAAAATGGCATTTAGAGCAAGGAAGTATTATATTTGATTGTGGCATTAAGATGACTAAATAAATTAAAAGATACTAGTTGAATTATTGATACTTGATTGTTTTAGTTATTATTGAGCTATTCCTTTTATGCTTGAAAATACATAACTGAAAAATATGCTAAAAGAAAAGAAAAAAAATGAAGGCATGAAAGAAAAAAATAAAGGTCAAGCTATCCCGCCTCGGTAAAAAAGGTCAAAATCCCACCCAACCCCTAAAGAACCGAAAACCCATTCAGTAATCACACAAATCCCATTCAACTCCTTCCCTCTCAAAGTCTTACCTCCAAAACTCCACACTTCCCCAAATAAAGGCATGAATGTCAAAGAATTGACAAGACCCTAAGTATTTTTCATTGTGCATCTTATGACTGTGATTAATATATGATATGAATGATGATTAAGTATGATGAAAAGGTGAATTTGTGTTGAATGAGTCATATTAGTCATTTATTCATCTTGAGATGAGAAGTATATAAAATTGAAGAAAATACCAACCACAGGTACTAAGAGACTCGATAAGCCTCAGAATTAGTTCTTTGATAAGAACTAAAAAAGGCTTAAGTTTTGGGATGTGATAATTGTATAAATTATGTAGTTATCTATTTGATATTCATTATGTATTTTTTTATGAGATTCAGATAATAAAATTATAATTTTATACTTAATCTATGCTAATTTGGCTTTTCACTAAGGCTTACAGTTTTTCAACAGAAAAATAATTGAATTAGGTGAAAATCAAATGGCTAACCGACCCTATGAAAATATGGCTACCAATCGAGAGCTTTATATGAGTCAAGATAGAAAGACTGGAGTCAGCCAATTGATTGTGAAATTATACGACTCCTTGCTAAGAGTTTTATGGATCGGTCGAGATCTCAATAGACCAGTCATAAAGATATGAAGATCGATTGTAGATGAGGTGATTCCGTGTCAAAAAAATTTAAAAGGTGCAAGAATGGGAAGAACAAAGAGATGACCAACCAAATGCACGATACTAGATTCACAAATCAATCCAAAATCCTAATATGATTGTTTGAGCATTAACGATAGGACCAGTCGTGCTGAGGAGATATAAATAACCAAGCTAGGGTCATAATTTAATATTGATTTTCATGTTGGAATTAGAACAGAGTCAAGACATTAAGTCTATTTTTAAGTGGACAATTTGTTCTAAAGTATTGTCGCCGAAAAAGTTTGTTTTTTGGATAAGTTAATAGTATATTTATACTTTCGAATAACTGTTTCTCAATGATGCTAGCATAAACACTCATTTTCTCGAGGTGTGAGATGGATCTATTATGATGAGTGCTTTTATTTTATTCTTACTGTTCCAATTGATTTGTTTTTATTAATTGCTAAACACAAGCCAGATCTACTTTTCTTATTCAAGCCGATAAAAAAGTGAGGGATTATGTGAGGGACCGCCGCACTGCACTAGACCAAAATGCTCCGGATTTTTATTTGTTTCACATGTGACCGTCTCCCCACCATAGACCTATTATATACACTTCTAGACATCGGAAATGTATATACTGAGTCTACAAGGCTGAAAAGAAATTCCATAACGAAAAAGAGAAAAATAAAATACAGTAGTATTTTAATGTACAATAATGCTATCCGGTTAGCACTTTCCCATTTTATTAATATATTACATTCATAAAAAAAAACATGCACATTTTTACGAAAAATCCAAATCTGACACCCAAACCTTATGCACGGGCACATATTATGTAAGACTCACGAAGAGAACATGCACTGACTATATATATCATTATCACTCGATATCTTAAATAACTAACCCCATTACCATATAGGATTTGAGTTGTCGAACAAGCCGCCTACAAGGGTCCTGTACACACCAGATCTAAGGATCTGGCAATGAAACTTTCCAGGTGAGTGATCAAATTTAAATATCTCGAAACAATTTTGACAAGCATATCAAATGTGTTAAAGACAACAAATACCAGAAGAAATTCAAATTGACACAAAATTAGCCCCACATCATAACAATTTTCCTAAAATACAAGCATACAATTATACCAATTATGAGATTCAATCCTTAGTGATCACACAAACACATATTGGGCTGGCATGAGACTCATAGTCTTTGCAAGCCCTGGACAAGACTAGAATCTATCAATGGTAACCCTACTCGTTAACATTTAGTCCTTTGACTTTTAAATCGACAGACATTATTATGAACAATAATCTAAAGCCCATTCCACTAACAATGTCGGGTCATTTGGTGATGGTAGCTTCACCTAAGCAATATCCATAACCTATAAAGAATGGTTAATTGATGCGCATTCATTATAATTAAATCTCGTCCAACCTTATTACTCGAAAAATGAATCTGGCATCTCCATGCCTCGCTACTAAACCTGGAGAGCTCTCAAGAGTGATATTGGTTACCCTATATCGATTGACACCGTGTGCACACTATACTTGAATGAATACGACCCAACACAATGACAAACAACATAATAACACAACTATTACGAGTTAATCCTATGATTCACATTTTATACGATACGAACTTTTAAAGGATTAGAAGTCTTAATTTACAAAATTGTAAATAAAACTATGCATGCCCACAAATACTAATCACTCACAAGTTTATGGAAGTTTTTCCTCAGAATCTGATTCTGGGGGGTCTGAACTTGAAGATTCACTTCTACACCTATTAATCAAGAATTCATTTAAGAATCATTCCGCACTATACTTATCCTCAATTCACACTTTTCCAAGTCATAATAGTTGTCTCACATGTAAATCATTGATCTAACGACATTCCCGATTTTTCATCTTATTTTTCCTATACTTGATCTTTCTTCTTACCTCGACACATGTGAGAATAAACCTACGTGAGATCTTTTCCTCCTCCCTATACCTTATAGATTCTTCCGGATGAAATCTTAGAGGGTAGATTATGGAGAAAATTGTTATGTATACATGTTTGCCTTGATTTTTGTATATTGTGCATTATATGTATACTAAGCCTTGGAAGGAGATCATGGTAATGTTTGGGAATGATTGATTGATTATTTGATGTTTGTAAGCATCAATCACCACTGAGAGAATTTGAGAACTCGATGTGTTGGTCAGATGGTTCTAATCCTCAGATAGAGAAAGACCATGTATGATATAAAGTGCATTCCTTGTATTGATGGCAAGATGAGCATGTGTGATATAAAGTTCAATTGGAACAGTTTGACCAGACAATTGACCAGTTGATCAAGTGACAGGGGCATAGAGACCTTAGAGCGAACCTAGTCCTTGTAGGATTTGATCATAGTTGACCCCTAGGTCTTACTCAATGGCTCATCTTTTGTGCATGTGCAATTTTTTTAAAGTTTGTGACAGTTGTGTAGATTCATTTCTAGTCTTTTATGGGTCTTTGAGTGGTTATAGGCCTGTGTTGAGTGGCCTTGTGTATTGTGGCCATGATCATTGGGCAATAGACTATGATCAGATGGTTGGCTGTGTGTGAGACCCTTTGGACCGTCGGTCGTAAATAGGGATGGGAATGGGTCGGGCCAAGCTAAGTTTTTTAAATTCCATATCCAAATTTAATTTTTTAAATTTGGCCTAAACCCAGCCCAAAACCCAATGGATATTTATAAACATGCTCATAATAAGTCTAATGGATTTCAGGGCTACCCGCGGGCCATTTGAGCTATCCATCATTAATTTATTATATATATATAATAATAAATATAATAAATAAATTTTAATATTAGTTTTGATATTTTTTCTAAATAATAATTTTTTTTACACAAATACAACTAAAAAAATTAAATACTCATATAAATACAGTAATTCAAAAATCAGGTATACTATAATTATAGTAGACTAATAAACAACCTATAAAGGTGACAATTTTGTAAACACTATAGCTTTCTCTAAGAACAATTTTGTAAGCACCTCATTCTATAGGATCTAAAGTCTTTGAAAATTGTTAATGCCTTTTTACAGTGGACACCATGAAAGACAGTTACAAGTAGTAAATAGTATGTAGACTAGAGAAGTTGAACCTTGCATTTGGAAATCAAAGATCGGTTGAAAACAAAAGAAATTCCAGGAAACTAGGCTGTCAAACCTTTTCTAGGTAAGAGCTTCGTAATACCGCTATTCTAATTTTTATGAAAAGCGACAAAAAACTAGATTAAAGAGACATGAGCGTCACTTTAACCTAAAAAAAGCATTTGATGTGATGGCTTCAGCGACAATAAGGGTTTGATGTAGCTTTTTTATGACAATAATATTATTATAATTAAATTTTTATTTTCTATTTAGGTAATTAATTTTTGTAATATGCATATGGGCAGGTCAAAAGGGTTTTATAGGAAACCCATACCCTGTCCGTAGCTATTATAATATTTCAGAGTTTGACCCAAACCCAACCCAAACCCAGCCAGCTCATCCTAAATCATAGTTGACCGAGCATGGAATAATCGAGTACCCATGGGTTCGGTCTAAATTGCCATCCCTAGTGGTGTCAGAAGTATTACTATCGACCTTTTTTATACGATCAATTAGATCGGAATGTTTTGACCAGTCACCCTTTTCCTTACGATCGGTTGAATTAGACTGTTCCAACTGGCCAGCTAAGAAACTTAAACCCTAGTCCCCTTAGTTGTTTTCAGTCCATTTTTCCCCTCCCCTTTACCCACACACACCACTTCTCTCCCCGGAGCCCCATTCTCATTCCTCTTTTACTCCCACCGATTGAGAATTGTTTCCTATATAATAAACAACCCCTAACTTGAATTTGCACAGTTGAAAACACAGATTGGTGGTTGGATCAAGGTATTTATAGGTTTAGGGAATTTTCGGATCTTTTGAGGTAATTCCTTATTCATTCATTTTTGTTGTTCTTTGGTTGTTGTTAGTGTGTTTAGAGGTTCAATTGCTTGGTGGATCATTTTGGTGTGAGGCGAATGGGTAATCAAAGGATTCTCGTTCGAGTGGTTGCCCCGTGTTTGTGGAGCTTGTTTTGAGGTGCTAGAGTGTTTGTTGATATGTTAGAGTCGGTTTTTAGTTTTGGTTATATAAGTGTGATTGGTTTGGTTTATCATCCTCATAGGCGACTCGTTTGAGTGAGGCTCTATAGCGAACAATCGAGCGACTTTGTCATCGTAAGAGATAGAAGTCTATTCTTCATACTCGTGCATGAAAATGGTTTTGATTTTAATTAATGTAAAATTGGTAAAATATTTTGTTTTGATTGAAAGCATATATTAACTGTGTTTAAATCATATTTAAGCTATGATTATGTTCTCACAAGGCTTATATGCATGTCTTTACAATATATAAATCAGATTATGCATGATGAATGTGTTTGACCAAATGATAATAATTGTGCATATTGTGGATGCATGTTGAGATGACCCTTATAAATGATTCAGGTTTGTTATGCTATGTGATGACTGGGAAAGCATGAGAGGTTGCTTGCAGTATTGAGGGATTGATTGAGAATGGTTGAGTGGGAACATGAGTTTGAAGATATTAAGTGAACTGAAACCAAGTTAAGAGAACACCTTAAGAGTGTCTAACCGGTTAGACCAATTAGTGGTGACCGGTTGGTGTTGTAACCCCTAAGTGTTTGATTGGTCGCAAAGGCTGATGACAGGTGTGAAGATACTCTCCCTGGAGGAACAACTCAACTTGAGCAACAAATCTCCAACTCACATATAAGGTATTGTTTAGAGAGATTACAGGCCTAGTGGAACATATTAAATCTCTGGCTACTAACATAGGGATTCGAACCACTACCCACTGTTTTTTGTTCCTACAAAGAGTGATTTGAGACATTTCTTGCACTCATTGCTCGGACAGATGGCAATGGGAAAGGGATTTATTATATATTTTAAAATGTATATAAAACCCCACTGACAATTTCTAAAGTTTTTTGTCAACAGGCAGTTGACTGAAGAGCTTTTTCATTTGTCCACTCCGATAGATTTTATTCTAGACTCCATATTGATATATGAGTATAAATGTATATTGATATACATAGGTGTGATGTGATATATATTGTGTTAGAATCGAAAGGTTTAACCTAATTGGGCCGAGAAGCCCAAGGAAGAATTATCGAGTTTAACAGGCCTCAACCATCATTTGGAAGTATTCACGGACATATGGTGTGGTCCATGTAGTTTTGAAGGTAATAATTCAATTTTGGAGGTGTTTAAATTATTATTAGAAATTTATACTAATTAATAATAAATGATCGAAAAATCATTATTGAAGTGATGTTAATGATTTTAGGGTTTTCAGACCATAAATTGGTCTATTCGAGGGTGGTAGAAGATGTACAAATTTTCAGAGAATTTTCGAAAGTGTATTTTGTATTATCGTGATTTTTCTAAGAAGAATATTAAGGTATTTGAATTTTAGTAAATAATTTTTTTATTAAAAAAATTATTTTATGTTATGGCTAGATAATACTATTCATAAGAATATTATAGAAATTTTATTTTTTGGAGTAGTAGGGTAATTTTTATGAATTTTGGAAAATTTTATATACAAATTTTATTAATTATGTTAATATTAAAATAATATTTTATTCCAAGTCAAAATAACACAGGTCAATGTCGTTTTGACCGCATACATCAAAATGCACATAATAGTGCTGTTTTGAGCTAGGGTTATATGTGGGGTTATAGGTTTGCAATACGACGTCGTTTCGTATGCCTTACATACGATGTTGTTTCATCCGTATCCTGTTGCTGATTGAAGCCTTCCTGGTTTCCCTTATTACCGATTATTCTAACGGGATAAAATCCCGTACAGAGAAACCCCGTTTTAGTTGTCATTTGCAGCTGAAAACCTTCCCAAGAGCTTCGACCTTCTTTCACAACCATAACCCAAACAAAATCATGTTGTTTCCGGTTCTATACAACAAGAATCTAGTGAGCCTTTGTCCAGAATAAACCAGATTTTATTTCTCCTTGTGAGCATGATTTGATACATGATAGTTAGTGAAAATGGTAGGGATTTAGTCGGATTTAAGTTATCTTTGTGTTGATACGGCTTTTTTGAAATTGAGGGAGATAAGGAATTAGGGTTTCGCTGGAAAACCTGCAACTCGGGGGTGTCTGGGGGAAGAAGATGACCCCGGACAATGCTTCGTTCGGTCGTCTGGGAAAATTGTTGTTCGACAGGTCTACGCTGGAATAGCCCGAGTTAGATGGCTGATTTTAATATGGTCGCTTGTCTCTGAGCCTTAGGCTAAGAGGATGCATGGCAAGCGGAGGTTAAGCTGCATGTCACACGGTTGAGGTTTGGGAGGCGCCCTAGCAGCACTTGGAGCTGCCAGGTGTCGCACTCACATTGTTCGGAGATTAATTAAAGTCAGAAAAATTAAAAAATTGACAGAAATGAAAGAAAAAAATCGAGAAAAATAGGAGAAAAATTCCTGAAAAATTAAAAAATACTAGAAATCATAATGAATCTAGTGGTACCAAACTTTATGAGATTGGAATTGGTTTGATGGGTCAAATAATTAGTATAAGATTCGGAAAAATAATGGAAAATATAAAAAATGTCTGAATCGATTTTGAGTTAGGTATCGGGTAGAAAAATTTCAAATTAAGGTTATAGATATGTAATTTTATGTATGATTATGTAATTTAGCCTATGAAATTGAGAATCGGCTATGATCTTATGTATAGGAGGATACCTATTGACGCAGGACCTCGAAGAATCGGTCAAACCATCGAAGAATCAAGTGCGGGCTTTCGAACATCGAGAAACCCTTGAGTGGACAGATTTTTTTTATTATTTATATCTAGCATGATTTATTAGTTAAGTTTATAAGAGCAATAATTAAATAAACTAATACGAAAAATGCTATGCATGTGATGTGGTTATTGGTCTTGGGGTGTGCTTGTTGTCATTATGCATGTTATGTTTAAATGACGCATTAGGGTGCCGTGATAATTGTTAGGCATGCAATGCATCAAGTGAATTGGATATATAAGATGTGAATGCACAAGGATAACATGGGGTAACCCATGCGACTCTTAAGATATCTACGAGTATAGTAGTGAGGTGTGGAGACGCCAATCAAATCGAAGCTATAACGGGGATAGGGATGACACGAACAAGTCGATGAACACAAGATGGGTACCTGTAGAGTGGGGTCCTCTTAGGTGGAGCTGCCATCACCTAACGCCCTAGTAGTGTCAGAGGAATGGGCAAGAGGTAAATAAGGAAAAAGGTAAGTCGAGAACTACCACTGACGTATCTCAGCCCCAATCCCGGGAACTCAACAATCTGAAAGAAATTTCCAGCCCGGTTATGGTCTTTTGTGTGTTGATTGCTGTTCTACGTACATGTTATTTGACTATGACTGTGATGCATGCTTTTTTGATTTATCGAGTCTCATCGTATGCCACTATATGTGCTTAAAAAAAATTATATTTCCTAGGCTAGTCTGTTGTTACCCAAAAACATCGATATTCATTGTGTTTGGTTTTATATACTAACTTTAATATTTCTCTCTGCCTTATTATTATGCTATTAGCCTGGTAGGTTCACTATGTTCATAATCGTATGATATAGTGGTGCATATAATGAGCCTACGGTGGGTTTTCGCATCAAAATTATTGGGATCCGGGGCTTGACAACCCAAAGTGGTACTGGAGTTTGTTTCCTTACTTTGGAAACAATTTCTATCTTATACTAACTCTTTGCATGATGTGTTTTCATTTCCTGAGAGAACACTATTGAGTTAGTTAACTATGTTATTTAATACTTATTGAGTGGGTATGTATCTTGTAGACCTACTTCTGTTTGGTCTTTTAGGTTGACCAAATCATTGTTTTGGAAAACATTTTTTATGCTGTGAATTCATTGTCAGACTTGATACCTTCAGAATTTTCATTCCCCGTTGTAGCATAGTATCTCTTGTGAGATCTATGTAAGAACCCTATCAATTCTTGTGTTTCGAATTTAGTGTCGATGTCTATGTGTATTGCATTTGGTCTGTAATGTCACTTCATACCCATTACTTGATTGGGTAATGTATTGATGTCACATCAGTTTGTTATTCATTATGTCGAGGATCATCGCATTTAATTATCATGAGGTTCAAATAATTGTGTGGCACTATACAGATAAGTTTGATAATTTTGTCATGAATTGTCGAGTCAGGGGAAGCTATGAATATATATATTATACTAATCTTGATTTCAGATCGAAAGTCCTGGGAGAAGCAAGAAGGATCGTGTGTTGTATAATCTAACGTAAGTTTGTATTCCCCACACACTATATGAATTTTAAGAAGTGCCTTGGATTAGGTATGGTATACTAAGATTTCAAGTATTATGTATTATGTTTTGAGGAATGCTAATTTGGGGTTAACCGTAGTCTGACTTATTTGTTGGCAACAAATTGCCTCGTTGAATTTTAATTGGAATTGCCTGACTTGCATTAGGATACTACCTTTTATAGGCTGTTATTTTGGTAAGCCGTAGATCCTAACTAAGCAGGAATCGTGAATATATGAGAAAGAATTAGAAAGAATGAGTACGGATTATTATTCTGTATTTGTAAGCATAAGGAATACACACTGTTAGAGTTTATTATTTAGAAATATAGACAATGTAGGGAGTGTATGTCTCTAATTGGGTGTGTTAAGGAGTATTGCAGTTATTAATGAACAAAATTTATAGTATACTATATTATATATGAATCCCATAACATGTCCGGCATTATATGATCGAGTAATAATACATGTATTAGAAAATTCACGAATTTATTGCGAAGTAAAATTTTTGATTGTTGGGTTGGATTACCCAAATGATTAAAGAAAATTTATATGGGGAGATTTAAGGTGAATAATATAATGAAGTAATAATTTTCTTGCTCTAGGAAAATAAAGCATAGGTTTATTGACCTTATACTAAATTTTAATTGAAAATGAGCCTAGAGATGTGAATTTGGTATTGCGATGCATACTGAGGTTAAATCAATTTAGTAAGTAAAATGGAGTAATGAGATTTGTGCTCATGTTTTGAGGAGATTGGGTTATGAAAATCTCATTAGCAACTGCATTCAGTATGAACTTGTGCATCTCTGATATGCCTCTGTAGAAATCATCCAGGAGTAGAAAGTCTAGAATTCCATGATGTGGGAACTTCTTAAGTAACCTTTTGAATCTTTCATAAGCCTCATACAATGTTTCCTTTGGTTGCTGCTTAAAGTTACTGATCTTGTGCCTTAGCTTAGAAGTCTTCACCCCTGGAAAGAATCGGGCCAAGAAGGCATTCATCAACTCCTCCCATGTTGTTATAGAACCAATGGGTAAATTCTTCAACCAATCTGTAGCTTTTCCAAATAAAGAGAAAGGGAAGAGATGCGGCCTGATTGCCTCAGAAGGTACTCCATTAAATATGAATATGTCTATCAACTTCACAACATCTTCACATGATTCATTGGGTCCTCCTTTTCCAGCACAAAAAACTAGTGATTCTTCATCATCTGGATCATAGCAGGCATGATCTCAAATTTATTTGCCTGCATGGCAGGCCTATGGATACTGTCTCCTAATGCCTCAACTATTAGAATATTGTAGTCCATGACAATCATATGCCTTAGCTGCAGATTGTCTACTGTTGGAGCTAGGTCTGCATTGTCACCTCCATTGATAGCATCTAGGTTCTGGTGGTCCATCGATTAGTCTGATAACTTAAGCCGCCTGAGCCTTTTTATAGTCTTCTCAATCGAAAGGTCAATTGGTTCCTGGTGAGGCTTCCTGCTTCTTAAGTTATACTTGTTCTCCAGTTCTACACACCAGAAACAAAAATAAGAACTTTAATCTAGAAAAAGAATTAGGGATAAATTGTTAGCTTTAAAACCATTTTTCCCCGGCAACGGCGCCAAAAACTTATTGGTGTAAATTAAATTAAATTTAATCGCAAGTGTACGAATGTCAACAAGTAATATAATTCAAAAGGATGAGTATCGATCCCACAGGGAAATTTGTTTAAAACTAATCAATTCGCATAATCCATTATTCTAGTTAAAAAAATTGAATGAAGAGTTATAATTAAACTAAACTTAAAATCTAAGTTAACTAGTTAGATGTTAGAGTTAGGGCTGCTAGTTAATTTGGGAATTAATCCACTACTACTCAATTTCAATATTCTGTATTTTGTCCTTAATCATCTTCCAATCCCCTAATATCCTTCCAGACTATCAAGAATTAATTCAGACTCCTAACTAACTATATTCTTACGATAATTAAGTTTCTGAATTGTTTCGTCCAATCAATATGAACCTTAGGTTTGACAGATATATTTCTATTCTACCAAGTTTCAGCAATCTCCGTAGGACTTCTAATCTATTTTTGTAGTTTAATTGTTCTTCTGAATCAATTTAAACTCACCTATAGACAAACTGTCCAGGTTTGTTAATTAGTCAATATTAGAAATAGGGTTAAGAACTTATAATTAGAATACAACAGATTTGAATCCCAGTTTTACGTCAAGAAATCAAGATTGCAAAAGATGAAGAGAAAGAATTAATCCAAATAGTCTTGATATTTATTAAAACTCAAACAAAACATACTGTTATCTTGATCACTAAAGAATCGAGGACACGTTCTGAAGAAAAGACTTAAATGCGTAAAGTGTTCGATAAAATATAATATAGCCCTGATATCTATTTTATAATTAAAAATAAATGGATAGTCTTTATCCATATGCGATCGTCCTTATTCGCTTATTTATGGGCTTGATCTCGTACAACCGACCGATTGGTGTAATTGAACTGACCAGTCTGTTGATGCTTTGCATGAATGTCTGATTTTCTCATTTGGTGAACCGACCAGTATATTGAGCTTCGGCATGTCCGTCTATTTTCCATTTTTGGTGAACCGACTGGTCGGTGATGCTTCGGCAATTCTTCTAACTAGAACCGACTGGTCGGTTGGTATCAACTGACCAGTCGGTGGCCATTCATACTCACGAACATCTCTATCGTCATTTCGGAGCATTTTTCATACAAAAACACTGTCTTTTGTCACTAAAATCCATCGTAAGCCTGCTCAACCATAACACTCAACAAAAGATCAAAATATTCACTAAATTAACACAATTTGATCACAATTGTCCTTAAATCGAACCAAAATCATAATGGATGACAAGTGTTAGAAACAGTTCATCAAGTTCGGTCTTGACCCTTACCCTTCCTATAAACGACGCATTGCCCGAACCTACGACCGAACGACCAGTCATCTTCTATTTCCGGCTATTCCGATCTGTAGAAAATCCCATAACCCCGAAATCTTAAACATGCATTCACATCCTACCAAAAACCACTAGTTTCATAAACTAAAACAAAAGAATCAAGGGAAAGAGCACCCAGATTTCTGAGTTAAAATCATACCCTATGTCCAACGTAGAAAGAGTGGATTAAGCGGTGGGAAAGATTGGTGACAAACCCAACAACAAAATGACGTCATGTTGGGCACTTTGTAAAATAACAACATATTGATTAAAATGATACCCCTCCTCCTTCAGTTTATCAAAACAGACAAAAGGATTGTCATTCGACCCTCTCGGTCAAAACGACATTGCAGCTTGTCATTTTATCCTTATATCTGACCAAATGTCAAAATGATAAGATTCCTGTGAAATTGACCCATAAAATATAATATTAATATTAAATAATATTATAATATAAATTTATTTATAAAATATTAAAAATTATTTAATACATATCATAATTTTTCAAAAAATATATATTCAAAATTTTTATAAAATTCTTATAAATAGTAAAATACCTTAAATCTTTAAAATAATTTTTATCAAAGATATATAATTTACTGAAAATGATATACTTAAATCCTAAAAAAATCATGATATATCAACATATTTTTTAAAAAAATCTCATAAAATTTATACCTAATGGACCCATCTATAGTCCTAAAATATCTGAGTCTATTATAAAACTCATCTTATGATTTTTTTCATTCTTAAATAGATAAATAGAAATAAAATCTTAATAATTATAATAAATCAGTAAAAATATGATTATCTAGTACTAAAAACACAGAATCCTTTATACCCTCTCGAGGACCAAATAGGTGGACCAAATAAGTAGAATCAAGGGTCACAAGTATCACATTTCAAAGCAAACATGTACCGGGTGTGATAAGTACAGAATGTCCCTAGTACAAGATTTCAATAAAACATAACTCGATACTTCTCTTATGAATTCAAAATTAAGGAATTGCGTCTATGAGCCTAAATGACACAATAGAATACGGTAAAGATATCAGGGATACACTCGAATATTCACGGACTCTAAAATTACATGACGGCCCAAACCGATAAAACTAATATGCTAAGCCTAGTAAACCTTCCAAAATGCCCAAACTTATATCATAAACTCATTAGCAATCTTGGGATGTGGGTTATGGTCCATTAATAACAATAATATCTAATTGTGTTTGTAGGTCCAAATAGCTCAAAAATTATCACACATACGGTATTCTTAAGAACAAAAGATGCTTTAGAAAGGAGGTGAACTGACAATTTCAAAACCATTACGATTGGATTACATGAGTTAATATTAGTTTGATTTATACATGCTTATTACAATATGAATCAAACAATCAAATACATTGCTGATTGTGTTGGGTTCTCATAAGTTTTTCTTGTATGCCATTCTGCATTTTTTAACTGATTGCGCCTTTTTATGCTGACTCTCAAACTTTAAATAAATTAGAAACGTGAACGTTTTTTCTAAGCTTGGGATGTTTCTAAGAAACTCAGTTTATTATGTGTCGACAGATTGCAATTCTCTGGTGGAAAGGAACTTCCCTTTGCTGCCTCCAAAATGGAGGATGCATCCCTAATATTCCGCTCAAACAGTCACACTTTTTGGTGTAAATCTTGTCTTGTAGTGCCCTTTAATTTGGTGCCACAAGAAAGAAAAAGAATACAAATCAAATGCATATTCAACTCTACTCTGCTCCGCTACACATATTAAGCGACGCCTTGTCTCCATTTTGCTAAAAGCTGAAGATCAAAAGGAGTTGCAGCAGAATTGCTTTTAGGTAGAATTTGGTCTATTCTTGTGTCTATTCGGGTAAGTGTGGGGCATTCTTACTGTACATTGGTTTCAAAGGACAATAACATAAGGGTGTCGCAGATCAAGCTTAAGATTTGTTGTTGTCATAAAAGCAGACTCGGTTCAGCACTTTCTCTAAATTGCTTGTCATACTACCGTCAGAATTGAATTCATCTGTAGGAAAATGGGTACAAGTATTAACTATATATCAAAATAAAAAATTAAGAGTTCATCATCATAAAAAAGTATTGGTATTCAAATTTATTCTTTAGTTATACAAATTATGATATGATACCCTTATTTAGTGTATCAGAATATTATAATTTGTGCTTATGGGTATTTGGTTTAATAGCATTTCCATTTATCTTAAGTGATTTATAATTGGGATATGATGGATTAAAAAAAATTGTCTTTGTTGATTCAGATTGTAATTTACCTTTCTTGTTCATTTAGGTTGTAATTGACCTCAGATATTATAGATCATGTTATTTTAATTTAAGCTAAAATTAGAAAAAAAAAATAGGATTAAATATTTATTTATTTATTCACTGTCTCACAACCATCAAATCACTTGAAATTTAACGAAAAAAAAAGACATCATCCAACAAAATATTAATGTGCAAAAAAAATACTATCGTTTTGAAACATGCTTACTAGGTTTACTGCGCGCACCAGAAATACTGCAATTTAACTATTTTTATTAAATAAAAATAAACATATTCAAGTGAAAAAGAGAAAATCCAATTACTATATTTGAATCGTATTCTAGTTTTAACCCATAGCCCGTAACAGATGAATTTACTCCATAGCCCACTTTCTGATTGAACGGTCATAATACCTTATCTCTGAAACTGAAACCCAACTAGGATTGTTTTGTGCTACTAAGCCCATCAATTTGGTCTTATACTATTAATAGCCCACGATTTCATTCACCAGCCCATTCATAGTTCATAGTGTGTTTTGAGCAAACACTATTATATTGTGTTTAGTTTGCAAAAAATTATATGATTAGGTTTTGGGGAAACACTACTAGTTCTTTCTAATATATTATTATAAGCACAGTAAGCACTAGAAGATCGGTATCCTTATAACATGTATAAATTTTATTGATCCGAAAATTTTAAGATATTATTTGTTTAAAATTAAGAATTAAAGTTTTGAACCACCATAAATTTATAAAATTGTCTATCGAATATTGTGCCGTTACTAAATAACCAAAACACTAAAATGCCAAGGGTTCATTCAAGTTTACATGTTTGTTCTCTGTTCTTTTACATTAATGATCATAGCAACGGCTTTGGCCTATATGTTCATTTCTTAACTCTTTTCGATGCAAACTAGTTAGCGAAGCCCTTCTCATCATCAAATCTGGATTTTCTTTAAATAAATCATTCAAACAATGACAAGATGGAAGATGGGTGGTTTTAAATGCAATCCACTCATTCGCCATCCTCACCGGTTTCCCTTCCGAAACAGATGAAATATAACTGATTATATTAAATATTCTTGTCTATGGTTAGTGTTGGTACAAGTCTAAACGTTTGACATCAACTCTTTTCCTACTTTCCCAAAAGCAGCAGTTTGGATCCCCAACTAGAGATTTTTAGTTCCGTAAATCCTATGACCTACTTTGTGATGCAATATGAATCAAAATACATGAAAAGTTCTTTGTGAAGCCTTGTAAAGGTATCTTCTCTTCTTATCTCGGAGTGTTTAGTTGAGGGGCAACTTTGAAGTGTCCTGAAAACATATACTCAGTAGCTTTTGTACATCCAATAATCAAACCCAACAAATAGTTTTTTCAAACAAATCCAACAACCTGAAATAACAATATTATCCTGCATATGAAACATCCAACTCTTTATCCTCCATATACGCCCGAATTCAATGACAAAAACTTGTTTGCTTCTTCCTGGTAAGGGAATAACAATTAGACATGCAATCTCACAAGGAAATACAATCTAGCAAGTTGTTTAAGCTTTTCTTTTGTTCTTTTAATAAACTAACTAAACAAGTCTGCTAACCTTTGAAAAATGGGAATATGAGGCTGTACATGCTTGTCAGTGAACGTCCGCATCAATAATAAAGAAAAAGGTGAAATTAAGTTGGGTAGGTTATATTATTGGATTACACAAGAAAATATAAAAATGAAAAGCATAAAAATTTTTGTCGCCACTTTACTAAGTTTAAGACATCAATCAAGGTTGCATTTGGTGTTTATAGATCTGTGTAATATGGCTTTCGCGGTGTTAATGTATTTGTGAATTGTTGCTTCCGCTGTGTACTTTGCAGTCTTTCTTTTGTTTGTGCTGCTT
This sequence comes from Passiflora organensis, assembly GCA_019739055.1. NCBI lineage: Eukaryota > Viridiplantae > Streptophyta > Magnoliopsida > Malpighiales > Passifloraceae > Passiflora > Passiflora organensis. The sequence goes on along the minus strand of JAEPBF010000087.1, from coordinate 27,852,402 downwards.
CTTCTCCAAAAGTATCTTTCCTATCTCTGATGCAACTTCACTGTATACTTTAGCTTTTGTAACTTTTTGGCCTATTATCTACCTGGGTGTTCTGGGATTCCAAGAAAGAATCCATCTATTTGTATTAATAATAAAACTCTCTGCTCATAAGCACTCACAAAACAGAGTCTCTACTCCGTAATTACACAGGCATAAAATCTGTCTGGAACTAACATCAATCACATCCCGTTACATAATATAACCCGATTCTCAATCAGCAGCCCATATTGTCTGATTTGGATATCCCACTGCTGGACAAGATCAGCAACTGTGTTAGGGGTCACCCAACATCTACCCCATTTCTTAAAAAGAAAAACTACAGACCTTGCATAATGGCAACCTAATAACTCTTTGGATGGTAGCCTATGAAGATATACTAATCACAATTAATTCCAAGGAGTATATGATTGATTAGTAAGACTCATCCATATTAATCAAAAATCAAGAATTTATGATATCCATATTATCATAAAGATAGAAGGTATCTCACATTATAATAACTCATATAATAATCACTTTGACTAAGTTTTTATCTTATGATAGTCTATACAATCATTTATACAAATATTGGCCCATAAATAGATTTATCTAACACCTATTACCCATAGTAGGTGTGGGTAATAGGTGGGTACGTTATAACCAACTATAAGATATTTCATATCTAAAATGAAGAATCCGATATTTAAAATTTAAAACAAGGATATGGGAAGATAAAAAGCAGTGCATACATGATAAATTGTGGATGAAGTTGTTAGGGAAAAAGCAGCAAATGTGTTGACATTACAATCTAGGATCCAACAAAAAAGATCTTGTGCATCTCATGTGGTCATCAAATATCTATCACAATATATACCTTCATCCTTTTGAAGCCATTGCTTCCACAATTCAATTATAAATTAGTATCTATCTTTTGGATTTAGGTTTGTTGGTCTTGCACCCTTTGCGGAAACTGTGTTTCTTTTAATTTAGGTCTCTGGTTTTGAAGCCATCTAATGAGAGAGGCTGCTGTTTTCGTTTGTTAATAAATAAATATATTCTCTCTCTCTCTCTCTCTCTCTCTTCGGGCACCCGTAGCAGGAACTATGAACTATGGAGAAGAGCAGCCAATATATTATATTCCCATTTCTGATCTGACAAGTTTTGCTTCTTTCTACTTTACTTGGCTGACGATTTTGTATTGTAGCTGTTTGTTGAGAATGTTGAAACATTCACATGGATTTTATTCTAGTGAAATAGGGGTAGTTGCCAGCAATTCTTTAATACCGGGAGAGAGCTTTGGAGTCCATCTGTTGTGAACATATTACCTCAAGGCTGCCGGAAGGTATGGATAAGAAAGTTTTTAACAGCTGCCTTAAGGTGTGTGGACATATATATATATATCACAAACTAGGGAGTCGGTGTTTCTTAGACTTTATTTTAATACATACCTCACAAAGAGAAACGAAAATTGAGTAGGCACAGTATGAACAGTATAAAACGAGGGAGAGTTATAACAAGATGCTTCTATTTTAATATTCGTAAATGTTATATTTATGTCAACTTTAAATATCCAGGAACTTCAATTATTGATGCACTATGCAAAATTAAATATCGAAACAACTCATTTTATGTTTGACACATAGTTGGTTGTGATTGTTGAATATAAAATGTCTTCACATTTTGACAAACCCACTAACAAGCATTTCCAGAAAAAAGGTCTACTAGAACTATTTTATTTAATGAAAAGAAAATACCCAATTTGCCCTATAAAACGAAAAAAGTCAAATTGGTTGACAACAACAAAATCTTGATTTTTTATAACTACAACACCTAGGTAGCTGAATCAATTCTTAGCCGGTATTTACGAGATAGCGTAGGGGATTAATCACTGTAGTCGATGGTGGATTTGAATATAAAAGATTACTTGCGGAGGTTCTTTTTTCATATATATGTACATCATCGTTTAGATAGATTCAAAGTTAGAAGAATACTAGACCCGAGCAGCAACGACTTTTGAAAATGGGCTAAAGGACATGAAACTTGTTGCAAAAAGCTACGCAAACTAGCATGCCTTTCTGTTTTCCGGTGATGGTGGCAGCAGAAGCAGATGATATAATAAAAAACCAGAAAAAAAAAAAAAATTGTTCACTACTTGGTGCGTACAAGTAGAAGCCAGGCAATGTGAGTTCTGTTGGATGTCACCCACTTGGAAACAGCTTTTGACGAGCCAAAATTACCAGACGAGAGGATCCATGACATCATGGGTTTTATACGCGACGTAAACATTGGATCGACGTACGGTGATGAAATCGAACTCAGAAGAAGTAATTTGACATGACTTAACATTGATGGGTCGAGTTATGTATACTATTTGTGAATTGAGTATAAGAAAAAATAATCATGCATCCAACTGTTTTTTTATTTGCATGCGTCACCAAAGCAATTGTCATTCACTGTGGAGCAGAATTATTAAGAAATGTAGCGACTTCTAAAGTACGGCTCCTAGGTCTAGCGTGTGACTTAGTAGCAGTCCCTAGCTATCAATTATTTTGCCTTCCATTGTAAAAGCATGGAAGAACGGTCAGAAGTCTAATCAATGAAAATAGCCATCTAACAAGGAGCACTGCTTAGACCAAGAAGAACCCAGTCAACTTGGCCTTGGTGCTTACCGGCTACCTCCTTTTTGACCTGGAGAGCGTTGGCATATATATATATTTTGCTCCTAAACTACTTTATGGTAAAAAAATCTTCATCTGACAGACTTGTAGCAAACCTAAGCCCTTCTTATCATCTCTGCACTTTGATTTTTCACTCGGGTGGTTGTCTAATACTAAAAATTCTTTCATCGCCACATCCCATAGTTTATATTTTAATCGGAAAGTACTGTATGGTGAATTATTGGTCCAACAGTTGATCATCAAGGATTACATTTTCTCAATCATCATAGTCTCAACTGTAGAAAATCATCTGGCGCAATAGTAACATCTAGAGACTACAAAGTGCTTGGCTTTTGGCAGCCGGGGCTATACGTTTGTTGGAGCTTACGTGTGCCATCACTGCGTTTGTTGTGTATTGCAGACATGAAGATAACAATAAAGAGATGCAGCCATTTTCGGATGCCCTACTAGCTAGAACCCAGCAAGTCATGACCAAATTGTCACAGCAGCAACTTCCCTACTTTTAATGCTTCCTTTTCGTGAGAACCAATAGCAACTTTTCTGCCAGGTGAAATCTACCTAGTTGTCACGCTAGGTAGGAAAGTATCTTTTGCATTTCAATTAACTCAGCATATGTTACATTTCCTTCCAACACTGTGTTAATATATCCTGGAGACTTCAGGACACTCCTAAGAACATGGTGCACTATGAGTCCAATGGTACTGTATAGGATACTGTCATTTAACGAGAATCCAATGTGTCCCATGATTCCCTTTCTTACGTCGGGAGAACAAACCAGTCCAGACAGGGAAAAGAGACATCCATAAGTTAGAAAATAAATTTCTTATCAAGGAAAGAAAGAAAAACGACATGAAGGGGATCAGATTATGAAAGCGAGATGGAAAATGAACAACTCTGTTTACTAAATTCATTAGGGCTCTAGGAAATCAAGTTAGGAAGCCAAGCTCCTACTCACAAATCCACACCGCGTCAGAGTAGAACTACTAAAGTACCCCAAAGTATCTTGAGTCTTCAAGAAATGAATCTCGCGGTATACTTTGGAGGCACGGTTCATAATCAGGAACAAGGCGAGGATAAGAAATGGAATTTATACCCCCCCAACTAGAGCTTTCAACTGGGCTGGTGCCGGAGTTGCTAGTGGCTACGTCCACTCCGCAGATACTTGGTGTAGCTCCTAAATGTTGTCGGTTGCTATAGACCAATTCATCTATCGAGGCCGGTAAACTTTCTGATCCTTCAAAGATGTTTGGACTCGCTCCATCCGGGTTGTAGATCGTATTGATAAATTGAGAGCCATTATTATCAACGGAACTAATCGGTGCCGAAGAAGAAAGCATGTGTGAGGAGTTTGCGTACGTTTGGTCTTGACTGCAAAAATTATCAAACGGATAAGTGGTAGTGGTACTGATGTTTCCTGATCCCTCATGACCATTTGAAAACCTTCCACCAAGCTTAATGAGCAAATTCTTAATGGATTCTTGATCCATGAGATAGCTATGTTGGTTTTGATCAATCACTGAAAGGACAGCAGGTAGCTCTGCCCAGTAAGGGGTTGGTTGATTTAAAGCCCCGGAGAACTTGAATTTATCAGTTTCTCTCTTTATCTCTTGCTTGAGGCTGGCACGCCATGCTGCTTGTTCTTTGCGCTGCTTGCCTAAAAGCTTCTTCTTAAGCCTTGTATTCCAGTAGTTCTTGATATCATTGTCAGTTCTTCCTGGTAATTGAGCAGCAATGATTGACCACCTAATTGTTTGGAAAGCAATTATTGTTAAGCATAATGTGAGTTGATGTATGCATAAAGAAAAAAGGAAAACTGTACTGTGTATTTACCTGCTTCCAATACTTATATAGAGACTGCAAATGATGTTATCTTCTTCCTCTGAGAACCCACCATGCTTTAAATTTGGCCGCAGATAATTCAACCATCTAAGCCGACAGCTTTTGCCGCATCTCTTGAGACCTAAGGCATGCAAGTGAGTACCAAATCGTCGTTTTCTTAACGACAAGGCCATCATGAAAAAAATAACACTCACCTATCTTCTGCGGCAAGGCTATCCAATTGCCGCCTGTGCCATGTTCCTCAATATAAGCCTTGAGTTTGGCATCTTCCTCAGGTGACCATGGGCCTTTCTTCACGTTGGCCTTGTCACAGCAAGGAGCTCTTCCCATATTTTCTTTAAAAGCTGCAGAATCTGGGTGCCTGGCTTAACTATCTTTGTTTATCTAATTCTGATAACAATGATTCTCATGATAATCTTATATATACCATAGTGAGGGGAGGAAGAGAGAGAAAGAGAGAGAAAGAGAGAGAAAAAGGAGCGTAATAGCTGGAGAAGGAGAAACATGGGGACTTGAAGGATTTAAAAAAGGAGAAGGGAGAAAAAAGAAAGCAACTTTATGAATAGAATAATGTATAATTAAAAATGGCAGAACCGTAGAGCAAGGATTTTTGTTATTTGTCGTCCTTCTTAGTCCAGAATCTGTGAACAGATACGCCTCTTTTGGCCACGCCATTCCTCTCTTGACTCTTTTCCCTTTTTACACGAAATCCTGCTCCAATTATAGCTTATTATAATGTCATCATGACCCTGCAATTAGTGGACCCACCTGCATGTTTGTTTTGCCTGATGGAGAATGGAAGGTGAATTGAGCCCCAGAAACAATATAGTTATTTATCCTCGTGACCTGTAAAACCTTCCTTCTTTCAATTAACGCTATTTCTCATTATTATAAAACATATTAATTTTTTCATTGCGAATTTCACCAGTAATTTACGGTACATATTTTATGAACACAACACACGTAGCTTTTTTCTTATTTTATCATAAAATTATAAGAAATATTAATAATTTTTATATGAAATCATCATTTAGTTTATATTTGCATTAAAATCTGAAAAAAATTATTTGTTTACATATTTGACTTACTAAGATGTTTAATTAAGACTTGTGGTGTCATGCTCTTATAACTACAAAAGGCATGATAAACATAGAAGGCCAACTATATATACTGTTCAAACTCTCATATTATAAACCTATTAAGTTAGTACTACAAAAACCTAAATAGAGACCATTAAGAAAGGACAACTAATTCAAAATGAAATACAACAGAATTAAAAGGAATATAAGATGTAGTTTTGGTGACATCCTAATACAACAAAAAAAGAATAATATACCTAGATTTACTAAAAATTGACTCAAGATAACAACTATGAATATAATACTTACTCATGTTACCGTTACCTCGAATGTATGAATGTAATCTATTTGTCATTCTCTTCTAGTGGTAGTATCTGAGAGTGAACTCTTAATTTTTACTCCCGCATTCAAATGTCAAGAATTTGAGAGAAATCTAGCCCGTGAGTGGATAGAAAAAAAATATAATTCTTTCAAATACAACCACACATCATCTCACAAAAGACATGCAGCCATACAAGACCATAATTGGATTAATAATATCTTTCAATCTTTCCAGATCAAGGACAAAACTCAAGTCTATTAGTGGAACTCTACTAACATTTTATTTATAATTTTTCACTTAATAAATAAGTAATTAAAACTGATATTTAAATATTATAATAAATCTAAAAACTAGAGATTAACATCATCCGTCAGCATCTCACACGTGGTTTACCGTAAGGGTAATTTAACTTTGAAAAGTCAAGAGTGTAATGATGTGGTGCTGTGGTGGTTTTGGAAAGTACCCAATTCACACGATCCAAGTCCCAACAAACGCGACTATACTTGAAGTCAAGCTCCAGATTCAGGCACTATGGAGTGTGCCAGCCGTCAGGCAAGCTCTTAGGCTATCTCCTCAAGGTGAGGAATTGCAGAATGAAAGATCAATCGCATCTTACGGTGGTTTTGAGGGACAACTTTATCTTGAGGTGGCAATCTTGCTAGGACATCCAGAATTCGACATTAACATCCGGATTACCCTCCTGACGGCAACTGGTAATGGGACTGTTAAGGTAAGGGAAACAGACACTGTGTTGCAGCTCAAAGCCAAAATTGAAGAGAAGTGGCGCCTACACATTGCTTTACTTAAATTACACCATCTTTCCACTTACATGAACAGATACTATACTATGACAAACAAAATAATCCCCCTTAACATTGAATAGATACTATATCATTCCGGACTCTATGTTTTATGGTAACGCGGATCACTTCCTGTGCTAGTATATTAGTGAGTGAGTTGATCAGGTGAACATACAAGCATCAACTAGTTAACTAATAAATAAGCTCGATCAATACAAGCATTTTAGTAGCTTAATTTATGGTTTGATACGGAAGCATGTTTGTAATGGATGATATTTTGTTTAATTTGGTAAATCATCTTGTCGGTAACAAATCATGTTTGTAATTTATGGTCAATTATCCTTTATGATGGAATTTGACATGTAATTTGTCACACCTGGAATCCAAAATTTTGTGTGACAATTGTTGTAGATCCACTATATACATTACTCTAACAAAACAATGCACGTATTAAATCACAAAGCTAAAATAAAAAAATAAATAGCAGAGATAATATTACGAATAATTATCAACAAGACAAGTAGCGGATTGGAATAAAATCAAGTGGTGTCGTTCCGGGAGACATTATGTTACAAACAAATGCAGTGGGAATTCAATGCTACCACAACTTCAAATATGGTTTCATATTTTTATTTAAGATTCTCTCAATTTACAAAGAGACGCTCAAACCTTAAGAATATGGCCTAGGAAAATATGATATCATGTATATAAAATACTAAGATCTCTAAAAGAAATCCTAAGTTGGCATTAAGTTAAAACTCGATTGGCTGTCTATCTAGAGAGAAGCCACGAGCATATTCAATCCTTGTCAAACATAGATCCAGAGATCTAGTAAAAGTCTACCAGGTGAGCAGACAAAAAAAATATGCATAACATTTCACACACATTCTGTGAGACCTCATCCTTTAGAGAATCTAGTTAGCATTTAGATACAGTAAGACCATCCGGATTGGTCGGTTTGAGTGGGTTTGACCAGTTGACTAGTCAGAGTTGACCAGCCAGTTAGACAGTGGACCGAGAGTTGACCTATTAACCAAGTGACCTGGACATAGTCATAGAGTCTAGGTGTCGAGTCTAAGATATTTAGAGTGTCATGTCGTTGGTAGTGTGATGATAGTTTGCACGACCAGTCGTTTTGGAGTTTTAATGTGCATTAGGATAATTAGTTTGATTTAGTTGTTGTTTGAGGCCTGAGTTCAGTGAAAATATTCATCTCTATCCCCTTAACCCGAGTGTGAGTTTTCAAGACCCGTTTTCAGTGGTCGGAGGCCTTTAGGTCGATTTCCCTTTAGTATGCCTGATTTTGATTCACTGAGCCCAATTATATTTTAAAAACCTAATTTTTATATTTAGAGCCTTTAAACCCTATTTTAGCCCACTTAGGGCATATGAGGATTATTTCCTAAGTTTTTTCAGATTTTCAAAAAAAAGAGGAAAAAAAAAGAAGCAAAAGTTTGAAATAACTAAAATACCCTTATTTAGTCATCAGCTCAAGTGAGCAGCCAACAAAACCAGCCCCAACTCTTTCATTTTTCTCGTCACGTCGCAAGCAAGCAAGGTAAGTTTTCTCCGAAAATCAATTTTCTTCAAAATTTGATTTTCTTTTAAAATTAATAGTTGGGACTTATTCCAAATCATAATCCTAACTCCTCTCTACAGATTTTCACTAGTGTTTTGTTGATTTGTGGTGATTTTTGCCGAATTTGGGTATTTTAGGTTAAAATCAGATTTTGAGGTTACCATATGATTTCCCTCCCTTTTAATGTTGATTTTTGCTTGCTTTAGATTGTTTTAGAGTTTTGTGAGGTGTGTGGGTATTTTTGGGTTGAATTCATGTGTGTTTTGGGGGATTTTAGGTCTATATCCGAAGTTAATGTTGTTAATGGTTACACTTGATCATTTTGAGCTTGCTGAATGTGAATGAATGCTTATTGGTGGTTGGTTTTGTGTTGGTGCAACTATGAGTGAAATTGGTGATTTGTCGAGAAATCGCTACTTTTGATTCAAGTGGTATTTTTGGTATATTTAGTGGTTGATTTTGATTGGATTGATTGTTTGATGATTAGTAGAGTATTAGGGAGTGGAATACATGGGGTCTTAGGTTTTATTTTTGATTTTGAGTCATTTTGATTATTTATTTTCGTTGTGATTTTTGAGTTGGTTGCTTGCTTTTATTCTTAGGTAGTATATCGACTCGTGAGAAAGGAAAGAGTGTGGCCGTTAGCGAGTCGTCTGCACGACAAGAGGTGAGAGTTTATGTCTCATTCACATGCGCGAAATTGTGTTTGTCTTATTAATTTCAAACTTGGATAAATACTTGGTTTTGAGTAGAGGCAACACTTGCATTGTGTGTGAATGTCATACTAGGTTAATTGCGATGCTTGCCATGATTTTTATGCATTGATATTATGTTTAAATTACTAAGCATGATGAAATGTTTTGATGCATTATAGGTGAGGTTGAGTTTAATGAACTCATTCTTTGTTTAATTGAGAATTTGATAATTCGAGTTGATGACCCTTGATTTTGAACTGTTTGAGCTTGTTGAGTTGAGAGATGGATTTCTTATTGAGATATTTCTTGATTTTTATGATTTCATGGTACATTGTTACTTAGTTTTCATATATTATGAGATATGAATTTTGAGGAATGCAAAATTATGTATATATATGATTTCTAGGTAACTTGGAATTGGCGAATTACGCTTGGCCAATGCGAAGGTAAGTGGATAAGTATCCTTAGATAGAAGGATAGTCCATTGCCTAGGAGTTTAGATGAATTGTATATGCCTTGTTTGAGTAGGTGATGTGATAGGCTACATATACCTTCAGAATTTTTGAGTTGTGTGTGCGTGGAACATGTGTGATAGTGTACTTTGTCCATGTGTTCTGAGGACAACACTAGTGGTAGGGGTTATATTTTCAACTTGCATTGTAATTTTCCACAAGTGGGCTCCCGATTTCCCTTTGGCCGGGGTGATTAATGGAGTGGTTTAGAGGTCCGTCCCAAATATGTTTTGGGTGTATATTAGTCCGAGAAAATTCTGAGTTTTGGTTTGTGAGCCCATTTAGATGTGGACTCGAGTTTGTGGTCTTATTCTTACCGAGATCATACATGTGCATTGGATTGTATTGCTTGTGTGGATTGGATGCATGTTTAGCTAGCATGGGCTTACTTGATATTTATTTTCAACTATTCTTTTTCGAATGGTTTTAGTGCATTGCCTCTATTCTCCCATTATTATTTATAATACGGTGACTCTCACTGAGGTCCTCGAGATTTCACCCCTTCTCGTTGTTGTTTTTCAGGTTAAGGTCCTAGTTGAGATTTCAACTATTCTCAGCTTTTCGGGCTTCTTTTGAGGTTGAGGTTCCTAGTTGTCATAGGGTTGGACTACTACATATTTCATGTTTGAAAACTCGGCATTTTTTTTTATATTTTGGATAGTAATATGCATGTTTTTTTTTTATTTTGCATGCTTGCCCATTGATTGATGTAAATCTTTTGAGAACTATGTTGATTTCTTGCTTTGGATTATGTATACTGCTTTTGGAGTTGATATATGAGATGAGCAAGGTGCCTTGGGAACATTTTGTTATTATTATGCTTGAGATTGATGGACTTTTTGTGATTTTGCATGATTGGGGGCATGTGGCCTGTTGTGTGTGTTTTTAAGTCTTCTATTGTTTGTGTTTGTACTCTGTGACAGGTTATGTTATGCCAAGATTTGTGAAAGTTATATGTTCTATTTTTAAGTTTCAAATTTATATGTCTTTTTATATGTTTTGGGAAAATAGTTTTCAGGTTAAGCCTTGTGTGGTTTTGATTGAGCTACAAATTGGGCCAATTGGGGCTGCACGGTGGTGAGGAGCCCAATTACAAGGTTCGGGTCCTCACACATTCACACATTTAGTTGAATAATATGCTGGCACACAATCAAAGCATCAACGAGTCAAAAGGCATACAACACAGTCACATTCAAAACACAACAATAATAGAACTCTTTAGTCATTCAAGACCGTGACTAGATTGGCAATATCTCTCTATCCATCCTGGTCTCGAGATTAGGACGAAGATACGTCAATGGTACTCAACATGCGACATCTCATGCCTTTTCTCTTCTTATCTCATTTGTGACGAATCTGTAAGTCTCGACAGGACATGTACAACATTTGGCCCAGATCACTGTCGATACTAGGATAATAGGTGATGGAAACCCATTTATGCGGTCCCCACACTAAGAATTATTGTTATGTATTTAATTACCGTAGTTATATAATCCATGTCCCTCATTATGACTCCCTCGGCAAATATATGCCCCACTACCATACTCGGATAGTTCTCAAGTGATGCATAGGTTATCCTATGCTGTTGTAATGTGTGATTAACCTCATGATTCCGTATACCACTCGATACAACAGTTGCACTTCAAATAGCATATCACATTTCATCACACAAGGGTATAGCATTTTGAAGCATGCAATACTTAATTTCATTTCATTAAATACATGCCTTTATGCACACATAACATTTTAAGTAATTTATTTATTTCTCTTATTTAAATTCAAGAAATTAGAAAAAGATTTGTCCACTCATGGGTTTTGAAGTTCGTATAGCTCTCAACTACAACCAATTCCTCGAGGTGCTGCAATTGTAGGTATCCACCTTCGCACAATTCATAACAAACTCCTCATTAAACAATACTAGAGGGCTATAAATATATAAAATCACACTCTCAAACCCTTTACCCAATGAATCATGGTCTTAGACCAAAATCGGGATCTATCCTGGAAACTTTCCAATTTTTCTTTATTTTCCAAAGATTATTCTATTTATTTCACCATCAAATCAACTCCAAATCTTATAATCTTGGTACCAACAGATTCCAAATTTAATCTAGTATTTTTTATAATTTTTTCTCATTGCTATTATTCTTGAATTTTATACCATTTTTATCTATTTTTAATTAGTTTTCGAATTAAATAATCAAACCAACCACAAAACGACAACTGGCAGCACAAGGCGTTGCCACTCCAACATCTAAACTAGCCCAAGCGCGACACTTGTCCTTCCACTCCTGGGCATGCCACGCCTTGTCCAAGCCTCAGGTTCGAACAAGGCTTATTTCCCTATCCAGCGAACGACTTGTAGCCTGAACCTGCAAACGATGAGTAGTTCTTAACCCCCCACCAACAACATGTCATACTTCAGCTAGAGTAGATGACCTATCGTTCGACTGGGTCGTCTACAACCTCCAGCCGAATCCCAACAACTTGCAACTACTCGAAACCCTAATTTTCGAAAACCTTAACACCTCACTCAAACACCAAAGCTCCATAACTCTTAACTCAAATCAAAAACCGCAAGACTTTGAATTCACCATCCCATCATCACTTATTTACATTAACTAAAATGACAGAGTTTGAAAGGGAGGATATCCGGGTTTCGGGTAGAAAATTTACCCAGATTCGGCTATAGGAAGGCCGAAATCGCCACGGAGACAGCAGGAACAAACTTGGAAGCTTGAGAGAGAGCTTTTGGGACGATATCTGAAGTCGGACACGCAAAGGGGGAGCAGGACACATAACAGGACACTTAACCCATTACCTCACCAGCCATAGGCAGAGAGTGGGTGAGTCCTAATTTTTATAACTAATAAATTGTTTGGAATTAAACTCACAATTCAGCGAGTAATTATAAAGCACGAAAACAGTGTTTGAGATGGGAAATAGTTGAGCGAGGGAGACGAAGAACTCCATAATTGACTAGAATTCAAGAACTTAACCTCGCAAGAAATGCGGCTAATATAAAAGAAACAGACACTGTGAAAAGAGTATCTAGCACCTCTAGCTTAAAAAATAGTGTCTAATATATCTCTCCTCGGAACTGATATGTTCATTCTAATCTCTGGGTACGATACTACCATGCAAGACAGCTTAGAACGTCTTTTAACCTCCAGCATATCCTTCCAGACCCTTTCCCTACTGGTAATAATCCTTCCACACAAGTATTTTCTTTTAAAATTAAAAAGATATTTACCATCAACAATAATAATTTATCTCTTTCCGCTTGTATGCTGTTTTGTATGATGTAAAAAAAACAAAAAACACAAGTATTATGTCAGAACCAATTCATAAAAATATCATATCAAACTTCTAATCTAGTTTCAACTAACACCCAAATGCTATTATGATTATTAAAAATCAGATTGGCAATTAATATAATATCTTTTAAGTTTGCTACTAAATATTGATCATAATAAATAAACACTCTCAAAACTAGAAGAGAATCCAACCTAAGGGAAGTCTAATACCTCTCCCTTCACCTTCTTCCTTTCCTCTGAAATTTGATCTGTCAGCTTATTACGAACGTATGCTCTAGAACGTCGGACTGAAAGACCAAGCTGATAGATAATCTCCGTATCTGCCTGGACCTACATTTCCACTTCATCAGCAGTCCCCAGTGGAAGAGTTTCTATAACCCTTGTCAGGGTGAGGCCATGGTTATTTCTTTGATAAATATCAGAGCTCTCAAGGTATAGCCGTGGGATGAGATGGAAAATCCCATCTTTTTGGATCCGTTGACCTCCAAAAGTCAACTCATACGGCAGTTGTTGCGTCCTTGAAGTGGATTACGAGGTGTGACGCATATCATACATGCTTAATATGTTGGACAAACAGATGCAAAAGATAGCAATTCGGTGGTCCATTAAGTTTTTAACAAACCACAGAATACTGATTTGGAGCAAATATTATTTATGTGATAAGGAATCATGAAAACTACCATGTAGAACAGATGGTGTGTGAAGAAAATTATCATCAAATTTGCAGCATCAACTTCTTTTACCTAACCCTTACACACAATTTACTTGTTGCATTAGAGAAGAAAATTAGCATCTCTCCAAACTAAACTAGACATAGTGCAAGATGCTGCAGTGTTCGATTGTTGGAAAATACCCAGTTCTCGAACTCAAAGTGCCAACAAACGCGACTACACTTGAAGTAAAGCTCCAGATTCAGGGGCGTGTGAATGTGGCAGCTTTTAGGCTTACTCTTAGGCTATCCCCTCAAGGCGAGGAATTGCAGGATGAAAGACCAGTCGTATCTTATGGTGGTTTCGAGGGACAACTTTATCTGGATGTGGCATTCTTGCCAGGAAATCCAGAATTCGACATTAACGTCCGGATTACCCTTCCGAATGCAACTGTTGTTAATGGGACTGTAAAGGTAAGGGAAACAGACACTGTGTTGCTGCTTAAAGCCAAAATTCTAGAGAAGTGGGGCATACCCGCCCATACACTTAATTTATACCATCTCTTTGCTCACATACATGACTTCGACAATCTAAATAATCCGTTAACATTGAATAGCTACTATATTACCCCATACACTCTCGTTTACGGTGACGCGAATCTCCAACTTCCTGTACTAGTACACTAATGAGCACGTCTCCTTTTGAAGTTGTGTAGTTTGAGGTTGATCAGGAGAATAGGTATCAACTAAGTCAGCACGATATAAGTATTTGAATACCTGAATTTTTACTGGATATGGTTTGATATGGAAACATCTTAGCAATATCATCATTTATGATGGAATTCCCACGAAAAATTTCAGATGTAATTGAAAAAGCAAAATATCTCTGCGATAAAGAACTTTTGGATAATTGACCGCAAATAGAAATATGGTTAAATTTTATTTTGGAATTAAAATCACTTCAGCCGAGTCATTATAAAACACGAAAGCAATGATTGATAAAGGTGCAAAATTTTAAAAGCAATTTCTTATTTTCTCCACTACTTGTCTCCTAAATGTAGGAAAATGCAATTAGATAAGTCAATATACACATTACTGACACAGAACTGCCAAAAAGAGTCCCTGCTACCTCTGCGGATGAAAGCCAGAATTTATCATATACGTGTACCTAATTAAACTTGACGGTCCAATTCACCTTGTCTTCAGTGAGGCCCATCTGCAGGCTAGTGAGCACATCATACAATTGTTGGGAGACAGCACCAACACCACCATCTCCGTAAGTTACCCTACATAAAAAGACATTATCTGTTACATATCATCTGTGAATCTGTCACCAAATGAACTGCAAAAAGCTCATACGACCTTTAGATTAGGTAAACCCAACAAAGTACCCTCACGAGCTTTGTTAGACTAGCTCTGGGACCATCTTGATGCTATCTTTTAACGAGTACCATTCAGGTTAAGAAACCCCCCAAAAAAATAGATTAAAAGAAAGAGACTGCTCACTCAACCGAAACTAGTATACCGCTATTTCAGTATTCCACACAAATTCCACTAGCATCTTGACAGTCATTTCATTCAAAAGTATCTTCGACATTCCTACAGAAATGCCTGTTCAGATATGTGAATAATCTACTTTATGCATTATGGGCATATCTTCAACATGCAAACAGGGAAAATATTAAATATCAGTATCAAATGTTCTACATCTTCCTTCTCTTACCAACTACAAATAAATCATGAGAATTTTGCAAATGAGAAGTTCATCTGAAAATGCTTTCTTGTGCATTTCATTTTTCCTATTTCGACAAAATGCACTATCAAAATATCCAACAGCTAACGCACGAGATCTACCTTCTACCCCTGTTAAGGTAAATGTTTTACATAGTAGTTCATTCCATTTCTGACAAATGCAATATCAAAACATTCAACAGATCAATAAAACAAATGGGGCATTGGAATACTGGAATATGGACGTGGGAATTTATATGGAGGCGGAGGTAATTCATTTGGGAGGAGTTGCTCGTAGAGAATTTAAGGAACTGATGGAGAACATTAGACCTGTGAGGGACAGAAGTGATAGAGTAATATGGGAGGATGGTACTAATGCCTTTTCTGGGAAGTCATGCTATTTGGCGTTAGAAAGGGTGAATTTCCAGAATTTGGACATCGACATACCAAACGTATGAGTGAAGCAAGCTCCATCGAAAAATTTAGTATTCAGATGGTTAGCATGTCAATATGGAATTCTGTCTAAATCTGTGATGCTTGTGGAAAGGAGCAGGAAAATGCCATTCATATCTTGCTTTCATGTAGGGTGGCGTGGCTTTGCTGGAGTGAGGTTATGCGAAAATAGGGAGTTCAGTGGGGAATCCCCAACAATGTAGGTGAGCTCACTGAACAGTGGGATGGCTTTGCTTTTTTCTAAAAAGCAGGCAAAAGTCTGGGAAAGTATTCGGTTCTCTGTTTTATGGAGCCTTTGGATCGCAAGGAATGCATGGGTGTTCAATCATGTCTCAAAGACTCCAAGGGAGATAGCTCTTGATGGGTTACTTCACGGGGTCGGGTGGGCTAGAAACAATGTTAAAGTATGTGATGTTAGACGCTTGGAGATGTTACCTGTGGGTGATTGGTCTCAGATAGTTAAGTGAAAAGATGAAGAATTAAGATACCAAAGGAGTGAGCTTTTGTTGGCATCTTTGTTTTTGATTTTGTTGTAACCTGTTGTTAATCAGGTGTTCTGCAGATTTTGATTACTGTTACTTGTAAGCTCCTGGGTGTATATATTCATTAAAGTCATCTTTTATTCAAATAAAAAACAGCTCAACCATGAGAATTTACCTTTTACCCTTGTAAGTGATGCTGCCAACGGGGGACACAACCACAGCTGTGCCAGTGCAAAAAACTTCATCAGCATCAAGCAATTCATCCACCGTCACAAGCCGTTCCTCAACCTGATGTTTGTATGAAATAATTTGAGTAACTTAAGAATCATAGAATGAATGCAAACAGGCTAAGAAATCCAAAACATTGAATAAGAAAAGTAAGTTCGAAACAACATTAAGAGTCTAAAGCAACAAAGCTCATTCCCAAGATAAAACTTGATACAGGTGAATAGAACAGAGTATGATACGGAATCCAAAGTCAAGCTGTTACCAGACAAGTTCAGAACATGAATAATTATGAAATACTAGTTATGTTTTACACAATCAAGTAGCAATCAGAAAAGAAACCCGTTCAAGGCTACTTTAAAGAAGAGAAAAAAAACTATAGGGAAAAAACTCAAATTTGATACGCTTTTTACTACGTGGAATTAAGCATATTATTTGTACAGAATAGCATCCATACAGACAAGTTTTTGCCTGAGAATTCCAGCCCAAGTGTATCCTTGAAAACAAATTCTAAAACCTTGATATTTCAACCTTCAAACTTCTGAATTTAGAAGTTATTGAAATCCTATACCAGCATAGACGGAACCATTTTCAATTAGGAAATAATGGAGCTAAGTAGAGAGCATTCTCACAAAGAATCAAATAAATAAAGTAAAATATACGGATAAACCATATGCATAAGAACAAAGAAGAGAAAAAATCTACCAACAGCCGAATAATTACTAAAATCTACCGTCTCACCAAGAACTAGGCCTAAAACCACAGTATCTTCTTTCATCAATGAGCACCTCAAATTATTTCCAGTCGCAACACTACAATCAAGGAATCAATTTTGAGATATTTAACAGTGGAATGAGTAGCTAAACAACAAACCTGAAATCCTTGGCTTCGAGCGACATCAATCATACTCTTTCGGGTAATACCAGGCAGGATAGTTCCTTTGATTGCAGGAGTGGATATAGTGCTACCCTGCAAGCAGAATGGTGCACAAATTGGTTCTCGTTAAGAAAAAGCTTATCCTCCACATGGCATCATTTGACCAATGAAAAACAAGTGACAGGAAAATTGAATATGAAACGACCAGAAGCCTGTAAGTATGAGATGATCCCATTCATATTGTTAAATCACATAATGCACAGGAAAAAAGATGAAGGCAATATGGTAGTAAATAAAAAGATCAATTTCAATAAATAAAATCCTCCAATGAATTATTTGACACCAAAAAAATAACATCTCCAAAAAGGGGTGATAAATTATAGGCCGACTGAGAAAATAATTTCAATTACCAGACTGAAAGTTTGAAACATTAAATAACATAGCATGCAGCCACTAGATATAACTTGCATTGAAAATATAAAATGTTGCAACTAACCAGACTCTTACGATGCAGGGTTTCCTTTCATTGCAAAAAGAAAGAGAATCTTTTAGGAATATAAGCTTGATAACAAATTATATCTGAAAGATATAACTAGATGGTAATGGGTCATGATTGAAACAAACAAAAAAGTTGACATTGTTGATAATCTTTTGCAGGCATTGGAAAACCATGGAGACAATGATGGCCCATTACCTCAAGAGTGAGCATGGAAACCATTATCATTCAAGCACAGAATATAAAGTGGGTATTGAACTGAAGTAAATATATACATTTCATGTACTGCAAATGATTGAGTACACATTGCTGACATTGCCAATATTTCTCTTAGCAGTACAATGCAATGGATTCTCACATGACCATATGGTTAATGGTTATAGTTTTCATAAATAAAATAATGCTACATCATTTCAAGACAAGAAAATAACTCTAAGATATGAGTGAAATGTTTTTCCAAAGTACCTTCAAAACAAAAATATTGCAAGAAGAAACCTCCTCCAGATATTTTTTATGAACACAATCAAGATACAGAACATCTGTATATCCATTGGCTTTTGCAACAGATTGGGCCTTGAGAACCTGAGAGTGTAACACGACAGTAAATATAAGAGATATCAAATACATCAAGTAATCTCCAAGCATTTACAATCTTTCTTCTAAAAGCTTCCCATACCAAACTCAAAATATTTTGTTGCCTCATATAAAAATTAAGTGAGCCTACAAAAGTATGCAAATTTCTTTCATAGGGACAAATAAACTTTATCATTGTTGTAGTTTTTTTGTTTTTGTTTTTCTCTTTTGAATAAACTGGTAATATTAAAATTAAAATGATGAAATCTGCAGATATAAATCAACCGGTCATGTTAAAGGGCCAAGAGAATGTACAGATTTGAAAAGAATTAAAAGGTTCTCACTTACTGCAGCATAATTCCCTATTGTTTTTACGCCTCCAGTGCCACCAGGGGTTGCCCGATGCAATTCATGCTCAATAATCAAGTTAATTGGTGCCATGCCTTCCTGCATCAACCAGATAAAAAGTGGATTGCTGAGTGAATGCAGGAAAAGAATGTCCCAGCTATCAAAAGGCAACAAAAAAAATGACCAGATGATTAAGAGGAGCGAGCTCTTAATGGAAGAACCACTCATTTGGTATGCCACGGACAAGTAAACTCACTATTTGAGCATAGTTAAGTTGAGTTTAGTTCAATGCTGAGATATATACAGTTAGCTTTGCATTTATATAAACTCAAAAGTTTAAATGTAAAAATTTTCCATAAAGTTGATCAATTCATTGAAAACTAATTACCAACACACTATTAATATTCAGAAAACATTTCTTGACTGGGCTGATTTTCTTCACATTTGCAACATACATCTTATTTATATCCCATGTAAAGTATTCACTGCAAAAGACTGACATATTTTCAAACAAGATTTTCTCAATGAGCGTAGGAGATAGACTGCAATATTCACAGTTATCCATGAGTATGTTACATTTAAACAAGAAGACACTATAAAGATTCTTTACACTGCAGGAAAAACCACCCCATATTTTGAAGATAGAAGTTGTAGCCATTGCTAAATCATATAGGACAACAAGAATTGAAAAACCTTAAAATAGTTTCCAACAGGTGCAGCATAAACCAAAAAGGTGTACTCAGGGGCAGGTGCAAGACCAAGAACAGCTCCGCTTCCCATTAGCAATGGCCTAAGGTAGAGGGAACCTTTTCCTTGAGGGGGTACCTGAAATGAGACGAGTGATTTATTTTCTTGATTCTACACCAAAGACAAAATATACATCCGCATAGACCAAGTTAAATCTATAGTTTACCCAACGTTTGTTAGCTAAAACAGTTGCCTTCACAGCCTCCACAAACTGCTCAACTGTTGGTGCTGGCATGCACATCCTCTCTGCACCAATTTTCATCCGTAATGCATTTTCGTCAGGCCGAAACAGGAGAATACTATCATCTTCCTTTCTGTACGCTTTCAGACCTTCAAATAATCCCTACATGCAAACCAGAACGAGGGAAAATGGAGTCTTAGTAGGATCCACAAACAGAAAATAGAGATAAGCCTGTAAAACATGAACAAATCAAGGCTTCGAAGCAGCTTTTATCAGTGATCACACAGATAACATTGAAAGATAACTGCACTAGCTGGACATATTGGCTGACAAAGCTTTAAAAATTAAAGCAAAACTTCAATTTTCAGTCAAGTCAAAGCTCAGTAACTTGTCTGAACCTTTCAACTTAGATTTAACTACAAAGTTTCTAATCAGACCTTGTTCAAATTAGAGGCTTAAATGTTTGTATCACATTTGGTATGACATATCTTTCCGTTATAAGCCTCGAGGCAGAAAAAAATATATTAAAAGTTAGAAAATTTGAAACTTTCATTGTCAACCCTTGATGCTATACTATCATAGTACTTGTTTCAAATCAAACTTTTTCACACCATGCTAATCATTATAAGAATAAACTGCATGCCATCATATTACTGTAAGAATAGAGAATAGTTAATCCACTAGAAGTTAATTCTGTAGAAAGAAAAGACAAAGAAAATATTTCAAGTGTTGAGACTTGAGAATCCATCAATCATTCTAAGATTCTACACTGGTGAAGAACATGCATGTTGACATGTACTAGAAAAAATGAACAGAGCGCCATCTAGAAAGTCACTCCAGCAGCAAACTATGCATTACAAAATAAACCCCGGCAACAAAAGCAAAAGGATAGAGAAATAAATAATGAAAATAAAAAGCATGCCTACAGGGCAATCTATATGTCGAACAATAAAATATTAACAAGAAATACTGAGAAAAACATTTAGAATCACAGCCAAACTCAAAATCAAATGTAGGATCATTTCAGGGAAATAACATGGAACAACAGCTGTCTAACCTGGCCATAATTTAAGACTCCTGCTGAAGGGCTCATCTCAATGTGTCCAAATCTCTGCAATTCACCTTTCGAAAAGCTCCCATCTCGATCACATTTCATAACGTACATATAATCAGTGGGAATATAGCCAAACCCAAGCTTGTCCCAGTCTATGTCAGATAACGGTGCTGTTTCACTGTAAATTTGAAAAAATGAAGAAGGAAATTCGTGATCAGAAAATAAATAAATATTAATCTAGTCAAGAGAAAAAAAAATCAAGTGTATGCTTTTCTTCACTAGTCACTGTTTGACAAATGCCTTGGCTGGCTGTCAGTAACAAATTATTGTGTTCCTTCAACGCTTAATTCTACGCTACGTTACGTTACCTTTTATGGCTGGATCAAAGACAATCTTTAAACCTGTAAATAAATCATTTTAAAAATATTCTCCGACTCAACACCGAGTTATAGAACTAAAACCGACACATAAAGCACACCAAAAAGCATCTTTCGCTAGTTTAGATATCAAAATAGTGACATGATAATCCTGGATTAACGATTTTCATGTTGATGCATCGCGTGCGGATACTAGTTTGTATTTTTTTCAGATCTAGAATGCTCAGTAGCAAACAACACATTTTCTCAGAGAGAGAGAGAGAGAGAGAGTGACATAACAGATAAAGACGACAGTGAAAAGAGAGGATGAAGAAAGAAGACCTGATAGTATCAGACAGCACGGCGTCATGACGAAAAGGAGAAGCGGCTCGGGGAACACGCTGTTGATGTTGTAGCTACAAAACAATATGTCCACTGTAAAACGACATTCATATAATACCAATTAATAAAAGAATAAATAGCAATAAGACGGAGCATCAAGCAAAAGCAGAGACGGAAATCACCTTAAGAGAAGGGAGAGAAGGACAAGGAGAGAGTGGATGGAGTGTTTGGACGGAGACAGGAGGTAGTAATGAAGAAGCGTTACGGGAGGGACAAAGAAGGTGACTAGGCTGCAAACCTCCCAAAACGGCGCGGCTCTCCATTGCTCTGTCTCTCTGGCCTCGTTTAGCAACTCTCTCTGCTTAGACTCTCCTTGCTAGTTGCTACTCTTTCCCGTCGCCTGTGGCTGCTGCGGTTTTTGTGTCGTCTACACAAGCGAAGTGAAGATGCGAATATGTTTGCATCTCTCCAAGACTGTCCCCTTGTTAATATTTTAACCAAGAATTGACTGATTTGATTCTATGTTACTGCCCTTCTTCTTGTTTAATGCAGGAGTTTTGGCCTCCAATGAGAAGGATATACAAACTTGTAAATGGTCCAAAATATATAAGTCATGGCACGAATTCAATTCAATGAATGTTGGTTCTTATATGAGATTACTTCCAGTATAGATTTTCTGGTTCTCGGTTATTCCCTATATTGTAGCTTTTATTATTTTAGCATAAACCATAAACCATACATACGTTTTATATCACGTGAGTCATTGTTTAGGGGAGGCAAACATTATTAACAAAAAAGGAGCATACAGCCATTATTATTTGCCAATAAAAGGTAGGAAAAAGGAGAATGCATGTCACCCTTTTGATCTGGATCTGGATATTTGAATTGTTAAAGACTGGTTTGTACTTTTTTAAAATAATGGATGGGATTATCTATTGAGGCTTGATGTTGATGCTAAAAGCTTGAAACAAGTGGGAAGTCCGCAATAGACAAAAATAAATGGTAGGTCAATCCCAAATCACTACTCTTTGTTATATTTCTTTAAAGCAGTCCGGAATTTTAAAACGTTCCATATTCAAATACAGGATTCGAACTCCTAATCTTATAGTTAAGGGAGGTGGATTCACATTCTTACCTCGATTCTCATTTTCTCATTAAATCTTAAGATTTTTAAACTTTATAATACTCGTATTGATTGTGCTAATTATTCACAACAAACACAAACAAATGTCAAATAAAATATGATAAATATCAACCAAGAGATAGTTAATTTAACCCTTGTGTCGATGGAAGACGTTATTGGCCTAGAGGGATTGTATTTATACAGTAGTAATCATTGAGTTTATCTTAAATGAATTCATATTGTAGTTTTATGTTCATATCAATGATTGTATTGTTGTCTACTGTAGTTAATTGATAGTTATTTTTATTTGTTATTATATAGTTAATTTGGTATTATCTTTAAAATTATTAGTTTAGCGTCTAGCAAGTAATGGATTAAAGTTTGTAGGTCTTGACGATTGTCATTTTCTTGGGATAGGTTGAGGATATTACAGCAAAATTATACAGTATATTTTTTAAGGATAATAAATATCTAAAAAATTAATATAAATTAATATGCCAAATAAATTTAAAGTCGTCATTGTCCTTTAAATATTCCAATTGAAAGAAATACATTTCATATGTGCGATTTAAAGCGTATGAATCTCTCAAAATATACTTGTATACTTATTAGAAATATTGTATTATGTATTATGTATTATGTATTATGCGTTTGATAGACTTGATTTATTTTCTTTTTGGCAAAGTGTACTCTTTTTTGTAAAGATAGACTTGAAATATTGAAATCGAATTCTATTCTCGTCGTGTTGCTCTCTTCTTGTTTTTTTTTGGTAAAAGAACCAGAGCCATTATTTAGGAGTTCGGGCAAAACATAAATGGACCTGAGATATCAGAGTTAACGGTTGATAATAATCAATGTAAAAAATATGTCAGGGGGGTGTCCGTGTCCCATTTTAGCTAATTTGTTTGCTGACGGAATTTGTCTCTCGAAATATATGCTCCAAGAATACTTTTCTGAATCGACCAAGTAATGGTGGGCATTGGAGTATATAACTAAATGCTCTAAATTGGGATCTTGGTCTCTCAACGACTCAGATCCCATATATAATTTACCAACACTCTATATAATGTTACCTACAATCTTGTTTTCACTACCCTTACTTTAACCAATGATGCACTATGACCTATTGATGGAGTATCCTAATGAATCATGTTGGATATTAAGATATGTCCTAGATTTAATCGTTATATTATAAAGTTTTGTATTATATTTGAAATATTAATGAAGATATTTATTTTAAAATTGCTTACAAGTTTATATATTATAGAATGTGTGATATTAAGTATGTGACTAGATTGTGAAACCTGTTAATAAAGTGAAGATTATAAACTAATTCTAAGTCCAAAATGTTATCATCAATACAAAACAATGAAATCATATGGATTTGTATATAGAAAATAGATTATTAAGTTTCTATAAATCATGGATATGTTAAATAGTATTTTATTACATAAATATCATATTAGAGAATAATACATTTGATTGACCCAACTAAGAGAATACAACATAGATCGCTATATGAAAGTTATATAAGATTCTCTTAATAATCACTGAATTATAAATCCCAAACCCCGGAAGTCTTCGGAAGCCTAAATGAACCATTACTTTTTTTATATTTTGACGACGTTCATAACTATTGTTCAAATAGAGTACTTATGGGTTTATAATTAAGGGTGAATGAAATAGATACTGTTTATTCTCCTATATAACATGAATAAATAACTTACTAGACCTCTTGATTGAATGAGAAAAAATATTTGGCCGGACATAGTTGTGATTGTATTGGGATATGGATCATATTTTCATCATCAAATTCAATATGGATCAATAAAAATATAATTTAGGCCTATACAAGGATTAAGATTGCTCAAATGGATCCAACCTGTTTTTCTGGCCTTCAAATTGTGATACTAAGTCTATGTTTATTGTTTTATGTTCATTTGGGTTGATTTTGGGAAGATTCTAGTGGTTTGGTGTGTTTCTAACGATTTGTTCTAATTGAATGTCAAAAGCCCCAAATCAGAAACCTTAGTTGGTCTAAAACCTAAGTCAGTCCCAATTGAAAACCTATCCCTAAATCGATCCCTTATTAGGATCGATAATATTCCAAAAAACCCTAATCGATTGCAAATATAATATGAGGATCTCCTACATGGGAGGAACCACTCAAAGTATTATTCTACTTTGGTGGTGATCTCACCTTGGTCACACCCTTACATATGCTTCAAATCCAAAGTCCTTGATGGTTGTCAGATGCTGATTAACTTTGTTCCTCTATGCCTTTGTAATGTTTGTGTCATGTTTGAGCATTTTTTCTATCTATACTTGTGTGACATGGGTGTGATACTTCCTTTGGGAGTATGAGTTTATTCATTATGCATTTATGCTTATAGTTAGTTTGTTCATATGGTTAGGCTTAGACATTACTGTTAATGACTGGATGTGAAAACTACATGTTGTTGTTGTCTACTAGATCATATGTTTTTGGATAGTTTATTCATATGCTTATTTCTTGTTTGTTCAATATGCTTGTTGGCATTGTTGTAGGCTTGCATCTTTTGTATTTTGTAACCACAAATGTGAGGATTGAAAATTTTTAAGCTGCTTGGACTGGGAAGCCCAAGGGAGGATCATCGATGTTAACGGGTCTTAGCCCATAATTTAGAATCATTTTCAGACTTGTGGTATAGTTCAAACGTATTTGGAGATATTGATTATTATGAGAAATTATTGTAATTATTCATTTAATGATTGAAAAATCATAAAGTAAGAGGTATGGTTGATTTTGGATATTTAAGACCTTGGGTAGGTTCAATGGAGGTGTAAAATCATTAGAGATTTTTTTCGAGAATCTTCGAAAATGAATTCGAAAATATGGTGATTTTTCTAAGAAGAAAATAATAATATTTGATTTTTAGTAAATTAAGTAATTATGAAAAAAAATAATTTTATAGAATCCTTATAAATAATATTGTTCATAGGGATTCCGTAGAAATTTTTCAGATATTTTTTGGAGTAGTATACTATTTATTAGAAATTTTAATGATTTATTTGAATTAATAAATTATAAAATAATAATAATAATTAATTATTATTTAATTATATTTTTTAAAAATATCAAAACAATAACTTCCACTGTCATTTTGACAAACTGACAAGGGAATGGGTCATTTTAGCTAAACGACATCGTTTTTGCATGAAGCAATATGATGTTGTTTTACCAGAGAAATCGGGTACTGCCTTAGCCTTCCTAGTTTCTCCACGTCATCGGTTATCCAATGAGATAAAAATCCTGTTATTCCGTTTTCATTATTCATTCTATTCTAAACCCCGAAACACCTCTCCCAAGTTTCGATTTGTGCTGAATCAGGCTAGTTTTTGAGTAAATTCTCTTGCTCGGAATTCAAGCATATTTCGGCTTAGTCCATCCATGTTTGGCCATAATTTTTAGTGTTTTACACATGTATAGATTAGACTAAGCTTGGGTTGTGTATTGATATGGTTTTTACCAAGTTTTATGGATCTGGGTATTAGTGTACTAGAAATCTTGAATTTTGCAGGTGACCAGAGATTGAAGACGACCTCAGACGACCTGTCGTCTAAGGCATCTTCTTACGACTTGTCATTTAGGGATGTTAGTGGATGACTTGTCATCTACATATGCAGGCGACGTGTTATTCATGTAGTTGGTAGGCTCGGGCAACGTGGCACGCATTGGTGAAGCCGTGTATCACAGTCTGGTAGCTTCGTATAGCGGGCTATCAGTGCCTAGTTTCGCCAGGTGTCATCATGCTGTGATTGGCCAAAATTAAATAAATTTCAGAAAAATGAGAAAAAGACTAGAAAAGGTAGAAAATTTGGAAAAAATAAAATAAAAATGAAAAAAATTACTAAAAAAATTATGAAAAATACTAAAATCAATAAGAATTCTAGTGCTACCAAGATTTCTGAAATTGAAGTTGATTTGATATGTCAAATAATTAAAATAGAAAAAATATTCAAATCGGTTATGGATTGATTCTCGGGTCGAAATGCATCTAATTAAGATTATAAACGTATGATTTTATGTATTCGTATGTAATTTAGCATACGATATTGAGGAATTAATTATGAATGCTTGCGTAGGTGGATACGTATAGGTAATGGGCCTCGAGGAATCGGTTCAGCAAACAAGGAAGAATTTGTGGGCTAGTTGAACTCCAAACCCGAGAGAGGATAGATTTTATTTTCTTGCTTTAGTACTGGCAAGATTTAATTTGATTATCAAAGAAGTAATTCAATGATTAGAAATATAAAACGTTATACATGCATTGTGATAAATTGTCGTGTGATATGCTTAGTTTGATGTGCTATGCTATAATATGACTGATGCACTTAGTATGCCATGATAACTGTTATGCATGCAATGCATTGAGTGCATCAGATACACGAGATTTGAAATGCATAGGCATAGCATATAGTAAGCTATGTGACTATTGAGAGCTCTCCGAGTATGGTAGCTCGTCATGGATACGCCAAAAATGCCAAGGCTATAAGGTGGGACAAGGGCGACACAAGCAAGCCTATAAATGCAAGACGGGTACCTACAGAATGGGGATTGCGTAGGTGGAGCTGCCATCACCTAATGCCTCGACAGTGTCAGTGGAGTGGGCAATGTGGTAATTAAGAAAAAAGGTAAATAAAAAACTACTAGTAACGTATCTCATTCCCAATTCTTAGCCCTCAATGGATAGAGAGATATTGTCAGCCTAATCGTGGTCTTGATTGCTTAGAAAGTTATGCAAACATGCCATATTTTGATTATGACTGTGCTACATATCTTTGACACATCGAGCCTATTATTGCATGCTAGTGTGTCTATTTAATTAGTGCTTGATTGCATATGTTATGTTATATATGTTTTTCTCGTCTGCTCACCTGACAGGTTTCTTCCAGGCTCTTGGCATTGAATGCAGATCTAAAGAACAAAAGTTTGCTCCCAGGCATAGTGTGAAGGCTATATCGGACTTAAGTGCGTTCGAGGTATCATGTGTAGGATTAATATTTATGGTTATTTCCTTCGAGTCAGTTTGGTTGTGTTCGGTTGTTAAAATGCCAATGATATTGAATTTAAGCATGTAAACATTATATTATGTTCATCTTAATTTATGTATTCATGGGGTTATGTGATGTCACCCAGAGACATTAGTATCTATTTCATAACCGCTATGCATTAATTTAAATATCTATCCTAATTTCGACTCCATAATTTAATGTTTACCACTAGCCTTGTAGGTTTACTATGTACATTGCCGAGTGTGATGGTTGTGTATATAGTGGGCCTACGATGATTGTTACGTGATTTATGGGCTTCCGGGCGTGATAAAAAGGCTCTACAATTCGAGTGGAGGTAGAGACTCTCAAACTCCTCTATAAGATGACACAATTAAGGAGTCTTTTATCTTATAAGAATGAGTCTTTTATCTCACTATTATTGCAGGATTGCATCCTCTTACCTCCACGATTGTAGTTCCAACACCTTAGTGGAAATTTATTATCTGTAAATTGTGTTGTACAATTAGTGTATTTTGATTCTACAATATCTGTAAACTTCTAGTTCTTTTGTTGTTGTCTACTAGATCATATATTTTTGGTTAGTTTATTCATATGTTTATTTCTTGTTTGTTACATATGCTTGTTGGCATTGTTGCAGGCTTGCATCTTCTGTATTCTGTAACCAAAAATGTGAGAATCTGAAATTTTTAAAGCTGCTTGGACTGGGAAGCCCAAGGGAGGATCATCAATGTTAACCGGTCTTAGCCATAATTTAAAATCATTTTCGGACTTGTGGTACAATTCAAACGTATTTAGAGATATTGGTTATTATGAGAAATTATTGTAATTATTCATTTAATGATTGAAAAATCATAAAGTAAGAGATATTGTTGATTTGGGATATTTAGGACCTTAGATAAGTCCAATGGAGGTGTAAAAACATTAGAGATTTTTTTCGAGAATCTTCGGAAATGAATTCGAAAGTATGGTGATTTTTCTAAAAAGAAAATAATAATATTTGATTTTTAGTAAATTAAGTAATTATGAAAAAAAATAATTTAATAGAATCCTTATGAATCTTGCTATGCTATTCATAAGGATTCTATAGATTTTTTCGGATATTTTATTTGGAGTAGTATACTATTTATTAGAAATTTTTAATGATTTATTTGAATTAACAAATGATATAAGAATAATAATTATTCATTATTATTTAATTATATTTTAAAAAAATATCAAAACTATAACCTCCACTGCCGTTTTGACAAACGGACAAGGGAAGGGGCCATTTTAGTTAAACAATGTTGTTTTGGCATGAAGCCATATGATGTCGTTTTACCAGAGAAACCAAGTGCCCTCTTAGCCTTCCTGGTTTCTCCCTGTTATCGGTTATCCAATGGGATAAAAATCTCGTTATTCCGTTTTCATTATTCATTCTATTCTGAACACTAAAACACCTCTCCTGAGTTTCGATTTGTGCTGAATCGTCTGCTTTTGTGCTAAATCAGGCCAGTTTTTGGGTAAGTTCTCGTGCCCAGAATTCAAGCATAATTCGGCTTAGTACATCCATGTTTGGCCATAATTTTTAGTGTTTTACACATATATAGATTAGACCAAGCTTGGGTTGTGTATTGATATGGTTTTTACCAAGTTTTATGGGTTGGATCTAGATATTAGTGTACTAGATATCTTGAATTTTGCAAGTGAACAGAGGCTGAAGACGACCTCGAACGAACTGTCGTCCGAGGTGTCTACGTATGACTCGTCATTTAGGCATGTTGGTGGACGACTTGTCATCTACATATGCAGGCGACAGGTTATTCATGTAGTTGGTAGGCTTGGGCGACATGGCACGCGTTGGTGAAGCCGTGTATCACAATCTGGTATCTTAGGATAGCGAGCTGTCAGTGCCTAGTTCAGCCAGGTGTCATCACACTGTGATTGGCCAAAACTAAATAAATTTCAGAAAAATAGAAAAAAAATTTAGAAAAGGTAGAAAATTTGGAAAAAATAAAATAAAAATGAGAAAAAATTCCTAAAAATTAGAAAAAAAAATACTAGAATCAATAAGGATTCTAGTGGTACCAAGATTTCTGAAATTGGAGTTGATTTGATATGTCAAATAATTAAAATAAGATTTGAAATAATAAAAAAAATAGGAAAAATATTTAAATCAGTTCTGGACTGATTCTCGGGTCGAAACGCATTAGATTAAGATTGAAAACATATGATTTTATGTATTCTTATGTAATTTAGCATGTGATGTTGAGGAATTAGTTATGAATGCATGTGTAGGTGGATACCTATAAGTAATCGACCTCGAGGAATCGGTCTAGCAAACAAGGAAGAGTTTGTGGGCTAATTGAACTCCAAACCTGTGAGTGGACAGATTTTATTTTCTTGCTTTAGTACTAGTAATATTTAATTTGATTATAAAAGAAGAAATTAAATGATTAGAAATATAAAACGTTATACATGCGCTGTGATTAACTGTTGTGTGGTATGCTTAGTCTGATGTGCCATGCTATGATATGAGTGATGCGCTTAGTATGCCATGATAATTGCTATGCATGCAATACATTGAGTGCATCGGATACATGAGATTTGAAATGCACAGGCATAGCATATATGTGACTCTTGAGAGCTCTCCAAGTATGGTAGTCTGGCATGGATATGCCAATAATATCGAGGCTATAAGGTGGGATAAAGACGACACAAGCAAGTCAATAAATGCAAGACGGGTACCTACAGAATGGGGATTGCGTAGGTGGAGCTGCCATCACCTAATGCCTCGCAATGTAAGTGGAATGGGAAATATGGTAATTAAGAAAAAAGATAAGTCATAAACTACTACTAACGTATTTCATTCCCAATTCTTAGCCCTCAATGGACTGACAAACATTGTTAGCCTGTTCATGGTCTTGATTGCTTAGAAAGTTATGCAAACATGCCATATTTTGATTATGACTGTGCTACATATCTTTGACTCATCGAGCTTATTATTGCATGCTAGTGTGTCTATTTAATCAGTGCTTGATTGCATATGTTATGTTATATATGTTTTTCTCGTCTGCTCACTTGGCAGGTTTCTTCCAGGCTCTTGGCATTGAATGCATATCTAAAGAATAAAAGTTTGCTCCCAGGCATAGTGTGAAGGCTATATCGGACTTAAGTGTATTCGAGGTATCATGTGTAGGATTAATATTTATAGTTATTTTCCTTGAGTCAGTTTGGTTGTGTTAGATTGTTAAAATGCCAATGATATTGAATTCGAGCATGCAAACATTATATTATGCTTATCTTAATTTATGTATTCACGGGGGTTATGTGATGTCACCTAGAGACATTAGTATCTATTTCATATCAGTTATGCATTAATTTAAATATCTATCTTAATGTCGACTCTATAAGTTATTGTTTACCACTAGCCTTGTAAGTGTATTATGTACATTGCTGAGTGTGATAGTTGTGTATATAGTGGGTCTACGATGACTGTTACATGATTTGTGAGCTTTGGGGCGTGATAAAAAGGCTCTCCAATTCGAGTGGAGGTCGAGACTCTCAAACTCCTCTATAAGATGACACAAATAAGGAGTCTTTTATCTTATAAGAATGAGTCTGTTATCTCACTATTACTGTAAGATTGCATCCTCTTACCTCCACGATTGTATATCAATTTGATTAAGGTGGTTTGTTTTGGCATTCATTTCAAAATATATTGATT
Organism: Passiflora organensis; assembly: GCA_019739055.1. NCBI lineage: Eukaryota > Viridiplantae > Streptophyta > Magnoliopsida > Malpighiales > Passifloraceae > Passiflora > Passiflora organensis. Next base: position 27,821,169 of record JAEPBF010000087.1, on the reverse strand, counting down.
TGATTGTGTTGTATGATTCTATAATTCATTTTTAGGATCAGGGTTAGAGTTACAGATTCCAAGTTCCAACACCTTAGTGCAAGATTCCAAGTTCCAACACTTGAGTGCAAATTTATTATTTGTAAATTGTGTTCTATAATTAGTGTATTTGATTCTACAATATTTGTAAACTTTTGGTTCTTTCGTGTCACGTGTATGTATATGAATGAATGTAATTTGATAATTTTCTTTATAATGTGTTTTATGGATCTGATTAAATTTGTGGTTTTTGTTTTTTATATCAATTTTTTAAAATATGGTTTAAAAAATATATAGTATGATTTATTTTTAATGATTTTAAAATATTATTTTAGATGATATTTTATTTTTAATTAAATATTTTATGATCAGAAAAAATATGATTTTTATTCTCTGGGAATATAAGATTTTTCTGGATTTTTGTGAAATTTTTATAATTTTTAAACTTATATCCTATTTACTATGATTTTAAAAATTTTATAACTTATTTTCAGAAAATTATAATATTAATTAATTAATTAATAATATTATTGTTATTATAAAGGTAGAGAGCTAAAACGACATCATTTTGGGTGGTGCCTAAATGATGCCGTTTTGTTTCGGAATTTAAAGAAAAAAATCATTTTTCATTTTTACTTTCATTTTTTTCTTGGGTTTACTATTCATCTTCCCTTTTTTTTTTTTCTCTCTCTGCGTTAGACCTTCTTCACCAGCAACGCAGTCACGCATCTCCTCATTCCGGCCATAGATCACGTCACCTCCGGTAGTTATTAACATGTCATCTCTACAAGAGGATTCCAGTGCAAGTCTCATCCTGATCGAAGGCAGGATGTGACTGGAGGAAGCTCATGAATGTATGGGTTTTTCCGTTCGAAAAAAAAAAAAAACCTGGATTCCAACTACTCCGGTGATGTTCTTTCTAATCAAACTTCAGATTTAACTTACTCCCATTGTTAGCTTCATTTTGACATAAAGAATGTGTGTTTTCATTGAGGTTTGAGGTGAATGGAGAGAAACCGTCGTCAGTGTTTCCCCTCAACACCACCGGCGGTGCACGCGCCACCACCGACCGGTTATTTTATGGCAATGCGCCACCTTGAACCCAAAATACTCGTTTCAACCCCATTACCTAATTTTGACGTTTTAAACGCAATGATGCAATCTGTTGTCTAATCTAAAATTTTGATTGCAATTTATAAACTTTTAAACTTTTTATAGAAAAAGTATTTTGGTTTTAAATGGTAAATAATAATTTTATTAATAATACTATATTGATAAAAATATAATTTGAGACTCATACCTCAAAGAGTTCAATTAGGTTTCAGGTTTAGGCTTGTGTATTGAGTTTGCGTTTGGGCTCATACCTCAAAGAGTTCAATTAGGTTTTAGGTTAGGCTTGTGTATTGAGTTTGCGTTTGGGCTCATACCTCAAAGAGTTCAATTAGGTTTTAGGTTTGGGCTTCCCTCGTGAGGACACAAGGTCAAGATTGTGAGACCTAACTAACCATCTTCTGTGTGGGCTTGGGCGGGCTTGGGCTTGTGTATTGAGTTTGCGTTTGGGCTCATACCTCAAAGAGTTCAATTAGGTTTTAGGTTTGGGCTTCCCTCGTGAGGACACAAGGTCAAGATTGTGAGACCTAACTAACCATCTTCTGTGTGGGCTTGGGCGGGCTTGGGCTTGTGTATTGAGTTTGCGTTTGGGCTCATACCTGAAAGAGTTCAATTAGGTTTGGGCTTCCCTTGTGTCCTCACAAGGTCCATAATAAGGAAAGACTATGAGACCTAACTTATGTAAGGGGTCATAAGTTACCCAATCCTACATCGGAAAGGAGTGGGGAGATCATTTGTAACAAGATTTAACTTTTGGGTTATATGATCAGAAGTCCAACTAAGCGTTGCAGTTGTGATCCATTACGAGTCCATACACGTCCGGACTCACTGAGGCCGATCGTGACAACTTGCATTATTTGTTATTTAGTTTGATTGGTATATTTAGTGATTGTATACTTATTATGGTATATGCAAACATTTGACCAGTATTGACAGACTGTATACTATTTTTGGTTGTCTTTTGATTGGTTATTATATGCAGGTGAGAGGGAACCTTACATTTTACTCATTTTAACTTATAAAATAAATTGATTGCGATTTATGGATTTTTATTTAAAATAATGGTGAATTAATTTTAAGCATTTACAGTTGGTGATTGTATGTTTTGATGTGATTGTATTTGGTTGGAAAATATATTTTGTACTACCATAGTTTTTCACAAAGGTGCAGGAGATTTGGTTGTGCATAAGGACGCACGTATATTGAGACACAGAGTTGTCTGATTGGTATTGTGCATAGGGATTCACTTGGTTTTACCTACTTTTGACTATTGAGAATTTTATTGAGTTTCATTTAACTATGTAGTTTTAAACTTTATTTTGGAGATATATAAGTATCTAGTGCACTAACGACTTGTTATACTGAGATTTGTGACCGAGGAGTCACGTGTTTAAACTATTTTTGGTATTCTTTGTCGCAGAGGGGATTTAATGCCAAATTGAGATGGTTAACATGGGTTGACCTTAGCCTTAGGCAATGTCAGTGTGGACTATGTTTTCATAAAATGATAATAAGATACACCGGTGGGTCTAGTTTACCCCTTGGTCCTGGTGTTGGCAGGTGATTCATTAGCTGAGTTTTCAGCTTCATTTTTAAAAAAGAACCCTCACACAAATAGTTCTATTGAATCACTATTCCTTGAGACTGAGTAATGACTTTGACATAAATTTTGACATTTGATTACAGTTACCATTTTTTAAAATTTACATTGAGTTTGATATAGGATTTCTGTTTATAATTTGTTTTTGTTTACATTTATGATTTTTACTTATTATGGTCCCTATATCCTCTCACTTGGATATTTAGCTAACGTATCAGCGCGGTCTAGCTATGCTTGTAGGTTTTTCAGGTTAGTTGTTGATAGTGGTGTGAGGACCCCTTCTCTGGAGGAACTACTCAACTCAATTGGAGAACACATCTCCAACTCACATACAAGATATTGTCTGAGGAGAAAAGACAAATATCTTCAGCTTAGGGCCTAGTAGGCCATGTTCAATCTCTTACCATTGTCATTGGGATTCGAACCACTACCCACTACCTTTTGTTTCTACAAAGAGGACGCCCTCATACCAATTCAACAAGGTATCCTCCTTATAGGAGCAAAAGATAGTGGGTGGCGGTTCACATGCTAGTGGTAGCAGCTAGGGATAGAATATAGCTCACTGAGGCTTGGGGTGGAGATGTGTGCGTTTTCTCCCTAGACAATACCTTAGATGTGAGTTGGAGATGTGTTGCTCCAGTTGAGTTGTTCCTCCACGGTGATAATACTGACAAGTGGTGCTTTGTTTGTCTAGTTTGTCAGCTACAACAAGGTATGATCAAACTAATTGATTTGAAGTGATTTCATGCTTTATATTTGGATTTTACTTTGTATATATTTAGTATGTTCTGGTGGTTGAACTTACTAGATTTTTATTTTTGAGATGAGACTCTTAGGCTTACCATAAATATGATACACATTTTATCATGGATTTAATATTGTGGAATGTTTGGAGTTGTTATAGGTTTTACAAGAAAATTTGTTTATGATCCGAACTTATCCTATACTTTTATTTTATTTTGTTGTGTATTTCTATAATTTTATTTTATTAGCCTTAGGGGATTTTAATAATAGTATCATGATTGTTATTCGTAGAGTCTCATGGTAAAGATATTTATCTCTGAAGTAAGATATGGGCATGGTAATATGTATAATGTATAATATATCATTTATCATATGTATATATATCTTTATCTTTATTAGAATAGCAATATTAGCAAATTTAAGTATAATATTATTAATTTCTGTGAAATTTTTATGAAAAATAAGTCATTATTTTAAGAAATTATCGGACTAGAATTTATATTTCCCAAATCGATCTTGAAAAATTCAGTCGGGAAAGGAAAAAATAACCAAATTTCCTGATTTGAAATTGATGGGTCAGAAAAAATTAACAAATTTTTTTTTAACGAATTTAACATGTTGGGAATTACTGACCTGACTTGATGAAAATATGATTAAAATAATTTAATATGATTAAAATAATAATTTTTTAAATATATTAATTTATCCTGTAATATAATTCTATATAAGGATCATAAAATATTTCTATGTAAATCTTTATTGTCACTGTATTTTTACTCTTTATCTTTTCAACTGTCCCCAGTATCGTTTCTTTAGTATTTCATGTACATTCTTCTATATTTATTTTTACTACAAGAGAGAAGATAATTTGTAAATAGTTGATTTTATCAAGTTGCTTTCTACAATATCATTTTATACGGTTGATTTTTATGTTCGATACGATATAAATTAATTAATTTAAGATTTTTGTAAAGGTTTTAGAATTGTAAATATAATAGGTGCAAAGGCACAACTGTTCTGTTTTTATCTTTTGCCAAGTCTAATATAATAGGTTTTAGAATTTATATTTTTACATTTTAATTAAATTATTTTGGCCTATTTATTTTTAAAATCACACCAAACGAAACATAAAATTTATGACAAAATAACCATTTTATTTCCACCATTTAAAAATCAGTACGACACAGCATAAAACGCTGTTAAGGTTGGGCTAACCACTGCCGAAAAATTACAGTGCATGATTCCTTCCTATAACGTGTCACATACATGATGGATCGCGACTAATTTAACTTAGGTATTCAAAGATACCTTTTTCTTTCTTTGACATTTTCTCGATTTGTGCGTGTCATTCTTATCCGTATGGTTGCAATTTGATCGGATGTCCTCCAAGGGACAAAAAATTCCCTATTTAATTTTGAGCGAAAAATTTAATGAGTCAACATCAACTGAGATCAAGATTAATGCGCAGATAAAATCTGTAAAACCGATATTCATCAGTAGCTACCAGCTAGGATCGTGTCACAATATTTATTTTGTTAATTCGGTGAACCAAAGATATGTACCAAGTTGAGATATTTTATTTTGTTGAAACCCTAAACTGTGGAAACCGCAGTTTTTGCCCTTTTCTGACGGTAATCACTTATCCATCCTTGGATAAGCTTCACTTCGTTTTCCCTCTGCTCCACAAGCCAATCCGGGTCTTCAGGCGTCCAAGGGCGCAAGTCAATGTGATGGGCACCTGAAAAAATGGCAGGCGGAGCCACATACCATCAGTCTGACACGACACCATTAAGCAATTGCATCATAAATTGCCTTGAAAGGCTTAAGACTAAGTAATCGGCTGCCGGCATTAAAAAAAGATGAGAAGAATAGCATAGCCAGATAAAGCCGAAAGAGGAGTCCATGGCTAAAACATTATAAAAAAGATGATATTTCAGGTCCACCAGCAGCTTAACGCCCATAGCCATCTAAGCTTTCCACAGCTCACTAATCTAATTCTACAAATCAAAGTTATAATAATGATACAGGACACATTTATCAACCACTTCAAAGCCAACCAATAAACTGCCTTCAGACAACTCAGAGCCACATCAGAAACTATAAACAATTGAGAAACGATAATCGAACCTATTTGGTAATAAAGACATTGCCTCAAAGTACTGAGGTCAATTTAATAACGTTCTTCAAATATCCCTAAACCAAACAACCATACAATCAGGAAAGAATACAATCCATGGTGGAAGATGACACTACAACAATATAAATCAGAGACAAAATGCTTAACCAATTGACAATTAGTGATAGAAATTACTAAACCATGAATTATGATTAGCCGTTAAGGCATGCATGTGACACACAACAAGGTATGAGCATAGATAAGCTTCACTCCAAAGATTCATCCACGGTAATGACGGCTGCAGAAGCAGTTTTTTGCAGGTGCCCCCACTTGGGAGACTACTAGTCTACAATTCTTTAATTACTTTCAAGAACATAATGTCAACAAAAATGGTGATTGTACACATTCAGCGAAACATCAACATGTTTAATTGGTTTTCAGTTTTTCATATGAGATGAGAAAGTAGCTAGATCGCCTTATCCCAACATGATCTTGAAAAGATGAATGCATTGCTAGGGATTAAAGATCACTTATTTATCCAAGATAATGATTCATAAGTTAGTACCATAAGTTGAACGCATTAGGGTTCATACAGCCAAAACCATGATACTGTAATGAAAGAGAGTTGTTCCAGTTAAGTCTGGTGAATAGAAGGCAAAAGTTACTTCAGAATGCGATGATAGACAGTTACCTTCTTTAGTAACAAGCGCAACAACAGTTTCAGATATATTTTGCAGAACGCTGCAAAAATGAAACCAAAAATCAGAACTAGATATTGAATCATGATGAGAGGAAAAACATTCAGCTGCATACCTGCCACCACTCCATGGATCTAGCAGACCATTTGAGAAAATAATATTACTTCCAAAACTTCTCAGGGCAGTATTAATATCCTTCATGACAAAAGCAAGTATCTCAAATTCCAATCAATTAGAAAACTGAACTGAAAACATTTACCCATGATATGTATGAAAGAAGACAAAGGCATCAACAATAGGAAACTGCTGCTGTGACTTTCACTCCATTTTATGCATGACAAGAAACAATTAATAGAGCAGAAATTATGATCTGACAAACAGTTCGATGTATTCACCAACATTGCAGTACCTATGATAGAGCAAATGCTATTCACATGGTAGAACAAGGCAGACAACTCATCTAGGGACAATAAAGTGTACATCATACAATGCGGAAAGGAGCTAACATTTAATATATCAAAATCCCGGCAAAATTTTACAAATACAACCATAATTATGAGGCACATGCATATATATGAGGAAGTAATTATGGAGCTCCTATCCTTTCAATAAAATCCTCACATCCTTTGATGTCAGGATAAAGGCAGCTAAATTGTGAATTATCACAAGTGTGAATGCAACAAAAATAATAAATGGGTGCCAGTTGCAAGTTCATCAGCTTCATATTCTTATGAAACACACATTCTTTGAATAGTTTTATCTAACACCCTGCATCTAGCACCTTTTAAAGTCCCAGATACCTCTAAACAGTTAAATTCTTAATAATGACCTTGTTTATCAGGATTCATATCCTTACTGGCAGATCAGGCAGTCCTCCATACTTAAACACTTCAAATTTGAAATTTCAGCATGTGCATAGATGCCTGCCCATACCACAAAATTCCCTGTTTCTCTGCTAAGAATATGACTGATGGAGAATTTATCCCCATCACCAGCATAGATGCCCACAACATATTGCTATTGTAACTCCCTTATGCATTCAGAGTGAAAATATCAAGAACAGTCTATGGAACACCTCTTACCACCTATAACATGTCAGATATGAATACCAACAAACAAAACAGAAAGCAAGAATGCCCCAGAAAAGATGCAGATATCTCAGAGAGATAACAATGCACACTTGGCTGGAGAAAACAACAGAAAGAAGCTAAGGCCAGCCTCAAGCCGAGGTTTATCATGAACATATAATGCAAATTACTCTCAGAAAAAAAAAAAATACAGAACATCCTCCAGTAATCTTACATGTCCACCGAACTCTGTTGTTATCCATCTAGGCCTAGGTACTATCCCAAAGGTGTTCCAGCAATCCTCTTGGAAAGAGGAGTAATTAAAATCAAACGTTGGAAACATGCTTGTGCCTTGGCTGCTGGACATTGGCATAACCATCTCAGTGCATGCCTGTAAGATAAAAAAATGCAGAAACCTTGATAGATACAAGAAACTTTGGATCTAAGCATATTTTGATCAAACAGTGAGATAAAGAGGTATATAATAACACTTAGACCTGCCAGTTCCAACCATCCAAGCCATGAGGATCGTCATCTAATTTAAAGCAGTCAACTTTTCCGGTATAATTATAGTACATGCTTACTCCTCCAAAAATGCGCTCCAAGATGCTTGCTCCATCAGGAAAACTGTCAATTGCTTTGCAGACCTAAGGAAACCATCAAATTAAGGTAGCCCACCAGAATATAGATATAACACAACATAATTCACAGGGGCTAGGCGGCAAAGAATGATGAAGGAATTTTCTAAACTAAAAAGGCCACTCACAATGGTAGGAATGATCATGTAGAACATGCCTTTAAGAGAAAAAAAAATACCAAAAGAAAATTTCATGATCAGTAGAAATAACTCAGGCAATTGAACTTCAATTTTTCACTAGTACAAATATGTACATGTTTGATTTTAAGGCAGTTGTACGAGCTCCAGCATATGGATTGATGCATTATGTTCCGCCACATGTATATAAGCAACTTATCTTACTTCTGAATGGTAAAAGTCCAGAACTAACTAGTTTACTGAGGCAATGTACATTGGTCCACGAAATAATGGCATGAGACAGTTTGAAGATGATAATAAGTGCAATCTGACCTCTTTTATTGGATGTGCAGGTAAAGGCATCATAAAGGCAGAAGGATAGGGGTAGTCAACCATTGCCAAATAACTATAAGCAGATTCTAACCAGTTTGCAAGATCATCAGAGCTGTTCAATTCCCTGTCAATGGTATATTCAGTCACTTCAAACCCAATACCAACAAGAAAAACATGATGAAAACGTGTCATAGCATTCCATTATTGGCAATAACTGGTTTATTGGGACTAAAAATAAGCCCAAGTAAACGTAAAGCGGTCATTTAGTTTTAATTTCCTGTTTTCCTTACTGGCAGAAGTGGAAAGTCTTGGTTAATTGAGCAAGACCATTCTCTTTCTGACCCTCCGATGAGATAACAATCCACGATTCTTTTATGGTATTAAAGCAGCTGGTACTTTCACGCTGCATATGTAAAATGGTCATAACATTTTAATAACCAGTCAAAGATTTACCAAATCACATTGCGGAAATAACTATGATAGTGAGCAAGAAAAACCGTACCCTGAAATCATTGGAAACAATGTTGTAAAACGTTTCGGCTGGCACAATATCTTCAAATTGGAGTATCGGAGCTGATGAAGCCAGTGCACCAATAGCTATGTGGGGGTACTTGAGCCGCATCCATGCGGCTAACACTGTTTCATTATCAGAAAAAACATTTTACATCTCAAATGCATAAACGAAAATAGGCGATCAGAAATCATAGCCCCTGAGAAACATTTCAAGAAGGATCAAGCATCATCGTACTTCCACCGTAGGAACCACCAAACAACACAACAGGACAAGCGTCAGCCGACAAATTTCTCTTCAGGTCCGTAACCAACACTGCGAAGTCAGCAAGTGCTTGTTCTGCCGTTAAGAAGGATAATGTACTAGCGTTCTTGTAAGCCTCTTCCCTACTCCCGTAAGGCATTGACTCCCCGTAGTAACGATGCTGCAATCCGTATTATTTTGAAAATAATCAGTAGCTTATTCTGCCTTTACTTTCAACCAATTGAAAGACAATGGAAATTTTCTTTCAAAAATAATAATAAGATAAAAGACCTCGGGGAAAAGGACCAGGGCGCCGAAGCGGGGAGCAGCGTCCCAGAGGAAGCCAGTATTAGCGGCGAACCACTCGATGTCGCCTTCATTGCCGCAGTAGAGGAAGATGGGGCCCAAGCGATGTGGGCCGACCCAGTGATCGGTGTTGATGAGAAAGCGCTGCGGGAACTTGGGAAGGTCGGTGAAGCTGAAGTGGTCGAGTTGCTGATAGAAGTATCTGGTCTCGTACTTATACTGTCGGATGGATGGTTTGGCTGGGTGGGAACACTTACGGGGGAAGCGTTGGGCTCGGTTGCGTGAAGGGAGAGCAACGGAAGGCTGTGATGCGAGGGATTGCGAGGTAGAGGCGCAGATGGAGGTTATGGCGATAGCGATGATCAGGAACAGAAAAGAGTGTGGTTTACAGAGTGTTACTTGTGCCATCTAGGAATCGGAAGAGTGCTAGTGCGGTTTATGACGACGGTACGAGGCAGAAAGATGAAAACTTAGCCCCATCTATCCTTTTAACAAAAACCCAACATCAACATGATTAGTTTTCAACTTTTCATACATCCTTGACTCACCAACTTCTCAGTTCTCTGAAGAACATATCGCAGCTCTCCTAGCTTTCGAATTGTCGACCCATTTCTTGATTGATTAAATATTAATTTTGTAGAGAATATGCCAAAATAATTATTTAATAAAAAAAATGCCGCATTATGCTTATCATTAGTTTAAGATTTTTATTAAAATAAATAAAATCATTTGTTTAATTATATTTTCATTTTCATTCACACCAAAATTTTGTTTTCGTCTCGTTCAAAAATTTTAAATTCCCACACTCACTCATCTCTTATATAAATAATTTTTGAAATCACTTTTATTCAATTGCTTCTCTTTCCCAATTCATTTTAACTTTCTCTTCCGATTCATTTCATCTCTCTCCCTATTCATCTCATGCGTGTAGGAGGGAGACGTGGACAAACTAAATAAAATGATTCAATACTGACTAGAAGTGATGACTCGAGCTGGGTTCGTTCTCAGGACAAAGAATGAATGTATTATTTCTGCTTTACAGAGGATGGTGCATTTGAGATTGCAAATTGGAGCACCTTGGTTCTGAATAAAGAGAGAGAAACGAATTCTTCCCTTGTTATCGAAAAGATCTGTAAAGAATCTATTTGCTTTCAGGGTTAATCGTAAAAAAATTGAGTTATGTTCTTGGTTGTTATTGATGGAAAAACTGTCACGTCCCAAGCTGAGATTCGGATATTACAGAACTCGTAATAATCATATTTATTCAATATCTAACTCCAAATTATCCGGAAATGAACACAAAACAACAAGCATGTTCAAAATATAATAGATAATGAAATCAGTAAGTATTTAAAGGAGCTTTAAATCTATTAAATATAAACTAAATAGCAGTATTACAAACTGATGTCATGATCTAATCCTAATTTAACACCCATCTAAATCCCGATTCACCTCTTGAAAACCGAGTAATATCCAACTCCACAAGTAATCACAATTAATAAGGAGCACACCACACGAAGAAAAGGAACGATGACATTAACGATGACACAAGGTGAATTAGAGCAGCAAGGAAAAAAGTTGGAGGGCTATGGAACCCGGTGTATCACTTAGTGACAGCAAGTGTAGCGACGGCGAACAAAAAACTTAGCAGAATGAAGACGGAACAACCCGAGCAAGAGGCGACAAAGCAGAAAGTAAAAGTGCGAACTTGACAAAGATTGAGCAATGACAACAACAAGAGTAGGAGGTGGGGGTGTGAACTCGGCAACGACTCAGGTAGAGATGGTGATGAAAGGTGTAACGGTGGTGACTTAGTTTGAGATGTTCAATAGAATGTGGAGGTAGCTTGGTGTATGGGTGATAGTTATTTGCAGACCCAAGGGTGATTGTGATATGCACACAATGTGTTTGAGACAATTCCCGAGAGAAAACTATTTAGAGTAACTTATCTTTAGACAACAAATAAAGAGGATAACTAAAGGCATTTCACTAACTCCCCACTTCCATGTAACTATAGTTAACGCATGTTTTTTTTTTTTAAAAAAAATGCTCAAGATAACTTTCCACGTTTGAATCACTCCCTGGAATCATTCCTAAACTGAAAACCCACATCTTAAAATTTATTTATTTTCTAAAAATTATGATTATTACAAAAATAATTTATTGATGGTGAGGTTGCTGCAATGATTAGGAAGAATAACCATGAACCAAGATCAAACCTACATGGATCGGACCTATATCTGGCAAATACAGAAGGGCAACGTCGAAAAGGTACACTAAGGCTTCCACTCTGAACAATATAGTTTTGTGCAGTCGATGATAGGAAACGGATCATGCTTTTGTATTAGTTGGCAGAGGAAGAGAGCAAATGCTCATATTCTAGTGCAAAACCAGAAACACAAAGGGCAGATGGAAGACATAGGCATCATCATGGACAAATTATCTGTTGATTCAGGCGACTGGATTAAATTGTACAGCAATATGGGATTTTTTTTTTCTTGTGTAAACTAATGAAAACATCCTTAGTTTATAAAGGTTGACGATCTAAAAATATCTATTAGCTGGCAATATTTCAATTCCCAACGATAATGTTATTCTAACTGAGTATCAAAAAATATTTTGGACGATTACACTAAGAGGAAGTTTTTTTTCTTAGGGATCACCAAAATATAGGCAATAAACATTAAAGATTACATATTAGAAGTTCAGTAATGCATTGATAGACCAATTCCTGAATCAATTTTCTAACAAACACAATAATAAATACACTTACATAGCAAACTTTCATTAGAGGAGAGTGACATAACAAAAAGCTAGTAATAATAAGACTAAATGTAGTTTACTAGATTAAGATACACAAGAGAAAAGAAAATAAGATAGAGCATCACTCAAGAGCCTTGCTTTCAATCAAACATATGTTGACCAGATAAACAAATGCTTATTGAGAAGCTTATACTACTGTGCCACTGGAAAAAATTGTGCCACCATTTGTGTTGTTAGATTTAAGAACAAAAGACTGAAGGTGCAATCTTGCACTGGTGCGGCACCCATAAATTCTTCATCTAGATTATCTTTAAAATAGCAATTGATGATAAATATGTCTCTCTTGCTTTTTCCATTTCCATCTCATTCAAACTGCCTAGCATGGATTTTGTGATAGTCTGTTTAAGTATATATTGTATATTAGATTGTGTTTTTTATTATGTCATTTGGATTTGGAGTCATGATCTATAATTATGCACGATCTTGTTATAAAATATTAAATATCTCCGATTTCAAATGTTATTGTAGAAATATACACAACATGGTCGTGTAATAAGTTATGTTTCATTTTGATAATTTTAAAAACTTCACACAATGAGGCTAGTCATTATAATTCTATTAGAAGCTTATTATTGGTAATTTAAGCAAGACCAAAACCATTTAAATTCTATCGACTTTTAAATATCACATGAAATTTATACCTACTATTATCCAATATAACTCATCATTATCATCTTTGATGTTGTTAAAATTGCTTTAGAAATGGACGAGACCAATTTTTTTGTATGTATGCAGTTTGATGAAGACCTATTAGTCAGGGTAGACCTATTATTCAGGGATGACTATTTAGTCAACAACCATCATAAGATTTAGGCTATATTTTAGTTTCTTTTTATTGCTATGTAAGTCAAATTGTAACAGTGGAATAAATCATCATTGCAGCCTATTGCATTTTTATTTTTTTCCTCTCATTACCTATTGCACTCTTCTTATGAGATTTGTGCTGAAATAATGGAAACTGCATCAAATTTTTCTCAGCTTGCTCCTCCTATCTTTGATGGTAACATGCGGTAAGAAGGGTCAAATCCACTGGGGAGATGAGATCAAGTCCAAGCAAGAACTGTAACTGTAGTGATGCTGAGTGTACATCATGACCCCAACATACCCTCCTTTGGTTGTAATAGAAGATTGTTGTAAGAAGTTATAATCAAAGTCGTAACTGAACATTTATAAGTAATGGGTTCAAGTTGTTGTGGTGTTGTATTTAGATAATGTAGTGATCTAGTCCTTCCCTATATGCCATGCCTGAACTGTGATCACAGGTTTTCCTTAGGATAGAAAACTCCAGTTCAATCCAAGTACCATAAAGGGGCTTCCTGGTACGACTGTGGACACTCCAGGGGCTTAGAACATCTGAAGGCCCCTTCGCTTTTCCGTCTTTCTGATGACACTAGTTTCAGATTACGAACGTCGTCAGCTCCCAACTATCCTCTCCTTTCTCTCTGTTTCACTTACCAAGTGTTTTTTCCCTCTTACATCTTACCAAGTGTGTTACTCACAAGGTATTTCACTCACGCAATAAGATACTTGCACTGGTTTTGAAAGTAGGAATCTATTTTATTGAGTTGATCAGAAACAATAAAGATAAAAACCATGAAATTGCGCAAAGGAAAGATAGACTGAAAACAGAAAACTGAAATTTATTGATGATAAACCGAGGCCTCATAGGGGGTTCAGGACTGGCTACAGGTCATGACTGGAATAAAAACTTAGCTAGACATAATCCAATGAACACAAAACTAAAATCTAAAGTAAGCTAGAATAGAAGATAAGATGATGAGAGATGTCGACCACAAACGGTTAGGGTAAAAATATATACCCTCAAAATGGATCTAGCAAGATCCCCAAGTTGATTATTTTGTTTGCCAAATCAAGAAAATTCCGCTGTAAGCACCAAAATAGGAAAATAGATCTTCTGGGGTAACAATCATTCCCTTAGTTGCATGCTTGGCCCACTTATCTTCTCAATCCCGAAAATGTCGGAGGCCCCGATCTACCCTCAATTTCAGCACTTTTAGCTACAAAATCTGCAACTATCTTGTGACCATAGTTTAGATTAAATAACATAATAAATACAATATCTAGATCAATTTAAGTACAAAATCTATCCGGAAATATAAGATAAAATCAGCACAATAAACACACCATAAAAAAACAACCCTATTTGCTATAGTTTCGACAAAATTTTTACAAGAATTATGATGCTGAAAACAGAAAAGAGGTATGGGATTATTTGAAGAAAGAATATGCAAGAGATGAAAGGATACGAGGAATACAAGTGATGAATCTTATAAGAGAATTCAAGCTACAAAAGATGATAGAGTCTGAGACAGTCAAAGAATAATCTTACAAATTGCTTGGCATTGTTAACATGGTGAGGTTACTAGGCACTGAATTTTCAGATTTTAGAATTGTACAAAAAATTCTTATTATTGTGTCTGAGAGATATGAAGCCTCAATAACCACCTTGGAGAACACAAAAGATTTGTCTAAGATTACCTTGCCAGAATTGTTAAATGTCTTACAGGCTCAAGAGCAACGGAGGCTTATGAGACAAGATAATATTGTCAAAGGGGCATTGGTAGTCAAACACAAGGATGCCGAAAGAGATTTTAGGAATAAGAAATTTACAAAGAATCAAGTCTTAAGTTGTGAGGGCACTTCAGGCAACCACAATCGAAGCAATGGAGGAAACTCAAACAGAAATTTCCCCCCTAGTACGTATTGTGAAAAAATAGGTCATCCACCATTCAAGTTTTGAAAGAGACCGGATGCAAAATACAACAAATGCAATCAACTTGGGCATGAAGCTATTATTTGCAAAAGTAAATTTAAAAAAAAGAAGCAAATGCTCAAGTTGTTGATCAAGATGAAGAAGACCAAATTTTTATGGCAACATGTTATTCTAAAATATGTGCTTCAGAGTGTTGGCTAATTGACAGTAGTTGTATAAACCATATGACCTATGATAGAACTCTTTTTAAGGAATTAAAGCCCACCAAAATCATGAAGGTTAAAATTAGAAATGATGATTATACTGCTGCAAAAGGAAAAGGAAAATAATTTCTAATGTTCTATATGTGACTTATATCGATCAGAATCTACAACATGTAGGATAGTTAATAGAGAAAGGTTATAAAGTGTCCTTTGAGAATGGGTATTGCCATATCTATGATGCTACTGGACATGATATCTTTTGAGTTAAAATTAAAGGCAAAAGCTTCTCATTTTACCCAACAAAGGAAGAATGTATAGCCTATTCCACCGAGGTCAATGTCACTAAAATCTAGCCCAAAAGACTTAGGCACTGCCATCTTCAATGAATGCTGAAAATGAAGAAAGAAGACATGATAAGAGGCTTGCTAACTCTTATAGACCAGTTATCAAATTGTCACGCTTGTTAATTTGGTAAATTAAAGAGGATGCCATTTCCTAAATCAACGTGGAGAGCCTCACAAAAGCTACAACTGATTCACATAGATGTTGGAGGCCCTCAAAGAACACCATCACTTCAAGGTAGCATTTACTACATTCTTTTTATTGATGATTTTACAAGAATGTGCTGGATTTTTTTTTTAAAATTCAAGTCAGAAGTGGCTGAAGTTTTTTGAAAGTTCAAGAAAAGGGTGAAAAATCAATGTGGTTACAAAGTTCAAGCTATTATATCTGATAATAGAAAGGAGTACACCTCAACAGAATTCAATTTATTCTGTCAAGAAGCTGGTATTGAACATCAGCTCACTAGTCCTTATACTTCAGAACAAAATAGGATTAGCAAGAGGAGAAATAGATATGTAATAAAAATGACAATTTTCATGTTGCACAATAAGGAGTTACCAAAGAAGTTTTGAGCAGTGACAGTTAATATTGCAGTATTTCTACAAAATAGGCATCCAAGCAAAGTATTAGAAGACAAGACTCCATTTGAAGCATGGTATGGATATAAACCTTCACTTAGCTTTCTTAAAGTATTTGGTTATGTGTGCTTTGTCTATATTCCATAGGTCAAGCGAGATAAACTTGATAAGAAAGCAATTCCAGTTATATTTGTAGGTTATAGCTCAGTTTCTAAAGTCTACAAAGTATATCATCCTCAAACTCGAAAAATGACGATTACCAGAGTTGTTCACTTCAAGGAGGATGAGAAATGGGATTGGGAGGATTCAAATGCAACAAGTAAAGTCTTATAAAATTCGTTTGGAGAAAAAAAGTTGACTAATGGAAAAATGAAATAGAAGATGATCCAACTATTAGAGGAACAAGATTACTTTCCGATATCTATCAAAGGATGTAATGTGGCACTATGTGAACCTGCAAGACATGAAGTCGCTCTTAAAAACCCAAAGTGGAAAAGAGCAATGGAGGAGGAGATGACTATGATCCAGAAGAATTAAACATGAGAATAGACTTTAAGGCAGAAAAGTCATCAAAATAAAATGGTTGTACAAAACAAAGTTCAATGTAGACTGCTCCATCAACAAATACAAAGCTAGGCTTGTCGTGAAGGGAAATGCATAAATTTTTGGTATCGATTATTCTGAAACTTTTGCTCTTGTTGCTAGATTGGATATGTTTAGACTGTTGTTAGCCATATCAACACAAAGAGGTTGCAAAGTGTTCCAGTTAGCTGTTAATTCAGCCTTCCTAAATGGTGTTTTGCAGGAAGAGATATATATGGAAGAACTAGATGGATTCATACTTGCTAAAAAAAGCTCTTTATAACCTCAAGCAAGCACCTAGAGCATGGTACAACAGGATAGATAAGCATTTGTTTAGTTTAGGCTTTGTAAAAAGCCTATCTGAGACCATTATTTACATCAAGCAGAAGGGCAATGATATTCTCATAGTATCTCTTTATGTTGATAATATTTTATTAACAAGAAATAATGCTTAATTGGTTGAGAAGTTCAAAAAAGAAATGATGCAGGTCTTTGAAATGATAGATCTAGGTGTTATATCTTATTTTCTTATGATAGAAATTAAACAAAGCCAAAATGAAGTATTTATCTGTCAGAAGAAGTATACAAAGGAAGTATTGAAGACATTTCAAATATAGGAGTGCAAAGAAACAAGAACACCTATGTGTAAAAAGGAAAAATTGAGCAAGGAAGATGGTGCTGAAAAAGTTGATGAGAGTTATTATCAAAGTCTGATTGGTTAATTAATGTATCTTACAGCAACAAGACCTAGCATTCTATTTGTTGTAAGTCTCTTATCTCGATTTATGCATTGTACTAGTGAATTGCATTTAAGAGTAGCAAAACGAATATTAAGGTATATTAGAGATACTATAATTATGGTGTCAAGTTTAAGAAGTGTCAAAACTTCAAGTTGTATGGATTCTCAGATAATGATTGAGCTAGATCTATTGATGCTATGAAGAGTACCTCAGGATACTATTTTTCCTTGGGTTTTGATTTTTTCTCATGGTGCTCGAAGAAACAAGAGATTGTAGCATAATCCACTACAAAGGCAGAATTTATTTCAGTAACAACAATAGTAAATAAAGCTTTGTGGCTGAGGAAAATTCTATCTGATCTATATATGGAGCAAAAGAGTAGCACTGAGATCTTTATTAACAATCGGGCAACAGTTTCAATTTTTCACAATCTAATATTTTGTGGGAAAACCAAGCACTTCAATAAAAAATTTTACTTCTTGAGAGAGGTGCAGCAAAATGGAGAAATAACTTTAATCTACTACAAATCTGAAAACCAGTTAGCAGACTTGTTTACAAAACTACTTTCAGCTAGCAAATTTGAATTTTTAAGACAACAAATTGGAATTGGCAATTCATAAAGTAAGGAGGAGTGTTAAAATTGCTTTAGAAATGCACGTTACCAATTTGTTTATATACAGCTAGATGAAGACATATTATTCAGGATAGACCTATAATTTAGGGATGATTATTTAATCAGCAACCACCCTAAGATTTAAGCTTTTTTTTTAGTTTTTAGTTTCGTTTTACTACTATATTAATCGCATCGTACCAGTAGAATAAATCATCACTGCAACTTATTGCATTCTTACTTTTTTCTTCTCATTGCTTATTGCCTTCTCAAAATTTTATCTAACTGGCTAGCTTTCTTAAATTCTCACTCTCAAATTTCCATCATTCATTTTTGTTCTTTCTTTTATAAAACCAACAGATGCAAACATCTAATATGATAAAGTGATATAATAATAACTATTAAACATTCATAGTAATCCTGGATAATTCAAGCAGAAACTTAGAATAATAATCATGTTGTAGAATTCAATGAGTCTTACCAAGATACCATATCTTCATCATGATTAGAACCTATTTTAATCGAGGGAAGAGACAATGGAGATTCATTCATTATATAATTCATCATCTCAAATTTTCCCATTTTATATTGAAACCATTGTGTATATCTTTTTCTCCAAACTTGGGGTCTCAAATGATAGGCTATTGCAAGTTTGAACCTTTTAGCTTTGCTAGATTGAACCTGGCCATTTTCCCACACTAGGTCAATGAAGTCATTCTCGGGTCTGCGTTGAAATATAACAAATAACACAACAAGAAAAATAAGGCCAAAAAACTATCAGAAATAAAACAAGAACATGAATACCAAAGAATAACCCCTGGCTAGAATTCAGGATGAAAAAACAAAGTTTGTATAAAACTATATTGTTCAAAGTGGAAGCCTTGGGGTGCTTTTGTTGGTATAAAATTGAATTTATCTTTAATCGCAAGCGCATGATGTCAACAAGTAATATAGTTTAGAAGATCGAGTATTGATCCCACAGGAAAATTTTTTTTAAGACTAATCAATTTGTCAAATCCTCTTACTCAAATGAATAACAAGGTAGAATAATCTTCACTGGTAACTAGGTTAACAAATTCGGGTGTGAATCCTATTTGGGTGCTTAGAAATAAAAGTTGGGAAAGAAAAGAAAATGAGTAAAGCAAAATTAATTATCATATTCAGAATTCAAATAACATACCGTAGTCTAATCTCTGAAAAATGATGAATCCCAATAATAAAACTGATGTTTGTGCTTTGTAAACTAAGAACTTGATACCTTGCATTGAACCCAAGACATCTATTTATACTAAAACCTAAGCTCGTAGTCTTTAACCCCAGTCGATTAGTATTTATCCAATATTTTTTGTATTTATCTTGTTCCACTGACCGGTCGGTGTATCTGGACCAACCGATTTGTTAAAGCTCGATTCTTCCGTCTTTTTTCTCGTTTGGTTGAACTGACCGGTCGGTGTTGTCCAACTGATTGATCGGTTGAGTCTCAACTTGAGACCGGTCGATCGGTGTCTTTTAACCGACTGGTTAGTGGGGTCTCGACATGACTCCTTTGCTAAACCAACCAATAGGTGTCCTTTCATAACAACCTCCTTCTTAGCGTGTATTCCATCATGTTTCTAATCCAGAAACACCATCTTTCATGCTAAAATTCCACTTAAGCTTGCTCAACCACAACACTCAACAAACAATCAAAAAGTTCACTACATTAACACAATTATACTATAGTTGCTTCTGAATCGCACTAAAATCTAACGGATGACCAGTGTTATAAATAGGTCATCAAATCTTCTCAAACTTAGAACTTTGCTAGTCCTTAGCAAAAATAGTTCAATAACATCATAACCAAGAAGAATCAAATAGTACCAATCGAGAGAATTTCTGTTCACTTCTTCGTAACCAATAATAATCACTCAATTCTGAAATTCTGGTCTTTCAATTCTTCACCTTACTATGCCAATTTCAGTTTCACATAAAGGAATTAAGATTTTAAAACACCCAATATCCATGCACTAGTTCATCAAACCAATCAAAATGTTTATTGGACATCTTAGAAGTGCAGTTCAAAGGCCCTATCAGTTTTAACCTACCATACTTGTTTCTTAATTCTTTTATGCTTTAAAATTTGTTCTTTTGAATTCCCATCACATAATAATTTCATTGGTTTCTTTCTCAACATAATGCATATATAAATTGGTGGGTTAACTCAATAGATTAACCAAAACTAGCTAATCCTCTTATTTTTCCTCAACATAAACTAATCAATTCAATGCTTCGTTGCTCTAAATATTGATTAATGTTTGAACCTAATGTCACCTTTAATTTGCAAAACCAATTTCAAAACATCAAAGGTTTAAATTTAGTTAACCATACTAAACATCATTGAGCACTCATTATTAGTTTTTTTAAAAGTAAACAAATCTCCTCAAACTTATCATAAATGGACATCCCATACATTATCATTAATTTCTACCAACAATGCATAATATGCTACGACATAAAAAAATAAAAACATAATAACGAAACTGAAAATATTAAATAACTAAAATAAAAAAAATAGAGATGTGATAGTGACTTAGCTCCCTACTGGTGTGTGCACACCATCGTCCCATTATGGCGGATGAGGACTATTTGGATTGAGATGTTGGAATTGTTCAAACATCCACTATATCGTATCCCACTGATACTGCACAGATCGCTTGTGTTGGTCCTGCAACTGCTGAAACATCTCCATCTGTCTATTTTGATATGCTCGAACCTCCCACAATTTTTCTGTTATAACCTGCTGTTGTCCCACCAACATTTGATGCTGTATTGAAATTTCTTCCATGCACGCCACTAAGTCAGAATCATTAGCAACATGCGAAGAAGACCCTTCCTCGATTGGTCGATCAGAAAATGGTGGTGGTGCCCTTCGTGGGGGTTTGGCGCCACCTGTCAAATATACCCTTTCGTAGTGCTTAAAACACGAATACTCCATTGTGTATTGCAATGCCTCTATCATATTTATCTTTGCTCCAATGTATGAATAACTGAAAGGCAACAAAGGTAAAGGATTGGAAAAGACGGCTCATCAGGTGGTGCTACTCTTGCCTCTAAACCCAAGGTTAATATCGTGTGTAGAAAAGGGAGCCCATTATTCACCTTTTGCTTCCAGGAAAGGATTTTTCCATAAATAACTTTCCCAACATTGAATCATATGCCCAACACAATCTTGTACAATAGTAAACTGGCTTTTTTGTTGATTTCATGGTCTTGAAATGTAGGAATCAGATTGTGTCCTATAAATATCCTCCAAAATTTTGCCTCTATAGAAATTAGTACTGGCTCCTCCACACCTTGCCCATATATTAACACATCATAGATTGCTTCTGTCAAAGCCAATGTTGTCTTCCTCCTCTTGGCTAGTATGTCTTTCTTAAACTTTACATAAGTTGGCATATGCTCTAAGGCTTTAGCAAAAGGAATATTAATCCGTAATTTCTTGAAGACTTCCAGGAATTTGGCAAACTGATGATCAAGCTGCTCCTTCTTCAACCTCCTAGGAAAGGGTAGAGGAGGAAACTGCTCTTTATTCTCTTTATTCTTTGGTTTTTCCTCCTCATCATCAAATTCCACCCTATAATAATTGTTGAGAACAATTGCATCAATTCTAACATAATGTTTCCTAACCATAACAAACCCACATATCACATCTGACATGTTTGCATAAAATTCATAGACAAGTTTAGGATATGCATTGACATGTGTTTTAACAACAAACGTATTCCAACCGAGCTTCTCACATAATTTTGGAAATACTGAGTAGCTAAGAACATGATATTGAGAAAAATTTGCTTGATATTCAAAACTGAGTAACTTTTCTTGCTGAAATTGAAGCCCCTTTAGCGACTCATATCGTTTTTCTACTGCAGCTGAAGTAAATCAGAAAGCGTCAAATTCTGAAACCTCCCTTGATAATGCATCTCGAGATGTGGAGCTCCGTGTTCGTTTAGAGGGCCAGGAGGAGATCCCCCCAGTTAGTTGGTTGTCCCCTTAGTTCTTCCCATTGTTACTGCTACGTTTAGGGTAAAGAGAGGATAGAAAAACTGTGAAAATCTAGGAATTCAGCAACAAAGATGATTATAGTGTAGGATAGGGAGGTGGAGATGATCGTTTAAGTTTCGGGGAGAGTGTTTTCATGTTTATTTTTTAGAGAGAGGGAGGAGAGTGGATAATTTTAGAGAGAGAAGAGTTATGGTATCAGATAGGGATTCAAATACATGAGCAAAGAAGGAAAGAATGGGCTTTTAAAAACTCTATCCTGATCCGCTGAATGGTCGGTTGATGTCCACTGACCGGTCGGTGTACACTTTCAATCGGTTGTTCTTCTCATCTTTTTCCCACCGACTAGTCGGTAGGCCTTTGTTGTAATGTTCTTTTGATCATTGACTGGTCGTTGGTACGATAAGGATAGGTCGGTCTACTTGCGAATGCCTCACTAACTTATTTTCCTAAGCTTGCTCGTCCTCAAAGTTAATTTCCTGCATAGAAACAAACTCGTTAATGATAAACTAAAATTTCTTCTCTCGTCTCACTATTTCATTCTCTTTTTTTTAATGATGGGTTGCCTCCCATTTAGCGCATTAGCAAAGTCTTGGCATGACCTTATACACTTTATTCTCTAGATTTTAAGATGATGGTGGAGGCTAGAGATACCTCCCCACCATAATAAGGCTTCAATCTTTGTACATTCACCTTGAATGAATATCTAGATTTGGGGTTTTTCACCTCGACTGAACCATAAGGAAGCATAACTATTACTGTAAAGGTTCAGACCATCTTAATTTCAGCTTTCCTGGAAATAATCTCAGTGTGGAATTGAACAGTAACACTTGTATTTCTGGTTTGAATTCCTTGCCTTTGATATGTTTGCTATGCCATCTTTTTGTTTTTTCTTTGTAAATTCTGGCATTTTCTTAGGCCAGTTGGCGCAGCTCCTTTAATTCGTTCAATTGCAGTATCCATTTTTTACCAGTTGCTAACATGTCATAATTCAGCTTTTTGATTGCCCAATAAGCTTTGTGCTCCAATTCCACGGGTAGATGACAAGCTTTATCATACACCAGCAGAAACAGTGTCATTCCAAGTGGTTCTTTGTAAGCCGTTCGGTAAGCCCATAAAGCATCTTCTAATTTGCAGGACCAATCTTTTCTTATAGGGCCAACAGTCTTCTCCAAATTTTCTTGATTTCTTTGTTGGAAATTTCAGCTTGGCCGTTGGTCTGTGAGTGGTAAGGCAGAGCCACTTTATGTGTGATCCCGTATTGTTTCAATAGGGTCCTAAATTGGTTGTTGCAAAAGTGACTACCCTCATCACTAATAATCGCCTGTGGAGACCCAAATCTAGTGAAAATATTTTTCTTCAAGAACTTTAAAACTACTCCAGCATCGTTGGTCTCGTAGGCTTCAGCTTCAACCCATTTGGACACATATTCAATTGCTAGCAAGATGTACTTCTTTCCATAAGATGATAGGAAAGGTCCCATAAAGTCAATCCCCAAAACATCAAATAACTCAACCTCCAGGATATAATTTAGGGGCATCTCATTCCTTCTTCCTATATTTTCAGTTCTTTGGCATTTATCGCATTGAAGAACAAAGTGGTATGCATCGAGAAAATTAGATGGCCAAAAGAAACCAGATTGAAGTACCTTTGTGCAATTTTGTCAGCACCAAAATGACCTTCATATAGGGATGAATGGCACTTCCTAAGTATGTCTTTAAACTCTTCTTCTTGCACTCACCCCCTGATAATTTGATCATTGCTTTGTTGGTATAAGAAAGGCTCCTCTCAAAAGTAGAATTTGGTGTTGTGGATGAACTTCTTCATTTGCTAGCTAGAAAATTTAGGAGGAATCGTCTTACAAACTAGGTAATTAGCTATGTTAGCGTAGGGGTTAGTTTTTTTCATAGCTAACACCTGTTCATCTGGAAAGGATTCCCCAACTTCTACAGCTCCAGAAACTAGCAGAATCTCTAACCAAGATAGGTGATCAGGGACTTAATTCCCATTCCCTTTCCTATCTCTGATATTTAGATCGAATTCTTGAAGAAGAAATACCCAACGAATCAGTCGGGTCTTAGAATTTCTCTCCTCCATCAGGTATCTAATGGTAATAGAGTAAATGGTCATCTTTGATCTAGTAAGATAGGACCAAAATTTGTCAAAGGCATATACTACCTCCAGTAGCTCATTTTCTATACCTGTGTAATTTACCTGGGTTTTATTAAGGGTCTTGCTACCAGAATATATAGGATGGAACATCTTATTTCTTCTCTGCTCAAGAACTTCTCAATAGCGTAATCACTAGCATGGCACATCAATTCAAAATCCTGCTCCCAATCAGGTGTAATAATGATAGGAGCATTAACCACTTTCTTTCTGATTTCTTCAAAGGCTTCCATGCAGCTTTTATCAATATCAAATTTCTGATCCTTCACAAGCAGCTGACATAATGGCTGGGTAAATCTTGTATAGAACCCTGCGTGTCCCAAGAAACTCCTGACAGCTTTAACTGTGGTTGGAATTGACAGCTTCTTGATTGTTTCTACTTTAGCTTTATCAAATGCCAAACCTCTCTCTGAAATCAGATGTCCTAGAACTATTCCTTCAGTCACCATAAAGTGGCATTTATCCCAAATAAGTACCAGATTAGTTTCTCTGCATCTTTCTAGAACAGCTCCCACATGGCCAAGGCATTGATTGAAATTGTCACCAAATATAGAAAAATCATCCATGAAAACCTCCATACAACTTTGTATTAGGTCTATGAATATGGCCATCATACACCTCTGAAAAAGTGGCAGTACATTACATAGCCCAAAAGGCATCTGTCTGAAGGAAAAAGTTCCATAAGAGGAAGTAAAAGTGGTCTTACTTTGATCTTTTGGGGCAGTTGCAATATGATTGTACCTAGAATACCCATCAAGAAAACAATAGAATTCTCTCCAGCAAGCTTGTCTAGTTTTGATCAATAAAAGAAAGCAGGAAGTGATCTTACAGGTTGTTTTGTTTAGCTTCATATAATCCGTGCATACTCTCCAGCCTGTAACTATTCTGGCTGGAAAAAGTTCCCCTTTCTCATTTTTTACTACTGTAGTTTTTTTGAAGAAATATCGATATATATTAGATAAGAGAACAATGTACAAGATATCAGGACAATCAAACATTATCCCATCTCGCTGGCAAAATGAAACACACAGATACCGTACGTATAGAACGGTATCTGAGACTTTCAACCGCCATACAATCTATGTAGCCAATAAGGAGGCGAAATCACCGGAGGGGAGAACATGTAGACTATCCAGGTTGACCTCCGAAAGGTTAGTTTTAGCCCAATAGAACCCATGGCGCATGCCATTGTAATACAGATCAACTGCGTTGCTATCAACACCTTTAAAGATTCGATTATTGCGGCCCAGCCAAATACTCCAGGCACAGGAAAACAACAGCACATACCATAATCCTCGATAACGGTAGGGAATGGGGAAACCTTCCCATTGTTCGAACAGAGCAGCCAAGGAGCACGGTTGTACCCAGCAGAAACCCCAATGCTTAAGGAGCAGTGACCAGCTTTCCCAAGCTGTCCTACAGTCGAGCAATATGTGATAAGAGTCCTCTTCCACTCTACCGCAGGCCTCACAAAGCCTGTTAGATACAGGGAGAATGCCAAGCCGAATTAAATATCCCTTGGCAGAGAGTTTCCCCCGACACGCAAGCCACATAAAAGCCTGCCATTTGGGATCTCCCGGCTTACGTCATACATTAGGAATCGACTGCTCGCTGGAACCGACTGTAGTCGTTGCCAATGCCTGATAACACATATTTACAGAAAAAGGATTGAGTTGTGTCCCCCATAGGATCTGATCCTCTTCCAGGGGAACCGGCCTATGATCCTCCAAAATTACCAACAATCGCCCAACATCCTCTTCCTCCCATACGAACAAGCTACGCCGCCACAGAAAATTCCAGCACCACACATTATTAGACCACAAACCAAACTGCTG
Source organism: Passiflora organensis (assembly GCA_019739055.1). NCBI lineage: Eukaryota > Viridiplantae > Streptophyta > Magnoliopsida > Malpighiales > Passifloraceae > Passiflora > Passiflora organensis. Next base: position 27,795,015 of record JAEPBF010000087.1, on the reverse strand, counting down.
GACTGGCCCTTCCTTTGCCAAGGAAAGGGCATACAATCTGGAAAAAGTGACAAGCAAGGGAGATGAGCTACACCATACGTCATCTAAAAAGGCAATGGAATCCCCCCTTCCCAATTTCCAGCGGAAGAAAGAGGATATGCACTGCCCGTTGGGTAGGACCAATCTGCTAGTCCGAACTATACCGGTCCATAAGGCTGAACCGCTGCTGCCCCCAAACACTATACCATCATAACGAAGCTTGGGTCTGTACTTCTGATGGATTACCCGACTCCAGAGTGAACTAGTATCATTGGCAATCCGATTGCTCCACTTTGTGAGCAGAGCTTGATTTCGCAGCTTCAAACAGCCCAAGCCTGCACCCCTGCTATCAATCGGGCTGACACACGTTTCCCACTTCACTTTACAAAGGCAACGTTTGTCCATTGTCCCACCCCACAGAAAACGCTTCGTCCATTTTTCGAAGTCCCTCCTCACTCCCACAGGCAACTGAAAAAAGGTCATATAGTACACTAGCAGACTACTAAGCACAGACCTGATCAATGTGAGTCTTCCCCCCAACGAAAGCAGAGAACCTTTCCAGGAAGCTAGCTTTCCTTTAAAACGAGTAACCACCGAATCCCACGTACTACGACGATGTGGATTGGCCCCAAGGGGCACCCCCAGATAAGTGAAAGGCAAAGTCTGTAGTCGACAATAAATGGAGGATGCTAGCACCTCAGCCGTAGATGTGGGAACATTGATTCCCACCAGGCCGGATTTGAAGAAGTTTACTTTGAGGCCGGATAATAATTCATAGCACCGGAGAATGCTTTGGATGTTGATTATTCCCTGTTGGTCGCCGTTGCAGAATAGAATTACGTCGTCCGCATACTGCAGATGCGTGAGCTGTAGAGTACCAATGCTAATACCCTGAAAGAGCTGGCATTCGGCGGCTCTACCTAGCATACGCGACAAGACTTCAGCTGCCAAATTGAAAAGTAATGGGGATAAGGGATCACCTTGCCGCAAACCTCGCCCCAAATTAAACTCAACGGTGGGCACGCCATTGATGAGGACGGCACAACGGGCCGAAGAAACGCACTCCTTTATCCAACGACGCCAGTGCACCCCAAAGCCCATCCGTTCCAGCACTTCTGACATGAAACTCCAGTCCACCGAGTCATAGGCCTTCTGAAAATCCAGTTTGAGACACCACCCCTGACGTTTGGACGTTTGCATGGAATGTATGATCTCATTGGCTACCATCACTGTATCCGTGATGAACCGGCCTTCCATAAAACCAGTCTGGAATGGAGAAATCAGCTGGTCCATCACTTGTTTAAGCCTGGTGGAGAAGAGCTTGGCAATGACTTTGTACAGACTATTGATGAGACTGATAGGTCTGTAATCCGCTAACTCCACTGCTCCAGGAATCTTAGGTATTAAGGTGAGGTAACTGTTATTGATACCTCTTGGCAATACTCCACTTATCTGAAATTCCTGTATCATTGCGATAATCTACGCTCCAATCACCGACCACGCGTTCTTAATGAAGTAAAAGTTGAAGTCGTCCGGTCCCGGGGCCTTGTGACTACCGCACGCCCAAACAGCTCTTTTTATTTCATCCGCAAGAAAAGGTCTCTCTAGATCATTAGCAACATCCTGAGGTAGTCGGGGCAGGTCCAACCCGCTTAAACCGAACCATCTGGTTTCTTCAGCCGCGAAAACTCTTTGAAAGTAACCAACCGCCTCAGCCTTGATCTCTTCAGGCTGACATACTTCTCTGTCCTGTATTCGTATCACCCCTATAAAATTGCGGCAGTGTCGGATGGTAGCACATGCGTGAAAGAACCGGGTATTCTTATCACCAAGTGTTAACCACTGCTGTCTGGATTTCTGTCTCCATAGAGCCTCAATCTTCCGCTTGAAGGCCCACTTCTGAACCTGTAGATCCTCATATCTCCGCAATGAGTCATGTCCCAAACCCCTTCGGTGGTGATTAAGCAAGTCGAGTTCATCTAGAATGATCTTCAGTTGATGCTCTAATGAACCACAGGATCCGTAATGCCAGGCCTGCAACTGCTTCTTCAAAAAAGCCAGCTTCTTGACCACTTTAAACTCTCCTGAAAAGCGAATCCCTGCTTCTTTCCAAAGCTCTTCCACCTTTGTCAAGAAACTTTTTTCTTCCCACCACACATCCCAAGAACGAAATGGTCTGCTACCCCAATAAAATGAATCCGCCTTCAGGATTAAAGGCACATGATCTGAAAATCCCTTATCACCTGCATATAATCGATGACGACTGAATTGTATGCACCAAGTAGAGGAAACCAGCACCCGATCAATTCGAGAAGCACTATAAGAATTGAACCACGTGAACGCCTTGCCAATGAGTGGCATGTCAACCAATCCGTTCCGATCAAAATGTTCTGTTCCCAAATTCTGCACTTTCTCATCGTTCCACAAACAGGCAATTCCACCAGACCGGCCGCATGCAGCTGTTGCCGACCACCGTATGTCCGAGCTAGGCCACAATCTGCGAGCCAAACTGGCTGGAAAATTTTCCCGCTTTGTCTCTCATAAAATCAACAAACTCAACTGCTCATTGGCTATAAGCATACGAATTTGATTTTCTTTCAACTTACCGCGGCAGCCTCTAATATTCCATATAGCTAAATTAATCATCATCAAAGAAAGACCCACGCACAGAATAAATACCTGAACATCTGTATGAAGCACAATGAGCCTGCCACGCCTAGCGATCCTCCACAATACGCCCATTCAATTTCTGTCGTATGGAAGCTTTTGTTTGCTTGCGGCGAAGACCCAAAGAATCTGCCACGTCGATCGCACGCTGAGCCTCCTCCTCGAGGGAACACTGGTCCGAGCCAGGGCCCTTGAGACAGGATTTCTCCGAGAATCCTTCAGTCTGCTCGCATTCGGTCTGCAGGAAGGAAGGTTCCTCTGCAAGTTGAGATGCACCACCCCTCGCCATCTAACTCTCTTGACCTGACGAGAGGCTACCTGTGGGCTTAAGGTGGCGGAGTTTCTTCTGCTTCCCCATCCGACTATAAAATGCCCAACCTTTAAAACCAAAATGTGACTCTTTATGTCCAGCCTTCCTCGGCCTAGTGGAAGCGGTATCTGCGAGAGCCGGAGCAGACACGGGCACCTCCACGACAGGTGCCATGGTCATCTGTTCAGACACTGCTTTCCGAAATGGCTGGAGCTGACTCCCTGCGGATGACTCCTCTCGAACCAACAAGAAGTCAGGAGCAGAACAATTGCTAATCCCCCCCCCCCCCACTGGGAGTAGAAAGACTAAACATCCCCTCCTGATGCAGCTGTTCCCCTGAGGTAGTGCGCACATGCCTGGTCTGTACTGGTGACCCGAATGGATGGGACTGAGTAGGGTCCATAGCTCTAGGTTTGACTATCTCTACTCCAGTTCCTTCAGCTCCACTGTGTACCAACAACTCCCTCTGCCATGTGTCAGGGTGCCCTACAGAGGATGTATGTCCCTTCGCTGTAGCAGTCTTGTCCTGCCTGCTAGCTGCTGGGGAAGGAGAAAAGTGTGTAGGGCGGCTAGTGGGCCCTCCGGATGCGGTTCCTTGTACTCCACCCTTGGAACCCACCCGAGTTTCTTCATGCGCTTCCATAACACGTACCGTAAAAATTTGGCCATCAACCTGGATCTGAACCATCTCTTGAAAAGCTAACAGCGTATGAGTGGCAACTTGTAACCTAACTACATCCAAACAAGTCCAAGTAGCAGTGTTGGGATGTATCTGAACTAAAGAGCCAAAAGGTTGGACGATCTTCAAGAAAGCGATCTCAGACCATGCATGTAGGGGAAGTCCAATCACCTCCACCCAGCAAATCTTTCTACCACCAACGTCAACTGGACGCGAAGGATGTAGACCTACAAACTTAGCAGTCCAAAAACTAAGATTGACATGGAGTTCGTGGTTCATCAATGCGGCAGTGGGGAATATGATCAATCTCTGAGACCCTCCCATTTGTAGACACTCAACATCCTGAGGGAGATGCAGCTCTTTAGTAGAATCCCCTCTAAGAAAACCCACAGCACTCCGCTTAAGCCTTTCTAAATTTCCTTGATGAGCAGGAATCGCAACTGGTATCTCTTCTTTATTCTGATGGGTCTTCCTTGTGGTGACAGCGACATAGGATTGTCCATCGCATTCATGCATGACCACCTTAGGAGTTTCCGTCTGTATTCCCCTCGACGGGGTTGCTTTGTCTCGGTCACAACCATCCGCTGACTTCTCACGAGCCCCTTTTCTAGCTGGAAATCGTGCCACACTGAAACTCATTCGAGTAGCCTGACCTAAGATCGACGAAAGCCTCCGTTGGCGATGGTGCTCCTGAGTACCACAGCGCACAAACTTAACAAAACCAAACCTCACTCCACTGCTGGATTTACGGTTTGGAATGAACACGTCCGCAACTGGTTCAATATTGGCTATCTCACTGAATAATCTATTCGAACCCCACCCCTCTGGAATGTTGTCAATGAAATAAGAAATGTATCAATCTTCACTAAAAACCTTTGCGGGATCCCATTTGAAACGAGGCTGCACCTGCTGGCCCGAATCCTCTGGAGGAACCGCGCTGGAAATCAGTGCTTTCCCCATAATGTTATGATCATGATTCAAGGGTGGAGACGGTGGAATGGGTATCTGGTTGGTTGGAAGGATGGGACGGGAAGTAGAGAGAGGTGGGAGGTTTTGGGATGTGAGAGAGGCCATGAAACCTCGTTTATTATGAAAATGTTCCCTTCCAAATTTTACTACTGTAGTTCCTCCCTTCTTTGGCACACACTTAACTAGGCTCACCCAATTGCTTTTTGGAACTGGATAGATGATTCTGGTGTCCAACCATTTTATTACGTCTTTTCGCACCACTTCCTTCATATTCGGATTCAGCCGCCTTTGATGCTCAATCAAAGGTCTGTGTCCCTCTCCCAGTCTGATCCTGTGTATGCAAAATGAAGGGTTGATCTCTCTAATATCTACTAGTGCCCACCCGATTGCTGTCTTATTCTCCCTCAACACTTGCAATATCTTCTCTTCTTGTAATTTCGTCAATGAGGTTTAGATGATAACAAAGAGAGTATCATTCTCCCCCTAGAAACTGGTACTTCAGATTCGCTGGTAGCTGTTTCTGTTTAAAAACTGGTGGCTCTTCTATTGAAGGCTTCATTTTCTTCAGCTGACTCAAAGGCACTCCAAAAGTTTCAAATTGCCTTTGCTTGCAATTAGGCATATTATCCATAGTTTTAGTCAAGGCTACCACTTCTTCATCATCGTTGTCTTCATCTCCTAGCAAAGCCAATTTTAAAGGATCTTTAAATTTGAACTGTCCTTCTTCATCATTGTATTATGTCTCCCAAGTAGAACATGTCTTTCAAACCCAACCTTTCTGCCATATAAAGGGGCATAAGGTTGATGTTGGCTCCTAAATCACATAATGCTTTGCAAAATTGGTTGGCCCCAATCTTTACAGGAATAGTGAAACCCCCAAGATCTTTTAGCTTTGGCAGCAGCTTTCTCTAAATTATGGCATTGTATTCTTCTGTCAAAGCCAATGTTGTCTTCCTCCTCTTGGCTAGTATGTCTTTCTTAAACTTTACATAAGTCGGCATATGCTCTAAGGCTTTAGCAAAAGAATATTAATCCGTAATTTCTTAAAGACTTCTAGGAATTTGGCATATTGATGATCAAGCTGCTCCTTCTTCAACCTCTTAGGAAAGGGTGGAGGAGGAAACTGCTCTTTATTCTCTTGTTTAGTTGATTTCTCCTTTGCTAGTTTTCTGGTGTCGGTTCTTCTTCTGTTGGCTTTTCTTGGACCTCCTCAAACTTAGGATGCTACTCAGTACTCTATCTTCCACTTGGTTCCTTAGCTGCTACTGGTTCAGGCAGAACTGTGCATGATCTCAAGGTCACCGCCTTTAATTCTGATGGAGGCTTTGTGTCTGATGGTAAAGCTCCTGACTATGTATTCTACATCTGCCACACCTGCTCTGCTCTGGGAAAACTCATGTCTCATTTCCGCCATCTCTGTTGTCAGCTTTGTAATAACATCAACTTCAAGCCTTCCTAAAGTCCGGTCAAAATCAGTGTCAGCCTACCAAGACTGTCCTCCAGCGACGACTCTCTCCACTAATCTAAAAGCTTCATTTTTTTCTTTGTCTACAATCAACAGTGGCATTCAGCACGAACTTGTGCATCTCTGACTGTCCCCTATAGAAAGCATCCACCAATAGAAAGTCTAGAATGCCATGATGCGGGCACCTCTTCAATGATCCCTTAAATCTGTTATAGGCTTCATAAAGTGATTCCTTGGGAAGTTGTTTGAAATTGCTGATTTCGTGCTTTAATTGAGATGTCTTTGTAATTGGGAAGAATCTGGCTGAGAAGGCATTCATCAACTCGTCCCATGTGGAAATAGAACTATTGGGCAGGTTTTCCAACCAATATGCAGCTTTCCCAACTGGAGAGAAAGGGAAAAGATGCAGTCTGATTTCTTTAGTGGGGACTCCATTAAACTTGAAAGTATCTGTTAGCTTTATGAACATCTTTACATGCTTTATAGGATCCTCTTTTTCCAGCCCAAAGAACTGTTGGTTCTCCATCATCTGTATCATTACAGGCTTGATCTCAAAGCTATTGGCTGGTATTGTTGTCCTGCGAATCCCATCACCCAACAAATCAGTTGTCGGAGTATTATAGTCCCTCACTGTTCTGTTCCTAGGCTGTGGGTTATCAACCGCTGAAGCTAGGTCCGCGTTGTCCCCTCCATTGGCGCCTCCTCCTGGATGGTTCATTGTTTGATCAGTGTTTTTGAGATGCTTGAGTCTTTGAATAACTTTTTCGTTATCAGGGTCTGCAGGTGCTAGGTCAATCTTCTTACTCCTCAGATTGTACATGTTTTCCAACTTTGCGTACTAAAAAAAAAGTTAATCTAGAAAAAGAAGTCGATATAAATTGTCAATCTTGAAACCGTTTTTCCCCGGCAATGGTGCCAAAAATTTGTTGGCATAAAATTGAATTTATCTTTAATCACAATCGCGCGATGTCAACAAGTAATATAGTTGAGAAGGAGTATCAATCCCATAGGGAAAATCTATTTAAGACTAACCAATTTGTCGAATCCTCTTACTCTAGTTAAACTAATCGAATATTGGGTTTGATCTCAGAATAAACTAAATTACAAATTATAAATAACTGAATTAAAATTGTTAATAAATCACTGGACTGAATTAGAATTTGCACGTAGAATTTGTTTTACTAGCTAACCTAGAAGATGTTCTTGATTTCCTTCTATCCAATAATACCCAAGCTACTATTGGCTAACCCAAAACCCTAGTTAGCTATATTCCTATGCTAATTCGACTAATAGGTTGATTATCTCCAATTAGTATGAATCCTAGGTTTGGCAGATATATTCCTATTCTATCAATTATGGGTTACCTAGGTATTCTATCCCAATGTCAGAACCTGAGCCAAGATCCTATCATATTAGATTTACCTAGAATGAAGTGATTAGTTTCGTAATGAAAAACAAGGAAGAATAATCTTCTCTAATTAGTAGGTTAATAAATTCCAGTGTGAATCTTGTTTGGGTGCTTAGAAACTAAAAAGACGGAAAGAAAAGAAAACAAGTAAAGCAAAATCAATTGTCATACTCAGAATTCAAATAACATACGGCAGCCTAATCTCTGAAAGATGATGAATCCTAACAGTAAAACTGGTGTTTATGCTTTGTAAACTAAGAACTTGATACTTTACAATGAACTCAAGACATCTATTTATATTAAAACCTAAGCTCGTAGTCTTTATCCGCAATCGATTGGTATTTATTCAATATTTTTCGTATTTATCTGGATTACACCGACTGGTCGGTGTATCTGGACTGACCGGTCCGTTAAAGCTCGGTTCTTCTATCTTTTTTCTCGTCTGGTTGAACCGACCGGTCTGTTGAGTCTCGGCTTGAGACCGACCGGACGGAGTCTCTTAACCGACTGATCGGTGGGGTCTCGGCATGGCTCCTTTGCTAAACCAACCGGTCAGTTAATTTTAACAAACCAGTCGGTGTCTTTTCACGATCAACCTCCTTCTTAACGTGTATTTTAGCACTTTTCTCATCTGAAAACACCGTCTTTCACTCTAAAATTTTACTTAAGTCTGCTCAACCGCAATACTCAACAAATGATATAAAAATTCACTAAATTAACATAATTATACTACAATTGCTTCTAAATCACACTACAATCTAACAGATGACCAGTGTTAAACAGGTCATCAGCCTTCCCTACATTTCCCTTATTCATTTTACGGACATAGGTCTGATTTATATAGGTTTGATCTTGGTTCATCATTGTTCTTCCTAATCATTGCAACAACCTCATCATAAATAAGTTGTTTTTCCATCAACAACAACCAAGAACACAACTCATTTTGTTTTACGATTAACATTTGAAGCAAATAAATTCTTGACTGAGCTTTCCATCGACAGGGGACGAATTCGTCTCTCTCTCTCTATTCAGAATCAAGATTCTCCAATTTGCAATCTTTCACGACATCGAATGCACCATCCTCTCTAAATAAGAAAACAATATATTCATTCTTTGTCCTTGAAACGAACCCAGCTCGAGTCACCGCTTCTAGTCAGTATTGAATCACTTTTTGAGTTTGTCCACATCTGCCCCCTGCACACGAGAGATAAATCGGAAGAGAGAAATGAAATAAATCGAGAGAGAGAGAAGTAATTGACTCAAAGTGAATTAAAAAAATTATTTATAAAAGAGATGAGTGAGCGGTAATTCAAAAATTTTGAACGGGAGGAAATTAAAATTTTAGGGGGAATGAAAATGAAAAAATATGGTTAAACAAATAGTTTTATTTATTTTAATGAAAATCTTACAATAATGATCTGACATGATGATTAAAAATTTTTAGATTAATGTGTATTAGACACCGTAGTTACCACGGTGGTCTTCTAAAGCTGCCCGTAGGTCATCAAATAATTTATGTATGTTTTCTTGTAATCATTATATAATATTATTATTTTCAGTATGATTCTATTCAGTGGTTTAGTTTTCTCTATTATAGTGTTTGGTATACCAAATTATTGATTTTAGTTTTGCAAAATCATTAATTTGGGAATTATATTTTTTATCATTAGTGTTGTAAAATTAAAATTATATTTGATAAAAGAAAGATAAATTTTAATATTTATACTATTTTATCTTTCATAAAATAGGATAAATTTTAAATTAACTGTCTTACATGCAAGTAGAAATTAATCGCTCCTATCAAGATTATTATGTGTATTCCACATTTAGGCTCTGTAAAAATTATACACATCATGTTCTAAGCTGTATAAAAATTTCAGAAAATTAATACAACCATAAAAAATAACACGGAGGTGTTAATTCTCAAATATAGTAGAAAATACATCTAAACACAACCAGTTTAACAAACATCATGTAATTATGCAAACTCATGAGAAAAAAGATGAAGAGAGTGAATAATTTTAATATTTAACATAGTATAAGAAAACATGTAAATTAGTTGGGATATGTGTTTACATGTTGTTGTTCAAAATAGTCACATGGATTTGCTTCAATCATTTGTTAGTTGGTAGATCTATTATTGCCAAGTAAGAGTGAATCTTTTGATTGAGAATTCTTATTGTCACATCTGTTTTTGTTATGGAAAATGATAAATAGAGGTGTCTATGGGTTGTTTAAATCAAGGACAATTGGGATAATAACAATTAATTTTGCAAATAACAATATGTTCACCGTCATTTGTAACATTTGTAAGAGCTAAAATAGAGAGATTTGTAAAACCAGAACTAATGTAACAAGATTATAGATTATTATTTTAGTTTTGCTTTTACAAAACCAAAACTAAGATACCAAACTGTAGAGGCCTTAAATCTGATATTTTGGGGAATTTTCAAGACGAGGCCCTTTGAGATTGGTTTAGGTTATGATTCTTTTTTCAGACATAATGCATTATGATGAGGGGCTGAAATGAAAATGAGAGTGGAAAGGGTTAGAATGTGTATACTTTTCTTCTGTTGTTTGTGAGATCTATAGTGGATGTACTGAGAATATTTTGTATGTTTTAACTGTCCGTATGCTAAGGAAGTTTGGATTCGGTTGCATTGAATTTTAAAGGCATTAGTGATCTTTTTCATTTTGAACTTAACAAATTGGTTGGTTTTAAATAAAAAAAAAAATCATAATTTGGTAGAGGGTGAAGTCACATGGAGTGTTATATTTGAAGTCGTATGCTGGACACTTTTGGAGGCTCAGAATGAGTTTCCTCATCAAGATGCAAGAAATCTCGATGGTCAAATGAAGCTATTCATGGTTACACTGTTGTTATGGTGGAGCTTCTTCAAAGGTAGCTACAGTTTGTCAACATGGTTCAAGAGTTCATATTGTACGGATACATGGACCCATTCCTTAATGAAACTCTTTTAGTTCTTCCAAAAAAATTAAATTGTGATGGTACCTTTAATCATCTTACTGCGGAAGCTACATCAGTGGGCTTGCTTTGGAACTCGCATGGGATTTGGCTGGGAGATCTCACTCATTCACTGGACTGTGGATCGTCGAAGAAGAAGCTGAACTTAGCGGCGTTTGCACGGGATTGTAGTTGGCTAGATTTTTGGGATTCCACCCATTCAATAAAAAAAAAAAAAACTCAAGTACCTGTATTAAACCCATAATATTATCGGTCAATATTCTACTAGTAATGCATAATCAAAGTAAATTATATATAAATGATGACGTCAAAATTAATGTCTTAAATATTTTAATTTGAAAATAAATGGACACATGACATAAAAGAAATTTAAAGTGTTAAAGTATTTTAAAAGTATTTGAAGTACCATATTTTGAAAATTGCGTTTGCACTTTGCAGCCAATCATCCATGATTAGGGATGGACTCTGAACATGGGCAGTTGGGCTGCTCTTGTTCTAGAAAGTCCAATTTATTGGTTGGAAAACTGTTTCTTGATGGATCTGAGTATTTTGTTTGCTTGATTGGCAGCGTGATAGTCACCAAAAAGAATGAATTTTGAATTGAAGTAATTAAATAAACCTGAAATTCCTGATATTTTTATTGAAAGTATGCATTTTATTTCGCAAGTTTGGGTGAGAATTAAGGATGTGCTGCCGTAGTTAATTTTGAGAAGAAAGAGGAGAGTTGTTCAAAATATGGATTCGACCCGTAAATGGAAATCGAATCTTTTTGAAAGGATAAGGAAATCCACAGACAACCCGGGGGTGTGGTGGAGTGGTAAGACTCCTCCTCCCTTAACCATAAGGTTAGGAGTTCGAATCCTGTCTTTGGGTATGAAACGCTTTAAAATTTCGGGCCAATTGAACCCACCCTTATCTCGTACTTACGAGACAGCATAGGGGATTGGTGAATACCTCTATATTTTTTTTAAAAAAAAAAAGAGTAAACCCACAGACAACGGAGGGCAGGGGTCCTCCACGCATATATACTCTTACTATTAGAGAAGCGTTTTAACAAAAAAAAAAAGAGGAAACCCACAGACAACGGAGGGCAGGGTCCTCCACGCATATATACTCTTACTATTAGAGAAGCGACGGGAGAAGCGTGTGAAAAAGTAGATTTATTGTATCCCCAGCAAGAGGCAAACCGAATAAAGAATATGCCAATATTCATGATCTTAATTTGAGGAATATTTTCACCTAAAGGAAAGCAATTAAGCCTAATATATTCTTTATTCCCTTCAAAGTATTGCACAAATCTGCCATGGAATAGCATATCTATCAACTGGCAAAAGCGAGTGCATGATTGCGGTTTGACCATATGTAAGTCCCTCATATATTCGGTTATTAGATAGTAGATTCCATGCATTCAGACAAAAAGAAAATCGGAAAAGAATAAAAAACCTTAATCATGTCTTATTCCTCCTGGGAATATTAGATAAAAGGAATTTTAAGATAACATCTAGTATAATGGTTACGTGCATAATGCATTTCAAGCATCTTATACTTTTTAGGCGATCAGCATTTCACGCCTCGCTGTCAGTATTTCATTCTTTCTGCAGAAATCGTAGTTAAATGAAAAAAAAAAAACGATAGCTAATTTTTTAAACACATACCTTATAGTTATCGATGTGTGATATGTGTTGATCTTCCAATAATGGGTTAACGATAAAAAATGAAAAGATTTTAAAAGTCAAACACATGCTCTGGCCGAGGAAATACTTTTCTTGCAACAATTTTGACAACAATCCATTGCATAGCAGCGGACTGTTTCCCGGAAAAACCAGGATCATGCTTCATTATAGGCACCACTTTAGACCGGTTAACAGAATTAAAATGCCACTAGAATTCTGCAACCCACATGATTTTAATTAAATAGCATATCCAATTGTTTTCTGTTTTTTCCATTCTTTTCGTAGCATACATCACACATGGCCAAGCCAATGCTCCCAGCTCATCACCATGTGGCTTAGATGTGCACATGAGTCACAAGCACGTTTCTCCCCCAGCAGCAGCCCATGTGTAACCCATAAAAACTCCATCTCTAACTTCAAACAGGCACCCTTTTTTGTGCACCACATGGGTCCATGCTGCCTTATCTTTGTGTCACAACACAGCAGGCAATCTCTCGACTGTTTTTCCCCCCAACTCACCCCAAGCGACTGGGTCAATTCTAGGCTAGGTGCACAAAGTTGTGGGGTCTTCTGAGGTGTTTCCACTTTCCAAGCGAGTCACCGTTTAGTGGGGATGACATGAGTCTCCCATTTCTCTACTTGTAAACGCAAGCAATGATGCTTGTGCGTGAGAAAGCCTAAAAGGGTCCACACCCAACAAGTCTTAGGACGTACAGGAAAAGAGTTCAAGTGGGGCATGCTACACCTAAATGATTTTCTGGTTACTTTTATTATTCGATTAGTCGGTGCATTGTCGTTTGATGTCTCATTCTCTTTTCCACGAAAATTCAAACTGGGATGATCATCAACACTAGCGCTAATGTTACTTTCTGACCTAAACTTCTTGTCCAATTCTCCACTCTTCTTTCTACAACTTCAACTCTTTCTTCTCTCCAAATGAACTAAGAATGCGGCTATAATTCATTAAAATGAGCCACTTGATTGCACCACTCTTTTTCTTAAGGGTCGACCATAGTAAAAGGTATGCTACAAGAGCACTCGCATAAAATATGGAGCGGATGAAAACTTCCTTGGGTATGCAAGTCTGGCCGGAAATACGGAGCGAATGTGTTTCCATTATACTTGCGGTTGCTGCTCCTGAGACGAGTTGTCAGAAAATCATGTGCATTTGCCTCTCTCTTTTTAAAGTTTACACTTTTTTTTTTTTGATTGGCCATCCATTATCAGTCCTAAGTTTTAATTGATAGAGGGGCCTAGGCATCAAATACTTGATGCATCTGGACGAATTTAACCATGTTTGCGATCGATTTGAGTGAGAGTAAAACACAGAATACCCATTTCTAATTGATACTGAATACCCATATAAATTTGTGCCTGTTCAATGCCTTTTCCTAGGGGCTTCTCCACTAATGCGTACCTGCATTTTATTTTTAGGTGTGGGGTGAATGATGTTAATTAGATATACACTAAAGAAGACTCCTCTTCCACATATACTAAAGTACGCAATGGATTAGATGCGACAGTTTATAAATTTAAATTTTTTTAAAAAGACACAAGAGAAAATAGATCACTTGAGACTAATAATTCACTAACACCAGCGTGCGTTGTTGGTGATTTTATAAACCTACCGCCCACCGGAGCTACCAGGGTCAGGGGGTGTCAAATCTGGACCAGCAAAATGTTTCTGCATTCAAATACATTGACGCCACTTTTAAGGATAGACACCAGTCATCTGCGTTTGTTTTTTTTCTATGTAATGAATTGAATGTTGGACCAAGTAGCTGAAAATTTATTTACTAGCACGTGGTCCTGTTCTAGATACCAAGAATTCTTCACAGTTGACTACATGTAAATTGATAAGTATCCATTGCCTGCATCTTCTAAGAGATTTCGGTTTAGTTGTGAAAATCATCTTCCGCTTCACTGTAACCAGAAGTTAAATCCATTGCATTCATCAAGGCAGAAAAATCCCTATTACCATAAAAAATTCAGGTGTATATATGTGATAGTTATTTTTTTAATTAAGATATTTCGTATTAATTAACGATAATTTTTTTATATTTAATTAAAAATATATAAATTTTAACAACTCAATGAATTATAAAATTTGAAATATAAGTCAAATTAATTACTTTTAGTATTTGATGTATTTATTTGGTTTCATATCAATATTTATCAATCAAGCCAATGAATCTTAATTCTGGTGATATCTCCCTTTGCGGATTAAAAAAAGATTTTGGATTCAAACTTTAATTAATTGATTTAAAAGAATGAGAAAACTAAAATGGGAATGGGATGAACAGAATAGAAAATAAAAAAATATTTATCAATCGGTATATTGTTATATAATAAACGAATAAATGAAGATGAATCCTAATTTAGTTAGAAAAATGATAATTAGAAAGAAAGATATTGAAGGGAGAAGAGAATTTCGATATTTTTATTCCTATCGACATATAACATCACAATGGCATATTTATAGGTACACAAATGTACCTTTTGTATGAATGATAAACATGATAACTTGTGTCTTCATACTGAAATTATAGATTTCAAAGACATTCATTTATAACACTTCCCCTTGAAAGTCTATTTGTTATACTAAAAATGACTTAATGCCTCGTTCAAACCTTACTAAGAAAAATTCCATGGGAAAAATCTTAGAAAAGAAAAAAATACATTATTCTCAATATGAGAGTATGCCATTTTCATACTTCCTTATTAAAAACCTTACCAAGAAAAATCTAATGGAAATAAAAACTTGGTGAAGGAAAAAAAAGTACAATGTATACTCTCCTTGATTTAGTCATCCTTTCAAATCTTTCAAACGACGTATTCCGATCTTTTGTATAAATTTCTAAAATGTTGATATAGGAAGAGCTTAGTAAATAAATCAGTTAAGTTGTCACTTGAGCATATTTGTTTGACAATGATTTTCTCTTTGCTTTGAAGATCATGAGTAAAGAAGAATTTTGGTAAAATATATTTTGTCTTGTCACCTTTGATGTAACATTCCTTCAATTGAGCTATACAAGCAGCATTGTCTTCATACAGTATCGTTGCATGTTCCCTGCTACTTGATAATCCACATCTCTTATGTGTTGTTATATTGATTGTAGCCAAATACATTCACGACTTGCTTCGTGAATTGATAAGATTTCTGCATGGTTACAATAAGTGGCAACCAAAGTTTGTTTTATTGATTACCATGAAATGACTATACTCCTCATAGTGAATAAGTAACTTATCTGTGATCTAGCTTTATGTGGATTTGATAGATATATTGCATATGCATAACCAATTAAATTGAAAGTGGATAAATTTGAATAAAATAAATCCATATCCCTTGTCCCTTGAAGATATCTAAAATATATTTAACTCTATTCTAATGTCTTCGAGTTATAGAAGAATTATATTTTGCTAGTAAATTTACTGCAAATGATATGTCAGGTCAAGTTTTATTATAAAGATATGTATATGCACCAATAGCACTTAGATATGGAACCTCAGGATTTAAAAGTTCTTCATTTTCTTCACGAGGTCAAAAAATATCTTTTTTCACATCAAGTAACCTCACAATCATTGGTGTACTTAATGATGAGTTTTATCCATATAAAATCTTTTAAGTACTTTATCCACATAATTTGATTGATGAATAAATATTCGTTCATTCAGATGCTCAATCTGACAACCCAAACAATATCTTGTTTTTCCAAGGTCTTTCATTTCAAATTTTTGCTTTAAATAGTTGATTGTTTTATTTATCTCTTCATGAGTTCCAATGATATTTAAATCATCAACATAAACAGCTACTATTACAAAACTAGATCCATATCTTTTTATAAAGACATATGGACAAATTGGATCATTCTTGAAATCTACTTTAAGTAAGCACTCGCTAAGATAATTATACCACATCTGACCAGATTGCTTCAATCCATATAAAGCTCTATTTAGCTTTATCGAATAAATTTCCTAGGAATTTGGTTTATTTGTATCTAGTAATCGAAATCCTTCAGGAATTTTCAAATATATATTAGTATCCAATTAGCCATATAAATAGGCTGTAACTACATCCATTAGAGGCATTTCAAGTTTTTTATGCACTGCCAAACAAAGTAAGTATCGCAATGTTATAACCACTGGAGAATACATCTCATCATAATCAATACCCAGTTTTTAGGTAAAATCTAGAGTGACGAGTCTTGCTTTATATCTTACAACTTTATTTTTCTCATTTCTTTTTCGCACAAATATCCATTTATATCCAACAGGTTTTACACCTTTTGGTGTATGGACTATAGGTCCAAAAACTCCATATTTTTCAAATGAGTTTAATTCTGATTAAATTGCATCTTTCCACATTGGTCAATCTTTTCTACTTTTACATTCCTTTACAGAGATAGGGTTAAAATCCTTATTTTCTTCCATTGTATTTAGCGCTACATTATATACAAAAATATTGTCTATAAGTACTGTGCTTCGATTCCATTATTTTTCCTATAGTAACATAATTAATCGAGATTTCTTCATTCTCTTGCATTTCTTCAAGAATTTTATTGATTATGTCAATTGAATTTTTAAAAACTATATATTCTTCCTGACCATCTTGTGTAGTTGCTTCTTCTTTTTTTGAGGATTTTTATTTTTAGAACTAAATGTTCTTCCACACTTTTGGGGTGGTCTAGATTCACTAACAACTTTAGGTTGTCCTTTAGGGACATCAATTCTTATCAGAGCATTTACAGCTGGAATATAAGACCTAATTATTCTTTTAAGGTCAGTAAATGCATCTGCCAGTTGATTTGCAATCGTTTGTAAATGAATTATCTTTTGAACTTCATGTTCACATTGATTTGTTCGAGAATCAAAGTTAGATAATGATAATTCATTCCAAGAGATCTTCTTTTCCAACTGTTTATTTTCTTCTCCCAATGTTGGAAATATAGTCTCGTTAAAATGATAGTCAGCAAATCTTGCTGTAAATAAGTTTCTAGTTAATGGCTCAAGATATTTAATTATACATGGAGACTCATATCTAATATATATTCCTATCCTCATTTGAGGACCCATCTTTGTATGTTGTGGTGAAAAAATTGGGATATATACTGTATAACTAAAAATTCTTAGATGAGAAATATTTGGTTCCTGTCCGTGAACCAATTTCATTGAGAAGTGTTCATGATAATTTTTTGGTCTAATGAGTATAACTGTTGCTGCATGTAAAATGACATGTCCTCAATCATAAACCCGGAGTTTGGATCTCATAAGCATAGATTTTTTAATCAATTGTAAATGTTTTATAAATGATTCAGCAAGACCATTTTGTGTATGAACATAAGCAACAAGATGTTCGATTTTTATTCTAATAGAAATACAATAATCTATAAAGGTTTTAAATATAAATTCACTAACATTATCCATCTGAATAAACTTTGTCGGATAATCAGGAAATGAAGCTCGCAAACAAATTATTTGTGCAAGCAATCTCGCAAATGTTACATTGCGAGATGATAATAATCATACTTATGACCATCTGGTTGATGCATCAATCAAAATCATAAAATACCTAAATGGTCCACATGATAGATGTATAGGTCCACAAATATGTTCCTGAATTCTTTCCAAAATTTTGGAGATTCAATCCCAATTTTTGCTAGTAATAGCCTTATTATTAATTTGCCTTGAGAATAAGCAGCACATGAGAATTCATTAAATTGAAAAATTTTATTATTTTTCAATGGATGATCACAGGAATTCTCTATTATTTTCTATATTATTGTTGAATTGGGATGGCCTAACCGGTCATGCCAAATTTTAAACAAATCATTAAATTGATGATTTATTATAGAATGAGATTCTATCATCCTTATACTTATGTAGTATAATCCGGAAGAAAAAACAAGTAATTTTTCTGATATATACTTTTTACCCAAAATTATAAAAGTTATGCAAAGATACTCAATGCTTTCTTCATTCATTGTCTCAATATGATATCCATTCAAACGAATATCTTTGAAACTTAACAAGTTTTTTTTAGACTTAGATGAATATAATGCATCTTCTATAATTATTTTGATTTCTTTAGATAAAATAATATTTGCTCTTCCGGAGCTCTTAATTAATCTTGCATTCCACATATTGTATGTACATTGGTTTTTCCAATGTTTAAATAAGAGAAATATTTTTTATCTCTCAATATTGTATGTGTTGTGGCATTGTCAACCAAACATATTTCCACAACATTCATTTTATATATATCCATGTTGATATCCATCCTTTTCAATGAATAAATAAATTTAATAAGAAAATATAAAACTAATAAAATAGATTAAAATATAAAAATAAAAGATAAATAAATAGAATAAATATACTTTTATTATAATAAAACAAAAAAATATATAATTGAAATTTTCATAATAAAATTAAAATCATTTTTGATTTCTTGCACTTTCATCATTTGGATCATTCAGAAAGTTATCAACATCCAAGTGCTTTATATCCTCAAGGCCATTAGTAAATTCAGTGAAATCATTTTGGACAAAATTTGTCTCCATATTTTTACCTTTAGACTTTAAAAATTCTTGGTATAGGTCAGTAAAATATTTTGGTATATGAAAAGTATGTTGCCAGTGACCTTGCATTCCACATCAATGGCAGTTACTAGTTGTAACTTTTTTTTATGTCACCTATTATCTTTTCAGGTCCTTCATCCTTTATGACTTTCTAATTATGAAGAATAATTTTACTTGATTAACCAACACTATGATAAAATTGATTATAATTTCTTCCTCGTCCTTGACCATGACTATGAGATAGAATCATATTCACTTCAGGGAATGGAGCAAAACCAGTAGGACGAGATTCATGATTTCTCATTAATAGCTCATTCTTTTGTTCAGCCACAAGAAGTCATGGAATCAGTTCAGAATACTTTGTGAAACTTTTTTCACGATATTACTGTTGTAAAAGTACATTTGAAGCATGAAAATTGAAGAATATTTTTTCAAGTATATCAACATCAGTGATATTT
Source organism: Passiflora organensis (assembly GCA_019739055.1). Classification (NCBI taxonomy): domain Eukaryota; kingdom Viridiplantae; phylum Streptophyta; class Magnoliopsida; order Malpighiales; family Passifloraceae; genus Passiflora; species Passiflora organensis. The sequence continues at coordinate 27,775,807 of JAEPBF010000087.1, read as the reverse complement.
TCTCTGAATAATTTTAATTGTGAACTGATTTTAAATAATGCCGAATTATATTCACTCACAGATTTAAAATCTTGTAAACGAAGGTGCATCTATTCATAACGAGCTTTTGGGAATACCACCGTTTTTTGGTGATCATGCCTCTTTTTAAATTTTTCCAAAGATCTGCAGGATCTTTTACCTATGAGATATTAAGATTTCAACCTCTCATGGAGATGATGGCGAAGAAAAATCATTGTCTTTGCCTTATCCTACATTTGGTATTTTGACTGTCTCTCCTAGACCTTTAGCATCCAAATAAATTTCAGCATCTAATATCCATAATAAATAATTTTTTTCTAGTAATATTGAGAGCTTCAAACTCAGGCTTTACAATATTTGTCATTGTAGAATTATAAAAATATTAAAAATATATATAATTAATTACATAATAAGATAAAAAATAAACTTATACTCTAAACAATAAGAAGTGAGCTACAAAAATAGGAATAATATTTAATAATATAAATATTATGATAAAATAGTATTAGAATTTTTGATTTTATCATCTTTTTATTTTATCTCAATTATATATTTGTGAAAACTAAAATTCTTGTTTATTCTTTGTAAAGAACTCTTGATTCTTATTTTTTTAAAACTTTATATCGATAACGTGCTATATAATAAACGAATAAATCAAGATGAATCCTAATTTAATTAGAAAGATGATAATTAGAGAAGAAGATAATAAAGAGAGAAGAGAATTTTAATATTTTTTATTGTTATATACATATAACATCACAATGACATATTTATAGATACACAAATATATCTTTTGCATTAATGATAGACATGATAATTTGTATCTTTGTAATAAAAGTATAGTAATAAAAATATAGGTTTCAAAGATATTCATTTATAACATTTATATTATATATATGAGGTGAATTAATATATTCAATAAAATTACAATTAAGAGTGATTACTTATAATCCGACACCAATAAATAATGATAAGAGTCCAACATAGAAGCGACGAAGCAACATGGTCGGCCCAGCCTTAAAGCGGGGGATCAAACATCATAACATGAAAACCTTATCCTAAATTCTCTCCTCCATCATTGCCAACTTCTACGCTCCATAATCTTCAAATCCCCACGGAATCGAATACCCATCATCCCAAATCATTGGTGGGCCCTTTGTGTCTCTCACATGACGCCTCTGTGCTCTTGATACGTGGCTTCTTTCCTTTTTCATCATATCCATTTTATTTATTGTTTTGCACTCTTTATTAATTAATCACTACTGTTTTAAACTCTCTCTTTTTTTTCTGCTTTGAAAAAAATATATTGGAGAAGACACGTGAATTGAGAGCAGCCAATGTCTTATCTGACTCTGGTGTGTGGATGAGATTCGTAAAAGGTGATATTGGTCTAAAAAGGGGAAGATTAATTTAATGATATATCTAATTATTCCCAATCATCCTTCAAAAAAAAAGTGAAAGTCGGGGAAGATTGCACACAATTCATTTTAATGGTCTCGCTCACATTATTTTATTTCTCACGACTGTGTCAAAGTCAATGTCCATCTATCTTGATCCAAAATATAATGGCCGTCTACTTGCTTTTTCGGTACACTGCCACCTAATGACAAAGCTAATAAATAATTATTTTTAATTTCCTAAAATCTAGCGTGTCAGTCATATGCAATATTTGTTTTATTTGCACTGAGCATCCATGCATCCATCCATGCATCCATCCATGCATCCATCCATCCATCCATCCATCCACCATAATGGGTGGAAATTATCTTTATTTATTTGGAATTAAAGAGGCCATTGACAAGATATATATGCATGCTAACACATGAAAGATTAACAGCGCATATTTCATTTGAATATATACTACTAGTCTTATCATTTAGTTTTGTCCCTACTGACCGAGACAAAACTTAAGCTCTCACAGGAGTAGGGGCATTCCACTCAGACCAATCAAATCCATCCCGTGTACAAGACGATGGTATTCCAAAAACAAACAACGGTAATGAAAAGTCAGTTAAACAAATTGTAAATAATTAAAAATATCCTCCGTTATACACTATTTCCTAAAATAAAATCGAGGGTTTTGAATCATTGTCAATTGCTCATGATATATGATATAGTAATGAAAAAGACAATTTTGCTGTTCCAAATTAATTTTACCATCATAATGTCACTGGATTTGATTTGAAAAGGTAATATCTTACTCGTATCGGATGTATCGGATTAATCAGTTATCGAATATGTTAGATATCGAAAAGTTAATACTAAAAAAATTGGACTACAAACTACGAAATTAAAATTTGTAGTTAAAGTTTTAGTAATGACTATATACTTTAATGGATGTGTGATTTGGACAACATAAAATGCTGCATGAGGAACAATGATATGTTTCATCATATAAACAAATAACTATAGCTACAATAAATAGTTTACCACTAGTGATAGTCGCTCGTGCTGTTGCTGTTTTGGTATTCTTGCTTGCGTTAATATTCTAGGTTTATCATGATTTCTGGGTGACCTAACTTCTTATCAGCACAGCCGACAAAGCATTATTGGAAGTGCTTGTACATGTATACAAAGCAATTGGGTCCCAATAATCCACATCAACTTTCTAGTTAAGCAAGGATCAGGATTCTTGCTGATGAATCATATTCTGGCACCATTATAATCCTTTGAACCTTCAATGGAGTCTTCTACCAAATTTATATTTTTTTTAACAGAAAATGGGCACTTTAATACAACAAACATGAAACAAGGAAATTCTAGCATCATACAACTCTAGATCTTTTTGCCCCTCTTTGATAAACAACTGTAGATTGTATTGATGTAGTGCACATCCCTTTCTAATCTCCCAAATTCATTACAAGAAAGGGCAAAAAGTACCCACCATTAATGTTCAACGGAAAAGAATGCTAGCTTACTACGCAATATGACATTATACCCATCTCTAGTTTGTTAAAACTAGGCAGGGAGTGGGGGACAGTTCAAGTGGTCTGGTCTGGTCTGGTCTGGTCTGCTTTATTATACTAATTAAAGCGAATAAACTTAATAATTTCCAACAATGATGGCCTATGGATCAAAATTCACAAAATTAGCGAGTAAGCAGTTCGACTGTAATATCCGTGTAACCAATTAAAAGCAAGAAAGAAGAAGATTTATTTAGTGCTACAAGATTAAAGCAATCTTTGGATGAGCTTAATCACACAAGAAAGGGAAAGGCTGTCGGGGATAAAATAGGTGCAAACAGAGCAGGAGTTGGGCGATAATTGATACATGTAAAGCAAAGCTACATAAACGCCAAAAAGCATTGGAAAAGTAAGTAGCCTGGCTTTAGTTTAATTTTGGTACGTTAATGGGTGGCCAAGGGCTAAGGGAATCATTCTATTGATGAGTCGTCCACTGCCATGTGATAGTAAGTGATGACACAACAATAGCACTCTTAAGAGAGGGGAGAGACAGAGGATAATGTATGTGCACTTTCCTTGTTTGTTTGCTACGATAGCGTGGAGAGAAAAAATAAGTACAAGGGTTCAAATGGTCAACCTTTGTATGGAGATGGATTGGGTTGTTTCATAATTTTCATGCCACAAGATTCGTTTCTCTCTCCTCATTGCAATTCATTCCTCTGATTAATGATAAAACCCACCTAACCACCCAACTCCCTCTTCACTTTACACCCAAAATAAATAGCCCTATCTCTCATTCTCCTCTTCCCCTCCTTATTAAGGCTCCTCTGCTCCCCTTTTCTCCCTACCTACTCTCCATCCGTCTTTCCTCTCTTCTACTCTCCGCTCGATCTCAAGACTCTCTGTTTTTGAGTCCACAAAAGGCTATAACTGATGGGTTGTCTTGATGATGGTCTTGTTCTCGGATTAGGTTTCACAACAACAGCAATCCTAGAAACGACATCAAAGCCGGGTGGCACAGCTAACTGTCCCAGCCTGAGGCCCAAGTTTGTTCAGCCATGCCTCAAGTTCGATCAGCAGGCTATGCCATGTGGTGTCGACGAGCCTTCACTTAGTCTATGCCTCTCTGGGGGTCAGACCTATCGTCATCATCATCATTCTAACGAAAATATGGAGGACGTAAAGAAAGGTCACGAGGAGTCTGTTGTTGTTGCTGCCGACTCGTATCACCCTGCCTCTCCTAACAGTGCTGTTTCATCTTTCTCTAGCGGTAGAGTTAAGAGGGAAAGAGACCTCAGCAGTGAAGAGATAGATGCAGCGGAGAGAGTCTCTTCTAGAGTTAGTGATGAGGATGAAGATGGTGCTAGTGCAAGAAAAAAGCTCAGGCTGACCAAAGAGCAATCTGCCCTTTTAGAGGAAAGCTTCAAGCAGCACAGCACTCTCAATCCTGTATGACAATTCTTTTCCCTCTTTCAACACAAATATGGGACTTTTTCTTTTTTGTGTCGGTCAATAATTAAATCTTTATCTGTTTCCATTCACAGAAGCAAAAGCAAGCTTTAGCAAGGCAGTTGAATCTAAGGCCAAGACAAGTTGAAGTCTGGTTCCAGAACAGGAGGGCCAGGTAAATTACTGATAATTCTTTGACAAGATGGGGGATTTTTTTTTTCTCTTTTAATTCTTTAAAATCATCACAAATGATATCTGATGGAAAAGCCTCCTTATTCAAGTGTTATGACTAATGATTTGCAGGACGAAACTGAAACAAACTGAAGTGGACTGCGAGTTCCTGAAGAAGTGCTGCGAGACACTGACAGATGAAAACAGGAGGTTACAGAAGGAGGTACAGGAACTGAAGGCACTGAAATTAGCACAACCCTTTTACATGCACATGCCAGCAGCCACTCTCACCATGTGCCCTTCCTGCGAGAGAATCGGGGGTGTTGGTGATGCTACTCCGAAGGGTCAATTTTCTATGGCTCCAAAGCCACACTTTTATAATCCTTTCACCAACTCTTCTGCCGCATGTTGAAGTGTGTCAGGATAGGAAAGAAGATAATAGATTATACCAAGAAACGTCCCGCAACCCTCTATTTTTGGTTAAGGGCTTGTAGTGAAACGCTAGTACTCTGTATTTAGATTATTCTGTAGAGCAAATAGCAAATTGCTGATAAGCATAGCATCTTTTATTTTTTCTTGTAAATTAAGAAAAATATAGAGATAAATATGTTATATAAAGAGATGTCTATTATTTTATTTATTGATTTTATCCCTTGTATCCTCTTTCAGATATTTATCTTTAATAAAATGAACGCCACTACCGATCACATATATGCACACATATGGAAATGAATTTAGTTTCCATCTGCTATCTTTAAACTCGCTTTTGTTGAAAATTTTGATCTCTTTTTTTAAAAAGAAAAGAGACTAACTTACATAGTCATTCACGATGTGAACACAATTGTGTACTTTTAGTTTTTTTTCCCCTTTTTCGTCAATTTCCAAAGCTTCTTCTACACGTAAACTATATGGTATCAAGTCAATCCAATACGGTCACCCACCATGGGCCATGCCGACTCTAGTAAGTTCCAAAATTGAAACTAACCAAATTAGGGAGACCATTGATGAGTCATACCATTGTCGTGTTCTTAACAAATGAGTCATACCGTGATCACGCTTTTAAAGCCTCTTCTTTTCCTTGAATGTGAACTTTTCAGGGCTCTTTGAAGTTCTCTCAGGCCATTAAATAAATGATATAATCCCATTAGTTCATGGAGAAAATGGTAATGGGATGAACAAGTGTGCGAGGGAGCGAAAGAGGGGAGCAGGGCCAGAAAGAGAGAGAGAGAGAGAGAGAGATGAGTTGTGGAGGCGTGGGCGGTTAGCTCACGTGTACCTGTCCCTCCAATATTCATTTAGGTTGTGTTTTTTTAGTAAGTGGTAAAGTTTCGATGGAGTTAAGTGAGAGATTGGTGGCGACAGTCGTGCTCACAAAGAATTTGATGAATTCCTAATTTTAGGTGAAAAGAATTAATTAACCTAATAAGAATATCTCTATGGATAGTAAAATTAAACCTCCTGTTATACCTTAATTTATAAAGTCCTATAATAATTTTGTATGTTTTGATTTGAATATGGGATAGCCTGAAAGGGTCAAAGTCTCGTGAAGGGCTGCTCGCTTCCTGAGGGTACTGATGGGGCCATATGCCACGTGATATTCCCGTGGTCTTTCCCCACCCTTATTTTTTTTCTTTATCTACAATCTTCATCATGGTAATTTTGGCCATGATTGTCAGATTACGAGTCTCCTGGATGGGTCCCCTTTTTCTGTGAGGGTTAAAAATTCGAAAGACCCATTCTGAAAAGTTAGACATTCCCATTCACAATAATGGAACGTATCTTCGGCTGGCCTGACCCAAATGATGGTCCAGATTAACCCAGCTTGAGATGACTTGTTCATCTTCAATAATAAGTAAAAAAGGGATGCTATAATCATGTGTTAGGGACAAATACTTGGGATATCGACCACGTTATTTACGTTTTTAGCCAGCCAATAATGATTATTGGAGTGGAGAATATTTTCGTCAATTAACATGATTTTTGTCAGGAAAGATACGTTGAAACTTGAAATGATGAGAAAGATCTTGAGCGATGATAGTCCGTCCAACCATCCCCTAAATTGCTGCCCTGAAATGATAGTGTGAACCAATAAATAATGAGGTGACTTTCAGGGAAAAAGTGGGGCTTCCATCGGAGCTTGCTGGCTGGACCGTAATCACTTTCATCACCAATTTTTACCATCACCATCGTCATCATTGGATTTGTAGGAAGGTAGGAACCCTTCAAAAGCCACCTCTCAATTTCAAGGAGCAATTATTGCTGGACTGAAAATCTTGAAAGCCTACACAGGTTTTTTCTGGGTCTGAGCTAGTATGCCAAAAGTTTTGAAAGCCAATTATTGTTCAAGGCTTTTACACCAGCTGGCGCACGCCAATCACATTTAAGATTAATTTATTTGGTCACTTGTTCACCAAACGCACTTTCACCATTTCTAAAGATTAAAGAAGGGTTTCTCGTGGTTGGCTTCGGGAAGGGGAAGGGGAAGGGGAAGGCTTTCTTTATTTTTGTAGGGAAACGTAATACAGATTTGTGGGTAACGAGCAAACCTACGGTGACAAAATTGAAGATCATTATTTTATATATTTTATATATTTTATACAATTTATAAAATACAAGCTATGAACCATATGGCATAGATTTGATTTACGTAATTAAATTGCAAACAGACGTGTCCTCTTCATGTTAACTTGTCGGCACTTGGGAGTTTTATGCAATTAAACACTGACATGATGTTATGCATTACGTTTACATGAGTTTGGCAGCAAAAGGGTTAAACATTTTTGTTGCTTTTCCCCGTTTCCCCCTTTAGGATGATAAAGAATTAAAAAAAGAAAAATTTCCCAAGTTGCGAATAGTAATCAACCATTCCCCGGGGGGGCTTAAGCCTACGTGTGATGCAAATTGAATGGTCCTGCTGCGTGTTCTAATTTCTAGAATAAAATATTACGTACGCATTGACAATTAAACAAATGTGGGAACACGGGTATAACAACAACCAGCTACTTCCAATTCACATCTCGGCTAATCAGAGGGTGCCACAATATACCGGTGACGGACACAATAATTGTGCTTCTAATGAGATTGAAGTAGACGGGGAAACTGGTCTCCGGCTCCTGCCTCCAAAAATAACTATGCAAGGACCTGGTAGCCGGTATGGCATGCTTTTCTCTGTAGCACACAAGAATAGAGTCGACTAGACTGGACTGGAATAGCCGTCTCTGAATATGCAAGTAGATCTAAAATTTGGTCACAATACAAATAATTGAGCAGAAGTTGAACCAAAGCCGCAGTTTGTTGATTCCCGAATCATTAGTATTTGCTAGGAAATCAAAAGTCAATTGCTTCAGGACTAATTCCTTAGTCCGTTAAAACTTACAAGCGTCTAGATATCCTACTGTTATGCAATATGACTGAGTAATTAAAGCAAGGGAGAGATAGAATGACTTCTCTCACATCTCAAAACCTCCCACCCCTCTCTACCACAAACCCAACCACTGCTCCTCAACTCAAACCAGTATCTCCTTCCCCTCTCGTGTCCCATCGTCGACAGGATGCGGGAAAAGCGCCAGTGACCGATTTGCATCACTCGGATAACTAGGAGTCGGTAGACAAGTCCCGTTATAAGTGGGATCCTGCAAAGGTTTTCCCTGCAGATCGGTACATATCCTATTTTATAGATGATATCCCTGCTGGGTGGACTTCGAATCGGTTATATCAAGAGCTTGTCACTATTGAACCTGTAGCAGATGTATTCATATCAAACCGCAGGTCCAGGAGGGGATCCAGGTTTGGATTTGTCAAGTTTGTGCGATGTGGTACTCAGGAGATCCATAGGCAAAGGAGACTCTCTTCGACCTTAGGCAGACATACCCGGATGCGGTTTAATGTGGCACGTTATTCAGATAGATCCAGGAGAAGTTCTCAGCCGGTTGACAGTCACGGTCGAGGCGCTGGCCTTCCTTATCCGCGACCCTCACAGTCGAATGTCCCGAAGGTGCCCTCCCGGGAATGTGATAGTAGAACCTATGTGGAAGTCCTCACAGGAAAGTACCCTCATGTTTCGGTGGCATCCTCTATCACGATATCATCTCAGTCGGGGTCATTGGCTTGGCTGAGTCCTAGTGCAGTGGGCTTCCTTCGAGGGGACTCTAATGAAGAGTTATGTCTTCCTCAGGGCGTGGGGAGCAAATACATGGGAGGGTCTCAGAGACTGATCACTTTTGATACCTCCGAATTAATGCAGCATGAACTTACTTCCAATCTAAGTTTCTGGATTGATAAGTTTGAAGATTTCCATCCTTGGCAGCCAATGGATGTTGGAGGCAGACGACTTTGTTGGGTGAAGGTGTTTGGACTTCCTCTACATGCGTGAGCTGAGGAAGTGTTCCAGCAGATTGTTCAACCGTTCGATTCATTGGTACAGACACATCCCAACACATCCAACTAGGCTTGCCTCGCTATGGTCCTGCTGTAAGTCGCTACCAACAGTGGGTCGAATCTTCAGGAACTGGTGAAGCTTCAGGTTGATGGACAACGGTGAGTATTGTGGAAGTTCAGGAAGATGACCGGGTGGGTCCCGAGGTTGGTGAAAAGCACTCTGGCACAGGGGGGTCCACTAGCCGCCCTGTACACTCTCCCCAGCATCCCTCAGTCAACAGTCAGGATAGGCCCGCTGCAGGACAAGGATGCACGCCCTCTGTAGGGCGCCAGGGTTTTTGTCAGCAGGACTTGTCGGTGAACAGTGCAGCAGACAGGTTGGGTTCTCAAAAAGTCAAACGTCGAGCTGGGGGCATTGTTTTGAAGTCCAATCCGCACGTACAGGAGTCGCTAATTCCCGTGCCTTTTAGCAAACGGGTGTCATCACTTAAGGGAGGTCCTTTTTGTCATTCCATTTCCAGTGTAGTGGGACTCAGTAACTGTTCTGCACCAGATTTCTTGTTGGTCCGTGAGGATTCACACGAAAGGGGACAGCTCCAGCCTTTTAGGCATGCATTTTCCGCAAGGCTACCCACGGCATCTACGCCAGAGGGTCCAGTTTCTGCAGCGAGCCCTGAAGACACAGCCTTCACCAGAATGAGGAAGGAAGGTAACAAAGCTTCGCGGATTGGGTCTAAAGGTCGGACTGTTATTAGCAGGGTAGGGAATCAGAAAAAACTTAGACATCTTAAACCCTCTAGTAGTCTGTCGTCTGGGCGTGCAAGTCACATGGAGCGGGGCGGTGTCTCCCAAATGGTGGAGGATCCTTCTTTCCTAGCTACTCATTGCGATCAGCCGGTTGGAACCTCGGCGCAGTCGGGTTCTAGGGGCTCTGTATCGGAACAATGTTCCCTTGAGGTGGAGGCTCAGCGCACGCTGGATGTTGCAGAAACTCTGGGACTTACTCGTAAGCAAACAAAGGCAGCTATACGGCTAAAATTGCAGGGGCGAAGAGTGGAAGACAGACAGGCGTGGCACACTCATTGTGTGTCATAGGGAGGGATTGGTGCAGGTTGTTTATGGGTCTACATACTAATGATTAATCTAGCTATGTGGAACGTTCGCGGTTGTCGTGGTAGTTTGAAGGAGAAACAAATTCGCACTCTTATAGTAAAACAGCAGTTGAGTCTTTTAATTCTGTGTGAGACAAAGAGAGAAAGTTTTTTTGATCGCTTGGTAAGTAGAATGTGGCCTGGCAATAATACCCTTTGGACGGGCATTGATGCCCGTGGCAGAGCCGGTGGAATTGTGTGTATTTGGAATGATACGTACGTTCAGATTACTGGTATAGAAAAATTCGAACGTTGGTTGTTATTGGAGTTGACGGTGCGAGATTCAGGTTTCAGCTTTGTGTGTGTTGGGCTCCATGCGCCGAATGTTGCAGCTGAGCGTCGTGCATTGTGGGCTGAGTTGCAGAGTAGGAAGTCTGCAGATAAGGTCCTTTGGGTGGTTCTGGGCGATTTTAATGAATCACTTACTGCGAAAGAAAGGTTAGGTTGCTCCTTCCAAATGAGTGCAGCTCGTCGGTTTGAGCATTTCATACACTGGACTGGCTTGGTGGACTTGCCCCTTCTAGGTAAAGCCTTCACGTGGTTTTCCACCCATAGCGCTTCCAGAATTGACAGGGCGTTGGTTTCTTCATCTTAGTGTACTCATTTCAACAGACATCGACTGTATGCGGGAGACAAGGGATTCTCGGATCATGTCCCCTTAATCCTGAAAGCTGATTCTATATTTTGGGGTCGCAGACCCTTTCGCACTTGGGATATATGGTGGGAGGATCGGGGTTTCTTGACAAGGGTAGAGGAGTGCTGGCGGGAGGGTGGAGTCTTTTTTCCAGGAGCGTTTTGTTTGGTTAAGAAGCTGGCTTTTCTGAAGAAGAAGCTAAGGAGCTGGCATAACGAGTCTTTTGGTGCTTTAGACCATCGGTTGCAGCTCGTTCTTACTGAAATTGATTTGCTGGATCAGAATAGGCAGAGTGTGGGGGATACTTCGTTAACGCGCTACGCGGAATTACAGGTTCAGAAGTGGGATTGTAAACGGAAGATTGAGGCCATGTGGCGACAAAAATCCAGACAGCAATGGTTAAAACTTAGGGATAGAAATAGCAGGTTCTTCCATTCCTGCGCGACCATTCAACAATGCCGTAATTTCATTCGGGCAATTCGTGTAAATGCGACAGAAATTCGTCAAGCCGAAGAGATTAAAGCAGCCGCCTTCGATTATTTCCAGCGTATATTTGCGGTTGAGGATACCAGTTGGTTTGGGTTGGGGGAGGTGGTTATGCCTCGGTTATCCTCCACTATTGTAGCCGATCTGGAGCGTCCTTTTCTAGCGGATGAGATCAAGAGAGTCGTTTGGGCATGCGGCAGCCACAAGGCTCCGGGGCCAGATGGCTTCAATTTATATTTTCTTCAGAAAGCGTGGTCGGTGGTGGGAGATGATATCATTGCACTGGTTCAGGAATTCCATTCTAGTGGAGTATTGCCGAGGGGTATCAATACAAGCTTCATCACTTTAATTCCCAAGCTTCCAGGTGCTGCCGAGTTTACGAATTACAGACCAATCAGCCTCATCAATAGTCTGTACAAAATTATTGCTAAGCTATTGTCCATCCGACTTAAGCAAGTTATGAACCAGCTCATTTCTCCATTTCAGACTGGTTTCATGGAAGGTCGGTTTATCGCGGATACAGTGATGATTGCCAATGAAATCATTCACTCCATGCAGACGTCTAGACGGCAAGACTGGTGTTTTAAATTGGATTTTCAGAAGGTATATGATTCGATTGCGTGGTCCTTCTTATTTGAGGTGATGGAGAGGATGGGTTTTAGGGTGCAATGGTGTCGTTGGATTCGGGCTTGTATTTCCTCAGCACATTGTGCCGTTCTTATTAATGGTGTGCCGACCGCTGAATTTAAGCTGGGAAGAGGTTTGCGACAGGGCGATCCCCTATCACCCCTCCTGTTTAATTTAGCAGCGGAAATGCTGTCGCGTATGTTGGGACGTGCGGTGGACTGTAATCTTTTCCAGGGTATCAGCATTGGCAGCCTACAACTCACGCATCTTCAATATGCGGATGACGTCATTCTCTTTTGTAACGCCAACCACCAGGGGTTATTTAATATCCAAAGTATCTTGCGCTGTTATGAGTTGTTATCTGGTCTCAAGGTGAATTTCTTTAAATCAGGTCTGGTGGGCATCAATGTACCTATGAGTGTTGCTGCAGGGAAAGCGTGCTCCTTGCATTGTAGGATGCAAACATTGCCGTTTCCATATCTTGGGGTACCTCTTGGAGCCAACCTCGACGTCGCAGTACGTGGGCTACGGTGGTTGATAGATTTAAACGTAAACTAGCATCATGGGAGGTGCATTGTTGTCGCTGGGGGGGCGACTTACTTTGATTAAGTCTGTGCTCAGTAGCCTGCCAGTGTATTACATGACCTTCTTTCAGTTGCCAGTGGGAATTAGGAGGGATTTTGAGAAATGGATGAAGCATTTTCTGTGGGCTAGGTCAGTGGACAAACGTTGTTTGTGCAAAGTGAGATGGGCAATGGTAACTACAGCAACGGATAAGGGGGGTGCTGGTATTGGGTGCCTGAAGTTGCACAATTATGCGCTGTTTACAAAGTGGAGTTATCGTATAGCGAGCGAGACTTGTTCCTTGTGGCGACAGGTCATTGCACAGAAATATAGCTTGTGAAGTTTGCAACGGCTCTGCCATATGGAACGGAATCGTTCAGACCAGCCGATTGCTCATGTCCAATGATCAGTGTATATCGTCCTTTTATCACTGGAAACTGGGGAGGGGGGACTCCATTGATTTTTGGCAGGACGTATGGTGTAGCTCAGTTCCCTTACGGGTCCTCTTCCCTCGACTATACGTGCTATCTTTGGAGAAGACAGGGCCGGTTCTACAGTTTGGGTCAAGGTCTGGCAGCGAGTGGCATTGGCATTTGATTTGGCGGCATCGACTATTTGTGTGGGAGGCAGAGGCTGTCGGGCGTTTGATGCTCCTGCTAGGTAGTTTTCGTCCAGATTATCTGCAAGATGATTTGCTTCTGTGGGTGACCAGCTGAGTCCTTTCTCAGTTAACATCTGTTATAGGTCTCTTGCAGCGACGGTCGTTGTGCCTCTCGAGCTGCTGATTCCAAATGTTTGGAGTCAGCAGGGAGCACCCAAATGGCAAGCGTTCATGTGGTTGGCGTGTAGGGAGAAACTTACTGCAAAAGGATAGCTGATCCGACTCGGAATTCTTCCAGGCACTGACCGGTTTTGTGATGCTTGCGGATGTGTGGAAGGGAATTCTACTCACATCCTGCTTGACTGCAGGCAAGCATGGGCATGTTGGTCGTTGCTGATCAAGCATTGGGGGGGGGGGGGGGGGGGGGGGGGTGGGTGCAATCCCGGTCTATTGCTGATTTATTTTGTTCAATGGGAAGGCTTTCCAATTCCATTTTGCTGGCGTGGTCTATGGTACGCTCTCCTATTTTTCATGTGCCTGGAGTATTTGGATGGGGCGCAACAATAGACTTTTCAGGGGCGACGCAAGTAGCGCGGCTGATATGTATTATAATGGTCTGCGGTACGGGTTCTATTGGGCGCGGACTAATCTTTCAGGTGTCAGTATTGATAGTTTGGATGTATTTTCCTCCGGGGATTTTGTTTCCTTGCTGGCCAATTAGATTGTTTGCAGTCTGAAAGTTTCAGATTCCGTACTTTATTAACGATATCTGTTAGTTTCATTTTGTCCATTGCGCTGGTACAATGCTTCTTTGTTCCAGCTTCCTATATTATTGCTTTATCTTTAATACATCTTCGATAATTCATAAAAAAAAAAATTAAAGCAAGGGAGATCACAGGTATGCGCTATTCTTTTTAAGACAAAAAACCAAAAGAGAGAGTGACTTTGTTAAAGGTTGAAATTAAATTGATTAATATATGATAATGGAGACCTAGTTAATTAGTTAATATTAGACTTGTCAAAGCATACTACAATACATAGACAAATTATATTGTGTTTAATAACACTGTTTAGTGGAGGGCTATTGGGGCATCTTCCCTTGACTTTATACTTAATTGTGTACTGTATAAGTTTATATATCGAATAAATATATTAGTGGTCACTTCTATCTGTATTTGGATAATATTAATAGAGGCATTAAATATTTTAAACAAATAAAATAATCTAAGAATCATTAAGGGTGTCTTGAAGAATTTTTCAGTATGTTCTAATCAGTTTTGACGGATTTTCCGTGCAATATGATGAGAATTTGATTCGCTATTTATTTATTAAGTTATTTGACATTAAGAATTCTTGAGCATGACTCACTTATTATACGCATTGGTTTTAGTTGTACAGAGGGTTGCATAACTAATTTGCTATATTTTTTAAATTAGACAATTAAAATAATTATTATGACATAATTTAGAAAAATTATAAAAAACTTAAAATATCCAAAAGATTCCATAAAAATTCTAGAAAATTCAAAATATTCTAAATTATAAGAAAAAATTACAAATTTAATTATTTTTATTAAAAAATAAATTTTAATTCATAAATAAATATTAGTTTTTTAAAAAAAGAATAAAATTTTAAAAAATATTTGAAAAATAAAAAATCCTACTTACAAATTTATAAGCTATCAAAATATCTTAAAAAAATATTTTAAACTCATAGAAATTTGCTTACTCAAATATTTTCGATAAAATTACTTTATAAATTAGTTTCTTAAAAATTCTGAAATAATTTTATTAATATAAATTCTTCAAACCTATAATCCTTTCACCCCAAGGATAACCACATACTAAAAATAGATTTTCATATTAAAAAATTCATAGATGTGTTTAATTTTTTTTTTTATATTGTTGATTCTATCCTATCCCAATCTTGTTCCTCTAAACTCCTTCAATGGATAACAAACTCACGATCCCTTACTCCTCAAGTTCTTAAACTAAGAGGAGATATCGTTGAGTCACATGATCATAGGTAGGGAAGTATTCAATTTAATGTTGAAAAAATTTGAATTTCACATCATAGACTATATCATCTAAGAAACTCTCTGGTCCTTGACCAAGACCATCTTTTGTACATTGTAATCCATCTCATAATCTGGTATTGTTGTGCAATGACGAAATGATGCTCTATTATTCTTACTATAGGAATAAACAATCTCAAATCAGATCCCAAAATATAGGTAGGTCTCATAGGCCAACACAACTTAAAATTCTCAACAAAAACGTTTGACAAAACTTGATTGTCTAGGTTCGGCTTGAACCACTTCTTTATCTCTAACTCAACTTATTTAAAATGAGAAAGTGCTCTAAACGCTTTTAATCTGTAGGAAAAAAAATATTGTATGTCTCACCATAGGAAAAATACTGTAATTTGATCAATTGGTGGATCTTCAAATCCATAGTTAAACATGCCAATAGTGGAAGTAACTTCAGAATGGATGAGCTCTTGAGAAGTTTGTGAGATGAATAGACATCCTCTTTAGAGAATAAAACCTTCTTGATATTGCTCTAGATAACCAAAGAGGGGAACGCCTAGTGTGAGAACCACTTCTAGATAGTATGAAACCAAACTTAGAGGTGTTGTTACGTCCCAACTCAATGGATTCAGACATGAGTGTATATATGGAATCAGAGGTGTAACGCTGTATTGGAATTTTATCCTCATGATAAAAAAGATATATTTTTTATATGATTCGGTAAGTTCACTCTTATATGCTCAAGACCACGTTACTCTTTTCTGGTGCGGGATTAAGTTCTTACAATCTCTCATTTTTTTAAATTTTGTGTCCTCAGAAGAGAAGTCCAAATCTCAACTGATCCATTAGTATCATCTCATAAGGTCCAGATATAAACCCCGAATTTTTGGTTGCTACTCGTAAGCGTATGATTTGTTTTTGTGTTTTATAATGAGGGTGATATGATAATTTTTTTGTCTTGTGTTTATTGAGTTGAATAGAATCTTTTGTGTGATATTGTGGCTGTACAATATTTTTAGGCTTATATTAAAGGAATATAGGATATCGTATAGTTTTTTTTATGATTTTAAAGTATAATTTATTATTTTTTTGGATAATATTTTATTTTTAATTAAATATTTATTGGTCAGAAAAATATAATTTTTATTCATTGGGACAATATGATTGTTTTAGATTTATGATAAATGTTTTATAATTTTTGAACCTATATCCTATTTACTAGAATTTTTCTAAATTTATATGTATTTTTTGGAATTATTATATTATTTTAAAAATTAATATATATTATTTTATTCTTAAATGTTAAACGACGTCATTTTTTACAAAGTTCAAAATGCCGTTGTTTCAATGTCAGCCCAAGGGGACAAGTGAGATGATGTCGTTTTGGCTTTCCCAAAAAAATATTGTTTTTGGCAAGTAGACCATATAAAAACAAATTTTTTCCTTTCTACTGTTTCTTTTCCTTTTCCTCCCTCTCTCCTCTCTCCTCTCTCCTCTCTCCTCTCTCTCTCTCCCCTAGCTTTCTTCTTCTTTAACGAACCAGAGATGCGAGTTCCCACGTTCGGCCATCGTTTGTCTCATTGCCGGTCTAGGAAGTTTCCCCTCCTTCACAACAACCTTTGACCGTAATAATCACTGTGATTGGATGCCAAACGCGTCACATGGAAGCTCTCTAAGCTGATGATTTTCCTTCTTGAAAAATCCTTGATTTTGGTGAGTTTTCGAGTAATGGACTTCAGATTCATGTTCCTTATAATCTAAGCTTTCAAATGATGTAAAAATCGTTTATTTTGGTCGTGTTTTTGGGTATAGGTGAAATTTTTGGTTTTCTCCTCCGGTTTAGCCAACTTCCGGCCATGCGCCGCCATGTTTTTGAAACCTAAATTTTTCCCTGTTTGTTATTTTAGGTATTCCGAATGCGTTGGTGTGGACTTTTTGATGATATAACATATGGTTTATGAATTAATAACTCTAAAAATTTTCTTGAAAAATATATTTTCGCTTACAAAGTTAATAATCACTTTTAAAATAATACTATGAAGTAAAAATGATAATTTAAGGACTTATTAACCTAATTTTTTATTTTAATAGTATTTTTGGAAAATAAATATTTGTCTCATTTTATGTGTAGTGGTATCTAAGTATACTTTCTATATTGATTTGCGTGTTGGTTTGTATAGGTAGTAATTATTTTTGGTGTATTATGTAGGTATGTGACTGTGTTTGGTGTGGATTATGGATTAGACCTTTGATTGTTCTTACTGTATTAGACTATGCTGCGACTACCTATAGGTGAGTGGAGACCTCACACTTTACTTGGTTTTTTTTTAAAATGTATGATTGAGATTTATAATTTTTTAGAAAATTGAATGGAGAATCGTGTTGGTATTTATACTTATATTCTTGTGATTGAAAAATGATTAGTTTTACGACTGTGAGTTTTTGTCAAGTATATTAGTTTTATTATGATCTTGGTACAGAGATACAGGTTGTGATGTTGTGCATGTAGATGTATTGACTGTTGAGACATATGATTGTCTATTGGATTATATGCCTGTTTTTGACACTGTGACGTTTGGGTTGAGTTTGACTTATTTGGATTGATTTTCTACCTCATTCTTTTTACTTATGGGTATCCAATGTACTGATGATGATTAATCGAGATTAGTGGCTGATGGGTCACGTGCTCTCTTTGGCATCCTTTGTTGTGGAGGAGATTTAATGTCAAAGAGAGATGGTCAACATGGGTTAATCTTAGCCTTTGACAATACTAGTGTGAGTTATATTTTTAAAGAAAATAAAATAAAAACTAGTGAGCCTAGGTTGTTTTCTAATTAGGGGTAGGACAATTGGTTTCTAGTCGATTTTCCAGCTCTGTTTTAGAATAAAAAACTTATACGTGTGTTGTGATTCACCATTTTGTTATATTCGATTGACTTTGGTTTTACTTTGAGCATTTTTGAGAGTTTTGCATATATTTTATATTTTTCGCTATGGATTTCATTTAAGTTTGTAATCATGCATTTTGTGCCCCTATAACCTCCCTGGATATTTAAATAATTGGAGTAGTTCTTTTCAGATTATACTACAGGTACAAGTTGTCAGCCGTCTACTTCTCGTGGTTAAGATCTCAGAGCAGCCTGATTTTATTAGGTTTGATCAATTCATGATTTTGATTTGTATATATGGACCAAATTGTATTTTGATATTTCATTATTGATTTTTATTTTGGTTATATTCTTGTAATATGATGTTTGGTTTATACGAATTTTGTTGACTATTTTGATCTATGATGTTTGGTTGGTTATATTGACTGAGATATGTTTTAATACAATTTGGTTTTACTTTATCTTTTATTTCATTCCACTGTGATATTTTATTCGATTTTGTTTATTTAGCCTTACAGAATTATGAGGGTAGTATAGTAATTGTTATTCTTAGAGTTCTATAGCAGAGGTGTTTATCCTTGGTGTAGGGTACGAAGTGTGACACCAAATCCAAATTCAAAGGCCCAAGCCCACACATGAAAGAAGTGTAAGATCAGTTGATACGGTTTGTCATGCCCTAATCTAATAAGCCTGCACACGAGTATGTGCGTGTGGAATCATAGGTATACCACTATGTTAGGATTCTTTCATTATAACCCAAAAGATATCTTGCTTTATATGATTTCTCAAACACCATTTATATGCCTAAAACCACCCTCCCTCCTTTCAAATGTGGAATTGAGTTCTCATAGGTGTGGTATGGGGTATTGGATCGAGATAGACTAAGAGAGGTTTTTGGAGTCAAACTAGATCGACAAGGCCGAGGTTGGGGTCTCACATGTATTATGGTTGTATCCGTACTTACCTAGATTCAACTAAGTTCATAGTGTTGTACAACTTTAATGCGATGGACAAAATCTATCATTAGGACTTTATTGTCGAACAATACTGGTTAGCCAAACTCATAAAATAATTGAGATCAGACAAGGCTAATCTAGTTATAGTTTCCAAACATTCACCAAACATGTATAGAAAATTGAGCTAATTTTTTTATAAAAAAGAGCATGATATGCTTTTATCTCATGCTATAGTAGTTGTCTTATAGTTATTGATGGCCTATGTTTTGTGTCAGTCATCTGTGAACATTCTTACTTCATTTCGCATCCTTATTAGGCATTTGCATCGATAAATTGGTCATTTTTTATGTGTATAGTATTGTGATTGAGCAGGTTTAAGCAAAGGTTTATAGCAGATATCGAAGAAAGGAGTCGATTCGGATGAGAAACGACAATCGAGGCGCATAACGAAGTATTACCTGCAGAAGCAAACCAACAGGTTGGTGTAAATCGACCAACTAGTCGGTCAAGATGAATGTTCAAGCTGAGAGCACAATGAGCGGTCGGTGTATTCCAATGAATTAGTTAGTCTATTTTCATAGACCGATTAGTCGCTTGATATGAAGAATCCGAAGACACACCGACTGGTCGGTCCATTTTCACCGATCGGTCGATTATGATCTTTATATTTAAAGTGACGAGTACAAATATTTTATTTTATCAAACATTGTACTCAAACTTAAACCCTAGCCATCGAAACGTGTATTTGACCCATCATGATCAAGACTATGGTATATTTTGTTTGTATTTTAATTAATGTTAGTTTGTTTATATTAATTCATCTCCCCTATCTTCAGCTGTCTTGATTGTCTGTTGTAAATTGGGAATCTAAATCTGTTCTACTTGATAACAAAATCTAAAATCTACTTCTAATCTAGAATAATTCACAAACCTGATTAGTTTGTGTGTAGGTGGATTTTAATTGATTTAGAAAAATAATTAGGCTACAATAATATATTAGATATCCTAGGTCAATCTCTAAAACTTTGTAGAATAGGAATTTATCTACCAAATATAGTATTTTTATTGATTTGGGCAACACGATTCAGAAACTGAATTATCATAGGAGTATAGTTAATTTAGAAGACCGGATTAGTTTTTAATAGTCTGGAAGGATATTAAGGGGTTGGAAATTAATCAAGAACTGATTATAAGAAATTGAAATTAAGTATATATTGGATTAACTCTTAAAATATAAATTGTACTAATATTAACATCTAACTAGTTAAATTAAGTCTTAGTTTAGATTAATTCACAATTTATTATTCGATTTATTCAACTAGAAGATTATATTAGGCAAATTGATTAGTTTTAAACAAATTTCCTAGGGGGATCAATATTTGTTATTTTGAACTATATTATTTGTTGACAATCATAAGCTTGCGATTATGGTAAACCTAATTTTATGCTAACAGTTATCAACAAATTCAAATTAAAACATATAGTAGAAGTCTTTCTTGTTATAGGTGAATATCATATCATCATGTATATGAAATCATATTATCCAAAAGTGTAGCAAAAGGGCCACACCTTTGTACATCTCATATCAAATAAAAAATGCTATACTAGCATCACATACATAAAAGTACAAGTAATAAAATACTTGTCACATGATGCAAAGTCTAGCACCTATCAACTCATGAGACGTACTATTCAGAAGCTCTACAAGCTACTTGTCTAGTCCTGAAAAATTAATCTACAACTTGTGTATTATGCATAATTTATACTTCTCAATTTATGCATAATTTATGCTTTTGAAAAACCAATCATCCATAGGATCTTAGTAGGATTCACAACATTATACTCACTGTAGGAAAAATAGAAACGGATAATAAAATAACTCAAATACATTCGACAAAAAGAACTTTAATACATTGTAGTGCATCTCTAGTGTACAACCAATCACATATGGGTGGCAATCCTCAGCAAGTGCTGATGCTCCTTGGGAGAGGAGAGGTTATTACTGGTATGGGAGTTGTATGGGTGGCAATCCTCAGCATGTGCACGCTAGATACCTGGTCTTTGTGTGGCTAGACGCCTTGTTCTTGTGTGGCAAGATGCCCTTATCCTTGTGTGGTTTGGATGCCCTTGTCCTTGTGTGGCTTGGATGCCCTTGTCTTGTGTGGCATGGATGCCTTGTCCTTGTTTGACAAGATGAATAGGCTTGTTGATTAGCTTATGTGTTAGCTTTTTTACCCTTTGTGCAGCGAAGCCTTGGACAACACAGGTCAAAGGGGATAGTCTTTCCTGTTGATGAGTTTGATTGATGATTTACCTGCCTGTGTACTTCTGATTTTCGGAAGTGTTTGTGGTCGACCCTTAGCCTTAGCTTTCGGTCTTATCCCATTATTGATGAATGATGATTGCGTGATTCCCTTTAGATGTGTATGCTGATCTGATGTTGTTTGGGAGAAGTTTGTTTTAGATTTATGTAGATTTTTTGATGTTGTGACCCTACTAAGATTCTTGTAATTTCATCCTTTTTTTTCACCATTTTTCAGGCTTAGGTACATTCCACATTTGTGATACCAGTGTGTGAGATCAAAACTGCACAGCGGGGCGATATCGCATCACTTTTGCATTCCTATTTCCTTGATTGCTTGCACATATTACAAGAGCTATGATTGGGCTATTTTCTGATTTTTTAAGATTCCTCCTTTGCTTGTTGTTTATGTATTTTATTGGAGGTTTATTAGCTGGATATTTGGATCCCTATAGGACTTGTGTGTTGTGGATTCATTGATTAAATTTAAAGATTTCTGCTGATATTTTATTAACTCTGTATGATACTAGAATGCTTGTCCAATATCATGCTTCAATTGTTATGAATTCAAAGAATGAACATGCTAAAAATCGGAAATTAGATAGGTAAGCCTTGTGGGATTCAAATGATTCCTGGTTTTGGACTTATTTGGGTTTCACAGCAGTAAGGGTCCTAATAGGAGGAAATAATAATAGGTTAGGATTTGGAGTCCTTACAGGTTTGGTAGCGGAGCATGGTTTAGGGAATATGACTTGTAATATACTAATCTATTTATTGGTTTTGTGTTTGTAGGTAGGTAGGTACATGCGCACACACCCACTCACTTTGGAGCTAATACCGAAAGTGATCTAATGATAAAAACCGATTGGTTTGTAAGATTTAAATGATGAAATTGATAATTTGATTTGCTGTGTGTTTATGTGTATTTTTATGCCCTATATGACTTAATGTGTTTGATTCGTTTTCTTTACTATTGCTGAACAGGTGTTGTTGATGAATGTTTTCCTTCCGAATGTTTATGTATGTTTTTTCATGATAATTATAATTCCTAAGAGTGTTGCCGAATATGTTCTTTATGACTGTCGAATGCTAGAGAATGATTTGTAAGCGTGACGAGTATGATTTGTGTGAAACTTGTTTTTGCCGAATGCTTGATGATTGTTGCCAAGTGCATATATGTGTGTGTTAATGCCTAGTGTGCATTGCATGTGTACATGTGATTTCCGAAATTTATATACATGTATGCATGTGTACTTTATTTTTCCATCATATGCATATCGTCCGTTGCACGCCTCTCCAACAGGTTCCAGTTCTTTTCATAGTTTTGTATTTGGGTTAGGTGTTAAGTAACAATCGTGTGCTTGTATAGTATGGCAAGGTTGAATGCTACCAGGGATCGACAGGGTAGGTATGGGGTTCAGGCTGAACAGCAACCTGTTGAGAAAGAAGAGCCAAATGCACAGATTGAGCAGGGAGGGCAAGCTGAGATCGAAAACCAACTTGAGGCACCAGCCGTACCATCCATCGATCCTGTGATGGAACAAATTCTGAGTGTGTTACAAGGGATCGCTGCGAACCAAAAACGTATGGAGGCGCAATTTCAGAATGCTCCTGCACCCGTGCCTATGGAAGAACCTATTCCTCCACTTGAGCCTGTACAGCCGGCGCACCCTAAGGAAGCAGAAAGACTTCTTATCGTTATTACGAAGCTGTTGAAGGAAGCTCGTCAACTGGGATGTAAGGATTTTAGTGGTACAGCTACTAGCTGTTGTAGCTCGTGAATGGATAGACACCTTGTGCCGAGTGTCTCTATTCTTACGTATCTCTGACGATGACAAGGTTGCCATCACTACTTTCTTACTTGAGGGAGAAACCCTCGCATGGTGGACAGCCGTGAGCTTACGATTCGACGATCGTTTGCCTACTTGGGAGGAATTTTGGTATGAGTTCGACGAGAGGTTCTATACAAGATTCCATTAAAGTAAGCAGCGACAAGCTTTCTACAAACTTGAGCAGGGCTCCCGTTCGGTGCTGGAGTATGAAAAGGTATTAAAAGAATTGTCTCGATTTGCACCTGAAGAGGATCATTCACCATACCAGCTTGCTAGACGATATCAGGATGGGTTGAGTACTGAACTCAAAACCATCATTGGTACGACATCGGTGCAGAATTTGCAAGAATTAACCGTTGCCGCGACTAAAGCCGAAAAGATCGTGCAAACAAGGAAGCCATCCACAGCCATTAGTGGTGGATCCTTCAGGCGAGATTCAAAGTTCAATCAACATACGGGACCCTATCCTTTGAGGTCCTATCCTCTGAAAAATATTGGCAATAGAGGTAACCATAGGAAGAACTTTTTTGGTTTGAATTCCAATGGAGCTACATGGAATTCTCAGCAATGTTGATGTTATAATTATGGCGAGATGGGGCATATTCAGAGGGAATGTCCGAAACCAAGACATATCATAGGCGCACCAAATGAGGCGCAGCCCAGGCTCACGAGATTGTTCACCTTGATTGACGCTGAAGCTAGCCCTGATGTGGTGGCAACTGAATTGTGTGACCGCGAAGAACAAGTATCCAGTACCACGTATCGATGAGCTATTCGACCAGCTCCAAGGTGCGGCCATGTTTTCCAAGATTGACTTCAGATTTGGATATCATCAATTGTGAGTTTGAAATGTTGATATTCCGAAGACTGTTTTCAGATCGTGATACGACCACTATGAATTCTTGGTTTTACCATTCGGTGTGACCAATGCACCAACTGTCTTCATGGACCTGATAAATCGTGTATTCCATGAGTTTCTGGACAAGTTCATGATAGTCTTCATTAACAACATTTTGATTTATTCAAAATTGGAAGAGGAGCATTTTGAGCACTTGCGAATTGTGCTTGATATTTTGAGGGATCGACGATTGTTCGCAAAATATTCCAAATGCGAATTCTGGTTATGAGAAGTAGGTTTCCTTTGCCATATTGTTTCTGTCCAAGACGTTTTAGTTGATCCGAAGAAAATTGAAGCCATATTTGCTTTGGAACCCCCGTTAACTGTGTTCGAAGTTCGTAGTTTTCTTGGCTTAGCCGGATACTACCGTCGCTTTGTGGAAAATTTTTCATCACTTGCCGGACCATTGACAAAACTAATTTTCAAGGGCGAGCCATTCGTGTGGAACGAGAAATGCCAGGGAAGTTTCGAAGAATTGAAAAACCGATTGGTTTCTGCGCCAATCCTCACCTTACCAGTCCATTGAAAAGAGTATGTGATTTACAGTGATGAGTCGAAATCTGGACTTGGATGCGTATTGATGCAAGATGGGAAAGTTGTTGCCTATGCTTCCCAAAAATTGCGACTGCACGAAATCAATTATCCTAAGCATGATTTTGGAGCTTACAACCGTGGTGTTTGCGTTGAAAATATGGCGCCGCTATTTATACAGCGAGACGTGTAGAATCTTCAATGACCACAAAAGCCTGAAGTATCTCCTTACGCAGAAAGAGTTGAATATGAGACAACGAAGATGGGTAGAGCTGATTAAGGACTATTACCTGATCATCGAATATCATCCTGGAAAAGCAAATGTTGTTGCTGATGCCTTAAACCGAAAGTTTCATTCTCCTTCTTCATCGGTTTTGGCTTACATGCACACCCATTACATGCCTATGTTGTTGAATTTGAAAGCTACCCTTGTGAATTGTTGCACTGATTTTTCTGGTTCGTTGTTGGCCCGAATTAAAGCCACGCCTACCTTGATTGAGGAGATCCGGAATCAGCAATTAGAGGATCTGAAACTTGTTGAAATTCAGAAGCAACTTTCTGATGGTGTTGATGCCAAAGCTTGCGATTTCATAGTACGAGATGATGGAGTTCTTGTCTTCAGAAACTGGGTATGTGTTCCACAAGATGTTGATATTCGTAATCTTATTTTATTTGAAGCACATAGTTCGAAGTTCTCTATCCATCCTGGCAGTACAAAGATGTGGCGAGATTTAAAGAAGCAATATTGGTGGCCAAACATGAAGCGCCACATTGCTGAGTTCGTTGCCCGGTGTCTCGTATGTCAACAAGTAAAGATCAAGCATCAATGACCCGCTGGTTTACTTCAGTCACTTCCAATTCCAGAATGGAAGTAGGAGCATGTCACGATGGATTTTGTGAGCGGATTGCCTAGATCTCAGCGAGGATATAATGCCATTTGGGTAATCGTGGATCGATTGACGAAATCTGCACACTTTCTTCTTGTACGTGTGACAAATACACCTGAGAAATTGGTTGTACGTTACTTAGGAGTGCCAGTTTCCATTGTTTCACATCGTGACCCTCGTTTCACATCACGATTGTGGGAGAAATTCTAGAATTCGATGGGTTCGAGAATAAACTTCAGTACAACATTTCATCCCCAGACCATGGTCAATCAGAGAGGACGATTCAGACACTCGAAGACATGTTACGTGCGAGTGCACTATACTAGCATACCGGTTGGGATCGAAGTTTTCCATTGGTGGAATTTTCTTGCAATAATAGCTTTCATGTAAGCATCAGTTTGGCACCTTACGAAGCACTATATGGGAGACATTGCAGAACCCCCATTTGCTGAAATGAAGTAGGCGAGAGACTCCTAGACAATCCGGAATTGATTGGTCAATCAATAGAGCAGTTGAACTTGATTCGACAGCGGCTAAAGAATTCCTAGGATTGGCAGAAAAACTACGCCGATAATCGATGAAGGGAGCTGTAGTTTGCGGTAGGTGACAAAGTGTGTTTGAAGGTCTCCCCGTGGAAAGGTGTCCTTCGTTTTCAGCATCGAGGTAAACTAGCATCTCGTTACAATGGTCGGTATGACATTGTCGAGAGGATCGGCCCCGTTGCTTACCCACTTTCCTTACCTCTGAGTATGGAGAGAATTCACAACGTGTCTCATGTATTGATGCTAAGAAAGTATGTGCGAGACCCTACTCATATGCTCGAAGAACCACCAGTCAAAGTTGCTGAAGACCTATCCTATCCCGTACAACAAGTTGTCATACTAGATCGGTCAGTTCATCAGCTTTGCCGTCAAAACGTGCCTATAGTACGAGTTGTTTGGCATAATGGCCAAATCGAGGAATAGTTTTGGGAGACTGAGGAATCTATGCATGCAAAATTTCCTTACTTGTTTGCTTAGGTACTTGTGCAGAAATTTTGAGGATGAAATTCTTGTAAGGAGGAGAGGATGTGAAACCCTGAATTTTGAGTCCTAGATGTCCAGAAACCAGTACAGGTGAAAAAAGCATTTTTTCCCTGAAGAGAAGGATGTGTGATGACCGAAAATGGTATGGAATGTCCAGTAATAATTTCTGGTTTTAATTCCCTTTGATTTGATTCTTTATTGGTTGATAATTACCTTAAAAAATAAAATCTCTAAAATTGAAGAAAGATAATTACAGAATTTAATTCTGATAATTATCTTACTTTAATCTAGCCTTTAAAGTAGGAAAATTAATCTCATAACCACCCTATATTAAAAGGAAGCCGGCCACATTTAAACCTTACATAGAAAGTATACAAAATTCGTCTAACCAAAAACTCTACACCTCTCTAGTTCTGCCGAAATCTGCTTGAACTTCAAACAGGCATAACTCTCTCATCGTTTGTCAGATTCTTGCAAATAATAGCTTGTTGGAAATCTCTTTTTGTCCTCTTTCCAAAATTTTCTGTTTTTTGTCTGAAGGTTAGTTTTTCTTTGTCTAAAGTTAGGTCGTAATTCGGTGGGATTGTCGAAATCTACCTTAACTTCAAACAGGCATAACTCTCACATCCTTTGTCGGATTCTTGCAAATAATAGCTTGTTGAAAAGATATTTCCATAATCTTTCTAAAAATATTATGTGTTTTTTCTGAAGGTTAGTTTTCTTTGTATAAAGTTAGGTCATAATTTGGCAGGATTGCCGAAATCTACCTTAACTTCAAACAGGCATAACTCTCTCATCCTTTGTCGAATTCTTGTAAATAATAGCTTGTTGAAAAGCTCTTTCCATCCTATTTCTAACCATATTGTGTTTTATTTCTGGAGGTTATTTTTTATTTTTCATAAATTAAGTCGTAATTCGACAGGATTAGGTTTCAAAATTGTGTGATTCTGCCTTCAGTTGATTTTTGTTGTTGTTCCTCTTGTTCATATGATTGTTTAGTATCCATTCATGATATAAGATCATGAATTTATCCTTTTAATCTTCTCTATTCATGAAATCAGTATGCCTTACCTTTGCATTATTGATGCCTATCTTGATCAATTGATTAACTTATTGGATTATGATCTTGTTTCTTTTGATTGTACATGTTATGATCACCAAATCCTTCTTTGTTAACCTGAAATTACAACCCTTACACCTTGTATGCATGAAATCGCAATTTTTCTTGTGCCTTATTCTTGATGCCAAAATTTACATAGTTAATTGGGATGGTAATTTAGGTTGAATCTTGTTAAGTTCTTGGCTATCACATCACACATTCAAGAAAGAGGCACCTGCGGCATCTGATCATTGGTTTCTGATAGGTTTGGTGAGTGGAATTGGTAAGGAAATATAGTATTTACTTGGTTATTGAGTATGCATGCTTGGTTTGGTTTTTGTCTTTGCCTTATGATGTTATAGGTGGTTTGGAATCCTTGAATAAAGGCAAAGAAATAGTTTCTTGTTTAGAGACAAGAGAGATAGGATCTATACCTCATTGATTTCTCTAGAGATCGTTTTGTTTGCTTGTTGATTTCGGTACTTATGCTTGTGATAATGTATGCGCATATGTGTGAGATAGTGTATGCATGAGTTTCGGATTGGTTTGAGGATTACCTAGGCTATACCGAGCCCTTGAGATAGGTTATGTGTGCCTAAATTGCATGTGTTGTGAGTGTTGAACATGCTGATTGTGTTCTGACATGATTGAGAATACCTTGTTGTGGTACTGTGCTTTATGCTTGCCTGTGTGTGCTTGTTTGTGTGTCAGGATCCTTTTCTGGTGGCCATTATGGATAAACGCTGATGCTCCTTGGGAGAGGAGAGGCTCTTACTGGTATGAGAATTGTATGGGTGGCAATCCCCATCATGTGCACATTGGATGTCTAGTCCTTGTGTGGCTAGACGCCTTGTCCTTGTGTGGTAAGATGCCCTTATCCTTGTGTGGTTTGGATGCCCTTATCCTTGTGTGGTTTGGATGCCCTTATCCTTGTGTGGTTTGGATGCCCTTATCCTTTTGTGGTTTGGATGCCTTATCCTTGTGTGGCTTGGATGCCTCGTTCTTGTGTGGCAAGATGAATAGGCTTGCTGATTAGCTTGTGTGTTAGCCTTTTTACTCTTTGTGCTGCGAAGCCTTGAACAACACAGGTGGAAGGGGATGACCTTTCCTGTTGATGAGTTTGATTGATGATTTACCTGCCTGTGTACTTCTGATTTTAGGAAGTGTTTGTAGTCCACCCTCAGCCTTAGCTTTCGGTCCTATCCCATTATTGATGAATGATGATTGCATGATTCCCTTTAGATGTATATACTGATCTGATGTTGTTTGGGAGATGTTTGTTTTAGATTTCTATAGATCTTTTGATGTTGTAACCCTACTGAGATTCCTGTAATCTCATCTTGTTATTTTCACCATTTTTCAGGCTTAGGTACATTCACTATTCGTGGTAGTAGAGTGTGAGATCAAGGCTGCATGGCAGGGCGATATTATATCACATTTGTATTCTTGTTTCCTTGATTGCTTGCGCATACTACAAAAACTATGATTGGACTATATTTTGGTTTCAAGATTCCTCCTTTGCTTGCTGTTTCCGAATTATGTTGGAGGTTTATTTGCTGGATATTTGGTTCCCTATGGGACTTGTGTGTTGTGGATTTATTGATTAAATTTAAAGACTTCCACTGTTGTTTTATTAACTCCGTATGATAACAAAATGCTTATCCAACATCATACTCCAATTGTTACGAATTCAAAGAATGAACATGCTAAAAATAAAAAATTATATGGGTAAGCCTTGTGGGATTCAAATGGGTCCTGGTTTTTGGGCTTATTTGGGTTTCACGGCGGTAAGGATCTTAATAGGAGCAAATAATAATAGGTTAGGATTTGAGGTCCTTACATATTTTGATTCAATAAACAAAGTAATTTCGTTTAAATGAATGAAAAATAAACTCCTACCTCTTGTTGCACACACGACTCAACGACAATACGCTTGCCCTAATCAACAGCTCCAACACCACCTAAGCACATAAACACAATACTAAGAACAAATTGATCACAACAAAATAGAAACGACAAAACTGAAAATAAACCTAGAGACCTCATAGACTCACAACCTATCACACAACTCACTACAACACACTAAACTCACAAACCAATAATTTCTAACAAGAGGATGAACTACCCTCTTCTCAAACATGCCACTCATAGCTTAACATCAACCTCCAAGCTAAACTAGAAAAAAAAATTGGGTTTCTCAACCCACAAGCATCCTCCTCAATGCACAATCAATCAAACATAAGTAAAGAACTCAATCAATTCCATCAATTTCAACAAAATCACAAAATCACAAAATCTTAAAATTATCTAACATGCCATCGAAAACTCTATTCATTCACCCATGAATAAATTGATGTTTCTAGGCAATCCAATCCATCACAGTAACTTGAAAACATCAAAAGGAACCTAAAGGAAGTAAAAATCAACCAAAGAAACCAGGAATTAAGGCACTTACCACCAAAATCCCCAAATGTGCCCTAACACTAAGAACAACAAAAAATCAGCTCCTCCATCCAAAACTATTAGTGAAAATTGATTGTGGGAGGTTAGGAATGTGTTTAGAAACAATGTCCAAGAGTTTTCTTTGAAGGAAAATCAAAAGGGAAAAATTTGTGTTCTTTGGGAGAAAAGAGAGAAAGTAGCGTGAGATGGGAAAGGAGGCATGGGAAAGCTTCAGGTTTCCAACACTTAGAAAAATTTCTAAGTGTTGGTTTGGGCTGGCCTTTTATATTCCGTGCTCAAAATCCCGAAAAAACTTGTCACAGAACGTTTTAAGGCCCGACAAGCCCCGAATTAGCCATAAAAATGTTTGAAACCATAAAACATCAAAAATGAGCTTTGAATGTTTAATTGGGCTCAAAAAATAATAAATAGGCTCAAAATGGGTTAATCGACCTAAAGGTCCACAGTTATTGAAAACAGATCTGGAACCGACCCAAATGGATTTTCACTGACTCAAACCTCGAGACTCGACCTGAAATACTGGCTAGACACCTAGATAGACACCTAGGCTTTCTGTGATTGTGTCCGATCTAAAGTTATTGCTCGGGTCAATGGTCAACTCTCTTTGGTCGAAAGTCAACTCTTGGTCAAATTGGTGAAATCAGTTTTTCTCACTGAACAGTCTCACTGACTAGACACTCGGAGGAACAAGGTGTCACATCCTCCCCTCTTTATAAGAATTTCATCCTCGTAATTCACTTATCATATTCCTCAAACAATTGCTGGTACTGATCCCTCATCTGCTGCTCGATCTCCCAGGTCATCTCCTCATGCTTGTCACAGCGCCAAACCACTTTGAC
The DNA here is from genome assembly GCA_019739055.1 of Passiflora organensis. Taxonomy (NCBI): domain Eukaryota; kingdom Viridiplantae; phylum Streptophyta; class Magnoliopsida; order Malpighiales; family Passifloraceae; genus Passiflora; species Passiflora organensis. Next base: position 27,745,077 of record JAEPBF010000087.1, on the reverse strand, counting down.
CATTGGAACATTGTGATGCCTAAACTGTTTCATCTCATTGTCCACAATAGCAACTAGCTAAGTCGAATATGACAAATCATTGGCTATCTCCACTGGTGATGTCTCTAAAACGTAAAAAGGATCCCTAATGTATTTCCTTAACACGGAGACATGAAATACATTATGGATTCTCTACAATTCTGGTGGAAAATCAAGTCGATACGCCACGGCTCCGATCCTCTCGGTAATGGTGTACAGATCGATGTACCTTGGTGCCAACTTTCCGTGCTACTAAAACCAAATTACACCTTTCTATGGTGCGACATTCAGAAATATTATGTCGCCAACCTCAAACTCAAAATCTAGCCAACGGTTATCACCATAGTTCTTTTGTCTGTTCTGATTTGTTCTCAACGTCTATCTGATCAAGGCCAATTCATCTGCTCAATCATCAAAGGACCATCCAACTTCCTCTCGCCTACCTCATCCCAACATAAAGGTGCATGACACCTCCTACCGTACAAAGCCTTGTACGGTTCCATACCAACGGAAACCTAGAAGTTGTTGTTTTATGCGAACTTGGTTAATGGTAGGCAACGGTTCCATGTGACCTGTCTGTCCAGTGCACAATCGGGAAGTATGTCCTCTAAAATCTGAATCATTCTCTCTGACTGCCTATCTGTCTGCAGGTGGAAAACTGTACTGAAATTCAATATGGTACCCAACGCACTGTGTAGCTTCCCTCAAACTCTAAATGTGAACCTCGTGTCTCGATCCGATACGATGGACACCGGAACACCATGTAATCTCACAATCTCATCCATATATCTCAATGCCAACCTCTTCGGTGTATACGTCACACTGGTGGGGATGAAGTGTATAGACTTGGTCAGTCTGTCCACTATCACCAACATTACGTCGTAGCCTCTCTGCGATCTTGGCAAACCAACCACGAAATCCATTGCCACGTGTTCTCATTTTCACTTCGGAATGGGTAGTGACTGTAGTAACCCTGTGGGTCTCTAATGCTCTGCTTTGACCTACTGGCACACTAAACACCTAGCCACAAACTTTGCAATATATCTCTTCATCTCAGACCACCAATACTGCTCTCGCAAGTATTGGTACATCTTGGTACTACCGGGGTGAATAAAAAATGTCCAGCTGTGTGCCTCGTTCAAAACCAGCTACCTCGACCCCTCATCATCGAGAATGCACATACGGCCTCGGAAACTCAGAATGTCGTCATCTCTGACGTGGTACTCACTCACTGTGTTGACACCACTGCCATCACCCTCTAGCTGCTGTCTCACTCGGACCAACACTTAGTCCTCAAGGTTCTTGGCCCAAATCTCATCTAATAGTGATGGTCTGACAACCAACTGTATAATCAATGCTCTAGACTCATCATTATCAAGCTGTACTCTTGATTCCTTCAAACACATCAGCATCGACATGTACTCTGCTCGGACAATGGCTAAGGAAGATGATGTCTTCCTACTCAATGCATCAGTGACTATGTTCACCTTGCTCAGATGGTAGTCGATTACCAGATCATAATCCTTGATCAACTTGAGCCATCGTTTCTGTCTCAAATTTAAATTCTTCTAGGTGAGAAGTTATTTGAGACTCTTGTAATTAGTAGACTCTGCATGTCTCACCATACAGGTAATGCCTCCAAATCTTCAACACAAATACCACAGCTGCCTATTCTAGATAATGAGTTGGGTAGTTTCCCTCATTTGGCCTTAACTATTAGGATGCATATGCCTCAACCTTCCTTTCTTGCATCAGTTTACAACCTAAACCCATCTTTGAAGCATCACTGAAAACATCGTACCCTTTGCCATTGATTGGCAACGTGAGAACCATAGCTAACACCAACTTGGACTTCATCTCCTGAAAACTATGCTCATACTTGTCGGTCCACACAAAAGAAACACCCTTGCACGTCAAATGCGTCAAAGGGCCTTCCAACACTGAGAAGTTCTCTACAAACCACCTTTAGTAACCTACAAAACTGAGAAAACTACGGATCTATTTGACACTACGTGACTGCTCCCACGACACCACTGCCGCTATCTTCTTGGGGTCCACCAGCACACCCCTAGCTGATACCACATACCCCAAGAAACTGCCCTCTTTGAGCCAAAAATTACACTTAGAAAACTTGGTTTATAACTATTGAGCTCTAAGTATGTCTAGCACCATCCTCAGATGCATTGTATGCTTCTCCTCCGATCTCGAATAGATCAAAATTTCATCTACGAAGATGAAGACAAACTAGTCTAAGTACTCTCGAAATACCATGTTCATGAGATTCATGAACGCTGCCGGTACATTGGCTAGCCTAAACTGCATAACCAAAACCTTGTAGTGGCCATAACACTACCAAAACACTTTCTTCGAGATATATGACTCTTGGACCCTCAACTGATGGTAATCTGATCTTAGATGAATCTTTGAAAACATTGATGCACCATGAAGCTGATCAAAAAAATCTTCAATATGTGGCATCAGATATTGGTTCTTCACTGTAGCTCGATTCATTTGCTTGTAGTCGATACAAAACTGGAGGGTACCATCTATCTTCTTCACAAACAGGACCAGTGCGCTCCATAGGGATACACTGTCGACTAAATACTTAAGATGAGTCTTAAATTCTCTCAACTCCGCTAGTGCCATTCGATATGGTGGAATCAAGGTAGGTGTCATACCCGGAAACAGCTCGATCTTGAACTCAATCTCTTGCTCTAGAGGCAAACCCGTCATGTTATCTGGGAACACATCTGGATATTGTCTCACCACTAGTACACTACTCAACTCCGGAGACTCCACCATCTTATCTTTAACTCGTGTGCTAAGAATGTGGTTCAACCCTTGCTGATCATGCGCCTAACAGTCAATCATGTTATCACACAAGTCAGTATCACCCATCTCTCACCCTCGAAACAGAACTCTGTACCATCGGCTAAATTGAACCAAATCCTCTTCGTGAAACAATCCATCCGTGCTCTACATCTGGACAAATAGTCCATACCCAAAATCACATCTAACTCTATGATGTCCAACGGGATCAAATTGGCCTCAAGCTCCACTGAACCCATTCTTAACACACAACTCAAATACACACTACCGCATGAAACCTCTATGGGTGGCTCTAGGGGTGACAACTCTCTATCGGCACACCTAACTATCCTAAGGCTAGCAAATGACCCATTCGCTCCGGGATCTAATAAAACTCTAGCATTTGAAGTGAAAACAGAGATTGTACCTGTCACGACATCCAGATAGCTATGGCCTCCGCATCGACCAAAGTGAAAAGATGCATCTTCTGCCTCTGCTATTGTGTCTACTGCTGCTACTAGACTGGAGTTTTGCTATTGGAAGACGTATCAACTTGTGACCTTTGTGGTGCTCTGGCTGAACCTTGTGAACCCGTCTGACTAACCCTGGATCTCTGGGCTACTAAAAGTGTTGGGATCCTCGACTGTGATGCCCATGGTTGAGCTACTCTACCTCCGGGACACTATTTGGCCATGTGTCCAAACTAGTTACACTAATAACACCTCAGTGGCTGTGGGCAAAGAGATAGGTGGATCTGTCTATAGTTCCCTCACCTAGGTTGCCCAGATAGCCTACTCATGCTCTTAAAAGATCGAGTGGGCTGTGAGTGAGCGGTCACTGAAGTAATCTCCTATGACTGGGTCTGTATTGGAGGGTAAGGACCCGCTATCTTACCCTTGAGCCTCTACTCAAACTTGGAACTTTGTCTGATCGGACCCTTTCTTTTTGCACCATATTAACACTTCTATTTCTGGCCTTGCTATCCCAACAAAATCTCTTCAGTTTTCACTACGTCTATATCCAACTCCTCAAAGACATTGCTCGTCTTCGAGCAAAGAATACCTCAGACATCCCAGTTGAGCCTATGGTCAAACCTGCTGGCCATCATGGCACTAGTCCTGTTCGTCTCAGGCATAAAATGAGCTAGTGCTTGTAACTTTGTCTCGTACTCAGACACTTTCCTATTCCTCTGCTGGAAATGGTAAAACTCATACATCTTCTTGTGCTGGAAATACTCAGTGTAGTACCTCCAGTCAAATTCCTTCTCAAATTCTTCCCATATCGGTTAACCTGCATATCATCCCCTCCACCAACTAGCTGCATCTCTCTCTAGCATACGGAGAGATAGTGTCACCTTATCCTCAGCTGTCAATCTCAAGTCCTAAGCAGTCAAAAATCACCTTGTCCTTCCAATTCTTTACCGCTAAAACATTTCTCGTGCCGTAGAAACTCTCGCATCCCAAATGTCTAGCCACTTTCAGCAACTTGGACAACTGCACCAGTAGTCTGCCACCCTGAACCTCTGCTGGCTGCACTTATGGTTTAACCTGTACCTTAGGCTCTATAGCATCCTGTGGCTGAGATGGTGCCTGCATCTGTGGTTGCTGAATTGCTGCAGCTTGTATCATCTACTTCATCTTACCCAAAGTGGTCTAAATAGCGGTCAACACTTGTGGTAATGCTTGATCTTGAACTGCTAGTGATGCCTGAGCTGGCTGTGCCTCTAGTGCACCCTATGGCTAACCCACACCTTCCACTGGCCTTGCTAGCCATCGAGCATCTAAGCTCTCATCTAGCTCTCTAATCTGAACTCAGCCTCCTCGGCCACCACGACCTTTGGAAGCACTGTGACTTCTAGCACGGACCATCTCTACTAACTGGACACACAGTCATGGATATAAGCCTAAAGACAAACAAGACCTCTAAACAACTCTATGCTGGATTATGCATGTATAGTGAGTGTGATACACTTGTAAAACATGCTATTTTAAAATAATTTTGCACTCAATAAACACATAAACGACCATGCTCCGCTACCAAGCCTGTGAGGATCCGCTCCTAGTAAATGGGACCCTCACCACCATGTAACCCCGATCGACCCAACACGTGGATGAATTAAGACTACACAAGGCTCATGTTAACTTTCAAAACTAATAACCCAAAAATGCATACCAATTTGAATTTTTTTTTATTTCAAAAGAGAATGGCACATCACATAATACACCTGGTACAAAATAATTTACGGAGTACAAAATCACATACAACGGAAGTCTTAAACCACATACAATAGGCCACACGACCCCAAACATGCAAAACACTGAGTCCATACATACAAGCCTAGATGGATAAACAAAAAATTCCCAAAACATGCATCTTATAACTTAGAGGGGAATTCGATTTATATATTCATATCCAAAATCAGTATCTCCACATCAAACCCACAACATGTCTAAAACAAACAACATAGTCTATATCAAGTCATGCATAAACACAAGACCATAAAGATGGTAAAAGACCTTAGTGGGAGTTACAAGGTCATAAGTATATTCGGTGGAATAGAGATATAAGGAAAATATGATTATAAAATGGTTGATCTAAACACAATTATCATCCATGCATTATAGTAGTGCACTCATCGTTCATAAACAATGAAGCATAATGCATGAGTTTCAAAACAGAAACCAAACAGTACATCCGAATAGGTTTATAAATCCGCAGTACTCATCAATGTCACACGGGCTACTATGCCCCAAAAACCTATCAGGAAGGATCACAAACCATCCTCAAGTTATCCCCGTTAAAAGGTAACTGAGAGTCCATTGGTAGTTAAATTTTTATTTTTAAAATACGTATAACCTCATACCGCTAGTGTTATCCAAAATCGAGTAGAGAAATCACGCTATCACACTCGTTCCCAATCCAATATATATATAAACACATAGCCTGCTAAGTTATAGCAAATTCAGGTATAAACACAAAATCCATCCATACAATAAATTAAGGAAGGTAACATTCCCCTTTACTGCGATTTTGTATACCTACCACAGGTTGTCCAAGCAAAACCGTCAATTCCAAGTTGCAGCTAGGAAAATATGTGTAGCATATCTTTATAAAAATTGAAATGCATGAAATGATCAAGTAAGCATCCTCATTATTGGTTCATACAACCACAAGACATGTTTCTCAAGACCTCACAATACTCATAAGTGTATGGGAAAAAGTTATACTTGGCATTGGGCTTCACTCGGAATGAAATTGGGCCTTTTCAGGAAATTTCATATGGACCGACTGGTCAATGGGGTCTCAGCAGGAATTTTCGTTTGTACCAATTGGTCGGTGTGCCTCAACTGACCGGTCGGTAGGCTCTTGGCAGGGTGTTCACTCAAGTCAATTTTCAGGGTTTCTCTCTGGTTTTTACTCAATCTTTGGTGCCAAATCTCACCCAAAATGCACCCTCTCAACAGATACAAAACCTCACACAATAAGCCCACCAATCAAGATCTCAAATCCAAGAACACATTTTCAATTCAAAGGTACATTGGTCACTAATAATGCATCAATCACAATCAGCATATGCATAAGAATGCCAAGAACAGTTAATGCATGATCATTATTCATAATGCATGTAAAACCTTTATTCAAAACCAAGCATTTATCATATTTTAATTCAAAAAAAAGTAATTATGTTTAAACAAATGAAAAATAAACTCCCACCTCTTGTCGTGCACATGACTCAATGGCAATACACTTGCCCTTATCAACAACTCCAACACCACTTAAACACGCAAACACAATACTAAGAATGAATCGATCACAACAGAATGGAAACGAAAAAAATGAAAACAAACCTACATAAACGTACAACCTATCAGACAATTCACACTACAACACACTAAACTCACAAACCCATAATTTCTAACAAGAGGATGAACCATTCTCTCCTCAAACATGCCATTTATGGCTCAACATCAACCTCTAAGCTCAATGAGCAACACAATTGGGTTCCTTAACCCACAAACATCCTCCTCAATAGACAATCAATCAAAAACAAGCAAAGAACTCAATTAATTCCATCAATTTCAACAAAATCATAAAACCTCATAATTACTGAACATGCCATCGAAAACTCTAATCATTCACCTATGAATCAATTGATGTTTCCAAGCAATCCAATCCATCACACTAACTTAAAAACATCAAAAGAAACCGAAAAGAACTAAAACTCGACCAAAGAAAAAAAGAATTAAGACACTTACTACCAAAATCCCCAAATATGCCCTAACACCAAGAACAACAAGAAGTTAGCTCCTCCAACCAAAACTATCAGTGGAAATTGATTGTGGGAGTTTAGGAACCTTTCTAGAAATATTTCCCATGGGTGTTTTTTTAAGGAAAATCAAAAGGGAAAAATTTGTGTTCTTTGGGAGAAAAGTGAGAAAGTAACGTGAGAGGAGAAAGGGGGCTGGGGAGAGCTTCAGGTTTCTAACATTAGGAAAAATTTCTAAGTGTTGGTTTGGGCTGACCTTTCATACTCCAAGCCCAAAATCCCGGAAAAAATCGACACAAAATATTTTAAGGCCCGATAAGCCCTGAATGGGCCCAAAAAATATTTAAAACCATAAAAAATTAAAAATAGGCTTTGAATATTTAATTGGGCTCAAGAAATAATAAATGGGCTCAAAATTGTTTAATCGACTCAAAAACCCATGGTCACTCAAAATAGAACCGGAACTGGCCCAAATCGATTTCCAATAACTCAAACTTTGACACTCAACCAAAAACAGTTGCTAGACACCTAGACACACACACCTAGGCTTTCTATGACTATGTCCGACCTAAAGTCAATGCTAGGGTCAACTCTTTCGGGTCAAAAGTCAACTTTCGATCAAATTGGTCAAATCAGGTTCTCTCACTGAATGATCTCACTGACTAGACACTCGGAGGAACGAGGTCTCACATTGATGGTGTAGGGGCTTACGTTGACTTTGGGGATTTTGATACATATGGACCCATTGTTGCTTTTAATGATTGTTGTTGGTTCCTTTGAGCTTGCTGCGAGTATTGGTGGGCTTTGATGTTATCGGTTTGCCTTGTTTCGGATTGTGGCAAAAATATGAGTCTTTGGTGGCCATTCGTTTAGGTTCAAATTATGAGTTTGACGATTTCCATGATTTGTTTGGAGTATGTGAGGCTTGGTATGAGTGTTGGAAAGAAGTCTTAGGTGCTGATTTTTATTTTATAGTCATTTTCTTGTTTGCTTCATTTTGAGTTGGTTTGGTTGCTTGCCTTATTTGTAGGTGGTCCGTCAATACATAATAAAGGCTAGGGTGTTGCTCTTAGTGAGTTGGCTCAAAAAGAGGTGGAAGACTATGCCTCATTTACATGCACGGAATTGATTTGTTTCAGTAATTAAAATTGGATAAATATATCCTTTTGAATGGAGGCTATATGTGCATCTATGAATAACTTGGTATACAAGGTTAATTATGTGTGTGGTATATTTATGATGAATAAAATGTATATTTGGAACCTATACACATGCTTGAGATGTGATTCAAATGCATTGTGAGGATATATGTTGATGGTTATTTGATGCACATGATTGAATGTTGAGTGGATGAATATTTTGGAATGAAATCATATGGATTTGGTTGTTTTTCATGTGGTATATTGATTTCCAGAGTTGTGGGGGTGTTAGAAGAGCTTTTGAGATAGTTGCGAGTGCATTATATTTTATTTAAATTATAACATGATTTGAGATTCGTCTCTTATATTTGCAAAGTATATGTATATATTTATACATGGTTTCTAGGATTTAATCTTAGAATTGACAAATACCAGCGCTTGGCCAATACGGAGGTAAGTGGATGAGCATCCTTAGATAGAAGAGTATTCCCTTACCTTGGAGTATAAGATGGTACTTATAAGCCTTGTGATGATGTGAGTGTCAGGTTATATATATTATATGCCTTCAGGCTCTTCGAGTTGTGCATGAGTTGGGAATTGTGTGATAGTTTGGTTTCTCCAATATTTCCGAGGACAACACTGGTGGTAGAGGACTTATACTTATTTTAAAAATTAGCATTAAATTCTCCATTAGTGGCTTCTGATATTCCCTTGGCCGGGGTTATCAATGAAACGGTTTTAAAGGTCTGCACCATTAGAATTTGGGCATAATAGTCCACGAGACTATGACTATGATTTTGTGTACCAATTAGGCATGGACTTGAGGTACTTGTGTATATTATCAAACTCATGCATGTGTATTAGATCATATGCACGTGTGAGGTTGTTTGCACAAATAGGATCATGGACTAACTATGATTTTATTATAAAATATTTATACTTGTTTTTATATATGCCTCTATTGCACCATAATTATTTATGATGTTGTGACTCTCGCTGAGGTCTTCGAGATATCACCCCCTCTTGTAGTTATCTTTTCAGGGCTAGGTCGAGAGCTTGTGTAGCTAACTTCATTTTGAGCTCGAGATTCCCGATTTGTCATAGAACTAGCATATGGCACATTTGGAAACTCGACATATTTTTTGTATTTTGATTCATTGCATGAGATGTCTTGATATATGCATGCCATGACTGATTATTGATATTGTGACCTAGTGGGCTTTAGTAGATGCTTACTTCTGGATATGCATGTATTCTTTTGAGTTTATGTTATATGAGATGAGTATGGTACCTTGGGCGCACTTTTGATCCTTTGGGCTTGCGATTTATAATCTCATTGTTGTGTTGCAAGTTTGGGGCCGTGTGACCTATTGTGTGATGATTTAAGTTTTCCATTATTTGTGCGTGTTACTCCATGGTTTGGTGAGTACCAATGATAGGTCATTCCATAGCTACAATCAGTAAACTTTGGAAATTTTCAAAAACCGATTACTGTTTCCATTATATGACAAGTGTCATCATTATTTGTGACGCCTCATTCCCTATACCAAGGATGATCAACTCGCTATGAAGCTCCTATGATAATAATGACCATATAATTCTTAGAATTATGCTAGGCTTAAAAAACATAAAACTTAGATTTTTACAAAAATATAATGAAAGCCAATATTGTACTGTTTTGAGTGCAAACTAATAAACAATTTGCAAAAAGGTTTAAAAACATTGAGGTCCAACATTGTATAATTATTCTAAATAAATATTGAGTATGATATCCAAAATCAAATTATTCCAAAACATCATAGCAAAATGTGAGGAAAGCATAATTGAACAAATCCATTAAAAACCAATCTTTCAAAAGCAAAATAACCAAATATATTAACAACAATCCAAAAAAACCTCAAATAAACATTCACATGTGAAAATTTTGAAAGAAACTAAAATCACCTCTGCACGAACTACTCAACTATCTTGCAATTTGGATAACACTAACAGTCAGTGAATCCAGATAAGAAGACAAAAAATATAAAAAATTTAATTCATAAACTAAATAGAACATAACACAACACAAAAATTTAGTCTTAGTGGTGAATCCACAAACATCATCCTTTTTCCTCTGATGATTGAGTAGAAGATCAACTTGTAAATCACTCACTCAAAACCATGTATGGTGGAAGTAAATAAGATTTCTTTGGGATATTTTTCTTTATATGTAAAATATCCCTCCACAAGTGTTGTCGAAGGCTTAGTTAGATTCTCCCAAACCACAAAAGAAAATTGACTAATCTGATTTCCTTACATCCCAAGTGCAGAAGGGTGCCTCAGATCTAAGGGATCCACAAACCCATATTAAGATACATTTATTCACCATCCTAACCATACCAAGGAGTTCATGATTGCACGTCATCTGTTGGAGAATGTCTTGAAGAATAAACATTTGGGTATTGAACTTTCTCTGTGAAAAAACTTATAATACAATTATCATAATACAAAGATAATTCCACAAAACATACATCGATATCCAATCATAGTTACCCAATCAAAACTCATCTTATGCCTCAATTCAAATATCATTTAAATTTAGAATTTAGTGAGACATGCACAAAATCATAGAATCAAAATATGCGGGAATAATAGATTAAATTCATAAATATCAAAATAAATCAATTATTTCAAAATCAATCACACAATCAATTTAAATCACATCTTAAACATTTCTGTGAGGTCCCTTCGTACCTACTACTCCTAGGTCCCACTCGGACTTGTCACTTGATCACTAGTAAGTTGCTTGGTACCTATATGTATACTACAGGCAAAACTATAATTTATACCATTAAAGTAAATAAAATAAAAGAAAAAACTCATTAAAATTCTTACATGACCTCTCGTCATCCCCTAAAGTGTTAATAAAATTTTCTAGAATTTTCTGAAATTTTTAAGATTTTTCAAAATTTAATTAAACTTTCTAAACATATTAAATTCACTCTTGCCATGCAAACTGATGCATAAAAACTCAAGAATTTAGTTTAGAAAATTATACTGGAATTTTTAAAAAGAATGTATTTTTCTCTATTTTAAACCCTTTAAAATAATTAGTTTTAATTTTTGGAAAATTTAATTATGAAAATTCCCTCAGATGCATCGCAAGTCCGTGCGCTGCCTTGCACCAAATTTGCTCCCTCAAATCCAGTCCGTTTAATCAGCATACGCCACATGGACAGTCAAGATTGCTCTTTTTCTAGACCGTCGATCTATTGATTAGGCATCCATGATCAACGAGTGTGAGTGCATGCCTGGATTGCTGCACTTGCCCGCACTCAATCCCCTACTGCTGACGCATCAGATCGGAACCTGATTCCAGTTCACCCAACAAAGATAGGAATTTCCAACCCAATCAGATCTGGTTTGATTAAGGTAAAATCCATTTCACATTAGATCTTCTTGGTCAGTTCTACAAAAGCCCTTGTTCCATTTCTATATTCTGATTTGTTAAATATATGGTTCCATAAATAAATTAACAAATCAAAGAACAGATCAAGAAGCAAATTAAGGAGAAAATCGAGGGGAGTTAGGAATGTTTGATTTAGTTTGATTTGATTTGATTTAGGCTTGGGGCTACAAATAGACACTTTCACCTCACTTGTAAATCAGCCCAAATACATACCAGAAACTAGAGAGTGAAGAAGAGAGTTAATAAGGAGTTTCTCGCTTGTATCTCTTTGTAGAAGAGAGGTTGTTTGTTATCATCTAAACCAAACAAATGCCAATCCTCAAGGAAATGTGGCAATTTCCTTAGATGATGGTGATGTTTTATGCTGTAAAGCAATAGCAACAACTGGAAGCAAGAGAATATTTACTAATGTGTGATTTTTTTACTCGGGAGCCACTTTTCACATAACCTTTTATACTATTCTGTCACACCATTCTTTCTATCTTCCCATAGCCCCTTAGGGCTTTACCTAATCCCACAATATCTAGCCAAGTTTAGGTGATGCCTAAACTTCTCTTTTGGAATTATTTTGATTATCATATTAGTAGTCTCAGCAACAGATATCTCAAATGCCACTATACACATAGCAATGTGTATAGTGGGCCAACGATGATTGTCGTGCAATTTTTGGATTTCGAAGCGAGCGTGATAATGGACTTTACTTTGGACAAGTTCAAGATAATACAAGACTGATTTCGAGTAGTCTAAGATCGTCAAAAGAGCTATGTCGATAATTGACGTAGACCTTTAGAGTTTATTGTGGGTGATATGGTATTTTTGAAGATATCTCCTTGGGAGGTTATTATCAGATTCTAACAAAGAGGCAAGTTGGGATCATGGTATATTGGCCCATACAAGATTGTTGAGAGAATCGATCTTGTTGCCTATCATTTGAGGCTACCACAAGAGTTGAAAATGATTCATGATGTTTTCCATATCTCGATTTTGAGAAAGTATATCCTTGATCCTAATCATATTTTGGAGATACCACAACTTGAGATAGCCTAGGATTTTTCATACCCAACTCTTTTAGTGGCCATTCTAGATTGATGAGAGAGAGTCTTGAGGAGCAAGACACTTCCTATGGTCAAAGTGGTGTGGAGGAATTCCAACCTCAAAGAGGGAAACATGTGAGACAAAGGCAACGATGCAAGATAAGCATCCAGAACTTTTCGACTCTCGAGGTAATCCCTAATTTTTCTTATTTGTTGTTCAAAGCTTCAAATATAAAATATTTTATAAGGAGAGTAGGATGTAAATTCCTGATTTTTTATAGCACGTGTCAGTATGCAAGTAAGTGTGCACATAAATCGAGAAAAAATCTATTTTCCTGACAAGGATATTTTCATATTTTCATAAAACTAAATATAAGATGGTTCTAAAACCTTTTAAGATGATGCATAGACATTATAAATAGCTTAGTTTTAAATTTTATAATTTTCTGGAAAGGTTTTTTGACTCGGGAATCACTTTTCGCATGACCTTTCATAGAGACTGGTTCCACCAGTATGAGCCTATCTTGGAAGGATCTGTGTATAGTTTTAATGATTATGCTTTGAAGATTGTTGGTATTGGGAGCATCAAACTGAAGATGTATGATGGTGCAATGTATACTATTCAAAATATATGGCATGTGGAGGGCTTGAAGAAGAATCTATTGTCTTTAGGAAAAATGGATGATCTAGGTTATAAAGCTAAAATCCAGAATAAGATATTGAAATTGACCAAAGGAGCACTTGCATTTATGAAGGGAGAAAAAATTGCTGCCAACTTGTACAAGTTAAAGGGAGGGACTCTTCAAGAAGGTGAAGCATCAGTTGTCTCAAGTGGTCTTGTTGAAGATATCTTGTACAAAGATAGTGAGAAGATGGGTTCAGAGAATACTGAATAAGTAGGAGCTGAGGTTGAAGTACTAGAAAAATCTTCAAGTAATGGATCAAACAGTTCTCAAGAAATCCTATAGAATATTGCTATAGAACCAAAAGTGGAGTAGGTTATACCAGAGCAGGTACACAGAGATCTTCAAGAACTATCAAGATGAAAGATTCAACCAAATGGGAGCAAGCTATGGTGTTGGTTGAAGGAGAAGCAATAGTGGCTTATGGGAGTAGTAATATAAGCAACAAGAGAGTATCTTTGCATAACAAACAATGTCTACTATATAGAAATTAGGTATTAGATTTATGCAAATATGAGGTGTTCAGGAAGCAGACAAAAAGGAAGTTTGTAGTAGGCAAAGAGGGATAAGTGAAGCCGCAAAAAATGTTTCTAAATGCAATTGAAGATAGCATTTTGGGATATGTTAATCTTGTGGCATTTGTCTTATCTGTTGCTAAGATTGCTAATATGATAATCAAGGTAATTCCAAAAGAGAAGTTTAGGCATCGCCTAAACTTGGCTAGATATTGTGGTATTAGGTTGAGCCCTAAGGGGCTGTGGCAAGATAGAAAGAATAGTGTGAAGATTTTATTGATCCTCAATCAAATCTTCAAGTGGGAGATTGTTAAACATATGGTTCCATAAATCAAGGAACAAATCAAGAAACAGATCAAGAAGCAAATCAAGGAGCAAATTGAGGGGAGTTAGGGAGGTTTAATTTGGTTTGATTTAGTTTGATTTGATTTAGGCTTGGGGCTATAAATAAACACTTTCTCCTCACTTGTAAATCATCCAATACATCCTAGAAACTAGAGAGAAAAGAATAGAGTTAGTAAGGAGTTTCTCGCTTGTATATCCTTGTGAAGGAGAGGTCGTTTGTGAGAGATATCTTTCTTGGTTCTTCTTATAGAAGAGAGATTACAATTCCTTCTTATTTCTTATAGTGCGATTTTTATATCCTTGCCCATGGTTTTTACCGTTAGTCACAAAGGGGTTTTCCACGTAAAAATTGATGTGTTTTTGCTCTATCCCTTCCAAATCTTTAACACGATCATGGGATGGTTGGAGTTTCAACTCAAACACAACCATGCAATTATCTAGGTCACCTCTAAATTGAAGACCAAAACTTTATGGAATCTTAAAATTCATTGGCCTAAAATTATCTACTGGATCTCAGCAACACATGTATGCCATCTGATTTTTAAGATATTACCTAAATCGGCCAAAAAATTGAAGAGAATGTTTATTTCCCAGGAAATGACCTTTTTTCGCATCTTCTTTTGGTCGCAGGAACCCGGTATTCTCTGGCCACGAAACTCATGAATCCGGTTGTAGTTGAAAAAACACTTGCAAGGATTTCTAACAATAACCAAGTTAACTATATGTGATGTTTGTGTTGAAAAACCCAGACTCCTGAAATCGGGAGTTGATAACCCAAATCAGAAAAAAGAAATTTTCTTTGTGGAACTCTAGGAACAAATGACAAGTCGTTCATGTTGGTCATGAAACAACGTCGTTTTCTCTTTGTTTTGAATGACGTACCGTGTGCCTTCCCTCAAAATGGATCCGTTTCGGTCCATGAATTAAATATTAAATTATGAAATAAAATAAAATATTATTTTATTTCCTTTTTTAAAATATTAGTTTCTCTTAAAAAAATGATAGAAAATATGATATAAATCTAAAATTTATGAAAATTTTCCTATAAATCTGAAAAACCATAATAGTTAACTTGGTGAAATTGAAAATTGATTTTTATCATTATTTATTTTATTAAAAATAAAAAAAACTCTTTAAACATTAGAAATAGTGATATAAAGATTAAAGTAATTACTAAACCTTTCCAGAAAAATTATAAAATTTAAAACTAAACTATTTATAATGTCTATGCATCATCTCAAAAATATTTATAACCATCTTATATTTAGTTTTATGAAAATACGAAAATATCCTTGTCAAAAAAAATGATTTTTTCTCGATTTACGTACACACTTACTTGCATGCTGACACGTGCTATAAAAAATCAGGAATTTACATCCTACTCTCCTTATAAAAGGTTTTATACTTGAAACTTTGAACAACAAAGAAGAAAAATTAGGGATTACCTCGACAGTCGAAAAGTTCTGGGTGCTTATCTTGCATCGCTGCCTTTGTCTCCCCTGTTTCTCTCTTTGAGGTAAGAATTTCTCCACACCACTTTGACCATAGGAACTGTCTACTCCTCAACACTTTCTCTCATCAATCTACAATGGCCACTAAAAGAGTTGGGTATGACAAATCCTCAGCTATCTCAAGTTGTGGTATCTCCAAAATATGATTAGAATCAGGGATATACTTTCTCAAAACTGAAATATGGAAAGCATCATGAATCATTTTCAACTCTTGTGGTAGCCTCAAATAATAAGGAACAAGATCGATTCTCTCAACAATCTTGTAAGGGTCAATATACCACGATCCCAACTTGCCTCTTTGTTAGAATCTGATGATAACCTTCCAAGGAGATATCTTAAAAAATACCATATCACCCACAATAAACTCTATAGGTCTACGTCAATTATCGACATAGCTCTTTTGATGTTCTTGGGCTACTCGAAATCAACCTTGTATTATCTTGAACTTTTCCAAAGCAAAGTCCATTATCATGCTCCAGAATCCAAAAATCGCACAACAATCATTGTAGGCCCACTATACACATTGCTATATCTCACAACAATATATATAATAAACCTATAAGGTTAATTGTATAATAGTAAATAATAGAGTCGATATTAGAATAAATGTACAAATTTACTATTGTTTTTAAACCTTAAATGAACCTGTTGAAGGTCCTAAAATACCGAAAATATATTATAACACCCTTTATATGGTTTTTTGGAATTAATATATATAAATAAAAATAAATTTTTCATTCATTTTAATAAATCTCATTAATAAATACCACCAATAAAATCACCCAAATCATATCATAAACCACATCCGATCCCGATTTGTGGGCTATGACCCACAAATATTGTCAATCCTTGATTGAGCTTTCAGGCCCAAACAACTCGGAATTTCCCGGATCTTACATCCATCAATCCGGGACTGCTTAAACTCCTCTCCAACCTCACTCCATAAAAATGGGGCATGATAAGCTCTACCATAAGGTGCCTCATATAGTGCCATTCTGATATTGGTATGGAAACTATTGTTGTAAGCAAACTCTATCAAGGGTAAGTATTAACCCCAACTATCCTGAAAATCAAGAACACAAGCCCTCAACATATCCTCTATCGTATAAATAGTCCTCTCGGACTGACCAACTACTTGAGGATGAAAAGTAGTGCTGAAACTCAAATAAGTACCTAGAACCTCCTGTAACTGACACCAAAATCTGATCGTGAATCTAGAATCTAAATCTGAAAAAATCAACACTGACATACCATTTAGTCTCGCAATAGATCTCAGCCAATCTCTCCAAGTTGTAGTTCATTCGAATCAATACAAAATGAGTTGACTTGGTTAATTGATCCACCATTATCCAGACTGCATCGAAACTCTTCTGGGTTCTGGGAAAGCCACTAACAAAGTCCATAGTAATATGTTCTCATTTCCACTCAAGTACAAGAAGAGGCTAAAACAATCTTTTGGGATTCTGTCTCTCAGCCTTGACTTATTGACAGATCAAACATCGAGCAATAAATTCTGTCACATCTCTCTTTATACCAGACCACCAATATACTTCTAGAAGGTTCCTGCACATTTTGGTACCTCTAGAATGTAAGGCATATGCCGAAGAGTGCACCTCTGACAAAATAGTGTCCCTCAACTAGTCATTACTAAGAACACATATACAATCTCGAAACAACAGAAGTCTATCCTCTCGAATTCTGAAACTAAATTATGCTCCTTCAGTCAGACTCTCCTAGATGCGCACCAAATATGGGTCTTGATCCTGAGTAGCTCGGATGTCATCTAAGAAAACTGGTTTAACTGAGAAAACCTCGTGACAACTGTATATCATCTTAGAGTGTTATGAGATGTGAGGATTTCTGTCATGCTCTTTTCAATGCTTTATGAATTACTTGTATTTTTTTATTTAGTCCATTCACTTAGTGGTCATGCCAAGTTCTTAGAGTTTCACAGTATTGGTATTGATAGGGTAGTAGATTTTTGACCTCCTCAATATGTAGACTATGCGGATGTCATTTTCCCTTAAGGTATATATTTTGGGAACTTTTGGATAGTGCATGTGGACTATTGTCATATACATTATGTGTTCTTACTGTTTTCGTATTTTCGGATGTGTTTATATACTGATGGTACTATTAAGATTGGTTTCCGTATTTAATATATATACGTTGAGTATATCTATTAATTGTAAATCTTAGAGGATTTTGTAGCTGTGTTAAATTAGTATTTTATTTCCGGTGCCGTCTTTATAGCTACTTCAACTTGTAAAACTAGTGTTATGTTTCTTTCATCTGAACAATTGATATATATTTCCAAACTCTTTGAAGAAAATCAAACCAATGTTACTTTTCTGATGCTAAATTCATAACAAGCATGGAATTTGGCCCATCAAATGAAAAAAATTTCTAGTTGGACCAACTTATTTTATAGAAAATTGATCATGTTAAAGTATAGAAATGAGGTGTGTCATATCAAATATCTAGATATTAAAATTTAGAGGTAAGGTAGGGTAGAATTGTCATATAATAATTAATCTTATCGAAAGCAACAATGAGCTTATGATAATATGCGTGCCTCAAATGATTAAAATCTAAGTTATTTGATTAGTAAAATTTAATCAATTTTATTTCGTTGAGGGCCATGTTCTAATCCTTACCCATCTTAGCCAGCTTCTGTCACATTAATGGATTTGCGAGCTCATCCTTACGGCAGGCCATAATTTCCAGCAGCGACTAAACTAACCCAAAAGAATAATTCCATGAGAAATACGCATAGATTTGCCCGTAAATTAGCCAGTTGCAAAGTAAAATCCGAAGACGAGACTCGGCATTCGACTTTGGTAAGAATTACTTTTCGTTTCTTTATTAGGATGGTTTTCTTGTTCGAATAGGCGCCGGGCCGGGCGGCCTTGTGATATGTGATACATCGACATTAACTGGAAGCCCGAACTAGAGGATATCGTTGTATATTCTCCAGTCCGGTTCATGCGTGTCCATCGTGGGTTAGCCTTATTTTATTTATGGTTTGGAAATATAGTGCGCACCGGTTTGTGTTATCAAGAACTAAAGAACATGACAGCCCTGCACTGGTGTCTTGATCTATAGATACTTGTTCTATTTTAATTTTGTTTGGTGGTCACTGGGCCAAAGCTGATAATTTCTTAGCAGTTACTATATAAGTGCACATCTTGCTTATTCAATATCCGAGCTCATTTCTGTCAGATGACATGCTTTAAGCGGTTCCAAACCTTCCGTGTTCCGTCCTCTAGTGCCTAATACTCAGTCACCACTTTGAAAGCAAAAGAACAAGGAAACCCGGGCGATCCATCCTGTAGGTTAGAATTGAGATAGTAGCAAATTCTACCTGGTGATTCAATCAATATGGCTGCATTGATTGTTCTATTGCTTCTTCTCACTCTTGCTAATCTTCAAGGTATAGCGAATGCTCAAGAGGTTTCTAAATCTGATGGGTTTGTTTCTCCTTGCTCTGTAGCTTCATGCAATGTTACTTTGGATGACAAGAGAGGCGTGCCAAGTGGAGCCAATCCTCTTCATAACAGATAGAGATGCCTCTTTGTAGATCGAGCAGAATGCCGCTCTGTGAGCCACAAGTGGCAAGAATTTAGTGCGATTTTGGGTTGGAGAAAAAAGATGAAGACATTGAGAAAGAAAGAGATGCATGCTCCTTTCCCTTCCATTTCAAGCAAACTTTTCCTTAGTTCTTTGTAATCTTGTTAAACTAGTGAAAAACTCTTGTATTAAATTAATTTAACTAATATTTGATATTTATTTTTTAGTTAGTGTCTATGGTAGTGCACTGACATGTATGTGCATGAGTTGTCTTTTGGTTTTGCATGCCTTGGATAAAAGTGTCATCATGTTTTTGTTCAATTAGTTAAACTATTTGTATTATCAACGAGAAAAGAACAATATGTAAATAACCAATCGGAATCGAAAAGAAAACAGAGATCGTAAATTCAAAATTGTAATGAGTGTTTTTTTTATTCAAATAAAAAGTATCTTTTGTTCCTCGCGTGGATCTACGACGGTTGTATAAGATAAGGTTCTTAAATAGACAAGGCGCATGAGGAACGAAGAGAAGAAGAATATATTAGTTGGCCGTTGGTTTGTTACTTGGGATTCTGCTATGCTTGTCTGTTTCAGTTTTGGGGCTTTTTGGATGTTCCTTCTCCAGGTCGTGTCTGCTTGTCCGTTTTCTTAGCATGCTTAACAGCTCTGCCACTTCGTTTTATTTATCTTAGAGCTAAATAACATGTACTTTACTAACGAATCCATAATTCTAATTCTGCACACACTACCATAGACAACGCGTTTTTTTGTTGTAGGATAAATGGATAATTGATAGAGATAGATATAAAGATATAGGTAAGACAAAACAAATAATATAGTGACAAAATAGGACGAAGATAACCATCATCTTATTAAGATATTCCGATTTATTAGAGTTCAATGTCTAAATATTTATAGGTGTGAGAAGTAATACCATGAAAACATATATCCTTTGAAGATATCTATTCATGTAAAGTGTGAGAATCCAGTTACAAAATACTGCATGTAAAGTGTGAGAATCCAATCCATTCATTGAAAAATTCTCTAACCAGGTCTCGGAAGCTATGGATCGTAGTAATAATGTGTATAGACTCCCAGCCTCAATTTTTTAGAATCCACAAATACGCGACATGCTGATATAATTCTTTTATAATGGATGAAGTGATTTATATTAATCATAAAAGTTATACTTACAGAAACAGAGGGGATCTCTGCAATTATATCTTATAAAATAGATAAAAAAGGAGTCCCTACAAGGATATCCGGAGACAGAATCTGAAACTAAAGATACCAGCAGGAATAAGATCGATACCTTGAGGCAAAGAGCAATTTAGATTTAGATCCAGAATCTGAAACTAAAGATACCAGCCGGAATAAGATCGATAGTCTCCACAGGATGTTTATAAATCGTCAGTGCTCTAGGTATGGATCGATACGATGGTAGACCACTGCACTAACATGTTGTTAGTATATCTATATCATTTTAACACTTGTTTTTGTCATGTAACTGAGAGTATTGTGTATCTAACATGATTCTCGAGGAAGCTCCATGACAATTGTTTGTCTTCTAGTGGAGTACGAGATGTGACTTCTTATCTTGATTTTGTGTTTAAATTTTATTTTATGATGAGAGAGGTTAATCCTAAATCTAGGTTCTTCATGGCAATTCCAGTAAGTTGCTTTAGACTTAATCTGGCCTTTGACTTTGCTCTTTTGAAGTCTTTCTGTTGTGCTCTCCTCCTTCTCACCAGATCTTCGTCCTGTATTTTGTTCTCTCAAAAGTTTTTCTTCAACTCCTTCGACTTTAGTACATTACTGTCATCATCCATTGTGATGTTGTCCTTCTCATATAGTAGAGTATTAACAAAAGTATCGTATGATGGTGACAATGAACATAATAGAATCAAGGCCTGACCCTCAAAATCAATCTTGATATCTATATTTTTCAAGACCATAATAATTGAATTAAACTCAGCTATATGAGTTTTCACAGGAATACCTTCATTCATGCAAAGAGTGTATGATCTCTTCTTCAGGTAGAGACGAATGGTTAGCGACTTCACTAAGTACAACTCCTCCAACCTTCTACTATACAGCTGCAGTCGATCTTTCTGCAGCAATCTCACGAAGAAAATTGTCTGTAACACTCATAAACATCACACTCAATGCCTCTCCTTTAGGTCATCCTTCTCTAACTCTTTCATCTCTTTAGAAAATTCTTTTTTTATCGCCCTCCACAATCTTTGCAATACCGGGGATAACTTCTTCCTAATCTTCCATAGACTAAAGTTCAACCTGTCATTAAATTTTTCTACCATTTATTTGGTTGATGTAGACAATATCCTTTTATCCCTGATTATGCACCAGGAAACATTACTCCACTATTAATTATTGTGAATATCTAGCATGCACAATCAATATATGAATACTAAAAAATAAAAAAAATACAAAAATTTAACAAGGTACAGTCATAAAGCCTATGCCCTCTGAATGAAAAAAAAAAGATATTTCACTATTGAAAGAATACGTAGGGGGTCTTTACTGTTGGTCTATTTGTATAAGTCATTGGGTCTTTGCTGTTGGTTTATTTGTGTCTATTATAAGTTATCACTATCTAGACAAACCTTAGGGTTGGAACTAAACCTTTTTTAAGACTTCCCTATTCTTATTGCTTTTCAAGATATATAAGTTGTTGAGATGGCACACGTGACGGTTGCTTTTCTGATATTTTATGTAATTTGAGAAAATTTCTAGTTGCTGGTTTGTTTGATATATCTCTAAAGTTATGAATGCATCCTGTAGCGTTTCCATCACCACTTGAGTGTGTAGTCTAGTTCCTTGACGCACGTTTCGTAATGACGGTCCCTAAAGTTCCTACTCCAACAAATGAGCCTACTCACTGTGGTCAGTCCTCACGAATCTGTGTTTATTGCGATCTGGCTATTTTTGTTCCTTTATTTTATTAGGCTTGAATGCAGGAAACCTCTTCTATTAATCTTGCGTCTATGAACTAGGACACTTTGCACCATCAAAGTTCACCAAAATCCAATGCATCTCCTTTCTTCTTATATTCATAGGTTCAAAGATTGAGGCCTTGATCTGATGTATAATCGAACTGTATTAGTTAGACGAGAGGCTTCAACTTTTCAATCAATCTTATCTACAGAGTTAGCAGTGTGAAGATGCGAGCTCTCAGGAAATAAAGAACGGATAACAGACTTCATCAGGCGTATAATTGCAATAAATAACATTTTTGATAACTTTTTTGTTATCTTTATGAGCCTGATGATATATTTTAATATCAAAATATTTCAATTAAGATATATTTTTTATGATAATTAAATATTAAAATCACTATCCATTTGCTTATTTATTTTCATAAGATATCTTCGTTAGGTATTTGAGTAATTTTGCAGAAAATAGATAAAGGTACAAAAGAAGATAAATATCAAAAGAGATAAGTTGCAACAAGAAAGATGAAGCATATCTGATACCAAAGATATAGGACACATTTTATCTATAATTGGAAATATAAATCCTGAGCCTCCTATGGTCAAGGTATCCGATCTTTGAAAGCACAAAAGTATTTTTAGAACCTTAGCAGTTGTCTATTTACGATGTCTAATTAAAAATTCTTTATCTACTTCCAGCTTTATATTAGGTTATTATCGAACCTTCAGGAAATTTTAATAGAATTGGTTTCATTGTTTGTTTATTTCCTTCTCTTTCTCATTATTATCCATAGATTCGATTTATTGTGGTCATGGTCGTATTACCACTGTAGTCCAATTCTATACCTTCAATATTTTAAGGGATTGACATACAATCCTCTGAATCCTAGAGGCAATCTAGAGAGGAAGGTATCTCTTAAATATCTACCTTAGTATTCAAGGGATAGGAAGATAGTCGATTGGTCAAGTGAACGAGCTTTCAACCATATAACCCTCCCAAATGCCACGGTTGTATCTAGCATCTCTTCATCAACTTCTAAGCAAAGAGTCACACATATCTTAAGATCAAATCAATAATTGGAAGAAGACAATAACCGATATAAATTTGGCTAGATCTCATCAATCAATAATTTTATTACAACACTACTTTTCTATTTATATTTATAGATTACAACCTTCAATCAAGACTACTTTCAACTCTTTGTCTTTGCATACTCACACCTCCTAATCGCGTATTTATACTATGAATTCGACCCTGCTATTCTGTATTATATAGTTCTATGATGAGATTATTTATTTTAGATGTTTTGATAGCATGTGAGAGCCATTTCTGGCTGGTGCACAATGTATGTTTATGTTCCCTTGCTTTCCAGGGACAATAAGCATCATAAATTTTGAGGCAAATAATCATCCAAATATAGGGACCAGTACTGAATTTAGTTAAAACTAGGACCTCTCCTTTATCCTTTCGTTTTTCATCTGTCAGCTTATAAGCTAGACGGCTACGGTCATTAAGTGTGGACCATCTAATTGGCCAATCCTTGCTTTCGAGTTTAGCAATAGATCTTTTGCTAGACAACTGTCTCTTCTTCACGTTTGAAAAGTAAATGCATAATATGTCTGTTTCCACAATCATGCGGACACTTAATTTTGCACAAAAACTGCGTACACATGTGCTTACAAGTACATACTTTAGTTTGTTTATTCCATGAATCAAACTTACACTTAAGCCACAAATACACACACAAGACTAGTTTATTTCTGTAAATTTATAAAATCCCCTTGCTTGGTTTGCGCAGCAGTGAATTGTACAAGGGCTTTTAGTTTAGGGTATATATGTAACGCAAACGACTTTTTTCCAAGAAAATATCCAATTTAAATGGACCAATCACTTATGTTGCTCCTCTCATTCTGCTTAGATGCCGGCCACGCACTCCGGTGGGGTAACCGGATATCTTGATTTGTCGGTGCAGTAGTCATAGATTATGTGGTTCAAACGAACCCACCTGTACCTTCTAGCTTCAATGGCATTGAGGGCTCTATAATTAGCACCTTCCCACCAATTCGCAGGATTTGAGGCACAGTTTGCTGGTCCTGGCACAGGGCATCCCTCAATATCAAAATCCTTGTAGTATGCATAGAAAGGCGCTTTGCTCCAATCTATTTTTTCAAGGCCACCTCGTGTTGCCCAGTCATCAGCTTCCCACAACGTTGAATACACCCCCATAGGCTGGAATTTGGGATATGGGATTCCTCTTGCTTCATTGTTTTTGAACACCCTGATAGGCACCTCATCTATGGAGAAACTACACATCGCCAGCAATAGCACCCGGTAAGATTAGTGGTTATATATACTGGTTTAATATAATTGGCCTCCAGTAAAGTTAAGGCCTCTTTATGCAAGTGAAGAGTACATAAAAAACTGATAGATGTACCGAGTGATATGCTGCTTTACGTAAAGACTTAAATGGATTAATCATTATTTGCTATTTGATAAATAAAATGCCACGTACATGGTATGGTAATGATTCCAGAAGATACTGTAGGTGTGGAATTCTGCTGCAGGATCAAACCACAAGTTGACCCTTTGTTCTCTATCACCCTTTCCATGAACATATATATTTGTCTGAACCGTGTATGGCTGCCCTGTCCTATTACCTAAGAATTCAAAGTCCAATTCATCTCGCACGGTGTCGGTGTCGGAATTCATCTGAAAAGAAAAGAAAAGAAAAAAGAATTAATCAACTATTTTAAACCATTTGAAACACAAAAACTTAGTGGAGAAGTTCTTTCAAGGACATTGGCAACTCACATAGAAGGCAGTGACAGTTCCGGCAGAGTCTCCAGGAATGAGCTTGATCTTCATGCTGACACGACCGAACAAGTATTTGGACTTGGAGGCAAACCCACATCCTGCAATGCAGGTAATAACTAAATGGTAAGATAATGACTATAGCTTGGAGAATTTCTACGTATCAGACAACGGGAAAGTTGAAACATAAAGTGACCCAGCGAAAAAAGATAACCTGAATTTTGGTCTAGAACTAGCTGGATAGCCCGCCCAGCATCGAGTTGTCTGATATGGGTATTAGACCATGTAACTCTAAAGTCTTGGAGAAAAGTTGCTGGTCGGGCCAAAACAGAAGAGGAAAATGCAAGTACGTAAAAGAAAAGAAAGATACTAGCATTTCGTAAAGAGAGATAATGGTACATGGCCATGCTTGTGTGTTCCCAAGTAGAGGAGAATGATATAGATGTGGAAGAATATATTCTTTGTGGACAGTGGTTTAATTAAGCTTTGCGCTCTACTAGTATATATATACATAAATGGGAGATTAGCGAGTCGAGAATGATGTTGACTGCTGCATGAAATGAAATCAACATCGCAGTTTTGCTTTCAAGTCCAGCTAATGGCAAGCCGTCATTAGGTCCTACCAATATGTGAACTTATTTTGCTTCCATGGGATTACTCTCCTCTACGCTCCACCTCATGTTTTTCTTCATTTTATTTTCTAGCTAAAAAAAAGCTAAGATAATCGAGTAAAAGCAAATAACAGTACACATATATTAATTGTATTTAGCGCATCCATATGCAGTGGATGTGTCATCCATTGACCCCAATGTGGTATGATATTCTTATCTTGGTTCTCAAGTTTGACTACAGCTCATTTTCTCAAGACCCGTCTTATCTTCTTTTTTGCCAGTTACCCAACTTATGGTTTATATACCTGTAGTTGGATTTTCAATGTTCTCTTGCATCTGTGGACAGCCAAGTGACTGCGATTGACACTGAAGATTGAACAACCTCTTCTGTGTGACTTAATCGTCTGCTCGTGCTAGGTTTGGACACTTTTGTGGCCCATAATTTCAAGGGTAATTACGGGAATGAGTTCTGAGAGTTTCATGGCTGATCATATAAAAGAATCGACAAATGTTCTGCTTTTTTCTTTTATCTACACAGACAACTTTGCTCGCTAGGAGGAAATTTGCCATACAAATTTGCTGAAACAAATTTTATAGAATCTAACAAGTTTTCTAACGGTGAGATACAAAATGGTATGAACAGAACTGATAATTACCATTTCTGTAGAAAATACCATTAGGTTAATGATATCCCATATGCAGTGATAAGATTTCATTAGAAGGGTAAAATGATGGCTTCATGGAACCTAAGATGTATGAAATTGTATGAAGACTGATGGATGCAAAAAGACAGATATAAAAGGGACAAAGACATAACTTTTTGGCTTTGTCAATTGCATAATGGAGATGGAACAAATTTCATCCATGCAGCCAATAAAAAGCCGCCACGTATTATCCAAATCCCTCTCAAGGGAACTCTCCCACGTTTCCCTTCCCAGTTCAGCTCCCTAACAACATAGCCGACCTTTTCATCTGCAGGTGGAGCGCTTCTATTGGTGGAAAGCGTGAGATGGACTTCTTTACCTTTTGTCCAAATGTATAATTAAATATTTCAAGCAAGCATGTAAAACAATCTTTGTCCGTTTTTCTTTTTGGCTGGTGCTTTGTTTTTTATATGACGGAATATATTACTAAAAATATACAGCATTACATAAAAAATCGTCTGGCCTATGAAAAGAAGGGGAAGCACAAGTCCACTAAGTAGATAGATTTTCTAATGTCTATTAATATGTACCATTCAAAAATGCATCTGAAGCAATGAATAGTATTTCAATTACGATTAACATTCAATATCAGGTAGGTATATAGCTGCAATATCCGGGCGGTGGCTTGATCTGACTAGCTAACAATACTACAAGACTTGTCGATTAACTTGTTTCATGCCTGCCTAACAAAAATCTAAGGGTGTCTTAGTGACTCTAAAACTTTTTTTCAATAATGGGGCGGCGTTATCGTTGACATTATGTGTTAATAAAAGAGGCAGTTAGAATAGTCTTTTATCTTCGGGTATATGGCCATTCAGGTAGAGTCATTATGTGTATGTTATAATTTGGATTTAATATTGCTATAATGTGATTTTAATATTATAATAATATGACCGTTAAAAATAAAAATCTAAGAATAGGAAATCTTTGAAAGGGTTTAATTCTAACCTTAAGGTTTGCCTATAAATAGATAATGGCTTATAACCAGTAAGACTCAAACCGAAACTCTTTCTGTATTCTCTCTCAATAGTAGAATTTCTTTCTTTCTCGTCCGAGAACTTAGGCTTTGTGGTCAAATTTCGTTAAATCTTTGTATTCTAACTTTTCTAGTATTAGTATATTGATTATACACACTACATATTCACAATAATATATAGTGGAGCGAGGTTTAGGAAAAGGTTTCTAGGCGCATAATCAAGAGTAGAAAGATTGTTTCTACATCAGTTTAATATTTGGTAGAAATATTTGTTAGGGGACCGAACTTTAGCCTATAAAAGATTATGATGAAGTCAGGTTACAAGGATTGTGAAGAGAGATAAAAAAAAGAGTTTCTTAAAGAGATAAAAGAGTCGGAAAAGGAAGATCTAAAGGAGAGTACATTGAGTGCGATGTTCATAAGTGTTACAGACAATGTTCTTCGCAAAATTGCTGCAAAAAAATCGGTTGTAGTTGCATGGAAGAAGTTGGAGGAGTTGTACTCACTGAAATCGCTAACTAACTGTCTCCACCTGAAGAAGAGATTATACATTCTTCATACGAATGAAGATACTTCAATGAAATCTAATTTAGATGAGTTCAGTTCAATCATTTAGTACAAAAAACATAGATATCAAGATTGATATAGAGGATTAGGCTTCGACTCTTTTGTGTTCGTTGCCACCATTGTATGATACTTTTATCAATACTCGAGAAGGACAACATAATAGTGGATGATGTCAGTAATGCCATGAAATCGAAGTAGTTGAAGAAAAACTTTCAAGAGAATAAAATAGATGGTGAAGGTTTCGTGAGTAGGGGAAAAGCATAAAAGTTTATATTGAAGTCTAAAGCAACTTGTTGGGAATGCCATGAGGAAGAATGATTTACAAGAGATTATTTGAGGTTAAGATAGAAGAAATGAAAGCAAAAAGTACAAAGTTTTGCTAATATTATTGACTCATATAATAGTTTGATGATTGTCGTGCGTTCACCAAAATAATCTTCCTCTTTAATGGACAGGTAGCTAGCAGCAAGGAAGGTCGAATCCTCAGGGAGATGGCTTGTAAGATTTGGAAGTCTTAATGTGGAATCGGTCGTGGTCACAGTGTGCCCATGGTCAATAAGATCGAAGGGTTATGGGTTCGCAGTAATAGGTAGAGATTGAGTAAGTAAGTGTAACGAATTGAAAATAGGAAATAAAGTTCTGACTCAAATGCTTTTGATATTCCTCGATTCAATCCATACCTAGACCACCCATGATCACGGGCCTTCTAAAGATGCATTCACGTCTTTTCTGTTGGATCCTAGTTAGTAGGTTGCTCAGTACGACTGAGCACTCCAGGGGGGTGGAACGTCCTCCGCTCTTTCGTGTCTAACTTCCCAGAAAACCTCACCCTCAGATCTGCTACGTAGTTAATCTGAGTGTGCCCTCTCTCCATTCATGTTCAACTCACCACCCACGATTATCAATGTTTGGCTTCTAATTTGTTGTGGAGTTGATCAGACACCATAACATCACTATGCACAAAGAATGACGAGAAATAACATAAGAAATTGAATAACGGAATAAACGGGGCCTCACAAGGGTCAAGTCTGGCAAATGAACTAAATCGAAGAAACAAAAAGGTTTAGCTCTTCATTGATTTTGAGTAAAATCTATAAAGATGTTGTTTTTCGAAACAAAGAAAAATCTCCTCTCCTTTTGCCACAAGCGGCCAAGGTCTATATATTCTGTCTACCAAGATCTCGCAGGATCTGAATCAGATCACTACCATATCAGTTAGGATTTCCCGAGATGCCAGGCAGATCTTCGGTCCGCGGTCACGGTCAGCCCCTGATCTTCGTGGCCATTAACTATCGAATCGTGGCTTCTGATTCCCCTTCAGAAAATCCGCCTTCAAATCCTCAAAATATCCTGTGAAATCCTGCTTACAGAACAATCTTGTAAGATATCAGTAATAACTTTATAAACGTATTTATTTGATAATAGAAAGTACTAACTAGCAGTTTTTACGTAAAGTAAAACCGCATTTTTATCATACTATCATAGTTCTAATGATTCAGATGTAGGAGAAGTCTCTGCAGTAAGTTCAAATCACAAGCAAGATTCTTGGTTCTAGATTCTAGTGTTATATACCATATGTGTGTCCATAGATATTGGTTCTCCAATTATAGAAAGATGAAAGGAACAACTTATGTGGGAGATGATACTGTATTGGAAATTGAAGGTATTGGCAATGTTAGACTGAGGGTGCTTGACAGTGTCATCAGAAACATTGAGTGCTGACATGTTCCTGAGCTGAAGAGGAGCTTGATCTCTCTTTTTACACTGGATGATCAAAGATACAAATATCATTCAAGTGGGTCATTCTGAAAGTGTTTAAAGGTTCTATGATGTTGATAAAGGGAATGTTGCAATCTAGACTATATTATTTTCAGGACCGTGTGATTGAAAGGGAAGCAGTAGTGGCTTCTGAAAATAGTAATATGAGCAATAGGATCATCTTTGCATAACAAACACGAGCTATAACCAAAGATAAAGTTTGTAACAAGCAAAGAGAGAAGACATGTCAAACTGTCAAAGAGGTTTGCATATATAATTGAAGATAGTGTTTTGGGATATGCTAATCTTGTAGCATTTGTGTTCTTTGTTACTCAAACTGTTGATATGATGATCAAGACACTTCCAAATAAGAAGTTTAGGTGTTGCTTAAACTTGGATGGAGATTGTAGGATCTGATGGAGTCTCGCCGGCCAAGCCTCTTTCATGCTGTCCAAAGGACTATAACAAGGAAGAAAATTTATTGATTGATGAGGTTAAATCCAAGAGAAAGATTGTTATAATATGGATTTAATATTGTCACAGTATGTCTTTAATATTGTCATAATGTAGCTATCAGAAATAGAAAATCTAAGAATAAAAAATATTGGAAAGGTTTAATTCTAACCCTAAGGTTTGTCAACAAATAAATAGTGATTACTTATAACGAGTAAGACTCAAATAAAGATCTTTTGTATGTTCTCTCAATAATGAAATTTTTTTTCTTTTTCGTCTGTAAAAATAGGTTTTGTGGCTGAACCTCACTAAATATTTATGTTCTAATTTTTTTAGTATTAGTATATGTGATTATGCACTCTAGACATTCACATGATAAAAAGATGTCTAAGTGATTATAATCCTTTTTCTTCTTTAAGTGACTCAGACCCTTATTTTGTTTTCCTCCTCAGTTTTTGTTCTTAAAAGAAATTGACTCTTGTTCGACTTATTGACCTGAACTTTTATTTTGGAACTGCAGCCTGGTTATAATCAGCTCATTATTTGAAAAGTATATGACCATTCTACTGTAGGTTGACATTTGGTATCGTGTCAACATCATCCATTTAGTGAGCCAGGCATAACCCAAGAGGTTCTAAATACATTGATGCAGACACAAAATTGATGGATTTATATATGGCTATAGTTGTTTGCAGAAGAGTAGCTTAATATCATTCATTGAATTTTGGACAGACCTGCGTTCCTTTCTATTCTTATCCGCACAACTAACTTATCAGATCGACCCTCTTTAAATTGAATTATTAATGTGGGTCTTTATAATAAATTCTAGAACCTGAAAAAAAATATATATATATGTATGACTTGTATTTATATCGGGAGATTTCAATAATAAAAAATATTGGTTCCAAAATTAATATCGGGAGATTTCAATTGTATGAATATATTATAAGGTTAGTAATTTTATCCAAATCTATGGGTACCTGGCCCATCCATATCCGGTCAACTCAGGTTAAACCTGAGTTGACTGGATGGATTTAGAATAAAATCTAAAATAATGTATATAATATTTTTATTTTTATTATATATTCATATAATTAATTTAATATTTTATTATTATTATTATATTTAATTACTTATATTAGCGTTAATTTATAATCTCATACAAGAATCACCATGTATTATACCATATATTATGTCTATGAAATATAAAATAAAATATATTCTATCCTTTAAATAGTCTCTACCACATAAAATTTTTTTCTCTTTTATCAAATGTCAAATTGAAATATTTTTCAATGAGAATAATTTATACCTCAAAAGATCAATACTAATTTTTTATTTATTTTCATAATTTTAGTATATTAATATTTAAATAACATTAAAAGTATTTGAAATTTATTTATTTATTATAATTTTAAAAAAGTTAGTTTTTCATAGTTATTTTTATGATTTTTCGATATTATCTAAGTTATTGAATGATAAGTAAATATATATTATCATAATAATTTATTTATATTGTATTTTTTATTTTATACAATAGATATATATTGCTGAAAACAATAATTTTTTAAAAATTATAATATTTATTTTATAAGTTATAAATTATTAATTAATATTAATTTTTATTATGCTTATAATATTTTTAGTATTATTATTAAAAATATTTTTTTATTTTAATATATAAATAATTGATTCTAAAATTTATTAATTATTATATAAATATTATATAATTAATATAAATAAATTAATAACAGGTGGCCTAATTAATTCGTGTGTAGGCTAAAAACTCAATGAGTAAATTATGGACTTAATCAAGAAAAACTCTTTGAATTTCAAGTTGGATTTGAGCTGAATTTTAAAATATAATTTTGGGTATGAAATTTGAAAAATTTAATCCATCCAGACCCATTATCATCCCTAACATATATTGTATTCCTTAGATCTTCTCCAAGAAAAATTCTGAAGATGGTTGGTGTTGTTATATATAGCTCCTATTTATCCTCCTAAATTGAATAATTTGGATTATAATATCAATCATTAATTGCAAATATCAATTTTAAAATTGAATGATGTTTTCAATCTATAGCAAATGAACCTTATCTCTTAACTTGATGATACCCTCAGTCCTTTTTAATAAACAGTTTTAGATTCGAATTCAATCAAGATATTAGAAAAAAATATAAATAAGATGAATAAAAAGATGAAATCAGCATTAAATCCATATATAGAAAAAAATCACCATAAATCAAATTCTTCCATATTTATTTATTTATTAAAACAAAATTGAACACGTAATTCATGAATAAGAAAGACTGTTTTACTTTATTTTATATAAGATAATGGTTTTATATGTCTACATTATTTTCTTTTTATCTTTGCATTATCATAAATACCTATTTGCCATTGAAGTGGTGTGTGTGACTTCAAATTTCTTTATCAATATCTATGATGGGAAATCTTGATTGAGAATTCAAATTCATCCTTCTGTGTTTTTTAACACACATTAACACACATTAGTTTAAAATATAATCAGAACACACATTATAGTCAAAAGAATTTGAACAAATATATCATCACATATAATCACATCTTAAAAGGGTCATACTAGTCAAAAGAAGATATATAATATAAAATCAAATATGTCATGTCAAATATAATGCAATAATCCAGAACCTAGCAACAACAAGATGCATCACTCTTGAACAAGTAGCTAGCAACTATGAGCTAAGTCTTAAAAAAAAGGAGAATAGATTTTAAGAAACCTTATTGAGAGTCACAATATTATACTCATTCTATAAGGAGTAGGGGTATGGTATGTTCTCGATACACCCAAAAATAAATATCCATTTATAGTATTGACAAACAAGATTTAATCCTATGGAATCAGGATTAAGTTGTAGAAAAGTAAGTTCTTATGAGAATGTAGATAATATCATGACACAAAAGTGTAAAGCGTGGCCATACTTCAACATTTTTAAGAGAATTCCATGGCCTTGGCAAAATCATAGTCATAGGTTGTAAACTTAAACTGTAATCAAGTAAATAGGATGTTAGAATAAATCTATTTATGAATAAGATCTAGTCCCAACTTATATTGGTTATTATATACTTCAATTATCAATTTATTCTTAAGATAGGTTAGAATATTTCTTTGTTTAGAAGTCAACAAGTGAATGCTAGGTATGATCGTGATACTTGAGAGGCTTAGTACGACTAAAGACTCTTTCATTTTACTAATCAATAAGCTCCTTATCTCTTGAATGCTAGTTGTGGATATTCAAGAAACACCTTTCTTTCTAATGTGTCATTTTATCCAGAAGTTTGCACAATAACCAATTAGATCTTTTACAGTATAGACTAAACCACAATAGTTTGGTCATGACCATAGTTGATCACGCCTATAATTGCAATCATTAAGAAAAGAAATAAGCAAAATAATTCCTTTTATGTCTTTAATAATCTCCTGAAGATCTGTCAGAAACCTAATGCAAAGTTGAAACTAGATTGAGAGTTTTATAGAGATACATAATGAGTAATCAAAAGCTAAGATCAAAAAGTATATCAGTGCTTCCAAGATTGGATACCCTGACCATATGCGGTTCAGGGTATATATAGTATACTCTAAACTCAGCATACCATATTTTCTTAGTTTTTATCAGATATGTCTTTGTCCTCTTTGTAGTGTCTTATCTTTTCCATATTCTATCTCTTCTTTTCTTGCATAATCACTTAAAATAACATATAAAAGCATCAATGAAGATAAATAAACTAAGAAATAATGATTTCTATCTTTTTAACTATCGAAACAAACATATCTTTTCAAAATATTATGTCATTTAAAATATCTCATCAAGGCAACATGTAAAATGTAGTATAATATAGTTGATATGAAATTCAAAAATGCAATCTCAAACATCTATGTGAGCATCCAATCTAACATCATGTTAAGAGTGTATCATGCATAATAATTGGAGTATGTATTTATGACTCCACCCAACTAAGTTCAATTAATAATAATATCTTATTAGTGAAGTATGTCTCATTGTACACTGACACACGGATAATCGACCAAAAGTTATCAAGAAAAATTATAAAACACTTTAAGAACACCATGACCAATGGCACCCTTCAAGACCGTTTATGGTTATTTTATATTTTAAAATATATAATTTTTTCTACTAACATTGTTTACTAACAACAGAAGAGTTGATCATTATTCATATATATTTGGTATGTCAACACAAGTAATACACAAATATAAATGAGATCAATGAGAATGGTGTCGTGTACACATTAGTTGCCATTTGTCCCTTGTTTGGGTATGAGTTTACTATGTTGTACGATTAGCACGTGTGGCCTAATGCATGTATTCAATTTAAGTCTTTCGCTGTATATATAATATTATTCTGCTATATAAATGTTATTCCTTTGTTGATTGTTATGTGTTAAGAAATTGAGAAATATGATATGTTCTATTTAAAAGAAAATTTTTAAATTTATGCATATTTTTTTATAATGTTTTAGGAAATTTTCAAAAAAACCTTGTGTGATTTTAGTAAGCTCACAAGTTATACTATTTAGAATTACACGTGAGGGCTCGTTTACTAGGAGGCGATCCTCATTTCTTATGTGGCTAATGGTAACATATTCTTCTATAGATTTTGCACATTCTAAAACTTAAAAGATCCATTGTGAGACCTAGCCAGCATTAGGGGTTAGGTGTTACCCAATCTCACATCGAAAAGTAGTGGGAAAGGTCTTGAGCTTATATGCATTGTGTGAATGAATTATTTGTAATAAAATATATCTTTGGGGCCATATGGTTAGAAGCTCAGCTGAACGTTGCAATTGTGATCCATAACACGCATATACATGTCCGAGCCCACTAGGCAAGGGTTTGGGGGATGAGTTATGACAAGTGGTAGCGAAGCTGATCTTGCTCCCTCTTTTCTTGTGGGCTTGTGTTGTGTGTTGAGTTTACGTTTGGGCTCATATCTCAGAGAGAATAATTAAGTTTGGGCTCCCTTAGTGAGGACATGATGTCTATAAAGAGGGAGATTATGAGACTCAACCTGTATAGGGGTTAAGTGTTACGAAATCCCATATAAAAAAGGAGTAAGGAAGGTCTTGAGCTTATATGTGTTGCATAAATGGATAATTTATAACAAGATATATCTTTTGAGTCATTTGGTTAGGAACCCAACTAAGCATTGCAGTTGTACACGTCCAAGCCCACTGGATAGGGGTCTGGGGGCCGAGTCGTGACACCCACTTCCATGTGATTATTAGACTTGCAATCTATAGTCATATGCATGCAATCTATGACTACTAGTCATCATTATGAATTTATAAGATATATTGCTGGGTGAAGGTTAAACCCCATTTTAGGTTAGATCTTGAGTGTTAGATTAAAGGCCACCTAACACAACCAATTAAAATAAGAAAAAAATTACAAAAATTTGTTTCACTATATATATATATATGGATATGGTGGTAAACTTAACCAGTTAATTATTATTTATAGGTAATGATCGGCGAAAATAAGTCCTTTCTTTTGGAATATGAATGAGCAATTAGTCTATTAACGTCAAATGTAGTCCTTCGCTAAAACCGTTCATAATCTTTTTCGCCAAAATGAGTCCAAAACCTACGCTACACGGTCCAAACCATGGGCCCTGGTTGATGAGCTGCTTTAGTTTTATAGATAATCGCCTTTATAGAATAGGCCTAGGCCCACCTCTTTCGATCCTCTTAATGGATTAAGTGTAATATACATTTAGATAATTGAATGGGCCCTACTTTACATGGATTTTATTATTAAATTAGGCCCAAATGCAGAAGCAAGAAATGTTTATCTTTGGTTTCTATAAATTTGAAAAAGTAAGAATGGAAAAAAAAATCCAAAGTAATCAAACGATGGGAATGAAAACGATAGCCCAAAAAATCCCACAGCTGTAATCAAATGTCAGTTTGTGGAACTTGTCTCTCTTCTGCTTCTGCTGTGAAGTTAGTGGTGTTTTTTCTGCTGTTTTTGTTCCCTCTTGTTTTCTATCTTTCTCTCTAGTTGTTTTCTGCCTTCTCGTCTCATCTCTACTATTCTGCTTTTATGTTCTGCACTACCGCATCCATACTAAGCATCCATGTGTCCTTCTCTTTCCTCTATTATATCATACATTTTCGTTGTTTGAGTTTTGGGGCTCAAGCATCGATGCAGTAAGGACATTCTTGTATGCCTCAAGCATCCATACTCATCACTGCATTTCTCATTTGTCCATCCACGTTCCATCACCTCAACCAAAAAAAAACCACCCTCTCAGCAGATGGAGAAAGAAAAGACTTCCAATAATGCCTCATTCGACTACTGATTTTTCTTGTTCTATTATACCACACCATGCAGTCCCACCTTTTTATCTGTTTATATATTATTGCTCTCTCTCTCTATCTCCTCTCCATCTCTCCTCTTTGTAAGTTCTCCTTTCTCATTGTTTACTTTCACCTCTATTGTGGCATAGTAGCAATCCTCCAATGTTGTACGCAAGGTTTATCTATGTCACCATCTGCTTCCTCTTTCTCTTACACTCAAGCTTCCCTGGAGAGAGATGCATGGCTGAAGGTAATTAAAATGATCCATAGATGAATTTTCAATTTGAAAACTAAGCTAATATGGAAAGTCTACCCAGTGTTGACGTGAATCGCTCTTGCGTTGCAGGTAGAGCAAACCCAACATCTCTTAGCTTTCCACAGGTTAGAACTGGTATTTGTTTCCTTCTTTTAGTTTTGTTTGAATGATAAACTCTCGCACATAACAGTGGAAATTTGATTTGGTCAGACAGTCCCAAATGAGGATAAGATGATAATGAGATCTCAGATAGGCTCAAGGCCTCCAAGGTGCCAGAGAAGATGCAGCACTTGCTCTCACTGTGAGGCTATTCAGGTGCCTACGAATCCCCAAGTAAATCATGGCAACAGAAACTCCTCAGCAGTGTCTAATGTGGCCTATGCAAGAGGAGATGACAACACCAACTACAAGCCAATGAGTTGGAAGTGCAAATGTGGGGATTTCATCTTCAACCCTTGATGAGATGCTATGTCTTGCTTGTAGATTACAGTATTTTTTGTTTTTTTTTTTGGGTAATGTATAGGTGTATCTGATACTGTCTCACCCTCTTCACCAGATATGTATTAGTGGAGTTTCTTTATTTTGCCTTTTGAATATGGTCCTCAATTTTTATTGGTGCAATAGGAAAACGTGACAGGTGTTACACATGTTATTATCTGTAGACTTTTGTCTGCTTACGCTCTTTCCGCTTTATTCCTGACATCTTCTTGGAAACGAATTCTTCAGTAACAATTCATCTCACTCAGGGTCATGAAAGTAGAAAATGCTCTTTCCCTATTTCCTACAATCAACTTTCCTTGTACACTACACCGTATACACATTCAATATCTCCATCAATAGTTAGAGGACAATGGAGCAGCACATTTAACAGATGTTCTGCGGGTAATCCAAAGATTTGGTTAGAGCGGAGGTTTGGCCCTTTAGACCAAAAAACTCTGTAAAAACAATTGATGTTTCACACTATATGAGAGGGAAGGCTTGATTTCTGAAATCAGACAAGTCAGTCGAGATCCAAGATTGATGGGATGTTACATATGTATTCCTTCCCACTCTGTACACAATCGTCCTTTAAACTTATTTATTCACTTAAGCCTAGCCATTACTTATTGCATCTTTCATGTAGACGTGACCGAGGACGAGGCTCACAGGGACAGAAGGTCACTCATAGAATAGTGAAAGTGATACTTAGAATGACCAATGCTTACAAAACAAGACTCCAAGGATGAGTTGGCCTACAGTGACTGCACCGATTATAAATATTATTTGGAGAGACTAAGGCAATATTGATCTGGTTTGAATCTCAAATGATCGGTTAAAAATAAGTTAATTAACTTTGTATATATGAAGGTTATGATGTAACATATAATTTATATAACATTGTGCTTATAATTCATTTTTAAGCATTAGGATAGATGTGTCACATATAGATAGGCTTTAACAGTTTTATTTTTTTATATTTAAGCTTTATTTTCAAGTTATTAGTTTATTTTATTGAAGAAACTAAATAAAAGTTTAGTATTTTGATTTACTCTGACACTCACTCTTTTTTTTCAAAAAAAAAATATATGCGTCCTCCTCCATGATTTTTTTGATACTTTTCCTTTTTAGTTGAATTTGATTTTTTTTTCTTAATTTTAAAATTTTTTATTCATGTTGGATTCTATATCACTAATGATAAAAAAAAAGAAAAAGAAGAAAATATATACAACGCCATATCCATCCATGGCTTCTCGCCAAAAAGTTTCATCATGGTTACTTCTTTGAACTTATTTGAAATATTTTGTGATAAATATAAATTTGATAATATTAACAATTCCATCAATATCAATATCATTCTTGAAGGTCATTTGTATTCAATGGGTCCATAGATCAATAGTTAGAGGTCTATTTAAGATTTTATGTTCCTAAATAATTTATCATAACTGAGACCATTTTTTTCATTTTTATTACTCATTCGCTCATATTGATCCATGAAAGATACATCACTAGTATAAGTTTGGAGAAGAAAGCCATATTTCTATCGCTTCTGATGTATCTTACCTGATATATGTATGCCTATTTGTATTGCTTTAATGCTCGACTAAAGACCGATAAGACAAACAATAACATCCTCTTTAATAATACCAAATCCACCTTTGAGATGTTTAATTCTCTTAACTTGAATTCAGAATCCAATTTGTTAAGAAAAAAAATTTTAAAATAGAAAATAATATGAAAAAAAAAAATGTACGGTGGCGTCCAATATTTGTAAGGTATGAATGAGAAGATTCCTTCTGCTTTAACTCTGATTTTTATAAAAATAAATTATTTGGGAGAGTGATTTTTATGTGAAGAAATTTAAGAAGTAGTTTTGTACATTTTACACAGAAGAGGATAGTAGAAATTAGGGAAATAAAAATAAAAGTAAATAAAATAATAGCATTTTGTATAAAAATAATGTAGGCGGTGTAAAATTTTGTTGACACTTTATCTAGTAATTTTACCCAATTTCATCTTCCTAGATTTTAGAAAATCAAAGCTTCCAAAGTGTGAATATATTTACTAAATATATTATTATAATTCTACAAATCTGTTGAGTTCACCTTAATCTCTGATGAGTTGAAATAGGCGTTCTTCATGGTTCACACATTATCCAATAAACTATATAGGATAAATTAAAATATTATATCAGGTTAATTTTCGATAAATTTTTAGTGTATTTATGAAGATCCAGAGATTGGAGATGTTTCCATAAAAATATATATTGTTGGAAAAAATGATATTTTGGTCATTTCATCTAAAATATATTTTGTTGACTTTCAAAACTTTAGGTTTAATTTCTATATATTTTTTAATCTTGGAAAAAAATTTCATAATTTTTAAGGCTTATTTTATTTAGGATTTTATGTATTTATGTTATTTTTAATTAATTATGTATAATTTATAAACCATATAAACACATGATAATGCATTGTCTCATTAACTAAATGAAATATATTTTCGTAGTTTTAGATTATTCAAACCAAAATATTTTCGTTCAAGAAAACAAAGGATTGGCTACTACCTCTTAATGTGCAGATTCCTCAATAGAAAATGTAATATCTATGACTCTACATTGCACAATTATATATTCACACTCAGAAATGATATTCGAAAATACCGGGTCACACAACCACCAAAATATCTTAAACTAATCTCAAAATACTCAAAATAACTATAAATCAACAAAGAAAATAGATAATTAGAGCCATAACTCCAAAAATTAATGATTTGTCCTAACTCCCCAAGAACATGTTGATTCCACCTATAAATCTGGAAACTAATCTGGAAATAGGTGGTTTTGAAAAAGGTTTGGAGAATGATTTGAAGTGATGTGCAAGTGATAGTTTCAATCAAAAATAGAAAATGTGAAGTGTGGATAAAGAGAGGTGTGTGCTACTAAGAGATAAGAGAAAAGTTCCAATAATTTAGAAAAATTTATAAGTCTTGGGTTAGATATTTATATTTTGGAACTCGAAAGTTTGAAAAATTCTGAAACTAAATTTCAAAAGCCTAATTATACTAAAAAGGATTAAATTGATATTTTACAACTTAAAACAATTAAAACAGACTTTGAAAAACATAAACATACCAAAATTATAATTTTGGGCATGGAAGCCATCGACCACTCAAAATGGACTCCATCAAGGTTGATCATCAAAATCCATGGGTATGAGACTAATTCCACCACACTCAAACCTTAAACAATATAATTTTGACCTGAAAACGAATGAGTTTTTTCTCTAAAAAAAAAAAATCGGCCACCTCCAGTGATGCTTTTGAAAAACAAACTATGGATATGTGCTTTACTCTTCATCACCTTCATTTTGATATACATCATACGTATTTTGGTTAAGGTTTGAAGAAGATAGAGAACTGGTGTTACATCACTACCATCCATGCATTATCCAAAATCTAAATAGCTCTTTTTGATCTTGTTACCTAATTGTGACGTTCCAAATGTAATGGTGAAATTCATCTTTCAATTTGACTTTTGGTTTGGAAGTTATATGACTTTAAAAATTTTTATGGACAAATATATTATAGTTTTAAATAATAAATAATAATTTTATAAACAATAGCCTAAAGATAAAAATATGATTTAAGATTTAATTGACTTATTTTCTAATTTTTTAAAAAATAATATTTTGTCTCATTTTACATGTCATAGTACAATTGAGTACTCACACTACTTGTTGTGTGGTTTGGTTTGTATATTTGGTGTAATTTATGCGGTATTTAACTTGTATCATATCTTGTGTTATTTTGTTGTGTATTCATGGACTATATATCATGGGATCTCACATTATATTCGTTTTAACTTTCCAAATAAATAATTGAGACTTATGAACTTTTAATATAAATAATGGTGAATCATTTATGAGATTTGTTAACTTATTCAAAAAGAAACTATTTATGTTGTGATTATATTTTATTGGAAAACATATTTGTACGATTATGATTTTACATAGAGATATAGGTTTCATCTTATATACATGGATGTATGAGATTCATTTTTATACATGGATGCAGGTGTTTTAAGATATAGAGATGTCTAACAACTATTGTACACACTGATGTATGAATTTTGAAACAAAGATGTCTAATTTTTTTCTCTTATTTTATTGATATTGTGCACAAGAATGCATATGTTTTTAGACACATGGATGTCTAACTCGTTTTAACTTTATTTGACTTTCGTGAGATTTGATTATCCTATTTGATTTTTATACTCCATTATGTGTGAGATGAAGAGCAATGCACTGTTGAGTGATACCATAATTTGTGACCTATGGGTCTTATGTGTGACTCTTTAACATCCCTAGAGAAAGGAGATATAATGTCATTAGGCTAGGTCAATGTAAGTTGACATATTGTTTATCACGAATTGGAGTGTGTTGGTGTAGTCTTTAGCAACAATACTGTGGGCAATAATTTTAGAATGACAAAAAGATACATTATGGGCATAGTCCGAATGTAGGTAGGTGTTTTATTAGCAGATTTTCTAGTCATTTTTTGGTAAAGAAATCATTGACTTGATCATATTTTTATCACATTGTTGATTCAATACTTCTTGAGATTTATATTGATCTTGGTATTGGTTTACAATTATCACTTCTTGAGCTTTATTATGGTATAGACATTCAGTTTAAAATACTACTTCGTGAGATTTATTATTCCATTGATATATGGTTTACAGGGTTTTATCATTAGGTTGAACATTTTAAGATGTTTTAGATTAAATATGATTTTGACATTTGAATTATAATTTATAATTTGAGTATGTTTTATATTATGATATATTATTTGTTATGGTTTCTTAATCCTTTCATCTGGATTATACTAATTGTGATAGTGTTGTCCAAACTATGTCATAGGTACTCCAGGTTAGCTATTATCCATAGTGGTTTTACTTGTTTGGTTTGTTAGTCACTGTTAGGTTTGATCAAATTTACTTATTTGGATTGTACATGCATATATCAAATATATTTTTTATTATTTATATATCTTTCAAAATTATTATTACTTTTTTATTATATTTTATATTTTTTACACATTTTTCACGTTATATATATACTATTCATAATTTTTTTATAATCTAGTGCTATGAATATTATGATATATTTTGAGATATGAATTGTTGAGAATGAGTTTGATTTGATAAGATCAATTTGATTGATATACTTGAGTTGAGATTTATTCGGATTATTATTGAGAATATTGTAGCTTTATATCTGAAATAATTATTGAGATATATTTTTTTGTTATTTTTGACATAACTATTATTGAATATTATTTGTTATGGCTAATTATGAATTTAACATTATAAATTTTTTTTAAAAAAAAAAAATTTTCGATCTCAAATATCCTATTCTGCTATTTTCTTCCGCAATACTTTTTTACTAGTTTTTTTCCTGACCTTATCAGATTTTAAGAGTGACAAGATGATCGTTATTCTTGAAATTTTGTGGCGGTGATGTTTATACCTGTAGTAGGACACAAGACCTGACAATATGCCTTGAAAAACATTACAACACCAAAGTTATATAGACGATACCCGATATTTTCAGATGTCCTTTTTGAGTGTGAGTGTATAAATGAAGAATAAACTCACGCAATACAATACGATAGACTCCTTAACAAGAGTGTCTTTGTCCTGACCAGTCAAAGTCTCACTACAAAACATAAAAATGACAAAATCAAACCAAATATGACACCTAACATCCCTCCTAAAGCGACCACTCATACTTTATAATTCAAAATAACTACGGAAATAATAAACACATAAACACCAAAGAGAATTCATCATGTTCCCTTTCTCCTGAT
The DNA here is from genome assembly GCA_019739055.1 of Passiflora organensis. Taxonomy (NCBI): domain Eukaryota; kingdom Viridiplantae; phylum Streptophyta; class Magnoliopsida; order Malpighiales; family Passifloraceae; genus Passiflora; species Passiflora organensis. The sequence continues at coordinate 27,701,943 of JAEPBF010000087.1, read as the reverse complement.
GTGAGATCCCGAATTTTGAGTCATAGAAATCTAGAAGCCAGTGCAGGTGAAAAGATCGTTTTGCTCCTTGAGAAAAAGATATGTTATGGCCGAAATTGGTATGGAATGTCTAGTAATTATTTCTGATTGTAATTCCCTTTGATTTAATTCTTTATCGCTTGATAATTATATTTGAAAATAAAATTCCTAAAGTTAAGGAAGGATAATTACAGAAATTAATTATGATAATTATCTAACTTTAATCTATCCCTTAAAATAGGAAAATTAATCCCATAACTACTGTGAGACCCAGCCCATAGGGGGGTCAGGTTATCCAATCCCACATTGGAATGGAGCGGGGGAGATCTTGGGCTTATATATGTTGTGTGAGTGGATCATTTGTAACAAGATGCATCTTTTGGGCCATGTGGTTATAAGCCCAACCGAGTGTTACAGTTGTGATCCATCACACGCACAAACACGTCCGGGCCCGCCGACCGAAAGTCCGGGGCCCGGGTCGTGATAGATGGTAGCGGAGCCGATCTCGTTCCCTCTTCCGAGTGGGCTTGGGTTGTGTTGTGTGTTCACGTTTGGGCCCGTGAGTTTGGGTCCACGTCAGTTACGTTTGAGCTCCCCTCGTGAGGACACGAGGTCTATAAGGAGGGGGAGATTGTGAGACCCAGCTCGTAGGGGGGTCAGGTTCAGGTTACCCAATCCCACATCGGAAAGGAGCGAGGGAGGTCTTGTGTGATGGTATCATTTGCATAAAGATGCATATTTTGGGCCCTGTGGTTAAAAGCCCAACTGAGCGTTGCAGTTGTGATCCATCACGCACACATACACGTCCAGGCCCGCCCACCGAAGATCCGGGGGCCGGGTCGTGACAAATGGTAGCGGAGCCGATCTCGTTCCTTCTTCCGCGTGGGCTTGGGCCGTGTTGTGTGTTCACGTTTGGGCCCGTGAGTTTGGGCCCAAGGCAGTTACGTTTGGCTCCCCTCGTGAGGACACGAGGTCTATAAGGAGGGGAGATTGTGAGACCCAGCCCGTAGGGGCGGTCAAGTTACCCAATCCCACATCGGAAAGGAACGAGGGAGGTCTTGGGCTTATATGTGTTGTGTGAGTGGATCATTTGTAACAAGATGCATCTTTTGGGCCATGTGGTTAAAGCCCAACTGAGCGTTGCAGTTGTGATCCATCACACGCACATACACGTCCGGGCCCGCCGACCGAAGATCTGGGGGCCGAGTCGTGATAGATGGTAGCGGATCCGATCTCGTTCCCTCTTTTGAGTGAGCTTGAGCCGTGTTGTGTGTTCACGTTTGGGCTCGTGAGTTTGGGCCCAAGGCAGTTACGTTTGGCTCCCCTCGTGAGGACACGAGGTCTATAAGGAGGGGAGATTGTGAGACCCAGCTCATAGGGGGGTCAGGTTACCCAATCCCACATCGGAAAAGAGCGGGGGAGGTTTTGGGCTTATATATGTTGTGTGAGTGGATCATCTGTAACAAGATGCATCTTTTGGGCCCTATGGTTAAAAGCCCAACTGAGCATTGCAGTTGTGATCCATCACGCACACATACACGTCCGGGCCTGCTGGGCCAAGGGTTCGGGGGCCAGGTCGTGACAACTACCCTATATAAAGAGAAAGTCAGCCACACTTAAACCTTACACAGAAAATATACAAAATTCGTCCAACCAAAAACCCTACACCTCCTTATTGCTTCCGAAATCTACTTGAACTTCAAAATAGGATAACTCTCTCATCGTTGGTCGGATTCTTGCAAATAATAGCTTATTGGAAAGATCTTTTCATCCTCTATCCAACCATCTTAGGTTTTTTTCTGAAGGTTAGTTTTTATTTTTCATAATTAGGCAGGATTAGGTTTCAAAATTTTGTGATTCTGCCTTCAATTGATTTCTGTTATTGCTCCTCTTGTTCATATGATTGTTTAGCATCCTTTTATGTCATAAAATCATGAAATCATCCTTTGAATCTTCCTTATACATGAAATTGAGATGGCTTACACTTGCTTTATTGTTGTCAATCATGATCAATTGATTAAACTATTGGATTCTGATTTTGTTTCTTTTGATTGTATATGTTATAAACACCTAATCCTTCCTTGTTAACATGAAATTGCAACCTTATTACCTTGTATGCATGAAATGACAATTTGTCTTGTGCCCTATGCTTAGTGCCGAAATTTGCATAGTTAATTGGGATGATAATTCAGGTTGAATCTTGTTAAGTTCTTGGCTATCACATCACACATCCAAAGGGGAGGCACCTGCGGCATCTGATCACTGGTTTCTGATAGGTTTAGTGAGTGGAATTAGTAATGAAATAGGGTATTCAATTGGTTATTGAGTATGCATGCTTAGTTTGGTTTTGTCTTTGCCTTATGATGTTATAGGTGGTGCGGATCCCTTGAATAAAGGCAAAGGAATAGCTTCTTGTTCAGAGACAAGAGATGTAGGATCTATGTCTCATCGTTTTCTTCAGAGATCCTTGTTGTTTGCTTGTTAATTTCGGTACCTACATATATGATAAGTGTATACACATATGTTGTAATGAGTATGCTTGAATTGCTGATCAAGATGTGATAGTATAGGCTATACCGATCCCTTGAGTTAGGTTATGAGTGCCTAATTTGCATGTGTTGTGTGCAATGAACATGTTGATTGTGTTCTGACATGATTGAGAATACCCTATTGTGGTATTGTGCTATGTGCTTGCCTGTGTGTACTTGTACGTGTTTGTGTGTCAGGATCCTTTTTCGGTGGCCATTCAGGGTAAGCGCTGATGCTCCTAGGGAGAGGAGAGGTTCTTACTGGTATGGAGTCGTATGGGTGGCAATCCCCAACATGTGCACGCTGGATGCCTAGTCCTTATGTGGCTAGACTCCTTGTCTTTGTGTGGAAAGATGCCCTTATCCTTGTGTGGTTTGGATGTCCTTATACTTGTGTGGTTTGGATGCTCTTATCCTTGTGTGGTTTGGATACTCTTATCCTTGTGTGGTTTGGATGCCCTTATCCTTGTGTAGTTTGGATGGCCTTGTCCTTGTATGGCTTGGATGCCTTGTTCGTGTGTGGCAAGATGAATAGGCTTGCTGATTAGCTTATGTGTTAACCCTTTTACCCTTTGTGTAGCGAAGTCTTGGACAACACAGATGGAAAGGGATGACCCTTTTCTATTGATGAGATTGATTGATAATTTACTTGCCTGTGTACTTCTGACTTTTGAAAGTGTTTGCAGTCCACCCTCAGCCTTAGTTTCGGCCCTAACCTTGGATTGATTCTTGAATTGAATGATACCCTTAGATGTGTAGGGATGATTTGATGTTGTTTGGGAGATGTTTGTTTAAGATTTTTGTAGATCTTATGATGATGTGATCCTATTGAAATTCTTGTAATCCCATCCTATTGTTTTCACCAATTTTTCAGGCTTAGATACATTTGTTGTTCGTGGTACTAGTGTGTGAGAATCAAGGTTGCACGGCGGGGCGATATCGCATCACATTTGTATATTTTTGTCTCCTTGGTTGCTTGCGCATACAATATGATCATTGATCGAACTATTTTTTCTAGTTTCCCAAGTTTTCTCCTTTGCTTGTTGTTTCCGAACTATGTTGGGGGTTATTTGCTGGATATTTGGATCCTTATGGGACTTGTGTGTTATAGATTCATTGATTATATTTAAAGACTTCCGCTGATGTTTTATTCACTACATATGGTACCAGAATATTTGTCCAATATCATGCTCCAAATTTTAAAATCTTAAAGGAATTAACATGCTAAAATCGAAACTAAATTCTGGTTCAGACTTATTTAGGTTTCACGGTGATATGGGTCCCATTAGGAACAAATTTTGGAATATGAGATTTGGGTCCTTACACCTGAATTATCAATCACTCTCGAAGTTCAAACTAAAACAATCAAAGAGTAACCCAAACCTCTCCACACTTAATCAGCAATCATGAAACACATTTCAAGTAGCCAAAATTCCTTCACACACAAATTTCACAAAATCCAAAAATTAGAATTTATACCACTCAATGCACTAAACCTTAAACAAGGATCGAAAGGAGTTCCCAAGTAACGACAACAATCGAAACACCTTAGAATACCTTAATCAACTCAAAATAACTACAAATCAATAAAGAAAATAATTTATATAGCTATACCTCATAAAAATCAAGATTCATCCAAACTTTTTAAGAATACTTGATCCCTTTTCTAAACCTGGAAACTAGTGGTGAAAATATCTTAAAAAAAATTTGGGGGAGTGATTTGAAGGGAAGCCCATGTGGTAATTTCGGTTGGAAATTGAAAACGTGAAGTGAGGGTACAGAGGTGTGTGCCACAAGAGAATAAAGAAAGAGTTTTTTGAACTTCAAAAAATTTTCAAGAAAGAAAGAAAGAATACTTAATCGAACGCAATTGGTAAACTATGGATAACAATTGTTCCAAAAGGATGAAATTCTACTTGACGTAACATCTTGGTTCATTTAAGGGGAATAGTATTATTTGGAATTGAGATTTTGTCTATCACTCATTTGGACATGAAGTTAAGGATCTGATAATTCATTTTTTTAAGGTTACACTTAAATTTTAATAAATATTATTATTTTTAGTTTTTTTTAAATATGATTATATTTTTTATTATTAGCTGTCATTGTGATGTTTAAGTCATACTAATCATTAGGATGTGATTAGTATTAGGTCATACTAAGATCATATTTTAAAAAACTTATGTATTTTTTAAATATATTTTGAAAATAATTTTATAAGAAAATCTTGTATGATTTTAATTAATTTATAAATTGGACTAATCAGTATTATATATATATATATATATATATATAAAGATAACAACAACATCATCAATATCAGCAGCATCAACAACAATAATCATAATAATAGTAATTATAATAATAACAACAACAATCATAATCATAATCATAATAATAATAATTATTATTATTATCGTAATCAATAATTTTAATTTTAGATTATTAAATAAAATATTTTATTATTATTATTGTGAAATATTATATTTTTTTTAAAATTAAAATGATATCAACCATACCATATATAGATGACTAGTCTTCTCTCATGTATCATGTTTCTCGTATATCATTCAAATTAATGTATGACGATTAATTGATTTCATATGTAAGGCATAGAAACAAAGCAGTGTTTTATTTGTTTTCAAACCAACCAAAACTTGGCGGAAACGATTCATTCGATTCAATTATGATTGGTCCAGTACAGTATGTTCATCCCCTAACCTGGGTGTGAAGGGTACAGAAGCAGATACAACAGTCACGTGCGATGATGAAAAAGTTGTGGTTGCCTAGAAGAGAATGTTTGTCAGATGATGCAAAGATCAAGGCAGGCACACTGGAAAAGGCATTGGGTTCACCAAGAACAAAGTGGATTCTGAAATATCCCAATCTTCCCTCCTCCGCGGATAAAATATATTATGAATTTTCTTAAGTTGGCCAAGCAAGCTGTATTTACTCTTGGTTGAAGAAATTGACTAACGACGATAGGCCACTCCATCAGTAGAGTTTACTTGGCCTGCTCAAAGTTGATCTTAGCCCATTGAAGCTCGAAGTCCCAAGTGAAAGCCAATCATGAGATGTTATAGAGATCAAAATTTGAGTTTCTTGCCTAACCTGGAAAGGGACATTTGGAAAATAAATGATCCTTATATTCTGAATTTTGGTTACATAGTATATACATTTGTCGTCATGGATTATGTTCCTCGGAGCCAATCCAAAACTTAGTTGGCAGCCGGTTTGAGATAACCACACAGATAAGAACTTCATTGGTGATTATGATCTTACAAGGTTAATTATAATTTATGATTCCATTTTCGAAGAAGACTAAACTTTAAAACAGTTGCAGACGGGTATCTCTGGAAAAGTTCCCGTTTTCTTAATCCAAATTGAATTTCTTCCTGTAACTCAAAATTAGGATGCCTTTTGATAAGAACAAGAGGAAAACAGTACGGTATAACCATTGCTGCAAAGGAGCTTTTCGTGGGCCATCCCGTCCAACGGATTCTTCAACAACAGGTAGGCCAAGCTTGTAAACCAGGGTGGTTGTACTTGAACCACTTGTTTTGCTTTTTCTACGTTAGCAGTAACACTTAGCACAGAGGATCTTCTCCGAGACAGAAAAAGGGCAATGGATAAGCAAGCAATCTTCAGATAATGACTGTACGAGCAAGGGGGTCCTGAACGTCCACCAACTATCATATATAACTAGACACCACAAGCATTGTACGTACAAGGAACTTCCATTCGTCACTGCACACTTAAAATGAAGAGAGCAACTACATTCCTCGATCATATATATATTTTGCCAAATACGTAACCCACGAGTTTCAAATCCTTTGGTGTACTGACTATAGATTTAGCACCGGTTATATCCATGCAAGAAAAGTACCAATTTCACATGCAAAGTCAAAGAAAAGTAATCGTCTACATTATCTCAGCTGAGCCCAAGGCAACCCTGTATAAGAGAAATACAAAAATGCCGGTTAATTAGAACATATGGCAAGCAAATTCAAGTTATGCCGGTTAACAAATGTGATCAATATTCAGGGTTAGCACATAATATACATAAGTGGTTATACGAATATTCGTATCTTTTTTTTTTTTTTGAATTTGAAGAGGTATCCACCGTCGACAACAGTGACTAATCCCCTCCGCTGTATCGTAAGCACCAACTATGGGTGGGTCCAGCTGGCCCGAAATTTTAAAGTGTTCCATTCCCAACGGCAAGGTTCGAACTCTTGACCTGTTGGTTAAGGATGGATGAGTCTTACCACTCAACCACACCCCTCGGGTTAAGAGAGTATTGTTTTATTAAAACGAAATTAAATAAGAGGATCTTGGATGGTTTGCAAGAAAATCCACACCATGAAAAAGGAAAATCCACAGATATTTGTCTTTCTCCTGATTCGTTGTCGTATTTGCTGGCTCAATCACGTTCATAGATGTGACAGACTATAAAGTTTAAAAAAAAACTTTTGAGAGCGACGGACCATTGAAGGGGAAGATCAAAGCAAAAAACAAGGAAAAGAAGAAGAGATCACTCATCTCTGGACGACTCACATACACCGGTGAACAAGGGAATCTATGACCTTGCTCAGTACGTACAAAGGATGCCGGTTCCGTTCTCAGAATGTATTTGCGATGTGCTCAAACAACAGCACAGATGAATGTTCAGGTCCGCTCTTACAAATTTTGATAATAAAAAAGAAAACATGCAATGGACGTTGCCAGCCAGATAAGGCTTCAGAAAATTCAGGACCATCTCAAAATGATTCCTCCCCAACTAGTCTTATCTGGGAACGGGCGTTGGGCCCTTTTGTTGGAGCCTGGAGGAGGAAAACAATCTCAAATGTTCAGTTCTCCCTTTTATACGTAATCCACTGGGCTTCCAACATAAACTTTCTTAATATTTTGGCCTATGAGCAACGATCGAGCTGTGGTTTCCACAATACTGGGGTTCGTCATTCATTGATACTGGGCACGTGGACTGAACTAAGCCTAGACTAGCTCTTATTGCAACGATATGAGAAAGGTTTTTAAAAAAAAGACCTTAATTTATATATTATGATTTTTATATCAATAATTAATAAAAATAAAATATACATAAAATAATTTATGATTGTTAAATTCTGTTAAGTATCTTTTTAATCGCTATTAGTTCTCAGTCTATTTTAATAGTGAAAATTCATATTAACAAAATTCGAGTTACGTGGATTTATCTATAGTTTGATGTTTATAATACAATAGAAGAGATTAATTATTGTTATCGATAGTAATTTTTTTAAAAATAAAGTATTTATTTTTGTATAGAAGAGATTAATTTTAAATATACCGTGAATATAAGAAAGATTATTTTTGTCATTATCATCTAGAAAATATCTTTCTTAGGAAGTGTTTATTCTAATTCTTTATGTGAGACCTGGCCTTTAAGGGGTCAAAAAGAGAGTGTGAGGACCCAATACCACATAAAAAATGAGTAAAGGAGGTATTAAGCTTATATATATAATATGAAATAATTATGTATAACAACATATATCTTTTCTGCCATGTAGACAGAAGTTCAACAGAGTGTTTGTGCATGTGATTCCACATGCACACATACACATTGGGCGTGTTGGGTTGGAGGCCAAGCCTTGAAATTTTATAATCAAAATTATTATGTAGCTCCTATTCTTCAATCGAAAATTTAGTTTTATCATTAGACTTACAATTTGTAGCGTCAAAGTTCAAAGTGTGGAAGCACAAGTACAACATTATGTTGTGCTTCTTTCATCAAAGTTCAAAAGATATCTTAATGCACATAATTCTACAAGGTTACACTTATAAGTCTAAGACCTCCCCCACTATGACACGACCCAAATTGACAAACTAACCCCTCAGTATCATCCCTTAAGGTATGGACCCAAATCAAAGGCTCAACCCATGTAGTTGTGAAGAAAGAAAATATATATATAAAATAGAGAATAAGAGTTTTCAAGAAAAACTGTGCCGTGGGTTAAATCCACTGCCTTGAAAGCAAAATTCAACTAGACCTTGGTGCAATCTAAAGGTCGTTGCTTCCCAAGGTTAACACAGTAGCACACCTCTCACTTGCACTAGTGGGAAGTGCACTTGGAACCAAATGACTACAACAATTGCCCAGAATTTGCTAAGCTCAAAGAAAATCTTAAGTGTAAGAATAAGAGAGTAGTGTAAGAAAGTTGTGTTTTTCCAAATGAACAAACAAGTTATATATATAGTCTTGAGCATGAAGGTTACAAAAACAAAATAATAAAAGATGATAAATATAATTAAAAGAGTTAATGGGTGGTTACAAAACAAAGAAATAAAGCTGTTAATTAGAATTAATATTTCAACTTTTATTATTTCAGTTTTAATCTTTGAATAATTTATCTTCAATGTGTACAATTATTCAAACAAAAACTATGTCATTTCCTACAATCCCCCACAAATGACATGTTTAATAAAATATTTTGGCAAAGGAAAGGTTTATATACTTAAACAACAATATCTTTTGATTGAATTATTGCATAGTGAAGTGAAGTAACAACTTAATCAATAAAAGTAAGAATCAGTGTCTTTTGAACTTTTACTGATTATATATTGAATAAGCTCCACAACACATATTATCCCTTTACTGTAGATTGGTTCCGCGATATGAAAATAATGGCCATGCTCATACCTTGGTCTTTTCCATGAGTGCTCTAGAAAGTTTCATCTATTTCTTTCATAATAGGCGGCCCACCTATACACTCATATCGGATGTTTTATCAAGTCTAAAATTTAGACCACCCTTCATAAAGGGCTATAAAACATTAAAGAGCTTCACATAGCTCAAAAAATCCATCAAGTCCTTCAAGACCACCACTAAAGGCTATGGATTAAAATATCCATCAAGTCTATAATTTATAAGGATCACCCAAAGAATTGGGGCTATGGAACAAATAAGAGCTTAGAGCTCAATCTATGGGCTTAAGACCCATTCTTCTTGAAGACTCAAAAACAATCTTCCTCGTTAATCCTTTAGTAAGAGGATCTGCCAAGTTTCTTTCAGATTTAACATAATCTAGAGAAATTACTCCATTTTTCAATAATTGCTTTACCGTACTATATCTTATACAGATGTGCCTTCTCTTACCATTATACACATTATTCTTGGCAATTCCAATGGCAGCCTGCGAATCACAATGTAGAAAAACAGGCACCAAATTTTTTTCCCACAATGGAATATCTGCTAATAGATTCCTCAGCCATTCGGCTTCTTGACCTGCCAACTCAAGTGCAATAAATTCAGATTCCATGGTGGAACGGGCTATACAAGTCTGTTTAGACGACTTCCACGATATAGCACCTCCTCCTAAAGTAAAAACATAACCACTAGTAGAACTAATTTCATCGTTATCAGTCACCCAATTTGCATCACAATATCCTTCTAAAACCGCAGAAAATTTAGAAAAATGCAAACTCAAATTCATGGTTCCTTTTAAATATCGTAGAAGTCGATGAAGTGCATTCCAATGTTCTTTACTAGGATTATGAGTATAGCGACTTAGCCTACTTACAACATAAGCAATGTCAGGTCGAGTACAATTCATGAGATACATAACACTTCCTATGATTTTTGCATATTGTTCTTGTGATACACTATCACCATAATTTTTCTTAAGTGATATACTTGAATCATAAGGTGTCCTTACAGGAATAACATCATAACTATTAAATTTTTTCAATATTTTCTCCACATAATGTGATTGAGATAAAGAAAAACCATTATTTGTTTTCTTTAATTTAATTCCAAGAATTACATCAGCCTCTCCTAAATCTTTCATGTCAAATTTAGAGGACAAAATTTTTTTTGTTTTGTCAATCACATTTTCATTGGTTCCAAAGATAAGCATGTCATCCACATAAAGACAGATAATAACACATTCAGACTCATACTTTTTTGAATAAACACATGTATCAGATTCACTCACAATAAAACCATTATTCACTAACGTTTTATCAAACTTTTCATACCATTGCTTAGGTGCTTGTTTAAGACCATAAAGAGATTTTTTAAGTTTACATACCTTATTTTCTTGGCCTGCAATCACACATCCTTCAGGTTGTTCCATGTAGATTTCTTCTTCTAAATCACCATTTAAAAAGGCTGTTTTTACATCCATTTGATGAACCACAAGATTATTAATAGCTGCAATTCCTATAAGACATCTTATAGTAGCTATTTTGGTTACTGGAGAATAAGTGTCAAAATAATCAATATCCTTTCTTTGACTGTAAGCCCACAACAACTAATCTTGCTTTGAATTTATCAATTGTACCATCAGGCCTTAATTTTTTCTTAAAGATCCATTTACATTTTATAGGTTTAACAACCTTTAGGTAAGTCTACTAAAATCCAAGTATTATTAGTTGTAATAGAATCAATCTCACTATTAATAGCTTCTTTCCAAAAATTAGCATCAATAGAGGAAATCGCTTCTTTATAAGTTTTTGGATCTTCTTCTATTAGAAAAGCAGATACAAACTCATCATTAACTTTATGAGAATTTTCAGTTAAAAAGATAGTGATAAAATCTGATCCGAAATTTCTTTCTATTCTACGTCTTTTACTCCTTCTTTGTTCTATTGCTAAGTCATTGTTATTAGAAGTAATAACAGAAGAAGTAGATGAAATCTCAGAATGTTTTATATCATGCACCTTTTCAATTTTCATTGGAAAAATATGTTCAAAAAATTCTGCGTCTCTATACTCACAAATAGAATTATCATGCAATGACATAAATCTATATGCAGCACTGTTTTGAGCATAACCAATAAATACACAATCCAAAGTTTTTGGTCTAATATTAATCTTTTTAAATTCTGGTATACCTACTTTAGCTAGACACCCCCACACTTTTAAGAATTTTAGGTTAGGTGCAAAGCCTTTCCACATCTCATATGGAGTTTTATCTAATTTTTTGTGAGGAACTCTATTAAGAATATGATTGGCAGATAAAATAGCTTTCCCCCACATATTATCAGATAAACCAGAACTTAATAACATAGCATTCATCATTTCTTTTAAAGTTCGATTCTTACGTTCGGCTATGCCATTTTGTTGAGGTGTGTAAGGTGCACTAGTTTCATGTATAAGGCCATTTAATTCACAAAATTGTATTGTATTCACCACCTCTATCGGATCTTATTCTTTTTATCCTTTTATGTAATTGATTTTCTACTTCTGATTTATATTATAAGAACATTTCTACGGCTTCATCTTTAGATTTTAAAAGATAGACTTTAGTATATCTAGAAAAATCATCCACAAAAGTGATATAATATTTTTTACCTCCTTTACTAATTGTATTCTTAAAATCAGCTAAATCAGTATGAATTAATTCTAAAAGTTCTGAATTTCTAGTCATAACAGATTTAAATGGTTTCTTTACAAATTTTGCTTCTACACATACAGAACATTTAGAAAAATTATCATCTAATGAGTTTATTAAATTCATATTTTTTAGTCTTTTAATAGACGCAATATTCACTTGACCAAGCCTACCATGCCATAAGTTAATAGACTCAACCACATAAGCAGAAGAAGAACTTGCATTCAAATTTTGGGAAATAGTGTTCAACATAAAAAGTCCATCAGCTAGATACCCTTTTCCCACAAAATTTCCATTTTTTGAAATCACAACCATATTAGCTTCAAAAACAATTTTTAAACCAGCTTTTAGAAGTAGACCCCCAGAAACTAAATTCCTACGCAAAGAAGGAACATAAAGCACATTATTTAAAGCTATAGTTTTTCCTGAGGTAAGTTTGAGAAAGATTGTTCCTTTACCAAGTACCCCGGCAGTAGTGGAATTGGCCATGTAGACATGCTCACCATCAGCCACTTCTTCAAAATTATGAAATAATTCTTTATTTGCACAGTAGTGCTTGGATGCGCCAGTGTCCAACACCCAATCAGTTTTGTTTTCCACCAAGTTTGCTTCTACCACCACAGCAGCAATGATCTCTTCTGTTTCTGCAAGGTTAACTTGAGGATTAGGATGTTGATTAGGTTGTGCATATGTCTTTTGGTACATTCCACCATGATTCTTTCTTTGTTTGCATTGATATGCTTTATGACCCGGATTGCCACAAACATAGCAAACCACTTTCTTCTTGATAATTTGGTTGTGACCACCCTTAAAATAAATTGACTTCCTTGGACGTTCTCCTCTTTGGAATCCTTTCCCTTTGTTATTGAACCTATCCTTAGAAGCACCAGTAGATTCAACTAGATTAGCTTTAACAGAGATAGTAGAGATAGAATTTTTCTTATCTTTGAGACGATTGGCTTCTTCCGTTCTCATATGACTGATAAGCTCTTGGAGAGACATATCCTTCTTTTTGTGCTTCAAATGATTTCGATAGTCACTCCAAGATGGTGGAAACTTTTCCAGTAAAACATTAGCTTGTAATGTTTCACACAGTTTCATACCTTCATTAAGAATGTCAGTCACCATATTTTCATACTCATGTACTTGATCCATAATTGGTTTGTCATCCACCATGTTGAATTGTAGCCATTTACCCACAACATATTTTCTTTTTCCAGCATCATCAGCACCATATCTTTTTTCTAATATATCCCATATATCTTTGGCATATCCTTGACTTATGAATAAATCAAAAAGAGAATTATTCATATGATTGAGTAGATGACCTCTCACGATTTTGTTGTCTTTCTCGAATTTGGCTCTCGCTTCATCATTAGAAGATCCTTCTTGATTGGACGGTATTGCAGCGAACAACACGTGATCAACTTCTAATTGCTCAAAGAAGATGAGCAATTTTTGAGACCACCTTTTATAATTGGATCCATCAAGTGGCTCTAATTTGGAGAGATCGGGTAAAGTTTTGGATATATTGATATACATGGTTTGTGTTTGAAGGAAATAATTTTGCTTTCAAAATGTAGTTGTGAAGAAAGAAAATATATATATAAAATAGAGAATAAGAGTTTTCAAAAAAACTGTGCCGTGGGTTAAATCCATTGCCTTGAAAGCAAAATTCGACTAGACCTTGGTGCAATCTAAAGGTCGTTGCTTCCCAAGGTTAACACAGTAGCACACCTCTCACTTGCACTAGTGGGAAGTGCACTTGGAACCAAATGACTACAACAATTGCCCAGAATTTGCTAAGCTCAAAGAAAATCTTAAGTGTAAGAATAAGAGAGTAGTGTAAGAAAGTTGTGTTTTTCCAAATGAACAAACAAGCTATATATATAGTCTTGAGCATGAAGGTTACAAAAAAAAAATAATAAAAGCTGATAAATATAATTAAAAGAGTTAATGGGTGGTTATAAAACAAAGAAATAAAGTTGTTAATTAGAATTAATATTTCAGCTTTTATTATTTCAGTTTTAATCTTTGAATAATTTATCTTCAATGTGTACAATTATTCAAACAAAAACTATGTCATTTCCTACAACCCACATACGAAAGATGAGTGATATCAGCTATGCCACCTTTTATAGCGCCCCAGCCTAACAGGCTTGAACACGAGTGTGCGCATGTGGAATCACAACTGCAACACTATGTTGAATTTCTATCCTCATGGACCAAAAAATATCTTAATCCATAAGTGTAAGTGGAAGTCTTTATTTATTAAAAGTAAAACTCAACACAAACAGGTTCATAACTCACAAGCCCAAAATCTGAAACAGGACATAAGCTCACAACTCAAAACGTAATGTCCAACCAGTGTATAACAAACGTAATATAAGTCCAAAAATAGAAAAATGAAATAAGTCCATAAACAAAGTGTCAATAAAACAAACGTGAAGTGCAATGTAGATGCGATAGTCCAACTACTAAATCATCCAAAAACTCACTCCTCAAATAGATCAACTACTACTCGTGAACTAACACTCAAAAGGGAAAACAACAATGGGATGAGATCACAAGGATCTCAGCAAAAGTAATAGCATCATAAGCTCTACGGAGGAATAGAGGCATATACAAAACTGAAGTATAAAATAATTAACTTTAAAACATTTATATTCGATCCATCTAAGTGCACAAACAACTCATAATAATAAAGCAATGCATACGGTATAAAACATAATATAGAAACCATTTCAATAGGTTTATAACACACACATAACATTTGAACATATAGGTTATTCATGCCTAGAAAAACCTATCAAGGTGGATAAGAAAGCACTTCACCAGTAACCCCTACTAAAGGAAAACCAAAAGTCCACTAGCAATGTTAGTTTTAGTTTTAGTTTTGAAAACACATATAAATGTAATCTCCTACTCCTAGTGTTATCCGAGACTAGACAAAGAAACATAACATAAAATCATACCTGTCTCAATACTCAAAATTGATAGGCTTGCAAAATAAGTGTCAGGCAATACATAACATCATCCATACAATTCCCAAACAGGCAAATAACTCCTTCCTAACCCTAGAATTTCATATATTCACCTCGTATTGGCCACTGTTTGTGGGATACAAAATTCATATATACACGTAGGACCCAAGAGTATGTGTTTATAAAACCAGAATACATTTATAAACAATAGTATATTTACAAAACCATGATACGTGCAATGTAATACAAACATCCTCAAGAATGCCCATGCAAAAACTCAGCTTATCAGACTTAATCTCATATCAAGGATTTCTTATCGGACAATAAAACTCACTTACCAAGCACTTATCTCACACTCTAGACACAAAACTCATTGGGAATAATCTCGAAAAACAATCGGGTACGCTTGCGAACACGAAGAAAGGCAAAAGGAACAAAAAAAGAGGACTGGTCGAACCTTACCATTAGACTGGTCAGATGGGCTCCTACCGGGGGTTTCCCGATCACAACCGGTCGGACTGCCCAATCTAATCAATCAGTGAAACAAACTCTGACTGGTTGGACTACTTAGTCTGACTGATCGAACACTCACCTCCGACCAGTCATACTACCTTACTCCAAATCAATCGCTACTCTTTTCTTGATTTCATTTGTTTCTTCTGACCGATCGCTCTCTCTCATTTCCCACGATCACTCGTAACACTTTGCGAAACAAATTGGCCACGATCTCATATTGTTCTCACATAAAACATATGAGGCCTCATATTGTTGGACCTTAAGCCTAATAACCCGATAAACACTAAATTGGTGAGCCCATAATCTAGAGGCCAGGAGTTATGAGAAGATATTGGTATCACTGAAACAATTAAGTATGGATAATGCATCGAAAAAAATATAAAAGTTAGATGTTGGCAAGCTAGAAGGTTTGTGTGCTGTTTGAAAGCAACTAATTTAGATATCAAATTTATACTTCTTCCTGTTGTGTCATTTTGACTCACAGGTGTGTTTCCTGGCTTTTGACACCTTCGAAAGAGTCTCAGACAATGTATTTCTTGGAATTCGGTATCTGGGGATAGTTTCGTCTTTTCATATCCCGATACCTGTCAACCTTGTAATCCGAGTCTTTTGATCACTAAGACCTGCCCTGGACCTAAAATTTATACATGACAATCGTCATAGGCTTACTATATATACCACTCTCATACATAACAACACATATAGTAAACCTACAAGGCTAGAATAGAACAATTAACAGCGGAGAGAATATAGAAATAATGATTAAAAAGACAAACAACAGATTTAATTTTTGTTATCAGTGTCATCTGGGAAACACCGGGTTATGATTAAGTATCAAATACTATTTTAATAATACTATGGGTCCCATATGATTACTGCATTCTTAATTTAGACAAGGTATTCAAACAAATTAAAGACTTAGCCTAGGGAAATATGATATCATGTACATAAAATACTAGTCCACAACAAAAATCCAAAGGCATTGAGCTACTACCCGATGAACTGACTGTCTGTCTGGCAAGAAACCATGACCATATTCAATCCTTTCATTCTTGGTTAAACACAGATCCAGAGATCTGGCAGAAATCTGCCAGGTGAGCGGATGAGAAAAATATATAAAATATTTTACACAAATTCATACAATACGTTGATTGACATACTAGCACACATTCATAGCATCAATGAGTCAAAGAGTACAGTCACAGTTAATATTCACAACAATATCAAGACTCTTCAAGCATTTACGACCGTGACTAGGATAGCAGTATCTCTCAGTCTATATGGGTCCCGATAATAGGACCGAGATACATCAGTGACACTTCATGTGACTCCTCACACCTTTTCTCTCGTTATCTCCTTACGATGATTTGGTATGTTCTGATGGGACATGCATAACACTAGGCCCAGATCATTGATGATGTCGGGGTGATAGGTGATGGTAACTCCACCTGTACGGTCCTCACATTAGGAATTCCTGTTATACATTCAGTTTGCACAATTATATAATTCATGTCATACATTGAGTTAGCACAATTATATAATTCATGTCCCTCTCTCTCAGCAAGTTCATGTCTCACTACCATACTCGATGAGTTCTCAGGAGTCGCATAGGTCATCCCATGCTGCTACAATGCGTGATTCAGTTTATGATTCCAGATGCGACTCGATGCATTATTTACACTTCAATATCATATTTCACAATTTCATACCAAACATAGCATTTCATTCGTACAACATATCATTTTATTGAATGATTCACATGCGTTTCAGCACACATAAGATATCATGCTATTATTTTGTTATAATTTTTTTTATTAAACACATTCATATGATCATGCCACCAATTCAAACAATTAAATAAAAGAGTCCATCCACTCATAGGTTTTCAAAGTTCGAATAGCTCATAAGTGTTTCCTGGACCGATTTCTCGAGATCCTGCATCATTAGGTATCTACCTATACATAATGATATCCAATTCTTTATTAAATTAATCTAGAGGGTTATAAATACATAAAATCACACTTTTGAACCTTCTACCTGACGAATTATAATCCTAGATTAAACCTGAAATCAAACCGGAAAATTTTCCTATTTTTTCCCAATTATTCCAAATTTTGTATCTATTAATTGACATCAAACCATCTCCAAATCTTACAATCGTGATATTATTAGACTCTAATTTTAATCTGGTATTTTTCATATTTTTTTTGGAATTTCTTTCATTTCTTTTCTATTTTTTCATTTTTTCTACTATTTCTTGCAATTTTTTTCTTATTTTCTGTAATTTATTAAATTCTAGCCAATCAGAGCACACCACATGTGAGAACCTGATTTTTTGAACTACTTGGACCAGAAAGTCCAATTGAAGGCCGACAGTATTAGTAGACCTTAACCCACGGATCGGGATCACTTTTGGATTTAAGAAGGGAATTAGATTATTTTTGAAGAAAATATTTATGTTTGGAAATTATTGTAATTATCTATTTATGATTTGAAAATTATAAATGAAGCTCTAATGTTGATTTTAGAATCTTAAGATCATAGCTTGGCCTATTGGATGTATTTAGGATTGTATAAATTTTTCGAGAATTTTTGGAATCGTAATTGGAATTATGGTGAATTTTCGAAGGTATCTACTAAGATATTTGATTTTTAGTAAATTGAGTATTTATAAAAAAAATATGATTTTTAGTTTGATAGATTTTCCTATTTATAAGTAATATATAAAATATTTTGGGGAACTTTTCGGAGTAATATGTTATTTATTATGTATTTATAATAATTTCTTGAATAAAAATGATATATTATAAAATATAAAAATATATAATTATATTATTAAATAATAATATAATAATATAATAATATAATAATATATAAGCCAAAATGACACATTGGCATGTCATTTTGACCCGGGATGGTCAAAACGACAACCCATCTCATCGTTTTGAAGCTCGAGAGGGTATCTCCCGAGCTATATCGTTCCATCTTGGAACGATGTCGTTTTGCAAGGAAGAAAAATGACGCCGTTTTGCCTTTGGATCCCTAACATTCCTGCACCGACTGGAGGCCAGCCGAGGGTAAAATCGATTTTATTGAAAATTGGTATTCACTTGTTTTGAGCCACTCATTGCTTGAGGCTCGGGCAATGTTTGGCATGCCTTGTGTGTGACACATGTAGGTTCAGAGATAGAGTCGGGTGTAAGTCTGGCAGCACCAGGCGATGCCATGTGGTGCATCCTGATTGGCTGAAATTAAATAAATTTCGGAAAAATTAGAAAATAGCCAGAAAATAAATAAAATTTGGAAAAAAATTAAAAAATTAAAAAATTATCACTACACCATATATGGCCTAATGCAACAGTATTATTGTTACATTTTAATTTATGTAGCATAAGATTAGTTTAAGGCAACATATTTTTTTTTGTTGTATTAAAGTGTGATTTTATGCAACATTTAAATAAAATCGTAATATATATCAGTTTTTGTAACAAAATTTTTGTTACATCTTAATTTATGTAGCATAAGGTTAGTTTAAGATAACATATTTTTTTCCGTTGTATTAAAGTGTGACTTTATGCAACAATTAAATAAAATTGTTGCATAAGATTAGTTTAAGGCAACATATTTTTTTCTGTTGTATTAAAGCGTGACTTTATGCAACAATTAAATAAAATTATAGCATAAGATTAGTTTAAGACAACATATTTTTTTTTTTTGTATTAAAGTGTGAATTTATGTAAGAATTAAATAAAATAGTAGTATATATCAAATTTTGTAACAAAATTTTTATTACATCTTAATTATGTCACATAATATTAATTTAAGATAACAATATGTTTTGTGTTGTTATAGCTTACTATTTATACAACAGTTAAATAAAATAATTTTATATTAATATTTATTAATTATAAATTTTAAAAATAAAATTTTCTAAATCAAAAGTAAAAAAAAACAGACTAATATTTTCCATGCCGTCCTAAATTTTTATTTGCGTTTTTCTTCCTTTCTTCTTCGGTCTATGGGATATAAATAATGATTCAAAAATCTGAGTTAATCCTGGCCGTCGATTGGTGTCTTTCTAAGATTAGGGTTTTAGTACTTAAATCTTGTGGCCACTGCGTCAATAGTTTTTCTCACCAAGCTCTGCTACTGCTCTGTCGAGAGTCACCCCAATGGTAACTCCTTTCCGTCTCCCTCTCTTTGTGTGTGGTTTAGTTCGCTTGTTCTTT
The DNA here is from genome assembly GCA_019739055.1 of Passiflora organensis. Taxonomy (NCBI): domain Eukaryota; kingdom Viridiplantae; phylum Streptophyta; class Magnoliopsida; order Malpighiales; family Passifloraceae; genus Passiflora; species Passiflora organensis. The sequence continues at coordinate 27,682,294 of JAEPBF010000087.1, read as the reverse complement.
AGGAAGCTCATTGTCGATCGTGGTTTTGAGTTGATTAACGTTTTGTGCTTTGTGCCGTGATTTTCTTTTTCTGTTTTCTTTTTTTAATTGCCATGCCTAATCGAAAGGGAACTGTTTGATATAGTGATATATAATATCCTGATTGATGGAATGTGCAATTCAGGAAAACTTAAAGATGCAAGGGAACTGTTTTCCTCTTTGTCTCTCCAAGGTTTGCAGCCAAATCCACGAACATATGGTTTACTGATGAATGGGCTGTGCAAAGAAGGATTTCATGATGAAGCATATGAGGTTTTCAAAAAATTGGAAATGGATGGATGCTTACAAGACACTTGCTGCTACTATACTGATATTCTAGGATTCCTCCAACACAGGGATGCATCAAGTGCGAGGTGATTACCAAATAGAGTTGGTGATGCATATATTATCTAATGATGGTAATATCCATTTTCGAATCGACTAGTTCTGGAAGGAGATGATGAAGGTGCAAGGAAATTGAATTTTGCAGTGTAGATGTTGCTTCGATAAGCCCTGTGTATTCTAACCTGCTCTGTTCATGTTGTAAGTATTGCTCTCTTTTCCAATTATTTTACTTTACATGACAATTGATTGCTATCATTATTTAGAATTAGGGAATTAGCACTGGAATTACACTCTTATAAATACAGTTGCACCCAACTTGAAATTTCATCCATTTAGGGTGATGAATCCACACTTGAAAGTAGCTTATCTATGTTTGACCCTCCTATTTTTACTTCTAAATGAATGCTGTACTTGTGGATATAATCTCACTCCCCAAAGTCAGTTTAATTTATTGTACTTGGTGTGCTACTGGTAATTAGAGTGCACATCCATTGCCTATGATGTGTTAAAACCATAATGAACAATGCCGGACATGTTGCATCCTTCTCTATGCTTCCTATAGGGAATATCTCATAATTTTGTTAGAACATACTATTGTTTAATGCTATTACACGTTGTTAGCTTCTTGAATATGTTTTTCTTTAATCTGATAGCAATATGTTGCATTAAATGGTAATAATAACGAGGCTATCGGAAAATGTAAATCGCTTTGCTCTGCAAATCACTCGAAAGATTAAAGCGAATATATGCTGCAAAATAACAGATACAGCTCGTGTATTAACTTTAGTTTATGGCCATTGAAATAGCTGGTGACTATGGAAGTTTAAATATTTAATTATTATATATTAATTTTGAATATAATTTTTATATTAATATTAATAATTTGTTACAAAATATAATTGTACATTATAATAGAAAATTGTTGCTTAAACAAAACCAAAATAGTATTGCGTAATATAAAATAATGTTACTTAAAAGAAAATAAAAAATTGTTGCATCATATAATAATATTGTTGTTTAAACTAAAGTAGAAAGTGTAGCATAATATTAAAAGGTTGTTACTTAAACTAAAGAAAATAGTGTAACATAATATTAAAAAATTGTTATTTAAGCTAAAGTAAAAGGTGTAGCATAATATAAAAAAATTGTTGCTTAAATAAAAATCGAAACTGTTGCCTATTATAAATTAATTGTTGCTTAAATAAAATAAAATACTGTTGTAAAAAAATAAAAAAACTGTTACCTAAAATTTTAAAAATTTGTTACTTTTAAGTAAAAACTATTGTTGTATTTGTTTTAAATTATTATGTTGCATTAGGTATTTATGTGCAACAAAATAAAAAATGTAATATTTTTAATGTAATACCGTTATATATTCTAAACTGCCACGGAAGCAGATGTGGCGGAAAAAAACTGTTGCATTAACTCTAATACAACAGTTTTTGATTATTATGCTACGAAATAGTATTGTTGCATAATGTCATATATGGTGTAGTGTATGGAAAAATTATAGAAAATACTAAATTTAATTTGGAGTCTAGTGATAGCAAATTTACATGGAATTGACTTAATTTGATGGGTCAATTAAATCGATCAGTTTTCGGGAAAAATCAAAAAAAATAAAAAAGTCACCCAATTGGGTCTCCGGTTGAAACATTTTGGTTTAAGGATTTAGGTGCATGATTTTATGTGATATTTTGTGATTGAGTTGAATTATTATGAATTCAAATATGATTGTGCATAGGTGGATACTATAGTAGTAGGGCCTTGAGGAAACGGGCTTGACGAGATATGTGGGTGTATCGAACTTCGGAAAACCCATGAGTGGACAAAATCTTCTTTCTTTTAATAAAATTTTGGCATGAATTGTAAAAAATATGATTAATATGAAGTAAATAACTGAAAATCGTATGTGTGTGCTAATGATGTGTTGTGTTAAGCATGATAAAAGATTAATGTGCATCGAATAATTTGTTACGTTATGAAATGCAAAAATGTGCATGTTTGCTATACTTGGACTATTGAAATGCATAAAATACAGTGGGCGCCTTTGGGAATCGACATCGACATATGGAATACACCAAGTCCGCACAGGATAACCTATATAACCCTTGAGAGCTCTCCGGGTGTGGTAGCGTATTGTGGAGACATCTAATCACGAGGTATTAAGGTTGGAATGGGTTCTTATTTATTTTTTTATTAAATAATTAATCAGGATCCTACAGTGTGAGGATTTATTAGGTGGAGCTACATTACCTAACATCCTGACATCGTTAGTGGATCGAGCTAGGCATTAATTAGACATGGACTTGTCTATTGCATGCAATAATAAGATAAAATGAATGATAACGAGAATAGGGTGTCATTGACGAACTCCAGTCCTATCCCTAGCCCAGATAGACTCGAAGATATTACCAAGCCCAAATCATGGTCATGTGTACTCTAAAGAGTTATGCTTGCGGCATATTATATGGCTGTGATTGCCTATTCAATTGTGTGTGTTCTGAAAAGCTATCGCATGCTAGCTTGTTTAATTGCTAAGCCAGTAATTGCATGTGAAATGCTTGTTTGTTTTTTCTATCCTCTCACCTGGTAGGCTTCTGCCAGATTATTGGCACGTAATGCAGGAATAACGATTAGGAGCTCACTCCCAAGAAATATGAAGAAACGATGATGGAACAAGTGCGATCGAGGTAATTTTATGAGCATCATATTCATAGGGTTTCCCCTAGAATGTCTAAGTATGCTAGAGCCAATGTATTAAATTGATTCCTGGGTAGTATTGCTAAAGATTGTTCATTTCACGATGTCACCCTGACAACATCGTGTCATTTGATTAATTCCGTTGCATAATATGTCTATTAATTATTTCATTACCATCTCTATTTTATTTTTATACCACTAGCCTATAGGTTTATTATATACATTACTATGTGACATGACAGTGTATATAATGAACCTACAACAATTGTCGCATGGAATTTTTAGGTCCAGGAAAAATTTTCTTAGGGGCAAAGCATTGTTTGATTACTATTTTTAGAAACTAAAATATTTCATTTTTAATGCTACGCTACCTCTCCTTTATCATCCGTATGGGTGACATTTCTTATGATAGCAAAGTGTATTTTCTTTTCTTTAAAAATATTTTTTGTTATCAAGTAACCCTCTAAATAGTGTGTTTTCTTTCCTTTCGAAAACACAAGTGAGACATTAATCTGTATCTTATGATGTTTGTTAGTGTATTTTGAAATCTATAAACCCGACATTACATGATTTCTTAGGTCGGGCAATAGTTGTTTTGGAAATTTCCTCTTTGCTATAACTCACAATTCTATCCTGAACTTGAGATTGGTTATGCCTTTGGTGAAATGTGTTTCCTTTTCATGAAACCCAATTGAGGACTTAATTTATTCTCATGATCTTGATCATGTGTTGTTATGCATGTGCATTATGTTTCCCAGCAATGCCCTCTTATAGTTACCACTCGAGTAAGTGATAGCTTTACTCTTGGCTCTAAGACATTGGTTCATGTATGGTAATTTTCCTTATTAAAAAGGGATGACTGATTAAAATTTGTTTGGTAATGAATTCATTTGAGTAAGGGGAAACTATGAATATATGTATATAGTGCTAACTTTGGTTTCAAATTGAAAGTCCCGGGAGGAGCAAGAAAGATTGCTTGTCTAACCTATGGTAGTATATGTTCTTACTAACAGTTTGAGTACTAAAAGTACCTTGGATTAGGTATAGTTTATTAAAAATTTTAGACAACTGTAAATATCCTTACGAGTAGATATTCTCCTCGAGGCATAAATTAGTTTTGGGATTGACTTTAGCCTAACATACCTATAAGTAATAAGTTGCCTCATCGAAAACTAACTGGAACTGTATGAACTGCAATGGGATGAAGCCTATTACCGACTATTACATTGGTGAGATACTAACTCATAGAGCACTATGAACTGTTGGGCATAATTAGAAGAAAATGGATACTACTTACTATATTATTAGTATATTTTGTGTTTATAAGCACACAGAATGCATATTATAAAAATAATTGATCAATAATGCGGATAATGCACGAAGTGCATATCCTTATATTGTATAAGGAGTGTACGTATGATATCCTTATAATAATATCCTTATATTATTAGTGGACAGATGATATGATTTATCGTGCATGGAGTGTACATATGGTATTCAATGATATGGATATTGCTCTGAAAACCTTGTTAGGTGTAGCCTCTTCTAGGAATTATGAGCTTAAGTAATAGCTCTTAGAATTTTAGCTACTTGCTCAACTAATTACACCCGAACTTTAAGAATTGGGACATGTGTCCGAACCTGCTCGAGACTGATGCGTGTCCCAATCGGGACGTGGAACGTCTCGTCCGAGCCTGTATAACCCTATCTATGAACGCAAATGCGTAAGGAAGCATAGAAAACACATGAGATGATCCTAACTTGAGTAGTCACACATAGGACATTCAAAACCATACAACCGATTTATATTATAAAATAGAAAAGGGATTTTCCGATCAAACCGATGAGGCATAGACTCCCACTTGGATAGATGAATCAGTGGTAATGTCCTTTCCTTTGTTATGCAAACCTGAACCGACTAAACAAACACATCAAACAATTGAGAAAGAAACCAATAGAAATGATAATAAATAATGGAAAGGAAAGCTACAGACCCCTCTGGCTCCTCTCAGACATACATATACACATAGAGAAAATTGAGGTTCTTACCTTAGAGAATACAAACACAATCCTATACTAATGAATTAATAGCTAATGCGTGCAATAGAAAACCAATTGAATGGAAAAAAAAATGAGAATCAGAAATAAAACCAGAATATTTAATCGAAATAACAGAAGGAAACTAAAGGAGCTAATGATCCTTTATTGTTGTATGTGCATGATAAATTAAAAGAAGAGGGGAAGGCAGCGCACTGGAATAGGTTAGAAAGGCAATGCTCAAAACTGGAAAGAAAACGATTGGGGGTTTGTCTTTGAGGAAATAGGAAAGAAAATGACGGTTTATGGATTACTGATGGGAAAAGACAAGCTTATATAGCTCAAGTCCAAAACTTTAGTGAACCAGGCCAAAAACGAATGAACAGGCCCAAAAATAACTAAAACGACCCAAATACAACAAGCTGGTCTAAAGGCTAATGAAATGACTCTAAGGCCTATAGCTACTTAAAATGAGTCCAAAATATATATCGGGTCCAATAAGAGCAAAATGTTGATTTCTATTGTCTGACTTGGTCAACAAGTCAAACTTACAGGTGGACCAATCAAAACGCTACTGACTAGACAAGCACAAGGATGATTCCATAAGTCCATACTTATAATCTTAAGACCTCTCCCACTCTTTTCCAATATGGGAATGAATTCTCACACAATCAATATAATCATAAACTATTTTCTTAATTTGATTCTTAAGAAAAAAATAATACAAATAATCACATAAATTAATTATACAAAATAAATAGTGTTAGTTGTCAAGAAATAATTAAATTCAGTTAATTACTTTTAGATGCAAGTTCTAACATATAAAGACAAGACCATAAAGTCTTCTCACAAAACCATTCTAAAACAAGTTTTGAGCACATTTATGGTTTAGAATTAGTATTGTGAGTTTCATGGGTTTTTTAGAGTCGTTTTTGTATTAGAGTTACTTCGGTTTTACATCCTAGTATTTTATGAATGTGCGACATATTTAGATAATAAAATTGAATCATCTTGGAATTTGTGCATTCATATTTTAGTGGCATATTTTGAGATTAAGATGGTATTTGAGGTATTCAGGATTGTTTGAAGTGATATGAGGTTAGTAGACATACACTTATAGTTTTCACATTATTCAAAAAATAATTATTTTATTTATTTTTAAATTGGTTTGACCCACTGGTCCCTATTTTTCTTGATTTATCAAACTTAGAGACATTTTAAATATTTCGAGACACCCATTGAGTTAAAATCTCATATTTTCGATTCGGGAGCCTCTACATATAAAATTGAGATTTTTTTCTAAACAAACACATTCCCACTTCTCTCTCTCTCTCTCTCTCTCTCTTGTTATAATCTTTGGTTTAACTAAATCACTCATAACTCACACAAATTATTTAGTCATTCTTGTTGCTTATTACTCCTGGATTTATTCTCTACCTATTGGGAGTGATTTAAAGCCATCAAACACTCCATTCAGACGTATTTGAGGTAAAATCCAAAAATTAAGGGGATTAATTTTTTATTCTAATCTTCTAGAGGTATATTCTCTATAATGTAAGATTGCTAATGTATGAGTTTGATGGCTTTTATGGTGATTTGAGATGGAACCCAATGTGAGAGTTCATCTGTGGTTGATTTGGAGGATTCGATAATTTAGTTGTGTACTTGTCAATTGAATGTTTATATTGTGTTTTCTATGTTTAACGATTAGGTTGTGATGCTTGAGTTTGTATATAAATCTTTGATTTCAAATTGTGTAGGATTATATATGCGAACCCAAATCTGTTATAGAACCCTCACCATAGTATGATCTCGATTGGCCCGACCGGAGAACCAACTGAAATCATACTAGGCTTATTTAACTCTAAATCCCAAAACATCATTTAGTAAGACATAAATTTGCGCCTTTTTTAAAAAATTGAGCATGGTATAAATTCCAATTTTACCTGCGATGGACTTTTTAACATACAAAGTTGTATTAAGTCAGTGAAAGTCTTAGCACATACGAGTAAACATATTTAATTCAAAATTAACTAATGATGTCATTTCATTAATAATCTCAATCGTCCAAAATTGTATCTATGAGGTGCATCTATCGTATATTTTAAATCATTGCAACATATTACACTGGGATTGAATGTATATAAAAAAATATATATATCATGTGATACAATAGTCTAGCACCTATCAACTTACCAGATGCATCGCTCGAAGATCGACAAGTTACTCATCTAGTCCTGAAAAATATACACAATGGGGGTGAGATTCTAGAGACCTCTGTTAGAGTTATAGCGTTATATTCAGTGTAAGGCACCATCTTAAAAAGAAAGAGAGTGTGAGAATCCAATCTCACATTGGAAAGAAGTGGATGAGGTCTTGAGCTTATAAATGCGGACTTGTGGAATCATATGCAAGAATATATTTTTTGGGCTATGAGGAAAGAAACCCAACAACATTGCACCAATGATTCAATGCGCACACACCTGTGTCCAGGCCTATTGAGCCAAGGCATGACACCCAATCTAGATGGAATGAAGGCATAAAATAAAATATTTCAAATCAATTGTATACCAATACAATTAATACAAATATAATGCATCTATAGTGATCAACCAATAACAAGTATATGTGCAATATGCATGACTTATGTATTTCAGATCCAACATGTAAGAACATATAGCACAATCATCAATATCTATCCTAATAGGTCTATCACAAATCCAAGTATACAATGAACTCGAATAATTACATTACAAAGTGGGGATTTAATCCAAAAACCTATCAGGGTAGACCACAAATACTTAAAAAGAATCATGGCAGCTGGAACCCTAAAAGACCACTAGTGAGGAACATGAAATTAAACATACAATTCCCTGTTCCCATTAGTGTTGTCCACAGTTAGAGCCTAGAGGTGATTACCAGTATACCTGCTTACTATATTAACCAAATCACAAGTTTATGCATCATTCAAGTATAAGAAGACTTTCCTAAACATCCTAAGGTACATGTGCTGTCCTCTCTCTAATTAGAGACCCCACACATAACCTAAACTTGGCCAAGATAATCGTCAACGAAAACAAGAGCATTCATCAATGCCATAATGCACCACACTTTGGCACAATTCAACACAATTAATTATATACATTCATTCATGTCAAAACCATTTATGAAACATGTATGAGTATGCATACTGCAAAATCTTCGAGTTCCCTTATTATCCTAAAGTCTTTGATTACAACTTAATCAACAATGAGTGTAAGACGGGTAGGGTATTGGCCAATTATTTCTAGGAGTGTTTTGGTTATTAGTTAAGGGGCATGGTTGATTTCAAAGGAGAGTAACCGATTACTGTTCATAAGGAATTGATAACTTGTCAAAAGATAATAATTCAAATTCAAGGTGAAGTAATCAATTAATCCCTTGAGTAATTGATTACTAGCCAAGGAGAAAATTTCCAATTTATGGTTAAGCAATCAATCTCTCTCGTGAGTAATTGATTACTGACTGAAAGGTATAGATTTAGGTTTAAGGCCGAGTACTCAATTACTGGTCAAGATAATTGATTATTCGACAAAGGGAAAGACTTATAACCTATAGTAAGTAACCAATTACTATACCATTTTGGAAATCTCACATTCAGATTTTTCACTCTTCTTTAATACGGGTAGGTTTCACTCACACCCTGACACTCTCCACTTACTTTTTACACTTTTGAAAAAGAAATCTAAACATCAACAAGAATATATTTAGGTCAAACAAAACATCATTGTCACAGCCTAGACCCCACCCAGTGGGCCCCGATATAGATGTACATATATGTGATCATATTTGCAATGCTCAGCTGAACTTCTGTCTACATAGCCTAAAAGATATTTCTTGTTATAAATGATCTTCTCATCACACAATACATATAAGCTCAATACCTCCCTCACTCATTTTCGATGTGGGATTGAGTTTGACACACACACTACATGCTAAGTCTCACAATCTATCCTCCTTATAGACCTTATATTCTCACGAGGGGAGCTCACATCTCTACAAGTAGGCCCAAACTTATGGATCCAAAGTCAAATTCACACTTAGACCTGGGCCTATATAAAAGTGGGAGCGAGATCGACTCCGCAACCTATGAGGACTCGCTCTAGGTAAATAGGACCCTCACCGTCGTGTAGTCTCGATCGACCCAACACGTAAATCAATCGAAACCACACAAGGGTCACGTTAACTTTTTCAAAACAAAACCCCAAAATGCATACCAATTTGAATTTTTATTTCAAATGGAGCATGACATGTCATAAAGCATACCTGACATAAAATAGTCACGGAGTATGCACACACCTACAGCGGAAGACTTTAAATCACATACAATAGGTCACACGACCCCAAACATGCTACGTAAAAGTCCATACTAATAAGCCAATATGAATCCACAAGAAAAGTGCCAAGGCACGCATCTCATAACATAACAGGAATTTTCATAACATGCGTATAAAGTATGAAATCTAGAAAACAGGCCCACAATGGGTCCATAACAACAACTATAATCTAATACAAATATGTATGTCGATAAAGTGTAAAAATGCCAAAAACATAAAATATGCCAAGCTCATCTCCGGGAAAACTTGACCTCAAGGACAATCGGCTACGACGAACGAACTAGCTCTGAAAAGATTAACAAGAGGGGAGTTGTGATCAAAAGAACTAAATAGAAGTTACAGTGTCATAAGCATATCCAGTGGAACAGAGGCATATGAAAAACTAATTATAAAACAGTTACTTTTAAACATCATATTCATCCATGCATACTAAACATGCACTCAAGTGTTTCACAAGCAAGTTTGCAAAATGCATGTTTTGTAAAATACTGTGCAATAAAGACCAGCCCAATGGGTTTTATAAACTCACAACACAACACACCGCATCGTCATACGGGCTACTATGCCCCAAAAATCTATCGAGGTGGATTATAAATTTTTTTTGGAATCCCTCGCGCTAAGGGAAACCGAAAGCCCATTAGTAGTTAATTTTTTGTTTAAAAATACGTATGTCCCCTACTGCCAATGTTATCTGAAACTGAGTGGAGAAATCACACTATCACCAATCACAATTCATAAAAATATATATATATACACATAGTCTGCTAAGCCACAGCAAACATCAAGCACACAAACATAGTCCATCCATACAACACTCATAGGTCAGCAATACTCCTCTCAGCTGATATTCTATGTACTTACCATATTTGGCCAAACAATATTCGTCAATTCCAAGTTATTCCTAAGAACACATATATATAGTTTTTACTTGAAAATAAAAAAATGCATGCAATGCAAGCAATCACCAAGAAGGGCAGTCATATGAGATTGATTAGGGTATAATTATATGTTTGCTTGGTGTAGGATAGGTTTAGGGTAGGATTGAGTGGGTGTATGGAATAAAAAAAAAGAGGGGGCGGGGTGGTGTGTACACGGGCGTGTACCCCTTCCAGACGAGGTACGCACCCCGAAACTTACTCGAGACACTCCCTAAACTCGTTCGAACCCTTAGGAAGCTTTATCATGGTTTCTCGATAATGAAAAACACCTCACAAACCACAAAAATTCAATTTAAAAGGGTCCAACACACTCAACCTCATGGGTATAAATGCAAGTCAATGACATGGCTTCAAATAATAGATCATATGCTCAATTATCATGCATAAATACATAACCACATGCTTAGGAGTTCAAACATATAGATTATGCACGCAAAACATGGCAAGAAAGTCTATATAGCTAATATGCATGTCAAACACATCATGCATAAGGCCTCTATTCAAAACCATGCAATTATCGAATTTTAATTCAAAAACACAAAATGATTTCCTTATAAACAAATAAAATATAAACTTCCACCTTTTGTCGCATAGAAAATACAGCGGCAATACCTTTGCCCTTATCGACCACTCCAGTACGATCTAAAAACACAAACCGAATCAAAATGCACATAAGCATCAAAATCGATAAAAATGACAAAACGACTTGAAACTGAAAACGAACCCTAAGAGCCCAACAACACTCACGCTAACACACATATCATTCTAACAACACACTCTCAGCTTGAAAATCCAAAAATCTAACCATCGGTCGAAACGCCCAAGCCACTCACGGCTCCAAATCAATGCCCAAGCTCACTCGATCACACAATTGGGTTTCTCAGCCCACAAAAATAGTCCATAACTCATAAATCAACTAATCCAAGCATCATAAACACTATGAATCACCAATTCAATCAAAAACTCAAAACATTCAAAATTACCGAAAATACCATCGACACCCATAATGCATACACACAGATCAAGGAGTATTTTTGAAAGATTAAAACCACCAAACCAGTTTAGAAACATCGACAGTAAACTATCGGAATAAAAAATTGACAACAGAAATGAAGATTTAGGACATTGACCATTAAATCCCTAAAAAGTACCCTAATATGAAGAACGACCAGATTATGTCTCATCGATCGGCACTAATAGTGGAAATCAATCTGGGAATCTTAAGAAAGTTCTTAAAGATGAAGCTCGATGGTTTTCGTCACAGGATAATCGACAAAATTCGAACAGTGTATTAGGATGGAGAACGGGAGAGAGAATGAAGGTTGCAGGTGTTTTCCAATAGTTATAAAATTTTAAGTGTTGGGTATTTATACCCCGAGCTCAAAATTTTAGAAAATACCCGAACAAAATGTTTTAAAAGCCCGATATATCCCAAGTGGGCCAAAATGTTTGAAAACCAATAAATCTAAAAAATGAGCTAAAATAATTAATTGGGCTAAAAAATGAGTAGTTGGGCTTGGAAAATAACTAACGGGTCCAAAACAGGTTTTTCAGCTCAAAATCCACAGCCACTCAAAACTGGCAAAATTGATTTCCACTGATTCAAACCTCAATGCTCGATCTAGACCCCTCGCTAGGACCCCTAGATGCACACCTAGGCTTCTATGACTGTGTCCACCCTAAAGGTCAACTCTCGGTCAAATAATCAACTCTCGCTGAATGGTCTCGCTAACTAGGGACTTGGAGGGACGAGATCTTACACAACCACTTGTCACAGTTCAAGCCAGCTAGGTAGGCCTGAACCTCGACCTAGTGAACCAGGGCATGGATGTGCACATGTGAGATCACATCTACAATACTTAGTTGGCTTTTTTCCACATGGTCCAAAATATATATCTTAGTATAAATGATTTAATCACACAACATATATAAACCCAAGACCTCCCCCACTTCTTTCTGATGTGGAATTAGGTCTGACACACATACTACAGACTAACTCTCACAGTCATCCACACAATCCTCCTCAACATTCAATCAATCCTTTAAGGTAAAACTCACATATATTTCAAACACATCCATATGAATCCATCCATGTACACAAGCATAAGAATACCAAAGAATCAACATGCATCAACATGGTTTACACTCACAATGCCTAATATACTTGCAAATTATTTAGTACATTCGTCACATTGATAACAATAACCATTCCATATTAGTTACTAGAAAAATAATATATTTCCTATCATAAGTATGAAATTGAAACTCCCACCTCGTAACACACAATATTCTCTGACGCTACTCCATTACCCCCATTGCCCTTGATGTCAACTACACCACAACCTATACATATAACACACCTATAAGCTAAGGATAATAGAAATGCAAGCAACCTAAAACAACACCAAAAACCTATGCCTAGACACAATCTAAACCTCTCCAAGGACTCAAACATCCTCTCTAATAGCTCCCCAACACAACTAAAGAGGATTTACAATTATTCCTCTCCAAAGCTCTACAATGACTCAAGCCACTCAAAGGGATAATATCAATCCAACATATTCCCAAACAAAAGCAAACAATAAAAATCATGAGAAATAGAAAACTCACCAAATTTTCAATTGTGTAACCGGTTTCTCCTTGATTTGAAGCTGAACGATTCGATTTCGTGGTATAAAATTGGGGAGAAAATGTCTATAAATATTTTGGGAGTAAAGCTCAAAGTAAGAGATTCAAGAAAAAAACAAGAAATCAAAATGGGTCTCATGGGCATGTGAGAGGGGGTGACTACACAATTGGAGATCCAAAGAGGTGTGAATACTACTAATGTATAGACTGCTCGATCTCCCACATCTACATCTCAAATCTATCATTACGCCACATAGTTCTAACCATTGGTACTATATAACTACACAACTGTCTCACTGTTGAATTGACGAAGGAAACTTGTGAGGATCCACTCCCGGTAATTGGGACCCTAACCGCCATGTAGCCCCGATTGACCCAACACGTAGATCAATCGAGACCACACAAGGCTCACATAAAACCTTTCAAAATCAATAACCCAAAAATGCATACCAATTTGAATTTTTATTTCAAAAGGAGCATAACACGTTATATAATATACCCAACATAAAATAATCAATGGAGTACACAAACACATACAACGGAAGTCTTAAATCACATACAATAGGCCATACAGCCCCAAACATACAACACATTGAGTCGACACAAGCCCATATGGATCCACAAAAAGTGTCCAGGGCACACATTCATAACATAAACAAGAATTCGATTAATACATGCATATCCAAAATCAATATCTGAACATCAAACCCACAATGGGTCTAAAACAAACAACATAGTCCATATTAAGTCATGTATAACACAAGAGCATGAAGATGGTAAAATATAAATATGACGAGCCTCCAAAAGGTGCAAGTGAAATAGTCCAACCCTAAGACCAACATCGGGAACTCAACCTCAAGATGGACAGCTACAAGCACACGAACTAGCCATGAAAAGATCAACAAGAGGGGGCGAGATCAAAAGACTTTAGTGGGAGTTACAGAGTCAAAAGTATATCCAATGGAATAGAGACATACGTAAAACATGATTATAAAATAGTTGATTTAAATATAATTATAGTCCATGCATTGTAATCATGCACTCAAGGAATTTCATGAACAATAAAACCTAATGCCTAAACTGTAAAACACAAAGCAAACGGTACATCCCAATAGGTTTCATAATTTCACAGTACTCATCAATGTCACACGGGCTACTATACCCCAAAAACCTATCGGGGCGAATCACAAACCACCCTTAAGTCACCATCGCTAAAAGGTAACTGAGAGCCCACTGACAGTTAAATTTCCACTTTAAAAATATGTATAAACCCCCTACTACTAGTGTTATCCGAAATCGAGTGGAGAAAACACAATATCACACTCAATAACCATTCTGTACATACACATATACATATAGCTTGCTAAGTCATGGAAAATTCAAGCAGCCTAGTAAGTTATAGCAAACTTGAGCATAAACACAAAATCCATCCATACAACAATAATAGTATTCTGTATACCTACTACGCAATGGCCAACCGAAATCGTCAATTCTATGTTAAATCTAGGAAAACACTTTTATCGTAACTTTATAAAAACTGAAATACATGTAAAGAACAAGTATGCATCCTCACTATTGGTTCCCACAACAATAGGGCATGTTTCTCAAGGCCTCTCGACACTCATATATGTATAAAAAAGGTTATACTCATCATTGGGCTTCACTCGGAATAAAACTGAGCTATTTTATGAAATTTGATCTGATTGATCAGTCCATGTATCTCGACCGACCATCCGGTGTGCTCTCGGCAGGATTTCATAAATTCACCGACCGGTTGGTGGGATCTCAGCAGGGTGTTTAATCAGGTCATTTTTCTAGAATTCTCATGGGCTTTCACTCAAATTTTGGAGTCTAATCTCACCCAAAATGAACCCTCTCAACACACCCAATACCAACACACAATATGCCCACCAACCAAGGTCTCAAATCCAAGAATACACTCTCCAAACAAAGGTACAATTGCTCACTAACCAACAATGCATTAATCACATACAGCATATGCACAAGTGATGCCAAGAACAGTTGATGCATAAATCACATGGTAAACACACAATGAACCTAACATGATCATTATTCACCATGCATGTATAACCTCTATTAAAAAACAAACATTTGATCATATTTTAATATAACAAAAAAAGAGTATTTCCGTTTAAACGAAAAAAATATAAACTCCCACCTCTTGTCGTGCAGATGACTCAATGACAATATGCTTGCCCTTATCAACAACTTCAACACCACCTAATACACACAAACACAAGGCTAAGCACGAAATCGAAACAACAAAAAGGAAACGACAAAACTGGAAATAACCTAAAGATCTCCAAAACTCACAACCTAACACACAACTCACACTACAGCTCATCAACCTACAAACCCAGAAATTCAACCAAGAGGATGAACCATCCTCTCCTCAAGCATGCCACTCATGGCTCATCATCAATCTCCCAACCCAACCAACAATATAATTGGATTCTTCAACCCACAACCATCTTCCACAATCCACAACCAATCAATCATAAGCAAGGAACTCAACCAAATCCATCAATTCCAGCAAACTCACCAAACCATATTTCTACCAAAAATGCCATCGAAAACTTTAAAAAATCACCCATGAATCAAATAATGTTTTCAGGCAATCCAAACCATTATACTATCTTAGAAACATCAAAAGCAACCTAAAGAAACTAACAATCGACCAAAGAAACCAGAAATTGAGTCACTTACCAATAAAATCCCAAAATGGGAAAAATCAACTCTTCAAGCCAAATCTATCAATGAAAATCGATTACAGGAGGTTAAGAATGCGTTTGGTATCGATGCCCAATGGATTTCTTTGAATAAAAATTGAAAGGAAAGAAAATGGGTTCTTGTGGGAGGGAGAAGAGGAAATGATGTGAGGGAGAAGAGAGAAAGACAGGGGTTTCAGGCTTCCAACACTTAGAAAATTTTCTAAGTGTTGGATTGGACTTGCTCTTTTATATTTCAGGCCCAAAATCCTATGAAAACTCGAAATAAAACTGTTTAAGGCCCGATAAACCCCAAATGGGCCCTAGAAATGTTTAAAACCATAAAACATAAAAAATAGGCTTCGAATGTATAATTGACCTCAAGAAATAATAAATGGATTCAAAATGAGTTGACTGACCCAAAAGCTCATGGTCGCTCAAAATTGATCCAGAACCGGCCTTAATCGATTTCCACTGACTCAAACCTTGATACTTGACTTAAAACAGTCACTAGACATCTAGACACACACCTAGGTTTTCTATTACTATGTCCAACCTAAAATCAACGCTAGGGTCAATGATCAACTCTCTCAAATCAAAAGTCAAATCAGACAGAATAGAGTAGAATAGAGTTCTCTCGCTGCACGGTCTAATTGACTAGGCACGTCTCACATCCTCCCCTCCTTACAAGAATCCCCAATAAAATTATTAATTTTACAACTATAACCCCAATAATTTTACCTATCAAATAGGGATGAACGAATCCCACCTGTAACACATCCTTGAACAGTTATTCCGTAAGTAAACTTTTTTGAATTTATTTTTGTTCTTTATATTCTCTATCCTTCAATCTTATGATACAGATAAAGATATTCTGATAGTGTGCATAAATAAAAATATGTTTATAAAAAGAAGCATATATACTAAGATTTTTGTAGAATTCTAATTATTAGATAGTGTGCATAAATCTAAAGCTGCACCTTATCATCAAAGCAACTCAAGGTCAACCTCATCACCCGAAGACAACTTCTATTTGTGCAAATTAAAAGCCATGAGGCATGGAAAAGAATAGAACAAATATCTCAAGACGGTAGCATTGGCCGACTGCATTTCGCTGGACACAGCAGCTGGAAATGCCACACAACAAATAGAACACAAGCTGTCTTGCTAAAGTTTTGAAGGAGAAGGAAGCGGGAAACTGCCATGCCCGATCAAATACTAGATCAACTTAAGTTTGTCTCAGAATCGACCTTCTTGCGCATGACAACTCAAGACTACCTTTTCACGATAACTATCAAGTTGTGTCAAATTATTTCGTTTTCTATAGCAAGGCCGATTCAGACCAAACCCTCCATGATGCATGCCAGCCAAATTAATTTCGGAAAAACATAAACACTCTAGCATCCTTCTCACAGTATGAATGCGTATGTTCATAATTTAATTTTGCTCTAGGGATCACCAGACTTGCGAGCTTTCAGCAGCCCTAGATGCACCGTTTCAAAATGTGAAAATCTTTAAAACAGGGCCACCAAAACTATTTCTAGGTTCCAGAGAGATAAATAGCACATGCTAATGTATGACCTCCCGGAACATTAACGAATGGGAATAGAATTCTCAGTACTTTCTTCCCTTCTGCATGAATGCTAGACGGCGTACACCCAAAAGAAATAGCTACTTGTTATACAAGCAAAAAAAAGGAAAAAGAAATTTTCTAGTAAAGAAATCAGCATCAAAATTTCCAAAGTTCTAGAGAAAGCAAGGGCAGCATAATAGTATCTTATGAAAGCAAAATTCTTGCACCATGACATGACTGATTGCATAATAATAGACAACTCAATACACAAAATTATTGGTCCTCACAAGCAAATAAAAACCATATGCAACTAACATCTAAGTCATGCCAGAACAAACAGCTCGAGATTTGCAACAAACTTTCTTTCATTAGTTCAACGTAAGCAACCTCCAATCCCTGGGACAGTATGTTCCATAACACAATTGCCAAGATAATACCATGGAGTATTCTTTACCAAATGGAAGCTCGTTTAAAATACTTGCTGTATTATGGATGTTACAAGTTATGTAAGTGCTGGTGTAGTATGAGTTCGCCAGTATGAATTAAGTGGCTCATAGAAGAATTGAAAATGATCGCAGAAACAGTGTGGACCAATTGATCACTGCAATAAGGGATAATTATACTCCAAGTTAATCATTATCTAAGGCCTTTAAAAATAGAAAACTTAATCAAGTTCAAAATGCCAAAAGGAACAGTAATTTTCTTCACAACCAATTGAACAAATAGCCTAAGACAATCAGATACTTAAAATACCACAGCATGTTCTCATGCACCAACCATGAACAATAAGCAGCTCATTCTGCAATTATGAGTTAAGAACGATACTCAAGTAGTGCACCTGAATACTTGCACACAGCTTCTACAAGCGCAATAAAGGTAAATGCAGACATAAAGAATGCAACAAAGGTCTTTAGCTAAACCTAGGGATAAGAGAACTCTGTATAAAAATTGGTTTCATCAGGTCAGATCTGTGAAGAAAGGATTCTCAAGAGGAGAATTTCATACATACAAAAAATAAGCAACAAGAAAAATAGCAACAATAAATCTCGAAACTGAAAGCTATGAGCAAACATTTGCATGGAACAAACTAATACAAATTAGATAGGTACAAATCCAACAGAAAACAACTTCCACATTACTACAGGACATATTATCATTATTCCAGTCAAGGCATGGTGTGCTCAAGCTTATAAATACTCATTGCATCTAGCTCAATATACTTAATCAAAACCGTTACTCAAGTATATGCTATCAAAGCTCCCGAAGATGAGAACACATACGACAGTACGGTAAGAAACCTGGATGAAATCTCCTTGATCCATTTATCCACGCAGATTTTTGCAATCCAAGCGAGGGCATTATCCTCATTTTCCATATCATTCACATGGTCATGTCGCAAATGCCTCACTGCCCTGTGCGCAGTAGAGGCGACATAATTAGTGTTGAGCCCATTCGATCTGCTTAATATCAATCCCTTCTTTCACCATTTCATAAAGCGGGCTCATCTCCCGTAATTTCTCAACCTGATGCACTGTAAGCTCAACTGCCCTATCAATCTCTTCTTCTGTGGTAAACCTTCCTATCCCAAACCGAATGGACGTATGTGCCATGTCTTCATCCACCCCCAATGCTCTCAACACATATGAGGGCTCCAAACTGGCACTTGTACAGGCACTCCCACTCGACACGGCCACATCCTTCAACCCCATTAACAAGCTCTCCCCTTCCACATATGCAAACGAAATATTCAAATTTCCCACATACCGCCTTTCCACACTCCCATTGACCACCACGCCATCCAGCTTCGCACGAATTCCATCAAGCAACCTCTGCTGCAGAGCCTTGATCCTCTGCTCATCGTACTCCATCTCCTTTTTAGCCAAGTCACACGCAGCGCCCATCCCCACCACTAATGGAGTAGGCACCGTTCCGCTCCTAATTCCCCTCTCCTGCCCGCCACCGTTCATCTGAGGTTCAACCCGAATCCGTGGTCTCCTTCGCATATACAATGCCCCGATACCTTTCGGGCCATATATCTTATGCCCGCTCAAGGACATCAAACTAACATTCCACTTCTCCACATCAATGGGAATCTTTCCCAGAGCTTGCGCCGCATCAGTATGGAACGGAACTTTGAACTCCTTACATATCTGCCCAATTTCCTCCACGGGCTGAATCACTCCAATTTCGTTATTGACCGCCATTACTGAAACGAGCCCAGTATCTGGCCTAATAGCTGCCTTTAACTTCTCCAAATCCACAATCCCGTCCGACCCGACGGGTAGGTAGGTAACCTCAAAGCCTTCCTGCTGGAGATGCCGGCAAGAGTCCAGTACGCACTTGTGCTCCGTCTGCGTCGTGATGACGTGACGTTTCTTCTCCTTGTAGAACTTCATAACGCCCTTGATCGAAATATTATTGGATTCGGTGGCTCCAGAGGTGAAGACGATCTCCTTCGGTGATGCCCCGATTAGGTCAGCGACTTGAGCGCGTGCGGTCTCGACGGCCTGATCGGATTCCCAGCCGTAGAGATGGGTGCGGGAGTGAGGGTTACCGTAGCGCGCCATGTAGTAAGGGAGCATAGCATCAAGTACCCTGGGGTCCACCGGAGAGGTAGCTTGCATGTCTAGGTACATCGGTCGAGTGGAGATTTTAACTCCTTTCATTACTACGGCTTCATCTTCGGGTGGGTTTATGGTGGCTGCCGCAGCGGTGGATAGGCTACGGGTAGAAGACTTAGCGAGGGAGCGGCGGAGAGCAGAAACTAGAAGTTTCGAGGCCATGTTGCTACACTGAGAGGGAATCGCTGCGTATTGCGTCCGCCTACTGTTTGGGTAACAGAATTATAGGCTCTTATTATTGAAAATGCGAATTATATTCCTTATATATTTTTTAGGCAATATAGCTTTCAAGTATAGGTAATAACGACATTAATATATATCTATATATATTTTTACAACTTGCAAGCATCAGAACACGTGAAAATTCCAAGTGTATAGGACTATTGCATTTGGATAGTAATTAATATAGGTTGATGGTTATAAATTTAAGCATCAGATAAATTCATGAATGATTTGATTTATTATTTTTTATTAAAAGGAATAGTCATTATAAATATCTGTTAATTTTAATAAAAACTATACATATCATAATATCATATTTATTGTTCTTTTATTTTGGGCGGTTTTCTCAAATTTCATTTTCATGTGAGGTTTATTATTATATACTCTTTATATTAATAGCTTTCAAAAAAACATTACGGAGGATGTTTTAGTGACGTTCCAAAAAGTGAATTCTTGATGACGTCCTAAAAACTAACTTTAAATATTTATTTATATTGTTAATCTCAGTAATAATATAAATATTATTAAATAAAGCATTAAGAAAATGAGATTAATTAAGGATTATTAATAAATATTTTGCAAAATTTTTAAAAAATTTTAAATATTTTGTAACAAAATATTTATTATTTATATTCTCTCACTTAAGAGTTTTCGCATTTGATTACATAACATAATACATAAATCATGGCGTTATTTTTTTTAATATCCAAATAGTATCTTCTATGTATTACAATGTATATTATATCTTCTCTTGTTAATCCATATTACTTTATAAATAAATTTAATATTTATTCTAGATCCAAATTTTAATAATATTTTTCCAACGAATATGTACACAAATCAATAAGAAATATCAAACTGTATAGAGTTTCAATAACAAATTTTCGTTTAATATAAAGATTAGAAAATAGATTTATGCCACATAATGACCACATGTTCATTGAATTCTAATAGTGGCATGTCCTAAGTTAAAGTATCAACTAACATTAGCTCTTTGTCAATATATTCAATGCCCACTTTATTTTCTTTGACATGTTTTCTTATGATCAAGTATTTATGTCAATATGCTTGCCTTGATTTTTATTTTTTATTATTTTTAGTTATATAAATGGCAATTAAATTGTCACAATATCCTTAATGACTTAGATATAATATCCACAAGTCTAAGCCTATCGATGAAACTCTTTAATCATACTCCATGTAAGGTGGCCTCAAAATATGAAAGAAACTCAGCTTCCATAGTGGATATAACAATCAATGTTTTCTTGATACTTTTTCAAATTATTGCTCCATTGGAAAATATGAAAATATAACCTAATGTTAATTTTTGTGAATCGACACAGCCAGCAAAATATGAATTAGAATAGTCAATTACTTCCAAGTTGTTTGATGGTTTATACATAAGCATATAGTCCTTTGTCTTTTAAAGATATCTGAGCAGCTTTCAAGGGCGGCGAAAACTTATCACCGTCTCTAATAGAAAAATAAAATAATAATTAAATATTATATTTCATATTTTTCGAAGGAGCTATATTAGAAGCGGTGGTAAGTTTCAAACTTACTACCACTGCTTCTCCTGAAAGCTGCCCGAAGATATCTTAGTACCTTCTTTGCAATTCTTCAGTGGTTAATTCTTGGATTAGATTTATATCTTCCTAGCATCCCAACTGTAAATGCAATATTAGGTCTAGTACAGACCTGACTATATATTAAATTTCCAACAATTGAAGAATAGAGAATGTCTTTCATTCGATCCTCAAAGCTATTCTTTGGACATCGGTTTAAGTTAAATTTATCACCCTTCATGATAGGAGCAATACTTGGTGAACAATTTTTCATCTGAAAATTTTGTAAGGTTTTATTAATTTAGGTTTCTTGGGATAGACCTAAGAACATATTATGCATTGCTTATATCTTTCATATCAAAATTCTTAAATAGAAATTGTTTCACCTCATAAAGCATATCTTGGTCATTTGTTGCAAACAAAATGTCATCCACATAAAAAATCAGGAAACAAATTCTACTCCCACTTAGTTTTTTATATATACAAGTATCCATGATGTTCTTAATAAAACCAAATGAAGAGATGACATCATGGAATTTCAAATACCATTGACGGGAGGCCTATTTTAATCTATAAATTGATTTATTTAACTTGTATACCAATTTCTCACCATCACTTAAAGAAAAATCTTCAGGTTGTTTCATGTATATATCTTCCTATAGATCATTATTCAAAATGGTACTTCAAATACCATTGACGGGAGGCCAATTTTAATCTATAAATTGATTTATTTAACTTGTATACCAATTTCTCATCATAACTTAATGAAAATTCTTCAGGTTATTTCATGTATATGTCTTCCTATAGATCACTATTCAAAAAGGTTGTTTTCATATTCATTTGTTGCAATTCAAAGTAAAATGAGCTACAAATGCTAATATTATGCGTTAAGAATCTTTCTTTGATATAAGGCTAAAAGTCCATGTATAGTCAATTTCTTCACGCTAAGTGAATCCTTTAGCAGCAAGTTTAGCCTTATATCTTTCTAATGAGTCTCTTTTAGTTTTGAAGACCTATTTACACCCTATGACTTTGTCACCTTTAGGGAATGATATAAAGTCCCAAACTTTATTTTTTGCTATTGAATTCATTTCTTTCTTTATGGCATTGTACCATAATTCTGACTCTCTACTACCCATTATTTATGAAAAGGATTCACGAGCCGTTAGGCTCCAACATTATAGTTAGATTCTTGTAAATTCACTAGATAGTCACTAACGTGTTTGGTGATTCAAAATTGGAATAGGATTTGGTAATTTTTTTTATTTAAAAACATGAAATATTATATTTTAATAAAAAATATGTCAATTCAATATCAAATCAAATCAAAATTTATTATTATAAAATTAATTTAATAATTTTTATTCAAATTTATTTCCAATTCCCACTCTAAATCTAATTCCCGATTTAATTGAACACATTTTAAGGATTGTTGATTTTCTTTTGCTAATAGATCTTTTTATTGTTGGAACAATTTTTTTTTCTGTGGGTCATGCTGTTCAATAGGTTGCTCAATTGTTTTCATATTTTATTGAAAAATTTGATCTACTTGACTATTATCAGCAGTTTGTGAAGCCTCATTGATTGATTCTTAACACTTAATTGAAGTTGGGGGGTGTTGTGAACTGTAGTCAATCTCTCACTTGAAATAGAAAATTGGTCTTTTTTAAGAATCATGTCTTGCGAATTTCATTCCCACTATTTAGTCATATTCAAGAAATTTTATATTTTTTGATTTCATAATCCTAGTGCTATGAGATGAAAAATAGAATATTTATCCTTTTAACCTTTTGACATAACCAATGAAATATCCGTTGATACTCCTTGGATCTAGTTTATTTTCTTGTGGCTTGTACACTCTTACTTCATACAGACATCCCCATATGGCATATATTACAAACTTGGTTTCCAATCTTTGAATAACTCAAATGGTGTCTCAGGGACAACCTTAGTTCGAACTCGGTTTTTAATATACACAATTGTCTTGAGTGATTAAGTAGCCTAGAGTTACTGAGTATACTACTTACCATATCCAATAATGTTTGATTTCTTCTTTTTGCAGCAACATTCTGATTAGGTGAACTTGGCATAGCGTGTTGGACAACTATATCGTTAACTTGAAGAAATTTTACAAATGGAGCTGAAACTTGTCCATCTTCAGTGTATCTACCATAATACTTACCACCTTTATCTATTCTCACAATCTTTATTTTCTTCTCGTATTAATTCTCTACTTCAGCCTTGTAAACCTTAAAAGCTTCTAATGCTTCATTTTTTTTATGAAGCATGTATAGATGCATATACCATGAGGTAATCATCGATAAAAGTGATAAAGTATTTCTGACCGTAAGCATCCATCTTTTGACAATATATATTAGAATGGATAATTTCAAGTATGGTCAAACTTATCTTGGCACCTTTCTTATATTAGTCTCTTTATCCTTTATGCAATCTACACAAGTACTGAAATTAATAAAATCTAAATAATTGAGAGTACCATTACTCATTAATTTCTTAATTCTATCCATAGATATACACCTCAATTTGCAATGTCATAATATAAATGAATTTTCATCTATAACACATCATTTATTTCTAGCTTGAACATATAAAATATTTTGAATGGTAATAATTATGTTTAAAGAATAAAGACTAAATAAAAAAATACCATTGAAAAATATGTTTTAATTTAATAAATAAATCAAAACTAGTATCTGAAAAGTTGAAACGATAATCCAAAATTTGCAAGTCTAGATATTAAAATCAAATTTCTAGAAAAACTCAAAATATAAAAGGATTTATCCAAAATTAAAGCATAACCACTTTTAAGAACTAATTTACATGATCTAATAGCTTTAACATGCATACATGCGATTCCATCTTATTTTCGAAATAGATAAATTGCTTAATTCCCACTAGTTTCCTTAGGTTTTGTAATCCTTGCAAGGAGTCTGAAACATGGTAGAACCAGAATCAATCCACCATGTGTTATAGTTTGTACTAACCATAATAGATTTATAAAAAATATATAAGATTAAGTTAACTCTCTTCTCAAGACAACTTTTATACTCAACTCAATTTTTCTTTACGTGTCCCTTCTTTTTACAAAAAAAAAATACTTAAGACTCTTTCTTTATGTCAGCTTGGGGAGGAAGTTTTCCTTTTCATTTATATTTGTATTAGCTAGATTTCATTCTTTTAGTTACCATAAATGCACTCTCACCCAATTCCAATATCAATCGGGCCTCCTCTTCTTCACAAATAGTTAATAAGTCATCTATTATCCATTTATTCTTATGTGTGCTATAAGAGATTTTAAATGGACCATATTTGTATGGAAGAGTTACCAATATAAAGTGCACTAAGAAAGCATCTGACATCTCAATCTCAAGAGTCTGAGGTTTGCCCGTGGGCTAATATGGAGTCGACTCGTGGCCATGTCGTGAAGCGGCATGTGTCATGTGGGAAGTTGTGGGACCTTATCCCTCTGAGTGTCTAGTCAATATGATTATACAGCAAGAGCGATCAGATTGGTCCGTTGGGAGCTTTGACCAGTTGACGGAGTCGGTTTGATTCGACGAATCCTAGCTGGCTCGTTTGACCTGAGAGTTGATCAGTGAAGTGGACACACTCATAGAAAGCCTAGTTCGACGAATCCTAGCTGGCTCGTTTGACCTGAGAGTTGACCAGTGAAGTGGACACACTCATAGAAAGCCTAGGTGTGCGTCTAAATTTTCTTAGTGAGTGGTCTAGGTTGAGTGTTCGAGGTTTGAGTAAGTGAACATTGATTTGGTTGGTTTTAGGTCCATTTTGAGTGACCACAGGTCTTTAGGCTGATAAGCCCGTTTCAAGCCCAATTACTATTTTTGATCCCATTTATTATTTCTTGAGCCCAATTTGTTAAATAAAGGCTATTTTTTATATTTTATGGCCGATTCGAAGCATATCAGACCTTTAAGCATTATGGTTCGAGTTTTCTTGAGATTTTGGGCTCAGAGCATAAAAGGTCAATCCAAACCAACACTTAGAAAATTTTTTAAATGTTGGAACCACCAGCAACCCTAAATACATTCCTAACCTCTCATGATTGAATTTCACGATTAGTTTCTGATTGAGGAGTAGAAATCTTACTATTCTTGATATTAGGGCACTTTTGAGGATTTTGGTGGTAAGAGTCCTAAATCTATGTTTTCTTTGTCAATCTTTTGGTTTTTCAGATAGCTTTGATGTTTTTAAGATAGTTTGATGGATTGGATTGCCTGGAAATACCAATTGATTCATGGGTGTGTGATTAGAGTTCTCAATGGCAGTTTCGGTAATTTTGAGGTTTTGTGATTTTCATGAAATTGATATAATTGGCTGGTTTCTTTACTTGGGTTTGATTGCTTGTGTGTTGTGGAGGATTTTTGTGGGTTGAGAAACCCAATTGTGTTGTTAGTTGAGCTTGGAGGTTGACGTTAAGCCTTGAGTAGCATGTGCGAAGAGTGGATGGTTTTTCTTCTTGTTGGATTGCTGGATTTGTGAGCTTAGTGTGTTGTTAGTGTGAGTTGTGAGCTAGTTTGAGCGTTTGAGTGTCTACGGGGTCTTCTAGGCTTGTTTCCAGCTTTGTTGTTTCCATTTGTTTTATTTGTTTTGTTCGTAGTGGTGTGTTTGTGTGCTAGAGTTGTGCTAGAGTTGTTGATAAGGGAAAGGATATTGCCATTGAGTCGTCTATGTGAGAAGAGGTGTGAGTTTACATTTTTGTTAAATTAAAATACGATAAATACTTGCTTTTGAATAAAAGCTATACATGCATTGTGAATGATGAGAATACTAAGTTCATTATGTGTTTACTTTGTGAGTTCATTATGTGTTTACTTTGTGAGTTCATTATGTGTTTACTTTGTGATTTATTTATCAACTGTACTTGGTATCACTTATGCTAATGTTGACTGTGATTGATGCATTTTTGGTGAGCAATGTACCCTTGAGTATGAGTGTGTTCTTGGATTTGAGACCTCGAGAGGTGGACATGTTGCTAGTAAATGTGGGTGTGGAAAGTGTTCAGATTGGGTGAGGATTTGGCCCCCAAAATTGAGAGAAAACTAGTGAGAGATTAAGAAAAATAACCAGAGTGAATATGCCTGTCAAGAGCCCACCGACCGGTTAGTCTTTGTGAAGATCATTGCCGAATGTCCACCGACCGATCAGACTTTGCTAAATACCCCAGCAATGAGTGTATCCTTTTGTTATACATTTATGAACATTGAGAGGTCTTGAGAAACATGTCCTGAGGTTATGGGAACCAATATTGAGGATGCATGCTTAATAATTTCATGCATTTCAGTTTTCTATAAACATATGATATAAATATTTTCCTAGGTGCAACTAAGAATTGATGGATATAATGATGTATTTCTAAAACTGATCATCCGTTATGATTTTGGTTTGATTTAGGGACAATTGTGATTTAATTATATTAATTAATTAAGTGAACTTTTTGATTGTTTGTTAAGTATTGTGGTTGAGTAGGCTTAAGTGGAATTTTAGTGATGAAAGGAAGTGTTTTCAGATGAAAAATGCACTGGAATACTTGCAAAGACGTTGAGCTATCACGGATGACCACCGACTAGTTGGTTAACATCAACCGACCGGTTGGTGTAATCAAGAAGCAATGTCAAAGCTTAACCACCGGTTGGTTCAAAGTGCCCCAAAAGCTGAAGCTCAACCAATCGGTTGGTCAATCAACACTGACCGGTCGGTTCATCAGACGAGAAAAAAAGACGTTTCTGCCGAGCATAAACGGACCAGTCGGTTTACTAACACTGACCGGTCGATCCCACGAAATCCACACTAATGATATCGGATAGAGACAATCAAATACGAATAAAGGCTATCCACTTATTTTTAACTTAAAAATAGACATCAGGATTGTATTCTTTTTTAATCGAAGACTGTATGCACTTTCTTTATTATTTTTAGAACAGCTCTCGATCCGTCATAGATCAAAACGTTGGTATGTTCATTTGAGTTTTAATTAATGCAAAGACTTTTTGGATTAATTATTTCTCTTCATCTTTTGCAATCTTGATTTCTTGATATAAAACTGTGATTCAAAGTCACTATGTTCTTATTACAAGTTCTTAACCTTATTTCTAATCTTGATTAATTGACAAACCTGACCAGTTCATCTATAGGTGAGTTCAAATTGATTCAGAAGAACAATTAAACTTCGAAAACATATTAGAAGTACTAGGGTGATTGCTGAAACTTGGTAGAATAGGAATATATCTATCAAACCTAAGGTTCATATTGATTGGGCAAAATGATTCAGAAGTTCAATTATCATAGGAATATAGTTAGTTGAGAATCTGAATTAGCTCTTAATAGTCTGAAAGGATGTTAGGAGATTAAAAGATCATCAAGAACAGGTGCAGAATATTGGAATTGAACAATAGTTGGATTAGTTCCCAAATTATCTAACAACCCTAACTCTACATTTAAGTAATTAATTTAGGATATAATTTTAGTTTAATTACAACTTTTTATTCGATTTATTTAACTAGAATAATAGATTAAGTGAATTGATTACCTTTAAACAAATTTATCTATATAATCAACATTCGTTCTTTAGAACTATATTACTTGTTGATAGTCATGCGCTTGCGATTAAAGGTAAATTCAAATTTACGCCAATAGGATACGCTTGGCCAATGCGTGATAGTTATACGGAATCTCACAAGGGGAATGTTACCTTACTTTTGATGTTGTATGGATAGATTGTGTGTTTATACCTGAATTTGCTATGACTTAGTAGATTGCCTGAATTTATTTTGACTTAGTGGGCTATATATTATGGACTGGTGATTCAGTATGATACTATGTTTTCTCTACTCGATTTGGATAACACTGGCAGTGGGAGATTATAAGTATTTTTAAAGTAAAAATTTAACTGCTATTAGACTCTCGATTTCCCTTTAGCAGGGGTTATTTGAGAGTGTTTTGAGATCTACCCAGATTGGTTTCCAAGGCATAGTAGCCCGTGATGAGTATTGTGAATTTATAAACCTATTGGGATGTACCATTTGCTTTGTGTTTTATAACTCATGCATTATGCTTCATTGTTTATGAAATTTCTTGAGTGCACGATTAGAATGCATGGATGATAATTGTGTTTAAATTAACTGTTTTATAATCATATTTATGTATGCCTCTATTCCACCAGATATGCTTATGACATTGTAACTCCCACTAAGGTCTTTGATCTCACCCCTTCTTGTTGATCTTTTTAGGGCTAGTTCATCAGTTTTTAGCCAATCGTCTTGAGGTCAAGTTTCCCGGTATTGGTCTTAGGACTGGACTATTGCATTTGCACGTTTTAGACTCTCGACATATTTATGTTTTACCATTTTCATACTCTTATGTTATGCATGATTGGATCAGATTGATTTGCTTGTTTGTATCCGTTGTGGACTTGATATTCGGATATTGATATTTGATATGCATGCATGACTCGGATTTCAGTCTATGATATGAGATGCGTGCCTTGGGAACTTTTTTGGATCCATATAGGCTTGTGTGTATGGTCTCAAGGTGTGACATGTGTTGGGGCCGTGTGGCCTGTTGCTTGGATTTAAGACTTTCGCTATACGTGTATGCTTACTCTATTGACCATTATGTGGCGTGTACCTTTTGTGATGTGTTATGCTCCATTTAAAATAAAAGTTCAAATTTGTATGCATTTTTGGGATCTTGGTTTTGAAAAGTCAAAGTGAGACATGTGTTTTTTTGGTTGGTCCACGTGTTAGGTCGATTGGGACTACAAGGCAGTGAGGGTCTCATTTATCGAGAGTGGGTCCTCACAGAAGTATAGTTAGAGTTTAACTCATGGATGAGTGATAGGATGCAATATAGACATGTCATGGGGTAACACGTGTCATATTGCCTTTTTTGTTGGATCAGAATTTTTTAAAAAAATAAAAATAATTTTAAAAATCAGAAAAAAAATAAAATGAAAAAATTATGAAACAATATCAAAAAATAAAGAAAAATACAAGAGATCTAATGGTATAGAATTTGGGAAGGTTTGAATATTTTTTAAGGGTATAAAAATTAGAGGAAATTTTTAAAAATTAAAAACAAAAACAGAATGTACTCGCATAGTACCCAAGGATAGTTATAGGAACTAATGTGAGGGTTTAGAGATGGGATTATAATACCATTATGGTTTGGATTGAAGTATTGAGTATTGGATTATGGATATGCATAAGTGCATAATGTATGGATTAGGAATCCATTGTAGATACAAACTATATAAAGAAAAAAACTATGGACAACAAAACCATACTTGATTTTAATGTTGTACAATTATGTTTTCAATTGATAGAATTTCTTTAAACTCATGAAAAGATATTAAAATAACTGTTTTCACATTTTGTGACTATCATTTTCCAATGGCATGCTACTTTGAAATATATGTGATTTTTAAAAAATATGATTTATCCTAATCTTATATGAGAATATAAAATGTTTGCTTAAGTATATTTTTGGTGGATCTAATCAGAAGGATCTTGCTATATGCAAACTCCAAAGAATTTTGACTCTCTCGAGTATGGTGATATGTGCATGCACATGATGATAATGAGTGTGATGAATCACTATGAGATGTGAAATCTCTTTTATTGGTAGCACTAGTTTGAGTGAGTTAATAAGACCATGTGAGGTTGTATTTACCAGTGTGAGCTTGGGATCGACCACCACTGTTCCCTTGGCAATGTTAGTGCGTATTTATGTGTTTTGTTATGTTATATGCAAACCACTTGATGGGCTTCCTCTAACTCATGTTGATGGGTTAGACTAAAGTGTTTCCTTGTCAGTAACATGATCCACCAATGTTAAATTGTTTGAAACTCCATTAACTAATATAAGATTACTAGAATTATTATGATGTGAGTTATGAGAGTTTTGTTGAATTCAAGTGATCGAATGACGTTTCTGGTGTTGAATGTTAAGAGACATTGTGTTTTCCTTTTGTTTATATTTTTCAAACACTATAGTTTTGACATTTTACCAAACCACATTGTGACAACATAAAAGTCCACTCATGAATTAAGAACGTTTTTTTTAAATAATCTATTCACTGGGTTGTCATATTGTAAGGACCCAAACCCAATCTATTAGAATCCTTACCGCCGTGAAACCCAAATAAGCCCTCGCAAGGTACTATTTGAATTTCACAAGGCTTAAGTCACCTAATGGTCAACTTTATTGGTTGATTCATATGCTATTTAAAGGTTGGAGCATGTTTATACATTAATGAATTTTTGGCTTATACGGAGTGAAAGAAAACATCAGCGGAAGATTTACACTAACACTGAAAACAAGTGGAAATATAACACACAAGTCCCATAGGAATCTCAAAACATCAACCAATAGTATCATGCATATTTCAGAAGCAACAAGAAAGAGGAAGAGGGATTGAAAAGCCAGAATACAAATCCACACAAGTTCAAAGACATGGAATGTGCATTCAATAGGAAAGGGGTGCAAATGAAGTGAAAATTCGTCCAGCCGTGCAGCTTTGATCTCACACCTTTGGTACCAGCAACAAAGCACACACCTAAACCTGCAAAGGGGGAGAAAAGAAGAGATGAGATTACAAGAATCTTAGTAGGGTCACAACATCATAAGTCCTAGGGATTCCCAATCATACATCTTCCAATAACCAAAAGATCAACACCTAAAACCAGCTAAGATATCCAATTCAAACCGCAAGCATCAATCACATATTGTAAAGACCCAAATCCCATATTCCAAAATTTGCTCATAATGGGACCATTACCGCCGTGAAACCCAAACAAGTCCGAACCAGTCTGAATCCCACATTGCTTATCCATCTAGTTTCGATTTTAGCATGTTAATTCCTTTCAGATTTTAAAGTTTGGAGCATGATATTGGACAAATATTCTGGTACAATACGGAGTGAATAAAACATCAACGAAAGTCTTTTAAATTTAATCAATGAATCCATAACACACAAGTCCCATAGGGATCCAAATATCCAGAAAATAACCCCCAACATAGTTCGAAAACAATAAGCAAAGGAGGAAACTTGAGAAACCAGAAAAAATAGTCCAATTAATAATCATATTGTATGCGCAAGCAACTAAGGAGACAAAAATATGCAAATGTGATACAATATCGCCCCGCCGTGCAGCCTTGATTCTCTCACACTGGTACCACAAACAACAAATGTACCTAAGCCTGAAAAATTGGTGAAAACAACAAGATGAGATTACAAGAATCTCAGTAGGGTCAAAGCATCATAAGATCTAGAGAAATCTTAAACAAACATCTCTCAAACAATATTAGATCATCCCTACACATCTAAGGGTATTACACAATTCAAGAATCAATCCAAGGTTAGGGCCGAAACTTAGGCTGAGGGTGGACTGCAAACACCTCCGAAAGTCAGAAGTACATAGGCAGGTAAATCATCAATCAATCTCATCAGTAGAAAAGGGTCATCCCCTTCCACCTGTGTTGTCCAAGACTTCGCTGCGCAAAGGGTAAAAGGGTTAGCATATAAGCTAATCAACAAGCCTATTCATCCTGCTACACAAGGACAAGGGCATCCAAACCACACAAGGATAAGGGCATCTTGCCACACAAGGACAAGGCGTCTAGCCACACAAGGACAAGGCGTCTAGCCACACAAGGACAAGGCGTCTAGCCACACAAGGACAAGGCGTCTAGCCACACAAGGACAAGGCGTTTAGCCACACAAGGACAAGGCGTCTAGCCACACAAGGACAAGGCGTTTAGCCACACAAGGACAAGGCGTCTAGCCACACAAGGACAAGGCGTCTAGCCACACAAGGACCAGGCATCCAGCATGCACCTACTGGGGATTGCCACCCATACGACTCTCATACTAGTAAGAACCTCTCCTCTCCCTAGGAGCACTAACGTTTATCCCGAATGACCATCGAAAAAGGATCCTGACACACAAACATGTACAAGCACACATAGGCAAGCAAATAGCATAATACCACAACAGAGTATTCTCAATCATGTCAGAACACAATCAACATGTTCATTACACACAACACATGCAAATTAGGCATTTATAACCTAACTCAATGGTTCGGTATAGCCAAGAGGATCACATCTTGATCCGCAATTAAAACATACTCACTACAACATATACGCATACACTTATCATACATATAGGTACCGAAATTAACAAACAAACAACAAAGATCTCTGAAGAGACCAATGAGGCATACATCCTACCTCTCCTGTCTTTGAACAAGAAGCTATTTCTTTGCCTGTATTCAAGGAATCCGAACCACTTATAATATCATAAGGCAAAGACAAAACCAAACTAAGCATGCATACTCAATAACCAATTGAATACCCAATGATCAGATGCCGCAGGTGCCTCCCCTTTGGATGTGTGATGTGATAGCCAAGAACTTAACACGATTCAACCTGAATTACCATCCCAACTAACTATGCAAATTTCGTTACTAAGAATAGGGCACAAGACAAATTGTGATTTCATGCATACAAGGTAATAGGGTTGTAATTTCATGTTAACAAGGAAGGATTAAGTGTTTGTAATATGTACAACCAAAAGAAATAAGATCAGAATCCAATAGGTTAATCAATTAATCAAGATAGGTAACAAATAAGGCAAAGATAGGGCATACCGATTTCATGTATAGAGAAGATTTAAAGGAGGAATTCATGATTCTACAACATGAATGGATGCTAAACAATCATACGAACAAGAGGAACAACAACAGAAATCAAGTGAAGGCAGAATCACAAAATTTTGAAACCTAATCCCGCCGAATTACAACCTAAATTATGACAAAGAAAAACTAACCTCCAGACAAAAAACGTGCAAGATGGTTGGATATAGGAAGGAAAGAGCTTTCTCACAAGCTATTATTTGTAAGAATCTGACAAACGAGGAGAGAGTTATCTTATTTTGAAGTTCAAGCAGATTTCGGTGGCAATAAGGAGCTGTAGGATTTTTGGTTGGACGAATTTTGTATATTTTCTGTGTAAGGTTTAATTATGGCCCGCTTTCCTCTTTATATAGGATAGTTATAGGATTAATTTTCCTACTTTAAGGGTTAGATTAAAGTAAGATAATTATCTGAATTAAATTATATAACTATCCTCCCTTAATTTTAGGAATTTAATTTTCTAAGGTAATTATCAACCAATAAAGAACTAAATCAAAGGGAATTAAAACCAGAAACAATTATTAAACATTCCTTATCAATTTCAGCCATCTCACATCCTGGGGAAAAAATGGTCTTTTTACCTGTACTGACTTCTGGACTTCTAGGACTCAAAATTCGGGGTCTCACACATATAATATGGACCAAAATCATTATAAGCACACACAATATAAGGGTAGATTAAAATTGATAGAGAACAAAATGAAAAACTAAAAACACTTCTCATTCAGAAGCACACAGGTAGTTTATAACATAATATGATTTTTTAAAACCAAGGTTTGTCCCCATCTACCCATGTTGTCCAAGGCTATGCTAGAAAAAGGGTAAAACAGTTAGACAATCAATATTACAGCAAGCCTTTTAGTTATCTCCGATATCCAAACTTTAACTAGCCTAGGATCACTCTTGCAGCTGTGCATACAAGTCATCCTGCCACACAAAAATAGGGCATCCTAACATCCAGACTCGAATTGGCCTATAGGACATCTTGACGTCCATACTCGAACTGGCATGCAAGGCATCCTGATGTCCATAATTGAACCGGCCTACAAGGCATCCAGCGAGCTCTTGCTGGGAATAACCACCCATAAACCTCCCTATTCAGTAAGCATCTCACCTCTCCCTAGGAGTAACAACACTTACCTCGTATGACCAACGACAAAAAGGATCCTTTAAACACAGTCACAAACACATACACGCATACA
Source organism: Passiflora organensis (assembly GCA_019739055.1). Classification (NCBI taxonomy): domain Eukaryota; kingdom Viridiplantae; phylum Streptophyta; class Magnoliopsida; order Malpighiales; family Passifloraceae; genus Passiflora; species Passiflora organensis. The sequence goes on along the minus strand of JAEPBF010000087.1, from coordinate 27,647,599 downwards.
CACAAGGTACACACATACAGAAATAACAGCAAGGATCCATAAACAAAACCAATAACAAATCAACACACATATTATAACCGAATATAGGTAATTTATAGCCTTAATGATTTCCAAAATTTCCTATGATTATATACTTCAATTGCGCATGCAAGTTGAAGCCTATCAGACCAAAATCATCAAGTAAACAGGCATACAATCAAAGGGTAACTAAAGAAACTGATGAGACATAGATCTTACCTCTCTCTCATGTCTTTCCATTAAGATCAAAATTTCCTAAACCATCACAAGGCAAAGACCACACAATACTAAGCCACAAGATACTTAGGCTTTGGGAATCCTTACCAATTAACCTACCAAAATCCAGTGACCCGGATGTAGCAATATCTTCCCCCTAAATGTGTGATGTGATGGTTATAAACTTAGTAAGAAACAACCTGATTATTCATCCTAATTCACCGTGCAAATTTCACAACACTTAGGGCTTAATACGGTAAAAGCGATTTCAACATTAGAGAGGTTAGGGGTTGCGGTTTCATGAAATTAAGAAAGGAATATGTGCCAATTACTCAAACGATTAAAAATAACAAGTTTTGAAACCAACAAATAAGTCAATCGATCAAATTTCAGCAAACATAGGGTTAGGAATAGGACATGCTGATTTCTTCAATAAGAAAGATACAAGGGCTGAATTCATCATAACATAATAAGGATAGGTACCAATCATTCAAACGATGAAGATAAATAGAAACAGAAACCAACAAGGGATTGAATCAGAAGAAATTTGGCTAAGAATCCTTGAAATTGTGGCAACAAAATTAAAAGGAAAACACTAACATTTTGCTTGTAAAACCAAGATAATAAGATGCACAATGAATAGAGGATTCCAATGAGCTGTCATATGCAGAAATCTGATGAAGGATGATCAATTTCTACTAGGATTAAGGGAGAAGAAATTTTGGCCAAGAGGGAGAGGGAGAGAGTTTGTTTTTGTGTGAAAAAGAGAGAACAATTGTGTGCTAGATAGGGTGGCCGGCCATGTTAATTTATAGGGTTTTAAGGAGGTTTAATTAAGAGATAATTCCTTACTTTTAAGCTTAGAAGGATAAGATATGATTAAAGGATAATTCTAGTAAAAGAATAATTCTATTAAAAGGATAATTCTATTAGAAGGCAGAATTATCTAATACTTTGGATAATAAGGGATAAAACTAAGGATAATTAACTAGAATTAAAACAGAAAATACTTGACAACAACCATTTTAGGTCATCACGCATTCATTTCTTCAGGGATAAAATAGTCATTTCAGCTGCACCGGTACTTGAGTTCCATTTCTGACTTGTGAACTTTTAGAATATCTACCCTATGGAGTATGAGGATCTCACACATACCAGGTTTCATAGGTATTATCAAAGTTTAAGGATTTAAAGGATGATTTTGTCCTGTAAACTCTTTTATGGGACATATTATGAGGTATAATCGAGGATTTTGACTTACACTTGTGAACTAGTCGTATATGGCATCATCGTATGTGAATGCATCATAAGATAATGGTTGTTAATGATATGTAATATCATATGTAGTGTGATTGTGATGGTAGGAAATTTATTTGAACACTCCGCCACAAGCAAAACAAATTAGAAAATTAGTTAAATGTCAAACATCATACCATGATTTCTAGGTCTTGGTTTGCGAGTTCATCAAGCATTCCATATATGTTCATGAAAAATATTTTCAAAAAGTCCATTCTCACCTAGTATAATTACTCTATTAATTCTTAGATCGACCGACTGAGTATGTATTAGTAGCTATATGATGATTGCCACATCTTGATGGGATTCCGGAACATAACAAGTTAGTTGGGAACAGATATGCAAACCCAAAAATGGAGGAATAGGCCTACATAGTACTGTAGAAATGACTAAGGCACTGATTTTAAAACTAGGATGAAAGATGGTGACTCAACCAAAAAGTTTGTGGGTTCATGAGCTAAAGAATAAATATAGCTGGTATAGAAATTTATTTACAGAATTCAATATTAATCAGGATTCTCCAATACTTAGAGAGCTTTGCAGTCCATATGGCTATATCTCCAGAAAACTTGCCTAAGAAAAGTAGGAAATTGTTTAAAAGTTCGCTTTTGGAAAGATATGTGGTTAAGTAATTTGATACCTTTACAAAAACTAGCTTTAAGAGAAATTCTCAACTCCTTAAAGGAGTTATCGGTTAGTTGTTTCATCACAGCCTCGGGGAAATAGAATTAGAGACTATTTCCAGATCTATTGTCTTCTTATATATAACAACAACTTATTAATATCCAACCACCAAGCAAAGGAAAGGAGTCAGATTGCTTAAGATGGGATTTAAACATAACAGATCAGTTTTCTGTTAAATCTGTCAGGATGACGATTCATGGAAAACATAATCATGAACTATGTTCCCTGTGGAGAGATGCATATGGAGATGGCATGTACCAGAATGCAGAAAAATATTCTTATAGTTAATGGCTCTTGATAGATTTCCCATAAAGAACCTTTACTTTAAACGAAGAACTACAGCTTCAGAGGTATGCCCACAATGCAATTCAAAGGTAGAAACCACTTTACATGTTATGAGAGATTGCCCTTTTGCTAGATCATTTTGGGCAAATATGTCTGACTGGCTGATGACTGATCTATCTAAGTTCACTAAGAGTGATGTATTATTATCTTGGCCAATGTTATTTGCCGCTGCATTATGGTGCATTTGGAGATGACAGAATGAGATAAATTTTTAAGGAGCAAGAAACATGAGACTACATCCAATTTTGATTATATGTAAAAGTACAGAAGAATTGCATTTTACCTACTCTTATTTACAGCAAGTTTCTTTATCTAATGCTGGAAAGGAAGACAGATGGATTCGGTGGATCCCTCCTTTACTAGGTTTAAATTAAATTACGATGGCTCTCATGATACTCTATCAAACAGTGTCCTATGCAGCGGATTACTCAGGAATGCCGTACACGGTTGAGTCTTAGGTTTCACACTAGTCCTGGGAGAATGCTCAGCTTGGGAAGCTGAGATTTAGGAAGCTGTTCCAGAACTATTACTAGCATCATTATGTGCTATCAAATATATTCATCTTGAATTGGATTCTTGGGACTTAATGGAAGCTCTTAACCAAGAGAATCCAAGTCTTAAATGGCATCCTCTCCTGATACGTTGCCACCAAGTTCTTCGCCAATTCAAAGACTACTATGCTGAACATATATTTCGTGAAGCAAACAAGATTGCAGATAAAAATTCAAAGTTAAGTAAGGGCCAATCGAAGGATTTGGTTATTCATAAAACCCAACCAGGTGATATTAGTTCCCTATTGAACATGATATAGTAGGTCATACTGTGTTTCACCCAAACTTCTAAATAATAGCCTGAGATTCATTCTACTAAAAATATACAATAATAGGACTAAATATAGGTAATTGGATCAAGCCAATTGATCACTCACTCAGAACAGATCTACAGTCAATTATGATATTTTTTATAAAACAAATTAATCAAGACCGTAACATCCTCAAAACATCCAACAAAGTCAACCAACGGCTAATCTCTAAACACAAATCAAAAAGAACACTCTAAAGGCAAAAATAAAACTAAGTATTATAAAAAAAGCAAGCCTCAATTCCTTCCCTCCTTATAACTATACGATATCACTATTACCGGACCAATTTCGCATTATCCAACATATCTTGGTGCGTTCATATAGCTCATATGAATCGGGAAGGTAATCTATGTGCTAATCTGTTGACAAGCTTCACAGATGTCTGTGCGTTGGAAGGTAATCTGGTTGCCTGATTCCACTACCGTGTGGGGATCAGATGGTTATTGCTTATACACATGCGATTGTAAATTGGTTTTGGTTTTTATTCCCCTTTTATTTTTTAAAAAAGGCTGTGCATGGTTTGAAGAAATATCATTTTATGAGAAATATATTTGGATCCATCCTCTCCGACATTAGTCTAAATTAACCTGAATTAATCCATCAAACTCGAAATACTCAAGGTACTCTAAGCACTATTGAGAAATAAAGCACTAGGATTGTCCTTAAGAAGTAACAGTATCGATTAATTCGTTCCTCTCATACTTGACATCTTTCGTTTGAATCATAAAAGAAACTTCTCTTTCTTTATTGTTTCTTTTATCTTTTATTTTAGTTGATGATGACATTCCATTCCTAAATGTGCTTGCGACGAAAAACAACGAAAATGACCGAGAAAATTTACTGTGGCCTGAAAGAAGTTCTCCAATGAGGGAGACAAATTCTTCACAGTCGATTGATCCACTGGAACAAGCATTTTGTTCGTTGAATTTTTTTTGGAGTAAGTTTTGATGTTGAATTAATCGACCAATGTGCCGTCGAGCACTCTCCTTTGGTAGAACCCACTACTAGGCATCATGTAGTAGTAAATTATATAGTACGATTTCGTATACAATAGAAATATTTATACGTAAGCATAGTTGAAATGCATATAGTAATCAACAACAATTTAAGCAATAATAATTTCAAAGAAAAAAAACAATTTAAGCAATTAAAAAGAAACATAGTCTACAAAATATTTAAGGATCCAATTATTTTAATGGTTCTTTTGTTTACGTCATGTTTACTAAATCTTAACCGACTAAAATTAAAGCAAACAGATTACTAGGGATCTATATCCAATATCCGAACCTTCCTAGCAATAATATACAATTGAAACAAATAAGGTAATATAAGTCATTCTCAAACTTATATTAATTAATTAGAAAATAAGTTTTGATCTTTCTCATGGCAACGTTTTTTATTTTTTGAAGAAATATCGATATGTATATTTATAAAGATGAGTAATACAAGGGAGCTGGACACTGAAACTGTGTCCGCGCTCAATGGACAACGTGAAGCAACCAGATTACAATATCTATGACTTTCAGAATTCGATCAATTATATAGCCAATATATCACCGATAGCCCCACAGACAATGCATCAAAACTATGAATTCTAGCATCTGACAGATTAGACTTCACCCAATAAACCCATACTGCAGGCATTTGAATTACCTGTCTGCTGCACTACGGACTTCTCCACTGAAAATTCTCGCTGGATTACAATCCTGCAGCTGTGACATATCTGTTTCTATGCTAGCAACAGGCACTTCCCTTGTCATCATGAACCTATGGCAGCCGCAATGTAAGAAATTCCCCAGTAGGTAACATAGACAAGCTATCCGGACAACCCTTCTTCAGATTATATTTAGCCCAGCAGAAACCATGTCTAATGGCATTATAAAATATCTCATCCACATTACAGCAGGCTTGTCGGAAAATGCGTGCATTGCGTCCTAACCAAATGCTCCATGTCAATGCAAATATTAACACATACCATAAATCCAGCCATCGTATTGGAATACAAAAGCCTTCCCACTGCACAAACATATCTGCCATGCATCGAGGCTGGACCCAACATAAACCCCATTTGGAGAATAAAAGTGACCAACATCTCCATGCTACTTTGCAGCTAAGTAAAATATGATTTGAGTCTCCTTCCTCCTGTCCACATGCCCCACAGTCTCCCTCAGCTGCTGATAATAGTCCAAGTCGAATAAGATGGCCTACGTGCCGTCTCCAGACATTTGGGATCATCGAGTCGCTGTACTGCTCCATATTAGTTTCCAACGTATTATAACAGTTGCTGATCGAGAATGGTCTCAGATGTTCGCCCCACATTAATGTATCTTCCTGGGAAGAATTCGGTGCAAAAGTACTCAATAAATCCTGCAATCGGGACACCTCCCCCTCCTCCCATACAAATAGCCTTCTCCGCCATATCAATCTCCACTCCCACACCTGTCCTACAAACTCTCCAAACTGATTTATGGGTCCCTCTTTATCCATAGAAAGATCGTACAGTCGTGGGAATAACAACATTAAAGGACACCTGCTACACCAACAATCTCTCCAGAAAGCAATGGACGTACCTCGACCCACTCTCCATCTGTGTAATTCGGAAATGCATTGTCCATCAGGGAAAGAAAGTCTGCTGATCTGTACTATCCCTCGCCATATTGCCGACACATTACTCACTGCATTCTCTATACCCGCAGGGCTGAGACGAGGCCTATATTTCAGCATGATCACCTGTTTCCACAAAGAACAGTTGTCTGTGGCAAGTCTGGCACACCATTTAGTCAGAATTGCCTTGTTTCTGAGCCGCAAGCATCCTAATCCAGCTCCTCCCCTCTCCTTTGTCCGTACCACGGTTGACCATCGGACTTTACATAAACACCTGGATTCAATTTTTCCAGTCCACAAAAAGCGGCGCATCCATTTTTCTAACACCTTTCGGACACCTACCGGCAGCTGAAAAAGGTCATATAATAGATAGGGAGACTGTTCAATACAGCCTTAATCAAGATCATTCTTCCTCCAAGTGACAGTAGGGCTCCCTTCCACGTGTTAAGTTTTCTTTTGACTCTGTCCACCACCGTTTGCCACGTGCTTCTTCTCTGCGGTTTCGCTGCAAGAGGGACACCAAGGTACATGATTGGTAACCCCTGTAGTCGGCAGTGAATCTTTGCTGCCAATGTCTCTGCTTCAGCATTTGAAGTGTTAATGTCGACTAACCTAGATTTATGGAAGTTGATCTTTAATCCTGATAAAATCTCGTAGCATCTCAGCAATCGTTGAAGACGAATAATCTCCAGATGATCTCCTTGGCTGAAGAGAATGATGTCATCTGCATACTGCAAGTGCGTGATACGCATACCACCAATACTTATCCCTTGAAATACTTGTCCATCAGCTGCTGTAATCAACATTCGGGACAGTACCTCAGCGGCAAGGTTGAAGAGTAAAGGAGAGAGCGGATCACCTTGGCGCAAACCACGTTCCACAGAGAATTCCTCCGTTGGCGCCCCATTAATGAGAATGGAGCACCGTGCAGACGATATGCAACTCTGAATCCATGTATGCCACAGCTGTCCGAATCCCATTTGTAACATAACCTCCAGGAGAAAAGACCAGTTCAGAGAGTCATAGGCCTTTTGAAAATCTAACTTCAGACACCAGCCTTTGTGATGGGGTTTCTTCATACTATGTATAATTTCATTTTCCACCATAATTGAATCAGCAATATATCGACCTTCCATAAACCCAGTTTGGAATAGAGAGATTAATTGGTCCATCACTCTCTTAAGCCGCTTGGACAGAAGCTTGGCGATAATTTTATACATCCCGTTGATGAGACTTATAGGTCTGTAAGCATTAAACTCATCAGCACCAGATACCTTGGGTATAAGCATTAGAAAACCATTATTTATCCCTCTAGGGAGAATCCCACTGTGATAAAATTCTGTTACCATCGCAACTATATCCTTGCCAACCACTGACCATGCTTTCTTGATAAAATAAAAATTGAAACCGTCAGGACCTGGTGCTTTATGACTGCCACACTCCCATACTGCACTCTTTATCTCCTCCTCAAAGAATGGAACTTGTAACTGATCTGCTGCTGTATCAGATAAGCGCGGCAATTCTAACCTGCCCAGCCCCAACTAGCGATGACCCTCATCCGCAAAGAAACTTTGGAAGTGATCCACTGCTGCCCGTTTGATTTCCGTTGGAGTGGTAAGAATCCTGTCCTGAACTCTGATGGATCCGATGAAATTGAAAGAATGTCGTAACGTAGCACTTGCATGAAAAAATTTGCTATTCTTATCCCCCATCTTGAGCCACTGTTGTCTTGACTTTTGCCTCCACATTGATTCCAGCTTCTGTTTTAGATCCCATTTCTGCTCCTGTAACTCATGATATCTGTTATTCATCATCGTCCCCGTATCACCTCTCCGCTGGTCTAATAAATCTATCTCAGCCAGGGTGTTTTTCAACTTGCCCTCCACTTCACCGAAATGTGATTTGTGCCACATCTGTAATTTTTGCTTTAGAAAAGAAAATTTTTTGACCACGCAGAAATCTCCAGGATTGCAAATCTCAGCCTCCCTCCATATACCGTCTACCAGCTGGAGGAACTGATCATCTCCCCACCAGACATCCCAGGTACGGAACGGTTTATATCCCCATCTGAAAGAATCAACCTTGAAGATCAGGGGCACGTGATCGGAGAACCCCTTATCCCCAGCATACAACCGATGATTATTAAAATGAGAACACCACAGCGGTGACGCTAACACTCTGTCTATACGGGAAGCGGTGTATGAATTAAACCATGTAAACTCTTTGCCGATAAGAGGAATATCAACCAAACCTGCCCTGCTGATGAAGTGTGCTAACCGACTGGCAGCCACACTAGTGAAGTAATTGCTGAGTCGTTCTGCCTCAATAAGGGACTCGTTGAAGTCACCTAAAATGATCCATGGGGTATCATCTACACCCTTCCACTGTGCCAGTTCTTCCCAAAGCAAGCTACTTTCCGCCACTACATTAGTAGCATGTAGTCCCACACACACAAAAGTAAAGCCTGTATCCCTAACTCTCATCTCCAGTAGTATCCATCTGTCATATTTTTCTACCCCGAGAACCTGCACCACTGACTCCTTCCATAAACATACAATCCCCCCAGCAGTCCCCTGGGCATCAATGGCTGCCCATTTAATATTCTGCTCAGGCCATAACCGAGTTTTCATTGGCTCTGAAAAATTCTCCCTCTTGGTCTCACATAACAGCATAATACTCAGATGTTCTTTCATAATAATAGCACGTACCTGACTCTCCTTCATCTTCCCCCTGCATCCCCGTATGTTCCAAAAAGCTAAATTGACCATTCCATTACCAAACCGTGGATTGCCTATCGCCAAGCCTGCATTACTTTGGACAGTGAGCATGCCATTCCTTGTCTTCCTCCACTATCAGTGCCTTCAATTTCTTTCTGATTGCCGCTTTCGTAGTCTTTCGACTGAGGCCCAACTGATCCGCAACATCCAGTGTTAGCTGCACCTCTTTTTCAACTGGACATTCATTGGTAGCCCTCTGCACATCGCCCTCGCTGATGGACCGGCCGTCACCCTTGTCACTTGGTTCAGCAAGAAACGAGGGATCATCTACCAGGGATGCAACTCCACTTCGACTTTGCTGACTATATCGCTCCGAAGACAGACTTCCATTTGATTTAATGTGCTTGAGCTTTTTGTGTTTACTAAGCTTCCGAACACCTGCCCTACCTTTGAAGTCTACTCTCAATGCCTTCTCACCTTCCTTCCTCATTTTAGTGAACACCATACCCTCAGCTGAGGATGGAATGTCAGAATTAGTATCTGTAAACTCACCATGAGCACCTGCAGACATGGCCTTACGGGAGGCACCTCGTGAGTTCTTCATGTCCAAAGACTCAGACACACAAACTGGGGTAGTGTAATGACTTCTATGCCCTTTATAATTCAATGATAATCCCAGCCACCCTTCCTTCTGTTGACTCATCGCCACCTGAGACATCTGAGCTGGAAATATTATCTGAGCTGGTTGGTTTTGTAACCCAATATTCTCACACCTGGGACTAGTATCTGTAGCTGTCAACACTTCTTGTCTCGGTATCCCACCTCCCTTTTTCTCCTTGGTCTTAGCTACAGGGGGGCGGGGTGACCTGTGGACTAAATTAATTTTCCTGTCATTTTCTGGGTTGGGTTGTAGGGGGACAACAAAGCTGTTGCTCCCACCAGACACGGACCCCTGTCCATCCACCTCAGGACCCAGAAAAACTTTCTCTTCAACTTCACATATCTGTACTGAACACTGTTTAGCTACTACCATCAGCTTCACGTACTGCTTGATATCCAGCAACAGGGGAGTGGCTACTTGCAAGACAGCGCTTGATAGATTACTCCAGTCTGCCGTTTGTGGATGAATCTGCACCAGCGAGCCAATTGAGCTAATGATCTTTTTGAAAGCATCCTCATACCACACGTTGAGGGGAAGACCATGCACCTTCACCCAACATAATCTTCTAATACCAACATCTTCCATCCTCCATGGGTGCAGATCATAAAAATTATCATTCCAAAAAACGTGATTGATACTCAGTTTTGTCTTCATATGCTCTGTAGTACTAAATACCAATAGTTTCTGAGAGGCTCCCATATCAAAGCACATGACCCCTTCCGGTAGACTCTCCTGAATATCTGAACTCTGACAAAGAAGGCCAACTGCACTACGATGTAGTCTATCCACCAGCTCTGGATCTGAAACAATCTTCAATGGGTATTCCTCCGTGTCCCTCTTCTGTTGGTTCGCTAGTACTTCAACATACGTACGTTCATCCGTCTCCCGCAACGGTGGATGAGAAGCGGCTACTCTAACTTGTCTCTCTCGCTGTCCACTTCGCTGGCCTATGCCAGCATCATACCGAGCGACGTTGATGTGTGTCCAGGCAGAACCACCTAATATCGAATGTAACCGTCGTTGTCGAGCGTCTTCCTGAACTCCAAATCTCACAAATTTGAGAAAACCAAACCGAACTCCTCGTTTAGAAAGGCGACCCGAGATAAAAACATCCACCATTGGTTCCACATCTGCTATCGCTCTGTATAACTTGTTAGATGTCCATTCTTCAAGAATAGCATCGATGAAATAAGAAATATACCGATCTCTACAAAACACCTGTTTTGGGGACCATTTGGACTGGTCCTGTCTCGAACTGTCAATGGGTGATGAACTCGGACCATTACGGACTGGGGATGGAATTCTATTGCTACCATTCACCCGTATGGTTGCAGGGGTATGCGTGAGTGAAGGGATTGGTATGGGTAGGGTAGGGAGGACTGGGGTAGTGAGAGAAGCCATGCGTCTTACTTACCATAAAAAATTCATGGCAACGTTTTAAAACCTTTACTGTGTGAAGGCCAGATAAAAGTATTGAATCAGCGATTCGGCTATAAGTAAGGATCAATTATTGTCACAACCCTTTAAAGAGCTCCCATTTAATTTCTATCCATTAGTTATCTGATGAACATGAAGAGCTTGAAGAGCAACAGAATCTTCGTTTATAATCATAAAACATTTATGTACAGGATAAAGCAATTAAATCCATTGGAACGGAATTTGAGATTAGCATAAACTAATTTCTTATTTGGTTTAAGTAATCAGAATTCAGGAAATATATAGGAGGTAGGAAGTAGGAAAGCGCGTAAATAGCTTGCGGGACCAAAAATTCTGGTTCAGTGCGCCATAGACGCACAGAGAAGCATAGAAAGTCCATGAGTTGGTGGGTGTCCATACAATGACCCCACCAATGATTAACACGCAGAATCGGAAGATGAGAGTGAGAGTTTGTGTCTTACCAGAAAACGGACCAAAGCCTAAGTTGAAAAGCCCTCCTCACCGGCCAATTTAAAGACTATATGGAAACAAAGCGCAATGGTTTCTGCAATTAAATAAATTAATGTCCTTTACACTGGGTCCGCTCTCTGTAATCCACCTCCGTATAGGCCTTTTTCTTTTCAACCTTCCAGTCTGTCGTCTTTTGTCCCCTTTCCCTATTTATACTCACGGTGACTTTTGACAGAGAGAAAGAGAAGAGGATGGAGGGAAGCATTTACTGTTGGGGTTGCGCTGGAAGAACAGCAATCAGAAATGGTTCCAGAGGACAAGCACTTCCCATCTTTCTCAACCGCACCCATACAAGCCATTTCCCGTCTGCGCAAAATTACGGGAAGAGATACCGCACCAGCACCCGCAAGCCTTTGTGAAATGAGGAGGTCATGTCATCCTTAGTGCAGATGCAATAAAGGTGAAGAGCAGTACAACGTAGCGGCCATCCTTTTATCTTTTTCTTTCTTCTTCTACACCACAAGAAGCTCCCTTTATAGAATAGAAGAAGGCAGACAGAATGGAGCCAGGCAATTGTAGCTATACAATTTCAATTGATTTTAGTTTTCCTCTTTATTGTACTACGTCTTTTCTTTTTTGTTTTCTGGTTATTCCTTTGTTAGATTTTAGAGAGAACGAAGGAAAAAGAGGTGTCATCATCGATCATTCACCAGTGATATAGCCAGGGCAGTAGTTGACTTGAGGCTACGGGTAGTTCTCAGATGAAGAATCAGAATATGATATACATATTTTTAAGTTTTAAGGTCTCTACCTTGCTTGTGATAATGATCACAGTGACAAGATATATGTTCTTATCTATTGAGTGTTTACTTCTATTTCCATGTGATAATTCTATATGCACTCTCTTTCTTGTGGAGAAATCACAACCACAATATTGCTTCATTTCTGTCTTGTGGAGAATCAGATAACTTTTGTTCTTTCCACAAAACCGGAGGTTGTTTGCAATCATGGATAAGATTCTCTTGTCCATGGTTTTCTTTCTGGCTTACCTATCCTGGCTCTGTCAGAAAGCTTTAAAATGAAAGCTTCACATACATGTCAATGATTCCAGAAGTTCAATCAATTCAAGTTGCCAGTTGTAAATTGATACCGTGAGGCACTTTTATAACTTTCCCCGTTTGTTACGAAACTCTCACGATTCATATATACACTGCCGAATTCTTGACTAGTTACGGGAGTCAGCGAATTAGTCATATTATCATAGGCGAGCTAGGGCTAATCTATGCGTAGAAGGATGTAGCCCAATCCTATCATAATGTAGGTTCCTTCTAGAACAAAAATATAAGGAAAAAGAGAAAAGCTCCATGTGGAAACATTTCATGGCTACAATTAAGAGTGAATGTTCCCAAAAAAAAAAAACATAGCATCAATAGTCTATTAATGTAATTAGTTTACTTTGAAGCACGGGTTTCCCATGCTAATTTTGCGGTATTTAGTAGTTGAATCACCTATCTTTGCACCGAAGATCGAGCAGGCGTGAGGTTAGAGATTGAATTGTTTCAGGTGCCAATATTCCTTGTACCTCCTCCATTGCAATTGCAACATTAATATTTGGTGCGTGATCTTAATTATGCCTGTAATCCGTCTGTTTTCAGTTTCAACGTGAAGAGATCGTTGCTTGCACAAACGCTATCAATTAATTTGAATGGTCGTCTCCTTGTGGTTTCGTAATCCTTGTTTCAAATATTTCTGCGCATGCTCTCATTTCTTTTCGGCTTTGCCAAATAAACTATGCTGCACGGGCTGATATTTAATAAAAAAAAGTGAAAAACTGGAAACCATGCGCCATTTTGATCGATTCAAGCTCATATTATTCAAATGGATTTCTAGTGTGGATGCTCCGTTTTTAAATTTGGGGGGAGAGATTCTTGCTAATCCCTATATAATGTTCTTCATACTAATGATGCATATAATGGATTCTTAATCTCGACCAGTTTGTTCTTATTCGTTAGCAAGGTCAAGCAATGCGGCGATAATCAACCATCTCGAGCAGATGCGCCATCAAGTTCCAACAAAAAAAAAGATGGATCAATGAAATTTGAGCATGAGACGTCTTTTATTATTACTATTATTACCGAGGAATTGAATGAAACTTCTGGGTTATTTTCATCGTCTCCCTCAATCTGAACTTGATTGATAGTCAAGAAGTAGGTTTTGGACTGTAGGAGCTAAACATTCGGAAGCATTAAATTAATTGCCGTTTACATTGCAGAAAATGTATGTTTTTCTTTTTAATTATATCGATTGTCTGTTTCAAACAAATCATGCTTGGTCACGTGTTGGAAACATGAATTGTTGGCCAGCAGTAAAAAAATTTGCAGCATGTGCTGGAGCTCTTGTACCCATACCAAATCGTGCAATTTATTTCTCTCTCTTCTTGTTTTAATGAGTACAGAACCAAACTAGATAACAATATTACGTGGATAAACCCTTTGTCGATCTCAGCTCATAAACCTTACGGTAACATAGATTTTGTTGGGGTATAGGTTGTGAGCCTGATATTTTTCATAGTTTTTCTTAAATTTTTTGTAATTGTATAATTTTCTAATTTATCAATAAATACCCTAGTTATGGTGGAGGTTGTTCTAATTAGGTATTATCACAAAATTTCTGTCTTTTCTTTTATATTCTTCTAGATCAAACATAGATAGTGAGATTTTAACAATTGGTAGCGGGACAAGGACAGATTTTCTTTAGAGATGGAGAGTGCAAATGTACGAATTGACAAGTTAGATAGATCCGATTTCAGTTTATGAAAGATGTAGATTGAAGACTATCTATATCAGAAAGATCTTTATGAACACTTATCAGGGATAAAGATAGATTCCATGTCGCAAGAGGAGTGGAAGCTTAAGGATCGAAAGGCACTAGAGTTGATCTGTTTGACATTGTCTAGAAATGTTACTTTCAACATCGTCGAAAATATCGTCAAAGAGAAGACTACATCAAATCTGTTAAAAGCATTGGCGAATGTGTATGAGAAGCCAACGATGATGAACAAGATTTATCTGATGTGTCGCTTATTGAATTTACAGATGAGTATAGGATGATCCATAGCAGATCATATTAACAAATTTATTATGATCGTTAGTTAGCTAAGTCCGATTAATATTAGTTTCAAAGATGAAATTAAGGTTTTAATTTTGATGTCATCTCTACCTAAGTCTTGGGATATTATAGTTGCTGCAACTAATAGTTCACGTGAATCTGAGAAGTTGAAGTTTGATTAAATTACAGATGTGGTTTGAAGTAAAAATATTCACAAAAAGAAACTTGGAGATTCATCTGGTAGTGATCTCAATTTGGATAGGAGAGGTTGGAGCAAGTCGAAGGGTGACAACAAACATGGTCGATCAAAATCAAAGCAATAAGGAAAATTTCCAAACAAACCTAACATAAAATGTTGAAACTATTTGGAGAAATAACACTTCAAGATTGAACGTACTAGGCCAAAGAAGAAGCAGGGTAAAAATTCTAAAGATGATAGTAGTTTTGTGATCTTAGTAAGTAGTTTTGTGAAAATAGTTCAATTGAATCCTTGATATTGGATTCAGGTGCATCTTTTAATTCATCTTCTTGCAAAGAAGTTTCAAAATTTTCTAACTAGAAAATTCGAGAAGGTGTATCTTTTAGATAATAAAGCGTTGAAGATTAGATGAAAAAGAAATGTCTGCTTCGAAACTCCAACATGAAATTAGTGGATGTTGCAAGTCGTCAGATATATTCCTTATAAGGACCCAAACCTAACCTATTAGGACTCTTACAGCTGTGAAACTCAAACAAGCCCTTCCAAGGACCTATTCGAATCCCACAAGACTTAATCATACTAATTACGTTTTATTAAATTTATTTTTATGCTTTTTAAAGATTAGAGCATGATAGTAATGGACATACATTCAGGTAACACACAGAGTGAAGAAAATATCAGCGAAAATCTTTATAATTAATCAAAGCGACCATAACACACAAGTCCCAAAGGAGTCTCAAAATCCAGCAAGTAGCCCTCATATAAATTTTCGAAATAAGTAGAAATAGGAGGGATCTAAAGAACTAGAAAGTAGTCCAATCAAATTGCATATTCAAGGGTATATTCTCAGGCAATCAGCAAAGAAGAAGGTATGCGAATGTGATGCAATATCGTCCCACCATGCAGCCTTGATCTCACACCTCAGTACGACTAGCAGAAGATGTTCCTAAACCTGAAAATGATAAAAAACAACAGAGTGAGATTACAAGAATCTCAATAGGATCACAACATCATAACATCTGCAGAAATCTAAACGAATATCTCTCAATCAACATCAGATCCGCATATACTACTAAAGGGGTATCAAACAAACATCAATCAAGCATAGTAAGGTTAGAGTCGAAAATAACAAGGCTTCGGGTGGACTAAGGACACTTCTGAAACCAAAAGTAAATAGCTAGGTAAATCATCATCTGATCTGAACAATTGAATGGTTATCCCCTTCCACCTGTGTTGTTCAAGGCTTAGCTGCACAAAGGATAAATGGTTAGCAAACAATCTAATCAGCAAGCTTATACTTCTTGCCATATAAGGACAATGCATCCAAGCCACACAAGGACAAGGGTATCCAAACCACACAAGGATAAGGGAATCTTGCCACACAAGGAAAAGACAACTAGTCACACAAGGACAAGGCAACTAGTCACACAAGGACAAGGCAACTAGTCACACAAGGACTAGGCTTATAACCACACAAGGACGAAACCAATCCGCAATCATGCACAACACATCCTAAGCATATGTGTACATCAAGGAACACAACCGAAACATTAACAAAAAAAAAGATTTCTAGAGAAACCGATGAGGTATAGAGCCTACCTCACTTGTGTCTGAACAAGAAGGTAGTCCTTTGACTTTATCAATGAAACCAGAACCACCTATACAATCATAAGGCAAAGCCAAATAAAGATGCATATTCAACCTAAGCATAGATATTCAGAAACCAAATAAACATCCTAGTTCCTTACCAATTCCACTCACTAAACCTAACAGAAACCAGTGATCAGAAGCTGTTAGAACCACCCCCTTAGATGTGTGATGTGATAGCTCAGAACACAACAAGAATCAACCTGCTTTTTTAACCTAATTTACCATGAAAATTTTGGCACCAAGTTAGGGCATAAGGGAAAATTGTAATTTCATGCATAGTTAGGTTAGAGGTTGCGATTTCATAATAACAAAGAAGGATTAGGTGTCAATTACCCAAACGATTAAAAGGAACAAGACCAGAAACCAACATGCATTCTAATTGATAAATTTTGACAATAATAGGGCAAAGAATAAGGTATGCCGATTTCACATGTAAAGAGGATTCAAAGACTGAATTCATGATATTATAACAAGAGTAGGTGCCAATAAATCATACAAAAAAGAGGAACAAGAACTAAAACCAATTGAAGGATGAATCAAGAAATTTTGACACTACTAACATGGGAATTGTGATAACAATAAATATAGGGAAGCACTAACCTTTTGATGATGAAACCAAGATAACAAGATGAAGGATAAAACAAGGTTTCCAACATTCTATTATTTGCAAAAATCTGATGAAGGATGAAAGAATTCGGCTACGGTTTGGGTAGTGTGAATTTCGATTGCAAGGAGAAAGAAAAGAGGGTATCACGTGATAATTTAGGATGTTTTTGTTATGAGGACATGTGTGTGGCTGACTGCTATATTTATTGGGTTCAATGGGATTAATTTTCCCCACTTTTAAGGCTAGATATAATGAGATAATGCTTAGGATTGAATTCTGGAATTATCTTTAAGGATAGAAAATAAACCATTTATGGTAGAAATAAAACAGAAAAGAAATGAAATTAAAAGAGGAAAGAACCTTCAATACTATTTTTGGCTACCACACATCCATTTCTTCAGAGGTAAAATGATCATTTCAGCTTCAATCGTACCTGGACTTCTAGAACATCTATCAAGGAAAAGATCGGGGTGTCATATTCCTAGTCTTGTATGCAATATCATCCTGTGAACATCAAATACAGTTCGTAGGGTTTTCCAAGCAACAAAGGCTTGAATCTTCTTTGGATCAACAAGAATGCCACAGACAGAAAAAATGTGGCCAAAGAAATCGACTTCTTATAACCAGAATTCACATTTGGAGTATTTCGCAAACAGCTGCCTATCTCTCAGAATTTTCAGCATAATTCACAAGTGCTCAACATGTTCCTCTTCTGATTTTGAATAAATTAAAATGTTGTCGATGAAGCCTATTACGAATTTGTCCAGGAATTCTCGGAATACTCTATTCATCAAGTCCATGAACACAGCTGGAGCATTGGTCAAACCGAAATGCATAACCAAAAATTCGTAGTGGCGATATTGCGATCTAAATAAAGTCTTTGGAACATCAACTTCACGAACACGCAACTGATGGTATCCCGATCTGAAATCAAACTTGGAAAATATGGCTGCACCTTGGAGCTGATCGAACAAGTAATCAATCCGCGAAAGAGGATACTTGTTCTTCACAATCACACAATTCAACTGTCGATAGTCAATGCACAATGGCCGAAATTGATAATGAATGTCTAGTGATTGTTTCTGGTTTTAATTCCCTTTGATTTGGTTCCTTATTGATTGATAATTATCTTAAAAAATAAAATCCCTGAAATTAAGGGAGGATAATTACAGAATTTAATTCTGATAATTATCTTACTTTAATCCAACTTTTAAAGTAAGAAAATTAATCCCATAACCACCTTATATAAAGAGGAAGCGGGCCATACTTAAACCTTATATAGAAAATACACAAAATTCGTCCAACCTAAAACCCTACAATTCCCTATTGCTGCCGAAATCTATTTGAACTTCAAAATAACATAACTCTCTCATCGTTTGTTGGATTCTTGCAAATAATATCTTGTTGGAAATATTTTTCCATCCTCTATCCAAAAATCTTGGGATTTTTTGTCTATAGGTTAGTATTTCCTTTTCGTAATTTAAGTCTTAATTCGGCAGGATTAGTTCCAAAATTGTGTGATTCTGCCTTCAATTGATTTATGTTATTGTTCCTCTTGTTCATATGACTATTTAGCATCCATTCATGTTTTAAAATCATGAATTCCTCCTTTGAATGTTCTCTATACATGAATCGGTATGCCCTACCCTTGCTCTATTGTTGCCTATCTTGATCAATTGATTGACCTATTGGACTCTGATATTATTTATTTTGATTGTACCTGTTATAAACACCTAATCCTTCCTTGTTAACATGAAATTACAACCCTTACAACTTGTTAACATGAAATCGCAACTTGCCCTATTGCCTTATTCTTAGTGCCAAAAATTGTATGTTGATCAGGAATGGTAATTCTGGTTGTTTCTTGTTAAGTTATTGGCTATCACATCACACATCCAAAGAGGCGGCATCTGATCACTGGTTTCTGATAGGTTTGGTGAGTGGAATTGGTAAGAAAATTGGGTATTCAATTGGTTATTGAGTATGGATGCTTAGTTTAGTTTTGTCTTTGCCTTATGATGTTATAGGTGGTTCGGATTCCTTGAATAAAAGCAAGGGAATAGCTTCTTGTTCAGAGACAAGAGAGGTAGGATTTATGCCTCATCAGTTTCTCTAGAGATCCTTTTGTTTGCTTGTTGATTTCGGTACCTGTGCTTGTGTTAATGTATGTGCATATGTGTGAAATAGTATATGCATGAGTTACGGATTGATTTGAGGCTTATCTAGGCTATACCAAATCCCTTAAGATAGGTTATGAGTTCCTAGTTTGCATGTGTTGTGTGTATTGAACATGCTGATTGTGATCTGATATGATTAAGGATACCTTGTTATGGCATTGTGCTTTGTGCTTGCCTGTGTGTGCTTGTACGTGTTTGTGTGTCAGGATTCTTTTCCGATGGCCATTCAGGGTAAGTGCTGATGCTCCTGGAGAGAGGAGAGGTTCTTACTACTATGAGAGTCGTATGGATGACAATCCCCAGCATGTGCATGCTAGATGTCTGGTCCTTGTGTGACTAGACGCCTTGTCCTTGTGTGGCAAGATGTCCTTATCCTTGTGTGGTTTGGATGCCCTCATCCTTGCGTGGTTTGGATTCCCCTGTCCTTGTGTGTCTTGGATGTCTTGTCCTTGTATGGCAGGATGAATAGGCTTGCTGATTAGCTTGTGTGCTAACCCATTGACCCTTTGTGCAGCGAAGCCTTGGACAACACAGGTGGGAGGGGATAACCCTTTTCTGTTGATGAGATTGATTAATGATTTACCTGTCTGTGTACTTTTGACTTTCAGAAGTGTTTGTAGTTCACCCTCAGCCTTAGTTTCAGCCCTAACCTTGGATTGATTCTTGAATTACGTGATACCTTAGATGTAGAGGGATGATCTGATATTGTTTAGGAGATATTTGTTTAAGATTTCTGTAGATCTTATGATGTTGTTACCCTACTGAGATTCTTGTAATCTCATCCTATTATTTTCACCAATTTTTCAGGCTTAGGTACATTTGTTGTTCTTGGTACCAGTGTGTAAGAATCAAGGCTGCACAACAAGGCGATATCGCATCATATTTATATATTTTTGTCTCCTTGGTTGCTTATGCATACAATATGATCATTGATTGGACTATTTTTTCTTGTTTCTCAAGTTTCCTCCTTTGCTTGTTGTTTTCGAACTATGTTGGGGGTTATTTACAGAATATTTGGATCTCTTTGGGACTTGGGTGTTATGGATTCATTAATTAAATTTAATAATTTTTGCTGATATTTTATTCATTTTATATGATACCAGAATATTTGTCCAATATTATGCTCCAAACTTTAAAATCTTAAAAGAATTAACATGCTAAAATCGAAACAAGATGGATGAGCCTTGTGGGATTCAGATAGGTCCTGGTTCGGTAATATGATTTAGATAGGTCCTGGGATTCACATTAGGAGCAAATTTTGGAATATGGTATTGGGTCCTTATAGGTTTTGTAGCGGAGCATAGTTTAGGTAATATGATTTGTTCTATGCTAACACGTTTGTTGATTTTGTGTTTGTAGGTAGGTACATGCGCACACAACCACTCACACCCACTCACTTAGGAGCTAATAACAAAAGTGATCTAATGCTAAAAGGGGGTTGAATTATAAGATTTAGATAAAGAAATTGATAATTTGATTTGTTGGGTGTTTATGTGAGACCCAGCCCGTAGGGGGCTCAGGTTACCCAATCCCACATTGGAAAGGAGCGAGGGAGGTCTTGGGCTTATATGTGTTGTGTGATGGTATCATTTGTAACAAGATGCATCTTTTGGGCCATGTGGTTAGAAGTTCGACTCAGCGTTGCAGTTGTGATCCATCACGTGCACATACACGTCCAGGCCCGCTGGGCCAAGGGTCCGGGGGCCGGGTCGTGACAGTTTATATATATTCTTATGCTTGATGAATGTTTTCTGTGTTTTCTTTATTATTACCAAATGCATGAGTGTATCCTATGAAAGTCCCGAATGTGTTTGTTGCCAAATAATTGCAATGTGTTTTATGATTATTGTTGAATGGGTGTTATTGATGCATATTATGCTGCCGAGTGTCCCTATGTGATTCCTATGTTGCCGAATGTATATGAATATATTTGCTCCTTACTAATATGTGCTGCTGAGTGTGAATTACATGAATATGTGTATTACCGAATGCATGTGATTGGTTTGTAAGCATATCGAAGTATATCCATATTTGGTTTTGCATGATTGCTGAGTATAACTGGTGTAAATATATGATTGTCAAATGCTTGATTATGATTGTCGAATTCTTGATGATTGCTGCCAAGTGTGCATTTGCATATATGCATGTGTTTTCTGAAATTTGCATACTTGTGTGCGTGTGTATTTTGTTTTTCCAGCATATGCATATAGTCCAGTGCACGCCTCTCCACCAGGTACCACTTTTTTTCCTGGTGTTTGTATTTGGTTATGTGTTGAGTAACGATCATGTGCTTGTATAGTATGGCAAGGCCGAGTGTAAAAAGGGATCAATGGGGTAGGTATGGGGTTCAGGCCAAATAACAACTTATTGAGCAAGAGGAGCCGAAAGCACAAATTGAGCAGGGAGGGCAAGCTGAGCTCGAAAACCAACCTGAGGCACCAGCCGCACCAGCTATCGATCTTGTGATGGCACAAATCCTGAATGTGTTACAAGGAATTGCTGCAAACCAGCAGCATATAGAGACGCAATTTCAGAATGCTCCTGCACCAGCGCCCGTGGAAGAACCTATTCCTCCACTTGAGCCTGCACAGCCGACTCACCCTAAAGAAGCAGAGAGACTTCCTATCGTTATTACGAAGCTGTTGAAGGAAGCTCGTCCACTAGGATGTAAAGATTTTAGTGGTTCAGCCGGAGCTGCTGCCGCTCTTGAATAGATCGACACCTTATGTCGTGTGTCCTTGTTTTTATGTATCTCTGATGTTGACAAAGTTGTCATCGCTACATTCCTACTATAGGGAGAAGCACTCGCATGGTGGACATCTGTTAGCTTACGATTCAGCAATCGTTTGCCTACTTGGGAAGAATTTTGGTATGAGTTCGACGAGAGATTCTATACGAGATTCCATAAAAACGAGCAGCGACAAGCTTTCTACAAGTTTGACCAGGGCACCTGTTCAGTGCTGGAATATGAGAAGACATTAAGGGAGCTGTCTTGATTTGCACCTAAGAAAGATCATTCACCATACCAACTTGTGAGACGATTTCAGGATGGGCTGAGTACCGAACTCAAAACCATCATTGGTACGACGCCGGTGCAGAATTTCCAAGTACTAATTATTTCCGTGACTGAAGCCGAGAAAATCGTGCAAAGCAGAAAGCCATCTGCAGCAACTGGTAACGGATCCTTCAGGCGAGCTTCAAAGTTCAATCGACGCACGAGACCCTATCCTTTAAGGTCCTATCCTCCGAAAAATAATGGCAATGGAGGTAACAACAAAAAGAATATTTTTGGTCCAAATTCCAATGGATCTATGTGGAATTCTCAGCAACGTCAATGTTATAATTATGGCGAGATGGGGCATATTCAAAGGGAATGCTCAAAACCAAGGCGTATCACAGGCGTACCAATTGAGGTGCAGCCCAAGCCCATAAGATTGTTCACCTTGATTAATGCCGAAGTAAGACCTGATGTGGTGGCAGCTGAATCGTGTGACCATAAAGAATAAGTATCCACTACCGAGCATCGACGACTTGTTCGATCAGCTCCAAGAAGCAGCTGTGTTCTCTAAAATCGATCATAGATCTGGATACCATCAATTGGGAGTTCATGATGCTGATATTCCAAAGATCGCATTCAGATCGTGATACAACCACTACGAATTTTCGGTTATGCCATTCGGTTTGACCAATGCACCTTCGTGTTTATAGACCTGATGAATCGAGTGTTCCGTGAGTTCCTAGAAAAATTCATGATAGTCTTCATTGACGGCATTCTAATTTATTCAAAATCGGAAGAGAAGCATGCTAAACACTTGCGGATTGTGCTGAATGTTTTAAGGGATTATTGATTGTTCGCAAAGTACTCTAAGTGCGAATTCTGGTTACACGAAGTTGGTTTCCTTGGCCATATTGTTTCTGCCATAGGTGTTTTAGTTGATCCGAAAAATATTGAAGTCGTAGGTGCTTGGGAACCCCCGTGAAGTGTGTTTGAAGTTCGTAGTTTCCTTGGCTTAGCTAGATACTACCAACGCTTCGTGAAAAATTTTTCATCGCCTGCTGGACCTTTGACGAAATTGACACGCAAAGGAGAGCCATTCGTGTTGACTGAGAAGTGCCAGCGAAGTTTCAAAGAACTGAAAAACTGGTTAGTTTCCGCACCTATCCTTACTTTACCTATTGGCGGAAAGAAGTATGTTGTTTACAGCGATGCGTCAAAATCTGTACTTGGATGCTTATTGATGCAAGATGAGAAAGTCATTGCCTATGCTTCTCGACAATTGTGACCACACGAAAGCAACTATCCTACGCATGATTTGGAGCTTGTAGTCGTGGTGTTTACGTTGAAGATATGGCGACATTACTTATACGGCAAGACGTGCCGAATCTTCACCGACCACAAAAACCTGAAGTACCTCCTCACCCAAAAGGAGTTGAACATAAGACAACGAAGATGGGTGGAGCTAATTAAGGACTACGGCCTAATCATTGAATATCATCCTGAAAAAGCAAATATAGTTGCTGATGCCTTAAACCAAAAATTTCATCCTCCTTCTTCATCAGTTTTGGCTTACATGCGCACCCAATACATGCCAATGTTGCTGGATTTGAAAGCTACCCGTGTGTATCTTGGTACTGATTTTTCTGGTTCGTTGTTGGCATGAATCAAGGTCATGCCTACTTTGATTGAAGAGATCCAGAATTAGCAATCAGAAGATCTGACTTTTTTTGAAATTCGGAAGGATTTATCTGATGGTGTTGATGTCATAGCTCATGATTTCAGAGTGCAAGATGACGACGTCCTTGTCTTCAGAAATCGAGTATATGTTCCACAAGATGTTGATATTCGTAATCTTATTTTATCTGAGGTGCATAGTTCGAAGTTTGCTATCCATCCTGGTAGTACAAAGATGTACTGAGATTTAAAGGAGCAATATTGGTGGCCGAACATGAAGCGCCACATTGCTGAGTTAATTGCCCGATGCCTCATATATCAACAAATAAAGATCGAGCATCAAAGACCCGCAGGTCTACTTTAGTCACTTCTGATTCAAGAATGGAAGTGGGAGCATGTCACGAGGATATGATGTCATTTGGGTGATCGTGGATCGATTGACGAAATCTGCACACTTTCTTCCCGAACATGTGACAGACAAACTTGAGAAATTGGTTATTCGTTACTTGGACAAAATTATTTGGTTGCATGGAGTGCCAGTTTCCATCATTTCAGATCATGACCCTCGTTTTACATCATAATTTTGGGAGAAATTCCAGAATCCAATGGGATCGAGACTAAACTTCAGTACAACATTTCATCTCTAGACCGATAGTCGATCAGAGAGGATGATTCAGACACTCGAAGACATGACGTGCGAGTGTACTAGACCAGCATACCAGCTGGGATCAGTGTCTGCCAATGGTGAAATTCGCTTACAATAATAGTTTTCATGTAAGCATTGGTATAACACCTTATGAAGCACTATATGGGAGTCGCTATAGAACACCTATTTGCTGAAATGAATTAGGCGAGAGATGCCTAGACAATCCAGAATTGATTGATCAAGCGATGGAGCAGTTGAACTTGGTTTGACAATGACTAAAGACATCCCAAGATCGGCAAAAAAACTACACTGATAATCGACGAAGGGAATTGAAATTTGCGGTTGGTGACAAAGTATTTTTGAAGGTCGCCCCGTGGAAAGGTGTCCTTCATTTTCAGTAGCGAGGTAAGTTAGCACCTCGTTACATTAATCCGAATGACACTGTCGAGAGGATCGACCCTGTTGCATACCAACTTGCCTTGTCTTCAAATATAGAAAGAATTCACAACATGTTTCACGTTTCAATGTTGAGAAAGTATGTGCGAGACTTTTCTCATATGCTCGAAGAACCACCAGTCGAGATTGCTAAAGACCTATCCTATCCCGTATAGCCAGTTGTCATACTAGATTGGTCAGGTCATCAGCTTCGCAGTCGAAGTGTGCCTATGGTACGAGTTGTTTGGCGTAACGGCCAAATCAAGGAACAATCTTGGGAGATTGAAGAATCTATGCATGCAAATTTCTTTACTTGTTTGCTTAGGTACTTGTGTCGAAATTTCGAGGAAGAAATTTTTATAAGGAGGGGAGGATGTGAGATCCCGAATTTTGAGTCCTAAAAGTCCAGAAGTCAATGCAGGTGAAAAGACCATTTTTCCCTTGAATAAAAGGATGTGTGATGGCTGAATTGGTAAAGAATGTCTAGTGATTGTTTCTGATTTTAATTCCCTTTGATTTGGTTTTTTATTGGTTGAAAATTAACTTAGAAAATAAATCCCTAAATTTAAGGGAGGATAATTACAGAACTTAATTCTGATAATTATCTTACTTTAGTCCAACCCTTAAAGTAGGAAAATTAATCCCATAACCACCCTATGTAAAGAGGAAGCCGACCACACTTAAACCTTACATAGAAAATACACAAAATTCGTCCAACCTAAAACCCTACACTTCCCTATTGCTGTTGAAATCTGTTTGAACTTCAAAATAGCATAACTCTCTCATTGTTTGTTGGATTCTTGCTAATATCTTGTTGAAAATATCTTTCATCCTCTATCCAAAAATCTTGGGTTTTTTTTGTCTGTAGGTTAGTATTTCCTTGTCGTAATTCGGCAGGATTGGTTCCAAAATTGTGTGATTCTGCCTTCAATTGATTTGTATTGTTCATATGATTGTTTAGCATCCATTTATGTTGTAAAATCATGAATTCGTCCTTTGAATCTTCTCTATACATGAAATCTATATGTCTTACTCTTACCCTATTGTTGCCTATCTTGATCAATTGATTGACCTATTGGATTCTGATCTTATTTCTTCTGATTGTACATATTATAAACACCTAATCCTTCTTTGTTAACATAAAATCGCAACCCTTACAACTTGTTAACATGAAATCCCACTTGCCCTATTACCCTATTTTTAGTGCCGAAAATTGTATGTTGATTAGGGATGTTAATTCAAGGTTTTTCTTGTTAAGTTCTTGGCTATCACATCACACATCCAAAGGGAAGGCACCTGCGGCATTAGATCACTGGTTTCTGATAGGTTTGGTAAGTGGAATTGATATGAAAATAGGATATTCAATTGGTTATTGAGTATGCATGCTTAGTTTGGTTTTTTCTTTGCCTTATGATGTTATAGGTGGTTTGGATTCCTTGAATAAAGACAAAAAAATAACTTTTTGTTTAGAGACAAGAGGTATGATCTATGTCTCATCGGTTTCTCTAGAGATCCTTTTGTTTACTTGTTGATTTCGGTACCTGTGCTTGTGTTAATGTATGCGCATATGTGTGAAATAGTATATGCATGAGTTACGAATTGATTTGAGGCTTATCTAGGCTATAGGTTATGAGTTCCTAGTTTGCATGTGTTGTGTGTATTGAATATGCTGATTGTGATCTGATATAATTGAGGATACCCTGTAAAGTACTCTCCGATAAAATCAATAATACATCTTAAAGAATCTCTAAATCCACCCATTACAAACTTAATGAAAATACTATAAACTGACATCACGGTCTAGTCAAAACTCAGCGTTCGTTTAAATTCTATGAGCATTAACTAAAAATAATTCAAATATCATAATATAGAAATATTACCAAGTTATCAAAATAAAATAAATACTGAATTTAAGTGCCAAAAAAAATTTTAAAAATGGTTATCAGAACAATAATAATAATAAATAAATCAGTATCAACAGAATAATTAACACATATACAAAGGCTATGACCACTTTTAC
Source organism: Passiflora organensis (assembly GCA_019739055.1). NCBI lineage: Eukaryota > Viridiplantae > Streptophyta > Magnoliopsida > Malpighiales > Passifloraceae > Passiflora > Passiflora organensis. Next base: position 27,620,795 of record JAEPBF010000087.1, on the reverse strand, counting down.
TCTGGTGGCAAAAGTTCACATATTCTCCTTGTAAACAAGTCAAAATACTAAATCTGTAAACATCTAAACGGTCTTATTATAACTAAATAATCTGAGGATTCTGAATGTTACAATTATAAATTCTGGAATCTTATGGTCGAGAACAGAACAGATCCAAAATATAATTTTTTTGGAAACTGAATCATTATACTGATATTTACATATAAAAGACTTATTATAATGCTTGATAAATATTTACAGAAAATCTATCTTTAAACCAAATACTTCAAAGTCTTATTTTATATATAAAGAGAATATTTATTTTTTAAAAATTATAATTTAAAATACTTTCTAAAATTCGTAATTAAACTATTTTCAAAAGAAAATTCTTTTTATATTCAAAATATTTCTTAAAATCATAAATTCTCAATTTTCTCCCATTTCATCTCCATTTCTTCTTAATTTTCAATCTCAAAATCTAATTTTAAGATTTTTCAAAATTTGATAATATAATAATATAAATAATTATTACTGAATTTAATTAATCAAAACTATAGAAAGTCAATTACTTCGAATCCCTAAAAATTCAAAATCCTAATCAGAAGTCAGTAAATAATAAATTCAATCTATAAATAATAAATAAATTAGAAAATAATAATTTGATGTTATGCCCAACACCTAATTTAACCCTATTAATTTTAAAAGCCTAAAATTCCTCTTTAATATTATACTATCTCCAAATCCAAATTATAATAAATCATCAAGCCCAAATATCTTTATAAACCTTAAGCCCATACTTTATTTGATTGAATCCATCCAAGCACAACAAATCCCAAAAATCCTAAGTGTAGCAAGTCCCAAAATCTTCTTAATAAAATCTTATTTTTTAACTATTTTAATCACTTAAATAAATAAGTCCAAAACCCAAATTAACTAAAATCCACTAGGCCCACAACATAAACTTTAATACCAATCCATGAGTACCTTTAGCCCACAACTGACAATTGTAAACCATAAACAATAGCCCACAACATATAATACAGTAAATTAATCAACGCTCACCAAGACAAGGATGGAGGCGGGGCTTTACAATCACAAGGCTACAATGGTGGAAGCAACCGGTCACCGTGCAAGCAATTGGCAGAGTAGGGCGCCGATAAGTGGTGTCACGATGACAGAGCAGGTGGCTCGCGATGAACTCGAGTAGAAATGAACAATAGAGATCGACGAACAAAACAGAGGCAAGCGATGACAAGATAACAGGCAAAACTTGAGAAATTGGAGGCTGGCTTGAGGTGATTCGACAGTAGCGCGGACAAAGGAAAGATGAGGAAAGGGGCCAGAGATGCGAACTTACAGGGATGAGTAGTCGCAGGCCAAGGATGACAATAACATGCACATTCTGTGTTTGAAGAGATGACCTTGATTCATTAGAAATTGGACAAGTAAACCGCTTTTTCGAAGGTTTACGTAACTACTTAAAAACGAATAAACCTCAGTTCCAAGAAATCATATTGTCTACTAAAACATTCACCCAAGAAGCGGAAACCCTTTTGAAAGAAGCTATTCAGGAAGAGACAGAGCGTTTTTCACTTCGGGAACAAGTATAAAAAAAAATTGATTATTTTGAATCTTTTCTGAATCGTTCTTTTTTACAAAAAGGAAAAACTTCTATATCTCTTTTTCTTAGTACTAGTTATTTTGTAGAGGCTCCCGAAACCCAAAAATAACCAACGATCACATGTTTTATTTTCCAAATATACTGCCAAAAAACAATGCCTGACAACATGCTCTTTGATAATGGTTCTGAATAAATCTGATTTGATTTGATTTAATACATAGTAATATAATTTATTAGTGTACCTCCAAAATAGAATCATACCTTCATACTCTTCGGAGGTTAGGATATCGACTGTTGTATCATCTCGTAACCCATATTGTTTTCATTAAACTAGAATTAGCATAACATTAATTAATCCATCACTTATATCATTGACTAACCATCATTCCATCTTTACTTCTTAATCTTTATTTCTGACTATCATAATTTTGCTTAATTTACTTTGAGACATCACTTACTTTCTTTGTATTTTAATGATTTGCTCTTATTCTTGTAATCTTTCCAATTTGTCTTTGCAAATATCAATTGATAATTTCTCAATCAATCATTAGTTCTTGGTTAAGTTCTTAATAGAAATTCTTTGGTTTTCCTGTCAACTCTCTAATCATTTATTTGTCTTATTATCTTGAATTTCGGTTCTTCTTATAGGGTAGTGCTGTATTTCCAGAACAATCAGTGTCCTTTCATATGGCCATTCAGTTATATGAGATATTGTTAGAATATTTCCTTAATATTCTTGATTTCTTCTTACTTCAATCATTCTTTCTATTACTCAAGTGTTGTACACAAGATTCGATACTCTTCTCGTATGACCTTGAAGTGATACGAGGTATTCTTGAGTTATTCTCACAATTCCTACTAGGCAGTGCAATATTGTCATTCCCTACATCATAGTTATCTCAAGCATAATCGTAATATTTAAACATGGCTCAGAAAATAACCGCAAAATCATGTTTCAATTCAATTAATGCATGCAATCAAGATTTGCCATGATTTAAGAAATTTCTCATCAATCATGCATTTACACATGCAAGAAACTCATGAATATCACACATCACATGGAATCAATCAAGATTCATTTAAAACGATATAAAAAAAATTTAAAATCATCCACTCACAGTTTTGTCATCCTGATTCTCTTTCTTGGTTCGATCCATATCTAATCCATATTCCTGATTCTCTTACTGCACACCTACACATAGAACTGTAGTCTGATTCTTAAGTATCATCATACAAATCGTAATAACCTCATAATATATATTTCTAGGTCCTCAAATTTGTCATAAAAGCTCGACGATCGTATTGGGATTCAATCCGAATACTTTTCTTATTTTTTCTTAATTACTGAAAATTTCTACAAATTTTTATACCTATCAAAACAATTCAAAATCAGCCAAACTTTGTATCATCAAATTCCTCATATTTTTCTCTATTATGTTGAAGTTTTTGATATTTTTTTTTCAATTTATTTCTAATTTTTCTGATTTTAATTCATTTTCTGATATTTTTAATTTTCTGGTCAAATTCAACGTGACACGACCGTGTTTAGCAGATTCGACCCAATCTCAAGCCAATACGAAACCTGAACCATCCCTACCAAACCAACTCAAATGACGGGTCGTTCGTACTCTCCTTGAACGAATGTCACACGAGATGGCCTGTCGACGACACGTCATCCGCAGTCGTCTTCTACCTCCTACACCCACCAATTTCGAGAAAACCCTAACTTTCTTACTCCTTAAATAGTTCATAATACTTCATCAAACCTACCCAAAAGCTTCCTCTCACCATCTATAACAAAACATTATAGATTTCATGTTACTCGAACCGATAAAACTTCACGAATTTAAAGAGATAAATCTCACCCTTTCGGATGAGAGAGAAACTGGATTACTCACCGGAAGAGAACAAAAATTGCTTAGAAAACTCGCAAACAAGCTCATGAGGATGAGGGAAACAATTTTCAGGGGAGGAGGTGCGAGTGTTGAGGCTGGGCATGAAATGCCCAAATCTCAATTGTGATCGGGATAAACCTTGACTCAGTCGGTGGGTCACCGAACATGACAAATCGACAACCTTTTTGAAGTTGAAACGGCGTCGTTTCACCAAAAGGTGAAGCGATATCATTCCAAAATGAAGGACGTAGGCTAGGCTCAAGGCCGAGCCCGTCAAAACGATGGGATGGCCCGAGTTTTGGTATTTTCCTTTTTATTTTTTTATAATAATATAATTATTATTTTCTTTAATTAACATAAATATTTTATAATTCATTTTAAATTGTATACTGATCAAGAAAATACCCCGAAAATTTCTATAGACTCCTTATGAAAATTAAAGTCTACTTATACAAAAACATTTATTTTCCTCATATGCATAATTTATTAAAAATTATAAAACTATATAATATCTCTTAAAAATACTAATAATTAGAAATATCTTTCCTAAAATTTTCCAAAAATTTATAAATCTTTTTATCCCATCAAATGACTTATTCATTGTCATAGATTACCAAAATCATTCTCTTATTTCCTCTTTTCATTTTTATAACCTATATATACATACTCTTATGTAAATAATTTCTATAATTATCACGTAATTATTATTTTCGAATAATTTAATAATTTAAATTCATTTCTTATAGCGTAAATTATTTTCTTATGAGTCTCAAAGGATAGACTTAAAGGCTTTAGTCTTGGATTACAAGATTAACAGGTATCAAAATGTGAAAAGACAAAAAATTACCCCTAGATACCGAGTTCTAAGAAATACATCGTTCAAGCCTCTTTTAGCGGTGTCAGAAGCCAAAAAACACACCTGTGAGTCCAAATGACTCAGCTGGGAGGAATATGATTATAACATCTAAATCGGTTACTTTCGAGTTGCACTCTTACGTCATAGCCTGACAACAACTAAGTTCGGTCTTCACCGATTCCATATCCATACTTAACCTCTTCGATAACATCTATACCTTCTCATATCCCCGGCCCATAGGTTATAGGCTGACCAATTTACGATTTATCAGGTTATTAGGCTTAAGGCCAACCCTCTAAGGTACGAAACTTCACATCCTACCTACCTTATAAAAATTTTCGTCCCCGAAACTTATAAATATAGTCATTCTTATCTCGGGGATAGACATACTTTAAAAGAATCTCATCTAAGTAATATAATATCATTTTGCATCCTCTACATTCTCAATATGAATAAAGATTCAACTAGTCCATCATCAACCTTATAAATGAGCATTTCCATACTCATTACTTTGATTATTCGTATAACATAAAATTCATAGTGCAAGGACCCGAACCCAACCTAGCAGCCCTTTACTGCCATGAAACCCAAATAGGCCATCGCAAGGTCTTATTTGAATCCTACAAGCCTCTAAACGATTAGTTATACGAATAAGATTAAATTCATTAGTTAATATCGAGCTGGTTTTAAGGTTGGAGCATATGATTTCATTAAGTAAAGTTCTTGCACAAACGGAGTTAAAGGAAACATAAGCGGAATACTTTCAATTAAGTAAACATGAAACCAGTGAAAACATAACAGACAAGTCCCAAGGGAAAATTCAATAATGCAAGCATTTGTTTATTGGACCATGCGAAAATAAGAACAGGAAACAAAAAGCCAGAAAACGAAACAGAAATGTGATGCGATCATCCCGCCATGTAGCCCTAATCTCACACCTCGGTAACGCCAACAAAATACGAACCTAAGCCTGAAAAAAAAAACAATGGAATGAGATTACTAGAATCTCAATAGGGTCACAATATCATAAACTCTATGGAAACCTAAACAAACATCTTCCTAATAACTTATATATATCATATTAATATATACTAAATAAGCCCAAAAACAACAACAAACAAACATGTAAACACAATAACATAGGTGCCAAGTTTTTCAAAATAACGGGGAGGACTCAAAACACTTCGTAGGCAACCATCACAAGATTGAAACTAGAAGCACACAGGCAACTCAATATATTATACGATTTACAAAAACCAAATGATTATCCTCTATCGCCTGTGTTGTCTAAGATTGTGCTACAAAAGAAAACAACAAACAAACTTACAACAAGTCTTTTTACATCCCACCAAACACTAGATATGGGGGATCCTGCCAAACAAGAGATACAGGGCATCCTTCCAAACACACAGGGCATCCCACCAAACACAAGGCATCCTGCCAAACACAAGATACAGGGCATCCCGTCAAACACAAGATATGGGGCATCCGACTAGCTCTTGCTGGGAAACACAAACACCATACAACTCTCGGTCCGGTAAGCATCTCTCCTCTACCTCAGGAGCAACAACACTTACCTCGCATGGCCAACGAACAAAAGGATTTTACTTGTTTTCAAACAAGATACACACACTCATATACACACATACATGCATATAGGAACCATATGGGGTATCCTCAATCGAATCACAACACAATGCACAATCCAACACATAATAATACAATTCGAAATAGGGAAACCTAAACCCTACATAATCCAAAATTACCAAAGAAAAATCACCACAATCTACAAGCATGCATAACATTATCAAACCAACCAAAATAAAAGAAACAAGGATTTTAGGAGAAACTGATGAGATATAGATCCTACCTCTCAAGTGGATAAACGAGAAGTTAATCATTTACCTTTATCACAAGGATCAGAAGCACCTAAGCAATTTATAAGGCAAAGGCAACACAATAACTAAGCATGCAATACGAAAACAGAAAAGCGAAGAAACCTACGATCCTCACCAAACTCTCTCACCAAAACCAACGATCCGATGCAGCAATAACTTCCCTTTGAATGTGTGATGTGATGGCCAAGAATCCAAAAAATTTCAATCTGATTATACAATCTCTTAGAGGTGGCACAATTTGGCAATACTAAGGAAGAAGAAGCATAACACAATTTTCAAGAAAAATCAAGGGGAAGGATGTGATTTTGTGAAAACATAATTGGAATAGGTATTAGACGTGCATAATGACAAGAGGAACAAGATTCAAAAACATCTGAAGAAGAAGATAAAAAATCAGTCAAAAAAGGGAGAAGGGAAACACGACTTCAATAATATAAAAAATGACTAACCTTTTGAATGTGAATTTAAGCAAGAAAGATGCAGCTTGAAGAGAGGAATCCAATAAGCTATCACACACAATGATCTAATGAGGAAGGAGGTGTTTTTCGGAAATCTTTGGTAGCAAGTGTATAAGTTTCGGCCACAAAGGAAGCAAAGGACATATGACCCATATTTTCTTAGATGTGAAGAAACAAAAGAGAGAATAAGTGTGCGGGGAATTAGGGTGGCTGGCCTAGCTATATATATATATATATATATATATAAGTGTTTAAGGAGGTTAGACGTTACCATTTTTAAGGCTTAAAAGATAATTCCACAATACTTAGGATAATGGGATTTGTTTCTAAAAGAATTATCTGGGATATTTTTTTGCAAACTAAACTAAGGAAAATTAACACAAAATAGCTCAATAATACTTAGGAAAGTTTCGGACATAAACCTTAGGGCCATCACGCACTCGGGTCATCAAGGGTAAAGTGGTCATTTCTGTTGTACCGGTTCCTAGGTGTCATTTCTGACACATGGACTTCTAGGACATCTAACCTACTGAGGATCATGGTTTCACACATAGTTCACAATCTCATATATCCAACTGTCCATTACTATTTCAGCTTCATCAGTCGTAACATCCGTTTATATATGTTTTCTCATTACTTGTATCACACAAGTTCATTGAGCACTCATAATCATCTTTGTGAGACCTCGAATTTTGAGTCCTAGAAGTCCAGAAGCTAGTACAGGTGAAAAAACGATTTTTCTCCTGAAAGAAAGAATGTGTGATGGCCGAAATTGGTAAGAGTTATATGGTAGTTAATTCTGGTTTTAATTCCCTTTAATCTAAGTCCTTATAGCTAGATAATTGCCTTAAAAATTAAAATCCCAAAAAATAGGGGAAAATAAATAAAGAATTTACTTATCTGGTAATTATCTTACTTTAATAAAACCTTTAAAGTAGTAATCTTAATTCCATACCCATCCATTATAAATAGGAAGCCAACCCCACAAAAATCATTCATAGAAAATACACAAAACTCGTATAGCCTAAAACCATTATACCTTCCTATAGCTGCCAAAATTCGCTGAAACTTTAAACCAGCATAACTCTTTCATCGTTTGTTGTATCCTTGCAACGCTTGTTGGAAAGCTCTCTTCATCCTCTTTCCAACCATCTTTTCTTTTTCTTTGGGAGGTTAGTATTTCTTTCTCTAAAGATAAGTTGAAATTCGCCGGCACTACCAAATCTTCTTGAACTTCAATATAGCATAACTCTTTCATCGTTTGTCGGATTCCTGCAAATAATATCTTGTTGGAAATATCATTACATTCTCTTTCCAACCATACATGTTTTGTTATTTGGACGTAAATATTTCCTTGTCTAAGGTTAAGTTGAAAATCGACGACGAAATTAGGTTTTTAGATTTCTATAGTTTTTGTCTTCGGTTGATTTCTGTTGTCGTTTCACGTGTTCTTATGATTGCTTAGCATCTATTCTCGATGTATGATCATGAATTTCTTTCTTTTCAACTTCTCTAAGCTTAAAGTCGAAATTGTCCTATTCCCTACTCTTAGCGACGAAATTTGCATAGTTAATTGGAATGGTAATTCAGGTTGAATCTTGTTAAGTTCCTGGCTATCGTATCACACATCCAAAGGGGAGGCACCTACAGCATCTGATCACTGGTTTCTGATAGGTTTGTTGAGTGGAATTGGTAAAGAAATAGGGTATTCAATTGATTATTGAATATGCATGCTTAGTTTGTTTTCGTCTTTGCCTGGTGATAATATAGGTGGTTCAGAATTATCTAATAAAGGAAAAGGAGTAGCTTCTTGTTCAGAGACAAGAGAGGTAGGATCTATGCCTCATCGGTTTCTCCAGAGACCCCTGTTATTTTCTTGATGTTTTAGATACCTTCCCTTGTTGTAGTACATGTGATTTGATTATAGGGTGAGAGTATGAATTTTGGATTGAGATATGGATCTCATAGGCTATATCGAACCCCTGAGTTAGATATTGAATGCCTGAGTTGCATATGTTATATGAATAAAATATGTTGATTGTGTTTTAACATGATTGAGGATACCCTGTTATGGTATTATGCTTTGTACTTGCTTGTGTGTGCTTGTACGTGTTTGTATGTCAGGATCATTTTCCAGTGTCCATTCGGGATAAGCGCTGATGCTCCTAGGGAGAGGAGAGGTTCTTACTAGTATGAGAGTTGTATGGGTGGCAAAGCCCAGCATGCGCGCGTTGGATGTCTGGCCCTTGTGTGGCCGGAACCCTGTCCTTGTGTGGCAGGAAGCCCTTATCCTTGTGTGGTTTGGGATGCCCTAGTCCGTGTGTGGCTTGGGAAGACTTTTCCTTGTGTGGCAAGACGACTGAACCCTATCCTTGTGTGGCAGGAAGCCTTTATCCTTGTGTGGTTTGGGATGCCCTAGTCCGTGTGTGGCTTGGGAAGACTTGTCCTTGTGTTGCAAGACGACTTGTCCTTGTGTGGCAAGATGAATAGGCTTACTGATTAGCTTGTGTGTTAACCGTTTACCCTTTGTGCAGTAAGCCTTGGACAACACATGTGGAAGGGGATGGCCTTTCTTCTTCATTGTAGAGAGCAATCTGATGAGTTCCACCTGCCTGTGTACTTCTGATTTTTCGGAAGTGATCTTAGTCCTCCCTCAACCATAGATTCTGCCCTAACCCTTTTTGATTGGTTCTTGAATTGCGTGATCCCCTTTAGTTGTTTAGGAATGATCTAATGTGAATTGAGAGATTTGTGTTTAGGGTTTCTGTAGATCTTATGATGTTGTGACCCTACTGAGATTCTTGTAATCTTATACCATTGTTTTTACCATTTTTTTGAGGCTTAGGTACATCCACTGTCCATGGTACCAGTGTGTGAGATCAAGGCTGCATGGCGGGGCGATATCGCATCATATTTGCATACTTGTTTACTTGCGCATATAACATGAATGATTGGGCTACTTTCTAGTTTATTTTAAGATCCCTCTTTTGCTTGCTATTTCCGAAATATGTTGGAGGATTTCTTGCTGGTTATTTGGATCCCTATGGGACTTATGTGTTATGAACCCAATGATTTAATTTAAAGACTTCCGCTGATGTTTTATTCACTCCGTATGTTACCAGAATATTTGTCCAATATCATGCTCCAATTGTTGTTAAATATTAAAATAAACATGCTAAAAGTCAAAAGTTAATGGTAAGCCTGCTGAGGTTCAGATAGGTCCTAGGTGTCATTTGTGCTTATTTGGGTTTCACGGCGGTGATGACCTTAATCGGAGCAAATAGTAATAGTTAGAAATTGGGGTCGTCACAATCTTTCATCATCACAACTCAATAATTTCAATCGATATTTTTATTCATCTACTATCATTAGCTCAAGCTCATAAGTACCAATTCCCAGTTAGTAGTTTCAATAGTATACATATTTTAAAAGTCAGTCCAGTCTCACTCTTACAGTTCCTTGGCGGGTTCAGAGTACTAAATTTATCATTTGTGTTATTGTACCTATGTAGTCCTCACACCCCAATAGGTTCCACTATAGTGGAATTATATGTTTTTCTTGACATTAAGTATTCCCTAGTCATAACTTACTTGGAACTTTGGTATATTCTCATACTAGCATACCAATGCACAAATCCTCCTTGGTAGCCGTTGACTCGTACATTCATTCCCTTTTAACTACCTTATATTCTTATTTTTAAAATCTGATGTGCAAATTTCTTTTGTTCATCTCAGCCTCATCAACGAGTATCTAAGCAAATATATAGCCTTGAACATCATTTTAAAGTCCGACTAAAGAATGCTACTTGGCAAACTTGTCAAATCCGACTCATTGGAGTGTCAAACTTTTCACACTATAGCTCCGTGTCACTCATCCATATATTTATGGTCTAACAACCTATTAGTAATCATAAAAAGATTATCTCACTTCCTATGTCAGCTAATTGATGTTCCATACCCATGCTTATCACACTTGTACACATATATATCTTTTCATTGCAGCACCGTATTTTAATGCACCATCTAGAGGTGTCACTCTATATACGATTCGTTTATCAGATTGCCTAATATTATGGTACACAACCAATCATCATAATTCAGAAACTCCATTTGTAATCCATAATCTAGGACCTATTTATCCCTTATGAATCGTTCAATTCTATTTTATAGAATTCTAATGATTCCAAAAAAATTTGACAACATTACCCTTGTTTTTCACTTTTACCAACCTGTCATTTTCATTGCTCAATAATCAATCTTAATCAATCTTATTAGTCTCAGACTAGCCACAAGCATCTCTCCATATCATCCTTAACCATTATACATATTATTCTTACATATTACTCATAAACATTATTTGTTCATCTTATTCCTACATAACATACTATTAAGTGTACACATCACACAACACTTTAGTACTAACCCAAATCACAAACATAATAAGCAGTTATTCATAGTTCATATCCATTCTTAACTTCCATAACGTCATTTCTTTGCAATATTAGGTTCAGGCTCACTAGGTGTCTTAGTGATCTTCTCGGGTCCTCGTATCACACCCTCATATCATGCATGAACTTGTTCATTCGAGTCTATATGATCTCTATCTTGTACCCTCTGTGGTTCGTTATCAAGTGCTCTTTCCTATAGGGTAGTTTTCTTGATGGAGATGTTATAGGTTTACTCCAACATGTCAAGGAAATATGACCAGGTCTATGACATCTATAACCTCCCTTCCCAATCTTCTCTCTTAGATCTTGATCTTCCACATGCACTATGTTTTTCACCTTTGATTTTCAGCCAATGTCGAAAAAAACCACTAGATCCAGAAATACTTTACTGGCACATGAATTTGTCAGGTGGGATTTCCTCAACTATGGGTAAAGCATATAAAGGTGTTTTTCCCTTGTTAGTTGCTTCTTGAGCTTGAACAATCCTTTCAACACGTAAAGCAGTTTATACCAAGGCATGATAACTAAACTCCGAAATTGAACCCATACAAGCTCTAATAGACAATGTCAATCCATTCTCAAACCTTTGATTCATAATTTCCTTCAGAGTTACGACTTCGGATATGAAGCTAGATAATTCCAGTAATTCAGCTTCATACTCAATTACCATTTTGGTGCATTGTCTAAGCATATAAAATTCTCTCCTTTTATGTTCTCGGTGGAAGCTCAAGTAATACTGTTCAGGAAACTCCTCCAAAAAATCCGCCCAAGTGGTGTCTACTACATACCTAGCTCGAGCTATTCTCCATCATACCTCAGCATTACCCTCAAGAAGTCTAGAGGCTACCCTCAACCTATCGGCCTCAATCAATCCCATATCAGAAAGAGTTTCAGATACCCTATCAATCCATCTCTTAGTTTGAGTTACATCGATAAACTTACTAGAAAAGTTGGTACATCCTAATTATCTGACTTGTTTTATCATTTGAAACAACTCTCGAGTTATAACCAATTCTTGCTCAGCTACGAAGTTGCTGAAGGAAGCTTGTCAACTAGGATGTAAAGATTTTCGTGGTTCAGCCGGTGCTGCTATAGCTCATGAATGGATGGATACCTTATGCCACGTGTCCCTGTTTTTGCGTATTTCTGATGATGACAAGGTTTCCATCACTACTTTCCTACTTGAGGGAGTAGCCCTCGTATGGTGGACAACTGTGAGCTTGTAATTCGGAGATCGTTTGCCTTCATGAGAGGGATTTTGGTATAAGTTCGACGAGAGGTCATATACAAGATTCCATAAAAGTGAGCAGTGATAAACTTTTTATAAGCTTGAACTAGACACCCATTCGATGTTTGAATACGAGAAGGCAGTCCCGATTTGCACCAAAGGAGGATCGTTCACCATACCAGCTTACGAGACGATTTCATGATAGGCTGAGTACCAAGCTTAAAACCATCGTTGGTATGGCACCAGTGCAAAATCTGCAAGAACTAATCGTTACTGCAACTAAACCCGAGAAAATCGTGCAAATCAGGAAGTCGCCCACAGCAACTAGTGACAGATCTTTCAGGCGAGATTCGAAGTTCAATCAGCGTATGGGACCCAATCCTTTAAGGTCCTATCCTCCAAAAAATAATGCCAATGGAGGTGACAATAGGAAAAAATTTTCTGGTCCGAATTCTAATGGGTCTATATGGAATTTGCAGCCATGTTGATGTTATAATTGTGACGAGATGGGCCATGTTCAGAGGGACTGTCCCAAACCAAGACGTATCATAGGTGCACCAAATGCCAATCGAGGTGGGTATGCCAATTTTAGCCAAAACACCAACATGCACACCTGGAGGACCACCCAATGGATCCACAAGTGAGGCATAACCAAGGACAACGAAGCTATTCACCCTAACTGATGCCAAGGCTAGCCCTGATGTTGTGACAGGTACTATTTCAGTATTTTTCTCAAAATGCTAAAGTGTTAGATCCCGGTGTAAACAGGTTATTTGTAAGTCCAAGGATAACACTTAGCACAGATCGGCCTCTGTCTCCCTTGTCTCCTCCTACTACGGTTCTGACTCCTTTGGGAGAGTAACTGACTTGTGATATAGTCTACATCGGCTGTGATGTACGTATGGGTTCGAATGTACTTGATGTGGATCTGATTCCATTGGACATCAGAGAGCTGGATGTGATCTTAGGCATGGATTGCTTGGCGAAATATCAAGCCCGAATGGAATATTTCACCAAGCGTGTGTGGTTTACCTTTCCTGATGGTGCTGAATATTGTTTTGAAGGTGATGGGCGAGTTGTTCCAACTTGCATGATTTCCTGGCTCGACACGAAGCGATTGATCAGCAAGGGATGCACTACATACCTCGCATGTGTACATGATATGTCCAAATAATCCTCAAATCTGGATTCTGTTCCAGTGGTACGTGAAATTCCGGATGTATTTCCAGAAGACATAGCCGGTTTGCCACCAGCAAGAGAAGTGGAATTCGGCATTGAGCTAATGCCAGGTACAAGTCTGATTTCCATTCCTCTGTATCGAGTGGCTCCTACGAAAATGAAGGAATTGAAGAAACAATTGGAAGATTTGTTGGATTGTGGCTTCATCCGACCCAGTCTGTCACCTTGGGAAGCACCTGTATTGTTCATGAAGAAGAAAGATGGTTTTCTGCGATTATGCATCGACTATCGGTAGCTGAATTGTGTGACCGTGAAGAACAAGTATCCTTTGTCATGCATCGATGATTTATTTGACCAACTCCAAGGTGCAGCCGTGTTCTCCAAGATCATTCTCAGAACTGGATACCATTAATTTCGAGTTCGTGATGTTGATATTCCGAAGAACGAGTTTAGATCGCGATATAGACACTATGAATTTCTGACTATGCCATTCAGTTTGACCAATGTACCAGCCATGTTCATGGACCTGGTGAATCGTGTGTTCCGTGAGTTCCTAGATAAATTTGTGATAGTCTTCATCAACGATATTCTCATTTATTCAAAATTAGAAGAGGAGCATGTTGAGTACTTGCAGATTGTACTGAATATTCTGAGGGATTGGCGGTTATTCACAAAGTACTCCAAATGCGAATTCTGGTTATGTGAAGTTGTTTTCCTTGGCCATATATTGTTTCCGCTCAAGGTGTGTTAGTAGTTGCTTGGGAACCCCCGCGAACTGTGTTCAAAGTTTGTAGTTTTCTTTGTTTAGCTGGATTCTACTATCGCTTCGTGGAAAATTTTTCATCGCTTGCTGGACCATTGATGAAATTAACGTGCACAGGAGAGCCATTCTTATGGAACGAGAGGTGCTAGCGAAGGTTCAAACAATAGAAGAACCGGTTAGTTTCCACACCAATCCTCACCTTACCAGTCGGTGGGAAAGAGTATGTGGTGTACAATGATGCATCAAAATCCAGACTTGGATGGGTATTGATGCAAGAAGGGAAAGTCGTTGCCTATGCTTCCCAATAGTTGTGACCGTATAAAAGCAATTATCCTCTGCACGATTTGGAGCTTGCGGCGGTGGTGTTAGCATTGAAAATGTGGTGCCACTATCTATATGGCGAGACGTGCCGAATCTTCACCAACCACAAAAGCTTGAAATATCTCCTTACGCAAAAGGAGTTGAACATAAGACAACGAAGATGGGTGGAGCTGATTAAAGACTGATCTGATCATCGTGTATCATCCTAGAAAAGTGAATGTTGTCGCTGAAGCCTTGAGACGAAAGATTCATCCTCCTTCCCCATCGGTTTTGGCTTACATACCAATGTACCGAGCTGGATTTGAAAGCTACACGTGTGCATCTTGGCACTGATTTTTTTGGTTCATTGTTGGTGCGAATCAAAGTCATGCCTACCTTGATTGAGGAAATCCAGAATTAAAAAACAGAAAATCCAAGGTTGGGTGAAATTCTAAAGCAACTATTTGAAGGTTTGATGCCATAGCTCGTGATTTCAAAGTGCAAGATGATGGAGTTCTTGTCTTTAGAAAAAGGGTATGTGTGCCACAAGATGTTGTTATTCACAATCTAGTTTTATTTGAGGCACATAGTTTGAAGTTTGCTATCCATCTTGGTAGTACTAAGATGTATTGAGATTTGAAGGAACAATATTGGTGGTCGAACATGAAACTCCATATTACTGAGTTTATTGCCTGATGTCTCGTATGCCAACTAGTGAAGATAGAGCATCAAAAACCCGCTGGTCTACTTCAGTCACTTCCAATTCCAGATTGGAAGTGGGAGCATGTCATGATGGATTTTGTGACCGGTTTGCCTAGATGTCAGCGAGGATACAATGCCATTTGGGTGATCGTGGAGCAATTGACAAAATCTGCACACTTCCTTCCTGTACATGTGACAGACACACTATAGAAATTGACTATACATTACTTGGACGAGATTATTTGATTGGATGGAGTTCCAGTTTCCATCGTTTCAGATCGTGACCCTCGTTTTACAATACAATTTTGAGAAAAATTCCAGAATGCGCTCGGTTCGAGATTGAATTTCAGTACAACGTTTCATCCTTAAAATGATGGTCAATCTGAAAGGATGAATCAGACACTTGAGGACATGCTACGTGCAAGTGTACTAGATCGACATACCAGTTGGGATCCATGTCTACCATTGGCGGAGTTCACTTACAATAATAATTTCCATGTAAGCATAGGTATGGCTCCTTATGAAGCATTATATGGGAGACGTTGTAGAACTCCCGTTTGCTGGAATGAAGTAGGCGAGAGACGCCTAGACAATCCGGAGTTGATTGATCAAGAAACAGAGTAGCTGAATTTAATTTGACTAAGGCTGAAAACAGCACAAGATTGGCAGAAAAATTATGCCGATAATCAACGAAGGGAGCTGGAATTTGCAATTGGTGACAAAGAGTTTTTAAAGGTTGCCCTGTGGAAAGGTGTCCTTCGTTTTCAGCAACGAGGTAAGCTAGCACCTCATTATATTGGTCCGTATGATATTATTGAAAGAATCCGACCTGTTGCATACCGAATTACACTGCCTCTGAATATGGAAAGAATATATAACGTGTTTCACATTTTTATGTTGAGAAAGTATGGGTGAGACCTTGCTTATGTGCTTGAAGAACCACCAGTCAAAGTTGCTGAAGAACTATGTTATCCGGTATAACCAGTTGCCATACTAGATTGGTCAGTTCGTTAGCTTCGCAGTTAAAGCGTGCCTATGGTACAAGTTTTTTGGCGTAATGGCCAAATCGAGAAACAGTCTTGGCAGACTGAGGAATCTATGAGTGCAAAATTTCCTTGTTTGCTTAGGTACTTGTGCTGACATTTTGTGGACAAAATTCTGACAATGAGGGGAGGATATGAGACCCCGAATTTTGAGTCCGTAAAGTCCAGAAGCCAGTGGAGGTGAAATGACAAATTTTTTCCCTAAAGAAATGGATGTGTGATGACCAAACATGGTATGGAAGGTCTAGTAGTCATTTTTGGTTTTAATTCTCTTTGATTTATTTCCTTATTGGTTCAATCTTACCTTAGAAGATAAAATTCCTAAAATTAAGGAAGGATAATTCTAGAATTTAATTCTAAAGATTTTCTTCCCTTATTTAGCCTTTAAAGAAGAGAATTTAATTTCATAAACACACTATATAAAGAATAGCCGGCCACACATAGTTCTTACACCAAAAATACACAAAATTATCAAGTGATCAAACCCTACACTATACCCTATTTCTTTCACAATTCCTTGATCTTCATCCTAGCATAACTCTTTCGTCCTTTATTTAATTTCTGCAAATAATAGCTTGTTCGAAAGCTCTTTTCATACTCTGTTTAGGTATCGTGGTTTGATCATCAGAAGGTTAGTTCTTCCCTATCAAAATCTTAATCGTAATTCGTAGGTTTTGGTACCGAAAGTGTGTGATTCTTCCTTTAATTGATTTATGTTGTTGTTCGTTTTGTTCGTATAATTGTTTGGCATCCATTCATGTTGTAAAATCATGAATTTATCCTTTGAATCTTCCCTATATATGAAATCGACATGTCCTACCCTTTGCCCTATTGTTGCCGATTGTGATCAATTGATTAACCTGTTGGTTTCTGATCTTGTTCCTTTTGATTGAATATATTATTAACACCTAATCCTTCCTTGTAATCATGAAATCACAACCCCTATGCCTGGTATGCTTAGTATGGTTTTGTGTTGGCCTTATGATACTATAGGTGGTTCAGATCCCTTGAATTAAGGAAAAAAAATAGCTTCTTGTTCAGAGACAAGAGAGGTAGGATATATGCCTCATCAGTTTCTCCAGAGATCCTTGTTGTTGGGTGTTATTTTCGATGCATTCCCTTGTTGATATTGTTTGCGCATATGTGAGATAGTGTATGCATGAGTTGCAGATTGATTTGAGGCTTACTTAGGTTATACGGAACCCTTGAGATAGGTTATGAGTGTCTAATTTGTATGTATTGTGTGCATTGAACATGCTGATCATGTTCAGACATGATTGAGGATACCCTGTTGTGGTATTGTGCCTTGTACTTGCTTGTGTGTGCTTGTACTTGTTTGTGAGTTAGGATCCTTTTCCGGTGGCCATTCGGGCTAAGCGCTGATGCTCCTTGGGAGATGAGAGGTTCTTACTGATATGAGAGTCGTATAGGAGGCAATCCCCAACAAGAGCTCGCTGGATGCCTAGTCCTATGTGCTGGCTAGATGCCTTGTCCTGTGCGCTGGCAAGATGCCTTGTCCTGTGTGCTGGCAAGATGCCCTAATCCTTTGTGCTGACAATTGGGTGATATCCCTTAGAAGTGTAGGGATGATCTGATGTTGTTTGGTGCCTGTTGAGTCATTTGGACTCACAACTATGTTTCTCGGCTTCTAACATCTATGAAAGAGCCTCAAATGGTGTATTTCTTAGAACGTGGTATCTAGGGATATTTTTGTCTTTTCACACCCCGATACCTATCAATCCTGTAATCCAAGTCATTTGTTGACTAAGGCCTTTGAGTCTATCCTCTGAGACTCATAAGAAAATAAGTTACGCTAAAAAAATGAATTGGAATTATTAAGTTCTTCAAAAAGAATAATTATGTGATAATTATAGAAATTATATACATAAGAATATTTATATACAGGTTATAAAAATGAAAAGAGGAGATAAGAGAATGATATTGGTAATCTATAACCACGAGTAAGTTATTTGATGAATAAAAAGATTTATAAATTTTTGGATAGATATTTTTAATTATTAATATTTTTTTAATAAATATGATATAGTATTGTAATTTTTAATAAATTATACATATGAGGGAGATAAATTTTTTCTATATAAGTAGACTCTACTATTCATAAAGAGTCTACAAAAATTTTTGGGTTATTTTTCTGATCAGTATACAATTTAAAATGAATTATAAAATTTTTATGTTAATTTTAAAAAATAATTATATTATTAGTATTTTATATTATAATAAAAAAATAAAAATAAAAAAAAGCCAAAACAAGAGCCATCCTGTCATTTTGACGAGCTCGGCCTTGAGCTAAGCTTACGTCGTTCACTCAAGAACGATATCGTTTCACCTTTCGGTGAAATGATGCTGTTTCATCTTTGGGAAGGTCGCGGGTTTGTCTTGTTCAGCGACAAACATGACATTTCATTTAAGGAGTAAGAAAGTTAGGGTTTTCTCAAAATCAGGGGTGCAAGAGGTAGAAGACAACTACGGATGACATGTCATCCGTAGGCTATCTCGTGCGATAGGTCGTTTGAGGAGAGTACGAACAGTATGTCGTCTAGGTACGACATGAATGACTCATTTTCTTAGTTGGTTTGGTAAGGATGGTTTAGGTTGAATCTGGTAAACACATGGCCGTGTCATGCTGACTTTGACCAGAAAATAAATTAAAATCAGAAAATTAGAAATAAATTGAAAAAAATATGAACAAATTCTAGAAAATAGAAAAAAATATAACGAATCTGATGATACAAAGTTTGACTGATTTTGATTTGTTTTTGATAGGTATAAAAATTTGTAGAAGTTTTCGGTAATTAAAAAAAATACAAAATATATGCGGATTGAATCTAAAGACGATCGTCGAGCTTCTAAAATAGATTTTAGGATCTAGAAATATATATTATGAGGTTATTAAGATTCATATGATAATATTAAGAATCGAATTGTGGTTCCATATATAAGTGTGCATTAAAAGGATTAGGAATCTGAATCAAATCAAGAATTAGAATCGGAATGACAAAACTGTAAGTGGACGATTTTAAATTTCTTCCGTTCATTTTAGATGAATCTAGATTGATTCCATGCGATGTGTGATATTCATGAGTTGCTTGCAAGCGTAAACAAGGATCGATGAAAAATTTCTTAAATCATGGAAAATCTTGATTACATGCATTAGTTGAATTGAGATATGATTCTATAACTATTTTCTGAGTCGTGTTTAAATATTACGACTATGCTCGAGATAATCGTAAATGTGGGGAACGACAGTTTTGCACTGCCTAGTGGGAATAGTGATAACAGCTCAAGAATAGCTTGTAAGGCTTCAAGGTCATACGAGAATAGTGTTGAATCTTGTGTTGAAAAAACGCAACACTTGAGTAACAGAAAGAATGACTGAAGTAAGAAGAAATCAAGAATAATAAGGAAATATCCTAGCAATATCACATATGACTGACTGGTCATATGAAAGGACACTGGTCGTGGTGGAAATACATCACTACCATATAAGAAAAACTGAAATCCAAGATGATAAGAGAAAGAAATGATTAGAGGGTTGACCCAATATAGGAAAACCAAAGAATTTCTATTAAGAACTTAACGAAGAACTAATGATGATTGATTGAGAAGTTATCAATTGATATTTGCAAAGACAAATCTAAAAGATTACAAGAGCAAGAGCAAATCAAGAAAATATGAAGAAAGTAAGTGATGTCTCAAAGAAAATTAATCAAAATTATGACAGTAAGAAGTAAATATTGAGAAATAAAGATTAAAGGATGGTTAGTCAAGGATATACTAACCTTAACAGAGTAAAAGATAGAAGATAGATTGATTAGCATTATGCTAACCCTAGTTTAGTGAAAGGAATATGGGTTATGAGATGATACAACAGTTGATATCCTAACCTTTAAGAAGTATAGAGGTATGAGTCTATTCTGGGGTTGGTTACCCCAAAAAATCAGATTACTGTGTGTTAAATCAAATTTCTGTATGCTCTTAGATTATTATGTGTTCCTAGATTACTGTGCATGAGTATAAACCCTAGTAAAGAGGGAATAATTATAATACTAATCTGCGATAATGATTTGATTATACTAGTCATCTATTAGAATGACTACTGAATGAATGCCGAGATCTATAAGATCTATGTCTATTTGAGATGCGTTGGAATGGGTTGATATTTTTATGTTGTTGGATGATAATATTTGTGTGAAACCCGGATGATGGGGATACACATTGTGTTTTTGTGTGGCATTGCTTTACCTCGATTTGTCGTGATGTATTGTTAAGATTGGATCTGAATGGTCTATAGCCATGATTTTGGTTCTGTGCTTGCTAAATCGTATGATCAAAATAATATATAACCTTGTTTAGATTTAAAATGATTTGTAAAGGAAAATATCCACTCACCTGGTTGCCATACCAATGTTTGATAGGTTTTTTGAGTTTGAAGAAAATGAATTAGCTTCACCCCAGATCGCAGACTCTCTGAACGGGTATGAATTACAAGGTATGATCGAGGATTTGGATTCACACTTGTTGACTAGTTGCATATGGAATTTTGTGTGTGTATGTGTTGTAAATTGGGATCCCATACTATATTGATAAATAAATCAAGATTTTTGGATTCACTTCTTTGCATGACGTAAACTCCGCAAAATTTTTGTTCATTGACTTGTTCCAACATATTTTCTTAGTCTTGGGGTTACTTCTCGAGGTACATCATGCATTTAAAAGATGAAATAAAATTCAATCAAGTTTCGTTCTTGCCTTGTATAGTTATTGTATATTCTTAGGATGACCATCTAAGCTTGTACAATAGCTATACGATGATTGTTATGTCTTGTGGGTTTTTAGGGTGTGACAATTGCGGTGGTGTGGAGCATGGTTATTAAAAGGACATGTTAAATTCATATTGCACATTAAATTATTGAAGTTCGGTTTTGAATTTTCTTTCTAGTCTTCTTATGAGTCTAAGATGCATACATATTGTGTGAAAATACTGCACTAAGTCCGCAATGTATATGACTCTAAAAGGATATGATGTGTTACAAGGATAAAAAAGAGAGTATCTTTGAGGGAAGCCTTATGTTATACAGACTGAAAACTATTATTTTTGCTGTAAAAATTGTTACTACTAGAAGTCAAGGTGCTATAAGAGGAAGAGGTTGGGCTCGAAGAGAGATACCCATAGCCTCTAGGTCAATAGGACCAAATATGCCACTCGTAGCACCAGAACTCGAAACATAGATATCTCAATCCGAACAAGAACCGATCGAGATGCCACCTGCAGAAGTTTTGCAGGCTATGTTACAAATGTTGACAGAGTACCAAAGAAGAGGAAATGTAGTACCCCCACCCCAAGGGAGTTTCTCAGCTTCCTTAGGATGAGCCGACTATACAGGTTCAAGTGGAGGAACAGGATCTTCCACGAGTACGTGTGCAGGAGCATTCTGAAATTGCCCCTCCATATTCCTTGTAACACATTTAGGATTTGTGCCACCACAGGATCGATGCTTGGTGCGGCTGGTGCCTCAGGTTGGTTTTCGGGCTCAGCTTTCCCTCTCTGCTCAATTTGTGCCTCGGGTTTATTCTGCTCTACAGGTTGTTGTTCGGCCTGAATCCCACACCTACCCGTCGATCCTTTTGTACACTCAGTCTTGCCATACTATACGAACACACAATTGTTACTCAACACTTAACCCAAATACGAATATTATGAAAAGAAGTGGTACCTGGTGGAGAGGCATATGCTGGAAAACAAATCACTCACACAAATATACAAGTTTTGGAAATCACATGCACACATGCAAGTGCATACTCGGCAATCACATTAACACACACAAGCACTCGACAGTAATCATTCAAGCATTCAGCTAGCATATTTTCATACAAACCATACTAGGCAATTATGCAAAACCACATCTCATGCATTCGGCAGCCATAAAGGCAACAATCTTAGGGATCAAAATTAACATGCAAATGCACACATAAGCCATTTGGTAATAACAAAGAAAATACAGCAAAAGACTTTCTGGAACCCAACAAAACACATCAAATCATGTGATGTACAAGAACACACATAAATACACAACAAATCAAACAGTCAAGCACGTCATTCAAATAATTCAAACCAGGTTTTTAGCATCAGATTATTTTCGGTACTGGCCCCTAAGTGTGTGGATGTGTGCGCATATACCTTCCTACAAACAAGTTAGCATATAAAAAATCATATTCCTAAACCATGCTCCGCTACCAAACCTGTAAGGACCCACATTTCATAATTTGCTCTTATTAGGACCCTTACTGCCGTTAAACCCAAGCAAGCCCAAAACCAGGATCTATCTGAATGCCACAAGGCTTAACCATCTAATTTCTGATTTTAGTATGTTCATTCTTTAAGTTTTTAAAGATTGGAGAATGATAGTATTGAACAAGCATTCAGGATTCATACGGAGTGAATAAATCAACAACGGAATACTTTATGATTAATCAAAGGAACCACAACACACAAGTCCCATAGGGATTTAAAAATCCAGCAAGGTAATCCCTAGTAATTTTTCAAAATAATCAAACAAAGGAGACATTCAAAAACCAGAAAGTGATCCAATCAATCTTCATGTTATATACGCAAGTAATCAAGAAACAGGTATGCAAATGTGATGCGATATCGCCCCGTCGTGCAGCCTTGATTCTCACATACTGGTATCACAAACAACGATTGTACCTAAGCCTAAAAAATGGTGAAATCAACAGGATGAGATTACAAGAATCTCAGTATAATCATAATATCATAAGATCTAGAGAAATCTTAAACAAACATCTCCCAAACAACATCAAATTATCCCTACGCATCTAAGGGATATCACACAATTCAAGAATCACCAATAGGGTTAGGGCCGAAACTAAGGCTGAGGGTGGACTACAAACACTTCCAAAAAGTAGAAGTACACAGGCAGGAAAACATATCAACCACTCAATAAGAAAAGGTCATCCCCTTCCACCTGTGTTGTCCAAGGCTTCGTTACACAAAGGGTAAAAGGTTTTTCCCACAAGCTAATCAGTAATCCTATTCATCTTGTAGCATACAGGACAAGGCATCTAGCCATCACACAGGATAAGGCATCTAGACATCACACAGGACAAGGCATCTAGCCAGCACACATGACAAGGCATCTAGCCAGCACACATGACAAGGCATCTAGCCAACACACAGGACTAGGCATCCAACAAGCTCTTATTGGGGATTACCACTCATACGACTCCTATACCAGTAAAAACCTATCCTCTCCCAAGGAGAATCAGCATTTACCCAGAATGGCCACAGAAAAAGGATTCTGACACACAAACACGTACAAGCACACACAAGCAAGTACAAGGCACAATACCACAATAGGGTATCGTCAATCATGTCAGAACATAATCAGCATGTTCAATGCACATAACATATGCAAATTAGGCACTCATAACCTATCTCAAGGGTTCGGTATAGCCTAAGTAAGCCTCAAATCAATCCGAAACTCATGCATACACTATCTCACATATACGCATACAACATCAACAAGGGCATGCATTGAAAATAACACCCAACAATAAGGATCTTTGGAGAAACCGATGAGGCATAGATACTACCTCTCTTGTCTCTAAACAAAAAACTATTCCTTTGCCTTTATTCAAGGGATCCGAACCACCTATAACATCATAAGGCAAAGATAAAATCATATTAAACATGCATACTCAATAATCAAGTAGATATCCTATTTTCTTGCCAATTCCACTCACCAAACCTATCAGAAACTAGTGATCAGATGCCACAGGTGCCTCCCCCTCGGATGTGTGATGTGATAGCCAAGAACTTAACAAGATTCAACCTGAATTGTCATTCCCATTAACAATGCAAATTTCAGCACTAAAGATATGGCATAAGGCAATTGCTATTTCATGCATACAAGGTATAGGGGTTGCGATTTCATGATTACAAGGAAGGATTAGGCGTTAATGACACATTCAATCAAAAGGAACAAGATCAGAAACCAACAGGTTAATCAATTGATCACAATCGGAAATAATAGGGCAAAAGGTATGACATGCCGATTTCATGCATAGGAAAGATTCAAAGGATGAATTCATGATTTATATTATGAATGGATGCCAAACAATCATAAGAACAAAAGGAACAACAACATAAATCAATTGAAGGAAGAATCACACAATTTCGGCACCGAAATCTATGAATTATGATTAAGATTTTGACAATGAAGAACTAACCTTCTGATGATCAAACCAAGATAGCTAAATAGAGAATGAAAAGTGCTTTTGAACAAGCTATTATTTGCAGAAATTCAAGAAAGGATGAAAGAGTTATGCTAGGATGAAGATGAAGGAATTTCGACAGCAATAGGGTACAGTGTAGGGTTTGATCACTTGATAATTTTGTGTGTTTTGGGCGTAAGAACTATGTGTGGCTGACTATTCTTTATATAGGGTGTTTATGGGATTAATTTCACTACTTTAAAGGCTAGATAAAAGAAGATAATCATTGGAATTAAAATTTAGAATTATCCTTCCTTAATTTTAGGAATTTTATCTTTTAAGGTGAGATTGAACCAATAAGAAAATAAATCAAAGGGAATTGAAACCAGAAATGATTACTAGACCTTCCATTCCATTTTCGGCCATCATATATCCATTTCTTCAAGAGCAAAATGGTCATTTTAACTACATTGGCTTCTGGACTTCTAAGACTCAAAATTCGAAGTCTCACAAAAAGTGTCATCCTCATTGATTGGGAGATTATATATCTATTTTTGGATTTCGTATAGATAAAGATCTAATCGTGAGTCCTTACCTCTGTGTGTGACACGATGCCAAGATAAATCCCCTCTTCCGAAAAAAAAAGAAGAAGAAAAGGGCAAAGTCTGCTATTGGTACTGTGAGACCCAGCCCGTAGGGGGGGTCAGGTTACCAATCCCACATCGAAAAGGAGTGAGGGAGGTCTTGGGCTTATATGTGTTGTGTGAGTGAATCATTTGCAACAAGATGCATCTTTTGGGCCATGTGGTTAAAAGCCCAACTAAGCATTGCAGTTGTGATCCATCACGCACACATATATGTCCAGGCCCGCTGGGCCGGGTCAGGTCGTGACAAATGGTAGCGGAGCCGATCTCGTTCCCTCTTCCGGGTGGGCTTGGGTCATGTTGTGTGTTCACATTTGGGCCCGTGAGTTTGGGCCCACGTCAGTTACGTTTGGCTCCCCTCGTGAGGACACGAGGTCTATAAGGAGGGGAGATTGTGAGACCGAGCCCGTAGGGGGGTCAGGTTACCAATCCCACATCGGAAAGGAGCGAGGGAGGTCTTGGGCTTATATCTGTTGTGTGAGTGGATCATTTGTAATAAGATACATCTTTTGAGCCATGTGGTTAAAAGTTCAATTAAGCATACACGTCCGGACCCGCTAGGCCGAGGGTCCTGGGGCCGGGTCGTGACAGGTACTACATGAGCATCTTTCTTTGGTTTGATGTTAGTTTGCTATTGACTATGAGCATCTTTCTTTGGTTGGATGCCAGTTGCTATTGACTCCGCTGCTTGAGGCTTTCAGGCAGAATTGGGAATACATCAGGGCAGGGACTTTTTTTACGCTCTTACACGGACCGGACTGAAGGAGAGGAACCGGCAAGAGTCAAGCTGAAGCGAGTTAGTCAATAGTTAAGCTAGGGAGCAAGCGGAGAGAAGGAGAGATAATCGACGGAGAGGAAGATGGGAGAAAACAAGAGGAAACTGGAAAGTTCCAGAAAAGAGAACCAAGGACTTGAGGGAGGAGTGAGACAAAACTGGAGAAAATAAAAAAGTGGATTATCACTATTTTGTATTCGATATTCAGGTCGGTAACCGACCGACCTAATTCTTTTGGGAAAAATTTTACCAATCTCAAAAGTTGATATATCTTTTATTAACCTGATATTCTGATCATCACTTGTTTTTTTCCCGATTTACCTACTGAAATTGGTCGGATCTGGAACTTTCTGTCAGGTCGGATATGTTTCAACAGCCTAACATTTGTACCTTGAAGAGCCAAGGCAGACCAGGTTTATTTCGAGCAATGGAAACGAATGAGATATTTTTTTTAAACTTGTTTGGCAGTTCTTATCTCAACAAGATAGTCTATGTATCAAGTTCTTAATCCATAAAGTATTGATGGAGCCAATCTTCTTTCGGGGATAATAAATGATTTGCAATACTCGCGAATAACTCTACCTCGTGGCAAGCCCTTCGGTCGGTGTGGTCATTGCTATAGAAAGGTGTATATTGATAGTTGGGGAATGGACAGAGAGAGAGAGAGATTTTAAGAAGATAACTGGATATCTTGGTAAATGGTAAATGGAAGTGCCCAAGGAGTTGCTTCAACTCCCCGTTTATTATTTTGTAGCAAGGAATGGTAAATGGAATTGGGATATATTAAAGACCTACATATATGTGTGAGGTTTTGGCATCTATAAACTTGTTGGAGCCTACCAAGGAGCTAGATTACCTTAGATTGGAAGCTATCACTGAATGGAAAATTTTTAATTGAGTCCGTTCGCTTTTTGGTGAGAGAGAAGAATTTTTTTTTATGGAAGTTGATTTAGAGATGGTTTGGGCCGAAAAGGGGTCAGGTCCTTTATGTGGCTAGCAGCACATGATTGTACTAACGACGAGCCTTTGTTTCCAAAGGAAAATTATTGGGAACGATCTTTGCTCGTATCGTAAACTTATCACTGAAATGAGCATTTACACTCTTTGGGACTGTTTCTTCACTAAAAATATTTAGAGTCAACTAATTCCTACTGATTTGGCTAATATTTTCTTCTCTGGCTCTATGGAGGATTGGTTGTTAGTTAATCTCAGATATAGTATGAGATCCGGCTTGCATAAGGGGTCAAGTGTCACTCAATCTCACATGGAAAAGGAATAGGAGAGTTATCATATGTAATATGTGATCGAATCATTTATAACAATATATATTTTTAGGACAACGTGGTCAAAAGACTAACTGAACATTTTAATTGTGATTCATCACATGCACATACACATCTGAGCTCATTAGGCCTGGAAGAGTCCGGGTAGTGACATGCAATGAGTCACATACTGTTATTCCTTGACCTGTTATGTTTGGTATTGCACCATGATTGCTTCCTTGACCTGTTATCTTTGGTATTTTCACTATGTTTGCTTTAGAACCGGAGGAATGAACTAGTGCTTAAAGGTAAATATGACTCAAGTCATCTCCCCTCCTTAAATATCTTCTTAAAGGCAAAGGAATTCCATATCTCTATGAGAGCCCTTAAAGTCCCTCAGTCCATTGGAGCAAGTGGAGTGGAAAGATAGGTGAGATGGATACGTTCCATCCCAGGATGGTTGAAACTAAATTATGATGGTGGAGTAGATCGAATTAAGGATTTTGCATCAGTAGGGCGAGTCCTCTGTAATTTGGATGGTTCATGAATTAAGGGATTCTCACAATCCTTATGTAAATTTCGTTCCATGTGGGAGGCAGAGGCTTTACAGTGCCTCATGGGAGGTTATTCAAGCTCTAAAGGTGAGGGAACCGAAGCCTCCATGGAGTCCGATTATCTTACTGTGTCATGTACTGATTGCTAGGTTCAAGGAAGTTATTATGGAATATATCTTCTGAGAAACGAACATGGCTGCAAACCATCTTTCTTTCTCTTGCTAGATCCTATGCGGTAGGGATTTATTTTCATGATGTATCGCTTCTGTGTGTCACTAGGCTTTTAAATTGTATAATTCTGGATCTTTTGTAACTTCCAAAGCGTTTTGTTTCCTTTATCAGCTTGCGTTCGAGGAGTAATAAATTAGCAGCAAAAGACAACTCACTCTTTTGTTTTTGGAACATCTACCTCAGATGTCCTCCAACTGTCATAAACAAGAAAAGAAAACACGAAAATTGGATCTGATAGGAAAGAAAGTTGCATGTCAATTTAGTCTGATTATAGAGTTTTGTTCCGTCAATCACATTACAATGCGACCAAATACCTTATATATCGCCGACACTTATTTTTCATATTTTATAAGTAGATTCATATGCTAGAAGTCCATAAAAAAAAACAGAAAACAAAATTTAATCAATGTTGGATTTATAAATCTTATGCTTGATTAGGCATACAATATTAAGTAAAAATGCTTTGTTTTTTACATGAAATGAAAAATTGATACATCAAGAAGTAGTGGAAATCTATTTTAAAAAAGAGTAGTGGAAATCTATTTTAAAAAAAAAAGTGGAAATCATTTTTCAAATCACAGTTCCTTCCATAAGTACTCATGCTCCTTCCATAAGTACTCATGCTCTGTGAATTCAACGTCACATAAAAAAAAAAGTTTCAACAAGAAGAGATTTTCTTATTAACATCACTGGTTTCAGAGCAACCAGGAAGGTATTATACACTGAGTAGAGATGAGAGAATGTGTAAGGACCCGAACCCGAAAACCAGACCCTTACCGCCGTGAAACCCAGACAAACCCAACACGTGGACCAATCCGAATCCCACAAGGCTTAGAAGACTTTTCAAACGCGATTCCCGAAACAAACGTATTTAATTTTTCAAGAATTGGAGTATGTCAAATAAGAAACAGACATCTGGCATAAAAATCGGAGTGAACAAAATACCACAGTGGAAGACTTTATTCGATTGGACAAAAATATCCAAAACGGAAAATGGGTTCATACAGTCACAAGCCCAAAATCACAAACTGGGCTTAAAGCCCGGTATATAAAATAAACTATATCCAGTAAAGTAATAAATGCATAAAATATAATGTGAGTCAAAAGATCAAAACGAGTCAAACAGAAAATGCCAGAAAAGAAAACCGTGTAAAATGTGCAGGTGCGATAGTCCAGCCAAGTCGTAAGAAGCTCTCACACCTCAAAAATCGTCTACGGCTCACGAACTACTCCTGAAAGGGGGAAACATCAACGGGTGAGATAAAAATCTCAATAGGAGTCACAACATCATATGTCCTACGGGGAACGAGAACATATACAAAGAAGAGAAGAAACGGATTACTATACGAACAAGGACGTAACAGAAGCAACCCGAAGAATATGGAATTCATACATTTGATTTTTATAACGTAAAACATGATTCCAGCCCAATAGGTTATAACTCAACAACTCGTAACACAACATGGCTAACAATGCCAACCAAAAACCCATCGGGATGGACATAATAAATCACTCCCGGAGTAACCCCCCGCTAAAGGGAAATCGGGAGCCCACTGGCAGTATTAATTTAAATTTTTAGGAAAATACTAAATATATACGTAACCCCTACCGCCAGTGTTGTCTGAGACTAGGCAGAGAAAACATAACACGTATCATACCCGTCTCATTACTCAATACGAACAAACCTGCGAAGACGTAGCAGACAAACGAAAACAACACCCATATGACTCCCAAACTCTCCCCTATCACTGGGATTCCGTATACTCACCTCGCATTGGCCAAGCGAACGTTTAATAGCTGTAGATACCAAACTGATGCATGTAGGTTGTTTATAAAAACTATACATATATTTGACAACCGTCACAGTTCCAGAAATACTACATTACTAAGCAATATACTTGCCTAAATTAATAGCACAAAGCTCTACGTTCATAATCGAACGTAACACGTGCACATACATCACACATCCTAAAATTATGTCCAGGTATAAACTCACCCTACCATTAAATTGAGCTAAGTAACTAATATCTAGAAGGTCCAATAATAATCTCCTTAGGAAATCCATAATCCCATGTTCATTAATTAATTAATTAATTAATTGGCTAGGTACAAGAATAAAAGGAAAGAAAATACAAAAGAAGAATTTCACTGCAGCAAAGGACACGCTCGACGAGGGGAAAACGAAAGAAAAGAAAACAGAAGGAAAAGAGAAGTTGGAAGGGGCGCCTGGGTAAAACGGAAGCAACAGGTGATGCCAAGGAGAAGAAGAAGGGCGACGTTCACTCTCGATTTCACCATGGACGTCGCCGCACTGGAGGAGCTTCTCCAGGAACGGATTAGAACTGGTGGCAGTACGGTGGGTTACAGGGCTGATGTCCTTCTTACCATGGTAACACGAGAGCAACAGGTGGAGAAATCACTGAAGCAAAATGGAGGGCACACCTCGTTTGACTTAAAAGAGAGACAAGTCAGGGACGAAGGGACAGCAGGGGTGCCAGGGGAAGAAGAAACGAAACGGCATCACTGTCAGTTGCAGGGTATGGAAGAAGGGGAGTCAGCTGGGCAAACCGAGTGTGCAGGAACAGTTGGTGAGGGGAAAGAGACAATCGGAAAAAAGTTAGCGAGGCAGTGCTATACGAATGTCGTTAAAGGGAAAAGAAAAATGGCATTTAAAAGACAAGCCAGTAGCGATCAGAATGGTGGACTCGAGAACCTTTGAAGTTCACTGGAAAAGAGAATCTGTTCTAACTGATGTTCTCCAACCCTTCAGCAGCACGAATCCGGTAGGGGATCAGTGGAGCAAACAGGGGCACACCTCGTTCAACGTAACAGAGATGAAAGGGATTAGCAGGGGAAAACGATGGAGCAAGCAGGGGGGGGAAAATGCCTCGCTCAACCTGAAGGATCAGGGGATGCGAGTTGGTCCCCAGGGGGAAGGAAGAAAGGGAATCGGGGAAAACACAGGGAGATCTGAAACCGGTTTGCACGAATCCGGCAGAGAATAAACCAAAGGTCGCACGTTTCCGGTAGGGAACAAGCTCTTGGCATCGGAGAATAACGAAAAAGAAAATAAAAACAAGTGGGTAACGCAGAAACAACTGCTTGCTACAGGAAAAGAACAGCTGACGGGAAGGAACGAGAGAAGAAGGGTTCGGCTTCAGTCCCGTTCTGCGCCTGTCTCCAGGATCAGACCTATGGGGAATGGATCAAGAAGAAACCAGCAACATAATAACCAGGAAAAAGAAATAAAATGAAAGGAAGCACAGGCAACAAGGACGAATCAATAGCCGATCAAACAGATGAGGCGTAGACTCCTACCTGACATGCAGATGAACTGATGGCTATCCCTTTGCTCTTATCGCGATACCCAGATTCTGATCCACCTGAATCAAACCAATATCAGAACAAGCAATCACAAACCAATCTAAAATGCGGAAAAGAAAATTTCTACCGTTCCCTCACCGATCTATAAAATTGACGAACAATCCGGCAGTGCAACAAGGAACGGGGCTAAAGGCGGCAGATTGAAAATAACGTGAGGAAGAGAGGACAGAGGACGAACAGGCACAGGTTTTCTATCTTAGAAGATAGCAGGGGCAGTGGCTAGGGTAAGCAGATGGGCTTAAAAAGGTACGTACAGGGCCGTAGGGAAATAAACAGGCCCGGAAACAAGTTCGGGTCCGATAGGGGCAAAACGGTAATTTTTTTACCGTATCGATTCCCGTCCCGGTCAACATGTCAAACATACACGTTGACCACTAAAACGACGCTGACTGGACATAAAACTAGGACGGGGTTTCACATCCTCCCCTCCTTACAAAAAAATTTTGTCCTTAAAATTTACGTACCGTGTTATTCGAAAAGGTGTAGATAGCGCTCTCGCATCAACTCCTCGGTTCGACCACTGTGCCATGATACTCGGACCATCGGAACGTTATGTGTACGGAGCTGTCTGATGGCTCGGTCGACGATAGCCACTGGTTGCGCGGGATACGATAAGTCGCTGGAAATCTCCACTGGTGGTGTCTCTAACACATGTGACGGATCCCGATTATACTTCCGCAACATCGATACGTGGAAAACGTCATGGATCCTCTCCAAAGATGATGGCAACGCCAGTTGATACGCTACTGGCCCGATGCGCTTGGTAATCTCATACGGGCCGATATAACGCGGTGCTAACTTGCCCCGCTGCTGGAACCGGAGTACGCCCATCCACGGTGCGACTTTTATGAAAACCATATCTCCAACCTCAAACTCTAGTTTGCGACGACGACTATCCGCGTAGTTTTTCTGTCTATCCTGAGCCGTCCTCAACCGTTGTCTGATTAGTGCCAACTGCTCGGTTGCCTGGTCAATCAACTCAGGACTATCCAGGCGCCTCTCGCCTACCTCATCCCAGCATAGCGGTGTCCGGCAACGTCTACCATACAACGCCTCATACGGTGTCATCCCAATACTGACCTGGAAGCAATTATTGTAGGCGAACTCTGCCAACGGAAGACATCTGTCCCACATAGTCTGTCTATCGAGCGCACATGCTCATAGCATATCCTCCAACGTCTGTATTGTCCTCTCGGACTGACCATCCTTCTGGGGGTGAAAAGCCGTACTGAAGTTCAATCGAGAACCTAAGGCACTATGGAGTTTTTCCCAAAATCGGGAAGTAAACCTCGGGTCTCGGTCGGATACTATGGACACTGGAACTCCGTGCAACCTCACAATCTCGTCCATATATCGAGAAGCTAACTTCTCCGGTGTATCGGAAACTCGTACGGGAATGAAATGGGAAGACTTGGTCAACCTATCCACAATCACCCACACTGTATCGAAACCCCGTTGAGTCTTCGGCAAACCCACGACGAAATCCATCGTGATATGCTCCCACTTCCACTCGGGAATTGGAAGCGACTGCAGCATACCTGCAGGTTTCTGGTGCTCGGCCTTGACCTGCTGGCATACGAGGCAACGAGCAACAAACTCCGCAATGTGTCTCTTCATTCTCGACCACCAATACTGCTCCCTAAGGTCACGATACATCTTGGTACTACCAGGATGAATCGAGAACGTAGAACTATGTGCCTCGGTCAAAATCAACTGACGTAACTCCTCATCTCGGGGAACACAAACTCGGCCTCAGAAAGTCAAATTTCCATCATCTCGGATTCGGTACTCACTGACTATATCCCCTCCAACACTGTTTTCCAACTGCTGCCTCAACTGGGTCAAACTTGGATCTTCTAACTGTTTGACTCGGATCTCCTCAAGTAACGACGGCCTGACGACAATCCGCGCTAACAATGCCCCCGAGCTATCACTGCCAAGCTGGACTCGGTTTTCCCTCAAACACATCAGCATCGGCATATATTCCGCCCGGACGTAGGCCAAGGAAGATGAAGTCTTCCTACTCAAAGCATCGGCGACCACATTAGCTTTCCCGGGATGATAATCGATTACAAGGTCGTAATCCTTTATCAACTCAAGTCATCTCCTCTGTCTCAAGTTAAGCTCTTTTTGGGTTAAGAGGTACTTAAGACTTTTGTGGTCTGTAAAGACTCTGCAAGTCTCACCATACAGATAGTGGCGTCAAATCTTCAATGCGAACACCACCGCTGCTAACTCCAAATCATGGGTCGGGTAATTGCATTCGTGTGGCCTCAACTGTCGAGAGGCGTAAGCGACTACCTTCCCATCCTGCATAAGCACACAACCCAAACCATGCTTTGATGCATCACTGTACACCACATACTCCTTACCGCTGACCGGTAAGGTAAGAACAGGAGCGAAAATCAATCTGGACTTCAACTCCTCAAAACTGTGCTGACACTTCTCGGACCACACAAACGGTTCGCCCTTGCGTGTCAACCGGGTCAACGACCCTGCTAACGTCGAGAAGTTCTCCACAAATCGTCGGTAATAACCAGCTAAACCCAGAAAACTTCGTATCTCGGGAACACTACGAGGAGGTTCCCATGATACAACGACCTCGATCTTCTTGGGATCCACCAATACTCCGCTAGCCGACACTACGTGTCTCAAGAACTCTACTTCTCGCAACCAGAACTCGCACTTAGAGAACTTGGCGTATAACTGTCGAGCTCTAAGTGTCTCCAATACCATCCTCAAATGCTCGGAATGCTCCTCCTCCGACTTTGAATAAATGAGGATGTCATCGATGAAGACAATCACGAACCGATCAAGGTACTCCCGGAATACTCGGTTCATCAAATCCATAAACACTGCCGGCGCTTTTGTCAACCCAAACGGCATCACCAAGAACTCATAATGTCCATACCGGGACCTAAAAGCTGTCTTCGGGATATCTGACTCACGAACTCGTAACTGATGATAACCCGACCTCAAATCAATCTTTGAGAACACCGACGCTCCCTGAAGCTGGTCGAACAAATCATCTATTCGGGGCAGAGGGTACCTGTTCTTCACGGTAACCCGGTTCAACTGCCGGTAATCAATGCACAACCGCAATGAGCCATCCTTTTTCTTCACGAACAATACCGGCGCTCCCCACGGTGATACACTGGGCCTAATGAACCCACGATCCACCAAATCCTCCAACTGGGTCTTCAGCTCCTTCATCTCTGCCGGAGCCATCCGATACGGCGGAATGGATATCGGGTTTGTTCCGGGCATCAGCTCGATCCCGAACTCCACCTCTCTCTCCGGCGGTAACCCGACTACATCATCTGGGAATATATCTGGAAACTCACTGGCAACCGGAACCTGATTCAGCTCTAGTGACTCGGCTGAGGTGTCTCTGACATGGGCTAGAAATGTTGTACAACCCTTACTGATCATCTTCTTCGCACTAAGCCACGAGATCATACAAGTAG
This sequence comes from Passiflora organensis, assembly GCA_019739055.1. NCBI lineage: Eukaryota > Viridiplantae > Streptophyta > Magnoliopsida > Malpighiales > Passifloraceae > Passiflora > Passiflora organensis. The sequence continues at coordinate 27,585,856 of JAEPBF010000087.1, read as the reverse complement.
GCACAACACGCCTATCTCCCTCGAAGCAATACTCTGAACCATCGGGTAGACTAAACCAAACCCGCTTGGTGAAACACTCTATCCGGGCTCGATATCGGGCTAAGCAATCCATACCCACGATGACATCCAATTCTCGGATATCAAGTGGAATCAAATACGCCTCAATGTCAACTGATCCCATCCTCAAAACACAACCCAAATAAACTTGACTGCAGGTCAACTGCTCACCTAACGGAGTTAAAACTGCGATCGATGGAACCAAGGGTGACAACGAACGATCTACACTAACTGCAACTCTGGGACCCACAAACGACCTATTCACTCCGGGGTCTAATAACACTCTAGCATAATGAGAAAAAATTGTAACCGTACCTGTCACCACGTCGGGGCTGGCACAGGCCTCGGCGTCAGTCAACATGAAGCCTAGTTGGTCTCGGCTATGACGGCTGACTACCAGAAGGTCTGTCTGGTGCTCTGGACGGGGGCCTGGAAGAAGCATGTGAACTCGTGTGACTACCGCTCGTCCTCGGGGCTTCGAAAGGCTGTGAGGCGTTACGCCTCGGCTTCGGAAAATCCCGAGACATATGGCCGACCTCGTCACAGTTGTAGCACTTCCGCAAATGCAGACAAGGAGGGATGTGGTGCTGACGTCAACTAGCACACCACGGCATAGATGGTCGGCTCACACTGTAACTAGAAGTAGCTGGCTGTCACAGGGTGGTCCCGTGACTACCTCCTCGAAAACGGAAAGGTCTCGGAGAGTACAGTCCCGCAGAACGACTCGGTCTAGAATCATGCCTCGTACCGTGCCGAATCGGACCTCTACCCGGTGGAAAATCTCTACGGCCCTGACTGTGAGTTCTCTGACTCTGAATCATCTTCTCCGCGTCGGTGGCAACAACGACCAAAGCCTGCAGGTCCTAAATCAGCTTCGTACCCACAATCGATCGGATATCACAGTTCAGCCCATCCTAAAAACGACGAGCTAACTTCGCCTCCAAACGAGACAACTCCCTCAACTCTGACTCGAACTCCAACACAGATCGGGAACCTTGCTTCACCTTATAGAACTCTGACCTTTTCTCATCCTGGTGAAACTGCGTATAGAACCGGTTATTAAACTCACCCAGAAACTGATCCCACGACGGTTGCTGACCTCCGTACCTCAAACTCACTGCAATCCACCATGACAGGGCTTCCTTCTCAAGTAGAAAGGTGGCCAAGGCGACTTTGTCCTCCTCGGAAATACGTAACGCCTGTGCAGTCTGGAAAACTGTATCAAGCCACTCCCGGGCTACAGCTACGTCAGCTATCCCAGAAAAATTACTGCAACCCAACTAACGGGCTTCCTTCAGCAGTTTCGTAATCATCACCGGGAGTCTCCCGACATCCTGCTGTTGAACCGGGGCTACTGGTCGCTGTACCAGAACTGCGGGTGCAGCCGGAGCGGGAACAGGTGGCTGCTGTGCCACTAACTGCTGCAATGTGGCCTGCATCATGGCCAAAATATGAACCAACGCCGGATCCTGACCCGGCGCCACTGGGGCTACTGGAGCGGCCTGAGCTACTGGTGCGGCTTGACTAGGGGGTGCGGCTGGGGCTTGCTGATCTGCCTGTATCTCGGGCTCAGCTGGCCCGTGAACTGACTCGTTACTATTATCCTGGCGATTCTGAGCGGTGGCGGTACTACGTGTCCTAACCATAGTGGCTGCGTATAGCACATAACAACAACACAACGTAAGCCTAGGAACTTAACAAACAACTTAAATGAAATGACATTGGACTATGAACGTGCAGGTGAGTGTAAAATATGCTTTCCGAAAAATTATTTTTTTGAAAACGATTTGTAAAACCATGCTCCGCTACCACCCATGTAAGGACCCGAACCCGAAAACCAGGCCCTTACCGTCGTGAAACCCGGACAAGCCCAACACGTGGACCAATCCGAATCCCACAAGGCTTAGAAGACTTTTCAAACGCGATTCCCGAAACAAACGTATTTAATTTTTCAAGAATTGGAGCATGTCAAATAAGAAACAGACATCTGGCATAAAAATCGGAGTGTAACAAAATACCACAGCGGAAGACTTTATTCAATTGAACAAAAATATCCAAAACGGAAAACGGGTTCATACAGTCACAAGCCCAAAATCACAAACTGGGATTAAAGCCCGGTACATAAAATAAACCGTATCCATTAGAGTAATAAATGCATAAAATATAATGTGAGTCAAAACATCAAAACGAGTCAAACAGAAAATGCCAGAAAAGAAAACCGTGTAAAATGTGCAGGTGCGATAGTCCAGCCAAGTCGTAAGAAGCTCTCACACTTCAAACGCCGTCTACGGCTCACGAACTACTCCTGAAAGGGGGAAACATCAACGGGTGAGATAAAAATCTCAGTAGGAGTCACAACATCATATGTCCTACGGGGAACGAGAACACATACAAAGAAGAGAAGAAACGGATTACTATACAAACAAGGACGTAACAGAAGCAACCCGAAGAATATGGAATTCACACATTTGATTTTTATAACGTAAAACATGATTCCAGCCCAATAGGTTATAACTCAACAACTCGTAACACAACACGGCTAACAATGCCAACCAAAAACCCATCGGGATGGACATAATAAATCACTCCCGGAGTAACCCCCCGCTAAAGGGAAACCGGGAGCCCACTGGCAGTATTAATTTAAATTTTTAGGAAAATACTAAATATATACGTAACCCCTACCACCAGTGTTGTCCGAGACTAGGCAGAGAAAACATAACACGTATCATACCCATCTCATTACTCAATACGAACCAACCTACGAAGACGTGGCAGGCAAACAAAAACAACACTCATACGACTCCCATACAGGTAAGCAACTCTCCCCTATCACTGGGATTCCGTATACTCACCTCGCATTGGCCAAGCGAACGTTTAATAACTGTAGATACCAAACTGATGCATGTAGGCTGTTTATAAAAACTATACATATATTTGACAACCGTCACAGTTCCAAAAGTACTACGTTACTAAGCAATATACTTGCCTAAATTAATAGCACAAAGCCCTACGTTTATAATCGAACGTAACACGTGCACATACATCACACATCCTAAAATTATGTCCAGGTATAAACTCACCCTACCATTAAATTGAGCTAAGTAACTAATATCTAGAAGGTCCAATAATAATCTCCTTAGGAAATCTATAATCCCATGTTAATTAATTAATTAATTAATTAATTGGCTAGGTACAAGAATAAAAGGAAAGAAAATACAAAAGAAGAATGTCACTGCAGCAAAGGACACGCTCAACGAGGTAAAAACGAAAGAAAAGAAAACATAAGGAAAAGAGAAGTTGGAAGGGGCGCCTGGGTAAAACGGAAGCAACAGGTGATGCCAAGGAGAAGAAGAAGGGCGACGTTCACTCTCGATTTCACCATGGACGTCGCCGCACTGGAGAAGCTTCTCCAGGAACGGATTAGGTCTGGTGACAGTACGGTGGGCTACAGGGCTGGTGTCCTTCTTACCATGATAACACGAGAGCAACAGGAGGAGAAATCACTGAAGCAGAATGGAGGGCACACCTCGCTTGACTTAAAAGAGAGACAAGTCGGGGACGAAGGGACAACAGGGGTGCCAAGGGAAGAAGAAACGAATGATGTCACTGTCGGTTGCTGGGTATGGAAGAAGAGGAGTCAGCTGGGCAAACCGGCTGTGCAGGAACAGCCGGTGGGGTGAAAGAGACAATCGGAAAAAAGTTAGCGAGGCAGTGCTATACAAATGTCGTTAGAGGGAAAAGAAAAATGGCATTTAAAAGACAAGCCAATAGCAGTCAGAATGATGGACTCGAGAACCCTTGAAGTTCACTGGAAAAGAGAATTTGTTCTAACTGATGTTCTGCAACCCTTCAGCAGCACGAATCCGGTAGGGGATCAGTGGAACAATCAGGGACACACCTCGTTCAACGTAACAGAGATGAAAGGGATTAGCAGGGGAAAACGATGGAGCAAACAGGGGGGAAAATGCCTCGCTCAACGTGAAGGATCAGGGGATGTGAGTTGGTGCCCAGGGGGAAGGAAGAAGGGGAATCGGGGAAAACACAAGAAGATCTGAAACCGGTTTGCACGAATCCGGCAGAGGACAAACCAAAGGTCGCACGTTTCCGGTAGGGAACAAGCTCTTGGCATCGGAGAATAACGAAGAAGAAAATAAAAACAAGTGGGTAACGCAGGAACAACCGCTTGCTACAGGAAAAGAACGGCTGACGGGAAGGAACGAGAGAAGAAGGGTTCGGCTTCAGTCCCGTTTTGCGCCTGTCTACATGATCAGACCTATGGGGAACGAATCAAGAGGAAACCAGCAACGTAATAACCAGGAAAAAGCAATAAAATAAAAGGAAGCACAAGCAACAAGGACGAATCAATAGCCGATCAAACAGATGAGGCGTAGACTCTTACCTGACGTGCAGATGAACTGGTGGCAATCCCTTTGCCCTTATCGCGATACCCAGATTCAGATCCACCTGAATCAAACCGATATCAGAACAAGCAATCACAAACCAATCTAAAATGCGGAAAAGAAAATTCCTACCGTTCCCTCACCGATCTATAAAATTGACGAACAATCCGACAGTGGAACAAGGAAGGGGGCTAAAGGCGGCAGATTGAAAATAGCGTGAGGAAGAGAGGACAGAGGACAGAGGACGAACGAGCACAGGTTTTCTATCTGAGACGATAGCAGGGGCAGCGGCTAGGGTAAGCAGATGGGCTTAAAAAGGTACGTACAGGGCCTTATGGAAATAAACAGGCCCGGAAATAAGACAAAGGTACGAAGAAGGCCTTAGGGGAAATAAACAGGACCGGAAACAAGTTCGGGTCTGATAGGGGTAAAACGGTAATTTTTTTACCGTCTCGATTCCCGTCCCGGTCAACATGTCAAACATACACATGGACCACTAAAACGACGCTGACTGGACATACGACTAGGACGAGGTTTCACAAAAAGAATCACATGGAGAGAGATGAGAAGAGAAAGGAGTTACCACTTACGTCTTACAACCTGCTCTAGCCACTCTGCTTTTGCTTCTATTTATACACAATGCTCTTATTCAACCTCCCTAACTAATTCTATTACAACAAAGTCTTCCAATCTACGTGGCTTCCTTCTAAGTCTTCCACTTCTTCTTAGTTCATCCGTGTGAATAAGGAGATGTGATCACACGTTGTGAAAATAATCCTTGGATTTTTCTCTCCCATCTTTGTTAATACCCATTTTGAGAAAGTTTTTTATCTTTTTTTGGGTACTTTCATTTCTGTACAAAGCCAGTATTTAATAAGAATTAGAATTTATGACTCAACTAATGGTAAAATTTGGAATCTGGAGACGTGTACCGAGGGGAGGGTGTATATACATACTACAGAGATATTATGTAGGCTGAATTTTTATTATTTTAATAAGCAATAGGTTGTATTGGCTGATAGGTATTGTCTCCATGATCATGCGGGGAGCTACACGTATACAAAGCATTGCGTCTTGGATTCGCCAAGGTATTTTATCAAGCATCTTTTATTTATTGCGTGCACCAAAATTCCTGCCATGATCACATATATTACTCCTAAACGCTGATCTTTTTTACTAAAGATACCTTCCTTTAATGCCATTGTCTATCTGGTTTCCCTGTTGCATTCCCATTACAGCCACCCAGTTAATTAGCATGATAACTCTGTGTGAAAGAAAAAATTAACGAACATTAACTGTTGGTACATTTATGGAGAAAATGCATGTACAAAAGGCGAAGACATCTTTTTCATAGGCATGGGTATCGAAAATATTCAATTGCATTGACTATACACATGTTTAATCTGTTGATGCCAAAAGAGAAAAAGTAGCTTTTTGACCACAAGACAAAGTGCTGCTATCAGACTGTCTCCCACTTGCATTTCTCTATAACAATTTTCCCTTTTGAAAGAATAATTAGTGGTTGATGATGAGAAACATAAAAGTAGTAATGGGTCATGGTTTATTACATCCTAACACTCTTAAATTAAAGACAACCTTCAACCTTGGAGTAGATAATATTCGCAATTGTGTGGCAAAAAAGGAGAGAGATTTGCTCGAACAAAATTACTAATCTGATACTCCACTGTCTATGTTCAATGTATTTTGTTTCTTTTGAAAAGTTGTTTGTCTTTGTTCAGACTTTACCGTGATCACTTAGCTGTTTTCCAAATTGTTGGAGCTCAGGAACATATTATATCCGTTCATAACACTACTTTGTTATTGGTTGTAAGCTTATTCACTGTATCCTATATCTACTTTTTGAACATTCTGTTTGTATTTTTCGTTTGGTGTTTTCGGAGGAACCTCGTGGAATTCCATTTCCCCATCACCATCAATAATTGAGCAATAATTTGTGCGTACGTATATACACTTCCTCATTCTGGAGTTTCTATCAATCTTAACAAATCTATTGTAAGACGTCAAATTAATTATGTGATACATTGGTCTTTTTCGTAAGGGATATGCCAACCAACTATTAGTTTCTTTTATGATATAGAGAGAAAAACTAGAAGCTAGGAGCTTAAGATATATTTAAAGGTTAGTTATTGTCATCAATCATGGATATCCTTAAAATTCAAAAAAAAAAATATTTGTGAGATCGTTTATCTTTTTTTATTTAGATACGATTAGATTATTTATTCTGATATGTGATCCGATTAGATCGTTGACCTATCAGTATCATCCTTTATAGTGTTTGTTTTGATAGAATTATTCTATTGTGTTTTAACCAATAAAATCAATCTTATGTTTGGATATTTCATGATTTACTAGATATATTAAATAGATTAACTAATAGGGTAGACATGCAAAAAAAGGATAAAAGAAGTGGATGATCGTATTAAATAGATTAAACCAATAGGGTAGACATGCAGGAAACGGCAAAAAAGGTGGATGACGTTTATATACTATATTGTCAAGATTACCTTTATCAAAACAAAATAACAAAAATAATTAACTTTATAGATATGGAATCATTTCTTATCTATAACAGAAAAAATCTTTTTTATTGTGAGTATGAGTTTACACTTTCATATATCAAGAAATGTATAAATTTTTTATTTTAGCGAGATTTAAAATATTATTTTAAATTTTAAATATTTTTTTATAAATTTTATAATCCATCAAAAGTAAAAAAATATTTTTATATTTATATTATATTAATTGAATTTTTATCTCATTAGTATCAGTACTCTCGATTAAGATAGATTGACATGTTCATATTTTTTATTTTTAATTATATAATATATATTATTATTAAAGATATTATGATCAATTATATCATTTAAGTATTTTTTTTATTTTTAATCTGTTATTTAACCAAACATAAAATATTATGATTTTTTTATAGATATTCCTGAATCTATTAATTCATTTTTATATAGATTTTCATTTTGACACTGACATATCAAACACAGATATAAAAAAAGAATGAGACTATCTTTATTACCATTTTTTCATTTTTATTACCATTTTTACCATCATCTTCATTACCAATCCACCAAAGATAAACATCATTTTCCAAATCGATAATCTTTGATTCTATGGAAAAAAACCACATTGATTTAAGCTTATCGCATATTAAGGTATGCAAAATTTTCCTTCCAAACATTTTAGCCAACACCCAAAATTTCCCGGGCTGCCGTAACCTATCTAGCAAACCCACCAACTTAGGGACGAACAGGCCATTCTCGTCCCACTCCGATGTGATATCGTCAGCCTTCAACAAAGTAGGGTTGGCATCAAAATCTAGGATACCAAGGCTCTCCTTGTATGACACCGCAAAAAAGCCACCTTCCTCACCGCCTTCACGATCACTCTCCAACATAGAATCATCCCGCAAATCATCTTGGGATTTGACCTTACCTGATGTAGCCGTGACGGCAAATCGTTGCCCTACGTCAGAGCGTTGTCCCATTCTTAATTATATTATAAACTGATTTAAAAAAGAATAATTATGATATGAATATCGTGTCATTCAATCTTGTTATCATCTTTAGTAGTAAAAGAAAAAGAAGAAAAAACCTACTAGCAAGTCTACACTGAAAGAGTTAGCCAATGTGACACCGTTTTCTGTTCATTTATTGAGGACAAATCAATGTCTTCCTCGTGATCAAAGGTAGAAAAACTGGTCTCTTTTATCATCTATTATTTGCCTTACAATGGCCTTGTTCTAGAATTATAAAAAACGTTAAAACTAACTTATCTTCAAATTCGATCCATATTTATGAAAGTGAATGTTATATCAATAGAGAATGTTTCATTCAAATCCTCATAATTAAAACCATGGTTCAATGTTTACGGGAACACTAACCTTTTTCCATTAAGGTCAACACTTGAGCATATAATTTGTTTTCTTTTAAAAAATTTTGTTACGGGCAACAAGAAGGTTTTGGCTTTATGTTTGTAGGACTATATACGATTAAACATGTGGCTTATCTCACCCCTGTCAATTTGACGTTAAGGGAAGGATGAATTTAAATCCATCCATCAATCAACAATGGTCTTTTTTAAAAGAAAAAACGGCCATTTAACAATTTTGGGATGATGGGATAAGAACACGTCACGTAACGTCCCAATGCAAGTATTTGCAATCAGTTTTCTTTTGGCTTTGTTCAAATCACCGAAAGATGGAATGTTAAAGACATAAGAAAATGCATATAACATGACAACAAAAGAAGATACAACGAACTTCACCAAACATATGTGAGCTTTTGTCATTATACCATTTTTTAAAGGGAAAAAAAAAAAAAAAGGAAGAATCTTTTGTCACTGTACAATCTGTACAATCTTTAAGAGGATCCACAAATCACTTTATCCTCTAACAGAGCAAGTTGCACTTTTTGGCGTATGCCACTCTGTATTGGATATGATACCAAATTATACTATCTTTTGCTTCGGCGAATGACGGATTTAAATTGCGATTGTTAGAAAAACTAAAAGAGCAATTAAAATCAGGGCTCGTGTTCACATGTCTTCTTCCGCTAACCTACTTTTGCGGAAACCCCCCCAAGATTTTCAAATATAAATATTTAGTAATGTGACCAAAATAACCCTCCTTATGGGCCACCACAAAATGGTATTTTCTATATCATGAATCGTTTTGAGGCCTATATCCAAGGTTTCACACACCTACGAAAACCTTGTGAGCTGCATGTAAATCACGAGAATGGCACATGGCTTGCTTCCTTTAAACCGACACCACAATTGAACCAATGCCAATAAGGGCGTGTGAAGACGTTATCAGGAGGGAGGGATTTTTTTGCAAAAGTAATAAAAGAAAGCTTCTTGAGCTTCAACTAATAGGATTTGTAGCACAAATGGATCCTGTTTTAATGAAAGGAGCTTTCAGAGAGAGCACCTTAAAATGAGGTTCCGCGCTTCCAATAAAGGCACAGGCCTGAAAAGACCCCAGAATCTCGGTAATAGAAAACCACCGCTCACTCTGCTGCCGATCAAAGATCATTCGACAAAGAGCGTTTAACATTTACAAGTAGACCGCAAACACATTTTCCTATACCCTACCCCCAACCCAACACCATTTGTGTCTCTTTCATCTTTTTCCCTGTTAAAAAAGTCACAAACAAACACTGACTCCCTGACCCTGAAGCTAACACTGAACTTCGACAGTGAACATCTGTGCCATTAACGTTTTAGCCAGAAGAGTCAAGCAGGCAGCAGTGCGCCCAATATCAAATTACATGATGAAGAAGACAAAAGTCTAATAAAGAAAAATACCCCCCTTTCCCCAACCTACTGTACAAAAAAAAACTTGCAAGCATTTAAAGCCATAACGTTAGAACCAGAAGGAGAACAAACACAGCCCCCTGTCCCAGCTCCCGCCCAACCCCGCCACCAAACAAAAACAAAATAAAAATAAAAAAGAACACAAAGGTGACGATTTGGAAAACTAACACAATCCCTGGAATTCGGATAACAATTATCATGCCCTATTGATTCAGTACCACCATCTTCAAATGCTAAGAAGATCCGGCGGCGGTGACTGAGCTGGTGGTAGCTGTTGCTTGTCTTTTGGGCTTTTGATGGCGGCAGTTGGGGAGTCCAGACCAGTGGCTGATTGTGGAGAGGAGTCGGTGATCATCGAGTCTTCTTGTTTCGAGCTGTGTGGCTTTGGAAGCTCAGTTAGGATTTGCACCACCTCCCGCATTGTTGGGCGCTCTACAGCCTGCTCTTCCACACACAACATTGCTACATAGAAAACATGCATCACCTCGTGGACAGGAACTGACGGCAGCCTTGGGTCCATGACTTTCAGAACTCCTTCCTTGTTTGAATCGGTCATCTTACGAACCCACTGAACTATGTCCACACCATCACCGAACTCTCCAACTGGCTTTCTGCCCGTAATGAGTTCTAAAAGAACTACACCGAAGCTGTACACATCGCTTTTCTCATCCACCTTCAGCGTGTAAGCGTATTCTGCAGCAGAGCAGATAAATGGATTTTATTATTAAGTGGCTACTCCATTGTGAGTGGATGGTACATAAGGCGTTCAACCATACAGAGGAACCACCTAATTAATGACAATGTTGCCTCCTAATCAAAGCAATAAATACATACCATAGACCATAGCAAGCAACGAGTCAACTGTACGCATTTCTCCTTTGGGAGATCCAGCGTAAGAGTTTTGAAAAATAAGTTAATCATTCAATGGCTTAACAGTAAAAGAATCATTCGATAGTGTACTTTCAAAGCTGACAACCACTTGATGTCTTTTAAATGCTAATTATCTCCCCTGACCGACAGGTAGAACCACCGGGCTCTTCCATAGGGCCTAGAAAGGTTTACAGTGCACATGCCATGTCTACAAACTCATAAAAGCAAAGATTGACCAAATTCTAGAAGCATATTATGGTTCTTTTAGACAATATATGAGAATAAAATATTTCTTAAGGTCCAGAGTAGAGAAGAACATGAAATGTGCGTACCTCTTACTCACAAGTGACGCATAAAAACAGAAATAAAAATTAACAAATTCCAAAAGTTCGAATATACCTGGAGCAATATATCCATATGACCCGGCAATTGCAGACATGCATTCCGATGCGCCTGAATCTTGCAAGAACTTGGCCAGGCCAAAGTCAGCAACATGAGCTTCAAAGTTGGAGTCGAGAAGGATGTTATTTGATTTGACATCACGGTGAACAATCAAGGGTGAGCAATCATGATGAAGATAGCAAAGTCCCTTGGCGGCCTCAACAGCAATCTTGTACCTAGTATCCCAGTGTAGATGACCTCCTTTCTTCCCATGAAGAACCTCACCTAAACTCCCATTAGGCATGTACTCGTAGACCAAAAGATTTGTTTCGTGATTGGAACAAAATCCCAATAATCTAACTATGTGCCGGTGCCTAATCCTGCCCAGCGTCTGTATCTCGGCATTGAAACCATGGTCATGGGAAGACCCTCGGCTCATTGCCGGCAGCCTTTTGACAGCAACCTGATCACCGTTGGTCATAGCACCCTTGTAAACAATACCAGCACCTCCTTTCCCAATGATATTATCCTCTTTCAAGCAATCCAGAATATCATCAACGGTGAAGTCCAGGCGCTGGAATGCAGTCAATTTCCACGCACGGGATTCACTAGCCTTTTTCAATGATCTAGCCTTAATAATAGCCGCAACCGCAAAAGCAATGGAGCAAACAAGCAAGCCAATTACAAGCAACAGCTTCAACGAAGCAGAGAGTGGCCCTTTAGCATGAGCTTGGTGGCTTCCATTCGCATCCTCACCCTTGCAAGGACCCAAATATGGGCCGCAAAGATCAGGGTTTCCCAGAAATGAAGTGTAATTGAAATAACTAAACTGACCAGTTCCAGGAACCAAACCAGAAAGATTGTTATAAGAGAAATCAACTGAAGTCAAGCTCTGCATAGTTGCTATTGACGAAGGAATGCTGCCAAGAAGATGATTTCTTGACAGATTGAGGTAGTTTAAGATCCTCATACCTGTAATCTCAGTTGGAATCTCACCCGAAAGCTCATTCCGACTAAGATCAATAAACGTTAACAGCTTGCATTGGCTAATCTCAGGCGCAATGGATCCCGAAAACTTGTTATGGCTGAAGTCCAGCTTAGAAAGCTGCTGTAATTTCCCAATCTGAGGCGGGATAGGGCCATCGAACTTGTTTCCGTCAAGAAGCAATTTCTGCACTCCCGAGAAGTTGCCAATACTAGGAGGCAACGGACCGGAAAGTTGGTTATTCGACAGGCTAATCTGCCCAAGATTCTCTGCCACTCCTTCGTCACTCACTGGAAACTCCCCCGTGAGAAGATTATCCTGCAACTCCACTTGGCTCAATTTCGGCAACCCAAAAAGGCCTTTAGGAATCGAACCATTTAGAAAATTTTCCCCCATTCGAATCCGATTCAGTGACTGGCATTTCCCTAACGATTCGGGGATTGGCCCAAAAAGGAAATTACTTAGAGTGATCAAAGTTTGCAACATTTGACCATTACACATGTCAGGGGGTAAAGTCCCAGTAAGCTTATTGGAAGAAAGATCCAAAATCTGAAGCTTCCCGTTTTTACCTAACCCTTGTGGAATGCTCCCGGTGAAGTTATTCTCCCACAGCTGCAACACCTCTAACTCTGGCAACTCCCCGATAAACTCAGGTATCGCCCCATGCAGCTTGTTCCGGAAAAGATTCAGCAGAGTCAAGTGTTTTAACTCCGCGAAACTCTCCGGAATCTCGCCAGTGAAGGCGTTGTTCGACAAGTCCATAGATTTCAAGCTCTTCAACTTCCCAATCTCAGGCGTCAGAGACCCAGACAGCCCATTCACTTGAAGAAACAAAGTGTCTAGCTTTTGTAGCTTGGATATCTCCGCCGGAATCTCGCCGGATAACATGCAGTTCGCAGCGTCGAATCTGATCAATTCTGACAAGTTTCCGATTTCAACCGGCAAGCCACCGTCGAAAGAGTTAAAATACCCAATGTACAGCTCCTGAAGCTTTGTCAAGTTTCCGATCTCCGGGGGGATTTTACCGACAAGCTCGTTTCCGGAGATTGCAAGGTACTGTAAGAACTCCCATTGGCCGTACAGGGGAGGGATTTGACCCGTGAAATAGTTACCACCCAGATGGAGGTGAAGAAGACTGGGCATTTCGGTGACGGTTAACGGCAAGTCTCCAGTCATGTTATTGTTGTACAGGTCGAGAACTTGAAGGAGCTTGAGGGAGGAAAGCTGCTCCGGGAAGGTGCCGTTAAAGATGTTGTTGGAGAGGTTGAGGAAGCGAAGGCCGGTAACGGCGGAAAGAGAAGGCGGGATAGGACCCGAGAGGGAGTTATCAGCGAGGGAGAGATTGCGGAGGTAGCGGAGGTGGGCGACGTCCGGGGAAAGAGAGCCCGAGAGGCTAAGGCCGGTGAGGTCTAAGGAGGTGACATGCCGGGCAGACGGGTCACAAGTGATTCCGAACCAGGAGCAAAGAGGGTTGGTGTTGTTCCACGAGGCAAGGGAAGATTGTGGATCGTCGGTTATGGAGGACTTTATGGAGAAGAGAGCTTGTGTTTCAGAAACAGTGCGAGCCGAGGAGGAGCAGATAAGGAGGTAGAGTTGGAGGAAGAGGAAGAGGAAGAGGAGGAGCCTCATTTTGATAGCTTTTGTGGTGGCTTTGTTTGATAGGTTGGTTGTAATCTTATTCGAAGGGGAGGGAGGGGAGGGAGGGAAGGGAGGGAAGGGAGGGAGAGAGGGGGCGGTAGGGTGGAGGGTGGTGGGGAGTGAGTGAGGGTAGTGAAGTGTGAAGTAGAGGAGAAGGTATGGTTTGGATTTAAATATTTGTGATGTGTAGTATTGTGTCTTTGTGTGTCCAAATGGTCCTCACCAGTAGTCCAGTACAACATGTGTGCGTGGCGTTTGTTTATACTTTATTGTTTATAAATTATAATCCTCCAAGATAGTTCATAATTGCGGAAAAGGTTCATTTATTTTGGTTTTTGGACTCTTATTGTTCGTTAAATAGTGTAAAAGTAGATGAAAAATAACTAGTCAAATATGGGATACGGGAGATTAAGAAAGTGCAGAAGACAAATCTTTGTTGCTTAATTATGTGGTTGTTGTCCTTTCATGTCATATGGAAAATTAGTCGAATTCATTTGACCAGAGATAGAGATGAGAAATATATATATGTAATCATCCCTTTGTACTTTTTGTCTTTTTATTATTTCTCAAGTTGTCGTCCAATCAACAACCCGGATGAATATTATTTCAAGAAGAGTATCACTCGATCACTTACTCAAGAGACTATTGTGTGTATTCTTTTTTGTTAAAAAAAAAAAAGAGCATGGTCCTGATTTACAATATTTATATTTTGTTTATAAAGGCTTTAATATAATAGTTATTTTACAGTCGTGTAGGTAACTTCAATTGTCTGTCATTCTCGACATTAGTAGGAAACAGATATTGACGTAAGTTCTCACATAAATTGTTTAAATGTTTTTGGAGAAGCCTACAACGTCCAGCGTGGAACCTCCTCCTATGCACCACTACAGTTCAGGTTAAGATAGCCAAAGCATCGCGGCGTCTTTTAGCAGAGCTAGCTGTGGCTCTGGAGCCTCATATGAATATATTTATATCTAGGTTTGCCGAGACCACCGTATAACACTGCCAATACAAGAGACATATTGGTCAAATTGTGGAACCCCATAACCGTAGCCCCACCCATATCCCATATCCAGTGTTATGGCACTAAAATACCCACCCCACCCAAAATAGCATACATAATGTTTCAAGTAGGGTTGGCCCTCTGTCCAGTCCAAATAACTTTACCGTACTGACAACCCAAAAACCGGATATTATCGAATTGAAAAAATACTAAATTTTCTAGTCGGTTTAAAAATCAGATGTAAATCTTTTATTTATTTTCAAAGGGCAATTATTTTTCACATAAAAATAGATTATAAATAATTTTGTCTAGTCCATAACTTAATGAATACATGATTGCCATTTAGAATGAAACTCACAAAGTTAGACTAGGCATTGCAATGATTTCTTGGCATATGACTAAACATGACTTATGAAGACTTGAAAACAAAAAAAATAAGCCAAAAATCTAAATATAGTTGTGAAGACCCGATCCCCAAATATTGCTCCCATTCCTCTATATAGCTCTAATTGGCCCAATTAGGGCTACACTTGGATATTTTATTTCATGATTAGGAAAACATGTTTGTTATTTTAATTCTTGCACCGATTTATTAAATTTGTATGATGCGGTTGAAGTCTTACATCATACAATGAAAGTCTCAAGTAATTATAGACATATGCATCAGAAATTACACATATCTAAATGAAACATGATATATAGCATATCGAAACTCTAAGAGTACTATGCGTACAAAACATGCATATTGTGGGTTACACATACAAAACATATACAACTCTGTCTATCCAAATTGTTATGCATGGTTGAGCATCTATAAATCGGGAGACTATGGATAAACTAACCGCTCTTCGCTGCGTGGATCTAGCCACTTGTCTAAAAAAATAAACTTTGATCTATAAGGATTTCCAGTCGGCATAAAAGTCAGGTAAATCGGTGCCTAAATTGGCCAGTAGCTGCAATTTTTCAGAACTTATGTGGTATCTCCTACAATGATCAACCAACCCTCTTTACACAGGCTGTTTACAATTTCATCTTCAAGATATGACATGGGCTGTTGTTATTTGGAGGATGTATTTAATGTCTGACTTTTTATATTGCTGATTTTGTTTTTTTTTTTTTGAAAAAAAAGAAGATAGGGTCAGATGTTAGAAAATTGAGTAACTTGTAGAAATAGTCTTGAATTTTTATTTGTCAATACAATATCCAGTTCTATGACATGACGTTGTCTCTTTATGTTAGTTGGACATGTTCATTCAATCATTTTGTTTTGTAAAAGAAAAAATAAATAAGGGAGCACAGTTAGGTTTGGTGTTGGTAGTTCCAGGCGTCTTCATATAATTTTTTTTCCTTGTCTGGGTATGCTTCGGATCGAAGACTTGATAGCTGAAGAGGAAAGAAAATTGATACCAGGACTGCAGAGTTCAACAGACGATGATGCAAAGTAGCAAGATGGAGCTTATTTCTTATTTTAGGATGATTTCAATGAAGTAATACATATAGGAATTGACCAAAGATCAGGAATTGCATGTTGCATCTTAATTTTATCAAAAGAAAACATTTACAACCATCCCGATTGCTCTTCTTAACTTGACAAATTACCTAACCAAAATTTTGAAGTGGGCTGTTATATATCAATGGTGGCCGCCGATGTGCTTGCATTGGATCCTCTAAAAGATGGAAAGCTTCCTTTTGCTTGAGGATAAGCTTTGCCAAAAGGATAAAAAAAATGAAAACAGAAAAAGAGCAGGTAGGGTTGGTGATGGTCAAAGTCTCAAAGAGCCTATTCCACGTTGCCAAGGCCAAGGGGATTAAATCCAGCACAGCTGAAAGCAGGCAAATGAGCTGCGCAAGTTTTGATGTTTTCACTCTTTATTCCCAGTCCATCGGTGCTACCAAACCAACTTTGTTGATTGTGACATAATCAAATCAAGGGTGACACATGCCACTCCCATCGCTAGAGTTGGGTCCCACCTACGCAAGGAAAGTGGCAAATGTGGGGACGTACAAGAATGGATTGATCATAAGGTGGGATCCCCTTGGTTTCTGTGTGCCTGCTGCCGTGTGACCATACTAAACACAAGAAAGAATCCTCATCATCCAATTTTCTGCCAAGTTTCTTTCTGCGTCGCTTTGGCATTCGCCCACAAATGGGTTTTTGGCTCGGATTCCGGGTTTTCCCCGGGTAGATTCAACAGAATAATCAGATTATCTGAGAGTGGGAGCATATTATCCACCAGAAAAAGCGAGAAAGAGGAAAACATGATTTGTAATTATTAATAGTAATTATTCTGCTGGTGGGGTAAATTAAAAACTGGTCAAATCCGGTTGACTGACATGGTGTGACACGAGGAGTGGTGTTTTCGGAGAAACCCTGTCAGGGCATCATCATCTTTTTCAGCTGCTGTTGCCCATTGCTTTATCCTTTCAAATTGCATAATTGTAAGTACCCACATCTCAGAATTACCGTTTTACCCTCCAGTTCTACCTAAACCTTCCCTCCTGTCAGCCGAATCTGTTGGCGGGTACATCTCAAACAAAAACAGAATAGAGACTGGACATACATACAGGCAAACCCAGTGAGGATGGTCCCAAAATTGAGCGAAGAAAACAGAAGCACTGCCAGGCAGCTTTGCCTCTTTTGAATAAGATAATGACCAAGCAGTCCTCCACTCCTACGCGCAAAGGGAAGAGCGCGGCACGGTTATTACCAAGGTTTATTATCTGGTCACATTCTAGGCAGCGGTCTCTTTCGGGGTAATTAAAGCAACCAACAGCAAAGGTCATGTGCTTAATCCGTATAATCTAGGCAACAGTCCAGCTTCCAAGGTTCCAACGAATCATGACCTTTTCCGCGTGTTTGTATTACCAGCTTGCCCATGCTGATCAACCATTCAAAGACAGATTTTGATTTTATCAGAGTACCCTTTGCTGTCATTAATAAAATGTGTAAATCTTCGAGGTGAGACGGTTCATCATTGAACTACTTAGTTGTTTTCTAAGTGCTTGATCTTTGCTGAAACAGGACCTTTTTAACTTGTTCGTTGTTTTCTTGCTTTTCCTCGTCGAATCACAGACGAGGATACGCTTATGACAGGTAACATCCTAGTACACAAAATAATTTTATGACTGTACAACTTAAAAATAGTTAATTTAAAGTATATAATTGATATTTAAGATTCATCAATATTTAATTAAAAAATAATTAAAAAAATCTACGATTTTATATTTTAAGTTTTGGATACAGGTCTTATCCGACCATGAATACAGCAAAGACGGTGGATACTAATTTTATTTCCGTGGATTGAGTTTGGATAAAAATAACGGTCACAAATTTTGATCCTTTTCTCTATGACAGAAAGTAAGCAGCACCTTCGTTGCCAACGTTGTGAATCTTTTTCCTTTGCCCTATGTTTTCCTAATGTCAAATAGTGATCATTTTCTCTATTTCAAAAAGTTATTCTATTATGTATGCTTAATGGGAGTAAATCCTAGGTCATAGTTTTCGGAACACCATAGATTTACATAGATTTACCCTGTGCATTGTTGTAGAGAGCTTAGGGTTGTGGCCTATGATTTTGGACAGTTGATGATACACGCGTATAGTTACCCTAGTGGTAAAAAAGAGTTTGTGAATATTGTCATAGACTAAACTATAGGTCATTAATTTTTGTGAATGGCACAAATTTTATAAACATCGGTGTGGTTATTAGAGCAGCTACATTTTTTAAAAGCTTCAAAACAAAATTCTACGAGGTTTGACTCACCAAAACCTAAAATCCATTAGTTGGTAGTACATAATATCATGAGAATAGAGTTAGTAGAATAAAACTCCATGTGCAATCTTAGACGATTATGACCTTCCTCACAAAACAAAATTAAAAAGTTAAAACTTGATAATAATAATAAAAAAAGATACACACTAGAGAGATGTATAAATGCTATACACTCTTAGAATTGCACAAATGCTCGATGATTTACAAATAAAGGGAGATAACCTTTATATAGACTTTACAGTTTTCCAATAAATAGTATCTATACAATTACATACATGGTAAGCATTAATGGCTCACCTACCTATTATTGTCTCACCTATAGTAATCTTTAATTGCCGTAATTACCTTGATTGGGGATCACATATCGTAAGGTTTAATTCTCTTGATTGCTTTTTGTATATGGTAAGCTTTGATAGTTGCTTTCCAACCCCCATGATGTCATCCTATAAGGGTGTCACGACCTGACCCCTAGCCCCCAACTCCCAACCCAGTGGGCCCGAACATGGATATGCACTTGAGAGATCACATATGCAATGCTCACAACTCATATAAACCCAAAATCTCTCCAATTTCTTTTGATGTGGGATTGAGTCTCACAATCTTCCCTTCTTATAGACCTTGTATCCTCACGAAGGGAGCTCATATCTCAATTGATAGACCCAAACTCCTAGGCCCGAACTCAAACTCACACACAAGCTCAAGCCCACATAGAAGAGGGAATGAGATCGACTCTGCTACCACTTGTCACGGCTCTACCCCCAGCTCCTAGCCCAGTAGCCCTGAACGTGGGTGTGTGCATGAGGGATCACATTTGCAACATTCAGTAGGGCTTCTAACTATATAGCCCAAAAGATATGTCTTGTTACAAATGATCTCATCACACAATACATATAAGGCCTAGGCCTCCCTCACTCCTTTACGAAATGGGATTGGGTCTCATAGAGTGATATATCATGCATAAAGTTTAATGATGTGTATTTTGAGTTTAGGTTGTGACAATATACACTAGTGACTAGTCAGGTAAATCTATTGTGGTTCGGGACCACCACATTAGATTTGGTCCCAAGACACAAAAAATAAAAGAGATTTTTCAGTCATTACCACATAAGCATAAAGATAAAAAGTTTTAAGAAGGGTAATGTGTCTTTTTATCCTTCCCTCTTAGATCTAAAAAGTACTTCTTTGATTGATTTCCCAAATCACCAGTAATCTCTCTCTCCTGCTATTTTTATTCCCTCTTTACTAAATTTTTGCTTCATAGTTCTCTCTTGACAGGATTGCAGTTCTTAGGTTTGTTTGCATCTCACTTGTTCCTTCATTGCTCTATTTTCAATAGGCGAGAATTGGGCGTTTCCCTGACCAAATTTTTTGGTTGGTAAGTCTTTTTTTAATGTTTTATCTTAACTGTGAGTGAAGATGAGTGACTAATTTGGACTTAGGCCAGCTTATGCGAGTTCTTTTCAAAGTAGGGGCAAAAGTCGAGTCTTCCTACACCACAACTCTTACCCTTGTTTGAAGATGAAGAACTATTTGAATAGTTTAAGGACGATTGAAGATTTCTTTTAATTTCATGTAAGCCTTCGGTTCCTATGTCTATGTGTCAACAACATTTTGAAGTCATTGTGTTTTAACTGTAACTGAAGTTCATTTTTTATCAATGTTATTAGTTTTCTTGTTTATTGATGAAATTGGATTTGTGTGTATTGTGTCACAGCACAAAATCAGACTACATATCGCTCCGCATTGTGCGTAATATGTCCCTCAATCCGAGAGTCCCAATTAAGGAGAATCAAAACATTCATTAACGATCAATTAGAGGCAATCAAGACATTAAATGGGAAACCGTTCTTGCTATATAGGATACCCGATTTGGGGAATCAAGATAATCAATGTAATCAAAGATTATCACAGATGGGATAATTAGTCATTGGTGCTTGCCTTGTACGTCTTTGTATAAACACCGTTAGATCGGTTGACTTAATCTCCACCATCCATTAGAGAGTTGTATTGGCTATATAAGAGGTATCCATTTTCTTATGTGTCTTTTTTTCAGTTATTCTTAAGCTCAATATTATAGTTAGCTTCTAAAGAAGGCTGACTTAACATATTGCGAGAGCGATAGTCTAAGACCCCATATAGAGTTTCTATTCTGCAAAACTCTAGTCCTGTGATTATTGGCATGCAATATGCATTCTGATTCTCACAAAAACATCACATTACATGTGGTATAATGAGGATGTGCTGCTCTCAGTGTGTAGTTTGTCTAACATAAACATCACATCACATGCAGTACATACTCGATGTGCTACATGAAATGTGTAATCTATCTAACATAAACGTTACATTACATGTGGTATCCACTCAATATGTTGCATGTAATGTGTAGTTCGATTCAAACAATAGTAATAACGAGTGAGACACAATGTATTAGAAAAAATCAATACATTATTACAAATATGGTGTGTTAAACATAGACTATGTCGCAAATCACATGAGCTCAATACCATTCAATTAACAATATGAACAAAAGACAAAAACATACATGAAAAGTACAACATTAATAATATGACATAAATTCGGTAAGTTTCAACAGACTAACCAAATCTTTTACAAAAATCTTATTTGTTGCATTTACTAGACCATGAAGTGTACGCTCATTTTTTAGTGTATTTCAAACTGTGAGCTTGTGTTGTACTTTGTAAAAATAAAATTATGCTTCTATCATTCTGGGGTGAAATTTCTATTTTGTAAAGACTAAAATACTTTTCATATTTGGGAAAGAAGGATAAAAAAATGCATTATCCTTCATAAAAAAAAATTTATCTTTCCAATCAGCATGTTTGTGTGGCACTGACTGAAAAATTTCTTTCATTTTTTTTACCTAGGTACCAAATCTAATATGGTGGTGGTTCAAGACCATAGTAGATTTACTCGTGACTAGCTATAAATATATGATCAGTCATTAAGGCTTCTTTAGGATTCTTTGAGTTTGTTGTTTATTGATGGATTGAACTTCTTTCGTCTTTTGATACTATTGTATCTTCGGCATATTTGGTATGCGGAATTAAAAATAACAATGAAGAATAAATAAATAAATTTATTAAATTAAAAATTTTAATTAATTTGATAATAAATTAACTTGAAACAGTAAAAATATATTTTTTTTAGGTAAAATTCTCAATTATCATTTACAAAATCCGCTTATCAAACATATTAGTGCTTGATCAATTTGTCAGTTACTCTTGATCAGTTGTATTACTTTCATTATTTGCTTTAATTCCTTGATGATTATTTCCTGACTAGTCTGGTAGAATTTCTAAATCGATCATGTATCGTTCGTCTTGAAATCCTGAATTCTCCTCTTTCCCAATTGGTCAGTTGTATGTGTTTGATCTATCAGTTCTCTTATCCTTTTAAGGACTATTAGTCTAGCCTTAAAAAACATGTATTCCTACATAATTTCATACAAAACAAATACAATCAACACGAATAATAAATAACTAAAAAAATTTCATAAATTTAGACTACACACTATATAAAAGATCTTATTTAACTTAAAATAATTCTATTTTCATAGAGTTCTAAGTATAATTTTATTTTGCAAGTCATAGATATAAGATGTCAATATATCATAGTAGATAATTTATTAGAGAATAACATATCGGATTGGTTTGTTCTTATTATATTTGTATTTTACTGCTAATATTAATAGCATCATCATATACTCTAAAATAACCATTCTCTTATTAAATATAAGAAAATGACTCAAATATATATTATTATGAATATTTTGTGAAATGATTATATTTTAGTCTTGTGTTGTTTCAATTAATCTATAGATTCAGCTAATAGGAGCTACACAATAGTGAAACACAGTATTTTGGGTTCAAGTCTTCATATTGAAGGTTTTAAATCATTTGAAATAATTTATGTTGTTTTGAATGTATGTATAAAAATTTATGTATTTTTCATAATTTTTAGACTTTATAAATATTACTAATTTTATCATGGCTTCAACTTCTATGCATTTGATCTTAAAATTTTCAGTTCATGTGACTAAAGTTTTTACTTGTGGGACATGATTTTAATTTGTGTAAACTGATTTCCAATTGTTTAATTTTTCAAAGATTTTTTTCTTTTTTTTTATTATGTTTGTATTTCATTTGGCATACCTTCATGTGTTTATTGTATTCAGCCTGAATTGGTAAGAGGTGTCCTTCTTGAAGGAACAAAAAGCAGTGCGTAGTGGTTCGAATCCCAGTGACAGCGTGCCAGGGATTTAATATGTTCTACTGGACCTTGGGCCGAAGAGATTAGTTGCTCTCCCCAGACAATACCTTATATGTGAGTTGGAGATTCGTTGCTCCACGTTGTTCGTTGTTCCTCCAGGGTGGGGGTCCTCACAGTTTTAGTGTGTGACATGTAGTTCAATCAAAAGGGAATTGGCAACTGATGAGTTGTCTAGTGATAGAACCGAATGACACGTAGTAGGAACCCTGACAAACTATGTGAGTTCAAAATGGAAACCAGTTGACCTATAGTTTGATAGGCTGATCGAAGACATGTTGTCCAAGAGTTGGGTAGGCAGGCTCAAAGCAAGCTAGTGGAGGATCGGACGTGTGCTGGTGCGTGCTTAGACTGCCACATATAGGCTCTTAAGGAATTAACAGAAAATTGGTAGAAATTAGTAGAAAAGATGGAAAATGAAAGAAAAATAGAAGAAAAATAGAAACGATGAAGGAAAAAATAGGAAAAATACTAAAAATTCAAAGGAATCTAATGGTACTAAATTTGATTAAATCTGCTATCATTTGGTAGGTTAATTAAATCGTGGAAGTTGATAGAAAAATAGAAAAAGATAATAAAAAGGGTTAGAAATTATGTCGGATCGATGTTTAATGTATATAATCAGTGTTATGAGTTAGAAGAGTGTAAATAGGGAATTATGGCATAGCATGTGAATGATTCAAAGGTGAACTTTTGTTTAACAAGTGTGGAAGTAAATCGACAAATTCAGACTCCTCCGGAATCGGATCCTGAGGAAGAAATATTGTAAACTGTGAGTGGTTGGTGTATGTGTGGGCATGCATAGTAGATTTATGTTTACTTTAATTTAAACTCTTAGATCATACAATAATATGAATTGTATGAACATGCATACATGTCTAATTTTTATAATCGCTGAATTCGTGACCTGGTTATATTTTATTAAATTATTATGGTATACATTTGTCATATTGCATCGTATATTTTCAAATAACAGTATACACACAGCATGTGTCGGTATAAGGTAACTTATACCACCATTGAGAGCTCTTTGGGTCTTGTAGCGAGGCGTGAAGATGCCAGATCTATTTCTAAGGAATAAGGTTGGACGGGGTTTAATTGTGAGACCCAGCCCGTAGGGGGGTCTGTGTTACCCAATCCCATATCAGAAAGGAGTGGGAGAGGTCTTGGGCTTATATGTGTTGTGTGGTGGTATCATTTGTAACAAGATACATCTTTTGGCCCACATGGTTAGAAGCCCAACTTAGCATTGTAGTTGTGATCCATCACGCACACATACATATCTGAGCCCGCTGGGCCGAGAGTCCGGAGGCCGGGTCGTGACAAATGGTAGCGGAGCCGATCTTGCTCCCTCTTCCTGGTGGGCTTGGACTGTGTTGTGCCTTCACGTTTGGGCTCCCCTCGTGCGGATAAGAGATCTATAAGGAGGGGAGATTGTGAGACCCAGCCTGTAGGGGGGTCTGTGTTACCCAATCACACATCGGAAAAGAGTGGGGAAGGTCTTGGGCTTATATGTGTTGTGTGATGGTATCATTTGTAACAAGATGCATCTTTTGGGCCATATGGTTAGAAGCCCAACTCAGCATTGCAGTTGTGATCCATCACGCGCACATACACGTCCGGGCCCGCTGAGCTGAGAGTCCAGGAGCCGGGTCGTGACATTAATTTTATGATGCGCATTAATTAACCTTTACTTGTAGATTATGGGTATCGATTTAGGTGGAGCTACCATCACCTAACGACCCGATATTGCCAATGGAATGGACTTTAGATAAATATTCGATATTTTACTTGTGTCGATTTGAAAGTCAAAAGATTAAATAAAAACGATTAGGGTTACCACTGACAAATCCTAGTCTTGTCTAGGGCCTTGAAAGACTATGAATTTATGCCAGCCCAAGTTATGTCATGTGTGAACACTTAAGAAAGGTCGTCATAATTGGTTTATTATATGCTCTTGTTTCTTTGAAAATGTTGCTGACCTTATTTGATTAAATTTTTGCTTAATATTTTAATTTTTTTATGTGCTAGCCTACCTTGTTTATGAAATGTATATCCAACCACTCACCTAGTAAGTTTTCTTACCAGATCCTTAAATCTGGTCTGCAGGATCTCATAAACGACTTATCTGGCAGCTCAAAGTCCCATTCGGTATTACAGTTAGTGGTATGTAATATCAAATGATAATGGTGTGCGTGTGTGAGTAGTGCTTGTTTTTATCTGAGATTTATATAGTGTCTGCCTGTGTATACGGTTTTGCATGTTTGGTTTGGGGTACGAGAATATGTTTGTGTCTAAAACGTACACAATGTAATAAGCTAATAAAATAGGCAAGTATTGTCAGAACAATACTATTATATATTAAAAAATTAAGCATTTGTTTGTTTTGTTATTACCAAACCTATGTATTCAATTGAATTGAATCGTACTAATTTGGCCATTAAATGAACTTTATTCCCATAAAAAAATCAACTTTACTGAATAAAAAAATTATAATTTTTTTTATTTAATTTGGTATTAATCATTTTATCAAAAATTATATTATAATATATATAAAAGAATAATTTCTTTGATTAAATTTAGAAATGAAAATATTTCTATTTTATTTTTATTTTATTTCTAATTTAATTTGATAATACTGTGAAACTTATGGTACCAATAATATTAGGCGGTTTCCGTTCCGTTCACTCCTAGTTAGAGGAGGATCAAACTTTACTCTTTAATCCGTAATTAACATGGACCCACCAATCCTTATTGTGTATTGACCACTCGTGCCAACTAGCACAACCCCGATCCTACACCACCCATCCTATAAAAGGGTCCCAGCTGATGCGATAAACGTTAAGACAATGCCGTAAGAAATTGAAAATACTAAAAAAGAAGGCCTGACATTTTCCAATTCTTGTTGGGGCTTCGTGAGGAGGTACTGGCACATTATTATCTATTAGGAAGGTTCAGCGCTTGTCAAAGCAAATTCTAGATATAGAGAACTCCAGTGATAATTTTGGAGTATTTATTAAACATGCATGAATCTTGATCATTTTTTGTCAAAAGGATTCACCTACCGTTGTATGCACGAGACAAATTAAAGTAGTTTAGTTGTCCAATAAAAGATAAGAAGAAGGGTTAACTTTATAATTTGCATAGAGACGACCAATATTTTTTCAGTTGTTCATGGGGAGATGGGAATGCGAAGTTAAAGTAGGAGGATAATCTTTGAAAAGGGAGGAGGATTCGCTGGTTTTATCTGCATTTTCAAACTCTCTCACTTGAATAGAGAAAACCTTGGGCTACAAACACTTCCATCCACCCAAAGCATTAACATCCCAGAAAACACGTTGTTTTATTTCCCGTCTCGGATGGTGCTGCTTTTGTCTCCTCGCCACAGGACGCCGCTCCTCAAGAGTTGAAAACACCTTGGTGGCTTTGGGAAACATACCCATTAATATTAGCCCACATGCAGTCACCCCCCATTCACTAGCTCCATTCGTTATATAATACTGCAACTAGCTCGTTTCATCTAAAGAACCTACGCCATCGTAATTAAATCATCTTGTTTCTTCTTCCCTCTCTGGCTCTCTCTTCTTGGGAAGGAGAAAGAAAAAGAAAAGAACGAAAGAAATCATGTTCCTTGATCTTGAGAATAGAGTATAATTAGCTGTAGCTATCCACTTCTGTATGTTATGTGCCAGATCTGACTTCCTCACCTTTTTCCCCTTTCATGAAGCACGATTAAACCTAAATAAATTATTTCGGTGTGTTTGAAGGATCCACTTGAAGCTCTTACCAGATTTCTTGGCAGTCTTAGTATCGTGGCAGGACCATTCTTTCCATTAACTGTAGATTGAAAGGTGCATGCTATCAACAATGCCTGATATTTTGTCGTCAACTATTCGATCTACTTTATTGAATATTTAAATAAACTTAAAGTTACTTTTATAACTTTATGCATGTCTTCCGTCCGTTGTGGATGTGAATCAAACTTACTATATATTATCATAATGTCATATATATGATTCAGTAATATTTACGGGTGAAAACATTATTGGATTTATAGATAACATTTGATATATATAAAATATGTATATATATTTTAAGGAAAAACCTTAAAACCTTCCACTCCCCGGAGAAAGGACAAATATGGGGGGTCCCCATGACAATCTAGAAGAGGAATAACAAGAATAATGAGGTGAAAACAATAATTATTTGGAGGGATGATTACAAACACGGAGCATGAGAGCCTGCGAAAGCCCATTTCCTTTGTCTAGCTAGCCTTACCGTAATCCTCATCCATGCGAATCAAAATCAACCAATGTCTCCAATAAAGCTAAACTAATCAATGTCTCCATCCAAAATACACATTATGCAATGGGGACATTTGTTTTTTTGTGACGCACAAAGTCCATCCTCATCCCCACCAAAGATATTTGTGATCACTCCCTTTTCTCAGCTGCCGGTGCTGAAAAACACCTCCAACTTTTTGTGGGTGAAAAAATGAAAAATTGATTGCACTTTCGATCTATCCATTCCCACTGTCATTATTTAGGGTAACCGGAAGCTGCGTAAGAAGGCGATGCAGTTAGCGAGCCAGCCAGCCAGCCAGCCAACCAACCACTTCAAGTAGTGTTAATCATGCACAGTCATGATCAATATCCCACTCAGACAAACCTGTTTATGCAGAGTTATATATATATATATATATATATTTGAATAAAATGCAGAGTTATATTGACTGCTATGCTAAATTGCTAATTAATGATAACGCGTGCCTGGTCATCACCAGTGTTAATTTCAGAAACATAAGCTTTCTTCCCATCCCATGTCCTACTCGACTAGAGAATTAAAAACCACAGGTTAGGATAGCTACTTGGTATCTGCAATCACAAAGCATATTAGTGGGGTGGGGTGGACTTCTGGAAACCAGTTCGAAAACGATTGGCTGTCGTGCCATTTTCCCTTTGTTTCCCGTAAGATGCTTCCGGTGGTGACATTTTTTAATAGTCAGTTCTGTTGGGTCACAATCGGATTACGGTGTTGTGGCATTTAGGAAAATAGTAAACATAATTTAGCCGCGTTATTAGAGGTCCGGTCCACTCACAGCTCAGGTCCAGGATAGAGTAGTAATCTGTTTTACGTCAGATTCGAACCCACTAAACACAACCGCTCCAAACAAACATTGTTTATGTTGCCATTAAAACGGCAACGTAAGTTTCAGAAGGTTGGACTAAAATGTCAAATTGGAAAGTTTTTGTGCAGATTCAGAAGGGGGAGTACGGTGGGGTTATTGGGTAGGGGACCAATGATGCTTTTCAAACGCTGGCCCAAAGGGGACTCTGTCTCATCTTTTCCCTGAGGATTGAGGAATAGGTAAAGAGATGATGTAAACGGGTTCACTTGTGCAGAAAATCAAACAGAAAAGAAATTTGTGAGTCCAAATTGCAACTGACCAGTCAATTAGAATTAGGTTCAGGCACTTTATAAACTTTATATTATACCTTTTACGACATTTATATGCTTTTGTTTGATAGTATTTTGTTCTCCAAATTTTTAATGGGCCAACACCAATGATTTGTGAATAGATCCAGCCCACATGTTGATAATCGAGTGAAATTCCTAGTGATTCCTCAAGTCTTATAACATCTCCATCACCAAAATTTAAATTAGTACACAAAATCTACGAATAAATTTAATAAACCAAGGAGCGTTTATTAAAACTTTTGTTTCATCTTTCTTTCTGTTTCCAACATACGCTTAATAAAGGATTTTATTATTATTTTTTTTTTATCCAGCGATTGATATTGATGATGGAGACAGGAATGCCCAAGTGTGATTGAGGAGCTTATTTCGAGTTAAAGAATGAGCATGGAATATTTTCTGGACGTCTGGCAGATAGACATAGCTGCCAAGTATTGCAAGGACTTTATGTATTGGCCCAAACATATTGTTGCTGATCTAGTTCTGCAGTCATACGCATCCCAAGTTGAAAAAGTGTTCTGGGTGCTTTGTGATCTTCTTAAACTATGATAAGTTGTAGCTGTCATTCAACTTCTCCTTTTTCTTTTAAAAAAAATTATTAAAGGATTTGGGCAGTTTTGTATGAGCAATAGCAAAATCTTATGCAAGGCTCACACAAGCTGTTTAGTTATTATTTTTAAGATCAAGAATAGATCTTCTTGATGATATACATAATGCTACCATATTAATTTTGTAACCTTTTCTATTCTTTTTACATGATAGTAGACTTTGCAATTTAGAGGAATGATGTCATGCAGGGATTAGAGTACATAAGGAGCAAAAACATTTATTTTGATGTGGATCCACGAGTCATTTTAACATTAAAAAATTGTTTTGATCTAAATGATACTTCCTTAATAATGAAATTTTTGGTGAAAAATATAATTTAAGAGATCAAGTGTTTTTTGCCAATTCCATTGTTTGGGATATCGAAGTAATAATTTTCTATTTTAAAATAATTTTATAATTTTTTCAACATATTTCTTTTGTATATTATAAATTATGAACCTTACTATTTTAAAAGACATATAGCTTATTTGATAAAATTACACTTTGTTTTCTTTTTATCTTTCTAGTATTCTTAGATCATAATTTTTTTTTCCTAGTATTCTTGGTAATCAACAAGATCATAATAGTCGTCAGTTATCAATATGGTAGAGTTAGGATTTAGAAATCAAGATAGGATCATAGAGGCAAGATAAGGACGCAAGAACTCAAAGAAGAAGAATTGTTATTGACCCAAGTGATCTTTACAAAGAAGAAACAAAATGCTCTTCCTTTCCAATGTAAATTGTGAGACGTAATAGTTTTGGTTGTCGCAGGCTAAGTGTAGTATTTAATTATTCAATATAGAATCATAGATTAGTCAGTATTATTCAGCGTGTTTTATGTCTTTCGAAGAAATATTGATTATGAGAATTGTGTGTGTTGTCATCTAGATATGTGTACTAATTGATAAGTTGGTGATGGAAGATTTAGCATCAGAAAATTTTTTCGACAAATGTTACTGATACTAAACCTAAACTATGTCCGCTTTGAGAGGCCATGTAGATTACGATTGGTTGGTTTTAGGCTAATGTATATATTTGTAATGTGTTGCATGTGAAAATAACATGCTAAACAAGATAAAAAGACTATTGTTATTTTAAAAACTCAACCAAACTCAAATGCTCTACTAAAGACATTAAGGAAAAAGAGATAATAAACTTGTAATATTTTTAGTGTAAGTAAAATAAGTCTTGTACGATTTTGACTAGCTTGATTCATTGAGTTACTCAGGGTTATACTGTAAGGACCCCCTTCCTCGAAGAACCACTCAATTCATATCTCAAGGTAATATCTGGGGAGGAATTCACACATCTTTGGGCCAAGGCCCAATGAGCCATATTCAATCACTGACCACTGCCACTAAGATTCGAACTACCACCCATTATCTTTTGTTCCTCAAAAGAGGATAACTCTTACCAATTCAACTTGTGACATCTTCCTTTAAGGAGCAAAAGACAGTGGGTGGTGATTCGAATCCTAATGGCAGCAGTCATAGATTGAACATGGCTCATTAAGCCTTGGGCCGGAGATGTAACGGTCTCCTCACTAGACAATACATTAAGTTGTGAGTTGAGTGGTTCCTCTAGAGAGGGGGTCCTTACACGTATGATGGGATACATGACTTGTTTTGGGGTCAGATCGTGACAGTGTGTCATTTTAAAATTGTTACAGAATAACAATCTCACTCTTAGCAAGATTGTCATAGACTACAAGGGAGTTAACCCATCCATCTACAATTTTGCCAAGGAATGAGACGAACAAAAAGACCTTGTAAGGGTGTAATTGTCCAAAACAACAAAGAGGATGAAGAGGTTGATGGATAAAAAGAGAAGATTATTGAAGTTTGAAGAGGGGGATCTTATGCTAGTTAAGTCGATGTCTCACTAAAATAGAGTCTTTGTAAAGTTGCACAAAGTGCTTTTTTGACGGAATGAAGGTCCTTTCAAGGTTTTGAAAAGATTTGACAATGTGTTATACAAACTTGAGTTGCCACCTGGATTGGAGTTTCATCTTGTATTCTATGTGAGTTTGTTGAAGCTATTTTGTGAAGATATTGTGAGACCCTAAAAATTTCAAGCTATTTAGGTTTGGAAGCCTAATTGAGTTCATTGAGAATTGGTAGGCTTTGAATCATAACCTAGGTTTATTATGAGTATAATGAATATTATGAGTGTAAATGAAGGATTATCAGGTTTAGTATGGTGATTCTATTAGTTTGGGCCACTATACAGTCTGAGGGCCCATTAGTTATTTGGTTATATTTTCGATATACTTATTCTCTTCTTATGAGTCATTTAGACTCATAGGTGTCATCTCTTGACTTTGACTCCATAAAAGGAACATTAGGTTGTGCTTTTTTGAAATTTGATACTTAGGTATTTGTATCATTTCACAGCCGATACTCATGATACTTTAAAATATGAACCTTTTGACATATATGTTCTTTGAATATGTATTTTTTTAGCCTTGTGAAGGTATAAGTGACTTTATAAAATTATAATAAGGGATCGTTATATTTTTGGAGATTTATTATAATTGCTGAGATATTATTTTTATTTATATATTTTATAAATAAAAAACCATATGATAAGTTACATTAATAGTTTTGGTATTTTAAGACCTCATGAAGGTGTATTAGTGGTTTATAAAGAGTGGTGAATTTTCTGAGAATTTTTGAAAATATATTTTGAATTATTATGATTTTTTTAAGGTTTATAATGAAATATTTTATTTTTATTAAATTATGTATTTATAGGAAAAATAATTTTCAAGTTTTGATAAATTGTACTGAGAATTTTATAGATATTTTTCAAAAGATTATACTACTTATTATAAATTTATCACTATTTATCTATATTTAGAAAATAATTAATATATTATTATATTACTATTTTGTTACTCGGTAAAAGAGACATGATGTTCCGTTATTTTGCATGAGTGGTCAAAACAAGGGATTTACCGTCATTTTAACTAATCGTTCGATGTTATGTAGTTTTGGGAAGGACCCAAAATGATGTCATTTTATAGGGTAACCGCCCACCAACCTCTTCTGGTTCCGCCCATGGTCATTGAAATAGTGGGATATGAACACATTTTCTAGTCCCTTTGATTCAGTGTGTTCTGCCCTTGTTTTTTATTTGAGAGCTTCGCCTCTCTCTCATGAGCTCCTCCTTGCATTCCCTGTGTGTTTTCGTGCTGAGTTTGAGTGTTTGTAAGTCTTTAACCTAGTTATGGTTTTAGTTTTGTGTGTTGAAATTAAGCATGTAATCAAATATAGATTTGTATAATTTATGCATGTTTGAGTTTGTTTGGATGTGGAGAGAGCTCTGGTGTTGATATGAAAAAGTTATGTGGCGTGTTTTGGAGATTTGATTTCTAGGGAAAAAGGTCTGCAACTCACGTATGGAGGTTGATGAAGACCCATCTAAATGACAGGTTTTCTATTCCAAACTGGAGACGAGTTGTTTGGCAAGCCTAGGGAAGACATATCATCTGCAAAATGCAAACGACGGGTAGCTTAGAAGGCACGAAGCAGGCTTGGCCTAAACCTGAGGCTTGGATGACATGGCGTATCTCTAGTAGAGCCAGGAGTCTGTGGTCCTCTAGGTTAGGGAGATGTGTGGTCAACATCCTGTGATGCCAGGCGGTACATTATGGTTGGTCCTAATTATTAATTAGGCAGAATTGATTAAATAGTTTGTAGAAAAGGTATTTAATTTGGAAAAAAATAAATAATTGAGAAAAAATCTTTAAAAATTATAAAAAATACTATGTTTAATTTGGGGTTTAGCAATACCAAGTTAGTAAGATGTAAAGTTGATTTGATTGGTGAAATAAATAGAATAAGATTCAAAAAAACAAGAAAAAATAAAAAATTATCTAGATTAGTTTCGGATTTGGTCTAGGGCCATGATCCATCGAATAAAGGGTTTAAAAATATTATTATTTTTATTTTAACTCTTTAAAATTGTTTAATAAGGAATCAATCTATGATTGTGTGTAGGTGTTTATCTGTAGATATCAAACCTTGAGGAATTGATCTAGAGCATTGTTGACAGATAAATGGGCTTCAAAACCCGAGTAGACGAATCATTTTATATTTACTTTGCTTGCTGACATGAATGCCTAATTATTATTAATAAAAGAGTAACAATTTAATCAGTTGAAATATTGTGTGTGCGTGAAGACATATGAATTATAAAATGGAATGATGTGTTACATGTTTTTGGAATATTGTCTTTGTGTGATAAAATGACGTATAATATCTAAAGTGCAAGTGTTGCGTTGAGTTATGTTTAGAGTCATGAGGTGAAACATGCATTGCAGCAACATAGGGTAATTTATATAACTCTTAAGAACTCTTTGAATATGGTAGTGGGGCATGAATTTGCCACGAGAGGTATAAGAAAGGACAAGGATTATATGATTGTGTTAACTGAATGTATAATAGGAATTCCTAGTGTGAGGACTATGACGTCCTGGACCTAAAAATTATGTGCGACAATCGTCATATGCCTATTATATACACTGTTATCATATCCAGCAATGCATATAGTAAACCTACAAGGCTATAGAAAATAATAAATAGCAAAAGAGAAATTTTAAGAACACATAAAAATGCAACAACAGGTTTAATTATAGTTAACAATGTCATCCGAAAAATACTGGATTATAATTTAACTTAAAAAACCCAGGACAATTCAATAAAAACATGAATTCCTATTAGACTTAATGTATTCCCAATTTATACAAGTCGATTTTAACATAACAATACAGCCCAGGGGAATACGATATCATATACATAAAATATTGAGTCCACAAAAGAATTCCTAACCTGACATTGAGCTAATTCCTGATTAACTATGTGTCAGGGAAGAAAAATCGCGACCGTATTCAATCCTTCCTTTCCTGGTCAAACATGGATCCAAAGATCTGGTAAAAACCTACCAGGTGAGCAGATGGGAAAAACATACAAAATATTCTACACACAATCAAGTAATACATTGATTGACATGTGCCACACATTCAAATTATCGACAAGTCAATAAACATAGTCACAGTCAATACACGCAACAATATCTAGACTAATCAGCCATTCACGACTATGACTAGGCTGACAATATCTCTTAGTCTGTATAGGTCTCAGGAATAAGACTGAAATACGTCAGTGGCATTTCATGCGACACCTTACTCCTTTTTCCCTTTGTTATCTCATATGATGATTTAGTATGTCCCGATAGGGTGTGCATAATACTTGTACCAGACCACTGATGATGTCGCAATGATAGGTGATGTCATGCCCCGTACCCTTCTCCAGAGATGAACACCTTTGCCACGGAACCCTAAGAGTAGCAATTATGATACTACCATCAGAATTCCGTAAGGCTAGTAAAATAAAACAGTATAAAATAGCAGCAGAATAAAATTAGATGGTAGGGTAATACTGAATCTCATTCACAACCAAAACGAACAATAAAAAATCCTATCTCAATCATCATATACCATATGTAGATATAACAATTGTAAAATCAAAATCATAATCATTTGTATAAAATCAAAATAAGATTTGGTCCATATGTACAAATCAAAGTGAACTGCTGGCCAAACTTAAAATCAAAATTCCACTCAGAAGTCAGCCACGTGATGTGGACGGCTGGCAACCAAAACCTGTAGCACAATCTAGACAACACTAAAACAATTAGTTAAATATCTAGATGAGGGGAATTGGGGACCACAAAATGCATAATAAGAAACATAGTCGAAAACTAAGACTGAAATGATAAAATCCATAAAACTCTCATCAATACTAAATTTCAAATCCACATGAACAGAAATATAGAAATGGTGAATCACACACTCACACATAATTTTTTTATTTAAAAAGGCTGGACAATTGGCTAACAAAACATATGCCCACCCTCGGGCTAAGGGAGAAGACGAGGCCCACTAATGGTTCTTTTATCTTTTAACAAAAACTTAGCTCATACTAGTGTTACCAATGGCTTCTATGGTCAACTCTTGTGACCATCTAAATATATGACTCATCGGTCACTGATCTTAGTCTAGGTCATCAGTGCATTGGAATACTTAATAACCAGAATAGAAAGTAAAATCGGTAAAAACATGGTATATACAACCCAAAATCTCAATGTCACATACAAGTATATACTCTCATAGAGAATCTCATGTCTCAATAGTACGTGCAACCACATGCACCCAATCATAATTTGCCTCTCAATATCCAATATAGTAAAACCAATATACGAACCCAATACCAATACGATTCACCATTTAATTTTCCGAAAACACAAAACTCAAACATGCATTTTAAAGCAAAACATGTAAGTGTGAGGTCCCCACTCACCAGTATGTAGCCACAACACAACATATCATTCAGCATAGCAGAGATCCAAATCCACAATCCACAACAATAATACAAGTCACACGTCTATATAAAATACAACCACATAATCACTAACTATTCAACCAACACACAAAATGAGGCAATAATCATATTTTCTGAAAATATATAGAAATTTGAAAATTGATTAATAATCCCTCAAATTATATTTTTAACAAAATAATATTATTTATAAACTCATATTTTATCATTTAAAACAAAAATATATTTTTTGAAAAAAACTTTAAAACTCATATCTCACAAACGACAAGTCAAATCGAAAAACTGATGATACCATCGCGTCCGAAATATCGAAATTCAAGTAACAAGGTCAAAACAGAAAATTAGGGTTTCGGTTGGTGACCGGATAATGATAAGACTGGCGACGAAACCAGAATTTCACCAAACTGCCAAAATGAAACAAAATTAAGCATTCCATACACCAATCGAAAGCTCTCAACCTTAGGACCCTTAATACGGTAATCAATCAACGAAAACTCACTAGGTTCAGCCGGAATCTGCGATTTTCCTCACTAGAAAATCGCAAGCTTCTTCAGCTTCTCTCGGTCGCGTACGACGGCGGATTGGAGAGCTTCCTACAGTTGCGAGTTGCTGACGAAGAGAGAAACCAAACAGTGGTGGCGGTGTGACAAGAGGCAGCCGGATGACGGTGTTGCAAGTCTTGGTCGGTGATGAAGAAGAGAGAGACTGAAGGGAAAGGGAGAAGGAAGAAAAGAGAGGAAAGAGAAAAAGAAAAAAAAAGAAAAAAAAAGTGTTTTATGAACATTTGAACTCAAAAGAGCATTGTTTCGCCAAAACGATGTCGTTTAACATTAGGAAATTTAATATTAATATTTTATTATTTTAAAATATAAATAAAAATTCAGAAAATATAATAAATCTTAGAAAAATTCAAATCAAATAGGATATAAGTCCAAAAATTATAAAAATTTCACCAGAAATCCAGAAAAATCATATCTTTCCAATAAACTAAAAAATTATAATTTTCTGAGCAATAGATTTAATTAAAAATTAAATATCATCCTAAAAAATAATAAACTATATTTTAAAATTATTAAAAATCAAATTATATAATACAATCCTCACTTACATGCCCAAAAATACTTAAAAATCACCTTATTATACATACACATAATTCTTCTGAAAAATACCAAGAAAATAAATTATGAAACTACCCCTAAGGATAAAACACAAAAAATTCGAGGTTTACAAGTGATGGTAGCTCTATTTATACGGGCTCCACGTTAGGAATTCCTGTCATTCATTTAGTTAACACAATTGTACAATCTCTGTCCCTCTTTATGACTCCCTCGACAAGCCCATGCTTCACTACCATACTCTGAGAGCTCTCAGGAATTGCGCAGGTCACTCCATGCTGCTACAATGTATGATTCATCTCATGATTCCGGATGCGACTCAATGCGTCATTTACACTTCAATAATGCATTTCACACTTCCACACAAAGCATACAATCCAGAGCATGCAATACACCATATCATTTAACAATTCACATGCATTTAAACACATGCAAGATTCCATGTTGTTATTCCATTATAATTTCATTTATTAACACATTCATATGATCATGCCAGCAATTCA
The DNA here is from genome assembly GCA_019739055.1 of Passiflora organensis. Classification (NCBI taxonomy): domain Eukaryota; kingdom Viridiplantae; phylum Streptophyta; class Magnoliopsida; order Malpighiales; family Passifloraceae; genus Passiflora; species Passiflora organensis. Next base: position 27,549,032 of record JAEPBF010000087.1, on the reverse strand, counting down.
AGTAATTCAGTAAAAGAGGTCCGTCCACTCATGGATTTTTTGACGTTCGAAGAGCCCACACTTGTTTTCTGGATTGATTCCTCAAGATCCTGCATCAGTAGGCATCCACTTACATATAACGATATCCAATCTTTCAATAAACGACACTAGAGAGTCATAAATACATAAAATCATACTTTCGAATGCTATGCTTGACAAATTATGGTCCTAGACCAAACCCGAGATCAAACCAGAAATTTTTCTTATTTTTCTCAATTAATCTTAATCTTATATCATTTATTTCACCAACCAAATCAACTCCGAATCCCATAAATTCGGTACCATTAGACTCCAAAATTATTTTAATAATTTTAATAATTTGTTTTTGAATATTTCTCATATTTCTTTTTCTTTTCTGATTTTTGTACTATTTTTGGTTTTTGTTTATTTTTTGGGATTTTATTTATTTCTAGCCAATCATAGTGCACCACGTGGCACCATTAGGTGATGCCACTCCTGACTCCAAACATGCTTGAGGCTGATATGTGTCCCAATTGGGGCGTGCTATGCCTCATCCAAGCCTCAGGCTCGGACAAGGCCTGGATACCTTGTCTATAAATGACTTGTCACCTGCCCTTGCAGGCAACATATTGTCTGGTTGTTCAACCAAATGACCCGTCATTTGGAGGGACCTCGGACGACATGTCGTCTGAGGTTGTCTTCTACCTCTAGATGATCCTTCTTCACTATGACAACCCTAGTTCTTCTATATCCTCACTACCCCATACACGCATTCATCCTTCATCAAAACAACATCAAAACCAAGACAACGATTTCCAAACCTAACCCAACCAACAATTAATCATTTCCATCAACTAAAATAGCAAATTAGACTAACTTAATACACGACTTCTCGGGTGAAAAACTTACCTAGATCCAGTCGTTGGAAGGCTAGAATCGCTACTAAAATGCTCGGAAAGGGTTCGCAAGCAAGAGAGGAAACTTTATAGCTGTTTTACAAAGCTGGAAAACGATCTGGAGAGCTGGAAATGTAACGGGACACTTATCCCGTTATGGTACCGGCGACTGGCAGAGACCAGGAATGCCCTAGGTGGAAACCAGTCTCATGACGATGCGACGTCATTTTGGAATCCTTCCAAAATGATGTCGTTTAACACTAAACGACTTAGGCTCAACTACAATGACAAAAATGATAGGGCGTGCTGTCGTTTTGACCATAACACACATGTCTATCGTTTTGAATTTAATTAATACACTATTATAATATATAAATATTAATAAAATAATAATAATAAATATTATTTATAAAATTTTAATAAAATTTTAAAAAATTATTAAAAATCTAATACTATTAAGAAAAATATCCAAATTTTCTTAAGGAATTGTTATGAATAGTACTATCCATAAATACTATCCAATTAATATTTTGATATTCTTATAATTTTCTAAAACTTCAAATATCTCATTATATAATATAGAAAAATCATAATAAATCAAATTATGATTCTAAAAATTCTTAAAAAAATTCACCTATCAATTTAAATCATCAATGAAACTATCCATGGTCCTAAGTACCAAAAATAATCAATTCACTCACCATTTTATGTTTCAATCATCATTTATATAAATAATAAAAATTCTAAAAATTTTAAAATTTCTCTGAAAATGAAATTCATCACTTAAATTATCGAAACCTAATTATAAATCCGTCATCAATTCTTAAATATAGGTTATGGCCCATTCTCGTTCATTCTCAATTGGGCTTTCGAGCCCAAGCACCTCAGAAATTTCTGTGGTTTCACAATGACTATGCAGGTGGAGCTACCATCACCTATCATTCTGACATAATCAATGATTATGAATTAAGAGTTATGCACATCCCATTAGGACAAACTATATCACCACATATGGGATAATGAGTGAAAAGGGTGAATTGTTGCATGTTGAGTACCACTGATGTAACTCAGTCTTAATCCTGGAAACTGAACAAACTGAGAGATATTGCCAGTCTAGCCATGGCCATGATTGCTTGATGAATCATGTGTTTGCAGTGTGCATTGATTATGATTGTGCTGTATGCTCTTTGACTCATTGATGTTATAATGTTTTATTCTGAAACATGATAGATATGGAATATTTAGAAAGAGGAAAGTCCAAGATTGCTCCCACAATTGTAACAAATGCTCATGATAAGTAACTTGATGAGATTCTATCAAAGCATGTCATACAAAAGAGTGAAAAACACATGAACCATGTGGAATATTAGGTTCAATGGAAAGACGACCCTCCAAGTTAGATTAGTTGGGAGAAAGAGTTCGATCTTTGGTAATATCAAGATTAAAACAATGAGTTCTTGAGGAAATACAAATGAGGACATTGTCGAGTTTTGTCGAAAGAATATCACAAACCAAACTACATGACATTCAGTTTGGTGTACGATATATCCCTCATAATATGACATCACACCTTACATCACAATTGTGTCATGCATGACATTAGGGGTATTGGTGAGCCATGTTAATGCTTACCATATATGTGATTGTATAGATACTATTAGATCAATGGGAGGATCTACATCCTCATTCTTCATCATTTATTGAAAAATTGTAAAAGCTATATAAGAGATACATTCCCTCACTCGCAAAATATTCATCATTTGTGTAATTCTTAAGGTTGTTGAGCTTTTCTCTCCACCAGTCTCTTGTCTCTCTTTCTTTTATTCTTAAGTTTAGTATTCTAGCTTTGCTTATGAGGAAGACTTATTTAACCTATTGTGAAAATAATTATCTAGGTGTCGTATAGTTCTACTCCGCAAACTCTAGTTCTGTGACATAATACTCACTAAAGTCACACTTAAATAAGATAAGTAAGATAAAAATAAATATACCAACTAAGCAATGACACAATTGCATGGTTAGAGGAGTCCACATGATTCTCAAAAGTCATGAGGTAACTTGTCCAACTCGAACATTGGTCACGAGATGCAACACTAAAAGCTCGATACTTCATTCAACTTTTTTACGTTGTAGTGGTTGAGGTAAACAACATTCTTTTGTCTTGATTACTATCAACCGTTTATAAATTTTGCTCCATTACTAATTGTTATCAATAACTAATACATAATCAATATATGTAATATTAAAAGAATTAAGAAATATAATTATTTAACAAAATTTGATCACAATATCTATGGTCTGTTTGAAATAGAAAAGAATAAATTCCCGGTCACCTAAGGGTATTTTCTAACGTTTGTTGGCAGCCAGAAAATGAATCGGGTATTCTGGACAAGAATATAACAGTGAACACATCCGTATAAAATAACCAATCTACCCTTTACTTTTTCATTGTAATGACATCCATACACCTAAGTTAATGAGAAGTGTCGAGATTCTTGATTAAAATTTCAGTTTCCGGTCGTCAATCCGATAGTGCCACGTGTAGTATGGCACGGATATGTCTCGTGATTGAATCAGGTGGCAAGTTAACACAACTCCATCAGTTTTTTTAACCTGTGTTCACGATTTACGGCTTCATTTCTCTTCATTTTGAAAGCAGCAAAGGAATCGACTGTGAACTGTAACAGAAGACGACAACCGAAATGGACTTTTATATCAGACAGTTGTTATCCGTTATCGACTGATAAGTGGAAAAGGACGAGCAATTGCACAGTGACAAGATTCAATTGATAACGGACTGCAACGCACTCCATATTCGATTGAAAGTTGAGAGTTGATGAAGGTAAACATAGAAAGAGAAAAGGGTAACCAGAAAACAATTATGGCCCGGAAAAGAGAAGAGGAATCGAAAACGCTAGAGGGAAATGTTTCTCACCGTGAGCCTCCACCACATCTGGGAAACGTGCTGATTTGGATTGGGCGAAGATAGATTGGGTGTGATTATGGAAAGTGCTGTTGTCGTAGCAGACGCCTGATTTTTTGGATGCCGACGGTCTCATGTGAGTGAGTGGGTTTTCCTTTGTCACAATTAAGATAAAGGCGGAATTTTGGTTTTCTATTTTTTCAATTGTAAATTAATCTTTTTCCAAAGTCAACAATATACCTGTAAATCAATTTCCGATTTTATGACTAAACAAACAACAAAAATATAATTTTTGACATTATTATTATTATTATGTTTCCAGGAAAAGATTTCAGGGGTCCAAATAGACTCTATGTCTTTTGGACAAAAGAGAATTTCCACTATAAAATAGAGTTACTATAGCCTTATAACAATAATAGGACAACAAGTGACACGTTACACGATCTATCTGAAAATTGCCCCACTATCTTTATTCTAGATCTTCAGTTATAATTAGATAACGTATATGCTTTTAGTTTTAAAATTCTGTCAATGTCAAAATACCCAATTAAGCAGCCATGCTTAATAATTCGCCTCTATAAAATAAAATGGCAAATGGTTATTGGTTGGTCAGATTGAATAATATAAATCAGTGCAGATTTCATACCTAGATATCAACCCTGCAAACCATATGGTTTAGTTACACACTGGCCGGCCAGCTATAGCTAATTTGTTTATGTTATCTACGATAGTCGGAAATTAATGTTCCAAGGTTTTATGATTTCTTTATAAGGTAGTTATGGGCCTTGATCTCCACCTAAAGCCTTGAAGAGAAGAAGTAGAAATTACAGGAAAGAAGCATATATATATATATATATATTATTACAAGTAGAGCCAAGGGGATGGCTAAACACTTAAAAGTATACTGGAAGACTATTACATGAAAGGTTTATGGAAAAAAATAATAATAATAATAAAAACACTCCAATCCTACAGAGAGGGGTCGCATTCCAATAAGTCAATGAAGTCATGGCCTCCGAGGATAACCCATCCAGATGAAGAGATCCAGCTTTGAATATGTTTGGGGACACGGATATGATATAATAAGCGTGGTCCAGCCAAGCCAGGCAAGAAAAAACAAAAGATCCCCCTCAAATATTGGAAACCTCGCACCTTGACAAATTTGTGCTGGCTTGCTGGTGCGGGGTTATCAGTGAAGAAGATAAAAGGCCATGGTTCCTCCCAAGCTTATGAACGATGGTTCTTCATAAAATTGAGCAAAAAGGAAAAGTGAAAAATAGAATCCAAAACTAAAAGCTTATGAATGATGGTTATATATTCTTTGTTCTAAGTAGGTATATACAAGTTTTCTGCTTGTATGACCGTTTTATTTTATTCCCCAAAATCTACGTTAACAACATCTTCAGCAACTCTATAGTGCCTGCCGTAGATTTCTCACAAGATCCTTTCCAGTAATGGGGAACTCGGCATCCATCTGCAAAACCAACAAAAGGATATTGAAGAGTAATCATATGCAAAATTTCATGGACATAAATATAGTAAGATCACTATAATACATGTAACAATTGGAGAAAAAGAAACATGTAGCAAACAGTTTTTACCCGAGCAACAATAGTCACATCAAGCGTGGAACTTGCAAAGGGCAACACACTGCTGTTAATGACATTCAAGTGCAACTTCTCAATTTCGCCAAGTATCTTCGATACGCATCCCTTTTGACTCTGGCAGAGAACTCTGACAAGAACATCCTTGTTGGAAACTCTTGTCTCAATTTCGGGGAGTGGTTGGTCCACGCAACAACCTTCGGAGTTCTCATCACTGGAGGATGATTCGTCATCACTGTATACTACTTGAGATTTCTTCACAAACACTACTGATTCCATGGTTTTCTTGGTGACTTGCTCCTCCATTGTCTTTACACGTTCCTGTAGATGCTTCAGGTACTTGATAGCGTCTCCCAGAACCGACGCCTTGTCCACCTGTGTGAAAACAAAATCACTCATGAATGCAAATAAGATCCATTTCTGCCGTCCATTGTTCAGTGACCGTTTTTTCGGCACAACTCAGAAGAAGCTACACATCCTATGGGAATGTGAAATCAATAGTTGACCCTAAGTTCTGATAACATACAATCGATAATATGTCAATCCATCACAATTAGGACGACAAAAAAACAAAAATTCACCAAAGTTTGATGCCGATACCTTCTTTAGGCCTGGTACAACTGCAGACAGGGCTATGAATCGCTGGCTGAGCTTTTCTCGGCGCTTTCTCTCAGCTATTATATGATCTTGTGCATTTAAAGGTGATCTGCTCGCTGCCCTGACTTTTTTGGTAACCTGTACATAATAATCTGAACCATACTGATTCTCCAAGGAACTCGGAGAGATGAGAGACGGACAGTTTATATTTCCATTGGATCCCATATCAGAGAGATGCTGAGAAGTGGCTGGAGTTGAGTCGCAGTTTTGGAAAGAGATAATGTGGGATGAGTAAGAAGAAGAAGACTTTGGAGTTATTTGGTGATCGATGGTGCAAGAGTTCCAACACTCAGCCTTCAGTTCTTTTGCTGGCCTGTCAAAGCTGGTTTCAGAAGTATCACTGGATACTACATGGCGAAAATTCTCTGGATCTCCAATACCCTCAGAAGTGTTTGGAGTCACTTGGTGACCTGTGGTGGAAGAGTTCCAGTTCTCGGCCTTGAGTTGTTTTGCTGGCCTATCAAAACTGGTTTGAGAAATATCATTGGTTACATGGCCAAAATTCTGTGGTCTTTGAAAATTGGTCTGCTGGTCATTCAATGAGAAGCTTTCGGCAGGAAAAGACAGAAAATTTAGATCATCCATCGGATTATCCAAAGGGTTCATTTGGTAGTCGTCATAGCTAAAGGCTTGTTCTTCCATTACCTGTGGATTAGAACCGACAATATCATGTTAATGTACAACTCACATAATAAAAATATGTTCTACCTGTTATTTGAGGTGGAAGTAAACATGCACACTTTCAATAATAAAACAAGAAGGGCAATTAGGTAGGTTATTCACATGACAACTTAACCTGCAGAAACACATACCGGTTCGGATGACCATTTGTCCGATGGTATGTCCATCACAGCAACTATGATCGTAGTCTGTAAAGAAGGGCCTCAGAACCTGGAGGAGGAAGTAACCAAGGAAGGCATATAACTTAATTAGAACTACGGCCTGCAACACAGATTTCAAATCTCTACCAGCGTTGCTCAAGGCAGAGAATAATAAAAAGATTACAAAGACAAGTCAAATGATAATTCCAGATCAAATAATTTTAGTTCAGAAGGTCTCCACCGCTCAGTGCAATAAAGTAATCCCGAATATATGATTTTGGGTGATAATCAACAGAATGAGGTTGAAGAGTAAAGCTAGCGTGTAGGAACAACAAAAGCAAAGCTTAACTTGTTCCAAAGTTGCTTACAGATTTATGGGCACTCACCATGGAGTTCCTTAGCCTGCGGAGTGAAAGCTTCACCTGCCACAACACGCCAGGGAAAAAAGGCAAATTGGGCCTCTTTATAGAGAATAGAGAGTACAAAATTGGACCACATGAGTTCATACTCACTAATATCTAACTCACTCCCACGTGTGAAAAAGGTTTTGTCATCTGTTCAAGGGCCAGTGCTCACTGTTCATTTGATGGCTGACTCTCATAATAATGGAGGTTGGTTGACCGCAGTGACTCCGTGCATTTCCTAGGCCATTTTATGTCTTGGTTATGAAGGGAAGTCAAAGCTGATTCAGATTTGATAATATGACGCCAGCTGTTGCATTTATAAATATTATTCATTTCTTTTAGTTTCTAGAAACCTTTCTAACTTGCAGATTTCATTGGTATATGATGCGTCCTCACATTTACACCATGTTCGTCACTCGGTACTCCCACGGGCTTAATTACCGTACTTTTTCTGGAAGACATTGTATATGTTTCAGCAATTGGGTGTGCAGACGTTCTTCCAACTAAAATTTTTCCGATAGTCAGTTTATCATCTTATTTTTTTATTTTTTCCAATTACCGATCGACTTTGTTCCGAATCAGTTCAGGGATATATTTTTTTTTTCAATCAATAATTTTGAGCAATACAAGCATGTGTTCTTACTGTTAGGTTGTGGAACCTAATGTTGTAATCGGTTCTTTATAGTTTTACCTAGACTTATGTCCAAATTCTTTGTAATTGTACAATTTTCTGATTTCTTTATAAATACCTAGTTAACGTGGAGGTTATGCTTAAATTAGATGTTATCATGAAAATCCTCAGTGTCTATTCTTTTTTTTTCTCTAATATCCTTTTAAATCAAAATTGTGAATGGAAAGATCCTAACAACTGGGAAAGGGATGGAGAGTGTAAAAATGTAAATCTTTGATGGGTCCATTTCAGTTTCTTGAAGATGAAGATTGAAGACTATCTGTACTAGAAACATCTTCATGAAACCTAATCAAGGGTGAAGCCAAATTCCATGATGCATAGAAGTGGAAACTCAAGCATCGACAAGCGCTAAGGTTGATTCGTTTGAAATTTTCTAGAAACATTGCTTTCAACATCGTTAAGAAAAATACTACATCTGATTTACTAAAGATGTTGGCAAACATGCATGAAAGTCATTGGCGATGAACAAGGTATATTTGATGCGTCACTTATTTAATTTATAGATAAGCGAAGGAGGGTCTACGACAAATCATATTAATAAATTTAATATGATTGCAATTCAATTGAATTCAATTGGCATTAGCTTCAAAGATAAAATTAAAGCTTTAATTTTGATGTCGTATCTAACTGAGTCTTGGGATACTATAGTTGCTGCAATTTGCAATTCTCATGGATCTAAGAAGTTGAAGTTTGATGAAATCAGAGCTATAGTTATGAGTGAAAGTATTCGTGAAAGTATTCGTGAAAGATAACTTGAAGATTCATCTAGCAATGCTCTTAATATAGACAAGAGTGGTAGGAGCAATACAAAGGGTCAAAACAAACATGGACAATACAAATCAAAGCAACAAGGAAAATCTCCAAATAGATCTAATATAACATGCTAGATCTGTTTAGAGAAAGTACACTTCAAGAATGAATATGCCAAGACAGAGAAGAAGGATAGTCAAAAAGCATTTCTGTGCAATACAAGCATGTACGTTTACAAATCCAGAGTGAAATAAATTGATAAATTAACATATTAGTGAGTTGAATTTCAATAAAATAACATAGACTACTTACACAATAGAAGCTCAAACTCATAAGCTACAATTCACTTCTTCTTACACTATTTTCCCAAACATAAACAACAATCATATAATACAAATTACTTATTACAAAAGCTAAGCTACAAAATACAAACATACCAATTATAATGCTTTATAATTTATAAATTTTAAAATTAATTTTAAATATGCATAAATCTAGGAAGGCAATCTAAAGTCTCTTGAGTAGGGCCCACACTTCAAATTTCAAAACATGTAATAGAAATAAGGAAACTTTGTTTTTACACAACACTTTACACATTTTACAGAACACAACACAACACAAACTAGAATGTATGATAATCAATAATATTATCAATTTGGGAAATATAAAATAACACTATACATCATAACAAAGTTGAACTATTAATTGAATATCATATCATGGATCAAAATTTATGGAAAAATTATTTTGATAACCTAAGGAATTGGGTTAAAAATTGAACCATACTTGCCCATCTACAACATGGGCCACCAACACCACACTAAAGGGGGACTTTAATTTGACAATGTTTCAATAAATTTTACATGCATGGAATCCCAATACATATATGTAGATGATTTGATAAGAATTTTTACGATTTGACCGACCTCTAATATTAAACTAAGTCATATAGAACATAATTTAAAATAAATTATCAAATAATTTGTCTATTGTTGATTAAGAATAAGAGTCAACTAGGAAGTTGTATTGCCAAAAACATAACTTGTTCTTAGAGTATATATTTATGTGTAACAGTAGGTTGCGAAAGATCGATTTGAGTTTCAAATTGTGAGTTGGTAAAATTTTGCGTGATAAGAGATAAAGTAGTTTAAATAAAACATTTTGATTGGTTTTTACTACTGACTTTTTGTGAGTATTTGAAACTTTCAAACTACTTGGGCCGGAAAGCCCAATCGAGATTGGTGATGTAAATGGTTCTTAGCCCTTATTTTTGGATCAATGAAGAATAATAATCTGATTTTTTATAATTCAAAGTTAAATTTTATTTTCGAGGAATCATTGTATTTTTTAAGAATTATTGATGTTTATGAAATCAGTAACAGAAAAATAGAAAGATGAGATGTAATGATGATTTTGGTGTCTTAGGACCTTGGATAGGTACATTAAGGGTTTAAAAGTATCAGAAAAGTTTTCAAGAATTTTTGGAAACAACATAGGAATTTTTGTAATTTTTAGAGAATTTTAATTGAGGTGTTTAATTTTTAATAAATTATATATTCATGAAAAGATTAATTTTATAGTACTAGTAGATAGTACTATTCATAAAGAATGCATAGAAAATTTTTCGCATAGTTTTCGAAAATGTATACTAATTTTTATGAATTTTTAAATATTATCTAAATTTTAAAAATATTAAATTACTATTATTAATTTTATATATATATAAAATTATATTAATATAATAAAAGCCAAAATGATGGCTCAAGTTTTCATTTTGACCACGATGGTCAATGGTCAAAATGACTGAGAGGCCTGTCGTTTTGGCTTTCGGATGTGGGAATGCCATTTTACTTAAAACAATATTATTTCACTAGGGAAGCATATGATGCCGTTTTGCCCACCTGAAGTCCATTGCTGCATCCACTATCTATAAAGACGCATCTGAGAACACAAGAATATCGTCAATGTAAACGGCGATAAAGGCCTCACATCCGCAGAAGCAGGCATCCATCTTGCGTTGAAATACAGCCGGGGCGTTTTTCAAACCGAAAGGCATCACAAGCCATTCGTACAAACCATCAGGGGTGATAAAGGCTGTCCAGGGAATTGACTGTTCGGACATGGCTACCTGGTGGAATCCACTCTTTAGGTCAAATTTTGAGTAAATGTTGGAGGTGCCTACCTTGTGGATGATTGTATTAATGCCCGGAAAGGAGTATTGATCCTTGTACGTGTTGTCATTGAGGGATCGATAATTGAACACCATTCGTTCCTTGCCCTTTTCTTCTTGGCCGGTGAGTGGATTGACTGTAGTACCAGAGTGTACGATCATGGCCATTGTTCTGTGCCGACTCTTACTAGGCCGAATAACCCCAAGCTATAGTAGGTTGTCAATATGTCGTCTGAATTGTGCCTTCATGGTTGGGGTCACATGCGTCATAGGTTTGTCCTAGATAGTGATATCTGGATTAATGATGTCCAAATGGAAAAGGATCTGATTTTGCTTCCAGTGCTGCAGTGGGTTGTCACCAATAAAGCCTTGCTTTGCAAGCGTTGTGAGCAGGGGACGAAATTGGTGTTGAAAGGCCGGGCTCGTATGTCCCATACTGAAGTATACTTCTTCAGTAATAGTGTGATATTCCTCCTCGTCAAGGCCAAGTTCGGGAATAGCAAAACTGGTCACCTCTGTTACTTGCTGTGTCGAGATTGTGGTGACATTTTTGTAGAATGTGAGCATGTTCCCTTCCAGCCTTAAGCCACCACACATGGAGCGGATAAAATTGCACCCAAGGAGCATTTCAATACCGTCCTTCATGCCCATGCAAAAACTGTACGTGAAAGGGATACGAAATTTGTTGTCGCCGATTTCCATCTGGCCTGGTCGTAACTTGTTTTTTGCTAGTTGTGTGGAATTAATACCAGAAAAACTCACCGGATATGGGCATGGTTCAAGAGCAGCTTGTGGTACCACGTTGGCATCAATGCAACAGGTTGTTGCTCTCGTATCCAAAATAGCATGAACAGTAAAGGGGGGGAGACCAGGAATGGTAAAAGTGATTACCATATTATAAAGGCGATTGAGTACCTTGCGTGCTTGCTTTGTTTTTTCTTTTGTTGCTCCGTCGAGGACAAGGGCGGCTTCTGGGACAGGTGTTTCTGGTACTTCTCATTTTCGGTGGTCAGGTGTGCATTTCAGTTTATATCGGTTGCATAATAACCTGCAGATGCTTTGAAACCCTCTTTAAACCTTGCTATTACCTACTGCATGAACCACTGGAAGTCCATTGCTGCATCCACTATCTATAAAGACGCACTCAAGGCAACTGATAGTCTTGATCCCCCAGCCGTTGGTTTTTCTACTGATAACACACTTAGTACACCATTATTAAGCAAAATAACCTCGTTTTGTACCTACTAGTAAAACAAACTGAACAAATTGCTGATCTGAAAACTGACATTCAGCAATTACGCCATCTTCATCAGCCTATTGATGACAATAGTGCCCGACTTGATTCTCTAGTCAAGCAATTAGGAGCTTTACACCTTGGGAGTATTAGTACTCCGAAACCAGCAAAACAAACTCCCTTCTATGTTTTCAGGGATCCGAAGCAAATCAACGAACAAGAAAAGGCCAAGGCAAAACAACGCGCATGACGACGCGTACGAAAACAGTCTCCCCGACACATGAAGATCAGATTCGTGACTACCGCATCGGTAGCAGACTGCGATATGAGTTCCAACGACGGACACCCCGGTTGTTCTGTCCCCAACGATTCAACCGTAGCCTCGAAACTCAATTGGATCCCAACCACGAACTCCAAGTGTCTCAACAACGTCGCGCTCATCTCATCCCTGCGGAGACATTTTATAATGCTGGTGGCTGGCACGATCAGCGTCATCGAGTATACCAGCACTACTCGGAGGAACGCATTTTGGTCACCGAGGAAAACCAGCAACTTAACATGATTTCGTCGAATGTGTCACCAACATCATAAAGGGTAGAGCCAAGTTGTAGTAGGGCTCCTGCAAATTCCGCTTCAGGTGTGTCTGTCTTGTCATCATTATCCACAGCTGGTGGTAGAAGAGAATAGTCCTGAAAGGTCATCATAATGGATCCATTAGTGCGGGTCTGTGTTTGGACGGAACTAGGACGTCTGGCTATACTGGGGATTGCGGGTTTTAAAATCCATCGCCGGCCTTGGAGTTGCGTCGTAGTCCATTGTTCCCCTGGAACTGCTCTTATGCCCTCCGAGGCAAGATATTCGGTTACGTTATTGATATTATAATGAAACTGCGCATAACTGGAGTTTGTGAGACGTCCAATGAGAGATCGAGTAATCAAAAGATTGGATTCGCCGCTAAGCCAGCCCTCATATCCGCGTGTTTGAATAGCCAGCTGGATATGATTAAAGAAATCACGCCCGCACAGAAGACCTGACCAAAAAGAAGGGCCTCAGATCCTGGTTAGGGGTCCTCAACTACGCCCGTAGTTATATCCCTAAATTGGGTATCCTCTTAGCCCCCCTCTATGAAAAAATCAGCCCCCATGGCGACAAACGAATGAAGGCCTCTGACTGGGACAGACGGGGAAAACCGCTTGTAGGTAGTTACATAGTTACATACATACATACATTAAAAGATGGGCTTGTTATGCTGAATGGTGGCTAGTGCATCTTCCAGATGGGCTACCTTTTGGGCTTCGCCGGGTTCACGCAAGCACACCACAGAAGGCAACAACTCTTGCATCCGTATGAGCAGAATCCACACTGGGACACCCTCGGGCAGCCCAGTGGTAAATTCGACTATTATGTCAGGTATAGCCCACCTCCATGGGTAGCCATTCCTGAAGCCACACATATTGTGGCTACTGGCTGGGATACTGACGACAGTGACGACGACACACCACACTGGGATCCCTCACCAAACCCTACTGATGATGAGACACTCATTTGCACTGATTCCGCGCCTGGCACAAGCAGCGTGCTGAAAGATGTGTCGTGTAGTACCAGGCGTGATGAGGTCTAGAGTTTGCATTTCACGAATAGAGCTCTTCAAGCTCTGATATTGCTTCTAGTTGCTGCTGCTTAGGATTGCGAGTTTACCTGTAGAGAAACTTTGTGATCTCGGGTTGTTAAGGTGCATGAGGGGCTGATTTTTAGAGCAAAAACCCAGCTATTTCTTCCTTTGATTTTTCCAAATTCTGACGGTAAAGCTCTTCCCTTTTTACATGATTAGAATCGTTATACCTAAGGCTTCATTTTGATGTGTGGTTTGTGAGTTTTAGATGGATAATTGAAGGTTTAGAAATTCTGGGTTTTTTGCAAATCGGTGTATTCAGAGGTTGAAGATGGCCTCGGATGACATGTCATTCGAGGCCATCTTGTTTGACACGTCGTTTGATGCAGGTTTGGACGACAAGTTGTCTGCATTGCCAGGTGACGAGTTTTCCAAGTAGAGACTTAAGGCTAGGACCCGAGCCTAAGGTTTGGGCGATGTGGCATGCCCAAGACCAGATGCATGTGATGATCTTGGAGGTCCGAGTAGTGCTCTGGTCGCACCTGGGTTTGCCAAGTGTCGTATGGGGATTGGTTAGAAAATAATAAAATTCAGAAAAATTGGAAAATGACCGGAAAGGATAGAAAATTCAGGAAAATAGAATAAAAATAGAAAAATTTCCAAAAAATTATGATAAATACTAGAAATAATAAGGAATTTAATGATATCAAGATTACATAAATCTGATGATTAATGGGACAAATAGTTAGTTTAAGACCTGAAAAAATAATGAAAAATATCCAAATCAATTTTGTATTGATTTTTGGGTAAAAACGCATTGTATTGAGGCTATTGGTGCGAAATTTTATGTGTGTTATATATTTGAGTATGCAATCTTAAGGATTCGATTTTAAATGCATATGTAGGTGGATGTATACAGGTGATGAGCCTCGAGGAATCGATCTAGCTATCGAGGATCAAGTGTAGGCACTTCTATCATCGGGAAACCCATGAGTGGATGGACCTTTTTAATACATTATTTACTGGCATGAATGAATATACATGAGTATGATAAATCAGAAAAGTAATGAATTAATGAACAAAATTATTGCATGTGCTATGAATTACATGTGTGTTGCCTTGTGCTAGAATTGCTAAGATATGCTATACAATGGACAATGATGTGCATTAGTCGAATCTTCCATGTATGTTTATGATAATGGAAGTGTATATAAAGTGTTTGGGTGCATTTGGAAGCATGAGACAGAATCCAACATTGCATCAGTATAGGGTGACCTATGCGACTCCTAAGAGCTCTCCAAGTATGGTAGTGCGACATAGATTTGCCAAGGAATGCATAAGGAGGGACGAGATGTATAATTTAATGAAAATAATACAAATAAATAGGATTTCCTAACGTGGGAATCGAGTAGTTGAAGCTACCATCACCTAACGTCCCAGTACCATCAGTGGAACTAGGCCAAGATGAGTGCATGCCCTATCGAGATAGGTCGACTTTAACATACGAGATAAAAAGAGACGTAAGGAGATGCATATAGAGGTGCCACTAATGGATACCGGTCCTATTCCTAGCACTGGAGGGACTGAGAGACATTGCCAGCCTAGCCATAGTCCTGATTGCCTGAACTATTGCGTGTTGCATTGTGTTGTGACTGTGACCGTGCTGAATTACTATGATGAGTATGCAAGTGTTTTTGTGTGCCAGCATGCTTGTGTTATCGTTAAATGATTGTATGTGTTTTGTTATGCATATTTTCCCGTCCGCTCACCTGGTAGGCTTCCGACACATCATTGTCATGAAATGTAGGAATTACGATAAGGAGCTCACTCCCAGGCAATACGAAGAAAACGATGAAAGAGCAAGTGCAATCAAGATAATGTTTGAGGATTAGCATATTCATAGTATTTTTCCCTTAATATATTTAATGATGATCAAGTCCTTGTCTGAATTTTATTCCTAAGGAGTAATAATAGTCTTGCTTATTTTAGAACATCACCCCGGACAACGTCGTGTCTTCTCCTTATTGCACTACCTAATATTATGAGTAATTCCTTTATTTTCATCTCCGTTTTACTTTCATAGCACTTTCCTTGTAGATTTATTACATGCATTGTCGTGTGTTATAACAGTATATATTGTGGGCTTATGGCAGTTGTCATGCAAAATTTTTTGGTTCCGGGGCGTAACACTTTCTAAGTGGCTAAGTGATTACATATGTTTCGCATTGGTCATATGCATATATTCTTGTTCATTTTGCATCCTTAATAAGCAATTGCATCAATAAATTGGATGTTTTTAATGTGTTTGTTTAGTGTTGTAATTGAGCAGGTTTAAGTAGCAAGTATTAAAGAAAAGAGTCGATTCAGATGAGAAACGACAATTGAGTTGTATACCAAAGTGTAACCTATGGAAGCACACCGACTGGTCAGTGTAAATGGACTGACCAGCCGGTCAAGATGAATGTTCAAGCCAAGAGCACACCGATCGGTCGGTCCATTTTCACGGACCAGTCTGTCACCCGATATAAAGAATCCAAAGACACATCAACTGGTCAGTCTATTTTCACCGACCGGTCGGTTGTGATTTTTGTATTTAAAACGATGAGTGTAAACATTTTATTTTATCGAACACTGTGCACAAACTTAAACCATAGCCATTGGAACGTGTATTCGATCCATCAGTGATCAAGACTATGGTATGTTTTGTTTGGATTCTAATTAATGTTAGTTTGTTTACATTAATTCTTCTCCCTTATCTTCAGTTGTCTTGATTGTCTGCCATAAATTGAAAACCCAAATTAACTCTGCTTGATAACGAAATCTAAGATCTACTTCTATTATAGAATTATTAACAAACCTTATCAATTTGGGTCTAGGTGAGTCTTAATTAATTCAGAATAATAATTAGGTTATGACAACAGGTTAGAGGTACTACATTACTTGACATGTATTTTGTATTTTGCTCTCTTTTACATGTTGATGTTAATGTAATATTTTTCCATGTTTGAGACATATGGCCATATGAGGCCCTTTGTACTACTTTTGGAGATTTTGAGTATGATTACCTGAAAAATAAATTATTTTGAGGTATGATTTTAAAGATTTTGGTTGTATAGTTAAAACTAACTCCAGTGTAAAATGCATCTCCATTGTAATATGATTAGAGAACTAAATATTATTCTCTTTTTTAAATTAAAAGAAAAATCAGTTCAAATTTGTCTACATATTTGGATGAATGATTTGGAAAAATATTTGAAGTAAACCTTGTGTAGTCTCAATTAATTTATAGGTTAGGCCATTTGGAGTAGTACGACAATGAGGATCTCATGATGCCAAGTTTGCATCCAGATCCTCACACTCTTATAGTTATAATGTTCAATTACTGATGAAACTTCTTCTCATCAATTTATAATTAGAGAATTTTTTTTTTATAATCCTACTAGAAAGATATCTAACCTAAAACATGATTCTATAACAACTATTACATTTGATATAGATATATCTTTTTATACTCAATGGTTTTGTCTGTAATGAAGATTTTATAAGAAATGTATAGTTATATGAAGCTCCTATAATATTCTATTTTTGTATCACAATGCTTGAAATAAATCTGAAAATTTATATGATATTGTTTGCCTTCCTAATTCAAACAATGATAATTGTTTAGTATAATGATATTGTTGATTGCTAATGTGAATGGGAGAGTTAGTAATGTCCATCACTTTTTCGATTTGGACTATGAAATTGAGATGAAATATTAGTAACAATCGACATTGACAATAATTTCTTCCAAGGAAATTCTAGACAAGAAACTTACTTGAATGAGGAATATTTTATTAGAACTAAAAATAAAAGATACTTATAAGAAACTTTAACACGTCTTTCAATAATTGATATATTGTCTTGTTCTCCTTTTTTTTTTCCATGCCTTTAGTTAAATATATTATAGAGGATTTTCAGTATTCTTAGCATAGATTCTTTAATGGCTCAACTAGAGTGATTATTTATATAATCTATTACAACTAATAGTGATTAATCGAAAGTCTAAACCATCAAATTTAAGTATTACGAATGTTTTTGGACTTGGCATTAGGAAGGTCAATGAGTAAATATAAGTATACCCTAATAGAAAAACAAAAGCTTTTTAGTCCATCAAATAATCTATTGCGCTATTTCTACATATTTATATTTTTCCTCATGATAAACATGAGTTGCCACCAACTCTTGCATTAGCATATACTTGGAGGTCAACAACTTCTGGTAGGTGTTTTTCTTTTCTAATTCTATATATGGATATGTTGCATTGGCTATTTTACAAGTAAAAAAATAAATATTTTATTTCTACAATATGAGTAAAGATATAAAGAGTATCAGAGTCTACCAAATTATAATTTCTTCATAGCTCTGTTTTTTTATTTTTTTATAAAAAAATTCTATTATAAATAACATCAAAATAAATAAGAGGTTATCAAAAAAGTGACCAATTCTATCATCTTATAGTTATGAGACCCTATAATTGCTACTCGTCTTCTTAGTTAAAATCAAAGAGACATAAAACAAAATTTGTCTAATATCATAACTAAGCCAAAACAAGTACATTGACAAGGTGTTAAAGAGGTTTATTATGTATGAGTCAAAAAGAAGATATTCACCCTTATCGTCACATGGAATAAGTTAGTCGAGAGATCAGTCTTTAGAGATGGCACCCAAAAGGGAATGCAAGAATAAGATCTCATATGTGTTAGCTATATGATCAATCATACATGTATACCATACTTTATACTAGGCTTAATGTTTTTTATCCTTTAAGACAAATATTTAGATATCAGTCTAATTCAGTTGAGAGTCTTAGATTGCTTTAATGGTAACCTTAAGTATTTGAGAAGAGTAAAGGATGTGATACTAGTATATGGAAATGACTAAGAGATACTCATCATAAGATACCCAAATGCTAGTTTTAAGACTGATAAAAATGATTTTAGATCCCAATCGAAAATCGATCACTGGACTTTTTATCACTCTTGGAAGCTCAACCATATCTTTCAAGTCAAAGAAACAGGCTAACATCAGTAAAGTCAGAATTGGATTGGTTTAGTTAAAAGAGCTATTGAATTTCTATAAAGTAAATACAAATATTGTCATATTATAGATATGGACAGCAAGTCTTACTAACAAATAACTGTAAATCTTCTATTTCTTGAATGTACGAAGTATGTAGAAGTAGATTGTTATTTCATTTGAGAGAAATTCAAAATAGATATATAACAACAACATACACATCTACACATGAGCATGACAAATATTTTTCACAGAGAGACTCATTACAAATAGAGAGTATAATTATATAGTTACTAAGATGGATCTGCAAGATTTATATCTTCCAACTTGAGAAGTAGTGTGAGAAATAAATTGCTGATATATTAATTGAATTCAATACATATGAGTCCTCATTTAATTTAAATTTTTTATATTATATAATTGTTACCATTAATATGGATTGATTCTGTAAATCGTAAATTAATTGATAAAAGACACTTTCCATCAGCAATTTAAGATAAGTCATTTTTTATATTATGTCCACTTGGCATCTATATGTTATACTTGTTGCCAACTACTATGCGAATCTACAAGATATGTTTAATGGAAAGCGATACATTTGTGGGTGTTGATTGGTGTAGCCCCAAGAATGTCTCCACATTATCACTACAATACATAAGACGGTTTGGTATATATTCATCAAGATGTAAAGATAATTGTAGCAGTAGAGCTTGACTTCTATTTTTCTATTTTGTAATAGTTTCCATATTATTTATTTTTTCATTAAATAATATATTTAAGAGGAGGCGAGGTGTTCCATGCTTGTGGAGGCAACAATACTGGATAGGCTATGGAATTGGTATTGTCTTCTTTTAATATTTCCTGAATTTGAGTGCAAAAATAGCACTAATCCCGCTCCGACTTCTTTGGCAGGAGGATTTTATTGCTTGTGTTTTTTTTTTGTGAGTGGTCAGTTGTCAAGTCCCAGACCTAAAACTTTTTCATAACAATCGTTGTAGGCCCACTATATACACTGCAACACACACAACAGCACACATAATAAACCTATAAGGCTAGAAAGAAAATTAACAGCGGAGATGATATTAACAAACATACATTTATAAAACAACCAACGGAAATAAAAAAAATACTATGTCTTCCTGAAGGCATCACATTACAATTAAACATATTAGTTGCTAAACACTACCACAAATTCTAATATGGATTCTCATTTTGATTTAATGTACTCTTAATTTACACAAGATATTCATAACTTCAAGAACTCAATTTAGAGGACTATGATATCATGTACATAGAATACTAAAGCCCTTAAAAGAAATCTTGACTTTGAATTAAGCTAAGACCTGACTAGTTGTCTCTCTGAGGAGAGACTACGACCATTCTCAAACCTGGTTAAAAATAGATCCAAAGATCTAGTAGAAGCCTGCCAAGTGAGCGGACGAAAAAATATGCATAATAATTCATATGCAATCACACATTAAGTTAATTGACATGATGACACACATTCAAAGCATCAACGAGTCAAAGAGCATAGTCGTAGTCAATACAGACAACAATAATATGGCTCTTCAAGCATTTACGACTGTGACTAGACTAGCAATATCTCTAAGTCTATTCAGCCCTAGATTAGGACTGAGATACATCAGTGTTACTTTATGTGACACCTCACGCATTTTCTCTCATAATCTCACATGTGATGATTTTGTATATCCTGATGGGACATGCATAACTCTTGGCCCAGACCAGTGACGATGCTAGGATGATAGGTGATGGTAGCTCCACTTATGAGATCCCCACATTAGGAATTCTTATCATACATTCAGTTACCACATTTATATAATCTTTATCCCTCTTATAACTCCCTTGGCAAGTCCGTGCCTCACTACCATACTCAGGAGCTCTTAAGAGTCACATAGGTTATCCTATACTGCTTTAATGCATGATTCACCATATGTTTATGGATGTGACTCGATGGAACACTTACACTTCAATATCATATTTCACACTTTCATATGAAGCATAAATTCTAATGCATACAATACATCATTTCATATTATACTTCTCATGATTTTATGAACAAATAATATTTCAGATAATTATTTTATTATAATTTCCTTTATTAAATATATTTATATAATCATGCAAAAAATTGAAGTAATTTAGAAAAGGTTTTGTCCAATCATGGGTTTTGAAGTTCGTATCGCCCTCATCTATAATCTGGACCAATTCTTCAAGGTCTTGCATCAGTAGGTATCCACCTATATATAATTCATATCCAGATTCTTCATCAAACAATACTATAGGGGTATAAATACATAAAATAATGCTTTCAAACCCTCTACATGGAAAATGATGGCACTAGACCAAACCCGGGATCAATCCGCAATTTCTGCAAACACCCTAACCTCCAATCCGACAATAATTTTGCAAACACCCTACCATAATTTCCTCTTTCAACCAATCTACCCTAATATGCATTCAATCCGACACATTAAACACACCAACATCAAATTCTATCCTTTGCAATTTCAACCCAAACAACACAATCCATGTTTACATAATCTAAAACCATCAATTTAAAGGTTTAGGGTGCCCGAGTTACTGGTAAAAAGCTTACCCAAACCACCGGCACACTCTCAGTTCATTCTCAAAGCACTCGCAGCTCACCCACTTCTCTTCTCTCACGATTTTTGCACCCAAAAATGACAATTTTCAAGCTCGGCTGGGATTATACCCACAAGTGGCTCTTTGTCAGACTCACTTCGGCTACGTGTGGGTAGGTGGGAGAGACGGGTGGGATGTTGGGCATGTGTAGGGAAGGAAAGGTCTTGAGCATGACTCACCTCTGGGATTAAAATGATGTCGTCTCCGTATAAAAATGGCATCATTTTGAAGAAGGGATGTAGGGTTTCTACCCCTAAATTGGTGCTGCATCAAAACGATGTGGTTTTCCATGTTTTGACCCCCTTCCTTTTTCTTCTTTGTTCAAAATAATAATAATATAATATTTAATATATATCTAAAATTCCAGAAATTGAATAAAATTTTTAATAATTAGTATAGTATCCCGAAAAATACTCAAAAAATTCTGATAAAGTCCTCAAAAACAATAAAATATTTCAAAATGATTAAATTATTTTTTCATAATTATAAAATTAATAATAAATATAATACTTCAAAAATCATAAAAATATCAATTACTACCCGAAATAAAGGCACTCTTCTACAAGGATTAGGTTGAGGGGTTCCTCATGAGAAGGGAATCTAGGGGGTGGTACCTGAGGAGGCCAGTGGGGTGGATCTCCGCCTCTATAAGACCAATTTCCTGATTCAAAATATGTCATAACCCTGTACATCATCAAACAACACTAATAATCATTTGTGGCTTGGTTAGATCATCCCATCTAAAATAACAATAGCATATATGCACATGTTCTTATTCTGCATGGAATGCCAACAAATAATGCATGTCCTTAGCATTTTCTTTTACCAGTTTATGTTCTTGACCTATCCTAGCCTGTCAATGGTTGGAATACTTTATCTGACTTATTTTCTTAGTTATTTTACTATAAGTTAGGGGTTACCTACTCTTCATGCTAAACTAACTCAATTTTATTCTTCAATGAATTTAAAGAAAAAAAAACGAGGCACCACAAGAAAAGATGTAAGATTTAATAGTAACGACTATGTAGCAATATGTTCACAAAAATTGAAAGTTCCTAGTCAATCCCTAACATTAATCAGACCAAAGTAATATCTGACCCAATGAAACTCTTTTTTACAAACCGACCTACATAAGTGAGAGAATATACTTTGCTACTACTAAGATTATCATCTATATAATTAATAATCAAGGTAGTGACACAATATTAAAGAATAATCAAGGACTGAGATTTAAAAAAAGTGGCTTCGTTACCACCAAAGATATTGTCATACCTCGAACCCCAAAAAACTTTTCGCCTAACAACCCTTCATAGGCCCATTATATATGTTTCTTAATAACAAGCAACACACAGAATGAGTCTACAAGGCTAGAACACAATCGGTAGTGGAAGAAAAAAGTAAATAAGAAGTGCAACGGAGATATAGTGTACAATAGTGCCATTCGGGTGGCACTTGCCCTACGATTAGTTGGATTTAACTATTTACATTATTGATTTTACATTAGCTCAAACCCAACCACAACCATGCAAACTATATGCACAGGCAGATGATACAAAAAAAAAAAGAATAGAACACGTGCAATACGCACCAGCAACCACAAGTTCGATATTTTATATAACTGACCGTGGATCAGTTGGGGACTAGACTAATGATCAAGCCTTCCTAGACAGTACTGCAATAATTGGATCTAGTGATCTAGCAAAAGCCTGCTAAGTGAGTAGTCTGGAAACACAATACCTTCAATATGAATAAGCACAACTCTCATCCATTTATATAACCAAAACCAACGACAGGGAAATCAAAGGGCTTACATAACTCAATAAATAAAAAACACAAGCAATTTAGTTAACCAATTATGAAATCCTTTCTTAAGTGAGCACACAAAACGTGTTTGGGTTGGCATACTCTTATAGTCTTTTCAGGCTCTAGATAAGACTAGGATTTGTCAATGGTAACCTAAATATTTTTCTTTATTCTCTCTCTTTATTTTCAAGCTATTATATGATCAGTCAGACACACTTCTATAGCTTAATTCCACTGACAATTTCAGGGAGTTAGGCTATGGTACCTCCATCTAAACGATCTCCCAAACCTACAAAAATAGTTATTAAGTTCCCTTTTAAATAATAAATTTTGTCTAACCTTATTCCTCGTGGTATGGCGACTCCACGCCTCGCTACCAGACCCGAAGAGCTCTCAAGGGTTGCATAGGTTACCTTATGCAGACATATGTTGTTATCACATCATTATTAAATAAACTCATAGTATAAAACCGCAGTTATATGCTTATAATATCACAATAATAATTTAAGTGATTGAGGCAATCATTAATTACTCATCACTTGCCTAGATATACATGTTCATGCTATTTCGGTTATTCATTTATCTTATCTATTCTAATCTAAATATGTGAATGTCATGCACACACAACCAACCACTCACAGTTTATGGTTCTAATTCTTCTTCGGGATCTAATTCCGGAGAAGATTGTCTTTCTCGATTTAACTCTACACCTGTCAATCAGAAGATCAATCTTTTATTACTCTCCTATCAACCTATAATTTCTTAGATATGCATTTCTTATCCTTTAATTATATCGATGTCACCTAATCATCGACTCGATACAATTTCCAATCTCCTCTTATTTTTCCTATATTTTCCATTAATTTTCTTGATTTATTTGACCTATCAAACAAACTCAGATTTTTACAATCTTGATACCATTGGCATTCTCACAATTTCTAGTATTTTTTTAATTTTTTCATATTTTTTCTCCATTTTATTCTTTTTTCCCTTATTTTTCTTTAATTTCTAACCTTTCTATCTATTTTTTGTTAATTTTTCCATAGACCGACATGTGGCAGGACGAGTAGTGCTAGCACTACACTCGAACCTTTAGGAAGTTGACACATGGCTTGCTCTGAGCTTACCACGACTCGTTCGAGCCTCCGGATCAGTCCGAACCAATTCACCAAATCTTCAAACAACCTGTCACTCTGGTACATTTCAAACTACGAGTCATTCAAATGTTACACAAATGATTTGTCATTCAATTCCATTTTAGATGACCTATCATTAGTTATTAGTCTCAGACGACCCGTCATTCAATCATGCATTAAACTACATGTCATTCAATTTTACCCTTAAACAACTTGTCTCTTAAAACCATTAGACAACATGCCATCCAAATCCACCATAGACGACATGTCATTGGGAAGCCCTCAGACGACCCACTGTTCGAGGTCGTCCCTAATCTCTAGTTCGACAAGATTTTTGCAAATACCCTACTAAAATTTCCTCTTTCAACCAATCTACCCTAATATGTATTCAATCTGACACATTAAACACACCAACATCAAGTTCTATCCTTTGCGATTTCAATCCAAACAACATAATCCATTTTTACATAATCTAAAACCATCAATTTGAAGTTTTAGGGTGCCTGAGTTTTTGGGCAAAAAGCTTACCCAAACCACCGGCACTCTCTTGGTTTCACTCGCAAAACACTCCCAGCTCACCCACTTCTTTTCTCTCGCAATTCTCGTACCCAAAAATGACAAGTTTCAAGTTCACCTGGGATTATACCCATGTGTGGCCCTTCGCCGGACTCACTCCGACTATGTGTGGGTAAGTGGGAGAGACGGGTGGGATGGTGGGCACATGTAGGGCAAGAAAGGGTCTCGGGCATGTCTCACCTCAGGGGCCAAATTGATGTCATCTCATTCAGAAAAGGATAAGTGTCATTTTGAAGAAGGGAATTAGGGTTTCTATCCCTGAGCTACAGCCGGATCAAGACGATGGAGCCTTCAACATTTTGACCCTCTTTCTTCTTTTTTAATAATAATAATAATATAATATTTAATATATATCTAAAATTCTAGAAATTAAATAAAATTCCTAATAATTAGTATATATTTCCAAAAAATACTGTGAATATTCTGATAAATCCCTTGAAAATAGTAGAATACTCTAAAATAATTAAATTATTTTTTTATAATTATGAAATTAGTAATAAATATAATATTTCAAAAATTATAATTAAAAAATCCTTTAATACCAAATTATCCTTTTGAAAAATCTGAGAAAATTCTCGTACCTTTATATCTCACATTTAATCTTAATTCCAGTCTTTAATCACCAAATTTTCTCAAAATCTCTCTATAGTAATTATTTTCATGATTTCTTGGTTTATATCTATATCAACATTAATACAACATCTTCAAAAATAGAAGGATTCGGATTTCAATTCAGGTTTCTAGGTTTCGAAACAGAATTCGGAAAATATTTTCCAAGGTAATCAATATCAAGAGGGATTCAATAAAAATATAATATAACTGAAGGTAAAATTACAAAAATACTCTCAATTCAGATTTCGTAAAAGAATATATCTTTTTCTAAATCGTTAAATAATACATTCATCCTGTAAGTCCAAATGACTAAACAAGAGGGTTTATTCCTATTCAATCCTCCTCTAAATGACTATTGGGCCATTTTATACGTTCTAGGTCCAAAACTAGAATCTGACCCATCGACTCAAATATCGGGATATCACACCAGACACTGGAATTCTCACCTAAAAATCCTAATTTTTCAGAACTCTAATACCCCGATACATGCAACAATACTCCACTAAAACATTACCAACACAAAGATCACTAACTCCCAACCTTACCCCAACATAAATCCTCAAATCTCATCAAATAAATCAAGCATACAAAGGAGAAGAGAATCTGGATTTTTCACATTAAAATCTTACCCATAAACGATAATAACTGGTCAGAAACGGCATCAAAATCATGGAAACAAGATCAAGAGCCCGAGAGGAAACTTTTGGGCACATTTTTTATGAATTTCGACATGTAATGGGACACTTATCCCATTACGGCACCAGTGACTCGCAGAGACCGAGAAAGCCCTTAGTGGTAGCCGGTCTCGTGGTGAAACAACATCACTTTGGAGTCCTTCCGAAATGCCTCAATCCCAATGTGTTGTCAAAACGATAGAACAGCTTGACGTTTTGGCATATTATAATATAATATATTAAATATTAATATTAGAAATAATATATTTATTATTTCTAAAATATTGATAAATAATATTAAATACATAATAAATACTATATTCTTCCAAAAAAATACCTAAGAATTTATACGGAATCAAACATTGCTATCCATCAATACTAGAAAGTTATTTTTCTCATAACTTTATAATTTATTAAAGATTAAAAAAATTATATAATTTTAAAAAAATATAATAAATCAAATTATAATTTAAAAAATTTCTAGAAAATATACGAATCAATATCAATCCCTGACGAAACTATCCAAGATCCTGAATATCCTAAATGTCAAAATCATTAATATAATTTATCTTTTTATATTTTGATTGTTGATCACATAAATAACAATAATTTTTTATTATTTATAATAATTCACCAATAAATAAAATTTATCTTTTAAAATATCAACACCGAACTATAAATACCTTGTCGATCCGTGAATGTGGATTAAGACCACTAGCATCGATATTTCCGAGTTTCCTTACAAGCCCAAATTACTCCCACAATTTCAGGTGTTTTACATCAGTTCTGTACTAGAAGTGCTAATAAGCAAGCTAATACTGAAACAATGGAGGAACCGATGGGGATATGGCGCGTGGTGTGCGGCTGGAAGGGCCCGACAAGAATTCGTTCATTCCTCTGGCTTTTAGAAAGAAAAAGATTGGTCACGAAGAGATGCAAGGTGCCAGGGCTGTATTGTCGGGGAAGAAATCACACTTCAAGTGGTACGTGATTGCCTTCTTGCTCTCAGAGTGTGGAGTAATTTAGTACCAAGGGAGAAAGGAGCAATGTTCTTTTCCCTATCAATGGAGGATGGGCTGAAATCCAATCTAAACTAGAACTGAGGGGACAGAGGTTTGAACCCATCGATTAGGATTTAGGTGCCTGTTCTTGTTTGGAGGCAGAGTGTTGGGCTATATTTTCAGGGTTTCGATTGAGTGTCCAACATGGGTTCATGAGACTACTATGATCCAATTACTAGTATTCGGCGATTTATTCTTTCACGAGAGATCATCAAATTAGGCTCATATGACGGAAACAGTGAGATTAATGAAAACTCGATGTCTATGTATTTTGGTAAAAAATTTTATTATATTTGATTGTATATTATGTATTCATTCTTCTGAGAGGAATAAAAACAAAATATTATTTTTAGAGTTAGACCAATGGAATTCCAATATCCAAATATAAAACACTTATTCCGAATATTTCTTCGAGGTTTTTTATATTCCATGAGTTGGCTTGCCCTAAGAAGAAATAGGACTTAATTAGTGTGAACACAAGTTTACTCGAGAACTAGATATAGTTTGAAACTCTTAAAGATTTTGATGTGGGCAGTTGAATTCATGAGATCATTCTATTCATTTTTTTATTTTTAATTTCGTCTTACGTGTGCTCGCAAATAAACTATAATCATACCCAATATATAAGACAATAAACACTTTCTAGTCATTCAATTGTTTAGGGTTGAGAGAGAGTGACATTTCTTCCAAAAAAACTACAGATTCTCAGCTCTTCTGTTCCATAGAAATTCTCTTCTTCAATTTTTAACTACACCACGTCCCAATAATGGATCATCCTGTGATCCATCATTTAGCAATTAATTAGTTTCTGTCGTCCTCTCCCTCTAGTTTCTGGTTTTCTGTAATGATGCAATTGAGTTAGACTATAAAGTTATAATTTAGGCTGCGTTAAATGTATTCTAACTTGATCAAGTCCAATGTGGTATACTTTAGTTAACTTGAAAACCAGCTTCGCATCTCTACAAAATTCAAAGGATGCCGGTTTCTGTCCTTTGCCTATCGGTCACTCTTAACTATTATGGATTTAGTGATAGAGTAATAATACCCACGGTTGAAGTAACATAACAAGACAAATGAGTTCGTCCACTTGGGCTTTTGGCTTTTAAACAATTAATTCTGTGCTCAACCTGTTCACATGTGTAGTCAAAAGCACACGTTTCACCAATTCTTTTTTTTTTTTTATGTATTAACTCCCCGATGAGTAGGACATTTGGTAACTGATTAATCCGGTGTGAATAAGGTAGTATCTTTTCGGGGAATAAATTTTCCGTCAGGGATTTAACGTTGCTGTTGTGTGCAAAGATTAAAATTCGTTAGGAAACGGTTTATTTTAAAATCAATAAATCAGGCGTCCATAGATTAATTATTATTATTATTATCAACGATGAGAGGAAACCCGGCTATGATTCATAATTAACTTCTTATATAATAATTTCTACAAGTACATAAAATTGGTAAGGGATATTTCAAAGAATTAAATCTACAAACTGGAAGCTCCTGCAACGAAGGTATGAGACCTGAAAAATTGCACAAAAATTTTGCCAAGAACGTATTGTCTCTTTTCTTAAGACACTAATAATTATTATATTATTGATTTTATAACACCAAAATCAATAATTAATTCTAGTTAATTGGCGATAATTATTTGACTATATACGGTCCTTCTCTTCCTCAAAATCATTAAAGCTAATTTTCTTAAGAATAAAAGGAGAAGGATAAATAAAAATTGGTGGAAGAGGACACTATTGATTACCAAATTAGTACTATAAAAGGATGCCAACAAGAATAAATTTGCTGTTGTGCCAGAATTCGAACAAAGAAACCAGAGGGTTCTCATCATCAATCAATGGTCGGTACCAGCGTCCTGTCTTTACTATTCCTCTCTATTTAAAAACTGGAAACAGCAAGTTCTCACATTTAACTGAACCAAACAAACTATAAGCTCATAAGATACACAAGAGATTGCTACAAACTTGTACATCCTAAGCGGAGGCTTGCCAGAAGGTGAATCCATCTAAATCACAAACACTATCTGGTTTCATCCTTCTCATGGAAGTGGAACAAAAATAATTCGCCTCCCTACACCTACCTGACAATACTTCTAGGCCACCTAACATATGTACAATTGATGGCCAAAATCAGTATAGAAGGATAAGAAAAGAAACAAGACGAGACAGATTTAGAGGGACAAATTTGTAGTGTCGGGGTCAGGGGTCACAAACGAGACATTCCCAGAAAAATATCATCTTGGGATGTTGGAGACCTTGGTGCGGTGATAGATGTTGTTTGAGCCATCCACGCCGGAGTTTTCTACCATTGAATTACATCTCATGAAAACCTATGGTTGGTACAGCATGGGCCATTACTGTTCTTTGTACTCGTTTCGATTGCCGATGCTTCCAACCTGAGCACCTCTGCATAAAAGTTGCTGTGCACTGTTGTTCCATGTTTCCTGCATCGAGAAAGCTCCAGAATGAAAACATAAGCGTTTGGAAAAAAACAGTAATTATTCAAAACACCGAAAATAATGTACGATGTTGATGTGGAAAAGACATAACAAATGCAAAACAATGTATCCATGGAGGCACCCAAACCTTATGATTTGAGCTAAAATCAGCGCTGAGAGACAAAGCTGATAAGTTTCTCCCGCTACGTGGTGAATTCCAAATTCTCATGTCAGGACATGAACCATGCACCTCCCCACAAGAAGAACGACCTGAATCATAAGGTCCCCACCAAGAGGGCCTTGAATCAAAGTCTTGAAATTGCTGCTGGAAGATGCTAGACCCAGAAAAAGATTGACCAGTGGAAGGACTATATCCAAAAGCACATCTGCCATAAGCTAAATTTGAGGAATGCTTCCTATCTGCAAACCCAGAATGAAGCGAGGTTGTCCAATTCTCAATAGTTATTCCCTGCTTGGCTGCAAGGTCCAATACACGCTTCTCATCAAGTCCTAACCCCATGAGTAAGTTCCAAAGGTTTCTTAAAGCCTCTCGCTGATTCTGAATGATTTCATCTCTCATTGCCATTTCAAACTGAAGCTCCGTATTTTCCATTCCCTAAACAAATGCAAAGAACAGTCACAAAACCACAAAAATTAGCTAAGAACAAGATAATGACAACTTCCACCGTCTTGTTAAATACCCAAATTGAGAAAACATTGGTGGTCATGACCATTTAAAAACAATCCTTAACTGGAAAACCACCAGCATCGTAACACTTGTATATCTCATAAGTCAATGTCTTTCCTGGTATTTTGCCCCAGAAAAATCAATATGCTTATTCTCACGCTTATACGCAATAATTACTCCACTCTCACTGAGCAACCAGTCAAAGTGATTTCCAATATTACATGTAATGACATAGAAAATAAACAATAAAAGTAAATTTTCAATAAAAAAACCACAACGAATTTCAAAAGGGTTGAATTCCTTGTTGGTGCGACTCACCAGAAGCCTGTATTGACTGAGAATACGCAGGTAGGTTTTATTGCCATTGTTACTAATGGCTTCCTCAATCATATTTTGGAGCTGGCATCGAAGATTTTCGTTTGCTTCAATTTCCTACAAAGAAATAAGAACTGGCCAAATGATCAAAACAAATGAAAATTTTCATCCAAGGGTCACCAGCGAAGTTAGACTTCACCTTTTGATAGCTGACACCAGCTTCATCGTTGTCACGGATGTTATCAAGAATCATTTGTCGCCTTGTTCTCAGAGCCTCTACAACTGGTCCTTCCTTTTCAATAGCCTAAGAGGGGATTAACAATAAATAAAATCTAAACTATCAAACATAAATACTGTTCTTTGAATTCTTCACTTTCAGTGCTCTAAGACTAGTTAAATTATCAATAATACAAACAAAGTCCTACGACTGATAAAGAAAATATGTGAAGCAGGTAACTATAATATAACAGTTCGATTGCCATGATTTTATTTTCCATGATTCCCATTACTCCATTAAAAGGTAAAAGCTGAAACTGACTTTCTTTTTGTTTCCCATTTTCTCAGTACTATCAAGTTACTCTGAATTCCTGTGCTCTGCCTCACTAGTTACTTTCTTTTTTGTAACACACTGATCTTGAAACCATTTATTCTAAGAAAAACACACTGAATCTGAAATTCAGTGTTGTCAATTGGTAATATCGAACCTGTTGTTTTGCTATTGCCTCGTCAAGATGTTGGAGTTCATTGCGGTTGCGGACGTTAGTTTCCTCGAGTTCAAATAGTGCCTTCTGCAAGTTTATCCGTTCATGTACATTTTCACTAGTTTCACGGCTTAAAACATCCAACCACGACAGCTCATCGTCTGCAGCTTTTTCAGCAGGCTTGACACTCAGCTGCCACTCCTTTTCCGCCAGTTCTCTTTTCAAGCGGCTAACCTCAATCTGTCAACCAAGCATGTAGTTCTGATTTCCATAGACTGGAACAAATGAAATAAATAGAGTACAGGCCACAGCTTACCTGAAGACCATCAATCATTCTCTGGTAATCTGAAACGTGCGTATCCACCGTGCCAATATTTTTCTGGAATATGGAAAAAGAAATCGAAAATTTAGTTTTTCAACAATCACAGTTGATGACATCAAATATCCAAAAGGTTCAAACCATAACAGTGGAGTTGGACCAACATGGAAACTTCAAGAAAATATTTGAATAGAACTTTTTTTCAATAAAACTAATTATCGCATGACAAAACCTAGCTTCACCAAACAAATGTGCCAAGGAGCTGTAATCTGCTATTTCCAAGGACAGATATGATCTCACCAGAATGTGGGTCTTTATTTCCTTGGCTCGATCAGCATACTTCAACGTATTCACAGTATGATGATATTGACCGACTGCAGGAGATACGGTAGCCACCATAACAGTCTGAGAATTACCACTTAGGCCATCTTTAAGTATACGAGTCAATTTGCTGTAACATTGATATGCGTTAGCAACAAACATAGCAGTAAAGACTTGGACAGAGTCCCCTTCATGGATTCTCTTCACCATAATAAACAAAACTATAAAACACATACCTGTTGCGATAAGGGACGTAAGCAAGACCCTTTTTATGTTGTTTCCCCAGAGCATTAATGCAGTTTGCTAGAGCAAGAAGGGACCGGTTAATATTAGCTCCATCTCTAAGCTTTTGGCCCCCAGTGTTTGCTTCAGAGGCTCGTTCGCTGCCAGCAAGATCCACAAGTGCAAGCTTTCCTTGCATGACTTGATTTGTATACTTGTTTTTCTGTTTTCTTTTCACGGTTATCTCCAATACTGCATGTGATCTGTTGACATAATTTTTTTTAAAACTAACAGTCACTAAACGGATAACGGAACAGTCATTTTAATGTCGAAAATACAGAAATCTAAGCTGACGTCAAAAGCAGTATCAGTTAATTTCCATGCAGAGATGGCAATAGACTATAAGTTCGGGATTCTGGACACGTGCAACTCTAATATAATTGTAGACTTGGTGAATATTTTGTCATTTGACATTGGAAAGGATCAACGGACTAACCATCTAGAATGCACTGCACACTATAGCCTAAACGAACACCGAATTATTCTCTTCATAAACTATCCTTCCAAACTTGGGACCTGAAATTTATCCCTTAAACAGGCGAGTTATGACAACCAAATTATCCTTGCACCTTGGATACGATCTCCTTAGGAGATTCTCCTTACCTTTAACATGAGCATTTCTAAGCCAGTCGTCTCTCAACTGTCAAATGCTCAAAATCAAGGTTATCCTCTTTTATCTCAGGCTTTCAATCTATACAACAATTCACTTAAGTGTTGAAAGGCCCTTAAGATTTATCCCCGGGGCACATCTACCAAAGGTTCTCATGGCTAAAGAAATTATAGGTTCAAGGATTTTCAGAAACTTGATTAAAGAAGTAACTAAGATTGGATAGATATTTGCTGACCGAGATGATGTTGCATTAGCCTCTGTGCTTTCTGTTTTCCTTCGACTATTCCCCAAGTTCAAAAGTTCAAGTATCTTATCAGCTGAATGAACCTGAAACAAATATAGTAGTCGTGCTCAAGTGACACCCTTTCAAGCATGCACATATAGGATATAATAAAATATAGCAAGCAATATGACAATTCAATATGAGTAGGGTGTGAACACAAAAAGGCTCAGGAATACTAACAAGCACAATCTGCAATAATCGGAAGATATCGTCTACTTTTCATGTTCTTTAAATGAGAGTGCCAGACGTACCAGCAAAATCCCATACAACGACAAAAATACGATTGGATTAGAATGAAGCCAATGCATGGTGGAATTCTCCTAATAATAATTCCATTAAAAGTGCTCCTCCTAGACTATCTATAAAAACTACAGATTTTAAAAAGGTTAGAAAAGAAGCAATCAATTTAAAATTAATTGAGGAGCAAACTGCATTCCTCTTCAAGTGACGGAACATCCTAGCTCTGGTCGCTAACTATTTGAGTGGTCAAGGTCTAAAACAAATTATCATTAAAAAAGACAAGTAATTGAAATTAGAGTCAGATCATTAAAGTTATCCTGCAAATTACAACCAGTAAACTGAAAAAGAAAATATACACCATAGAACATCGCTAAACTATCCAAATTCTCATGGATATATATTACTAAACCAGGAGCAGGCCACTACCCCGTACCAACACAACATGAGCAACAGAAACAAGCTAACTGTAAGAATGAGTAGAAAATACCATCATGAATCACTTTCTACTTCCTAGCAGAATCCTAGCCACCCATAATGGTGAATGCAATTGCTTGAGAAGAAGCAGTCTATTTTCTCGAACAAATCAAGCATAAGCAATAATGGGAAAGTGGCAATCAATGAATTGATTAGAAGAGCTGGGAAGACTACATTACATGTTTTGATAGCTTAAAAGAACTTTAAAGCAACATTCACGATAAACACATTTGATGGAAGAGGTTGAACCTTTATGCATCTCAAACCGGCTACAATTATCCCTTTCTCTGGATCCTCTCGAAGTTCAAGATGGCCAGATGATTTTTCAAGCAAATCATAGATAACCTGGATTCATCAAAATTACTTTGAAATTTTGAAACAAGATATGCAACCCCACTCATAAACTTCTAACAGAAACAAAATATCCTACTTCGTTGTAAACTTCCAAGTAGGAACAAGTAACTTCAAAGTCATCAGAACTATTGTCCTCTCTGATATGATCGAATATTGTATGAAAACTGAGAACCATAAGTCCAGGATCGTCTTTCATTCCAACCATTGTATAAGTCTTTCCACTGTAAATGTTACCAAAAGGAAAATGGAAAAAGTTAGAGAACCATGGAAGGAATTAAAAGGCGAGCAGAAAAATTCTAAGAGCATCACACAGAAGACAATCACACATACGAACATCAGACTGAGACAGCAACCTAGAATTGATCAAGCTTACGAAAGAAGAATCACAGTAGTACCTTCCCGTTGAACCATAAGCAAAGACTGTTGCATTGAGGCCCTGAACAACCCCAGATATCACAGAAGCTATACTTTTCTGATACACGTTCTGGACAAAACAAAGGCCAGGTTAACATATTACCATTAACACCAAAACAACAAAAAAAATGTCAACGCCCAATTGTACTTGCCGAATTTGTACATCCTGGACCAAATGCGTGGTCAAAACAATACTTCTTCTCTTTGCTTCGGTTCTGTATCCGGTCAAGGTAGTCCTTCGATAAGTCAGGATCCAGTACAATCACCTCCTGCCACAACAACCAAAAGAGGGAGAGGGAGATAGAGCAATTCAACCTTCATACTAGAAGACGCAATTAAAATAGAAATCAATACAAAAGATTGGGCAAACCTTGCTGCCGTTAACACACACAATATCACGACCGCGTTCTCTGTTAGCTAACGGTCTACATTTCACAGCAACCTTTAAAGAGATAACAAGATATAGTTTAACAGAAGCCCGTTGAACAAAGCAGTTACTAAGAAATAAGAACAGAAAAAGGACTAACAGTAAGTGTTGTGGTTTTCTTCTTAGCTGGAGCTCGAATGCTAGGCATTTCTTGTCATCAACAGAAACAAAAATAATCAAGATGACAAAATTGAACAACACATTTGTAGAACTCTGTTTTGTCATCTAGCAGCAAGCATTGCTTGAAAATCTTTCGGATAGGATTTCGAAAATGCAAGGAATTGTAAAAAAACGGGGACGCCTCATTTATTTATTTATTCCTGAAAGGAAATAGATGCAGAGAAAGAAGAGAATTTTTTTTTTTTTCGGGAAAGGAAAACAGATAAAAAGAAAAAAAGAATGAAAGAGAGACAGAGAGCGCGGACGAAAATCTGAGAGGGAGAGGAGTAAAGAAGGTACGGTGGTTGGATACGGAGGTCGACGATGGTGGGAATATATAATGAATTGTGGTCTGTGGTGCCGGTGCCGGTGGCATGAAAGGCGGGTAATGAAATTAATAAACGGCTGTATGAGGAAGGCAATAAAACGGGAGACTTATGCACGATTCTGTAGGCATTATGCAGTGAGAAGGTGAGCTGGAAGGTCACGGAGTGAGCTTGGCCGTTGGATCTTATCTCGGCGATGGGAACTGGAAAGAAAAGAAGAGGGCGTTGTTATTTGTAGTTTACTTTTGAATGACAGTTAAGGAATGAAAATTGCATGTCATCTTTGCTGGTGAATGAAAGACAATTAATTTGCTGATGGAAATGAAGGGAAATAAAGAATAATTAGATTACAGAATAACCCAACATACCTGTTAGATGTTTTCCCTTTTTGAATAATCTATTAACTAATCAGTAATCAGACATGATTGGGCCCTCTTTTTTTATCTACTAAACATGATTAGGCTCCATTAACTTAATTGGTGGTTGGCCATGCATCTCTATACCCCTTTCTACTCTTTCAAAACCAAAACTGAAAAAAAAAAAAGAGAGAGAGAAAGAAAGCAAATGCCCAGCAGTTTCATTATATATATTAAAAAAACATAAGTTTATCACTGTTTTTTGAACGTACGTAAGGATTAGTGGCATGCACGTGGATAGGAATCTTCCGCAAATTGATGGCCCCTGGACAAATTAGGAACAATAAAAAGATAAAAGCATGAGAAAATTCTCTTACCCCACCGTAACTTGTTTGAAAACGAATTCAATTTCCAGAAAATGCCAGCATGCATTTCATTTAATGATATTATCTTTCGCAATTGAATTTGAATTTTTCTAGAATGAATGTATGTCATTTAATGTTTGGCAATTTAATTTGAATTTTTCTTTGTGTTGTCAGGTGCTTCAATTTTGCCTCATTAGAATTTTGAGTTTCAATCCTTGTTTAGTCCTTTTTTTTTTTAAATGAAAAAAAAAGGGTAACTACGCCAATAAAAATAACTAATCATCTCCGTTATATTGTTTAATCAATCTAAAATTTTAGAATGGTTTATTTGCCAAAATCAAGATTTAAAGCATTGGTTTATTGGCTTTTTTTTTAAGGATGAATGATAATCCTTTTTTTATTATTATAAACGAAAAATTTTACAATATTCACCATCTATTTTCTAGTGAATTTAGGTGTACACTATTTCTATTATATTGAATATATTCCTGTTCCTTTGTCTCCATAAAAGTTGGCATATTATTATGTAGCAAAATGAAGTGAAACAAATCCTAACAATTGGAGCTAGTCTAATACAAAACATAGAAGGTTCTTACATTCCTCACCTACCAAACGAAGCAATTATGTAGACACGCCGTACAACCCTGACAAATCGAAGTAAATATGTTAAGATTCTGTCTTCACCAATTTTGAACTGTTCCATTATCACTCCAATGCAAAAGGAGATTTTGACGTGCGAATTTAAAATTGTAGTTGGAATAATGCTCTATCCCATGGAGAAAATAAAATCATACATTAGTAACGATAAAATTATAAAAATTAAACTAATAAATATATTTTAATATTATTATATTATATATTATGATTTTTTTTAATTTATAATATAAAAAATATTGATGATATATTTTTAAATGTTATACATATTTATCATTAATTGATAGAAATTTAATTATTATAAATTTATCATTTTAATTTGTATAAAAAATATAATTAAACTATTATAATAAAATTTACTAAAACCTTAATATGTATAGAGATGATGGATTTGTAGTTTGGAATGGCCATTGTTTTGGTACGTACTACTGTAGTGTAAGGACGTCCAGTATTAAAAGAAATGTCAAGAGCTTATTCTGTTTAAGCTATCCATTTTGTGAACCGGGATAAGCTAGCAATTCGAGAACCAGCAAACCCATCAACTTCGTATTGAGGAGGGGATAGATAGTGGGGTCTCAGGCACATTATTCAATATATATATATATATACATGCACAGACCATTATGAGAAAATACACCCTGGTGGGTAGGCGACATAAATGAGAAGCTTATGATTTTCGTGAAGACAACCTTTGTAGCATTAGCTGTAGCTTCTCTGAACGGATCATAACTCAGTAATTAAGAGTATATCTTTTTCTTTTAGTTTTTCGACTCTGCACTATTCATTGTACCACAGGATAAACCATCTCCAATTAATTAATTTTCTGGACCGACTCGACTTGTCAGGCTTCTACATT
The DNA here is from genome assembly GCA_019739055.1 of Passiflora organensis. NCBI lineage: Eukaryota > Viridiplantae > Streptophyta > Magnoliopsida > Malpighiales > Passifloraceae > Passiflora > Passiflora organensis. The sequence goes on along the minus strand of JAEPBF010000087.1, from coordinate 27,511,096 downwards.
TTTCTTAACGTTTTCTGCTAAAAATACAAGCTTGAGTCTTGAATTCCATGTTTCATGTTACTGTTTCTTTTTAAATTAAAGATTTATTATTCATATTACCAATTTCTCCATATAGCTATAGTTTCTTACAAGAAAGAGGGAAAATAGCACATGTATCGTATCAAAACAGCATCGAGCCGTACACCTTCCAGATCCAACTTCATGATGAACCCCTAGTAGTGGAGTAAGGAGTATAAGCTGGGAAAAAGGGAGAGACGCATTGTAATTTTTTTAAAGAAAATATAAAATAAGGTTGGCTACGATATAAATTATGAACAAATTTTGAGTGAGGCCATTAATTTGTTACGTCACTGTGTGATGTCTAGGGAGGTTTCCAAATATTTTTGGATGTTTGGAAATGCTTGGATTACGAGTGTGAAAAGTTCTATATTGATCAGATCGGGTTGCTCATTTTTCAGATACAAATTCGAATTGGTGATGGGTCAAAGCTAGGGTGACTGATCAGACCGATTGCTATTAGATGTTTTGATGTGAAACTAAGTCTCTAATATATTGTATTACGTCAAATCATGCTAAAATTTTTAATTTTACTAAGTTTTTTGCATTAAAAAGATTTTCACTGCATTTGATTTAAATTTTAGTTTGTATTATAAGCTTAATTTTGTGTTCCCATATATAATTTCAAAGTCTTGCTTGTGAATTATAAAATTTGAGTAAGAAAAGATAAAAATACCATCATCAAACTTGTATTTTTTCAAATGATCCTAGAATTATGAAGAATTGGACTTCCTCTACAACCCAAGCAAGGCCTCACAATCATTATTTTTACAATATAAATACTAATAATTCTTGATACCAAACATAATATTGGGAACTCTGTTATTTATTTTATTTTATTTTATTTTAAAATATTAAATATTTCTCAATAAATAAGGAAAAAAATCCCACTTCGTTGACCACTAACATCACTTATCAAACGCATAAATTTTGTTGATAGACCACTAAAAATGATAGCCCCGACACCATTGATCACTAGCATGAAAATCACTTTAGAAACTTAAGATTTTTTTTATTTGTCTAATAACTAGCGTAAAGCAAATGCATAAATTCGTTTGTTAATCTCATCAGTCATATAATGACAAATTTCTAATGAAAATGACAAACATCATACAATATATATTATTATGAACTTTAATACTATCTTAGTTATATATTGATATCTATATTCCACAGTCCTTTCTTTCTGTCGACATTGCACCACAGGACTTGGACTTGAATATCCCCATTGTATGAACAAATCTTCTGACGCCTAGTAATTATCACATCCTTAATGTATCTGTTTGATGCTCTACTAACACCAAACCCTTTTGCAACAGTATAGGAATTATAGATATTATACACTCTTATGTCAGAATTGAACAACATTTTAACCGATAGCATCGTTTCCGTCCAGATTTTATCAGGTCCGTCTAACCAATCAACACAACCGTCTCCCGTTTTGCTCATCTTCTTTAATTAACTGCAAATTACTTACTAAAATATATTGTATGTTGTAACACATACGGGCATCCTCAAATCATAAGTTTGACGAGAGAGTTGCAGTTGCTCGACAACTGGAGTTACATTTGCTCCAACCACTATATTTATATGATGTATTATTAAGTAGTCAGATGAACATGAGAGGATACAGGATGAGTTCTGTACATAGTTAGTTAGGAGTGTGAATGAGGGTTTGGAAGCTCTTCTAAGGGAAATACCATACAGTATTTGAAGAGGGCGAAAGTAATCATAACAATAGCCTGGGTATTAACTAGCAATTATAGAGGGGTCCATTCATCTAATTTCCTTTAGTGCAAACACCAAAAATACCTTGGAGTATTATTATTTATTGGTAAAATATTATCCGTCTAAATTGACAAAAGCCAAGCCAATTCCTACAAGCTAACAATAACCAATTAGACAGAAGCCAAGGCACGCACCATCATAACATTCCAAGCAATCCAAGCAATCCAAGCAACCCAACCAAAGGAGATGATGCCATGCCAGACTACATCATAGAACCTCCTCCAATTTCTACCAACAAGTCCCCAGCGAATCCATCACCGTTGGCTAAGCTTGCGTTTCTTCAGTTTCTTCATCCGCTCCCGCCTTTCCTCTTCTTCTATCAATCGGAGTTGCTCTTCATCCTCCTTCCTTGCAATCATCGCACTGTATCAATCACAACAACCAAATTAGCGAAAGGATACTTGACCAGCAGATAAGAAAAACTTCTGCAAACAAGTGATGGACGAAAGGTAGATCAAGCATTCACAAGGCACCAACATATAAAAATAACCCAACATCATATGCCAAGACAAAAAACGGCTTTGTGACACAAAATGTCAAACATCAACAGTAGTTAAGAAGTAACCTTCTTTTCTCTTCCCTCAAAATGTCATCAAAGTTTGCTTCCATATCACTATCATCATCTGGACGACCCTGAAACCTCTGGGTACTGCAAAATAACAACAATCTCGTGTGACACAAAAAACTTATTTGCCATTAACTACCAACTCTGGTCTACAACATATAGTCTATGTACCGACTCAAATGGTATATAACTTAGATGCACAACCAAAATTTTGCTAATAATAATTGCAACTTTCTTTAGCAAAGACCAACACAAAAAGAAAGAAAATAAACCCTTACTTGAACATTCTTCTGATCATACTTAAAGCCATTTCATCATCGTCATCAGCCACCTCTCTTACCGGCTTTTTCTTGGGCCTGTTCTCTTGCAAGGATGAGTGTGAGGATAAATGCTTCACTGGTTTACTTGTCTATTAATCCTCCAGCAAGAATGTGAAAAATTATAGAAATGTTAGGCCGAGATCACATTATAATAAAAGATAAATAAGAAAATGATTTGACCTGAGGTTTTGAAGATGTTGGTATATATTTTGGTATCACTTTCCCCTTACTGGGTACTTGCATTCCCCTTTTTTGTTCTGGAGCTTGCTTTGACATAGGTGGGAGAATTTTTGTAGAGGGAGGTTTCTGTGCAGCAGGCAGGATACTCCTTGGACCCAGTGCAGGTGCTTTCTTTACCATGGTACCAACAGCCTTCGAGATTAGGTTTTTTTGACCCGAAGGCCGCCCAGGCCCAGTCCCAGTCCCACCATTGCTACCAAGCTGCCTTTTGGAATTCATAGTTTCTGGATTTGATTTGCTAACTGAAGCTGATTTGTAGGAGCTTACTTTAGAATTTAAGTTCCTATTAACAGAAACAGATTTCTTTTCTTCATGACCACCACGATTATTTCCACCATTACTGCTTGATAGGAGTTTTTTTTTCTGCTGCAAAGGAGCAGATCGTGCCTCTTGAACATAAGAAAAAAATCTGTGTAAGTTCTCTCAATAAGATAGTGTTCATCATGCTTAAATCCCAGGCTTTCTTCTAATATGATAATATACCAGAATTCGAGGTAGAGACACTTTGCGTCACAGACTTCTTGGTAGTAGCTGGGAGATCTGCATCATCAGATAACAGGAAGGAATAGTCTCTTGTATCCTTAAGTTTTTGGATTTTCACTTTTTGCTGCACACAAGATGAAATAATTGACAACCAACACATAAAGGATGAGTCACCCGAGTAAAGAATCTGCAATATCTTCCCCTGTAACACCCTGAAGAAAGAAAATGAGAGGAAATAAGGCTGCACAGAGTACCTCATTTACTTTGTGTAACTGCCCTCTAACTCCATTACCTGAAGCGGTCGGAGCCGAAGAAGTGCGCTTTTTGTTCTGCAACAGCAAGGAAAATTGTCAAGCTGAAATCTACATTTAGCATTCAGAAAGGTCAACTCTCATAATCCTAGTCATGTATTTTTCATTTATATCAACAATCTCAAATCACAGCAGCCACCTAAATTATGAATGCATAAAATAATTTTATAATATGCGAATCACAAAAGAAGCGACTAGAAAACAGAAAAGGCAAATCAATAGAGAGAATATGTCAAACAATACCACACAAGTACAACATAAACAAATTCCTGTTATGTCAAAGCATGAATCATCACAAGATACGTCCATCTTCTTCAGTCACACATACTAGAAATATGTAAGTCACAATTAAGCTGATCTATTACTTCTAAAAAGGTTCAAAGCCTTGATGGGATATATATACCCTGTATAAATTTAAAGTGGGATATATACCCTGTACAAATTTAAAGTAAGACACATGAAAACTTACAACAGTTTACAAGCATTTGGAAAACCCAATTTATGCCATGCCACCATAATGAAATGAATATGAAAAAAGGTACACCTTGTGCTTGTGGATTTCAGATTCTTAGAGCTAATGAAACAAACAAAAAGAAAACAAAGGTTCAAGATACATACACCTTGTGAATTTAACATTTTTAGCGCCAGCTGCTGGTTCTCTAGCAATGACTTGCTTTCCTGGATTACTCTATTAGCAATAACAGGCTGAGAAGGACCAAAGAATGATCCGTAACTGCATGAAAACAACATTTCATGGAATCAGAAAAAATAAAAGCAGCACATTAATGTTATAACAATGGACATATACCATAAATAACAGGGACATAAAATTGGATTACAAAACAAGGGCCTAGACCTATTACATAAATAATAATTCCAATGTGAAGGAAAAATATGAATGGGTGTTAGGCCCTGCTAAACTTCAAAGCAAGCTGATATGGCTATAATTCTGATGGCTTGGTGGTCCCTACATACACACATAGACACACACAAACATGCACGCACACATGCACACGCCCACACACACAGGCACAGGTATATACATAGCCGTTATGATTAGAAAAAATGAAAAGACAAGCAAGAGCATGAACAAAAGAAAGCCACCGCATGAATATCCAAAAGCATATTTCTGTGTTTATAGAAATTCAGTAGACGTTATTCATGCATATACACATACACTAACACACACAAAGGCACACACACCCGTATAGCCACTATGATTAGACAAGATGCAAAGACAAGCAAGAGCAATATCAAAATAAAGCCACTGCTTGAATATCCAAAAGCATATTTCCGTAAATATAGAAATTCAATAGAAGTTACTGATGCGATGCATTATTAAAATTACTTGCATATGAGAAAGCAATGCAAGTGATCAATAAACCATGCATAAAATACTTAAATATTGATCACAGAAATAAGTTCATCACTCACTTATCATAAGATATTTTCTTCTTTTTGTCCAGGGATTTAGAGCCGGAAGTAGAACTTTCCCTCTGCATCTTCTTTCTAATTCGTTCTTTAAGCCGTGCCCTCAATTCAAGATACTCCAATTCTTCTGCAGTGGGTTTTCGCTCTTCCTCCTCATATTCCTCCTCATCTTCTTCCTCTTGCCTTTCTTCATCGTCCTCATAGTCATCATAGCCATCATGGTCATCGTATTCCTAAACATAGCACCAATTTAAAGACAAGGTCAGTGACAGGCTAAGCAATATCTCATATACTTCGAATAAATACAAAATTGAAACGTAAAATCAACTGCCTACATCTATATCTCTAGCGTATTCTCCCATCAAAGCTTGCAACCTCCAATGGGATCAAAGATCGTCACTTCTCCGCCAGTAGCTTGCCTGAACAGTGGAAAACAAACAAATTGAAGCCCATTCTCATTCTACGATTAGTTTTCAAACCCTTGTGCATTGCTAGAATGCAGAATGCAGCAACAAACCCCCAGAGCCCGTTTGACGTGAGTGTAACTGATTTCGTCATATGCTTTGATTCATTCTTTTGAGATTGCACGGGTTTCAATGTGAAGAAAAGGGCATTGTTTGAGTAAAAAGCTAGAAACCCATCAAGAGTGGTGCGAATTTCGGTGTGAATTAAATTCAATTCTCAAAAATTCGATTCCCAAAAACAAAAATTCAAGCCAACAAAAAAATTGTTCTAAAAACATAGTATATTGATTGCATTGCAGTGAATCCAGATGGGATGCAATACGAAAGGGGAAATAACTACAGATTTTGACTCAATTTAACAGAAATAAAGCGACAAGCCACAGAAACAACGTCAAGATTTGTTCAAGAAAATGCATAATTAACAGATTTTGTGGTATTAGCACAAACGATGGCAACGATCGAGATATCTGTGAAATCAGATCCCAAAAATAGATTGGAAATCGATTATCAGAAAAAAAAGAAGCCAAAAAAGTTAACAAGAAAGAGTTGAATTACCTCAAATCAGAGGAAGAAGCAGTAGATCAGGAGGAACTCGTCGGATGGAAAGCCGGAAAAGAGCTACAAAGAGAAGGGGAGAGGGGAAGAAGAGTGCATAGGGTTTCGACGATAAAGAAGGGGAAACGGAAGGACCCAGAAAGATACGAGGGAAAATGAATAATGTGCGCTATGGGGTGAAGTGCGCACCCCAAGCACCACATTTTCCTTTTTACAATTTTTCCCATAGCTAGGCTACCATATGTGAATCAAAGAAAGAAGCGTTATGAAGTGTGATATAGGCACAAAAGGGGTCGCGTTTAACGCAGCAAAAGGAACGGATGGGGAACTTTATTAGGGCCCTGCCTATCCCGTCTTTATTTTTTTTACTGCCATGCGAATAACTATTTACGGCCTGTTTGTTATAGGAATTGATGGAGTTGCTTATAACTCCACCAACTTGGGTATTTAAAAAAATATTATTATTTATATATATTTTTTATAAAATATAATTAAAAATATAAATAGTATTTTATTATAAATATTATTAAATTAATATAATATAAAAATAATTTTTAAATTTTTCATAATTTTAATCCTACAATTCTTACAAAATAAACAAATTAGTTGTTTTAGCTATCCAATTATATCTCAATAGAATAATAATAATATAAAACTAGTATATAGGGCCCTGCCTATCCCGTCTTTATTTTTTTTACTGCCATACGAATAACTATTTACGGCCTGTTTGTTATAGGAATTGATGGAGTTGCTTATAACTCCACCAACTTGGGTATTTAAAAAAATATTATTATTTATATATATATATTATAAAATATAATTAAAAATATAAATAGTATTTTATTATAAATATTATTAAATTAATATAATATAAAAATAATTTTAAAAATTTTCATAATTTTAATCCTACAATTCTTACAAAATAAACAAATTAGTTGTTTTAGCTATCCAATTATATCTCAATAGAATAATAATAATATAAAACTAGTATATGTACATATTAGGTTTAGAAATATTGCTTATTGAATTTAGACAATCAAATTATTTATTTATTTATTTTTAAATACAATCAAATTAAGATAATAATTAGTTTATCTTTATGTATTATATTCACAATATCTCATCTGCTGTCAAAATACCTAAAGATAAATAGTCTCACTACATAATTCTATAATATAGAATAACATGATCGAATCTATAGAAAACCAAGATCAGTTGTAAGAGGTCACATTCTTCTGTAGGAACCTAGCTTATGCACATACACGAGTAAAAAGCATGGACACGTAAAAGCAAAGTGTTGAAAGAAGTCTTGGTTGAATGTTGTGATTTGTAATAATAAACAAAAAAAATTGTTTGCAATAAAACTATTGATTGATGAGATCTAACCCCAACTTACATGGATTATTGCATTTCTTTGATCACTAATTCAATCTTAAGATGAATTGGATACTTTGCTTAATACAATTGAAGGCTCATTCACTATACCAATCGATGATCTTCGTATCCTTCAGATACTAACATAGATATTCAAAGGATATCTTCTTCTCTGATGCTCCTTTTATTCAAAGGATTGTACAATAACCTCTAGGACTTCAGATGGTATAAAACTAGACCACAACAGTACAACTATGACCATGGTAAATCTAATCTATATATAACAATAACAAAGAGGAAGGAATAAATAAAATAACCAAACTGGTGTTGTTTAAATCTCATGAAGGTTCGATAATAATTTAAGTGCCTATTTGATTTATTGGATTGAGATATTAAAATATAAATAGAAATGGTCTATTTCCATCCCAGATTCAGTCTCTCAATCCCATGTTCTAATGCAAGCTCAGATGAAATGGAAACAACCCAATGGCATTTCATCTGTTGTACTATGTGTGTGTGAAGTTACAACTATACCCTCCATAATTTTATTGTTGGTGCTCTTTCCTTCTCCAAATTTTATTTCCCGTTTATGTATCAAATGTTGTCACATGTTAAAAGCCACAAGAATGAGGTACGTTACATGCCTGTGTAACCAATCTTTATGAAACATCAATATTTTTCTGTATATTACATGGTCACGGGATATTTTACACGCCTCTATAACAAATATTTATGAAATGTCACTCTTTTTCTGAATGTTACATGGGAACAAAATTCATTATACGCCCAAGTACTTTGATTCTTTATAAATACAACCAAACGACATGCCCATGGAAAATCCTAACATAACATATACCATGGCGACAAGAACAAGTTGGACATTTCCTCTACAGTAAATTTCCGACAAGTTACACAAAAGGTATGGTTTCGTGTGTTCTCAATCAGTCCGGGTACAGATATAGATAGTGTATAGATAGGCAAGGTTTTGAATGGCATACAATACACACATATACAATCACTTCGAATTGTTGCACAGATGGTAAGAGCCAAGTGAGAGAACATTCAGAAATGTGAATGATCTTCATCGAAGAAGAACTAGGCAACCGATCTGCTTGTTTCGTCATTATATGTGTCAAGCCCCATAATTCACCACTACATAACAGTTGTTGTGTAACTACTGTACAAACTTAGATAGTCATCCTAAGAGTATACAATAACTATTCAAGGCGAAAATGAAACTTGTTTAAATTTTTTATTTCCTATTTTGATTGCATTATATGCCTCAGAAGCATTCCTAAGACTAAGAAAATATATTTGAACAAACAGACGTGCAGAAATTTTACGGAATTTACATCATGCGAGATATAAATCAAAATCTCGATTTATTTATCAACATAGTATGAGATCCCAATTTACAGCGCATGCACACACAAAATGTCATATGAAACTAGTCCACAAGTGCAATCTCAAATCCTCGATCATACCTTGTGATTTGAACCACTCGGAGAGTCTGTGATCTAGGTTGAAGCCAATCCTTTTGCTCTAACTCAGGTAACCTATCAAATACTGGCATAGAATCTAGGTGAGTGGATGTTTTCCTTTACGAATTCTTTCAAATTAAAACTAGATTATGTATTCTTTCGATCAAACGATTTAGTAAGCACAAAATCAAAATCATGGCCAAGGATCATTTAGATCCAATCATAACAATGCATCAACAATAAAACAAGGCAAGCAATCCCACATGATATCACAACATATAACATATAACCCCATCATCAGGGTCACACTCAAGCAATGACATCAAACAACATCGAAATATCATCACATACCACACACATCTCAAATAGACAAAGATTATATAGATCTCTACATAAAATCGATAATCATTCTAATAGATGGCTAATATAGCCAACCATTATCACAAGTTGGAACTATAATCACTCCCTCTCAATACCCGAGTTTATAATCACACACAGTGATCTAGGAACACATATTAATATCTACATGTAGTAATCTAAGAACGCATAGTAATATCTACACATAGTAATCTAGGAAAACATAGTAATTTGATGTAACACCCAGTAACTTGATATGCTGGGGTGATCAATCCCAGGATAGGATCATACGCTATACTCCTTAAAGGTTAATGTGAGACCCTGAAAATTTCGAAGCGTTTAGGCCCGAAAGCCCAATCAGAAATCGATGATAATTAAAGGGCTTTAACCCATAGTTACGAATTGATGATAGGTCCCTAAGTTGGTTTTAATCATTTAGAAGGTAAATTTTATTTTTGAAATTTTTTTTTAATTATCGAAGATTTATCTTTTTTATTCGATTGATGATCGAAACGTAAGGTGATCGTATTGATGGATATCAATAATTAGGACCATGGGTAGGTCCATAAATGATATTAGATGGTTGGTAAATTTTCTCATAATTTTCGGAATTGAAATTCGATTTATCGTGATTTTTTTATATTTTTAGATGAGATAGTTGAATTTTTAGAAAATTATGGAATAATAAAATATTAATTTGATGATACTTTTCACCACCGCAACAGGTTTCTTTAGCTCTCCAGTAGCAAAGTCCGGGTTTTAGCTGTCGAAGCAAGCTCGGTCAGGTAAAGCTAGCATTTCGGGTTTAGCAGTTTGCTAGTCTTTTTGTTGCAGGGCAGTGAATTTTAAAAGTTTTATTAGGATTTTATAAATAATATAATATTATTATTTTATTAATATTTAGATATTATAATATTAAATAGGTTAAGCTCAAAACAATAGACATGTGTGTCGTTTTGACCATTTTGATTAATTGCTTGAGTCACTGGCATTGTCGTATTATTGTGTTAAGAGTAAAAATATAATGAAATAATTGCATGAAATCATATGCATATTTAATTGAGATATATGTCAATAGTTAAACGAAGGAACGCACTGTGTGCCTAAGATTGTTATGCTTGATATGAAATGCGTTATTGAATTGTGAATGATGCACCGAGTTGCATCCAAAGTTATGAGATGAATCAGCATTACAACAACATGGGTGACCCATGCGACTCTTGAGAGTTCTCCGAGTATGGTAGTGAGGTATGGACTTACTAAGGGAGTCATAAGAGGGATAAGGTTTTTATGTAATTGCACTAACTAAATGTATGATAAGAATTCCTAATGTGGGGATCGTATTGGTGGAGCTACCATCACTTATTTCCCCTAGCATCGTCAGTGGTTTGGGCCAAGTGTTATGCACGTCCTATCGGGACATACCAAATTATCATACAAGATAATTAAAAAGAAAACAGGTGAGGAGTCATATGAAGTGCCACTGATGAATCTCAGCCTAATTATGGGATCTATACGGGCTGAGAGTTGTTACCGACCCAGTCACGGTTGTGAATGTCTGTAGTGTTTTGAGATTGTTGTATATATTGATTGTGACTATGTTTGTTTGACTCATTGATGCTTTCAATGTGTGCCAGCATATCATTATGCTAGTGTGTGATAGCATGTCACTATGTTAGTGTGTGATTTGTCACGACTGAAACTCAGACTACACATCATTCGGCTTCGTGTGTGACACGTCCCTCAAATCAAGAGCCTCAATCAAGGAGAATCAACATATTAATCGAAGATCGATCAAAGGCAATCGGGGAATTCAATGGGAATCTGTTCTTGCCATATAAGAGACCCGATTTGGGGAATCAAGGTAATCAATGTAATCAAAGATTACCATAGATGAGAAATCAGTCATTAGTGCTTGCCTTGTATATCTTTGTATAAACACCGTTAGACCGGTTGACTCGATCTTCACTATTCATTGGGGAGTTGTATTGGCTATATAAGGGGTGCCTCCCCTCATTTGTAATCATCCAGCAATTCTTGCAATATTAAGAGTTTAGAGTTTTCTCTCCATTCCTTTGTATCTCTCTTTTGGTTGTGTTATAAGCTTAGCATTCTAGCTAGCTTTGTGAGGAAGGCTGACTTAGCCTATTGCGAGAGCGATAGTCTAAGGCCGCAGGAAGAGTTTCTATTCTGCAAAATTCTAGTCTCATGACAGTTGGTAGCGGAGCTAAGACTCAATTTTTTTAGAGAGAAATGAAGATGCCTACTGATTCTAATGCCAACACCCCTATTGTTGAGGAGGTGGAGGAGGTCCATGTGGGGAGACTACCCAACGTGCTCCTGAACCTAGTAAGAAGAGAATGAAAACTGTTGATCATCTATCGTCATTAGAGGCAAGGATCACTCGAATGGAGATGAATGTTGCCGATGACAATGATAAGCTTGAGGAATTTGGCCAACGCATAGACGAACTCGAGTCAGGGGACATAAATAAGCTTCATGAGGAGATGCAAGGCACCCTCATTGCTATCAACTCTTGGAGGCAAGAGTTAGATGATTTCAAGGTAAATCTTCTTGCTGAAATTACTTTATTCAAGGATGATTTGGTTGAAATCAGAAATGAATGCAAGGAGTTGCCAAGCCCAAGGTGAAGCTGGATGTCCTAAAGCCAAAGTCATTTGGCGGGACGAGGAATGCCAAGGAGGTGGACAACTTCTTTTTTACTCTTGAGCAATACTTTCAAGGGGTTAGGCATTGAGAGCGATGGAGATCGGCTTTCCCAAGCCCCAATATATCTTACCGATAGTGCCACAACGTGGTGGAGGATGAAGCATTCTCAAATTGAGCATAGCACCTTGAAGTTGGAGACATGTGTAGATTTCAAAAGGCTCATGAGAGCATAATTCTCACCGAGAAATGCGGAGCTTGAAGCAAGGAAGAAGCTTCGCAAGTTTTCCCACAAAGACGACATCCGAGACTACGTGAGGGAGTTCACGGAAGTCTTGTTGGAGATCTCAGACATACCCGAGACGAAGGTCACGTACGTGTTTCTGGGAGGCCTACAAATTTGGGCCAAGATGGAGCTGCATCAATGCAATGTCAAAGAGCTCAATGATGTGATTACCGAGGCTGAATCCTTGGCTGAATTTGAGAGGAAGCCCGAGGGTTCTAGCCCACCTAAGCCTAAGAGTTTCTGCGACTACAAGGTTAAAGGTGGGGGAGCAGTCCACGAAGCCAAGGAGGGAAAAGAGAAGCCTTTCAAGTCCTTCCGTCTAGCTAAACTCACACAAGGGGAGGTAAAAATCGGGGCAAAGGTGAGAGATCCAAGCTCTCATGCTTTCTATATGAAGGGCCACATAAAGCTATGGATTTCCCAATGAGGAACAAGCTGGCAACAATTGCCATGGAGGCCGAAGAGATGGAGGCCCCAAAGATGAGTTCCATGCAACTGTTAAGTGTCGTTAAAGCCTCAACCAAATATGCCAAGGTAGAGCAAGCTGGGAGAATGTTTGCTAGACCTATTATGCAAGGAAGGGAGTCCCGAGCATTGATCGATACTGGTGCTACCCACAACTTCATAAAGAAGGAGGAAGCACAACGACTTGACATCAAGTTCAAAGAGGAGAAAGGCTGGCTGAAGATGGTGAACACTACAGCCAAGCCAGTCTTTGGAGTAGCCCGAGGGGTCGAGCTACAAATGGGAAAATGGAAAGGTAAACTTGACTTCTCTATTGTTCTCATAGATGATCTTTTGATTGTGTTAGGAATGCAATTCTTGGATCAGATGAGAGCAGTCCCCGTGTCTTGCACAAACACCCTCATACTTTTGGAAGAAAGCTAGTGTTACGTGGTGCCTATTGCTTGAGAGAAGGAGCTGAAGACAGAAACACTTACAGCCATCAGTCGAGCGGAGATTCCTTTGGTGGAAAGGATCCGAGGGGGTATGGAGCATGACCTCCAAGTTCAGGCCTTGGCAGAACAAGTGAAGCAAGGCAAAACCCGCAAATTTTGGCTAGAGGATGAGTTGCTCTTCACCAAAGACAACCGCATCTATGTCCCTCGACATGACAAACTTCGGAAGGAAGTGATGAAGGAGTGCCACGATTTAGGATGGGCTGGACACCCGGGTATCGTTCGAACACTTTCACTTTTTAAAGATGGATATTATTGGCCTAACATGCGAGACGCTGTGGAGTGGTATGTGAAAACCTGTCTAGTTTGCCAACAAGACAAGGTCAAGCAACAGAAACCATCTGGATTGTTAAAGCCATTGCCCATAACGGAGAGACCTTGGGAGAGTATTTCCATAGATTACATCACATCCCTTCAAAATTCTGACAACTTTCAAACCATACTTGTGGTGGTGGATAGATTTTCCAAGTATACAGTATTCATTCCAGCCACCAAAGCATGCATGACAAAAGAGACAAGCCACCTTTTCTTTAAAAATATGTTGAAGTATTGGGGCATTCCGAGGTCCATTATGAGTGATCGAGACACTCGATTCACGGGAAGATTTTAGTCCGAGTTGTTCAAGCTGCTGGGGTTAGAATTCAATTTTTTCCACCAGTTTTCATCCTCAAACCGATAGGCAAACCGAGAGAGTGAATGCCTTATTGGAGCTCTACCTTAGGCACTATGTGAGTGCCAACCAAAAGAATTGAGCAAAATTACTCAATGTGGCTCAATTCTCATACAACTTGGAAAGGAGTGAATCGACAGGTATGAGTCCCTTTGAGATTGCTACTGGACAACAATCTTACACTCCTACCAAGATTTCCATAGGTTATCAAGGGCTGAATCCATCCACCTACCGCTTTGCCAAGGAGTGGGACGAGCAGAAGGACCTTGCAAGAGTGTAATTGTCCAAGGCAGCAAAGAGGATGAAAAAATGGTCAGACAAAAAGAGGTGACCCTTAGAGTTTGATGAAGGGGATCTTGTGTTGGTGAAGCCGATGCCTCACCAACGCCGAATTTTTTCCAAGTTGCACAAGGGGCTAGTGCGATACGAGGGTCCTTTCAAGGTGTTGAAGAGGATCAGTAAGGTGTCATACAAGCTTGAGTTGCACCAAAATTGGAGTTCCATCCTGTCTTCCATGAGAGTTTATTGAAGCCATTCCAAGAAGACAAGGAAGATTCGGAGAGGGGAAGTCCAAGAGAGCTCCCACAGCTGTGACCAATGCCCATGATAAGCAACTAGATGAGATCTTATCAAGGCATGTGGTGCAAAAGAGTGGGAAGCACACGAACCATGTGGAGTACTTGGTTCGATGGAAATGCGACCCTCCTAGCGAGACAAACAGGGAAAAAGATTTCGATCTTTGGCAGTACCAAGACAAAATCAATGAGTTCTTGAGGCAGCACACAACGAGGATGTTGTCGAGTTTGATGGGGGAGAATGTCACGATCAAAACTCAGACTACGTGTCATTCGGCTTCGTGTGTGACATGTCCCTCAAATCGAGAGCCTCAATTAAGGAGAATCAGCATATTAATTGAAGATCAATCAAAGGCAATCGAGAAATTCAATAGGAATCCGTTCTTCTCATATAAGAGACTCGATTTGGAGAATCAAGGTAATTAATGTAATCAAAGATTACCATAGATAGGAAATCAGCTATTAGTGCTTGCCTTGTATATCTTTGTATAGACACCATTAGATTGGATAACTCGGTCTCCCCTCATTTGTAATCATCCAACAATTCTTGCAATATTAAGAGTTTAGAGTTTTCTCTTCTTTTCTTTGTATCTCTCTTTTGGTTGTGTTATAAGCTTAACATTCTAGCTAGCTTTGTGAGGAATGCTGACTTAGTATATTGTGAGAGCAATAGTCTAAGGTCGCACGAAGAGTTTCTATTCCACAAAACTCTAGTCCCGTGACATATTACATGTGAACTACTATGCTTGTTTTCCCGTCTACTTACCTGGCAGGTTTCTGCCAAATCTCGTGTTTGACCATGAATGAAAAAGTAGATACTACCGTGGCCTTCATCTTAGTCAGACAGTCAACTCGTCAAGGATAGCATATAGTTAGGTTAGGATTCCTATTATGGACTCCAGTATTATATATACATGGCATTGTATTCCCCTAGGTTGTATTAATATATAATAAACGATTTATGTAAACTGGAAAGTCATAATTTATTGTAAAACTCAGAGCATATAAACTTAAAGCATAATTCGATGTTTTCTGGACCACATCATTTTTGATAAATAAATCTGTTGCTGCATGATCGATTCTTCATATTATTACTACCTGCTATTTATTAATTCTTTCTAGCCTTGTAGGCTTACTGTATGTATTGTTGGGTGTGATAGCAGTGTGTATAGTGGGCCTACGGAGGTTGTCACGTCATGAATTTTGAGGTCCGGGGCATGACAATCGATAATCGACAGTGTGTATAGTGTATATTGACAGTCGACTAATTCCATAGTCGTTATTCCCTTCATTCCACTAGGGTTAGTATTATATTAGTTAAACCTTCTTCCATCTTTCATTCAATTAAGGTTAGTATATCTTTAACTAATCATTACTCATTCTTTACTTCTCCTTATCATAAATTCTATTAAAATATCTTTGAGTCGTTACTTATTTCGTTCATATATTCTTAGTTACTTATACTCTTATATTCTTCTCAGTTTGCCCTCTGCAAATCCCATTTAATAGTTTCTCAATTATTTTTCATTAGCTCTTGGATAAGTTCTTAACAAATTTTTTTTTATTTTCCTAGGTTGGGTTGACCCTCTAAGTATTTTTTTTTTCTTATCGCCTTGAATTTTGGTTTCTTATATAATAGTGCTATACTCTCAGCACGATCCGTATCCTTTCGTATGACTAGTCAATCATACAAGATATTGTTAGGATGTTTTCTTATAATCAGCAAAGTTAGGGTTCCTTATCAGTAAGAATTTAGTTCCTTTTATATTCTTGATTTATTCATTCCTTAATTATAGTCTTAGTTATTCTAAGTGTTGTATTTTTCCAACACAAGGTTCGATATTCTTCTCGTATGACCTTGAAACCATACGAGGTAATCTTGAGTTATTCTTACAATTCCCACCCAATAGTACTATACTTTCGTCCCCCATATCACAGTTATCTCAAGCACATTCGCAACACTCAATTATGGCTTAGGAAATAACCATAGAAACACGTTTCAATTTAGTTAAATGTATGTAATCAAGACTTGTCATGATTAAAGAAATTTTCCATTGATCATACGTTTATGCATGCAAGAAATTCACGGATATCACACACCACATGAAATCAATCTAGATTCATTTAAAACGATGGGAATTAATTTATAATCATCCACTCATAGTTTTGTCGTCCCGATTTCCTCTCTTGATTTGATTCGGGTTCCTGATCCTCTTACTGTGACTTACATATATAATCGCAATCCGATACTTAAGATCATCATACAAATTTTAATAATCTCATAATACACGCTTCTAGGTCCTTAAATCGATCCTAGAAATCCTACGACCCTCCTCGGATTCAATTCGGATAATTTTCGTATTTTTCCTAATTATCGGAAACTTCTAACTAATTTTTACACCTATCAAAACTCATCAAAATCTTCAAAACTTTATATCATCAGACTCCTCATAATTTTCTCTATTTTATAGAAATTTTTATTTTCTGGTCAAAGTTAACGAGACATGTGTCACTCTATGACACGACCACGTTTCTACAATAATCGACCCATTCTCAACCCAATATCAAGCTTGTACCAACCTTACCAGACCGTACCAAACGATATGTAACAAATCTCACACGATATTTACTCACCAATATCAGTCTGAAATCATCAAGAACTACACACACGCACTCACGGAACAAAGGCGCACACACTATGGGAGAGAAATTGGAGTTTTGGGGCTGGAATTGGAATTGCCTAGTTCCCGATTTCAAATAGGATATATGTCACGCCCCAAACTTCAAATTTTACGCTTGACAACCCATCATAGGCCTACTATATACACAACTATTCACCGTAATGTACATATTGAGCCTACAAGGCTAAAATTTAATAATTGATAGCGGAAAGGATTATTTAAAAATCGCAGCAGTGTTTTAATGTACAATAGTATTGTTCGAGTAGCACTTATCCATCTTGTTGATTTGTTACACCATTTACGTTTTAGACACAACATATATCTGCATCCCAACCCAAATATGCAATCCGTATGCACATGCAAACATTATGCAAAACTCAAATAAGAACAAGCACTACTCACACACACCATTATTATTTGATATTACATACTACTAACCGTAATACCTGATGGAATTTGAATTGCCAGACAAACCATCTACGAGATCCTGCAGACCAGATCTAAGGATCTAGCAAGAAAACTTGCCAGGTGAGTGGTCGGATATACATTGCATAAACAAGTTGGGCTAGCCCATAAATAAATTTAAACATTAAGCAAAAAATTAATCAAATTAGGTCACCAGCATTTTCAAAGAAACATGAGCACACAATAACCAATTTATGATGACCTTTCTTAAGCATTCACACATGACATAACTTGGGCTAGCATAAATTCATAGTCTTCCAAAGTCCTGGACAAGACTAGGATCTGTCAGTGGTAACTTTAACCGTTTTTATTAAATCTTTCATCTTTTGAATTGACACAAGTAAATTATCAAATATTTATCTAAGGCCCATTCCATTGACAATGTCAGGTCTTTAACTGATGGTAACTCCACCTAATCGATATCCATAACCTGCAAGGAAAGGCTAATTCATTAAAAATTAAACCCCATCCAAAATTATTCCTCGGAAAATAGATTTGGCATCTTCACGCCTCACTACCAAACCCGGAGAGCTCTCAAGGATGGTATAGGTTACCCTATACCGACACATGCTGTGAGGACCCGTCCCGGTACCAGGGCCCCTCACCGCCGTGCAGCTCCAAATGGCCCAACCTGTGAACCAATTGAAGCCACACAAGGCTTCACAACATAAAATCCCAAAACATGCAAATCAATTAAAATTTTACTAAAATAGGAGCTTGCTTCTACGGCTTAACACAACGGTGTCCAAAAAGACGGGGTCTCACACATGCTGCGTGCATACTATTACTTGAAGACACACAACACGATACGACAAATGAATATCATAGTAACACAATTATACACAACCGGGTTACGAGTTTAACAATCCTAAAAATTCAAATTATGTATGCATGTTTATACGATTCGAATCCTTATAAAGTCTAAAAACTTAATTTAAGAAAAATATAAAATTTACTATGCATGTCCACACGCACACCAACCACTCACAGGTTTATGGAGTTTCCTCCTCGGGATCCGATTTTGGAGGAGTCTGAATTTGTTGATTCACTTCCACACCTATTAAACAAAGGTCCACCTTAAAATTATTCACATGCCATGTTATAATACTTTATTTACTCTTTTCCAAGTTATAACAATAGTCCTATACGTTAAACATCGATCCGACAAAATTTTCGACCCTTCGTATTTTAATTATTTTTTTATTTTTTATCAACTTTCACTATTTAATTGACCTATCAAATAACATCAGATTTAATCAAACTTAATACCATTAGATTCCTATAAATTTTTAGTTTTTTTTTTCTAATTTTCCATATTTTCCTTTATTTTTTCTATTTTTCTTTGATTTTTCTTGTTTTTCTGGCTTTTCTACAATAAAAATTTAAATTTCTGTTAATTTCCTCCGAACCTACATATGGCAGGATGAACACGCGCCAACACATACTCGAGCCTCTGGGATTCTGACACGTGGCTCGCCTGAAGACTGCCATGACTCATCCGAGCCTGTCTACCCCTAGTTTGAACGACGTGTCTTCCGTTTATTCATTAAACTACAAGTCGTTCAATCCTAGCATAAGCTACATGTCGTTCATTCCGGACCCTAACTACATGTCGCTCAGCTTCATCACTAAACAATTTTCCGTTCACAAAACTAAGTTACATGTCACACGCTAGATGCTCGGGTGGGCTGTCGTTTAGGGTTTATTCAGACGACTTGTCGTCCGAAGTCATCCCTAACCTCCGTCGAGGGTTTTCCTGCAAACCCTAGCTGGAAAATTTCCTTCTTTGTACCTGCTCGATTATGCATCCCTTCCAAGTTTCAAGCATATCACAACAAAGTCCTAGTTGAGGCAAATCATAACTATCCATTTATCACAATTTTTAGCTGATTACAAGCTATGATATCGGGGTTCAAAAGTCCGAGTTTTTGAGTAGGAAACTTACCTAGATCTCACCGAGATTCACTCATTTTCTCTCTCAAATCGCTCGCAACTCACTCTTTCTTGTCCTTTGCAGGTTTTCCAAACACGAAATGGGAGGTTTGAGAGCGAAACGGGGTATACCCACACATAGCCCTCTTCGCCGGATTTATTTCGGCTACATATGAGGAGGAGAGGGACGACTACGTGTAGGGTGATGGGGCTCCTTCGATGCTGAGTGACCTCGAAGGGAATACAATGTCGTTTCGATTAAGTGAAACAGCGTCGTACAAGGTGCAGGAGCTAGGGTTTCTTACCCTAGTTCCAGCCTGGTTCAAAACATCGGAGTCTTCCGCGTTTTGACCACCTGATTTCCTTATTTCTTTCTTTTTTTATATAATTATATAATATTAATATATTCTAAAATCTGCCAAAATTCTATAAAATTCATAATAAATAGTATATTATTTCA
The DNA here is from genome assembly GCA_019739055.1 of Passiflora organensis. Taxonomy (NCBI): domain Eukaryota; kingdom Viridiplantae; phylum Streptophyta; class Magnoliopsida; order Malpighiales; family Passifloraceae; genus Passiflora; species Passiflora organensis. The sequence goes on along the minus strand of JAEPBF010000087.1, from coordinate 27,490,975 downwards.
AAAAATTCCCAAAAAGAATTTATAAATTTCAAAAATAAAGAAGGTTCGAATCCTTCTTTGGATTTCAAATTTCCTAGTGAATTCACAAATACTAAAAATAGTTGGTAACCAATAGAAATGAAATTAAAATTTTCATAGGACTACATACGAAATTACAAAAATACCCTCAATATGGGTTTTCCAAAAAACATACGACAAATTCGTTCTTGTAAGCTCAAATAGCTAGACGGGAGGGTTCTTATCCCTTTTTGACACTTCCTTTTCCTGTTTACGAGTTTTTTTCAAATTCGAGCCCAACTGCTCTAATACACTTGACCAGTTCAAAATATTCGATTCTCACAATATAGAAGGCTATATGCGATGTGTCGCTAGACAAGGACAAACCGGCAACCTTCCCAATGGTGAAACGGCATCATTTCACCGAAAGGTGAAACAACGTCGTATGAAGTGTTAAAACAAAGCTCGGCTTACAAGCCGAGCTTGTCAAAGCACCAAGGGTATCTTGTCGTTTTGACCATCTTGGTCAAAACGACAGGATGGCCCATGTTTTGACATTTTCCTTTTTTTTCTTTTATATATATATAATATAATATAATACTATTTTCTTTTAAGTTACTAATTTTTTTAAAATTCATAATAAATAGTATAATAATCAGAAAAATACTACAGACTCCTTATGAATAGTAAAGTCTAATTAACTTGAAAAATTATATTTTTCTCATACACATAATTTATTAAAAATTATAATATCATATATTATTTATTAGGAGAAATATCAATAATTGAAATTACATTTCCAAAAATCCTCCCAAAATTTCTAAACACTATTTTTCAATATAAGGACCTATCCATGGTCCTAAACCATCAAAATTATTCTTGTACCTTATCCTTTTTATTTTTATATCATATATATACATAATCTTATTATATAAAATTCTTAAATTATCATGTAATTATTCTTTAAAATAATTTAACATTTTGATTTTATTTCTTATAATATATATTATTTTCTTATAAATCTTAAAAAATAGACTCAAGGGCCTTAGTCATCAAATGACTCAAGATTGACAGGTAACAGGGTATGAAAAGATGAAATTACCCCCGGATATCGAGTTCAAAGAAATACGTCGTCCAAGGTTCTTTCGGAGGTGTCAGGAGTCAAGAAACATATCTGCGAAGTCCAAATGACTTGACAGGTTGGAGAATGAACATGATACCTAAATTGGTTCTTTTCGAGCCGTACACTTGCATTATAACTTAACAACTATTAATTTCGGTCTTCACCAATCTGTCATTCATACTTATCCATTTCAATAGTACCTATAACTTCTCATATCCTTGGTCATTGAGATATGGGCCCACCAATTTATGATTTATCGGGTTATTGGGCTTAAGGCCGAACCCGATAAATTACGAAACCTCACAATATGAGTGCTTTCCTTTTCATATTAGAGATGTGAATATATGAGTATATCTATGATTACACTCTATAAAAATATCAAGGGTAGTTATGTTATTTTATCTGCAATTGTTTTAAATTCAATTCCTGGAGTAACAATACCCTAGAAATGATTTCTTTGGACAAGTGTGAATTAAGCAAGGGAACAATACCCTAGAAATGATTTCTTTGGACAAGTGTGAATTAAGCTAGGGATTTGGAGATCATGGCCTAAAATGGATTCTATTTTCATTTCAGTATCCCAATCCCTATAAATCAAACATACCATAATGTAAATCTGGAATTAGATAAAAAATTTCTGGCCAGACATTATAAGTGAACAATAGCCAAGGATTCTAAAAATATGTCTATGCTTTAAAGATTGGATACCTTGACCACATATGATCCAAGGAAAACAACAAGAGTGAGACCAAAAAAGATCTCTGCGGGAGTCCAACATCACACGAAATCTAGGGAAAATAGAGGTTATACTGTAAAACAAGTCAAATCAGTTACATGACAATAAAATTAATGCAATACCAGTGCATCTATAACGAACAATTCAACAGGCTGTCCAATGCATCATCATGCATGATCCATGATATACCATCAATATGCTAATCATGCAACTCATACAATTCACCCAAGAGGCACACATCAATCCAATATGCTGTATTGAGCTGCAAAGACAAAGATATTGTCATAGATCGTCAAAAGGTGGGAGTTCGATCATTTATTTATATAAATAGAATATTTTTATTTTATTTAAATTAAAATTGATAACTATATTTTTTTCGATTGAAAGGCAACATGTGTATATAGATGATGTTTGAAAGCCATCAGCCTATGTAATCCTCCGGACCATGTAATTCTTCCTCTGCTCATGTATTTCTTCCCATGCCCGTTTACCTCAAGCAACCTGCCTAATTTTCCTTTGAGGCATGTAAACCATCCCTCTGTGTTTTTTTTTTTTATCTACCTATCACGACATGAAGTTATTAAAATCTCCATCCTATCTTCACCCCTGCATTGGGGGACTCACATTGTCATCCCGGAATTGGATTTTAGTAGACTAGTCGTCGCGTCCTCCATCATCACCCCACAGTCAGACTATGAAACCTCGTCCCAGTCGTGTGTCCAGTCAGCGTCGTATTAGTGGTCCACGTGTACATTTGACGTGTTGACCGGGAAGGAAACCGATATAGAAGAAAAATTACCGTTTTGCCCCTATTGGACCCGGGCTTGTTTCCGGGCCTACTAATTTCCCCTTAGAGCCTTCTAAGTACCTGTATTTTATTCCCGGGTCCGATTGTTACCCTAAGCCCAATACGTACCCTTTTAAGCCTATTAGCCTACCCTAAGCACCATCAGTGTATACGCCTCAGACAGAAACCTAATAACCGTTCGCTCTCTATTCTTTGCAATTTGCCGCCTCTAGCCTTTCCTTGTTCCACTGCCAGATTGTCAGTTAATCTATAGATCAGTGAGGGTACGGTAAGGGTTTTGTTTCTTCTCCGTATGTAGATTGGGTTGTGATTGTTTGTCTATTATTGCTTCGATTCAGGTGGATCTGAATCGGGATACCGCGATAAGGGCAAAAGGATTGCCACCAGTTCATCTGCACACCAGGTAGGAGTCTACGTCTCATACATTTGATCGGCAATTGTGTCATTCTTCTGTTCATGCTATCAGTTTCCTTCAATTCCTGTTGTATTCCCTGTTCTTGGTTTCTCTCTCGTTTCCTTCGTATTAGGGTTTATAATCTTTGCTGAAATTATGGTTGGTCTGGTTTTTACTGCTTGTATTTGTGTTTGATTCCTGCCTATTTATATTATTTCGTCGCTTCTCTGTGACATTGGCTTAGCACAGTGTTGATTTCTCCCTCTTCATTTCTTTGTTCTGCCATGTACTCAACCCGCAATTGTTTACCCTTTGTCTTCTGGCTTTTACGTCGAGCAATACGTGTCTTCCCCTGGGCCTTCCGCATCGAGTTGCCCTGTAACCTTGTGTTTCCAGCTCACGCCTTCTTTCTCTACTCGTGTAAGCCGATTTCATGCTCTCCTCTTCCTTCCGTTTGCACAGGTTGAATTTGTACTCACCTTGTAGGTTTTCCAAATCCACCAACTGGGTCCTGCGCCCTTCTTCTTCCCCTACTCGTCAAACAAAGTGTGCCTTGTTGCTCTCGCGGGTTCCCAGCTAACTGCGTTTTCCTTACTCATCCGACTCTGCAGTTGTTCCCCCTGTGGCTCCCCGATATCCATCATCAACTGCCTAGTATCCCGGGTATGCCCAGCTGACCCATCTTCTCCTCTTCCCCTGGGAATCAACTCGCACCTCCCTCTCCCAATGGCCTTTTCCTTCCGTCACATACCCAGCTGTTTGTCACGCACCCAGTTCACTTCTTCTTCACTCCAGGTGCTATGAGATTATTCCCTGCTGTACCTTTCACTCCCTTCCGTGGGCACAACCCATTATCACCCTCTCTCTCCCTTTGCGCGAATGGGTCTTTCTTCACCCAGTTCACACTATGTTTCTCTCCTCGTTTCTTGGTTCTGTTCTGTACCCAGCCCGCATCCCCTTCTTCCAGTTGTTTCTTTGTTCGTTATGACACATACCCAGCTGGTTCTTCGCGCGTACCCTTTTAACTTTTCCCCGATTTCTTTCCTTTATGGTCCTCGTTGAGCAAAGCACCTGTCTCGCCTCGCCTCGCACACGTGGCTCTTTCTTCTGTTGCATCTTCTTCTCTTCTTTGTCGAGCATCCTTGTTGCTTCACGGTTCTCCCCGTCAGCTGTTCTGGCATACCCGTTGTACCCAGCTGAGGCCTCTTCTTCTTTCGCGTTGGGCATGTCGTGCTTGTCTTCTTCCCGGGACATCACCGGCTATATACGTTTTACCCAACTTGCTGTTGTTAAATTCTTCTTCGTCCTTCTCCGTCGAACGAGTGCCCTTCCCTTGGCTTCGTTGAGTTTCCTTTCACCCTTCATTTCGTACCAGGCTTGGTTTCCTCTTTCCCAGCGATTTCATGTTCTTCATTCTCAATTCATGTGATGTGTGCCTTGTTACCCTTCTCCCCACCGGCTGTTCCTTGTTCATGATTTGCTTGCGAATCCCCTCTCTTCCTCGTTGATTTCCTTATGCGCATGTCCTCTTCCTTTGGTTGTTTGTACCGTGCGTGTTGTTTCTTCTTTCTTCAACGATCCGGGCTTCCCTGTCCTTCCATGGTGACTTGCACCAAATTAATCAATTAATTAAGTAATTAATTAATAGTAAATGTTGAGAGTGAGATTTATACCTAATATTCTCTAATATTAAAACATGGGTATCATTAAGACTTTATTTCCAGATCTTCAAATATTGGTTGGTTAGTCTACCTTAATTGTAAGGTTAGTTTAAAACGAAATATGTGGTTGGTCCAAGTACAAGGAATTATAAGCTTATGGATTTGGGTATTATGGTTTTATCGAGTATGTTGATTAATACCGTAGAATTATTGGAACTGTAACATTTGTCAAAATTTATTTACGCGATTTTTATAAACAGTCTATACGTATCAGTTTGGTATATACAGTCGTAAAACGTTCGCTTGGCCAATGCGAGGTAAGTAAACGGAATCCCAGTGATAGGGGAGAGTTGCTTACCTGTTCGGGAGTCGTATGGGTGTTGTTATCGTTACCTGCCACGACTTCGCATGTTGGTCCGTTTTGAGTATTGAGACGGGTATGATGTGTGATATGTTTTCTCTGCCCAGTCTCGGACAACACTGGTAGTAAGGGTTACGTATATATTTATTTATTATTTTCTTAAAATATAAATTTACACTGCCAGTGGGCTCCCAGTTTTCCTTTAGCGGGGGTTACTCGAGGAGTGGTTTATTAGGTCCATCCCAATGGGTTTTACTTAGTTGACATTGTCAACAGTATTGTGTTACGAGTTGTTGTTATATAACCTATTGGGTTGGAATCGTATTCTACAATATGAAACTTTAATGTGTGAATTCCTTATCCTTCTGTTTGTTTCCATTACGTCCTTGTTCACATCGTAATCCGTGTCTCCTCTTCTTTGTTTGTATTCTCGTTTCCCCGTAAGGATATATGATGCTGTGACTCCTACTGAGATTTTATTATCTCACCCGTTGTTGTTTCCCCCTTTCAGGAGTAGTTCGTGAGCCGTAGACGGCGTTTGAGGTGTGAGTGCTTCCTATGACTTGGCTGGACTATCGCACTTGCATGTTTTACACGGTTTTCTATTCTGACATTTCCAGTTGACTTGTTTTGATGTTTTGACTTACGTTTTATTTTTATACATTAATTACTCTACTGGATACGGTTTTTACGTTCCAGGCTTTTAGCCCAGTTTGTGATTTTGGGCTTGTGGCTGTATGGACCCGTTTTCCGTTTGGAATATTTTTGGTCCATTCGAATAAAGTCTTCCGCTGTGGTATTTTGTTCACTCCGATTTTTATGCCAGATGTCAGTTTCTTATTTGATATGCTCCAAATTTTGAAATATTAAATATGTTTGTTTTGGGAATCGTGTTTGAAAAGTCGTCTAAGCCTTTTGGGATTCGGATTGGTCCACGTATTGGGCTTGTCCGAGTTTCACGACGGTAAGGGTCTGGTTTTCAGGTTCGGGTCCTGACATAGACTGTCAGAGAGACAGAAATTTGGTACATTTTATACAGTTTCAGTTTTGCTTCTGCTTCCACATTAATCTAAGAGATAAATTGATAGCAAGTAACGACTTCAACTCCATGTGAAATGGTATGGCTTACGAATCTTCTTTGCGACCTTCGTTGTATAGTCTCATCGCCAAAATGGCTTGCAAATCTATTTTGTGACTTTAGGTCAACCGTCTCTACCATCATTTTGTACAGTTAAACTGGTATCAGAAAATATATTTTTCTTCGAACACATACATACTCTTTACTACTGAAATCTGTCCTTCCTTGCTTTTCCTGAACGATGAAATGTAGTTGTCTTCGTTAACAATGAAACACATCCATAGCAGTTGGACCCCTCAAATTTTTATACTGAATTCGGTACTTGAGATAAATAGTATGGGGAAAGAATTAAATCACGGTTTAATTTTGTAAAAAAAGAGAGGAAGCGCCTGGCAAATTTTCCATTATGAGCAGCCAAAATGCAACAACCAAGTTCACGAATTAAAATTAAAATTAAAATCCCAGTTCCTTCAGACATCGAATTATGCCTTTCTCGACTGACCATAAGTTAAAAAATTGGTCCCGCTGCCAATATATCCTCAGTGAGTTTGTTGTCTTTTCCGATCTTGTGATCAGTGAATGTGGCAAAATTGTTCCTGAACAGGCCAGCCAGCTTCAGCAGTGTATCCTTGTAAGCTTTCTTGTCCGACCACTGCAGTGCAAAAATCAAGCATTTCAGAGTGGTGAAAAAGAAGGAATATAAAAATTTGAAGGCTGTGAAGGAAATAGATTACTCACAGTGTTCATTGGATCCAGGATTTCGGAAGGAACTCCCTCAACCTCTGTGGGGATCTCTAGCCCAAATACTTGGGTTTTCACATATTTAGCCTTCAAGAGGCTACCAGAGTGTATAGCGTCGATGATTTTTCTTGTGTATGCTAGCTTGATCCGGCTTCCCCACCCGTAGCTGCCATATATAAAAATACAATATGCTTCACATTGTTTTCCCCAAGAAAAATTCTGACAGATTACAATTAGAGTGTAAAAACATACCTTCCACCAGACCAGCCAGTGTTAACTAGCCAACCTGTGGCACCATGCTTCTGCATCTTCTCAGCAAGCATTGCCGCATACTTTGTGGGATGCAACATGATAAAAGCTGCACCGAAGCAAGCTGAGAACGTTGCTCTTGGCTCCTTCACACCCTCTTCTGTGCCAGCCACCTACATTAATCAACCATCAATACTTATGTTGGTGTCTTACTAGCACTTGACCATATTGAAAGAAGCAAAAGACAAAACCGCGTACATAAGTCTCTAATTATTACCAGAGCAGTGTAGCCACTAATGAAATGGTACATGGTCTGGGGCAGGTTCAGCTTGCTCACAGGTGGGAGCACACCAAATGCATCGCAAGCCAAAAGGATAACATTCTTAGGGTGTGGACCAACACATGGTATTTTTGCATTAGGAATGAACTCAATTGGATATGATGCTCTAGTGTTCTCTGAAACAAGGACCAAACAAGATATGTGTAAAAATCTTCCATTCAATAATCAGGTTAAGTTATTAGGAATCATGTCTTCAAGAAGTTCCATCTACCTGTAACAGATCTGTCAGTATAATCAACTTCTCGAGTGTGCTCTTCAAAAACCACATTCTCCAACACTGCAAGCCACAATCAGTTCATCCGATATTCACATCCATATACATACATTCAAAAAACTTAAGCAAAGCAAATGTTCGTTTTCATTTCAACATTTTTCATTCTAAATTTTATAGACCAATTGCTACGAATAGAAGAATGCAATTAACAAATACCGGTTCCAAACTTGATGGCATTCCAGATATCAGGTTCCTTCTCCCGTGAGAGATCTATGCACTTAGCGTAGCATCCCCCTTCAATATTTGATACTCCAGTCTCAGTCCAGCAATGCTCATCATCGCCGATCAAATATCTATTCGGATCAGTAGATAGAGTTGTCTTCCCTGTACCTGAAACGACATGATCAAAATGCACTCAGTTAATAACAATGCAAACAATGAACGAAGGACTAGGCCGACAGGCCTGGTATCTCTCATGTGATAAACAAAAATTTGTCGAGCTTAGAGTTAGAGGGCACATATCGTATGGCAAGGTTTGCACCATGTTGCGGCCATCTCATGGTGATACTATACCTGACAATCCAAAGAAGAGCGCAACATCCCCATCTTTTCCCATATTGCAACCAGAGTGTAAGGAGAGGATCTGACGCTTAGGCATAAGATAATGCATAACACTGAATAGACCCTTCTTCATTTCCCCAGCGTATTGTGTGCCAAGGATTACCATTTCCCTTCTAGCAAGATTCAAATCTATACTAGTAGAGGATGTCATGTAGTGTGTATAACGATTACAGGGGAACTGGCCAGCATTGTATATAGTGAAGTCCGGAGTACCAAAATCCTCCAGCTCTTCAGGAGTGGGTCGGATACACCTGCCACCCACCCAGTTATCTAATTGTACTCACTTAACTCATAACACCACGGCATTTCTTACCACTTCCTCCATTGCAGGGGGTAATATTGAATAAAGGAGATCAGAATAAACAGTGCTTCAACGATATAGGAAACTTATCTGGGAGGCTTAGAGCCTTGAGGAAGAGAAAGAGACTAATATACTGCTGTAAATGTTAGAATTATCTCCACTTACATGTTATGCATAAACAATGAATGGTAGGCTCTAGCAGAGACAATCCTCACTTTGATTCTGTTCTCAGGATCCCAGTTCAAGAATTGATCATTCACAAATACCTGCAAAAGTTCATATATTCAAAATTATCATCCAACCCAGGATAAATAAACCAATATAGCCAATGGCATTTGGCAGAGAAGGACATGAACATCAGGACATTGTTGATTCTCTGAATATAGTTTTACCACGAAGATTTTTTTTTATTATTTTTCATTCCATTTTCTTAATATGGTATCTTGAGTAATCCACAAAAAATGGAAACTTTCGTGAGCAGACCGTTCTTATTTTTCTTCTCTCCATTTGTTTGAATAACCATGTTTCCAGCACTAATCGAAATGTACCTTGTCCAAGGAATTCAAGTAGTCAACGGCTCGTTCTCTGTTAACCATGAAGGTATGCTCGTCCATTTCAATGTTAGGGGAACCCCTGCGATCACAAGCACGAATTAATTACTTCAATTGCACATGTAATTTAACAGCACCATAACCTCAAAGGAACTAGTGTACGGCAGAAGTACTCACTTGCCCCACCAAAGCTCTTCTCCGGCAACATCATCCTTGACAACCCGCTTATCTCTTGGTGCCCGACCAGTTTTGGCACCAGATAGGGTGGCTAACGCACCGGTGGATGTGATAAAGGACCCTTTCTCGTACTTTATGGCTTGCTCGTAAAGCTCTGCGTCAAAGTCACGTATTGGTCAGGAAACGTGTGATTTTGCTTATTTCTTTTTGCCATTTTCTTGATACAAAACAACACGGATGTTCATAGACTTGACATAAAAGCCACATAACATAATTAAAACAACATTAATAAAGTAAACATACAACCCATATTTATTGATCAATTAACCTGCGGGAGCGAGGTTATAGAGCACGTGGGTGAACTTGAGGGAGCTGTCACTGACGCTGATGGTAGGTGCCTCGACGTGGTGATGATGAACGCTAGTGGGCTGGATCTTGTTCGCTGGGTCTCCTCTAACAATCTTGGGTCCAGTCTCTCTTGTTAATGATGCCAAAGACGCACTGTTCCAATGACAGATTTGAAAAATAAGAAAGGAAGAAAAAACATAGGAGGAAATGATTGTCGGAGTTTAGAACACGACAAAACTAGTAATCATAAATGAAGGAACGACATAGAGGTACTAGCTCAGCTCTGTCTATCCAGGGAAATTTCTCAATGAAATAATATTGTCGGTAAAATAATTAATATGAAAGCGGACAAAAGATTAGAAAATTCATCTAATATTTTCTGAAAATCCTTCTTACGTTCCGCAAAACTTCGTAGGTAACTTGTTCGATCCTTGTGGGATTCTTGGGCCCAGGCATTCAGGCTAGGACACTAAGAAACGGTGAGTGAACCTGGAAATGATCTTCAAAAGGTTTCAGGTAGACCCCGCACATCAACAAATATCATGGGGCATGATTTTTCATTCAATTTCTTTTAAAACCATCATATCATCCCCGTTCCTATCTCCACCGTATCACAGTTGGGCTCCACTTCTCTCGCTGAACTCGGTCTTTTTCTTTTTTTCTTTTCATGGAAAACTTAGAAGATTTGGTGATTTTATTTTGGTAGAAGGCGAGTATGAGCATACATATATAGAAAAGGCGAATATGCGATCGATGGTATGATACTGTGTATACCTGATAGACTGGAGCTGCTGTTTTTGGCGTTCTTCGTCAGAGATGACCGTGAAGGAGCCCTGGGTGCCGTCGATAGGTGTCGTTGGTGCTGATTTCTTCTTCTGAAGAGAGTGAAGCTCATCAATTGTCTGTGCCTTGACCGTTGGTGCACTCATATCCTGGCAGATGCCACTATGTTTGTCACTCGTTGTGATCTTTCTCAGCCCTGACTTCGCCCCTGTCGGAGCAGCCGCCCCGTTCATGTTTGTTGCCACCTGTTCGTTCCCGTTGGATGCCATTGATCTATACTCTTGTCAAAAACAAAAAAAAAAAAAAAAGAGGATAAACTTGCTATATGAAATGTAACAATAATTTCGAATTTTTTTTAAGCTACAAAAACTTATAGAACGGTTAAATTAGAAATAGTTTAATTTACGTTATTCGAAGATGGTAAGAGATGTCAGATATACTTCCCTCTTTAATTCTAAAGCACTAAACTAAAAATGCATGCCGATGCTTTAACCATTACCGAAACAAATATCAGCGATGCAATCAATCATATATCAATTCTTGTTCGAAAGAGATCATCAGGCAAAAAAGCATGATTCATGAATAAATTTGGGATAGCAAAATCAAGTAACAGAGCAAGAGAACGAACCAGATGCCCAAGGATAGGTCTAAGAATGTAAAGAAGGAAAATAATGAATAGAAAATTAAGCAAGGGTGGCAGCTGTTTCGACCATTAAAGCAAAGAATAATGGCGCGCGTAGAGAGAGACTTACGTTGAGAAGCGGTGGAGAAGAACAGCGCCCATCGAGCCCCTTTTAAAGGGTCCAGTGACCACTTCGTTAACTATAGTTTAACCCTACATGGAGGTAACCATAGTTAGATTTTATCCCTCTCATGGCTGAAGCTTCATTAAAGGCAAAATTCCAAAAGCATGGTTTGGAATTAGAACAGAGCAAACAACTGCGCCACAAGATATTGACCAGCCAGTAATATTTTGGTGGTCCCCACCACTGATTACCCTCCGATTGGGATTTCTTTATTTTCTTACCTGACAGCTGACGACGGATTACAGGCAAAGGGCCTAGGATGGAATATACGATTGTAATTATGTGACTAAGCGAATCGTGCAAACAATGGTTGTTTTAACGTATGACCGTATGATATTTCAAGTATCTTTTATAATTCAGTCTAATCATAAACTAAGTTAGGAAGCATACAGAGAGATATCATAAAGACCTCAAATTTAGTAAGCACAGATCATGTAGTCTAATCATATTATTAAGAGATGGCTTCATGTTGTGTGTCCGAATATTTAAGACCTCGGCCTCATCGTATCATAGAACACATAAACTTGTCTTAAAAACGCGTTTACCTTTATTCCAATTAAAATGTCATAAACTTAGGAGAGAAAATAGTAATACCCTTGTGGCTACGTAAGTACTTGCACCACAAGCCACATCAAATCAAGTGTTCAACTACTACGCGCAGCTCCTGGAGGAGAACCTTTTGGCTATAGACATGGCCCTGCGAATTTGATTGGCCGAAACGGCAAATCCATTAAGCACACCGTTCCCTTACGGATGCATGTGAATTTATTACAACAGGCAAACACGGAAAGTCGAAAACCACAAACAACGTAACCACACGTTGAGATTGATTTATTCATGGGATAGGGATACCAAACAATTTACCGTAACTCATGTTTCCAATTAGATAAGCCAAGAGAGAGATTATTTGACTTAATACTCAAGAGAGAGATTATTTGAGAGTTTAAATTATTTCATTGTATAATCATGTACTAGTTGCTGTTTATTCAATTGGAGATGAAAAGTCCAAAAATATTTAGTTAACTATTAATTGAAAAAACCAGCATAAATCATTTTTTCTCTTTAAATGATAATAAGAATCTCGAAAGTTATATTATTATATGGGTAAGATAAAGCAAGGGCAACAGTGGAATACTGTTCCGTTATGGTCATCGTTGCCCGGCAAAGAATTTGATTCCAAGGCATCGGAGAGAGACGGACAACGTGTTCGTCATCCAAGGTCATGGATTCGGTACGTACCGGGCGAAGAATCAACAGCGGCATTAGTGTTTCTCCATTTGAAACTATACAAGGTTTAAGCTGGCGTCCCCTACAGCGGTGTAATTTATTGAGAAAGGGGAAAATAGGAAAATAGGAAAATAGGCTTTTTTTACATGGAATTGAGACCATTATTTAGTTAGTGTCCATTACGCTATTGATGCAGTATCAAAGGGGGACCATGAAAGATGGGCATGGGAGAGAGGGATTAGCTTCTTATTTGCCTTCTTATTTGTTAAAATGCGGTTCAATCTAAAGAAATTACGTAATCAATGCTATTGGAATAATTTTGAGGATTCAATAACTTATGGATTGTAAAATTGGAGAAAATAAGGAAGAAATAACTGAATTAGTTTTACAGCGTCAACAAGCCCAACGCGCGCGCGCGTTTGATGTGATGCCCTATTTAATTTAGTTTTTATTTTTAGTTTTTAGTTTTTAATTTTTATATAATTATGTGTGTGGGTAGCTCTACCTCGCCATAATCGTGAAATTCATTGCGCAAGACTGTCCATCTTCTCCTTATCTTCAGTTCTCGTTCCAATCCAAAAACTATCATCCTCCTTGCCTTCTCTCAAAACCGTTAGGCATGAATGAGGTCAACCTCTCGGCATCTTAAAACCTGACCTTGCTACATTGCACTTTCTACATTTGATTCCAAAACTGCCATAACATGCACCACAACCATGTCTTAATCAAACATCATCTAAGCTAATATTTTTCTGTTAAAGACTCAACTTGCTTTGCCCTACAACCTCATAAAAATATGCGTGCCACTGAAAACGGAGGCCTCAGCCTGGGGAGGAATATATGGCATGGAGGCCTCCATCAGTAATGTTATTCTGACTTATATGACACTGACGGATCAAATAGGTGGTAGATGGTTTGGCATGGCCAAAATTTGTTTGCTTTAGGGGGAGGTGGGTACTGGTTAATTTCTTGGGGACATAAATGCGAGAGAGGTGCATGGGGGTGGCGGAAGTTCCAAGCTACTTGGATAGACGTCTGCCCAGCGACTTGCCAGGCATCCTTGTTGCCTGGACATTCTCACAGATATGTGGTTACACGGAAAGGAAAGATTATTTATTCGTTTATCTTCTTAGGTGGGCGAGGTGTGGATTATGGTGAACAAACACAAAGGAATATCATCCCAAGTTAAATTGGGAAATTTCATAGCATAAAATTTTTTTATATAACTTCTGCTAATTTGGTAGCCCTGCCAAGCTACCACTCGTCTTGCCTCCCTGCCACCATCTTGTGCGTCGATCTCCCTTTGTCTTGCTGTGCCACCCAGGCTGTACTTGTTTGTAGAAAGGTGGCTAGGTTTTCTCCTTTTGTAACCATCCGTTTGTATTCTAGGATTATTTCTTTTGTGAGCTTTGTGTATGGGCTAGCTCTATTTGTTTATGGGGTTGGGTTATTATGGTTTAATATATAAATATGGGATGTGGGCTTGGAGTAAAATATGGATAAATGATTTAACTGTCAAATGGGCTGATTATCTTTTGTGAGCTTAAGGCTTAGCATAAAGATAGGGTTATTGATTAGTTTGGGATGGGCTTGTATGAGTTACTATCTTAAAAAGGGATTGTAGACTTAGACACATAAATAGACTTTAATAAATGAATTTTTATAATTTTCCTTTTTCTTTGAATTATGAAGAGTACCCCCAATTCACATGGGATTAATATCTCATCGTGGTTTGACCGCCCAAACTCATTTCTTCAAAAGTGCCCATCCACACTTATTCTAAATATAGGATCATTCTCAATGAATATACTTTTCATATTTCGTTTTGTAGAATTAAGAGAATACAATATACAGTAGACCATTGTGCCAACACTATATTGGTTTTATAATTTTCACTTGTAGGCCTTAATAATGGATACTTATAAAAGAAGAATTTTGGGTTATTGTTTTAAATGTAATTGTGTGGGCTTTAGATATTCATAAATATTTTGAGCTTACTGATTTAATTGATTAAGTTGAATTTAGAATTATGGTGGTTATTTAAAAATGATTGGGCTTGATTTATAAAGTGAGTTTAATTTTTAAACTTTTAAAGAATTTTAATAAAATTTTTAATTTGGGTTTGGAGTTAATACGGTTTAAAGAGAGTTTGGATTTACTAATTTAAAGAGATTCTTAGGTTTTAGAAAAAAAAATTAATAATAAATATTAAGCTTGTGCTTTTTTATGTTGTTTGATTTTATAAGTATTATTAAGAATTTATTTTTATTTTTTTCAAATGTGGATATTATTGTGGAGTTAGATTTGAAGCACTTCAGATAAGTGATTTTTCATAATTTCGGTTAGTTCATTTCAACAATGATGTTATTGTATTATCAGATTGTTTAGAAGAAAAGAGGATTAGACCAGGTCACATACCCGATATCAACCAATTTATACAATTTTATTTACCTTCATTAAGTGGCATTATTGACCCTATGGAGGTTTTAAATTGGATTCGTTAAATTGAAAAAAATTTCACGCCATTGAAATATATAGAAGAGGACAAAGTTACTTTTGTTGCTCGTCAACTTCAAAATACTGTAAATTACTGGAGGGAGTCTCAAGAGTCTATCTACAAAGGAAGACGGGAAATTTATAGTTAGAAGCAATTTGAGAAGGGCTTTTTCGGGCACTACTTCCCCAAAAGTATCCATACACAGAATTTGGGTCTTTAACAATGAATTAAGATTGTGGTCAAGTACGATATAGAATTTACCCGACTTGGTAAAGTGGTAGAGGCTATATTATCGAATGAGAGATGAGAGGTCTCGAGCTTGTCAATTTTCTGGACTGGATTTAAGAATTAAAAAGGTGGTGAGTTCCTTGAAACTTAAGACTCATGCTTAGATACTCTCTAAAGCGTTGATTGTAGAGAGAGGAGTTATGCAAATCCTGAAAAATCAAAATCTTAGAAAGAAGTTCAAGATGCAAGATAGTAAAGAGGCCATGAGATTTCTATAAGATGGTGTCAAATATTCAAACTGGTATAGTAATAGTAGGTGTAGAAGGTCGATCCAGAAGCAATATATCGACAAAAAACTAAGATTGCAGATTATTTCAATTATAGCCAAACAGGACATAAGATTGCAGATTGTCCCCTCTTTGCATCATCAACCAAAAAGTTGAATAACTTCAAGAAAACACCAATGTTGCTGAAAATCATCGCTCGGGGGCAAAATAAAGATGCTAGACGACCAAGAACTTGATGATGAGCACTTGGGATATTAGAGATTTGCAATTAATTGAATTTTTTAGTCAAAGGTGAATTTAAATGACTAGACTTTTTTTAAGAGGAGATAATACAGTAAATGAATCTTTTTTTGAATGTGGGAGGTTTTTGTTTCAGTTAAGGAGGTGGGAAGTGAAGTGGTTGCTTAAGGAAAGTCGTATATTGTTAGTTTTCTTTCAATAAAGGAAATTATTGTATTTGTGTGTGAGTGGAAAGTGGCTTGAACATGGGTTTATGGGATTAATTCTGGATTGACTACCGGTTTATAGAGTCTCTATAAATACTCTTTTTCTTGTTGCCTTATGTTAAGTTAATCCAAGTAGTTTTCTCTAGGACATTTTCTCAACATATTGTATGAGATTCGATATTTTTGGAGTCGTTGACCTTTAGGTTTGACTCAAGTCTTAGTGTCGAGTCACATAGTATATAACCTTGTGGATGTGTTGTTATTTTTGGTTTTATTATGTTTTTCGAGGTAGTTGACTATATGACATATTATGTGTGTCATGTCTAGATATGAATGGTAATATTGTGTGGAAGTGATGGACTTAGGCATGGAGAAAATCGATTCGAACTTATTTGTTGATACTGGACCCAAACGAGACCCGTTTTGAGTGGCTAGTTCATCATAGACCCGATGTGACCTTTTTGGGTCTGTCGCTATTCTTTAAGCCCCAAAAATATTATTTGAGCCCAATGAACACTTAACTTGTGAGACCCCGATCCTTAGTCCTAGAAGTCTAGAAGCCAGTGCAGGTAAAATGACTATTTTGCCCCTAAATTAATAGATGTGTGGTAGCCATAAATGGTATTGAAGATTCTTTCCTCTTTTGGTTGATTTAATTTCCTTCCTATTCTATTTCCTTCTTGGCTCATTTCTATCATTAAATGGTATATCTCATAAAATTAAGAGATAATTTCAGAAATTAAATCCTAAAGATTATCTCTATATAACTAGTCTTAAAAGTAAAGAAAATTAATCCCATTAATCCCTATAAACATAGCAGCCGGTCACAAATTTCTACACACCAAAAATATACAAAATCATTACGCAGTAAACCCTTCTTCCTTACCCTTGTTGTCGAAATTCACCTAACACATACCATAGCCGAATTCTTTCATCATTCATCAGATTTCTATAAATAATAGCTTATTGGAAACCTCTTTCCATCCTCTATCTTGAAATCTTGGTTTCATCATCAGAAGGTTAGTTCTTCCCTATATTTTTTCTTATTACAATTCCCTAGGTATTGGTGCCAAAATTCTTAGATTGATCCTTCGGTTGGTTTGTGTTGTTGTTCCTTTTGTTTGTATGATTGTTTGGCACCTATTCATATTGTAATATCATGAATTCATCGTTTGAATCTTCTTTATGTGAGAAATCGGCATACCCTATTCCTTTGTCCTATTGTTGCTGATTTTTACCAATTGACTAGTTCTTTGGTTTCTGATCTTGTTCCTTTTAATCATATGTGTATTTGACACCTAATCCTTCTATATTATCATAAAATCGCAACCCTTAAACCTTGTATGTATGAAATCGCTATTTTCCCTATTGCCCTAACTTAGTGCCGAAATTTGCATGATGAATTGGGTTAGAAAATCAGGTTGATTCTTATTGTGTTCTTGGCTATCGCATCACATATCCAAGGGAGAGGTTCCTGCGGCGTCTGATCACTAGTTTCTAATAGGTTTGGTGAGTGAAATTAGTAAGAAACTATGATGTCTATTTGGTTTTTGAATTGTGTATGCTTAATATGGTTTTATCTTTTCCTTATGGTTATATAGGTGGTTCAGATCCTTTTAATAAAGGCAAAGGATAAACTACTTATTCAGAGACACAAAAGGCAATGCATGTGCCTAATTCTAATAGGTTGTGATTGTATAATTAATGTTTTCGATGCATGTCCTTGTTGTTGATTGTATATGCATGCTTGGTATAGTGTAAGCATGAGTTGCAGATTGAGCTATGAGTCCTTAGGCAATTTCGAACTACTTGCGATATACCTTTTATTACATTCTTGTCATAGGGCATGTGATGCAATTGAGGTCTATAAAATACACATTGCCTATGTAAGGACCCAAACCCGGAAAGCGGGCCCTTACCGCCGTGAAACCCGGAGAAGCCCAATACGTGGACCAATCCGAACTCCACAAGGCTATTTTGACTTTTCAAACGTAAATCCCCAAAAATAAAATTTAAAATGATAAGCTCTAAATATATGGCACAATAATTAACGGAGTAACATTGAAAACAGCGGAAGTCTTTTATAACAACATAATACAAACCAGTGAAACCATAACACACAAGCCCCAAGTATCTGAAAACGAAACCAAAAATCCAAACAATAAATATTCAACAATGTGCCAATAAAACCATACATGTGCAGATGCAATAGTCCCAGCAAGTAGTCCCGACACGTACACTGAACACAGCTACTGAGCACGATCTAGTCCTGGAAGGGAAAACAAACACGAAGGGGGTGAGATTTTCGAGAATCTCAGTAGGGGACAACAAAGCAGACTTTTCAAAGAAGAGAGACAACAAGGAACTTATCAAAGGAGAGGTACAATACAACAACTTATCAGATGAAAGGAAACAACAAGGAACTTATTAGAACATTACTGAACTTATAATTTCTCAACACTTAAACTTTATTGTTTACTTTACAAAATATTACTTACTGGACCCAACATGTACTTTATGTTTACTTTACAAAATGTTTACTTACTGGCCTCGAAAATGTACTTTTGCTTTCAACAAAGAACTCAACAGGGTCAATAGTAAAAACATGGGCGGACTGGAAAATCACTTCCCGAGTAACCCCCGCTAAAGGGAAACCGGAAGCCCACTGGTAGGTTTTATACATATACTTTTAAAACAATTACATACATAGCCCCTTCTACCAGTGTTGTCCGAGACTAGAGTGATTAATAAAACTTTATACGGAAAAGATCAACTAGTCCCTTTCAGATCATCCTGCGAAGCAGGGAACATACAGTAACCATACTCCAACCATACGCCTCCCAACAGATGAGTGTCTCTCCGCTTACTCTCAGAGACCGAGCACTCACCACGTTTGGCCAAACGGAACATAAGTACGAGTAACATAAAAACTTACATACTTTACAAATACCATACTTTACAAACTGGTTTAACTTTCAATAACACTGAAATATCATACTTTACAATTCATACTGAATAATACGATATATTATCATATATCGTTACAGAAACCTTTGATTACAACTTTTTTATTACTTTACGGGCAATGATACGGAATCAGCCCAATTTACTCAACAAATCAATCAAATGGACTTTGATTGATCACATGAATTTTGGAGATACATTATGATACGTTACAGGTACATACAGAAAAGTCAAGGTAATTTGGACGATGGATCCATCGGATGGGCTCCGATGGATTACACAACAACTCAATGACCAAAGTACGGATTTAAAATCAAGGAATACTTAATATGAGACAAATACGGTAAAGACTCTACATTATAATACTTTACAGCTACCTACGGAAGAGAGTAATGAAATTTGAACAATGGACCAATCGGATGGGCTCCGATGGACTATACAACGAATCAATCAAAACCGAGGTAAAACAGATTTTACAACAAGGAAATACTAATGATGAACCACATACGGTAAGGACCCTACCTTACGGGCTGAAGAAGAGGGAACGATACTCTTGCCTTTGTCCTCAACACTCGCCCTTCCTAAGAACACAACATTACGGTTAGACTCAACATACGAATATTAACCTTCAAATACCTATAACTCAATAATGACATATTAAATGGAAAAATGGATCGCTCCATTGCGATCAGAACGTCGAAATTACCTAACGGGGAGGGTTTCACTTTTGGTCAACGGTCAAAGTCAACTTTAACAGTCAAAGTCAACTTTAACGGTCAACGGGGTCAACGTTAGTCAACTGGTCAACGGTGAACAGTGTCGGGTCGACGGGTCACCGGGTCGGGCCGACGGGTCACGGGTCGGGTCAACGTGAACAGTGTCGCCGGTCAACGGTGGCCGGAAAAATCCAACTTCATCCAAAACCGAAAATTTTTACATCAACATGAAGCTACAACCATCAGGATTATGAATCAGAAAACCAAACTTTAAATCTCACCTCAGATTGGCCGGAATTGATGATTTTCCGGTGAGAATTTCGAAATTTCCAGGCTCCGATCCGGCCGTGTCCGTGGTCCGATGAAGGTGAAACCAGCGGCAAATTGATCGTGATGATGAGAGCAACACAATGGTGCAAACAATTCGACGATCAGACGGTTGGATTTCGATACCGAAGGTGAAGAAATTGTGTTGAAAAAAAGAGGAGAAAATTGGGTAAATGGCAGCAGGGGAAGGGAATTGTCGGCAGGCTTCTTTTTTTTATACTGTGGGTGACGTGGCAAAAATTTGCCACGTCACCAGAGGTCTCACAGCCTACCCTATGTAAGTAGTATTTTTATACAAAATGTCTTCAAACAATAAGGAGATAATTACTAATGACAAACATAATATAGTTTGACAAAAGATTAAACAGATATTCGATATAACAACTATTTATTACAACATTGATAACACATAAAATTATAAACTACTTGTATAATAACATTGTGCTCCCCCCATCGTATATCCTTAACAACAATGATAATAATCATCCTTAATTTCATTAGAATACTATAACTTAATGGATACCAATTAATATTCTTAACTATAATATCTTCAACCGAGTTACGCATATCAACCGTGGCCATTTGTAATAATTCTACAATATATTCTCGTTCGTCAAAATGCACCATCCCTCAAACTAATGATCTTCATACTAGAACATTAATTTTTCTTTGTTTGGCTCTAATTGACAAATCCTAATCGTTGTCCGCTTATTACATTCTTTGCACTATTTATTCCTATAATGCAAGTCCGAACTTACTGAGTTAATCCATTGGTAACTGACATCTATTCACAGGATGAATAGATTATTTCACACATGATGCATTCAACATGACCCATATCGCATATTATATGTACATGAAAAAAAAATCAACAAAACTCTAACCATGCATTTGATACGTCCCCCACAACATTACATTTCATTTCATTAAAGTATTGTGACATATATTCACATACACATGAAGGTTGAGCATGCAATCTGTTGCGAATTGGGGTAACACAAATATAGCTTACGGTTCATCTAATGTACAAAATCAATGGTTCCAACAAATGAAATATTTTTCACGTTAATCATCTACGAACCCTATATGCCAAAATCAACCTATAAGATGAAGAAAAAACAACAAATATTCTAACTTATTCAACCTACCAACAACATTAATGAACTTGCCTCTTTCAAAATCGTAAACTACAAGGTAATGAACTTGTCTCTTTCAAACTCCCTCCGATGTTTTATGGTTCTACACACCGAACTTTGCTTCCTTCAATTCACCTACCCTAGTTTGTACATATCGCAGAAGAGAGCCATCGGACATTGATAACTTGTTAATGCTCAGAAAATTAAAACGATTACAAGTCATGAAAATAATGAGAAAATAAACCTAAATCAGGTAATGAACTATTATCCTACAACTCAACACTGGTACTTCCTTCAACCCACTAACCATGGTTTTTCCAAATCGAAAAGTAACAACTCAAATTTACGAAACTGTGAAAGACATAGACAATGCATTCATACTTCAACACACCAGCCCTGTTTCACTTGAATTGACAATGACACTATACTGTGATTTGGAAAAATATCAAACCTCAAGGTAGGGAGGTTTTCAAAATTTAAGTGAAGAGCTGGATTCTGTGATTCTAGTAGGACTATGAAAACGTTTTAAATATCAATAGGGTTGCCAAGATTTAAAACCATTGTCAGAGAGAAAAAAGTAAATTTTATGATTTGGGTGGGAAATGTGCAATTATGAAAAGGGCAAATGAAAAATGGAATAGGTGTGTACAATAACATATTCTGATCGTGCTGATTAGAAATAATGTTTAATTTTCTATTAAAAGATTATGTGGTGTGCGCGAAGTACCATGAAGTTACTCGAATAGCCACAACAACAACAGAAAGAGTTAAAAAGACTACTCATGTTTTAGGAAAATAAATAAGGAAAAAGTTTGCATTTTTAGAAAAAATAGGGTGGTGGGAGGGTAAGCTTAGGCTTTTTTATTCATATAGGTTTTTAATTTAAATAAAAAACTGGGTTAAGTTTTAATCAAATCTAATTATTTTAAGAATTAGGCTGATATTTTAATTTAAAATAAACCTAGGCTCAACTAATTTAATTATAACAGCCCACTAGTAATAGATATAAGCCTATAACAATATAAGTAATAAACTAGTCTAATTATTCTAATTGTACTCTTCTAATTAACTTAGTCTTACTAAATAAACACTTAACTACTCAACCCAATACTAATTAATCAACCTATTCAGCTAATTTATGATTTCAACACAGTCACGTTAACCAGAACATGTGTATCTTGACCAGCAATATGGGTTTCACAAAAGAGTAATGAGTTGGTTGTAGCACATAAGGAGCTACCGTGGACAAAGAAGTCGGGAATGAATTGGACTAATTCCAGGGACAGAAATATGCATTATTTTCTTATGGCTGCACTGGCTGGAGGACGAAGTAACACTTTAGTGAGCTACAGGATTCATCTAGTTTGCAACCCATGTACATATCAAATCAAATGAAGAAGATAGGAGAACTATTCGTGGCCACTTGCCAAATCTTGTTTAGTAGGTCTCTTATGGGTCTCTTTATGCTTTTCTCTTGCAGACAGCTCGTAAAATTTTTTATTTCTCTCTGTTTCGAGTCTTTCGACCTACAATTGCGAAGCCAACTCATGATGTTTAACCTGGCTGGTTTCCTTCACAAAATTAAGATAGGTTTTGACGTTGAAGATTTACAATCTTTTATTTATTTTTATTCTTTATTTGAAAAACTAAATTTTTCACTTACGTTCAGTAAAGACCTCCTCTTTACCACTAATCAAAGCCCCAAACACTTTTAAAAGGGAAGAAAAAACGAAGACGACGCAAGGACCCGCGAGTTTTATACTTGCCTCCAACCAACCAAATGGCCACATCAAAAGAGATCTAAGTTCAAAGTAGACGGCGATGGAGTGCCCAAACAAACTAATTCTCGCTCCCATGGTTCGCGTTGTAAGTCCAATTAATATAGTAAAGAGAAACCGATTTATTCATTCTGGGATTGTGATATTGAATTCTGTTTGTGTGCATTTCTGTGCAGGGTACTTTGCCTTTGAGGTTATTAGCCGCCGAATACGGAGCGGATATTACATACGGGGAGGAGATTATTGACCACAAACTGGTTAAATGCGAACGGAAAGTTAACGGTGCGATGGCGGCTTCCTTCAGTTTTGTGATTGTTTTCAAATTCTACTTGCTTGCATACTACTGTTGAGCTACTTCTGAGCTATTTTTTGTGAAAGCAATTGGAATGGATGAACTATAGTGTGGAATGGGATACGGTGGAATGCAGAAAGTTTAAGCATCCTGTATAACGGCTTTGTGTGACCTGGCGAATAAATGAATTACTGTAGGCCTATGAATTATTTGCCTCCGCTATGTACTTTGATGGTATTTTGTCGAATCTGGCGAATCAATGCATTACTGGGTTCCCTAACTTCTGGACTATTTAATTTGGATTCCAACTAGAAACCAGGCATAGGGCCTCAAAATATGATCTAAACCCATTATATTCCTTAACTAAGATCAATTAAAGCAAAGCAGAGAAGCTTGATTTACCTGAGCATTGGAGATTTTCATGTCATTTCTAGGTTATGGCTCTGCCTTTATGGGCTTGGAAGATAGTCCATGGGCAATATGGTGATTGCATGCAACTTGCAACTTGCAAAATTAAGTGGTTCATCTCATCTTGATCTCTGCCCTTTCTGTTGTAAACTTAAGGCTTTTGTTCTTACCCCAATAATGATCCATGGACATTATGAAGCATAAATGGTATAATTAGAACTTTGTCAGAATATCAGAAATGTTCTTCCTGGAAGTTATCTTTCGACTGGATGCATTTTGTGTTTTTTCTTTTGACTTATTGGTCTAGATTATTGTATGTATCAGAAAAAAGAAAAAAAAAATAGCAGCTTTACTATGATATGCTCCTACAAAGAAAATTATTTTATGAATATTTTATTCTTTTTTTGTTATATACTTATTTATTCTTTTTTTATTGTATCTTAAGTTGATTTGAAATATCTCAACCGACATTTTCTATTGCTTTTTTATGCATGTATATAACGTTGTGCAGATTACCTTGGGTGTACTGATTTTGTGGAGAAGGGAACAAACAATGTTGTTTTCAGAACCTGCAGTCTAGAAAGTGATCGTGTTGTATTCCAAATTGGAACTTCGGATGCTGCAAGGGCTTTAGCCGCTGCTCAAATAGTGTTAGTGTTATGGCATTTATTCTCTACTTTTTATAATGTGCAAACTGTCAAGGAGAATTCGTTAAGTTTTGTGTTCTGTAATGGTCAAATCTTATTATATTGAAAGTTCTGCATATTTAGGCTTGACTCAAGTATAATAATTTGGTTGTTTATGTGTTTTCTGTCTTCACATAAGCCCCATTTCCATAGATAAACAAGAAGCTGTATTGTGTTTTGGTGTAGAGTTAATTAAGAATTTTTCCACCAAAGATAAGTTACATAGCCTGCTTTTGATGCAAAAAAAAAATCTGTTAAAGGTTTCTTTTTCCTCCATTATTCTACTGAACTTATGACTGATTGCTTTCTCTATTGCTTGGTTGAGTGAGAAGGATAAGTTTGATCTCAAGCACTAAATGGATAAAGGTAATTGTGAAACCATGCAACTAGAAATGCCATACAGTTACGTTCTTAGCCAAATAACCTGTGTGTAAGTCCCAAATAGCATCACCTTATTTAGGCCTCGGATGAATGAACTTTGTCATAGTTTGCAATTAATGTTCACTTGAGAAATTTCTACGTTTTACTTGTAATATTTCTTTACTTAGGTGTAAAGATGTAGCTGCAGTTGATATCAATATGGGTTGCCCTAAGTCATTTTCTGTAAGTGGGGGCATGGGAGCTGCATTATTAAGTAAGCCAGACCTCATTCATGATGTGCGTGAAACATATACTTCATCAATTTTTCTGGCTTGGCTGTTTGCTGTTTTAAACTTGTTTTGTCATTCAATTTGTCTTTTTCGGGGCTAGATTTTGACCACATTGAAGAGGAATTTGGAGATTCCAGTAACATGTAAGATTAGACTGCTGAAATCATCTCAAGATACAGTGGAGCTGGCAAGGAGAATTGAAAAAACAGGTGTTTCTGCCATTGCTGTCCATGGAAGGTGATTCCTACTTTGTGCTAATTTTCTGTTTAGAGCATTTCCTTGAGGACTTTCCTGAGTCCTTAGTTGAAATGTTTTGCTTTCATTGACTCTGGTCCTTTAATATTCATCGTTGCAATGTCATCATTCTTCTGCTGGGGGGTTTTGCCACGCCCTGCAGTAGCTAATGTCTTTCAAATTGGAATGAGCCTTTCTTTTGAAACAAGCCAGTAATGGAGTTTTATATAGGCTTGGCATGTTTTTGAAATTGGTGTAAGTTCTTTAAGCCAAATGAAAGAAATTGATAAACTCTTAGTCATTTCATGAATATTCTTTGCTTTTTGAAAGAACAGCCTGGTGTTATCCACATTTTATGAGAATTTGATTTATTATCAGTAGGGTGTTTGACTGCAACGAGTTAAGTTGCCCTCGATGTTTTTTTTTTTGAGAAATCGATGAATTCTATTGATATAATTAGTAATCATAACCGTTCACTGAGGTATACAAACTACCTAGGGCAATGAAACTTTAAATTGCCTAATTGACATACTAGGTAATTTAACTTTTCACAATCCCCTTCATTCCAGCACTTGCCACCAGTCCTCTATCGGCAGTAGAGTTGATTCTCTGCCGAACTGCATCTTGAAATGCACCTTTGCCCAACTTATGCCTTGCAGTAGCCCCTCCAATGCTACATCTTTAGGACTTTTTCTCTCACCCTTGAAGATGCATTCGTTCCTCGCACGCCAGATCTTCCATAGCACTGCCACCATAATTGCATCCCAGATCTTCCTCTTCCTCACCCTCTTCTGCCAAAAAATGCTCTCCCACTGTCTCAATAGGTCCACCAAAGTATCTGGATATACCCACTGAACACCCCATCTTCTTAGCACCTCCGCCCAGCAAGACCATGCTGCCTTACACTTCAGCAAGTTGCCCTCGATGTTAAAGTTGACATTTTAGAATTTAAGGTGTCAGTAGCAAATGTTGATCAGATAACAAGAAGTGAAGAGTTTATGAACTGCAAGGAGTGATGCGTATCATACAGCAGTAATTTCTTTTTTGAATAATGTGTTGTTTATGATAGGTTTATTAGTTGTTGATTGGGATTTTAATCTGGTTCACTTGGGCATTTAATCTTTCATTGCATATACCATGGCTTGTTCCGGGGTAGCTGAGCAATATTACATGCCTTGACTCAGGGGTATCTGAGTTGTTTGTTCTGTAAGCATAGCCTATCAATGTTGAGCATTAATTGAAGAAAATTATGTTAAAGTGGCGGTTCTAACTATCAGAAATAAAAATGAGCAGGATGATGTTTGCTCACAAATTTGGAAGCCTTTGTGATCCAAATTGTGTGACAGATGTGCACATTTGTAGAACTAGACTATTTAAAATAATGATTCTCATGTTCTACTTCAACTGAACGAGAACAGAAAAAAGTTCCTGGCTGGTAATCTTTATACAGCTACTGTGTTATATGGGTGTATGAGTAATAAAACTGTCTAAGATAGTGATTATCTAATGGATTTTAAAGTGAAAGAATGGTGGTAATTGTGCCTGATTCACAAGACTTATTCAGTCTCCTGAAACTCTGACAACTGGCTGTAACTCTTTATGCTGAGTAAATTGCAGAAGGATTGCAGATAGGCCAAGGGATCCTGCAAAATGGAGTGAGATTGCCGATGTTGTGTCTGCTTTGTCTATTCCAGTAATTGCAAATGGTGATGTCTTTGAGTATGATGATTTTGGACGTGTTAAAGTTGTAACAGGTAGATAGGTTGCTCCTTCCAATTAGTTTTTGTATTCTTCTTTATCCTTTGGGCCTCTAACAAATATTGGCTCATCAATGATTATGATTGCTAATGATTTACACTGAGTTGTCATTCATGTATCAGAGATGGCTCATTATATAATGCGAGTAATGATTTTTTGGACTGTTTTTTTATGATAGTGGACTGTGCTGTGCATCCTCGTGCTACTAGTTCTCACTGTACACCTTTTTTAAATACCATCTGTCTGTTCTCATATAGTTCGTAACTATATTAGATTGTATACTTAAACATAGTATTTTCAAAGTTCAGTCTTTTGTCATGGAAAAGTTGACTGAGATTGGGAAGAGTTTGATGCAAGATTATATCAAGTATCCTGTCACATTAAATTTCATAGGATGATTGGAGCATGGGGAGTGATCTTACCACTTGAATCATTTTTTCTTCTCTAATATAGTAGCATGTAAATCATGAAAGGGGTTTGAATCAGTAAACTTGGTTCTTCAAGCATATGGATGTAAGAATGAGGCCCTGTGTATATTGCCCTCTTTCCCTTTATATCAACTGAACAATGGATGAAGTCATTGAACATTTGTTCCATTCAAAATTGTCTATATTATTTTCTTTCTCTTCCTATCTAGAATAGAAATAAGATTCCTTATTCGAAAATCTGTTGATTCCCTTTCCTTTGCTCCTGCTTTATTTCCTTTGCTCCTGTCTGGGAACAAGACAGATACACTGCTGTCTGGAAACTGTCTCTTCGGAATTTTCAGGGATGCAACTGCTGACTTCATGGTTGGTTAGATAGATAATCTTGTCCTCGGACATGAGGTCTTGAGTGATGCAGGTAGCCTCAGTGGTGGCATAAGTGGCAAAATAGAATTAGAGTAAAGCTGGTTATTGTATCGAGGATGATCAGAGTTTTGGTTTTGTCTGGATTTTGGTATAAATAAACTAGTGGAGGCCTTATACTTTTGTTAGAAGCTTAGATGATGTTGAGAGCACCATAAAATGTGTAATCTTTTCATGTTTTACATGAGTAAAAAGCTTTGAATTCTATTTTTTTGCTCATTTGGCAATTTATTGACTGCCCATCCCAACCTGTAAGCGTTTATTTTTCTCAGCAAAATCAATGTCGGATGCTTGCTGATATCTTCATGTGTTTATGCCCTCCTGGGCCATATCTTTTGTTTTGACTTTTATTATTCTTTATCATTACTATGTTATACTCCTTTTAAGGTGCCTCGTCAGTAATGGTTGCAAGAGGAGCACTTTGGAATGCTTCTATTTTCTCTCCAGCTGGAAAGTTGCCCTGGGAAGATGTGAAAATAGAGTATGTTAGAAAGGTAGGTTTCTTCTAATGATTAAATCTCAGATTGAAATTCACATGCTCTGGTTATATTACCTCCTTTTGGTGAAGCGAATACACTTATTTATCTGAACCCTTCTTAGGCTTTAGGCCGCTAGGAGTACCACTTAACTAGAAGTCCCTTTGTGGAAGAATATAATTCTTGGTGTGGTGAATACCTTCCATTGATGAGTTTGTACAAGACCTGCAATTAGCTGAGCTTACAAATTTGTTCTGTTTTGATTTCAGAGCATATTATGGGATAACGACATTAAGAGTACAAAGCATACACTGAGGGAGATTATTAATCATTTTTCTTCCCTTGAACTCTCTGAAGGGAAGAGTGTGATGAAGTCAGAAACATTGGCAGATGTAGCGTAAGTTTAATTTGTACTGTGATTGACAGGGTATTACTGCTGATGACATATTTCAGGACTAGCGAATACTGAAACTTGAGAACTCTACGAGTTTTTTTTTTTTTTTTTCTGGTTCCTTGTTTCTTCCTCAACGAGTGGTCAAGTGAATTTTGTACGAGCATTAGCCCATAGTGTCTGAAACTGTTGGATATTGTTGCTACTGCATGCCTAACATCAACCTCTGATCTTGTATCAAGTTCACTGTTGTTTAACGTTTATGTTTGCTACTTTTTTCCGGCCTTAAGCAAAACAGTAGCCCTTTAGTTTATTGATTTTTTTTCCAATGCTTACTCTATCTAGTTGATCTTTCAGGCGGCTTTATGGAGAGGAGAAATACTATGAGTTTGTGAATTCAAATCGGCTCCTGGTCAATGTAAGCACAAGACAAATGTTGTAGCTTTTACTGAAAAATTTGTTTTTGATCAAATCTCAACTGAGCTCTTCTGTACGAAAAAATCACAGCCTAGTGGTTTTAGATTGTCGTCCGACCTTGTGTAGTTACAAAGATTACGTTGAGAGTTTGATGTATTTAGATCGTTAAACTATTGGAAAACATTATTCAAAGATCGCATTGAGGATAAGCCAAGCGCTGCTTGATTCATCTCCTTGAACCTTACTAAGGTAGGTGTAAATGGGTAAAGCGGTTCTTGATTATTCATGAGAAGGGGTGAGATCTCAAGGATTACAGTAGGAGACTAAACGTCATAAGTAATATTGGTTAGATCTCATTGAGAGTGGTTCCATGTTTTGAGCTGGAAATGGTAACATATCAATTCATGGTCCTGGATTGGATATCGTGGAAGTGAGTGGATTAGTTTGATTGTCTGACTAGTTTAGGCCGTTGTCTAACTAATTTGGATGATGAAAAGAAATTAATCTAGTTGTGAAGTAGAATAATCTTTATTACTCAAAAAATAATTAGTTTGTTTATCTATATCTTCAAAATCTAAAATTTGGTGACCGTCAAATCTTTGTAAGATAGAAAGAGATGTACTATTAAGTAAAAAGTTTGCTATAAACCTATAACGTGGTTTATAACGTTAGTTTCTATGGAAAAAACAAGAGCTCACCACTATTTAGTGGAGGAGACAAAAGCAAGAAGCATCACACACCCAAAACCATGCACCATGTCTAGCTGATTGTGCAACCTAACATTGTAGTGGATAGACAGAGTCTGGACTGGTTGGACGCTTCCCCATATACGATAATCGTAGTGGAATGACAGAAGTGGGCGGATTGGTACAAGAACAGAATAACAGATGGGTCATATATATAACAAAAGGGCCTCCTCAGCTTAAACTCTGATCTACACAAGGAGCTTTTCGGTTGTGCAGATTATTGTGGTCATGTTATATATACGTATGTATGTTGGGAGAGAGCGAAAAAATTAAATATAATTTACTGAAATTAGATAAAAAAATATTAACATATAGTTTTGAATGACAAATGGGGAAAACAAAATACTATCAACCCGGGTCCACTCAATCATTCCATTCTTTTATCCTTTTATCCTTTTACCCTTTTACTATTTTACATTCTCCATATTTATCTGTATTACCAAAATTAAAAGAACAACAAATTTACAATCAAAATCTGGCGTTCTCAAACCCGTGCAAATCGCTAACTCTGTTCATCTGCTTCCTCATGATCGCCACTTTAGCCAGTCTCTCAGCGGCTCGCCAAGCCGATGTCGGCGTCAGCAGCTCTGGCTTCTCGTCCCCTTGTTCCCCACTCCCCCTCTGGCTATACTTTTGGCTCTGACTCTCCCGCGCCACCATATTCTGCCTGCGCCGATGCACCTCGGCCAACTCCGCTTCCAACAGCCGCAGACACTCTCCACCCGAGCCATCATCATTACACTGCATCAACATCCCTCGAGCCGAGGACACCAACTGATAAGCTCCCCATAAATCGTCATGCTCCATTAATCTCCTGCTTTCCGCCAAAGCCCGTGTGCTGACGTGGACGTTCCTCAACCGTCTGATGTTCGGCAAAGAAGATCGCCCGACTTGAGCCCGTGGTAACAGCAAAGCCTGCTCATTGGACAGAATCAGTGCTTGTGATGCTGAGTTTTTAAACGACGACCGAACGGATAACACGTGGCGGGATCCAACAGCAGAAGCAGGTATCTTCAACTCGACTAGAAATTCTCTCTCTTCCCCGCCATGGAGATCTCCAACCCGGACCGACCCCGGTCCAAACACACCGGGCTGACTACGCGCTGAATAAACAACGGATATCTCTGCTGGAGCCGAACCAGGAATTAAACCCAGTTGCAGTTTAACGTCTTGAACCACCACGTTTAGGATTCCACTCAGGCACTTGGCAAACATTTCTTCGGCCTGCGCGTGATTGTACACCCTTATTTTCCCTAATCCGATCGAGTGAACCGGAATATCCAGATGGTTGTTGCGCGTGACTGACACAACCGGCGGTGATCGCGTTTGATCAAAATGGGACTGGTCTTCCTGGCTATTGGACAGGACTAGTATGGCGGAGATTGGATTTTTCTCGCGGCGATCCTCAATCACTTTCGCCGCCTTTTTTAGCGCGTCGTTGGCACTCATCGCCCCTTTACTGTTAGTTCTCCCGATGGAGTCAACAATCCGACGCGCGGACCTCTGTCCACTGGGTGTCATCCTCCGTAACGGCAACAGCCTTTTGGAAACACCGGCGAACGCCACAATCGATAATCGATCCGTCGAATTTAACAACGATATAACCAACCGCATCGCTCGCTTCACCATCTGAGTTCTCAAGCCACACATCCTCTCGCTTACATCCACCACCGCCACAAAATCGATTGGAGCTCGGCGACGCGGCGACGCGAATAGCGGAGCTCTCACTGTCAACAACACCACATGTGTCTCATATCCCCTCCCAACTGACACCACCGCAGAGTCCGGCGACAAGCTGACCTCCATGTTAGTGGCATTTGGAAGCACCTGATTAACATGCCTCGTAGTAGACGGATTAGTGAAAAAACCCCGGAACTCCTGGTCGTCATCAGCGTCGTTTTCTTCGAGCTCGGGAATTGGGTTGAATACGTAACCAGGAGAGGAAGACAGCAACGGTTCGTCGTCATTGTATACTATCAGTTTGAGGTGCTTGTTGCAGCAGTTAATGTTGCTGTTGCTGTTGGTAGTGTTGCTGACGATGAGAGTCTCTGCCGGTTTGGGAGTGACTCTATTAACAGATAACAATGGAAGCGCTTTCCAGGTGGCGTTGCAAACGGGGCAGACTAAAAGAGGATGCTTCTTGAGTTGCGCTGCCACACAAGGAAAATGGAACAGGTGCTTGCATTCTGCTGTAAAAATTGCGGTTTCCTGTCCAGTTCTCACACTTAGGGCACAGATTCCGCATCTATTCTGCAAAGCGAGAACAAGAAAAAGAAAATGAACTAATATCCAGTGCAGAGGTGGAGTCTACTGATAGATGATTGATTATCTATTGTGAGGGGCTGGTTTTGGCATTTAGGAGTACGCTTACCTTGGACAGACGTAGTATATTTTTGAGGAGGGCGAAAGTGGAGGGTGATTTAGGGGAGGAAGGGTTGGATTGCTTGGGGTTGGTGGTTTTGCTTTGGAGTTTTGGGCTGCTTGGTACTGAAGAAGTGGGAGTTGATGGGGCGGTTGCGACGGTTCGGCACCGAAGGCCTGCGCTTGAGACCGGCGGGGACTGTAAATGGGGTGTTGATGGATTGGAGAAAAATCCAAACTTTGAGCTTATTCTCGGGCTGTGGCTGTTGCTCATGCAATGCCGCTGTTTTGGTTGTTCTGCTGATAGGTTGGCTTCTTTCTCTTTAGGGATTGAGGTGCAAAACGCCCTTTTCCACCCAGTAACCATTTTATAAAAGGCTCGATCCTTCCTTGTTTTGCTATTCTTAGAGGGTCGTATCACGGTAGGGAGGTAAGGGAGAGGAAATGTATTGAGCGTCTGTAGGAGAGAAACAATTAATAGAGTAAGAATGAGGGGGGGTGCCCAGGTAGCCCGCTTAAATTTTGTTGTGTTTTGTTTTTTGTGTTAAGTTTTTTGGTTGCTATCTCTGTTTTCTAGCGCTGCGCTTTATTTATTTTTCTATGCAAGTCTCTTAATGGATCATCTTTGATTTTGAAAAAGATATCACTTTTGCTCCTGATTCTTAAACCTCTCCCTGCCTTCTTTTGAAGCTACGAGACACCACATAATGATAAGCTTTTGCAAGGGAAAAAGGGGTTGCATCTTTGAACTAAAGTCGTTATTGGGATCTGCATAAGATAAACTGGCTTCTGTAGGTGGTCTCCTTCAGTAACAAGTTAACGGGCTGGCTATGTTTTTTTATCTTAGTTGGGTTTCTTGTGTGAAACTGTCTTGTTTTCAAGTTTCCTCCCTCTCTGCAAACAGAAAACAGATTGGCTATCTCAAAATTCTTAAAAATGTAGCTTGAGAGAGCTTAAGAGGGGAGGGGTGTCCACAGCAAGGGCAGCTTCGTCTACATGATTTTTGCAATCAGTAATGTAGAGGTGTAGGTGGGTAAACTTGTGATGAGATCCCTTGCGATTCTTCTTGTTTGACTGCATTAAATGAGTGGGGTCTTCAAGATATGGCGATGGGATGCTCAACATGGTTACCATTTAGAAATTCCATTGATTGGTATTATCAGACAGTTAATGCGGAGTAGCGCAATTCTTGTTCCACACCAATCCCTAGGCCACAAGAAAGCAAAGTAGTGGCGTGGCTAAAGTGTATGTCATATCCGTGAGAAATGAAGAGGGATTTTAATGGGTACATTCATTTAATACCACAAAACCAACTGAAAATCTGTCCACCCACGATAAGAAAATGATGCTCATCCGCACCGCAAACAGTAGTTGGCCTAATTTATGTTTCCGCACTGAGTTAGCCAGTTGGGTAGGAGTGCAACACGGTACTTGAAATGTTCAAATTTCCGCAGAAAGGAACCAAGGATTATGCTTTACTATTGATATCAAAAAATAGTTAAGAAAATAAAATTCTGTAAAAGGTAGGGATATTTATTATAATTTACCAAGTGTCCTTGTAAGAAAATTTCTTTAGTTTCCTTTTTTAAATTACAAGGTAAGTTTCGGCCTAAAATAGTTGGATTGGATCCCATCGTTAACTTTACAACTTCAGTCTTGTTGAGATTACGTTTGCTATTGATGCGTATTAAGCCAGTCAAATGTATCTTTAACAGCAATTTGAAAATAAATGGGTTTTGGATTTCATAATTTCTTGTACTTTCTTTTTTTTTTGGTTTTTTTTATTGCTGGTGTCGCCGCTGATGAACAGAATTTGGTATACCAACTCTACTCCATGGAAAATTGAAAATCATGCACTCCCTCTACCAATTCATTGATGGCTTAGGTGCGTAGGTCAAAGGAGAAAATACTCCATTATAGAAAGAAATGGATCTTCGCAAGTACACATCAGCCTTCAATTTCAAGAAAAAATAGGTAGCAAAAGTACGAACCGTCCCAACAGGATTCCATTTTGCAGGCACACCTATCTAATGCCTAGAAATTGAAACAAGTTTATTTTTGTGTTATTATTTTTATAGTTTTTATACATATATATCCATCTTTAATACACGATGCTTCTGGGACTGAATGTTTGCAAGTATTTTTGCAAAATCAGAATTATTTGTTTTGGAGAATTTCTATTAATAGTATTTTATTTTATAAATTTCAGATATTTTGAAGTTTAATGATTTGAATTTGCGTATCATTATTATATTTTATTAATTTTGGAAATATGTAAATGAAATTTGGTAACTTTTGATTTTGTTCATAACATGATGATTAATAAGGAATGCAAAAACCTGCAAATTAATTTTAGACGGAAGTCATAAATGACAAATTATTTGGTAGAGGTTGTTATCAGTGTCTCGAAGATTGGGTTCGTTGGTTCAAAAATCAAAAGGGGAAGGATGGTTGCAGAAACTATTGCCCCAATAAGGAAAAAATTATTACCAAATAGATGAACTGAAAAAAATATGTATGTGACAAACGATTATGATTAAATCAATGGGGAGGATCACTTGAATACTGTCTATGCAACTTCAAGTTTTTTTTAAAAAAAACACACAAAAGAAGAGCAACAATTCTGAGAATCAGAATTTAAAAAATTTAATCCAAACTCATATACCCCATTGATTGGGTTTGAATTTGAATTTAAATTTGGGTTAAAATCTAAAATAATATAATGTGTAGGGATTATATATTTATAAATTCGTCCAACCCGATACTAACATATATAATATATGATTTTTAATTAATTATTATAAAAATTTAATAATTATATATTTAAATAAATATATAATCCAATTAATCCAATAATAAAATTTGTTGAATTTAAAACTTATTAGATTTTGAATTGAACTTGATTCTGTAATTTAAAAATTTATATATTTAGATATAAAAATTAAAAAACCAAAAGGAGGATTCATTGTCAATCTCTACTCGTCGGCCTCTTACCATACTAAATTGGATGGGAATATTAAAATACCCGGATATAGATTATATCCTCTTTAGAATTTTATAAAAGCTTGTTTGTTTCTCCTGGTGCTCTCAGGTTGGCCTCGGATGACTTTGAAAATTGCCAAGTGTTAATGATAGGACCAAGTTACTTGAATAGTTTAATCCTAGTTGCACTTTGTGGTTGGACTTTAATCTAAAAGGGCAGGCATTTTGGAAAACTCTGCCTATCAATGATCGCAACTGCCCCTTTTGCTCCAACAACAACAACTACTGCCTTTCAAATTGATGCCAAATGAGCTTAAAATAATGCTTTAATATATCAAAATAACCCACACAATTAATTATACGAAACTTTTTCTTTAGCAGGAAATCGTAAATTATGTAATCCACAATAATGTCACAACAGAGAGGTTTTATTATTTTTGCTCATTAATTATCAAAGACTTGGATTTGCAAGTAAAGTAAACCTAGCCGGCTGATAACCAAATAGACAACTCTTTAGGTGGTTTAAGGAATAAAACACTTGTAAACCTGGAGTGCGACTGTGCATATGGATTTTCCCACAGCGACAGAAGCCAATGATAGGGGATCATGGCAATTAGTTTGGCCTCAGCTTCACATGTCCAAACAGAGGGAAATACATGAAACTGACACGACAGCAACCGCCTGTGCTTGAAAGTCCAAGTTTGTTTTTTTTTATTCGCAAGCAATCGGTCACATGGAGATTCGTCCAACTTCCACTTAAATTAGGCAAAAGTCACATGGATAAGCCACAAGGTGAGGGAGGTTAATGGATTCCACGAATAGATAATTTCCACGACCAATAATGGTTTCTGGTCATACAAGTTGTGAAATTTACTTTCGGCCGGTGGTTGAGTGGTTGCCATTATGGGTGCACATGCCATCAACATTAACTTACTGTGTCAATACCCACCACCCACATTACAAACGCATACATTATATTTTACATGTACGATTGCACGACCGAAACTCAGACTACGTGTCATTCGGTTTCGTGTGTGACCCGTCTCTCAAATCTGGTGTCTCAATCAAGGAGAATCGACACATTAATGGAGGATCAATCAAAGGCAATCAGAGAATTCAATGGGAATCCGTTCCTACCATATAGGAGACCTGATTTGGGGAATCAAGATAATCAATGTAATCAAAGATTACCATAGATGGGAAATCAGTCATTAGTGCTTGCATTGTATATCTTTGTATAGACACCGTTAGATAGGTTGACTCGATCTCCACCATTCATTGGGGAGTTGTATTGGCTATATAAGGGGTGCCTCTCCTCATTTGTAATCATCCAGCAATTCTTGCAATATTGAGAGTTTACAGTTTTCTCTCCATTCTCTTGTGTCCCTCTCTCTTTTCGATTGTGTTCTAAGTTTAGCATTCTAGCTAGCTTTGTGAGGAAAACTGACTTAGCATATTGCGAGTGCGATAGTCTAAGACCGCACAAAAAGTTTCTATTCCGCAAAACTCTAGTCCCGCGTCAACGTGCACACTAAACAAGTAAATAATAAAAAGAAACCATTTTAGCATGCACCTCAAAATTATAGGTTCGTGTGTATGTTGGGTTTTGGTTCAAAAGGGAAGGAACTCTTTAGTGTTTTGCTCACTGGGTCGGTGGATCAGTTGAGAATGTGTGTCTTCGCAAAAGGAAAAAAATGTTGTGTTGAGACTATGTGTCCAATTAATTGGCTTGTCCTGTCCTCGGCAGAATTATAAATTATACGTCTCCGATCAAACGCTTACATAAAATGTACACTCATCGGGTTATGTTGCTTTGTAATAGAGGCCTTCATGAGGTTCTAGCAAACCCAAAAAATTCTTCATCCGACTAGTTAGACACTTTTGTCTCATTGGTCGTTCATGTGATTGTCCCAAAAACAACACCAATCGACTTAACTGGGTATTGAAATAATGCAATCTATGCACTTTTAGTTGGCTTTGATCCAAACCAAAAAAATTTGTCACCCTAGTTAGACCCCTTTATCTTATTGGTCTTTCATGTGATTGTCTAAAAAACAACAGCAATCCATGAATAGGATTAAATGTCTGACCAACAGTAAAATAGTGCAATCTATGTATTTTTAATTGACTTTGATCCAAACCTAGATGAATATAAAACACTTCATGGCATGCTAAAAATTCACATTTCAATACATAAACATTTTTAAAACATTTCAATACATAACAAATTATGCCACTTATGCAACAAATAATATTTTGCATATAGTGTCATCCTAGAATGCCATTTAAACACATGCACATATATATTGTCATGCCCCAGAACCCAAAACTTTCACGTGACAATCGTCGTAGACTCACAATATACACTGTCAATATCATGCAGCAATGCATATAATAAACCGACAAGGCTAGAATGGAACAATTAATAAAGGAGTCAGTGGTAGAATATAGGTCTAAATAGAATGTACAACGAATATAGAGAAGTACCGATGTCTACGGGTGACATCGCAAACCCCAGCAATCTCAAACATGGTTTACGTATTTAATTTTTTCCTTGTTCTGATTTTCTGATTACAAATGTCATGCATGTAGACTAGGGGAATACATATGATGTACACCGTATACTAGAATCCATAAAAGAATCCTAACCTTGTCGTATTAATCCTCGATTGTCTGTCTGTCTGAAGGGATGCCACGATTGTATCCATTCCTGTTTGAATTTAGATCTAAGGATTTGGCAGAAATTTGCCGAGTGAGCGGACGAGAAAAATATATATAGCAAATCACATGTATACACTCAAGAGAAAACTAGGCACATAGGCACACAAGTGCATCAATAGGTTACAGTCAGCACATATAATCATTCCATAACACAAGACCGTGACTGGGCTGGCATTAACTCACAGTCCTTCTGGCACCAAAAGTAGGACTGGGATTCGTCAGTGATACTTCACGCTTACCTTCGTTATCACTTACCATTACCCAAAATCACTGATGATGTCGGGGTATTACGTGATGGTAGCTCCACCTAAGCGGTCCCCACCTAAGTCGGCCTCGGACTACATGTCATCCAAGGTTGTCTTCAACCTCCAAAAACCCTAATATACAGAAACAATCTGAAAACCAAGATCTCCACACAACCCACAAAACTTTACAATAACTATATCAAATTGAAGCTAAGCCTATAACGAGTATAAATACATGTAAAGGTAAGAGATTTCAGGCCAAAAATCGGACGATTAATCAGAAAAAGAAACTGATTTTCAAAGTCATAAAATCAACCTAACCCACACCCTCAAAGCACCAAAATACACGATTTCATTGGGGTATTAACTCTTAGATTTGAAACTCAGCATGTGGGTGTATTTTTAGAGCACAAAGAACTCTCTTTCTAGAATGAACAATGTCAACCCGTATATTGTGCCTTCCCGACCAAGGCACAATATTCGGAGGTAAAACGACATCGTTTTGCTTTCTTTTTTTTCAAAACTACGTCATTCTACAGTGAAACGACACAACTCAAGAGAAACCCTCCCGAGTGTTAAAATGACAAGATTGGCTGTCATTTTGACTAACGTGGGTCAAAATGATAGGTCTTCTTGTCGTTTTGACTTAAACCTTATTATATTAATATTTAATAATATAATTAATATTTTAATAATATCTCATTTATCCCAAAAATAATTAAAAATACATAATAAATATCATATTGCTCAAAAAATACCCAAAAACTTCTTATAGACTTATATAAATAGAAAAACCCAACAATTTCAATAACTTATTTTTTTCATAAATATATAATTTACTAAAATTTAAATATCCCGTTGTATAATTTATAAAAATTATATAAATATAAATACTTCTTCAAAAATTTATACAAGCTTGCCAATCATTAATAGACCAATCTAGTCTTGAAATTCCAAAAACCCTCAATATAACTTTTTTCATGTTCAATCATTAATACATTAATAGAAATATAATTTTATTAATTATAATAAAAAATTGTAAAATATTCAATTCACTCATTAATTATAATAATCTACATATAATATCTAATAAAATAATATAAGGTATTGTCAATATAAAATCAAAATCTAAATTATTATTATATAATATTATTTAGATACTTATACTTATCTGATTAGACTCTAGAATACGTATAATATTATTCTATTTGACCTTAGGTACTTTTCTTTTGAACAATAATTTCTCGATGAATAACTCAGCATAAAATTATTCTTTTTAGTGGTTTGTGCAGGATATCCCTTTTAATTTTGAATTGCTTGACATGCTTAAAAAATATTGAACCACTTGATATTCTTTCTTGAAGTTAATGCGAACCTTTTTTTTTTGGAAGTTGATTAATCATCGAAATTGACTCTAGAATAAAAAAATGACCGAGTCAATTTGATTTAGATTGAATCAACCTCCATCCTTCTTTCTATGAGGGATCCTTTTTCACTTCTTTTTTTATAATATAAAGCTCAAGGCAAGAAGATTTTAAAATAAACCAATATTATTTTGAAACACAGGTTTTGCATAGATTCTCTAAAAATTTAAAGGAAATCGAAATTATTAGAAAGTATAAGACCAAATGGCTATCTTATTTAAGATTAAGATCCAGCTAAAGCCCAAGTAAACTTGAAAAATATAAAAGAAGAAGCCCAGCCTAGTTAAAAACAAGCCCAACTTAAAAATGTTATATAGTCGTCAGCAGCTTTCATTGTTGCTTTGGTCGTAATTACTTTACACACATGGGCTGCATTTATCCACTTCAATACCCATTTCAACTCAATAAGAAATAAAATAAATAATTCGGTCCATTCTTTCGCATGCCATGTCATGTACAAAACTACATAAATATATACAATTAATATGTATCATGATGTATTTGCTACAGAATATATAACAATTTTATTTTTTTAATATTTCCAATAATTCGAGTGAAATTGTCAAGCATTGTTAGATTGGTCGGCATATGTTGTGTGACCAGTTGGCCTTGGGATTTTTTGGAAAACCCAGAAACATATAAAGTTGCCCAACGAGAAAACCCAAATTTTGATGAGTGAGGTCGTCGGCTAAGGATGCTTGACCGGTCGGTTGAGGCTTGTGCAATTGGCTGGATATTTGGTCCAGATCAATTGACTGAATTTGGTAGGATGTTTGTTATTTTATCAAGAGATGCAAAATTGATTTGGCAAGGAGGCAAGACATAGTCGTCTCCTTAAGGGAGTCTGGCCGAGTGTTGCAAGACCGCCTCAAGAGGCCCAAACGCAAAGTATGTATAACTAAAATTACAGGTGTAATACTATATTGGATTTCTGTCCTCATGATTCAAAAAATATCTTTATGCATATGATTCTGTAAGCCCACATTTATAAGTCTAAGACCTTTTTTACTTTTTTTTTACGTGCGATTGGGTTCTCATGTCTCCTTAAAAACCTCATCCTTATAAGAGGAGTCCAAACTGAGAAACTGACCTATGAATTCCCTAAGATACAGGTCCAAATCAAAGACTGAAGCCCACATATAGAAGAGAAGTGAGATTGACTCTGTTATTATTTGCTTGCCCCGGCCCAATGGGTCCTGACATGAGTGTATGCATATGGGATCACAAGTGCAATACTGTGTTAGACTTCTGTCCTCACGATCCAAAAGATATCTTGATGCACATGATTTCACAAGTCCATACTTATAAATTCAAGATTACCCCACTCTTCTTTAATATGAGAGTGGGTTCTCACATAATACTTAATCT
This sequence comes from Passiflora organensis, assembly GCA_019739055.1. Lineage (NCBI taxonomy): Eukaryota > Viridiplantae > Streptophyta > Magnoliopsida > Malpighiales > Passifloraceae > Passiflora > Passiflora organensis. The sequence continues at coordinate 27,450,073 of JAEPBF010000087.1, read as the reverse complement.
CGACCGATTGGTTACTGCTCATTTCTACCCAAATGCTTTCCTTCACCCAAAATTAATCCTTATGCCTGGTTGAGTTACCTAAGCATCTACTTGAGAGAAACCAAAGGGTGTATTCAAGGTTATGAGATGTTTAATGCATACATATCATTATCTACATAGTTAATACATATATTTGATTAAGATGTATTATATCCTTAAGTTGGTACCTTGTGGCATCAAGATGGTTTCGATGAGTTAGCTTGGACAAGTTGGACAAGTAAAATGGGGTTCCTTGAAGAAAAGGTAATATGTGTATGAATGATGGTGTAAAATCTTGAATATTTGAACAGTTTAGGCATGAAGCCTAATTGAGTTTCAATGAGAATTGACGGGCTTTGAATCATAGCCCAGGCATATTATGAGTATAATAAATGATATGGGGTTAGATAAAGAATTATTGGATTTTGTATGATGATTTTACTAGTTTGGGCTGCTATGCAATTTTATGGTTGATAAGTTATGCAATTATATATTTGACATCCTTATCCCCTTCTAATGAGTCATTAGGACTCACAAATATTGTTTTTAGGTTTTGACTCCAAACAAAAACATCGGTTGCATTTATTTAGAATTCGGTTTTCGGGAATAATTTGGTCATTTCACTACCTAGTACCCATCTTGTTTAGAAAAACAAACTTTGTGATATATGTGCTCATTCAATATGCCTTTTTGATTTTGTGAGGATATTGGTGATTTTACAAAATTATATTATGGGATAATTGAATTTTTGAAGATTTATTATAATTAATGAGATATTATTCTCATTTATATATTATGGGAATGAAAATTCGCGAGATATATTGATAATTTTGATATTTTAAGATATTAGAAAGGTCTAGTTGATTGATTGTACTGTTCATCAATATTTCAATGAAAGTTTTTAGATATTTTTAGGATTATTATTCTGAAATTTTAATGATTTATTAGAATTAATAAATAATATTTATTATTTAATATAATATGTTAGGGTCAAAACTACAAGCTTGTCCGTTGTTTTGATCGAGGTTGGTCATGTCGTTTTGGCAGTGGATAGTTTATTTATTCGAACCCTGTCATCTAGATATGAAACAATGTCGGTTCATCCTCTCGCTCCGGTGAAGTAACGGGATACAATCCCATTTCTGCAAAATGTCTGAATTAGTGGTGTTGAGCTCTTTCTCTCCCCCGAAAATGTTCCTCTTGTGGTGACGAGTCTTGCCCGAGGGTTTTGGTGTCGATTCTTGCTAAATCTAGCCTATTTCCGATGAGTTTTTATTTTGGAAAGACCAAATCTTATTCCCCTTAGTATAGTTGATTGAGTTGAGGAAATTCAAAAATTTTTATGGGATTAGGTTTGGTTTGATGTAGGCTCTCAAAGGATATAGGTTTTGGATGGTGTTGATTCGTGTTTGGGAACATTAGAATTTAGGGTTGCGAGTTTGCAGGGATGAACAGTACAGGGTCTGGAGGTTGAAGATCTTCCAGACGACGGGTCGCTTGCATCCAGCCTGTTCGATGCGTCGTTGGTAGGTGAGGATAGGTTGGGTCTCAGCCGAAGTGTGTGGCACGCACAGAAGAAGCCATATGTCACCCTCTGGTGCTTTGAGAGATGGCTTGGCAGCAACTGGTGCTGCCAGGTGGCGCAATCTGTTTGCCTGGAGTAATTAAATTTTGAAAATTAATAAAAATACATAGAAATAGTATTAAATCATGGAGAAATAGCAGAAAAATAAGGAAAATTTTGGAAAAAATGTGAAAATACTAGATTTAATTTAAAATTTAGTGATATAATTTTTTAAAAATTTGGAGTTAATTTGATGGGTGAAATAAATAGTATAATTCTCGAAAACATAGGGAAAAATAGAAGAATTTCCCGATTTGGTTCTGAGTTAACTCAGAGTTATAAATACGTCGGTTAAAGCATACAGATGTGTAATTTTATGTATTATTATGAATTTAGTTTGATTTACGAAGAAATTGGTTATAATAATGCGTAGGTGGATACCTATAGTTGTAAGAGTTCGAGGAATCGGTCTGAAGCATCATCGATAGATGTGTGGGGCTTCGAAACCATAAGTGGACAGAAGTTTTAATATTTAAATATTTTCATGAATCATTGCATACGGGTTAATAAAGAAAATGAAATAATAAATTGAAATATTATGTATGCTATAAAAGGCATGTGATTTGCCATGATGCTTGCTATGCTATGCGTTAAAATATCTGCTAGGCTATGATCTATGTTGATGTGAAGTGCTACGATATGATGTGACAAATAAATTGCATGAATGTGCTTTGTCATGTTTGTATTGACATACATATGATGCATTGAATGTATTCAGGTATGAGTTATGCAAAGCACAGTATTCATATAGGGTAATCTATGCAACTCCTGAGAGTTCTTTGGGTCTGGTAGCAAGGAGTGGAGACTGATAATGAGGCTATAGGACGGGACATGGAGTACACGAGCAAATCGATGAACGCGAGACAAAATCCTATATGGTGGGGACTGCTTAGGTGGAGTTACCATCACATAACACCCCAACATCGTCGGTGAAATTGAAAAACAAGGTAAATGGTGAAAAGATAAAAATAAGGTACCACTGACGGATCCCAGTCCTAATCCTGGCATGGAAAGGATTGAGAGTTATTGTCAAGCCCAGTCATGGTCATACCTGCATGTTGTCACTATATGTGCTAATTGTGACCTGTTACTGCTCTTGTATGCTTGCATGCATAGCACTAAATTGTGTGTTGCATGTGCTTGTTATATATGTTTTTTCTATCTGCTCACCAGGCAGGCTTCTGTCGATCCTTAGATCTGTATTTGAACATGATTGGATATGATCGTGGTTTCTCTCAAGACAGGTAGTCAGAAATTAATGGAAGACAAGGTCAGGATTTTCTTATGGGTTCTAGTATACTATGTATATGATATGTTATTCTCTTTGTCTACATGCATGACATATTGTAATCAAAGAACCAAAATAAGGGTAATTTAAATACAGAATCCATGTTTGAGTTCCTGGTAACGTCTAATCCCACTGTGGTGGTTTGTAACCTGGAGTCTCCTAAACGACACTTTTTATTCTTATTTAGATCTATTGTTTGTCCTTTTTATAGTTATTTGTAATGCTATCTTTGTTATTAAATTTCTTTCTAGCCTTGTAGGTTTGTTGTGTCTATTAGTGTTTATTTTAACAGAATATATAGTGGGGCTATGTTGATTGTTTCGCGAAATTTTGGATTAAGTAATGTGACATATGGCTATCTCTATCTCTATCTCTATTTATAGACAATATTAATGAAAGGGATTGTAAATTTTAAAGAAAATAAAATAGCCACTAATGTTTTTCTAATTCATCTCGATAAGTTTGGACTCTTTGCCTGTATAATATAAGTAGTGAGAAGAAGTTCACTAGATGGATATGTTTATTTTAATTGCTCTATTTGGGTGGACATGCTTTGCATAGTCGATATATGATGATGCATGATACATGCATCATATTTTGAATATAAAAGATCATATGGATGTATGGGGTTGCATTAATGGATTTGATTACCAGCCGTATTTTAAATGCTTTACTTATTACCTCCGTTCTTTCCAGTCTTAGTCTTAGTATGACATTCCAACTCTTGTTGAGGTCTAGAGATTTCATCCATTATTGTCGAAGTTTTTCCAGGCTAGCTGAGTTAGATAACTGAGTTTCAAGGTCGTACATCTTGTTTGTTGGTACTAGTGGACTATTGCATCACTTTTTGCATTTATCTTTTTTATCTTATATTTATATACTTGTTGATGCTTGCGTAATATTTTTATCCGAGATTTAATTATCTTCTGCTATATTGTTTTAAAAATTTCATTGCATGAATTGATAATAATTTTGTTAAAATTTGAAAGTCCATCTTTTTGTTTTTTAATCGGAGAATTAATATACTATGCTCTTATTTAAAATAAGCAACAAAATCAACTCAATTTTTTACAAAAGTTTAGGTGTGGAATTTATGTTGGTTAGGTTGGTAAATTGGGGTAGATTTTTTGGTATGACATTTGGGTTGAACGACAAGAAGACCTTGATTGAGAAGGTTCGTATGTTGGAGAGTTTCCATGGTCTTGAAAATATGCCAAATTTGAAGGGAGACAAGGCCCCTATACATTTCATTGGATGAAGGCATTATGGACGAAACAGCACTCTCAAATATTGTGAATCAAACCCTACTAATTTGAAAACCCTACAATGTGAAAAGGGATTTTCGGTTGGGAGGAAATGAACTCTGTTGATATTTGTGTGTTTTTCGTTATAATTTTCACTAAATAATTAATTCCAACCGTTATGAATAAAAGAAATGGCTAGATAAAAATACTTTTTTTTATTATTTTAGAACAAAATAAATTCCCATTTGTTATTCACTTTTTCTTTATATATATATGGTTACTTTTACCCTCTCCTCTAACCCCGAGAACAAGAAAACTCGCAAGGTTTTCTCTGGTGAACAAGATCTACTCTGCAAGCCAGCCTACTCGCTCTCCTCACCCAAAGGCAAGTTTGCTTCGTTTTGCTTTTCCCTTACCATATGTGCATTTTATCTCCTTCTCTTACATATAAATTAGGTTTGGCACTCCTGTACAGTTTTCACTCGACATCTGGATTTTGCGGAAAACATGTTCTGTGATTCTTAGCTCTGCGAGGATCTTAATCATTGTTTTTCGTGCCGGTTAATCGATTTAGAATTTCCTGTATGACTAGTTGTGATCACTACTCAGTCTCATATGTTTCCTTAATTCCTCTCTCTCCCTCCCTCTACTGATTTGTTTAGGGTTTAGTGGATTAGATGTTTTGTATTATTTAATGATTGAAACTGATGGAAATATTCCTGCTGATATTGTGTTGTATGATCGTATTGATTCAGGTATAGATTTGTCTAGTGCATAACTTACTCATACTAAATGCTTAGTTTAATTGTTGTGCAAATAACATATTGTGTGGGCGTTTCTGTTGTTATCGAAATTCCATAATGGTCTTGTCTGTTAAGTGGAGACACATACTTTGATTTTAATTTTGCTGTACTAAGGTAGTTGGTAGGAACAACAAATGAAACCAAAGAAGCCACCGAACTCCTCTGAACCTGTCTGTTATTCATGTAGTCACTCTGAACCTGTCTGTTATTATCTTTCTAACTTCTATTAATCCTAATAGCAGTCTCTAATCTCTAATTAGTTACTTACCCCTGTGGCAACCCTCTCAGATATCCATGTTAATTAGTTAGGTGCTATGCTTTTGTTTCAATCATGATTTTTGATGACCTTACTGATGCTTACTGATCTCCATGGTTGGATGAATTCTTATGTAATGCAGTTGGAAGAATTGGCGATTAATTCTTTTGTATTTGTTTTCAAAGAACATCTCCTTCCATGGGATAATAATGTTCATTCTGGTTTAGTGCCAAATCCTAGGCTTTTGGGTTTTTCATTTTTTTCATAGAAGCTAGACTATGAAAGCATCATATTGGCAACATTGGTGGCTAATGCTGAGAGCATTGCTTCTACTTTTGGTTTGACACACATTATTGGAAAGCTTGCTAGACATTCAAATCTGTTCATCCCACTTGCAGGTTAGTTGATAGAAGAAAGCAAACGCCATGTCAACATCATATCTTCCTGCGACTACTGAGTCCATTGCTCAGGCTTTGGAAGCTAAAACCCCTACTGAAGCAATTTCAATCTATTATCAAATATTAGAGAACCCATCATCATCTCCTGAATCCCTCAGGACTAAGGAGCAGGCTATTACAAATCTCTCTGACCTTTTAAGGCAGGAAAACAAAGCAGAGGAGCTTCGAAGCCTTCTGACACAGTTGAGGCCTTTTTTTGCCTTGATTCCCAAGGCAAAGACTGCTAAAATTGTTCGTGGGATAATTGATACAGTAGCTAAAGTTCCAGGGACATCTGATCTCCAGATTTCTCTATGCAAAGAAATGGTGCAGTGGACACGTGCTGAGAAGCGAACTTTTCTGAGGCAGAGAGTTGAAGCCAAGCTTGCAGCTCTCTTGATGGAAAATAAAGAATACTCTGAGGCCTTGAATCTTCTTTCAGGGCTGATCAAGGAGGTGAGACGCTTAGATGACAAACTGCTTCTTGTAGACATAGACTTACTGGAGAGTAAGCTCCATTTTTCTTTAAGAAACCTCCCCAAAGCAAAAGCAGCTCTAACAGCAGCAAGAACTGCAGCCAATGCCATATATGTACCTCCAGCTCAACAGGGTACTATAGATTTGCAGAGTGGAATTCTTCATGCTGAAGAGAAGGATTATAAAACTGCTTATAGTTATTTCTTTGAAGCATTTGAGGCATTCAATGCTCTTGAAGATCCCCGTGCAGTGTTTAGCCTCAAGTACATGCTCTTGTGCAAAATAATGGTGAGTCAGGCTGATGATGTTGCAGGAATAATATCATCCAAGGCGGGTTTGCAGTACGTGGGACCTGAGCTTGATGCAATGAAAGCTGTTGCCGATGCTCATGCAAAACGATCTTTAAAACTGTTTGAAACTGCACTTAGGGATTTCAGGGCTCAATTGGAGGAAGACCCTATTGTTCACCGGCATCTCTCGTCATTGTATGATACTTTGTTGGAGCAGAATCTCTGTAGGTTGATTGAGCCTTTCTCGAGGGTTGAGATTGCTCATATTGCCGAGCTTATCGAACTTCCCGTGGAGCATGTGGAGAAAAAACTATCTCAGATGATTCTGGACAAAAAGTTTGCTGGGACGTTAGATCAAGGAGCTGGATGCCTCGTCATTTTTGATGATCCTAAGACAGATGCTATATATCCTGCAACGTTGGAGACCATTACCAACATTGGCAAGGTAGTGGATAGCCTTTATGTGAGATCAGCCAAAATAATGGCGTAAGTTTGTAGGCGCAGGAAGCAGTTGTTTAAGCTTCCTCTTGATTGTGTACTTTCTAAGAATGCTGTGTTTTTTATGCACTGATTATGCGTGCTAGACAGTCGTCATCCTTTAAACAATCTGATATTTTTCATCTTTGTTAACCATCTTAGTCTTATGGGATGGGTGGGCGGTTCCTTGGATTCAGGCAGAAGTAGTCTAAGATGGTGGTTCTTAGTTAAATTCAGACGTTGAAAGCAATGCACCAAACGTTGTTTTTGTTACTAACTATTATTTTTTCACCAAACTGGAGGGCTGACTTTCTGCAAAACTGTTTAGGCCTTAGGGAGGCAACTAATGATGCTCTGAATATCTGAAATGGTATGCATGACACTTCGAATCAAACCCGGGTTTCCAATTAAACAAATGATACTCTATATTTTTCCTTTCTCAGATGGATTTTAGCATATAATATATGATAGATTAGCAAGAGATAGTTTATAATTAGAATTGTTTATTAATGCATCGTTAGCTTAAGTCCAATGTATAAGGTATAAAAATTTCATATAAAGAGATGGACTTTAAAATGGGTATGAGACAAAGATTTCTATCCAAATCCATCTTATTTGTATCACGATTGGAAATTGGAAGATCTTGGAGAGGGTTTGCAGATTTTTTTTTTCTTTTTTTTGGTGATTAAAGAAACTTGTTAAAACAAGATAATACATCCAAGGATTGATGGTTTCAGGAATGTGTAATTTGAAAAGACTGTGAATTAATTTTACTATTAACATATTCCTAAACTTGTAAGATCTTATCATACACGTTTTACATTACACATATATTCATATATCATAAATAATAATTAAAATGATTAAAATGATTAAACTATATAAATTATGTTATTATTTAAATTATTACCCCACACGTACTTACGCCTCCTCTCCTCGAGGGTTCACTAGCCAATATTTTTCTAATCTAGTTATGCAAGTATTTGCATATTTACTAAGAAAAACATGAATCATATTTAATAAAATATAAAATTAAATTATAGACCATTAATAAATTATTATAATTTTTAAAATCATATTATATCACTCTACGATTCCCTCCCCTGTAATCGAAAAGATACATGAACATATATGCTTCCTCAAATTACTCTTTGTGGAGTACATTTATGATTAAATTGCATGGCTTCAACAAGTTAAAACTGTAGAATAGCTGCTTCTTTTTTTAAGATTTGAAACAATGGCAGATCCTTTTCAGAGTGTGCAAGCTTAATTTGAACAACTGATCAAGAAGAGTTGTTCAAATAAGAGAACATCCAGAATTGAACTCTATTAAGGGTCTTTTTGGTGCACAGAATTGAATTCCAACTCCAAACTATTTTATTGTTTTTATTCTTTCTAATTGTAACATTAATTGAGAAGCAAACGGACCCTGACGATCACAAAGCTACTTTTCAAGCTAATAAAATTTCAGACGGTTGAGATCTGGATAACACTTAGACCCTGCTGGATCTCACAATATCTATCACCAAACTACACACCTAGATCTACCGCCTCCAGCCTTTCTTGTTAACAATAGAATGACAATAATCGGTGAGCGATTGCTATATTCACCACAGTATTATCTAGGTTTTAAATTCACCGGGGTTTCCATAGTTTCCTCGGATACATAAGAAAATGGAATATTCTTGATTAAGCAAAACGGGCAGGCAACGTTAGCAGATGAAGATGCACAATATCCAATTAGCGTTTGATTCATCACACATAACCATCAAGTACATAACACTTTAAACTACCAAACTCATACAACAGATGAATTCCCCAGCTTTATCTGATTTGCCATAACAGGACTTTTAAACAATCAAACTCCAAACAAACATACACTAACACGAACTCCTTAATGCAATCAACACAGACCACACAAGTTTGACCCATTCAGCCAGCTGACCAGTCAATGTTTACAATTGTTCCCTTTTTTGCGATAGTTTTTTATGATTTCCCTTCGTAACCTTTCCCACTGAGTTTTCAATTCCAGATTGCAACCACTCTGCTTGTCTAGGTCCTGATCGTCTTGGATTTCTCCGCACCCCTGGGAGCTGTGCACAAGACCGCAAGTACAGTTCCAAGTGAGAGACCCAAATGCACAAGGCATCACCAACTCTTAACACAGTATTGACTCTCACAGATGAATTAAAAAGGCGATAATATAATAATCACCACAATAATTCTGGCAATTATAATTCCATCATGCATATTGATCTAGCGAAGGAAGCTGAAATGCCAAAACTCCACAACGAAGATTGTATAACCTTTCTAATTTACTAAAGCAATCTAGCATGCTTCAGATTCCTACACACTACTTCTCAAAGCTTCTTCTTTGACTACATAAACAGACTTTCAACCACAATCAGGCAAGGATACCAACTCGATGCAACTATCAAATTACTAACTAAACGTAAGCATGCTCAATTGGATAAGTACATGTACTATGCTCGGTTGAATATTTTCTTCAAAATCTTCCCTTGTTCTACATTTGCAGCAAACCAATTAGACAGAAGCACATACCTAACCCAATCGCATCAGAACCCTTCATGATCTTCAGCCTCTTGCATGTATCAATAAACATCCTGAGGAAACATAAACAGGAGTAAGCGCAAGATATATCAAACAAGCCTGTAAAGCGCATCTGCCAGATTATACAATAAAACCTGGTTCTCTAAGAAATTGACCACTAATTATCATGACATATCCATTTGCTAGCAACACATCTGCAGGAGTCACAGGCACATTCTATGAAACAGCCCACTTGTCCAAATCAATAATGTGAAAAAAAATTCCAGATCTTGGTCCTCTCTTTATAGATCTAGCATCAACAAGTCTGCAATTTGATGCAGCTATATTATAAGCTCATGTTTGTAACAATCCTAATCTTTATTTACTTGAATGGGCAGTGAATAATTGAACTTAAATTCCTCTGGGATGAAATCGGCTGCTTTTCTATGCATCTGCTCTTCATCAATTACAAGATTCCTGCATTTTTATGTGTTGTAGAACCATGTTACAGGAGTAGGTACATATAGCATAGCCTCGTAGGTCATATACTGGCATATCTAGAACTCCTATAAATCCAAAATAACATCTTAAGCTTTCATTAATTTCCACTCTATTTTTGTTTCCTTCCCAGTAGGTTAGGATTAGTTGGAGCTTGGTAAGAACTCGCCTACAGGAAATGGGCAATCGGACATCAAACCTATAAGTCAAGTGAGCAGGAAAGTCTCTAGGCAAAGAAAATCTTGGCTAGGTTGGGCCTTCTTCCGAGCTTGGTGGCCAAGTGAATATACGGAATATCCAGTGCCTTTGTCAAAGTGAATGAGGCACATAAAAGCAAGTCCAAGTTTGTGTACTCACAGAATAGTATTTTGGTTTCAAACATTTAAGAATTACTATAAGCATAATTATTCCCAAAACAGCAAGTTTTCACCAGTCAAATTTTCTCAAAGTAATTTCTTGCAGTTCCTTCAAGAATTGAAATAAAAGTCGTAATTTTTATCGTAGCACTTGGTGAACAAAAATAAATCTAGGTACGACATCAAGGAATAACCCATAAAGAAGATGAGAACACACAAACCAAAAAACACCAATTACCAGATGATGCAAGGTTTACCGATGTAAAGATTTATAAAGAATCAAATTGGTCATAATAGAGATTTCACTAAGTAACTTGTTGAATTTATAAAAGAAAATCATCACAATCTTTTACCACAAGAAGAAAATCTTTTATTGAATTAGAATGATTAAAATTTACTAGGTCCTGTTCAACTGTCAAATGCTGACCTATATTTATTATAAACTAAATCCTTGACTTTACATATGTCAGTTTCTTGATTTTTATAGTAAAAATATTACAGAGATGAGAATCAATTTTAGATGTTTAGGGTACTTGCTAGGTCTCAACATGACTGGATTAGATGTTACTCCATTAAAATAAACAAGATCCAACATCGTCATAATTTTTCTAAACCTTCATTTAGAAGATTTTCACAAAGGAAGACAATGATGAAAATAAAAAATGACAGAAAAAATAATGCAATCAAAACTTACTCCCATGGTACATCACCGACAAGCATCCAATCCCCATCCTTATCTTCATAAGTAAGCACATATTCTGACCCATGCAGAAGATCTCTCAACTTGCTATCACTCAGCTTTTCCTTTCCAGCAGTTCCATGAGATCCACACTGACCTGAAATTGCATTGAAACTGTAGTAATCCCGTCCATGCCAATTTTTTTATCCATCCAGACGTAAAACCAAAAGATAAACACACCACTGTAGCTTACCTAAAGTAAAACAGCTGAACATCTTCTCAAGAGCAGAAGACAGCTCTTGATATGTAGAATAAGTTCTGAGATCTACCTTTCTCAAGTAAGGAGCACCATCCATACTGACCTTGACAAAAAGAGCACCAGGACCTGGTTTCCCATCAACTTCGTCATTGATCTTCGAATTGATGGCCAATGTGTTCTTTCTAAATGCTCTAATAGGAGGCCAACCAACAACCTGTGCCCTGTGGAAGATTAGAAATATTGTTAATAGTCATTATTAATCCACATACTTCATCCTCCCTAAAAGGCTCAACTCTTTGCACTCGTGCACTTACTTAGCAGCAGGTGCACTGCTGTTATTGTTAGAAGCATCATTTTGATTAAGGGTAGTTCCATTTGCGGCACGTGGGCGTTCTTGCAGTGGTTCCTGAGAAGATTGAGCTCCACAAGTCCTAGACGATAGTAGAGCAGAATTCCCAGTAAATTTTCCCTGTTCCACAGACTGTGGAGATTCAGAATCTGCCCCATTTGCAACAAACATCCAGTTCTTTTCAGGGTACACAGAACCCTTCACCTCTGAGAACCCATCCATGGTATCAGAAAACCCTCGTTTGCTACCCAAAACAGCATGCTTCTGAGACGAAGAAGAGGAAATCCCATCTTTTGAAGGCAGCAAAGGAAACAACGTCTTCTCATCGAATTGACCCGAAGAAAAATCTGACACTCTATCGGGGGACTGAGATCCGGGGAGACCAAGCCTGAGTTCAGTGGCCTTGAGATTGAGGTTGCTCTTCGTAGTGCCCTCCTCCAACAAGCTCGGGACGGCTGAGCTGTCAACCGAGGAAGAACAATCTGACAATCCCAAATAGTTGCGTTCTTTGAAACAATCCACGGAAGGGGAAGACACTACTAACGAAACGTTCCTCTCCCCTTCCTCATCAACAACACCCAGCACAGCAGCAGGCGGAGACATCACACTTCTCACAAACTCAGATTTCTACGCTTTTGTATAGAAATAGCCTCTTAATTTAACTGCTTCAATCCAAATAAAACACAAGCTGGAAAATAGAAGAAATTGTACAGCTTAGAAAGAAAACCCCCGAATTATGGGAATAACAAACTCATGCATAAATTTTTAAAAAAATTTAAAGAAAAAAGAAAATCAGAATAATTTTTCTCTTTTCTTCTTTTCTCTTACAATCTTACTGCTGAAAAACATACATATTCAAAAAATAAAAAGAACATAAAGATTTGTTCTCATAGGAAATAAATAAATGCTCATTAAATACAAAAGAAAAAGAAAAGAAGACACAAACGCATTCTAGCAACGCACTAACATAGCGTCAGGATCTCCGAGCAAAACAGTCTCTCCAACAGTAAATTACAAAAAGAAATACACAACAAAAATGCAACTTACGAAAACAGAGCCATACCTGAGAAGAAGTTTTGGTTGAAGCAAAAGAATGACTGAAGATCTGTAAATGCTTTCAGAAAACCGTCACACGAGTGTCTTGCAGGTAAAGAACATCATATAGCTAGAGAGAGAGAGAGAGAGAGGTCAAGTCCCTTCCATTAAGCAGAGAGCAAACACTAGAAAAAGCCCCCGACCACCGCGAGTAACTCGCAACAAAGAATATTACCGCAGAGAATAAAAGGCCAAAAGGGCACAAACGAAAATAACCGCAAAAGTCTGTGGTGTTTTCCTTCAAAAGCGATAACATGGGTTATGTTACAGTTACGCGTTGTTACTCCACTTATAACTATGATCACGCGCCGGACTATGAGAAGAACCCAATCAGACGGATGATGTTCTCTGGCAAACAGACATCCGAGCCGTTCATCATGTGGGGAACAGAGAAGTAAGTAGCTGTCGTTGTCACTCATTTTCTTTTCCTTTTTCTCTCCCCTCTTTTGGAGAAAAAGTTTTTTCAAAAAAGAAATTATTTTTTAAGAATAGTTTCTGTCTTTCTGGTTACATTACTACAGGTTCTGTAGTCTGGTTCTTACTGTTACAGGTCAAAATATGCAAGCGCCCCCTTATTTTTCATGGTTGACGAGGATGCCCTTGGGTACAGGAAGAGGACAAGTATTGCTTTGTATTACTAAATTTATTTTTACAATAAAATCTTATACTTTCATAGGATAACATATAAATAAACTTTATACTTTGATACTTTGACTGTTGGCTTGCTGGTACCAAGCGGCATTAGGGTAAACTTTGTGAACGATTATTAAAAAAAAGAAGATAACCATTATGTTATGTTCGCCAGCCCCAAATATGTCAATTTGCATTAATTTTTCAACAACTCCACTCATTGCCTACATATCACACTAATCAGTCTCTCTACTTAAAGTTATTTTTGTGCCCAAACTCGTCTTCTTATTTTTTTTAAGATGTGCAATATCCATTATCCAAACCAAACCTAACCTATGAATCGTGGAATCAACATCCACAATCTGTATTGCCACTGTTAGCAATTCCAAGTGCCACCCCACCAAAAGGGTCGTTGCACCTATTCTATCGTATCATATAATACAAAAAAGGATTTTATTATTATTATGTATTATTATTATTATTATTATTATTATTATTATTATAATGTATGTATGTATGTATGTATAATGGCTCTGTAAATGATAAAATAAAGGGTGAAAATGGAAAGCAATGAGATGGGAGGGAGGAATGGAATGGAATGGAATGGAATGGGTGAGTCACGACGCATGGGGAAGCAATTATTTAATGAAAGACTAGATCAAAGATGCGGCGACAAAGAAAAACAGGGCAAAGAATTGTGAACTGGGGGACAAGAAAGCGGCATTTAAAGTCCGTTTGCCGGGTGGTGACCGGGACAATCTAACCATAGTCCCCCCAAACCCACAATCCCCATCTCTCTACTCTTTCCTCTTTTCATTATTTTATTAATTATTTCAGTTTTGTTTTCTGCTGCCTTTCACTATATATATATAGTTAATTCATGTAACTAGGAAATTTATCTTCTTTCTTGTTACAAGAAGCCATAATATATATAGGGTATGATTAGCTAGCTGCATAGGCAGTACTATCCCTCTTTCCTTTTCCACCGTCATCCCACGTTAGTAAAACTGAAATCAATTGTGCTATATTGGGTATTCGCCGTCGATAGCCAAGTTGATGGTCACCTGGATCGATAATCAGCGATCAAGTGTGCGACCTGATGCACCCGGAAGACAAGGATAATGCTTGCTCATGTTTCTCAAACTGTAGCGTGAGAATCAAGAAATGACTTTTGGTCTCTAAACGAGGATCTATAGATTTACAAAAACTTGGTATAAGTTTACAGTAGTATTCTTTTTTTCTTCTTATTCAATATATTCTGCAAAATATTTTTCATACCCTAAACATTTTTTACTAATTCGTTTAGCACTGAAAAAAACTTTTACAAAATTTTTCATTTTAAAAAATACATTTTTATTTATTTTATTGTAGAGTAACTGAAATTTTTAATGTTCAACATAAACTATGAAAACCTTAAAAATTTGCAGCTTATATAGTCCTAATATTTAGAATCTAGATCGCTGACTAAGATGTAATTACCGAGAGCAGGTCCCCACAATCTATATCTCTTTGATTTTTCTAGTTAGTCAATTTTGAGGGCAAAAATCATATTATGAGGAAAGTATGTGAAGCATCTTATATTTATAAGGGTTTAGAGTTATAATAGAAGCACATTTATAAACATAAATTTTTTTTATTGTTGTTAATTATTGATTTTGGATCCAACTAAACCTACATTGAGTTTGACTTATTTTCTCATCTTCGGCTCCTTTGGGAGTTATAAACTCAAAATAAATTTCTAAGAATATAATATTGCTAAATTTGTTTTTGATGTCCCAGGCATATTTATTCATTTTATACAAAAAAAGTTTAGAAAAGTCAAATCTAAATATTTGACCCAAGACACACCTTTCCCTTCTGCTCAATAGTTATAAAACTTTCCCAATGTTGAAAGGCCCACTTTTTTCCCCTAGCATATGAACACTCTCTCATTTTCCCTTTGATTAAGAATGAATAAATCTTACCACTCAATTATATTTTTTTGGATTATTTATCGAAATTGTAATATAATTTTAAAATATTTTCAAGATAAATATTATGTAGTTTTAATTGATTCAAGAATTGGGGTGTTTGGAAGTGCACAATAATAGAGAACTAATGACAAAGAGCTGGGTCCCACAATTTGTATCTCCTTGACTCCTCTCCTAGATAATGAATTTTGAGGATAAAAATCATATTAGGAGGAGCGTACGCCTGAAAAATCATATTGGCAGTAGAAATACTGTGGAAGAATTTAACTCTACTAGCTTCGGGCATTAGATATTAAGTTTGATTTTCCAAATGTAATGTGTATAGAGTTAGTTACAATAAAAGGACATTTATAGATATGAAAATTTATTTTTGTTATTAATTATTGATTTTGGACCTGGACTTAGTTGAACCTACGGGAAGTGATCGTGGTCTTTTGATTTATTTTCTTGGACTCATTTGGGAAATATAAACTCAAAATTAAATTTTAAGATCATGATATTAGTTAACTTGTTTTTATGTCCCAACATATTTGTTCATTTTAGATGTTTAAAATTTAGAAAGCTCAAAAAATTCAAACCCAAACTTTTGAGATACACATATAAATCTTTTTCTTTTGCTCAACACTTACACAACTTTGAAAGTCCCACCTTTTTTTTCTCTTAGAAAAAACATAAACACCAACTTTATGTTTAGATATTCTGGAGTTAGTGTTAGAATTGGTTTAGATGAATAAAAAATTATTCAACTAATTTTATAATAATAAATTTATATATTTATTATTAAAATATAATAATTCATATTTTTCTAGATAGAAAAACTAATTCTAAAACTAACATCGAATTATCCAGAGAGACTACAGTAATCAAACAATACAAGAATTTTGTATTTTGTTCTCCAATTTATCCCTCAATCCCAAAACTTATCACTCTAAATTTCTTTCTGAAAAATACTAATTGTAAGATAATTTTTAAGTGTGATACAAGAGATTTTATTCCAAAACTGTGACTATGACAAAGCATAAAAAGATTATAAATGTCAAAGAGAAATATAATAGTCAATAATTTCAATATTATAGCTTGATTCACTTTGTGATGAATGTTAATAAAGGAAAGAATTATGGAAAAAATTGGATGCTGTACAGACATTAAAGAAATCGTTATCTTGAGAAATGATGAAAATTAATTATTTTTTTATAATAAAAAATAGTTATATCGATATAAATTTAATATTTTTTGGATTTTGATAAATATTCATTAAAATGAATATCATATCGGTAGAACAATCTCTATTTTATATGGAAAATTCAAATTCTAATTAAATATTTAAAGAATCTCAATACTCCTCGCTAATACAAATATGATAATAAAAACTACCAAAAAATATGATAATAAAAATTTTATTTTTTCAAACAATATTAATATAACCATCAAATCAGTTTTTGTCTATTTATTGCGAATGACAATGAAGGTTTTTCAAACTGGATTTTAACGTGGTTGAGTTTTAAAAAATTTAATTAATTCCTAAGTTAATATATGTTTATATACCTCTAGATCCTCTTCTTATCATTCAATTTTATTATATTTTAACTAAGGTATATATAGCAAATGTATATTGCTTTTGTTGAAAAATATAAAAATATATTATATAATTTTTTATTTATATAATAATTATTTAATAAATTGAGGTATTTATGCTAAATTCAAATAGCCCTTAAATATATTTTTATTTTTTGTAATTTTGATCTACAATTTAAAAAATAAAAAATAGATTCGGTTTGATATTTTATAAGATTTGGATTACCAAAATCCGAATCAAAATATAATTTGAACAATCTGAATACCCAAATAGTCATGTTTGGTTCCCATCTATTTATAATAAAAAAATATCAAATCCAAAAAAATCATACTAAAAGAAAAAAGATAGATTCTACAAAAAGAAATTTTTTTGACTCAGTAATATATAAACTACAATTACAATAGATTGTATTAGATTAAAATTTTAAAATTTTATATCTATATTTTATATTTTAAAATTTGACTCAAATATAATAAAATTCTAATAAATGTTTGATGAATATTCCCATATCGAGCTCAATAAATTTTTGGATTATCCCGAATTAATCAAGCTATCCATAATTAATTTAATTTATATTAAATATAATTTTATTTTAAATAATAATTAATAAGTTCTAATATTATTTATTTATATATTTAATTATAAAAAATATTTTAATTTATAATTTAAAAATATTAATTTTTTATTTTTAATAATATATATTATTGTATAAAATTTAAAAGTTAGTATATAATTAAATTATTATGGTAATATATATTTGACTTAGTATTTAATAACTTGTACATTATCATAAAAATTAAAATATAAATATAAACATATATATATATAAACATATATATATATTTTAAAAAAAATACACAAGACTAACTTTTTTTATTTTCTTTATTTTAATATATTTATGAGATTAATTTATTAAAATAAATATAAAAATTAAGTTAAATTTACAACTGAAATTAAATAAAACTCTTAAAAAAAGAAATGCTCGGACTTAATTTGGCCTGAGAAGAGATAAAGGTTGTGAAAACCCAGAGGAAATTTCTAGCCTGAAAGCATACTCGAGGAGCAACGATATTAGTGAGCCTTATCTAATATTCACGGATTGATGATAAATTTATAATTTTTTTTGGTATATTAGAAGATAAATTTCATCTTCGGAGAATTTTTATAATTATTGAGAATTTATTATTATTTATGTGATTGATAATCAAGACATGAAATGATGAATCATATTAATGATTTTGATATTTAAGACCACAACTAGGTCCATTGGAGGTTTAAAATGGTTGGTGAATTTTCTAGTAAAATTTTAAATCATAATTTGATTTATTATGTTTTTTAAAATTATATTATAAGGTATTTGAATTTTTAGTAAATTATAGAGTTATGAAAAAATTAATTTTATGGTATTGATTGATAGCACTATTCATAAAGATTCTGTAAAAATTTTCTAGATATTTTTCTAATTAATATTGGATTTATTATAAATTTTTGAAGATTTATTAGAATTAATAATAATATTTATTATTATTATATTATTAAAATATATATGTTGATATTATATTATAAGAGTTAAAATGATAGGTGGGTGAGTTGTTTTGACCAAGATGGTCAAAATGACAGCCATCTCTGCCATTTCGACCAAAAAAGTAAGCTTACGATTGTTTAACTTAAAACGAGATCGTTTTGGAAAGATTCTCAAACGATGTCGTATCGTCGTGTGTCATACCCCGGTATCCCATGGTGACGTAAAGTCTCTCCCCTGTCGTATAGTATTCGTATCTGTCACTAGTGTCCCTCTTAATGATAAATATAAACACTACACAATGTTGTAACGTTGTTTCACTCCCTGTGAAACAACGACATTTCAATTCTAAAACTATTACCCCCACTATCACATAAAACGATTCCGTATCGGGTTTTAACCCTAAATTAATTAATTTAAAAATAAAATAATAAAAATAAGATAATATTTATTTATTTTAAAAGTTAAATAAAATTATAAAAATTAGTAAAAATAGCAGTTCATTCAGAAAAATTATCCATAAAATTTCTACATACTCCTTATGAATAGTAGATTTCATATGGATATGGATTCCTAAATTTTGATTAATATATAATTTAAAATAATTTTAATAAGCTTTAGAAAAATAATAGAATTTATTATAAAACTTTCAAAAATTCTAGAAAACTTTCTACTTCAAATAAACCCAAATTCAACCCTATCTAAGGTGTTTAAATCATCCTTCCTCAAATGAGACTTCTAAATTCTGGTTTAAGATTATTTATACTCATATTTATATATTAAAATTACTTATAAGATACCATACGATATTATTAACAACCTCTAACTGACTATACCACCCATACGAGTCGACATGACACTGGGTTAGAGGATATTAAATTCATCTAACTGTCACTCGTACACGTCATTTTCCTAAATTACCATCCTTAAAAATTCAAATTCTCATATCGTGAGACCGGCTGCCACTTAAGGCATTCCCGGTCTCTGCCAGTCACCTCAAAAAATGCTGCCCAACCCTGAAAAATTGTCCCAAAGATGTCTCTCGTACTTGCGATTTCATTCTAAGCATTTTCGTGGCGATTTCAGCTTTTTCATGGCTGGATTTAGGTGAGTTTCATGCTCGGAATCCGAATACTTCTTCTCCAAAAATCTACTATTTTAGTTAATTAAAATAGGTGATATTGGTGTGATTGAGTTCACAAATGCGTAGTCTATGTTTTGATGCTATTTTAGTGTAGGATGGTTGCTTGTGTGGGGTTGTGAAAGTGTAAAAAAATAGGGTTTGCAGATCTGAAATCGGTCATCTAGAGGTTGAAGACAACCTCGGAAAACATACCGTCTGAGGTCCCTCTAAATAATAAGTCGCTTATTGTCTAGGGAAGACAAGTCCGGTCAGAGCCTGAGGCGTGGCACACCCAGGAACAGGCACGTGTCAGCCTCAGGTAGGTTCTGAGGTAGAAGTGGCATTGCTTTATGGTGCCATATAAGATTTCCAAAATACAGAAAAATAATCAGAAATAATAGAAAAGTCAGGAAAAATAGCATAAATTTTTTTTTTGAAAAATACTATATTGAATTTGGAGTCTAGTGATATCAAGATTGTAGGATTTGAAGTTGATTTGGTTGGTGAAATAAATGGTACAAGATTTGAAATAGTTGAAAAAAATAGGAAAATTTTCTAGTTTGATCTCAGGTTTGGTCTAGGACCATAATTCGTCAGGTAGAGAGTTTGGAAGTATGATTTTATGTATTTATAACCCTCTAGTATAGTTTAGTGAAGAATTAGATATCGTTATGTGTAGGTAGATACCTACTGATGCAGGATCTCGAGGAATCAGTCCAGGAAACAAGTGTGGGCTATTCGAACTTCGAAAACACGAGAGTGGATGAAACCTTTTACTTAATTGCTTAAACTGCTGGCGTGATCATATGAATGTGTTAATAAATAAAATTACAACGAAATAATAGCATGGAATCTTGTGTGTGTTTAAGTCCATGCGAAGTTTTAAATGAAATGATATAATGCATGCTCTGGATTGCTGTGATTGGTTTTGAAGTGTGAAATGTATTATTGAAGAGCAAGTGTTGCATCAAGTTGCATCCAGAATCATGAGATGAATTATGCATTGCAGCAACATGGGGTGACCTATGCGGCTTCTAAGAACTCTCCGAGTATGGTAGTAAGGCATGGACTTGTCGAGAGAGTCATAAGGAGAGACAAAGTTTATATAATTGTGTTAACTAAACGTATGACAAAAATTCCTAGCGTGGGGACTGTATAGGTGGAGCTACCACCACCTATCATTCCGGCATCATCAGTGGTTTGGACCAAGTGTTATGTACGTCCCAGCGGGACATACAAATCATCATAATGAGATTATGAGAGAAAAGACGTGAGGTGTCGCATAAAGTACTACTAGCGGGACATACAAATCATCATAATGAGATTATGAGAGAAAAGACGTGAGGTGTCGCATAAAGTACTACTGACGTATCTCAGTCTGATTTTCGGGATCTATAAGAACCGAGAGATATTACCAGCCCAGTCATGGTCGTGAATGCCTAAAGAGTCTTGATATTGCTACGTATATTGACTGTGACTGTGCTCTTTGACTCATCGATGTCTTGAATGTGTGCTAGCATGTCAATCAACGTATTGCATGAATGTGTGTAAAGTGTTTTGTATATTTTTTCTATCCACTCATTTGACAGGCTTTTGTCAGATCTCTAGATATGTGTTTGACCATGATGGATTATGATTGCGGTTTCTTCCAAGACAAATAGTCAATCAGGAATTAGTTCAATGGCAGGTTAGGATTTCTATTATGGATCCCAGTATTATATGTACATGATATCATATTCCCCTAGACTGTGTTTTTATATCATAAACGACTTGTGTAAATTGAGAATATAATAAGTCAAATAAGAATCTATATTTTCATTGAAGTGGCCTAGGCGTTTAATGTGTAATCATAACCCAATGTTTTTTGAACGACATCGTTGACAATAATTAAATCCGTTGTTATATTTCTAATTATTCATATGATTCCTCCTTTACTATTTATTGTTCTTTTTTAGCCTTGTAAATTTATTATGTGCATTGCTAGATATGATAACAATGTATATAGTAGCCCTATGGTGATTGTGGTGTAAAATTTTTAGGTTGGGACATGACAAAAGTAGAATAAGATCAATTGATAAATAAGAAATAATATAGATATATATATAATATTTTTATTTTAATCATGACATTAGATATGATATATGTTAGGATCACATGAGATTATAATTCTCTAATAATAAATAATAAAACATAATAATAACAAAAAAATATGTAAAAATATAATAATAATAATAATAATAATAATAATAATAATAATAATAATAATAATAATAATAATAATAATAATAACAATAACAATAATAATAATAGTAATAAAAAAAATAATAGTAATAATAACAATAATAATAATAATAATAACAACAACAAATAATGTTATTATAAAAAATAATTTTATTTATTTTTATAATTTTTATTATATATATACTGTAGGAAAAATTTGTATCAAACCTGTATAGCCTAATCGTACCTATTAAATTATTTTGGGGTTTGGTCCAAATTCTGTTAATTTGGGCTGAACTCGCATTAACTGAATATAGACTATATAAATACCTATGGATTGAGAGGTTAAATTATCATTCTTAACTAACTGCAACTGCAAGGATGAGAAATAAGAAATGACTATTTTAGAAGAGAAATTATAGTAGAGAATAATTTGGCCCAAAGAAAGAGTGATGAAAGGCCCCGTACCCCATAGATCTAATAAAGAATGTCGAGAAACATCCTGAGTTGAGTTGCGTTGAGGCCCATGAACAAAGCAATTTGAGGTTGCAGGCTGCTTCTTTTTGATTGGGCCAGAAAGGAAAAGAAAAGAAACTAGATTTATCCTACGTCTACTTCAACCACAGATATATATAGCCTGTATTATCATTATCATTATTATCATTATATATATATTACTTTTTAATTTATATAAAATCAGTGAAAATTCATAAAACCTTAGTAATCTTTGAAATGCAATCAAACAAATACATTGTTGAAAATTCGTGTCCGATCATATTAACACTGTATGCACAAAAAGTGAAAGAGAACACAAAAATTAACAGGTTTGGCTCTCTCTCTCTCTCTATATTGTAGGCCATTGGAGAAGCGTGAAGATAGTTTACAGCAGATATTATGCTATGTCAATCCCTTGGATTTTATATGGCTAGTACAATTCTATTATGTAGCTTAAAATAAAGTATCTCTCTAAACCAACATATCTCTTTGATAAGCCATTTTGAATTATCTCTGACTTTATGACCGATCAATATCTTCATCCATGTCCAACCTCTCGATCCAATTTTATGGTGTTAAAAATTTTAAAAAATATTTAGAAATACTCTATGGGTGATTCCCAGCAAGAGAATCGAATGAAAATGAGAAATCGAGAACTAGGTTCTTTGGGGGGTGAGTAACAAGAGAAACGGATGAGGAATACCACAAAAGGCTTAGAATTTTTCTAAATTTAAAATATCTCTGAGCTATTTATACCATAGAACCCATTGGCTTGAAATTTCAAAATATTAGGTTACTCAATTCAATTTTAACTTTAAAATATCAGTTTAAGTGTTTTAAGGGCTTAAATAGAATTTGTAAGCTAAAATGGTAATATTGAGTCCAAAGTCAGTCAATCACTCAAAACAAACTCAATTTAATTTCAGTATCAACGAAAATCTCATACCCGATTTTTCTCCATATCTAATTGTCTATGACACAAAATCACCGTTCAATCTAGACACGACACACATATTATGTTGTATTATGACTTTTTTTAAAAGACACTAATAACACCAAAATAATAAACAAAGACAAAATCCAAGTAAAATCTAAAAAAAATCTAAATTATTATATTATTTAGATAAATTTTTATATAATTTTTGTGTGATATTATTTTTATTTTTTCTTTGATGTTTGATAATTTTCTTAAATAACAAAAACACAATTTATTTTAGTTTAGTATGTTTCCTGGATTACGTAGAGCCGTTTTGTTCAGATTTATATCTTTTTGTTATTTTTTAATGATATTTTTTGAAATAAAATAAAAATATGATATGATTCCTCGTTGTCGTAGCTTTGTGAGTTCATTGTTGGAGAAATAACAATATAAAAAAATATTTTTTCTCAAAATAATTTTACAATTAATTTAAAAAATGTTTATAAATTATAAAACTGTCAATAAATTATATTGAGTCATTTGAATTATAGAGTTGGAAATTTTATAATTTTTAGTATTTATTTGAGCTTTTTAATTAGTTAATTATTTATTCAAGTTTAGAAACCTTGTACTTCAGTGCATGGATGCATGAGATTTCGACACTGGACCACATGACATCACCCAAATATGATTAGAGAAGCCAAGAATGTATTTCCGACTTGTATGGTAATGGCCAATCTAGATCCGTATAAATTATAATCTAACCCTTCGCCTAATTTTCTGGTTTCAAGTGAATGTTGTCCTTTAAGAGCTCAAAAGGTCAAAATACCCAGATAGAGATGCCACCGCAAGTAACGTCCTTTCTTTTCTGACAGGAGTTTCTTTCTTACTGTTTTCTTACTGTGAACCAAATAGCGAAGATCTCACGCCCACTTTTCTGTTACTACAGAAACACCTTTGTGGCTAATTCTTGCATAAAACCTCTTCTGTTTCCGAGTTGGGGCCACAGGCAACGCTTCATTTATTCATTGATTACAAATTAAGGTTGCGTAATCTAATTCTGAAGTTCCGATAACATGGACATGAAAAAGAAAAAGAAAAAGAAAAACCATAGCAATGAAATCCATTCCGTGGTAGGCCTCACGAAACCAAATTTTGAAGAGTGATATGTTAAAGTAGATCACTCAAAAACAAAGCCGCACCAGAAAAGCAAGGTTAGCAGCAAATTAAGCTTTAAAAGCAACAAAAAGAATGGGAGACCTTAGGAAAAAGGCATTATTGCAGGCGCTAGGTGTTGTGATGCCCAGCTAATGGGCAATGCCAACATATTCCAGCTTCCTACATTTCTTGAGTCAATTTTTATTGGACCCCATCCTCTTCCGTACCATGGCCAGGACATTAGGCGTACCCTCGCACGTACACCTCCTCTCGCTTATTTAAATCCCCCTCTCCAAGCTCTCCCTTCGCCGTACTCATCTGAACGCAAAAAGACCAGAACATCAGAGCATCAGAACATCATAAGATTACTGCTTGCTAGCTAGCTAGCTAGTGGCGGTCTGTTTGGCCATCTTTTGCCCCTCCCTCCCCCTTTCAATCACATGAGAGAAAGAGCTACTCCTTCCTCTTCTTCTTGTTATAATATTTTCTATGGAGAGACAGGATTTTTCGCCACACCATTCCGATGCATCTCGCCCATCCCTGGGGTTCCCTCTTGGAACTGCCTTGCTCTTGATCATTATATTCAGCTTGAGTGGTATTTTCTCATGTTGCTATCACTGGGAAAAGCTCAGATCATTCCACCAGTCTTTCTCCGATGACCAGGATGCTGACACAGATATTGAGGCTTCACCATCCAAATTGAAGCCTGCTCATCACACGGTATCTATTCTACTCTAGCCTGTGATTACAATGTTAATTTATTATGAGTCCTCCAAATTTTTTGAACGAGGACAGTTTATAGATAAAGAAACAGAGTTACAAGAATGTACAGCTAGCGTTTTCATTGAAGAACTTGTGCTGATGATTGTTTTTTCTTTTCAAAGGACTTGAAGAAGCAAAACCATGAACAAAACTTGACAGTTTTAATGCCTGGAGATCATATGCCCAAGTTTATAGCATTGCCATGTCCATGCGAGCCACCACGTTCAGAGAAGGTAGTTGTGAAATTGCAGAAGCCGCCCAATCCACCATGGCTACCGGTGCCGTTGTGGTAGCAAAATTGACCATCCGGCATACATACATGGGGAGTAAAACTATCATTGCAGGGTTTTATTACCTCAGACAGAGCTGGACAAGAAAAGTACAGGCTTAATTGGTACCCGAGTAGAGCTGGTCAATTTGCCTGCATTAAGTACCTACCCTATCATGTACAGAAAGAAAAAAGAGTTGGTAGTAGCATGAAAATAAACCACTTTTCTTTTCTTTTCTGGGAGTTCTTCATTATGATTTTTACATTGTCCCAATCTTTTTTTTTTTTCTTTTTTTTTTCAACTCTTATATTAAAGGGGTGTCCCTTTTTCTTTTGCTTCCTCATGACAATTTCAGCGTTATATATCTGTATATAAGAAACTATATCCTATTTATTATTGAAAGCTTGTATACTGCTAATTAATGACTGGCACGAACACTTGCTTGGGTGATTTGAATGTGAGGTGATATCTGCTCTGATGGATCTAAAAGTGCACACTTGACCCAATCTCTGAGAACTTGAATTTAATCAATCCTTTGCTTGGAATAATCGCAATGTGCATAAACTCTTGGCAGCTTGTACTGTCAACGGTGGTGGGTTAGTCAAGTCGCTGGATATCTGCAAAAGACTGTGCTATAGTTTCCATAAACAATAATGAACCAATTCACCAGCAAAACCAAATTAGGTCTCAGTCCTTATCATGGAAGAGAGTTTTCTGGAACCCTGATTACCATGATAAATTTTAGGGCAAATGTCACTAATTGTGAAGACAAGGAATGGCCACTTACCAAGGATAACATCTCACCGAATCATCAATTTTGATTAAGTAAAATATTGAATGTACTGAGTTTGGAGAGTATTATTAGTGGAAGTGACTTATGGAACAGTGGTTAGGTAAGGATGAGGGATTGATAGCGAGTAGTATAGTTTGATGTTGGCAAAGTGGTACCACAAAAGCAGAATGTGCATATAAAAACTAGGTATATCATTATATCAAGGAAAAAGAAAAGAGAAGAAACAGAATCCAGTCCACACATGATTTCATTCGTGGCCTAATTTAACTGTAGCAAGGTGCTTCCCATGATTAATGCAATCCCACGCCACGTTCCCCTGCACAAGTTGATTGTACACCTTCCGTGATGATGTTAGCCCGTTGATGTTGTACCGTTGTTGTTGCTGATCCCATTAACATTATCCTTTTTTCTTTGATTTGACCCTCCTTCTATCGTCACCATTTTCACCCGGTGCGCAGTCCTTTGTACATGGGAAACAAGACTGACCCACTCCCAAAATCCATATCATCTATAATGACTTCATCGATATTGCTTTTTCCTCTTTTTCCTCTTTTTCCTCTTTTTCCTTTCATACGTGAAGATATTAAGATCCTCTATATCAAATTTTCCTGTTCTTCATTCTCTATACTAAAATATCTTACTATATTTTGTCGTTTAGGTTTATGAGTTGTCCAATTGGCACAACATATTCATCATAAACC
Organism: Passiflora organensis; assembly: GCA_019739055.1. Classification (NCBI taxonomy): domain Eukaryota; kingdom Viridiplantae; phylum Streptophyta; class Magnoliopsida; order Malpighiales; family Passifloraceae; genus Passiflora; species Passiflora organensis. The sequence goes on along the minus strand of JAEPBF010000087.1, from coordinate 27,423,235 downwards.
TATTAAAATCTAACTCCATTTATTCTAAATTATATTTTTAGAAAATTACTAAAAATATATAAATAACATACAAGCTCGTACAAACCCGTCATAATTTTTTTAAAAGTATTTTTATTATTTATCAAAATAATAATAATAATAATAATAATAATAATAAATAAAGTTTAATATAATATTCTAGTTTTATATATTTTCAATATTATAAAAAATTTATTTTAAGAATATTTTCCTTGGCTAGATGATAATAGTTTTTACTCTCTTAAATCTTTGAATACTTTTGATATATCTTATGATTCAGTTAATTGTAGAAATATTATATTTTGCTTATAGCATAGCTATCATGAAGCTAATCTTACCTTTGTATAAAAGCCTGTAATATCATAGATGATAATCAATCAATCACAACGAAAAATTCATTGTTGTTATTTATGCTTCTTTACTGATACTGTTCTTTATATGGTACCAAGTCAGGTTCTACTTTCAATGGATGATTCGACTAAATCTAGCCAATTACACACCATTTCTTCATCTTTTTTTATTTTTCCATATCTAGAAAAACCAAATATACTTTCTAGGGATAATTTCAATGCTTGGTATAAGTGACTTTCACAATACCACTCACGATAAAGTTGATTTCATAATGATCATAATGACTAGATTGGAACATGCTACGGTGAAAATTTAGAAATATTGTGATTCTTTTGTAATGGATTGGATTTTGACGCAATATTTGATAAAAAGTCAGAAAAATTATCATGTATATAGAATAATCCAAAGACATGTTTTACACTTTAAAAACAAGATATGTTAGGAAAAATAATCTTTGTATATATAAGCTCAAATCGTGAATTACAGACCTTACAAAAAAGACAATTACCATGACTGAATTTGTAAATACATCTTAAGTGGATGAGTTAGCCAAATTCCCATCCACGTCAAAGGCATTTATGATAATAATAACGATTTACTGAAAGAAAAAGATTTATCAGCTTCTTATGGAATTAGATAATCTGCGATTTGGAGTTATTTGATCTCGTGCACTTAACATTACACCACTGCCAAGATTAAATAATATTCTAGGCAGTATTTGTTTTTAGAGCCATGCTTGTGCACATAAGGTGTGAGTGTGTGTTTTCTTATAAAGGATAAATTGGAATTTATTTTTTATTTTTGTTTTGTGTCTTAGATGGATTTTTGTGGCTGTTATTGCTTGATAACATTTTTTCAAAGAAATATCATCATCTTATTCCAAAGGAATAATTAATAAGGAAAACTCCCCATATCCTTATCGCACTCCAATTGGAGGCCAACCAAGCAAAACTATCCCAAATGGTTCGTTTGAAGACAACTTTGTTAACTCATCATCTAGTGTGTTAATTTTCGAAAAAATATGAGTAAATCGACCTCATAAAACTCTTTAATAAGCTATTAACACGACTACACCCTTGGACCACACTTTTGTTGCCTATAAAGTTAATAAGCAGATGGATTGCTTCCAAACTATCACTTTCCACTCACACTTTTTTGAAAGTTATAAGCATATATAACTATAGCCCAATAAGAATACTAGTTATCTCTATCTCAAGTACTCCACTCTAGTGAGAGAGCATTTACATGAATCCCCCAACAAATAGTGTTCATCTTTCCCCAATGTGACATTCCTGATCTGACCCACATCGGTCGAGAAATCGGGCATGAAAAGGATATGCTATGGGAAAGACAGGTTGAAATTTTTTTTTTCCGGCTATTATAGTCGGTAACTTTTTTCCCGACTAGGTTGGATCAGTCGGTTCCCAATCCGACACTCGAGTATAACTCCTTAATAAGCTATTAGCACGCTTGCACCTCTGGACCACACTTCTATCACCTATAAAGTTAGTAAGCAGATGGATTGCTTCCAAGCTATCACTATCCAGTTGTACTTTCTTGAAAGTTATACGCATACATAACTATAGTCCAATGAGAATGCTAGTTATCTTTATCTTAAGTACTCCACTATAGTGAGAAAACATTTACATGAAACCCCCAACTAGGGGTGTTCATCTTTGCCAGACTTGACATTCCTAACCCAACCGACATCGGTTGGGAAATTGGGCAGGAAAAGGATAGGATATGGGAAAGACAGGCCAGGAATTTTTTTACTGACTATTATAGTCGGTAAATTTTTTCCCGACTAGGTTGGGTCAGTCGGTTCCCAATTCGACACTTGAGTATAACTCCTTAATAAGCTATTAGCACGCCTGCACCCTTGGACCGCACTTCGATCGCCTATAAATTTATTAAGCAGATGGATTTCTTCCAAACTATCACTTTCCAGTCGTACTTTCTTAAAAGTTATAAGCATACATAACTATAGCCCAATGAGAATGCTAGTTATCTCTATCTTAAGTACTCCACTCTAGTGAGAGAACATTTACATGAAACCCCCAACTAGGGGTGTTCATCTTTGCCAGACTCGACATTCTTAACCCAACCCACATTCAGTTGGGAAATTGGGTGGGAAAAGGATAAGCTATGTGAAAGATAGGCCAAGAATTTTTTTACTAACTATTATAGTTGGTAAATTTTTTCCTGACTAGGTCGGGTCAGTCGGTTCCCAATTCGACACTCGAGTATAACTCCATAATTAGCATGCATGCACCCTTGGACCACACTTCTATCGCCTATAAATTTAATAAGCATATAAATTGCTTCCAAACTATCACTTTCCACTGGCAGTTTCTTGAAATTTATAAGCGCACATAACTATAGCCCAATGAGAATGCTAGTTATATATATATATATATCAAGAACTTCACTCTAGTGAGAGAATATTTACATGAAACCCCCAACTAGGGGTGTTTATCTTTACCAGACTCAACATTCCTAACTCAACCCATATCGGTTGGGAAATTGGGCGGGAAAAGGATAAACTATGGGAAAGATAGGTCGGGAATTTTGTTACTGACTATTATAGTCGGTAAACTTTTTCCTGACTAGGTTAGGTCCATTGGTTCCAGATCCGACACTCGAGTATAACTCCTTAATAAGCTATTAGCATGCTTGCACCCTTGTACCACACTCCTATCGCCTATAAAGTTAATAAGAAGATGGATTGCTTCCAAGATATCATTTTTCACTCGGACTTTCTTGAAAGTTATAAGCGTACATAACTATAGCCCAATGAGAATGCTAGTTATCTCTACCTCAAGTACTCCACTTTAGTGATAGAACATTTACATGAAACCCCCAACTAGGGGTGTTCATCTATGCCCGACTCAACATTCCTAACTCGACCCACATCGGTTGAGAAATTTGGCAGGAAAAGGATAGGCTATGGGAAAGACAGGTTGGGAATTTTTTTACTGACAAGGTTGGGTTAGTCGATTTCCGATTTGACACCTGATCTGACTCTAGGTACATACAGTGAGGATCTTTACCTTGTGGCTTGCTTCATGTGCATATTGTGTGTTTGTTGAACTACTGGTTTTGGGGCCTATAGGATAATGGGTTGTGAAATAAAAAGAGTATTTATTTTATTATTTAAAAATTAAATAAATTTTTTTAATATAGTATTGATTCTAAACGACGTCATTTTGGCACTCGCCAAATCTATGTTGCTTTATTGTCGGATTTGATTCTTTTATTAAAAAAATTTCTTTCTTTTCTTATTTTTCTTTTCTCCTTTCTTTTTTCCTTCTTCCTTCCCTCTCCCCGTGCTCACCTTTGATTGGCTGAGCTAGAGTTCGCGATTTCAGTTTCGTCTGTCATAGCTCGTCACTGCTGGCACCACACGACATAGCTCCTCCACAACAACTTTCGGTAGTTAGAAGTTCGAAGATCAGCCGCCAGACGTGCAAGCCCTGAGGCCGTGAACATCTGGGTTTTTCGGCCGACCTAGGCGAGCAATCACTGAATTGATGGTGTAAACACATTCCTGAGGTTTAGAGTTTCATTTTGATGTATAGACCTTTGAAAATGGTTGAGTTTTGGTGCAAATACCCATTTCTGGGTTTGTCGCCGGTCTAGTTATCGGCCGACCACCCGCTGCCGCAATTCGTCTTGAACCTTAATTTTTTGTTTTGATCTCGTTCGCTAATTTCGATGTTTCAGATGCGATGGTATCGTTTGTTATTCGATTTGACTCATCGTTTATGAGATATGGACTTTTAAAGATTTTTTCAAAAAACAAGTTTTTTATTAAATGATAAATTATAATTTTACAAATAATACTATGTTGTTAAAAATATAATTTGTGGGTTTATCAATCAATTTTTTGAATCTTTTTGTATTTTTTAAAATGATATTTTTACCTCGTTATGCGTGTTGGTTGGATAATTAGTGATTATATAATTGTATTTTATGGAGACTTGTGACTTGTGATGATTATGTGGATTGTAATCTTTGCTATGTTGTCCAATTTGTTGTGTTATGGCTACATACTGGTGAGTGGGGACCTCACAATTGTTTTTCTTTAAAATACATGTTCGAGTTTTGTATTTTCAGAAAATTAAATGGTGAATTGTATTGGTATTGAGTTCGTATATTGGTTTTACTATATTTAGTATTGAGAGACATTGTGTTTGGGTACATGTGGTTGCACGTACTGTTAAGACATGAGATTGTCTGTGAGAGTATATGCATGTATGTGACATCGAGATTTTTGGGATATGTATACCATGTTTTTACGTTTTTACAAAGATTAGTGGCCGACGAGTCATATATTTAGATGGTCACAAGAGTTGAGCATAGAAACTTTTGGCAACACTAGTGTGTGCTAAGTTTTTGTTAAAAGATAAAAGAACCACTAGTGGGACTCGTCTTCTTCTCTGGCCCAGGGGTAGGCAGGAGTTTTGTTAGCTGACTTTCCAACCCTTTAAAATAAAGAAATTATGTGCTGGTGTGTGATTCATCATTTCCATGTTTCTGTTCATGTGGATTTGATATATAGTATTGATGAGAGATTTACAGATTTTATCATTTCAATTTTGGTTTTCAACTATGTTTCTTATTATGCATTTTGTGGTCCCCATTTCCCCTCACTTGGATATTTTACTAATTGTTTTAGTGCTGTCCAGATTGTGCTATAGGTATTGGTTGCCAGCCGTCCACCTTACGTGCTGACTTCTGAATGGACTTCAGATTTTAGGTTTGGCTAGTTTTCCAATTTGATTTGTACATACGAACCAGATTGTGTTTTGACTTTATACAGACGATTACGATTTTGGTTTATACATATTATCTGGTGCTTGATTTTATAATTATTATAGTTACATGTGGTATATGTTGATTGAGATTGGATTTTTGACTATTTTTTTTGGTTGTAAATGAGATTTAGTATTACCCTACTATTTTATTTAATTTCGCTGCGATTTTATATTGATTTATTTTCTAGCCTTACGGGATTTTGAGGGTAGCATAGTAATTTCTATTCTTAGGGTTCTATGGTGAAGGTGTTTACCCTTGGCGTAAGGTACGGGGCGCGACATTTTTTTGATGGTAATGGATCACCAGATTTGTTTTTGACTAAAATATTTTTGTGGTGATTTGTTTGTGCTATAGGTATTGGTTGCCAGCCGTCCACCTTACGTGCTGACTTCTGAATGGACTTCAGATTTTAGGTTTGGCTAGTTTTCCAATTTGATTTGTACATAAGGACCAGATTGTGTTTTGACTTTATAAAGACGATTACGATTTTGGTTTATACATATTATGTGGTGCTTGATTTTATAATTATTATAGTTACATGTGGTATATTTTGATTGAGATTGGATTTTTGACCGTCTGTTTTGGTTGTAAATGAGATTTAGTATTACCCTACCATTTTATTTAATTTCGCTGCGATTTTATACTGATTTATTTTCTAGCCTTACGGGATTTTGAGGGTAGTATAGTAATTGCTATTCTTAGGCTTCTACCTGGTGGGAGATAGCTGCAACTAGGTATGCTTAGGGTGTTAGTTGGGAGACTTATGAGACCGAGTTCATGGCACAGTTCTTTACTCATCTGCACAAAGATCGGAAGCGCCGTGAGTTCTACGATTTGAGATAGGGTACCATGTCTGTGGTAGAGTATGAGGCACAGTTTCGGGAGCTGGCCAAGTTTGTGCCAAAGTTGCTGGTGAAAGATGAGGCGTACCTCTAGAGGTTTAAGGATGAATTATTAATAGCTGTGAGAGGGCATATGAGTGTTACATCAGACATGGATTTTGCCACCATCCTGCACCTAGCCTAGAGAACAGAGAACAGAGACGACTGAGGCTAGAGTTGCAGCTAGATCGGTTCCCTCTTCTCTTGGGAAAAGGCCTATGCCTTCTAGTGGATTACAGAGGAGCAGGCCATTCTTTTAGAAGCCTGGAGTTTAGAGGCCTAGTGGCTCATCCTTTATGCTCGCAGTTCAACCCAGTCCTATTGATTTCCAGGCGAAGAGCTTAAGAGGTGCTTTAGTTGTTAGAGAGTGGGTCACTTGGCGAGGAACTGTAGATTTGGTGGTAGTTCCTCGGTGTCACAGCCTAGTGTTGGAGGTCCTTCGAGGACAGGTAGTCACAGACCTCTAGTGGTGTCATTTCAGGCTCAGACTCAGCTTGGTGGTTCCTCCAGAGTGAAGTCTGCTACCCCTACTGTTGCTCATGCTGTTACACCTCTGACTTCGGGTGGACCTGGACGTCCCGCTAACAGGAGTCAGGCTAGACTCTTTCTGCTTGTGGATGCTGAGGTAGTTGCCAGCCCTACGGTTGTACAAATATGATTTTAGTATTTCATTTTCTACATATGTGTTGATGGATTCGGGTGCTAGTAGGTCTTTTATTGGTCCTTGTGTGTCTTGCCATGTGGATGTGCCTATGTCTCCTTTGGATCTTGTGATTGAGGTGTCTACTCTATTAGGGGAGCACCAGTTGTGTGAGCATGTTTTGTTGGGCTGTTATATTGTGGTTGTTGTGTTGCATTTGAGGCTGATTTGATTCCGCTTGATTTGCTTGACTTTTGGTATGGATTGGTTGGCGTGGAATAGAGAAGCCTTGTAATGTTTTGAGAAGAGGGTAGTATTGCAGACTCCTGAGGGAGTGGAGGTTGTGTTTGAGGGAGATAGGAATATCGTTGCCTTTTATTTGATTTCTACCATTCAGGCTAGGAATTTGTTGAGGAGGGGTTATCCGGCTTTCTTGGCCCATGTGGTGGATGATTTTGTGGCTAAGTCTGTGTTGGAGAATGTGCTGATTGTTAGAGAGTTTGTGGATATTTTTCCAGAGGATTTGCTAGGGTTACCTCCTGTGAGGGATGTGGAGTTTTGTATCGAGTTGTTGCCTAGTTCTGCACCTATCTCTATTCCACCTTACAGAATGGCTCTAGCTGAGGTGAAGGAGTTGAGGACTCAACTGCAGGAGTTGGTGGAGAAGGGGTTTATTCAACCCAGTGTTTCACCCTGGGGAGCCTCGGTGCTGTTTGTTAAGAAGAAGGATGTCACTCTCCGACTGTGTATTGATTATAGGTAGCTGAATAAGTTGACGGTTAGGAACCATTATCCTCTACCTAGGATTGATGATCTTTTTGTTTAGTTCTAAGGAGTGGTGGTGTTTTCTAGATTGATCTTCATTCGGGGTATAATCAGTTGAGGCTCAGGGCTGTGAACATACCTAAGATAATTTTTCGTTCTAGGTATGGCACTATGAGTTTTTGGTGATGTTGTTTGATTTGATTAATGCCCCTGTATTCTTTATGGATCTAATGAATAGGGTGTTCAGGCCCTGTTTGGACAGATTCATGATTTTGTTTATCGATGATATCTTGGTGTACTCAAAGTCCAGAGATAAACATGTGTAGCATCTGAGGATTGTGCACCATACTTTGAGGGATAATCAGATGTATGACAAATTCAGCAAGTGTGAGTTTGGTTGTCTGGGGTTAGGTTCCTTGGTCATGTGGTTTCGACGGAGAGGATTGGTGTGGATTCGAAAAAGGTGGAGGTAATTACTTAGTGGTAGGCGCACAAGAGTGTGACTAAGATCCGCAACTTTTTAGGTTTGGCTGGTTACTATCGAAGGTTTGTGGAGGATTTCTCATTGCTTGCTTCCCCTTTGACTTGTTTGACGAGGTAGGGTGTGAAGTATGAGTGGGATGCTAAGTGCGAGGAGAGTTTTCAGAAACTCACGGACCACCTTACATCCGCTCCTATCCTGACTCTCCCCACTTCAGGTTTGGGGTACACGGTGTATAGTGATGCTTCGAAACATGGTTTGGATTGTCTACTGATATAGGGAGACAAGGTAGTTGCCTAAGTGTCTTGTCAGTTGAGACCGCACGAAGGTAACTATCCTACCCACAATCTTGAGTTGGCTGCTATTGTGTCTGCTTTGAAGATTTGACGTCACTACTTGTATGGAGAGACTTGTAGGATCTTCACAGATCATAAGAGCCTGAGGTATATTATGACTTAGAGGGAGTAGAATATGAGGTAGAGGAGGTGGTTGGAGTTGATTAAGGATTATGACCTTATCATTGACTACCACCTTGGGAAGGCTAATGTGGTTGCTGATGCTTTTAGCCGTAAGTCCTTGGCTTCTTTGTCGTACATTTGGGAGACATACCTATCATTGCTTGCTGGTTTGAGGTCTATAGGTATTTCCTTGGCAGTTGATTGGAGAGGTGTGTTGTTAGCTAGTTTGTTTGTTCGGCCTGTTTTGCTTTATGAGATCCAAGATGCTCAGAGTCATGATCCGATACTGGTGGGTGTGAGAGAGGGTCTTTCCGATGATTCAAACTCCAGTTATAGAGTCCGAGATGATGGTGTTTTGCTATTCAAAGACCGGATTTGTATTTCGATGGATGATAGGTTGAGAGACATAATTTTTTCTAAGGCTCACTCAGTTTATGCTTTGTATCTTGGAGGTAAGAAGATGTACCAGACTCTTAGAGAGGTGTACTGGTGGATAGGTATGAAGAGGGCTGTAGCTTAGTATGTTGCTCGGTGCTTGACTTGTCAGCAAGTCAAGGCAGAGAGGCAGCAATTCGGTGGATTGTTACAACCTCTCCCCATTCCTGAGAGGAAGTGAGAGCATATGACTATGGACTTCATATCCGGTTTTCCTAGATAGCAGAGAGGACATGATGTAATGTGGGTAGTGGTAGATAGACTCACCAAGTCAGCTCATTTCCTACCTATTTGGATGGGCCTTTCATTGGAGTGTCTTGTGGAGTTGTATGTTCAGGAGATAGTCAGATTGCATGGAGTGCTGATGTCTATTATATCTGATAGGGATCCCCGTTTCACATCGAGATTTTGTGATCAACTGCAGGATGCTCTGGGTAAGCGGTTGAGTTTCAATATCGCATTTTACCCTTAGACGGACGGACAGTCGGAGAGGACTATCCAGAACCTTGAGGATATGCTGAGAGCTTGTGTTTTGGGCTGTTAGGGCAGTTGGGATCGATATATGTCGTTAGTGGAGTTTGCTTATAATAAAAGTTTTCAAGCTAATATTGGTATGACTCCTTATGAGGCATTGTATGGGAGAGCTTGCCGCACTATGTTGTTATGGAGTGAGGTTGGAGAGAGAAGGTTGAGTGGAGCAGAGCTGACAGATTTCACCTTGGATAAGTGAAAGTGATTTAGACAGGTTAAGAGCGGCCCAGGATCGCCAGAAGAGTTATGCAGATAATTGGCGTAGGCCTTTGGAGTTTGCAGTTGGGGACAGACTTTTCCTGAAGGTAGCACCTTGGAAGGAGGTGATACGCTTCGGATGGAGGGGTAAGCTAGGACCTCGGTATGTTGGCCCTTATGAGGTGATACAGAGGATTGGTCCTATAGCTTATCAATTGAGGTTGCCTTTGGAGTTAGAGAGGATACATGATGTGTTCCATGTGTCGATATTGAGGAAGTATATTCCGGATCCTAGTCATGTGTTGGAGACACCGCCTTTGGAGATAGTAGAGGACTTGTCTTATCCTACTCAGCTAGTGTCCATTCTGGATAAATTCGAGAGAGTCTTAGCAGCAAGACTCTTTCTATGGTTCAGGTGCTTTGGAGGAGTCCTTAGTTGGAGGAGGAGGCTTGAGAGACTAAGGCTGAAATGAGAAGGAGATTCCCTCAACTTTTTTCTTGGTGAGTTTTCCTGTACTCTTTGAGTTTACTTCTTATTTTCCCTTTATGCTTGTATTATTGTTGTGTTTGATGTTATTGTTGATGTGTTTGATGTTATTATTGTTGTGGTGTTGATATTGTTGTTGTGTTAGTTGATGATGTGGCGGTGGAGGATACCTGTGGTGTTGTGAGTATTGTGGAGTTGAGAATCTTGTGGTTGCTTGTGGATATAATGAATGTGGTTGGTGATATGTTGTTGTTGTTTGTTGTTGCGTTTAAGAAAAGTTTCGGGACAAAACTTTTCTTAAAGAGGGGTAGGATGTGAACCCCAGATTTTTTGTATTTTATGCTTAAGATAGTGTCATAATTTACTTTTTGTGCGTAATTAGTAATGATTTGTGTGGTTGTATGATATTGTGATTTTTAAGTATTTTTGGGCATGTATATGATGATTATATTATATGGTTTGATTTTTCATAAGTTTAGGATATAATTTATTATTTTTCTGATGATATTTTTTTTAATTTAAAATCTGTTGGTCAGAAAATTATAATTTTCAGTTCATTGGAAAGATATGATGTTTTTAGATTTATGGTGAAATTTTCATAATTTTTGGACTTATATCCTATTTACTGGGATTTTTCATAGTTTAATAGTATTTTCTGGATTTATTTTATTATTTAAAAATTAAATAAATATATTTAATATAATATTGATTCTAAACGACGACGTTTTGGCATTCGTCAAAACTATGTTGCTTTGTTGACGGATTTGATTCTTTTATTAAAAAAAAAATCTTTTTTTTGTTTTTCTTTTCTCCTTTCTTTTTAACCTTCTTCCTTCTCTCTCCCCGTGCTCACCTTCAGCCGGCTGATTCAGAATTCGTGATTCCAGTTCCGTCTGTCGTAGCTCTTCATCGCTGGCACCACATGACGCGACTACTCCACAGGAACCTTCGACAGCTGGAAGTTCGAATATCGGCCGCCAAACACGCCTTCTCTGAGCCTGCGAACATCTAGGTTTTTTGACCGACCTAAGTGAGCAATCGCCGAATTGATGGTGTAAACACATTCATGAGGTTATGGGCTTCATTTTGATGTATAAATCTTTGAAAATGGTTGAGTTTTGGTGCAGATACCCATTTTCGGTTTTGTCGCTGGTCCGACCACCGTTCGGTCACCAGTTGGCCACGTACCGCCACTTTGCCGCCCACGTGCCTCCGCAGTTTGTCCAAAATCCTAATTTTCTGTTGCGACTTTGTTCGCTAATTTTGACGTCTCGAACACGATGGTATCGTTCGTTTTTCGATTTGACTTGTCATTTGTGAGATATGGGCTTTTAATTTTTTTTCAAAATACGTGTTTTTATATTAAATGATAAATTATAATTTTATAAATAATACTGTGTTGTTAAAAATCTAATTTGTGAGTTTATCAATCAATTTTCGGAATTCTTTGTATTTTCAAAAAATGGGATTTTTACCTCGTTTTGTATGTTGGTTGGATAGTTAGTGGTTATATGATTGTATTTCATGCAAACATGTGACTTGTGATGACTGTTGTAGATTGTGGATTGGAATCTCTGCTGTGCTGTCCGATTTACTGTGTTGTGCCTACATATTGGCGAGTGGGGACCTCACACTTACGTGTTTTGCTTTAAAATACATGTTCGAGTTTTGTGTTTCCAGAAAATTAAATGGTGAATCGTATTGGTATTGGATTCATATATTGGTTTTACTATGTTTGGTATTGAGAGACATATTGTGATTGGGTGAATGTGGTTGCATGTACTGTTGAGACATGAGATTGTCTGTGACGACCTAGACTGAGATTAGTGGTAGACTGGTCATATATTTAGATGGTCACAGGAGTTGAGCATAGAAGTCTTCGGCAAGTTTAACGTGGGCTAAGTTTTTGTTAAAAGATAAAAGAACCACTAGTGGGCCTCATCTTCTCCCTTGGCTCGTGGTAGGCAGATGTTTTACTAGCCGTCTTTCCAACCCTTTAAAATAAAGAAATTATGCGCGAGTATGTGATTCACAATTTCTATATTTCTGTTCATGTGTATTTGAAATCTAGTATTAATGAGAGTTTTACGGATTTTATCATTTCAGTTTTGGTTTCCAACTATGTTTCTTATTATGCATTTTGTGTTCCCCATTTCCCCTTACATGAATATTTTACTAATTGTTTTAGTGCTGTCCATATTGTGCTATAGGTATTGGTTGCCAGCCGTCCATCTCACATGGCTAACTTCTAAATGGATTTCAGATTTTAGGATTGGCTTGTTTTCCGATTTGATCTATACATACGGACCAGATTGTGTTTTGACTTTATACAGACAATTATAATTTTGGTTAATATATATTATCTGGTGCTTAATTTTATAATTATTATATTTGCGTGTGGTATATGTTGATTGAGATTGGATTTTTGATTGTTCGTTTTGGTTGTAAATAAGATTTAGTATTACTCTACCATTTTATTTAATTCTGCTATGATTTTATATTGATTTATTTTCTAGCCTTATAGGATTTTGAGGGTAGCATAGTAATTGCTATTCTTAAGGTTTTGTGACGAAGTTGTTTACTCTCGAAGTAGGGTACGTGGCGTGACACTCTTATTATTAACAACGCTGAAGAATGTTTTCCAATGTTTTTTTTGAAACTTAGGAATCCAAATTGAAATCCAAACCCTCCTATTTTTTGAAGATTTTGTATTAATTTCATTATAGATATAAATTAGGGAATTGTAGAAACAATTATTATAGAAAGATTTTGAGGAGAGTTTGGTGATCAAATACTTGAACTAGGATTAAAGATAAGATTCGAAGGTATGAGAATTTTCTTGGAATTTTTTAAGATGGTTTAGTATTAAAAGATTTTCTAATTATAATTTTTGAAGTATTATAATTATTATTAATTTCATAATTATAAAAAAAATAATTTGAACATCATAGAGTGTTCTACTTTTTTGTGGAATGTATCAAAATTTTTGGGGTATTAGGAATTTTATTCAATTTTGGAATTTATGTATACATTAAATATTATATTATTATTTAAAAAAAAAGAAAAAGAAAGAGGAGGGTCAAAAAGCGGAAGGTTTTGTCGTTTCGTTCCAGGAATTGCGAAGGGGCGAAAACCCTAGTCTCCTTCCTCGAAACGACATTGTTTCCCTTTACTTAAGACCGATGTCATTTCAGCCCTGAGGTTAGTCATAAGCTGAGATTTCCCTTTACCTTCCACGTACCCCGAGCTGCACCCGTTACCCAACCTTCCCCACATGTGGCCGGAATAGGTCTGATAAGATAAGGCCACGTGGGGGTATATCCCTAGACAGACCCATAAGCTACGATTTTGTGCAGAAAAGAGACTGGGTGAGTGCTTGAGAGAATAGCGAGTGCCCGTGAGTGAAATAGAGTGGTTTCCAATGAGATCTGGGTAAGTTTTCTGCTCGAAAAATCAGACTTTTAAACCTCTGATTTCATGATTTTTAATCGGTTAAAACTTGTGTTAAATGGTTGGATTTGACTCGCATAGGTTAGAGTTTTGTTGTGATATACTTGATGTTGTTGTCCGATATATAATCAGACGGGTTTGAGTTCATTTTTTCCGGTAGAGTTGTAAGAATTCTCGTCGGCTTGAGGTTAGGGACAACCGATGACAAGTCGTCCGAAGGTGTCCCAATGATAGGTCGGCAGAGAACAAACATGCGTGACATGTTCTTTGAACATTAAGAGATAATTAGGAGACAAGTCATTTAAAGGTAAAACTTGAATGATATGTAGTTTAAGGTATGATTGAACGACGGATCGTCTAAGACTGATAATGAATGACAAGTCATCTAAACTGGAACTGAATGACAAGCCGTTTGTATGACAATTGAATGACATGTAGTTTAAAGTGTAACCGAGTGATAGGTCGTTCAAAGGATAGGTAAGTAGGCTTGATTGGAGCCAGAGGCTCAGACGAATTGTCGCAAGCTCAGAACGAGCCACGTGTCAGCATCCCAGAGGTTCGGGTGTAGTGTTGGTGCATGCTCGTGGTGGTTTGTGGGAAAATTAACGAAAATTACAGAAATTAAAGAAAAATAAGGGAAAAATAGAAATAAATAGAGGAAAAAAATAAAACAAATGAGCAAAAATGCTAGAAATTGTGAGGATTCCAATGGTACTAAGATTGTGAAAATCTAACTTTGTTTGATAGGTCAAATAAATCAAAGAAGTTGATGAAAAATACAGAAAAAATAAAAAGGGATTGAAAATTTTATCGAGTCGATGATTAGGAGACATCAATATAATTAAAAGATTAGACATACGTATTTAAGAAATTATGGATTGATAGGAGAGTAATAAAAGATGGATCTTTTGATTGACAGGTGCAGAGTTACATTATCAAAGACAGTCTTCTCCGGAGTTGGATCCCGAAGAAGAACTAGAATCCTAAACTATGAGTGGTTGGTTGTGTATACACAACATTCATACATTTATAACTAAAGTAAGCAAGATAATCGAATAAATAAGACGGTATGAACATGCATATCGATGCAAGTGATAAGTAATTAATGATTGCCTTAATTGCTAGAATTATTTGATGTGATATTATAAGTATAGAATTATTGCCTCGTATTATGTGTTATCGAATAACGATGTGATAGCAGTATGTGTCTGCATAAGGTAACTTATACAACCCTTAAGAGCTCTCCGGTCCTTGTAGCGAGACGTGGAGACGCCAGACCATGAGAAATAAGGTTGGACAGGGTTTATTATTTGAATGCGTATTTAATAATTATTATTGCAGGTTTGGGGGATCGTTTAAGTAGAGCTATAATCGCCTAATGCCCCGACATTGTCAGTGAAATTGGGCTGTAGAAGTGTGTCTGACAGATCATATGATTTGCTTAAAAAAAATAAAGAGAGAGATCAAAGAAAAATATTTAGGTTACCACTAACAAATTCTAGTGTTATCCAGGGCCTGGAAAGACTATAAGAGTATGCTAGCCCAAACATATTCTATGTGCTCACTTCAGAAAGGATTTCATAATTAGTTAACTAAATTGTTTGTGTTTGTTGTTTATTTATCGAGTTATGTGAGTACTTTGATTTTTCTTTCTTTGGTTTTGGTTATATAAATGGATGAGATCTTTGCTTATTCATATTGGAGATATTGTGTTTCCCGACCACTTACCTAACAAGTTTCTGCTAGACCACTAGATTGTCTGGTTAAGCAAAGTATTGGTTAAGCAAAGTCTGGTTAAGCAAAGATTGTCTGGTTAAGCAAAGATTGTCTGGTTATGATAGACTATTTAGAAAGGCTTGATTGTCAGTTTGGTCTCCAACTAATCCACGGTTAGTTATAAAAAATATCAAACTTGTGGTTGCTGGTGTGCATCGCATATATTCTATTCGGTTTCTTGTATCTTTTGCCAATGTGCATATTGTGTGTATGGGTGTGGGTAGAGTTATAATAATGTAATATCAATAATGTAAATTGATAAAATTGACTAATCATAGGGTAAGTGCCACCCAAAAGGCACTATTGTACATTATATCTCAACTGCACTTTTTATTTATTTTTTTCTTCCTGATATCGATTGTTGTTTCTAGCCTTGTGGACTCATTATATGTATTGCTTGTTATTAAGCAAAGTATATAATGAGTCTACGACGGGTTATCATGCAAAATTTTGGGTTCAGGATATGACAATTTGGCCTAGTGCTATTAGAATGAGAAGAAGATGGAGTTTTACAAGCTCGAGCAGGGTACAAGGAAAGTGGTGAAGATTATTCTTTTGTGATCAGATCCTCACAAAGATAGCCTTATGTGGTTATGATTAATTCATGAGTTCTAATTGACTACAAAATATTTTTTCATAAAAAATTTATAATTTTCAAACCACAAGTCAAATTTTAAAGCAAATCGCACTATTGTGTTTGAAATATCGAAAATAAATAGTAGGTAAAAATCATGGGTAAAAATGAAGCTTATCGAAGAGTACAATACAAATCTAGTGTTGTCTTTTTCTTTCATAGTCATCATTGGAAGTGGTTGTAAAATTTATTTTTCCAAATAAGAAAATCCAACACTTCGCAGCGGCTTTGTGGTAGCATTTGACATCCAATTATTACGACCACGGTGCTTGAGAGGAGGGGAAAAGATCCATGTTGGTGTTGAGTTGAGCGAAGGTTGATGGCAATATTGGTTTGTTTGATAACATTTGGTCCTTGGAGAATAAATGAGGAAAGGAGAAGAGAAAGAAAAGAAAAAGAAAGAAAAAAAAAAGAAAAGAAAAGTGAAGGAAACAAATGAAAAAGAACAAAGAAGAGATTTTTATATTTTCCACATAAATCAAAACGGTACCGTGTTACTAACATGTTTGTATTTTTGTGTTTTGTTTTTTTAATATATTTAATATTTATTTAATTGATAAATTATGAAAAATATATTTTAAAAGAATATAAATCTAAAAATTATAAAAATTTTATAAAAATTAAAAAATCTTTTATCTTTCAAAATGTCCAAAAATTATATTATTTCAGATAAATAGGTATTTAATTGCAAATTAAATACTATTTAAAATAAAAAAATAATTAAAAATCATTAAAAAATATATCATATTGTATCATCCATAAAAATATATTCTAAAATATTATTAAACAATAACAATCATAAAAATCTAACTCAAGTCATAAAACACCAATTAAAGAAATTACCAAAATATCTATATAAATCAAAAATTATTTTTTTTAGGAAAATGCATATTGATATCCATCTAACGACACTAAAGCAAGGGTTTACGAATACAACCATTCTACCGCGAAGAAAAAACCAAAAAGTCCAATAGAAGTGCTGAATAAATTTGTCGGCAACAAATTTTCAGCTCAAAAACCTTGCTGAGCAAGAGAATGATGGTTGCGCTGGAGAAATGGCCTCTTCCCGTAAGTCATAATGCCAAATGGGGCCACTCTAGTGTGCGGGAATGGAACCCTTCAAGGACAATAGCTAGTGGGTTCTTGGTGCTAGACTGCTAGTTAACAGTGGAAGATAATGTAAGAATCAAATCTTAATTTTATGAGGCCTTCTATTAGTTTATTCCCTCAACGAGTTGATTATTTTTTACCTTTTTCTAGCTAGAAGACAACTATAAATTCGTGACTAGCATCAGTAATCTTTTTGAGGCAATCCAAAACCCACAGATGAAGACTTTTAGACACTTAGCTTGGTCTTTAAGGTTAAAGTTAATGTTAGTGCAAGGCATGAGTCATGTCATGCCTGTTTCTGTTGACTTCAATGCCAAGAGAAACGACAGTTGTAAAAACGACAGATGACAAAAACTTAAAGGGTGTGGTATCAAAATGTGAGACTCCGTGGCTGACGTGGCAAATTTTGCCACATCACCACTAATATATATACCTTTATTTTGTTGCCCGTTCCCTGTTGCTAAATACCCTGCCGACATAGTTGATTTATTTTTCCAGTTTTTCCTCTCATTTTCAATCACCTGTAGTATCGAATCCAACCGTCTGATCGTCGAATTGTTGGTACCATTGTGTTCCTCTCATCATCACGATCAACCTGCTGTTGGTTTCACCTTCATCGGACCACGGACACGCCCGGATCGGAGCCTGGAAGTTTCGAAATTCTCACCGGAAAATCGTCAATTCCGGCCAATCTAAAGTAAGTCTTGAAGTTTGGTTTTCGGATTCATAATCCTGATGGTTGTAGCTTCATGTTGATGTAAAAATTTTCGGTTTTGGATGAAGTTGGAGTTTTCCGGCCACCGTCGGCGACCGTTGACCGGCGACACTGTTCACGTTGACCGGCGACCCGTTGACCCGACCCGACACTGTTCACTGTTGACCTGTTGACTAACGGTGACTAACGTTGACCGTTAAAGTTGACTTTGACCGTTAAAGTTGACTTTGACCGTTGACCAAAAGTGAAACCCTCCTCGTTAGGTAATTTCGACGTGCTGATCGCAATGGCGTGATCCGTTTTTCCATTTGATGTGTCGTTATTGAGTCATAGTCATTTGAAGGTTAATATTCGTATGTTGAGTATAACCGTAATGTTGTGTTCTTAGGAAGGGCGAGCGTTGAGGACAAAGGCAAGAGTATCGTTTCCTCTTCTTCAGCCCGTAAGGTAGGGTCCTTACAATATGTTACCCAGTTTGAGTATTTCATCATCTTCAATTCCGTATTAACTTGGTTTTGATTGATTCGTAGTATAGTCCATCGGAGCCCATCCGATTGGTCCATTGTTCAAATTTCATTAGTCTCTTCCGTAAGTAGCCGCAAAGTATCCTAATGTAGGGTCTTTACCGTATGTGTTCAATCATAAGTATTTGTTGACCTTTAAATCCGTATCTTGATTTTAAATTGAATCGTTGTATAATCCATCGGAGTCCATCCGATGGATCCATGTCCAAGTTACCTTGTCCTTTACCGTATGTTCTTGTAAGGTAGGGTCTTTACCGTATGTGTTCAATCATTAGTATTTCCTTGTTGTAAAATCCGTTTTACCTTGGTTTTGATTGATTCGTTGTATAGTCCATCGGAGCCCATCCGATTGGTCCATTGTTCAGAATTTCATGGTTCTCTTCCGTAGGTAGCTATAAAATATCATAATGTGAGGTCTTTACCGTATTTGTCTCATATTAAGTATTCTTTGATTTTAAATCCGTACTTTGGTCATTGAATTGTTGTGTAATCCATCGGAGCCCATCCGATGGATCCATTGTCCAAATTACATTGACTTTTCCGTATGTACCCGTAATGTATCATAATGTATCTCCAAAATTTCATGTGATCAATCAAAGTCCATTTGATTGATTTGTTGTGTAAATTGGGTTGATTCCGTATCATTGCCCGTAAAGTAAGAAAAAGGTTGTAATCAAAGGTTTCTGTAGCGATATATGATAATATATCGTATTATTGAGTATTAATTGTAAAGTATGGTATTTCAGTGTTATTGAAAGTTAAACCAGTTTGTGTTTTGTAAAGTATGTAAGTTTTCATGTTACTCGTACTTGTGTTTCGTTTGGCCAAACGTGGTGAGTGCTCGGTCTCTGAGAGTAAGCGGAGAGACACTCATCTGTTGGGAGGCGTATGGTTGGAGTATGGTTACTGTATGTTCCCTGCTTCGCAGGATGATCTGAAAGGGACTAGTTGATCCTTTCCGTATAAGTTTTATTAATCAATCTAGTCTCGGACAACACTGGTAGAAGGGGCTATGTATGTAATTGTTTTAAAAGTGTATGTATAAAACCTACCAGTGGGCTTCCGGTGTCCCTTTAGCTGGGGTTACTCGAGAAGTGATTTCCAGTCCGCCCATGTTTTTACTATTGACCCTGTTGAGTTCTTTGTTGAAAGCGAAAGTATATTTTCGAGGTCAGAAGTAAACGTTTTGTAAAGTAAACAGAAAGTACATGTTGGGTCCAGTAAGTAATGTTTTGTAAAGTAAACAGTAAAGTTTAAGTTTTGAGAAATTACAAGTTCAGTAATGTTCTAATAAGTTCCTTGTTGTTTCCTCTCATCTGATAAGTTGTTGTATTGTACCTCTCCTTTGATAAGTTCTTTGTTGTCCCTCTTCTTTGAAAAGTCCGCTTTGTTGTCCCTCTTCTTTGAAAAGTCCGCTTTGTTGTCCCCTACTGAGATTCTCGAAAATCTCACCCCCTTCGTGTTTGTTTTTCCCTCCCAGGATTAGATCGTGAGCAGTAGCTATTTTCAGTGTGCACGTTGGGACTACTCGCTGGGACTATTGCATCTGCACATGTATGGTTTTATTGGCACACTGTTGAATATTTATTGTTTGGATTTTTGGTTTCGTTTTCAGATACTTGGGGCTTGTGTGTTATGGTTTCACTGGTTTGTATTATGTTGTTATAAAAGACTTCCGCTGTTTTAAACGTTCTCCGTTATTTATTGTGCCACGTGTTAGTACTTATATGCCATGTTGTAATTTGTAAGTGATTTAAATTTATATTTTTGGGGGTTTACGTTTGAAAAGTCAAAATAGCCTTGTGGAGTTCGGATTGGTCCACGTGTCGGACTTCTCCGGGCTTCACGGCGGTAAGGGCCCGCTTTCCGGGTTTGGGTCCTTACACAAAATCTCTTGGAAAGGAAACAAGAGCACAAGATAATTAGGTATTTGCTTACAAATGAACTGTCATGATCAATCTACAAGTTACAAGCGTAAGGAGACAAGTGAAGTTGTTAGCTGTTTGGTGGGTGGTTCTGGTTCAAGTGGAATCCTAGTAAAAAGTGTGTTTATTATAAACAAAGAAGCATGCAGATGCTTTTCTACTTATAGTTTTACACTTTCTTCCTCTTGCTCTTCTAAAGGGCCTTGATTCAGATAAGAACCAATAAAAAACCTAAAATGGTTATATTGTGGTATACTTAAATCCTTCTTGTGTTAGGTCATATATCATCTTTTCGATAATATATATAAGTGGCTGGTAACCAATCTCAAAAAATTAGGTTCACTTAATACAATAAGGTTTGGGGCAATCTAGGAAGGACATCTCGTCTTAATCATTAGTGGAATCTTACTAAAGATAACTATTAGCTAGAAAGTTTCATGCTAATGCTTAAGACAATAATGCATGGATTGCGTTGCTTTGCACGATGTTTCATTTATTCCATTTTGGGTCTTATTCTTATCCATGTTAAAGGGAAAGTTTATTAGATTATGGTATGAATGTATGTATATTGGCCATAGTCACGATAGAGTATGGACTCCAAATTTGGTTGAATCCGGACCTAATATTTTTTATAGCTATTGTGCTGAACGCTATTTTTTATTATTTGTATTTATTGATATAAATTCATATTTTCTGGTCTCAACGATACAGTCAATTGACTTAACTCTTAAGAGTCGAGGACTAAGAAATTAAGGATTTATATTTTCCGAATAAATGATATATTTACTTAAGGGTTTAAATTTAGAGTTTATTTGGAAGTATATAATATATAGAAGAAAGGTGAAAAATATGAAGATGGAAGAAGAAATAATAATTGAAGATTTATGTTCAATGATTAAAAAATACAAGAAAATTAAAGAAAAACAAAGACTGAAAAAGATCCACAACCTTTTTTATTAAGAATCAGATATATTATCATAACATTAGAAAGAATAGGATATGCACTTTTATTCAACGTTATATCCTTCAACAAAATATATGATATTCGTATGGACCGAGCCCATGTCATATGTTTAATCTCCATCACTGGTTTCATCCAGTTGAAAACCGAATTGCAAAAGGTAGGTTCGGGATCTCCAGTGGAAGCCCATGTTGAACCCCAGACTAAACCCAATCCAAATCCCGAAATTTGAACATCAGATCTTGTCCTCATTTCTCCCCCTACCCCCCTCCCCCCCCCCCCTCCCCCCCTCCCCTCAAAATCTTTCCTATCGCCTTGCCCTGTTGGAAAAGAAACAAACATTCGTCAACCATCTGCTTGTCTAAATGCCAAAACAAAGTTCCAGAAACCCCAATCCCACTCATCACTTGTGCGTCACTCCTCTTCGTCGGTCTCCAAGAATCCTCCAAAGAGAATCTCAATATGCGAAAACCCACCAGCTGAATACCGCAAACTGCTGCAAAACTTGCCCACAGAAAGGAGCATCAAAAAGCATCACTGAATCCAATAGAATAGCCCTAATTTGCTCTAGTCCCGTTTCTGCGCCGGTTAAACCTCGGAGCCTTAGCAATCAGGTGGGCGGGCCTTCGGTTCTCAGGAGATCTCCCAGGCTTTCTTCGGTCGGAAATACTGAAAAGCATGTTGTCAAGCTGGGCTGCAATAAGCCACACCAGCGAAGTGATTGCAAATCCTTGGAGGAGAAGCCAGAGAAGAGCAAATTCGATGGTGTTTCTGTGAAAACCTTCGATAACGGGAAGGCTGTGTTTCTTAAGAGATCCTCGAGGCTTTCTTTCGTGGGAAATGCTGATAAACTTGTTGTCAAGGGTGACTGTGAGGAGCCAGGGAATAGAAGTGGTTGTAAATCCACTGAGTCAAAGAAGAGATTGTTTACTCATTCTGTGAAGAAATCTTTGGTTAACGAGCGCGTTTTGATGGAAAAAGTGAATGGTGAAGTAGATACGGATACAAATGGACAGAAATTAGGCAGAAGCGAAAAGAATGGTATGAAGAGGTCTGTTGACATTGAAATTGTTTTGGGACTTAAGGCAGTGAACAGGACCGATGTTCCAGATAAAGATGAGAAGGCTAAGATCGGTAGGAAGAGAAAAAGAAGAGAGGAGGCTGGTAATACAAGTTGTGTTCAAGGGTGGACAAGGGAGCAAGAAACGGCTTTGCAAAAGGCTTATCTTTTGGTCAAGCCCACGCCTAATTTCTGGAAGAAGGTCTCCAAGCTGGTATTTATGCTTATTTCCCTTGCTTTACATGTCTTTATCGTTTTATTGCGTTTAAAATATGGGTCGCTCTATGTTTTTGTGGTTGTCTGAGTGATCTAGTTTAATACTCATTTATCCAAGTAAAGTCGACATCAGACCAAACGTCTCAAAGAAGCTTAAAAAACCACATCTTCAGTTCTTCTAATCTAGGAAATTTAATTCATATCGAAGCAATTGGAAAGTAATAAATTATGACACTGGTAGTAGGACGATTATACTGATTGGATATTGGAATTCAGAGGTTTAAATTTTTCAAGATTTAGATCCAGACTGGCCAATAATGTTGAGTTTTATTCCTTGTTTTATCACAGGGAATTATTTAATAATAAGAGCTTCCTGGGTACTAGACATTCGAATTATCGATTCATAAACATAATGAAGGTTTATTTATGATGAAGATATGGAGAGGTGACCGTTCTTGCAGTTGAACTGGTTTTAATAATTAAAGCAGTTTAGTGGATGAGTAGTGTAGTGTTATTTCAAGTGGTTTTGCCATGACTGAGAGCTGTTTGAAGAATTCACCATCAATGAATGATGATCAAATGGAAAAGATCAGGACATTGGAAAATGTGGACCAAAATTGTTGTGGTACCACTTCAACTTAAGAAACTTTGATCAATAACCTACTGAATGGAGGAGATAAATTCTTCATACCACTGTAATTAGTTTGCTATTGTGATGTTGTTTCTCATTTACTTCTATTATTGTATATCTTACCCAATTTATGCAACGTTAGATTGGATTTCTTGGGTGTTGCATGTGACAACATTTCATTCTCCTATTGAAATACTCCTGAAACTGGATGTTTTGTCATTGGAAAACGGCCCGCATAAAAGATTTACAGCAATGGTATAAAGTTTGTTAAAATGCTTAAGTGTCTACATGGTTCTCCACTTCATTTTTGGAGCTGTTTCTCATCTCTATGGTGTCCTGTACTAAAGATATCAGATATACTTGTTTGATAATGTAACTTACTTGAAGAAAACTTTGACAACAATTATCTGTTGTACGCAAATATAAGTGCCTTCGTTCAGAAACATAAGGATGTTGCATATTGTAGCAAAAAGGATCATAAAGTAACAGTGGTACAAATATAGTTTGTTTGTCTAGATCTTGTGTTGCATTAATCTTGTATCCAAATTATCTACTTATGTTCCTCCTATATCTTAATACACTTTGCATCTTCTCGTCTGATGCCTTCTATGAACTTATCTTGAATGTGTATTCAGGTTCCTGGAAAGTCCGCTCATGAATGCTTTGATAAAGTTAACTCTGACCATGTTACTCCACCACAACCTTTGCCTCGATCCAGGGCAAACAAGATATATTCACCAACTGGGGGATATTTTTCACTCTCTGCTAGCAAACTTCTAAAGCCCTGTAGGTTGAAAAATAGCAGATTGAGTTATAATAAACAGAAGAATAGTGTTATGCAGAGAACTCTCAGACAGTTGTTGCGAAAGCATAACCCCATGGATCAAGATTATGAAGACCTATTCTCGATCCTTGAGCCAGACATGGATCCTTCTATTCAAGACAGTCAACTAAATGCAGAGCCTTGTACCCCCAAGCATTTAGAAGATCAGGGATTCCTTCGTAGGTGCGAAGAGAGTACATCTTCTGACCTGAAAAAGCCTCCTCACCGGCTCAGTGGTTCATCGGGAAAGGATATTGTCAGCCCCCCAGTGTTGAAGCAGGTTAAAAACAGGGTCTTGCATGAAAAGTATATTGATCTTTTACACAGTAGGGAAGCTAAGAGAAAGGCAGCATGTGCTCGAGAAGGAAGATCTGGGAAAGAGAACAAGGGCAAGTTCAATTTTCAAAAAATAGATACGGTTAGAGCTGCAAAGGATGTACTAGTTTCTGATGTAAGAAATGCTATTAATCATCTCCAAGATCTGAAAGGAAATGCCATGGGCAATCTCTTCTGATTTTGACGAGGACTATAATGATGACAAGAATGAAAATGGACTCTAAATATTCGTTTTTCCTTTTTTTTATAGCATTACTAAGAAAGAGTACGACTTGTCAACCAGAGGATGATGCTTCGGATGTTTAAAAAAAGGAGCAAATATCCATCATGAAATAATGACGGGTGTGGTTTTTGCGGCATACTGTGTAATAAAGTCAGATGTTCGTGAGCGTATCATTTATTCCTTGAGGGGTTTGGGCAGCGATCTTGTCATTTCAGAATTGACCTACTGTTGGACTAAAGGAGGGAAGGGACAATTCAGCCTGATTGGTAGAATTAGATTCAGTTTTTGTTTTTTTAGTATGACATTAGGATTAAAAATAACAAAACTAATGGTTTTTGAGCATTACAATAGACGAAAAAGAATTCCATACAAAATGTTCAAAATATTAAAAAAATTATTTTATTAAATAGTTTATAAATAAATTGTATGATTTTAAAATTTTTAACCTAAAGTCATTCAAACAATATTTCTAATACCGTAGAAATTAATTCTGGACGATCACTTTGATAAAAGCAACAAATATACATGTATAATATTGCATAGAAATTGATGGTATTAGGGGGAAGGACAAGGAAGATGCTTCATGATTGATCTGGGTTTTAAAAAAATTGTAAAGATCCACTCCAATTGCGGGAGTATAGTTTGAAGCCACTACTGCACTTAATCTATATGTCATTGACAGATTTGGTGTATAATTATAGTTTTTTTTTACCTTTTCTTAAAAATTAATTATTTAATTTTGATGAAAACATCCAAATTTGAAAAACTATTTAATCAGATTTTGTCATCCGTTTCTTACCTCCCTCGTGGTGTGAATGTTAATGGAGTTGGTAGTCTTTGAAATCTTGCACCAAAGGAGTTGGTAGACATCACCTGCCACCATTATGTAAGAAGGACAATAGATTTATGTCATGACTATTACAATATTATTTCATATTGAAAATTTTTATTAGAATCTTTATTAAAATATCAATATGATCTATTGCATGAGTTATGAAACTATAATTTGAACTTATTGGGATGGATCTTTAATATTTAGTATGTTTATGAATGATATGCATTGTATGTGAGACCTCGTCCTTTGGAGAGTCCACTCGATATTTGAGAGTAGTTGGTTTCAATGGATTGGATTATTTAAGTGGGATTGACCAGTTGACCAGTTAAAGTTGACCATTTGACCAGCCAGCTAGATAGTGGACCCCAGAGTTGACTTATTGATTGAGTGACCCGGACATAGTCATAGAGGCTAAGTGCCGAGTCAAGATTGTTTAGGGTGTCGTGTCAAGATTGTCTAGGGTGTCGTGTCGTCGGTAGTGTGTCGATAGTTATGTATGTCGTTTGGAGTCTTAGCGTGCATAAATAAGATTGGCGTGTTTTGAAGGCCTGATCCTAGTGAAATATCCCGTTTAGCCTATTCGGACCCATGAAATGATTTTCTAGTCCCGTTTTGAGTAGTCATAGGACTTTGGGCCGAATTTACCAAATATGGGCCCGATCACTATTCACTAGATCCAATTTCATTTTAAAAGCCTAATTTGTTATTTTCAAATTCTAAACACTATTTTGGTCCGCTCGGGGCATGTGGATCATTTTAAAACTCGTTTCGGGTGGTTTTTTAGGATTTTCAGATCTTGGGACATAAAAGTCCAGTCCAAACTTAGAAAATTTTCTAAGTGTTGGTAGCCTAAAGAAACCCCTTCCCCCGTTTTCCAGTGCCCCTTTCCCCAAAGAAGAACTCAACTCCTTCAAAACTCATTTTCTCCCCAAATAAACCATCAGACTTCTTTCCCCACTTGATTCCTAATCCTAATCAATGGATTTCCACTGGTGATAGATTGGTTTGCTGCAGTTTTTGCCGGTTTTTTAGTTTTTAGGACAAAATCCAGCTTGAGAGGTAAGTGCTTGATTTCTTCCATTTCTTGCCCGATTTCTTGATATATTAGCTTGATGTGATGTTGTTTATGATGCTTTGATAGTTGGTTTTGATTGATTTGGTATTTTGAGGAGTGTGGGAGCTTGGAGGTGAAGGTTTGCATATGGGTATTGGTAGATTTTGACCATAACAGTGTTCTTGTGATTTATTTTGACTCCCTTGAGTTTGTAGAGTATGTTTTGTGGGCCTTGGTGCCATTGATTTGAGCTGAATTGGATTTGTCGATAGCTGTTTCCATAGTTGGATTGAGCGTGTTTGGTCCTTTGAGGATGATTTTGATATGTGTGAGTGTTGAGGATTGTTTGAGTGTTAGAGAATTTTTCGAAAGGGGTTATATGTGTCATTTTTGTTTTTGAGTCGTTTTATGCTTTATGCTTATTTTGTGATTGAGTTGTTTCGGTTTTTTGCCATGGGTGTGGCTGTTAGTGAGTTGTCTACGCGACAGGAGTTTGGAGTCTAAATTTTATTTACATGCTCAAAATTATTTTATATTTCTAAATTAAAATGTGTTAAATGTGTGGTTTTGAATAGAGGCATTGCATCCCATTGTGAATGAATATCATGTTATGTTCTTTTGGTTTACTTGACATGTTTTGGATACATCAAAGGTGTTTGTGAACTTATTGGTATGTTTGAGTGTTATTGATGTATTGTTAGAAACCTCATTCTATGAGTTGATGTGATCAGATATTTGATGCGAAATATTTGAGGTTTGGTAGTTGTTAGTCATGTTTAATTGCATGTAAACCATGAGGATTATGTTCGGCATGTGTAGTTTTCGATAAGGTGTTGATTCGGCGAGAGAAATGCAAAAGAACCAAAGTGTCAAAATTTAGACCGAGTCAAAACTAGACTCCTTAGACCGGTCGAACTCCTATACAAACAATTTAGACCAATCGAACCCATACCTTTTGACAGGTTGAAAACCTGATAGCCTTCCTAGAGAGCCTTTAGATCGGTCGAAACCAAACACCTTAGATCGGCCGAACTTCGACCCAACTTTCCAGATAACCCAAAGATCGGTCAAAACCAAATTTTAGACCAGTTGAAACCCCGAGAATTTTCTAGAGAGCTTCAAGATCAGTTAAATTGAAACCTTTAGACCGGTCGAAATTTTCCGAATGAACTTAGAGCGGTCAAATCCCAACTTTTAGACAGGTCTAAAATCCATAAAATTTTCCACCTAGCCTAAAAATCGGTTGAAGCCAAACTCTTAGGCCAGTCAAAGAAGTTAGACCAATCAAACTTAAACACTTAGACCAGTCGAAATTCTGTAATTCTTGCCTTTCACCTTTTCTTGTTATGGTTAAGCCAGTTTAACTTTATACTTGGTAAACCCCATTTAGTAACCCTATCATACACTTCTCTTAACCCTATATGAGTTCCCATGAGTGTCATTCCTCCATCGTACCATTAGAATCCTAAGCTTAATGGCATGAATTGGGAGAAATATGGTCGAATGGAGTGTTATCATCTAAATGTATAACTTGATTCTTTGATGAGAGTATGATTGATCCATGTATTCATGCTTATTGTGACCAATCTATTCTTGTTATGATTCCTTTTTTAGAGTATTATAAACTGTTCATACCCCTTAGAGATTAAGTTGGAATTTATTAGTGGTGAATGTGGTGAATATGTAGGCTTCTCATTATAATTTTCTTTAGTTGATTTTTATTAATGGATTTGGTTGTGGTATCCAGTGACTTTAGAATTGGCTATTCTATAATGGCTATTGGAGTGAGAGAAGAGTGTATGTTAATGTATGAGAGCGTAAAGAATTAATTGATGGTAAGAAAGAAGTGTGTATTTTCACTAGTGCAGGCATGTTTGAGTAGATTGATGACAAGAGCATAAGTGCATTTCATGTATGAGATCACACTAAATATTTTTTCCTTACAAATTGATTTAGTGATTGAGGAAACATGCATCATATGCATCACTATGTTTATGAGTTACATATAAACATGCATATGTATGTTTTCTGGGTGATGACCTGGAATTGACGAATAATGCTTGGCCAATGCGAGATAAGTATATGAGATCTCAGCTGAGGGGACAGTTGCTTACCTAGGAGTTTGGGTGTATGTATGCCTGGTGGATGTATGTATGGTAGGCTACATAATATATGCCTTCAGGCTTTTCGAGTTATGCATGACTGAGGAACATATGTGATAGTATATTTTCTCTATATATTTCGGGGACAACACTGGTGGTGGGCTCATATATCTATGGTGGGCTCATATATCTATTTTGAAAAGTACGTAAAAATTAACCATAAGTGGAGCTTCCGATTTCCCTAAGGCCGGGGTTATTAGTGAAGCGATTTAGGATCCGTCCTATAGATTTTGGGAATATTAGCCTGTGAGAATAAGAATGTGGATTTGCATACGTTTTGGGTTTAGACTCAAGTGCATGACTTATATTTAATTTTCTCTTACATTTACACTATATTACTCGAGTAATTGGATCGGAAGCACGAGAAGTAAGCATGGATTGACTGTGTCTTATTACCATTTGTTTTAAAATAGTTTTTGCATAGGCCTCTATTCCCCATTATTGCTTATGACGTGGTGACTCATACTTAGGTTTTTGAGTTCTCACTCTCTCTTGTTGTAGTTTTTCAGGCTTAGATCTAAATGTTTGTGTAAAGGATTTCTTTTGAGGTCGAGGTTTCCCGATTTGTTATAGGGCTGGACTACTATATATGTCACGTTTGGAAACTCGACATCTCTTTTGTATTTTGGATACTGATATGCATGCTTATTTTGTATCGTACATCCATGCATTGATTATTGTGACCCCTTACTGGGCTTAGTTAATTACTCATTTTAGACTTACATATATTTCCTTTTGGATTTAAGACATATATGAGATGTGAGACCTCGTCCTTTCGGGTGCCTAGTCAGCGTGACTGTATAGTGAGATTGTCCAATTTTGGTCCATCGTGAGCAATTGACCAATTTGACTGAGGTTGACTAGTTTGATCGAGAGTTTACCATTGACCCGAGAGTTGACCGTTGAGCTGAGAGTTGACCTTTAGGGTGGACACAACCTTAGAAAGCCTAGGTATGCATTTAGGTGTCTTAGCGAGTGTTCTAGGTCGAGTGTCGAGGTTTGAGTCAGTAGAAATCGATATTGGTAGATTCCAGATCCATTTTGAGTGACCCTGGCTTTTTTTAAGCCAAAAAATCCGTTTTGAACCCATTAATTATTTTCTAGGCCCAATTACCCAATTTTGAGCACAATTAATTATTTTAGCCCTCTTTTTTATGGTTATTGGTTTTAAAACCTATTTTGGCCCACTCAGAGCATATCAGACTTTTAAAATATTTCGTTCGAGTCTTCTTCGAGATTTCAAGCCTGGGGTATAAATACCCAGTCCTACTCGACACTTAAAATTTTCTAAGTGTTGGAAAACACCTGCAGCCTTTATTCTCTCTCCCTTCTTTCCTCTTTCTCTCTCCCGTTCTCCCTCTCAAAAACATCATTTGAATTCAGTCGATTTTCTTTCGATGAAAACCACTAGGCTTTGTCCCTAAATACTTTCCTAACATTCCCCGACCGATTTCCACTATTAGTTTCCAATTGAGGAGCCGTGATCGATTCATTCTTCATTTTAGGATATTTTTGGGGATTTCGTGGTAAGTGCCCTAAATCTTCATTTGTATTATCGATTTTTGGTTCCGTTAGTTTGCTGTCGATGTTTCTAAGTTGGTTTGATGGTTTTGATCTTTCAAAAATGCCACCTGATTCGTGAGTGTGTGTCTTGGGTGTCGATAGCAATTTCAATAATTTTGTGAGTTTTGTGATTTTGGCTGAATTGATGGAATTGGTAGTTTCGATTTTTAATTGAATTATGAGTTGTAGAGTTTGTTTGTAGGTTGAAAACCCCAATCGTGTGATCAGGTGAGTTTGGGTGTCGATTTGGAGCTATGGGTGGCTTATGCGAGGTTTGGACGTTTCGCCCATTGGTTAGATGTCACGCCCCGGACCACAAAACTTTGGCGCGACAACTGCCATAGGCCCACTATATACACTGCTATCACATCCAGCAATGCACATAATAAGCCTACAAGGCTAGTGGTATAAATTAAAGCAGAGATAATAATATATGAACTTATTGATATATCATACAACGGAATAAAAAAGAAGATACGATGATATCCGGGTGTCATCGATGAATAATTAATTTATGAAAATAGTACCCAGGAATCGACTGATTACATTGGTTCTAGCATATTCAGACAGTCTAGGGGAAACACTATAAACTTAATGGTCCTTAGGATTACCTTGAGTATGGTTGTTCAATCGTTAATTATTTTCTTGCTATGTCTGAGAGTGAGGTCCTAATCATCTTTGATTATCCCTACATTCATATACCAAAAACTAGCAGAAGCATGATAGGTGGGCGGACGGGAAAATATGCATACCAAAACACATGTAATCATTTAATGATAACAAAGGCATACTGACACATAACAAACATTTGTATACTCATAATAGCAATCAGCATTGTCATAGGCATAACGTAATGCAACACGTAATATCTCAAGCAATCAGTAGCCTGACTGGGCTGACAATGTCCCTCACTCCTTCCGGTGCCAGGAATAGGACTGGAATCCGTCAGTGGCACTTCTATATTGAGCTCCTTACGTCACTTGTTATCTCGTATGCAAATTTGATCTGTCTTAATGGGACATGCATTCCTATTAGCTCGGTTCCATTAATGATGCTGGGACATTAGGTGATGGTAGCTCCACCTACTCGATCCCCATGTTAGAATATCCTGTTTATTCATAATATTTTTATTAAATTATACACCCTGTCCCTCCTTATGCCTCCCTTGGCAAATCCATGCTGCACTACCATAGTCGGAGAGCTCTCGGGAGTTGCATAGGTCACCCTATGCTATTGCGATGCTTGATTCTGTCTCATGATTCTAAATGCACCCAAACACTTCATATGCACTTCCATTATTATAGTCACAAATGGCACATTCGATTAATGCACAACATATTTCATAGCATGGCATATCTCAACAATCAAGCACGAGCCAACAAGCAATACACGACTAGTTTATGCCACAGGAAATACTTTTGCTCATTAATACATTTTTTTCTAATTAATTATGCTCATGTATATTCAATCATACAGTAAACAATGTATTAAAAAAGTCCATCCACTCACAGGTTTTCTGACATTCAGAGAGCCCATTTGATCCTCGATCGCTAGATTGATTCCTCGAGGTCCATCACCTGTAGGTATTCACCTACACATGTGTTTATAATCGAATCCTCAATATTGCACAGTCAAATACACAAATATTCATAAAATGACAGGCCTATAACCTCAATATGACGCGTTTCTACCTAAAAATCATTATGAAACCGATCCGGATATTCTTCATATTTTTTCTTATTTTTTCAGATATTAATCTAATTATTTGACCTATTAAATCTCATCAAATTTATGAAATTTTGATACCATTGAATTTCGTATTATTTATAGTATTGATCAGAATTTTTGAAGAATTTTTCTTATTTTTATTCTATTTTTCTCAAATTTTCTATCCTTTTCAGCCTATTTTTCTCATTTTCTGCCATTTATTATTTTCTAACCAATCTCCGAGCGACATTTGGCAAAACAAGACATGCCTAGAGCTAACCCTTAAGCTCCAGATTGGTGACACATGCCTGCTTCTGGGCGTGCAACGTCACCCAGATCTTAGGCTCGAGGTCGAGCCTAAGTCTCCACCTCAGATGACTCATCGTTTGCATCCGCAGGCGACATGCCATCCACTTGCAATACCAAACGACTCTTCAAACTTCTGCTGGAGCAGATGACTTGTCCCACACAGTCGGGGAACGAATCACTCGTTTGATTGAGTATGCTAGCCGTCTAGAATTACCCATTATTATAGTATCTGCTTCCGGAGGAGCCCGCTTGTACGAAGGAGCTTTCAGCTTGATGCAAATGGCTAAAATATCTTCGGCTTTATATTATTTTGAAAAAAAGAATAAAAAGCCTTTTTACATCTCAATGCTTGCATCTCCTACGACTGGTGGGGTGACAGCAAGTTTTGGTATGTTGGACTAGGTTGTTTTCAACCTCCAGCCGATACCCTAGGACCTGCAAACCTAAATTTTCAGATGACCAACACTTTTATCACTCAATGTACCTTAGCAAATCAAACATCAAAACATTCATCGCATCAAAACGAATCGAAACACACTATAATTATTTGTTTTAAACTACTAAAACCCTAGATCTAGGAAGGGGTAATACCTGGTTTTTCGGGTAGAATTCTCACCCAAATCTGTCAGAATTCTTGCTGTAATGATACGAAAATGATCAGGATGAAATCGAAATTCTCCCAGGGAGCAGAATCTAAACTTTTCTACGCGTGTTGTAGACTAGAGAGGAGAAACAGGGTAGGCGTGGCTATTTACAGTTTACTCCGACCACGTGTGGCATGGTCAGAGAAGCAGCTGGTCATTACGACCGTGTGAGTCGAATGGTTTTTGTGGGTGTGACTCACCTAACACCAATATGACATCGTATTGGCAAAATGTCTTCAGATTCAATGGTTTAGCTAAAACGACACCCTGTCAGTGCATTTGATATGATAGCGGTCAAAATGACGTTGACTGTTGTTGTTTTGACTTCTATTTAAATATTATTTAAATAATATTATATAATATAATTACTTAATTATTTATTAATTTCCTAAAATCATCAAAAATTCATAAAAATTAGCATACACCTTCAAAAAATACACAGAAAATTTTTACGGAATCCTCATGAATAGTACTATCCATTAGCACTATAAAATTAATCTTTTAATTACTAAAAATTCCATACATTACTCGGAAATTCTTGAAAGATTATGAAAATTCTGACTTCATTTTCAAAAATTCTCAAAAAGTTTTCTAATACTTTTAAATCCGTAATGGACTTACCCAAGGCCTTTGATCACTAAAATCATGATTAGATCTCATTTCTCCATTTTTCAATCCTCGATTTCTCAACTGTCCATATTTTCAATAAATACAATAATACCTCGACAATAAAATTTAGCTTCCTATGATAAAAAATCAGACTATTATTTTTTATCGATCAAAAAATAGAGGCTAAGACTTATTAACATCATCAATTTTAATTGGGCTTTCCGGCGTAAGCAACTCGAAAAATTCTTGATTCTTATATCCAATTTTTGGTTTTGTGAGTTGAGAGTGTGTTATTTGTGTGGGATTTGTGTTAGTGTGAGTGTTGTTGTCTTAAGGTTTGTTTCCAGTTTTGAGTCGTTTTGTCGATTTCATTGTTTTTGGTGCTCATGTGCATTTAGTTTGGTTTGTGTGTTTAAACGGTATTATAGAAGTCGATAAGGTTAAAGGTATTGCCAATGAGTTTTCTTTGTGACAAAAGTTGGGAATTTATGTTTCATTCGCTTAAACACAATCGTTTTGTGTTTTTGAATTAAAATACAGTAATTGCATGGTTTGATTGAAGGCCATATGTGCAATGTGATTTATGTATATCTTAGATTCATGAACTTGCTTGCAATGTTTTGGATGCATGAAATATGTGTTTGAACTCCTAAGCATGTTGGTTGTATGTTTATGCATGTTGAGTGGGCATATAATATGATGTTTGAAATCGTTTGGTTCATTCGTGTTATACCCATGTAATTATTCATGTTGAACCCTTCGATTTGTGTGTTTGGTGTGTTGTGAGGTATTTTTCGTTGCCAAGAAACCATCAGATTACATCCCCGAGGGTTCGAACTAGTTTTTGGAGTGTCCCAGGTCAGTTTTGGGTGCATACCTTGTTTGTAGGAGTACACACCCGTGTACTTTCTCCAGGAGTGGTATACTATTCTAGACAGAATAGTATACATCCTATGTAGGGGAGTACACGACCGTGTACTTAGGTCGTGTACGACTCTTTCCCTCTTTTTTGTTTCGATTCCATACGCCCTCATACCTATTCCAACGACCCCCGTACCATTTCCCACAACCCGTGTATATCATTTTGAGACCTCAAACCTATCCTAAACCTATCTAACACCAAACAAACATCAATCATACCCCAATGAATCAATGATTGCTTGCATTACATGTATTGTTGGGTTTTCAAGTAAAAATTATATGTGTATTCTTAGGAACAATTTGGAACTGATTGTTAACGTTTGGCCAAACATGGTAAGTATATGGAATCCTAGCAAAGGGGAATATTTCTTACCTATGGGTGTTGTATGGATGGACTATATGTGTGTGCTTGATGTTTGCTGTGACTTAGCAGGTTGCCTGATGTTTGCTGTGACCTAGCAAGCTATGTGTTTATATATGTGTGGATTGTGGTTGAGTGTGATAGTGTGATTTCTTCACTCAGTTTCTAATAACGTTGGCAGTAGGAAACTTACATGTATTTTGTAAATAAAAAATTAATTGCCAATGTGCAGTAGGAGTTACTTGAAAGTGTTTTATAATCCATCCCGATAGGTTTTTGGGACATAGTACCCCGTGTGGCGATGTCTTGTGCTATGAATTTATGAAACCTATTAGGCTGATATTTATTGTATTTGCTTTACAAATCATGTGTTATGTATACTTGCTTGTGATATTCATTGATGTGCATGCTTAGTGTGCATGGATGGTAACGGTGATTTAAAGTAACTGTTTATTAAATAAATTTTTTGTATGCCTCTATTCCACTGAATGTGCTTATAATGCTAAGGCTGTAACTCCCAATGAGGTCTTTGATCTCAGCCCCCTCTTGTTGTTCTTTTCAGGGTTAGTTCATTCGCCTTAGTTGCGCGTTTTCAAGGTTGAGTTTTCCCGATGTTGGTTTTAGGGCCGGAATATTGCATTTGCACATCTTGGAAGCTCGACGAGTTTTGTGTTTTGACATTTGCATACTCTATCGACATACATACTTGTTTTGGATTTCGTTGGTTGTTTTGGATTTCATTGGTTTTTGTGGATCTGTGGTGGGTATATTTTTCTGATTTGACATTATATATGCATATATCATCTTGTATTTCCATTATATTATGAGATGCGTGCCTTAGGCACTTTTGTGTGGAACCATATGGGCTTGTGAGTATGGACTTTGGTGTAACATGTTTGGAACCGCGTGGCCTGTTGTATGTGATTTAAAGTCTTCCGCTGTATGTCTGTGGATACTCTGTGACTGTTTTATACTGGGTGTGTTTTGTGACGTGCCATGCTCCTTTTTAAAGAAAAAATTTAAGTTTATATGTATTTTTTAGATTCTGGATTTATATGTATTTTTATTTTATCCATGTATTGGGTCGATCGGGACTACATGGCAGTGAGAGTCCCATTTACAAGGAAGGGGTGGGTCCTCACATGAGATGAGCATGGTGTCTTGGGAATGCTTTAATCTATTGGGTTTGTGAGTATAGATCCTTTGTGTATTGCATCTTCCGCTGAATGGTGTATACTCTGTGATTTGTATTTGTCACGTGTTTAAAATTTATACGCATTTTATATATTTTGGGAAGCGAGTTTGAGGTTAAGTCTTGTGTGATTCCAGGTTACTTGTTGGGCCAATTAGGGCTGCACAATGATGAGAAGCCCAATATCCTTGTTCGGGCCCTCACATTATACATCTTGACACACATGGAATTGATAGAGATGAATGCACTGATAGAAACATGGGTTGATCAAATGTGTTTACTAATAAATGTTTTGTACTTGTTTTTACATATGTGCCTCATTTTTTTCAAAACTATTTTGATGTTGCAACTCTTGTAAGGTTCTTGTATTCTCATTTCCTCTCGTTGTTGTTTTATTGCTAGGTTGCCTGTGAGAGTCGTCTTATGAGATTTAGCTTCCGAATATCTTAGGAATAGACTATTTCATTCACACTGCTATAAGCTCATGATATTTTGCACTCTTGATACCAAAAAAATATGTTGATGTCCACTTTTGGACTTATTCATTCTTTTCGATTTGTGAATATTAATATTAATAATATTGTGGACACTTTTAATTCGGAATTTAGGCTTTCGACTTTTGGGTTCTTCTAGTATGTATGATTAGGCCATATGACCTGTTGTATTCTTAGTTCAATGTAAGTCTTCTTCTGTGAATGTTAAAGATATTCTGTCGCATGATGTTACTCCTTGCATATTTATGTACTGAGGTTGTTTGAGAAAAATGTCGTGTTTTTTTTTTAAAATTTTAATTTTTATATATTTTCATAGTATAATTTGGGAATGTTTTAAAAGAAACATTGTATGGTTTCAAATAATTCACGAGTTCAGCCATGTGGCAATATATGACAATGAGTACCTATTTATAGGGAGTGGTCCGCACAAGAGTGGTAGCAAAACACGATTGTTGTTTGTGTGCATTTGTTCATATAATGATTCAGAAGAGCAAATTTTATAAGTGCATCACAAATGTGCATAGTCTAGCTATATAGTGAGCCTAGATGAGTTATAACCTATTGGGATAGAATAAATATTGTATGATATATATTTGACAGACATGTAGTGTACATTCTTATACATATTATATAATTGAAGTTGTGTGAAACGTTGTTGAATCAAATATATTTATACCAACTGTTTATGTTTTCTTTTTTTTGGAATTGCTTATGATGTCATAATTTCTATTGACATATTCGAGATCTCATCCTTTCTTGCAGTTGTTATTTGTTAGGACTATATCATATGTTGAGAGACGTCTTTTGAGGTTGAACTTTTCGGTTGTCTTAGGATTGGACTATTGTATTCTCACATTTGAAAAGTTGACATTATGTTAATTTTAGTACCTTGCATGTCTTTTGTTTATGCATGCCTTGATGTTGATGAACTTAATGATGCCCATGTATGCTCTTGTATTATATTCTCAAATGGTTGAGACCAAATGTCCAATGGTGGTATACGAATGACCCCACTCATAAAAAATCTTGGTTTTCTCATTGGATAATAAGAACATTCATTAATTTCTTGTTTTTTTTTTCTAAACAAGAACTGACCAGTTGGGACTAAATGTTTTGACTGATCTTATTTTTTTTACAAAACTCTATTTTGACCGATTGATTAGACCCAAGTGGCCATCTAGTCTTGCAAACCCGTTTCCCCCTATCCAATATTTTATAAAACCTTGTGAAAGTTAATAAAAAATAGATAAGAGAATAATATTATGTCGTCACTAATAACCATTTATCAATGCTATTTATTTTTTTCTTCAACATCAATACTTTTAATCAACATAATAGTAAGGAAGGACTAGATATATATTAGATCCAAGCTAATGATCTTGTTAGTCTAAGGATATAGATCTCTGAATTGAAACTAGTCAGGGTTGACATCTTGTCATAGGATGATAGCTTGTGCCCATAATGTGGTAGAGATGAAGAGGACACAAACTATATCTTTCTCAATTTTTGAGTACCTTGGTTCTGCTAGACCAATTTGATTGTTAGATGCCGTTATCTCTGGGTGTCACCCAAGGATGTTAGAGATTTATTTTTCCAGTGGAAAATTTTTGCGAGCACCACCATATAGAAGCAATCTCTGGAGTTTTTTTTTTTTTTTGTTTATTAATGAAACCTCTTGAGTATTTGATTGGTTGAAATTCCACTCATTTTCAGATAGGAAACAAGACACCATGGATATTAGCATTGAAGGTCTGCTGTATGGGCTGAGATAGATGAGGAAAAATCTTAAGGTTGTGAACGCAGACAAGCTCTACCCATCAATGACCTACATCAAGTATGGAAGAAGTAATCCTATTTCAAAGCTAGTTTCGATTATATGTGATCACCAAGGCTTGTTTATAGTAGAGATTAGTGTTCTTTCCATCATTTTGGTACTTTTTGTTTGTTTGTGTTTAGTGTATATATCTTGGCATCGAGCCTTGCCTTATAAGGGTAGTTGATGTCTTTTAAATTAAAAATAAACACAAAAAGCATGACCTAAAGAAAAAGTGAGAAACTAGTCTGGATAGCAGGTATGGCTGAGAAAAAGAGGACATTTGCTGAGCTATGCCTGCCTCAAATTAAGGGACCTACTTTATACAATACCTTGTTCTAGTATGATTTGTGGCAAAAGCGAGAGATTGAGAAGCAAAAGGGGCAGGAAAATGTGTGAGAGAATAACTTTTACGTTAAAGGGAAATTATAAAGAAAAATATATTCTACAATAATTTACAAGTTGTAACATTTTTTCTATATATAAGAAATTATATCTAATGTGAATGACTGTGCATATATACACATACCGGTATAAACCAAAAAGCAAAGCAATAATCTTAGACTGTCTTCTGTTCAATATAAGCAGTCGGGTTACTAAACCATCTTTTGCTCTCTTTTCTTTATCTTTTATCATTTTGACTTGTCAGACTCTCCTCTTCATCGTCTTTCTTTGCAAAGATGAGCGACCCCAAATATGCTTATCCATACCCTGCTCAAGGTAACTTTTCTTATTGTCTTCTCACCTGATTAACTAAGTTTTTGTTTTGGATTGGGCTTGTTCTCTCTCTGGGTACTTAATAAATATCTGTTCCAGCAATTTATTTTATGGAGGAGTCTGCTTGCTGTGTAGCTTTCTAGGGTTTTCTTTTTTGATAAAATTGTAAAGCGTTTTCTTTCTTTCACTTTCATCGTTTGTAGCCTCAGATTGTGTAAAAAATGGTTTTACTCATGTTTCGTTGTTAGGTTATTATCAAGGACCTCCTGTGATGGCACCTCCACAATATTACGCTGCACCACCTCCTAGAAGGTCGCCTAGCTTCCTTGAAGGATGGTAATGTAATTGCTTCGAAGTTTGCTGTCCAGTTTTTGTTTCTACTTCAAACTTTATTTGGGTCTATAAAAGAAACTTGCTAAGATGCAGAGTTAATTGATCCATACTGTTTTGTTTTAGAATTTTTAATTTTATGTTCTGATCAACTTGTAGTGCATTTATGAGTGCATAGTAAATTTGATTGTCATATGATTCCTTTGCTTTCAGCCTTGCAGCTTTGTGTTGCTGCTGTCTTATTGACGAGTGTTGCTGCGATCCATCCATCATACTTGTTAGCTAGTGAAACTGTAATTTCTGCCTCATTTACTAATGTATCTAAAGTTCAAGAAGTTTCCCGAAAATGACTTTTTGTAATCACTTAAATAAATTGGTGAAGACAATTATTGTTTTCTTTTTTTCCATAAATTTTCTTGGAGATTTTGTTGCAAACAATAATTTATGGAAAAAAAACATTAATAGAGGTTAAATTGGGATACCAAATTGTGAGACATGACCTTATTTAAGATGTTATTGTAAATCTAGATGGGAACCAGGCACACTGATTGTAGTATACAATTATTGACTTAAAATGATGGGTGGTGTGGTGTGACTTCTCCAGAATATGTTTTCTCAAGATTGTGGGGTTCTTTACACTCCCGTTCTCAATAAGTTTCTCCGCTCCTCCTTTTCCATACCACACACTAAACCATATCTCCCTCACAAACTCATGTTGTACATTTATATTTTAGTAACGATAAATAAATAAAACAGAGTGACAAGTCTAAAATTCTGGATTATTGCTGATCTACTTTAAACATTAAATTAAATAATCTAGTATCATAATTTTAGTGGTTGGATTTTTCTAAAGAAACACTTTAATATTCACAATGATGATCAACGGCTTAATCAACAT
Organism: Passiflora organensis; assembly: GCA_019739055.1. Taxonomy (NCBI): domain Eukaryota; kingdom Viridiplantae; phylum Streptophyta; class Magnoliopsida; order Malpighiales; family Passifloraceae; genus Passiflora; species Passiflora organensis. Next base: position 27,383,179 of record JAEPBF010000087.1, on the reverse strand, counting down.
GCATAAATCACTTACGAATACATATAAAGTAGTGTACGCAACACACATCAAATATACGATGCTAATTAACAAAAGAATATTTTAAATTATAAATAATAAAATTCTCACTCATACAAAATACAATTAAGTCAAGCATAAAACCTAGCATCCAAATATGAAAATCCAAAACTAAGTAATAACAACATACTATGACTTCACTAGTCACCTCATCCAAAGCAACAGCATGATGAAATAAGACCCAGACTACCATTATTCAATAATAAATAAATCAACATGCAATTCTGCTATAATATGACTTTAAGACAATGCTATTTATTCACAAATGGGTTAAGTAAGACAAGAGGAAACCAAATATTCATCTGCACTTTTCCATTAGTATTATGTTTTAACATTGACCAAAATTGACATCTATTTTATTAAATTCTAAATTTAAAAAATATAGTTTTAACTTTTGATCTCACTCAAATTACTTTCTTGTTTTATTCTCTAGCGTCGCTTCCTTCTTTTTTTCTCTAATATTGCTTCCTTCTTGTTCTCGTTTGCAGGTTTTAACTTCAAGCATGAATGACTGTAACTTCAAGTTATTGATGACCCAAACACATTTGGAAAGGCAATGAGGTAAACAAGGTGATAACTTCGAGATAGAACATTGCTACTTGTGAGACCGAAGCAGATTCCATATACAACTGGAGATAAAATCAATGTTATTTTCTTCTATTCTTTCCATTAGGATAGCTTTTCCTCCATTAGTAATTATTCTCTATCTCGAAAGAAGGCCAATCAGAAAAAGAGAGGTACTCATCAAACCAATTCCAGTTCTTCGATGAACAAAAACTCTCATTGTTGAAGCGGAGCATAGTGTGCTTTAGGCCCTGAACGAAAAAAGTCTCATTTTTCTATTTTGATTTATTTTTTTAATTTAAAACATAGCACTTGTTTTCTTATTATTTTAGGGATTATGTCTTCAATCCATATTTGGCATGTGGATGGGCTGGGTTTGAGATGAGGATGACCAAAAGAGGAGGAAATATGATGTAGTTCAAGTGGGAGAATGCAACTTTGTTGTTTGACTAATTTGAAAGGTTTAGTTTCTATTAACATTATTATATTTTATATATTTATTTTGTATGATGTTGGTTGTAATGCTATTTTTGTCACTTTTGTAGTTTTTTATACTGAATCGATCATGAAATCTAAAACTATCATAAAACCTTATTTTATCTGCACAATCTTTCCACACCAGTTCTGAAAAGAGAGGTAAGTTATATAATTTATATTTCAAGTTACTAATTTGTTGGATTTTATACTATGGCACATAATATCCAACAGTTTCATATTTATCTTTGATGCCATCTTAGATACTTAGTGATAATTCAGAAAATTTCAAAAGTTTCCCATTGACAAATAAATTGAATTAATGCCTGATTGTATTTAATAAAAATTTATGGTGCTAGAGGTATCAAGATATATATTTATGTAATCATCCATATATATGGAGATACCACATATAATGAGAAAAGACCCACTATAAATAGTAGTGGAGCTGATCTCGCTCCCTCTTCTTTGTGGGCTTGGGTTGTGAGTTGAGTTTACGTTTGAATCCGTGAGTTTGGGCTCCCCTCATGAGGAGATAAGGTCTATAAGGAGGGAGATTGTGAGACCCAGCCTACGTAGGAGGTCAAGTTACCTAATCTCACATTGGACAAGAGTGAGAGAAGTCTTGGACTTATATGTGTTATGTGAATGAATCATTTATAACAAGATGCATTTTTTAGGCCATATGGTTAGAAACCCAACCGAGCATTGCAGTTATGATCCATCATGTACATATACATGTCCGAGCCCACTGAGTCTGGAGTCCGGGGGCCGGGTTGCTACAGACAGACTCCGATTTGATGATGGTAAAAATGTAATTATATTGAATTGATCATAAAAAATATAAAGGTATTATGTGGAATTATATAAAGATAAGATGAAAAAAAAGAAAATTTAAATAAAAATTAAGTGTGGGGCCTCAGAGAGGGGTTGAAGAAATCATCAACCAAATCTAGAAAAGGATTTTCTAGTCGGACATGTTCAGAGAACTCAAAACAAAAAATAAGGATGTTCTAAGAATTACTAACCGCAAATCCTTGGCCATAGACAACCAATGGAACTTCTATCCTACCAAAAGATCACGAAGGATCTGAATTAAAAATTCAAAATTCAATATTCAAAATTAAAAATTAAAAATAGTTAATATTATCTGGAGGTCACCAGATAAGGTGTGCGAAAAATTCGGAGGACAAAATATAAGATCCCAATCTTTTTGAAGGTCACGAGCAGATTACGAGCCCTTCCAAAAAAACCAAATCCTCCTGATTTTCTAGAAGCTTCTTGCAACTTTGGTTCTAGGATCATATTAATAAAAATATCATTAAAAAATCTAAAAATATCTAAGAACCCTATTTTTCGAGCTACTTAGGCCGGAAAGTCCAATCGAGGATTGCTACGGTTAGTGGGCCTTAGCCCACGGGTCGAGATTTGATAGTGGATTTAAGGAGTATGTTGGACAATTTTTAGGAAAGATATTAATTTTTAGAGTTTATTTAATTTCCTATCTATAAAATAAAAATCATAATAGGGATTATATTATTTATTTTAGAATTATAAGACCATATATTGGTTTTTGGGATGTATATAAGATTGTATAAATTTTTCGAAAATTTTTGAAATCGTATATTGGGATTATGATGAATTTTTTAAAGTATCCATTGAGGTTTTTATTTTTTAATAAATTTTTTATTTATGAAAAAATTATAATTATTTATTTCATAGATTCTCTTATTTATGAGGAATTTATAGAAATTTTTGGGATATTTTTCGGAGAATTATACTATTTTTTAAGGAATTGATACTAATTTTGGAATTAAAAAAATATAAATATTATTATATTATATAAAATAAATATACTAAAATAATAGTTTAACCGAAACGATGGGCCACTATGCCATTTTTACGGAGGATAGTTAAAACGTTAATAGCCCATGCTGTTTTGGTAGATAGGGCAAGGGACGTCATTTCAGAAGAAATGACATTGTATCGGGGCGAGCTTTATGCTGGTGTTTTTTTGACATTGGGACACCCACCGGTCGAGAACCTTCCAGCACCGCTTGATCATAGAGAACATGGAGTAAAATCGGACTTGAGAGATCGACTGTCACTTGCTCCCAAGTCCAAAAAATATCCCATAAACTTCCTCTCCTTCTCCCGAGTAATTGCATTCCCTTGTCATGTGATTTTTGATGATACAATGGACAAAATAAGGTAAGAGATATTGTAAGAATCGTGAATTTTTTATCTGCTTGGGCCGAGAAGTCCAAGGGAGGACTATCGAGGATAACAGACCTTAATTCATAATTTTAGAATTGTTTACGGACTTATGGTTCAGTTCGTACGATTTTGGGAATATTATTTATTATTGAAAATTTATAATTAATCATTAATGATTAAAAAATTATTATAGAAGTGATATTGATTGTTTTAGAATTTTAAGACTTTATTTGTTCTATTGTTGGTATTAAGGGTGTATAAATTTTTGAAGAATTTTTGGAAACTTAATTGGAATTTTAATGATTTTTCTAAAGTATATTATGAGATTTTTTATTTTTAATAAATTATATAAATATAAGAAAAATAATTTTATGGTACTTATAGATATTATTATTTATGAAAAATTTATAAAAATTTTCATGTATTTTTTAGAGTAATGTTGTAATTTTTATGAATATTTTAAAATTTAGTGTAAATTAAAAAATAATATTAATTATTTAATATTAATAAATTATATTATTATTTTAATGAATGTTCAGAAAAAACATTGACCAATGTCATTTTAACCATCATTGGTCAAAACACACAAGTGGCTGTTGTTTTTACCACCTGTATAACTTTGATACCAATTTTGAAAAAAACTATATCATTTGTAAACTTTCTATACGACATCGTTTCACTTAGTGACCTGTTGCCTCCTGAAGCCTTCCTGGTTCTCGTTATTTTTTGGTCATTCCAACGGGATAAAATTTCATTTAGCCTTATATATTTTTCGTTTGTTATTCACACCCAAAAGCATCCTGATAGGTTTTGTTCTTTCTCACTAGTATGGCCTAGCCAAAATCTTGTTGTTTCAAGTCTCATACGAGTATTTGACCGGAGTAATATGGATCTAACCTTCCTTAGTTTGTGTGAATTAAGGCGTGAGATTGAATAAGATTTACATGGTTACATTCTGAATTCAAAATATTTTGTGTTTGCATGGTTTAGATTAAGTTTTGATGCGTGATTGAGGAGTTAGAGTTGGGAGGTTGAAGTCTGCAACTCGGCAGGCTACTGGAAGAAGACGACCCAGGATGACATGTCGTCTGGGGGTCGTATTGGCAAAAAGTAGCCTAAATGAGGTTTTGATCGACACGTCATTCATTGGGACAGAGGCAACCTAACCTATTACGTGCCAAGGAATTGAAGGTTCTATAAGGACCAAAACCCAACCTATTAGGACCTTTAGCATCGTAAAACCCAAACAAGCCCAAACTAGGATCTATCTGAATCCCACAAGGCTTAATCACTCTATTTTCATTTCATTAAATTGATTCTTTATGCTTTTTAAAGGTTGAAGCATGATAGTTATGGACATACATTCTGACAACATATGGAGTGAATAAAAATATCAGCGGAAGTCTTTATAATTAAGCAAAGAAACCATAACGCAAAAGTCCCATAGGAATCTCAAAATCCAACAAGATGCCCTCAAATATATTTTGGAAATGAACAAACATATGAGGGATCCAAAGAACTAAAAAACAGTATAATCAAATGGCATATTTAGGGGTATATGTGCAAGCAATCAACAAGGAAGGATGTATGCATATGTGATGCAATATCGTCCCGCTGTACAGCCTTGATCTCAAACCCCAGTACCACAGATATAAGATGTACCTAAGCTTGAAAAATGAGAAAAACAACAGGGAGAGATTACAAAAATCTCAATAGGATCACAACATCATAAGCTCTACAGAAATCTAAACAAATATCTCCCAATCAATATCAAATCCGCCTATACTACTAAAGAGGTGTCAAACAATCATAATAGGGGTAGGGCCAGAAGTAACAAGCTATGGGTGGAATAAGAACACTTCTGAAAACAGAAGTACACAGGCAGGTAATTCATCATTTGATCTCATAAATAGAAAGACCATCCCCTTCCAACTGTGTTGTCTAAGGCATAGCTGCACAAAGGGTAAATAGTTAGCATACAATCTAATCAGCAAGCCTATCTATCTTGCCATACACGGACAAGGAATCCAAGCCACATAAGGACAAGGGAATCCAAACCACACAAGGATAAGGGCATCCAAACCACACAAGGATAAGGGCATCCAAACCACACAAGGATAAGGGCATCTTGCCACACAAGGACTAGGAATCCAGCAAGTTCTTGCTAGGGATTGCCACCCATACGACTCCCATACCAGTAAGTACCTCTCCTCTCCCTATGAGCATCAGTGCGGACTTCGAATGGTCACCGGAAAAGGATCTTGACACACAATCATGTACAAGCACACACAAGCAAGTATAAGGTATAACAACATAACAGGGCATCCTCAATCATATCACAACACAATTAGCATGTCTAATGCACATAACATAACCGAAATAAACACATGCATCCTATCTTAAGAATTCAAGATTGCCTAGAGGATTCTCAAACCAATCCGTAATCATGCACAACAAATTCAAGCATGCGCATACACAATGATATGAACCGAAACACCAGTCAAACAAAAAGGATCTCTGGAGAAACCGATGAGGTATAGATCTTACCTCTCTTGTCTCTGAACAAATAACTAACCTTTTTCCTTTATCAAGAGGATTTGAACTACCTAAACACACATAAGGCAAAGACAATACCATACTAAGCATGTATATTCAGAAACCAAATAAACATCCTAGTTCCTTACCGATTCCACTCACCAAAACTATCAGAAACCAGTGATCAGATACTGTTGGAACCACCTCCTTGGATGTGTGATGTGATAGCCAAGAACACAACAAGAATCAACCTGATTTTTCAACCCAATTCAACATACATATTTCGGCATTAAGATAGGGAAAATTGAAATTTCATGCATAAGTGGTTTAGAGGTTGTGATTTCATGATAACAAGGAATGATTAAGTGTCAATTACACATACAATTAAAAGAAAAAAGATCAGAAACCAACAGACAACTCAATTGACAAATTTTGACAATAATAGGGCACATAGGTAGGGTATGCGGATTTCACATATAGAGAGAATTCAAAGGATGAATTCATGATATTACAACAAGGATAGGTGCCAAAAATTCATTCAAAAAATAGAACAAAAAATAAAACCAATTGATGGATAAATCAAGAAATTTCAGCACCAAGAACTTATGAATTACGATAGCAATTAATATGGGGAAGAACTAACCTTCCGATGATGAAACCAAGATAAAAGATGAAGGATGAAAATAGGTTTCCAACAAGCTATTATTTTCAGAAATCTGATGAAGGATGAAAGAATTCAGTGATGGTTAGGTGTAAGGTAATTTCGGCAACAAGGGTGAGGAAGAAGGGTGTTTCATGTGATGATTTTGAGTGCTTTTGGTATGAGGACATGTGTGTGGCCGACTGGTATGTTTATAGGATTAATGAGATTAATTTTCTCTATTTTAAGATTAGATAATATGAGATAATGCCTAGGATTTAATTCTAGAATTATCTCTTAAGAATAGATAATGAACCATTTATGATAGAAATGAAACAAGGAAGAAATGACATCAAAATGAAGACTGAAACTTCAATACCATTTCCAGCTATCACATATCTATTTCTTCAGGGATAAAATATTAATTTCAGATGAACTGGTATCTGGACTTTTAGGACAAAGGATTAGGGTCTCACAGGTTTAGAGTTCACCTAGCAGCGCTTGAAGCTGCCAGGTGGCGCATGAGGCTCGAGAGACATGTTGGACGTGGAAGGTGAACCTCTTACCACGAAACTGGAGGTTCAGAGTTCGCCTAGCAGAGCTTGGAGCTTCCAGGTGGCACATTATGGTTGGCTGAAAATATTAAATTCATAAAAAAGAGAAAAATTGGCAGAAATAGAGGAAAAAAACAGGAAAAATAATTAAAAAATGAAAAAAATTCTTTAAAAATTATAGAAAATATTAGAATCAATAAGGAGTCTAGTGGCACCAAAATTAATGAAATTAAAATTGATTTGATGGGTCAAAAAATTAGAGTAGGAATTAAGAAAATTATAAAAAAAATCTAAATCGATTCTGAGTAGGGTTTCGGGTTGAAACACATTGAATCAAGGTTATAGATGCTTTATTTTGTGGGTAATTATGCAATTAAGTTTATAATATTGAAGAATTGGATTTGATTTCATGTATAGATGGATACCTATTGACGCAGGACCTTAGGGAATCGGTCCAGCTATCGAGGAATCAAGTGTAGGAGCTCTTCGAACTTCGGAAACCCATCAGTGAACGGATTTGATTTATCATTCTATTATTGGCATGAATTAATACGATTATCAAAGAAGTAATTAAATAAATGAATGCGTGAAATGCTATGCATACAATATGATTAATTGTAATGTGGTATGTTTATGCTTAGCCTGATGTGCCATGTTATGATATGATATGTGTAACTCACTTAGTATGACATAATAAATGTTAAGTATGCAATGCATTGATTGCATCAAATGCGTCAGATACATGTGATGTGAATACACAGGCATAGCATAGGATAACCTATGCAACTCTTAAGAGCTCTCCGAGTATGGTAGCGTGGTGTAGAGATGCCAATCAAATCGAAGCTATAAAGGGGACAGGGATGATATGAACAAGTTGATGAACACAAGGTGGGTACCAACAGAGTGGGGTCTATTTAAGTGGAGCTGCCATCACCTATCGCCCCGACAACGTTAGTGGAATGAGCATTATGGTAATTATGAAAAAGTTAAGTCAAAAACTACCACCAGTGTATCTCAGTTCCAATACTGGGCCCTCAACGAATTGAGAGAAATTGTCAGCCCCATCATCGTCTTGATTGTTAAAATGTTGTGAGATTATACCCTATTTGACTGTGACTATGCTGTATTTTCTATGTCTCATCAAGTCTATAATTGCATGCTAATGTGTGTGCTTAATAAGCGTATGATTTCATATTTATTTTGTATATATTTTCCCGTCTATTCACCTGGAAGGTTTCTACCAGGCTTTGTCTTGATATAGGAATCAAGAACCAAAGCTCGTTCCCAGACATAGTGTGAAGATTGTTATGGATCTAAGCTCGATCGAGGTATTATATGAGGATTCATATTTATAGTTAATTTTCCTGAGATATTTTATTGTAATGAGTCATTTTTATGCCATTGATAATGAAATCGAGCATGTAATTATTGTAATATGCTCATCTTGATATATGTTTTGCTAGGATTGTTCGATGTCACCTGGAGACATCAGTACTCTGCTTATATTCGTTGTGCCTTAATTTATACATTTATTCTAGTATCGACTCCATTATTTGTTATTATATCATTAGGCTTGTAGGTTTGTTATATGTATTGTCATATAAATGGCAGTGTATATAGCAGGCCTACAAGAATTGTTTTTGGGTTCCGGAGTGTGACAAATGTTCCCGAAACCTTGGAACCTTTCCCTTATGAATTCTAAGGTTTCAGTTTGAGAGTTGAGTTGATTTTTCTGGGGTTGGATGCAGAACTTGATGTGAGTTGATTTGGTTTAGGTTTTTTCGGACTATTGATGCATGTATAAGGACCATAGGGTGTTAGAGTTTTTTGGATTTTAGGGATTAATGTTGTAGAACTGGAGGTTGAGAATGACCTCTGATAACCTATCATCCGAGGCCGTTTTGTACAACAAGTCATTCGTTCAGGGTACAAACAATGTCATATAGGTGACATGTCATCCGATATGGTTGCCATGTATAGGGTTCGAGCCTGAGGCTCAAGAAATGCGTGGCATGCCTTGTGTGTGACATGTGTAGGTTTGGAAATAGGCTCGAGTGTAGGTGTTGGAGTGTTTGGAGCTGCCACGTGGTGCTTTCCGGTTGGTAAGAATTTAATAAATTCTAGAAAATTAGAAAAATAGCCGAAAAATGAACAAAACGGGAAAAATAGCAGAAAATGAGATATTTTCTGGAAAAATTACAAAAAAAGTAGATTTAAATTAAAGTCTAGTGGTATAAAATTTTCATGAATTGGACTTGATTTGATAGGTCAATTAAATAAAAAAAGTCTTAGAAAATTAAGAAAAAAATAGAAAAATTACTCGTTTGGGTCCCGAGTGGATTATTGGGTAGAAAAATTTCATGTTTAGGAGTTAAACTCATTATCTTAAATGGTCTTATGTAATTGGGTTTGAATAACTGAGGATTTAGGAAATATTGTGCATAGGTGGACTCCTATTATGGCAGGACCTCGAGGAATCGGTCCGGAGCTCTATCGATGGCTATAAAGGCTTCGAAAAAACTGTGAGTGGACGGAATCTTCTATCTTTTGATAATTTCTGACATGAATTATTATAAATGTAATTAATATGAAGTGAATAACCGTAATCGCATGTGTGTGCTGGTGATGTGTTGTGTTAAGCGTGATAAAATGATAAATATGCATCGAATAATATGTTATGCCACGAAATGCATGAATGTGCATGTCTTGTTATGTTTGGACAATTGAAATGCATAAAATACACTGGGTGCATTCGAGAATTGACATCGGCATGTGGAATGCACCGAGTCTACATAGGTTAACTAACCTATGCTACCCTTGAGAGCTCTTCGAGTCAGGTAGCGTTTCGTGGAGATGTCAAATCACGAGGTAATAAGGTTGGAATGAGTTTTATTTAATTTTGTTAATTAAATTATAAATCAGGATCCTATAGTGTAGGGATCAATTAGGTGGAGCTACCATCATCTAATGCTCGACATCGTCAGTGGATCGGGCTAGGAATTAAATTGACATGGATTTTTCTATTGCATGTAATAATAAGATAAATTGAAAGATAACGAAATTAGAGTGCCACTGAAGAACTCATCCCTGGCTCGGATAGACTTGAAGATTACCAAGCCCAAATCACAATAATGTGTGCTATAAAGAGTCGTGCTTGCTGCATAATATATGACTATGATCGTATCTGCCAAACGCATGTTAAGAATGGAATTATGATATGCTAGCATGCTTAATTGATTATAAGGATGATTTCATGTGAATTAATTTGTACAATTTTTCCTCCCATTCACCTACCAGGATTCTACAAGAATATTGGCATGTAATGCATGAAAAATAAGAAGGACCTCCCTCCCAAGAATCTCGAGGAAATAAAAGGAAACAAGGATAGAACAAGTGCGGTCAAGGTAATTTTATGAACGTCATATTCATAATGTCTCCCCTTTAAAATATCCGAGTATGTTAGAGCCATAGTATTGAGTCGATTCCTGGGTAGTATTTGCTAAATTGTTCATATCACGATGTCACCGGGCAACATCATGTTACTCTATTAATTCTACTGCACTATATGCCTATTAACTATTTCATTACCACATCCACTTTATTTCTATACCACGAGCATTGTAAGTTTATTATATGCATTATTATATAATGTGGCAGTATATATAGTTGGTCTACAATGACATTCACATGAAATCTTTAGGTCCGGGGAAAGAAAAAATTTATTTTTTATCCTAAATTAAACTCATAAATCCCAATAATATCAGCATAAATATTGTGTTGTCAGGGATCTGTACTTAATAAATGGCTGATCAATCATTTCTATCTAAAGATGAGATTATATACTCTTTCGCATGAATGAAGGTATTCCTTTGAAACACATATAGATGAGTTTAATTTAGTCATTATGGACCTGAAAAATATAGATATCAAGATTGATATAGAGGATTAAGCCTTGAGTCTATCATACTCATTGTCACCATTGTATAATAGATTCATCAATACTCTATTGTGTACGAAGGATAATATCACACTTGATGATGTTTGTAATATCCTAAAATCGAAAGATCTGAAGAAGAGTTTCCAAGAGAATAAAATAAATGACAAAGGTTTGATAATTAGTGTTACGACCCCTGACCTAATGTTTGATTTAAACAAGCAGCCTGATGATATAAGTCATGGAAGATTGTGGTTTCATAGCATCCTTACAAAATTTTGGGTAAATTTGAATCATTTTATTATTATTTTTCAGGAGGAGTTTAATTTAGTACTATGGATGAAAATTTATCCTGCTTATATTGAAAACGGTTTTTTCTTTTTTCCTAGTTCATTTATCCTTATCTTATCTTTTATGGTCTTGCATACTAAGAATGATATTGATATTTCATACAGGATTCATATAAGGATTTGTTCCCTAAATCCTTTATTACCTTTATGTTTAATGATTTATACTATGCGGGGTGTGTCAAATATCTCAAATTCGCATAAATAAGGAAAAATTATACACATAAGATTTTTTAAAAAATTAAAGAGGTATACATCATCGGCAACAATGACTAATACTTTCCATTGTATTGTAAACACCAACTGTGGGTGATGTATATATAACACATACTTTCGAAAATCATATAGATAGCATGGTTCATCAAGATTGGTTTTTATTATATATTATCTTTTTTTAATCCATTAAATTTAATCTATTGTTTTTAGTCTATTATTATATTTCAACATTTCTATTCCATTATTTTTCCTAGTAAACATACCACTTAAGTTTACCATCTGCATGTCATCCTAATACGACCATTTACATATAATTTACACTATCCCACTATCCAATCCAATCCAAAAATATAATTATTACAATCAAACTTAGCCAAAGAGGGCTACTAACCCATAACCTCAATAATCGAAAATATAACATCATCATCATACATTCCACTCACTTGGTATATCAATATCAAAGTCGAACACATCATGCTCCCAAATCATCAAGAACCAAATCACGCATGAATAAGCCACATACATGCACTCGTCATACTAATCATGCATGTCACGCCCCGGAACCCAAAAATTTTGCGCGACAGTCGTCATTGGCCCACTATATACACAGTCATAATATATAAAAATACATATAATGAACCTGCAAGGCTAATAGCATATCAACAAATAATAGAGTCGACACTAGAATATGAGTCTAATTGGATGACATAACCGATATAACAGAAATAATGCTGTCTCCATGTGACATCACAAACCCCAGGAATGCATATATCAAGATGAGCATAACATAATATTTCATGCTCAAATTTGATATCAATATCATATCAATAACTCAATACAATCAAACGACTCAGGGGAATCAACTACGAACATAAATCCTTATACGATACCTTGATCGCACTTAGATCCATAATAGTCTTCACATTATGCCTGGGAGTCAGCTCTTGCTGTTAATTCATGTATCATGCCAAAAGCCTGAAAGAAACCAGCCAGGTGAGAGCGGATAGGAAAAATATATTTCAAAGAACATAGACAATCATTGTGAGGACCCTCTCCTTGGAGGAACAACGAAACACAATGTAACTGGAGCAACAAATCTCCAATTCACATATAAGGTATTGTTTGGGGAGAGCAACAAATCTCTCCGGCTCAAGGCTCAGTGGAACATATTAATCCCTGGCATGTTGCCTCAGTTAAGTAGTTTTGTTATTCCTCCAGGGAGGGGGTCCACACAATCATACATTTATTAAACACACATGCTGGCACGAAGTTAAAGTCTTGATGAGTCAAAAAATATACAACACAGTCACAGTTAAAATATGACATATTTGCACGACATTCCAAACATTCAAGACCATGATAAGGCTAACAATTTCTCTCAGTCCGTTGAGGGCCCAGTATTGGGACTAAGATATGTCAGTGGTAGTTTCCAACTTACCTTTTCCTTAATTACCACAGTTCCCATTCCACTGATGCTGTCGGGGCGTTAGGTGATGGTAGCTCTACCTGAGCGGACCCCACTCTGCAAGTACCCATCTTGTGTTCATCGACTTGCTCGTATCATCCCTATTCCCTCCTTATAGCCTTAGTTTGATTGGTGTATCACCGTCACGTTATCATACTTGGAGAGCTCTCAAGAGTCATATAGGTTACCCTATACTATGCATGTGCATTCATATATATTGTACTCGATGCACTCAATATGTTACAAGTGTAACATTTATCATGGCATATCATGTGCATCACTTATATCATAGCATGCCATATCAATTCAAGTATACCGCATAACTGACAATTACATTGCATGCATAGCATTTTATGTTTGTCTTCACTGCTCGTGAAATAGAGGAGACTTGGTAAGTAATAATCATTTAATTATCTCTTTGATAATCGTAGTCAATAAATCATACCACCAGTAAAGCATTTAAATAAATCCATCTACTAATGGGTTTCCGAAGTTTGAAGAGCCCACACTTAATTCTTAGATCGATTCCTTGAAGGCCATCACCTGTAGGTATTCGCCTATATATGCATTCATAACAAACCTTCAATATCACATTCCAAGTTACATAAGAACACATAAAATCATGTGTCTATAATTTTAATTTGACTAATTTCAACCCGAAACTCAACTTGAAATCGATTCAGATATTTTTTCTATTTCTTTTTTATTTTTATGAATCTTTTTGTAATTATTTGACCTATCAAATTGACTCTATATTAAACATTCTTGATATTACTAAAATCTTTATTAATTCTAGTGTTTTTTTATAATTGTTTTGGAAATTTTCTCATTTTTCTACTATTTTCCCGATTGTTCCTTTATTTCTGCCAATTTTTTTATTTTTTTATTTTTATTTATTTTTGACCAACTAGAACATGCCACTTGGCAGCTCCAAGTGCTGCCAAGCTAACTTCGAACCTCCAGGTTCATGGCACGTGGTTCATCCTCCACGTGCCATGAATCTCTTGAGCCTCAAGCCCGGCTTCTACTATCTGCCCCAATGAAAGACGTGTCGCTTACTCTTGCAGGCGACATGTCGCTCAAATCCTTCACCAGGAAACCTATCACATGTCGACTGGGGCAGACGAACCATCATTCCATTGGATCGTCTTCAACCTTGAGCTGACCTTAACCATCTGCAAACCATAATTTTTGTTTGCCTCATGCCCCGATTCATGCAATATTATTCCATATAACAAACACTAACATAAAGATAACTCAATTTCGAGCCTAACCCATCTATAAATTAGCACTCTCATCAGTTATCTCAAGCCTATAAACCAAAACTAGATTCAGTATTTTCTAAACAAAAACTCACCTTAATCAGGTTGCATAAGGCCGAAATCCACACAAAAATAGTCGTGGAAGACTCACAAAAGGGGAACAGAGCCCAAGGGAAGTTTCTGGAGCTCGATACGAAATAAATTGCAAACTTGTCAAGACAGGTTTATCCCGTTTGTGTCACCAAAAAAGGGAAGGTACTGGGTAAGCCTAAAATGCTAGCTGGTCCTTTATCGAAACGATGTCGTTTCGGATCTTCCCCGAAACTATAACATTTTAGCTCCTACGCACACGATTTGTGTGATTTGCTCAAAAAGAAACACACCTATGTCGTTCTTGACTTTTCCTTATTTTAATAATATAATAATATATTAATATTAAACAAAAATAATTAATATAATTATTTTCTATTTTATAAATCATTGAAAATTCATGATAATTACCATACTACTCAGAAAAATATCCAGAAATTTTTTAATAAATAATATTATCCATTAATACCATAAAATTATTTTTCTTCTAAATAAATTATTTATTAAAAATCAAATACTTTTATATTTTCTTAGAAAAATCACGATAATATTAAATCTATTTTTGAAAATTCTCAAAAAATTCGTACACACTCTAATACCATCAATATACCAATTTAAGGTTTTATAACTCCAAAATCCATCAGTATTACATCCTTAATGACCCAATCATTAAGAAATCACTAATACAACTTTTATTAATGAATAATATCCCAAAAATATAGGAACCATACCATAAGTTCGTAAACAATTGCAAATTACAGCCTACGGCTAGTTAACATTGATGGTCCTCTCTTGGGCTTCTCAGCCCAAGCAGTATGAAAATTTCAGATTCTTACAATATAAGTAAAAGAAACAAAAACGAGATATCTTTAAAAAAATTGAGCCAAACCATGGAAATAAACACTGAGTAAAAGAAAATTGCAACCTAGTGCGGAGGGATGTAAAGGATCCCGTGAACTAGGATCTCTCTGCACTACTAAGCAAGAATCTAAGGGAATGAAATCTGAATGTCAGTTTCATAAGAAAATGGTGAGGAAAGTAAAACATGAATGTTTGTGATACGTATATTTTTAACATATTTAATATTATAATACCAGCAAGCATGCATTATAAATCCAAAACAACAGTAAATCAAATCATCATGTGAAACATCATAACATGCTCAAAATATCATATCCAAAGGGTGGCAAATGTGTCAGGTTCGAATGTACCAAGTGATATTACCTAACTTACGAATAGATTTTAAATTTATTTTATTATTTTATTTTAAATTTCATATGGAGCAATGTCAGACGATTTTAAATTCGCTTTATTTGTAACCCTTTCCCGCTAGTTATGTCAGATGACATATACTGGTGAGAAATTTCCTGCCTAATTTTCCACCTGTCATTAGCACACTCAAGCATATCATAATGAGTAAATTATCTCTCAAGCCAAAATCATGCATATAAGTAAATTATATCCACAGTGAGGAAATATAAGTAAATTATCTCTCAAGCCAAAATCTCTCACCCAACCTAATATCCGAGATGCACAACTTATCCTCATTACTCAAAACTTAACATAGAATACATATATATGTCATATTAGGTTATCAAAATCATAGTATATATTATCATTGTAAAAGTCATGCATAAATCCATATCATCAAGCGCATCTCAAAAACATGCATAATTCATTTCCAATAAAAGATATCAAACCATGCATAATAAATCACCATTTCAAATTATAAAAATCATGTTCAAAATCAACTAGCCATGTGAAATACAACTAGAGAGGTTATGAATGTCCATTCACCTAGATGGCAGACTAAAAGAAAAAGAAGAAATGTCCTCAAGAAACACTAGGCCTAATATCAGGTGTCTTGTCACATGCCTGAGTCACCACATTATAAAAGTGTATAAGAATGAACTCTTGGAAAGTGTTAAATCATGCACGTAACATAAAGGCTGTCTAAACATATCTTAACTCTACTCTCCCATCCAAGACTCATACCATAATCCTATCTCATCATATTATCATGCTATAATTAATTTGGATGTAGGGTAATATCCAATGGACTTGAGTATTCAATCCTAAGATTCTCTATCTCACGTCATGCCTACATATTATGCTTAACATTATTACTTATGTAATTTCTTATCTATAACCTAGGTGTAATAACACTCTAATCAAGGAAAGATGCTAACAATAAACATCCAAGTATGCCGATACAACCAACAAATAAAAAACAAGGCTAAATTGTAAAATAAAAAAGACAAGCACCAAGGAGTGCACAGGAATACATGAACTAACAAACTTGCTTTCCAAGCAATCCAAACCATATAATAACAAGGAAGGAAACATCCTTACAGCAACACATCCAAAGAAAAACAAGAACATACTCATGCTTTTAATTCCAAAAGACATGTCCAACATCAATAAAACCTAGGTAGCTAGTTAGGCGTATATACTCTCATCAACAACTAAAAAAGACCACACACAATACATCCTAAACACTTGAGGCATCCTATAGGTGACATAACAACACAAGAAAACTCTCAACTCATAAATAATCATTATGCAAAACCAAGGGGGAACAATCCATTCAAAACTGTAAGTCACTCAAAGCATGCACTTGCATGCACTCAACCAACAACCACCAATATCACATCTAAAACATTAATCCCCTCAAAACATCATATCCAAACCACAAGCCACACAAAGCATGTGCATGCATACACTCAACCAACAACCACCAATATCATAGTAGACTATCACTAAAGTCCTTAAGATCTCATCCCCTTTTGTTTCTATTTTTCAAGGCCAATTCATGAGTTCATTGAGGAATCATATTTTTAAGGTTTGAGATTCGTGGTGTGCCTTAGGACTGGACTAATAGATTTGAAGTCCTGGCCCCGGACCTAAAATTTTTTATTTGACAATCATCATACACTGGTATCATATTCGACAATGCACATAGTAAAACTATAAGGCTAGAGGGAACCAATAAATAGCAAAAAAGAAATAATAAGAATACATAAAAATACAACAATGGGATTAATTATAGACAACAGTGTTGTCTAAGAAACACCAGATTACAATTTAACTTCAAACACCCTTGACCTTTCAATAAAACATGGATTTTCATTTAACTTTTTGAATTCCTAATTTACACATATCGTTTGTGACATAACGGTACAACCTAGGGGAATACGGTATATGTAAATAAAATACCGGAGTCCATAATAGGGATCCCAACCTGATGTTACGCTAATTCTCGATGTGTTGACTGTCTATTTGGGAAGAAGACCGCGACCATATCAAATCCTTCTATTCTTGGTCAAACATGGATCCAAAGATCTGGCAAAAACTTGCTAGGTGAGAGAACAGGAAAAACATACGAAAAATTTTATACACATTCATGCAACACATTGATTGAATAGGCTGGCACACATTAAATGCATTGAAGAGTCAATAAGCACAGTTACATTCAATATACGTAGCAATATTAGATTTTTTAGGCATTCACGACCGTGACTGGACTGGCAATAAGTCTCAGTCCGTATAGTTCCCGAGAATAGGACTAATATTTGTTAGTGGCACTTTATGTGACTCCTCACCTCTTTTCTCTTGTTATCTTGTATGATGATTTGGTATATCCCGATGGGATGTGCATAAGACTTCGCCTAGACCATTGACGATGCTGGGGTGATAGGTGATGGTAGCTCCACATATACGCTCCCCAAATTAGGAATTCCTATCTTATATTCAGTTAGCAAAAATATATAAACCCTGTCCCTTTTTATGACTCCTTCAGCAAGTCCATACCTCACTATCATACTCGAAGTGCTCTCAAGAGTCTCACAGGTCACTCCATGCTACTGCAATGTGTGATTCACTGCATGATTTTGAAAGCAACTCAATGCGTCATTTACATTTCAATAATGTATTTCACACTTCTGTACCAAGCATAGCAAACCAAAGCACGCAACACTTCATTTTGTTTAACAATTGACATGCATTTTATTCATGCGACATATTATTTTGTCGAGTGATTCACATACGATTCAACACACATAAAATTCTATACTATTATTTTGTTATAATTTCATTTATTAATACACTTATATGATCATACTAGCAACTCAAGCAACTAATTAAAAGGGTCCGTCAACTCACAGGTTTCTCGATGTTCAAAATGCCCATATTTATTTTTTGAATCGATTCCTTGAGATCCTTGTTGTCTTGTTTTAAATGTGATAGTAAGAACACATGAATGAGGAATTTTGATATGTAACCCTTAATAAAACTATTCATTTTATGCTGATTCCGTACTAGTGTAGTTCTTAAATTTTCAGATAGAAAATACAAAGTCAGAACAACATTGCATCCAATTATTGGCTAAATTCGACCAGTCGACACTCATATAATTTGACTGGTTGAATACAAAAAGGAGTTAATGATCAGTTAAAATTCTTCTAATTCGACCAGTCAGTTTCAAGATCAAAAGATGGTCGGTCATAGTTCACCACATTCAACCGGTTGAAAATGCCTGAGATGGAATCCCCTAAATTCCAGAGATTTCAATGATAGGTCGAATGAACCAACAATTGACCAATCGAACGGCTAAGGAGATCATATGAGTGAACTTCAACTGGTCGATACTCAAACTATTTGACTGATCAAAGGAAGATAACATCTACCAATCGAAGATGCAGTTAAAGGTAGTTGCAAGCAGTTTATGACCATCGGAGGTAACAAACGGTCGAAGATAGGTACTTTCGACCAGTCAAAATCAGAACATTATAAATATAAGGTTTTGGGCAAGGAGAGGAGGAGAGAAAAAGAGAGAGATTTCTGCTGTATAAGTTGCAATTCTTTTGTGAGGGATTTATTCAAGTTTAAGTGCATTACGCCTATGGAATTCAAGGCACAAGGTATGTAATTCGGTTTATGAATGACGTGAATGGTTGAGAAAGAAAATTACTCTCTTATGTGCTTGAATACCTATTTTGGGAGTCTCAATTCCTATCATACTAGTATCAAGAAAAGTGTTCATTTTCCTTGTGCATTAAGGTTCATATTAAAGAGTCTAATAATCTCGATAAAAGGTAACTACAAGTCTGAGGATACTTTGCTTGTAATCCGAAAATTTAATGCACAAACTAGTAAAATACGATGAAATGTAATAGGACATAAATATACCTATTACTATGGGAAAATTGTTAATGCAATTTGCTTAATTTGGTCGTTTACATAGAATTATAGTAAAGAATGAATTAAGTGGAATAATTAAATCATTGAAAGATGTTTAATTAATGGTTTAGAAATAACGGTGAAATAAAATTCTTGTAACTATGTTTATTCCTTAAGAGGATGAATAGGATCTTGAATATGAGATACTGCAATTTCTATAATATATTAGTTGTAAGAATTAAGATATCAATAAAAAGAAAAGATTGGATCACTTTTACAAGAATTAAGAATTGAGAGAGTAGATTATAAATGCTATCAAGTTCACTGAGGACGTTTGCTTGTAATTTTTAGTATAGTGAGAACTACGCAACAAATTTTTGGCGCCGTCGCTGGGAAATGGTGTATAGCATTCATAACTATTATTTTATGTTCTTTGTCTGGATTAAAGTTTCTTATGTGTTTATCTTGAACAGAAAGCTGGAACACAGGTACAATCTACGAAATAAGAACAAACAGAATGAAACTATGGTTGGATTAAGAAAGGAGAAGCCACACACTAAGACTATGGAAGATGAGAGAATTAACTGTCAGCATGAGAATCTACAAGTGAGAGTGGAAAAGAATGTTAGTATGGAAGTATATTTGGAGAATTTATATGCGGGAAAAGGAAGACCCCATACGAGACAAAGGACGATTATGGATTTTGCCACTCTGATAGTGGAGGCATTATGTGAGGACCTAAACCCCATAATTGGGCTCCTCACAGTCGTGCAGTCCCAATTGGCCCAACTCGTGGACCAACCAAAACCACACAAGGCTTACCCTCAAAAAAATTTCAGAAATTATATAAAAACACATGTAAATTTGAAACTTTTCGCTTTCTTTAAAAAAAAGAGAGCATGTATTTAAACAAACATCTCGACACAGCAAAATCAATCACGGAGTGCAATTACAAATAGCAGAAGTCTTAAATCTCACACACAACAGGCGACACGGCCCCAAACATGCTTTATCCGAATAAGTCCAATCAACTCAAAACCCAAGAACAACAAAACATGGCCAAGGCATCATGCTCATCTCATATATCGCAAACTCAAAAGAATACATCAATATCCAATAGCATGCATCAACCCAAGCCCACTAAGGGGTCACAATGTCAATGAGCAAGCATGCAAACAGGATAAGCAAGCGTAACCAAATCCAAAATACAAAAGAAAGTGTCGAGTTTTCAAACGTGTCATATGTAGTAGTCTAGCTCTATGACAAACCATAAACCTCGACCTCAAAAATTGACGGCTATACAGGCGCTCGTCTTAGTCTTGAAAACAACAACAAGAGGGGAGTGAGATCTCGAGGACCTTAGTGAGAGTCACAGCGTCATAAACAATTCCGGTGGAATAGAGGCATATACGAAAACCAATATAAATATTTTATAATAAAAACCATTGTAAGTCACATGATACTAATCGTGTAAGTAATATCACATTTAAATATGATCAAATGCATATGCATGAGTTTGATAATATCAACATGTATCTCAGGCCCATGCCAAATAAGTATATAAATCCCAAAATTACATTCTCATGGGCTACTATGCCCAAAAACTATCGGGGTGGATCTCTAAAATCGCTTCACTGATAACCCCGGCCAAAGGGAAATCAGAAGCCCACTGATGGTTAATTAAATACACCTTTCCAAAATAATAATAAATCCCCTACCACCAGTGTTGTCCTCGGGAAATGTGGAGAAAAAAATTATCACACGATTCCCAACTCACACACAACTCGAAAAGCCCGAAGGCACATGTAGCCTATCCCATCACCTACTCCCACAAGGCATACATAACCCATCCATACTCCTAGGCAAAGGACTATCCTTCTATCTAAGGATACTCATCCACTTACCCTCGCATTGGCCAAGCGTAGTCCGTCAATTCCAAGTTATAACTAGCAATTATATGTATACGTATCCTTTTCAAACAAGTAGAGCAAATCCCAAATCATGTTATAATTTAAATAAAATGTAGAACACTCAAAATCAATTCAAAGGCTCCCTAGGCGCCCCAACAACTCAAGAATTCGATGTATATGGATATTCTCAAACACATTTTAAATCACATCGCAAACATGCATATAGGTTCAAACAAACATTTTATGCATCATAAATATGCCTCACACATAATGAACCTAGCATGCCAAATCACTCATCGATGCACGTATTGCCTTTATTCAAAAACAAGCATTTACCAATTTTAATTAATAAAGAAAAATATTTCCGTGCATGTAAATGAAACATAGTCTCCCACCTCTTGACGCGCCGACGATTCAACTGCTAAGCCTTTGTCTCTATCGGTCGCTGAAACACCACCTAAACAATCATGCACACAAAACCATACTAAGAACAAAGCTGAAAATAATAAACTCGAAAAATGACCAGAATTAAAAACAACCTAGGAGACCTCTTAAACACTCAATCTAAGTACCAAATCACTCAATACAACCTCTAGAAACTCAAACCACTCAATTCCTTAAGAAAAACAACGAATCCCTTCACACACTCAATCGATCCTAAGCTCAAATCCCAATTCCAAGCTCCGCCAACATCAAAATTGGTTTCCTCAATCGACAAACCTTCTCTACAACACACAAACAACCTAACTCAAGCAATGACATCAACCAATTTCATCCAATTCATCAAAAACACAAAATTCCCGAATTTACCGAAATGCCATCAAATACTCAAAATGATCAATCATGGATCAATTGATGTTTTCGAGCAATCTAAAGTATTAGACTATAACAATAAACATCTAAGTATGCTAAAACAACCACAAATCAGACAAGAAAGTGAAGAAATCAAGCAAACCCCTAAAATCTAAATGTATAATAATTACTCTAATTAAGGCAAATTAAGCATAAATAAACATATCACCTGAGGAAAAGAGGGGAGAGGGATTAGGTTAAGCTTTTAGAACAAAACCTACTCCTTAATTTGAAGAGAAAATGCAATTGGGAGGATTTGGGGGTGGGTTTTGGGAGTTCTCGGCAAAGGGAGGAAAGTGGGGGAAAATGGGGGAGAAAATGGTTTCTGCCCACTCACGTGAACTGGTAAAGTAGGGACCCTTTTTCTTTTTTTCTTTTTTAGAATTTTGACTTTTACTTTGACTTTTTTTTTCTTTTTTTTTTAAATTCACAGAATCTGAATTAATTATAAAATAGCTCACAAATGCCCCAAGTGAGCCAAAATAAAATTTAAAAGCTCAAAATATAGAAATCAGGCTTTTAAAACGTAATTGGGCTCGAGAAACCGAAATCGGGCCCACGAAAGGTAAGTCGGCCCAAAGACCTACGACCACTCAAAACGGGCCTCCAAAAACTTATATGCGGGTCAAAAGAGTAAAATGGGGTATATCCTCTGAACTCAAGCCTCGAATAATGCACCAATCGACTAATTAATCTAATGCACGTGAAAACTCCGAAATGACATACCGTGCAAATTATCGACACACCACCAACGACATGACGTTCTAGACATCCTAAACTTGACACATAGGCTCTATGACTATGTTTAGGCCACTCGGTCAAAAGGTCAACTCTGAAAATTACTTGGACAACTCACTCAATCCGACCAATCTGAAAAATCTGACTGAATACGGATGCTGACTAGACTCTCAAAAGGACGGGGTCTCACACATTAAGAGGAAGTATTAGACTGTCTAATATTCAGGCGAATAACTTCGAGATTAAACTAGGTAAGATCTAGATGTTGGAGAATCATTAGTTCTACAGAATCGAGAATGAGCATTCGATGAAACACATCAAGTCCTTTGTGAAGTTGACAGAAAATTTTCGGTTCAACGGGGTTTCTACTGAGGCTATTAGATTGCATCTGTTCCCATTCTCCTTTTTTGGGATCGCGGCTGATTGGTTGGATGGACTTGAACCGAAAGCAATCACCGCTTAGGAAGAACTTATAAATGCAATCTTGGCATGGTTCTTCCCTATATCAAAAATTTCTCAGTAACGGAAGAAAATTACAAACTTTCATTTAGAACCAAGGAAATGTTTGTATCAGTCTTAAAAGTGGTATAAAGGTTTATTGGGAAGGTTTTCGCATCATAATATCCCAGATTTCTTGTAGTTGGAGAGCTTTTTCAGGGGTTTGACTAAAATAGACAAAATGATATTGAATACTACGACAAATGGTAACATTCTGAACAAGGTCGTTATTGAGGCAAATTGGATAGGTCCGCAGGAAAATTAGAATTGGATGCCATTACAAAATTGACTGCAGAAATGGCGGCTTTGCGATGATAAGTAAATCAGAGTAAGAAGATGGTCGCTAGATACCGAAACCATCCTTATAGTATGTGAATTTTACAACAGAAATTATAACCATTTCCAAAGCCCGAACATGATGGAGGAGGCAAGTTATGTGAATGATTCAAACAAACAAGCACCTTCCCATTATGGAAGCACATACAACCTGAGCTGGCGAAACCATCCCAATTTTTCAAGGAATTAGGATGGAAGGAATTCTAACCAGTTAGGGGTAAAGCATTAGGGACAACGGCCTAGGGACATAGGATGTCCAACTTTAATCATGGATACTGGTAGCAAGGTAATGCGCAATATCAGTAAAAAAAGTGAGAGAAGAAGCAATCTTGAGGATTATCAGACTCAAGAATGAAGAATTTGGAGAATCAAATGAGCCAGATTTCTCAGTTGTTACTGAACCGATTACAAGGAACATTACCTTATGATATGAAGCCGCTCTCATATTTGAAAGCCATTACCCTTGGGGGAGGAAAGTCCTTATCAGAGCCAGTAGTACCTCAAGTTTTAATGTCAAAGGCTGGACTTGAAGATACGTTTGAG
Organism: Passiflora organensis; assembly: GCA_019739055.1. Taxonomy (NCBI): domain Eukaryota; kingdom Viridiplantae; phylum Streptophyta; class Magnoliopsida; order Malpighiales; family Passifloraceae; genus Passiflora; species Passiflora organensis. The sequence continues at coordinate 27,358,769 of JAEPBF010000087.1, read as the reverse complement.
GAGGAGATAGATTTCTTACCACCTGCAAGTGTGGAGCAAGAGCAAAGCAGCCAGAATCTAGCTAGAAGGAACTGGAGCATCCTCCACCACCATTCCCGCAAAGACTAAAGAAGGTTAAGTTGGATGCGCAGTTTGTTTGATTCCTGAAAATTTTTAAGAAAGTATAGATCAACAATCCTTTTGTTGAGGCCTTAGAGAAGATGCTGACTTATGTGAAGTTTATGAAGGATATACTTTCAAAGCGCAGAAAAGTTGGTGACAATGAGGTGGTAGCACTTATGGAAGAATGTAGTGTGATAATTCAGAGGAAGATCCCACCAAAATAGAAGGATCCTGGTAGCTTCACCATTCTAGTGGAAATAGGGTCTGAGTATTTCTGCAAAGCGCTTTGTGATTTAGGAGCAAGCATAAATCTGATGCCTTTGAGCATGGTTAATAGGCTTGGACTATAGAATATTTGGCTGACATTATATACCCTTCAAATGGCAGATAGAACTCTATCCTTTCCTTGAGGAATAGTCGAAAATGTGCTGATAAAGATGGATAAGTTCATTTTTCAAGTTGATTTTATCGTATTGGAAATGAAAGAAGACAATGAGCATCTGTTAATTCTCGGGAGACCATTTATGGCCACAGGACAAGCATTGATCGATGTACATGCGGGATAGCTAACTATGAGGGTAGCTGATCAACAAGTACCCTTGGACAATTACTCTTCCATAAGGCAACACGATATTGAACAAATCAACGTAGTCTGGTTGTCGACTGATGAAGAGGAGAGAACTATTGAAGTTCCAACAAATAGAGAGGCTTTAAAAGTGGAACTAAGTGAAAGTAAAGATACAGTTGAGGCAGAAGTATTGTTAATAGTTCAGAAAATGGATTCCATGCCATAGTCGAAGAAGAGAAAATTCTAGTCGTTGGATGTGCTAGTGGAAAAATTTAGTGTGGCACAACCATCAATTGTGAAGCCACAAAAGCTGGAATTCAAACAACTACCAAGCCACTTGAAGTATCAGTACTTAGAGAAGTGGGATACATTACCAGTAGTTATTTCAGCCACATTGACACCACTTCAGGAAGAAAAGCTATTACGGGTTTTGCGGGCCAATGCAATGGCTATTGGATGGACTTTGAGGGACATTAAAGGTATAAGCTATAAGCTATTTGTTATATACGCATAAAATTAGACTGGAAGAGGGACAATGACCAACCATTGAGGATCAAAGGAGGTTAAACCCGAATATGAATGAAGTGGTACGTACAGAGGTGATTAAAAGGTTGTATGTAGGAATTATCTACCATGTATCGAATAGCAACTGGGTTAGCCCTATTCAATGTGTATTGAAGAAAGAGAAACTATTGTGATACAAAATGAAAAAGGGGATTAGTTCCCACATGGATAGTAACAGGATGGCAAGTCTGATGAATTACAGGAAGCTGAATAAAGCTATATGTAAAGAATATTTTCCATTTCCGTTTATTAATCAAATACTAGACAAGTTAGCTGGAAAAGAATTCTACTATTTTCTAGATGGTTATTCAGGATATAACCAAATAGCTATCGCAATAGAAGATCAAAGTAAAACTACTTTACATGTTCGTATGGTACATTTTCTTTAAGTCATATGTCATTTGGTTTATGCAATGCTCCAGCAACTTTTCAGAGATATATGATGTCAATTTTCACTGATTTGATTGCTACTCATTATTGGTGATATGATTCTCAAGTCATTCTCAATGAGTAAGAGGCATATAGGGCATTTTTAGATGATTAGTTCAAACTATTTGCTAAGGGACTAGCAAGGTTCCAGCAACTTTTCAGAGATATATGATGTCAATTTTCACTGATTTGATTGCTACTCATTATTGGTGATATGATTCTCAAGTCATTCTCAATGAGTAAGAGGCATATAGGGCATTTTTAGATGATTAGTTCAAACTATTTGCTAAGGGACTAGCAAGGTTCTAAGTTTGAGGAGGTTTGCTGTATTGTTTTTAACATGATAATAAGTACACATGAATGAGGAATTTTGATATATAACCCTTAATAAAATTATTCATTCCATGTTGATTCTATACTTGTTTAGTTTTTATAATTTCTGATGGAAAGTATAAAGTCAGAACAGCATTGCATCCAAATGTCGACTAAATTCGATGGGTCAACACTCATCTAATTTGACCAGTCAAATACGAAAAGGAAGTTCTAGAGGAGTTAATGATCGGTTGAAATTCATCTAATTCAACCAGTCAGTTTCAAGATCAAAAGACGACCAATCGTAGCTCACCATATTTGACCGATCAAAAATGCCTAAGAATGAATCCCTTAAATTCTAGAGATTTCAATGATCAGTCGAATGAATTAACAATCTATCAATCGAAAGGCTAAGGAGATCAGACGAGTGAACTTTGATTGGTCGATACTCAAACTATTTGACCGATTAAATAAAGGTCATCAACCGATTGAAATCCGAATATTATAAATATAAGGTGTCGGGCAGGGAGAAGAGGAGAGAAAAAGAGAGATTTCTGGTATATAAGTTACAGCTCTTTTGTGAGGGATTTATTCAATTTTAAGTACATTACGCCCTTGGAATTCGAGGCACACGATATGTAATTCGTTTATGAATGGAATGAATGGTTGAGAAAGAAAATTACTGTCTCATGTGCATAAATTCCTTCTTTGGAGTGTCTCAGTTCCTATCATACTAGTATCAAGAAAAGTGTTCATTTTCCTTGTGTATGCACAAACCAGGATGATATGGTGAAATGTAATAGAATAGGAATATACCTATTACCTTGGGAAAATTGTTAATGGAATTTGCTTAATTTGGTCGTTTACATAGGATTATAGTATAGAGTGAATTAAGTGAAATAATTAAATCATTGGAAGATATTTAATTAATGGTTTAGAAATAACTGTGAAATAAAATTCTTGTAAGTATGTTAATGCCTTAAGAGGATGAATATGATCTTGAATATGAGATAATGCAATTTATATCATATATTAGTTGTAAGAATTAAGATATCAATAAAAAAAAGATTGGATTACTTTAACTAGAATTAAGAAACGAGAGAATAGATTATAAATGCCATCAAGTTTCCCTTAGGACTCCTGCTCTTTGAGAAACTTTTGAGAAATTTTACTACTCGTACAATATTGTTCAATTGTAATTTTTAGTATAATAAGAAATACTCAACAATCTTGCATTAATAAACAATACTATAGGGTCATAAATACAAAAAATAATGCTTCTAAACCTTCTACCTGACGAATTACTGTCCTAGACCAATCCCGAAATCAAACCAGGAATTTTCCTTATTTTTTTCATTTATCCAAAATTTGTATCATTTAATTGACCAACTAAATCAACTCCAAATCCTATAAATCTGGTACCATTAGACTCCAATTTCAACCTAGTATTTTTCCTCATTTTTCTGCTATTTTTTTCTATTTTTCTACTATTTTTTGCTATTTTATATTTTTCTATAAATTTATTAAATCTGACCAATGCAGATTTCCATGTGGCAACACCAGGCAATGCCACACTTGACTTCGAACCTGCAGGATCATGACATATATCTCCTCCTATGCGTGTCATGTCTCGTCTGAGCCTGTTTCACTCTTCACGCGAACTTGTCGCCTGCCTTTGCAAGCAACATGTCGTCTGGAGGGACCCCGGACGACATGTTGTCCAAGGTCATCTTCTTCCTCCGGACAACCTATAAACCTAGCAAAACACCATATTTTTTTCCAGATCCATACTACCATACACGCACTTATCATTCATCAAAACAATATCAAAAAAGAGGCAACAAATTTCCAAACCTAACCAATACCTAAATCCGGCCGTTGGAAGGCTGGAATCACCATGAAAATAGCCAGTACGTGTTTGTGAGCAAGAGAGGAGCATTTTGAGATCAACTTATGGGGATTTTGGCTTGTAACAGGACACTTATCCCTTTGCCCTACACGTACCATAAAATCCCACCCGTTCTTCTGATCTCCCCACATGTGGCCGGAACAATTCCTATGTGGGAGCCACTCGTGGGTATAGCTTCAATCAACCTCGAAATCTTTAGTTTATGTTCGAGAAAAAATCTGGGGAGAACATTGAGGGTATTGCAAGTGCTTGTGAGTGAAACAGAGTGATTTTTCAAGTGCAATTTGGGTATGCTTTTTGCACAGAAACCTGGGCACCTAGATCTTCAGATTCATGGTTTTTAATTACGTGAAAATCGATTATTCTATGTGGATTTTAATTGAGTGTCTTAGATCGATGTGTTTATTGGAGTCGTTAGATGCATAATCGAGTAGTTCTGGTAGAAGGGGGAAAAGATCTAGTAGGTCTCCGTTCAAGGGTCGTCTGGTTGAGGAAGAAGACGATCTCAAACAACGGGTCATCTAGTTGAGGAAGAAGACGACCTCGGACGACGGGTCGTCAATGAGACCTCGTCCCTCCAAATGCCTGGTCAGTGAGACAGTTCAACGAGAGAAACCGATTTTACCCGACTTGACTTTTAACTCGAGAGAGTTAACCACTGACCCGAGCGTTGCCTTTAGGTCAGACATAGTCATAGAAAATCTAGGTGTGTGTGTCTAGGTGTCTAGCGAGTGTTTAGTTCAAATATCGAGGTTTAAGTCAGTGAAAATTGATTTGGGCCGGTTTCAAGTTTATTTTGAGTGACCGTAGGCCTTTGGGCCGATTAACCCATTTTTAGCCCATTTATTATTTCTTGAGCCCAATTAAATATTTGAAACCCATTTTTGATATTTTATTGTTTTAAACATTTTAGTGATCCATTCCGGGCTTATTGACCATTAAATCGCTTTTGTTCGGGTTTTCATGGGATTTTGGGCCTGAAGTATAAAATAGCAGTCCAAACCAACATATAGAAATTTTCTAAGTGTTGGAAAGCCTAGAACTCTCCTTGCCCTTTCCCCTCTCATGCCACTTTCTCCCTTATCCCCCAAAGAACACAAAATTTTTCTCCTTTGATTTTCCTACAAAGAAACCCATTGTTCATCGATACCAAACACATTCCTAACCTCCTGTGATCATTATCCATTGATAGTTTTGGCTTGAGGAGCTGATTTCTCCCTGTTCTTGGTGTTAGGGCACATTTGAGGATTTCTTGGTATGTACCTTAATTTCTGGTTTCCTTGGTCTATTGGTAGTTCCTTTAGGTTGCTGTTGATGTTTCTAAGTTAGAGAGATGGTTTGGATTGGCTGAAAACATCATTTGATTCTTGGGTGATCAATTAGAGTTTTTGATGGAATTTCGGTAAATATGTGGTTTCGTGATTTTGCTGGAATTGGAGGATTTGTTGATTTCCTTGCTTGTGATTGATTAGTTGTGGATTGTAGAGGATGATTGTGGGTTGAAGAACCCAATTATGTTGTTGGATGATTTGGGAGATTGGTGATGAGCTATGAGTGGCATGCTTGAGGAGAGGATGGTTCATCCTCTTGGTTGAATTTCAGAGTTTGTAGGTTAATGAACTGTAGTGTGAGTTGTGAGTTTGGTTGTGAGTTTTTGGGGTCTCTAGGTTATTTCCAGTTTTGTTATTTCCTTTCCGTTGTTTCAAATTCAAGCTTAGCCTTGTGCTTGTGTGCATTAGGTGGTGTTGGAGCTATTGGTAAGGGCAACCATACTGTCGTTGAGTCATCTACGCGACAAGACATAGGAGTTTACATTTCATTCGTTTAAACGAAAATGCTTTGCTTTTGTTAAAATATGATCAAATGTTTAGTTTTCAATAGAGGCTATACATGCATTGTGATTGATGATCATGCTCGGTTCAATGTGAGTTTACCATGAGATTTATGTATCAACAAATCTGGTTTTACTTACGTATTATTTGTTCTTGGTATTACTTACGCATTATTTGTTCTTGGTATTACTTATGCACATACTGTATGTGATTATGCATTATTGGTTGGTGAGAAATTGTACCTTTGTTTGGAGAGTGGGTTCTTGGATTTGAGACCTTGGTTGGTGGGCGTATTGTGCATCGGTATTGGGTGTGTTAAGAGAGCATTTTGTGTGAGATTTTACACCAAAAGTTGAGTGAAAACCCATGAGAAACCCAGAAAATGACCTGTCTGAACACCCTACCAAAAGCCCAACGACCGGTTGGTTCATTATCGAGAGCCCACCGACCGGTTGGTTTATGGAAATTTTTCTACCGAGAGCTCATCGATCGGTCGGTGGAGATATATGGACTGGTCGGTCTGAAAAAAACTTCCCGAAAAAGCTTGATTTCATTCTGAGTGAAGCCCAATGATAAGTATAAAATTTTTTCAAACAATTATGAGTGTTGTGAGACCTTGAGAAACATACCCTGATGTTGTGGGAACCATTGGTGAGGATGCATACTTGATCATTACATGTATTTCAGTTTTTATAAAGATACGATATAAGTATTTTCCTAAGTATAATATGGAATTGATGATTTTGTTTGGGCAATGCGTGGTAGGTATATGGAATTCCAGCAGAGAGAAATATTGTCTTACCTATTGTTGTTGTATAGATCGATTTTGTGTTTATGTCCGAGTTTGTTATAACTTATCAGGCCACCTGATTTTGCTATGACTTAGTAGGCTATGGGTATATGAAAAATATATAGAATGGTTATTGAGTGTGATAATGTGTTTTCTTTACTCGATATCAGATAACACTGACCGTATGGGGTTTATATATATTTTTAAAGTGAAAATTTAACTGCCAGTGGGCTCTCAGTTACCGTTTAGCGGGGTGACTCGAGGGTGGTTTGTGATCCGCGGTAGTCCCTGTGACATTGATGAGTACTGCGGAACCACGAAACCTATTGGGATACACCATTTTTTTTGTATTTTACAACTCATGCATTGTGCTTCATTGTTTATGAAATCCCTTGAGTGCATGATTAAAGTGCATGGATTGTAATTGTGTGTAAATTAATTATTTCATAATCGTGTTTTCTGTATGCCTCTATTCGACCAGATATACTTATGTCCTGTAACTACACTGAGGTCTTTTGATCTCACCTCCTCTTGTTGATCATTTCAGGGATAGTTCGTGTGCTTATAGTCTTCCGTCTTGAGGTCGAGTGCGGGGTGTTTGTCTAAGAGTTGGACTATTGCAGTTGCATGTTTTGGAGACTCGGTTTGTTTATGTTTTACCATCTTCATGCTCTTGTGTTATGCATGACTTAATATGGACTATAATTTTGTTTTAGACCCGTTTTGGGTTTGATGTTTAGATATTAATTTGGGATATGCATGTATAAATCAAATTTCTATTTATGTTATGAGATATGTGTCTTGGGAACTTTTTGTGGACCTATATGGACTTGTGTGTATGGACTTAGTGTGTTATATGTTTGGGGCCGTGTGTGGCCTGTTGTATGTGGTTTAAGACTTCTGTTTTATGTGTTTGCGTATTCCGTTGATTATTTATATTGGGTGTATTAGGTAACGTGCTATGCTCATTTCAAATAAAAATTCAAATTGGTATATGTTTTTTAGTTATAGGTTTTGAAATGTTAACGTGAGCCTTGTGTGGTCTCGATTGATCCATATGTTGGGTCGACCAGGGCTACACGACAATAAGGATCCCATTTACCAGGAACGGGTCCTCACAGGATTGGTAGTGAGCATGGTTGTTTATTTGTGCATTGAGTGAAAAAATTATTTTAAAATAGTATGTTTTACAAGTGCATCACACTCACTGCACATGTAAAGTCTAGCATAGAGTTATTTAGAGGTCTTGTTTGTCCTAGGGCTTATATCAATGAATGTGTGTCTTGTTGGTAGAGATGGAATGTGGTAGAGGTGGTAGTGCTTCTAGAGGTTGTGGTGGCCAAGGAGGCTGGGTTCAGATCAAAGAGCTAAATGAGAGCTCAGATGCTCGAGGGACAGTAAGGCCAGCAGTAGGTGTGGGTTAGCCACAGGGTGCACCAGAGGCACAGCTCACTCAGGTAGCACCAGGAGTACAAGATTAGGCTTTGTTACAAATATTGGCTCCCATTCAAGCGATATTGGATCATATGCAGCAGATGATGGTACAAGCTGCAGCGATTCAGCAGCCCTAGATGCAAGCACCACAGGGACCAGTTAAGCCATAGGATGAGGTAGAGCCCGAGCTACAGGTTGAGCCAAAGGTATAGCCAGTAGAGTTTCAGGGCGGTAGACTATCGGTGCAGCTGTCTAAGATGCTAAAAGAGGCCAAACACTTGGGGTGCGAGAGTCTCTACGACACCAGCGATGTCATAGGGGCAAAGAATTGGAAGGATAAGGTGATCTTGATGGCTTAGGACATGAGATTGACAGCTGAGGACAAAGTGACACTAGCTCTCCGTCTGTTAGAGAGAGATGCAACCAGTTGGTGGAGCCTAGTGATAGATCAATATTCAAGCTAGCCATCATGGGAAGAATTTTAGAAAGAATTTGATCGGAGGTACTACATTGAGTATTTCCAGCACCAGAAGAGGTCTGAGTTCTACCATCTTCAGCAGAGGAACATAATAGTGTCTGAGTACGAGACAAAGTTGTGTGCACTAGCTCATTTTGTGCCCGAGGCGGATAGGATTAGTGCCATGATGGCCAGCAGGTTTGAGCATGGGCTCAACTGGGATGTCCGAGGTGTTCTAGGCTTGAAGACGAGCAATGAATTTGAGGAGCTAATCATAGACGCAATGCAAGTTGAAAAGATTCTATTAGTTCAACAAGGTCAAAAATAGAAGCATCAGGATGGTTTGGCAAGCAAGGCTCCGATCAGACGTATTTACAGGTTTGAGTAGAGGCTCAAGGGTAATGACCACTCACTCACAGCCTTCTCGATCCTTTCAGAGCCTGAGTAGGCCGTTTGGGCCACCTAGGTGCAGGAATTACTGACAGTTTCACTCTCCTCCTTACCGACAACCACTGAGGTGCTATCAGTGTGACTAGTTTGGACACATGGCTAGAGAGTATCTTGGTGTTAGAGTAGCCCAGCTAGGTGCTTCACAGTCTAGGACCCAGCAGTTCCAGCAACTCAGAGATCAGGAGTTAGTCAGATGGGTTCACAAAGTTCAGCAAGAGCACCGCAGAGGTCACAGGCTGGTAGGCCTTCAGGTAGTCCAACTCTAGGTCAATAGCAATAGCAGACACAGTAGTAGACACACCTCTTCACTTTGGCCGATGTAGAGGTCGTCGCCAGTCCCGACGTCATGATAGGTACAATCTCAATTTGCACTTATTGTGCTAGAGTTTTATTAGATCCCAGAGCGAATAGGTCATTTGTCGGTCCTAGAGTAGCTAGGTGTGTAGATAGAGAGTTGTCACTCTTAGAGCCACCTATAGAGATTTTAACCTCTTTAGGTGGGTAGTTGGCGTGCAGTAGAGTATTTGAGTTGTGTGCTGAGGATGGGTCCATTTCAGCTTTAATCCGATTTGATTCCGTTAGACATCAGAGAGTTAGATGTGATTCTGGGTATGGACTGTTTGGCTAGATACAAAGCACGGATGGACTGTTTCATGAAAAGGGTATGGTTCAGCTTAGCAGATAGTACAAAGTTATGTTTTGAGTGACAGACGGGTGATGTCGATTTGTGTGATCTCATGGTTGAGTGACAGGCGCATGATTGGCAAAGGTTGCATGGAATTTCTAGCACATGTCAAAGATGTGACAGTTGAGTCTCCGGAGTTCAGTAGTGTATTAGTGGTGAGGGAGTACCCAGATGTGTTCCTAGATAACTTGATGGGTTTTCCACCAAAGTGAGAGATCGAGTTCGAGCTATGGCCCGGTACGACACCCATTTCAATCCCACCATACCGGATGGCACCAGCGGAGCTGAAAGAGTTGAAGACTCAGCTTGAGGACTTGGTGGATAGAGGATTTATCAGGCCCATTGTATCCACGTGGGGCGCACTAGTGCTATTTGTGAAGAAGAAAGACGGCACCCTTCAATTGTGTATCGACTACAAGCAGTTAAACCGAGCTATAGTGAAGAACCGGTATCAGTTGCCACGATTTTCTGAATTGTTTGATTAGCTTCAGGGTGCATCAGTGTTTTCAAATATTGATCTGAGATCAGGTTACCATTGGTTGAGGATTAGAGAGTCTGTTGTCCCGAAGATAGTGTTTTGGTTACGTTACGACCACTACAAGCTTTTGGTTATACCGTTTGGGATAACCAATGCATTAGCAGTGTTCATGGATCTCATAAACAGGGAATTTCAGGTGTACTTGTAGCAGTTTGTCATCATCTTCATAGATGACCTTTTGATCTAATTGAGAACAGAGGAGGAGCATGTAGTGCATCTAAGGATAGTGCTAGATATATTTAGAGCTCGACAGCTATACGCCAAGTTTTCTAAGTGTGAGTTTTGGCTTAGAGAGGTTGGTTTCTTAGTGCATGTCGCATTAGTTAGAGGTGTTTTGGTGGACCCCAAGAAGATAGAGGCAGTAGTGTTGTGGGAATAGCCACGTAGTGTAACAAAGATCCGTAGTTTTCTTGATTTGGCAGGTTACTACAGATTGTTTGTGGAGAACTTCTCGGTATTAGCAGGCCCTTTGATGTGTTTGACACGTAAGGGTGTTCCTTTTGTGTGAACTGAGAAGTGTAAGCAGAGTTTTCAGGAGTTGAAGTCTTGGTTGGTGTTAGCTCTAATCCTCATTATGCCAGTAAATGGCAAAAGGTATGTAGTTTTCAGAGATGCTACGAAAATGGGTTTAGGGTGTGTGTTGATGCAAGAAGGGAAGGTCGTGGCTTATGCATCCCAATAGTTGAGCCCACATAAGGGCAATTACCCGACCCAGGATTTGGAGTTGGTAGCAATAGTGTTCCCGTTGAAGATTTTGAGGCATTACCTGTATAATGAGACACGCAGAATCTACACCGATCACAAGAGTCTCAAATACCTTCTCACCTAGAAGGAGTTGAATTTGACATAGAGACGATGGCTCGAATTGATCAAGGATTATGATCTGGCGATTGACTACCATTCGGGCAAGGCGAACGTAATTGCTGATGTATTGAGTAGAAAGACATCATCTTCCTTAGCTTATGTCCAAACCGAGTACATGTTGATGCTGATGAGTTTGAGGACATCCAGAGTATAACTTTTCAGTAATGAGTTCGAAGAGTCGATTGCACAGTTGCTTATCAGAATGTCACTGTTAGATGAGATTCGGGCCAAGAAGTTTGAGGATTTAGTGTTGGTTCGAGTGAGACAGCAGTTAGAGGGTGACGGCAGTGGTGTCAGCATAATGAGTGAGTACCAGGTCAAAGATTACTGCATTCTGAGTACCAAGATGTACCGAGACCTGCAAGAGCAGTATTGGTGGTCTGAAATAAAGAGACACATAGTAGAGTTTGCGGCTAGGGTTCTAGTGTGCCAGCAAGTCAAAGCAAAGCATCAGAGACCCACAGGGTTACTACAGTCGCTACCCATTCTAGAGTGGAAATGGGAACAAGTGACGATAGATTTTGTTGTTAGTTTGCCGAGATTGTAGCAAGGCTATGATACAGTGTGGGTGATAGTGGACAGACTGATCAAGTCTGCACATTTCCTCCCTATCAGAGTGACGGATACATTGGAGAACTTGGCGTCGAGATACATGGATGAGATTGCAAGATTACATTGAGTTCTGATGTCCATCGTATCGGATCGAGACCCGAGGTTCATGTCTAGATTTTAGGGGAAGCTACACAGTTCTTTGGGTACTAGATTGAATTTCAGTACAACTTTCCACTAGCAGACAGATGAACAGTCAGAGAGAACTTAATGGATTTTGAATATACTAAAACATCAACGATATAAACAATTTTAAATTTATGATAGGGGTTAAATATGTCATTCATTATATTTTGGAATTCGGATGGTGCATTTTTTAATCCAAAGGGCATTACATTCCACTCATAATGACCAAAGGGAACTGTGAAAGCAGTTTTATATTTATCTTCTTCTTGTATTTGAATTTGCCAGAATCCTGACTTCATATCAAATTTTGAGAAAATTAATGCTCCTGATAATCTTTTTATTAAATCTCTTTTATTTGGAATAGGGTATCTAATCCATTGTAAGCATTTATTTAAAGGTTTGTAATTAATTACTAACCTGGGTGCTTCTCGTTCTAATTCAGCTTGATTCTGAACATAAAATGCAGCACAGGACCAAGGAGATTGTCTTGGTCTTATGAGACCTTTTTCTAAGAGATCTTTTATTTCTATTTTGCAATATTCGAGCAGTTCTGAATTCATTTGAATTGGTCTTGCTTTAGTGGGTATATTTTCTTCTTTAAATTCCTTGTCGTATGGTAAATTAACAATATGTTTTTTTCTATTCCTAAAGGTATTTGGGATATTAGAACAAATATCTGTTTCTATCTGTTTTTGTAGTTGTGCTATTTGTTGTATGGTTTCTGAGGTTAATAATTCATTTCCTAGCTTGGTATAGTTGAATTCATTTATCAACGAGTGCAGATGCTTTTTCTTATTTATTAACAGGACTTCTTTTGTGATTCCTAATGTTTTGATAAGTGATATATCTCTTTCTTCGATATTTTTGCAGAATGTAAAGGTAAGTTGTTTTCCTAAGATTTCTGTTTCTAACCCTTTACTATTCACCTTAAAGGGATATATTTGTGTTAGAAACGGGTTCCTAGTATCAAGTCTTGTGATAAATTTTTAACCAATAAAAAGGTACTTTTAAAACATATTCCTTGGTTGCATATATGGGCATCTGAAATTTTGTATTTAACTTCTAATTTTTGTCGATTTGCTTCATGTAATCTTTCTTTGGTTTTTTCATAGTATTTTGTAGGTATTAAGCCTTCCCTAACGAAATTATGATCTGCCCCCGAGTCTATTAACGCTTTTATGTGTATTTTAAAATCCTTTATTACTATCGTAATGTAAGTATACCATTTTTGAAACTCTATTTTAGATAAGGCATTTATGAATTTCTCATTTTCCTGATTACTAGTTTCTGGGAGTGCATTTACTACCGTCTTTCCTTTTATAGAATATTTTATTGCTTCTAATTCTTGTTTTACATTACAAATTTCTTGTTTCAATCCTTCTAAGGTTAATAATTCCTTCTTATTTTCTTTGTTGAATAATATTTCATTTAAGTTATATATTTTATTTTCACTGTTTTGTCGTTTGCTTTTGTCAACATATGACCTATATTCCTCCAAGTATTTTCTTTGTAATTCTGGATTTTCTACTCTCACGATTAGCTCAAATAGGTCTTTTTCTTCAGAAATAGTATTAATCGTATAACACGGTATTTAGCTAGTCATCGGTAAATGATCATAATAGGGGAAGTAGTGGATCAAATGATAAAACGACATATTCTTTTATCAAGGGATTATCTAGCAACTATGATTGAGAACACGAGCATAACTGAAATACTTCTTCATTCAGAAATTCTTCAAAGCTTACTCTATAACTCACAGACTTCTCCTTATATAGAGGAGTCTTTTATCGATAGGACTACAATAGCCCTGCTTTTCGTACATTTTATTACATAATTGCTATCCTTCTGGTAAAGTAACTTTTAACCGGCTGCTTTTATTGTAGTCCTCTGTTTCTTATCCTTGTCAGTGCAGTCGCTTTTACTGTTGCTAGTGCAGTTGTCACTTTAGGCATCAATTTCGTCACTGCATGCGTCATATGTTTTGTCGGAATCTTTAGGCTGCGTCACTGCTTGCGTCATCCATTGTGAAATGTCAATAGTAAATCTTTGTCAGGATCATGATTAGCGAAAGGATCATCTTTATCGTCTTCTTCAATTTTATCTTTTGGTCCATAAATTTCTTTCATCTTTTCAACAGAGGATGTGCGAGAGACCATATCATCATCTGGCTTTGTAACAGGATTGCTTGAAGCAATAGTCCCCGAGCTAAGAACCTTTTTAACTTCTTCAGGAGAAAGTTGTAATAATGTCTGGACTGCTTGGATATTTGCTCGAGATACCTCATACTTTGGCCAATTCTTTTTCTTTAGTCTTCTAACCAAATAGGTAATTTGAGAAGCGAGATCACATTTTTTTGCCAATTCCCAGCAAAGGATCCATGGAACAGAAAAAGTAATGAGATATTGTAGGAGGGGACTTGGAGTAATGTCCTCTAAATCTGTGTAGTAGGTAAAGACTTTTATTGCATCTTCCAGTTCATTTTGAAAAAGTCCAGGCAAAGCTTTCACAGTGCTGAAATACCCACTCCACCATTGAGGAAATACCTTCTGGCATGTCTTAGAGAAGTAAAGAAACCATGTATGATACATGGGTGTGCACTACAAAACTTGTAGTCAGGCCTTCTGATAATCATAATAATTATAGCTATTAAGTTGTTGACCAGGAATTTTAGCTAAGAAGGTTTTGTTGGTATAGGGATGTTGTCGCCATTCTCCTTTTGTCATGACTCTCAGAATTTTTATTCTGGAGAAGGCAATTTGATCAGGGAACTTTTTATCCATGGTGTGCATGATCTCAACAGATTGAGTTTCCAGGAGTATTTGTTCGTAAAAAAGACGGGTTTTAAATGGATGTTCTAACATTTGGACCTCTCGAGGGGGAAAGATTTGAACACTGAGCTCTTTTATTTCTTTTTGTTCTTCTTCTTTTTCGAGCTCTATAATTTTTATGTCCATTTTGTGGGTATATAGGTCTATTTTCTCTCTCTGATTGGCTAACTCTTGGATGATGAGAGGAGGTGCTCTAGTGGTAATGGACTGGGGAGATCTTTGTGGATATAAGGGCAATGGTACCATAGACTTTCTTTTTATTTGTTCCGGTGTTACCGGAGCAGTGGCTAATGCAGAATAGTAATTGGGTTGGATATAAGGAGCGGGAGAAGAAGGGGAAGCTGGAGGAGAGTGAGGATACCTTTTATTTGTAGAACTAGAAGCTCTACTGGCCAGCATTGCTGTCAGAGACTTTTTCTTCTCCATATGGTCTAGAATAAAATGGGCAATCTATTGAGATCTCGATTGAGATTGCTGATGAGGTCTTTTAACTCGGCGATACCGAGGCCAATGTTCCTCCTGGTAATAATCTGCCGATTAAGTACTGCTTGTACTGCTTTTATTTCTTGTTGGAGAGATCGTCTTTCGTCTTCTATACAGTGTGCCTGTTGTCTGACAGTAAAAGTCCTTTGATATCGATAAGTTTTTGTAATGATCTTTTTATTTGCAGATATTGTCTCGATAATCCAGAATCGGCCGAAACGGCGTTGTTTTGGATATTCTCCTTCTTTTACTTTGCGGGTATTTTCTAGGTGGATTTTTTAATAATGCATTTGTCCTGAAACATTTTTAGTTGATCCAAATCATTTAATAACTCACATAAAATGTTAATATTTGAATTAACCTTTTGTAAGTATTTTCGTTTCTTAGTTTTTTTTATATTTATTCCAATATTTATCTATCTTTTTACCAATTTTTTCTTTTATTTTAATGAGTTTAATGATTCTCTCGTTCATATTCTTCAATTAATTCATTAATGAGTCTCATCATTTTTCTTCCAAAATGTTCACGTTTTTCGTATTTTTAGCAATCACAATATTCAGGTAATACCATATGATTAATCATGTGATCATGCACGCTCTGGTTTATACCTTCTATGAATTTTGATTTAAGCATTCTTATTTCCTCTATTTTAGAAAAATCGATTTCCATTAATTTGTCAACACATTTTTCAATAGTCCGTTCTTGTACATAAGGCACAGGATTAGACATGATACCTTTATTTTAGGTTTGTTTCGTTGCTTCCTTCTTTGATTTTGTCTTTGTCCTGCAATAATTCTCTTGATAAGAAATCAGGTAAATTATTCAATTAGCCTTTTATGAATTCAATAGTAAAATCAAAATTGGATAGCAACGCTTGCCATCGCGCAAATATCTGTTTAGATACTAGATTTTTTACGTCTTTTTCTAGGATGAACTTAGCAAATTGACAGTCCACGCGGATCAAGAATGTTTTATTAAATAAATCATCCTGAAATGCGTTTACACATAAAACAATAGCTAATACTTCTTTCTTAACAGTAGAGTAATTTTCTTGTGCTTTATTCCATATTCCAGAATAATACCTAACTAATTGTTCCTTTCCATCTATTCTTTGTTTTAATATCCCTCCATATCCTTGTTCAGAAACGTCTGTTTCTATGATGAGATATGCATGCTCTTGAGGAATTCCTAAACATGGTAATTGTTTTACCTTTTTTTTTATTTGTCTAACTGTGTCAGTCATTTTAGAGGTCCAGGCGGGAGAATCTTTCCGTAGTCGTTTATATAATGGTTTACATATTATCCTTATTTTTGGTATAAAATCTGCAGTATAATTTAGACATCCTAAGAACCTTTGTAATTGTTGTTTATCTTTTATTTTATCAGGAAATTTACTAGCAAATTCTACACTTCTGCTTATAGGAGTAAAGGTTCCCTGAATAATATCATATCCTAAAAATCTTATGTTAGTCTGAAACAATTTTATCTTTGTTGCGGATACCACTAAGCCATTTTCTTTTATTATATTAATAAATTTTTTTACATGCCTAAAATGTTCTGTAATAGATTTTGAATATACTAAAACATCATCGATATAAACAATTGTAAACTTATGATAGGGGTTAAATATGTCATTCATCATATTTTGGAATTCGGATAGTGCATTTTTTAATCCAAAGGGCATTACATTCCACTCAAAATGACCAAAGGGAACTATGAAAGCAGTTTTATATTTATCTTCTTCTCGTATTTGAATTTGCGAGAATCCTGACTTCATATCAAATTTTGAGAAAATTAATGCTCATGATAATCTTTTTATTAAATCTCTTTTATTTGGAATAGGGTATCTAATCCATTGTAAGCATTTATTTAAAGGTTTGTAATTAATTACTAACCTGGGTGCTCCTCGTTCGAATTCAGCTTGATTCTGAACATAAAATGCAGCACAGGACCAAGGCGATTTTCTTGGTCTTATGAGACCTTTTTCTAATAGACCTTTTATTTCTATTTTGCAATATTCGAGCAGTTCTGAATTCATTTGAATTGGTCTTGCTTTAGTGGGTATATTTTCTTCTTTAAATTCCTTGTCGTATGGTAAATTAACAATATGTTTTCTTCTATTCCAAAAGGCATTTGAGAGATTAGAACAAATTTCTGCTTCTATCTGTTTTTGTAATTGTGCTATTTGATGTATGGTTTCTGAGGTTAATAATTCGTTTTCTAGCTTGGTATAGTTGAATTCATTTATCAACGAGTGCAGATGCTTTTTCTTATTTATTAACAGGACTTCTTTTGTGATTCCTAATGTTTTGATAAGTGATATATCTCTTTCTTCGATATTTTTGCAGAATGTAAAGATAAGTTGTTTTCCTAAGATTTCTGTTTCTAACCCTTTACTATTCACCGTAAAGGGATATATTTGTGTTAGAAACGGGGTTCCTAGTATCAAGTCTTGTGATAAATTTTTAACCAATAAAAAGGTACTTTTAAAACATATTCATTGGTTGCATATATGGGCATCTAAAATTTTGTATTTGACTTCTAATTTTGGTCGATTTGCTGCATGTAATCTTTCTTTAGTTTTTTCATAGTATTTTGTAGGTATTAAGCCTTCCCTAACGCACTTATGATCTGCCCCTGAGTCTATTAACGCTTTTATGTGTATTTTAAAATCTTTTATTACTATAGTAATGTAAGTATACCATTTTTGAAACTCTATTTTAGGTAAGGCATTTATGAATTCCTCATTTTCCTGATTACTATTTTCTAGGAGTGCATTTACTACCGTCTTTCCTTTTATAGAATATTTTATTGCTTCTAATTCTTGTTTTACATTACAAATTTCTTGTTTCAATCCTTCTAAGGTTAATAATTCCTTCTTATTTTCTTTGTTGAATGATATTTCATTTAAGTTATATGTTTTATTTTCACTGTTTTGTCGTTTGCTTTTGTCAACATATGACCTATATTCCTCCAAGTATTTTCTTTGTAATTCTGGATTTTTTACTCTCATGATTAACTCAAATAGGTCTTTTTCTTCCGAAATAGTATTAATCGTATAACACTGACATGGGCCTATGCATCCACATTCATCTCTACTAGTATTATAAGCAGAAGAATCACTTGTGCTTTCTTCTTGTCCTATCATATTTAAAATTTCTTCCTTTTCTTGGTCATCTATTTCTAGAGCTCTTATCTTTTTAAGAAGAGGACAATCTTTTCGAACATGTCCAAACCGTCCGCACTTATAGCAGGATGGACCCTGTTTTGTATTAAGAGTCTCTTTATTTTTAAATCCTCTTTTCTGTCTTTCATATCGAGGTTTTTCATCCTTTTGCTATTCATAGGTCTTTCTAAATGATTTTCTGTATTTATGTTTTTTAACAATCCTTTTAGTTTTTGCAGAGGGAGCAGTTATTTTTTCATAACCATATTGAGTACAAAAGGATCCTAGTTCTTTTCTACCGCTAAATTTTTCTTGCTTTAGTTTTAATTTTAATTTTAATTCATTGCATAAGTTCAAGCCTTCAGTATTTACTTCGGTTACTAAATCTCCATATGTAATCATATTATAATGAAGGTTGCTATCATGAAATTTTCTTTTTATCCTATTTCGTACCCTATCAGCAAACAATCTAGGTAGTCCGGCTATAAACCTTTCTTTCCAGTAAGATTGCTGACAATCTTCTCTTGTAAATACTTTTGATAAAAACATATCTTTATACCATCTAAAGTCTTGTAACTTTGGACAAGTTAGATTAGTAAGAATTATGGTAGCCTTTTCTGCTATACTCTGAGGGTTTCCTACAAAGTGTTTGGTGATTGTATATATTAATGTTGCAAAAGAGTTTTCTACTGTATATGTTTGTCCTTCTCTTATCTCAGGTTTTACAGTCATTAATATCTCAGTTTTATCTGCTGGAGATAAATAATTATCCCACCAACCCTTTAACTGTCCAGTGAATCCTGAAGTTATGATTCTAGTGATTTCGCGTTCGCTATTATTCATTGTTTTATAAGTCGTAGCTGCCATACACATTTCATTTAAAATATCAGTGATACCTTGCTCGGTTTTTCCATCTATGTTCCATTCGTAGATACTTTTGCCATCATAACTCCCTAACGAATATC
The DNA here is from genome assembly GCA_019739055.1 of Passiflora organensis. Taxonomy (NCBI): domain Eukaryota; kingdom Viridiplantae; phylum Streptophyta; class Magnoliopsida; order Malpighiales; family Passifloraceae; genus Passiflora; species Passiflora organensis. The sequence continues at coordinate 27,339,658 of JAEPBF010000087.1, read as the reverse complement.
TTTCTTCATGTTGTATATCTGATAAAGAAGGTCGTGGGTAATAATGAGGTATCCTAGGCCTATCATATATTTTTATTCTATCTAGTTTGAGTTTATCTTCAAATTGTTCCTTTAGATTATCTATTTTTGTATGCTCATATCCTGTGTCACTCTCTGTTTTTGATATAGCAGTGACTTGTGGTTTGGAGGATAATTCTAAGTATTCTAATTGTTTTGTTATTTTTCGTAATAATTCATCCTCTCGACTGAATTTAAAATTCTTTATTTCCTCATTAGGTTTTACTAACGGTTTTTCTATTTTTATTTCCTTTTTCTCTTGGACAGAATCTAAGTAGTCTAATTGTTGAGCTATTCGTTGTAACATCTGATTTGTATAATTATTCTGGCTTTTAATCTTTCCTAATTCAGAATTATCCACATCTTTGAAGGGGGCAGCTAGTATTTTATTTCCATTCCATTCAATAGCTATTTCTTCGAAAGGCGGGTATTTTGATTTTTCAATAGTTTGATCTTTAGTTTTGAGCCAGGAGGTGTAGCTAGAAGAAGCGGTGTTAATTTTTTTGTTTTCTTTTATGGCTCGTATCATGGTTGTATAATTGTTTTGTCTAGATTTCTACCAAATAAAAAAATCAGTGTGTGATTTGTAAGTTATTAATTCAAGCTGATAATAGAGGACATGCTTTACCCCTGTACGTTGGACAAACAGGCCATGTGGGATAGTTATCTACCATTAGCCAAGTTTACGTACAACAACAATTTATAGTTTTCCATTGGTTTGGAACCGTACGAGTTTTTGAATGGTAGGCGATGTCGTACACCCTTGTGTTGGGATGAGGTAGGTGAGAGGAAGTTGGACAATCCCGAGATGATTGAACAAGCAACAAAGCAGTTAGTTTTGATCAGACAAAGGCTGAGGACAACTTAGGAAAGATAAAAGAATTATACTATTAACCGTCAACGAGATCTTTAGTTTGAGGTTGGCGACATAGTATTTCTAAAGGTGTCACGCCTTGGAAAGGTGTGATTCGGTTTCAGCAACGCAGCAAGTTGGCACAAAGGTACATTGGTCCATACACCATCACCAAGAGGATTGGACTCCTAGAGTACCGACTCGATTTTCCACCAGAGTTGCAGAGAATCCATAATATATTTCATGTCTTAGTGTTGCGGAAATACATTAGGGATCCTTCTCACTTCTTGGAGACGTCACTAGCAAAGATAGACAATGATTTATCATATTCAACTCAAATAGTTACTATTGTGGACAGTGCAATGAAACAGCTTAGGCTGCGTGTTTTGATGGTCAAAGTGGTTTGGCACAATGAGAGGTATGGGAAGATGACTTGGGAGACCGAGCAATCGATGAGGGATCATTACCCACAATTGTTTGAGGCACATGCTAAGTGAACTTCGACGATGAAATTCTTATAAGGAAGGGAGGATGTGAGACCTCGTCTCCCCGAGTGCCTTGTCAGTGAAACCATTCAGCAAGAGAACCCGATTTTGCACGGTTTGTCTTTTGACCCGAGAGAGTTAACCGTTGACTGGACTGTTGACTTTAGGTCAGACACAGTCATAAATATCCTAGGTGTGTGTGTGTAGGTGTATAGCAACTGTTTTAAGTCATGTGTCGAGGTTTGAGTTAGTGGAAACCGATTTGGGCCAGTTTCGGGACCGTTTTGAGTGACCGTGGGCCTCTGGGCCGGTTAACCCATTTCGAGCTCATTTATTATTTCTTGAGCCCAATTAAATATTTGAAAACCTATTTTTGATATTTTATGGTTATAAACATTTTTGTGGCTCATCCGGGGCTTATCTGGCCTTAAATCACTTCGTGTAGGTTTTTTTCTGAGATTTTAGGCTTGAAGTATAAAAGGTCATCCCAAACCAACACTAAGAAATTTTTCTTGGTGTTGGAAAGCATGAAACTCTCCCCTGCCCTTTCCCCTCTCATGCCACTTTCTCTTTTGTCCCCCAAAGAACACAAATTTTTCTCCTTTAATTTTCCTGCAAAGAAACCCATTGGGCATCAATACCAAACACATTCCTAACCTCCTGTGACCGTTTTCCACTGATAGCTTTTGATTGAGGAGCTGATTTCTCCCCATTCTTGGTGTTAAAGCATATTTGAGGATTTTATGGCAAGTGCCTTAATTTCTAGTTTCCTTGGTCGATTGCTAGTTCCTTTAGGTTGCTATTGATGTTTCTAAGTTTGTGTGATGGTTTGGCTTTTCTGGAAACATCATTTGATTCTTGGGTGATTGATTAGAGTTTTCGATAGTATTTTTGGTAAATATGTGATTTGGTGATTTTGTTGGAATTGGTGGATTTGGATGAGTTCCTCGCTTGTGATTGATTGGTTGTGGATTGTAGAGGATGATTGGGGGTTGAAGAACCCAATTCAGTTGTTGGATGAGTTGGAAGATTGGTGATGTGCCACTCTTGAGGAGAGGATGGTTCATCCTCTTGGTTGAGTTTCTGAGTTTGTAGGTTAATGAGTTGTATTGTGAGTTGTGAGTTGGTTGTGAGTTTTTGGGGTCTCTAGGTTGTTTCCAGTTTTTTTGTTTCCTTTTTGTTTTTTGATTTCGTGATTAACCTTGTGTTTGTGTACATTAGGTGGTGTTGGAGCTGTTGATAAGGGCAAGCGTGTTGTCGTTGAGTCGTCTGTGCAACAAGAGGTGGGAGTTTACCTTTCTTTCATTTATACAGAGATGCTCTGTATTTGTTAAATTAAAATATGATCAAATGTTTGGTTTTGAATAGAGGCTATACATGCATTGTGATTGATGATCATGTTAGGTTCAATGTATATTTACCATGTGATTTATACATCAACTAATCTGGTGTTACTTATGCATCAATTGTTCTTGGTATTACTTCTACACATGTTGTATGTAATTGATGCATTATTGGTTGGTGAGCAATTACCTTTGTTTGGCGAGTGTGTTCTTAGATTTGAGATCTTAGTTGGTGGCGTATTGTGTGTCGGTATTGGGTGTGTTGAGAGGGTTCATTTTGGGTGAGATTATACACCAAAAGATGAGTGAAAACCCACGGGTAGCCCAGAAAAACGACCTGTTTAAACACCTTGCCGAGAGCCCACCAACCGGTCGATTCTTGTAAAAAATTTTGGTGAGAACACACCGATCGGTCGGTCCGAACAAAACTTCATGAAAAATCCTAATTTTGTTTCGAGTGAAGCCCAATGATGGGTATAACCTTTTCTCATACACTTATGAGTGTTGTGAGACCATGAGAAACATGCCCTAATGTTGTGGGAACCATTGGTGAGGAGGCATACTTGATCATTACATGCATTTCAGTTTTTATAAAGATACGATATAAGTATTTTCCTAGGTGTAATATGAAATTGATGATTTCGCTTGGCCAATGCGTGATAGGTATACGGAATCCCAGCAGTGGGGAATGTTGCCTTACTTATTGTTGTTGTATGGATGGATTTTGTGTTTATGCCCGAGTTTGTTATGACTTATCAAGTTGCCTGATTTTGCTACTACTTAGTAGGCTATGAGTATATGTATATGTATAGAATGGTTATTGAGTGTGATCGTGTGTTTTCTCCACATGATATCGAATAACACTGGCAATATTGGGTTTACACATATTTTTAAAGTGAAAATTTAACTGTCAATGGGCTCTCGCGCATAGTAGCCTGTGTGACATTGATGAGTACTGCGGAATTATAAAACCTATTGAGATGCACTATTTGTTTTGTGTTTTACAACTCATGCATTATGCTTCATTGTATATGAAATCCCTTGAGTGCTGAATAGAGTGTGTAGACTGTAATTGTGTTTAAATCAACTGTTTCATAATCATGTTTTCCTTATGCCTTTATTCCACTGGACATACTTATAACATTGTAACTCCTACTGAGGTCTTTGGATCTCACCCCCTCTTGTTGATCTTTTCAGGGCTAGTTCGTGTGCTTGTAGTCGTCCGCCTTGAGGTCGAGTTCTCGGTGTTTGTCTTAGGGCTGGCCTATTGCAATTGCACATTTTGGAGACTCAGCATGTTTATGATTTACCATATTCATGCTCTTGTGTTGTGCATGACTTAATATGGACTATGATGTTGTTTTAGTCCTGTTGTGGGTTTGATGTTCAGATATTGATTTGGGATATGCATGTATGAATCTAATTTCCATTTATGTTATAAGATGCATGCCTTGGGTATTTTTTGTGGATCTATATGGGCTTATGTGTATGGACTCAGAGTGTTGCATGTTTGCGGCCACATGGCCTATTGTATGTGGTTTAAGACTTTCTCAATATGTTTTTGCACACTCCATTGATTATTTATACTGGGTGTATTATGTAACATTCTATGCTCCTTTGAAATAAAAATTCAAATTGGTATGCGTTTTTGGGTTACTAGTTTTGAAAAGTTAGCGTGAGCCTTGTGTGGTCTCGATTGATCCATGTTTTGGGTCGATCAAGACTACACATCAATGAGGGTCTCATTTACTGGGAGTGGGTCTTTACATTATCCAAGGGTGCCTCGATGATAAGTCATCCAAAAAAGATCATAGGCCATAGGTTGATTAAAATAAAAATGAAATACAAATCGTTCAAAGAGACACTTGAATGAAAAGTAGTTTAAAGGTTAAATGAATAACATATCAATTGTAAATAAACTAAATAATTGGTAGTTCAATGGACAAACAAACTACATATCATCTACTGGCTAAGGAAAGAGGCTTGGCCAGAGCCGAAGGTTTAGACGAGTCGTGGCAAGCTCAAAGCGAGCCATATGTCAGTATCCAAGAGATTTGGGTGTAATGCTGGCACGCGTTCATCTTGACACATATCGGACGAATAAAAGGTCAGATAAATAATTACGGAAAATAAGTAGAAAAGCCCAAAACAAAAGAAAATTAAGGGAAAAAATAGAAGGAAAATAAAGAAAAATTATAAACAATACTAAAAATTATAACGAACCTAATGGTATAAGATTTAGTGAGATTAAATATTTTTTATGGGTTAAATAAATCATAGAAGTTGATAGAAAATATGGGAAAAATAAGAAGAGATCGAAAATTATTCCAAATTGATGTTTAGACGGTGTCGAGATGGTTAAGGGATCAAGAGTGTATATTTAATGATTATGGTTTTGATATGAGAATAATAAAAGATGGCTTTAATAAATGATAGGTGCATAACCAAGCTAAAAAAGGGTATCATCTTTGTAACCAGACCTCGAGGAGGAACTACAATCGTAAACTATGAGTGGTTGGATGTTTATGCATGACATTTCATAAGATTATAACTGAAATTATGCAAGATAGTTGAATAATTGATAAGGCATGAACATGCATACTTAATCATGCGGTATCGCTAATCTCGTTGTCATTATTTCCTGGATCAATTGAATTGAATGGTATAAGTATAACTGTGTATATATGATGCCTTGTATAATGAATGTTCCGATGATGGAGCGTATTCCCCTTTCTTTGGAAACATTCTCGGTTATCAAGTAACCTTATACATTGCATGCTTTCTTTTCTTTTGAGAAAACGAGTAAGTCTATTACCTCTACCATTTATGGTAATTGTCCAGGATGACTATAATTTAAGAGCCCATCCTTGTTCGATTTTCTATATCGAGCGATAATTGTTCTGGGGGGCATCGTGTTATTGCAAATCCATTTCCATGTATGGTATTCATCAGATTTGCTATGTTCTTTTGTATTGTTGTATCTCGTGTGTGAGATCTAATTGAAATCTATTAAGTCATTCTGTCATGACATAAATATTTTAAATGTGTATTGTATTATGCAAGCAATGCCATTTCATAATCCTCACTCAGACGAGTGATAGTATTATTCTTTGCTATAAGATATTGGGTTGTGTACGGTCGTGTCCCTGTTGAAAGGGGTCAGCTGATTGAAAATTCGTTTGTGTGTGAGTCCATTGAGTAGAGCAAAACTATGAATATATGCATATCGTATTCACTTTGATTTCAGATTTAAAAGTTATGGGAAGAGCAAGAAATATTGCATGTATAATTTCATGGTAAGTTTATACTGCCTATTGGTAGTTTAAGTATTGAAAAGTACCTTGGAGTAGGTATTGCTTATCGGAATCGTGAGTAATTGTGAGTAACTTTGAGATCTTGTATTTTCTTTTGAGGCATAAATCGAATTTGAATTGACTGTAGATTGATATGCTCATAAGTAATAGATTGCCTCAATGAATTCTAACTGAAATTGCATGAATGATAGTAGGATGAAGCCTATCGAGAACTATTTGGTATACTATTAGTGTATTATGTGTTTATTATTGATGAAAATAATGCACAGAGTGCATGCTTATTATTGAGTAACTGATAAAAATAGATCACCATGCATGGAATGCACAAATTTTGAAATCTGATAGTGTAATTCATAAGTGTTGAGCTTAAATTATTAGCTCTCGTATTAGGGCTATTTGTTTGATTTGGAAAATTTCTGATTGAGAATTTGACCTGGTCAGAACCAAGAAATATATGATAAGGGCATTAAATTACAATGATGAATTTGTTGATGGATTTTTTGCTTAATCTAAAGGTGTCTTCTAAGTTCATGGCTTACATTTGGGTAAAGTTGATTATTTGGATAAGCAGATCCATAAAACTCGTGGTATTACGTAAATGTATTAATTGGAGATCAAGATAATAGTGGGATATGCAGTAGAAGCGTGATGATTATAATGTTAAGTTATCAACTTGTATATCGATGTGTTATCATGAGATATGGGATTATGATATCCTGATCATTGTAGATATTCATTATATAAAAGAGTTGATTATTGACTCTGAATATTGAAGTGACTTGAGATGTGTTTCAAAAAGGAATATTATGATTTATCATTAGAGTAGAAAATTATATCTAATCTTAATGACTTAATACTCGGTATTGAGTATAAAAATTAGCTTATGATTACTGGAGAGTGTGTATAATTGATAATAATGGAATCAGTGTATATGAGGTTGTTGAGACCCAAGATATAATAGATCTTTGTATTGGTTTAAATGTATTAATAGACCCAAGATATAATAGAATTCTGTATTGGTTTAAATGTATTAAGGAAGAGAATGACCTTGGATGTGTGGATTAAAAGTGATGATAAGGGCCAAATTATAAAGGAAAAATGTAGTGTTTATAAATTGGGAAGAAAAATAGATGGATTCTATTATGAATCGATGATAAAAGTTATTGTCTAAGGTATAAAAAAAATTCGAGTATAACTATTTTAAGTTTGGTTCTGAACTAGTGACTGCATATGTTCAGTGTTAATTGATGAAATCAATGAACCAATGTTGGTTGATAAGCATATTGTTTGGAAAGGACTCAAAATAGGAGTGAGGGTGAAAGTATCACTTGATTATGGCTAGTGATTGTATGGCTTTAAGGATATAGCCTTGTTTGTGAAAAGGTAAATTTTGATCGAGATAGTAGTGTCAAGTATAATAGAATAATTGAGAACAGTAGATACAGAGGATCAAGAGAATGCGATAGGATATCATGTTATAAATAATAAGTGCAATGATGCAAAGTAGTTGGTATGGATAATTTTAAGTAATGTTGGGTAAGAAAGGATTGTAGTTGGACACATCAATTCTATTAATAACCTTGTGGATACGAAATTTCGAGGTAACCTCAGAGTAAGTAAGTTTCGATGACAATTTTGTAAGGAGGGAAGGATGTGAGAATTCGGAATTTCCAAGTTGCTTGGGCCGGAAAGTCCAATTAAAATTGATGATGTTATTGGGCCTTAGTCTGATTTCTTATCATATGAAGTTAAATTTTATTTTCGAGGTATTACTGTATTTATTGAAAATTATGGACAGTCATGAAATCGATGATTGAAAATGAAGAGGTGATGATTTTGGTGATCTAGAGTCTTGGATAGGTCCATCAAGGCTTTAAAAGTATTAGAAAATTTTCTGAAAATTTTCATAAATGAAATCAGAACTTTCGTAATTTTTCAAGAATTTTCAAATAAGGTATAAAATTTTTAGTAAATTATATATTTTTGAAAAGATTAATTTTATAGTGCTAATGGATAGTACTTTTCATGAGGAGTCCGTAGAAATTTTCTATGTATTTTTCGGAGGTATATACTAATTTTTTATGAATTTTTGATGATTTTAGGAAATTAATATATAATTAAATAATTATATTATATAATGTTATTTTAATAATATTTAAATAGAAGTCAAAACGACAAAGGTCAATGTCGTTTTGACTGCTGTCAGATAAAACGCACCAACAGGGTGTCGTTTTAGTTAAACCATTGAATCTGAAGATATTTTGCCAATACAACGTCGTTTCGTGTTCTTCCCTACATGACGTCATATTGGTGTTTGAGTTACACCAGTAGAAACTCTCCGACCCACATGTGGCAGGAGTGACTAGCTGCTTCTCCAACCACGCCACACGTGGCCGAAGTAAACTTGAAATAGCCATGCCTACCCCCTTTCTCCTCTCTAGTCCATAACACGCTTGAAAAAGTCGAGATTCTGCTCCTTGGAAGAATTTCGATTTCATCCTGATCATTTTCTTGTTATTCCAGCAAGAATTCTGGCAGATTAGGGTGAGAATTCTACCCAGAAAACCGGATGTTTCCCCTTCCTAGATCTACGGTACAACGTCGTTTCATGTTCTTCCCTACACGACATCATATTTGTGTCGGGTGAGTCACACCCGCAGAAACCCTCCGGCCCATGCGTGACTAGGTACTTCTCCAACCATGCCACACATGGCCAAAGTCAACCAGAAATAGCCACGGCTACCCCCTTTCTTCTCTCTAGTCCATAACACGCTTGGAAAAGTCGAGATTCTACTCCCTGGGAGAATTTCGATTTCATCCTTATCATTTTCTTGTTAATCAAGCAAGAATTCTGGCAGATTAGGGTGAGAATTCTAACCAGAAAACCGGATGTTTCCCCTTCCTATATCTACAGTTTTAGTTGTTTAAAACGAGTAATTATGGTGTGTTTCGATTCTTTTTGATGCGAGGAACGTTTGGATATTTGATTTGCTAAGCTTCATTGAGTGTATAAAAGTGTTGGTCATCTGAAAATTTAGGGTTGCAGGTCCTATGTTTTTGGCTGGAGGTTGAAGACAACCCATTTAAACAACGGGTCGTCTTCTCTAGCTGAAATTTGATGCGTCATTAGGTAGTGCAAGTGGACGGCATGTCGCTTGCGGATGCCCGCGACGAGTCCTCTAAGGTGGAGAATAAGGCTCGGCCCTGAGCCTAAGATCTAGGCGACGTGGCACACCCTGAAGCAGGCATGTGTTACCAATCTGGAGTTTCGGGGTTAGCCATGGGCGCCCCTAGTTTCACCAAGTGTCGCTCGGGGATTGGTCAGAAAATAATAAATAGTAGAAAATGGAAAAAATAGGCAGAAAAGGATAGAAAATATGGGAAAAAAAGAATAAAAATGAGAAAAATCTTCAAAAAATTATGATAAATATTATAAATAATAATAAATTCAATGGTATTAAAATTGCATAAATATGATGAGGTTTGATGGGTAAAATAATTAAATTAAGATCTGAAAAAATAAGGAAAAATAAGAAGAATATCTGTATCTGTTTCGTTTTGATTTTCGGGTAGAAATATATCATATTGAGGTTATAGGCTCATCATTTTATGAATGTTTATGTATTTGACTATGCGATATTGAGAATTCGATTATAAATATATATGTATATGAATACCTACAGGTGATGAACCTTGAGGAATTGATCTAGCGATTGAGGATCAAATGTGGGCTCTCCGAACGTCGGAAAATACATGAGTGGACAAACCTTTTTAATACATTGTTTACTGGCATGAATAAATATGCATGAGCATAATTAATTAGAAAAATAACGTATTAATGAGCAAAAATATTGTGTGTGGTATAAACTAGTCATGTGTTGCTTGTTGCCTCATGCTCGATTGTTGAGATACTCCATGCTATGAAATATGTTGTGCATTAATCGAATGTGCCATGTGTGACTATAATAACGGAAGTAATACGAAGTGTTAGGGTGCATTCAGAATCATGAGACAGAATCAAGTATCGTAACAGCATAGGGTGACCTATGCGACTCCCGAGAGCTCTCCAAGTATGGTAATGCGGCATGGATTTTCCAAGGGAGGCATAAGGAGGGACGAGGTGTATAATTTGATAAAAATAATATGAATAAACAGGATATCCTAACGTGGGGATCAAGTAGGTGGAGCTACCATCACCTAATGCCCCGGCATCATCAGTGGAACTGGGCTAAGAGGAATGCATGTCCCATCGAGACGGATCAAATTTGCATACGAGATAACAAGTGACGTAAGGATCCTAGTTCTATTCTTGGTGCCAAAAAGACTGGGAGACAATGTCAGCCCAGTCACGGTCCTGATTGCTTAAAATATTACGTGCTGCATTACGTTATGCCTGTGACCATGCTGATTGCTATGATGAGTATGCAAATATTTAGTGTGTGCTAATATGCCTATATTATCATTAAATGATTGCATGTGTTTTGGTATGCATATTTTCTCGTCCGCTCACCTAGCAGGTTTCTACCAGTTCTTGGTATATGAATGTAGGGATAATCAAAGACAATTAGGAGCTCACTCTCAGACGTAGCAAGAATATGATTGACGATTGAACAGTCGTACTTGAGGTAATCCTAAGGAGCATTAAGTTCATAGTGTTTCCCCTAGACTGTCTGAATATGCTAGAACCAATGTAATTAGTCGATTCTTGGGTACTTTTTTGATAAGTTAATTATTCATTAATGACACTCGAATATCATCGTATCTTCTTTTAAATTTTGTTGTATGATATATTGATAAGTTCATTTATTATTATCTCCACTTTAATTTATACCACTAGCCTTGTAGGTTTACTATGTGCATTGTTGGATGTGATAGCAATGTATATCATGAGCCTATGACGATTGTCGTGCCAAAGTTTTGTGGTCCGGGGCGTGACAAAGTGCCTCCCGAACGGCACTATTGCATAATTTTTGTTTCCGCTATTGTGCTTTAGATCGGTTTCTTTATGATGAGTGAACTCCATGATTTTACTTATTCTAGCCTTGCAGACCTATTTTATATGTTGCTGTTACTACAGTGATATATATATAGTGGGTTTGCGACAATTGTCGTGTAAAATTTTTGTGTTCGGGGCATCACAATTCTCTTAGTAACGAAGCATTCTTTGTGGTTATTCCTTAAAAATTTGGTTCTCTTTCATTCTTCATTTATTTACTATCTTTCAATTATCACTCGAGTGAGTGATAGTCTTCTTGATAATAGAATGTGTCGAATTGTTTAGATTGAATCATGTTCCTTTAGTAATAGTGTGATAGTCATAGGAAATATATTGATACAAGTGTTGGTTTTATTTAACTGATCCTTAAGGGATTGTCTAAAAATTTTTTGTTAGAGTGAGCATTTTAATTTATAGCTTGTCATAATTGAGTCTGATTATCTCATTAGGATATACTTATTCTTACGTTGAATAAATGATTTGGGTTTAATGGTGATTTGGGGTAAGTATAATAGTATAATTGGATAAATAAGTCAGATAAAGTACTCCAATCATTAACAAGCTGGGAAAATTAAAGGACATAAACTGATAAAGAAAAATGTTAAGGGCATGCATTCCAGCAATAAGGAAAATGAACGCTGTTATGATCCCACCAATGTTCTAAACTACAATATATATTATATGCTATTCCAATTTTGCCAATTATACCATTACCTGACACGCATATATAATAAACGAATGATAGCTATGGCAGAATAGATGCTGCTGCATTCCCTTGAAGAAAGAATAAAAAAACGAGTGAGGATTCAGGCGGTAGTGTAAATAAATATCAAACAGGAATGTGAAGATCTTTGTCCCTAATCAATTAAAATTTAAAATCCTTATGTTTCAAACATTGAAATATTTTTTCAATCATCATATATCGGTAATCATTAATTTACCCTACCGCTACCATATAGAATATCTATGTACAACGAGCCCCTGCCACTGTCACGCCATTACACTCCCCAGTACGCCGCAATGCCCCACCCCACACCCTCCTTCCTTTCCCTCCAAAATTTTTTACTTACCCTCCAAAATCCAGACAATCCTCTTCCGGAACCAGCAATCCGATGTTCATCAACGCTCCTCCCAACGCCACGTGCTAGAACACCGGGGATCAGAACCGTCCGTCACAGATTGCATTGACTACTCACAAGCAGGCAGCGACAAACCGTATAGCTACCATTTGATTGTGAATCCAGGGTAGATACCTGCCCGATGAGCAAGCGGGCAGATCTTGATCGCCTTTAAGAGAGCAGACGGTTACATCACCCTCTACCAGCGACAGACGAGGTAGAAGAGGGTGCTCGAAACCCTCAATCTCTGATTGCAGTCCTCTTTACGTTTATCAACTCCTATCCTAGTCTGCTGGTAACGTCGCTTTAATCTTTCACTGGTTGTTCTTTAAGCAATAGTCATGCTCTCCTTCCCCAGTGATTAGCCGGAACTTGTCAACAGCATATGGCATCGGCGATTTTAGTCAGTACAAATGCGCCATACTGGGGTCATCGCAAAGTTTACATGAGAAAGTACGCGGCCACTAACACTAAAACCACCGGTCCGTTGTCGCATGCAACCAATAACCGCAATCCGACTTCCAAGCCCGCTCAGATCCATGATCACCTGAGCAACCTACATTCCAGGGGTAGGACTTTTCCGCCACAACCTTCGCTGCCGCTTCGTGGACAGGTGTTGCCAGTGGCCTTGAACGAACATAGAGAGTCGTCGGGCGGAGCCTATGTCACCTTCAACCTCGGGGTTTACACTAAAAGCGATCTTAAGAATCTGAAAAAACGCCTGGTTTCGGAGCTAGAACAGGTTCGTGCTGTCAAAAGCCGGCTCGAAGCAGTAAACACTCGGACTCAACCTGTTCACACAAATTCCCAGCTCCCTTCCAATCGTCAGCAGCCAGTTCAGGTACGTAAGCCTGCGCCCACCACCACAGACACCAAGCCAGTAAGCCAAACCCCGATATTGCCTCAAAGTAAGAGGAAAACTCCAGGTAAAGGTACAAAACGGGCAAACTCGTTTTCAAATGAGTCGGATTCGAAGCGGCAGGAGATGAATCGTTTGACGGAGAAGACAATAGCGAGTATGATGAAAAGGTGCGGTCAAATCTTGAGCAAGCTAATGAAACAGAAGTCTGCGTGGGTTTTCAACAAGCCAGTCGACGTCGTAGGAATGGGCTTGTTCGATTACCACCAAATTATCAAGAAGCCAATGGATCTCGGTACCGTCAAACTCAACCTGGATAAAAATGTGTACAATTCGCCCAGTGATTTCGCAGCTGACGTAAGGCTCACATTTGACAATGCATTGGTTTACAACCCCAAAGAACACGATGTTCACATAATGGCGTCCCAGTTGTTGACGAAATTCAATGACACATTCGACCCAGCGTATAAGAAGTTTGAGGATGAGTACATTAGGGTAACTGGACGTAACTGGACAAGGGTGGAGAGTGCTGAATTGTTTCCCAAGGTGGGTAAAATGACGGCACTGGTGGAGAGAGTTGTGGAGCAGGAGAAGGTTGTTACCGTCATTGATAGTAGAAGGGTGGCAGAGAAGTTGGTGAAACCTACTAAGGATATAAACAAGGGCGATATGAGTTTTGAAGAGAAGCAAAAGTTGGGGAAGGAATTGGAAGAGCTTCCGGCTGAGAGTATGGGTCAGCTATTGCTTATTGTGAAGAAAAGGTGCGGGCAGTTGGTGCCAAACGGGGACGAGATTGAACTTGACATAGACCTCATGGATACAGAGACCCTTTGGGAGCTTGATAGGTTTGTGGCTAACTGTAAAAAGATGATTGCTAAGGTCAAGCGTCAAGCGCTTTCTGAGAATACGAATCAGCGAGTCGCGCATGCCACCGTTAGAGAGGTAAACTTTTTTGTTAAAGAGCTATTCAATAACTTTGTCTTAGGCCCCGTGCGGCGTGGAGTCTGTGAGTAGGTTTCGAAATTTTTTTATTAAAAATTTAAAATATTATATTTTAATAATAATTTAAAAAAATAAACTAAAATTTATTATTATAAAATTAATTGAATCATTTTTTATTATTTTTATTTTTAAATACAATTCTTAATCCAACTACCTTGTAAAACGAGCAGTCCTCACGATTTTTGTTTAATATTGTGTTAATTATTAACGACTTGGCCTTGTTCGATTTTGAAAATGTAGGGGTCTCCTGTGAATGAAAAGGAGGATGTTAGAGGGCAGTATAAGGTGGTACCGGAGGAGGATGTGGATATTGGGGAGGAGATTCCTGCTGGTAACTACTCTCCAGTTGAGATTGAGAGGGATATTAATACAACTGGTTGTGCCAGTGGCCGTAGTAGCTCAAGTTTTGGGAGCGGCTCTTCATCTACTGGTATGTTGCATGCATTATTGGTTGTTTAACTTTTTTGTTGTGAATTTGGAGATGCATTTGATGCGTAAGGAGGCGACAGATATTATAATTGAATTATGTGGTTTGCAGGTTCAGATGCTGGAAGTTCATCGGGGAGCGATTCTGATGTATATTCTCCTGTGGAGAAGCGGACGAGGTCCAGTATTAATTGAATATATCTGCGCTTTTTTCTTTTTTTTTTTGTGAATAGATGAAGAAAACTGTTGGCTATGTAGGAAGGGAACGGAAAGCTTTGGGATGGTTGGCTCAGTAATTTTGGTTATGGTTATTTAGGGGTTTTGTTTTTCTCATCGGAGATGTAGGTGGGTGGAACCCAACTTTCCTCTGGTGTAGGAAAAGAGAGACAATGATCTTTTAGACTGAAAAAGGAATACTAGTCTTGTAGAAAATGGGGGATAGGTTAGGAAATAGGAAATGGAGGAGTTTACAAGCGTTGAAAGTAGAGAGAGGAGGGGTCATGGTGAAGAGAAGAAAATACGGGATTGGTTCAACTTTTTGTGCCTAATACGTTAACACCAACACCAACCACATGATTTTCACCTGTGGTCCACATGCACAGTAAGAGACATGTACAGCAGGGGCTGCAGGGTGAATGACAAGATAAGTAGGAAATGTAAAGAAATAATTCGCATCTGCTTTCTGATTTCTTTATTTTGATGCTTGTGATGATGTCTCGATTTTTTATTCTTCGGTTTCCAGATTAGTTGCAACCAGCTACATCGTTTATCATTTTTCCTTTATCATATACACTCCATTAGTCACTTTCCCTCTACTCTGAACTCATTAATACCTTATGAAAGTACATGTTGTCGGAATTTTTTCAGTCCATTAGCCAAATAAACACGTACCATTTTTTAAAGCTAAATGTTTTAAGCTGTTAAATAGTCTGTTGCTCAATGACGAATAAGATATAATGACGTCCCAATTAGCAAATACCAACCCTGTAACTAAAAAATGCCAAGTCATTGGAGTAAAGCAACAATTAAGAACATCATATCTCAATTAAGAATTAAATTCCACTCCAAAAATAACTAAATTACAATAATAAGGATTTATAATTCCCTATTTTCCTATTCAAATTCAAATGTCAAAATGAAATTAGAAATAACAATGAAATGCATAGTGACAGAAAAAGTGGAAAAGTAAATATTAGTGGGACTGCTTTGAAAGGGTATTAGTAATCTTTTTATGAATAAGCGGGTTAATGAAACCATAGCAGTGAGTGCGAATTCTTTATATAGCTGTCTAATTTCTTCTTAACAAACCTTGAGTATTTGAAACCAATTTGAAATATCTGTTAACTACATACCATCCATTCCTTTTGAATCATATCGAGGGCACACAGATTATCTATATCTAGGATGATTTGTTTAAAACCATAATCCTAATCAGTATAGTGTTGGTGTCCACTTAATTCTAAAATTTTGGGTTCTATTTTACAAAAAAAAAGAAATATGGGCGGTTTATTTATTGGGATTATTCTTACAATTTGAATATGAGGCGGATGTGGGACCGATATCGGTTCACAGTTCCGGATTAGAAAAATAAGTTTGATCGATTGAGTCATAGGAAGAGTTTAGTTTGGTTATTCTTCATTATTAAAAAAAAGCACAATTATAGTATAGTAAATAGTGTTTGCTAATTTCTCAATAATTTGGTATGAACCAAGTGACAATGCATAATTTGCTCTTTAATGCAAAACCCATTAATCACTCGCCATCATAGTTGCCCAACAGTATGAATTGATGATAATGCTTATTTTGTATTTAATGCAAAAATAATGATCGATGTGTGTTAATTTTACCCATCATCAAGGTGATTTGTCTCTTCCTATGTTTTGCACCGACAAATCAAACTTTTGGATTCTATGAACTGTCTTTATGGTCTCAGCATATTTTTACATATTTTGTGAGCCGAGCAAGCTCCTCTATTGTCTTTTGTGTCCCAACATAAGCATCCCCCTCCAAAGAAGATGTGTGAAACCTTCTCTTTTTATATGCATTAACATTAGGTTGATCCTAAGGTTTTATGCTAATTATAGTATTGATATCGAGTCATAATGTGTAGATGTTGTCTAGTGTGTAACAATATTTTTCAAGGTCATCCTTGATATGTTTACGAGACTTGCTGTTTTGGAGTTTCTAACACATTTTCGGTTTAAAATGATTTTCTTATTATTGGTGGAATTTAGTGAGATAGAAATTCTCTAGTTTGCTTGATTTTTGGTTTTAAATACAAACTAAGGTTATTTTGAGTCATCGGTGATTTAATAGTCTAACTTTATATTTTGAGCTTATATTTTATTTTAAAAAGCTTATTTAATTATTTTAAATAAAAAATTATTATATTAAATTTAAAATATTAATTAACCTTATTAAGTTATTTCGAGGCTTTAAAATCTATTTTGATATTTTTCGGTCTATTCCTTACAGTAAAAATACAAAATCCAATGATAGAAATTTTTTAAAGTCCTCAAACCATCTTTTTCCCTTTCCCTTTTTATTCTCTTTATGTACAAACACCCATATTCTTCCTTTCTGTTCAATTTATATTTTTCTTCAAAATTATAATTTGGACATACTTCCTAAACTATCAAACAACATTTAAATGAGATTTCTATCCTTAGAAACTTTATTCAAGTGAATAATCAATTGGGTTTGGGAGTGAGGATGAAATTAAAAATTTTGAAAGTAAGATCGTATTTAATACTTTTCAATGTCAATTTCTTATTATTTTGAGTTGTTTAAGATTAGTTTATACATATTTTGTTATTCTTATTGTCTAGATGTTTGTCATGATCTTTGTTTGAATAATTGAGAGTGGCTTGAATGGTAGTTTTTGGACTTTACTAAATCCAAGATTGGGGATTTTTTTGGTTTCGTAAGTAAGGTTCCTTTCATATTGATTAAATATTTTAAGAGTTGGTTATATTTTTGATATCTTTAGTTTGAGTTTTCATTGTAATCAATCATTTTTTAGAAGAAAAGTTTGATGAAATCCTTTTGTGTGTTATTCTTGGTACTTTTAAGTTTGATTCGTGTTAACAGAATGTAAATGGTCCTATAGGAATGGATCATAAGTTTGGATTTAGTTAGATTTTGTTATTTTTTTTGTTTTTTGTACCTAAATATAATTTTTGTTGTTTTGTACATTTAGTGTTGCAACTTTGAGTGTTAAAGAGAAAAGAATTGTTATAGAGGATTCGATGCATGAAAAGATGGCAAACATTCCTTAATTTGCATGAACTAATTTTTTTATATTTAATTCATTCAAATTGATAAGATATATTTTGTGCTAAATGAGAGATTTTTTATTGTGCAAATATGCCAAAATATCAAATGTAAATTATTATGATGACATGTTTTAAGATGTATGAGTTATGATACCATATGAATGTAATTTTGTTTTTGAATATGTATGATTGATCTTTGAGGATGTTAGATTGATTTTAGATATTTGAGGATTGAAAGAAATTGTTACTTGGATAGTTAGTTGGAGAAATGTTTTGATATTTTGTAGGTGTGTAGAAGGGGATTAAAATCCCCTCGTGACTTTGTTTGGCTATAATACATATTTTCAATTACTAGGATTTGACAGATCAAATCTTTCCCATCCGACCGAATGGAAAAATAATACCTTAAAGAACCTTCACTCTATTCTTCTATCAATCAATTAAATATTGTGCCTAATCAGTTGGTTATGAAAAATTCTCAAAATTTCGTAGGTCCCCCAGGTATAGTCTATTAGGCATCCTCGTCCAACCAATCAAGGTATTTTTGTGCCATCATTCAACTTCACAACACCACTAGTATGATATAATGTACATTATAAATTAATAATAACAATAGGCTAATCATATGATGTCAAAAGCAAAATAATCATACTAAACTCAAATAGTCATAACAAGTCACAATTAATAAACTGCAAAAAAAAACAGCATAACATGTCTTTAATTAACAACTCTAACTGTGAGAATCCACTTTCAGTAAATGGGACCCTCATCATCGTATAATCCCAATCGACCCAATATGTAGATCAATCGAAACCACACAAGGTTTGCGTATAAATTTTCCTTTCAAAAGGAGCATGACACGTCACAAAATACACCCAGCACAAAACAAGCAATGAAGTACGCACACATATTCAGCGGAAGACTTTAAATCGTATATAATAGGTCACACGGCTCTAAACATACTACACAAGATTCCCTACTCACAAACTCATATGGATCTACTCAAAAAGTGCCCAAGGCACACATCTCATAACATAACAAAAATACGAGTCATACATGCATATAAAGTGTTAATTCGGAAAACAACCCCACAACAGGTCCATATCAATAACCATAATCTAAAACAAGCATATAGGTCGATAAAGGATAAAATGCCGAAAACATTAAACATGTCGAGCTTCCAAGATGTGCAAGTGCAATAGTCAAGCCCTAAGACTAACACTGAGAAAACTTGACCTCAAGGATGATCGATTACGACCAACGAACTAGCCCTGAAAATATCAACAATAGGAGGTAAGATCAAAAGACCTTTGTAGAAGTTACAATGTCATAAGCATATCCGGTGGAATAGAGGCATATGAAAAATCAATTATAAAATAGTTACTTTTAAACCTCATATTCATCTATGCGTACTAAACAAGCACTCAAGTGTTTCACAAGCAAGTATGCACAATGTATGTTTTGTAAAATACTATGCAATATATATCAGCCCAATAGGTTTTATAACCTCGCAACACACCACATCGTCATATGGACTACTATGCCTCAAACCCTATAGGGTGGATTACAAAGCACTTTAGGAATCCCTCGCGCTAAGGAAAAACTGAAAGCCCATTGGAAGTTAGTTCTTTGTTTATTAAAATACGTATAAATCCCCTACTACCAATGTTATTCGAAACTGAATAGAGAAACCACACTATCACACTCAATCACAATTCAAACACACACACACACACATAGCCTGCTATGCCACAACAAACATTAGGCACACACACATAATCTATCCATACAACACCCAAAGATAAGCAATATTACCCTCAACTAGGATTTCATGTACTTATCATGTTTGGCCAAAAAATATTCGTCAATTCCAAGTTGTTCCTAAGAACATACATATATAGTTTTTACTTAAAAACTCAACAATATATGTAATGCAAGTAATTTGTCACAGCCCAGTGGGCCCGGATGGGTTTGTGTCCATGATAGATTACAACGACAATGCTCGATTGAGCTTCTAACCACATGGCCCAAAAGATACATCTTGTTATATATGATTCATTCACACAAGATATATAAGTCTAAGACCTCTCCTATTCCTTTCCGATGTGGGATTGGATAACATTGACCTCATACGCAGATTGGTTTCACAATCTCCCCACCTTATAGATCTTGTGTCCTCACGAAGAGAGCCCAAACATAACTGACAGGCCCAACATAAATACAACACATTGACCAAGCCCACACGAATGAGGGATACTCGTAACTGATGCACCAAAAAAATACATAAACATTAAAGGATGTAAAACCTAGATCCAACCCAATATTTTATAGCACAATACGTATAACAAAACAGAAGCTAATATTGCCTAACAGATACCCATCGGGGTGGATATAACAAAATACTCCACAAGTAACCCCCACTAAAGGAAAATCGGAAGCCCACTTGCAGTGTTAGTTTTACTTGAAAAAATGTATATATACGTACCTTTACTACCAGTGTTGTTCGAGACAAGATAGAGAAAAACATATAAACATGTCATATCTGTCTCAATACTCAGAATGAACAATACTCAGACGAACAAACTTGTGAAGACGTGGTAGGCAAAACGATACAACACCATATAACTCCCGAATAAATAAGTAACTCTCCCCTAGCACTGAGATTTTGTATACTCACCTCGTATTGGCCAAAAAAATGTTTAATTCTAACTATAGATACCAAAATCTATATATATATATATATATAGATAACTTATAAAATATAGAATAAAATAGTCGAGTAAAAGTTTATGCTCGTGAGGAAAACTATGATGTATATATTCATGAAGAAAACTAAAATGTGAGTAGTAAATCATGACATCCTCGATATACTCAGCATGATTGATCTTACTAACCTATGACTTACATAGTATATGCTTAGAAAATATATAAAAGAAGCACAATTAACGAATATAAAAGTTTTAGACAATTAACTAGTTAACAAATTAAGAATTTTGATAATTAAAGGAAACAATAAAAAGGAAATCTGAGAGGAGTGGAAAAAATATTCAATTATGTTTATTTAATAAAAGAACTTAGTACTTTGGTTATAAATATTAAAATATGAAACTACAGATTTCCTTTAAAAAAATAAGCATTAAAGGACACTGTAAATCAAATTCGAAATCACCCCTCACATGCTTATTTGCTCATTCCCAATAATATATGCGTGATCTTTTGACTAATTAACCTCCACCAATTGATACTTGATGGGATTGGGCAATCCATTTAATGGTAAAATAATAATAATACTAATAATAATAATAATAATAATAATAATAAAATACACCGGTTCCATAATTTCAAGAGTGCATTAAATATTTGCTTTAAGAGAAGGAAATTTCTTTTGCTTAGATGTCAATTATATTTTATTCTATAAAAGACGTTGAACTTGCCTTGAAGAACTTCAATAGGAGGAACTCTCCACCTTTTTGCTTTCACATGTACCATTCACTCGTCAAACTTGTAAAGCGTGATGCAGTTACCAAATTATGGCTCGCAATCGAATTAAATACCAAGCTCTAGTTTTTGTCATAGTATGATTGAAAAGGAGATAGAATCAACGATTCCATATTTGTCAGGTGATTCACATCTACGAATAAGCATCACTTAAATAATAAATATAACATCAAACAAAACATATGCCTCAATTCAAAACCACGAATAACATACACAACAAGAACGAAAAGAATTTGCAGATCAAACATATGAGGCATAGTCTCCTACTTGCGATTTTGGATTTGTGGTGATGCCTTTTCCTTTGTCGCGTGAACCTGATCTACCTACAAAACCCTAATCACAAAATTAAACTTGACAAATGCCCAAATGGATGAGTGCAGTGGAACCCAACAAGTTTGCATGCGTGCGATGAACGAATGAAAGAAAGCGATAGATGTCGGCACCCAATCAAGAAAGAAACGAAGCAGGGGAATCAGCAACTGGTGATTTTCTGTCAGCTAACACAGGCTTAAATTGTGAGGACCGGAACCCGGTAAGTAGACTCCTCACCACCATGTAGTCCCAAATGGCCCAACTTGTGGCCCTATCAGAACCATACAAGGCTTAACCTGAAAAAAATTTTCCCAAAATATATAAAATTGCATATAAATTTGAAACTTAAAAATTGAGCTTGTAACTGTCACAAATCTCGGCATAACATAACCTGTCACGGAGTACAAACACAACAGCGAAAAACTTAAAAACACACACACAGGCCACACGGCTCCAATCATGTAAAATCACAAAAAGTTCATCAATCTCAAGGCCAATAATAACAAAATGTGCCCAAGGCACCTTGTTTATCTTATATATCAAATCCAAAAGCAGTAAACATAGTCCAAAGCAAGAAATCAACATAGCTCACAAAAGGTTCACATCAATCAATGGACAAGCATGCAAAATAAAAAAAAGTATTCATATCACTATCCAAAATACAAAAGAAAATGCTGAGTTTTCAAATGTGAAATATGTAGTAGTCCAGCTCTATGAGAACCGGGAACGTCAACCTCAAAAAACCCCAAGACGCAAACACTCAGACCTAAACCTGAAAAAAAACAACAAGAGAGGGTAAGATCTCATGGACCTCAGTGAAAGTCACCGCATCATAAACCATAATGGGAGAATAGAGGCAATGCACTAAAACCATTTGAAAAAGAATAGTTGAAAATAAATATCAAGTAAGCCCATGCTAGCTAAACGTGCATCCAATCCACACAAGCAATACAATCCAATACATATGGATGATCTCAGTAAGAATAAGTCCACAAACTCGAGTCCATGCCCAAATGGGCTTACAAACCAAAACTCAGAATTTTTTCGGGTTAATATACACCCAAAACATATTCGGGGCGGACTTCTAAACCACTCCACTAATCACCTCGGCCAAAGGGCAATCGAGAGCCCACTAGTGAAAAATTACAATGCAAGTTTAAAATATAACCCCTACCAGCACTATTGTCCTCGGAACACATGGAGAAAGCACATTATCACACAGGTTCCATGCACACACAACTCGAAAAGCCCGAATGTATATGTAGCCTATCACATCACCTACGCAAACATGGCATACATTATCCATCCAAACTCCTAGGAAATGGATTATCCTTCTATCTAAGGATACTCCTCCACTTACCTTCGCATTGGCCATACGCAATTTGCCAGTTCCAAGTCACCTAGAAATTAATCTCTCAACTCAACAAGCTCAAGTTGTTCAAAATCAAGGGTCATCAACTCGAATTATCAAATTCTCACATAAACAAGGAATGTGTTCATCAAACTCAAGCTCACCTATAATGCATCAAAACACAATCATCATGCTCAATAATTTAAACATAATATCAGTGCATAAAAATCATGGCAAGCATCACAATGAACAGAGTATGACGATTAGACAGAATGCAATTGTTGCCTCCACTCAAAACCAAGCATTTATACAAGTTTTAAATTAATAAAATAAGGACAATTCCGCGTATGTGAATGAGACATAGACTCTCACCTCTTGTTGTGCAGACGACTCGCTAACAGCCACACTCTTGCCTTTCTCACGAGCTGAAATACCACCTAAGAATAAAAGCAAGCAACTAATTCAAAAACCACAACGAAACTAAATAATTAAAATGACATAAAATAAAATAATATAAAACCTAAGACCCCATGTATTCCAGTCCTTAATACTCTACTAATCATCAAGCAGTCAATCCAATCAAAATCAACTACGAACTATACCAAAAACACCACTCGAATCAAAAGCAATGGTTTCTCCACAAACCACCAATTTCACCCATAATTGCACCAACACAAAACCAACCACCAGCAAGCATTAATTCACATCCAAAAAGCTCAAAATGATCAAACACAACTAACAACAATATTAATTTCGCATATAGGCCTAAAATCCCAAAAAACGCACTTGAATTCAACCCAAAAATACCCACACCTCTCACAAAACTCATGGGAAACAAAAAAAATCCATCCAAACATGCTAGACAACTCTAAAACAATCTAAAGCAAGCAAAAATCGATATTAAAAGGGAGGGAAATCGAATGGTTACCTCAAAATCCGATTTTAACCTAAAATACCCAAATTCGGCAAAAATCACCACAAATGAACAAAACACCAATGAAAATCTATAGAGATGAGATAGGATTATGATTTGGAACAAGTCCCATTTGTTAATTTTAAAGAAAAATAAATTTGTAAAGAAAATTGATTTTAGGGGAAAACTCACCTTGCTTGCTTGAGACATGAGGAGGAAAATGAAGGGGAGGGAGCTGAGTCTGTTGGTTGCTCACATGAGATGGTGACTAAATAAAGGTATTTTAGTTATTTTAAAATTTTGTTTCTTTTTTTTAAAAAAAATCTGAAAAAAACTTAGGAAATAACCCTCATATGCCCCAAGTGTGCCAAAATAGGGTTTAAAGGCTCAAAATATAAAATTAGGCTTTTAAAATATAATTGGGCTCAGTGAATCAAAATCGGGCCCACTAAAGGGAAATCGGCCCAAAAGCCTCTGACCACTCAAAACGGGTCTTAAAAACTCACACTCGGGTCAAAGGGATAGAGATGAATATTTTCACTGGACTCAGGTCTCAAACAACAATCAAATCAAACTAATTATCCTAATGCATGTTAAAACTCTGAAATGACTGGTCGTGCAAAGTATCGTCACACTACCAACGATATGACACTTTAAACGTCCTAGACTCAAAACCTATGCTCTATGACTATGTCCAGGTCACTCGCTCAATGGGTCAACTCTCAATCCACTATCTAACTGGCTGGTCAAACTGGTCAACTCCAACTAGTCAACTGGTCAAACCCACTCAAACCGACCAATCCAGATGATCTTACTGTATCTAAATGCTGACTAGACTCTCTGAAGGATAGGGTCTAACAACCTCCCCTCCTTATAAGAATTTTATCCCTGAAATTCACTTACCAGATTCCTCAAAAAGATGTGGATACTGCTATCTCATCAACTTCTCCGGAAGTCCGCTCCTCCATACGGTCACTATGCCACAAAACATATACCATCGGTATGCTATGACTGCATAATTGTCTCACTGCTCTATCTACTATCTCCATTGGCTGAGTAGAGTATGACAAGTTATTGGAAATCTCGATCGGTGGTGTCTCTAAAATATAAGATGGATCTGGGATGTATTTCCTCAACATCGATATATGGAAGACGTTATGAATCCTCTCTAACTCTGGTGGTAACTCTAACCTGTATGCCATTGGACCAACCCGATCAATAATGAAATAGAGACCAATATACCTTAGGGCCAGCTTTCCCCGATAAAAAATACCTTATCATCCATTGCAAACTCCAAGTCTCGCCTACGGTGATTCGCATAACTCTTCTGAAGACTTTCAGTTGCCCTCAACCGATCCCTGATCAATGCAACTTGCTGAGTAGCCTGCTCCACTAGCTCGTGATTGTCAAGTTGCCTCTCATCGACCTCATCCCAATATAAGAAAGTACAACACTGACGCCATACATTTACACCTCTGAGAGCTGTTGTTGTAAGAAAAATCTACTAGGGGTAGGCAACGATCCCACGTGGTCTGCCTGTCCAACACACATGCTCTATGCATATCTTCCAAAATCTTAATGGTCCGCTCTGACTGACCATCGGTCTGTGGATGAAAGACTATATTAAATCTCAACTCTGTACCCAAAGCTCGGTGGAACTTCTCCCAAAAATGGAGGTGAACCTCGGATCTCGATCTGACATAGTCACTGGCACACCATGTAATCTAACAATCTCATCTATTTATCTTGATGCTAGCCTCTCAGGTGTATCTATCACCCTGATAGGGAGGAAGTATGCAGATTTGGTGAGTTTGTCCACTATCACCTATATGGCGTTGTAACCTCACTGCACATGTGGGAAACCGACCATGAAATCCATGGTGATGTGCTCCCACTTCCACTTGGGAATAGGAAGTGGTTGCAACATCCCTGCAAGCCTTTGATGCTCGGCCTTGACATATTGACAAACCAAACATCGGGTTACAAACTCTACTATATGTCTCTTCATGCCTGACCACCAATACAACTGTCTCAGATCTCTATACATCTTGGTGTTACCCAGATGTACAGAGAATGTTGAGCTATGAGCCTCTACAAGAATCCGTTATCTCAAGTCCTCATCATGTGGTGCACACATACATCCTCTAAATGTCAAAATACCATCATCCTGCATTTGGTACTCATTGACTGAACTCTTTTCACTATCACTGCTATCCAATCTCTATCTCACTGTGACCAAAACTGGATTTTCTAACTTTCCGGTTTGAATCTCATCCACTAACATAGGTTGAACCACCATTTGTGGCACTAATGATCCCATCTTATCACTGTCCAACTGAACTCTAGACGTTCTCAAACTCATAAATAGCAGCATATACTCAACTCTCACATATGCCCCGGAAGAAGATGTCTTCCTACTCAGGGCATCTGCGAACACATTGGCTTTACCCGAATGGTAATCGATGATCAAGTTATAGTTCTTGATCAACTCTAGCCAACGTCTCTGTCTCAAGTTCAGCTCCTTTTGGGTGAGAAGGTAATTGAGACTCTTGTGATCTGTGTAGATCCTACATGTCTCACCATATAAATACTGTTGCCAGATCTTCTAAGCGAAGACCACCGCTGTAAGCTCCAAATCATGGGTCAGATAGTTGCCCCCGTAACTGTCTTGACGCATAGGCAACCACCTTCCCATCCTATATCAGTACGCATCCCAATCCAAGTCTCGAGGCATCGTTGAACACCACATAACCTCTGCCACTGACTGGTAATGTCAACACTGGAGCTGAAACTAATCTGGTCTTCAACTCACTAAAGCTCTACTCACACTTCTCGGTCCACACAAAAGGCAGACCTTTACGGGTCAAACATGTCAAAGGCGCTGGCAAAACCAAGAAGCCCTATGCAAAAAATCTATATTAACCGGCTAGTCCCAAAAACCTTCTTACCTCTATAACAGTACGAGGTGGCTCCCATGAAACTACAACCTCTATCTTCTTGAGGTCCACCAGCACTCCTCTAGCTGACATTACGTGCCCCAAGAAGCCAACCTCACTCTAATTGGTGTATAGCTGTCAAGCTCTAATTGTGTCAAGTACAGTTCTCAAATGCACCTCGTACTCCTCTTCAGTCTTTCAATACACCAAACTATCATCGATAAACATGATAACAAATCAATCCAAATACTCTCAAAATACCATGTTCATGAGGTCCATGAACACTGCTGGTTCATTTGTCAACCCGAACAGCATCACTATGAACTTGTAAGTCCATACCTCAATCTAAATGCTATCTTCGTGATGTCTGACTCCCAAACCCTCAGCATATGGTATCTTGATATCAAGTTTATCTTCGAGAACACAGAAGCACCCTATAACTAATCAAACAAGTCATCTATCCTCGGCAATGGATACCAGTTCTTCATAGTGGCCCGGTTCAGCTGCGTATAGTCGATGCAAAACCGAAGGGTATTGTCCTTCTTTTTGACAAAAGGGAACTGGTGCTCCCCATGGAGAAACACTCGGTCTATTGAAGCCTCGATCTACCAAATCCTCTAACTGAGTCTTCAACTCCTTCAATTCCACTGGTGCCATCCTATAAGGCAGAATCAAAATCGGTGCTGTCCCTGACAATAATTTAATCTCAAACTCAATCTCTAACCCTGTCACATCCTCAAGGAACACATCAGCATACTCTGACAACTGACACACTACTCAACTCTGTTGGCTCAATTGACATATCTCTTAAGTGAGCCAGAAAAGCCGCACAACCTTTGTGTATCATCTGTCTTGCACTCATCCATGATATCACACAAGTCGGCACTACCTGCCTGTCTCCCTCAAAACAACACTCTGTCCCATCCGGAAGACAAAACCATACCATATTCGTGAAGCACTCCATACTAGCTCTGTATCTAGCAAAGCAGTCCATACCCACTATTACATCAAAATCTCGAATATTCAATGGTATCAGATCTGCCTCTAGCTGCATTGTGCCCACTGTTACAACCCAAATACACACTACTCCAGATCATCTGCTCACCTAGTGAGGTCAACACTACTATGGGTGGCTCGAGGGGTGACAAGACTCTATCTGCACTCCTAGCTATCCTAGGACCAACAAAAGACCTATTTGCCCTGGGGTCAAACAGGACTCTAGCAGAATAAGAAAATACTGTAATGGGGAAAATAGGACTCTAGCAGAATAAGAAAATATTGTAATAGTACCTACAACGACATCCGAACTGGCACACGTCTCTGCATCTGCCAATGTAAATAGGCGCGTCTAGGGACTCTGCTGCTACTACTGCTGAGTCTGACCTGGAGCCTGGCTACCAGATAGTCAACCTGTCTATAATTTGGTTTGTGACCTCGAAGATCCCTGTGAACCCATATGGCTCACACTTGACCTCTGTGCCGTTGGTAATGTTGGAAATCTGGCTGAGAAGCTGTGACTCTATTTGCATTGCTCCCCCGGGCAATCTCTAGCTAAGTTCCCAAACTTATCATATGCATAACACCTAGGCGGATGTGGAGATAGAGGAGGATGATTTTGTTGGCAGATCCCGCATCTGGGATGCCTTATTGGCCTGTTAATGACAGGAGCAGACTGTGTCGACTATGCACAGGTCACAAAAGAAGATGTGTCCTATGAACGAGTTTGTACTACAAAGTTGGGGTGGACATCCTACTCCTTTGTCGACAATCAAATCCACCACAACGCCTTAAGGGACCCTTACTAGGCACAAAGTTCTTATACTTCCGAGGCTTCCCACTCTGTCCTTGAACTATCTCCTATGCTTTAACAGCATCCACAACAAGCTCCTCAAAGTCACTACTGGTCTTCGCACCCAGAACCATGCGAATGTCCCGGTTGAGGTCTTGCTCAAATCGACTAGCCATCACTGAACCAGCTAGGTCTATCTCCGGCACAAAATGGGCCAATGCCCTCAGCTCGGTCTCATACTTGGAAACTAACTTGTTATCCTGGAAGTGCTATGGAAAGTATGTCCTATTAATCTAATAGCTAACTTGTTATATATATCTGTCTCTTACCGTACTCCACCATGTGGCTACATCTCTCTCCAGCAAACTAATAGCTAAAGTGAGCTAACAACATCTGAATTAGAATTGGGTCGTGTGCTGCCTAGCCTGCTTGTGCCCCCCTGTGAAACCTATGGCTGTTGTACCTCAGCTGCCGGCCCTGCTGGCCCATGAGCATTTGACCTCTAATCTACATCAACTGTCTGTGCATGGCCTACTTGGCCTCTAGCTGCTCTGCGAGATCTACCACGAGGCATCTCTACCACAAAGAATCTCTACCAACTAGACATATAGTTATATAATGAGCCCTAAAAACAAAACAAGACTACTAGTCAAAACTCTATGCTAGAATATGCATGTGCAATGTGAGTGTGATGCACTTTCAAAGTATGCTATTTTAAACCATTTTTGCAAGTATTGTACATATAAACAACCATGTTCCGCTACCAACTTTGTGAGGACTCGAACCATGTAACTGGACTCCTCACCGCCGTGCAGCCCCAATTTGCCCAACTTGTGGCCCAATTAGAACCACACAAGGCTTAACTTGAAAACTCTTTTCCCAACACATATTAAAATGCATATAAATTTGAAGCTTAAAAATGGAGCATGTAACGTTCACAAATATCGGTATAACATAACCTATCACAGAGTACAAACACAACAACGAAAAACTTAAAAACACACACAACAGGCCACACGGCCCCAATCATGCAAAATCACAAAAAGTCCATCAATCTCAAGACCAATAGTAACAAAATGTTCCCAAGGCACCCTTTTCATCTTATATATCAAATCCAATGGCAGTATATATAGTCCAAAGCAAGAAATCAACATAGCTCAAAAAGGTTCACATCAATTAGTGGGCAAGCATGAAAAATAAAAAATAAAAAGCATGCATATCACTATCCAAAATACAAAAGAAAATGTCAAGTTTTCAAACGTGAAATATGCAATAGTCCAGCTCTATGACAACTTGGAACCTCAACCTCAAAAAAAGCCCAAGATGTGAACACTCAGACCTAAGTCTGAAAAATAACAACGAGAGGGGATGAGATCTCGTGAACCTCAGTGAGAGTCACCGCATCATAAACCATAACTGGAGAATAAAGGCAATGCACTAAAACCATTCGAAAAAAAATAGTTGAAATAAATATCAAGTAAGCCCATGCTAGCTAAATGTGCATCCAATCCACACAAACAATACAATCTAATGCACATGTATGATCTCAGTAAGAATAAGTCCACAAACTCGAGTCCATACCCAAATGGGCTCACAAACCAAAACTCAGAATTTTCTCGAGCTAATATACACCCAAAACATATTCGGGATGGACCTCTAAACCACTCCACTAATCACCCCAGCCAAAGGGAAATCGAGAGCCCACTAGTGGCAAATTACAATGCAAGTTGAAAATATAACCCTACCACCAGTGTTGTCCTCGGAACATATGAAGAAAGCACACTATCACACATGTTCCACATATACACAATTTGAAAAGCTCGAAGGCATATGTAGCCTATCACATCACCTATTCAAACAAGGCATATACAATCCATCCAAACTCCTATGCAAGGGACTATCATTCTATCTAAGAATACTTATCCGTTTACCTTTGCATTGGCCAAGTGCAATTCGTCAATTCCAAGTCACCTAGAAATCAATCTCTCAAATCAATAAGCTCAAGCAGTTCAAAATCAAGGGTCATCAACTTGAATTATCAAATTCTCATATAAGCAAGGAATGGGTTTATTAAACTCAAGCTCACCTATAATGCATCAAAACACAATCATCATGCTCAATAATTTAAACATAATATCAGTGCATAAAAATCATGGCAAGCATCGCAATAAACCGAGTATGATGTTCAGACAGAATGCAAGTGTTGCCTCCACTCAAAACCAAGCATTTATACAAGTTTTTTTTAATAAAATAAGACAATTCCGCGTATGTGAATGAGACATAGACTCTCACCTCTTGTTGTGTAGACGACTCGCTAACAGTCACACTCTTTCCTTTCTCACGAGTTGAAATACCACCTAAGAATAAAAGCAAGCAACTAATTCAAAAACCACAATGAAACTAAATAATTAAAATGACTTAAAATAAAATAATATAAAACCTAAGACCCCATCTATTCCACTCCTTAATACTCTACTAATCATCAAGCAGTCAATCCAATCAAAATCAACTACTAACTATACCAAAAACACCACTTCAATTAAAAGCAACAGTTTCTCGACAAACTAATAATTTCACCCATAATTGCACCTACACAAAACCAAGCACCAACAAGCATTTATTCACATCCAGCAAGCTCAAAATGATCAAACACAGCTAACAACAACTTTAATTTCGCATATAGGCCTAAAATCTCCAAAAAAACACTTGAATTCAACCAAAAAATGCCTACACACCTCACAAAACTCATGGGAAACCAAAATAAACCATGAAACCATGCTAGAAAACTCTAAAACGATCTAAAGCAAGCAAAAACCGACATTAAAAGGGAGAGAAATCGGATGGTTACCTCAAAATCTGATTTTAACCTAAAATACCCAAATTCGGCAAAAATCACCACTAATGAACAAAACACCAACCAAAATCTGTAGAAAGGAGTTATGATTATGATTTTGAATGACTCCCAAATGTTAATTTAAAATAATTGTGAATAAAATTGATTTTAGGGGAAAACTCGCCTTGCTTGCTTGCGATGTGAGGAGGAAAATGTTAGAGGAGGGGGCTGGGTATGTGGGCTCCTCATATGAGCTGGTGACTAAATAAAGGTATTTTAGTTATTTTAAAATTTTGCTTCTTTTTTCTTTTTCTTTTTCTTTTTTTAAAAGAAAATCTGAAAAAAATTTTAGGAAATAACCCTCATATGTCCTAAGTGGGCCAAAATAGGGTTTAAAGGCTCAAAATATAAAAATTAGGCTTTTAAAGTATAATTAGGCACGGTGAATCGAAATCGGGCCCACTAAAGGGAAATCGGCCCAAAGGCTTCCGACCACTCAAAACGGGTCTTGAAAACTCAGACTCAGGTCAAAGGGATAGAGATGGATATTTTCACTAGACTCAGGCCTCAAACAACAACCAAATCAAACTAATTATCCTAATGCATGTTAAAACTCTGAAATGACTGGTCATGCAAAGTATCATCACACTACTAACGACATGACACTCTAAACGTCCTAAACTCAACACCTAGGCTCTATGACTATGTCTAGGTCACTCGATGAATGGGATAACTCTCGGTCCACTGTCTAAGTGGCTAGTCAAACTGGTCAAGCCCACTCGAACGGACCAATCTAGATGATCTTACTGTATTTAAATGCTGACTAGACTCTCTGAAGGACGGGGTCTCATATAAATAGCCTGGGTCCCAAAACCCTACTACCCCACTAGGAATAACAAGCCCGGCTAGGAAAATAAAAACGACCGGTTTGAAAAGAACGAATAAGGCCAAATAACAATTAATTGGGTCCAGAAAAGAACGAATGTATAAAGAATTAGAAATTTTTTAAAAAGAATATAATTTAGGTAAAGGTTGAGATGCTGCATAAGGTTAGATATATATATTTATATGTATATATAAGTAATGAAGGGTAAAATTTATAGTGTGTATGAAAACTATTAATTAGAAATAAGGATTTTTTGACTATCTGAGGTGATTTGAAACCTTATGTATGCTTGGAATTAGGTAATTTGAGTTAAAAAATTTTGCAAAAAATTTTTAAGAAATTTAATACCTTTTTTTTGTTATTTTTTGAAATTATATATTTATGAAAAAATTGGAATTTAGGTCCATATAGGTTCTAATATTCATAAAGATCATGTAAAATTTTTTTGGGTATTTTTCTATTATTTTTGATAATTTTTACAAATTTATTAGAATTTTAAATTAATTATATTATTATTATTATTTAAATTAATTAATATTATATTAGTTGAATCAAAACGACAGGCTATTGCGTCGTTTTGACTGGAATGGTCAAAACGATAGCACACCTTGCCGTTTTGATCTGCTTAAGAGGGAGATGTCGGATAGCTAAAAACGACGTTGTTTCACGAAGGGTGAAATGATGTCATATCTCGTAACGGTGGGTGCCAATTTGGCCTTATCTGGCAGCCCACCGACTCCGGGAAATGCCCAAATGAAGTATTTTTATTGTAAACCCCATTTTCTCTCAAACTCGGGGTTACAGAAGCGATTTCTTCCCCATAATCGACTGGTGCATTGATGGGAATACATTGAGTGAGATTCAGACTCTCCAACGAGTTTTTGAGGTGAGTATGCCGGATTTCTTTTTAACTTGGATCTCGTGTTTTTATTGATGAAATTGTACAATTAATACTGAGTTACGATGCAGATGAGTGGGCAAAGACTTTGGGATGGATTGGACGGCGGTTCATCGCCTGAAGAGATTAATCGCCAGCTAGGGTTTTCAACCTCTAAAAGGTGTCCAAAGGTTGAAGATGCCTCAGTGGAGGACAAGTCATCTGAATGACAGGTCGTCTAGTCAAGGGACCAAATGACAAATAGCTCGAGTAAGAAACCTTCGGATTTGTCATCAGTTAAGGGTAGGTCTGACTCGGTTTGGGTTAAACCAAACCGAGTCATACTAGGTTTAGCTGGACCGGTTTGAGTCAAACTTATCAAACCAGACTGGGTTGAACCGGAGTGGACCGGATCAGAGTTGGATTAAATCAGGATCGAAGTACCAATGAGGTTGTCACACATGGCACTCTCTAGTGGTGACACTTATCCGTTGAATTTTCCAATTTTGACTAATTTTCCAGAATTTTCAAAAATAAAAAAAAATCAAGAAAAAATAGGTAGAAAATGAGAAAAATTCTAGAAAAAAAAAAGGAATCCAAAGATGTATAGTTTGATTAATTTGGACTTGATTTGAGGGGTATAAAAATTAGTAGAAGTTTATATAAATTTAGGAAATATCAGAAAAAATACTGGAAAGATTCGTATAGGTAGATCAAGGTCCGTAAGACTAAGAAAGGGGTCATATGATTTCAATTTTTGATTTATTATCTTAGAAATTGAAGAATTAAATGAAATTATCAAATATAATTTGTATAGGTGTTGAAACGTGTACACTGGACCCTGGAGCGAGAACCAGTCAAGTACCACCGGAATAAGGTGAGTGGACTAACCTTAGTGTTTCTGTCAATTATTTACATGTTGAAATGTATTGTTTGAGTGAAATGTGTGACATGTATAAAAATACTTGCTACTGATGGAAACTATCTTTTCACGTGGCATTTCCTTGGAACCGTTGTTGGTTTGCTTTGATTTGTGAGAACCCAACATACTCATACACTGCTAAACATTGTGTGAATAACCTCATAGTGGATACGGTTTTAAGGACCTTGTTATACACAAACTCCGGGGAGTTCGGCTCTCTCGAGTATGGTAATGAAATTCCATGCGTATGTTGATGAGAGAATAAACTAATATCTAACACAATATACATACTACTAGCATTCGCTGGAGTGTGAGGATGAGAGGACTAGCCAGTGTGAGATGGGTATCGAGCTTGTGGAGTGCCTTCACCACTCACCCTGCAACATCAAGTCATACCCAAACCAACCCCATTGAGTGCCCTTTTGAGTGATAGATTGCATTACATACATTGTTGGGTTTTCATGTAAAAATATATATAGATGTTCTTAGGAACAACTTGGAATTGAGGATTGATGTTTGGCCAAACATGGTAAGTACATGGAATCCCCGGCTAAGGGGAATATTGCTTTACCGGTGGGTGTTGTATGGATGGACTATGTGTGTGTGCCTGATGTGGGTTGCGACCTAGCAAGCTATGTGTTATATTTATATTTATATATATATATGCAGATTGTGATTGAGTGTGATAGTGTGATTTCTTCACTCAGTTGCATATAACATTGGTAGTAGGGGATTTATATGTATTTTGTAACAAAAAATTAACTGCTAGTGGGATTTCGGTTTCCCTTAGTGTGAGGAATTCCGAAAGTGCTTTGTAATCCACCCTGATAGGTTTTGAGGCAAAGTGACTCGTGATCAGTATTGTGAGTTTATGAAACCTATTGGGCTAGTATTTATTGCATAGTATTTTACAAATCATATGTTGTGCATACTTGCTTGTGAAACACTTGAGTGTATGTGTAGTATGCATGGATGACATTGATGTTTAAATATAATTGTTTTATGCTTGATTTTCCATATACCTCTATTCCACCGGATGTGCTTATGACGCTGTAACTCTCACTAAGGTCTTTGATCTCACCCTTTTTTGTTGATCTTTTTAGGGTTAGTTTGTTAGTTGTAGCCAATCATCCTTGAGGTCGAGTATTCCCAGTATTGGTCTTAGGGCTAAACTATTGCACTCTCACATCTTAGAAACTCGGCATGTTTATGTTTTTGATATTTTGTTCCTTGACGATATACATGCTTGTTTTGGATTTCGATGGTTGTTATAGACACATTGTGGGCTTGATTTCCCGATTTGACACTTATTACGCATGTATGACTCGTATTTTCGTTATATTATAAGATGCATGCCTTGGGTACTTTGTGTGTATGGGCTTGTGAGTATGGACTCTTGTGTTGCATGTTTGGGGTTATGCGGCCTATTATGTGCTATTTAAAGTCTTCTGCTGAATGCGTGTGCGTACCCCGTTACTTGTTTTTATGTCGGGTGTATTTTATGATGTGACATGCTCCTTATAAAAAGAAAAATTCAAATTTATATATATTTTCGAGATTTTTGGTTTTGTAAAGTTAACACTAGCTTTATGTGGTTTTGATTGATCTACGTGTTAGGTCTATCGGAACTATATGGCGGTGAGGGTCCTATTTATTGGGTGCAGGTCCTCATAGTTAGTTAATGATATACTAACCTTAACTGAATGAAAGCTATGAGAGGGGTTAATTAATGTGATACTAACTCTAGTAGAGTGAAAGATATGGAGGATACAAGATAAGTCAGTTATGGATACCATAACCTCTGAGGAATGCAGAGGTATGAGTCTATCTTGAGGTTGGTTGCCTTAGCAAATCAGATTACTGTGTGTTAAATATATAAGTAGTATCAATTTACTATATGTAGATATTACTATGTATTCCTAGATCACTGTGTGTGAGTATAATCCCTAATAATAGAGGGAATGGCTATAATATTAACCTATAGTAATGTTTTGGTTATACTAGTCATCTATTAGAATGACTACTGAATGTATGTTGAGATCTATAAGATCTCTGACTATCTAAAATGCATGTGCAATGTGATGACACTTTTATGTTATCAGATGACATTGCTTGAGTGTAAAACTGATGATGGGGTTATGTGTTGTGTTTACATTTGGCATTACTTTCCTTGATTTGTCGTGATGCATTTGATTGGATTTGAATGGTCCATAGCCATGATTTTATAAAAGGAAAACATCCAGTCACCTGGTTGTCATACCAGTGTTTGATATGTTTCTCGAGTTTTGAGAAGGTTGGCTTCGCCCCCGATCGTATACTCTATGAGTGGGTACAAATTACAAGGTATGATCGATGATTCGGGTACACTTGTGGACTAGTTGCATATGACATTTCGTGTGTGTATGCAGTGAAAATTAGGATCTTATACAATATTGATAAATAAATTGAGATTTTTGATTCATACCTTTGCAAGATGTAAATTCCACAAAATTTTTGTGTGTTAATTTGTTTCAACATGTTTTCTTAATTTTGGAATTGCTTCCTGAGACACATTATGCATTTACGAGATGAATTAAAATTTAAACAAGTTTTGTTCTTGCCTTGTATAGTTATTGTATATTCTTAAGATGATTGTCTAAACTTATATAATAATTATATAGTGGTTGTTATGTCTTAGTGGATTCCGAAAAGTGACAAAAGAGTCATTAAGAATTGAGTAGATCAAGTTTTGATCTTGTTGAGTTTCAATGGGTGAGGGAAGGAAGGTTCAAGAGTATATAGAAAGAAATCAAGCAATCAAGCAAGCAAATAAGGAGAGAGGAAACTGAGGGAAGATGAAAAATCTTTTAAGATCTTTAGTTTTTATATCTCAAGTTTTTAGTTCACTTTAAGATTTTAACGATAGACTAATACCAATTTATATTACACATCGGTCGATCAAAAAACTAACCCAAGTACACAATGTTTAAAATGAATGAAACCGACCGGAGACTTAACCGAACACACTTAATTCAGGACAGTAATGACAGTTCCAAAAACCCTCACCCTCCTATGAGAACTAATAACATAAAAAACACTTAAATCTTATTTTCATTGGAGCTTATACAATGGATACACTCAAGCCTTGTTTAACTTTTATTATTTACTAATATAATAACATCACTTATGTAGTCCATGGTTCCGCTCTTTTCGATAGGCTTCAAGCTGCGGTTTCCTCGCTGCTGCATTTTGGGCCCTCAGCACTATCTTCATCGGTTACCTTCAAAGTAGAACCAGCCCCGCCGCCCCCACAGCCCCCGTCGCAACTACCAGCACCACAACCACCGCTCCCACCAGTCTTGACCAAGTTTCCACAACTACCGCCGCAACGACCAGCACCACAGCCACCACTCTGGACCATGTTTCCACAACCACCGCCGCAACCACCACAGCCACCGCCACAACCACCGCAGCCGCCACCTTCAATCATGTTTCCACATCCACCACCGCAACCACCACAACCACCTGACTCCGCCATATTTCCACAACCAGCAGCAGCTCCGCAGCCACCACAACCACTACCGCACCCTTTACTCTTTATCACATTTGCCTTGGCAACGTCGGCATTCAACTCCAATTTACTTTCCACCTCAGATGCAAGCCTAGTCGGCTCAAGTTCAGTTTGGAGCTCTTTGACATTTTCCATTGCACCATCCACCTCTTTCAAGTTGTCTCTGCTAATGGTAAAACCGTCGCATCCATCCTTCTTCCAAATGTTGGAAATTATGAAGGCAGAAAGGATCCCAAGAAGCACGAACCATCCTTCCTTGACCTGACGGCAAGAGGAAGGAGAGTGGTTAGTAAACTTTCTAAGCAGAAAGCTTAGT
Organism: Passiflora organensis; assembly: GCA_019739055.1. Classification (NCBI taxonomy): domain Eukaryota; kingdom Viridiplantae; phylum Streptophyta; class Magnoliopsida; order Malpighiales; family Passifloraceae; genus Passiflora; species Passiflora organensis. The sequence continues at coordinate 27,301,747 of JAEPBF010000087.1, read as the reverse complement.
AAACGTTCTAACCAGAAAGCTTAGTAAACGTTAGTCCATTCGATAAGAAGACGGTACCTTGACAAATCCGGACTTTAAGTCAATCAACGCCACTGCTTTTCCGTATGGATCCTCAGCAGAAAATTCAACTGCAGTCAAGAAATCTTGCTCACTCCTTCGATGTCCCCAGTGCTTAGGTTCAAAATCTAGCTTTCTGCCCTGGAAAAGTTTCACCTGTGCCGACATGACAAGTCCAATAGATGGGTTTTTGGTCACTTTACTGAAAATATTATGGCTGGCGGACTAATATTCCATAACTGAAATGATGTGCTATAGCTGGAAAACCTTTAGCAATTGAGGAGGCAGCCACTCCAATTGAAAAATTCCATGCACAATTCTAGTTTTCTCATGGATTTGAAAATTCTAGACATTTTGGTCCACGTAAATACTTTCAACTCTTGTAAAGAAATATTATTACCATCCGTTTGGTAAAGAAATGGAATTTGAACTACTACAAGACCCAAAAACACATAAAGAGAGAAAAACACAGAGAAACAGAGTCGAGGTTTACCATCCTACTGCCGAAAAGCTCAAATAGATGATCGCCTCCATGGGATTTCTTTGTAAACTGAAGGCACCATTGAGAATCCACCAAACGCCACCAAGTTCCAGAAAACTCTGCGAGTGTGCATGTCTCCCCAGAATTCATAAGAGCAACTACTTGCTTCTTCATGGTATTCCTGTCTGTGGCTTTCGCCATTGTTGAATCCCTGAAATACCATCAGAGCAAGCAAATGATCATGAAGGGCTTCATCTTCAAGTGGAAATATTAGGAAGTGAACAATATATTAATCAGGGGACCAACAGCATTAGCATGACCATGATAATGAAAAATTTGAATGCAACAAGGGCGAAAGAAAAAAACAAGTTCCATGATCAAGAAAATGTGGCTGAATAAATCTTCTTAGGTTTCAACCATGCTAGTTTTTACTGATTTCTAATTAGCTCATTATTCTTGCAACTGCAAGTATTAATTACTTTCATACTTTTAGAGGTCACAACACTTGGGTCATATGCTACGCTGTTTCTTCATAAGAAACAGTCCAAAAGACAAATAATACGCTGATATGTAGAATTTGCACTGCACATGAAAGACTAGTGAACAACAATGTAATATCATGCTTATAAGCTGTTGTTCAGGCGTACCTCATTTGTAAGCTGATAATTTCTGCACGAGTTTCATCAATAATGAGAGTCCGGCTCTTGGCACTTTGAATCTTTCCGGGAAGAGGGAAAAGGCAAGAAAATTTGGACAGAGGATGCGAATGAATCATATGAAATACATGGGGCGCTTGGATAGGGACAGTAAAGGATACAGCAATCCTTAGGCAGATTGGGTTTGAGCTGGCATTACCAGAAGGAGGAAGCAATTCCACCCATTTTTCCAGTGAAAGTTTTGAAGTAGGGTTTAATAAATCTGGCACAGAGAGTGAAATACTACCCATTCTTTTAAAAGTTTTCATCAGAGGTAAGCTGGAAGGGGACTGCGATACGAGTTCAAAGAACAGCTTTCCTTTAGGTTCGCACTGGAAAGAGGCTACACGTTTCTCTTTAGTTTCGGAGAGTATAGTCAGCTTCTGCTTAACATTAAAGAATGCATCATGTTCCTTTTTACTCAGCAAGACAAACAGAGCTCCCTTTTGACCATCTGGTAAGTTTTTAACTCCCACAATCTCCAAGAGAACCTGGACGTATTGACCAGAAAACGAATGCATAAGAAAATTGAATCTGTATTAAAGCAAGAATATGTAATCGTCAAGAACAGGAGAGACACAATATTGAATCAAAGGTACAGACTTTAAAACACTTGCACTGATCAGAAAAAAACAAGCATACTCTTTGTCATTATATGGACTGAACTAGGGATACTCTAATATTGCTACACAAGGCTTAGAAGAGCACTCTACACTACAGTACAAGTAGACTTCTCTATCAGCAGTATTTTTTATTAAGCACACAGCTAGTGGCAGGCATTGGTAAATAACTAGACACGAAACAAAATTGCCTCAACTTCTAATCTGAGACATAATATAATAATGTTTAACAACTTGAAATCAATTAATGATAAAAGAATGACCAATACGAGGGGAAGCAAAAATAAGGGGACAGAAGTTACATCGACAATTTTCGATTCCGACAGTGGCATCATCTTCTGAGACTTGTTGATTTCTACAGTTTGGCCTTTTAAAATACGTGAGAAGGATGGAATGGTTGTAAGAGAAGATGGAGAACTCCCCCGGTACATAGCACCTGCCTTCCAATACCTAGTGCCAAAAGTCTCTTCCCATCTCTCGGTAGTTCCAGAAAATCCAAAATCCAGCTTCTTTCCTTTAGTTCTGTCGGAGTCCATGTCATCATGTTCCAATATCTTGCCAATAGCTAGGCTAACATCTTTACAGTATGAAACAGGATGCAACTGGTGTGTGTGCCAGATAAGATCAATGTCATAGGTTGGCACAGAGAAGCATCTTATGGACCTTTCCTTGCTTCTCTTAATAAGATGCAAAAACCCCTTATATCTAGCCACAGCCTCCTGAAGAAAAATATCGTTGTCCATATGGGGTCTGGAAACCTATCAATATGTTAAGGATTTTATTAATTTAAGATTTCAAGAACTGATACCAACTCAAAGAGATTGGAAGACCATCTTTCCGTACCTGATAAAAGAAAGGAGCCTGCCTCTGAACAGCTGAAACTAAATCATATGTTGTGCATTTCTCCAAAGCCGGCGACATTTCACAGGTAGCCTGGGGATAATCTCTCAATAAGTCAAAGTCATAAGGCTCATCTGGATAAAGTCTGTTCCAGATGTCTTCACTTTGTCTTTTAGAATTTCCGTGCAGAGAAGATACTACATTAGAACTATCCAGGATCCTTCCAAAAAGCTCCTCACAGTCTTGTTTGTATCGTAGCTAGATAAGAAAGATCGGCAGAACACTCATTACCAACTCAACATGGCAAACTCAGTGTATGGTGATTATAGTTTAGAAGCATACTGGATTGAGCCTGTGACAATGCCAAACCCATTCACAATCAAGAGGAACAACCAGAGATTCTTCAGAATGCTTGGCGAGCAAAGGAAGCCAGCAAGCATTGTATCTGAAGTAATACTTATGAAACAGTAAGTCAGAGGAAAGTGGTTGAACTTCATTGTCAAATTTAATAAAGAAACAAACCCTGACCCAGCACAAAACACAAAGACTGCATCAATTTTAGTATATTCAAAAGACATGATGACATAATTGCATGAAATTTTCTATAGATAAGATTTTAATTTCAGAAATTCATTCAGAGGTTCAACATAGAGTTTAAAAGCTTAAGGACTTTCAATCCGAACACCGAACACAAGTCTGCTCTTCTGTAATGAAAAACAAGGGGGGAAACAAATATCTGAGAGTAGTAAGTAAAAGATAGTGAAAATCGAAAATAACCTGAATAATCGCAAACGATCAACCCAAGAACCAAAGAAACACGAGAAACACAATTCAGTTACCTGTAGATGGCCTTTTCCAGGGAAGGGCCATCATAGAGCCACCGGTTTTTATCGATGATAGCAAGGAACTTAAGATGGTGTTTTGCTGCAGCCAAAAGGTCCACACTTACGGCAATCTTTTGAGCTTCAACCCACTCCAGCTCTTGTTCCATCTCTCTCTCCAGCTCCATTTTATAACTATAATCCTTGCAAAGATTACAAACAAAACAGCAGATAAATGTTAGCCATAGTTGTACAAGACTAAAACAAACAAAAGTTTATAACAAACAAAGATAAATTTCCAAAGCTTACATCCACTAAATAAAAAAACCAATTACAGAACAAACACTATGCATTTGAGCTACCACAAACAATGCTTAAAGAAGCCAGTTTTCCGCAGAAATTGGAAAGGAAGATTTGAGGGTAAAACATAATTATCAGAAAAATTGATCTGCAGACCTTTGCTGTAACCCAAGAGAGCTTGGGAAGAGTTCAAGTGTTGCAAGTCTGGGATGGAATATTCTTGCAAAACTTGGTTGCTTTTGACTACATAATACAGGTGGCTCAGCTAAACCGAAGTTACCAAAGTAGCCTTTCCGTATTGCGAAAGGGTAAGTCGAAGAAAGACGAAGGAAAAGACCCCTTGCCTGGTGATCACTTGATGGAATTTTTTTTATATATAATTTAAAATAATAGTAAGTGATACTAATCTGGGGGGAAGCACATGGTGACCACATGGTGACGGGGTATCAGACAAGCGCTTCGCTTTCGAGTACTATAATTGAGCTTTATCCTAACACGTCACAAAATGGTACGAAACATATAGTACAAGGAGATCATCAGTAGGAAGTAGTACGACCAAATTTAATTGTACTTTTGCTAGTTTAATGTTTTCAATTGATAAGAAATTTACAAGTGGATAGCCTTTGCAAAAATCAAAAGGAAATGGGAGTTGATGGATCAAAAATACCAATTTCAAGCCTACCATCAAAACCTTATGCATCATCGTATTCCGTTATTGCATACGCAAACTCCTCTTCGAATTGTTTTGCTCAAAATTTAAATACAGCACCGTCAAAATGTAGAAGCAGGAACCTCTCATGCTACTTTAATGGAAATCATGTATACTAAAATGTTTTAGCAAAACATCAGATTCTATTTCCTGGCCTCCTGATATTCTGCCTCAGGGGTTTGATCCCCTCCGCCCTGAGAACCATCTGATGAGGAACTATCGCCGGATGAGACTTTAGACAAATGTTCCCCGATCTTTGAAACAGCCTTGTTGGCTGCATCCACCTTGGCTTTTATTTCCTCAATGTCCTCCCCGGCCAAAGATTTCCTCAAATCTGCCACTGCACTCTCGATCTCCGTGGCAACCTCAGCTGGAACCTTTTCCCTGTACTCCCCCAAGCTCTTCTCGATACTGTAGATAGTTGTGTCAGCACTGTTTCTCAAGTCAATTAAAGCTTTCCTCTCCTGGTCTCTCTGGGAATGCATCTCGGCCTCCTTTACCATCTTTTCAATCTCATCATCTGACAAGCCTGACGATGATTTAATCGTAATTTGCTGTTCTTTTGCAGTTGCTTTGTCCTTGGCAGAGACGGTAACTATTCCATTTGCATCAATGTCAAATGTCACTTCTATTTGCGGCAGCCCTCTTGGTGCAGGAGGGATGCCCACTAGCTCAAACTCCCCCATAAGCTTATTGTCAGAAGCCATCTCCCGCTCACCTTGAAGTACTTTAATTCCAACCTGAGTCTGGTTGTCAGCTGCAGTAGAGAAGACCTGGAATGACATAAGTTGTAGTAATTATCCAACCATATTTCACAAAGAAACTAAGGGTTCAGGTATTGATATTAATATTCCGAACTTTACCAATCAGGTTGGCATAAGCAGATATGAAAATGAATAATGCCTAACAAAGTATTCCTAGTTGCTTAGTATTCTTCACAGAATTTTCAGAACAAGTAGATACAGCCGTCAGAAGAAAAAAAAAAAAACCTGAGATTTCTTTGTAGGAATTGTTGTGTTTCGGTTTATCAGTCTGGTGAAAATGCCACCAAGAGTCTCAATACCAAGGGATAATGGGGTCACATCCAAGAGAAGCAACTCCTTAACATCACCACGAAGAATACCACCTTGAATTGCGGCTCCCATTGCAACTGCCTCATCAGGATTTACCCCTTTGCTTGGGTTCTTACCAAAAATATCAGCAACTACCTGCTGTACCTTGGGAACACGGGTCATCCCTCCAACGAGCAGAACTTCATCGACTTCATTGATGGTTATTCCAGCATCCTTCAAACAGTTCTTACAAGGATTCCTTGTTCTCTCAATCAGGTTATGAGCCAGGCCCTCAAACTTTGCCCTGGTCAAAGTCACGTTGAAATGTTTTGCTCCAGAAGCATCAGCGGTAATGAACGGCAAGTTGATATCAGTTTGGGATGTTGATGATAGTTCTATCTTAGCCTTTTCAGCTGCTTCACGAAGCCTCTGTAAAGCAAGCTTATCCTTTGAAAGATCGATTCCTTCTGTTGACTTAAATTCACTAACCAAGTAATCCAACAGAGCATTGTCAAAGTCTTCCCCTCCGAGGAATGTGTCACCATTGGTAGCTTTAACCTGGATACAAGGAAATTTAATCAATAAATTGAACAGAAAAGAGAATATGAATAGTAAAAGCAACATTTGAAGTTTTGGAGAAAAGGAGTGCATACCTCGAACACACCATTTGAAATTTCCAAAATAGACACGTCAAAAGTTCCCCCTCCAAGATCAAATACTGCTATGATACCTTCCTTGTTGTTCATCCCGTAGGATAGTGCAGCAGCAGTAGGCTCATTAATAATTCTCTGAACGTCTAGACCAGCAATCTTCCCAGCATCTTTTGTTGCTTGTCTCTGTGCATCATTGAAATAAGCAGGGACGGTTATAACAGCTTTGGAAATCGTCTTCCCAAGGTATGCCTCCGCCGTTTCCTTCATTTTTGTGAGAACAAAGGCTCCAATCTGGCTGGGGGAATACTTTTGACCATTGGCTTCAAGCCAAGCATCACCGTTGGGAGCTTGAACAATTTTATATGGAACCATTTTTGTTTCCTTTTGAGTCTGGGGATCATTGAATTTTCTCCCGATTAGGCGTTTGGTCCCAAATAATGTATTCGTTGGGTTGGTGACTGCCTGACGTTTGGCCGGAGTTCCCACAATTAGCTCATTTTCCTTGCCGAAAGCAACCACTGATGGTGTGGTTCGAGCTCCTTCAGCATTCTCAATAACTCTAGGATTCTGAATCAAGAAATTAAAAGAGAGAGAGGGAGCAAAGGATTAAAATATAACCACCAGAGAGAAAGGAAGGTGACAAAGCGGAGTATCTATAGATTGAAAATAAGCTAACCTTTCCTTCCATCACGGAGACACATGAATTGGTGGTACCCAAGTCGATACCAATAACATCATTGCCAACAGGCCTCGAACTGTATCAACATGAGAAAAAAACTCAAAAATGAAAACAGTTGTCGGACTGAGAAAGCGAAAAGCGATAAATACCTGAAGTGTCGGGCAAAAAACGTGAATTTAGTTTCCAAAGGGGAGCCGGCCAATAATGTTTTTCCATTGGCAGCTAACTGCAAAAGAGATAAGGTAGGGAGTGAACGGATGACACAAAATTTTGTCAAAATATATAATTCTATAAATTAAGGAGTAAATCAATAAACAAATCAAGGTGTAAAAATCAAGAAACAGATCAGGGAGCAAATCAAGAAAAATTAACAAGATTTTGATTTAGTTTGATTTCTTTCTTGATTTAGGTGATTTGGTTTAGGTATTAAAAGCTATAAATAAACAAATCCTCCTTATTGGAAATCATTCAAAAACAAAAAGAGCTATAAGAAATTTCTTATTTTTATTTTCTTAGAGATTGTTTACTAGAGAATTTTTTTGCTTCTTAAAAAGAAGAGACTGTAATTTTATTTTATTTTTTTTCATAAGGTTTGTAGCAATAAAAGGAAGGATGTCAGAATACTTGAAACTCAAAATGCACGGAAATGAATGGTCTTCAAACAAATATACAAGGATTTGGTAACGTGAATAATCTAATATGTACATAACGTGAAAGAATGAATCCCATCACCTCATTCGATATCACTAGCCTGACTGCGTTCACCCAGCTAGCAAAGCGACACAATCTATCTAACATTCGAACTCACCACTCCACAGGAGGGGAGAAAAATGAAGAAAACAAGCCAAGCAATCATATACATACAACATGCACACAGATGATGATGCACACTATCAAACTATAGAGAAAGAAGCATAAACGCGAAGCCTAAACACATACAAGCTCTCGATTCAACAAGAAAAATAAGCCAAATCACAAAAAGAAAATGGAATAGAAACAGAAATGGGTGAAAGCAAACCGATTTAACAGTAGAGAAGGAAGCAGAATGAAGCTCCCGGCGGCGGATAGAACGGAGGAGGAGAGAAGTGGCCATTAGTCTTTTGACGTTGCTGTCAAACAAAGTAACAAAATGGTAAGGGTTTTAGGCTTTAGCTGATACAACCAACTATAGGGTTCTAGCCTCTTCGCAGACGCACCTTTTGTCTTAATTAATAATGAAAGCGCAAGTTGGCTGATACAACCTACCAAGCAGGCTTTCAAGACACTCAAATGACAATCTTCGCCCTCCTTCAGTCGCGCTTTAAGATTAGGCTGTGTCCTCCCTCGAGGGATGCAGGTAGGGTAAAAAGGGAAGCACAGTGGGATTTGGTCAAATTCTCCTTCGTGTGTAACAAGTTAGAATGACCGGCTTGACTTTATGCACTACGTTTTCACTTTGCCGATTCTTTGGGTTTGTTCTTGGGCCTTGACTTTGAGAGCTTTTGTATTCCCATTCTAGGATGGGCTCAGCCCAACTTGTGGCATGTGCTTCTTTGGGTTTGTTTTTTAGCCCTGACTTTGAGAGCCTTTTCTTTTACCAATCTGAGCTCATTGGCAAAGGGCCCAGTTTGTGGCTGTGCTCATAGCCAGATGCCCCCAAAGGCCGATGCCTATATCCTTCTCCTCCCCCCCTGCCTGCCTTCCAACCGTGAAGAGCAAAAGGGAGAGTAACAGAATGTCCATGAACACTAGCAGTTTCCTAAGTACAAGCAAACTCTCACTCTTCAACTCCACTCTCTTCTTCTCTTTCAATGTACCCTCCAAAACTCACAAGTCCCCTGCTTTAACCTCTTCTTTGCCATACTCCCCTCACAAAAAGAAACCAACAAGTGGCAGCTTCAACTCCAGTGAGTAGCCTCTTATTCCTTTCAAATCTTGAACAAGTGGAATCTGGTTTTTAGTTATTGGAACCAATATTCAATTGCTTCTTCGAATTCTGCCTTTTCATGTTTGGTTTTGTGAAGGATTCGAGTTTCCTGTGTTCTCTTACAGGTTTTACAGCGACTGCCGTTGCAAGCCCTGAAGTGGAAAAGCAAGTGAAAGAGGAGGAGGAGGAGGAGGAAGTTGCCAGTGGGTACACTGTGACCCAGTTTTGTGATAAGGTAATTGGTCTATTCTTGAATGAGAAACGGAGAGTGAAGGAGTGGAGAAAGTATCTGGTGTTCAGGGACGAGTGGAATATGTATAAAGAGAGATTTTACAGTCGGTGCCAGACCCGGGCAGATGCTGAAAGTGATCCAAATATGAAGTATAAATTGATTACGCTCGCCTCTAAAGTGAGAAAGGTATGCAGCCTGTTCTTGTTTTCTTTGTTGCTTTTGTTTTAACTTCTGTTTCTGGTTTGTGTGGATTAGATGCGTCCCCAGTTGGCGTTTTTCTTTCTCATGTAAAAAGCTAAGAAACAAGCAGCAAAATGTGATTTTGAAGTTGTATCCTGCTTGTTCACCGCTACCTTATATGTGCTCAATCCTCTGAACTCGGAAATGAGCATTGCAGATTGACAATGAAATGGAAAAACACAACGAACTTCTAAAGGAGATTCAAGACAGTCCAACTGACCTGAGTGCTATAGTCACCAGGAGGCGCAAGGACTTCACAGGGGAATTTTTCCGTTACTTGAAACTTGTTTCGGAAACTAGTGACAGTTTAGATGATCGGGATGGTAATTACTAAGCACTATCGAAATCTGATCGTATTTGAATTCATCTAATGCTTCTCAACCATTCTTCATTTCAAATTTCATGCATTCTGAGATTTTTGTTCAGTTAAAGTCAATAATCGTTATGAGTTTGTCTATCTGCATGTTATGCCTTAACAAATTACTAGAATTCAACATTGAAGGCGGAATCTATTGAACATTTAATGAACTGTTAATATTCATGCATTTGTTGATTGCCAATTTAAGGATTTCAATGACTTGTAGAAAGTTTATACCTGTTATACTACTTTCTTAAACAGGGGCTATTCACCTTTCCAAAAGGGATAGGCCTGAAATGTCCATTAACAAGCTATGTGAATTCATATCTGGTCCTTTTATGAACTGAAATGTCCAGAGCCTTTTTCTGTGACTTCATTTCGTTTTCATCACCTGGCCTAGCTCATTCTTTGTTATAAATCTCAAATCTGCTTGGTTCTCTCTATCATTGCCACTTAAAGCACTAACAAAACCGAACCATCTCAATGATTCTCTTTGACTGCTACATCTATGTTTGTTTTGATTTGAACAGCTGCTATGTTACTTGCAAGGAACTCTGAATAGTTCCAATTTTTTGTTATTCTGAGTGCTTCCACTTCCTTTCATTAAAATAACTGAATCGCAGGTTGATGTGCAAAGAGAAATTTTGTAAAAAACTCAGTTTACTATTGCTCTGTGATAAGAATTATAATTGGATATGATGTGTAGATGTTAAATTACTGATGCAGAGATCTGATAACCTAGATATGATCAGTGGAGGGGATTAGTCATTGTTACCAACAGCGAATATTAATTTTTTTAAAAAAAAACTTAGATATGATGTGTGCTGTAGAAAAATTTACTGGGTAAATGACTGATTGCATAGCTATCTTCAGGTTAGGAATCTGACATGGTTTTTATTTGTGTGATCAGCAATGTACAGGCTAGCGACTAAATGCTTGTCTGCTGTCAGTGCCTTTGACAAAACACTGGAGTATGTGGATACGTTAGATACTGCACAGGCCAAATTCGATGAAATTCTTGATTCTCCTTCGGTGGATGTGGCATGTGAGAAAATCAAAAGTCTAGCCAAGGCAAAGGAACTGGACTCTTCTTTGATCCTACTGATAAATGGTGCTTGGGCAGCAGCGAAAGAGTCCACTGATATGAAAAATGAGGTAAAAGCTTGAACCAAGAATATTCTATTCGGAATTGAATTAATATAATCCCTGTTTCTCTGTACTTTTATTTTGCTTTTTTGCTAACTCTGTCATCTGTAGCAGTAGTTATTCCATTGTAAGTTTATTCTATGGAAACCGGCTTTGTTGGTGAACTGCAAAATATTGAAAAAGACCCCAAAGTTTCGGAACTATTAATTGTGCTGAATAGGATATTCAGGGATCCCTGCAAAATATATACCAGAACTATTAGAAACGATCATGTCTTTGCTTTCCAGTGGGAAATCAACTGTAAATTCATATTATCTATGTGAGAGACCCGAGTTAAAGTGTTTGGTTGTGCATCTGAAATCTTTATTTGTGTGCCATCTTACACAATTTGTCTATGTGTCCCCATTTTTTAAATGGTTGACGTCGGATATTTGAATTCAGGCTAAAGAAATAATGTACCGCTTGTACAAAGCCACAAAGAGCAGCCTTAAAAGTATATGTCCAAAGGAATTAAAGCTACTTAAGCACCTGCTGAACATTGTAGATCCTGAAGAGCGATTCTCAGCTTTGGCAACATCATTTGGTGCTGCCGATGAACATGAATCGAAGGATCATTATGCTTCATACACGTGAGGGAGTTTTTCAGTTGTTTCATAGTCTGCAGATGAGGATGTTTTTGTTGCTTTGTAATGTAATTCTATTTCTTTTTATTTTACAGTACTCCCAAGGAGCTACACAAGTGGGTTTCGATAATGCTTGATGCATACCATCTAAATAAGGAAGACACTGACATGAAGGCAGCGAAGCAAATGTCTCAGCCCATTGTTATACAAAGATTACTCATCATAAAGCAAACTATTGAAGAAGAGTACTTGGAAAAAACTACAAAGCCGGAAGGGGAAGGGGAAGGGGAAGGGGAAGGGGAAGAGGAAGAGGACACTTTAGAAGGCTGGTGAGCAATTCCCGAGTGCTTAATTTTCTTACGGAGATATATCTAGAAAGACGGAGCCTAAATGTACAATGCAAGGCATTTATCTGAGAGACACCAGAGTATTCATGGGTTCCCAGTGATCTTTATCCCTCTTTTGGGGCATGGTTGCTGATGATATGCTGGAATGTGGCTGCATTTTTCCTGAACGTATAAAAAGTCTTGCATTAACTTTTGGCAGTGATGTGATCTGAGTCTGTATATATGTGTGGCCTTTACAATGGGATATTTATCAGCAGATACCTTCCATGGCAGTGCGCATGTAGACAAGACAGTGAGGTTTCTTTACGACTTTGACTCCCATCCAGCCTTCTTCTCTTATTTGCCTTCAAATGCATGGAGGGTACGAGAGAGATGTAAACGCCAACTGCTTGGCTCTAGGTAAAGAGAGTCCCAAGCTTTTCTAGTCCACTAATCCACCTGAAGAAAAAACAAACAACATTGAATGTAATATGATAGACATATTATAATTGCACTGTTATGTAGTATATTTGTCAGGTCACAGGGCAGGGCAGGGCGTTATATTCTACTCTTGGTTATCATCTGTGCACTTTAACGCAATCTTTGAGATATGGCATTCCTCTTAAATTGGACAATCTACAGATTGTATGTTCTAGACGAGACAAAGCAAGTTTTGGATCCATAGGAAACAGACATTTAATTCTAGGAAAACACAGTTGAAATTGACTTGTTTTGGTTCTTTGTTCGCTCTCGTAAATTTCTATATTCTGATAACCATGCGTACAATCGCCAGCTAATCAGCTAAAAAACCAAGCTGAAAGCAATCTTGCAACAGTGGCCAGTCACCATCTCCAATGCCTTCCCTCATTGTTCCACATACGGATCCAATGCTGCCTTCCTGCAATAACACGACATCTGATTTCTTTCTCAGGATAACGTTAATTAGATGTTTTTCTTGCACAGAACCGACGGATGTGCTAAAATTTAAACATGGACAATCAGAGAAAACAGCTAGCAGGTCTTTTGTCTTCTTTTCCGACCGAGCATCTCGAAACGGACTACTCAAAGAGAACAGCTTCGCGATTGCTTTGAAATGTATATAACTACTCAGTGGTGTCGTTAGATAGACAAAGGATCGATTTCAGACTAACAAAATATGAGCATGGCACAGAACGTTAACGGTCACCATAACGAAACTGTAATAGCCACAGGGAAGGCGGTAACTTTCACCGGAGGTCTGGAGTTCTCTGGACTTAAATATACCGTGAGAAAAAAGCAAAAGGTGGAGGGAAAATGGGTGAAGCAGGAAGTGGACTTAATGCATAAAATTACAGGGTATGCAGCAAAGGGGTGCGTTACTGCAGTCATGGGGCCTAGTGGCGCCGGAAAGTCTACTTTGTTGGACGGACTGGCTGGGCGCATAGCGGCCGAAAGCCTTAAGGGCAAGGTGTCTCTGGATGGCATGGAAACGAGTCCTAGCATGATCAAGAGGATTTCAGCCTACATCATGCAAGAGGATAGACTGTTTCCTATGCTAACAGTTTACGAGACGTTGCTGTTTGCTGCTGATCTTAGGTTGGGATCCATGTCTAGGGAGGAGAAGATACAACGGGTAGAGAAGCTGATCGAGCAGCTTGGATTAATGGTAAGTGATTCAACAACTCTTCCATCTCTTATTTGGATTAAAGGTAATTAAGTGATCATTTAGCTCGGGTAGATACCATTTAAGACAGGCTTACAATTTTAACGAAACGCTTTTCATGATAGCTTAATTAGTTGTCGATCGTCTGCTTTGATTGCTCCCAATTGCAGTCATCTCGAAACACCTATATAGGTGACGAAGGTACCAGAGGAGTGTCCGGAGGTGAGCGTCGTAGAGTCTCTATTGGTGTGGACATAATCCATGGACCATCCTTGCTCTTCCTTGATGAACCTACTTCGGGCCTAGATTCGACCAGTGCTCATAATGTTATTGAAAAGGTTCACCACATAGCAAGGTCAGGTAGCACTGTGATCCTCACTATTCATCAACCTTCATCCAGAATCCAGTTGCTCCTCGATCACCTCATTATCCTAGCTCGAGGGCAGCTCATGTTTCAAGGTGCACCAAAAGATGTGGCGCTCCATCTTGGTCGGATGGGAAGAAAAGTCCCCCGAGGGGAAAGCTCAATAGAGTACTTAATAGATGTGATACAAGAATATGATCAGTCCCAACATGGAGTGGAGGCATTAGCTGAATTTGCACGAACTGGAATGAAACCATCCTCGTTATCCAACCAACTGAACATGTACTCAATATCCACCATTGCACCTTCCCCGCCCCCAACCCATCGTCGTCAACACCACAAGGAAGGGCCTGAGGATAGAGGGGATGAGGGTAGGCGAATTCATTTGCAAACCAGCACTCACAAACCAAAAGAATTCGATTACAGCGTGAGGAGCCCTTATAACCACACATCCAGGTCATGGAGTGCAAGCCAAAGTGGAGCGATGCAGATACTCGGATTGACACCTTCCCGCAAGAGGAATGATAGCAGAGTTCAAATTCCAATGAGGTGAACAAAGTACATTTACATAATGCACGCATATTTAATTTCCCGGCCGGTCTTGTATCATTGCGGTTTAATCCTACACCAGGTTTTAGCTGTTTCGGTAATTGTTCCTCAGTTAGCTGTTTTGTTTATTTGTGCAGTGCATCCCCAGGCTATTACACATACTCAAGTGAGATCCTTCCAGGCACACCAACACCTCACAGCAGCGACTACACTGTGAATGAAAATGACTATCTGACACCCCATGTTCCTTGGCATGATCATACAGATGATCTTGGTCCAAAGTTTGCGAATTCGTTTATCTCAGAGACCCGGATTCTCATGCGCCGCAACTTTATCATCACCCTGCGCACCCCCGAGCTTTTCCTTTCGAGGCTCATGGTCTTAACCGTTATGGGCTTCATGATGGCCACCATGTTCAAAAATCCTAAAGCGGACCTTCAAGGGATCACTCATCGCATTAGCTTCTTCATCTTCACCGTCAGCCTTCTCTTCTTCTCTTCCAGCGATGCCGTTCCTGCCTTCATTCAGGAACGCTTTATTTATATACGGGAAACTTCTCACAATGCCTACAGAGCCTCTTGCTACACCATAGCTGGCCTTGTCACTAACCTTCCCTTTCTGCTGCTGCAAGCTGCTGTTTATGCTGTTATTGTGTGGTTTCCCTTGAAGCTTCGCGGACCTTTCTATTACTTCTTGCTTGTTGTCTTTATGTCCCTCCTTTCCACCAATTCGTTCGTGGTGTTTATCAGCTCAGTTGTTCCAGATTACATTATGGGTTATGCAGCAGTCATTGCCTTTACCTCTCTCTTTTACTTGTTCTGTGGTTACTTCCTGAGCAGCCATGATATTCCCACGTATTGGAAATGGATGAACAAGATCTCTCCGATGAAATATTCATTTGAAGCGCTTTTGATGAACCAGTACCAGACTAGAGATGCCTTTGCATATGATTCTGCAGGGAATCCGGTTGTCACTGGCACCAACATCTTAAATTCCCTCCATATCGACGCCCATGAGTGGATGAAGTGGGAGAATGTGGCTGTGATGTTAGGGTGGGCAATAGTATACAGGGTTCTGTTCTATCTCGCACTTCGTTTCTTTACTAAGAATCAGAGATCATAGAGTAGGAGAAAAGAACTGCGCATGCTGAATACCTTTTATTTCATAAACTCCAATACTGCATGTTGCTTTTGTTTATGTTCATAATTCCATAATCAAACACTTTGATCAAGTAGACTTTATACAACAAACATCCTACCTCTAACATTTGCAAATCACCTTATATTATTTATAATATAAAAGAGAAAATGTTAGAGGTAATTTTCACCCAATCCAAAGGAACAAAAGAGAAAATTACCAATGGAATGGACAAGCATTATTGTGTTGCATCGCATGGTTACACCTGAAATTTATATAACTCTTGAAAAACCGAGGGGGGGTCTGGATGCTAGTTGTGAAAACATCCCACAAAAACAACCGCATGGACAATTGATCAACTAAACTAGTCCATATCTCAGTTTAAGACTAAGGTGCATCCATCTGGATGGCCTACAAATAAGCCAGCTTATCTTTTCCAAACCCTTTAATACCCCGGTAATGCTCATGCAGACGCTGCAACAGATAATAAGCCATTGTGTCGGAGCAGTGCCTCTGGCGAAGGTTCACGACCTCGGAATTCCACAAATACCTGCGCACACCATCATTCCATTACATGCAATTCATGTCAAGGTCCTCCACCTCTACGCGACCATGTTCAAGAAGTACAATATCCAATTCTTTTAAATAAATAAATTCAAACAAATTCAGGGAAAGAAAAATTTAAACTTCATTTCTTTTTTTTTATATCTATTTACGGCTACCAAACTTCATCTGATCCACAAATCAACAAGAGAGGATGCAACATAAACAATATGCAGAAAGACAGTTTTATTCTCTGACCTCCAGTGGTGCCTTCCCACCTCCAAGAGCAAGAATTGTCTCCCTGAACTTCTTCCCTGTTTCTTTCACTGCCTGTTGGAATCATAGATAAGTAGACTTCATTATTCCGCAAAAAAGTCATCTGCTGTGCAAATCATAGAACACTGACTTTGATAATAAACAACCACCCGCGACAGAATTGGTTTGATAATACAAGCGTATCAAACTGGGGCATAAGAAAATAACAGACCAAAAGCTGACAAATGTCTAAAACAGAATTACAGCTATCAAGTCATGTTAATGGAATAACTTCAGAGTCGTAGCACATTTGAATCTATCTGTCTGCAACAGAAAAGATGTGCAAACATCATGCACTCGTGCATGCCAGACTCATGGAACCTCAGTAATCTGAATAGCACATAATCAGAAACTAGATTGCGGATTCAAAATGTAAGAAATATTCCAAACACATGTATCAAGTGGCACCATGATGCAGCTTAATAAAGAACAAAAGGACAATCAGCTAGCGGCTATATTGAAGGATGCAAGGATTGTGCCATGGTGCAAGGGTGGTGTAAAGATTCTGGTCAAATCAACAAAATCGAACAAGAACAACTTTATCAAGAGTGACTTTTAGAGAGAACAACTTTGAAACTGAGATAAATAGTAATGCTGAGGTAGTCAGTCATCTCGCAATCAGAATAACATACATTGCTATCATCCAACCCAGCATCTTCAAAAGCTGAGAATGCATCTGCAGATAGCACCTCGGCCCACTGCAATTAAAATTTCCACAATCAGATGCCAGATGAAAGAAAATCATAAGAAAGACAATAACAGATTACATCCAAATCCTCTTCTCCAATTTATACAAGAAGTTTGCAAGTCAAGGCATAAGAGCATCTCAAACTGTGGCATTGATCTCTACAGCTTAAGCGTTGAACCCACAAATGATGAGCATATTAAAGTGGAAGTTAAGAAGTAGACTATTGAGACATTGAATATTCTGAACCTCAATCAGAAAGCAATGCAATTTTCTTTTTTTCAAAAAAAAAATACAGTTATTAAGAACCAACGCATATAGATATACCTTGTAACTGTAGTAACCAGCTGCATATCCACCTATAGTCAAGAAAAGAAATAGATAAATAGACTACCAAAACGGGCAGGATGCAGCTAGTTAAGTAATTTAGTAGCAAACAAACAAGCAAGTAATCAATAAGACCTGCAAATATGTGACTGAAACTGCAAAGGAATCTATCCTCTGGCAATAGAGGAATCACTTGCGTCCTTTCAGACACCCTTTGATCGACATCATAAATGGACTCTGATCCACCAGGTACATATTTTGTGTGCAGTTCCAGATCTACAGTTGCAAACCTTAGCTGAAACATTAAATTGAAACAAGTAAGAAATTGCATGCCTTGCCATGAATTTAGATTTTTAAATATATTTATTTCCACCCAAACATAGGATATTATCATATAGTTTATAGTGGCATAAGATAAAAAGAAAAAGAAAACAGAGCATAAAAGAAGGTTCCTCAAGAAGAAAAACAAAAGATGAAAGGAAAGCACCATCTTGTTCCACTAACCTGTCGAAGACTGAGGGAACCTGCGCGATAAGTCCTTGCGGCAAGAAGCTTTAAATATACGTCGTCAGGGAGACTCTCTCCAGTTTCATAGTGTTTTGCAATGCCCATCAAAGTTTCCCTGCAGCAATCATTTATATAAAAACCGCATAGTGTCTAACCAAAACTACTATAGAAACCCTATAACAACAATACAAAAGCAGATTACATTTTTATGTTATATCACATCACTTATTGTGATTACAACTTGAACATGGTGCCATATAAGTCAGAGAAAGAGAGCACTGGGAAATAAAACACAATAACGTAACCATGCAGCATATAATATTCAGCCTACAGCTAAGTAAATAGATAGCGACTATTGGAAAAATCACTAGACAGCTCAATGCCTATTGGAAAAATCATGGCGGCTAGTAGGTAAATCATGCAACTACAAGTTTGCATACTCCAGAAATTAATGACAAGTAAAAGAAAATATTAACAGGCTTCTAGCCAATTCGTGGCAAAACAACCACGAAATAGTTTTGTATCTGTAGAGGAACAAGCTATAACAACCCAACAACACCTACAACTCAACAACATGAATGTATTGTGCTTATAGCTGATTAACTCTATGATAACCTGCATGAGTGATTATGGGACAGGGTAATCCCCAGGGAAAACTGCTATAGATAGTTTGTAGACTAAGAATGTTTCCCCAAAAAACAGGTCATGGTATACATGGAAAAGGAAGATGCTCATGCAATTAAACACGCCAGAATATGAAGAAGCGGGCTTATATTTCCTTTTCTCAAGAGCAATTTAAGATTCTCTTTTTTTCCATTGAAAAGAGAAAATTTTATGGACAACAAAATGTACAAAGTATTCCATAAAATTTATAATGGATATCATTAAGACCAGATTACCTATGATAACACCAATTTTCCATGAATTGAGATGGTAATTCAACAGCATCCCACTCAATCCCCCGAATGCCAGCAACCAGACCCTCATCCTGCTTGGTTAGCATGTGCTGAAGGGCATGACCAAATTCATGGAAGACGGTCTCAACCTGCAAAGAAAGCCCGACCCTGATAACTGCAAATATATAACATACAGAATCTACATGCATAAACCCCTGAACAATATAGTCCAGATATGAATTTCTTTCCAAGAGGATATACAAACACCTAAGTCAAATCATTTTTATATCAGTACTGCTATTGTTCAAAGGCAGCCAAGCACTTGCCTGGGAAACATGGTGAGCTATGCATTTGACATCATAAGATGATCATATCCGTTAAAACTGGGGATTCCATAGCAAGAAAATTTGGTCCCTCAATCAGTTTTTGACTCGCCATGCAATATACTTGGTCCTATATAAGCAGAGTTGTTGCAACTGAAACATAGTGCATTGATAAACTACACAGTTGTCCACCTGACCAATATATCACAGTGTTATATTAAAGTGTTGTGTTACACATTACCTCACGAAATGTCATAAGACTTGGTTTCTCCCCAACCGGTGGTGTCTGATTGCAAACCATATGGGCTACAGGTAATCTAGGAGCAGTACCATTCCGTGACAAAACACGACTTCTGGAAACTACTTCATCCATCCAAGCTCCTCCTCTTTTCTCAGATGGACGGGAATATGGGTCAAAATAAAAGTACGCAACTGAGCTACCTGAGGAATCTTTTACACAGTAGAACCTTACATCATTGTTCCAAACCTATTGAAGAACGAAAGCATATGAATAGTACATATGAGAACAATGATCTAGAAATAAAAATCACAGGAATCAAAGGAAAGAGGAACACTGAAGCTTTACAGGAGCTAAACCATCTGCAGGTTCAATGTCAACTCCGAAAAGTGTATTTGCCAAACTGAATAGGCCATCCATAACCTTTGGCAAAGAGAAAAAAGGTCGAAGTTCTTCCTGTATATGTGAAGCAGAATATATAAAAGTTTGCACAAAATAAATTAAGTTTCAAAGCAATTAGCAAAAGTCGGATGAAGAATCATAAGAAGCAAGTAATGGCATCATAGAAGAAAATTGTTTTTTATGCTATATGCTTACATAAGCTTCAATATTTGCACGCCTGTGCACATTAACTTGAGCACACATGAAAGAAACATCACTGTTTACACACGAAGTAATGCACTGCACAAGCACAAGCACATGTGCCCTTGCTCAATTTATAATTAGGAAGCATATCAAATAGAGAAAGCACGAGTTCACAGACTATACCTATCAGTATTTAGCATAAAGCATGATTCACAGTAAATTCCAAAGACTACAGAAATGAGCAATTGTCTTTTGACACAATGGGAAATGTATCTGAATAAGATACAGTCCAATTAAACATGTGCCTTGGAACCTCCTCTAATCTATAATCAGTTCATGAGCAAGGGCAGAATAGACAGTAGGATTTTAATCAACTTAAAATGCAGAGAAAATTAAAATTTCCCAACAGAAAACAAGGATACTACTAAGATAGATGAATAACTCAGTAATAAAACATGGCTGGGACAACATATAAATTCAGGAAAGCCACAGTTAACATTTGTAAAACAAAGATTATATCTCATAATTGCTATGCTAACTCTGATTCATTCAAAATTATGATCACAAAAAAAAACAACCTCATTGATATCATATTTTGACTCACGAAGCCTCTCAGCCCAAAAGCTGATATCCCAGTGGGTCAAATCATTTGCTTCTGGTGCGCCTTCCTTTTTGGAGAAAGTTTTGAGGTCCTCCATATCTACAAATATCAAAGGAAGGTCCAACAATAATAATATCTTTCCAACTATATGCAGAATTGGCAAAAAATACTGAATTAAAAGGAAAAATACTTAAGAAAAGTAATGGTATAAACGTACACATTTTCAGGAAAAAAAAAGTTTATAATCCAATCAAACAATATAAATAGCATAACTTGCTAACAACAAGCCATAGCAAGTCGCAAATCCAGACATGGGAATCTAGATTAGTGATAATTCTCAACATGCTCATTGTATAAACAATAAATACATGTATAGGTAGGACAAAGGTATACAAATAGATAATTACATATTCAGTCTGAATGCTTCAAAAGTAAATAAACAAGAGATGTACAAAATTGTGAAATCCTACCGATCAAAGTTTCATGTAGAGTTCAAAATTATAAGATGACTAATGCCACGAACTGATCAAGAAATTTAATTAAGCATGTTACCATGAACTGCAGCATCCCAGGAAGCAGTGCGTAGCTTTTCTAGGAGCTCTTCAGCTTTTTCAACAGTAGCCATTTTGGTTGCCATGCTTACCTGCCATAAATACTTCAGAAATGACACAAAAGACATTGCTTTAACACAAAAATAAATCATACCTCAGCATAATTGTTGTAATTCAGAAGCTTAGCTTTTTCCAGTCTCAGCTTCAGTATTTCATCAATAATAGGAATATTATCCAGATCACCACTTGAAGCACGAGTTACATATGCACGGTAGACTTCTTCACGTAAATCACGATTTCGAGCATGTTGCATGACAGACATAAAGCTTGGAGCATCCAAAGTAATTATCCATGGTCCGTTCTCAGCAGTTGCATCTGTATGCCCCTGATATGGCACAGACAAAATCAAAACTAAATTAACCATGTCTAAAAATGAAATAGAAAAGGTAAAAAGACTAATGTAAAAGAATTTGACATGTAATACCTTGGATAAAGCTGTCTGAGCTGCCAGCCCAAGTGCTGTAGCAGGCAACCCCTCAATTTCTTTCTTATCAGTAATGATTTTTTCAAACTTTTTTGTGGCATCCAGTACATTCTCCCCAAATTTTTGTGATAGTCTCTCTAGTTCCTGAAATTTAACCCGGATTGAACCGCACCAAATAAATACTTAACAGTAAAGCATCAGAAAATAAAAAAAAAATTAAAGAGCTGGCTTTCAAAAGGGAAATACTTAACCCTATACCCATTAGTTTCACTCATTAAAAACCACGAAAATGATCTTAGGTTCCTATTAGTTAATAACCATAGTTATGAATCTACCTGCTCAATTTTGTTGAATTGCTCTCTTTTATCATCTTCAAGAGCAACACCATTAAGAACCGCTTCCTTTATTTGGGCTGCGCAGGCAAAAAAACACAATAGTTAATTTAATCAAACTGATGGAATGAAACGGTAACAAATGCATCATCTACTTGCTACATGGTTACCTAAAGCAGTAACAATGTAATGAAGTTTACATCAACTAATCAGTATTAGGTAACGAATAGACACTAAATGAAAAAACAAAACTGCACTTTCCGCATCAATGCCCCAATCCAACAATCAGGAGGATAAATCAAAATTTCACTATTTAACAATTCTCTAATTTCTACCCTCCTATTCTTCAGTATCTCAATTTCTTTTCTCATGAGAGCTCACCATGGAATTTCTGGAAGAGTTTCTGAAAGTCATACACAGCAAAGTTATCCACAGAGATGTAGCACTTTAAAGTCTTCTGGATGCAGAAAAATCTCCCATTTTATGAAGCCAATATACAACCGAAGGTGAGGAAAAAAGTAATGGCATTTCCTTTTTCAGCAAATTCATCATTTACAATGAGTGAGAGATTACAGTAAAACAACAGGAACTTGCCTCAAAAGATGAGTGTAAGTGGATCAACTCATTCAAAGCCAATTATAGACACCACAGAAACGTGTTCGCAGTGCAGCCTAAATACAACCACCCATAATTTATCCAGAGAATAGGAAATTTATATTACTCGACTTCACAAAGCAACACAAACATTCTTTCCTTTTAGGAAGCAACCACTTGGATAAGACAAATCCATGACTCATAAATTGCGAATTCAACAACAAACCAGTAACAACGACAACAACAGAAATACTGCAAAAGTCTGCGTTCACTCTAAAGGTTCAGGATACAAATGACATGGATCATAAAATTGAAGAAATTTGTTACGAAGCGATTAAATAAACTAAAAATAAAATAAACCAAAATGAAAATTTGTTAATCTTTCAGGTGGAATTCTAATGGGAAAAAAATAATCTATTTTACATTGCAAAAAAAAACTGTCTACAATACTTACATTCCACTATACGTTTCCGAGCATTACTCAGAGAATGCCATTCAGGAGATTCTTGAATTGCCTTAAATGCATTGTAAATCGGTTTACTTTGTCCCAGCCTCAGCTGAAATTTCACTTTCTCCGGCTGCGGACACAGAAATTAAAGGCTTTCAGCACAAAAGAGAAGTGAAAAACCAACCGAAAAGAGATAGTCTAAATACTGATACTAATTCCATCACCTGAACTTCTTCGATAGCAGCACGGAGTTCAGGAGTGTCTTTTACACCCTTGAGATGGTTGATCATTCCCCAAACCACAGCCAACTGATCTACGATCTTCTCCAATGGGTCCACCAGCTTAGGCCAAGAAGGCTCCACAGTTCTCTCCAGTTCCTCCAGATCATTCTCCTGCAAGAATACCATTTTGGAACCCAAGAAAGGCAAAGATATGATACGATCAGAAACCGTGCAGCCCAATTCAGTAGGCAACTAACCCCAATCTGCCAAAACCCAAGGAAAAAGAAAAAAAAAACATACAAAAATACTGAATCACGAAAAAAACGTACAAGCTTCTTCAGCAAGACTCGAATCCCAGGCCTAACGTGTTTAGGCTCCACAACATCGAAGGGAGGGAACTCAAAGTCCTGCAACAGAGGGTTGGAGTCGAGAGAATCAGCAGCAGCCATCGGGGGAGAAGAGATTGCGGAAAAGCAAGGAGAGAACGAAAGAGAGAGTGGAGTGGTGGCTGAGTGAAGAGTTTGGAGACAGAAGGAGAAAGAGGAGGACCAGAGGGGGCAAGGGTATGATTTAAGAGGAGGGTTGGGGGTAAAATGGGGATAACGAGAGCGTTTTAGGATTGGGCGGATGGAACGGGAGAGAGAGATACGTGATGCCATGAGAATATTGACTAAAAGGAGAAGTCCTAGGAGTGATGTTTTTGGTATGTGTAGTTGCAGTGAAGGTGGAGTAATTTTCATGTCTTGTTTGGTTTTCTGTTTTCTCTGTCTGTGTTGTCTTGGATAAGAATAAGATGTCGAGCGAGCCAGCGAGAGATAAGAATCATAAGATGTAGATAATCGATAATTGGGGGTCCAGTAAGTGTAAATTCTTGACTGTAAATTCATGACTACCCTTTTTTATAGGATTAATTAATTGTTGAAAATCTTCCGTGCAATCAAACACTAAAAAAATATTGATTTATAATGTAATGGACAATAACCATACAATACAAACACGATGCTATCAATTCAAGGATTGACATTGCAGGGAATGTTCCAGTAGAGCTGACACACACGCAGGAGCGCCAGGGCAAAGAACACTCCATGGTGGATGGAAGATTTTGCCATGTCAGCACGGGCCAAAGGAGGAACTGACGGAAACAAAAAGGGAGTGATGGGGAATAAATACAGTTAGGAATGTTGAGGAATACAGGATAGATCACATTTCTTTTCTTTCTTTTCGTGGTAAATTTCCTTGTTCTGAGCTTTGCTGGCTAGCTTGAAGCCAGCCGATGAAATACACTATTATTCCACAAATTCATCTTCACCGCAGTGGTGCTTTCATCGAGCTTTGCTCATATGGCGGAGTATAATACCCGGTTTCGGGCACTGGATACTGAGGTTACTGCAGTGAAAGAGGCCCATACCAAAATACAAGCGGATGTTGCTGCGATTTCCACTACCCTAGCTGAGCATTCTAAACTATTTGGAGAGCAATAGCAACTTCTTAAGAAGCTTCTTGCACATCCTCCATCGGTGGCCTCCT
The DNA here is from genome assembly GCA_019739055.1 of Passiflora organensis. Taxonomy (NCBI): domain Eukaryota; kingdom Viridiplantae; phylum Streptophyta; class Magnoliopsida; order Malpighiales; family Passifloraceae; genus Passiflora; species Passiflora organensis. The sequence continues at coordinate 27,277,140 of JAEPBF010000087.1, read as the reverse complement.
CTTCACAATCGGGGGATGGTTCACTGGTTCGTTTTGGTTCACTAGGTCAATCTTCCTCTCCCAATGGCCAGGCACCCATCCGTCACAAACCTGTGTCAGTAGAGCTTCCCTGCTTTTCGGGCGAAGAAGTTGATTGTTGGCTGTCCAATGCATGCGTTACTTTGATTTCTATGAGATCCGGGATGAAGCACGTATGTCGATAGCTTCTTTTCACTTTGAGGGAGAGGCTTTCGACTGGTACGACTAGATGTACCGCAATCGCCAGTTATTCGGCTGGGTTCCTTTCTCCCAAGCCCTGCATAAGAGATTTCGACCGGCTGATTTTGAGCCTCCGGAGGGGCAGCTTGCCAAGCTTCGACAGACCTCTACGGTGGAGGAGTATCGAGCTCGTTTCCAGAATATGATGAATCGTTCCATGATTCTGCCCAACCTGTTTTTCATGTGATGCTTCACGTCCGGCCTCCGCGACGATATTAAGGTGGTCGTATTACTTCATGAGCCCACCGATTTTGAAGATCTCTTCACACTGGCCCGTAAGCATGAGCAACGGATCCTTTGCGAACAGGCCCAACTGAAGTTACCGACGAGTCGTTCATCGCATACCCCTCTACACCCGAAACCCCATTCATCTTTCTCCTCGCCAGCTGCTACTTCTTCGATAGCCACTCTTCCGACAGGCACGAAGCTTCCGATCCGTCACCTTAGTCCAGTCAAAATTGCCCAGAAAAGAGCTCAGGGCCTATGTTTTCAATGTGACGAAAAATACTCTTGGGACCACAAGTGCAAGACCAAGCCTCACCTACTGTTACTTGACGACACTATCACCTTACCCACTGCTATTGATTTACCGATTGAAGCTGACGTCACTGATACCAGCCTCTCGCCCCCATCGCTCGATCCGGAGAAGTTGCCTCCCACAGCTGTCTCTCACTTTGCCTTGTCGGGTGATATAACTCCAGCAACCTTGCGGTTCACAGGATCAGTTCACGGCACGCCTGTCCGTATCTTGTTGGATAGTGGCAGCACCCACAACTTCATACAATCCCAGATAGCTAAGTTTTATACATTACCCATTGAACCTGTCCCTTGCTTTGGTGTTATTGTTGGCAACGGCGACTGTCTATATTATTCTGGACTGGTACGTTCTGTTCTGGTTCTTATTCAGGGAGAGTCGGTTTGTATTGATTTCTTTGTGCTGGACTTGCAAGGCTGGGATATGGTATTGGGTGTCCCTTGGCTGGCTACGCTTGATCCCATCCTTATTGACTATGCCCAGTCTAGTTTTGAGTTCACTCTAAATGGCAAGACGATTCGGTGGAAGGGAGACCTCGCGGCTCCATCTCAACCGGCATCCCTCAACACCTTGCGTCGGTTAAATGCCACACATGCTACGGTTGAATTGTTTCGATTGGAGATGAATTCGCCCACGCCAGCTTCCACTGTTCCTCCTCATCAGGTCATTCAGAGCCTTCTCGATCGGTTCCCTGCCGTGTTCTGCAAACCGCATGGCCTTCCACCAGCTCATTGGCATGACCATGCCATCCCTCTTGCTCCAGCATCCACTCCGGTATCAGTCAGGCCATATCGATATCCTTACTTCCAAAAGCAAGAAATCGAGCGACAAGTGCAGGATATGCTGTCTGAGAGGATCATCAAGCCGAGCACCAGCCCCTTTTCTTCCCCGGTTCTTCTTGTCCACAAGAAAGACGGTACGTGGCGATTCTGTGTTGACTACCGATCCATTAATGCCATCACAGCCCGTGATCGGATTCCAATTCCGAAGATTGATGAGTTATTCAATGAGCTGTTTGGTGCCCATTATTTCTCCAAACTCGATTTACTGGCGGGTTACCACTAGATAAGGGTCAAGGCGACTGATACTCACAAGACAGCCTTTCGAACAAATGATGGGTATTACGAGTTTCTCGTCATGCCGTTTGGTTTGTTCAATGCTCCTTCTACATTTCAGTCCTTCATGAATGACATCTTTAGGCCCTATTTGCATAAATTTGTTCTGGTTTTCTTTGACGATATTCTCGTCTATAGTCGGACTTGAGACTCTTATTTGCATCATCTCCAAGTGGTTTTACAGGTGCTGCAAGAACATTAGTTAGTTGCCAAGCTCTCTAAGTGCCTGTTCGGACAAACGAAAATTAGCTATTTGGGGCATATCATTTCCTCTGACGAGCTATCCGTTGACAAGGAGGAAATTTCGGCTATCTTGAATTGGCCAGTGCCTGCTTCTGTCAAGGATGTTCGCAGCTTCCTCGGTCTTGCGGGATATTACTGGCAATTTATCCGTAATTATGCTTCGATTGCGAGGGCTCTAACAGATATGTTACGCAAGAACAATTTTTGCTGGACAGTCTTACAAGAGACAACCTTCCACAAATTGAAATCCCTATTGGCATCAGCTCCAGTCCTACGCCTTCCGAATTTTTCCCAGCAGTTTGTGGTAGAAACCGATGCCTCAAATATTGGCATTGGTGCAGTATTATCACAAGAGAAACATCCAGTGGCTTTCTATAGCCAGAAATTACTCCCTCGGATGCAGGTGGCATCGGTTTACCAGAAGGAAATGTATGCTATTACGCAGGCCTTGGCCAAGTGGCGACAGTACTTACTTGGCAGAAGATTTACGATTATTACGGATTAGCAATCTCTAAAGCATCTATCGGATCAGACAATCCAAACTCCTGATCAACAAAAATGGCTTAGTAAGTTTGTTGGTTATGATTTTGAGATATGTTACCGTGCGAGTAAACAAAATCTTGTTGCAGATGCTCTGTCCCGATTTCCTCATTCGGCACAACTCTATCCATTATCTACAATATCTTATGATATTCTAGATCACCTCAGACAGGAGAATCGCACGGACAAAGAGCTGGTAGAATGGCAAAACCGTTTACAGGCTGATCCTCTATCGTTGTCAGGTTTTGTATTTCGCGAGGGACTTTTATTCTTACAAGACAGACTGGTTATATCATCTACTTCTCCTTTACATGAGCAGCTTTTGAAAGATTTTCATGGATCCTTGCTGGGAGGCCATTCCGGAATAGCTAGAACTTTTCATTGTCTTTCTGCTAATTTCTATTGGAAGTCCATACGTAAGGAGGTGCAATTGTTTGTCAGCAGATGAAGGACTCTTCCCTCAAGCCTTCAGGTCTCCTTCAGCCTCTGTCGATTCCTCAGTAGGTTTTTGAGGACATCGCAATGGATTTCATCACTGGCTTGCTGTTATCCAAGGGATACTCTGTTATACTAGTCGTCGTCGACCGACTCTCGAAGTATGGTCATTTCATTCCACTTAAAAGTCCCTTGACAAGTGAATCCGTAGCTGCTGCTTTCGTGGCTAATGTCATCCGGCTACATAGAGTTCCAATCTCCATTGTATCGGATCGTAATCCCAAATTCCTCACTGAATTTTGGAAGGAGCTCCATCGTCTTCAGGGCACGCGGCTATGTCCCAGCATTGTGTATCATCCCCAAACAGACGGTCAGACAGAAGTTCTTAATAAGACTTTGGAGATGTATCTTCGCTGTTTCATGAGCAACACTCCTTCCACCTGGTATTTGCTTCTTCATTGGGCAGAATTCTGGTATAACACTTCATACCAGACGGCTGCGCATACTACTCATTTCCAAGTACTGTACGGTCGCCCTCCTTCGGTGCTATCTCATTATGTACGGGGTTCCACAGGCAATGCAGTCGTGGAAGCTTAGTTGGTGCAACGTGATACTTTACTGCATCAACTGCAGGTTAATATCCTCCGTGCCCAGAACCACATGAAGTCGTATACTGATCGGGGCAGACGAGATGTAACACTCTCCATAGGTGACTGAGTTTATGTCCGTCTCCAGCCTTATCGACAACCCTCCATTCGTCTCCATCGACATAGTAAACTGGGACTGCGATATTTTGGTCCATTCAAAGTTCTGGAGCACATCGGCCAGGTTGCTTACAGACTTGATCTACCTTCAGTGATGCGCATCCACCCAGTTTTTCACGTTTCCTTGCTTCAGAAGTGTTTTGGTACCCTAAACCAACAAGTGACACCCCTGCACTTGGTGGATACTACTACGAATCTTATTCTGCGACCAATTTCTATCCTGTAGTCCCGCAGCAAGGTGATCGTTTGTGTGAGCAGTGGTTAATCCGTTGGGAAGGGCTACCTGATAGTGATGTGGGAAGATAGCCAACAACTTCTACGTAGCTTTCCTGAACTAAACCTTGAGGACAAGGTTCCTCTTCAAGATGGGGTAATGCTATGAATTCAGGGAGTGACATTGCAGCGAATGTTCCAGTAGAGCTGACACACACGCAGGAGCACCAGGGCAAAGAACACTCCATGGTGGATGGAAGATTTTGCCATATCAGCACTGGCCCAAATAACAGAGGAACTGAGGGAAACAAAAAGGGAGTGATGGGGAATAAATACAGTTAAGAATATTGAGGAATACAGGACAGACCACGTTTCTTTTCTTCCTTTTTGTTGTAAATTTCCTTGTTCTGAGCTTTGCTGGCTAGCCTGAAGCCAGCCGATGAAATACACTATTATTCCACAAATTCATCTTCATTGCATATGATAGGATACAATACAATACAATACAATGAGGTATTTTTCTTCTAAATGATAAATTGCAACTTAATTATGCAATTTAAAATAATTAAAGTAATCATCTTGAAAAAACGGACGGTTGTGGAGGTCCTTCCAGGCGAATGTAGTCATACATGATCCCGTTGAAAGGGCCTGAACTGATGGACTGAGTGAGATATATTGTGTTTTTCCCTTCGCGAAGTAGTGTGGGGGCCACCGGAATGCTGTACAACCGATATAAGCCGTGGATTCCATGCCTCGCAATCGCATTGTCTCTTCCAATTAACCTTGTTGTAAAATGAGGTCGGTAGGCTCTTTTGTCGTTGAATCGCACCTTTATTTTAAGGTACAGTCAGAATTTTTGTTTATGTAAAGAAGCAAGCAAGCAAGCAATCAAGCAACTTTCAGAAAGGGTGGGTACCCGTAGTTTCGCCAAGTTTGCTGATGCCAAGGCCAATTGGAGTGTGTACTTCCCAGATAGGCTCACATTTTTCAGTTCAAATGCAATCTGCCATGTGGTTGGTTCATACGTTGAATTTCCTAAATTCCTGTGCAATTTAACAACATAATATATCTTCAACAAAAAGTAATTTCGAGGCTGAAAGATCAGTTAAAAGCAAAGGAATACAGTACCTGGGAAGCTGAGCATAGAACCAGTCTGTTTCGTAATTGCTGCTGCCAATCGTGTAAACCAGATCATTATTGGGATACAGATCAGTGTACCGATCCCATAGTCCATACTGCCTGAACCTGTCCATTGTTACCAGACATCAGAGGCACTTGAAGTTAAAAAAAATCTTAAACCATTCAAATAAAAGGTAATACTGCTGACTTTTCTAGGGGGCGATCGGTGAACAATTTTGTGGCAAGGTCAGGTTTTGGATCAGGCACATAGAATTCTGCCGCCTTGCGGTCAGGGATGCCTATTTCCCAAAGGGTTGGACCATTTCTTGGTGGATCATAAACAAGCACCCCCAATCGAATCTCACTTCCTGCGAACGGACGATCAATGTAAATAAGGTAATAGATGAGCAGAAATAGAGGGAATTATAGCTAAATAATTAATAAAGACGAGACAAATTAACCTGGATAGATCGTGATATTTTCTTCATATCTGTAATCACCAATAACACCAGGAACCCATGCATACAGATTATACTCTCCAGCTCTAACATTTTCAAGCACAAAATAACCATCAATGTCTGCTTGAGTCCAGAACTGATATCCCTGCAACCAAAGTTCATCACAGAGAATCTTAGCTCCATACTATATATCTATATATATATAATCAATCATTCCATGGAAATCTGTACTGTTTAAAAAAAGTTGGAAATATAGATAATGGTTTGTCTATACGTACCTTGGTTTCCGTTTGCCAGGAACCCACTTCTCCCCGTGGAGCCAACCCAACGTATGCAAAGGATGCTCGCGATGTTATCGGGCTGGAGTGGCTAACACTACAAAAAGAAATTAATACAATATTTTGTCACATTCCACTCCAGTTAATAATGTCTTATATATCATATCATATATAATTAATCAGGTTGTTGGTCATTACATATCACGGGTCAGTAATTGTCCAGCCAAAATTCCTCGTTCACTCGAAGAAGGAAAATCCTCCGATTTCGGAAAAAAATATGGCCAGCGATCGGTTTCTATCAGCATCTGATCAGATTCCCAAGAAACAATTGTGAGTTAGAAGTGATTGAAAAAGTAGTGAAAAGCTACATTTTGGGAGTTAAATCTAACCTGTTCCTTGGCATCTTCCCAAAGTGAGAGGGAATTTTTGTTGTCAGAAACGGAGTTGAGATACAAGAATTCGGGGCCAAAAACTTTTTTCCATGGTTTTCCATCCTGGTATGTGGTATCCATCTCCTTCCCGGTGTAGTGACCGCTTGTGAACATCTACAAGCAATTCCAGGGTTATGTGTATGTATATATATGTATAAAGAAAAAAAAGTTAACTATTATTGAGACATTCGTGCACAGTGGACTAACAGAGAGGACGGCGGGGCCAGAATGAGAGGTGAGATCTTGCTTTAGAGGCCCACCACCACGGAACTCGTAGCTGGGTGAAATCATCCAAAATCCTACAGCTGGATTCTCTGATATCCATCCATGCACCCTGTTATCTTTGTTATCACATGAGTATTGGTACTTGTCATTCACCTGCACCCATGTAAACAACACTTTAATCGATTGATATATAGAACAGCAATCACCTTGTTTGTTGTTTCTCAAGGAAAAACTCTATGTAATTTGATACGCTGGCTAATTAATTATGTTTACACACCGCGTTTCTAAGCAGTGGGTTTTCTGTTTTGGTGAGGTGCACAGCTTCACGGTATGCAAGTGGCGTGGCCCTTGCGAGGTCGGCAGCCGTTGGCATGATCCTCTGCAGGTCATCTGATACCGCCAAGAAATGAAACCTGAAGATTGGGTTTGGGTCCATAATGTTTTTCAATTTCCATGTGTATATATTCTCGGCGGAAACTTGGTATATATAAGAGAACTTATATAACATATTATTAGTTTGGTAGCTACACTTACATGTCATCTCGGGGCTTGAAAACAGTCCGGATTTGGTCCATGTGAATGTCAGGCCATCCTTCTAAACGTTCAAATATGGCATAGAAATACAGTCCTGAGCTACCACGCCGCAGTATGTACCTGTGGATTTCAGGTTGTTAGCATGAAAGAGATGTTGGGTATCCTTTTATTTTATTTTTTTGGTTCGGCCATCTAGTTATTAATACCTTTTGTCTACATTTACGGGAGCTATAAATTTTGGACTGGAAAAATTCCAGGTCCTATAAAATGAAAGTTCTATCTGCTCTTCATCGTACGAAATAACTTTGAAATTTGTTCCTGTTAGCCTGCAAAACAGAATTAGAGTTGTTTCAGTTTAGAAAAAATGGGTAACTGGAAGCAGGAACTGAAATCGGTGAAGCCACAATTAATATTCATTTACCTGTCAATGGATGAAGGTGTTTCTGGTGGCTTGCTCCAGACAACATCCCAATACCTGCAGGTTTCATTTTGATTTCAAGAAATTAAGGAGGTATTTACAAACACAGGGAATTCATATGTGGCAGTGGCATTAATTCTATAACTAGCATCTAGCATTATCTTACGTACCCTCGATTATGTTCTGCATTCCTGATCTCAAGTAGATTGTCGATCCCTCGGTATCGAATTCCAGCTATGTCACCACGCGGAATGGAGAAAGCGACTCGGAGAATACCATTATCCATCAGTAACTGAAGCACAATTTTAGTGTTACTAAAGAAAGAGCAGTATATATGTGGTAATTTAGGCACATTACTATGAGCTTGGGGATGGGTAACTAAATTTGTACAACCAACTCTGTTGGTTTTTTTGCCAACTTTCACAACCAACCATTACTAGCTACCTATGACATGCATCTTCCTTCATCAATTGTAAATGAAACAAGAGCAGAAAGTTAAATAAAATATTTAGATTACTCTGTGGTTTCTCATAAACAGCCGGAGCCCTCGACGCGGGTAGGTGGCGCTTTGCGGAGCTTGCCTGCAGCAATCGATCATATATAAATATTACCAATTAACTGAATTCTTGGGATATGGAAGGGATAGATCTATGATATGTGAGGATCTTTTTCTAGAAGAATAACTCAATCGAACCTCTCAGTGACAATACTTTAATGTGACACAATACTTTATATGTGACAATATTTTTTATGTGAACAAGTTTATACAGTTACTCCAGGAAGGAGGTCTAGGTCTTCACATGATCCATGCATAGCTATCTCGACTAAACTGAATATAGAAACATGTATATATACATGAGAAAAGGACATACTGGGAAGAAGCAAGGAGCAGAACGGACAAACAAAGTGCAAATCTCAGCCACCAAAGAGGAGATCCCGACTGAGCCATTGAGGTAGACACAGTGCACTACGTCTTTTGCTGAGAAAAACTTGTTTAAATCAGAAAATCCGGTCATGTCATGGGAGCCAAACAATAAAACAGAAACTAATTAAAACATGTTGAGAGAGTAAGAGTCAAGAAAAAAAAAAAAAAAGAAAGGAAAGAAAAGAAGGTATGCCTGGGGTGAGCTAGCTGGGGGGATATGCAATAAAGGAAATTAAGGCTTGTTGAATTACAAAGGCATGACATGAGGGGTTAGGAAGAAGAGAAGCGAAAGAGCATGCTACCTTGTGCAAAGCTTTGACAATCTTTGGGCGTTACTAAAATCTGGCCGGTTGGATGACAGCAGTGTTAGAAACCTTAATTCTCTTCAGAAACGGTGCAGCTATAGGTATATATATATATATATATATAATGTGAAGAAGCGAATAACCTTTTTTAATGACAAGAGAATTCCTAACCTCCTGTGATTAATAGTTACACGGTTTCATTTGAAATTATCTTTTATCTTTTAAATATTAAAAGATTTTCATAAACTTGATGACAACAGATATCGACAACTCTAATTTATCTGGTGCGCTTTTCGTGGATAGTTGAAGAGATAAAGAGATTTGTTCTGCCAATTATTGGTATAGGTTCGCATATCATAAAACATGTACATGTAGATAGAGGTCTGTGCTCTGCATTAGCTAAGATTGAAAACAATATCGTGCCTCATTTATTAGACAACTTTCCTAATTATGGATATTGATCCTTTCATTACAAACAATATATCTGCATACCAGTTTGTTCTCTATCAGGGTACGTACGTACAAGTGATAATTGCAATAATTAAGGGAGACTTTACACAAATTATTTAAATTGAAAAAAGACACTTATATTTTATTTTAACTCCCACACCCGCTTTGCTCGGAGATGAGATAAGGATATCTATGATTTCATTTTCGAAGACTAAATTAATTCAAATTTAAACCCATGCTACGCATATCTTCTCACCATTTTTTTCGCTGATAACGGATAAGAATTCCTTCAATGGTAAGGACTCTTAAACTACTGGGGCGGTTATCTTCTGTTTGTTTTTTTTTTTTTTATGAAAAGTTATCTTCTGTTCCAGCTTATAATTATATACGATAACGAAACCAGAGAATGATATACCACTCACCACAAGCAAAGTAGCGAATACCCAAAATATATAGATAATAACAAACTAATAAGAAAGATAGGATAATGATTAAAATATCTATTACGATATCCCAGTAAGGAAGTTCCCATGAATTAATTTCTATCTTTAAACCAAAAATAAGCTTCTTGTTTATCAAAAACTCATCCAATTTCTATATATTCAGCGTTCTGAAAAAACAGAGGATGTTCTGTTCCTCCTTTGTGTATCAATGATAGTAAAACTCCTAATTTCCTTTGAAATTCCACGTGTAACTTTGGGATCGGATTTATCTTTTTAGAGAAATCCATGCCCAAAAGTTTAGGAATGTCTATATTATTAACCCCGATTAATTTTAACGGCAATTTAGCAGTGTTTTTGTGGATCGTATCTTAATAAACATAGCCCGGCCCATAAATTTATGTTGGAAGTTTTTTTTTTTTTTTTTCATTTTTAGTGATCGTTAACTATTGTACATGAAATGGGTGCATAGCAACAATTAATATTTGGGTGGAGCTAAGCTTTCAAATGTCATAGACTTACTTAGAGACTCCTTAAATTAATTGTAAGCGAGTTTGCGTCTGTTTGATGTCAGATTCATCTAGGGTGTGTTCGATTTAGTGGGGAATGGAATATAAAAAAGCAAATAGAAATAACAATAATAATAAAAAATATTAAGATAATTTTATAATAATAAATTTAATAATGTTTTTAACATTAAAATATAATATTTCATATTTTTTAAGAAATCTATCTTCCGATTCTTTTTCCGTTTCCGGATGAAATTAACACATCCTAAGAATTTTTCAAATTTGTGAGATATAAACAATTGAAAATATGTTGATATGTGCTCAAATACGATATTATTAAATGAGTTGGAAAAGAATTTTTATTTTTTTAATAAATTTCATTAAAGTTAGCGACTTCTTATAAAGTGTTATGATACCACATCCATCTCTAAAATTTTTATTAGGGTAAACAAGTGGGAGCTTAGCCAAGTTGTCAAAGTGTTGAAAAAGTATTTGATACATAAAATTATTATTGGTGTTATTGTTGGATTAATTTTGTATTAATATAGAAAAAAAATTAGATTAAAAAAATAAACTAATATCAAAATATCTATTTTATCCTTATTTAAATTAAAGTCTTTTATTTTTTAAGATAAAAAACTATTTTTAAAAAAACTCATGAATAGTATGTAGCTCGTGCTTTATTTCGGTACGCTCCGACAACAGAAACTTATTTACTGTACTTGAAACTTGAATGAAAATAAATACTTTTGATTTTTAGTCACTAACAAATATTGAAATTTATTTATTAACTTAGAAAATAAATACTAACTCTAACAACTCTAACAGTTGTACCATACCAAACACATTGTGAGTTCTTAGAAGCTTGACTCCTATTTAACTCCGCTTTGGGTGAAGTTTCAAGCTTTATATGGTTTGAAAATAACTTCTTTCATTTATTTATTTTTTTATCAAAGAAAGAATTTTTTTATCAATGCATAACATAAAGAACCTGAAGGGTGTGACTGAGTGGTAATACTCATTAACAAAAATAAAATATTTAAATTTTGATTTTATATATAGAGCATTTTTTAAATTTAGGACTAATTATATCTACTTATTTATGCTCACATTTGCTCACTTTTTTTACTTTTTTTTTGTTTTAATTCAATCTATGGATTTTCAGACAAAAGAAAATATTACAGGTATGGTGTGGCTATTGCTCATTATATGTTTTGGTCCAATACTGAGCGTCTGATATACTGAATTTCAACTTGGTTTAAAGTTATCAAGAATAATTCTATAATTTTACAAGTCTAGCGTAATTCCAAAGGAACTACACATGGTTGTTAGATCCTAAAGTGAGTTCTGGAAGGTGAGTTCTGGAAGGTGATAGTTGAAATCTTCAAAATCAAACAGAAGAACTTAAGTTGTCATAGAATATAATTTAAGTGAAAGAATGACTCTAAAACAGAACATAAAAAGTTAGATATTCCGCATAAATCAAAACTAAATCCCAGGTCTTACATAGAATCCTATGGCTATGGTTGGTGTCATATCCAAATATATTATATTATTTGTTGGAGAAGATTCAGGAAATTGGAGTAAACCAAACAGAAAGGTTTTATATAATAATAGAGTAGGTAGCCGGCGAACATAGCTAATTAAGAACACGCACTTACAATCTTTATTTATTTGTTACCCTTAGACTTAGAGTGAATCAAGGAAGGATCGATGCAGATTCAAATAGGAGAAGAAAACAAACTGCTCCCTTCTTTGTAAAATCAGAACTAAGAGGTACTTAAGACGGCAACCGGCATTACTTGCAGATATTGTGTTTTCTAGTGAAATATCCAATTTGTCGACCTGTTTCCCTACTCCACCTACTATATTTATATATGTAGGAGACTCTCGCTTCCCCCCGGAGCTCGTTAAAAAACCAAACGCAAGAAACAAAACCATCTGAGGCTACGTACGTACCTATAGGTTCTACTAATTTTATTATTGCTTCAAGCTAGCCACCTGTGTACCTTTCACTTTCTAATTTTCTATATTGCTCTAAATATGATTTGGATGCATATGTATTGTTTATAGGTTATGCCGTCCATTTGGAATTAATAGTTACAACTCGTTTCATGCTTCCTCCCATTTGGAGTCCAAATCTTTGGTTTCAAAAGTGCTTAAAAGATGAGTATATAATCAATGCACACACAGTTAGACTGAGTCAATAATGTTCCTACGTACCTACGGGCTGGATAGAAATAAGAAAGACGCTTAAAAGATTAAACTGCTTTTGCACCTTCAATTAATAATGAAGCTAATCCAGCATTAAGGACAAGCTAGCGCTAGCTTGCATATAGTTCAACTACTTGTACGCCTTTCCACCCTACACCACTACTGCTCCGTTGATCGATTCTCTCTATGTTTTTCATTCTTCTGACCGATGGCCCTCCTCAACTCCATCAATTCTTCTCGCCCTCTTCAGGCTCAACATATCCCATCTCTTGTGCTGCCAATCTCAGTTCTCTTCCTGCTTTTACTTCCCGTTGCTGATTCATTTTCTTTTAACTTCACCAGTTTCAACCCAAACAACGCAAACATAAGATTCCAAGGCGACGCATTCTCGTCCAGTAATGTTCTTCAGCTCACAAAGAATGCAAAAGACGATAACCTCACTAGTAGCACTGGTCGGGCCTCCTACACCTACCCTGTGCGCCTTTGGGACGCCAAGACAGGAAGGCTTGCTGACTTCACCTCCCACTTCACCTTTATTATGAAACAGGTTGACACGTTGTTGTACGGAGATGGCATCTCGTTTTACATGGCACCATTTGATTCTCAGATCCCTGACGATTCAGCCGGTGGATATCTTGCACTGTTTAGCCCTGCAAATGCTTTCTCTGCCTCCAAAGAAAATCAGATTGTTGCCGTTGAGTTCGATAGCTTTCAGAATTCTTGGGATCCAAGCGACGATCATGTAGGAATCAACGTCAATTCTATTGTATCCGTCGCAAATGTCACCTGGAATAGCACCATGAAGAGAGCTGCACCAGGAAATGCGTGGATAACTTATAACTCCACCACCAAGAACTTAAGTGTCTATCTGACTTATGCGGAAAATCCTATATTTGATGCCAACTGTAACCTTTGGCATATCATTGATTTGCGTGACTACTTGCCTGAAATTGTCAGAGTAGGCTTCTCTGCTTCCACAGGTGATTGGGTTCAGATACATAACATCCTTTCCTGGGCATTCGATTCAAGCTTGGAAATTAAGGGCCCGGAGAGAGGTAAAAGTATAACAGGATTGGCTGTAGGTTTGACTGTGGGGATTGGATGTTTGGCGTTTGTGGTGGTTTTATTTTGGACAGCCTATTGGAGGAAAAAGACATGCAGTAAAAGTGAAGGGGAGGTTGACATGGGCATGGACGATGAATTTGAAAAGGGAACGGGGCCGAAGAGGTTCACTTACCGCCAACTAAGTCGCGCAACAAATAGTTTTGCTGAAGCAGGAAAGCTGGGAGAGGGAGGATTTGGAGGTGTATACAAGGGATTGTTGACCGAATCTGACACTGAAGTTGCGGTCAAGAAGGTCTCAAAAGGATCGAAACAAGGGAAAAAGGAGTATGTATCGGAAGTTAGGATCATCAGTCGTTTGAGGCACAGAAATTTGGTTCAACTCATAGGTTGGTGCCATGAAAAAGGCGAATTCCTACTGGTTTATGAGTTAATGCCCAATGGAAGCCTTGATTCACATCTCTTTGGACGGAAAATACTGCTGGCATGGAACGTGAGGTACAAAATAGCTCTTGGTTTGGCTTCTGCCCTGTTGTATCTCCATGAAGAATGGGAGCAATGCGTCGTGCACAGGGATATTAAGTCAAGCAACGTGATGTTGGACTCGAATTTCAATACCAAGCTTGGTGATTTTGGTCTGGCAAGACTAGTGGACCATGAATTGGGTTCACAAACAACAGTTTTGGCGGGGACAATGGGGTATTTAGCCCCAGAATGTGTGACCACAGGAAAGGCCAGTAAAGAATCAGATGTCTACAGCTTCGGGGTCGTAGCGCTTGAGATCGCATGCGGGAGGAGGCCAGTCGATATCCGGCAGGAACCTACCAAAGTACGGCTGGTGGAGTGGGTATGGGATGCGTACGGACGAGGGCAACTTAAGGAAGCAGTGGACCACAGATTAAGCGGGAACTATGATGTGCAGCAACTGGAGTGTTTGATGACTGTGGGATTATGGTGCTGCCACCCAGATTACAACCATCGACCATCTATAAGACAAGTGATAAATGTCTTAAATCTTGAAGCTCCATTGCCAAGCCTTCCTGCAAAGCTGCCGGTTCCAATGTACTATGCACCGCCCTTGCACATGTGCAAGTTCTCCTATACCTCTTCTGGGTTGACAGCGTCCGGGAAGCAGTGTTCATGTAGCAGCTCCTCCACAAACACGAATTCATCAGCGGCATCAACGACAACCCTTTTGAATTCTCAGAAAGCAGAGCACCTCTACCGTATATAGGGCATATATTCACTGGTTGATCATCTTTTGATCAATAAATTCATAGAGGTTCCAATGTAATGAGTTTTAGAACATGCATGCATGTGATGCATCTATGTTATGTCGCTGAACTTTGAGCAATTAATTTGCGTCATTTTTATTTTTCTAAACGATGAGTGTATATGGGACAAAAGTGTTATGCTATGTTCATAAATTAAGGGAATTGTTTGCAACTACAGTGTGATTGTAAGAGGGTTTTTTTTTTAATTTTTATAATAGAAGATATTCTTTATAGGATTATTTTTTTTTTCAGATTTTTAAGTTTTTTTATAATGGAAGAATATTTTATAAGACTAGACTATATTTTTATTTAATCGAAGTTATTAAAATAAATACCTTACTAATAGAACAAACATCATACACTTTTTTATAACTCTGATCCTGATTAATACTACAAAAACAATCCATAGTGATTTCAAAATGTTATCCTCCTGCCATTGCACCTAGCAGTAACTTTGACACGCTCTGGGTTTACGTATTTATCAAATTATCATAAAGTTCAGCTTATTCCTGATATAAAATGGGCTATCAAGGGCCCATCCTTGCATACGAATTAATACTAATGTAGAATTAGCTTTGGTGAGGACTATTTAATTTTGCAAAGGGATCCACCCTGGCTGGCCCGTAGATGAATCCCAATAACAACATCCCAGACCAACTCTTCTCAAATATGAAACCTAAACTCTTAATTTCTTAAAATGATAAACGAAAAAGCTCCAAAGGATATTTCTTCATGAATAAACATGGAATTTATTTATTTAGAAATATGGTAGTGGTTACAAATTTATATAGATAATTTCAAGAAAACCTATGTAGAAATTGTTTTATTAAATACAAAGTTGTTTTATTTTAATTATAGTTATCACCTTTGGTATTAAATACAGTAAATGAAAATCAAACATGATTATATTTAATCCTACTGTATTTTTTTATTTTTAACGTTTTTGGGCAAGTACATAAAACAAGCAAACTATTTTTATTTTGTCATCTTCTGGTTTTAATAATTCTAAATACAGTAAATAAATAGCAAAGCCAAGAAAAGTTCATCCTAATATATTTTTTCATTTATCATTTTTATATATTAAAAATGAAAATAAATCAAATAAAGTGAAGATCAACACATCTGATTGAAGATATGTTTAACATTTAAAGAACTGGCTGAAACTCACATATTGAGATAATGCTGGGTTAAAATTGTAAGTGAAAACTAGATCAATGACGAGAAGCTTTGGGATCAATATTGACATTTTTTTTTATCCATGAACTGAAACACTTATTCAAGCCTTAGTTTTACAAAGTATACATACAGCCTAAAGCATCTAAATGAAGCCACGGTTCAACCAAGGATGAAGCATGATCTGCCCAAACTATCTCCTAATGGCAAAACAATTTAGCTAAGTAATTGTTGGAAATAATGTAAAGAAAAAAATAAGAAGGATTAAAATTGTGGTATAGTAAACAAACCATTTACTTAAACTCAAAATTTAACTAAACCGAGATATGGAAATTAAGATGTCAAATTGCTTCCCAAGGATACACAGCTACCTCTATAAACATGTACTCATGTATAGAGATTGAAACAACATGACTATAATTGCCTGAAACAGAAAGAACAAAAGGAGATGAGAGACTTGGATTTCTCGTTGTCTAGAATAGAAGAGAAATTTTTCTTATTTAGGCTAACCAATTAACCAGAATCAAAGCTATGATGATTATAACGGTTGTAACGGCTATAACGATCATAACTATTGTAATAATCATCAATTTAATGAATATCATTAAATTGACCATTATATGAATAAGGATAGACTTGTTATTTTCTAACAATCTCTCACAAATGACAAGCTGACACAATGAAAATCCAGACAAAAGGAAGAGATATATACTTAAACACCAATATCTTACGATTGAATTGATGCATAATGATGAAATGCTACAATATAGGTAATAAAATGAGTAAATTTTAGTAATTCTAGAACTTCATAAACTAATATTGCAATTCTAACATCATATATAATACCTGTAACTTTTTGCTGTTCGGTGATTTAAACATCACCATACGCTATTAAAGGTCATGCACTTACCTTGGATCATTGTGAATGCTCTAGAAAGTATAAATCTTTCATAATAAGTAGTCCATTTATGCATTCACTTTAGTAGACTCATCAAGTCTACTTTATAGATCATCCAAGTATAGGGTTATGAATCCATTAAAAGCAATTTTTGACTCTATCATTCCATCAAGTCCAATAAGAATGGAACACTATAAAGAACTATAGATTTAAGAATATAACTATCCATCAAGTTCAATTACTTGAACCACCCACATTAAGGGCTATGGATTTAATACAATAATGATCCAATGAGTTCATCTAGAACCACCCAAATAAATGGTTATAGATCAATGAGAACTCAAGGCTCAATCTAAGGGTTTTAGCCTGTATGTCACAATATATGATGACAAATATTTCATCTTTTTCCCCCACATTAGGACATTTACCAAAAGATTCTCCATCCATTTAAAACACTCAAACTTTAAGATTGAGCATACTTGCAGGTTTATATAAATACTTTTAAGGAAATAGTTACTCCAGATAAAATATATTCACCAATAGAATTGATTTCATCAATTATCAATCACTTAATTTGTGTCACAAAAATCACTTGCACAATAAGAAAATTGTTAAATAAAAAATCATAGTTCCTTTAATATTTCAGAGATGGATTCCTTTCCTACAAAATAAGTGAATATGAACTAGACTTAGCGAAAAGCATATACTTGGATTTGTCGTTCTTATATCTATATACAAGGGCTTGAACACTAACTTTGCTATACTTGATTCTGTTGGATCTGTCACTGTTTGGACTTCATTGGGCTTAAACAAAAGTCTTGGATTATGGATACTAGCTCCAAAGATTCACCTATTGATGATTAAAGCCCATTAAATCTCTAGGGTTGATATTTGGCCCAAATTGGTCTTGGGATGGTTTATAGACAGTAACCAAGCTCAAATTTCATGGAAGAGCGATGATAGGAATGAATGCAAAGCATATATCTTTGAACTATATTAACGATTTTTCTAAAATTAACCATAAAATAATCAATTTCCCTACTAGAGTCCCATTCTAGGCAAAATCTGTACTAGTATAAATAGATATGAAGCATATTTCCCATAGACTTCACTCATATTATAATATCCAACTCATCGATTAATATAAGCTCTAACTAGCAACTTATTTTCCTTTGATATAAAAAGAAAAATTAAATCATTTTCTTCAACGCTCAAATGGCATGCGATATCGGATTATGAAGAGAACCGTTTTCAAACAAAATTAACGGAAACTGTAAATAGGTAGCAAAGGTGGAAATAAAGTAGGAGTGAAATATCTAACTTAAACTCCACGAACTTCATGGTGATGAAAATGCAGATTAGAAAAACATCAGCCATGACAACAGTAGTTTGCTCATGCTCCATACCTTTGCCTTGAAGTCCCCGTGGCCCCCCTCTACTCAACGCCTATGCTCTCCTCCTCTCATCTTCAACGGATTAGAGTCTTTTCTAAATAATCAAAGAGAAGGCTTAATAAAACTCGAGATATCCAGCAACTCGAGGAGTATTGTAGGTATCAATGGTAATAGTCATCTCCTTTATTTTTTTTTTGAACAAGATGATGATTTTTCTATTTTTTTTTCTCGAATTTTACTTTCAAATTGTTAAAAGTAATGTAAAGGAAAAAATAAGAAGGATTAAAAGTTGTGACGTGGCAAACAAACATTGACTTAAAAATAAAATTTGACTAGACCGAGATATAATCAAGATGCTAAATTATTTCTCAAGGATACACAGTTATCTCTACAAATGTGCATTTGTGGATAGAGGTTAGAACAATAAGATTACAATTGTCAGAAACAAAAAGAACAAAAAGAGATGAAAGACTCAGATTTCTTGGGATTTCTTAGTGTCTGGAATAGAAGAGAAGTCTCTATTGGTGTAAATTGAGTTTATTTTAATCGCAAACGCACAACTGTCAACAAGTAGTATAGTTCAAAAGAACGAGTATCAATCCCACAGGGAAAGTCATTTAAAACCAATCAATTCACCTAATTCACTATTCTAGTTAAATGAAACGAATAAGGGATTATAATTAAACTAACTTTAAAACCTAAGTTACAAGCTTGATATTAAAGTTAGGGTTGTTAGATAATTTGAGAATTAATCAAACTATTGTTCAATTTTAATATTTTGTAATCTATTCTTGATTATCTTTCAATCTTCTGATATATTTCCAGACTATTAAGTACTAATTCAGACTCCCAACTAACTATATTCCCATGATAATCAAGCTTCTTAATCGTTTTGCCCAAATAAATATGAATCCTAGGTTTAGCAAACATATTCCTATTCTACCAAGTTTCATCAATCGCCTTAAGAATTCTAATATGTTGTCACAATTTAATTATTCTTACAAATGAATTTAAACTCACCTGAAGACAAATTGACTAGATTTTTTAATTAGTCAAGATTAGAAATAGGGTTAAGAACTTGTAATCAAAACATTGTCGATTTGAATCCCAATTTTATATCAGCAAATCAAGATTTTAATAAATGAAAAGAAAGAATTAATCTAAATGGTCTTGACATTAATTAAAACTTAAACAAAACATACCATTGTCTTGATCATTGACGAAACGCGGACACATTCTGAAGAAAAGAATTGAATGTGCATAAAGTGTTCAATGAAAAATAATATAACCCTGAACTATTTTAGACTAAAAATAAGTCAATAGTCTTTATCTGTATGTCGATAGTCTTTATCCCATATGGTCGATCGGTGCGTCGAAACAAATAGACCGGTCCATTGAATCTCGGCCCGAACGTATTGGCTCCTCATCTTATAAACCAACCGGTTGGTTTGGTCTCGGGTTACTGGACTGAGGGGTTGGTCTAATCGGTCGATGGTGTCTTGACTTTTAGACAGATCGGTCAGCGGTGTTTCGACTTTTAGACCGCAATGTCCAATCTACCGGTCAGTTAATGTACGGCCTGAATTTCCTCTTTGACTGAGTAGTTGGTTAATGTGAATTGACCGGTCTGTGGCCATCCGCATGTACCCATTGCTTCAATGATCGTTCTAACAACGTTTTCCATCTGAAACGACTCCCTTTTATCACTAAAACTATACTAAGGCCTGTTCAACCACAATACTCAACAAATGATAAAAAATATCCAACTGTTCAACCACAATACTCAACAAATGATATAAAATATCCAATTTAACAATCCAATTATTCTATAAAAATATCAAATGAACCAAAAACAATCACAAATGACCAAAGTTAAATATAGGTCATCATTCTCTCTTATATAGACTAAATGATTAACCATTACAAAGGAATTAAAGCTATAACGATTGCAATAGTCATAATGGCTGTAAATGTCGTAACTGTTGTAATAATCATCAATTTAATGAATCTCATTAAATTGACCATTATACGAATTAGAATAGACTTGTTATTTTCCAAAAATAATTAGCTGGATAGGTTAGATCACTCTTTAGTAAATATTTACAAACTGTATTAACTTAATTAATGGCTTCAAGATTATCACTTCTAGTTGGACCTTTTTAAACAAAGATGTCCAATCTCTGGCCTTTTTTTTTAAAAAAAAAAAGTTATTATAAGATCAATCAAGATAAAAAGAGATGTTATCAAGTCAAATGCTCTTAAAAAAATCTCTACCTTTAGTATTGAACAACGGCTAATATTTTCCCATCAACGTCTCCAATCAATCCTTCAACATTTCAGTCATAATTCAGCCATCTCTATAAAAGAGAAATCCATGCATCCAATAATTTTCTCTTAATCTCTTAAAATTTTTCAATTGAATAGTTATTTCTGGTGCATTAAAAAATTCTCTAACCTTCATCTTAACCATAACACCATACATATCAAAAGATAACAACCATAAAAACCTGTTGGTTTCGCCATTTTTAAATTAATCATATAACAATCTTAAAAATAAGTGTTCAAGATTGTGAATAACCCCTCTCTGGAGGAATATACTCTACTCAACTAGAGCAACACATCTCTAATTCACATCTAAAGTATTATTTGGGGAGAAAAACACACATCTCCAGCCCAATGCCAAGTGAACCATATTCAACTTTTAGCTACTGCCATTGGGATTTGAACCGTCACCTATGTCTTTTATTCTTGTAAGGAGGATATATCTTACTAATTCATAGAGGAGGTCCTCACATAAAAGTTCTCCCCATAATGCCTTAGATATGAGTTAGAGATAGATGCTCGTGAATCATCTTCTTTATTATCTACCCTCAAATTCATTAAGAGTCAACTGTCAAAAAATAAATAAAAAAATTTAAGTGTCATCCCCTTAACATTGAATTAATATGATTAATGGCCTTTCTAATTCCAAAGGGAGCCCCATATAGTTTTTATATCCTCTAAAATATTTATTTACGTGAACACGAACAAAATGTATTTAAGTGGATTGTTATTTTTTTATGAAAAAAATATAAAAATATCCATTATAATTACATACAAACCTACACAAGAGCAGATGACAAATATCTTTAAAAAAAAATACTCTAGCAACAACAGTTTGATACTTGATCATCAAAATGAGTATTCGAGATGTACATATTCCAATTTGAGATTATCGAAGATAGCATATATTTTAACATACTGAAAATAACGTCTATCAAGATCAATAAATTCGATATGTTGTAATTATTATGTTTATGATTTGATTGCTTTTAGCAGTAGATTACAAGATCAAAGACTTGTATATGTACAAATGAATGGGCTGTAAACAAAAATGATTAGTTAAATTCAATAAATTAAACTCTTAACAATTGGGCCAGCCACTTAGCCGATGCCCGTTTATTTTCCTCCTCTGGAAAGAATGCACGATACCTACCGCAACCTTATCCTCGGCGCCCTTTCTCGTAAAGTTGGAAATAAATTATGTTTAATCTACTTGGTGATAAGACCGATAGGAAAAAAATAAGGTGAAGTCACAAGACCGGTGTTCGTTAACCACAAAAGTAACAAAAAGTCCAAAATATTTGTTAACCATCCAATGCTCCAATCACCACGATTGACATTTGGTCGAGGGAAGCATCATCGTTAACTAACATACGGAAAAATCAATGGGCTGACTGGGATTAACCGGCTGCTGTGTAAATGGTCAAAGCAGGCCCAGAAAATTACCTAATTTCTATCTGAAGCTTCAAAGGCCCGTTTCTCCCAAGCCGAATATACCATGTTTTTTTTTTGTTCTGAAATTAAAGGAATAACTAACGCTTTCTTTCTATATCTGAAATATTTCAAGACTCGAACTTTTTAAAAAATGAATCTTTCGGATTAACCGTTGATGATTTCTTTTCAAGTCCGTCAAAGATCGTCAATAGTCAAAAAGAATCCGTATGACTGCTGCCTAATGGTGGAGGTGGATGGATGGGGGTTAAGTTTCAAGGAAGTAAGGCCTATCGTCAATTAAATTAGGAACTTTGACAGAGTCCGTAGGACAAAATTCCACGCTCCTCATCAAGAAAAGAAAGTACCCTGCATCTGCTTCCAGACTTGCACCCCTCGCGAGTAGCTCACAAGTCACAATTGGTTCGGTGAAATATTTCTTCTTGATTCTTCAATGGCATCATACTGCTAAATATCCAAATCGGTAATTTCGTACGCAATTCGTACATGATATTATTACGTATCCAAACTTTATTTGGTGTGCCAAGTAGCTTCAACACCAAGACCATCTACACCATCAAGACCAACCAGACCATAGTTAAAGACATCTATATCTAATATTGATTGATTATAATAATATAGTTAAAGAAATTTATTAATATTAATATTATTATACAGTTTATTTTTTTATGTTAAACAGATTTAAAATATTTCATACTAAAATAAAAAATTCAAAATATATATAAACAAATTTTATCATCTAAACCCTCTCCTCAAATTGGTACCGTTTAATTTATAAAAAAAATAATAAGATTACTTTATTCCAATCCTATAACACCAGCAAACCCAAGCGCGCGGGAGAATCGATTGGAGCCGCAATTTCTCCGTATCCCCCCCCCCCCCCCCCCACCTGTAGGTCGGCTACGGCACTGTCTCAAGAAATATATTTCAATTTTTATTTCTATCTCATAAATTCTATGGGAAGAGGAGAGGTTAACTAAGTATCAGCTGGGTTCTGGTTGCGCTGTTTATGATTATTGTATTCTTTTCCTTCTCTTTAACCTTTAAATTAAACGATGGTTGGGTTTTCAGTTGAAATTTTGTACCTGTTTACCGGAATGCCGTCAATTGCAGTATCTAGAAGGTTAGGTTGCCTCCCAACATCCTCCTTACGAGAAAAACCATCAATATACCTGTGTTTGACTGAAAATTTTAGACGTAATAAAACCAGTATTGGAAAAGTGGCTCAAATTTGTCAAACTTTCCTTAACAGCTTTGACTTTTGAAACAAACTGTACACATCATTTCTATACAGACTATCCCCCCTGTGATACTCCTTTATATACCCCACAAAACCATCAGTGGGTTCGCTTTCACAAGACGTCACAGTCGGTCCTTGAAGACAGACCGTGAAGCCAACAAAAAGCAGGACCTTTCGGCATTCCTCGACTCTTAGAACGGGGAAAACCATATTTAAAGCACTCATATGTCTGAAATAAATAAGATGCAAGAATAATTCTTGTGTTATCAAAAGCTCATTCGCTTGGCATTGTCTCCCGCTCGCTTTTTGGAGACTGCATGTCAAGCTAGCCAATACTAACTAATGACCGTCAGAGAGGGGGGAAAGGGAAGAAAACCAAGAGCACACCAAATTCAGATTCCTTGTGTTTCGCTCCTTCCCGATACCTTGTTTTGCTTTCGAATACAGCTTCTTCCGGGTGTACATTGGTATTAAGTAAGGTATGTCTCTCGCTCGCATTTTCTTTCTCTTGTTAATTAATTATACTTTCTGAATAATTATGCTAGCTCTCCTCGTTGAAAGACTCTTTGCGTTCCTGCTGTTGATTGTTGAATGCAGGCTTTGGGATTCATAAATTGTAATGGTAGAGACGTTCGCTTGACAGGCAATAGACCATAATGGGCGCTGTTTGGTTACTCATCATCATCTTCTTCATGGCTACTAGTTGTGCAAAGACCCAGTTCAGTTCCTCGCCTTGCCTTCTTCTTGTTTAATACTCTGTTTTCTTCTTTGCCTGCTATGTGTTTATCTAGTTTTATTTTAGACTTGACAGAGAGAGAAAAGAAAATACATTTGCCCAGAGCGATCATATATACCTTCACATGTCCCCATTCTGTTGCAACAGTTTAATAAATATATGCCGTCTAGACATTCCTAGAAGAACTTTATTCAACTTTTTCTGTCCCTCGTTGGTTTAATTTCATCACGATTTTACCTTTTCTACGATAAGTACTGCGTCCTACTTTGTTTTTTTTTTTTTTTTTTTCATTTTCCAAGTTTTCGAACATTAGGTTGGTTGTCAATTTTCATTCTAATCAACCGAGAAAAGGGGAATTTCTATCTTCTTTTGTCCCTTTTGCCAAACTACTTCGATCCCACCCTTGTAATAAAAAGAGTCGATAGACGTTTGTGAGTATTCCCATAGCTAGGATGTTAAGAGTCTATAAATAACTATAGATACCCATAATATAGGTTAGCCGGGAAACTTTTGTTTGGCTGATAGAAACACCCATTGTTTCTATGCGAGCCCCTTGTATTCTAAAAGTTAGGATTTCTTGAAATACATTATAGGTACTTGTAATGAGCGTAGAAAGCTATTGTGAAAGGAGGTACGCACTCAGAATACCACCCTCAAGCACAGTGCACGCCTGTGACTTTCCCCCGTAGCACCTGATCCACATATTGTCGCTGTCGTGAGTTTTCGGATGGAAAAAGAAATTCCTTTATTTTTTTTTTGTTTGTCGTTTTCGATTCATTTCAGTTTAGCAGTTTTAACATTCCACAAGAGGTCAGCCACGTAGTTGTATGTCCACTAGCTCTAATGTTTTCTGATAAAAGCTCAAAGCACCATACAGCACTTCATTTTTAAATTTTGGTTACTTAGGGTAGCATTATACATTTTTGTTCATCAGAGCAGTTTGTTAAGCGAGGCCATAACCAAAACCGTTGCCTCCTTGATATACATGATTTATTTATTGCATATTTTACTTGACCTTGCTTGCAGACAAGTAACATCTTCCAAAAAAAAAAAAAAAAACCTTCTATCATGGAAGTTCAGTTTCCATTGTCCTAAAGTGACTACAAAATAGCTTTAGTTGCCTTGTATATGGTACTGATCCTATATGTAATAGTGGGTCAATCTGATGTATCTAGGCTATCTTTCGTGGCGGTCTACTTGGTATTGGAGCTAACATTTGTCATTGCTATATTTTGTCACCGGCAGAAATATGCAGAGCACCAACAGCAGCAGGCCGGCTCTTGGGGTCCAGCTATACAGAGATCGCCATCAGCAGGCAATAACGCATACTTTTATATTCTTATTTTTCACTTTTTTTCTGAAATTCGTGATGTCTAATGTTTAATGCATACATGTCGTATTTATTTATTTATTTATATATTTAAAATAATTGCCAACTATTGTGTTTTTAATTTGACTTTTCCAGAGCATATATATATATAAAACCACTTGGTTGCTTTCTTTATCCTCCTTCAGGTTGTGATCGATAATGGACTTGTCAGAGTAAATCTGTCCAGTCCGGGGGGTGATGTCACGAGCATTGCATACCATGGGATTGACAACGTTCTTGAAGTTAATAACGAGGAAAATAATCGAGGGTAATGAACTGCGATCGATGCACATTATGGATGATTATTTATGATTACTTCTGATTAAGATGGGATTGACTGTATAAGTGTATATTAATTCTCTTTAATTTGAGCCTAGGTATTGGGACTTGGTTTGGAACAAACCGGGAGATCCAATCATCTACGACAAGTAATTGAATCCCCCTTTCCGTGTGATCATAACTACGGCATCTTTGTTTCTCAAACAGTCAATTATATATATATATGTACGGATAATAATGTCTGCCTGCAGGTTACAAGGGACAGCGTTTAGCGTTGTGATGGAAGATGAAAACCAAGTCGAAGTTTCATTCACCAAAAAGTGGGATATTTCTCTTGGACTTGATGGCTCCACGGCTCCCATAAATTTAGACAAACGGTAAAGTTTTCTGGTTATTTCTTACAGTTTCTTTCTGGGAATATATATATATATATATGATATAACCATATAAAACTTACCCCTTTGCAGATACATAATAAGACGTGGACACCCCGGAATTTACTTATATATGATATTGGAACGCCTAGAAGGGTGGCCTGATGTTGATATGGATCAAATCAGAGTCGTTTTCAAGCTCCAGAAAGAAAAGTAAAAACTAATTCATTTCATTCCCTTTCATCAGCATCTGTTATTAATGCTGAAATGTTAATTGATACAGTAAAAGATGTGCATGAAAATATATTTGCAGGTTTCATTTCATGGCCGTATCGGATGACAGACAAAGGATAATGCCGATGCCTGAAGACCGAACCACGGGTCAGCCTCTAGCATACCCAGAAGCTGTTCTATTGACTCGTCCTATCAACACAAAACTTAGAGGAGAGGTGTAGACATGAAAGCCATCATCTAATAATCATTACTTTTTTTTTTTCTTTTTTTTTTTGTCTCTTCTTTTTGTTACAATGGCACTATATATTTTGCTGTCATTGATTGCTTCATTATTGGAAAGGAGGAAGTTCAGTTTTTTGCTACTGTTATGTTGGCTGTCCCATTATTTTTGTAAACAAGTCTCGTGAAAATGTGGGGCACAGGTGGATGACAAATACCAGTATTCCTGCGAAGACCAGGACAACAGGGTACACGGGTGGATATCAGATAGCCCAGCAGTGGGATTTTGGATGATCACACCCAGCAATGAGTTTCGATGTGGGGGACCAATCAAACAGGACCTCACCTCCCATGTTGGCCCCACTGTTCTGAATGTAAGTTTCCGTGGACCTCAATCTCTACAACGAAGCTTCCCAGGTTTTACTGGCAGCTAATTAATATTAAAATCAATCGGTAAATGTGTCTTGTTTGTAGATGTTCACCAGTACTCATTATGCGGGGAAGAACATGAACACTGCATATCGGAATGGAGAAGCGTGGAAGAAGGTTTTCGGGCCCGTTTATGTTTATCTCAATCGGGCTTCCGAAACAGAGGATACTCGGTCATCGCTTTGGGTGGATGCTAAAAGACAGGTATTAATATTATGTATTGCCTCTGTTTGCTAGCTAGTATGAGTTGAGTTGAGTTGTTGGTCTCACTTCTAATTTTTGCTCATTAGATGTCTACGCAAGTGAGTAAATGGCCGTACGATTTTCCTCAATCAGAAGACTTCCCGACTTCAGCTCTACGAGGAACGGTTATGGGGCAATTGATAATAAGCGACCGGTAATTTGAGGCTCATTCCTTTGGCAATCCATGTGGAGGAACAATTTGACGCTCATTTCTTTGTTTTATTTCCTTTTTTTCAGTTACATCAATGAGAGGTTGATGTTTGGTAGCTCTGCATATGTGGGCTTGGCAGCGCCGGGAGAGGTGGGGTCATGGCAAACAGAGGCCAAGGTAGCTAGCTTCTATTCACTGATATTTGACAATGCCAATTAATAGGTCCACGAAGGAATCTTTTCATTCTATATATCCTTTCAGGGCTATCAATTCTGGACTCGAGCTAACAGGCGCGGACAGTTTATAATCGAAAATGTCCGGGCGGGAAACTACAGTTTGTACGCTTGGGTACCTGGCATCATTGGAGATTACAAGCATGACGCTAATATCACCATAGAGCCGGGTATGGCAGTCTGTTCACCTTTTATTACCCTTTAAAACCTAAGAAAAATACTGTCTAATCTCTTCTTTCGCATTTAGCATCTCATAATTAGAATACAAGTTCCATGGCTGTTACCTTGGCTCAAAATCAAACCTATACTCCAACTATTCATTCATCCAAATGCAGGATCTAAGATCAAATTGGGTTATCTGCTGTATGCGCCTCCAAGAAATGGCCCTACCCTGTGGGACATCGGCATTCCTGACCGATCCGCTGCAGAATTTTATGTGCCCGATTCATACTCCACGCTCATCAACAAACTCTACACTTATCACCCAACAGACAAGTAAGTTGCCACGCCCTTGGCGCTGCAAGTATTATATTTGTCTTTATATTCTTTTTTTCATGCTTTCCACAAACAGATTCAGGCAATACGGGTTATGGCAGAGATATACGGATTTATACCCTAGTGGAGACCTCATATTTACCATTGGAGTCAGTAATTGTAGTCTGGATTGGTTTTTCGCTCATGTCACTAGGTGAGCATTTCAAATATATTTTGTCTTACGAGGTTCCATTCAACGTCCTCTTACTCTCTACTCTCTACTCTCTACTCTCTACTCTCTGATATGCTAATTTGAAGGAGGAAATTGCAGAGACAAAGGGAATAACACCTACGAAGCAACCACAAGGCAGGTTCACTTTGAGCTCCAGAATGTGTACCAAAATGAGAACTACACACTCCAGTTGGCCTTGGCATCAGCTACCGCCTCTGAAGTTGAGGTATATATGAAAAGATTACTTGTACTTGCATCCTGCATAGGCTAGAATCTAACAAACGTTGTTTATTCAAAAAAGGTTTATGACTGATGGTTACTGTTTACTGTGGAAATTATCTATAACGCATTAATTCCTCTAATGAAATTTGTTTCCCAATGATTTCTGTAGGTTCGGTTCAACAATCCAAGTGTGGATCAACCTTTCTCTACGACGGGACTAATAGGAAAGGATAATGCAATAGCAAGGCATGGAATTCATGGATTATATTGGGTGTACAGCATTGATGTACCCAGTTATATGCTTCTCAAGGGAACAAACATTATGTATTTGACACAAACAAAAAGCAGCGGACCCTTTTGTGGTGTCATGTATGATTATATTCGTTTTGAAGGCCCAAGGAATACTTGATCATTTATTTGTTCAAGTTACCATGTCTTTTGTATCTTTGGCTTGCCTGCGTGACGGAGGCTTGAGGGGAAGAAACTGAAAATTGCTTTTAACGATTGTATCATTTGTATGCAATTTTTTTAGTCATCTAGAAAATTTGGTGAACTTGTTTTACTTTTTTCTTTTTTTGAAAAAACAAGTTGTTGTACTGTTGGTAGTCCCCTTCTCTCTTTTGAATTCTTAAAGAATAGGGGTATCAGGGAGCATACTATTTGCCAACAAGCCTTAATAGCTCTTGTTGGCACTGCCCCATTTATGAAGAGGTGGGGGTTAACAGCATTCAATACTCACTAAATGCTTTGTAATAGCTAATAAAGAATAAGCATATTATATTTCTAGGTATTTTCCACCAAAAAAAAAATACTATCTTTCTACATTTAAGCATAAAATACATGTGTGGAAATAGGTTAGCTTATCTATTATAGAATACATAACAAGATCGTTAAAACAGTAAGCATCTTTAATCATTTCTGAACATCTCTACAGCCATGCTTCAAGCATCTTTAAAAGATTTCTCAACATCTCTAAAACCATGCTTCGATGCTCAGCTAAAACAACAAACTATAATTGATAACTTTTTTATCCGTACAAATTATCCAAAAATATATAATTTTTATAAGACTGAAATTTTTGTTTTGGGATTTTTTCCCCTTATGGTAGAGCATTTAATTGCCTTCTATCAGTTTACACAAAAATTTATTATTTGATTAGATACTAATTTAAAAAATTGACTAGGTAAAATATAAATGATAAAAGATGAAAATGGTTCTTTTTTTAATTAAATTAAAATAAATTTTAACCAGAATTTTTTAGAGAATCATTTTATGTGATCCTTGGCGATGCAATAGATATCACAAACCATATATATACAAGTGTAAAAGAGTCATGAGAGCCCTCTCGGTCTAATGCATAAATACACAACACATCTATAAATCATTAAAATAACCAAGCACATATCTTCACTTTCTCCACTAAACAAAAACTGCATGTCTCAAACATCATCTTCAAAATTTTACCAGCACATACCCTAAAATGGAACATTGATGTGTGAGACCCTGATCTTCTTCCTGGTAGTCCATGTGTCAAAAATGGCACCTAGGTACTAGTGTAGTAAAAATAACTATTTTGTCCTTGAAGAAATGAATGCGTGATGACTGAAAATAGTTGTTGTCGAATATTTTCTGTTTTAATTTTGGTTAATTATCTTTATTTTTATCCCTTATTATCTAAAGTGTTAGATAATTCTTCCTTTTGAATAGAGTTACTATTTTAATAGAGTTATCATTTTTATAAAATTATCTCTTAAGCATTAATCCTAACTTATCTAGGCTTAAAGTAGGGAATTATCTTTTAATTAAACCTCCTAAAGACCCTATAAATTAACATGGCCAGCCACCCTATCTAGCACACAATTATTCTCTCTCTTTCACACAAAATCAAACTCTCTCACTCTCCCTCTTGGCCGACCCTAAACCCTAAACCCTAGACGAAATTGATTATACTTCATCAGATTTTTGTGTGTGATAGTTCGTTGGAATCTCTTTCCATGTTACATCTTATTATCTAGAATTCATCATCAGAAGGTTACATTTTCTATTTTAATTTGTATTTTCGAAAATCCTTGGGATGTGTGCCGAAAATTCTGATTCTTCTTTCTGTTGGTTCTGAATCTTGTTCCTCTTATTCGTATGAGTGTTTGGCATCTATTCCCCTTTTATTATGTTAAAATTTCACCTATTCCTCTTGTAATTGATGAAATCGCAAAGCCTATCCATATACCCTTAGATGTTGTTGAAATTTGTATATTAAATAGGGGTGAATAATCAGGTTAATTCTTGCTAAGTTATTGGCCATCACATCACGCATTCAGAAGGAAGATATTGCTGCATCCGGATTCCTGGTTTTTGGTAAGGTTTCGGTAAGGATCTAAGGATGCCTTTGGTTTCTGATTTGGTATTATATGCTTAGTATTGTATTGTCTTTGCCTTATGGTTGTTAGGTGTTTCTGATTCTTCTAATAAAGGAAAAGGGATAACATCTTGTTCAGATGCTTGAAAGGTAGGATCTATACCTCATAGGTTTCTCCTGATACCCTTGTTTGATTGTGTGATTTCGGTTTGCCTACTATGTTTTATATGCTTAAGAATTTACGGAAATAATAGAGCTTGATATGTGCCTATTTCGAGGTTGATATTGTATATTAGATTGTGTATTGTGTTTGTGTTTAATTGAGGATACCCTGTTGGATTTTTGTGTGCTTGTACTTGCTTGTGTGCTTGTGTGTCAGGATTCTCTTGTTGGTGGCCATGCAAGGTAAGTGTTTATGTTCCTTAGAGAGGAAAGATGCTTACCAGAACTGGGAGTTGTATTGTAATTGTTCCCAGCACGTGCACGCTGGATGTCTTGCATCAGGATACCCTACAGGTAATTTGGGTTGGGTACAGGTTCTTGTGGGATGCCTTACATATTAGTTGTATAGGATGTGTAAGATGCCTTGTCTCCTGCCTGTGGCAAGATGCCCTACCTTGATACTGGGTTGGGTACAGGATGCTTGGCT
Organism: Passiflora organensis; assembly: GCA_019739055.1. Taxonomy (NCBI): domain Eukaryota; kingdom Viridiplantae; phylum Streptophyta; class Magnoliopsida; order Malpighiales; family Passifloraceae; genus Passiflora; species Passiflora organensis. The sequence continues at coordinate 27,245,716 of JAEPBF010000087.1, read as the reverse complement.
GGATGCCTTGCATATCTTCTAGGTTGGGTACAGTTGTATGTAGGATGCCTCATGCGTGAGAGGTATTGTAAGAAGGCTTGGTGTAACTTGTTTGCTAACCGTTTTTCCCTTTTTGCAGCAAAACCTTGGATAGTATACGTAGATGGGGATAATCATTTGGTTTTGCAAATCATATAGTTAATTAAACTGCCTGTGCCTGTGTGCTACTAGTTCTGTGATGGTTGCCTATGAAGTGTTTTGAGTCCCTCGCTTTACTTTACTAATTTCGGCCCTACCTATATTCTTTGTAATTGTTTACTGAATTTTTTTTAAGCCTGTTACATAAATATATGATCTATGTATTGTTGGGAGATGTTTGATTGAGTTTCTATAGATCTTATGATGATGTGACTCTACTGAGATTTTTGTAATCTCATTTCGTTGTTTTCCTTCTCTTTCAGGCATAGGTTCGTGGCTTGCTGGCAGTACCAAAGTGTGAGATCAAGGCTACACGACGGGACGATTGCAACACATTTGCATTGCACTTTCTTGCTGGTTTTCTATTGATTACGCATGCTCTCCTATGTTATAACTTCCTTTTTGGCTTTTCAACTTCTGTTCCTTCTTGTTTCCGAATGCTTCTATGAACTATAGTTGGTGTTGGAGATTCCTTGGGACTTGTGTGTTATGTTTCCACTAGTTTTTGGTATTTATAAAAGTCTTTGATGTTTCTTTCACTCCGTATAAGCTAGAATATTGTTTAATGAATTTACATGCTCCAACCTTTTAATGTAAATGAATGAACCAATAAAATTGACAACCAGTAAAATTTGAGTCTTGTGGGATTCAAATGGATCCTTGCGAGGGCTTGTTTGGGTTTCACGGTGGTAAGAGTTCTTATAGGTTGGAATTGGGTTCTTACAGACGGGTCAAGTTTACGAAACCCAAGGGATGCCAGTATCAATTGTGTTTTAAAAAATGATCAAGGAAAGGACATTTAATGTTCTATAATTATGTTGACTCCAAAGACTACTATTGAGGTTTCCCACAAAGTTATTCAAGTAACAATCTCTAATTTATCCAACTTAAAAAACACCAAGATCATTTTTGAGATAGACTTTTCCTATGTTCTCTCTTGGCTTCTTCACCCAAGGAGAGCTCTTTGGAGGTTCCATAATATTGTTGTGTAATCATAACTCCAATAAATCCTATGAAAAGAATTATTCTTTTGCACTCTCCTATATTTTTTAACATCATTACAGATACTTTTGTAAGGCTACAATATTTTCTTAAGATGATATCTACTTTTTCTTTATTGAATTGTAATTACTGTCGTTGTGCTGTTCTCTATATGGCCATATTTTTTACCAAACTTCTTCTATATTATCTTCCGCTAGATTCAGATGACCAAACTCTACACAGTCGTTTGAATCTTTTGATAAAAACTTATAAACATAATTGAACAATTGAATTATCATAAACATAACATAATATCACAAAATTAGCCTATAAATCTCCTAAAAATATTAAACAAATACTAATAAAACCATTAAATAACTTTATATTCAGAAAGCTATCAGTAATGGGCTTCAAACAAAAATGGAGAAATTAGATTAAAGAATGTATTTCTATCGTCAAGATTGTAGTCCTTTTCTTTTTTTTGAATTGCAGATTGTAGTCCTTTTCAATGAATCCTCCTTGGAGAAATTTGGCATGACCAGAGGAATTAAACAAGGCCACCCCTTGTCGCCCCTCCTCTTTAACATTATGGCTAAGTCCTTGCCTAAGGTGATCGAAAGTGTAGTTGATGTGGGTCTATTTAAAGGTATTCAAATTGTTTTGGTATCTTTCTGCAATGAGCTGACAATGTCATCATTTTCCGCAACAAATATTGAGAGGTTTGCTTTAACCTTAAGAGGCTCATTAAAGGCTTTGAGCTGTTGGTAAGATTAAAGATCAATTTTTTCAAAAGTATCCTTATTGGGATTAATTTGATAGGGTGGAAATTGATTCCATGACAATCACTTTAAGATGCAGGTCGGAAACTCTCTATTCCAAATATCTTGGTATTCCTCTTAATGCAAATCTCAGTAGGCTGGGCATGTGGGATAGTGTTCTGAATAATATCTGAAGAAAGCTAGCCTGTTGGAAGGTTCCTCTCCTTGGGTGATAGGATTATTTTTTTTAAAATCTATTTTGAACAGCCTCTTGGTATTTTTTTATGTCTGTGTATAAAATATTAGAGGGGATAAAGAAAAATTCATCTGCCAAACCACACAATGAAACATAACATAAATCCCACCAATACATCGACCCAAACAAGATAAATTAGACCCTATGAAAATCACCAATTTTCATTCTAAGTAAATCAAAGAGAAAAGTTTCTCAAATTCCAGAGTGAGGAAAACTCACCGATTTGTGGTGAAAAGAGACCGGATCGTACATGAAATCGATCAAAGAAGATTCGGGAGAAAGAGATGCACAAAAAGGGAAGGAGCGATTGATTTTTCGGGGCTTATCACGAATACTCCCAAATTTGATTTTTTCCTCAAATTTGGTACATCAGTTCGTCGTTTTGGTTCAAAATATATTATTTTAATATATTTATTATTAGTAATAATAATAATAATATTATTTTATAAATATGAAAAGTCATCATAAATTTACTAGTACAATTTTATAAAAAAAATTCAATTTTTTTTATAAATTTCTTATGAATAATATATTCTATCAAGACTTTAAATTATGTTTTACATAGTTACTTGATTTACTAAAAATTAAATAATATTATTTATATATAAAAGGCAAAATGCCAAAGAACTATACAATGATATAGTGTACCAGCTCAATGGACAAAGAGATTTGGCTTATAAACTCAATCATGTCTTATTATCCCAACATTTAGCATGTGTAACCAGCTTCTCTAACTCCTACGTCTGATAATGAGATATGGCTTTACATTAACTGGAGATGTTGTAAGGGGTGAGAAATCACATGATCCTGAGAACATGATTGTATCGGGCCACTTGGTTTCTGAAAGATATCAGCAAAATCATCTGAGACTTTCTGCAAATTAATAGGAGATGTTTCTGATTGGGCCATAGAATGCTAGGTTTCTAGACTATAAAGTTCTAAGCGGTAGAAAATCATGATAGAATCAGAGTGTCAAATTCATTGCAAGGCATGAAGGGAGGCGGGTTGAGCAGAAAAAGAAGAATCTCCCTTCCAATGAATAGTGATGTTCTCCGATTGAAATTCAAACTTTGAAGAGCGATAATCCGTGAATACTGAACCTAGCGTTGCAAGCCAAGAAACACCCAACATATTTATTCCAACCTTGTTATGGTAGAAAAAATAAATCAACATATACATTGTGCTCCTGAATGCAAATTGACACTTGTCGAATGATTCCACTGTAGATCAGTATTTCTTCACTACCCACTAACACTCTAAAACTATGTTCAATGAGAAGATTATGAAACTTATCAATGCGGGATTGTATGAAGTTATGTATACATTCCTCATTGAGCAAGATGTGTACAACTGAACCCGATAGTATGTCAACAAACCGAATGGTGTTAGGGGAAGGGTCACCGGATATTGTAAAGTGGGAAATGACAGTGGTTGGGGAGTTCTCTTCTAGTGTGGGGTGGTCTTTCTCCAGTGGCGGAGTTTCCATAACTGGTGGAGACTCAAGTGAGAATGCTTGAACATCATTTTCTTAGAAATAAAAGTTGCAGAAGATTCAAACACTTGTAATCCTCTCGTCTATTTATCATCACAGTAATAGCATAAATCTTGTTTACGTCTTTGAGCTGCTTCTACTACTGGTCTGATGCGACAAACAGGAAGCTTCGTACAATAAGCCAGAGTTATGTGTGTGGAATAACCACCAAAAAAAGTAAGAGAGTGAACGATTGTACTAGATATTTTTCTATAAATAAAATAACCAACACAACAACCATTATTATTATACCAAACAAAAGCTATTAAATAGAAGAGGATGCTAGAAATTTATGAGGTTCGGCCAATTTAGTTTACGTCCTTAGACTTTATTGAATAATATTTTTATAGAAATATTACATAAAAAGAAAGGGAAGAGAAAACAATACAAGAGAAGACGAATGTTTTGAGATGATCAAACAATAGGTTGGGGGCTCCCTTTTATAGGTGAAGGAAGCTCCCCTTTCATTATTTTGGGATGTGGGATTTACCTCATCCCCATCTTGATGTATGTGGCTGACTTATTCCTCTACTAGCAAGTCTCCACCATGGTAAATTCCATGTCCATCTTATACTTTCTCATCAAAATATCTCGTAGTGTCTTTAAAAAATTATCTTCAAATTTTGACAATATTCATCAAGTTTAAACAATATTGAAACTTGATTACAGTCAGTATCTTCGTTATCATATCAACAGGATTCTCAGTGGTCATGATCTTTTGTATCTGAACTCTATCTTCTTCCAAAATCTCTCGAAAAAAAATGATAATGAACATCAATATGGTTCATTCTTGCGTGAAAGACTTGATTCTTACTTAAGTGAATAGCATTTTGACTATCACAATATACTTTGACATGTTTCTGATCAACTCCCAAGTATTTAAGCAATCCTTGAAGATAAATCGTCTTTTTTACAGCTTCTATAACTGCCATATACTTTGCCTCTGTTGTAGACAAAAGCATAGTTGACTGTAAAGTAGACTTCCAGCTAATCAGTGTCTTAGCCAAGGTAACAAATAGCCAGTTATAGAGTGTGTTTTATCTGTATCACCTGTATAGTAAGAATCACAGTATCCAACCATACATTAACTAAGTGATTTATCTCGCTCAAATGCCAAACTTTTGGATATACCGTAGAATCCATTTCACAGCCTACCAATGACCTTTTCCTGGATTATGAATGTATCTGCTAACAACTCAAATAGCTTGTGAAATATCAAGTCTCGCACACACCATAGCATACATCAAGGTTCCAACTACATTTGCATAGGGAAATTTTTCCATGTATTCTCATTCTTTAGTCGTATTTGGAGATAATTGATTGTTCAGTTTTAAATGATAAGCAAGTGGAGTACTTATAGGTTTTGAATCTTTATTCATACCAAAATGCTGTAGTACTTTCTTCAAGTATTCCTTCTGAGTTAGACCAATTTTGTTTCTTTGTCTATCCCTGCTTATCTCCATTCCAAGAATCTTCTTGGCTTCTCTCAATTCCTTCATCTCGAACTCTTTGCTCAATTGTGTCTTCAGTCTATCAATATCTACTTGGCTCTTTGATGCTATCAACATATCATTCACATATAAGAGTAAGTAGATATAAGACCCATCTTGTAATTTGTGAAAATATACGCAATGGTCATACTTGCTTCTCGTATACTTCTAGCTCATCATGAATTGATCAAATCTCATATACCACTATCTTGGTGACTGTTTCAATCCATACAGTAATTTCTTCCGTTTACAAACCCAATCTTCTTTTCCAGCAACTTTGTAACCATCTAGTTGAGACGTAGATTTCCTCCTCCAAATCCCCGTGTAGGAATGCAGTCTTCACATCAAGTTGAGCTAGCTCCAAATTCAACTGTGCCACCAAGGTCAACAAGATTCTGATAGAGGAATGTTTAACAATTGAAGAAAATACCTCATTATAATCAATTCCCTCTTTTTGAGGATAACCTTTAGCTACCAATCTTGCCTTGTAGCGAATATCATTATTGGGAAATTCATCTTTCTTTGCAAATACCCATTTGCATCCAATTACCTTCTTGTCCTTCAGTAGGTAGTGTCAATTCCCATGTCAGATTCTTCTTAAGTGATTGCATCTCTTCATCCATTATATCTTTCCATCTTTCATTTTCTGTACTTCGAACTGCTTCAAGAAAAGTTGATGGAACATCATCTACTACTGGAAGTGCATAGGCCACCATATCAACAAATCGAGCAGGTTTCTGTACTTATCGTCTTGGCTTATTGACAACAATTGACTCTGTTTTCTATTGAGGCTCTTGCGTTGTAACCTCTTCTTCATCTGAATCTTTTTCTGCTATAAGAGAGTTGTTGTTAACATTGTTTGCTGGGTTCACCTCTGTCTATTCAAAGTCCACCTACTTTGGTGTATTCTCGATTTCTTCCTTTCTTACCTTGTTCAACATGACAAATTTAATAAAGATAACATCCCTACTGATGATGGTCTTTTTTGCTTCTAGACACCAAAGATGGTATCCCATCACTCCAGGATTGAATCTTATAAAGAGAGCGTTCTTCGTTCTTCGTTCTTCGCTCGTGGATCTAATTTTGATTCTATGGCATGAAAATATGCTATAGAACCAAATATGTGCAAACAATCATAATCTGTCGCAGGCTTTGCAGACCAAACCTCCAAAGGAGTTTTGCCACCTATAGCAGATGATGGTAAATGATTGACGAGCTGTTGAGTGTATATCACAGCCTCAGCCCAAAACTTCCTGCTTAACCCAGCATTAGACAGCATACAATGAACTTTCTCCACTAATGTCTTGTTCTTACGCTTTGATACCCCATTCTGTTGTGGTGTTTTACGAATGGTAAAGTGTTTAACTAAGCCATATTCTCGACATACCTTCTGGAATGAATTACTTATGTACTCTCTGCCATTGTCAGTTCGGAGAATTTTGATCTTCCTTCCTATCTGGTTCTCCACCTAAGCTCTCTATTTAAGAAAGATCCCAAAGCACTTCGTCTTTGTTCTTCATCGTAAACACCTATACTCTTCTTGAGAAATCATCAACAAAGGTGACGAAATAATATTTGCCTCCAAGGGATGGAGTCTTCGTAGGTCCCCACACATCTAAGTATAAATAATCCAAAATATCCTTGGTATTATTGATAGTAGAACTAAACTCCAGTCGCCTTTGTTTTCCCATTGCACAATGCTCACAAAATTTTAATTTGCAAGCCTTCAAACTTGTTAATAGTTCTTGCTTGGCAAGAAGTTGCAAGGATTTTTCTTCAGCATGTCCTAACCGCATATGCCACATCTTGGTTGCATCTGTGTCTTTCTGGCTACTAACAGTTGTTGTTGTCCTAATAACTATACTACCTTGATAGTAATACATATTATTCTTCCTGATACCTTTCAACATTACTAGTACACCTGAAGTTGCCTTAAGAACTCCATGTCTCATTGTCAAAACTAGACCTTTTGACTCCAAGCCCCCCAACGAGATGAGATTTTTCTTCAAATTTGACACGTATCGGACATTCTTCAAGATTCTAGTAAATCCAACCTAATTCTTCAGTTTGATTGAACCTATTCCAGCAGTTTTACATGAATTATCATTGCCTATGTAGACAACTCCACCATCTAGTTCTTCAAAGTTAAAGAACCTTTATTTGATAGGACACATATGATCAGTGCAACCTGAATCCAAAATCCACTCATCTGAATGAGAAGTTGAAGATGATACCACCAAAGAGAAATCCAAATTAGCCTCACTTTTTCACTCGGTTACGTTTGCATCTTGTGGAGCTTTCTCTTTCTTCTTTAGCTTGGGACAATTCTTCTTCAAATGCCCTTTTTCTCGACAAAAGGCACAATCATCCTTGCTTAGTTTGGACTTCAGCTTGCTTCTTCCTCTCCTTGCTCTACCTTGTCTTTGAGAACGATCTCTCACAACTAGGGCTTCTGTAGCGCCATTTGTGCTTTCTTACTTATCTTTTCTCCTGAGTTCATAGCTATACAAAGTACCATAGACTTCCTTGAGAGATACCTCGGCTTTCCCATGAAGTAGAGTAGTTTCAAGAAACTCAAAATCTTCGGGAAGGGATCCCAACAACATCAAAGCCCAAATCTTCATCCTTAAAAGTCACATCTAAATTAAATAAATCAGCCACAAGCTGATTAAAATTGGTGATGTGGTCATTTAATGTAGTACCTTGAACATATGTGAAGTGAAATAATCTCTTCTTCAAATACAACTTATTATGATTACTTCTCTTCAGAATTTTGTCTTCAAGTGCCTTCCATAGTTTACTCGCAGAAGTTTCTCTAGAGAATGCATATTTCTGCTCTCTGAAAAGGCATGATCGTATTGTACCAAGTGCCATATGATTCAGAGTCTTAGCCATATGATTCAGAGTCTTCTAATCTTTCTTTTCAACGTCATTTGGTTTTTCTTCTTTAATGGTAATGTCTAGACCCTGCTGAAAGAGGACATCTAGAACCTCACTTTGCACATTCCAAAATGACCTGTACCATAAAAAATCTCCACTGTGAACCTTGTATTTGCAATTGTTGGTATCACAGGTCTTCCTGGAAATGAGGACACTGCTGATGTGGAGCTATTTTTGTTATTTGTCATTTTTCCTCCAATTTCTACTAACAGTTATCAATGCGGAATAACAATGAGACAAGAAAAATTTCTCTAATATGGAAGATCAAATAGAACTGCAACCACAAAGCATACTTTGTATAACTTTAGGCTCCACTACCACTTATTGGGAATAACCACTAAAAAGGTTAGAGAGTGAACAATTATACTAGATATTTTTCTATAAGAAAAATAACTAGCACAATAACCACTACTAAAATATCAAACAAAAGCTACTAAATAGGAAAGAACACCAAAAATTTACGAGGTTTGACCAATTTGGCTTACGTCCTCGGACACTATTTGTGAGACCCAGCCCGTAGGGAGGTCAGATTACCCAATCCCACATCGGAAAGGAGCAAGGGAGGTCTTGGGCTTATTTATGTTGTGTGATGGTATCATTTGCAACAAGATACATCTTTTGGGCTATGTGGTTAGAAGCATAACTCAGCGTTGCAGTTGTGATCCATCACGCGCACATACACGTCCGGGTCCACTGGGCTGAGGCCGAGGGTCCGGGGGCCGAGTTGTGACAAATGGTAGTGGAGCCGATCTCGTTCCCTCTTCCGGGTGGACTTGGGCCATGTTGTGTGTTCATGTTTGGGCCCGTGAGTTTGGGCCTAAGTCAATTACGTTTGGACTCCCCTCGTGAGGACACAAGGTCTATAAGGAGGGGAGATTGTGAGACCTAGCCCGTAGGGGGGGTAAGGTTACCCAATCCCACATCGGAAAGGAGTGAGGGAGGTCTTGGGCTTATATGTGTTGTGTGATGTTATCATTTGCAACAAGATGCATCTTTTGGCCATGTGGTTAGAAGCCTAACTCAGCGTTGCAGTTGTGATCCATCACGCGCACATACACGTCCGGGCTTGTTAGGCCGAGGGTCCGAGGCTTGGTCGTGACACTATTGAATAATATTTCTATAAAATATTACACAAAAAGGAAGGGAGGAGAAAACAATACAAAAGAAGACAAATGCTTTGGGATGATAAAATAATAGTTCCTTTTATAGGTGAAGGAACCCTCCCTAAACCAGTTGGATGAGAGTACTATAAGAGGGATTTAGTGAAAGGATGTACCCAAACAACTACTTAATACAATGCATCTAGTGATACCAATTTAAAGCATCTCTATCCAGATAAAATGATGCAACATTTTATCTATCTCCATTATGAATGTTATAGAAATCAAAATATCTACTAGCATGAAACAACCATCTCTCAATGCTAGACCTATAGAAGCATGGCATCTCTATGTAGGCAAGTTTGTGACAAAGGTTTTGAGGATCCGTACCTCCCGTGGTAGTTGTGAAAATTGAACAAAAATAAACAATGGAGATTTCTCCTATACTTGGAGACAAAGGGATGAATGAGGTGCGATGGAGCAATTACTTGAAAAACTACAGTTATTCTACGAAAAGCTTGGTTTGATCGGTGAACGAAGTAGACATGGAGATTATGTCATCCTGAAGTTTAGTTTGCTTTTCTTTGATAACGGTAACATCAGCACCAAGGGTTAGAAAATAAGTTTGGTACTCAGCCATCTAAACAGAGCTCTATGAAAGCACCAATACATTATAAGAACGCAATAGAAGAAAGCAAAACAAAAATATATTTCAAAATCATTGTCATCTGAGTGCAATAGAGGCTAAAAAAAGAAACATCAAGAAAATGGGCAAAGAAAATAGATATTTTAAGCCAAAAGATTTCTTGTCCTTTCTTTAATCTTATTTGACTTATATGCCTTCTTTATCATACTTTTTGTGAGGACCCACTCCCCATAAATGGGATTCTCACTGTCGGTGTAGTTTCGATTAACCCAACACATAGACTCATTAAAACAATACAAGGCTCACTTTGACCTTTCAAAATAAGAAATCCAAATATATATATAAATATAAATTTTATTTTAAAACAAAGCATGACACGTTACAAAATATATCCGACACAGAATAATCAATGAAGAAAGTGTACACATCCAAAGGAAGTCTTAAATCACAAATAACATGCCACACAACCCCAAAGATATAAAACATCGAGTCTATACACACAAGCCCAATAGGATCGAAAAAAAATGCCTAAGGCACGTGCCTCATATCATAAACCAATAACCAAAGTCATACATATAGGTCTAATATCAATATCTGAATAGAAATCTCACAATGAGTAGCAAAATAGTCCAAACCAAGAATGCATGACACAAGAGTATGAATATGATGAAACATAAGATATGTAGAGCCTCCAAATGTACAAGTGCCATAGTCTAACCCTAAGACTAATACTGGAAAATTTGACTATATTCGGTGGAATAGAGATATATGTAAAATCAATTATAAAATATTTGATTTAAACACAATTGATATCCATGCATTCTAATCATGCACACAATGATATTCATAATCAATAATGCATAATGCATGAATTGTAAAATATTATGTAATAAAATCCGACTCAATAGGTTTATAAATCTACAATACTCAATATAATCACATGGGCTACTATATCCAAAAATCTATCTGGGTGGATCACAAAGTACTCTCAAGTAACCTTCCACTAAATAAAAAACTGAAAGTCTACTAGTAGATAATTTTTTATTTTAAAATTATATATAATTCCCTACTACTAGTGTTATCCGAAATCGAGTGGAGAAAATACACTATCACATTCAATTAGCAATCCACGTATATATAAATGTGTAGCCTAATAAGTCATAGAAAATTTAGGCAGCCTACTAAATCAACACAAATTTAGGCAGCCTACTAAGTCATAACAAATTGAGCTATACATATATTGTCATGCTTCAGTCCCAAAAATTTCACGCGACAATCGTCATAGGCCCACTATATACACTGCCAACATACACAACAATGTATATAGTAAACCTACAAGGCTAGAATAAAATTCTACAGCAAAGATAAATTAAATATTATATTAATTAAACAAACAAAGGAAATAAAAGGAAAAAACAATGCCAATCCGGGTGGCATCAATGTATATTTATTACTACTTAGTCCCACTAGCATCTGCATGATTTTCATAGTTATTTGTCTTAACCTTGGTTTTTGGATTACAAAATATCATGCATGTAGACTAGGGGAAAGCATGTCATATACACCATATATTGGGAACCATAAGGTAGTCCTAACCTTAAATCACTTTAATCCTCGATTGTCTACCTATCTGGAGGGATGCCATGATCATGACCATTCATGTTCGAATTCAGATCAAGAGATCTAACAGAAACCTGTGAGGTGAGGGGATGGGAAAAACATATGTAGCATCTCACATGCATACACTCAAAACAATATTGGCTTATAGGCACACAAGTGCAACAACAAGTCACAGTTAGCATGTATAATACATCCATGCACAACAAAATCGTGACTAGGCTTGACTATAACTCACAGTCTATCAGACGCTAGGAGTAGGACTGAGATTTGTCAATGGTGCTTCACGCTTACCTTCATTATTACTTATCATTGTCCAAAACCACTGATGATACTGGGGGGTGATGGTTGCTCCACCTAAACAGTCCCTACTGTGCAGAATCCTGTCTCGTGTCTGTCGGCTTGCTCGTGCAGTCCATTTCCCGCCTTATAGCTTCTTTCTTGGCGTCTTCATGCTTCGCTATTAGACTCAGAGAGCTCTCAAGGGTTACATAGGTCTCCCAATGCGATTTCCATGCTTTGCATAACTCATACTCGGATACATTCAATGCATAACATGTATTACGATATAAACACACAACAAAGCACAATCATGTCATTCACACATTTTTCCTTAGCATGGCACATCATATCAATGGGATTCATAGCAAGGTTTTTAACGAATGACATAGCAAGTAACACAACAATTCCCTTGCCTTTTTACAACACACACTCAATTTCAATTTATTTACTTATTAATTTACTAGCCTTCACACAATAATTCATGCCAATACTCGAAATATAAAAAATTCCATCCACTTATGGGTTCGGAGCCCACGTATAGCTCGACAGCTTACCAGAACAATTCCTTGAAGTGCTGCCACTGTAGGTATCCACTTATACATGATAATAATCAACTTCTTCAGAAATCATACTTAAAGCATAATAATACATAAAATCACATATATAACCTCTTTAATCAATGCATTTCTATCCCTGAATCAATTTGAAACAAAATTAGAAAATTTTCCTATTCTTTCAAAACTTATATGATTTATTTGAGCTATCTAGTTAATTCCAAATTCAATAATCTTGGTACCACTAGATTCCTTATTCACTCTAGTGTTTTCTGCAAATTTTCCCAAACTGTTATCAATTTTATACAAATTTCCTTAATTTTCTACTATTTTTGTCCCTCTTCTCTATTTTCTCAAATTATTATAATTTCAACGAATCATATCGCACCACCTATCATTACTAGACATGTCTGGACCAACCACCGAAGCTACCTTATGGTGACATGTGTTCCACTCAACGTATGCCACGTCACCCGAGCCTCTGAGTCGGGTGACACTTGCCCGTGCCTATAAACGATGCATCGCTTGCTTATGCAGGCGACAAGACGTCGTCTACTCCTACCAACCGACCTGTCATCTAGACGACCCCAGGATGATATCGTCCAAGGTCGTCTCCTACCTCACATCATACCCAATTTGCAGAAAAACCGTAGAAATCCCTTATCACTCAATAACTTCACACATGCAACAAAACTCAACAAAACCTATGCCAAAACAATTATCCCTTTAGTCCGATTATAACCCCACAATTTATACCAATTTTCATCAACTAAAATCGATGAACTGAGAGATTAAAACTACCCAACTTTCTGGATAGAAAGTTGCCTGTATCTGGTAAAATCTAGGCGGAAACTTCATGAAAATGATGCGCTCAAGATCGGAGATGAGAGATGAAGCTTCACAGAACGTAGTGGAATTTCAATAGAATTAGGATTTTATCCCGTAATATGACTGACGAAGGGAGGGAACCGGGAGGCTGAGGGTAATTGGGAGGCTGAAGGCGGCAGCTAGTTCCTCCCTCAAAACGACATCGTTTTGAGCCTCCCCCGAAATGACGACATTTTGGATCTATATGCTCATCCTCGTGCGTTCAGTCCTAAATGAAAGACCTTGATATCATTTTGACCATCTCGGTCAAAAAAAACTACAGGCTGTCATTTCACCTTTCTAAATATAATAAAACAAAATAATATACATTAATAATATAATAATACTAATAATTAATTAATAATTCTAATATTTTTTTTAAAATTCATAATAAATTATATAATACTCCAAAAGATACCTAAAAAATTTCCATACACTCCTTATGAATATTACTATTAACAAGAACTCGAAAATTATTTTTCTCATTATTTTATTATTTATTAAAAGTCAATTACTCCTCAATTTATCCTAAAAAATTTATAATAATTAAAATTATTCATCCAAAAATTTTTAAAAACATTCTCAATCCTTATACTTGATTAATGGACGCTTCCAAGGCCTTCGATTATCAAAACCATTAATATACTTCTTCACATGGTTATTTTTTATTCACAAAATACTTAAAAAAAATAATATTTCATTAATCATAATAAATCTTGAAAAATATTCTTAGTCAATCATAGGTTCATTAACACTTCTTAAAAGTGAATAATATATATCCCAATAGTATATATATCTCAAAGCTCATATTTGTTAGTTGACTAGTACCGGGTGGCAAAATGACTAAAATACTACTAGACCCCATTTTCCAAGAAAACACAACCCCATGTTCCTTTTTCAGAGTCAAAACCTCAAATTGACACCTACGAGTCCCAATGACTCATAAAAAACAGATAAGGATATCATAAACCTAATCGCATATTGCATGGGTTCGAATATTGTATAATGGCCCAAGTCAATAAAATCATCAAATAAACACCCATATAGTCCATTAGAGTCATTATAAATTCGGGCCATGATTCAAAGCCACTAACTTTTTCATCGAAACCCGATTAGGTTTTTGGCCCAAACAACCCAAAGGGTCAGGATCTCACATATATAATCCATCCATACAACAACAATAGGTAAATAATATACTCCTCAGTGGAATTTCATGTACTTACCTTGCATTAGCCAACCATTAACTGTCAATTTCAAATTATACATAAGAAACACATATTTTGCTTGTACATTGTTGAAATATAATGTATGAAATACATAAGAAACATTTATAGGAATTTATCTAAGGTTAATTTAGGTGTTTAATGATGTTTGGTTGGTGTTTGATAGGCTTAGGGTAGGTTTAGAAGTGTAAAAGTAAGGTACATGAGCTGCATGGAAAGTATAAAGGCTGTAGGAAAAGTATATGGCCATGTATTGTTTTGAAAAAAGGGGTGTATTCAATATATGGCCTGCATACACAGGGATACACTTTTCTAAACAGACTGTATACTTCTCGATCGAGAGGTATAGGAGCTGTTAGAAAAAGTAGATGGGTATATACTCTTCGGGATAGGGTGTTTGTTCCGGAAATCAATCAAAAATGTCCATTAAAGTCACTCAAATACTCAGGAAGCCTCTCACAAGTTTTCCAATAATAAAAACACACCTCACAAGTCATCAAACTCACAATTCAAGGGTTCCAAACTCAAAAACAACAGAAGAATGCAGAACTATCTTCTGCAAACAGCTCACGGGAAGTGCTTGGGCAAGAGGAATAGGTCAGGGAAGGTAACAAAACGGTTAGTGGTTGGTTGGCACCCTCCCAGCCAAATAGCCTTTTTCATCATACCCCTGTCCAAGGCCACGATTCAGTCCCTGAACAAAGTCCCACTGATCTTTAAGATTTACTTAGGCAAGCAGGGGAGTTTGGAAAGCTTGGCAAGCTTATGGTATTTAACACCTGGTACGAATGAGGAGAGGTCCTTGGTAGTGTAGTTCTGAAATTTCTGTGTGGTTTGATCAAGCGCATGGTTGTGTGTGTTTAAATTCTCGCATATACCCGTTTTGAGAAATTCTCTACCTGATTAATATATCTCTGATAGGCTACTTGAGGTGAATGATCAAGATTCTTTGGACTAGAATGCATGCTTAGGGACAAGCATGACTTAAGTATGAGGATATTTGATAGTATGATTAAATGCGGTTTTACATTACGTAATAACCGGCTGGTTAGCACTTTCTATTTCCTAATATATGCGTTTATGGAGTTATTACTGGTATCTTACAAGATTTCTCTGAAAGCAGGAATTCACAGGATATTTTGAAGATTTAAAGGCAGATTTCCTGAAAGAGAATCAGGAGCCACGATTTGACAGCTGCTGGCCTGGAAGATCGGAGATCTTACCGTGATCACGGACCGAGAATCTGCCTGATATCTCGGGTGATCCTAACTGATATGGCAGTAATCTGTTTCTGATCCTGCGAGATCTTGATAGATAGTATATAGAGACCCTGGCCGCCTGTGGCCAGGGAGAGGCAATTTTAGAGATTTCTCTTTGTTTTAGACATTATTCTAGATTTTACTCCAGAACTCAATGGAGGGCTAGAACTTATTCTTCCTTGATTTAGTTCATTTACCGGACCAACCCTTGTGAGGTCCCGTTCAATATATTACTCAGTTTCTTTTGTTATCTCTCGCCATTCTTGAGCATACTGATGTCATGGTGATTGATCAACTCCATAACAAATTAGAAGCCAATCACTGTAATCGTGGGCGGTGAGTGAAACACGAGTGACGAGAGGGCATACTCAGATTAACTACGTTGCTAATCCGGAGGTGAGGTTTTCTGAAAAGTAGGACACGAAAGGGCGAAGGACGTTCCTTCCCTCTGGAGTGCTCAGTCGTACTGAGCAACCCACTAACTGGAATCCAGCAGAAAAGACGTGAGTACATCCCTAGAAGACCCGTGATCACGGGGAGGTCTCGGTGTGAATTGAATCAAGGATCATCACAAGCATCTGAATTACACCTTTATTTCTCACCTTCGAAACATTACATTTGTTACACAACCTCTATTCATCACTAAGATTTTATAACCCTTCATTCTCATTGACCGTGGGCACACCGTGACCACGGCCAATTCAAAGACTTCCAACTCTTAAAACCATCTCCCTGAGGATTCGACCTTCCTTACCACTAGCTACCTATTCAGAAGAGGAAGATTATTTTGGTGAACATACGACAGTCCATCAAATTGGCGCCGTTGCCGGGGAGACGGAAAATCAAGATTTGGAATTCTTAACAGTATATGACCCGTTCGGGCCGGACAGGACCCTTACTGCCTTTCGATCCAGAAATTGAATCAACCTGTCGGCTGAACAACTCTAGAAGAAGACGAGACTGGTTCGCGTCTGCTGCATCCAGTTCTACGGCATCAAGTTCTCATCAAGCAAGTGACCGTGACCACACCGAGATCACGGTCGACTCATCATCAAGCAATCCCCCTTCTCCAATTCATATACCGGCTCCACCAATGGCGGATAACCAGAATAGAGCGAGAAATCTTGGGGACCCACCAGCACCAATAGGAAATCCTCCACATGAGGATCCTCCTCATGTGAATGATGAGGTGGAAAGAAGACGACCTTACAAGGTACTCGATGCCTTTCTAGCTGACGAAGAAGAGGATGACGCTCAACTCATCCCAATGGAAGAAATGGGGGGAACCGGTAGATTTAGAAGACCAATGTGCATCATCCACGAGAATGATAGAGATGTTAACTATGAAATGAAGCCTGGACTTCTTCAAACGTTGCCTTTCTTCCATGGACGAGCCCGTGAAGACCCAAACGAACACCTGAGAAAGTTTGAGATGGCATGTACAAGCTTTAAGCCAAAAGGTTTGGTCATGGATCAGGTACTGCTCCGATCGTTTCCTTTCTCCTTGAAGGGAGAGGCTGAAGAATGGCTTAGTGAGATGCCTCCCGGATGCATCAGGACATGGGATGAAATGGTTGATGCGTTCTTATACGAATATTTCCCACCTTCTGTCGAAGACGACCTCAGACGGCAAATAGCTGTGGTTCGACAGGATGACGCAGAAACTCTGTATGATTACTGGAGACGATTTAAGAAACTCTGCTCAGCATGCCCACGGCATGGCTACACTAATTTCCAGTTGCTTCAAGCTTTCTATCATGGTATGGACGACGAGACTAGGAGTGCTGTAGATCATTCTGCTAATGGCTACCTGCTCTCCCTTGACTCCCGAAGAGCTAAAGATCTTATTCTCAACATGATAAAGGGAGCCAAGCACCGTGTAAGGCGAGGAAGATCACCTCCAAAACCAACCACAAGAACAGCTGCAGCAGCCACCACGGTCATAGCAGAAGCAGACCTACAGAAGATAATCGACAGAACCGTGGGCAACGCATTCCAGAAATATGTTTCACAACTTCAAGCAAGGCCATGTGAGTTCTGCGGGAACCGTGATCACGGTACAGACCAGTGCCCCAAAGTCCTCAACAATGAGATCCAAGATGCAAACGCATACAATCAGTATGTCCCTCCTTACCGCAGGAACCCAGAATTTGCTGGCAAACCAGGTGGGTTTTACGAACCAAGAAAGGCCTATCCAAACCCGCCTTATGATGGCGGAGCACAAGAGCAACAGACCAACCACCGAGGACCTGACCACAGATCAGGAGCCACCTACGAGAGGGGTTCTTCCAGCCGTAACCATCAGGAGGAGTTGGACAAAATATGGGATGCCCTGAAGCAAGTGACACTGAACCAGCAATTATTTGCGCAACAACAGCTGGCCAGCCAAAACGCCCAGAATGCACGGGAAGGTAAGTTACCTGCACAACCTGAAACTAACCCCAAACATAATGTTAGTGCTATTACTCTCAGGTCTGGAAAAGAGCTTCAGGAGCCACCACAGGTGCAGGTCAGACAACCTAAGGCTACGGAGGAACCACAACCTACTTCAGTAAGAACTGATATTTCGGAGACGCCCTTGTCTCAGCCTAAGACGGTGCCACAAGACGGTGAAGCGGAAGTTGAAAAAGAACTCGAAGTGCGGTCTAGGCCCGTGATCACGATACCTCCACCGTTCCCTGCCAGATTAGCAAAGAACAAAAAGAATCAAGAGGAGCAGGCCATCCTAGACATCTTCCGAAAAGTGGAAGTCAATATACCACTTCTAGAGACGATAAAGCAGATTCCAAAATTTGCTAAATTCCTAAAGGAACTGTGCACCAACAAAAGACGACTGTCCGATCATGCCAAGATCACGGTGGGAGAAGTTGTGTCAGCAGTTCTCCAGAAAAACATACCCCAAAAATGCAACGACCCGAAAATGTTTTCTGTTCCACTGAAGATTGGAGGAGTCCAAATAGCACAAGCTATGTGCGACTTGGGTGCATCAATCAACGTAATGCCAATGTCTGTGTATAAGACTCTCAACCTTGGGAAATTGAAAAAAACTGGAGTGATAATTCAGCTCGCTGACCGATCAGTGGTTCATCCAGCCGGAGTAGTGGAAGACTTGTTAGTACAGATAAAAGGATTGGTATTCCCAGCGGATTTCTTTGTACTAGAGATGGAAAACGATGGACAGCAATTGATACTACTCGGACGCCCTTTTCTAAAGACAGCTAGGACGAAGATCGATGTCCACCAAGGTACTCTGTCGATGGAATTTGATGAGGATACCGTGACCTTCAGTATACCTGAAGCTATGAGACATCCGGATCCTGGAGCCTCTATATTCGCCCTAGACGCTATTGACGAACTTGTTCAGACGACGTCCAGGACATGCAACACGGACAAATTACAGATCGCTCTGGAAGACAGCATAGAAATCGAAGGTTTCGAGGAGGCAAGCACCGAAATGGACGACCTAATGATCGACGCTCTCCGTGACCTTACCGTGACCACGGTCGATCTACCATAGGTAAAATATGTCAGCCTCCCAGACGAGCACGAGAAGTTACGACAAAGCATAGAGCAACCACCAGCCCTGGACCTGAAGCCACTACCATCACATCTGCAGTATGCCTACCTAGGTGAAAACAACACCCTTCCAGTAATAGTATCCAGCAAGTTATCCATGGAAGAACATGTGCAATTGACAACCGTGCTTAAAGCCTACAAACAAGCCATTGGATGGACCTTGGCAGACCTAAAAGGAATCAATCCCGCTGTTTGTATGCACCGAATCCTACTGGAAGATGAAGCACGACCCACCCGAGATGCACAGAGAAGGCTAAATCCACCAATGATGGAGGTAGTAAAGAAAGAGGTGTTAAGGTTACTAGATGCGGGTATGATATACCCGATTTCTGACAGCAAATGGGTCAGCCCAGTGCAACTGGTGCCTAAGAAGACCGGGGTCACGGTAGTCCAAAATGACCGTGGGCAAGCCGTGCCCACGAGAGTTCAAAATGGATGGCGAGTCTGCATAGATTACAGAAGGTTAAACAAGGCGACTCGGAAGGATCATTTCCCACTTCCCTTCATCGACCAGATGCTTGAACGGTTAGCTGGAAAGAGTCACTACTGTTGTCTAGATGGTTACTCAGGTTTCCATCAAATTCCAGTAGCTCCAGAGGATCAGGAGAAGACAACATTCACTTGTCCGTTCGGCACATTTGCTTACAGACGTATGCCCTTCGGTCTATGCAACGCACCGGCAACTTTTCAAAAATGCATGGTCAGCATTTTTTCGGAATATGTTGAGAACATAATCGAGGTGTTCATGGATGACTTTACTGTATATGGAGATTCCTTCCAAGTCTGTTTAACCAACCTCACGAAGATTTTACAGCGGTGCATAGAAAAGGACCTAGTCCTCAATTACGAGAAATGCCATTTTATGGTAGACAAGGGGTTGATCTTGGGACACATCGTCTCATCAGAGGGTATCCAAGTTGATCAAGCCAAGATAGAAGTCATCAAGGCCCTACCCTACCCCACAACAACCAGAGAAATCAGGTCGTTCGTGGGCCATGCAGGCTTTTACCGACGATTCATCAAAGATTTCTCCAAAATAACTCAGCCAATGTGCCGATTGCTCCAACAGGATATGGAATTTGATTTCAACGAAGAATGCAGACAGGCTTTTGACAAGATTAAAAGGTTGCTAATCTCTGCCCCAATCATACAACCTCCAGATTTGTTGCTGCCCTTTGAATTAATGTGTGACGCCAGTAACTACGCGATAGGCGCAGTACTTGGGCAAAGAATAAGCCGTGACCCCCACGTGATCTATTATGCATCCAGGATGCTGGACGCTGCTCAAGTGAATTATACAACCACAGAAAAAGAGCTCCTAGCGATAGTCTTTGCTTTGGAGAAGTTTCGACCCCTACCTATTAGGGATCAAGGTCACGGTCTACTCAGACCATTCTGCTCTCAGATACCTGATGGCCAAAAAGGAGTCCAAACCACGGTTGATCAGATGGGTACTACTCTTACAAGAATTTGACATCGCCATCAAGGATAAGAAGGGCACTGAAAACTACGTTGCCGATCATCTTAGCAGGCTCGTGACCACGGCCGAACGACAGCCGATTCAAGAGACCTTTCCAGATGAGCATCTCATGCTTACTGTAGCCATATCCATTCCCTGGTATGCTGACATTGTCAATTTTCTTGTTACTAACAAGCTGCCTGATCACCTGACAAGAAACGAAGCCGCCAAGATCGTGAGGGAGTCACGATTATACGTGTGGGATGATCCATACCTATGGGGTTTTTGCAATGACCAGATAATCAGGAGATGTGTACCCAAGGAAGAACATCAATCAATCATACGCTTATGCCATGATGAGGCATGTGGAGGACATTTCGGACCCCGGAGAACCGCTAGGAAAATTCTGGGAAGCGGGTTCTTTTGGCCCACCTTGTTCAATGACTCCTACAGGTTTTTCAAGGCGTGTCCCAGATGCCAACGAGAAGGAACTTTAAGCCATCGAGATGCAGCACCCCTACAGCCCATCCTTGTATGTGAAGTTTTTGATGTATGGGGAATCGACTTTATGGGCCCTTTTCCAACATCATCTGGCTTCCAATACATCATTCTTGCTGTGGATTATGTCTCAAAATGGGCGGAGGCGAAAGCTACCAGAGACAATGGTGCCAAGAACATGGTAGAATTTATCCGTAAAAACATCCTCTGCCGATATGGAGTGCCAAAGGCCATCATCAGTGATCGTGGCACACACTTTTGCAATCAGCTCTTCCGGAATCTATTGAAGAAATATGGTGTGATGCACAAAACTTCCACAGCCTATCATCCACAAACCAATGGACAAGCCGAGGTCACCAACAGGGAAGTCAAGTCTATACTCCAGAAAACAGTCAATCCTAACCGGAAAGACTGGAGCCTCAGGCTTGATGATGCACTTTGGGCATACCGGACCGTATACAAAACTCCAATTGGAACTACCCCCTTTCGCCTCGTCTTTGGGAAAGCATGTCACCTTCCAGTAGAAATTGAACACCGAGCTTACTGGGCTATCCGACAGTGCAACCAGGAGTTTTCACAAGCTGGGGAGGAGAGGCTGTTGCAGTTAGGAGAGCTTGAGGAGCTGAGACTTAACGCATACGACAGTTTGAAAATATACAAGGAGAAGGTCAAACACTACCATGACAAGAACATCCAACGCAAACACTTCGTTGAAGGGCAACAGGTATTGCTATACCATTCAAAATTTAAAATCTTTGCAGGCAAATTACGCTCGAAGTGGATAGGACCCTTCACCGTGACCACGGTCTATCCCCACGGCGCTGTTGAAATCAAGAGCCATGACACTGGGAAGGTTTTTAAAGTCAATGCTAGCAGACTTAAACCTTTCTACGAATTACCTGCAGAGGTTCTTCCAGGGTACCAGTGATACAAAAGTATTATCAATAAGTCGGGCCAAACGACATTAACCAAAGGCGCTCCTGGGAGGCAACCCAGCAGTTTTAATTTCGCTTATTGATTATGTTTTATTTCAGGTATATCAATGCTGATTTTGGGAGCCAGTCACATACTTAAAGGCTAGACACGGGGGGGAGGGGGGGGTATAACCGTGCACCACAAACCTACTTAATGCCACAGACGGCAATAAAGACGAACACACCTAAACCCCTACCAAAACCCCAAACACTCCAGCAACTAGCCCTAGCACCCGTTCTCTCTACAATCACGCCATGGTACCTCCACAAAAAGGCCCACTCCCAGAAACCACACCAACCGGGTGGCGCACCTACGCCCGACGATCATCTCGGCCCGCACCCAGGGTTCCAACATTCGGCTCTGTGCAGTCGGCGATGGACGAATTGCAACAGAGACACGCCCGAACCAGTGCCATCGTGATTCAAAGAACGGTGGCCACTCGTATTGCGCAAGGCTTCGTCCCAGACGCAATGGTCCTAGATGTCCCTTCGTTAGACACCATGCCAATGGAGGAGACAGCAGAGGCATCCGCCACAACTGCTGCTACAACAGTCCTGAACCACTCACCCATGGAGGACGTACCCACGGCGAACCCACGGTCGATTCAACCTGATAATCCGACACAACGTGGTAGTGGAGGTCACTCTCCTGCCGAGGGAAGCACCACAACGAACCCGATAATCATTACCCCTCCACTGAGCCCAGCGGGGAACCAGCCAAGCACTCCTGTGTTTTCCACGCCAGACAGTTCGGCCCAGGAGGCGGCTGATATGGCGGCCCTGGAGGAGATGTATCCTGATTTCCTGGAGAACCATGGGGACCTTCAACCCATACCAGACATTATGGAGCCCCCGGTAACCTCCCAGGATGTAGCTCCTCCAGAAAAGACAGATGCGGTGGACATACCGAGTCCAATGCCCGAGGTAACCGAGCTGGACACTCATTCTTCGATTAAAATTTCTGACAATGATGTTGATTGGTCCTCCGAGACCACGGGCGGGGATGCGCCTCAAGTTCCAGTCGATGATGACGAGGATGTTGCTTGGTCATCCGAGTCGTCCGAGCCCTCAGGAGAAGGTGCGTCCCGAGTTCCAGCTGCTGCTGCTACCACCAGTAACCCTGCTCCTACTCCATCACCATCAGGAAGTGAGTATGAGCTAGAGGACTCCGACGTGCCCCTGGCTGACTTAGCAGGACCGTCATCCAGAACCAGCCGCCGATTTCGAAAGAGGAAGGCTGCTGAACCTACCCCACGGCTCAGCAAAAAGGCGAAAGGGAAAGCCGTGGCCACGGGCAGTTCAATACCAGTCTCCGCCCGTGGTTTGCAGGACAAGTATGAGGAGCTCCGACAACGTTCAGTATACCAATGCAAATGCCTATGTCCTGACACGATGGCAGAGCTGGACTTGTCCGCGGAGATTGAAGAACTGATCGATAACATAGGCTGGAGAACCTATTTTTATATCAATGAACCTGCCTATATGGAGCTGATACTGGACTTCTATGCCACCTTCCAGTGCCGCCGGCCATCTGAATTTAGTATGAGGACTCCTGATCTCATCCAATTTCAGCTGCTCGGGCAGACCTTTAGCTTGTCATACGCCCAATTCAACTCTCTGCTGGGCTTTGCTCATTCCCGAACTGCGAGGGCACAGGAACCTCAGGACTTCAACCCAGCAGAATTATACAAGAAGTGGTCCAATTGCCCCACGGCCTATGATCCTGGGAGGTCTAAATATTACTATCTGCTCCGACCTGCCTACCTGTACCTCCATCGATTCCTGGCATACAGTTTCTCCGGTAGACCAAACGCAGCTACCACATTGAATCGAATGGAGCTTCTGATTTTGTGGTGCATGCAGACCACCACAAGGCTGAATCTGGCTGTGTTCCTGACCAGACAGTTTGAAAAACATCAAAAGAAGGGTCAGCCATTGATCCTCGGGAGCATCATTACGCATCTGGCGAAGGCACTAAAGGTTACGCTCCCGAGTAACCTAAGGAGGCTGCATGAGATGGCTCCCCTGAATACAGCCAGTCTTCTGAATATGGGACTGCTTATGCAGTCCGAACAGGGGAGATACCGATTCCGTGCCCCTGGTAAGCCCACGGTGGGTGGAGGTGCCCGAACAAAACAGCAATCAGCCCCATCAACCTCCGCTCTACCACCATCCTCATCCACTCCTGCCATGATCCACCCAGACCTTCTGGCGTGGATGCGTTCCGTGGACAAGAGGTTGAAGGTGCTGACAACGCAAATGTTGAGACTCCGCACCAGTGTCATTCATGCCCTCGGGCTACCCACGGATGGCTCCGCTGAGGACCATGACGACTCCGAGGATGATGGGGGTGACTAAGGGGTCTAGCAACCCAAACCAGGTTCCAATATCGCAGTATTTCTATTCCTTGTGCTTATATTATGCATGCTTAGGGGCAAGCATGACTTAAGTATGAGGATATGGGGTACCCTTTGCTTATTTGCTTATCTGCTTATTTTTTTTGCTTGTTTTCATGTTTATTTTTTCTGGTTTTCGCATCATGTGCCTGTGCATTTGTCATACTTGATAATTACCCTCTAGCTATTTCATGCCATGTACTTATGTATGTGTTCCACGCCATAGGAACTAGACCTGCCACCACTTGGAACCTACAGAGTGTAGGCTCAGATGTTGAGTTCCTTCTCATCAGGGTCACGGCCTGACTTAGGCACACTCACTATGCTAGCTTGAGATAAAACCACATAGCATAACATGGGAGACTTTGGGAACGAATTGTTTTTGAGTGGTTCATACTTTGGGAACAAATCTAGAACTTGCCAAGTTTGCCTCATAAACCTACATCGTAAGTATGTCTAGAGACGTGATTTGGGCACATAGAATAAAACCTTTGCACACATAGACCTTTGTTTGTTGAACCCGACCCTTGCACAATATCATTAGGAGCCATTCTTGAGCCTAAGCCTATTCTTGTTGTTACCCATGAAACAGCTCTCTTTCCTGCTCCTAGAGAACCTGGGGGCCAGCCACTACCAACCAGCAAAGAAAGAAATCCTGACCTGTGCCAGTAAAACACACCATGACCGCCTCGTGACCACGGTTGATATGCATGTCCTCCCTCCACCATGAGTAAAAGAAAGCCAAAGAAAATGGGAAATGACATTACCCCTGATATATGACGAATTACAACACAAAAAGAAGGAGACGAAGGATACAATCAGAAACAAATGATCAACCCAAGAGAAAACAAAAACAACAGAAGAATGCAGAACTATCTTCTGCAAACAGCTCACGGGAAGTGCTTGGGCAAGAGGAATAGGTCAGGGAAGGTAACAAAACGGTTAGTGGTTGGTTGGCACCCTCCCAGCCAAATAGCCTTTTTCATCATACCCCTGTCCAAGGCCACGATTCAGTCCCTGAACAAAGTCCCACTGATCTTTAAGATTTACTTAGGCAAGCAGGGGAGTTTGGAAAGCTTGGCAAGCTTATGGTATTTAACACCTGGTACGAATGAGGAGAGGTCCTTGGTAGTGTAGTTCTGAAATTTCTGTGTGGTTTGATCAAGCGCATGGTTGTGTGTGTTTAAATTCTCGCATATACCCGTTTTGAGAAATTCTCTACCTGATTAATATATCTCTGATAGGCTACTTGAGGTGAATGATCAAGATTCTTTGGACTAGAATGCATGCTTAGGGACAAGCATGACTTAAGTATGAGGATATTTGATAGTATGATTAAATGCTGGTTTTACATTACGTAATAACCGGCTGGTTAGCACTTTCTATTTCCTAATATATGCGTTTATGGAGTTATTACTGGTATCTTACAAGATTTCTCTGAAAGCAGGAATTCACAGGATATTTTGAAGATTTAAAGGCAGATTTCCTGAAAGAGAATCAGGAGCCACGATTTGACAGCTACTGGCCTGGAAGATCGGAGATCTTACCGTGATCACGGACCGAGAATCTGCCTGATATCTCGGGTGATCCTAACTGATATGGCAGCAATCTGTTTCTGATCCTGCGAGATCTTGATAGATAGTATATAGAGACCCTGGCCGCCTGTGGCCAGGGGAGAGGCAATTTTAGAGATTTCTCTTTGTTTTAGACATTATTCTAGATTTTACTCCAGAACTCAATGGAGGGCTAGAACTTATTCTTCCTTGATTTAGTTCATTTACCGGACCAACCCTTGTGAGGTCCCGTTCAATATATTACTCAGTTTCTTTTGTTATCTCTCGCCATTCTTGAGCATACTGATGTCATGGTGATTGATCAACTCCATAACAAATTAGAAGCCAATCACTGTAATCGTGGGCGGTGAGTGAAACACGAGTGACGAGAGGGCATACTCAGATTAACTACGTTGCTAATCCAGAGGTGAGGTTTTCTGGAAAGTAGGACACGAAAGGGCGAAGGACGTTCCTTCCCTCTGGAGTGCTCAGTCGTACTGAGCAACCCACTAACTGGAATCCAGCAGAAAAGACGTGAGTACATCCCTAGAAGACCCGTGATCACGGGGAGGTCTCGGTGTGAATTGAATCAAGGATCATCACAAGCATCTGAATTACACCTTTATTTCTCACCTTCGAAACATTACATTTGTTACACAACCTCTATTCATCACTAAGATTTTATAACCCTTCATTCTCATTGACCGTGGGCACACCGTGACCACGGCCAATTCAAAGACTTCCAACTCTTAAAACCATCTCCCTGAGGATTCGACCTTCCTTACCACTAGCTACCTATTCAGAAGAGGAAGATTATTTTGGTGAACATACGACAGTCCATCAGAGGTGGATCCCCACAATACTGTTGAATAAGCTTAATGGTTAGTGGAGTATTACTTGAATTAGTTGAGTATTATTTGGTAGAGTTGAAGAGAGGTAGCTATATTTAGTCATAGATGGGTAGTGTTCAGCTAGTGTTGATCTTGTCAAGCTAGATATGCGGTTTAAGAAGGTTACGTTTTTCTTTAAATAAGGGTATGCTGTTTTGATGTAAATAGAGAGTTTGAAAAACAAACCAACTGCGGAGAGTTTCTTTGTCCAATAAACAAATTTTTCTGCTTTCATCTTCATAAAATTTTTTTTTTTATCTTAAAAAATTGGTAGCGGAGCCCAATGGTAAATTCTAGGAGTTCAACGTTGGGATAAATACCACTACCAAGACTTACAAAGCAGAATTATGATAATTGGAGTATTCAAATGCAAGCATTGCTAAGCACACAAAATGCATAGGAGATAGATCAGATTGGTTTCATCAAGCCAATAGATACTTCAGGCATGCCAGCAAACCAACTAAAAGCAATGAAAGAAGCACTAGTAAAGGATAAAACTGCTCTCTAATTGTTATGTCAAGCAGTAGATGAGTCAGGTTTTGAGAAGATTGCCAATTCGACAACTTCAAAAGAATCGTGGGACACTTTGGAGAAAGTGTTTAAAGGAGCTGAACGCATCAAGCAAGTGCGCCTCTAGACCGTTCGAGGTGAGCTTGAAGGAATAAAGATGAAGGAAGCAGAAGGGTATCTGATTATATCACACATGTGCAAACCGTGCTGAATCAGCTGAAACAAAATGGTGAGAATTTAAATGAATTACAACTGGTTGAAAAAATAGTACAATCCTTGACAGATAAATTCGAGAATGTTATGTGTGCAATCAAAGAGTCAAAGGATCTTGGGTCATTAACAGTTGATGAGGTTGCTGGTTCTCTCGAAACACATGAACAATGTAAGAAAAAGAAGGTGGAGGATACTTTAGAAGAAGCTTTACAATAAAAGGCAACAATAATAGATGGAAAGGCATTCTATTCTCAAAACTCTTATGAAAGAGGTTGTGGGAGAAGAGGCCATGGAAATGGTTGTGGTAGAGGTCGTAGTCAAGGTGATTATCATGGAGGATATAGGAAGTCAAGCCAACAAAATTGGAGAGGAAGAGGTCGAGGATGTGGTAGAGCTGTTCGAACAAACTACTCAAATACTGAGTGTTATAAATATGGCAAGCCTAGTCACTGTGCTAAAGACTACAACTTTGAAAAATGTTACAACTGTGGAAAGCATGAGCATTATACTAGAGAGTGTTATGCTGAAAAGAAAGTTGAAGTGAACATTAACTTAGTCACAGAAGAAGAATCAAATGATGGGCTTCTTTTAATAGCTCATGACGTTGAGAATATCAACAATGAGACAATATGGTATCTCGACACTGGTGCAAGCAATCATATGTGTGGGCATCAACATTTATTTACAGAAATTCAAATAGTTGAAGATGGGCATGTGTCATTTGGAGATGAGTCTAAAATCCAAGTGAATGGTTGAAGTATAATTTCTTATCAACAAAAGAATGGCTTGAAAGGGTTAATTCAAAATGTCTATTATGTACCTGATCTTAAAAAATAATATTTTTAGCATGAGCCAACTCATGGAGAAGGAATACTCAGTTTTGATGAAAGATTGAGAGCTTTAACTAAAAGACAAGAATGGTTGTCTTGTTGCAAGAGTCCAGATGGCAAAGAACCAAATGTAGAAGATCAACCTCTACTATGTACAAGAAAGATGCATGCAAGTTAATATAGAAGATAAGACATCTTTGTGGCATTTACCATTTGGTCATTTGCACTATGGTGGCTTATAAAAATTCTCTAAAAAGAAGATGTTGCATGGACTACCAGAAGATGGTGTATGGACTACCAGGCCTAGATTACAGTGAGAAGTTTTGTGAAGAATGCATTCTTGGGAAGATTGCGAGGAACTCTTTTCAAAAGAAAACAGAACATCATGCAAATGGTGTTCTTGAAGTTATTCATACTGACATTTATGGGCCTGTTACTCCTGATCATTCGTTCGTAAGAAGTACTTTATTATCTTTATCGATGACTATTCCCAAAAAAACTTGGATTTATTTTTTTAAGGAAAAGTCAGAAGCATTTGAGACATTTAAAAAGTTCAAGATCATGGTAGAGAAGATAAGTAGCAAGTTTATTAGAGCTCTAAAATCTGACAGAGGTGGTGAATATAACTCATCAGATTTTGTGAGCTATTGTGAGGATCATAAAATAAGTAGGCTCTTAACTGCACCTTATTCTCCATAGCAAACTGGCATGGTAAAGAGAAAGAATAGGACCATTCTCAACATGGTTCAGTCAATGCTGAAAAGTAAGAATATGCTAAAAGAATTTTGGTTGAAGCTGTCAATTGTGCAGTTTATGTGAAAAATAGATGTCCACACACAAAGTTAGAAGATAAGACTCCACAAGAAGCGTAGAGTAGTCAGAAGCCAACAGTCTCACATTTTAAAATATTTGGTAATGTGGCATATGCACATGTGGTCATAGGCTTTGACGAGAAAACTAAAGGATTCAAATTGTTTGACCCAGTAAACAAGAAGATAATAGTGAGCCAAGATGTTCTGATGAATGAAGAAAGCAAGTAGGACTAGAAATTTTTTTCAGAAATAACAGAAACAAAGGAGAATTGATAGGTACTCAACTATCTAATTTTTTAATGCCAAAATACACTCAAGTTGCAAGAAGTCCTCAAAGAATTGATGATGAGGAAGAACCAGTTCAGCCATGAATGCGAAGTTTGCAGGATTTGTATAATTCCACAACAGAATTATGTCTTGTATTTCTTTTAGCAGATGCCGAGAGTATAAGCTTTAAAGAAGCAATAAAAGATAGGAAGTGTCATGCTTGAGGAGATCAAGTCAATCGAACAAAACAAGATATTGGAACTCACACATTTACCAAAAGGAAGTCACGCCATTGGAGTAAAGTGGGTATTCAAGAAAAAGATGAATGCACAGACAATAAGTAGGGATTGGCTATGATGAAGTTTTTTCTCTAGTAGCAAGAATGAAGACCATTTGACTTTTCATTTCTCAAGCAACACAATTTGAATGACTTATATACCAGATGGATGTTAAATCTGCCTTTTTGAATAGGATGCCAGAAGAAGAAGTGTATCTTGAAGAACCACCAGGCTACACAATAGTAGGAAAGGAACAAGAGGTGTTGAAATTAAAGAAGGCGCTTTACAGATTAAATCAAGCACCTTGAGCCTGGAATATTCGCATTGATATATATTTGAAAAAAAATGGGCTCATTCAATGTCCATATGAGCATGCATTGTATGTGAAGAAGAAACAAAGTAACCTGATCTTTGTTGCTCTTTACATTGATGATCTTATTTTTATGGGAAGTAATGATGAGATGATTCAAGAATTCAAGGAAGAGATAAAGAGAAAATTTGACATGACAGACTTGGGATTGATGAAGTACTTTCTTGGTCTGGAAGTTAGAGAAGAAAAAGAATGAATTTTTGTATCACAAAAGGCATATTCAAAATATATCTTGAATAGGAATAATATGGCAGATTGGAATCCAGTATCAACACCAATGGAATCAGGTGCAAAACTCTCAAAGTTTGATAGTGGAGATCGAGTAGAAGCTACAAAATATCGTAGTCTTGTGGGAATTCTTCGTTACCTCACATGCACAAGGCCAAACATATCCTACAGTGTTGGAGTAATAAGTCGATTCATGGAAGAACTAATCTCTACACAGTGGAAAGCATTGGAGAGAATCCTCTATTATATTTAAGGAACAAAATCTCTTGGATTGTTCTATACAAAGATAGAGGAATATAAATTGGTAGGATATTCTGATAGCGACTAGTGTGGAAGCAAAGTTGGTTGAAAAAGCACATTAGGGTATGTGTTTTTTATGGGAGACATTGCATTCACAAGGCAATAAAAGAAGCAACCAATTGTGACACTTTCAATGTGTGAAGCTGAGTATGTGGCGGCATTATGGTGTGTTTGTCATGCAATTTGGCTTAGAAAACTGTTATATGAGCTGAACCTTCAACAACAAGAAGCAACAGAGATTCGAGTTGTAAATAAGTCTATAATTGAACTAGCAAAGAATCCAGATCATCATGAAAGGAGCAAGCATATTTGTGAAACCTCATCCTAGTCGTATGTCCAGTCAGCCTCGTTTTTTTTGTCCACGTGTATGTTTGACATGTTGACCGGGACGGGAATCGAGACGGTAAAAAATTACCGCATTGCCCCTATCGGACCCGAACTTGTTTCCGGGCCTGTTTATTTCTACTAAGGCCTTCTTCGTACCTTTCTCTTATTTTCGGGCCTGTTTATTACCCTAAGGCCCTGTACGTACCTTTTTAAGCCCTTCTGCTTACCCTAGCCGCTGCCACTGCTTTCGGTTCAGACAGAAAATTTGTGCCCGTTCGTCCTCTATTCTCTTTCTCACACTATTGTTAATCTGCCGCCACCAATTTTCTTCGTTTGGTGTGTCTTCCTCCGTACAACCCAACAATCGCCTTCAGCCCCCTTCCTTTTTCCAACTGTTGGATTGTCAGTCAGTTTTGTTGATCGGTGAGGGAACGGTAGGAATTTTCTTTCTGTATTTTAAACTTGGTTTGTGATTTCTTGTTCTGATAGTGGTTTGATTCAGGTGGATCTGAATCTGGGTATCGTGATAAGGGAAAAGGGATTGCCACCAGTTCATCTGCACGTCAGGTAAGAGACTATGCCTCATCTATTTGATCGGCAATTGTTTCGTCCTTGTTGCTTGTGCTTTCTTTTATTTCTTTTCCTTCCGTTCGAACTGTCTCTAAATTGCCAAATTTTGATTCTCCTGCCAATTGAAACCATGAGGATGAGTATGATTTGCGTTCTTCTTAGTCAAGTGTCTTAGATACCTTTTTGAGATAATAGAATCGGACGTAACATTAATTTTTTTGGACTTTTCGCAAGTTAGGGTAAGGGAATCTCCAGGTACTCTATGCGGCTTTCTCCAATTCGAGTCGAAAAAGGCAGGAACTATGCAATTCTTTTCTTTTGCTTTCTGAATTGCTAAAGGTACATCGGTTAAACCTTTGACCTTGTGTGCGTCTTACGGGCATCGGCCAAGGTCTGAACTCGGTAGATGGGTGTAACCTCCGGCGCTGGACCTACCCCCCCCATCCTTAGAGGAGTCTTATGATGCGGAAACTCCATGCCGTGTTGGGGCCGAGCCTTTCCAGCAACAGGGCTTAGGGATAGATCTGATGCTTGATGGGGAAGAAAGCAGACGTGTAGGCACGTTAACGGCTCCGCAGTTCCCCTCTTTCCCATCTCCACGCACAGTGTTGGAACCGAGTCCTTCCCTTGTTCCTTCCCGTCCGTCATCCCTAAAGTCCCCTAGGTTGGACCCGGTAGACAGGCGAAGAGCAGGATTAAAGCCAAGCCCTTCCTTGTTGCTTTACTGACTTCACCACCTGTTTTTCCGACTGTCTCTTTCCCCCCACCGGCTGTTCCTGTGCTCCCAACTTGCCCAGCTGATTCCTCCCCTTCCTTTTACGTCGAGCAAGGCGTGTGTTCCCTGTTGTTTCCCCAATTTCCCCATCGGCTGATCTGCGCTAACGCGATGTCGTTTTATGGTTGACGAAAGAGGTGCCGCTTTGCTTCCTTTGTTCTGACATCGGCCTGTAGTTAGCCTTCTCTCTCTGTTTGAAGTCTTCCGTTAGCGGTAGTGTCTCGATGGGCGACCTCAGCCGGGTCTACGTTTGCTCAGTACGCCCCTTCCATCCCGGGAGCAGTAGAGTGTATTTCATCTCCTAACCAGCCTCTTTTTGAAAACATATCCTTCTTCTCTTTCCGTAAAGGCTATCTTTTACTAAAATAGAAATAGTCATTTCTCATCTTGCTGAGACTTCCAGAAAACGATACGGTACACTTCAGCCTCAGGAATTGGATTCGATGGTGAGCCTGCTAAGCCACATATGGATGGGCGCCTCGTTGCGTTACTCGTCTTGCCCTGTTAAATCTCTTCTTCTTTGTTTTTTTTTTTGTTGAGCGAGACGTGTCCTCTTTTTGCTGCAGTGATATTCTTTGTAGTCTTGTACCTAATTAATTAATTAATTAATTAATTAATGAACATGGAATATAAGCCTCCTATTATTAATTTTCACTTATGGGTTTTATAAGGATGTTATTATTGGATCATCTAGATATTAGTTATTTAGCTTATTTTAATTGTAGGGTGAGTTTATACTTGGACATAATTTGAGGATGTGTGATGTATGTACACGTTTTACGTCGATTATAAACGTAGGGCTTTGTACTATTAGTTTAAGCAAGTACATTGGTTTACAAACCTATTGTTTGAGTATTATGGATTTTATCAAGTATATTTTTTAATAACATAGTATTTTCGGAACTGTAACGTTTGTCAAAAATATAGTTTTACAAACTGTCTTTATGCATCAGTTTGGTGTCTACAGTTAGTAAACGTTCGCTTGGCCAATGCGAGGTAAGTATATGGAATCCCAGTGATAGGGGAGAGTTGCTTACCTATTCAGGAGTTGTATGGGTGTTGTCTGTGTTTGCCTGCCACGTCTTCGGAAGTTGGTTCTTATTGAGTATTGAGACGGGTATGATACGTGTTGTGTTTTTCTCTGCCTAGTCTCGAACAACACTGGCAGTAGGGGTTATATGTATATTTAGTATTTTCCTAAAAATATAAATTAACACTGCCAGTGGGCTTCCGGTTTCCCTTTAGCGGGGATTACTCGAGGAGTGATTTATTATGTCCATCTCGATGGGTTTTGGTAGGCATTGTTAGCCGTGTTGTATTACGGATTGTTGAGTTATAACCTATTGGGCTGGAATCATGTTTTACGTTATAAAAATCAAATGTGTGAATTCCATATTTTTCGGGTGTTTCGGTTACGTCCTTGTTCGTATAGTAAATCGTTACTTCTCTTCTTTGTATGTGTTCTCGTTTCCCCGTAGGACATATGATGCTGTGACTCCTACTGAGATTCTTATCTCACCCGTTGATGTTTCCCCCTTTCAGGAGTAGTTCGTGAGCCGTAGACGACGTTTGAGGTGTGAGAGGTTTTTACGATTTGGCTGGACTATCGCACCTGCACATTTTACACGGTTTTCTTTTCTGGCATTTCCCGTCTTACTCGTTTTGATGTTTTGACTCACATTATATTTTTATGCATTTATTACTCTACTGGATACGGTTTTTTTATACCGGGCTTTAAGCCTAGTTTGTGATTTTGGGCTTGTGACTGTATGGACCCGTTTTCCGTTTTGGATATTTTTGCCCATTCGAATAAAGTCTTCTGCTGTGGTATTTTTTTCAGTCCGATCTTTATGCCAGATGTCTGTTTCTTATTTGACATGCTCCAATTCTTGAAATATTAAATACGTTTGTTTTGGGAATCACGTTCGAAAAGTCTTCTAAGCCTTGTGGGATTCGGATTGGTCCATGTGTTGGGCTTGTCCAGGTTTTACGGCGGTAAGGACCTGGTTTTCGGGTTCGGGTCCTTACAATATTGATGTGAGATTTCATTTTATTTGAGAACAAGTGAAAGAAACACAAGTGAGATTGAGCCACGTTGTAAGTCATGATCAGGTGGCAGATATGTTCACAAAACCATTGCCAGCAGTTCTACTTGAAAGATGCAAAGCAACGATTGGAATGAAAGATAGCAGGAATTAAGCTTAAGGGAAAATTTGTTGAATAAGCTTAATGGTTAGTGGAGCATTACTTGAATTAGTAGAGAATTATTCGGTAGAGTTGAAGAGAGGTAGCTATATTTAGTTATAGATGTGTAGTGTTCAGCTAGTGGTGATCATGCCAAGTGCGGATATGCGGTTTAAGAAGATTATGTTTTCCTTTAAATAAGGATATGCTGTTTTCATGTAAACAGAGAGTTTGAAAAACAAACCACCTGACGGAGAGTTTCTGTGAGTTTTTTTGTTCAAGAAACAAATGTGTCTAATTTCATCTTCATAGAAAATTCATTTTTATCTTAACAAATACCACACGTGCTGTGTATTTTTTTGAAGAAATATCGATATAGATTAATCAAAGTTATATACAATCTGTACAGGATAGCCGGAAAATGAAGCATTACCCAGAACTATCTAAATGAAACTTCCTGATACTGAAACTATTATGCAGTATCCGGGAATTTCACCTGTCAATGGTACTACCTTGCCATAACTAAAACAAAATCACCTGTTGGTAAGACTGTCAAACTATCAAAATAAACCTCCTGCAGATTGATCTTGGCCCAAGAGAACCCATGCCGCATACCAGTATAGAACAGCTCGTCCGCCCTGCTCTCGCCTCCTCTGAAGACTCGATTATTGCGGCCCAGCCAGATGCTCCATGCACAGGAATACATTTGCGTATACCATAATCCACTGTACCGAGCAGGGATATGAAATTCGCCCCATTGTTGAAACAAATCAAGCACAGATCATGGTTGGACCCATCGAAGACCCCAATGCTTGAAAACCAATGACCAGCACTCCCACGCCATCCTGCAATCCAAAAGAATGTGAGTCGTGTCCTCTTCCCTACTACCGCAAGCCTCACAATGGAGATCCGATGTGTGAAGGATGCCGATCCGATTTAAATATCCCTTAGCCGGGAGCCGTCCCCAGCAGGCTATCCACATCAAAGCCTGCCATTTGGGCGCCCCCGGCTTACTCCATACGTTAGGAATCGATTGGGCGGAGACTTCAACTATACTCGCTGCCAGTGTCCGATAGCAAGAATTAATTGTGAACCGCTCCCCCTGTGTCCCCCAATGAGCCATATCCTCCTCCTGAGGATTTGGCGTATAGGACTCCAAAAGTGACATCAATCGCTGAGCTTCACCATCCTCCCAAACAAAAAAATTACGTCGCCATATAAAGTCCCATCGCCATACATTATTATTCCACGTCCCAAACTGTGAGACAGTTCCATTTTGGAACATGGATAGCACATACAATCTCGGGAACGTTACTCTCAAAGCCTCTGTATTGCACCAGACATCTTCCTATAACCGTATACGGTCTCCTCTACCCAACTTCCATCGGAAAAATGCTGAGATACACTGTCCAGTGGATAAAAATAGTCGACTAGTCCGAATAATGCAATTCCACATAACAGAGCCACTGCTAATGCCACTCAGTATGCCATCGTGTTGCAGCCGGGGACTGTATTTTTGATTAATGATTCTGCTCCATAATGAACAGGTGTCATTGGCTATCCGACCACTCCATTTGGTGAGCAGCGCTTGGTTCTTCATCTTCAGACAACTCACACCGGCACCCCCACTCGCAACCGGGATGACCACCGTTGCCCACTTTACTTTGCATAAGCAGCGCTTGTCCATTGTGCCAGCCCACAAGAACCTTTTCATCCATTTCTCCAAATCCCGGCGCACTCCCCCCGGCATCTGAAAAAACGTCATATAGTAAACAGGGAGGCTATTGAGTACAGACCTAATCAGGGTGAGTCTGCTAGCCAGCGAAAGTAAGGCACCCTTCCAAGCTGCTAACTTCTTTTTGAAACGGTTAATCACCGGATCCCATGTACTACGCCGTCGAGGATTTGCCCCTAAGGGCACCCCAAGATAAGTAAACAGCAAGGATTGCAGGCGACAGTGGATTGATGCTGCTAGCTCCTCCACTGCAGAGGTGGGGACGTTGATACCCACCAGCCCTGATTTGAAAAAATTGATTTTGAGACCCGAAAGTAGTTCAAAACACCTCAGAACACTCTGAACATTACTAACACCCTGCTGATCACCATCACAGAAGAGTATGATGTCATCCGCATATTGTAAATATGTTAGCTGGAGAGTGCCTATGTTGATACCCTGAAATAATTGGCATTCCGCTGCCCGACCCAGTAGACGCAACAATACCTCCGCTGCGAGATTGAAAAGCAGAGGAGACAGGGGGTCTCCTTGCCGCAACCCCCGGCCCAGATTGAATTCCGCTGTAGGTACGCCATTGATGAGTACGGCGCAACGAGCTGAAGAGATGCATTCCTTAATCCATCTACACCAACGCA
This sequence comes from Passiflora organensis, assembly GCA_019739055.1. NCBI lineage: Eukaryota > Viridiplantae > Streptophyta > Magnoliopsida > Malpighiales > Passifloraceae > Passiflora > Passiflora organensis. The sequence continues at coordinate 27,208,655 of JAEPBF010000087.1, read as the reverse complement.
CCCCAAAGCCCATCTGATCCATCACCTCGAACATAAAAAGCCAATCGACTGAGTCATACGCCTTCTGAAAATCAAGTTTAAGACACCAGCCCTGACTTCCCGACTTGCGCATGGAATGTAAGATCTCATTAGCAATCATCATTGTGTCAGCAATAAAGCGCCCTTCCATAAAGCCGGTCTGGAATGGAGAAACAAGCTGATCCATCACCTGCTTGAGTCGGAGGGACAATAGCTTGGCAATTATTTTGTAGAGGCTGTTAATCAAATTGATGGGTCTGTAATCCCCCAACGCCGCTGCTCCACTAAACTTCGGTATTAAAGTACAAAAGCTATTATTGATTCCTCTTAGCAAGATTCCGCTGCGTTGAAATTCTTGTATCATTATGATGATCTCCTCGCCAATCATAGACCACGCATTCTTGATGAAATAAAAATTGAATCCATCCGGGCCCGGAGCCTTGTGACTGCCACACGCCCAGACCGCCCGCTTAATTTCATCGGCGAGAAACGGGCGCTCTAACTCAACTGTAGCCTCTGGAGATAAACGATGTAGACCCAACCCCTCTAGACTGAACCATCTAACATCATCAGCTGCAAAAGCCTTATGAAAATGATCGACCACCTCAGCCTTTATCTCCTCAGGATTACAAACTTCTCTACCCTGCACGCGAATCGCTCCTATAAAGTTGCGACATCGCCGGATAGTGGCACATGTATGAAAGAACCGACTGTTCTTGTCTCCAAGTTTTAACCAATGTTGGCGCGATTTCTATCGCCATTGGGCCTCGATCTGCCTTTTGAGTGCCCATTTCTGATCCTGCAAAACCACATAGCGCGTTCCAAAGTCTGAACTCCAACCATGGCGCTGCTGGTCCAGCAAGTCTAATTCTGCTAGGATCTTCTTCAACTGATGATCGCTGTTGTTGGAAGACTCACGATGCCAAATCTGAAGCTGCTTCTTTAAAACGACCAACTTCTTAATTACCTTAAAGTTCCCAAAGAAAGTGACCCCTGCCTCCTATCAAATCGAATCCACCTTTTGCAGGAAATTTTTGTTCTCCCACCATATATCCCATGAGCGGAATGGTCGGGAACCCCAAAATACCAGGTCCGCTTTCAAGATGAGAGGGACATGGTCTGAGAATCCCTTATCCCCTGCATACAACCTATGGCAATTGAAATGCAAGCACCACGCTGAGGACACCAGGGCCCTATCTATTCTAGACGCCCGAGAGGAAGTGAACCAGGTATATGCCTTGCCAATGAGTGGCATATCCAATAAGCCATTCCAATGGATGAAATTCTGTAAATATTGAGCTGCACGCCTGTTGAAGGAATGGCCTAACCTCTCATCCTCTGTGAGAGATTCGTTGAAATCACCCATAATCACCCATGGGTCCGTATCCGACGATTTACGCTGCCGTAGTTCTTCCCATAAGTCTCTGCGCTCCTGTTCATGATTCGGTGCATATAAACCCACACATTTAAACCGAAACCCAGAAGCCTTCACCTGCATATTCAACAGCAGCAATCGCTCAAACATTTCTTTCCCCAAGCATTGCACTTTTGTCTCATCCCACAAGCAAACAATACCACCAGATGTACTGATAGCATCAATGGTTGTCCACTGTACGGTCACACTAGGCCACAATCTACGTATCAGACTAGCAGGAAAATTTGCCCACTTTGTCTCACATAGGATCAATATACTCAACTGTTCTCTATCTACTAACAATCTAATTTGCTGTTCTTTCAACTTGCCCCGACACCCTCTAATATTTCATAAAGCCAAATTGATCATTACAATAAAATACCCGTGTCCGAAACCCATACCTGGATAATACTAGGGGGCACAATGAGTCTGCCACACTAATCTATCCTCCATTATGCACCCCTTCAGTTTCAGCCGAATAGCCTCCTTCGTTTGCTTACGACGAAGGCCCAAAGTATCTGCCACTGTCAATGCGCGCTGCTCCTCCTCCTCAATGAGACACTTAGACGAACCTGAACCATTGCGACTGGCCACTCCAGAGAAACCGTCTGTATGATCACAGCTCGCATTTAAGAATGACGAATCTTCCGCTGGTACTGAGACACCGTGTTTTTCCATGTAGCTTCCCCTTCCGGACGAGAGGCTACCTGTGGGCTTGAGGTGTCTGAGCTTTTTCTGCTTCCCCATCCTGCTATGTACTACCCATCCTTTAAAACCAAATCTCGTGGCCTTATGCCCAGCCTTCCGCATCCTAACGAAGGTGGTCTCCCCGTGCAACAAGGAGGAAGCAGGTGCTTCCATAGCTGGCTCGATGGTTAGCCTGGCTGACGGCATCTTCCGGATAGCTTGTATCTGCCCCCCTTCAGACAAGCCATCGCGAACCAGAATGAAATCTGGTGCCGAATGGTTGCTGAGTTCCCCCCTACGGGGACTGGAACTAGCGAGGCCCTCCTGAATTACCTGGGCTTCTGAGTGGGATCGCACCTGCTCTGATTGGGCTAATGGCCCATGATTAACAGGCTTTGAAAGGTCCAACACCTTCTGTGGAATATCCTCCACTCCCTCCCCTACAGGGCCCCTGTTTAAATCCTGCTAGTAGCCCGCATGGCTCCCTGCGGGCGAAACAGGCCCCTCCATAACTCCTACCCTCTCTTTCCTGCTGACTGATGGTTGACACGACACAGGTGTAGGTCGGCTAGTGTGACCACCTGAAACTGTCCCTGGGGCACCAACATTGGGGCCTTCCTCAATCACATCCTCGGCTTCCCTCACGTGTACTCGAAAACATTGGTCGTCAACTTGCACCTGAACCAAATCCTGAAGAACTGCCATGAAATGTGTCACCACTTGTAACCTGACCATATCCAGACGTTCCCAGTTAACAGTGTTGGGGTGGATATGAACTAATGACCCAAACTGCTGTACAATCCTGGAGAAAGCTAGCTCAGACCAGGCATGTAATGGGAGTCCCAAAACCTCCACCCAGCATATCCGCCTGCCACTCATATCGACTGGACTCCAAGGGTGGATATCCGCGAACTTTGCTGTCCAGAAGTTGAAATTTGCATGCAGTTCTCGCTTTAAACACTCTGCCGTGGGGAATGTAATCAACCATTGTGCCCCGCCCATTGATATAAACTCCACCTCCTGCATGCGATGAAGCTCTTCTGCGTAATTTCTACGAAGGAAACCCACCGCACTCCTCTGGAGCTTTTCTACCGCTTGGGGATTCATGGGGAGCAATAGAGTATCCTCTCCCGGTGTCTGTTGGCTCTTCCCAGTGGTGACAGCAGCATACGACCTACCATCACGCTTTCTCATTACTGTCTCTGTTACCTCTATCTGTTTTCCCCGAGATGGCTGTGCTGAGTCGCGGCCGTGTTCGATATCTATTTTCTCCCCAGGCCCCTTCCTAGCTGGGTATCTCGCCACCTTGAAAGTCATCCGAGTATGTGAGCCCAAAGTCGAGGAAAGTCTTCGGTGTCTATGATGCTCTTGAGTCCCGCATCGAACAAACTTGGCAAAGCCAAACCTGACTCCTTTGCTGGATCGACGACTGGGTATATACACATCCGCAACCGGCTCTATTGTGGCTATCTCACGAAACAGTCTGGTCGAACCCCATCCTTCTGGAATATTGTCTATGTAGTAGGAAATGTAGCGATCTTCACTGAAAGTCCTGGCGGGGTCCCATCTGAAACGAGATTGCCCTACCTTGTCCAAATCTTCACGTTGAGCCTTTATAAAGTTCGGTGTGTCCTTCGCAAGTGTGGGTTCATGAGGATAGGAGGGACGGGAAGGGATGGCATTCGGATGGATGGAAATGGGTTGGCGGGTGGTAGAGAGAGGTGGGAGATTTTGTGAAGTGAGAGAAGCCATTAGGGAAATATACGTGCTGTGTATTTTAGAGAGCGATATGCTAGAGCTGTCCCAGGAGAAGGACTTGTTTATACTATGGGTAGACAGATAGAAGAGGGTGTAGTAACAGAGGAGGCACCACTAGACGAGCATCCATTAGATGCCAGACCACCCACCCAAGGGTGGGATAGAGTGTCCATTCTTAAGGCACTCGATGACCTCAACGAAAGGACAGGAATCCTGGAGTAGTATTACACTATGATGATTGAGAGACAAAGGGTATGCATGTGACACCAAGTGAATTCTACTAAGTGGTTTTACGTATGAGGACCTAAACCCATGACAAGACCCTCACCAGTGAGTAATCTCGATTGTCCTGACTTGTGAATTAACCAAGACCACACAAGACTGTTCCTAGCTCAATTAATCGATGTAAGGTTTTAGGATCCATTGATCCTTGTTTTAATACAATAAATAAATAAAATTTATTATGTAGTGTATGGATAAGTGGGAGATATATCATAATATAAACTCAATTAGGCTATTGCATTTGAAAATTTAACTAATGTTAGATTTGAAGAGTGAGTTTAGTTAGATTATGATTAATTTTTTTTTTATAAATATAGAGAAACTGGTTCGAATGCTAGGAGAATTGGAAAAGAAAAGAACAAAACAATAATTATAATTTTTCAAGAGTGTATGAAATATAAATTCCATCCTCTTTATTTGTATAGGATTATTTATCCATTTGATTAATGCTAATTAATATATATTTAATTAGAATAAAAAGATAACAATATATATTTTTTATTTTAATATAAAAAATATATAAATAATTATAGTTTTTGTGAATACATAATGATGGATTGAAACTTTTAACTTTAAGGAAGGAGGTATAGTAATTAAAAGTTTCTTTGATGACCAAATCAGCACACGTGGGTTCCCAGGAAAACGGAAGCGCCTGAGACAATGAAGCCACAAAACGCTGGGCATCCTTCAGCAGCTCCTAAAACAAAGGAAAACCATAAGCAAAGCGGTCACATGTATAACAGAAATGAGATTGAAGAATCACGCTTGAGGTATAAAAGGTCATTTGTTTGGCATTGTCTTGCACTCGCTCTTTTGAGTGTGTTAAGATTTGCCAATAATATTTTTCTTCTTTATTTTTTTTTAAATATAAAAAAAAAAGAAAAAAAAAAAAGAAAAAGAAAAGAGAAGCAGCTTGCCAGTACACTAAAAAAAAAAAAAAATTATGGGCATGGCAAAGACAAGTTCGCTTGTCAGGGGGCAACAGTTAGTGGGCGGTACCTGGTGGTTGCTCACAATCTTCCTCGTATCCACTGCTGCTTGGGCGAAGACCCCACTTAGAACCTTCATGGTATTCAATTTCTTTGTGGTTTAACATACCGTAGGTGTGTTTAGTTTAGTTTAGTTATGTCTGAAGCATACATCATAAGTTAATTAGAATATACATGCATATACAGTAATTGATTAGAATCTATACATTATAGGTTATCCGCATTTGTAAGAATTGGTGGTGATAGCCCTTGGGGCTCGGCTTGCTGGAAATGAATGTAGCCCTATATATATTATGCATTTTGCTGATTAGATACATCTGATTCTTGGAGGAAAAAAAGGAAAGAAAAAGCTGAATATATAGTATAATTAATTGCGCCTCTTTGTGTTGTCTACAGAAAGCTGAAGCCGCTAACAGCCCTCCAGTCAAGATATTAACGAACAACGACAAGCTGGTAAGAATTGATGACCATTTTCATAATTTTCATAATTAATATGATGATTTTTCTTCTTATCTTCTTTTTATAAAGAATGTACTCTTAGATGATGCAAACTTTCTGGAGAATAAAGCCTCCTCCTTCAAGCACAGATCTGGTTTGTTAATTAATAGCAGGTACATTTACTTAATTATTCGATCCCTCTCAGGTTGTGATTGATAATGGACTGGTGAACGTAACTGTAGCTAAGCCAGGCGGTGATGTGATTGTTATACAATACAATGGGCTTCCCAATGTTCTCGAAATCGTTAATGAAGAAGATAATCGAGGGTAAGATGCATATAACTAGCTTGTATTTATCTTGATTTCCTTCCCCAGTCTTTGTATTCATCTTTAGATCTGAAAATTAAAGAGTCACTATATACACTACCGGTTCTAAATTCTTAATTTGTGCCTCCTAGATACTGGGACTTGGTTTGGAACAAAGCCGGCGTAAAAGGCATCGTCGTGGACAAGTAATTGAATTGAAACCCCTGCAGTACTTTTGTTATCTCGATCGAGCTTCAAAGCTAAAAAAATCATTCCCCTCTCACACTCTGAATATATATGTGAATCGTCTGATCTGTGTATAGGTTGCAAACAACAACAGTTACTGTGGTGAGGGAAGATGAAAACCTTGTAGAAATTTCATGCACCAAAAAGTGGGAGCCGTCTCTCGGTGATGCCGTGCTTCCCCTAAATGTAGATAAGCGGTATATATACTGATCCGGCTAGTTAATTAGTCTTCCCTTTCACCACGTATAGATTGTACGTACTTGGTAGTTCAGATTCCATTTTAAGCAAACTGTTGAACAGAATATCTATTGGAACAAAAAAATTGCAGGTATATTATAAGGCGTGGCTATCCCGGCATTTACGCATATGCTGTATTGGAACGCCTTAAGGGATGGCCTGACGTTGACATGGACCAAATCAGAATCGTTTTCAAGCTCCAAAAAGCCAAGTACGTACGTAGATGCATGGTTTATTTAGAAAATTAAAGTGAATCCATTAATTTGTTTATATATGTTAATTTTGAGGTATATATTTTTATGATCTGAAACGATATAATTGTGGTTGTGGTCAGGTTTCATTACATGGCAGTATCGGATGAAAGGCAGAGGGTGATGCCAATGCCTGAAGACCGAGTCACGGGTGAGCCTCTGGCATACCCAGAAGCAGTTCTATTGACTAAACCTATAAACCCAGAACTCAAAGGAGAGGTATATAAATAGTGCTAGCGGCAATAGCCAAATACTAATTAAGTTGAATTCTGTGCCGAAATTAATTAGTGTTGTCAATGCGTGTCGTAATGTTGGGGTGCGTGCGTGCGTGCATGCATGCAGGTGGATGACAAATACCAGTACTCCTGCGAAACTAAAGAGAATCACTTACACGGGTGGATATCAGAAGACCCGGCAATAGGATTTTGGATGATCACAGCCAGCAGTGAATCCCGATGTGGTGGACCAATGAAACAAGAACTTACCTCTCACACTGGCCCCATCGTCCTCAACGTGAGGTTCCAATCCATTACAGGGCCGGGAAATTGAAATAACCATCCGTATATATAGTATCAGAATTTCTCCTAGTCTTGGTACATATAATAATATGTATATACATGCAGATGTTCACCAGTTGTCACTATGCTGGGAAGGATATGAACACAGCATATCGGAATGGAGAGCCATGGAAAAAGGTTTTCGGGCCTTTTTATGTTTATCTAAATTCGGTGGCAACCCCGGGGGATACTAAGTCACTTTGGGAGGATGCTCAAAAACAGGTGTCCTATCGATCCTTGTCTATCTACCTCACCTGATCAGTGTTTTGCTCTCATGAAAATTGGGGAAAAGGTTGTTGATCTAACCTTTTTGATTTTTACGCATCAGTTGGCCGCGGAATCGAAAGAATGGCCATACAACTTTCTTGAATCACCAGATTTACCGCCTGCAGCTCAACGAGGAACCGTTACCGGCCAATTGCAAGTTAGCGACCGGTAATTTGATATATGCCTCCTTCAATTTGGAGAATTCGCATGATTCCACATCATTGTGATTATATTTTATATTCTTGTATATTATTGCTATCAGTTTCGCCAAGGAGAAGTTGGTGGCTGCTGCCTCTGCTTTTGTGGGGTTGGCACTACCAGGAGAGGTGGGCTCATGGCAAACAGAAGTCAAGGTACGTACGTAGTTGAATGAATACTAATGCATGCCAATTATTTGAATTTCTGTGGGATTTACGATTATATATATATTTTAACTTTTCTGTATTGATCCTTTCAGGGATATCAATTCTGGACTCAAGCTGACGCCCAAGGACAGTTTGTAATTCCAAATGTGCGGGCTGGAGACTATAATTTGTACGCTTGGGTACCTGGTGTCATTGGGGATTATAAGATGGAAGAAAAAATCACGGTTGAACCAGGTAAAAAGTGTTCTTCCCCTTCCTTAATTATGACGTCTTTTGATTAATGCATAACTTTTATACAATATATAAATCCAAATGCAGGAGCTAACATCAAATTGAAACCCCTCGTGTTCGAGCCTCCAAGAAATGGTCCTACCCTAGTGGGAAATAGGTATTCCTGACCGTTCTGCTAATGAATTCTTCGTTCCCGATGCGGATCCAGCACTCTCCAACAAATTGTATACCAAACTCCCAAAAGACAAGTTAGTCCTGGATTAATTAATTGGAACTCTTTTACTACACTTGTTGTTGTTATACATGCATATGTCTGCATTCATTTTCTTTTACTCACAACAATATGATCTGCTTTTTCTCAATATATCAGATTCAGGCAATACGGATTGTGGCAAAGGTATTCTGAATTGTTTAAGGAGGATCTCATATTTACTGTTGGCGTCAGTGATTATACCAAGGACTGGTTCTTCGCCCATGTCAGCAGGTGTGTATACTATACAGTGGTACTACTATATTATATGTTCGTGTGTATATATATATATACCTCCCCTCTATGCTTTTCTAATTAATTTTGTCATTCCCAAATGCAGAGATTCGGGGAACAAGAATTACGTCCCAACTACATGGCAGATTGTCTTTCAACTCGACAATGTGCAACCAAATGCAAATTACATGCTCCAGTTGGCCTTGGCATCAGCTTCCGCTACTGAAATCAAGGTATGAAGACAGACCACTTAGTATTCTCATCAAAGATTATCTATAATATGCATTCTTGTTCCGTATTTGGCTGATCAAAATTTCTTTTTGCCTGCCTAATGATTTCCCAAGATTGTGTTCAACAACGTGGAAAAACCGGTTTTTAGTACTGGACTAATAGGAAGGGATAACGCACTTGCAAGACACGGAATCCATGGTCTGTACAAGCTTTTCAGCATTGATGTACCAAGTAGTGCGCTTGTTCAGGGAAAAAATATTATCTATCTCACACATACAAGAACTCTTGGACCTCTCCATAGTGTCATGTATGATTATATTCGTTTAGAAGGCCCAAATGTTGTCTAACCATTTCTAAGAAGAGGTATCCCAATTATGATTCTATTAGTTTGGAAGGGCTTGTGAATATTTCCATTTTTTCTGTAACGGACCATGCTGTGCTCAGGCTCCTAGTTTTGTTTGTACATGACTTTAATTTTAATAAATTAAGAAGATTTATTCCATAACTTTTTTTTATCTTTAAATGCATGATATGCCTTGGAAAGTAATCCTAAGACTAAGAAAACATGCTGGATGAGTTAACATATAAGAATTTTGTGGAGTTTACAGCATGCAAAGAATTGAATCAAAAATCTCGATTTATTTATCAATATTGTATGGGATACCAATTTCAAAGACATACACACACAAAATGTCATATGCAACTAGTCCACAAGTGCATATCAAAATCCTCGATCATACCTTACTATTCTTACACACTTAGAGAGTCTGCTATATGGGGCGAAGCCAATCTTTTTGCTCAAAACTCAAAAACCTATCAAACATTGTCATGGCAACTAGGTGAGTGAACGTTTTCCTTTGTAAAATCTTTTAAATTTTAACAAGATTATATATTACTTTAACCACACAATTTAACAAGCACACAACCAAAATCATGGCTATGGACCATTCAGATCCAATCATAACAATGCATCAACAACAAATCAAAACAAAGTAATGCTACACATAAACACAACATTTAATCCCATCATCATGGTTACACTCAACCAATGTCATCCGACAACATAGAAGTGTCATCACATTCCAAATGCATCTTGGATAGTCAGAGATCTTATAGATCTCAGCATACATTCTATCGTCATTCTTTCAATAGATGGCTAGTACCACCAAACCATTATCATAGGTTAGTATTATAGCCACTTCCTCTATTATTTGGGATTATACTCACATATAATGATATAGGATTACATAGTAATATCTACACATAGTAATCTAGGAACACACAGTAATTTGATAAATACTTATATATTTAACCGTAGTAATCTGATTTGCTGGGGTGACTAATCCCAGGATAGACTCATACCTCTGTATTCCTCAGAGCTTAGGGTATGGACAACTGACTTATCTCATATCCTCTATTCCTTTCGTTATACTAGGGTTAGTATCACATTAATTAACTCCTCTCATAGCTTTCACTCTATAAAGAATAGTATATCGTTGATTAACCATCCCTCAATTTTATTTATTACCGTTATAATTTTGCTTAATTAACCTTGAGTCATCACTTACTTTGTTCGTAAATTCCTAGTTTTTTCTTACTCTTGTAATTTTTAAATTTGTCTTTGCAAATATCGATTGATAATTTCTCAGTTAGTCATCATTAGTTCTTTGATAAGTTCTTAATAGAAATTCTTTAGTTTTCCTATATTAGGTCAACCGTCTAATTATTTTTTTATCTTATAATCTTGGATTTTGGTTTTCTTATACGGTAGTACTTCATTTTTAGCACAATTAGTATCCATTCATATGACTAGTTAGTCATATGTAATATTCTTAAGATATTTTCATGTAATTAGTGGGTTAGGATCTCTTCATTCAATAATACTTCAATTATTATTTATATTGCTCTTGTGTTGTGCTTTTCCAACATGAGCTTCAGTATTCTTTTTGTACGACTAAGTAGGCATAAGAGGTATTCTTTGAGTTAGTCTTATGATTCCCTCTAAGAAGTACAATACTGCTATCTTCCTATATCACGGTTATTTGAGGTATAGTCGCAATCTTTAAACATCATTTAGAAATCATTACAGAATCATGTTTCATTCCAGTTCAATGCATGTAAGTCCAGATTTGTCATAATTTAAGAAATTTTCCACTGATCATGTGTTTATGTATGGAAGCTACTCACGAATATCACACATTACATGGAATCAATCCAAATTCATTTTAAATGATAGAAAATAATTTAAAACTATCCACTCATAGTTTTGTAGTCATAATTCTCTTTTTCGTTCGATCCGTATTCGCCTTAGATACTTGATCCTCTTACTGCCCACCTACACATATAATTATCGTCCGATACTTAATATCATCATAAAATTCTTAGTAACCTCATACTACACATTTCTAGACCCTCAATCTTCCCTAGAAGCTCTATGATCTCCCTCGGACTCAATCTGGATATTTTTCTTATTTTTCTTTAATTATCGGAAACTTCTACAAATTTTTATACTTATAAAAACACATAAAAATCATCCAAACATTATACCACCAGACTCCTTATATTTGTCTCTATTTTTTAGAATTTTTAATATTTTTTCTCAATTTATTTCTATTATTTTTAGATTTTTAAATTTTTTTTGTCATTTCTTATTTTCTATCAAAGTCAACTTGACACGGCCACATGCTAACTTGATTTGATCCAGAATCGACCCGAAACATAAAGTTTGAGCCAACTTACCTAACCGAATCAGACGACATGTCATTTATATTGTACCTAGATGACATGTTGTTTGTTCCACCCGTGAATGACATATCATTCACATGGCATGCAGACAACGTCTCGTCCGCAATTGTCTTCAACCTCTGGTTCACAGGAACCAGAGGGAACCCTAAGTGGCAATCTTCTGATTTTCACCCCAATTCATAACATAAACTATCAAGAATTATGCTACACTAAATATGCAAAAAATCTATACCTACATCAAACTAAATCATACAAAAAACAAGAGATATTTAAGATTGAACTCTCAACCAGAAATACAGAACATTTAGAGGAAAAGGAATGAAATCAGTCCAAAAGTTACACACACAAACTCGGGAGAATGAGGCGAATAATCTTTGAGGGAAAAGGGATGAGTTTTGTGGCTGGGTACGAAATGCCCAAATCCTGATTGAAATCAGGATAAATTTTGCTTTAGTCAGTGGACAAGACTAATCGGCAACCTTCCCTAATGTCGTTTCACCTTTTTGTGAAATAATGTCGTTTCGAGTGGCATGATGTAGGCACAGTTCATGGCCAAGCTTGTGAAAACGGGCAAGGCATGTTGCTGTTTTGACCGCTTTGGTCAAAACGACGGGATAGCCAGTGTTTTGATGTTTGCCTTTTTATTTTCTTTTTTTTATATATAATTATATATAATTATTATTTCTTTTAATTTACAAAATATATAACAATTCATAATAAATACCATATTTTTCAGAAAAATATGCCCAAAATACTATATACTCCTTATGAACAATAGAATCTAATTAAATTAAAAAATTATATTTTTTTCATACACATAATTTATGAAAACTATAATACTATATGATACTTCCTAGAGAAATATTTATAATTAGAAATACCCAAAAATTTCTAAACATTAACATTCAACCCAGGGACCTATTCATGGTCCTAAACCACCAAAATTACTCTTGTATCTCATCTTTTTCATTTTTATATCATATGTATACATAACTCTATGTATATAATTCCATAATTATCACGTGATTATTCTTTCAGAAAAATTTTGTAGTTCCTGTTCATTTTTTATAGTGTTGATTATTTCTTTGTGAGTCTCAGAGGATAGACTCAAAGGTGTTAATCATCGAAAGACTTGAATTATAAGGTGAAATCTCAATCAGTCCCTATTTAGTTTTAAATACCTTTGTTTCAGGTTCCGATGCTACCATTGGCATATTTGGTCCTACCGACCTATAGACTATGGGTGTTTCTCTTTGAGCCCTACTCCTGCCTCTTATAGCACCTTGACTTCTAGTAGTCACCATTTTCATTGCAAAAATAATATTTTTCAGTCCATATAACATAAGACTTCTCCCGCAGATACTCTCTTTCTATCCTTATAACATATCTTATCCTTTCTGAATCATATACACTGTGGACTTAGTGCAGTATGATCACACAATGTGTATGCATCTCAACTCACAAGAATACTAAGGAAAATTCAAAACCAAGCTTCAAGAGTTCGATGTAAAATATGTAGTTAATATGTTCTCTTAATAACCATGCTCCACTACCACTGTAGTTGTCACGCTCTGGAATCCATCAAAACATGACAACCACCGTATAGCTACTGTACAAGCTTAGATGGCCATCCTAAGAGTATACAATAACTATACAAGGCAAAAACAAAATCTATTTAAATTCTGTTTTATATTTTGAATGTATAATGTGCCTCAGAAGCAATCCCAAGACTAAGAAAACATGTTAGAACAAATAGACATGCAGAAATTTTTACAGCATTTACATAATGTGAGATATAAATTAAAAAAAAACTTGATTTATTTATCAATGTAGTATAGGATCCCAATTTACAACACATACACACACAATATGTCATATGCAACTAGTCCACAAGTCCAAAACCAAATCCTGGATCATACCTTGTGATTCGAACCACTTAGAGAGTCTGCGATCTGGGGTCAAGCCAATCCTTATGCTCGATCTCGGGAACCTATCGAACATTGGCATGGAAACTAGGTGAGTGGATTTTTTCCTTTGTAAACTCTTGTGAATTTAACAAGGTTATGTACTATATCGATCAAACGATTTAGCAAGCACAAAACCAAAATCATGGCAAAGGACCATTCAGATCCAATCATAATAATGCATTAACGACAAATCATAGAAAAGCAGTGCCACACGATATCATATCATCTAACGTATAACTTCATCATTAGGTCACACTCAAGCAAATGGCATAGAAATGTCATCACAATTTCTCAAATAGATAGAGATCTTATAGATCTTGGCATACAATTGATAGCCATCTTAATAGATGGAAACTATAGCCAACAATTATCGTAGGTTGGTATTATAACCACTTCTTCTATATTCAGGTTTGTAATCACACACAGTGATCTAGGAACATACAGTAATTTGATGTAATACCCAATAATCTAATGTATTGGGTTGATCAATCCTAGGATAGGTTCATACCACTGTATTCCTCAAGGGTTAGATTATCGACAGTTGGTTAATCTTATAACCATTATTCTTTTCATTCGACTCGGGTTAGTATCACATTAATCAACCCTTCACGTCTCTTTCATTCTATTAAGGTTAGCATTTACGTTGACTAACCACCCCTCAATCTTTGTTTCCTACTGTCATAAATTTTGCTTACTGTACTTTTAGTCATCACTTATTTTCTTTGTATTATCTTGATTTGCTATTCCTCTTATAATCTTTTCAACTTGTCTAAGAAAATATCAATTGATAGTTTCTTAATTAATCCTCATTAGTTTTTTGATCAATTCTTTATAATAGTTCTTTGGTTCTTCTAAATTGGGTTGGCCCTTTATTCGCCTCTTCCTCTTATCATTTTGAATTTGGGTTCCTTATATGGTAGTGCTGTATTTTCAGTATGGCTAGTATCCTTTCATATGATTAGTCAGTCATATATGATATTGTTAGAATATTTTTTTATAATCAGCAGGGTTAGGGTCTCACTTCAGTAGGATTGAAGTTCCTTAATATTTTTTATTTCTTCTGACTTCAATCATCATTTCTATTATTCAAGTATTGTACTTTTCCAACACGAGATTCAATACTCTTCTCATATGACCTTGAAGTATTCAAACACGACTCAGAAAGTTATCATAGAATCATGTTTCAATTCAATTAATGCATGTAATCAAGATTTGCCATGATATTAGAAATTTTCCATCAATCATGCATTTATACATACAAGCAATTCTTGGATATCACATATTGCATGGAATCAATCCAGATTCATTTAAAATGATGGGAGTTAAATTGAAATTGTCCACTTCCAATTTTGGCTTCCCGATTTCCTTTCTTGATTTGATCCGTATCCGCTCCGGATTCCTGATCCTCTTACTGCACACCAACACATATAACCATAGACCGATATTTAATATCATCGTACCAATCCTAATAATCTCATAATAGACACTTCTAGGCCCTCAAACTTGTCCAACATGAGCTTCAGTATTCTTTTTGTATGACTAAGTAAGCATACGAGGTATTCTTTGCGTTAGTCTTATGATTCCCTCTAAGAAGTACAATACTGCTATCTTCCTACATCACGGTTATTTAAGGTATAGTCGCAATCTTTAAACATCTTTCAGAAATCATTACAGAATCATGTTTCATTCCAGTTCAGTACATGTAAGTCCAGATTTGTCATAATTTAAGAAATTTTCCACTGATCATGTGTTTATGTATGGAAGCTACTCACGAATATCACATATTATATGGAATCAATCCAAATTTATTTTAAATGATAGAAAATAATTTAAAACTATCCACTCATAGTTTTGTAGTCCTGATTCTCTTTTTCGTTCGATCCGTATTCACTCTAGATACTTGATCCTCTTACTGCCCACCTACATATAAAATTATGGTCTGATACTTAATATCATCATAAAAGTCTTAGTAACCTCATACTATACATTTCTAGGCCCTCAATTTTTCCCTAGAAGCTCTATGATCTCCCTTGGATTCAATCTGGATACTTTCCTTATTTTTCTTTAATTATTGGAAACTTCATAAATTTTTATACCTATCAAAACACATAAAAATCATCCAAACATTATACCACCAGACTCCTTATATTTATCTCTATTTTTTAGAATTTTTTATATTTTTTCTCAATTTATTTCTATTTTTTCTCGATTTTTAAATCATTTTTTGTCATTTTTTATTTTCTGGTCAAAGTCAACATAACATGGCCACATGCTAACTTGATTTGATCCAAAATCGACCCGAAACATAAAGTTTGAGCCAACTTACCTAACCGAATCAGACGACATGTCATTCATATTGTACCTAAATGACATGTTGTTTGTTCCACCCGTGAATGACATATCATTCACATGGCATGCAGACAACGTCTCGTCCGCAATTGTCTTCAACCTCTGGTTCACAGGAACCAGAGGGAACCCTAAGTGGCAATCTTCTGATTTTCACCCCAATTCATAACATAAACTATCAAGAATTATGCTACACTAAATACGCAAAAAATCTATACCTACATCAAACTAAATCATACAAAAAACAAAAGATATTTAAGATTGAACTCTCAACCAGAAATACAGAACATTTAGAGGAAAAAGAATGAAATCAGTCCAAAAGTTACACACACAAACTCGGGAGAATGAGGCGAATAATCTTTGAGGGAAAAGGGATGAGTTTTGTGGCTGGGTACGAAATGCCCAAATCCCGATTGAAATCGGGATAAATTTTTCTTTAGTCAATGGACAAGACAAATCGGCAACCTTTCCTAAGGTGAAACGATGTCGTTCCACTTTTTGGTGAAATAATGTCGTTCCGAGTGGTATGACGTAGGCTCAGCTCATGGCCAAGCTCGTGAAAATGGGCAAGGCATGTTGCTGTTTTGACTGTTTTGGTCAAAACAACGGGATAGCCCGCGTTTTGATGTTTGCCTTTCTATTTTCTTTTTCTTTATATATAATTATATATAATTATTATTTCTTTTAATTTACAAAATATAAAACAATTCATAATAAGTAGCATATTTATCAGAAAAATATGCCCAAAAATAGTATATACTCCTTATGAACAATATAGTCTAATTAAATTTTAAAAATTGAATTTTTCTCATATACATAATTTATAAAAAATTATAATATCATATGATACTTCTTAGAAAAATACTAATAATTAGAAATACCCAAAAATTTCTAAACATTAACATTTAATCTAGGGACCTATTCATGGTCCTAAACCACCAAAATTACTCTTGTATCTCATCTTTTTCATTTTTATATCATATGTATACAAAACTCTATGTATATAATTCCATAATTATCACATGATTATTCTTTCAGAAAAATTTTGTAGTTCCTGTTCATTTCTTATAATGTTGATTATTTCTTTATGAGTCTCAGAGGATAGACTCAAAGGTCTTGCTCGTCGGAAGACTTGGATTATAAGGTTGACAAGTATCGTGGTGTGAGAAGATAAAATTACCCCCAGATACTAAATTCAAATAAATACACCATCCTAGACTCTTTTGGTGGTGTCGAAGGCCAAGAAACGCAAATATGAGTCCAAATGACTCAACATGAAGGAGTATGGATACGATATCTAAATCGGCTTCTTTCGAGCTACACATTTACATCATATCCTGAAAACTATTAATTTTGGTCTTCACTGATCCATTATTTATACTTAATCGTTCCGACAGTATCTATATCTTCTTCTCATCCCTGACCCATGGGTTATGGACTCACCAATTTACTATTTATCGGGTTATTGAGCTTAAAGCCCAACCTTCTAAGGTACTAAACCTCACATTACATGTCTCTTTTCTCTTCAAAACAGAATTAACAAAGAAAGCATACCATAACATTTTTTTTATAATTAAAAAACATAGCATTCTACCTTCACTACCCTTTAAGAAATTGGCAATATCCCCTGTCATTAAAAGACCAACCAACAATAAAAATGGGTTTTTTTATTATTAAAATGATTGATGGGGATATAGTGTACCTTATTATATTATGGGTTTTTTTATTATTAAAATGATTGTTGGGGATATAGTGTACCTTATTATATCTTAATTTATCAAATCATAATCTTTTAGGTTCTTAAATGTAAAACCTACATGCTATACCTCTCTTAAACTTTTTGTTCCAATTTTGTCTTGTATGCATATCTTTAATTTTTTTTAGGAAACTATAGTTAGTGACATCGTTATATTAGGACATATTAATGATTAATCATAAACGAGAATAAGGGACATGCGGAGCAGAGATGTGAAACCCAATATTTCTTTGGTCAAGCCTTGGAACTCAGTTAGGGTGATGCGAAAACTGTTTCATAGTTACAAAGGAACTACATAAGGTTATGAAAAAAAAATCCTTATCGAAATTTTTGTTTTTAAAAATTTTTGATATAACCCTGACCTGACGTAAAATGGACTAGGTTTAGCCTCACATACAGAACCTGCAAAAAGGAGATTTGAACTCTCTTAAAAGATTTTCACAATAAATCCCAAATCCTCATTCAAACCGTTGAAAACACCTCAACCTCGTAGTTTACAACATAATTTGAAACAATAGAAAGTTTGTGTAAAGTTTAACTCAATTACCTATGGCACACTTCGGAACCTAAAATCGTGCAAAAATCGTCGTAGGCCGACTGTATACTGTCATATCACGTGACAATGTATTTAACAAACCTATAAGGTTAGCGGTATAACATTAAAGTGAAAATGAAAATAAAAGAATTAATCATAATATTAAACTATGGAATTTAAAGGAAGACATGATATTGTCTGGGTGACATCGTAAAATACACAAGCTTTAACTACCCCGGATATAACTTAGAACCACACCCCATTCATAACAATGAACAAATCCAGGGGAAAACCACTATAAATATAATACTCGTAGGCATTACTTCAAATAGGATTGATCGATTGGGTATTTCTTCCTCGAGATACATGGGAGTGAGCTCCTATTTATCTTTCCTGTATTTAATGTCAATATTCCAGCAGGAGTCTACCAGGTGAGCGGACGAAAAAAATATGCATGGTAAAACACATGCAATCATTATAGCGATAATATAGGCATGCTGTCACACAGTAGCTCATTTGCATACTTATTAAGGCAAATCAACACGATCACTGTCATAACGTAATGCAACATGCAATAACTCAAACAATCAGAATCGTGGGTGAGCTGAGAATATCTCTCAATCCTTTCAGTTCCAGGAATAAGACTGGGATTCGTCAGTGACACTCTTTATGCAGCTCCTCACATGTCTCTCGCAATCTCATATGTCGAAACTCGATCAGTCACGATGGGACATACACACCTCTTGGCCCAGGTCCACTAACAAAACCAGGATGTTAAATGATGATAGCACTACCTACTCGATCCCCATATTAGGATATCCTGTTTATTCATATTATATTATAATAAATTATACTCATCGTCACTCCATATGCCTCCCTTGGCAAATCCATACTTTACTACCATACTCGTAGACCTCTCAAGAGTCGCATAGGTTATCCTATGTTGTTGTGATGTTTGATACTGTCTTATGCTTCCGAATGCAATCAAACACTTTATATGCACTTCTATTATTATAAATATACACGGCATATTCGACTAAGGCATAACATAGTCCAACAATTCAAGCATGAGGCAACACAGGCAATTCTTAAGCATTTGATAGCATATATGATATTTCAATTTATTGATTCATTAAATTTTAAATTAACCATACTCATGCTAATTTATTCATGCCATCAATTAATATATAAAAGAATTCGTCCACTCACGGGTTTGGAGTTCAAATAGCCCTCATTTTCTTCCATACTTGCTGGACAGATTCCTTGAGGCCTATTTTCTGCAGGTATCTACCTACACACGCATTCATAACTAGATCCTTAACATCACATACTAAATATATAAACACACACAAAATTATGTGCATACAACCTTATTTGACACATTTCTATCTGAGAGCCAATCTAGGATCGAACTAGATATTTTTCCTATTTTTTCTTTATTTTTTTTTATCTTGATCAAATTATTTGACCTATCAAATCACATCCAATTCATGAAATCTTAGCACCAATAGATTCCATTTTTATTCTAGTATTTTTATAATTTTTGGGAATTTTTTTCATTTTTACTATTTTTTATGAATTTCTACTATTTTTGGCTAATTTTCTAATTTCTGGATTTAATTTTTTTTGGCCAATCAGTGAATGCCACCTAGCAGCCCAATGCGATGATAGGCCACTAGCCGAAGCTACCAGGACATAACATGCAGCTCTATAGAAGTATGCCACATTACATGAGCCTTAGGCTAGGGTACCTAACCGATCCACAACCAACGGATGACATGTCACCTGCTTATACACACACTCCTGGTGCATTTTGGTTACCTTCCTTATGTTGTTTTATGGATGGATTTTGTATTTATGCCCGAATTCGCTATGACTTAACAGGTTGCCAGTATTTGTTATAACTTAGTAGGTTATTTGTATATGTATATATATGAAATAATTATTGAGTGTGATAGTGTGTTTTCTCCACTCGATTTTGGATAACACTAGGAGTGGGGGATTTATATGTTATTTTTAAAGTGAAAATTTAACTGCCAATAGGCTCTCAGTTACCTTTTAGTGGGGTTGATTTGAGGGTGTTTTCTGATCTGTCCTGATAAATTTTTGCGACATAGTAGCCTGTGTGACAATATTATGCAATGTGAATTTATGTAACCTATTAGGCTGGTCCTTATTACTCGTGTTCTACAATTCATGTATTATAGTTTACTATTTATGAAATTCATTGAGTGCACGATTAAAATGCATGGACAATAATTGTGTTTAAATCAAGTATAAGCCTCTATTCCATCGGATATACTTATAACGCTGCAACTCCTACTGAGGTCTTTTGATCTCACCCCCTCTTGTTGATCTTTTCAGGGCTAGTTCATGTGTTTGTAGCCATTCGTCTTTGAGGTCAAGTTTTTCAGTGTTGGTCTTAGAGCTGGACTATTGCACTTGCATGTTTTGGAGGCTCAATATATTTATATTTTATCGTTTTCTTATGTTTTATCATTTTCCTATGTTTGTGTTATGCATAATTTGATCTGACTATGTCATTTGTTATGGATCCATTGTGGGTTCGATTTTCAGATATTGTTATTGGATATGCATGTATAACTTGGATATCGATTTGTGATATGAGATGGGTGCCTTGGGCACTTTTGTGAATCCTTTTGGGCTTGTGTGTATGGACTTAGTGTGTAGCACATTTGGGGTCGTGTGGCCTGTTGTTTATGATTTAAGACTTTGGTTCTATGTTTTTGCGAACTCCATTGATTATTTTGTGTCGGGTATATTATGTGATGTTCTATGCTTTTTTTTTAAAATAAAAATTCAAATTGGTATGCGTTTTTGAGGTTTGGGTTTGAAAAGTTATCTTGAGTATTGTGTGGTTTTGATTAATCCACGTGTTGAGTAGATTGAGACTATATGACAGTGAGGGTCCCATTTACAGGGAATGAGTCCTCACACCTACTAAAATCGACAATCTTCGATTGAGTTTTCAAGACTAAGCAGCTCAAAAGTTTCGAGTTCTCACATCCTACCCACCAAACAAAATTCACTACCACTAACATCAACAATCCTCGATTGGGTTTTCGGGGCCAAATAGCTCAAAATTTTTGGGTTCTCACAACATATGTGAGAACTTTGACTTTAGGGGGTCATAACTAAAATGAATGACGTGTGCTGATGAATATTGGATTGATTTATAATCCTCTGACCTAGTGTCAAGTTGACTTGGGTGTGTCATTATAGTTGGTTTATAGGATATTTATATTATCGTATAATATCTTATAATTAGTTTGATATATCTTCTATATGAGTATAAATAATCATAAATTGAAATTAATGATTCCTAGATAGTGATGGATGATTTAAGACCTTAAATAGGTCAAAATTTGGGTTAATTTAAAATATGATTTATTTTAGAATTTTTGGAGACTAAATACTATATTTTATTAGTTTTTTAAAACTAATAAAAATTATTTTAAAATTATATATTCATTGAAATTAAAAAATCTATGTCTAGATCGATTCTACAATTCATAAGGAACATGTAGAAATTTTTTGGGTATTATATTTTTTTTACTATTTTTAATGATTTTTATATAATTTCTAAATATTTATTATCTTATCTTACATTGTTATTATTATTATTATATTATTATTTAATATATTATTTTTGATTTAATTTAATCAGAAATATGCTCGATACATCATTTTTTTGGAGAGTCCCCCAACGACGTCGTTTTGAGGTTTGGACAAGGGTGTCTATTAGTCTAAAATGACTTTGTTTCACGAAAGGTGAAATGACACTGTTTCACGTAGGGACGGGCATCGGTTTGGCCGTATCCGGTGACCCACTGACTCTAGGTAATAAACCCAGAGAATTACCCAGATTGGATAGATTTTGCATCAGGTTTCGAAACTTCAAATTTTCTAGTGCTTCTGAGGTGACTTTTCCTTCCGAGTTGATTGGTCTGGTTTTGGACAGAATCGGGTTGTTTCTGGACCATCTTCGGTGAGTTCTTGTAGTCAGTATGTTTGAATTTTTCTTCACTTGGATCTGATGATTTCGTGTGTGCTTTTTTTCAATTCTTGTTTGTTTTTGTTGTTGAGAAGAAGGCGAAGGTGGTGGAGGAGTTTTCGGGTGAATTGTCAGCTAAATCAGTGAGATATCGATTAGGGTTTTCGACCCTGAACGTGTGTTCAGAGGTTAAACATGACCCAAGAGATGATGGGTCATCTGCGGGGTATATGGATGACAAGTCGTTTGACATGTCGTTGGTTCAAAGGAGTTAAACCGAGTTTAAGTCAAACCAAACTGAGTATAGCCAAACCAGATCAAACCAAACCGAGTTGAACCAAACTGAGTCAGGTCAAGTCGGGTCAAACCGAAGACATGGGCGAATGTGGTTGTGACACATGGTCGTGTCTAGTAATGACACTTATCACGTTGACTTTATATTTTTGACCAATTTTCTAAAACATCTGAAAATGAATAAAAATTCAAAAAAACAGTTAGAAAATGAATAAAAACTCTAGAACAATTCTAAAAAATAGAAAAAAATGAGGAATCTGATGGTGTATAGTTTGAGTGTTTTCGATTTTTTTTTAGAGATATAAAAATACCTTGTAGGTGAATTGGGTCGTATAGAACTGAGTGAGAGGTTGTATGATTTTAATTATGAGTTTTACATCCTATAAACTATAAGATTAAGGGAATTTATGGATCAATACCTTTATAGGTATTGAAACATGTACACTAGACCTTGGAACAGGACCCTATCGTGTGCAGCCAGAATAAGGTGAGTGGACTATCCTAAAGTATTTTCGTCAATTGTTTATGCTTTCTATTTGCATTTTCATGCAAGACGTGTAATCTATCATAAGCAATGATTTTTTTACTTCCTTTTTATATGCAAAGAATTACATAAAAATCTAAATATTGTGTAAACAATTGTATGGTGGAAACGATCATAAGAACCTTGCTATATACAAACTCTAGAGGATTTCGGCTCTCTCAACTATGGTGATCTTATCTGTGCGTATGTCAATGAGTTTGATGAATTCTTATCTAATAAGATATCTATTATTGGTATCACTGGCCTGAGTGTGAGATTAAGAGTGAATTTTTCAGTGTGAGTTTGGGATCGAGCTTGTGGAGTCATCACTACCATTCCCCCGGCAATGTCAGTGTGTTATATATCTATTCCCTTCTAAAGATAATCACTGATGGTCTTCCTCGATAGCCATGTAGTTTTTACATCTAAATGCTTTTATTGTATTTGACAATAGCATGATGAGAATAATTTCTAACTTATAGCCTTGTATAGTATCTATATCTTTCATTAAGGAGCAATAGTGGGAGATATAGATGCTATCGGTTAGGGAGAGTTGTTACATCACCATGGGGTACCGACGTGACAATATACTTAAACTTTAAAATAACTAGTTACTACATAATCCTTTCAATTTATTCTAAATTCAATAGTAACTTGTAAAACCAAATTAAAAAATTTCCACACCAACCAACGGTTAAAAGTAAAATAGTAAGAACTATATATTCATCCCAATCTCGATCGATCCACACATAGCTTGCAAGCTATCCTACATTATCACCAAGCATATTTTTCTTTCTAACGTTGCAACCAAAATCAGACTAAAACGATTTGGATAACAATATCTGTTACTGAAATTTAGGTGAGTATTCGATCTTAAAAAAGATATTTAAGAAGAAGAAGTGTGAAACCCCATCAATGAAACTCTAGTTTTTCAAATAATGAAATAACCATCAAAATTAATTTTTTAATAGAAAATAACTATTTTTAAAAAAGAAATTCATAATTTTTTAACTATTTTTTAAAAATAATACTTCACACTAACATTTACCTCACAATCAAAACAAAATATATTTTCATATTTTTATTTAATAAAACCAAAACTATTTTCTTTGATGAGTGTGAAAGATAGACTGTGAAACCCAGTTTTTCAGTGTTTCCTTGTTGTGACTATGTGTTTAAGATTGCATGCTGTATATTATTGTCTTGGGTTTGAGAGTAACTATTTGATGTGTTTCGCTAGGTTTGAGGTTGCGCACATGAGAATTACAAGTTTGCTTTAGTCTGAGTGATTGGCTTTTGGGCTATGTTTAGAGCTTATGGCGTCAAAGGTTGTATATATAGACTAATGTATTGTCGTGATTAGGTGTGGTAGAGATGATGTGTTGACGTGATTTAATGATGAGTGGGCTGAGTGTTGGCATTATTAGTTATGTGGGACCTCGTCTTTTCAAGTGCCTAGTCAGCATAATTGTATGGTGAGAGCGATTGGATTGGTCAATCAGTTGAGGTAGAATGTTTGACCCAAGAGTTGACCAATGAGGTGGATACAGTCATAAGAAGCCTAGGTGTGTGACTAGTTGTCTTAGCAAGTGGTCTAGGTCGAGTGGTTGAGGTTTAAGTAAGTGGAAATAGATTGGGTCGATTTCGGGTCCGTTTTGAGTGCTGGTGGGCCTTTGAGCCGATTAACCCGTTTTGAGCCTAATTTTTTATTTTCGAGCCCATTTACTACTTCTTGAGTCTATTAAGTTAGCCAAAGCCCATTTTATATGTTTTATGCTTAAAAACATCTTCGTGGCCAATTTGAGGCATATCGGGTCTTTTAAAACGTTATGTTCTAATTTTTCCGGGATTTTAGGCCTAGAATATAAAAGGTCAACCCAACCCTTTCTAAGTGTTGGAACCCACCAACAGCCTTCTCCCCCTTCTTCCCCTCTCTTCCCTCTCACATCATTTCTCCCTTCCCACCTACCAAAAAACCCATTTTGCTTTCCTTTGATTTTCCTTCAAAGAAAACCATTGGGCATTATTCCTAAACACATTCCTAACCTCCCTTAATCGATTTCCACCAACAATTTTTGATTGAGGAGCTGAAATCATATTGTTCTTGGTGTTGGAGCATTTTTGGGGATTTGTTGGTAAGTGCCCTAAATCCTTGATTTCTTTGGTGATTAATTAATTTTGTTGGTTGGGATTTGATGTTTCTAAGATAGTTTGTTGGATTAGATTGCATGAAAACACTTTTTGATCCATGGTTGAGTGTTTTGAGTTCTTGATGACATTTTCATTCATTTTAGAGGTTTTGTGATTTTGATAAAATTTATAAGTAGCTGGTTTCTTTCCTTGTGTTTGATTATTTATGTATTGTGGAGGATGTTTGTGGGCTGAGAAACTCAATTGTGTTCTTGGTTGAGCTTGGAGGTGGATTTTGACCTTTGTGTGGCTTGGGTTATGGCCTTAGAGTGGTGGTTGTGTGATTTGAGAGTTAGGTTGAGTGAGCTAGGGGTCTCCTATGCTTTGTTTTCAGTTTTGAATCTTTTTTTTTTGTTTATTTTAAGTTTATTATTGCTTTAGTTTGGTTTGTGTACTTAGGCAGTGCAAGAGAGGTTGTTAAGGGAAAAGGTATTGCCATTGTGTCGTCTAAGCGACAAGAGGTGAGAGTTTATGTTTCATTTTCTTACACGTAAATGTTTTGGTTTGTTAAGATAAAATATGGAAAATTATTTAGTTTTGAATGGATTCCATACATGCATTGTGAATGGTGATCATACTAGATTTATGAACTTGTTTTCCATTATCTGGATACATTAAATGTATGTTTGAACTCCTAAGCATGATAATTGTGTGTTTATGTAATTTTTGGAGGGCATATGATGAGATGAACTTACCTTTGTGATTGATTGAGTTTGGAAGCTTTAAATTGTGAGTTTTGTGATTTATGGGGTGTATTTTGTTGTCTAGAAACTTTTGAGAGGGTTCGTGAGGGTTTGAGTGGCTTTGTGGGATGTTTTTGAGTGATTGAGTGTGATAGTCTGTTTTCTCTACTCAATTTTGGATAACATTGGCAATAGGGGATTATATATATTTTAAAATAAAAAATTGACTACCAGTGGGTTTTTAGTTTCCTTTTAGCGGGGATTACTTGAGAGTGCTTTGTAATCCATTTCGATAGGTTTTTGGGCATACTAGCCCATGTGATAATGATGAGTATTGTGGATTGATAAACCTATTGAGTTGAACCTTATTGCATAATGTTTTGCGATTCATGCATTATTGATTTTGATTATCATTAGGTATATGATTAAAATCCATGGATGTTAATTGTGTTCTAGTCAACCATTTTATACTTGATTTTATGTATGTCTCTATTCCACCGAATATACTTATGAGGCTGTAACTTCCATTGAGGTCTTTGATCTCACCCCCTCTTGTTGATTTTTTCAGCGCTAATCGTCAGCTTGTAGCCGTTCGTCTTACGGTCAAGTTTTCCAGTGTTGGTCCAGGGCTGGACTATTGCACTTGCACGTTTTAGAGGCTCGTCGTATTTTTGTTTTATCATTTTCATACTCTTGTGTTATGTATGATTGGATTAGATTGATTTTTTTTTTTTTACCCGTTGTGGGCTTGATATTGGATATTGATATTTGATATGCATGTATGACTTGGATTTTGGTTTATTATATAAGATGTGTGCTTTGTACACTTTTGTGAATCCATATGGGCTTGTGTATATGGAATTAATGTGTTGCATGTTTGGGGTCGTGTGGCCTGTTGCATGTGATTTAAAACTTCCATTGTATGTGTATACTCACTCCGTTGATTGTTATGTGCTGAGTATATTTTATGTCATGCCATGCTCCATTTAAAATAAAAATTTTAATTTATTTGTATTTTTGAGGTTATGGTTTTGAAAAGTTAAGGTGAGCCTTGTGTTATTTCGTTTAGTCCACATGTTGGGACGATCGGGATTACACGGTGGTGAGGATCCAATTTACCAAAAGCAAGTCCTTACAAACTAATATGTGGGCTAGTGTTTATGGGAGTTTATAAGCTTTGAGCAAGTATGTTAAGTTTTATAAGATTTGAATTGAGTTGATATGCTCAGGAACTTTTTTTTGTTCTATATAATACTACCAATGTATTTTTAACGAAGGTGGCCTTATATTTTATTATTTTAAGTGTTTCAAAATGGACAGTTTATGAGGTCCTGAAAGTTTCAAGTTACTTAGGTCTGAAGGCCCAATCAAGTTTTGTTGAGAATTGGTGGACTTTGAATCATAATCCAGGTCTATTATAAGTGTAATGAATAGTGTGGGTGTATATCAAGGATTATCAGGTTTCATTTGGCGATTCTATCGGTTTGGGCCATTATGCAGTTTTAAGGCCCATAAGTTGTTCGATTAGGTTCTGATATCCTTATCCCTTTATGATGAGTTATTTAGACTCACATGAGTCGTTTCTTGGTTTTGACTCCGTAAAAGGAGCATTGTGTTGTGTTTTCTTAGAATTCGCTATTTGAGGGTATTTTTGTCATTTCACAACCATTACCTGTCAAGCTTTAAAGTATAAGTCTTTCGACATGTGTGCTCTTTGAATACATCTTTTTAGCCTTATGGAAATATTTTTAGAGATTTACTATAACTGATGAGATATTATTCTCATTTACATACTTTATGGATGAAAAATCATATAAAGAAATGCATCAATAATTTTGGTGTTTTAAGACCTAAACCAGGTCTAGTAATGGTTTATAGAGATAGATAAATTTTATGAAAATTTTCAAAAATATATTTTGTATTTTTAATTTCTTAATGTTTATTATAAGATATTTAATTAAATTATAAATTTATAAAAAAATTATTTTATATTCTTAATAGATTTTACTGTTCATTAAGATTTTATAAAAATTTAAGAGTATTTTTTTAAAGAGTAAAATATATATTATAATTTTTTAATATATTTTAAAATTAACAAATAATATTTTTATCATTATTATTTTATTATGTTGATCAAAACGGAGCTCATTGTGTCTTTTTTACTATGTGGGTCAAAATGCAGAGGTAGTTTTTGTTTTGATCTGACGATGAGCTTTCTTTTGAAGCTTGTAGCTTCGCCTTACACAATGTCATTTCATCTAACGATGAAACAATGTTGTTTTACCATCGGGAGGAGTGTCTCTCTATGAGGTCTTATACCTTAGAGGATTAGGTCTTAAGCCTAATAACCCGATAAATCATAACTTGGTGGGCCTATAACCCATGGGCCAAGGATATGAGAAGTTATAGATGCTACTGAAACGGATAAGTATGAATAATAAATCAGTAAAAACCAAAACTGGTCATTATCAAGTATTGACATAAGTGTACAGCTCGAAAGAAATGGACTTAGATATTGTGTTCATAATCCTACCTGTCAAGTTATTTAGACTCGCAGGTGTATTTCTTAACACCTGACATCTCCGAAATAGCCTCAGATGGTGTATTTCATGGAACTCGATATCCGGGGATAACTTCGTCTTTTCATACCCTGATACTTGTCAATCTTGTAATCTAAGTCATTTGATGACTAGAGCCTTTGAGTCTATCCTGTGAGACTCATAAGAAATAATTTACATTATAAGAAATGAATGCAAGTTATTAAATTTTTAGAAAGAATAACTACTTGATAATTTGAGAATTTTAAATAAAGGATTATGCATACATATGATGTAAAAATGAAAAAGATGAAATACAAGGAAGATTTTGATGGTGAGGATCATGAATGGGTCCCTAAATTGGATATTAGTGCTTAGAAATTTTTGGAGAATTTTAGAAAGATATTTCTAATTATTGGTATTTTTTTAATAAATAACATATGATATTATAATTTTTTGTAAATTATGTGTTTGGAAAAAAATTAAATTTTTTAATTTAATTAGACTTTATATCGTTTGTGTCGGAACAACATCGTTTCATCAAAGAAGGTTGCCGATTTGTCTTGTTCGGCGACCCATCGACTAGAGAAGTATATCTCGACTTGAAATCGAGATAAGGTCATTTTTATGCTGAGCCTGAATTTTTCCCCTTCCTTCCCCAAATTGATCGCCTTCTTTCCCTGAGTGTGAGCATGTACCTTTCATCCATTTTCAGACTACTTTTCAGTATCACCGTTTCTTTGCACTGAAATTCGTATTTGTGTATATGCCTGATTTTGACATCATAGAGTTAGATTATTGTTAGGTTTTGTTGTGAAATGAGTAGGGAAGCTTTTGGTATAAGCTTGATGAAGTGTTATGAATTATTTTGATGAGTAAAAAAACTAGGGTTTTTGGAAAAAGGGTGTGTGCGGGAGGTTTTAAGATGACTTTGGAAAACACATCATCCACAAGCCATCTGAGTGACATGCCTTTCACAGACAGACCGAACGACATGTCGTTTATATAAGGAGTGTGTGTCACCACCCGGACTACAAAATTTCGGTTTGACAACTGCTGTAGGCCCACTATATACACTGCTATCACATCCAGCAATGCACACAGTAAGCCCACAAGGCTATAAAAAAATAATAAATAACGATGTAGTAATAATATGAACAATCAATAATGAGGTAGCGGATTTATTTATCAACAACGGTGCAGTCCGGAAAATACCAGATTATGTTTTAACTTTATACGCTCCAAATTCTATAATAAATTATGGCTTTCCAACTTACATAAATCATTTATGATATAATAATACAACCTAGGGGTATACAATGCCATGTACATAGAATACTGAAGTCCATAATAGAAATCCTAACCTGATGATACGCTATCCTCAATGAGTTGGCTGTCTAACTAGTATGAAGACCACGGTCGTATCTACTTTTCCATTCCTGGACAAACATGAGATCTGGTAGAAACCTGCCGAGTGAGCGGAAGGGAAAACAAACATAATAATTCGCATGCAATCACGCACTAGCATAGTGACATGCTGGCACATATTCAAAGCATCGACGAGTCAAACAAATACAGTCACAGTCAATAGATGCAATAAAATTTCAAAACACTACAAACATTCATGACCATGACTGGACCGGCAATAACTCTCAGCCCGTATAGATCCCAAGAATGCATTGAGATTCGTCACTAGTACTTCATGCGACTCCTCACCTCTTTTCTCTTTTTATCTCATATGATAATTTGATATGTCCCGTTGGGACGTGCATAACACATGTCCCAGACCACTGATGATGCCGGGGAAAATAAGTGATGGTAGCTCCACCTATACGATCCACACATTAGGAATTCCTGTCATACATTTAGTTTGCACAATTATATAAAACCATGTCCTTCTTATAACTCCCTTGGCAAACCCATGCCTCACTACCATACTCGAAGAGCTCTCAAGAGTTGCACGAGTTCACCCCATATTGCTGCAATGCGTGATTCATCTCACATCTTCAGATGTGACTTGGTGCGTCATTTACACTTTAATAATGCATTTCATATCAAGGATAACAATCCTAGACACACAATGCGTTCCTTCATTTAACTATTGACATGTATCTCAATTAAATACGCGTATGATTTCATGCAAATTTTTCATTATATTATCACTCTAAGCACAATAATATGACCGTGCCAGTGACTTAAGAAATTAATTAAAAGAATCCGACAACTCACGGATTTTTTGACCTTCGAAGTTCCCACACTTAATTCCTTGATCGAATCATCAAGATCCCACTTTCGTAGGTATCCACCTACACATTACTATATCCGATTTCTTAATCGACAAACCTAGAGGAATATAAATACCTAATTTAATACTTCTGAACCCTCTACTTGATCGATTACAGTCCTAAATCGAACTCGAGGTCAAACCATAAATTTTTTCTATTTTTTTAATTAATTCGAAACTTATAATATTTTCTTTATTAATAAAATCAACTCCAAATCCTATAAATTTTATACCATTAGACTCCAAATTCAATCTAGTACTTTTCATAATTTTCTCAGAATTTTTTTTTTTATGATTTGTTTTTATTTATCTACTATTTTTGTCTTTTTTTCTATTTTCTAGAATATTTATTAAATCTGGCCAACCATCTCATGCCACCTGGTAGCACCAGGTTTGACCAAGCATCCATTTGAACCTGCCTGAGACGGACACATGTACCAATTGGGATGTGCCACGCTTCGTCCGAGCCTCAAGCTTAGACCAAGCCTGAATACCCTTCAACCACATGACATGTCGTCTGGCCCCTATCAAGCTACATGTCGTCTAACTCTCAAAACAAACTACCTGTTGTCTGAAGGGACCTCGGGCGACATGTTGCCTGAGGTCGTCTTCAACCTCCAGACAAACTTCCTTCCAGCCGAAAAACACTAGATCTCCAAAAATCCATTACCAGCAAATACACAACAATCCTTCACCGAAATCACACTAATAGAAAGATCCCGATAAATCGATTTTCGATTCCGAAATTCTGAAAAAAATTACAAACCATCAAATACCATCTATGAACCTACCCATGATCCTAAATTCCAATAATCATCAATATATACACTACCTCATGCTTCGGTCATCAATCAAATAAAAATAATAAATCCTTGATAATTATAAATATTCTCTAAAAATAAAATTTATTATCTAACTTATCAAAAATAACTTAGGGATCCATTATTGATTCATAAATATGGGTTAAAGCCCACCAATCTAACTGGATTATATTTTAACTTTATATGCTCCGAATTCTAGAGTACATTATGGCTTTACAATTTACATAAATCGTTTGTGATGTAATAATACAACATAGGGGAATACAATGCCATGTACATAAAATACTAGAGTCCATAATAGGAATTCTAACCTGACGATACGTTATCCTCGATGAGTTGATTGTCGGACTAGGATGAAGACCACGGTCGTATCTACTTTTCCATTCCTTGTCAAACAGGAGATCTGGCAGAAACCTGCTAGGTGAGAGGATGAGAAAACAAACATAATAATTCGCATGCAATCACGCACTAGCATAGTGACATGCTGGCACACATTCAAAGCATCAATGGGTCAAACAAACACAGTCACAGTCAATAGATGCAACAATTTTGAAACACTACAAACATTCACGACCATGATTGGGTCGGCAATAACTCTTAGCCTGTATAGATCACGAGAATGGACTGAGATTCGTCAATGGAACTTCATACAACTCCTCACCTCTTTTCTCTTGTTATCTCATATGATGATTTGGTATGTCCCGATGGGACGTGCATAACATTTGGCCCAGACTACTCACAATATTCAGGAAAATAGGTGATGGTAGCTCCACCTATATGATCCCCACATTAGGAATCCCTGCCATAATTTAGTTAGTGCAATTATTTAAAAACCCCGTCCTCCTTATAACTCCCTTGGTAAGTCCATGCCTCACTACCATACTCGGAGAGCTCTCAAGAGTCGCACAGGTTAACATATGCATCTGCAATACATGATTCTTCTCACAATTTTGGATTCAACTTGGTGCATCATTCATACTTCAATAATCAATTTCATATCAAGCATAACAATACTAGGCACACAATGCGTTCCTTCATTTAACTATTGACATATATCTCAATTAAATATGCATATGATTTCATGCAATTCTTTCATTATATTATCACTCTTAGCACAATAATATGACCATGCCAGTAACTCAAAAATTAATTAAACGAATCCTTCCACTCATGGATTTTTCGACGTTTGAAGTGCCCTCACTTGATTCCTGGATTGATTCCTCGAGATCCTACTTTCATAGGTATCCACCTGTGCCTTACGAAACCTGATTTCTTAATCGACAAAACTAGAGGATTATAAATACCTAAATTAATACTTCTAAACCCTCTACTCGATTGATTACAGTCTTAAATCGAACCTGAGGTCAAACCAAAATTATTTTCTATTTTTCCTAATTAATCCAAAAATAATATTATTTTTTTGACAAAAAAATCAACTTCAAATCCTATAAATTGTATGTCATTAGACTCTAAATTTTATTTTAGTATTTTGTATAATTTTTTCAGAATTTGTTTCCTTTTTTTACTATTTTCTTTATTTTTCTACTATTTTCTCGATTTTTTACTATTTTTACCCATTTTTCTATTTTCTGGAATTTTTATTAAATCCGGCCAACCATCTTATGCCACCTGGCAGCACCAGATGCACCTAAATCTCCATCCAAACCTGCCCAAGGAGGACACATTTCCCAATCAGAACGTGCCACGCCTCGTCCAATCCTGAATACCCTTCATCCGTGTGACATAACGTCTGGCCCCTATCAAGTTACATGTCTTTTAACTCTCTAAACAAACTACCTGTCATCTAGAGGGACCTCGAGCAACATGTCGCCCGAGCTTGTCTTCAACCTCCAGATGACCTTCCTTCCAACCGAAAAACCCTAGATCTCTAAGAACTCATTACCAGCAAATACACAATAATCCTTCATCAAAATCACACTAATAGAAAGATCCCTCTAAACCCATAAGAAATCATCCTTTTTTAACTAGCTAAAACAAGGAAATCAAAGATTGAGTTACCTGGATCTCTGGGCAAGAACCTTACCCAAATCCTGCCGTCAGAAGGCCAAAATTGTCAACAAAACGATCAAGAGAAGTTCACGAGCTCGAGAGGAACGATTTGGAACCAAAAGTAGGACTCAACACCAAGTGAAATAGGAAGGGACACAGACGGGGTAATACCTCATTGTGTCACTGGAGATTGGCCAGGACCGGGACTGCCCAAGCAGTAGCCGGTCTCAAGCCAGTATGACATTGTTTCGAAAAAAATAACGTTGGACACCCTGCACAACCAAAACGGCAGCCCTAGGCTGGCTGTTGACCTTCGATAGTCAAAATGGCAAGGTCAAATGTTGTTTTGAACATGATTAATAATAATATTAATTTAATAATTATATTTAATAATAAGAATTATTTATAAATTCTAATCAATCAATACTCTGAAAAATACACCAAAAATTTCTAAAGAATCCTTATGAATAGCACTATCAATTGGAGTGATGAACGACATCACATTAGATTGCTTCCGAGGAACATCATGTATTCAAAATATAAAACATAATTTAAACAGGTTTTGTTTTCACCATGTATAGTTATTGTATACACGTAAGACGTTCATCTAAGCTTGTACAGTAGTTATATGGCAGTTGTTATGCTTTGATGGATTCTAGAGTGATATGTGTGAATAAGGTGAACAAATAAATGATGTGTGAGAATGATATCTACAATGGTTAAGAATGATATAAAGTAATGCTTATGATTAGTTTGAGATTCTTATGATTGATTGAGGTTAATGATTGAATAATGAAAATGATAGGTTGGTATAAGTTTAAAACAAAGGAGTTGTTGCCAAAATTTATGTAAATTTATTCGAGTCGTTTTGAAATGTAATGGAATGGATCATATAAGGAATAAGAAAGTTCCAGATTATGATTTATATAGGAGTTTGAGATTATGATGATTTCTTGTGTAGACAATCGGATAAGCAAATTCTATATATAATGACACCAATAAATTGTACATTAACATACAGTGTCAAGACAAAAAGGGGTACACGAATATAAGTGCGATAAGCGTGTGTATGGGATGCCAGTTAGATGACATGGGAAGCTAAGAACTTTCATAAGAATTTGGAGATACAAACGATGAGTTAGGAGTGTGAAAACTCCTGAAGGGTTGATATGAAACGAATAGAGTTTGATAGTTTGGAAAGTGATTTACTCTAGTTGAATTAACTAATACGTCGTAAGACCATAAATATGTGGATTTGTGACATGGAGGTATAGTGTGAAAAGTTTAATATGCCAAGTGCATAACTTGAGTCGAATTTGATAAGTTGGCTAAGCAGCATTATTTAGTCGGACTTTAAAACGATGTTTGAGACTACATATATGTTCAGTTACTCTATATTGAGATGGAAAAGAATAAAAGAAATTTGTATGTCAGATTCAGAAAATAAAAGTATAAGGTAGTTAAAAGAGAATAAGTGTGTATGAAGCTAAGGCTACCAAGGAGGACCTGTGCATCAGTATGCTGGCAAAAGAATATACTGGAATTTCAAGTAAAGTATGACCAGAGGACAAGTAACATGAATGAGGAATGCAATTCCACTTTAAGTGGAACCTAGTAGGGTGTTGGGGATTACATTGGTATAACGACACGAATGACAAAATTGGGACACCAAATCCGCCAAGGGACTATAAGAGTGAGACAGGGCTAACCCGTAAAGTATGCGTATTTGTGAAACTGCTAACTATGAATTTGTATCTGTGAACTTGAGCTAATGATAATAGATGAACAAGAATATCGTCTGAAATTATTGAGTAGTGATGATGAGAAGATGGCTATAATTACTTGGTGAACTTGTATTATACTAGTAATATGAGAGTAACTGTAAGTCAATATTAGGATTGACAAAGCTGAATAGCAAGAAAAAGTTGGGTATATAAGACTGTGAATTGCGATATCTTATGCTATATGAACATTTTAAGTGTTGAGTATGGAAATAAATATATATAGTATTGATGATGAAATAGTTGAAACCTTATTGATATCGAGGATGCAGACTATGCAAATGATATTACATTATTTAGATGAAA
Organism: Passiflora organensis; assembly: GCA_019739055.1. Lineage (NCBI taxonomy): Eukaryota > Viridiplantae > Streptophyta > Magnoliopsida > Malpighiales > Passifloraceae > Passiflora > Passiflora organensis. The sequence continues at coordinate 27,173,101 of JAEPBF010000087.1, read as the reverse complement.
TTCTTTGGATATATGTCTACCCCCGAGATAAGAATAACTTTATTCATAAGTAAGTTTTGAGGGAGAAATTTTTTATAAGGTGGGTAGAATGTGAGATTTTGCACCTTAAAGTCTTGGGCCTTAAGCCCAATAACTCGATAAATTATAAATTAGTGCACCCATTATCCATGGACCAAGGATATGAGAAGCTATAGATGCTATTGAAACGGAGACGTATCAATCTTATAATACAAGTCATTTGATGACTAGAACTTTTTAGTCTATCCTATGAGACTCATAAGAAATAATTTAGATTATAAGAAATGAATGCGAGTTAAGAAATTTTTAGAAAGAATAATTACATGATAATTTGAGAATTTTATACATAGGATTATGCATATATATGATGTAAAAATGAAAAAGATGAAATACCAAGGATAATTTTGATTGTGAGGACTATGAATACCCTAGATTGAATAATGGTGTTTAGAAACTTTTGAGAAATTTTAGAAAGAAATTTCCAATTATTGGTATTTTTCTATTAAATAACATATGGTAATATAATTTTTTGTAAATTATATATATGGAAAAATAAATTTTTTAATTTAATTAGAATATATTGTTCATAAGGAGTCTAGGATATTTTTGAGTATTTTTCTTATTAATGCACTATTTTTGACAATTTAAAGATTTAGTAAATTAAAAAAATGATAAGAAAAGAAAATGAAACATAGTCAAAATGCAGCAAGTCCTGCGGTTTTGACCAAGATTGGTCAAAACAGCTGTGAGACTTGCCATTTTGACGAGCTCAGCCTTAAGCCAAGCCTGTGTCATTCCGTTGTTTCACCTTCGGGAAGTTCACCAATTTGTCTTATCTAGCAACGCACCGGCTGGAGAAGTATATCTAGACTTGATATTGGGATAATGTCATTTTTTATGCTGAGCTTAAATTTTATCATTCCTTCCCAAAATTGATCGTCTTCTACTCCCAAATGTGAGCATATACCTTCCGTCCATTTTCAGACTACTTTTTAGTGAATATCACCGTTTCTTTCCTCGAAAATTTGTATATGTGTAGATCCCTTATTTCAACATGATAGAGTTAAATTTTTGTTAGGTTTTGGTGCGGATTGAGTAGGGAAGCTTTTGGTATAAACTTGATGAAGTATTACGAAGTATTTTGAGGACTAAGAAAACTAGGGTTTCTGGAAAAAGGATTTGTGTGGGAGGTTGAAGATGACTACGGATGACATGTCGTCCGCAGGCCATCTGAGTGACTTGCCATTTGCAAACACACCGAAAAACATGTCGTTTATATAGGGAGTGTGTGACCTGTCGATCATTGCGGTTGGGTAATTTGGTTCAAGGTTGGTTTTGGGGTTGATATTGGGCCAAATTTGGTAAGCACGTAGCCGTGTTATGGAGTGACGCTTGTCCCGTTGACTTTGACAAAAAAATAAATTAAAATCGGCAAAATTAGAAAAAAAATCAGAAAAAATATGAAAAGTTTCTAGAAAATAGAGAAAATTATGGGAATTCTAATGATGTAAAGTTTGAATTATTTTGATGAGCTTTAATAGGAATAAAAATTAGTAGAAGTTTTCGATAATTAAGAAAAAATACGGAAAGTATCTAGATCAAATTCGAGGATGATCATTGGATTTCTTGGACAAGTTTGAGGGCCTAGAAGTGTGTAGTATGAGATTATTAGGATTCGTACGATGATATTAAATATCGGACTATGGTTATATGTGTTGGTGTGCAGTAAGAGGATCAGGAATCCGGAGCGGATACGGATCAAATCAAGAAAGAAAATCGGGAAGCCAAAATTGGGAGTGGAAAATTTCAATTTAACTCCCATCATTTTAAATGAATCTGGATTGATTCCATGCAATATGTGATATCCATGAATTGCTTGTATGTATAAATGCATGATTGATGGAAAATTTATAAAGTCATGGAAAATCTTGATTACATGCATTAATTGAATTGAAACATGATTCTATGATAACTTTCTGAGTCGTGTTTGAATACTTCAAGGTCATATGAGAAGAGTATTGAATCTCGTATGGTAAAAGCACAATACTTGAATAATAGAAATGATGATTGAAGTCAGAAGAAATAAAAAATATTAAAGAACTTCAATCCTACTGACGTGAGACCCTAACCCTGCTGATTATAAAAAAATATTCTAACAATATCACATATGACTGACTAATCATATGAAAGGATACTGGCCATACTGAAAATATAGCACTACCATATAAGGAACCCAAATTCAAAATGATAAGAGGAAGAGGCGAATAAAGGGCCAACCCAATTTAGAAGAACCAAAGAACTATTATAAAGAATTGATAAAAAAACTAAGGATTAATTAAGAAACTATCAATTGATATTTTCTTAGACAAGTTGAAAAGATTATAAGAGGAATAGAAAATCAAGATAATACAAAGAAAATAAGTGATGACTAAAAGTACAGTAAGCAAAATTTATGACAGTAGGAAACAAAGATTGAGGGGTGGTTAGTCAACGTAAATGCTAACCTTAATAGAATGAAAGAGACGTGAAGGGTTGATTAACATGACACTAACCCGAGTCGAATGAAAAGAATAATGGTTATAAGATTAACCAACTATCGATACTCTAACCCTTGAGGAATACAGTGGTATGAACCTATCCTAGGATTGATCAGCCCAGTATATTAGATTACTGGGTATTACATCAAATTACTGTGTTCCTAGATTACTATGTGTGATTACAAACCTGAATATAGAAGAAGTGGTTATAATACCAACCTACGATAATGGTTGGTTATAGTAGCCATCTATTAAGATGGCTATCGATTGTATGCCAAGATCTCTATCTATTTGAGAAATTGTGATGACATTTCTATGCCATTTGACGACATTGCTTGAGTGTGACCTAATGATGAAGTTATATATTACATGATATGATATCGTGTGGCACTGCTTTTCTATGATTTGTCGTTAATGCATTATTATAATTGGATCTAAATGGTCCTTTGCCATGATTTTGGTTTTGTGCTTGCTAAATCGTTTGATCGATATAGTACATAACCTTGTTAAATTCAAAAGAGTTTACAAAGGAATAAATCCACTCACCTAGTGTCCATGCCAGTGTTCGATAGGTTCCCGAGATCGAGCATAAGGATTGGCTTGACCCCAGATCGCAGACTCTCTAAGTGGTTCAAATCACAAGGTATGATCGAGGATTTGGTTTTGGACTTGTGGACTAGTTGCATATGACATCTTGTGTGTGTATGTGTTGTAAATTGGGATTCGATACTACATTGATAAATAAATCAAGTTTTTTTAAATTTATATATCACATTATGTAAATTGTGTAAAAATTTCTGCATGTCTATTTGTTCTAACATGTTTTCTTAGTCTTGGGATTGCTTCTGAGGCACATTATACATTCAAAATATAAAACAGAATTTAAACAGTTTTTGTTTTTGCCTTGTATAGTTATTGTATACTCTTAGGATGACCATCTAAGCTTGTACAGTAGCTATACGGTGGTTGTCATGTTTTGATGGATTCCAGAGCGTGACAACTACGGTGGTAGTGGAGCATGGTTATTAAGAGAACATATTAACTACATATTGTACATCGAACTCTTGAAGCTTGGTTTTGAATTTTCCTTTGAGTATTCTTGTGAGTTGAGATGAATACACATTGTGTGATCATACCGCACTAAGTCCACAGTGTATATGATTCAAAAAGGATAAGATATGTTATAAGGATAGAAGGGGAGTATCTGCGGGAGAAGCCTTATGTTATACGGACTGAAAAATAGTATTTTTGCAACGAAAATGGTGACTACTAGAAGTCAAGGTGCTATAAGAGACAGGAGTAGGGCTCAAAGAGAAACACCCACAGTCTATAGGTCGGTAGGACCAAATATGCCACTAGTAGCATCGGAACCCGAAACAAAGGTATTTAAAACTAAACAGGGACTGATTGAGATTTCACCTTATAATCCAAGTCTTCCGATGATTAACATCTTTGAGTCTATCCTCTGAGACTCATAAAGAAATAATCAACACTATAAGAAATGAACAGGAACTACAAAAATTTTCTGAAAGAATAATCACGTGATAATTATGGAATTATATACATAGTTATGTATACATATGATATAAAATGAAAAAGATGAGATACAAGAGTAATTTTGGTGGTTTAGGACCATGAATAGGTCCCTGGGTTGAATGTTAATATTTAGAAATTTTTGGGTATTTCTAATTATTAGTATTTTTCTAAGAAGTATCATATGGTATTATAGTTTTTCATAAATTATGTGTATGAGAAAAATATAATTTTTTAATTTAATTAGACTCTATTGTTCATAAGGAGTATATAGTATTTTGGGCATATTTTTCTGACAATTATGCTATTTATTATGAATTGTTTTATATTTTATAAATTAAAAGAAATAATAATTGTATATAATTATATATATAAAAAAAATATATAAAAAGGCAAACATCAAAACACTGGTTATCCCGTCGTTTTGACCAAAGCGGTCAAAACAGCAACATGCCTTGCCCGTTTTCACAAGCTTGGCCATGAACTGTGCCTACGTCATACCACTCGAAACGACATTATTTCACAAAAAGGTGAAATGACATTTGGGAAGGTTGCCGATTAGTCTTGTCCACTGACTAAAGCAAAATTTATCCTGATTTCAATCGGGATTTGGGCATTTCGTACCCAGCCACAAAACTCATCCCTTCTCCCTCAAAGATTATTCGCCTCATTCTCCCGAGTTTGTGTGTGTAACTTTTGGACTGATTTCATTCCTTTTCCTCTAAATGTTCTGTATTTCTGGTTGAGAGTTCAATCTTAAATATCTCTTGTTTTTTGTATGATTTAGTTTGATGTAGGTATAGATTTTTTGCGTATTTAGTGTAGCATAATTCTTGATAGTTTATGTTATGAATCGGGGTGAAAATCAGCAGATTGCCACTTAGGGTTCCCTCTGGTTCGTGTGAACCAAAGGTTGAAGACAATTGCGGACGACACGTTGTCTGCATGCCATGTGAATGATATGTCATTCACGGGTGGAACAAACAACATGTCATCTAGGTACAATATAAATGACATGTCGTCTGATTCGGTTAGGTAAGTTGGCTCAAACTTTATGTTTCGGGTCGATTCTGGATCAAATCAAGTTAGCACGTGGCCGTGTCATGTTGACTTTGATCAGAAAATAAAAAATGATAAAAAAAATTTAAAATTCGAAAAAAAATAGAAATAAATTGAGAAAAAATATAAAAAATTCTAAAAAATAGAGAAAAATATAAGGAGTCTGGTGGTATAATGTTTGGATGATTTTTATGTGTTTTTATAGGTATAAAAATTTGTAGAAGTTTCCGATAATTAAAGAAAAAGAAGAAAAGTATCCAGATTGAGTCCGAGGGAGATCATAGAGCTTCTAGGGAAGATTGAGGGTCTAGAAATGTGTAGTATGAGGTTACTAAGACTTTTATGATGATATTAACTATCGGACGATAATTATATGTGTAGGTGGGCAGTAAGAGGATCAAGTATCTAAGGCGAATACAGATCGAACGAAAAAGAGAATTAGGACTACAAAACTATGAGTGGATAGTTTTAAATTATTTTCTATCATTTAAAATGAATTTGGATTGATTCCATGTAATGTGTGATATTCGTGAGTAGCTTCCATACATAAACTTATGATCAGTGAAAAATTTCTTATATTATGACAAATCTGGACTTACATGCATTGAACTGGAATGAAACATGATTCTGTAATGATTTCTAAATTATGTTTAAAGATTGCGACTATACCTCAAATAACCGTAATATAGGAAGATAGCAGTATTGTACTTCTTAGAGGGAATCATAAGACTAACTCAAAGAATACCTCTTATGCCTACTTAGTCATACAAAAAGAATACTGAAGCTCATGTTGGAAAAGCACAACACAAGAGCAATATAAATAATAATTGTATTATTGAATGAAGAGATCCTAACCCACTAATTACAAGAAAATATCTTAAGAATATTACATATGACTAACTAGTCATATGAATGGATACTAATTGTGCTAAAAATGAAGTACTACCGTATAAGAAAACCAAAATCCAAGATTATAAGATAAAAAAATAATTAGAGATAGGAAAACTAAAGAATTTCTATTAAGAACTTATCAAAGAACTAATGATGACTAACTGAGAAATTATCAATCGATATTTGCAAAGACAAATTTAAAAATTACAAGAGTAAGAAAAAATTAGGAATTTACGAACAAAGTAAGTGATGACTCAAGGTTAATTAAGCAAAATTATAACAGTAATAAATAAAATTGAGGGATGGTTAATCAACGATATACTATTCTTTATAGAGTGAAAGCTATGAGAGGAGTTAATTAATGTGATACTAACCCTAGTATAACGAAAGGAATAGAGGATATGAGATAAGTCAGTTGTCCATACCCTAAGCTCTGAGGAATATAGAGGTATGAGTCTATCCTGGGATTAGTCACCCCAGCAAATCAGATTACTACGGTTAAATATATAAGTATTTATCAAATTACTGTGTGTTCCTAGATTACTATGTGTAGATATTACTATGTAATCCTATATCATTATATGTGAGTATAATCCCAAATAATAGAGGAAGTGACTATAATACTAACCTATGATAATGGTTTGGTGGTACTAGCCATCTATTGAAAGAATGACGATAGAATGTATGCTGAGATCTATAAGATCTCTGACTATCCAAGATGCATTTGGAATGTGATGACACTTCTATGTTGTCGGATGACATTGGTTGAGTGTAACCATGATGATGGGATTAAATGTTGTGTTTATGTGTAGCATTACTTTGTTTTGATTTGTTGTTGATGCATTGTTATGATTGGATCTGAATGGTCCATAGCCATGATTTTGGTTGTGTGCTTGTTAAATTGTGTGGTTAAAGTAATATATAATCTTGTTAAAATTTAAAAGATTTTACAAAGGAAAACGTTCACTCACCTAGTTGCCATGACAATGTTTGATAGGTTTTTGAGTTTTGAGCAAAAAGATTGGCTTCGCCCCATATAGCAGACTCTCTAAGTGTGTAAGAATAGTAAGGTATGATCGAGGATTTTGATATGCACTTGTGGACTAGTTGCATATGACATTTTGTGTGTGTATGTCTTTGAAATTGGTATCCCATACAATATTGATAAATAAATCGAGATTTTTGATTCAATTCTTTGCATGATGTAAACTCCACAAAATTCTTATATGTTAACTCATCCAGCATGTTTTCTTAGTCTTAGGATTACTTTCCAAGGCATATCATGCATTTAAAGATAAAAAAAAGTTATGGAATAAATCTTCTTAATTTATTAAAATTAAAGTCATGTACAAACAAAACTAGGAGCCTGAGCACAGCATGGTCCGTTACAGAAAAAATGGAAATATTCACAAGCCCTTCCAAACTAATAGAATCATAATTGGGATACCTCTTCTTAGAAATGGTTAGACAACATTTGGGCCTTCTAAACGAATATAATCATACATGACACTATGGAGAGGTCCAAGAGTTCTTGTATGTGTGAGATAGATAATATTTTTTCCCTGAACAAGCGCACTACTTGGTACATCAATGCTGAAAAGCTTGTACAGACCATGGATTCCGTGTCTTGCAAGTGCGTTATCCCTTCCTATTAGTCCAGTACTAAAAACCGGTTTTTCCACGTTGTTGAACACAATCTTGGGAAATCATTAGGCAGGCAAAAAGAAATTTTGATCAGCCAAATACGGAACAAGAATGCATATTATAGATAATCTTTGATGAGAATACTAAGTGGTCTGTCTTCATACCTTGATTTCAGTAGCGGAAGCTGATGCCAAGGCCAACTGGAGCATGTAATTTGCATTTGGTTGCACATTGTCGAGTTGAAAGACAATCTGCCATGTAGTTGGGACGTAATTCTTGTTCCCCGAATCTCTGCATTTGGGAATGACAAAATTAATTAGAAAAGCATAGAGGGGAGGTATATATATATATACACACGAACATATAATATAGTAGTACCACTGTATAGTATACACACCTGCTGACATGGGCGAAGAACCAGTCCTTGGTATAATCACTGACGCCAACAGTAAATATGAGATCCTCCTTAAACAATTCAGAATACCTTTGCCACAATCCGTATTGCCTGAATCTGATATATTGAGAAAAAGCAGATCATATTGTTGTGAGTAAAAGAAAATGAATGCAGACATATGCATGTATAACAACAACAAGTGTAGTAAAAGAGTTCCAATTAATTAATCCAGGACTAACTTGTCTTTTGGGAGTTTGGTATACAATTTGTTGGAGAGTGCTGGATCCGCATCGGGAACGAAGAATTCATTAGCAGAACGGTCAGGAATACCTATTTCCCATAGGGTAGGACCATTTCTTGGAGGCTCGAACACGAGGGGTTTCAATTTGATGTTAGCTCCTGCATTTGGATTTATATATTGTATAAAAGTTATGCATTAATCAAAAGACGTCATAATTAAGGAAGGGGAAGAACACTTTTTACCTGGTTCAACCGTGATTTTTTCTTCCATCTTATAATCCCCAATGACACCAGGTACCCAAGCGTACAAATTATAGTCTCCAGCCCGCACATTTGGAATTACAAACTGTCCTTGGGCGTCAGCTTGAGTCCAGAATTGATATCCCTGAAAGGATCAATACAGAAAAGTTAAAATATATATATATCATCGTAAATCCCACAGAAATTCAAATAATTGGCATGCATTAGTATTCATTCAACTACGTACGTACCTTGACTTCTGTTTGCCATGAGCCCACCTCTCCTGGTAGTGCCAACCCCACAAAAGCAGAGGCAGCAGCCACCAACTTCTCCTTGGCGAAACTGATAGCAATAATATACAAGAATATAAAATATAATCACAATGATGTGGAATCATGCGAATTCTCCAAATTGAAGGAGGCATATATCAAATTACCGGTCGCTAACTTGCAATTGGCCGGTAACGGTTCCTCGTTGAGCTGCAGGCGGTAAATCTGGTGATTCAAGAAAGTTGTATGGCCATTCTTTCGATTCCGCGGCCAACTGATGCGTAAAAATCAAAAAGGTTAGATCAACAACCTTTTCCCCAATTTTCATGAGAGCAAAACACTGATCAGGTGAGGTAGATAGACAAGGATCGATAGGACACCTGTTTTTGAGCATCCTCCCAAAGTGACTTAGTATCCCCCGGGGTTGCCACCGAATTTAGATAAACATAAAAAGGCCCGAAAACCTTTTTCCATGGCTCTCCATTCCGATATGCTGTGTTCATATCCTTCCCAGCATAGTGACAACTGGTGAACATCTGCATGTATATACATATTATTATATGTACCAAGACTAGGAGAAATTCTGATACTATATATACGGATGGTTATTTCAATTTCCCGGCCCTGTAATGGATTGGAACCTCACGTTGAGGACGATGGGGCCAGTGTGAGAGGTAAGTTCTTGTTTCATTGGTCCACCACATCGGGATTCACTGCTGGCTGTGATCATCCAAAATCCTATTGCCGGGTCTTCTGATATCCACCCGTGTAAGTGATTCTCTTTAGTTTCGCAGGAGTACTGGTATTTGTCATCCACCTGCATGCATGCACGCACGCACGCACCCCAACATTACGACACGCATTGACAACACTAATTAATTTCGGCACAGAATTCAACTTAATTAGTATTTGGCTATTGCCGCTAGCACTATTTATATACCTCTCCTTTGAGTTCTGGGTTTATAGGTTTAGTCAATAGAACTGCTTCTGGGTATGCCAGAGGCTCACCCGTGACTCGGTCTTCAGGCATTGGCATCACCCTCTGCCTTTCATCCGATACTGCCATGTAATGAAACCTGACCACAACCACAATTATATCGTTTCAGATCATAAAAATATATACCTCAAAATTAACATATATAAACAAATTAATGGATTCACTTTAATTTTCTAAATAAACCATGCATCTACGTACGTACTTGGCTTTTTGGAGCTTGAAAACGATTCTGATTTGGTCCATGTCAACGTCAGGCCATCCCTTAAGGCGTTCCAATACAGCATATGCGTAAATGCCGGGATAGCCACGCCTTATAATATACCTGCAATTTTTTTGTTCCAATAGATATTCTGTTCAACAGTTTGCTTAAAATGGAATCTGAACTACCAAGTACGTACAATCTATACGTGGTGAAAGGGAAGACTAATTAACTAGCCGGATCAGTATATATACCGCTTATCTACATTTAGGGGAAGCACGGCATCACCGAGAGACGGCTCCCACTTTTTGGTGCATGAAATTTCTACAAGGTTTTCATCTTCCCTCACCACAGTAACTGTTGTTGTTTGCAACCTATACACAGATCAGACGATTCACATATATATTCAGAGTGTGAGAGGGGAATGATTTTTTTAGCTTTGAAGCTCGATCGAGATAACAAAAGTACTGCAGGGGTTTCAATTCAATTACTTGTCCACGACGATGCCTTTTACGCCGGCTTTGTTCCAAACCAAGTCCCAGTATCTAGGAGGCACAAATTAAGAATTTAGAACCGGTAGTGTATATAGTGACTCTTTAATTTTCAGATCTAAAGATGAATACAAAGACTGGGGAAGGAAATCAAGATAAATACAAGCTAGTTATATGCATCTTACCCTCGATTATCTTCTTCATTAACGATTTCGAGAACATTGGGAAGCCCATTGTATTGTATAACAATCACATCACCGCCTGGCTTAGCTACAGTTACGTTCACCAGTCCATTATCAATCACAACCTGAGAGGGATCGAATAATTAAGTAAATGTACCTGCTATTAATTAACAAACCAGATCTGTGCTTGAAGGAGGAGGCTTTATTCTCCAGAAAGTTTGCATCATCTAAGAGTACATTCTTTATAAAAAGAAGATAAGAAGAAAAATCATCATATTAATTATGAAAATTATGAAAATGGTCATCAATTCTTACCAGCTTGTCGTTGTTCGTTAATATCTTGACTGGAGGGCTGTTAGCGGCTTCAGCTTTCTGTAGACAACACAAAGAGGCGCAATTAATTATACTATATATTCAGCTTTTTCTTTCCTTTTTTTCCTCCAAGAATCAGATGTATCTAATCAGCAAAATGCATAATATATATAGGGCTACATTCATTTCCAGCAAGCCGAGCCCCAAGGGCTATCACCACCAATTCTTACAAATGCGGATAACCTATAATGTATAGATTCTAATCAATTACTGTATATGCATGTATATTCTAATTAACTTATGATGTATGCTTCAGACATAACTAAACTAAACTAAACACACCTACGGTATGTTAAACCACAAAGAAATTGAATACCATGAAGGTTCTAAGTGGGGTCTTCGCCCAAGCAGCAGTGGATACGAGGAAGATTGTGAGCAACCACCAGGTACCGCCCACTAACTGTTGCCCCCTGACAAGCGAACTTGTCTTTGCCATGCCCATAATTTTTTTTTTTTTTTAGTGTACTGGCAAGCTGCTTCTCTTTTCTTTTTCTTTTTTTTTTTTTTTTTTTTTTTTATATTTAAAAAAAATAAAGAAGAAAAATATTATTGGCAAATCTTAACACACTCAAAAGAGCGAGTGCAAGACAATGCCAAACAAATGACCTTTTATACCTCAAGCGTGATTCTTCAATCTCATTTCTGTTATACATGTGACCGCTTTGCTTATGGTTTTCCTTTGTTTTAGGAGCTGCTGAAGGATGCCCAGCGTTTTGTGGCTTCATTGTCTCAGGCGCTTCCGTTTTCCTGGGAACCCACGTGTGCTGATTTGGTCATCAAAGAAACTTTTAATTACTATACCTCCTTCCTTAAAGTTAAAAGTTTCAATCCATCATTATGTATTCACAAAAACTATAATTATTTATATATTTTTTATATTAAAATAAAAAATATATATTGTTATCTTTTTATTCTAATTAAATATATATTAATTAGCATTAATCAAATGGATAAATAATCCAATACAAATAAAGAGGATGGAATTTATATTTCATACACTCTTGAAAAATTATAATTATTGTTTTGTTCTTTTCTTTTCCAATTCTCCTAGCATTCGAACCAGTTTCTCTATATTTATAAAAAAAAAATTAATCATAATCTAACTAAACTCACTCTTCAAATCTAACATTAGTTAAATTTTCAAATGCAATAGCCTAATTGAGTTTATATTATGATATATCTCCCACTTATACATATACTACATAATAAATTTTATTTATTTATTGTATTAAAACAAGGATCAATGGATCCTAAAACCTTACATCGATTAATTGAGCTAGGAACATTCTTGTGTGGTCTTGGTTAATTCACAAGTCAGGACAATCGAGATTACTCACTGGTGAGGGTTTGTCATGGGTTTAGGTCCTCATACGTAAAACCACTTAGTAGAATCCACTTGGTGTTCCAATATGCAGATGATGTCATTCTTTTCTGCAACGGTGATTATCAGGGCTTGTTTACTATCCAAAGCATACTTCGCTGTTATGAATTATTGTCAGGGCTCAAGGTGAATTTTTTCAAGTCGGGACTGGTGGGTATTAATGTTTCTTTGAACGCTGCCGCAGCAATGGCGCGTGCCTTGCATTGTAGGTTACAGACCTTGCCGTTTCAGTACCTAGGGGTGCCCCTAGGTGCTAACCCTTGCAGGCATAGTACGTGGACTATGGTGGTAGCTCGGTTTAAAAGTAAGTTAGCTGCTTGGAAGGGTTCGTTGTTGTCGTTAGGAGGCCGTCTCACCCTAATCAAATCGGTGCTTAATAGCCTGCCCGTGTATTACATGACTTTCTTCCAGTTGCTGGTGGGGGTCAGGCGGGTGTTGGAGCAGTGGATGAAACGATTTTTCTGGGCAGGGACAGTAGACAAACGTTGTTTATGTAAGGTGAGATGGGGTACGGTAACAGCTGCAACCAATGAGGGTGGTGCTGGTGTGGGTTGCTTGAAGTTGCGGAACTATGCCTTACTCACGAAATGGAGTTATCGTATAGCCAGTGAGACGTGCTCGTTGTGGCGCCAGATTATTGCCCAAAAGTACAGCCCTACCCTGCGTGCGGATGGTATTGATAGTGCTGTTCATCAAGGCTCCGCGGTCTGGAATGGCATTGTCCGTATCAGTAAACTGATAATGCCAGATGGTCAGTGCATATCTTCCTTTTATCACTGGAAGTTGGGGAGGGGAGACACCATTAGTTTTTGGCATGATGTGTGGTGTGGAGCAGCACCTCTACGAGTTATCTTTCCCAGACTCTACGGGCTTTCCCTGGAGAAGGATGGAACGGTGGCCCAGTTTGGGTCAAGGTTTGGAGCAGAGTGGCATTGGCACTTTATGTGGCGACGTCACCTGTTTGTGTGGGAGGAGGAGGCTGTGGAGCGTCTCTTAGAGTGCCTTGGAGGATCCCGTCCGGATGTCCTGGTTGATGACGTTTTGTTGTGGGGTGCCCAACGGTTGCCCTTCTCTGCCAATACTTGTTACAAGTCCCTTGCAACGACTGTTGGTGTGCCTTATGCGCGACTAATTCCTAATGTTTGGCGTCAGAAGGGAGCGCCTAAATGGTAAGTGTTTATGTGGCTGGCATGTATGGAGAAGCTCTCTGCCAAAGGATACTTAGCCCGCCTTGGAATTTTGTCCGAGACTGATCGGTGTTGTGATGCTTGTGGCTGTGTGGAGAAGGATTCTACCCATATTTTGCTGAACTGCAGGCTGGCATGGGAATGCTGGTCATTGTTGTTCAAGCATTGGGGTTTATGTTGGGTGCAACCTCGGTCTATTGCTGATTTGTTTGTTCAATGGGCAGGTTTTCCCCTTCCCGTCCGCTGGCGTAATCTCTGGTATGTATTACTATTTTCATGTGCATGGAGTATTTGGTTGGGACGCAATAACAGGATTTTTAGAGGTGAAGTTAGAAGTGCGGCAGACCTGTATTATAATGGTATGCGGCATGGGTTCTATTGGGCAAAGACTAATCTCCCAGCTGTGAGTATTGATAGTCTGGATGTCTTGCCGGTTGGGGATATTGTTTCTGTGCTGGCTCTGTAGTATTTGGAGTTCTGAAAGTCACCGATCCTGTCATTTACTCACAGGATCTGTCTGTTTCATTTTGTCCATTGAGCCGGTATACTGTTCCATTGTATAGTCTTTTGATATTTTGCTTCTTAATATATATATCGATAATTCTTCAAAAAAAGAATCCACTTGGTGTCACATGCATACCCTTTGTCTCTCAATCATCATAGTGTAATACTACTCCAGGATTCCTGTTCTTTCGTTGAGGTCATCGAGTGCCTTAAGAATGGACACTCTATCCCACCCTTGGGTGGGTGGTCTGGCATCTAATGGATGCTCGTCTAGTGGTGCCTCCTCTGTTACTACACCCTCTTCTATCTGTCTACCCATAGTATAAACAAGTCCTTCTCCTGGGACAGCTCTAGCATATCGCTCTCTAAAATACACAGCACGTGTGGTATTTGCTAAGATAAAAAAGAATTTTCTATGAAGATGAAATTAGACACATTTGTTTCTTGAACAAAAAAACTCACAGAAACTCTCCGTCAGGTGGTTTGTTTTTCAAACTCTCTGTTTACATCAAAATAGCATATCCTTATTTAAAGGAAAACGTAATCTTCTTAAACCGCATATCCGCGCATGGCATGATCACCACTAGCTGAACACTACACATCTATAACTAAATATAGCTACCTCTCTTCAACTCTACCGAATAATTCTCTACTAATTCAAGTAATGCTCCACTAACCATTAAGCTTATTCAAAAAATTTTCCCTTAAGCTTAATTCCTGCTATCTTTCATTCCAATCGTTGTTTTGCATCTTTCAAGTAGAACTGCTGGCAATGGTTTTGTGAACGTATCTGCCACCTGATCATGACTTACAACGTGGCTCAATCTCACTTGTGTTTCTTTCACTTGTTCTCGAATAAAATGAAATCTCACATCAATATTGTAAGGACCCGAACCCGAAAACCAGGCCCTTACCGCCGTGAAACCTGGACAAGCCCAACACGTGGACCAATTCGAATCCCACAAGGCTTAGAAGACTTTTCAAACGTGATTCCCAAAACAAACGTATTTAATATTTCAAGAATTGGAGCATTTCAAATAAGAAACAGACATCTGGCATAAAGATCGGACTGAACAAAATACCACAGCGGAAGACTTTATTCGAATGGGCAAAAATATTCAAAACGGAAAACGGGTCCATACAGTCACAAGCCCAAAATCACAAACTGGGCTTAAAGCCCGGTACAAAAAAACTGTATCCAGTAGAGTAATAAATGCATAAAAATATAATGTGAGTCAAAACATCAAAACGAGTCAGATGGGAAATGCCAGAAAAGAAAACCATGTAAAATGTGCAGGTGCGATAGTCCAGCCAAATCGTAAAAAGCTCTCACACCTCAAACGTCGTCTACGGCTCACGAACTACTCCTGAAAGGGGGAAACATCAACGGGTGAGATAAGAATCTCAGTAGGAGTTACAGCATCATATGTCCTACGGGGAAATGAGAACACATACAAAGAAGAGAAGAAACGGTTTACTATACGAACAAGGACGTAACTGAAACACCCGAAAAATATGAAATTCACACATTTGATTTTTATAACGTAAAACATGATTCCAGCCCAATAGGTTATAACTCAACAATTCGTAATACAACACGGCTAACAATGCCTACCAAAACCCATCGGGATGGACATAATAAATCACTCCTCGAGTAACCCCCGCTAAAGGGAAACCCGAAGCCCACTGGCAGTGTTAATTTATATTTTTAGGAAAATACTAAATATACATATAACCCCTACTGCCAGTGTTGTCCGAGACTAGGCAGAGAAAAACACAACATGTATCATACCCGTCTCAATACTCAAGTAGAACTGCTGGCAATGGTTTTGTTAACATATCTGCCACCTGATCATGACTTACAACGTGGCTCAATCTCACTTGTTCTCGGATAAAATGAAATCTCACATCAATATGCTTGCTCCTTTCATGATGAACTCGATTCTTTGCTAGCTTAATTATAGACTTATTAACAACTTGAATCTCTGTTGCTTCTTGTTGTTGAAGGTTCAACTCATATAACAGTTTTCTAAGCCAAATTGCATGACATACACACCATAATGTCGCCACATACTCAGCTTCACACATTGAAAGTGTCACAATTGGTTGCTTCTTTTATTGCTATGTGAATGCAATGTCTCCCATAAAAAACACATACCCTAATGTGCTTTTTCAACCATCTTTGCTTCCACACCAGTCGTTATCAGAATATCCTACCAATTTATATTCCTCTATCTTTGTATAGCTCAATCCAAGAGACTTTGTTCCCTGAATATAATAGAGGATTCTCTCCAATGCTTTCCACTGTGTAGAGATTGGTTCTTCCATGAATCGACTTATTACTCCAACACTGTAGGATATGTCTGGCCTTGTGCATGTGAGGTAACGAAGAATTCCCACAAGACTACGATATTTTGTAGCTTCTACTCGATCTCCACTATCAAACTTTGAGAGTTTTGCACCTGATTCCATTGGTGTTGATACTGGATTCCAATCTACCATGTTATTCCTATTCAAGATATATTTTGAATATTCCTTTTGTGATACAAAAATTCATTTTTTTTCTTCTCTAACTTCCAGACCAAGAAAGTACTTCATCAATCCCAAGTTTGTCATGTCAAATTTTCTCTTTGTCTTCCTTGAATTCTTGAATCATCTCATCATTACTTCCCATAAAAATAAGATCATCAACGTAAAGAGAAACAAAGATCAGGTTACTTTGTTTCTTCTTCACATACAATGCATGCTCATATGGACATTGAATGAGCCCATTTTTCTTGAAATATATATTGATGCGAATATTCCAGACCCATTTTTTGGAATAGTCATCGATAAAAATAGTAAAGTACTTTTTACGACATGAATGATTCAGGAGTAATTGGCCCATAAATGTCAGTATGAATAACTTCAAGAAGACCATTTGCCTGATTTTCTGCTTTCTTTTGAAAATAGTTCCTCACATGCTACCCGAGCATGCATTCTTCACAAAAATTCTCACCGTATTTTAGATCTGGTAGTTCATACACCATATTCTGGTAGTCCATACACCATCTTTTGGTAGTCCATGCAACATCTTCTGTTTAGAGAATTTTTGTGAGCCACTATAGTGCAAATGACCAAATGGTAAATGCCAAAAAGATGCCTTATCTTCTATATTAACTTGCATGCATCTTTTTTGTACATAGCAGAGGTTGATCTTGTACGTTTGGTTCTTTGCCATCTGGACTCTTACAACAAGACAACCATTCTTGTCTTTTAGTTAAAGCTCTCGATCTTTCATCAAAACTGTGTATCCCTTCTCCATGAGTTGCCCCATACTAAAAATATTATTTTTTAAGATCAGGTACATAATAGACATTTTGAATTAACCCTTTCAAGCCATTCTTTTGTTGATAAGAAATTGTACCTCGACCCTTCACTTGGATTTTAGACTCATCTCCAAATGACACATGCCCATCTTAAACTATTTGAATTTCTATAAGTAAATGTTGATGCTCACACATATGATTACTAGCACCAGTGTCGAGATACCATATTGTCTCATTGTTGATATTCTCAATGTCATGAGCTATTAAAAGAAGCCCATCATTCAATTCTTCTTCTGTGACCAAGTTAACATTCTCTTCAACTTTCTTTTCAACATAGCACTCTCTAGCATAATCCTCATGCTTTCCACAGTTGTAACATTTTTCAAAGTTGTAGTCTTTTGCATAGTGACCAGGCTTGCCACATTTTTAACACTCAATATTTGAGTAGTTTGTTCGAACAGCTCTACTACGTCCTCGGCCTCTTCCTCTCCAATTTTGTTGGCTTGATTGCCTATATCCTCCATGATAGTCACCTTAACCACAATCTCTACCACGACCATTTCCATGGCCTCTTCTACCACGACCTCTTCCTTGAGAATTTTGAGAATAGAATGTCTTTCCATCTATTATTGTTGCCTTTGATTGCAGAGGTTCTTCTAGAGTATCCTCCACCTTTTTCTTCGTACGTTGTTCATGTGCTTCGAGAGAATCAGCAAGCTCATCAACTATTAATGACCTAAGATCCTTTGACTCTTCGATTGCACACACAACATTCTCGAATTTATCTGTCAAGGATCGTAATATTTTTTCAACCACTTGTGATTTATTTAAATTCTCACCATTTCGTTTCAGCTGATTCACCACGGTTTGCATATGTGTGATGTAATCAGATACCCCTTCTTCTTCCTCCATCTTCTTTCCTTCAAGCTCACCTCGAACGGTCTGGAGGCGCACTTGCTTGACCCATTCAGCTCCTTTAAACATTTTCTCCAAAGTATCCCACATTTCTTTTAAAGTTGTCGAATTGACAATCTTCTCAAAGCCTGACTCATCTACTACTTGGAATAACAATTAGAGAGCCGTTTTATCCTTTACTCGTGCTTCTCTCATTGCTTTTAATTGGTTTGTTGGCATGCCCGAAGTATCTATTGGCTCGATGAAACCAATCTGAACTATCTCCCATGCATCTTGTGCGCTTAGCAATGCTTGCATTTGAGTACTCTAATTATCATAATTCTGCTTTGTAAGTCTTGGTAGTGGTATTTTCCCTAACGTTGAACTCTCAGAATTTACCATTGGGCTCCTCGACCAATTTTTTAAGATAAAAAAGAATTCTCTATGAAGAAGAAAGCAGACAAATTTGTTTCTTGCTCACAGAAACTCTCCGCAGTTGGTTTGTTTTTCAAACTCTCTGTTTACGTCAAAACAGCATACCCTTATTTAAAGAAAAACGTATTCTTCTTAAACCGCATATCTAGCTTGACATGATCACCACTAGCTGAACACTACCCATCTATGACTAAATATAACTACCTCTCTTCAACTCTGTCGAATAATACTCAACTAATTCAAGTAATGCTCCACTAACCATTAAGCTTATTCAACACTATTGTGGGGATCCACCTCCTTCCTCACCTAGATCTTGTATAGATAGTGTTAGTCATGATAGGGAGGTAAAGCTTGAATCATTGGAATGACCATCAAGAACTCGATCCCTGCTGTAACACAAAGGCTGGTGATAAGGTGGGAAAATGGCAACTTTTGTCTAGCCATCAACCTCCACTGGAATAGCCTCAGGTAAATATGTATGTCTACATCTACAAGCCTCCTCAACATGATTCTAGATAACATCTAATACATTTCATTCCGCACCTTGTGGTCCTTAGGGGTAGGGAGGATGTTAGTAGCTATGAACATCTTTTAGAAGCATGCATGCCTATAGAAGTTCCTGAGCATCACTATGTCATTGTCGGTGATGTCCTCAACACCTGTTCCAAGAGTTAGCACATCAAACAACCACTCGAGCTCCAAGTCCTCTACCTTATCATCCTTGTCAACCGACTATAGACCGTAGAACCTATTGATATCTACAAAGCAATAGGAGACCATTCATCCCCTACAACAACAATTACCGTCGGAATCCAAACACTCAACCACTGTCGGCAAAAATCACCTATAAACTCAATAACCAACCACACTTTATACAACAAATCAACCTCTACAATTGAACAGCAACATAAGATATCATATGTTATAATCTTTTGAAAAGCAACACAAACAACTCACCAGACTCTGGAACCGAATATCTATTGTCACTACTTGTCGCTCTGACATGGCTAAACTACTAAATTACCCAAAAAAATTTAAATGAAGGTGAATAATTGATTTTTCTCTGAATATTATTTTGATTTTCTATAAGAAATTGTAAGATCTGTACCTGGGAGGGGCTGACGTGGCAAAATTCTGCCACGTCACCCACTGGGTTAAATATCCCTCTCCCTGCCGTCTTCTTCATCCTGTTAGGAAAAGGAGGTGGCGGCCTTGTAACTACTTCCTTTTGTCTCTATTGATCAGGTTCCTTTTGACTTTTATCAGCCTTCTTTTTGACTTTTTTTCTGAACCGTGACCTCTTTAATACTCGTCTTGGGAGTCATTATCGACTGATAAGCCTCATATTCACGACTGGTTGGGTAGTCCGGGTTTTTTTTATGACTTTCCACCTCTCAATGTTATAGCTTTTGCCATTACAGGTGGTTGAGTATCTGAAGGAAGTGACCATGAAGGTCTATTTTAAAGTGCTTGTGTTATCTGTCGCATCTAATTCTTCAGGTTCTTCATTTTAGCATCACAAGCTATCATAAACTACCGCATCACATCTTCAAGGCTTACTTTCTTTTCTGGTTACTGATATTGCTGCTTTTGGTTGATAGTTCTCGTTAGTGATTTCTCACTCTTGTATGATTTGATTAGTAACAAGATGATCAGGCTTATTGATTGATTTTCTCATAGCAGAACCTCACTAGTGACTAATAGAAAGAATAGAAACAGAAGAATTCAACCTAACAGAATCATATCCCTCCCCCCAAAAATAGGTGTTTGAGCTAACATATCTTGAAAACAAAACAACATAAACTTAAATATCCTTAATACATTAATAGAGTTATATGTGTTGTGTGATGGTATCATTTGTAACAAGATGCATCTTTTGGGCCCTGTGGTTAAAAGCTCAACTGAGCGTTGCAGTTGTGATCCATCACGCGCATATACACCTCCAGGCCCGCTGGGCCGAGAGTCCGGGGGCCGGGTCGTGACAAAGCCCGTAGGGGTCAGGTTACCCAATCCCCCATCGGAAAGGAGTGAGGGAGGTCTTGGGCTTATATGTGCTGTGTGATGGTATCATTTGTAATAAGATGCATCTTTTGGCCACGAGGTTAGAAGAAGCCCGACTCAGCGTTGCAGTTGTGATCCATCACGCACACATATACGTCTAGGCCCGCTAGGCCGAGGGTCCGGGTCATGACAAATAGTAGCGAAGCCGATCTCGCTCCCTCTTCCGGGTGGGATTGGGCCATGTTGTGTGTTCATATTTGGGCTTGTGAGTTTGGGCTCAAGTCAGTTACGTTTGGGCTCCCCTCGTGAGGACACGAGGTCTATAAGGAGGGGAGATTGTGAAACCTAACCCGTAGGGGGGTCAGGTTACCCATCCCACATCGGAAAGGAGCGAGGGAGGTCTTGGGCTTATATGTGTTATGTGATGGGATCATTTGTAACAAGATGTATCTTTTGGGCCACGTGGTTAGAAGCCCGATTCAGCGTTGCAGTTGTGATCCATCACGCTCACATACACGTCCGGGCCCACTGAGTCGAGGGTCCGGGGGCCAGGTCGTGAAAAATGGTAGCGGAGCCGATCTCGCTCCCTCTTACGGGTGGGATTGAGCCGTGTTACGTGTTCACGTTTGGGCTTGTGAGTTTAGGCCCAAGTCAATTACGTTTGAGCTCCCCTCGTGAGGACACGAGGCCTATAATGAGGGGAGATTGTGAGACCCAGTCCGTAGGGGGGGTCAGGTTACTCAATCCCACATCGGAAAGGAGTGGGGGAGGTTTAGGCTTATATGTGTTGTGTGAGTGGATCATTTGTAACAAGATGCATCTTTTAGGCCACGTAGTTAGAAGTCCGACTCAGCGTTACAGTTGTGATCCATCACGCGCACATACACGTCCGGGCTAGCTGGGAAGAGAGTCCGGGGGCCGGGTCGTGACATACGTTTGAGCTCCCCTCGTGAGGACACGAGACCTATAAGGAGGGGAGATTGTGAGACCCAATCCGTAGTGGGGGTCAGGTTACCCAATCCCACATCGGAAAGGAGTGGGGGAGGTTTTAGGCTTATATGTGTTGTGTGAGTGGATCATTTGTAACAAGATACATCTTTTAGGCCACGTGGTTAGAAGTCTGACTCAGCGTTACAGTTGTGATCCATCATGCGCACATACACGTCCAAACCAGCTGGGACGAGGGTCCGGGGGCTTGGTGTGATCCATCATGCGCACATACACGTCCGAACCAGCTGGGACGAGGGTCCGGGGGCGTGGTCGTGACAGCATCTAAACAAACAAATCATCATAAACAAAGTTTAATAAAACATAATTAGTGTACAAGTATCCTAAAATTACTAAATAAATACTCTTAAAACTAGTAAATAACTTGGTATTTTCCAGAATTATCAGAAATTACAGGGGATTTTGGGGATAAAATTAAACTTCAATACAACATTTCATCCAAAAAAACAGGCAGGCCAAGAGAATGATTTAGACATTGGAGGATATGTTATGAACCTGTGTGATGGAGTTCCATTTGGCTTGGGATCATAGCTTGTCATTTGGCCAAGTTTGCGAAAAATAGCAACTACCAGGCAAGTATTTGCATGACATAATATGAGACACTATACAAATGTTATTTTCGTACTCCTTTGTGTTGGGATAAGCTAGGTGAAAAGAGTTTGGTAGACTCCGAGCTGGTTTAGAAAGCAGAGAAGTAAGTAAGCATCAAGAGATTGAGGACAATACAGAATAGACAAAAAAACTATACTGATAATTAAAGGAGAGAGTTAAAAATTTTGGAGCAAATTAAGTTGGTGGCCTAAAGGTTGAGTGTACCGCCAGAACATAAGAACATAAGAGGGATGCATGATATTTTTCACATGTCATTGTTAAGAAAGTACATTTTGGCCCCTTCACATGTACTTGAGGTGCCACTTGTGGAGCTAAATGAGAAATTGAGCTATATAGTACAACCGACAGCTATTGTGGATTGTTCGATACGACAATTCATAATATAATATGTTGATGGTGCAAGTGATTTGGAAGAACAAAAATATAGAGGAGTAGTCATGGAAAACAGAGAGTCACATGTAGCAGAAATATCTATACTTGTTTGAGAATTCATATATATAAATTTTGGGAAGAAATCTGTTTAAGGCAAGAAGGATGTAAAATCTAGTTTTTTATTATTATTATTTCTTTGCATTTTATACTTTGTTTGGGTTTTGGTGTTTCTTGGGTTTAGATGTAGCCCGGACGTGTTATGATAATGTATCAAGTAATATGGAGGAGTACATGAAAGTAAGAAATTTATTTTAGTACGTATGGATGGCATATGGGCCAATTTAAAATAAAATAGAGTGATATATAAGGTTGGGTCGTTGAATGGTGTTGGTAGACTTATTTAGGTGATAATGGCATGAATTAATTAAAATAAATGGGCTAATATGTATTAGTTGGCCCATAAGAATTTAATTTAATTAATATAGCTTGGCCTAGTATATTTTTAACTATAGTGGGCTAATGATTTATGTTTTATTTTGTTAAAATGGGCCACATAATTTTTAACTTTGAGCTGATCTATTTTTATAATATTAAAAATGCTTAAATTAATTATTTTATTTATAATTATTTTAATTAAATAACCAAACTTTTAATTAGTTAATAATAGATTGTACCTTTGAATTTTAAAAGAAAATATCCTGATATCAATCCATTTGATTTAAAAAACTCTAAACCTGGTATATAAAACTAGAAACCCCATATTTTACCCCTGCCTATAACATAATGTGGGTTTGTTAAGATAGAATTGATAATTTTAGTATTATAAAACCAAAGAAATCAAAACTAGACCGAATAGTGAATTCAATGGGATTGAACCCATTGTTTGGTCAAATTTTAATAAACCTTAAGTTTTTATATGTTAAAAAATCTAAGAAAACCAAATAACCCGGGTAACTGTTAAGAAATTGGTTGAATGTATATGGATCAATAAATTTTTATAATTATATAAATTTAAAAATTTTATAAAAAAAAACAAGGTTAAAAATATAGAGTGAGAAGGCAAGGGCGAACCAAAAAGGTTGAACATGAACAATCTTTTCTTGTTCCTGATAATGCGTTTATTTTGTAAATATCTTATGCTTATTATTTGGATATCTAGTGATATTTATAGAAGTTCATGCTCTTAAATGTTTAATCTAATCCATTTCCTGATTTTATTTATAAATGCTAGATATCTGTAAATTTTTATTATGGAAAGCATCAGAATCAAGGGAGGATTGGGTCACCGCAAGTCTTAGACTAAAGGCATGTTGATACCGCTTTGCTATCTTAGACATTGCAGGAGTTTTTTCTTTTAGCAAAACAAACAATTATTTTGAACTTAATTAGGGCAATCCTGTGAGATCTATTTTTCAAGGTATTTGTACCCAGACCACCTATGGTCATGAGGCTATCTTTTCTATCCATTTCATTTGAATTCTGGTTGTTTGTTCATTAGATTATGAGTAGCAAAATATTTTCATTCCAGTCCATACCTGTAGCCAGGCACGAGCCCCCAATGAGGCCTTAGTTTATTATCAGTAGAAATTCCAATTTCTAGTTCGAACTTGCTCTGTTCATGTTGTAAGTATTGCTTACAAGACACTTGCTGCTACTATACTGATATTCTAGGATTCCTCCAACACAGGGATGCATCAAGTGCGAGGTGATTACCAAATAGAGTTGGTGATGCATATATTATCTAATGATGGTAATATCCATTTTCGAATCGACTAGTTCTGGAAGGAGATGATGAAGGTGCAAGGAAATTGAATTTTGCAGTGTAGATGTTGCTTCGATAAGCCCTGTGTATTCTAACCTGCTCTGTTCATGTTGTAAGTATTGCTCTCTTTTCCAATTATTTTACTTTACATGACAATTGATTGCTATCATTATTTAGAATTAGGGAATTAGCACTGGAATTACACTCTTATAAATGCAGTTGCACCCAACTTGAAATTTCATCCATTTAGGGTGATGAATCCACACTTGAAAGTAGCTTATCTATGTTTGACCCTCCTATTTTTACTTCTAAATGAATGCTATATACTTGTGGATATAATCTCACTCCCCAAAGTCAGTTTAATTTATTGTACTTGGTGTGCTACTGTAATTAGAGTGCACATCCATTGCCTATGATGTGTTAAAACCATAATGAACAATGTCGGACATGTTGCATCCTTCTCTATGCTTCCTATAGGGAATATCTCATAATTTTGTTAGAACATACTATTGTTTAATGCTATTACACGTTGTTAGCTTCTTGAATATGTTTTTCTTTAATCTGATAGCAATATGTTGCATTAAATGGTAATAATAACGAGGCTATCGGAAAATGTAAATCACTTTGCTCTGCAAATCACTCGAAAGATTAAAGCGAATATATGCTGCAAAATAACAGATACAGCTCGTGTATTAACTTTAGTTTATGGCCATTGAAATAGCTGGTGACTATGGCATGCATATTATGTTGAAGCTAGGAACAACTTGTATAGAGAGGCTAGCTCTTTTCATCAGCATATCATGGATCCTGCTTCTACCAATCATCACGGTCTTACTGGGTTGTTCAGTCTGGAAACATGCAGTGTTGCTGCAGAACTGTAAGAGAAAATACCAGCCTGCTGTGTGTGATGCCACTTTCCTTGACAGAACTGAAGAAAAGAAGATGGTGTTCCTTCCAATGCTGTGACAAAAGATCAACCCCTGAGAGAAGGTAGAGTCAAGGTATAAATCTGTAGAAACTTATATAATGTTTTACTTTCTTATTCAGCTTTGTTAATCTCAACCGCAGCAGCTATCTGGAGAAAATTGAAGAGCATTCTGGAATGTTTTGTCGAGGAATGTTTTATCGAGGAATGTTTTGTCAAGTAATATTTTGTGAAGGAATATGTTGTGAAGCCGGAATTTTTTTTAATATTTGTACTATGAACATGCAAAAGTACCAAAGTTACTATCATTTTGTTATGTTAAGTGATATTAGTTTGAATGTTATTTATAAATATTTTATGGTATTACTTTATTTTTACATGTTTATCATATAATAAGTTTAAATATTTAATTATTATATATTAATTTTGAATATAATTTTTATATTAATATTAATAATTTGTTACAAAATATAATTGTACATTATAATAGAAAATTGTTGCTTAAACAAAACCAAAATAGTGTTGCGTAATATAAAATAATGTTACTTAAAAGAAAATAAAAAATTGTTGCATCATATAATAATATTGTTGCTTAAACTAAAGTAGAAAGTGTAGCATAATATTAAAAGGTTGTTACTTAAACTAAAGAAAATAGTGTAACATAATATTAAAAAATTGTTACTTAAACTAAAGTAAAAGGTGTAGCATAATATAAAAAAATTGTTGCTTAAATAAAAATCGAAATTGTTGCCTATTATAAATTAATTGTTGCTTAAATAAAATAAAATACTGTTGTAAAAAAATAAAAAAACTGTTACCTAAAATTTTAAAAATTTGTTACTTTTAAGTAAAAACTATTGTTGCATTTGTTTTAAATTATTATGTTGCATTAGGTATTTATGTGCAACAAAATAAAAAATGTAATATTTTTAATGTAATACCGTTGCATATTCTAAACTGCCACGGAAGCAGATGTGGCGGAAAAAAACTGTTGCATTAACTCTAATACAACAGTTTTTGATTATTATGCTACGAAACAGTATTGTTGCATAATGTCATATATGATGTAGTGTTCATATTTCCTTTGTGTAATTTTTATAGTTTCTAATTATATTGTTTCTGATCAACTTAATAGAATAGATTCTCACATTCAAAACCATTCAGAGTATCTCAGTTCATGAGTGACCCGTTTTGTGAGTGACACTAAAGAGAGAAACACACCTGGTAAGTGAAATACGAGAGAAAGAAGAGGATAGTTGAGGGTTGATGACGTTTGCAGTCCAAAACTAGGGTCTCTGAAAGACGGGAAAGTGAAGGGACCTTCAGACGTTCTAAGACCCTGGAGTGCTCAAGGTCATACCAGGCATCCCCGTTATGGTGCCTAGATTGAACTGGAGTTTTCAATCTTAGGAAGGGCCTGTAACCACGGTTTGGGCATGACGTACAGGGAAGGACTGGATTATCACAACTTTAAATACAACACAACGTTTCACAGTCTTTATTAACTACAATTGTTCGATTACAACTTTGGTTACAAATCTCTACAATAAATTCTCTATTACAGTACACGGAGGGTATGTCAGGGTCATGATATACACTCAATACCATTACAGCAACAGTCTTTGCTTGGACTTGATCCCTTCTCCCCAGTAAGTTCAACTCTTCTTGTCATGTACTATCATATAGTTGAAGGAGGTGATTTGGAGTGACAGACAACATCACACCAATTCCAGTTCAAACTTTTAATCTGGACAACAGCTACATGTTTTCTAAGTGTCATCCGTGATAAATCATTGTTGTGGCAATATCTCTTTCTTTCTCTTTCCACGGCTAAATTCCAAGGGAAAAGGAAGAACAAAGTAGAAAATCATAAAATATAGATTTTGATTTTGCGAAATTTTTTTTAGTATTGACGTTTTGGTGTCAAGATCTTCGACACCTGATTAATTTTGTGAAAGCAGAACAAGACCTTTTGGAATGACAATTTCTCTCCTTGGATGATTTAATGTTGTTGCATTTCTATTTTGTGAGTAATTTTAGTTAAAAGATTTATTATTTTAAACAATTTATTCTTTTTTTTTCTATTTGTTTCTTTTTTAGTTCCTAATAGTTTGTACAGAGAGAATATATCTTATTGATTTATTTTCTTTTAATATCCTTATAATTTTCTTATTAAGTAAATAATAATGAGAAAATTAATATCATTTACTATTTAAGAATAATAATTTATTTTTCTATTTATCTAAATAAAAATAATCTAATATCTTAGAATAATAAATACCGATTTTTTATATTTTTCAGATTAAAAAAATCAATTAACATTATAATACTGGAGAAAATTTAATTATTGTTGCATATAATCATGAACAAGTTGTGACGTTTATCTTACAAGTTGCCAAATCTTTAAAAAGACGAGATTGGATTGTTGAGAGTTTTGAATTTTGTATTCGTGTAGTATAGATCTTGTTTTGATATTTTATTAATATTTTTTGCAAAATTTTTATTTTTTTTAATTATAATAAATAGTTATATGAAAATATTATTTTCTTTTTTGACTAAGAATGATATTTTATTTAAATATATGGTTAGATTTCAATTACTATGTCATTATAATTTTTAATATTTTGATTAATTATTAATATATAGATATAGATATAGATATATATGTTCAATTTTTTGTTTAACTGGTTACATCCAGTTACCTTTTAAACCCTTGATCTTTGAATAATAATTTTATCTGTTTCAAAAATCCTGTGTAAAACTAATAATTTAGTATTGTTGGCAAAAATAATCAAAATAGCATTAGTTTTGCTTTAAATTACAAAATTTTAATTTTATCTCAAATTAAATTAAGATTAAAATTATTTATAGAAATATTATTTTCTTACCTTTTCAGAGAGAAGTTACATAAGAAGACGATGGGAGATTATTTTTTAAGATTTTATAAGAATTAATTTTAAAATTAAAGAATGACGTTTTTGTTTTTTACTGAGTTAATTTTGTTTTTATATTGATTGTCTTCATAATTCTTATCCCCTGAATTAATGAGATTTATTAAAATACTATTTTAATAAAATTAATCTAATAAAATATAAAATTTTAATATTGAAAAATTAAAACCAAACTAAGATACCAAATACATCATTATAATTATTTTGGGCCGGCTGTTCTATCATTCACGTGAGGGTGAGAGCTGCTCAATTCTATTTTATGTTTTTTCGCCGCAACCCCTCTCTTTTGTCAGAGGTAAATTTTTCTTTCGATTTTTTTTTTATTGTTGCCGCAAAGTCTGGTAATGCATCTAATGACTAACCCTTGATCCAGAGTTAGAAATTTTTTATTAAAGTAATTAACAATAGGGTTACAGCGCACCACAACTGAGGATGCCAACCACAAATTCAGCAATCATGGTGCGGAGCCGATTTAGTCTTTGTAGTGCCGAGGGATGGACCACCATCAACTGCTCCACCAAAACACAAAAAGAGGCATCGGACCATTGTTTTGGATCTAGGACACCTGAGGGAACAATCAGGAAGCCCCTTTATTGTTGGGAGAATCCGTACAAGCACACCACCCCGGGCCACCCCATCTTAGCGTAATTTAACATGAGGGGGGGAGCAAAACAAATTAGTTAGGACAGCTTGGAATCTTTGAGAGGGAAAAGAGTATAGTGGAGGAAACGAAAACACAGGGTCCATACAACCACACGCACCCACTTGTCCACCATCTGCTTTTCGTACGTTTCATGATAGTTAATTATCATAAACTACGGTATAAATTAAGCCTGTAATGAGCCATGGAATCTTTGGTCATAATTTATACCCTATAAAGACTACACACTTAGCTGTTTTGGGGATTAATTGCTTTCAAGTGTAGGGAATAGCCCTGCTTTATGTTTTGTTTATTAATCTTTGGTTCCTTACTAAAGTATGTATTTTGATTTAAATGTGTGTGCAGGTGCGGTACGTGGACTTCACCTTTACTGAAAGTGACAAGCCAAAGGGTTTGCCTTCCAATAGAAAAGTGTAAAGACTGGGGATATCTTTACAAGTATTTGACCATCTTCGAGTGTCCATCTCTTTTTTCACCCACAGGCAATATGTGGGTAAGGTTATTTTATCCGTTTCGAATAATATTAATTTCATACACCACATCTTTTCTTTTTCTTTTTTTTTGCATTGCCCTCGAACAGGATATATATATGAAGGAATATCCATTTCCTGAAAATCCTACCTATGATAATTCACTGGATTAGCAAGATCATGTGGAGGAACTATTTCACGTGGTTATGGTTCGTTTGATAGGCAGGCTAATGCATGCCTAGTACCTTGAATTGAGAGCAACCAACCATTATAATGGCTGAAATCAAGGCGGAATCCAAGGGTGGTTGAAGTCTAATCTACAAGTTTTTTCAACCAAAGCAAATTCTTACAAGGAAATCGACCCAGGTTAATATATATTGAAACCGACACGAGTATAGAGGACAAAATCCTGGAGGAAATAGGGTGGGATGAGGGAAACATGGAAGGATACTAAACAGAATCGACTTCTGTCGGACAGGAAGAGAGGGCTCTACCATCCCAATCCAAATGTTAATTTTGCTGTGTCATAAAATAGACATTGGGAGAAAGTGACACGAAACCTAATTATTTGTTGTAAACTAAGGAAGAGTGATACATTATAAACAGATAAATTATGTATGGGTTATATATGTTAAAGCACAAATAATTATAGATATTAGGTGGGTGTACAGTCATGATGATGATGATGCGAATATCTATAGATCGACCTTTACGTATGCATCATCATCTGAGATTCATGGCCAATATGATGAAGAGGAAAGGGGACCATTGTATATTCCTTTCCGAAAGGCAACGAAAATGAAGGTTTTATTGTTTAGATTTTATGGTGGCATAAGATAAGATGGTTCCAAATGAGATTAAAGGTTTAGATGTTGTGGGATTTGAATAAAGGTCCTTAATTGGGGGAATCGCTTTGATTAGCCAAATCAAAAGACTGAAAAATATTAAAAAAAAAACCGATACAAACTACCTGTTCAGCATCTAAATCAAGTTGGAAGACGGGAAACAAGAGTTGTAAGTGTCGGGATAAACATGACACCCATTAGTTTAAGCCTTTCAGATGACTTGTTTAGTCAAAGACAATGTTTATTGGGACACATAAACAACTCAAAAGCATATAAAGGAATCCAATACAATAGTATGCTCTTCTTCTCCAGTCTATGTATGATTTTTACTTTAGTGCTTCTTTCTAAATTAAACAATATAGAGAGTAGGACACACAATTAACCTAAGCTGTCAGGTTCCCACTTCCCACTTCCCACCCCCATCACGGTCTAGATCTCTTTCATCGCTCGCAACTTCATCCTTATCCTTTCTTACCAGCTTTGGGATTACTTTAATCCCAATTTAACCCTGGTGAGGTAACGAAGATGCCAGGCTTATCCTTACTGCTTCGCTTTAACTACAAAACAAGCTTGATTTAGAAATAACCCACCTCCTCTAGGCAAGTTGAGAAAAAAAGTTGTGCATTTTGATATAATCTGCATCTTGGAAATTTGCCAATCAAGGCAAGGATTATGCCCACAAGCACCAAGCAAAATCATCGTCGCCCACTGAGGCACCACATAACAACCACCTCATCAGTCATCACCATGCATCCTTCCTTCGATGCTGGAACTACATGGAACAAACTCGAGGGGGTCCGACGTTAATTTTCAAAAAGTTGACGATATATATTCCCTTAAACACCCAAATTGAAAAGGGAGACGTCCCCCTTGCTTCAGCCCCTAACTCATATCTTTGCCAGTTAAGCAACATGAGGTATGCGTAATGCAGGGAAACTTGACACCAATTCCATTCCAGCTGCGTTTACTATATTGATCGAAAGAGGTTGGAAAAGATTGGTGTGGATGCATGCATAAAAGGGTATAAAGCTTGGTTAGGATAAGCATGCATACCAAAGAAATGCACGATGACTTGGTGTTTTCTCTCTTTGGTTTCACCTTATCTCTTATATCAAGGAGGACCTTTAGCCCGACTTAAATCTACAATGTACGATTTTCCATTTTCGTGCAAAATGAGCTAAATTTTTACCTTGCTAATTGAATGATTGTAAACATTGCCATCCACTTCAATGATAAAGATAAGCTTTTTTCGTCCTTTCTCAGTCCCAAGCTCGTCCCCATTCCCAAAGGAAAAAGGAAAAAAGACACTCGACTCGAGTAAAGGCAGAGCTGGGCATCTAAAATTTTGCCATATCATCAAACAACTCTTCCAAAATAAACTAACCTACCTCTTGATCATAGATAGTGTTAAATGAATATAGCAGGACATAGTTTTTTCCTTTTGAACTAACTTAGAACGTAATCAGGTACTCCTAATGTATATTGTACCATCATGGATCAATGCAGAAGCAAGTAGAGGTGCCGTTAACTAGGCAAATTTGGATGCGAATTAGGAGTCGAATATGGCGGCTATGAAGAGCTGCAACCATGAATCATGAGGAGCCTCTGTTGGCAGAGCAGGTACTGTAAACTGTCTGCATCCACTGGAAAGTGAGGCCCTGCATGGTGTGGTGGGATAAAAGTTGTGGTCCCCCCTCCAGTTCTTGGGGGGAAGAGACACGCGTAAAAAAGATATGGAGGAGCCCATGTGCGCTAAGTCGTTCCGCATCTAAACATGGGTGAGTCTGAGAAAGACAGCTATCCACCGTGCCTGTTTTAAGACCACATCCTCCATCTTTTATGTCTAAAGTGCACGAAATTGACACGAAGCAGCAGCGGTAGAAAAAATAAAAAGTCATACTTGTAAGGTTGGCCACTCATAATATATGTTACTAATTAAATTATTAAAAAAATAATATTTATTAAGATATATATTATTAACATGAACTCTTATTTTACTTTTTTAATGAAATGATATGCTTAGAGCTTAAATATTGAATGACGGACGGTAAGATGTCAAGAATACAGGAACTATAAGCTCCACTTGCAAATCAATCTCCAAGGGAATCATTAAGCACCAGAAAGGAAGTTGTGTACTACATCCACCGCGCACTACTCTTATCTTCATAATCTAAAAAGGATAGGGTGCTTTTGATGCCTTTCTTCCCCTATTGTTTTGTGACAGACTTTGTCTGTACTTTGATTGTCGAATGAATTGAACCATAACTCCCCTCAAAATCCATAACCAGATCGGTCCCTTTCAGGGCTACCACTGAATAGCAACAGCTAACACCGACCTTGCACCTGCAAATATACTTTCATCTCTTATCCTTTCTTTTTCATGCGAGCCGCTGTTTTTTTGTAGACCAATTTCATCAGTTAAAGGCAGAAACATTTTAACGGACGACATAAAGTGGCCATGCTAGCTATTCTTGTCCTCACTTTAATATTATTCGCAGAAAGTTGGTCAAGCCAGTGCCACATATTTCCATCCTTTTTTGTCCATCTACATGATGTGGTCGCACCATCTTGCATCGACTTCATAAGGAAGAGACCAGTTAGGCAATACAAAAGCCTAATGGATGGCCATGCTAGCTAGCAGCTGTTTTTGTAGTCAAGATGCAATATTTCAAGTTAATTATTATTTATGTTTGTTAATCTCCCCAGAAGATTCAGCAGGGATATAATAGTTAGCCGAGATGCCGTTGGTCATCAGAGCCATCTCCTCTATTAGAGAGAAATAGAATAAGAAAAAGGATACTCATCGCTACAAAACAAGACCCAAGGACGTCAACAATGACGACATCTCATCTGTGGTGGCCTGAGAGGAGTGCTCTGAAACCCTTCCTTCATAGTTTAGTATGCTACTTTGTTTCTTTCTCTCTCTCTCTTTCTCCATAATCCAAGAAAGAGATGGGTTCCTTGATGTTCTTAATTTAGTTCTGAAAGAACTACAATCTGCCTTCTCTTATTGCACAAAAACATTACTTTTATTACTATATAACACAGAGTTTGTAGATCATCATAATTGAACTATATTAATTAATTGGGAAAAGCAAAAAAGAGAGAAGAAAGAGACCGAGTTTGGCCTGCACAGAAGCTCTCAATTTCACCCATCTCGGGCCACCCATGGTGAAACGTCACAAGCTAAGCTACAAAAGTCTAAGCAGCTTGGCCAATGGGCAGTTAGCAGAAAACATGGAAGTGGGAGGATACCACCCAACTGGATAACAAAAGTGGCTTGCGGCTTGCGAGTGCAAATCCAGAGGACAGCTCTTCCATACTGTTTAATTGACTTGGACTTGAAGAGGTAGTCACTGCCTCACTGCCTCACTGCCTTATCAGCTTCAGGATCCCAAGCCATTTATGAAATTACAATATTACAAAATTGTTTTGTGAGTTTATTTCACACCGTAAATCACCCTTTCTCCCTTCATTATTTACCAATATTACAGCCTACTCCAGGCCTATACACTGCCCTCAACTGCCGGTGATCGTGGAATGTTCTACATAAACCGATCTAAGTCGTAATCTGGCATCTTGTATGGTGTGAACCGACGGAGACAAAACATTATTGTCTTTCCTGATTTAAACGGATAGCCTATCCATAATGGATAAACGAATATCGGTACTTACTAATTATAATTGTGTTTTGTTGGAAACCCAATTCCACGTGTAGTCTATGGGTAGATAGATGGGCGTTTGTTAGGGTGGAATCCCACATCCATGATCCATCTCCCCTCAGTCTAAGCAAGCTTGCTTTGACATTAGTTCTAATACTAAATAGGAAAAAAATGTAAATGACAAGTAACCCATTTTACCGCTTTCATTGCCACTTTAATTGAATGGCATTCTTGATATTTTGTTGAAGATAAGGTCTCCCTTGTCATGTACCCTCATGGAGGTTCATGTTAACAAGGAGGCCAGCCCCTCCTCAGCCGCTATATAACCAAGCAAGTTCAGCCCCGAGTCTCCACTAAACTGAAACTGAGATCAACAGAGGACACAGTTCCCCTGAGAGAGACAGTTGAAGAACCAAAGGGTTAAAAGGTTACAAAGAGTGAGCACCAAGCAACCGCAGTCATCATGAGTCACGGCCTCGAAGAGCATCCGGTATTCATCTCTCAGTTATACTCCAGCGCATTCACACAAATGGCTCCGCGACAAGGTTAGTTCTGCAAGTGATTAAGAAAGAAGAATTCCCCCTCATCATTATGTGGTCTATAGCGTGAACTAATAATGTCGATCGTGCTCAGGTGAAACTAAGCCACGTCGCAGGCGAAAGAAGAACAGAGGAGGAGAAAACGGTGCCAATGGGTCAACGAAGAGGAAACTTAGCGCCGAGCAAGTCAATCTTTTGGAGGTCAACTTTGGAAATGAACACAAGCTTGAGTCTGAGAGGAAGGACAAGCTAGCGTCAGAACTGGGCCTTGACCCTCGCCAGGTCGCGGTCTGGTTTCAGAACCGAAGGGCTCGTTGGAAGACCAAGAAGCTGGAGGAGGAGTACAACAAACTCAAGGCTTCCCATGAACATACAGTGGTCGAGAAATGCCAGCTTGAATCGGAGGTTTGTCTCTATCTCTTCCCACCCAATTAAGTGCCTCGCGTATGTTTCAATTTAACGTTTTCGATCGTTCTATGGTATCAAGATCTGTGAAGTCAACTAGAGCATCCAAATTTGGCCTTTTTCTTTTACCTCAAGCTAGCTTGCCTCTTGTTTCTGGGAAACCAAACAGGCGAAATGGATGTTGATCACTGTGGTAGACAAGCTTTTGATTTTCTTTTTATGTTTTAACATATATAATATTTCTGTGTAGTGCAACTCGTGATTTATGACTACCATCACTAAGCCGAAACTAAGCCAAGCCAGGCCAATTAGTTTACTACTAAAAGGCATGCTGGCCCACCATTGTTTAATGAGCTTGAGCTCGTGGCTTGGAGGAGGACCATGCAATTTTGTCGATTAGGCTCTAAAAATCAACATAAAAGTAAACAACATTGACGGAGAGAACGCCGTGTTAGCTGCCACTCCAACACACAAACCAATGGCTCAAGTCTCCTCCAATCAAAAACCTTCGTCCGTACATTGCTGCTCGCTACAGTTGGGTCTTCCAAGGCCCACCACTTGAACACCTAGTGACAAATTTTATCGACGGAAAGCAAAAACAGGAGAGGCTATTCTTCCCACGTGGGAGCAAACCCCGATTTCCCAAACTTTCGTAAACAAATGGAGGGATAACACTTTACACGTAAAATATCTATACTGAAAATATTGCAAAATCAAGATTTCCATACTAACGCACACGCATATAAATATATAGATATGCTCAATATTATAGTCTTAATTTTCATGTAAATAGCTGGATATTTTTTCTTGCTATCTTTGCTCACCAAATTTGGGGTCAAATTGCAGGTTTTGGGGCTCAAGGAGCAACTATCTCAAGCAGAGAAGGAGGTACAACGATTGTCAGAGCGCAATGAAGGTGTTTCAACTAACAGTCCAAGTTCCTCGCTTTCAATGGAAGTGATAGATCCACCATTCCTTGGAGAATTTGGGAGTGACAGTTACGTAGATGTTTTTTACATGCCAGAAACCAGTTATGTTCATGGCATGGAATGGATGAATCTGTACGTGTAATTAATTAACCAACTTTATTACAGAATATTGTAGATATAATATGTCCGTCTGAGTCTCAATCTCATGTAAAATTTTCTCATCTTTGTGTCATGAAAGTGTGCTTTTACCCAAACCTACATAGATGGAAGGTGTTTTTACAAGTTCAAAGGAATACACGAGGACTCCGTAGGGTATTTAATAAAATTCTAAAAGAGATTATTAGTATACTCTCTTATTTTAAAAAACTACGAAATAGGACAACAGGACTAAGATAATCTTTGTGTCATCTGTAAGAACTTTTTTTTTTTCTTTCTTTTAAAAAAAATCTAACAGAGAATGATATGTTTATGCTTCTTCAGCCTAATCTACGCTAGGGAATAGGTAAACCAATAAAAGAAAAAAAGACATGCCCACATGATTTTCCCACAGTTTTTTTTGTTGTAAGCCATTGGGAGTAAGGAAAGACTTAAAATGCAAGTTATTAACTAATCTTGGATACTATGTGCCAGTTTGTCTCGTGCATATCATAATAACCAATCAATCAGTCCGGAAAAGATAAGATTTTTTCTACTTTAGAAAGCTATAGGATAAGATCTCACAATTTTGGAAACGCTTTATTTTGGGGTTATCTACGCATTAATGACTTCTCTAGAATGATAATTCTTTTTAGAAAAATGCACAAATCAGAACGTAATCGGAACGTTTTAGGGGCAAGGGATGTGGCCTGTTCTATACAAAAATAATTGGATTGGGGTATTTATATAGTCTAAACCTAAGTTTTCTGTAAAGAAGAAGGCAATGCAAAATTGAGAAAATAAAAGAAAATATATCCGAAATTTCAAATATTTTCCCAAGAATTAACTAATCAACAAAATTTCTTAAAAATTCAAGTTTTAAGAATATTAATATCTATCTTGATAAATATTGAAAAAAATCCAAAAAAATAAAAATAATCTTGAAGGGGTGAGGATAAAAGCCCTATCGTATCTTCAACTCTGGGCTGATTTGAAGTTAATGCGACAACAGGTTTTGTGTTGGGCCTCATGTCCAGTCTAGCTTTATTGATTTTCTCAAGGCCCAGCTTCCTTCCGACTATTATATCTATATATTAATCTAAATTCAAAGGAAAAAAACAAATGCATTACTACATTAGATACAGCCCGTCTTTGATTACTGTATGGAAATTTTTTTCTATATGACATTCAATTCTTGAATTCCCATCTCAATATCGTTCGTGCAGCTTTGTCTTGATAAGAAATGGGGTGTTCTTCTATGGAAGATGATGAAACTTGTAATTTACTGCATTTTTTATGTTCTATGTTGTACCCAAGTTTTCATAATCGGTCCTGTTATTGAACTGATCAATCGATTATAAATAGTAACAAATTTTAAATTTATTATTATGATATTTATCTAAAAATTATTTAACTTGAAAAAAATTTACTAACTATTATAATTTTTAGAAATAACAATTATGTTAATCCTACCAACAGCCAGCATAGATCCTAGATCTTAGTGGATGCAATTGCGCAATATTTGTTTTGGATGTCGATATTAGGTAGGTGTTTTACCATCCAACTCTAACTACTGTAAGGAAGACAAAAATACAAGAAGGCCAAAAAGAATTACATCCTGAGATATGATAATACATATTTTTATAATTGATATGATTTTTCGAAATTATTACAAGTTCTTGATACGTCTCTTAGTACTTCCTCGCATTGTACTTTCACGTAACCACAAAAGACAAAAAAAAAGAGCATTTACAAGCTGAATATTTAAGATTATCCATAACAAGTGGGCGTCAATGATGAGTCACACAATAAGATCAAGAACCACACATCCACCGTTACATTGACAGCTGGAATCCTCATCGGTCGTACGTGTCACTCTTAAAACCCTAACCTCGCTCCCCAGTCACCAGCCAGTCAGTCTCGCTGACCCCGAACGCGCTCTCCCCATTGGTCACCGCCTCCTAACCACATCATCACCATCTTCGCCACTCTTTTTTTCCTACTTCAGACAAAGTAAAATCAAACCTTCCTCGCGGTTTACCCGGACCACAGCCGAAACTTTTTCTATGTTTGATCTCCACGACTAACAACGTTGCTCATTTTTCGTTGTGTCCAGAGTTCTTGCTTTCCATTGCGAGCGATTGAGAGGGAAAAAACACCGTGAAACACTTAGCCGAAGAAAAAGAACTGGAAGTCGAAGCTACTTAAACTGTTTGTTTTGTATTACTTGTCGGTCACTCTGTCTGCATCCTTTTTCTTTCCTTCATTCAAGGGGTGCGTGTTTTTTGGGCCTGGAGAGATATTTCTCCCCGTAAAATTCCTCAGCCGTTGATATTAGACGGAAGAGAACAAACTAAAGAAAGTATCTACGAGTAAGGAAAGGGCCGTTGGGGTATCTTATAAAGTTTATATCCTCTTAAGGCTCGCATCTTACTTTCTATTTCACTCCATGAAAGCAGGTCCCTCTCCCTCTCCCTCTCCCTCTCACTCTTAGTTTTTGCTTATTGTATGTGTATATGTTTTGGGCATATATTAAACTAAAGCTTGTTCATTGTCCTTTCCGGAATCCATAGTTATTTATTGGGAGTTGATTTTATAAGCTTGTTGGTCTCTATGCTTAATTGCACTTTTTTTGGTTGATCGGTATTTTTGAGCGTGGCCAGCGCATGTTTGAAAGTTGTTCGATTTTATGCTTTACGGAAGTAAATTTTGAGGCCTTGCATGTTATGCATACTCGGTTTCGGCTAATATTTCCGGGATAATTGTGCTATATGTGTAAGCGTACGAGCGTTTTGTTTGACCGAAATTGTGCTATATCTCGTTCGTTGCTAAAATCTGTTCCTCTAAATCTATGACAAGTTCAAATATGTGTTTTGGATAGATCCGGGAACCTACTTTCATCTTTCCCCTCATCTCCTATCCTGGAATCTGGAGATATGCAGGAAAGGCAATGCTATCGCTACCAAATTTTCAGGAACCCAATTTGGTATCAGTATACATGATTATGGTGGACCAGGGATCCTGAAACTTGGAGAATTTAATTTGTGCTGGACAATTATTTTTGTTTGCCCCCATGCATGTTCTGATTTTCAACTATTGTGAATATTCTAGAGATGGGCATGTCTTGTCACTAAACTAAGGATCATTTGAAAGCAAATCTTCTCTTTGGCAAAATCTTATGTAGTACAGAAGCTTTTAAAATTATGGGGAGAAGTAGATTAATGTATAATGGTAAAGAAGGAAATATAGTGGTGGTTGAAGTATATGTTAGCTAGTAATGCTGGATCCATTGTAATTCATCTGGTTTACCCAATTTTCTGTTTGTGATGAAAGAGATCAATGACAGATCTGTAAAAGGAAGTTTACGATATCACTGATGAATTACTGCGACCTTCATGTGCCGCTTATGTGTCTGGTACTATTGCAGGTTTATAATATTCAAAAGGTTCACTCAAACAATATTGAACGAGTAGTAATTAACTTATATGCTGTCTTATGGGGACGGGGGAAGAGAGCACACCTGCTAAACCTCACAAACCTGTATGATTCACTCAAGTAATCTCTCACGCTATCCCTCATTGGGAAATATTAATTTTCATCAGAATACTAATTGTAATGTGTTTTCTTTGCAGGAAATGCCAACAACCCTATATCCTGACTGGTCAAATTCTATGCAGGTTCACGTTTAATAACTCTATCGGCTATGATAATACCAGTATATTGACTTTTATGCTCACAATCAGCTGCCTGTTTAGGCTTACTATGGAGCAGGAGCCACCCCACCTTTTTTTGCCTCAACTGTTACTTCCCCTACTCCTCACCCTTATCTTTGGGGAGGCCAGGTATCATCATCTGCTCAAAGTTTTCACTCCAAGAATAAGTTGTATGTGCTTCATCGTTTGAGTAAATATTGCTCTTCCCCTTTCCAAGTAAGAATTGGTTCATGTTCTTTTGTGTTTATAATTTTTAGCATCCTTTAATGCCACCATATGGGACGCCGGTTCCATACCCAGCTTTATATCCTGCGGGGGGAGTATACGCCCATCCTAATATGGCCACTGTAAGTTCCAATACTTCCCTCATTTCAGACACTTGTTCCGTACGTTTGTGGTGCTATTCCTTTCTTAGTATCATCCATCTCAACAATATTCAGTCAGTACCCTGGCAATTTGATATGGTCAATACATCTTTATGCAGACACCTAATTCAGTACAGGAAAATGTA
The DNA here is from genome assembly GCA_019739055.1 of Passiflora organensis. NCBI lineage: Eukaryota > Viridiplantae > Streptophyta > Magnoliopsida > Malpighiales > Passifloraceae > Passiflora > Passiflora organensis. The sequence goes on along the minus strand of JAEPBF010000087.1, from coordinate 27,132,825 downwards.
GATTTAGAAGGAAAGGGTCCTGATCTAAAGGATCGAGCTTCAGCCAAAAAATCTAAAGGAAGCACCGGGGACAAGGTAGTAGAAAGTGGAAAAGCTGTTTCAGGTTCAGGAAACGATGGTTCCTCCCAAAGGTCAGTCAAGAGCTTATTCTCAAATTTTTACCTTTCAAGTGCTCATACACCTAAATATCCATACTTATCCATTTTTCCTGATCATCTAAACAGTGGAAGTGGATGTGAGGGTTCGTCAGATACAAGTGATGAGAATACTAACCAACAGGTATGTGTTAAATTCAAATAGTTTTGCTTTTATTGATTGAATTTGATGCATATGATATTTTAGAAGCACTTGCCTGTCCTGGAAACTGGATTGCTGAATGATTCCCTGAAACATCGTTGAGATTACTTGTGTACATTTTGGTATCGCCACAGTGATGTTTTGCTCTTTCAGTAAATTTTGACAGTTCATTGTTTCTTTCTTTGGACGTTGTTCTTGTTTTGTGGTTTCTAGGGGTTTGCTGCCAATAAGAAAGGAGGTTTTGACCAGATGCTTGCAGATGGTGATTTCTCTGTTCATCTTAAACAGTTGGTTCATTCTTTTACAGTCATCGTAGATTTTGCACTCAATTCATCTGATTTCTTCTCAGCCAATGCTCAGAATAACACTACAGTTCCTGGGAAGCCTATGGTGTCTATGCCTGCGACTAATCTTAACATTGGCATGGATTTGTGGAATGCAGCTGGAGCAACAAAATCGAGAGCAAATCCATCAGGGGTTCCATCAGCTGTCACTCCTGCAGGAATGCCTGACCCATGGATTCAAGTATGAACACTTAATATTGATTCAGTTCTGTAGGATACTTTCTTTTGCCTTGTAAACCAAGACGTAAGTTCTTATTGTCTTGAACCAGAAGGCATTATATTATGTTGATGGTGCTGACATTGTAGTTCCATGCAATGCCTAAGTTTCCTTACAGGAGTTTTTAAGTTTTGCATTTCTGCATGTCCATATTCTGGTTTTCTTGTTTCAAATGCAGTTCTTTGATGGTCCATCAATTTATGTTCATTTCTCATACCTTTAACCATGTGACTGGCAGTGGGTTCAATTTGCCCTTGTCAGAGACGTTTTTCCATTTGTGTAAGCTCTGGTCTGGATGTCTACATTTCTTTGCCGTCCACTGAATCATAGATATGGCTTTCTGTAGGATGAACGTGAACTGAAGAGACAGAAGAGGAAGCAATCCAATAGGGAGTCAGCCAGAAGGTCAAGACAACGGAAGCAGGTAGAACCGTTTTTAGTTTTGGGTGTGGGGACAAGGAGAGGTGGCTGGACCAGCCAGTAGTCCTCTCCTGCATAGTGACTTCTTTGTGTGACTTCAATTATCTATTTCATCAGGCCGAGTGTGAGGAACTACAGACCAGGGTGGACAATTTGAGCAATGACAATGCCAGTCTCCGGGACGAACTTCAGAGACTCTCCGAGGAATGTGAGAAGCTTAAATCGGAAAATGATTCCATTAAAGTAAGGTTCATTTGAGTCCCTAGCTGTGACTACGTCACTGTATTCCTTGTCACCTTATCTTACTCCCTTATCCCTGACTAATGGGATTTTGCTGCTGTAACAGGAAGATTTAACGAGGTTGTTTGGACCAGAAGCGGTGACCAATCATGAACACAGCCACCCCTCTTCGTTGCTTCGGCCTCATGGTAGTGAGGGGAACAGTTTATAGTAAAGACAAAGGATAACACGGCATAGTGAGGAACATTTTCTTAATGACTTTCAGCAATCTATGACCTATCTTGGTGCCATATTACAGTGATTTTCCTTATCCACACCCTTCATCCTCCTTTGATATAAAACATTTTTTCACAAAGTTCAAGTGTGGAAAACCTAAATGAGAATTTTTTATCATTGTTGTATTACTGAGTTAATAAACTTGGTCAGGTCAAAATATTGTACTCCATCTTCTACGGGCTAATTTATATATGGATGGGGCTATTGCTGTCATCTTCTTCCTAGAGTCAGGAGGGCGGGCGAATGTGGATTAGTCTAAGATCATGAAGTTCAGAAGTACATTTTGCTGACAACTAAAAGGAAAGCGACAGTCGCTACCCAATAGTGGCGGGTGAAGATCAATCAATCTACCTGGGTATGCAATTGGTACTCAAAGGGCATATCAACAATCTGATTACAACCAAGGAAATAGTGCATAATTACAGACATTATTAGCACTAAAAGCTACAAGGGAGAAGTTATAAAAAAAAATAGAAAAGAAGCAAATGTTAAAAGAAGAGGCAAAACGCCTGTACCATTTGAACAAGATGAGGAATTCAATCATCATGCCCGGACTCGGCATCTGTGACTGTTCCAGTTTGGCGTTCAGGGGCAACCTGCACTCGTGGCTGATCTTGAATGCTCTTTGATGTTTGATTAACTGGTTCATAGAAATGTAATATGAGTTCCATTATTCGCTAAATTTGGAGTTGACTTGCAAACCTACAAACCAGTATTATTCTAACCTGACCCCATAATCTTCAACACCATTGTCCTAGCATACTTTAATTCTGCTTGGTGAGAGCTGATGAGTCTGGCCTACAAATTTGGAGAAACCAGGCCTCTCAATTTGCAGTCAATGCATTAAAAAAGGGGGAAAAAAAACTGGCATCCAAACCCATCCAAACTGCCCAGAAAAAAGTGGTGTCATGAAATTGTATATTGCTTAAGATGATTGGCAATCGATCCTCCACTATGAGGATTGAACAAAACCGCAAGCGCAGCAGTATTGATAGTGAGGACAACATACCATTTCATTATATGCGGAATCTATAAGAAGATCAGCTGCAGCTTGATGTCTTAAGAAGAAAGGGCGCAGATGATTCAGATATAAACTCTTTGCTCCCTAAAGGAAAATGAGAGTTTCAATTTCATTGTATAAACCATTTAGCATATTAATGGAGCATCGTAGTCAAGCACAAAAGAAATGTTCAAATTGGCAAATCCCAAAAACTCCTGAACGCTGATAAACTAACTCTAACATGTACCAAACAAAATGGTGAACATTGACGTAATGATGAAGAAAAAAGAATAGAAGAATAATCGTAGAGACAGGGAATTGTATCAATGGCAATTGATGATCTATTGTGAAAGAACTTACATCAAAAGATGGAAGTTGAAGCCACACCAGAAATGCAAATTTCACGTGATAATACATCGGAAACCTATGCATGGAAAAATAATTAAGCAAGATATGTAAAGACATGCATGTGCGTCTGCAACTTACTAATGATCAAAAGTAAAGTTTACAATTCGGAAATACCAAGCAAAGATTAAAAAGAGTACCAATATAGAAACTTGTCTGCAAACACTTCCACAAGAGTGAAAGATCCATATGCTGTAATCACAGAAAGAAAGTTACAATCCAACTCACACATTGTATCAATGAACCATATGAGAAAAACCATTTAAAAATTTTTATGGATTAAGGAAAGAACATAAGATATTTTCCAGTGTTAAAAATATACTAATATAGCCAACAGTAGAATACACTGCAACCCGGTGAGAGGCCATTTGCGAACGGAAGAGGATTCACTGCAACTTGTCACAACTAAACTATAGATAGATACTGAATAGAGTTAACTATTCTGAGCTTGCCAGTTTAGTGGATCTCACTCAAGCTCAATTGTTTTTTTGCTCCACTACAGATCTAGCATTACATTAGATTAAATTCTCTCAAAATTCTGAATCCCATGAAGTTTTGTCACGACCACACAAGATACCTTTGATAAATGTAGGTAAATCTTGAGTCACAGAAACACATGAATCACATAATTGCATGGACAGCACCTTATTAATGTAGTTTTAAAGGACTAACCGCCAACAATGAAAATTAAAATCACTCTGTCACTATGAATAAATCATAATGTTTTTACCAATAAAATTGGGCATGACCAACTAAAGACTATGAATGAATCAAACATTGATCAACGTATCAAAGCCTCATTCAGCCATTCCTGCTTCAGAAAATGATTTGACAAATAGACTATTGAGTATCATAAGATCAAAGGAATCAAGTTCTTCACAGCTCTGCAATAGCTAGACCTCACCATCTTATCAACCAAAGTTGAAAACTGTTAGAAGAAAGATATACAAGATGATATAGTATCTAGTTTGCTAAGACTCCATGCTAGTGCATTCAACTCTGTATCTCGGATATGAAACATTAAACTCCATTTGAATAAGTTAAATCCTATAACAAGTACACGATCAAATTACTTAAACATAACCAAATCTTTCTAGTTTTTTATGGGATTTTGCTACCTTCTTTTGTAATATCTTTCACTCCATAAATCGATGGCTGGTTTGCGATATACCACTCCTTTCATATTAATGGAATTATTAATTACAAAAAATCTTCCTCCTACTTGATAGTTAATGAAACAATTACAACAGAACGGACAGAAGAATTTGACATAACAACTATACCCACTACAAGCAGTAGCTAATATAGCTTTACTGAACAGATTACACATGTAGAGAAATTAACTGTTCAGGTATTTTAACGAACTCATAGTATAGCCACTACAAGCAGCAGCTAAGATAGCCAGAATTACTGAACAGATTTACACATGTAGAGAACTAAACTGTTTAGGTTTTTCAATGAACTCACAGTACATAAAAAATTCTAGCCACACAACAAGAACGCAAAGTTTTAGAATCTCTAACCTGCCCAGTACATTAGCCACTTTTGTTGCTCGCTCTCATCTTTCTTTTCAATTGCCTTGAATGTAGAGTACACAGGTAGAACAGTCCCCACAGAACAGCTGGAAATGTGGAAAAAGAAAACCCAATTTGGTTGGTGCTCTTATAGCATTAGAATACTTTACCATCATAAGCCAATTCTATCACTATTCTATTTATCACGAAGGTAAAAAGAACGCAGAGCTATACCATCAGACAATGATATATAAAATTCGAAAACTAGGATTATCTAGGATATAATCATTAGAAACAAAGAAACCAAAAACAGATATACATCAAGCAAGATAAGAACCAAAAAGCTGACATGAAGCAAACACAAACAAACCGAGTTTTAAAAAAGAAACGATAACCAAAGCTTACCATGCCGTTCTGATTACAATGTTTGAACCAAGAAATGGGGAAACAAGTAAACGCAACCCAGCCTGCACAACAACACCAGATACTCTCCTGAGCTACAAATTTTCAAAATAAAAAAAGAGTTTGAAAAGACATTAGCAACCAGTTTAGCCACCATCAGCAAAGTATAGTAGAGCAAGATTATCAGAAACTGATTTACCTGTGAATTTCAGTCATTCAAAGTATCCAATTACTTGGAGCACACAAAGTCGATATAATAAATAACACATCCACAACCGCCCCCAAATTGGAGCGGAAATTTTATACATAAATTTATAAAAAAAGCCCTCATCAAAATCGATTCACAGAATTGATGGTGAATACTAAAGTACTAAAAATGTAACTGAGGATCAAAGCGAAAGAAAGAAGAGATTAGAGACAATCAATCACCTCGTTTGCTATGCTGGGTCCGAGGAGAGCCATCGCCGAATTCTATTCGCCAAAAGAGCGTTTGTTTCATAGCACTACATTTTTTTCAACTTATACGTATTGTGGATTGGGATGGGCACGGATTGTCGTGAATAAATAGACGACAAGTAGTCGTTCCTGCCTTCCTTCCTTCCTTCCTTCCTTCCTTCTTAAATCTATTAATATATTATCATCTAATGTCACTATCGTTCCTAATACTAAGATTCTAATTAACAAAATCGTAGCTTATAATGTTAGTAGGCCCAAAACTTATCACAGTCTATGTTCTTTCAATTTTCATAGGAGTCTTCCTCTTATGTTTTGGATCATAAAGAATATAATGCTATCCACATAAGGAATTGAGATGGGATTAATTCCGGTTATTAAGCAAAGAAAGTAATTAGTAATTCATAAATGGGATTTTCCTTTGGATTAATGTTCCTCATAGCAAATTCAAGAGAAGACTACCAAAGGCCAGAATCGTGTTGAAATCCATGCATTATTAATTTATCATACAACCCAAAGCACTCCAATCAACCTAATTATTTATTTAACACCGCCATGCTGACGTGGCAATTATTGCTCTCTCCCGCCAACAAAGCACCAACTCCGCCTGCCGTTTTGCAACGGAGAACCCCCTCGCTTGCATCTTCCTCAGCAAAGACTGGGCTTGAAAATCTGCCAAGTGGCTAAATTGGACCGGCCTCATCCCCGCCTCATAGAACGCCTCCCTCCACGGAGGCGGCACCCTTCTTCCGCAGCTCTCAACATCCGCTAGAATCCTGGATTTCAGTAAAAATATTTCGATTTTCCTCACCCAATCCCCACCGGCTGCGCCAACCGATGCATCGAGGGACTCGAACAGCATGGAGTAAAACTCAAGACAGCTCACAAAGTTCCTTCTAAACGAGGACCCAACTCCAGGTTCTGACCATTCTTCACTGTCTACACAAACCACAACGTTTGGTGAAGATCTCTGGATATCACCTACGAACATCCTGATGTTATTAGCCGAACCTAGACGGCGAAAGATTGTTGGTGACAACAAAACCGCACTTTGCTCCCCATCAACGAACTTGATTGCTTTGAAAGACAACATTTCAAAAGTACGCATTACTACAAAATCTATGTGGAACCTGATCTTGAGTTCATGAGCGAACTGAGAGAGTCTTTCTTTAATCATCTTGGTTTCTGTACTGTACTCCTCTTGAACTACAGCCGTGACACGAAGAAGCGGAGTTGGGAGTTTGCAAGGATCACCTTTCTCCACAAGCTCTCTCATGAAAGAAGCATACTGGCAACCAAGTCCGATATCGAAATCTATGACATGAATGAAGGGTGGAGATCCATCGATGGTGTCGAGGAGGGCTTGGTTGCTGGTGAAGTCAGTGAACATGGGGATTGGTGAGAGACTAAAGAAGGCCTCGTAGGCTTTGATGGTTTGGATGATTTCGGGCCATGAAGAGGAGAGTCGAGGCCGAGCTGACCCTCTGATCAGCAGGGACTGGAGAGCTTCTTTGAAGAAGAAAGCGGCTCTCTGTAGTGGTTTGCCTATGGGAGCTTTTAGGCGTGGATTGAGCCGCTCCAGTACCACCTGTGCGAGTTGTAACTCGTTCGAGTCAAAATAGTCCGCTGCTTGTAAAAGTTCTTGTATGACATCAAAACCAACGTAGTTCCAGTTGTTCCCGATATTTTCGTGAAAACTATGAGATAAATCAAGAGAAGTCAAGTTATGAGTTGGGATTGAATTCAGGTACGTATCAGTAAATTCAGAGGAGAGGAACTGAGTGGAGTCGACGTGTGGCGGACTCGTGAACTCGTTAATGCTTTGGTTTGGGATTTGAGACACACAGTTGGGGAAGAATTGGGGGAAATTCTTGATCAGGGCAGGGGCAGAATCATCTTGGAAATCAAGCTCTCTCATGATAGAATCCCAGTCCAAACTCTGCAGCACATGATCGTCCCATTCTACAGGATCTTTTATGGAGGTTGTTTTTCCAGCAGTGATTGGACTGGGACTTCTACGTAGGTCAAGAACTGAAGTAGGCTCGTAGCAGTTAATGTTGTTGTTCGTGTCGCTGATGTTGTTGTTGAAAGAAATCGGTTTCGGGTTTGCAGACTGGTTGGTGTTGGTGTTGGTGTTGGTGTCGTTGCTGTTCTTTGGAGAAGGAACGGGAACTTTCATAGCTAGTGAGAGCGGAGAAGAGCACAAAGCTAGACGATCGAGGCTCTTGGGCAAAAACACTAATAATTTTCCTTTGTGCTTTAATATTTTTTGGAGTGGATTGCAAAGTAGCTAGCTAGGTCGGGAATGGCCGGGGAGGGAGGCTTTCACAGGTTATGATGGCTGGCTTTTTATCTTCTGGCGCGAGTGTGCATGGGCAGGGGTATGGGAATGTGATTGATGAGAGACATGTGTGGCCATGACATACTCTTTACAAGTCAGACCAACCTTTTATCTCCTTGAAAGGCTTCTTGCTCAAGTAACTACTTTGCCGTACCTTTTCAGGATTCGCCACACACAGTTTTGCTATATTGCTATCTCAGCTTACGTATGTTTCATGCACTTCTAATCAATGATTCAATGATTCAATGGTAGCGGACTGGCGGGTAGCTCCCATCCCCACCTGCTTTGATATACCAATATTACCCTTTTAATTTTTCAGGCTCATTTTCTGGTCATTTTTTAATGAATAGGTAGAAAAGCGCATGCATGAATTAATGATGATCATCAAAACGCAAAGGCTCACGGAACGGACAGAAGAGAGGAAGACAAAATGGGAAAACTCTTCCGAGGAGTTTTAGTCTCCGAGAACACTGATTTCGTAGCAGAAAGCAAAACAACAAGAAACACGACCAACGAGGTCAATCGTGGGCGTTAAAGTTCCACAGTTGTGCCGTCGTCCCTACATACAATGCATATGCACAGCACAAAGTAAAGTTGTAATGAAACAAAAGAAACAAAGGTAATCAGGACTCAGGAGCATGGAAAGAGAAGGCATAATAAAGTAGTTTTTATGTGATAGAGACTGTTGTAGAAGATGGGGGAGAAGCAAGAAATATAATACTGAAAACATTCTAAATTGTATTGCGAATTAGTTTTACAATATATAAAATTTATTTAAACAGAAAAAAATCATAATAATAATAAAAAATTTATTAACTAAATAATAAAATTTTATAAATAAATAAATCAAAATCAAATCAAATCAAATTTTTTTTAAAATAAAATAGCTCTCATGCATCTTTGAAGATCGATCGTCTATGCCTTTGATCTGTTAATTCTTCTTATATACGCATCTCACATAGCGCGCCAGATTTCTCTTCTTTTTCTTTCTTTATTTTCACTGTGAATAATTGAATTCGAATGGCCTGACCTGACTTTCCTTGGAAACAAAAGGATACTATCACAGAAATGCTAGCTGATCCTAAGAGAATACAAGGAACCCACTGTTTTGGTTTTTTCTTTTGACTTGTCACACTGCTTCCAGAAAGGAGTTTCCCAGAAAGCATTTTTTACTGTTTTAATGAAGAGATAAGTTACCCAACTTCAAGTGGGTCCAATAATTGTCAAAGGACTCGACCTTTAATGGCCATAAGGCTGGGCTCACCTCGTAGGGTCTACTTGGCTGCTTTATACCGTATGGGATGGATGTATGAGAGATGTCACTCCCAAGGCGTGCATGCCCTGTGCGTATGGGGTAGAAGTTGCTTGGAATTGGGATTTAAGGCATATTGACTAGGGTAAAAGAGATTATTGCAATAATATTCTAGCCATTGAAGGAATTCAGAGGACGTAGTTCATCTTCTTAGACTTTGAAATCGAGCCATCCTTTTAAAAAAAAAAATTTAAAGGGATAGAAATCGAGCCAACTTACCAAGACCAACATAATACAAAGTAACAACCAGATCATTGGTGAGAAGACGACAAGACACAACATCTTTTTTAAATTAAAACTCGTGCATGCATACTTTCGAACACCATTTATACCAATTTTCAAGTCAAATACTTAGGTATTAAGAAACCTGGGAACACGGGGCACACGCGGTGGTAAAGAGGGAAGCGAACGAAGCTTGTGGCACACAAAAGAAGGGTTTGAGATTCCAATTTTCAATCATTCACGTAAAAGAAGATCATAATGCTCACTCATCACTGTACCAAAGTAAAGAAAAAGGCAACGAAAGGCAGCACCAACCCTTGTAGTGGCAGATCATTTGGGCAGTAGGATATGGTGGCGGATCTCCCATCTTCCAATTCTCAACCAACCCTTGTGAATCCTTTTTTATATTATTGAGGTGATCCTCAGGATATTTTCATTTTGCTTTGAAAAAATACCCCTTGATTCACCTTTTTTTTTTCTTTAAAGCAAGCCATTTGTTTATGTTTTCACGTGGTTATCCTCCACAACTTTTGTTAGTGAACGTGGCCCCTTCTCCCTCCTTCACTTTGACATTCTAGGGACCATTTTGATGACCCATTCGTATTTGTTTTGCTTGTTCTTTTCAATTTTGTGTTGAGTAAGTATTATGATGATGATCCTTTCTGTTCTTGAATCTGTACTGAAAATAAAACAAGTACAATCCGACAAGTATAATTGAGTTTCTATCCTTAATTAAATGGCCACGGATTCTTTTTTTTTTTTTTTTAAATGGATATAAAATAACCTTAAATCCTCGGATGATGTTTCGTCCCTTAAAATATCTATAATCAACTTGAGAATGAATTAGTGATTGTATCCAACAGGGTATATCCTGGTTTAGAAGAAAATACTAATAGAACAGGCCAGAGGTGCAGGATATACGGGCCGTATTACAGTAGCTCAATAGTCCATGGATTATAGAAATGGGCTTTAAAAGGTACAGGTTCTACTTAATCTTGGACCATCTTCACAATTTTTGTGTTGCTTATTCTACTTACGTTAATTCTTTCGGTTTTATGCTGGAAAATAAACAGGCATGAGTTAAAGTAAACTACACAGGTCTCAGCTTTAAGCCCAAATTTTTCCTTGGATTAAAAATAGGCAGTCTGGGCTCCAACTCAACTTGGACAGAAAAGCCCAGAATTATGGACAATCATAGTGGAGTCCGCCTTCTGTTGGGAAAAGCCCAAAACCACGAGATGAGCGACAAAGAAAATATCAAAATGAAAAGCTACAGAAACTGCTTAGTAATCTACAGGCGAAGGAACCGTTTCCTCCATCGACTTTCCACGTGCACTCATGAACATGTACGTGTCCAACGTAACCCAGCACCTTCCTCTCCATAAATCATCCACGCTAGCAAAGACACCAATGGCAGTTCGTGATCCATAATTGCTTATTCTCACGCTCTCTCTCTGTCTCTCGGTGGGTGATAAGAAATGTTTCGAAAAGCTCTGGTGACGCCATTTTCAGTTTTACCACTCTTGCTAGTGCTTCTGCTCTATGTCTCACTTCATGCAGAGGCCTTGCGCGGGGATGTTTCTGCTGGTGGGAACCCATACACAGTGTTGAAGGAGCAGAGGAAGCCCTTGGTGGTAACAGAATATGGAGAGATATCTGCTGCTGAAATCACCTGTGGGACAAAAGGGCCATACCACCTTCAGTTCATCACGTTGGAGCCTAACTCCTTGTTCCTGCCAGTACTGCTACAGGCAGACATGGTCTTCTATGTACACACTGGTAATCTTTATAAATCTTCCATTTAAGACGCGCGAGACTCTTGCAGGTTGTTTTCCGAAATATGAATACTTCAGATGTGGTTGCTAAAATGCACATTTTTTTCTTTATTTTTTCTTTTTTGATGTAGGAAGCGGAAAGTTGAGTTGGGTTGATAATGGGAAAGAAATCAAAAGGATGAATTTAGTAAGAGGAGATGTGTACAGGCTGCAGCCTGGCTCCGTCTTCTTCTTGCAAAGCAATCTTGATCCTGAACGACAGAAGTTAAGGATCTATGCTATCTTTTCTAGCACGGATGAGGACATATATGTAAGACCTTATCTTCCTCGTGAAATTAGATGCCTTAATTTGGAACAAAAACAAACATGGAAAAAAAAATTTTGATGTATAATGCTTCTGCCTTTCCTTGATTGCTTGCAATTAACACTGCTGCAGGAACAATCCATCGGAGCATACTCTAGCGTCAGGGATCTGATCCTGGGCTTTGATAAGAAACTACTCCAGTCAGCTTTTAAGGTAGGAAATGGGAGCGCATAATTTATTTCCTGTAGCCTAGCAGGTCAATAATCTGACCTGCTTCATTTCTCATCATGTCATCTAAAGTTAAATACACAGATGCTGCAAATATTCCTGTCTCTTAATTACCATGCATAGCTTATCTTATCAAAAAGCACTGTCTTTATTACACATTCTTCTTGTTTTACTATGTTTGGATTGGGTTAAAGCCATCGAGTCATGCTTCGTATTTACTCACCCATAAATCATGTATGAAAATCCATAATGGAAATCAATTTCTGAAGGTCCCTGAAGAAGTGATAGAAGAATTAACTGGAGCAATGGAACAGCCAGCAATATTGCACGCAATGCCGGTTGCCAGAAGAAAAAAAACGATTTTTGAAGAGTTGGAAACGCGACTCCTGAAAACCCTTGTAGGTGGAAGTGATTTGGATTTCTCGTCCTATGACACCAATGGCAAACATAAGAAAACCAAGACGTACAACATCCTAAAAGCAGACCCAGATTTTGAGAATTGTTACGGATGGAGTCTCACAGTAGACCGGCAGACAATGGAGATATTAAGGGGCTCCGACGTTGGTGTTTTCATGGTGAACTTGACAAAGGTAATAAATCTATGACAGTGCCTTGTGTTACAGTGTATCATGGATTGAAAATGGCGCCAGTGCCTACTTAATCTAAGTAAGCATTGTTTTTGTATGTTTCTAGGGGTCAATGATGGCGCCTCACTGGAATCCCATGGCCACGGAGATAGCCATAGTTCTACATGGGCAAGGGATCGTTCGCGTCGTCTGCGCTAGCACTGCAAATGCATCAGACTGCGAAAACATGAGGTTCAGGGTCGAAGAAGGAGATATTTTTGCGGTGCCTAGGTTTCATCCTATGGCTCAGATGTCTTTCAACAATGATTCTTTTGTTTTCATGGGCTTCAGCACATCGACAAGGAGAAACTATCCTCAATTTCTGACAGGGAAGAGATCGGTCCTTCAAACTATGGATCAAGGCATCTTGGCTGTGTCTTTCAATGTCACTAACACCACAATCAGTAGGCTTTTGACCGCCCAGGAAGATTCATTGATAGTGGATTGTACTTCTTGTGCAGAGGAAGAGGAAAGAATTATGAAGGAGGAAGAAGAGGCTAAGAAGAGAGAGGAGGAAGAAGAGGCTAAGAAGAGAGAGGAGGAAGCGAGGAAGCGGGAAGAAGAGGAAGCTAGAAAACGAGAGGAGGAAGCTAGGAAGAGAAAAGAGGAAGAAAGGAAGCGGGAAGAGGAGGAAGCTAGGAGGAGAGAAGAGGAAGAAGCTAGGAGGAGAGAAGAGGAAGAGAGGGAGCGGGAAGAGGAGGAAGCTGGGAAAAGAGAGGAGGAGAAAGAGGAAGAAAGAAGGCGACGTGAAGCTGCAGAAAGAGAACAGGAAGAAGCCCGGAGACAGGAGGAAGAAAGACAAAGGCGAGCTGAAGAAGAAGCAAGAAAGGAACGAGAGAGACGAGAAGAAGAAGAGAGGAAGAAGGAAGAAGGAGGTGAAGGACAACCAGAAAAGATAATAAAACAGAATGGACGAGGCATATATACTGGAAGCAGAACTATGAGAAAAGTGTGGAGGTTTTAGCATGTATATCTAACCTAAGCTGCAGGTCCTCTCGTCCATTCCGAAGATATCACTCTCCATGCATCATCATTTTCAAGTGTTCCGTTTAGGCTTTGAGAATATTCATGTGATAAGCTTTTGTTTTTTGTGTTTCACTTTGCAAATCTTCCTGTAATAAACTCTGTTTTTCCAGTCTTTGTAAGTTTGGTTGTCTTTGAATTTGAATGATGAATGAGGTTAGGGGTAGTTTTCTGGTTAATTTTTGTTTTACAGTTCCTCGGTGCAATCAGCTTAGTTTTTTTCTTTGCTTGTGCAGTCCAAACACTTGTTTAGTTCCTTGCATCACATTAAGTTAGGTTGGGGATGTTTAAAGCAGAGATGGTGTCCAAAGATATGGGAGTATACAGAAACAGGTCACTCTTATCTTTCCAAACGCAACAAAGCAAATGAAGCCAATGAAAATGGAGGGCTAGTAACACACCGTGCATTTATCTAGAATCCCCTATGTACTTGCTCATGCTTCTCACTGGGAAAAAGAGATGTTAAGCAACCTAAGCTACTCAGGTTTTGCATTACCTTCACCAAAGGCTGTTCCATGAGTCAAAAACAGAGGGTTCCCTGATATATGATTAATCAGTTCTTGAGGTTGAAATCCATATACATGGAGCTAGCTTCAACCTCAACAGTACGGAAATGCTTCTTAGTCGAAGAGTTCAATAACTCCAACGAAACAAGATAAACTTCATGAGACAAGGAGGAGATGGGGGAAAAAAATTCTTCATTCATGATTGATGGGGGGAGATCAAAAGGGCAGCTTGGCCTCAGGCGTGACAAAAATACTTCCTCAACAGGTCCACTCGAAATGAGAGTAGCACAGAACGGCTGCTTCTCATGACACACAATAAAGAATGTGTGACAGTGAAATACAATAGGGGCAACCACATCAGAGTAGTCGGGTTCAATCAGCAGGAGAATTGGCTATATATGAGACAACAACGGTGATGTCATCCAGCTTGCCCCCATAGTAGCGGTATCCAGCATCCTGAGCAGCAGTAGAAAATGGTGTCTGCCGGTTTCTGTCCAGTGCTCGTTCGCGAGCCAAAGCTGCTATCTTCTCGGCTGCTATCCGAGGACCAAAGCCAGCTCTGGTTGCTTGAACAACGGCAGCAGCAATTTCATTATTGTACACGTTGTCAAATAATCCATCAGTTCCGGCAACAATGACATCACCAGATGCCACGGGAATCCTGAAAACCTGTAACACGTTTATCCAAAAAGAAAACTTAGTAACGAAAATTTTTCCAAAATTATTAAAATCTTTCCTTCTAGAGTTAGTCGATTATGAAAGTAAATGATTCCAAAATTAATTTTCTACTGTCAAGGGACTGCAGTAGACTTGGTGATGCATCAACAGGATCATAGATACATATAGTTTAGCTGTCAAAATTATCAAAGAATATGAAACCTCACAAACATTGGCAGCTGCAAATAATGGCGGTCCACTAGAAAGCAATCAGAAACAAGTCCTGAAGCTCTTGATCAAGAAATTATAAAACTATTACGTGTTGCAGAAGCTACATGAAGTAACACTGTTTTACGATTACATTCGACTGAACCGCAGCAGCACCAAACTAAGAGCTCTCAGCGTTGCAAACAAATAAACAAAAGGGAATAAACATACCTGGCCAGAGCCGGGTAGATCACCCCCATTGCCACTCTCCAATTGATATGTAAAATTGAAGCCGTGCTGCTGAACCGGGGAGTGGAAAACAGTGCATCCACCTCTGACCACCATAAATCCACTATCACCAAGATTAATAGCGTGTATTCCCTGTTGAAAGTGGTAATCCAAGAAAAACTACATATCTCAAAACACCTTTCACCATAAACTAAGTAATTACAGGGCATGCCTTTAAAAAGAAATTTAGCCAGGTTCATAACAACGACCATAATTTCACCACAGTTCTTCCGAAGTTGATCAGTCAACAAAAGGGAACGCACTAATATTCGGGCATCCCTATCATAATCTGAGTGCATACGCAGCATGGACCAGTAATGTAAAAGTTTGTTCTACGGCCTTGGCAAATTAGTAGTATCAGGAACTGGACTTATTAACAGCCAGCGACTAACTGGACTGATAGATACAGGATCTTATTAAGCTAATCATTTTTTATTTAACAAAAAAGGATCCGTTCCCACACCCAAAATTCTTAATCCCTCGACCTTAAACACAATTAGAGGAAAATAATTCATAGAAAACGATAACTTTCACCACTGAAACAGAAGGGTAAAGAACTTAGCTCCAACAACCACCACAAGAAATTCCAGCAGAAAGAAGTTGAAAAATAAATAGAGTTCCATTTGTAATATTTTTTTGTGGAAAGAGAACCTCTAGTTCTATCTACAATTTATTGGATCAAAACCACTGCTTCACAATACGATTATAGTCATCAGAAATATGCAGTATAAATCAAGTAACTACAAAATGAAACAACTATAAAAAAAGATTAAAAATCTAAGGTGCCGAACGGAAAATATATTCGTAATGGGAATTTGAAAGCACCAATTCTTCCAGAGACAGCATGTGAAGCCATCGCATCTAAGAACCACCTATGCATATTAAAGCGCCAATTTAAATTGCTAACAAGGAATATTAGTAGTGAATAGATTTAAAAGGAAATGACGTTAGTGCCTTAGTCAAGCACCCACTCAATTTCATACTAAGAAAGTAGTATAGCAAGACTGGCCAATGAAAATAAAATATCAAACCTCATTTGTAAGTGCAATGATACAAGCTGTTGAGGAACCTTTAGCTGTTGTGCTTGAATGCGCCTTCTCTAGCACTCTGGCAGGGTCAATGGCATCCGTGGGCTCCTCTTGAATTGCATTTACAGAATTAGACATAAGTTGACGAGCAAATAATCCTGCATTAACTCCTACTTCTGCCCAGCCACCCACTCCATCTGCAACGCCAATGACTTCTTCATCTTCACAAATAAAGTGGGCATCTTCGCCTCCAGTTTCTTCTTTATCAGGATGTGGCAGGTAAGATGAGCCTGAGTGCAGCTTCAAGGCTCTGCTAGAGAGCGTGTTTGTTCAGTCAACACCGAGGAAATAAGTATGAGAATAGAAAATCCCTTAACAAAACATTCATAACCGGCCAAAACATAAGATAATTAACAGAGAGAAGATAAGAGTACGTACTGGCCAGACACCAGACTGGATTCCACGAGATGTTCCTCATGAGAGTCGCTATCAAATGACACATCACGAGCAGGCCGTGAAGAGAAACAAACAGATGGCAATGTATTCATGTTCTTGGAGAATAGCCCAACAGCTAAAGTATTTACATTGCATTTATTTCTCACTCCGCAGACCAAGCGACTATTAGAAAGCTCTCTAATCCCCATCTTCACGCTCGCTCTGCGGCAACTAGCACGACTTTTATCCAAGAAAAAAACACCACCAGGTTTCGAGAACTCCAATCCGTTCCCACGATTCGCAAACATGTCATCAACGTAAGCTTCACCCAACAAGGGTTTCGAACTAGGAGCAGCCATGAAATTCGTAATAGGATACCGCCTTTGTGTGAATTCGGGGCTATACAATAGCAGAGAAGATGGGTTTCTGGCAATTACAGCTCTCCTAAATCCAAAACTAAACTTAGACGCAACCCGAAATGGCATGATAGGCCTTACAGCAGTAGGTTCATTCAACTCAATAAAATTTCAGACAAGTCCAGCTTCTATTATGGCGTAATGTTTATGTGAAACCTGAATTGGGAATACAGATAGATTCAGAAAATTTGAACAAAACAAAAGCAGATATAAGAGACCAGAGAAGAAGAGGAAGAAAAACAACTTTAAAATAATAGTTTTTAAGTTAAACTTACCTACGGGATAGAAAGCGAGAGTTTTGGTGGAGAGAAACCTTAAAAATGATAGTTTTAAGCTCAAAGAAACGCGGAGGATGCTTTCTAGGTTTATCCTCTCAGCTTCTGTTCTGTTTCTCCCTCTCTCTCTCTCTCTCGCTCTCTCGCTCTCTCGCCCACTCCAAATCTCCTCTCCCTCTATTTGGCGTTTTGTAGGCTTCGCACGCCACGATTACATATGTACGGTAAAATCCTTCCTTGTGTGGGCTGACCACAGATCCGGCATATTGAAACGATCTAAATATTCAATTCAAATTTTAAATATTCGGATATAATTGTATTAGATTTCTAACCAGATAATAAAAAATATATATATTGTTATAAATTATTTATTCACACAAAAATATATATATATATTCAAAATTTCTAACAAGAAAAGTTCCTCTTGATCAACTCCACAAACTGGACAAATCCCTGAATTGGTCAGACACCTTCGCACTCTTTTTTTGCTGGTTAGTAATCGACCCTGCATACAAAACCATAGGAAGGTCTTGGTTCTTTCAAGTCCTCTCCATCTTCACCCTTAATTCCACTCAACATCCTCTGATTCCCAAGATACTTTCCTAATGAATTGGATTCACTAATCCCAAGCTTACTGGTGATCTCATTTGTTAAGTCCTTATTCACCTTTAATCCAGACGAATTACCAAATTCCTCCAAGACTTCAGTTATTATAGAAGCTTGATGCATTTGATGATAAATTTTGATTATTACATATATATAATATATTTTGTTTGTTTTTTTATTTTGATAAATTTAAAATTTATTAAATTTTAAAATAATTAATTTATATTTTTAAAAATATTAGATTGTAGATACATAATACAATTTGTTTTTTTTAAAAAAAAAACAAAACAGGAGGATGTGAGCCACGACTGTGTTCTGGCCATGGTTTGCAGGCCAAGGGGGCAGGGTCCTGTCCATAGATGGAAAAACGGCCCTTCCAAACTTCTAAGCAGCTTTTGTTTTTGGACCCTTCAAGGTAACGAAGAGGCAATGGGCCTGGAAGCAATAGTTAGATAACCGTAAATCAAAGATAGTTTTATCTGTTGGGCTTTCGTGACAGACCCATCATCATCAAAATCTAGGATTGACCGCTAATTGGTCCCAAGGTTTTACCGGCTTAATTAAAATTTCATTGTCCAACAGAAGGGTGGATAGTCAATGTGATTAGGGGTGAGCCTGAATAAATAAAATGTCCGAAATCTAAACCTTTTCATTTAAAAAAAGAAATGAATTGTATTTAAATAAAAAATAAATATTTTAATTCAGTCTAACATTTATTGGTTCAAAATTTATTTTTGATATATTGTCAAATATTTAAAATTGAAATAGATTTTTAAAATATATATTTTTCACTTTAAAATATTTATATTAAAATTATTATTACGTTATTTTTTAAAATTTTAATGTTAATTTTTAATACTATCATTTTAAATAATTAATTATTAAAATTAGTGTGAATGGAATCCTATTCCACCAATTTACTGAAACCAAATAGGCTAAGAAGGTAAGCTCATTTTAGCTTGATTATTATATAATATAAGAAAATTATTTACAAATTTTATACTATACAAACTTTTCCTATAAATTTTTATTTAATATACAAACAAGCGAGAACGTAAGTTGACAGTACCGCGGCAACCATCCATCCGAGCAGCATTTAACATCTCCTGGCTTTCACTTTTTCAGACCAAGGTAGGATCTCCATCTTGCAGCTTCATTCCACCATAGTATGCAGCTGCCTAACACGTTTTCTCCTTAACAACTAAAACCCAAATACATTAGGCTGACATCAAACCAGCCAGGTTTACTTTCGTAGGTGACAACCTGTTATTAGGTAGGAGTCCACTTATTTTGTTTCAAATTGCAAAAAGACAGAAGGAAAACGTGCAGTTCAAGAAGATTAAGACAGACCAAGTGAACTTGGACCATATATAAGATGGAAAACAAAGTTTGAGACCAAGTACATGCTTGCCTTGCAGATATCCAGGAACTGGAAAACGACAACAAGACAAGACAAATCAAATATTAGACTCTTCAAACATGCTTAGGAATTTTACACTTGATGCTCATATGTATCGCAATTACGTCTGGAAAAGGTTAATGTAATTGCAGAAAGTATGAACCTGCTGCTGTAGTATCTGAGATGATAATTCATGAGGCAGAGGATTGGAACTGTGAAAAGATGTATAAATGTTACTGTCAGGAAATGTATGTTTTTTACATTTGGAACAGCTAGTTCATTTTACTCCTGTGGTGGTCCTGTCCGACTCTGGAACTAATTATGATTCGGCCTCCATCAGACTGACTGTCATAACTTCTATCTGATGGAGAATAAAGACACCAAGTACCTAAAAATAGCCAGACTTTCACCATACAACAATTTCCAACCATGCAGATGCAAAATTTACTCTTATATTAAGAGATAAGCATCGACAAAACCGTGGCAAGCTGATTGTGTTTCCGACCGCTGAAAGCAATCAGACAGGAGCATTTGCGACAGTGTTTCTTGTAGCTTCCAGCATTTATCTGCTTGGTGTTTACAGAGGGAGCTTGACCTCGAAAGTGGATAGTACTGCTTCCTAGTTGTCTCATGTAAAACAAGGAAATTGGTAGAATACATTCTTAGTTGTCTCATACAAATCCCTGTTCCTTAGAATACATTCCCACGCGTATCCAGCGAGGTAGATGCCATAATCCACCTTCCTGAGCTCCTGAACGAAACCATATCAGAGCAATTGCGTACCAATATGGATCTGAAACCGACATAGGATGATCTCCTCCTACTATCTGAAGAGAGTCAAGTAGTCTCAGAAACGTTAGAACCCATCACTCTGAACTCATTTTTCCAGTGTAAATTACGAGCTATTGTTAAACATCTTGTCTGAATTTTGAACTCAAATTTTCCTAGTCCGTAAATACCATAATAATTGAACCATGGCCCATTGACCTGTTTTCCCGTTCCTCTCGAGTCTTGCGGATATTCAGAGGGATGCAATATTTTACTCCTTGAGAATGACACTTCCATGGACGACAGAAACTTTGAAACGAAGATTTATTCTCTTGTTACAAAAAGCTGGAAATCACGTTGTACTGCTCAAAAGTATTCAAAGTAAAGCCTGAATCGATAATGCTAAGATGAAACCCTATAATTTGCATGATACCAATTTTCGATTACAGCTCCAGCAACGAAACGCAACCTCCAGGTATTAATCCCACTCACATAAATATCCTGACGACTTAGAACATCATCGTACAGTAATTTATCGAAACAAGATTATTTAGCCAACTCCTCTTGTTTTCCTCCAAGGTCATTTAAGATCATCCCAAGATGCACGCGCATAATGCCTGTTTCGTCTCTGGTTTCCATCTACCAGTCACAAATCTTACAGAGTTCATCGTTACTCTTCGGGTCTGCAGCTGAAAATAAAATAAAGAAATCCCTTCCCTCTTTTATACGGTTTAGTGCCAATATAATAACGTATTGGTTCGATGCGTTTCATGACCAATTCAACTCGCAAAGAAATAAGCTGCTGTTCATTTTTCCAGGTTGAGGCACCAAAAAGTGTGATCACTGAAGCCCCTATGCGTAAACATTTAGAAGGAAAAGGCATGACTTGATTGATGTGCACCAATTAGGCAGCACATCAATTAGAAAGACCTACCTGCACCAGGACAGTTCTTCATAAAAATAAATATGCTATTGTTCCCACTTTTGAAAAACCAATTGCCCTTAAAAGCACATAGTATGTACAGTATACTCCTCTGTGCCAAATAGATCGGTACCAGTTATCTCTTCCCATTGCGGCGTCAAGAGCTCCTTCCCATGTCTTTGCCAGTAAATTCAGTTCCTCCAAGCGAAGCAGCTGCCCTGGCCACGTCAAGGCCACCACTGATGGATGTAATTAGAGCTGATAGACCACCACTAGCGCTACCACCAGCGGCCATCCCCAATCCCAGAAAATCAAGGGTGGTTTGCTTGGGACCAAACATAGGAGTTCCCATCATCAATTCTTTCAGTCCAGAACTTTCATCAGGTAAACCAAGTCCAAGCGCTGCCGGAATTGAGGCATTCTCAGGCTCTAATTGCCTATGGCCCCATTGCATGTTATCTTGCTGTGCAGATGGTGAAGATGGCACAATCCCAAGCCCCCGAAGCAACGAAGCATTTGTGGCAGCAGCGCCCATCTGAGCTGCTTTCTGTAACAGGGCAGTAGCAGACATAGCAGGTTGTGGTGGTGGAACATATTGCCGGCGCTCTTGCCCAGCTGCAGCAAAGATAGAAGACCCATGATTGGTAGAGAGACACAGAGAAATAGGTTCAGCAGAAGATGGTGGAGAAATATCAGTAGAGTGATCAGAGTGCCCCATTGCCCGCATCAGGTCAGTAAATACAGGAGTTTGAGAAGGCTGCAGACTTCCTGGTGCATTGGAAGAAGCAAATAAACTTGCAAAAACACTACTGCTAGCGTTGCCATTGCTGGTTGAGCTGGTAGTGCTGCTACAGTTTCCACTGAAGCCTGCAGATGCTACAGGTAATGCAGGAGCAGGAGCAGGTGCAAGTGCCTGTGCCTGTACAGGTGCTGGTGCTGGAGTCTCCTCTATGATTTGACTGTGACTATCTGTAAATTCTGCATATCAAAAACGCATAAAGGAAAACATAGAAGAGTTAACTTAAACGAACAGACACGGAAAGTTAGGCCTTTTTGAACAACTTTGAATATAAAAGCATAGTCAGTAATGGTTGGCTTTATGTAAACTAAACCCCTCGCTCTCGTGTAGTTTTTGAATCATTCTCAGATTTGCACAAACTGAATCTTTTTAAACGAAGACGAAAGCTTTTCTCTCCATCTTTTCATACTCCCTAATCTCTGCAATCCATAGTGGACAACTCCCCGTTATACCAACAAATACCAGTAACAGACAAAACTTACTAAACTCCAATATCCTAAGGGGAGACAGAGTAAAACAAGGAAGATTTCTGTTTTATTAAGACAAAGAAACACAAGCGACAAATTTAAGATAGAAATTTGACATGTTTCCAAATTTGGACCATTTCTTTTACCAGGATCCTGAACCGACAAAACTGAAGATGATAACCCTCCAGTTGACCTAGAGACAACTGCGGAAGCTGCTGATGTTTCCACGGCTGCTTGTGGGGGCGAAGATGAATCAGCCTGAACTTTAGCGTCGGATTCTTGGTTAAGATTCTGACTCGCCTCTCCAGGATTCGGATTTTGAGGCTGTGTTTGAGCTCTCGCGCTCTCCTCGGCCAACGCATCACAGAAAGCTCTGTGCGTGATGAAGCTATCTCTCCTAAAAGGTCAACAGAAAAACGAATTCACAAACAAAGCCGACGCATAGGGCCAACAAACAAACAAACAGGTTAAAGGTAAAGCTCATACCTTGAAAACAGGGTGCCACAATCGCATTTATACTCTCTAGTGCCACAAATCTTGGAGTGAGCTTTCCAATCAGACTGGACCGCATACTTCTTCGAACACTTGTCGCATTTCCACTTTTTCTCGCCATGTTTCCTGCAAAAGTGCTTCTTTATCCCCGTAAGATCTCCCAAAGCTCTTGACGGATCGTGGTGGACACAGCTTGGCTCGGGACACACGTAAACTCTCTTTTTAACTTCTTTGCTCGATCTCTGCCTAAGTTTCCACGGAAGATTGTGCCCTCGCCGGTGAAGCTGCAAGTTCTGGTCCCTTTGAAACCCCTTGTTGCAAATCTCGCATACGAACCGATTCGTGGCCAAAAGGGTCTTCGGCGATAGAGCTATCACTTCTGCTTCTGGATCTGCAAAAAGATTATTGCGAAGATGTTAATAACTACTTCCAATAAAACGAATTGCCATGATTGCTTCTTTTTACTTTCGGGCTACCTGGCATTCCTGGGAGGTTCCGCTTTTTCTTAGTCACGGAGGAATTGGAAGGCAGCGGCGGAGGCTGGTTGCCGTTGGAGGAGACGCTTGCTTCTACAGAAGCGGTAGAAGAATTGTCTAAATCGGCTGGCATGACTTACGGTTCGGAAATGAATTGAAATTGATGCAATTAGGTACTACCGTATGCTTTAGATTGGGCAGGTACTACTGAACAAGAAAGAAAGACCACAGAAGTTTTATAAGAAGAAAATGAAATCTCTTCTCTTGTTGGCGAAGTTCCAATTTTCTTTCTACTCTCCCATTCATATAAAACTTTGTTCCCTTTGGGTTCCAAAGCTTGCCCTCTTGCTCACTTGCTCTCTTTCTGCCTTAGCTACCAGTCAATTTAACTTTTTAAGATTAACCCACCAAGCAGTTTCGCTCTCATTAGATTATCTCTGACAAAAACTCACATTCATGAAAGAACCTCAATCATTAGCCCCAGAGACGGTAAAAACAAGAACTTTAAGAAGCAGAAACCCCAAAGAGAAAAAAAAAATGATCACCGGCAGCTATATTCTGATCGAACGGTCGTCAATCGGATCCAACTTTATATCCAAAATACTCTATCAATCAGCTACCTAGAAAACCAAAGATCAATGCTATGAGGCCCCTACGCTAGAGAGAGAGAAGAAAGACTTGGTGTGAAAGCTTTTTTATGACAGATACATTGGGCTCTGACGAGTCTTTGCTTCTTAGGTCTTTGGTTTTACTTTACAGACAAGAGAAAAGAGAGGTTTAACAAATCATAGAGATTAGTTAACTGAGTTTTGTTAGTTCTAATGAGCAATTAAACTAATGATCTTTGGCTTGTTGTTCAAGGATTTAGTTACTCAATTCGAACATCTACTGCGTACCTGTCGTGTCTTGCGTTTACGAATTTCATGCTACAACCTCCATTCTGTGTTTTGTCGTTTAGTGAAGTGTTCTTCAATTGGTCTTTATGAATCGGCAAGGGCTTTGAGAAGCTGGCAAGTGTCAGTGCCGTGTCACTGTTTTGTTGCTGTTTTTCTGGCAAAAGTCAAAGTGCTTTTGTCTTAAATGCTGAACGTTTTTCTGTTTAACCATTACCAAACTGACACGTGGAGTAGTATACGAACCTCATCGTCTTTTATTGTATTTTTTCTCTCTTTACGGCCATACACATCTATGATTCCCAATTTCACAGTATCCCACACTTCCAGGTCCAACCCTAAACTTTGTGTTCCGGGGTGTCATGTGCTGAGATTTCCCTTTCCCCATGTAAATTTTTATTCAATATCCAGTATCCAATCCCTTCACTTTTCCGGGTGAACTAGGTCGGTTTTGTACTTGAGGTTTCTTGGCATGATTAAAGAAGAACGAGCAATAGGGTTAAAACTCCCACCTCCGAAGCAACTATGAAGATAAGATTGAGCTTTTGCGTGCTGAGTTCTCCTCAATCTCACCATCCAACCCATTATTGGTGGGGAAGATAAAAATCATCTATTGATATGAAAAGTGGTCGGAAAGTATAATTATCACTGGATTATGAAAAACACTCGTGAATTACGAAAAACACTTGTGGAAGAGTGTTTTTTTATAATGTTATTCTACTCTATTTTGATTTTATTTTTTATTTTTTTGTTAAAATCTTTTATTGTCGTTTAACCACAATGATAATTTTAACTTAAATTAAAAAATATCAAAGTATTATAGTAAAATATGATATTCAAGATACAGTAAAATCCCCATTCCAATTTGTATATTTGGTGGTTTGAAATAATTTTTTATATTTTTTATTTGAATATTTTAAGCTGTTGTTATATTAGTTTATAAAAACTTTAAATTTTTTTTAGCATTAATGTTTATAAGATTTGGAATTAATTTCCACATTTGATTTCCGATTCAAATATCAAATAATCATTAACAAACCTACATAAAACTGACGAATCAAATATAATTACGACATCAGCCATTATAATGGAATGATTAGAAGTTGGTAACGCTTAGACGACGAATGTACACCTTATTCTTCTTAAAATGATAGCGTCATGAGAATAAATATAAATAGATTTCTGGGTACGGCTGGAACATTACAGGATTAATTTTTTAAAACAGGGTTTTATTTTCTGATACAAGCAATCATTATTTTTAAAACAAATGTCAATAAGCTTACGCCTTCAATGGGTTAGCTTGAGCCAATAATACATCATAAAGCCGGCATGTGACATTTTTTTAAGTTCCTCAATGATTCACTAGTTTTGACTCAGCACCCATCTTCCTTTTACTAGTTCAAACCCTTCATCACTTTAGATCGTTTCTGGGTCCCTCACTCTTTTCTGTCGACCCGACGGCCGTCTGTATGGAGCACAAAAGGATGAACTCTCTATGTGTAGTCCGGCATTTGAATCATCATTTTGAAGACCCAAAATTTTTAGGATCAAAATAATTGGTATAATTATGAATTAAGCAAGGGTATTGATCAGTTAGAGTTGTAACCTCTGACCACCTTGAAATGCGTAAATTATTGATTTCCTTCTGGTTAAATATACCAGCTTATTTGTCCTCCTCGATCTTATACCTGTCGGCTGTTCATTGGTTTTATCAAGTTAATTGCCCTAATGTATGTTTTTTTCTTCATGCATTCTTTGCTCATCTCATCTTTTATTTTCATGCTTTATACACTAACCAAAAATATAAAAAGAATGTGGTAAATGATCTCTTTTAGTTTTAATTTAATAAAGATCTTAAATTCCAACTTTGTAAATACAATAATTTACTCTGTGAAATATATATCTTAATAGTTATTAACCAAAATACAAAAAGAAATTAATTTTATAAAAATAAAAATTGATAAAGAATAATGTGTTATCTCCAGTTTTTTCATAAAAAATTTTATTTTACATTTTTTCTTATTTATAAAATTGTTATAATTCTTCATGACTAATCACATGTAACTTAGAGGCTGGTTATCCTTTAAAGCATGTACTGGTTGTCCCTACTTGGTACTCTAAAATGTGGGGATGCCAGATATACTACATGAATCCCTATTTGACAACTTCCCCAACTGGACCACAAGTGACCGTATCATTATTAAAACCCAATACCCGAAAAAGATTGGTGATCTTATAATATATGGATACGTATTATTCTGCAGGAATCACAGACAAACATGATTGCCCTTTCTTGCAGAACTACAATTCTTGATTCTAATCAGTTCTCAGTTAGCCAAACGCTTTCCTGTTGATGTTTCTTTTCCTACAACAGTATCAAAGGAGAAAGGGACTTGCTCCAATCATATCAAAGCAAAAGTAGTTTAGTGGAGGGACGAGTGTGGTTTTACTTTTTATTATTATTATTATTAATTATATATGAACCTTTACAGGTCCTAGTAGATTTTCTACTTTCCATTCACAAATTTTCTTTTCTTTTCAGTGTAATGATCATGATCGAGTTTTCCAGGCCAGCCACTATCAAAAGACAAAGTACAAGTCAATGACCTCTTATTAGGCTCCTCCCATTTAGTTTACATCAAGGATAGAGCAGCATGGAATTACGGGAATAAAAAAGGCAAGAGAAAAGCCTTAAATGTGGTCGAGTGAACCGGCCGTGCAAGCTGCTGTTGTTGTTTTTTTTTAAAAAACAAAAATTGAAGTTGAAATTAATTAATTTAAAAATAAATATATAAACGGATAAGAAAATCACATGACCAGAAGAGAAAAAAATTTTCGACATTATCGAGGTCGGTCGGTTCCCGACCCGAAGTGTTGTAGGATAATTCAAGAAGATTGATTTTAACACAGAAGAGGCAGGCAAGGGTAGTTTTGCTTGAGTTGCTGTTGGATTTAGAGAAACCTTTAACTTCTTGTATCATGATTGATGGGAGGAAGAAAGTGGTACAATATGAAAAAATTCCTCTTATTTGTTTCACTTGTGGATGTTGTGGGGATATAAGCGAGGGTGTAATTTGAACCAAGAATCTGTAAGGTGTGACCAGGTTGTTGATGGAACAAGGAAAACTGGTCAAGACAAAGGAGAGGAAAGCAAGGAAAGGCATCTGATGAAGGAGTCAATTGATGAATATCAACCAGAGCCTGGGCCTTGGATGATTGCTCTAACCAGAGGAAGAAAAACAACTTTGAAAGGAACTTCCAAGATCAAGAATGCTGCTATTATAAGTGAGAAGAGGTTTGAGGTCCTTGCTGAGGCTGAAGATTTGATGGTAGCTGAAGCTAATTCGGAAGACCATCGGGCTGATTATGAAAAATATACTTGTTGGAAAAAGTGTGGGGCATAGCTCGGGGCCAGTAACTGTGGAGCGGAAGGATTATGATAGCAAAAGACACAAGAGGAATGCTATTGGAAGAGAAATTATAAGAGCAGGCCCAGAAGGTTTTAGGGGTCTTGGACTCCACAATTCTTCCCTACCAGACCCAATCTAAAAATATTTTGAGGTCAAACCCAATGGCTGTTGATGCCAGAACAGTAGAATCTATGGTTGAAGTACATACTACACTTAATTCCTCTAAGCATGTTGCCTTTGCTCCTGTGCCTATTAATGATGGGCCAGTATCTTACCCAGTAAAATCAAATATCCTGATTAGACGACTAGGAGCAAAAAACAAATCAATGGGTGGATGCTCAGCTATAGCAGTCCGTAGCCAAGCACGCATGAAGCCTCCCAGGAAAGAGACTGAGAGAGATAAAGAAGGGTGCATTGATTTTGAGGATTTAGTACCAGGTAAGGAGGTGGAGATTGTCGATCCGGGTACTGCTGGACCAGTGTTAGAGGAGATGGCGACAGATGGTCATGTGATGTTAGACGGCAGAGTAACCATAAACTTGAATGGAGATGATCACTCTCATGCTCCGGTTTCGAAAATTTCGCGCGATAATCACAGTATGCTCATTATATACATTATCAGTATACACAATAATATATATAGTAAACCTCCAAGGTTATAATGAAATTCAACAACAGAGATAAATTAAATATTATATTAATTAAACAAACAACGGAAGTAAAAGAAAAAAAACGATGTTGATATGGATGACATCGATGTATATTTATTACTATTTGATCCCACTAGCATTTGTATGATTTACAAGTCATTTATGATTAATCAGGATTCTCTGATTACAAAATATCATACATGTGGACTATAATCCATAAAGAAATCCTAACTTCGAATCCCTTTAATCCTCGACTATCTGTCTGCTTGGAAGGATGCCACGATCATGTCCATTCATATTCGAATTCAGATCAAGAGATCTAGGATAAATGTGTCAGATGAGAGGATTGGAAAAATACATATAATACAACACATACATACACAGAACAATACTAGGCATGTAGGCACACAAGTGCATCAATAGATCATAGTCAGCACATATAATCATTCCACGGCTCAAGATCGTGACCGGGCTGGCATTAATTCACAGTCCATTCAATGCTAGGGGGAGGACTGGGATTAATCAGTGGTACTTCATACTTACCTTCATTATTACTTACCATTTCCCAAAACTACTGACAATGTCGGGGTGCTAGGTGATGGTAGCTCCACTCTGCAGGATCTTATCTCGTGTCTGTTAGCTTGCTCATTTAATCTCTATCCCACCTTATAGCTTCATACTTGGCGTCTCCACATCTTGTTACCAGACCCGAAGAGCTCTCAAATGTTGTATAGGTTACCCTATGCAACTTCCATGCTTTGCATATTTCATACTCAAATACATTCCATACATCACATATATCTCAATATAACATATAACAGAGAGCATTCATTTGGTTCAAGTCATAGCATATCATATCCACGCAATTCATAGCATAGCATGGCAAATCACATGCTTTTATAGCACACTCTATATTTTGATTTTTTATTTAATCATCTTTAATAGTCCGCATGCAATAATTTAAGTCAATACTCAAAATAATTAAAAGTTTCATCCACTCACGAGTTTCAAAGCCCAAACATAGCTCGATGGCTTGTCGGACCGATTTCTCAAAGTCCTGCCACTGTAGAAATCCACCTATGCACAATTATAATCAATACCTTCAAAAATCAAGTTCAATACATAGTAATATATAAAATTATTTGTCTTTTAACCGACATGTTTCTATCTCTGAATCAATTCAAAACGAAATTGAGAAATTTTCCTATTTTTTTCTATTTTTTTCCAAAACTTGTTCGATTTATTTGACTTATCAAATCAACTCAAAATTCAATAATTTTAGTAGCACTAGACTCCTCATTTAATGTAGTATTTTCTATAATTTTTTTCTGAATATTTGTTCTTTTTTCTACCATTTTCCTGATTTTTATACCCTTTCTGCTCTATTTTTTCCATTTTCTGTAAATGTTTATAAATCCGATCAATCAGATTGTGCCACCTGGCATCATTAGGCACGGCTAGACCAACCTCCGAAGCTACCTAATTGTGACACTCATCCCACTCCACGCGTTCCACGTCGCCTTAACCTCAGGCTCAGGTGTTACCTACCCTGTCAATCAAATGATGCATTGTTTGCTCATGCAGACGACACATTGCTCAAGTCCCATCCAGGCGACCTGTCCCACATATGGGTTAGACGACTCGTCATATAAGACTCCGAACCTTTGTCCTAAAAGTCCATGTACTAGTGAAGTTGAAATGACCATCTTACCCTTCAAGAAATGGATATGTAGTGGCCAGAAATGGTATTGAATGTTCAGTCCTCATTTTTTATTTCATTTCTTCCTTGTTTCATTTCTATCATAAATGGTTTATTATCTATTCTTAAGAGATAATTCCAGAATTAAATCCTAAACATTATCTCTTCATGTCTAGCCTTAAAAGTAGGAAAATTAATCCCATTAAACCCTATAAATATAGTAGCCGGCCATACACATATTCTCACAAAAAAAACACACAAACTTATCACGTGAAAAACCCTCTTTCTTATCCTTACTGCCGAAAATTTCCCTACACTAACTATAGCTGAAATCTTCCATCCTTCATCCAATTTCTGCAAATAATAGCTCGTTGGAAACCTCTTTTCATCCTTTTTCTTTCTATCTTGGTTTCATCATCAGAAGGTTAGTTCTTCCCTATATTTAATGCTATCGCAATTTTCATGGTGTTGGTGCCGAAATTCCTTGATTCTTCCTTCAATTGGTTTTAGTTTTAGTTCCTCTTTTTTTGTATGATTTTTTGGCACCTATTATTCTTATAATATCATGAATTCACTCTTTGTATCCTCTCTATATGTGAAATCGGCATACCCTATTCCTTTTTCCTATTGTTGCCGAAATTTATCAATTGGCTTGTCTGTTGGTTTTTTATCTTGTTCCTTTTAATCGTTTGAGTAATTGACACCTAATCTTTCCTTGTTATCATGAAATCGTAACCCTTAACCCACTTAAATATGAAATTGCAATTTTCCTTATTGCCCTAACTTGGTGCCGAAATTTGCATGATGAATTGGGTTTGGAAATCAGGTTGATTCTTGTTGTATTCTTGGCTATCACATCACACATCCAAGGGGGTGGTTCCAGTAGCTTCTGATCACTAGTTTCTGATAGGTTTGGTAAGTGGAATTGGTAAGAAACTAGGATGTTTATTTGATTATTGTATATGCATGCTTAGTATAGTTTTGTCTTTGCCTTAAGATTGTATAAGTGGTTCTGGTCCCATTGATAAAGGAAAAGGATTAGCTACTTGTTCAGATATGAAAGAGATTGGATCTATACCTCATTGGTTTCTCCAGAGATTTTTTTTATTTGATTGATATTTCGATTCATGTTCTTGTATATACGCATGCTTAGAATTAATATGCATGATTTCAGATTGGTTTGAGAATCCCCTAGGCAATATCGAATTCTTAAGATAGGATGTTTGTGCCTATTTTGGTTATGTTATGTGCATTTGACATGTTGATTGTGTTGTGATATGATTAAGGATTCCCTGCTGTGGTATTGTGCCTTGTATTTGTTTGTGTGTGCTTGTAAATGATTGTGTGTTAGGATCCTTTTCTGATGGCCATTCAGGGTAAGCACTGATACTACTAGAGAGAGGAGAGGTACTTACTAGTATGGGAGTCGCATTGGTGGCAATCCCCATAAGAGCTCGCTGGATGCCTAGTACTTGTGTGGCAGAATGTCCTTATCCTTATGGTTTGGATGCTCTTATCCTTGTGTGGTTTGGATGCCCTTGTCCTTGTATAGCTTGGATGCCTTGTCCTTGTATGGAAAGATGGATAGACTTGCTGATTAGATTATTTGTTAACCATTTACCCTTTGTACAACTAAGCCTTGGACAACACAGGTGGAAGGGGATAGCCTTTCTATTGATGAGATCAAATGATGAATTACATGCCTGTGTACTTCTATTTCTAGAAGTGTTCTTAGTCCACCCACAACTTGTTACTTTCAGCCCTATCCCTATTGTGATTGCTTGATGATTGTTTGATACCCCTTTAGTAGTATAAGCGAATCTTATGCTGATTGGCAGATGTTTGTTTAAGATTTCTACAGATCTTATGATGTTGTAACCCTACTAAGATTCTTGTAATCTCACCCTATTGTTTTTTCTATTTTTCAGGCTTAGGTAGATCTTCTATCTGTGGTACTGGGGTGTGAGATCAAGGCTGCATGACGGGACGATATTGCATGACATTCGCATACATCCATCCTCGCTGATTGCTTGTGTATATAACCCTAAATATACCATTTGATTGGACTACTTTCTTTGGATCCCTTTTATATTTGTTTATTTCCTGAATATATTTGAGGGTTACTTGCTGGACTTTTGGACTTGTGTGTTATGGTTACTTTGGTTAATTATAAAGACTTTCGCTGATGTTTTATGCACACCGTATGTTACCAAAATGTTTGTCCATTATTATCATGCTCTAACCTTTAAAAAACATAAGAAAAGAATATAATAAAACGTAATTAGGATGATTATAGCCTTATGAGATTCAGATAAGTCCTTGGAAGGGCTTGTTTGGTTTCACAACGATAAAGGTCCTAATAGGTTGGGTTTGGGTTCTTACAAGTCGTCTGGAGGGGTCTTCTTTAACCTCCAGGCACCAATTATCGACCCTTTCTTTCTTTTTTTCTTTCAAAAATTGGACTTCCTAAAACTTGGCATTAACCTTCACAATAACTACATGAAAATAATTTTTAAACTCCTAGCAACTCAAACATGTATAAATCACACAATTTCATGCCCGATTACATGCTTAATTTTAACTTGTAAAAACTAAAACTATGTCTAGGTTATACTCACCTATCTCTCACAAAATCCTCACAAAAATGGTGTAGAAAAACTTAGAAAGGGGAGAGGCGTGCGATGGGGGAGAAATCACTAAGGTTCGGAGCACTTTTGGGCAATTACGGGATATGGATTGTGTCACGTCTCGAACCCCAAACTTTCGCTTGATAGTTCACCTTAGGCCCATCATATATGTTGCTTAATAATAAACAACGTATATAATGAGTCTACAAGGTTAATTTACAAATGATAGTGGAAGAAAAGAAAAAAATAAATAAAGTGGTAGTGGCATTTTAATATACAATAGTGCCATTTGGGTGACACTTGTCCTTTTTATTGGTTGATTTAATTTCATATATTTTTTATGTTGTACATTAACTCACACCTAACCGCATCCATGCAAACTATATGCACAGTGTCACGGGACTAGAGTTTTGCGGAATAGAAACTCTCCGTGCGGCCTTAGACTATCGCACTCGCAATAGACTAAGTCAGCCTTCCTCACAAAGCTAGCTAGAATGCTAAGCTTAGAACACAACCAAAAAGAGAGAGACACACAAGAGAATGGAGAGAAAGCTCTAAACTCTCTATATTGCAAGAATTGCTAGATTTGGTGGATGATTACAAATGAGGGGAGGCACCCCTTATATAGCCTTTACAACTCCCCAATGGATGGTGGAGATCAAGCCGTATGATCTAACAGTTATATACAAAAGTAGAAAGCACAAACACGGATCCCAATTGAGTTCCTTGATTCCCTCACTTAGTGGGGAACATAGTGGGGAACATAATGGGGAACATAATGGGGAACATGGTCCCTGATTCCCTCCTTGATTAGCTCCTTGATTTCCTCCTTGATTCCCTCCTTGATTCCCTCCTGGATTCCCTCTAAAGGTGGGGAACATATTCCTTGATTTGGGGGACGGGTCCCGCACGAAGCCGAATGACGCGTAGTCTGATTTTCGGTCGTGACATTCTCCCCCACCAAACTCGACAAAGTCCTCGTTGTGTGCTGCCTCAAGAACTCATTGATTTCGTCTTGGTACTGCCAGATATCGAAATCTTTCTCCCAGCTTGTCTCGCTAGGAGGGTCGCCTTTCATCGAACCAAGTACTCCACATGGTTCATGTGCTTCCCACACTTTTGCACCACCCTCCTTGATAAGATCTCATCTAGTTTCTTATCATGGGCATTGGTCACAGCTGTGGTAGCTCTCTTTGACTTCCCCCTCTCCGGATCTTCCGTGTCTTCTTGGAATGGTTTCAACAAGCTCACATGTAAGACAGGATGGAACTCCAATCTCGGTGTTAATTCCAGCTTGTATGACACCTTGTCGATCCTCTTCAACACCTTGAAAGGACCCTCATATCGTCGCACTAGCCCCTTGTGCAACTTGGCAAAAACTCGGCTTTGGTGAGGCATCAGCTTCACCAACACAAGATCCCCTTTATCAAACTCCAAGGGTCACCTCTTTGCGTCTACCCCTTTTGCCTTCCACTTTGCCTCCTTGGAAAATTGCACTCTTGCAATGTCCTTCTGCTTGTCACACTCCTTGACAACGCGGTAGGAGGATGGATTCAGCCCTTGCTTCACTTGTTCTGCCATGGCCTAAACTTGGGGTTTTTGTTTCATACCCCCTTGGATCCTTTCCAGCAAAGGACTCTCCGGTTGGCTGATGGCTGCAAGTGTTTTTGCCTTCAGCTCCTTCTCTCGAGCAACAGGCACCACGCAATACTGGATCCCTTCCGAAAGTATAAGAGTGTTGGTGCAAAACACTGGGACTGCTCTCGTCTAATCCAAGAATTGCATTCCTAACACAATCGGAAAATCATCCATAGGAACAATGGAGATGTCAAGTTTACCTTTCCATTCTCCCATTTGTAGCTCGACCCCTCGGGCTACTCCAAAGATTGGCTGGGCTTGAGTGTTCACCGTCTTCAGCCAGCCTTTCTCCTCTTTGAACTTGATGCCAAGTCGTTGTGCTTCCTCCTTCTTCATGAAGTTGTGAGTAGCACCGGTATCGATCAATACACGGGACTCCCTCCCTTGCACGATGGGTCTAGCAAACATTCTCTCAGCTTGCTCCACCTTGGCATCTTTAGTTGAGGCTCTAACGGCACTCAACAATTGCATGGAATTCATCCTTGGTGTTTCCATCTCTTCAGCCTCCGTGACCATGGCTGCCAGCTTATTCCTCATCGGGCAATCCACAGCTTTATGCGGCCCCTCGCATAGAAAGCATGAGAGTTTTGGTCTCTCACTTTTGCCTCGATTTTCACCTCCCCCTTGTGTGGGTTTGGCTGGACGGAAGGACTTGAAGGACTTGAAAGGCTTATCCTTCCACTTCTTGGTTTCATGGACTGCTCCCCCACCTTTAGCCTAGTAGTCGTGGAAACTCTTAGGCTTAGGTGGGCTTGAACCCTCGGGCTTCCTCTCGAATTCCGCCAAAAATTCAGCCTCGGTGATCACATCGTTGAGCTCCTTGACATTGTGTCGATGAAGCTCCAGCTTGGCCCAACTTTGTAGGCCTCCCAGAAACATGTACATGGCCTCCATCTCGGGCATGTCTGGGATCTCCAATAAGACTTCCGTGAACTCCTTCACGTAGTCTCGGATGTCACCCTTGTGGGACAAGTTGCGAAGCTTCTCCCTTGCTTCTAGCTCCACATTTCTCGGTGAGAATTGTGCTCTCAGGAGCCTTTTGAAATCTTCCCACGTCTCCAACTTCAAGGTGCCACGCTCGATTTGAGCATGCTTCATCCTCCACCAGGTTGTGGCACTGTCGGTTATATACAGTGGGGCTTGGGAAAGTCGATCTCTATCGCTCTCCATGCCCACACCTTGAAAGTATTGTTCAAGGTTGAAAAGGAAGTTGTCCACTTCCTTGGCATTCCTCGTCCCACCAAATGGCTTTGGCCTTGGGACATCCAGCTTTAGCTTGGGCTTGGCAACCCCTTGCTCAATGCCCTTCTTGCATTCTTTCCTGATTTCAACCAAGTCATCCTTAAATAAAGAGATCTCAGCAAGAAGATTTACCTTGAAATCATCTAACTCTTCCCTCCAAGAGTTGATAGCAATGAGGGCGCCTTGCATCTCCTCACAAAGCTCATTTATGTCCCCTGACTCGAGCTCGGTTATGCGTTGGCCATACTCCTCAAGCATATCTTTTTCATCGGCAACATTCATCTCCACACGAGTGATCCTTGCCTCCAATGATGACAGATGATCAACAGTCTTCATTCTCTTCTTGTTTGGTTCGGGAGCATGTTGGGGTAGTCTCCCCACACGGACCTCCTCTACCTCCTCCTCAATATGGATGTTGGCATTAGAAGTAGAAGGCATCTCCATTTCTCTCTCAAAAGATTGAGCCGTAGCTCCGCTACCAACTGTCACGGGACTAGAGTTTTGCGGAATAGAAACTCTTCGTGCGGCCTTAGACTATCGCACTCGCAATAGACTAAGTCAGCCTTCCTCACAAAGCTAGCTAGAATGCTAAGCTTAGAACACAACCGAAAAGAGAGAGACACAAAAGAGAATGGAGAGAAAGCTCTAAACTATCTATATTGCAAGAATTGCTAGATTTGGTGGATGATTACAAATGAGGGGAGACACGCCTTATATAGCCTTTACAACTCCCCAATGGATGGTGGAGATCAAGCCGTATGATCTAACGGTTATATACAAAAGTAGAAAGCACAAACACGGATCCCAATTGAGTTCCTTGATTCCCTCACTTAGTGGGGAACATAATGGGGAACATAATGGGGAACATGGTCCCTGATTCCCTCCTTGATTAGCTCCTTGATTTCCTCCATGATTCCCTCCTGGATTCCCTCTAAAGGTGGGGAACATATTCCTTGATTTGGGGGACGGGTCCCGCACGAAGCCGAATGACGCGTAGTCTGATTTTCGGTCGTGACAACAGGTAGATGATATAAGAAACTCAAAAGAAGAACATGCGTAGCACACACTACAACCACAAACTTAACATTTCATACAACTAACCGTAAATCAGATGGAAACTCAACTAACGATCAAGCCTTCTAAGATGATCCTTCAATGCCAAAATCTAACGATTTGGTAAAACCTTGCTAGGTGAGTAGTTGGGAATATACAATGCCATTAAAATAAATTAACATATCTTATAAAAATAACATTGCTAAAACGATATAAACAAAGTATATTCATAACTCAATAAATTGACAGACACAAGCAAATCAATTAATCAATTTTGAAATTCTTTCTTAGGTGAGCACACATAGCATGATTTGGGCTAGCATACTTTCATAGTCTTTCTAGGCCCTGGATAAGACTAAGATTTGTTAGTGATGACCTAAATGAATTCACCTCAACTTTATGTTCTCTTATTAGGCAATCATACAATCTATTAGATATTTTTCTGAAGCCCAATTGTAGTGACAATGCTGGGTTGTTAGGTGATAGTAGTTCCACCTAATCAATACCCAAAACCTGCAAGAAATGGTTAATCTATGCACATTTATCAACCTCTATCCAACCTTATTCCTCATGGTCTAGAGTCTTCACGTCTCGCTACCAGATCTAGAAAGCTCTCAAGAGTTGTATAGGTTGCTCTATACAGACTCATGCTACTTTCACATTATTATTAAATAATCACACACTACAAGATAACAATCGTATTATCTCAATATCTCTTCAATGTATAAGAAGAATTACGTGGTTATCAATTACCAAAACTTAACTACGTATGCATGTTCATACGATTCTAGTTATTAGGATATCTTGCTTAGTTAAATGAAGACATCAAAATTGTGAGATCCCGAATTTTGAGTCCTAAAAGTCCAAAAGCCAGTGCAGGTGAAAAAACCATTTTGCCCCTGAAGAAAAGGATGTGTGATGGCCGAAATTGGTAAGAAATATTTGGTAATTATTTTTTGGTATTAATTCCCTTTAAGTTGGTTCTTAATTTGTTGATAATCACCTTAGGAATTAAAATCCCTAAAATTAAAAAAGGATAATTACAGAATTTAAATCTGGTAGTTATCTTATTTTAATAAAGCCTTTAAAATAGTAATCTTAATTCCATACCCATACATTATAAATAGGAAGCCAACCCCACAAAAATCATTCATAGAAAACACACAAAACTCGTATAGCCTAAAACCCTTACACCTCCTTATATCTGCCAAAATTCGCTGAAACTTTAAACTTGCATAACTCTCTCATCGTTGGTCGGATTCCTGCAAATAATAGCTTGTTGAAAAGCTCTTTTCATTCTCTTTTCAACCATATATAGGTTTGTTTCAGGAGGTTAGTATTTCTTTTTCGTAAGATAAGTCGAAACTCGGAGGAACTGTCAAAATCTTCTTGAACTTCAATGTAGCATAACTCTTTCATCATTTGTTGGATTCCTGAAAATAATAACTTGTTGGAAATCTCTCGTCATCCTCTTTTGAAACATATTTTTTTTTATAGTTTGGACGCTAGTATTTCTTTGTTAAAAGATAAGTTGAAAATCGGCGGAGGAATTAAGTTTTAAGATTTGTATAATTCTGCCTTTGATTGATCTCTGATGTTGTTGCCTTTATTCATATGATTGTTTAGAATCCATTCATAGTGAACAATCATGAATTCATCCTTTGAATCTTTTCTATACATGAAATCAGTATGCCCTACCTTTTCCTTACTGACTTATTGTTGCCTATCTTGATCAATTGATTAACTTATTGGATTATGATCTTGTTTCTTTTGATTATACATGTTATAAAACCTTAATCCTTCCTTGTTAACATGAGATCGCAACTCCTACAATTTGTTAGCATGAAATCACAACTTTCCCTATTGCCCTATTTTTAGTGCCGAAAATTGTATGATAATTAGGGATGGTAATTCAGGTTGTTTCTTGTTAAGTTCTTGGCTATCACATCACACATCCAAAGGGAAGGTACTTGCAGCATCTGATCACTGTTTTTTGATAGGTTTGGTGAGTGGAATTGATAAGGAAATAGGGTATTTAATTGGATATTGGATATGCATACTTAGTTTGGTTTTGGTTTTGGCTTTGCCTTGTGATCCTCTAGGTAGTGCATAATTATTGAATAAAGGCAAAGGAATAACTTCTTGTTCAGAGACAAGAGAGGTAGGATCTATGCCTCATCGGTTTCTCCAGAAACTTCGTTGTTTGCTTAATTGATTTCGGTACCTATGATTGTGAAACTGTATGCGCATTCATATTAAATAATGCATACTTGAGTTACAGATTGAATTGAGGAATTTTTAGGCTATACCGAATCCCTTAAGGTAGGTTAGGAGTGCCTAGCTTGCATGTGTGATGTGTATTGAACATGCTGAATGTGATCTGACAGAATTGAGAATACCTTGTTGTGGTTTTGTGCTTTCTACTTACTTGTGTGTGTTTGTACGTGTTTGTGTGTCAGGATCCTTTTCTGGTGGCCATTCGGGATAAGCGCTGATGCTCCTAGTAAGAGGGGAAGTTCTTACTGGTATGGGAGTCGTATAGGTGGAAAATACCAGCAAGAGCTCGTTGGATGTCTGGTCCTTGTGTGGCCAGAAGCCCTGTCCTTCTGTGGCAGGAACCCCTTATCCTTGTATGGTTTGGGAAGCTCTTATCCTTGTGTGGTTTGGGATGCCCTTGTCCTTGTGTGGCTTGGGATGTTTTGTCCTTGTGTGGCTTGGGATGTTTTGTCCTTGTGTGGCAAGATGAATAGACTTGCTGATTAGCTTATGTGTTAACCAATTACCTTTCATGCAGTAAGCCTTGGACAACACAGGTGGAAGAGGATGCCCTTTTCTTCTTCATTTCCGAGAATAATCTTATGAGTTCTGCCTGCCTGTGTACTTCTGATACTTTTCAGAAGTGTTTGTAGTACCCCTCAGCCTTAGATTCGGCCCTACCCTTTTTTATTGAATCTTTGAATTACATGAATCCCTTTAGTTGCGTAGGAATGATTAGATGTTGTTCGAGAGATTTGTGTTTATGGTTTCTGCAGATCTTATGATATTGTGACCCTACTGAGATTCTTGTAATCTCATTCTGTTGTTTTCACCATTTTTTTCAGGCTTAGGTACATTCACTGCTCGTGGTACCAATGTCTGAAATCAAGGCGGTACGGCTGGGCGATATCGCATCACTTTTGCATACCTATTCCTTGATTACTTGCGCATATAACTTGAATAAAAATTGGACTACTTTCTAGTTTATTTTAAGATTCCTCCTTTGCTTGTTATTTTCGACTATGTTGGAGGAATTCTTGCTGGTTATTTGGATCCTTACGGGACTTGTGTGTTATGAATCCAGTGATTTAATTTAAAGACTTCCGTTGATGTTTTTACTCACTCCGTATGATACCAGAATAATTGTCCAATATCATGCTCCAACTGTTATTAAACATGCAGAATGAACATGCTAAAAGTCGAAAACTTAGTGAGTAAACCTGGTGAGATTTAGATAAGTCTTAGGTGTCTTTGGGCTTGTTTGGGTTTCACCGCAGTAATGACCTTAATCAGAGCAAATATTAATATGTAGGAATTGGGGTCATTACAAAAATATTATGCATGCACACACAACCAACCACTCACAGTTTACGACACTTCTTCTTTGGGATCCGATTCCAGAAAAGATTGATTTTGTTAGTCTAAATCTGCACCTGTAAACCAAAAGATCCATCTTTCTGTTACTTTCCTGTTGAATCATAATCCATTAATTATACATTACTAACTCTTTAGTTCATGTTACTAATACCTAGGCATTGATTCAACGCAAATTTTCGAGTCCCTCACAATTTTTCCAATATTTCTACCAATTTCTTTGATTTATTTAACCTATCTAATCATTTTAGATTTGAATAAACATTGTACCATTGGAATCCCCACAATTTCTAGTATCTTTCCTAATTTTTCAATATTTTTTCAATTTATTTCTAATTATCCCCTAATTTTCTTTATTTTCCAGCCTTTCTGCCAATTTTCTAGAAATTTTCAATAAAATTTTCACAAATTAACATGTGGTAGCATTAGTGCTCGCTAGCACAACACCCAAACCTCCGGGATGTTGACACGTGTTTCACTCTGGGCTTGCCATGACTAGTCCAAGGCTATCCTCTTAGCCTCGAATGACCTGTCATTTGCTTACCTATTGAACTACAGTCACTCGATTCCAGTTTTAAACAACATGCTTCATTCATGATAAGTCCCAAACTACATGTATTTTATGTTCAAATTAAATGACATATCTTCTATGCAATCTAGACAAAGAGTCTCCTACCGCCAACCCAAACGACTGATCGATGGGGCACTCGCGGACGACCCGTCGTCCACGATCGTATCTAACCTCCAATCATCGGGTTTCTACAAAACCTTAGCTAGAAAAATTGTTTTGCCTTTTCCCCAATTCACTAATAGTGCAACCAACCACTTCAATAAACACATCAAAATGTAGTCCCAGTCTAACCAAATCAAACCTAGCAATTATAATGCACTTTTATCATATCTAAAACCATTAAATGAAAGCTTAGGGTGCCCGAGTTTCGAGCAAAAAATTACCCCAAAACACCGGCAACTCACTCAATTTTTCCATCTTCATTGGCGGTTCTCTCTGCCTTCCTCTCTCGCAATTTTTCCCACAACCAAATGACCAACTTCAACCCAATGGCAAGCTATACCCACGCGTGTCCCTTCACCGGACTTGTTTCAACCACGTTTGGGTTAAAGGAGAAGATGGGTATGGGGGTTGGAGACATGTAGGGTGGGACAGTTTTCATTTGATGACTGACCTTCAGAACGAAAAAGACAACATTATACACCAGAAGAATACAGTGTTGTTTGGGGGGAGAAACATTTAGGGTTTTACCCTAATGCTATGGGTGGTACAAAATGACGGAGCTTTTCGCATTTTGACCCCCTCCCCTCTTTTTTTTTATAATAATAATATAGTATAATATAATATTTTTAATGTATATTTCTAGTTTAAAAACAATTAAAATTTCTATTAAATAGCATAAAACCTAAAAAAATCCAAAACATTCTAATAGATTTCTCAAAAATATTATAACACTCCAATGTGATTAAATTATTTATTTTTCTCATAATTATATAATTAATAATTAATATGATACTTTAAAAATTTTAATTAGGAAATCCTTAAATACCTATAAATACTTTCAAAAAATCTGAAAAAATTTTCATAACTTCATACCTCATCTTTAATCCTAGTTGA
The DNA here is from genome assembly GCA_019739055.1 of Passiflora organensis. Lineage (NCBI taxonomy): Eukaryota > Viridiplantae > Streptophyta > Magnoliopsida > Malpighiales > Passifloraceae > Passiflora > Passiflora organensis. Next base: position 27,091,216 of record JAEPBF010000087.1, on the reverse strand, counting down.
GTCCTTAATAATCAAGATTTCCTCAAAATCTCCACATAATGATTATTTTTCATAATTTCTCAATTTATAACTAAAATATCACTAATACTAAATTTCGAAATTAAAAGGATTCGGGTTGTATTTCAGATTCCTGGTTTTTCAAACAAGTTTCAAAAACATTGTTGATGGTTATTTATATTGAAAATGATACAATGAAGGTTTCGTAGAACTGAAGATAAAATTACAAAAATATCCTCACTTCAGGTTTCGGAAAAGAAAGAGTCTTTTTTCTCCCTTTATTCGACAATAAATTTATCCCATAAGCCCAAATGACTTAACAAGAGGGTTTTATTCCCTTTGAATCCTTCTCTTCTTGGCTATTGGGCCATTCTTTCAGATCTATACCCAAACATCAAAATCTGACCTGTCGATTTAAATAATCGGATCTCACAAACTGAGTATCCTGTTCTCTCTCTCTTTTATTCGTTATCACGGGTCACTAGACCGAATTGGGAGACTGAAGGTGGCAGCCGATATTGGGGACGAAACGACGTTGTTCGGGCTTGCTTCAAAACGACGTCACTTCGATAGTATGACTCCCCCTCTTTCATATAACAGCTCAAAGTGATAGGGTTTGTAGTCATTTTGACCAGCCCCGGTAAAAACGACAGACCCTCCTGTCGTTTTGTTTATATATTATTTTAATATTATAATAATATAATAGTAATTAATATTAATAATAAGAATTATCATTTTCTATTTATAAAATCATTAGAAATTTATAATAAATACAAGATTTATCTGAAAAAATTAGAAAATTCCTGTACACTCCTTATGAACAGTAATATCCATTGAGATTAGAAAATTATTTTTCTCATTAATTCACAATTTATTAAAAATTAAATATATCTCAATTTACCTTAGAAAAATCATAATAATTAAAATTATACTTTCAAAAATTCCTACAAAATTTCTAAACCCTTATAAATGATCAATAGACATTTCCAAGTCCTTAAAAAATCAATACCATCATTATAACTTATTATATAATTTTTTATCCATAAAATACATAAATGTGAATAATATCTCATTAATCATAATCGGCTTGCAGAAATCCATTTAGTCCTTAATAAAATTTTATGATGTCACTCCTACCTCCACAAAGCTGGCAAAACATATTTCGAGAGGTACACATGTCCGGATGTTCACATTTTAAGGCATGACAGGTACCAAATGGTAAATGACTACGTTTCCAAGAGAACACACTCCAATATTCCTTTTTCCAAGTTAAAACCTCAAAATGAAACTTGCAAGTCCAGATGACACATCCAAAATGGATATAGATATCAAAAACCTAACTGCATATCGTATGGGCCCTAAGACTGCAAAGTGGCCCGAATCGATGAAATCATCGAATAAATTCCAATCATTCTTCACAACACTCAAATAGTCCATTAGAATCACATTAAATCAGGACTATAATTCAAAGCCCCACTAATTATTTCGTCAAAGTTTGATTGGGCTTTCAGCTCAAACAACCCAAAAGGTCAGGATTTCACAATCACAACTTCAAAACTGATTCCTATGTTAGCTTCTCATCTTGATATTTTGGTGTGGAATGTGCAAGGTTTTGCAAGTAGTAAATTTATAAAGATATTACGAACCTTCTTGGAATAATATAGACCTGAAATGATTATTTTGCTGGAACCAAGAATAAATGGGTTGATAGGTCATCTAAGATTTAGGCTTTGGGATTTTCTGGACGAGTTTGGATTTGTAGAACAAGCCTTGGCATGTTTAAGCAACTAGTTATGAAAGACAATTTGTCAGCATAAAGATTAAATTCGATAAAGGATTGTCGTGGTTATTTACAACAGTTTTTGGCTCACCTAGCTTGATAAAAAGACATGGTTTACGGAAGGGCATAAAACGTATTGTGGCTGGGAGTTGTAGTCCATGGTTATTGGTAGGTGATTTTAATACGAAATTAGATGGATCAAAGAGGAGAAGTGGAGGTACTAGAACATTTAAAGGTTGTGGTTTTTTTCGCCAAACCTTGCAAATGTGTAGGCTGTATGATTTAGGCTTTCAAGGCTTAAGTTTACTTGGAAAAAAGGTATATTAATGCAAAGGTTGTGTGAGAATCCGGAACTTTCGAGCTACTTGAGCCGAAAGCTCAATAGAGATTGTTGATATAAATGGGCCTTAACTCGTATTTTTGGATCGATGAAGAGTGATAGTTTGGTTTTTGATGATTTGAATTTAAATTATACTTTTGAGGAGTTGTTATATTTATCGAGAATTATCGATGTTATGAAATCAATAGTAAAAAAATAGAAAGACGAGATGTATTGATGATTTTGGTGTCTTAGGATATTGGATAGGTCCATTAAGGGTTTAAAAGTATTAGATTTTTTGAGAATTTTCGGAAACAAAATCAGAATTTTTTTTAATTTTCTGAGAATATTTAAATTGAGATGTTTAATTTTTAGTAAATAAAAAATTATGAGAAGAATATTAATGGATAATACTATTCACAAGGAGTCCATAAAATTGCCAGCCATCTGAAACTAACATGCCCAGTTTTTCTCTTCCTCGAAAACTATTCCCCTCGAGTGTGCGAGTCTCGTGTTGATGTTTTCATGCCGATTCTGGCCTTCTAACGGCCATTTCAAGGTAAGAATTCTAGCTAGAAACCGGGTAACCCTCCTCTCTGATTTAGCCATTTTAGTTTATAGATTTTGATGGTATTTGTTGGGTTAGAATCGGGATGGTGTGATAGTTTTTTTTGGTTGTGGTTTTAGGGCAAAAGGGTGTGTGATTTTGTTGATTGAAGTTGGAAATCAGGATTTTTGCAAGTCCTAGGGTGTCGACTGGAGGTTGAAGACGACCCAGTCGAATGATGGGTCGTTTGCTCCAGCCGAAGTTTGATGTGTTGTCTAAGGGTGTCGATGGATAACATGTCACCCGCGATTGCAAACGACGAGTCGTTCGCGTAGAGACCTAAGGTTTGGACTAGACGTGGCTTGCTTTGAAACCGGCACATGTCACAATCTTGGAGGTTCGGGTAGTGGTCTGGACGCGCCTTGTTCTGCCAAGTGTTGTTCGATGATTGATCAAAAATAAATAAATTCCAGAAAAATGGCTAGAAATGGGAGAAAATTTAAGGAAAAATAGAATAAAAAAATCCTGAAAAATTAAGATAAATAGTAAAAATATTAAGGAATCTAATGGCATCAAGAATTCGTAAATCTGATGCGAATTGATGGGTTAAATAATTATATTAATATCGAGAAAATAAGGAAAAATAAAAAAAATATCTAAATCAGTTCATATTGATTTTCGGATAAAAACACATCATATTGAGGCTATTGGCACGTAATTTTATGAGTGTTGTGTATTTGCATTTGCGATCTTAAGGATTTAATTATAAATGCATATGTAGGTGGATACCTATAGGTGATGGGCCTCAGGGAATCGATCCAGCTATCGAGGATCAAGTGTGGACACTACGAATGTTAGAAACTCCGTGAGTGGACAGACTCTTTTAATACCTTGTTTACTGGCATGAATGAATATGCATGAGTATGATTAATTTGAAAAATAAAGATTTAATAAATGAAATCATTGCATGTGCTATGAATCGGGTACGAATTGTCTATGATACTTCATGCTTGGATTTTCATGGTATACATGAATTAATTGAATGTGTCGTGCATGCTATTTTATTGGAAAGTGCACATGAATTGTTGGGGTGCATTCTAAAGTATAAGACAGAATCAAGCAATGCAACAACATAGGGTAACCTATGCAACTCTTGAGAGCTCTCCGAGTATGGTATTGCAACATAGATTTTCCAAGGGAGATGTAAGGAGTGACTGGGTGTATAATTTAATAAAACAATATGAATAAGCAGGATATCCTAAAATGGGGATCGAATAGGTAAAGCTACTATCACCTAATATCCAGGTATCATTGGTATAACTGGGCCAAGAGGAGTGCATGTCCCATTGGGACGGATCGATTTTCAGAATATAAGATAACGAGAGATACGTGAGGAGCTGTATATAAAAGTGCCACTGACCGATCTTAGTCATATTTTTGGCGCTAAAAGGACTGAGAGACATTGCCAGCCCAGCCACAGTCTTGATTGCCTGAGCTATTACGTGTTGCATTGTGCTATGATTATGACTGTGCTAAATTGTCATAATGAGTATGCTAGTAAACTGACGTGTGTCAGCATGCCTATGTTATCATTAAATGATTGCATATATTTTGCTATGAATATTTTCTCGTCTGCTCACCTGGCATGTTGATGTCTGTTTTTGGCATTGAATGCAGGGATAATGAATAACAAATAGGAGCTCATTCCCGGGCATAGCAAGAAACGATTGACAGTTGAACAACCATGGTCGAGGTAATTCTAGGGAGCATTGTGTTCATAGTGATTCCCATTATATTGTTTGAGTATGCTAGAGCCAATGATTTCAGTCGATTATTGGGTAGTATTTGCTAAATTAATCATTAATAGATACCACACGAACAACATCGTATCTTCTTTTTAATTCCGTTGCAAGATGTATCGAAGAATTCTTATGATTTCTTCTCTACTTTATTTTTATACCACTAACCTTTGTAGGTTTATTCTATACATTATTGTATGTTATGGTAGTGTATATAGTGGACCTACGACAATTGTCACGAGAAATTTATGGGATCCGGGACGTGACAGGTTGGATTGTGGAGTGGGGAATGAGGCTTTGTTTGAGAGGTGGCCTAACACACAGATTATTCACTTATCAAGGATTGGATACCTATTCTTATTAAAAATTGGAGTGAGACTATAGGTGCACGAGATGGCATAGAGCAGAGGTTTAAGTTTTTGGCTTTATGGATTTCATATGAGTTATAGCCAGAATTTGTCAAAGACAGTTGGAATGGGAGAGTCTACTTCTTGGGTGCTCTAAATGAGTTCAAGTCAAAGATTGGAACTCTAGTATGTTTGAAAATATTTTTTAAAAAAAAGATTAAGCATTAGCGCGACTGAGAGGAATCCAATAGGCTTTGGTACTATAACCTATAAATTCTTTGCATACATTAGAAGTAACTCAAGAATTGAATGATATTATAGTTCAAGAAGAGACTCTATGACATTAAAGAGCACAGTGTTACTTCTACAATTTAGGAGACAAGATTACTAGTTATTTTCATAACAAAGCAAAAACAAGATGGAGGAAAGGTACTTTTGTTATTTTGCGAATAAGGAAGGACTGACGTTCAGATACAACTATTTTGGAATAGGAAGCTTTGACATATTTTAGCAATATTTATCGAGAAAATTATGGAGGTCCGAGACTAGTATATAATATGTATGGTAATTTTCTGAAACTCAATGAGGAAGATAGGATTTGGCTTGAGAAACTAGTCAATAGAGAGGAGGTGAAATAAGCTTTTTTTGCTATGAAACATTTAAAGGCTCCAGGACTTGATGGAGTTCTTGCACCTTTTTATCAAAATCAATGGTTAATAGTTAAAGGCTCGCTACTTTCATTGGTAAGGAATGTAATAAATGGGCTAGAAATTGATGAGGCCATTTGTGAATCAAGTATAATTCCAATTCCAAAGGTATAGTCTCCTTCTCACTATGATCAACTACGCCCGATTAGCTTATGTAATGTCAGCATGAAGTTAATCTTTCATTGGTAAGGAATGTAATAAATGGGCTAGAAATTGATGAGGTCATTTGTGAATCAAGTATAATTCCAATTCCAAAGGTATAGTCTCCTTCTCACTTTGATCAATTGCGTCCGATTAGCTTATGTAATGTAAGCATGAAGTTAATCATGAAGGTGTTGGCCAACAGGATTAAACGAATAATGAATTTTTTTATTGGTCCACAGCAGTCCAGTTTTATATCACGAAGACATATTACTAATAATATAGTTATTTCCTCTGAAATTTTACACTCTTTTAAAAAGAAATGAGGAGTACAAGGATGGAGGGTTATCAAAGTTGATCTTGAGAAGGCATACGACAACTTGTCTTGGGAGTTCATTCGAGATACCATGGAAGATGCTGGTTGGCCACAACTTATGATACAGTGTGTGATGAGTGGGATGCAGGCTACAAAGTCAAGGATAATATGGAATAGAAAGCTAACACAAAGCTTTAAACCTACATAGGGTGTTAAACAGGGGGATCCTTTATCACCTTATATTTTTATGCTCTGTGTTGAATGTCTTGGTCATGCTATAAATATTTTTGTAGGAAAAAAGCAATGGGTTCCATGGAGGGCTACAAAAATACTTCCAGCTATTTCTTATCTCTTTTTTACTGGCGATATGTTACTGGTTGCAAAGACTTTTTTGGAGCAGGTGGGCTTTGTAAAACAAGTTCTGCATGAATTCAAGATTTTCTTAGGCCTGCAGGTTAATAATGCTAAAACAACAATATCTTTTTCAAAGAATATAACCAACAGTCTAGCTGATAATATTGCTGGAGCTTTTGGTTTTAAATAGAAAATTTTACCTGAGGTGAGATTCCAAGGTAAGGAGTAGAACTCAAATATATTCACGTCTTTTATGGAGAAGATCCAAAGAAAAATTAGTAGTTGGAAGCCATATGATTTTTCATTAGTGGGCAGTTAAGTTCTAGTTAAATCAATTTTACATGCAATTCCAGCATTTACCATGCAGACTTGTCGATTTCCAAACACACTCTGTGTTGAAATGGACAAATTGAGCCATGATTTTTTATGGGGTTCAACACAGGGTTGTAGGAAGGTGCATTTGATTGGTTGGGATTTGATGTGTCGGTCTAGATCTTATGGAGTACTTGGGTTAAAGAAGATGGTGGTTTACAACGAGGCCTTACTTATAAAGTGGGCATGACAAGTCTTCAATAATTCCCAAGCCCATCGGGTGAAGATCTATCAAGCCAAATACGGCTCCACCAGGCTAGGAGCTCAAGCTATAAGCGAAGTTGGGGACTCAAGATTGTGGATAAGCATTGTAAGACTTTTGTTAGATCTTCTTAAAGGTATAAGATAGGCTCTAAGGCGTGGAAGACCTTCAAGTTTTGGACTGATGTATGATTAGAGTTACTTAATCCTCTGAGACACTATACTATACGACGCATTCCAGAAGGATGGGAACATGTATCGGTTGCTGCGATGCTAGAATGTGATATTACGTGGAAGGCATTTCTTACATAAGATATTTTAAACTTGGTTGAACTTCATCTTAGTTTTAGAGTGACAAATAAGGAAGATAAATATTTCTGGTGTGAGTCTACTACGGGCTTCTTTGAGGTTAAATCTGCATACAGTCTTCTTCTTGTGAAGGAAGAGAGTTGGCAAGAAGATAAGAAATAGCTCTAGGTGTGGAAATGGCGAGACTTAAACCAGGTAAAGTTGTTTTTATGGCTAACCCTTCATGATAAGCTCGTCACAAACAGGGAAAGGCAACGTTTCAACCTAGCAGACAATGGAATTTGTGGGGTTTGTGGCTTAGAGGAGGAAACTACATTACATGATTTAAGAGATTTTTCTATGACTTGCATGACGTGTGTGAAACCTTGTCCTTTTAGTTTGTCCAATCAGCTTATTTTTGTCTAATCAACATCGTTTTTATGGTCCACGTGTCTGTTTGACACTTTGACTGTATTGGAAACTGAGACAGTAGAAATTACCGTTTTGCCCCTGTTAGACCTAAACATGTTTTTGGGCTTGTTTCAAGTAACCAGGTGTTTTCGCATCGTTTTGTAGGCCTTTGGGTCGGTTTGTTTTCATTTGGGCCGTATATTCGATATTAGGCCATTTTCTTTTCTTCCTGAGCTCATTCCTCTATTTTCCAGGTCATGCCCATTTTTCAAATTTGGACCACTAGAGCTTCAAACTCAGCCTATATAGAGATCTTTTTAGCCAGTCCTTCAGTCAGTAGCCGCCCACACTTTTTTCCACTTCTGCACGTCTTCCCGTTTTGTCTTAACTACTCTCTCCTGATTCTCTCAAACATAAACGCTATGATTTTTTCTTTCCTATTTCACCGCCTTGCCTATCCAAATCTATCAAGATTGAGGGGTATCTGTATCGTATCTATTTTGTTTCCCAATTTCCTATTTTTGTTCCCTAATCGTTTTCTTTTCCTCCAGTTAGTTTACATGGCGCTCTTCCACAGATTTTTCTACGCAATAGGTAGGGTCTATGCCTCATCAGTTTGACCAGTTACTTGGTTTTATGATTTTAATTGTGTGATTGTGTGCTTTTGAATTGAGGCATATACCTATGTTAATGTTTAATCTTCATAAATGGTTATGTTGATTGATGATTTGTGTTTGTGAGACATTCTGATCGTTTGAGGAAGTCGTGTGTGGATTAGTTTGTGAGTTCGTGGTGTATGATTGGGAGTTGTATGAGCATCGATCAGACAAGTATGCGAGAGAAAACTCGAGAGACCAATTGGACATTAGAGTCCAACCAGTCAGTTAGGGTAGTCCAACCGATCGTAGTAGGAATTCCGATCGTTTGGAGCCCATCCGACCGGTCGGACCAAAATAGTGTGACTAGTCGAACCAAAATAGTTCAACCGGTCTATTTCCTTCTTCTATTCTATTCCGTTCGTTTAATTCGTCTGACCTTTGTTTTATTTTTTTGAAATCCCATTGAGTATTCCCTTGAGTTCTATACTTGATATATGAAGTTTCCTATCATCTAAACATTTTATGTCGTGAGTTTTAAATTGGTCAGACAAATTATACTAAGTTATTCGAGGATGATATGATGCATTGCACGTATTATGTTTTTTTTTATAAATGTATGGTTATTATACTACAGTTTTGATCTATATACTCTAGTTTTCACGTCATGTATACAGTATAGTATGGTATCACATATGTTCACTTGGCTAATACGAGGTGAGCATATAGAATCTCGATGTTAAGGGAGAGTTACTTACCTGTTCGGAGTCGTATAATGTTATATCATTTTGCCTGTCATGTCTTTGCAGGTTTGTATGAGACAGGTATAACTTGTTTGCTTGTTTCTCTGCCTAGTCTCGGACAACACTGGCAGTAGAAGACATGTATATTTTTTTCAAAATAAAGCTATCACTACAAGTGGGTTTTCGGTTTCCCTTTAGCGGGGGTTGCTTACAAAACATTGTGCTATGTCTACGCCAATAGGTTTTCTATTGGAAATATAGTCGTGTTCTACAGTATGTGTTGTGTTACAAACCTAATGGGTTGGATCTACATATTGTGTTTTAAATCAAGTACATGTTTTGTGTTCTTAATGGCATCAGATATAAGTATGTTTTCAAAAGCAATATTTTTACTCCTGATTTGTATATGCCTCTGTTCCGCACAGAGTTTAAAATGTTGTGACCCTATTGAGATTTTATAATCTCACCCGTTATTGTTTTCTCCTTTTAGGAGTAGTTCGTGATTAGTAGATTGCGTTTATGGTGTTGGAGATTCATATCATTCAGCTAGACTATCGTACCTGCACATTTTCACGATTTTACTTATTGGCACTTTATCTTTTGTTTTTATCTGGGTTTTTGGATTACATTATTGGGTTTTCAATACGTTTGGATGTTATTTACATTGTGGGCCTGAGGCCCGGTTGGTGATTTTGAGTTTGTGACAGTATAGATCCATTTTTCGTTATGAACTTTCGTTTATTTAATAAAGTATTTTGCTCTTTGTTTTATTACTCTATTTTAATGTGCCATAATTCTTTTATTTTTACGTGCTCTATTTTATAAATAAAATATGTGATATTTCAGGAATTTGTGTTTGAAAAATTTACAAAACCTTATGAGATTCGAATTGATTCACATATTGACTTTGTCTTGGTTCCACAGTCGTAAGGATCCAGGTTTTGGGTTTAGGTACTTACAATGTGGCTCTCTCTTGTACAAGAGAAGTATCTAACAGGAGTGGGTAATAGATAATATTAAGGCGACTAGAGCAAAGGGACTAGGATATGGTATTTGGAAATAGCGTTTGGCTTTTTGTGGAAGGCGAGAAACTAATTTGTAATTGCGGGAGCCACTTCAGGAGTATGATCAGCTTCTAGAATTCGCTTGGTGGCTGCTCAAATGATGAGCTATCAATGGAGAGCACTCGTTAATGATGATTGAATGGGATTACAGACTCATAGGCTGGGTGAGACCCCCTAGAAGGTGAGTTAAGGTAAATACAGATGGGCCTTTCACAGCAAAGCATAAAGCTGAACTGCTAGGAATCTGACATGGTTTAATGATTTGTTGGGACTGGGTTTCTCGTAGGTCATTTTAGATATGGATAGCGAAGTGGCTTTGAAGCTGATTTGCTCAAATATGGTTGAGGCTAGCCGCAACTCTAGGCTGGTGAAAACAATCAAGGAGATACTGCAATGGTCCTAGTTAGTTCATTGTCATATCGCGAAGCTAACAGGTGTGCTGACTGGTTAGCGCCAAAATCTACCTTTAGGAGAAGATCGCTTATTGGAACCTCCTATACAACTTAAGGATTTGCTTCGTTTTGATAATGTTGGAGTTGCCTATCCTAGACTATGGATGGTGAACAAGATGTAATTAGGTCTTTGCCTCAAAAAAAAAACGAAAATATTACAAAACAATTTAACAAGGTTCTTATTTTTTAAAAAAAATATTAACAAATATTATTCTTAAATTTTATTACAAAAATAAATAAATATATATATCCAATTTGGTAAAGAAAAAACAATTACAGAAATCAATAATAATTAAGTTATATTATTTAAAATTTTTAAAAATTAATATAAATAGGAATACCTACAAAAATATCTAAATATTAAACAAACATCTAAATTACTAAATTCATGATTCTGAACTCAAAACAATTAGCTTCTTTATATGATCATCAAACAATAATAAATATATATAAATTTTAAAAAAAAATAATTAAAATTAGTTCACATAAAACCATAGAAGATTCTGAGATATGGCAAAGACTATTGCTATGGAATCTAGGTTATAAATATGCATTGAAGTAAATGCACTTCATTCCATCATACTTGGACTTACAAAATCTGTAACCGGAAGATTGAGTTATTTTACGATTGTGGTGGGATAGTAATTCTTAAGATTTGTCCAACAAATGCGGTAACTAAACCCTTCCATTAATTAAAAAATATAGAAGGTTATAAAAACTTAACACAACACGAAAACACTTCATTCAAGGCAATTATCAATTTATGAAAGATATCAATGTGATTGTCAGTGCAATATTCATTGATATCCTTTAGTAATCAGTATAATTAACTCGCCAAGACCGCGAATAAGACATCACACCCTATCTTAATATCAACGAGTCCAAAATAGACTATCTAGTAGTAGACATGATAATTTAATCTAAATCCATAACTGGTCAACGTAGGTTTGACTGAGTTGACTGAATTTGGGTTAGAACTCAAAATGATATAATGGATACGGATCATGTATTCCGTTCGATCTAATCTTATATAATATATAATTTTTAATAATAATAAAAAGTATTTTTTTATTATAAAAATATTTTTTATTGACAAATATAAAAATTTAATAATTATATATTAAATAAATATATAATAAAATAATAATAGATAATCCAATTGGATCATAAGTAATCCGAAGATTCGTTGGGTTTATTATGAGTTTATATTTTAAATACCTATTGAGTTTTGGATTGTATTTGAGTATAATTTAAAAATATAAATATAGGTTTGGGATTTGAAAAATTGACCAAGCCGACCCATTGTCATCTTTATTCTCTAGTCTAAGATCGAAACATATGATGTAATAAGATGAAGTGTACCAATTATTACAGATTTAGCACTATTCTTCCCTGGGATGTCTCACTCCCCGAAACCCATAAATACTCGAATCAATACTCAACGAAAATAAAGAAAACGAACACTGATACAAACTTATTTGCCCTTTGTTCTCTAGACTGAATCCTCAATGTTCTACCTTAGTAGATATCTAATTACGCATAATCATATCAAATTCCTCATTAACCCAAACTAAAAAACATTATAACATATAAATCAATGCTTCTATTGTAACGACCTCAATTTCTAACTATTAATAATTGCTCCGATTAAGGTCATTACCGTCGAAAAACCCAAATAAGCCTAAATGGCACCTAAGACCAATTTGAATCTCACCAGGCTCATCAATAAATTTCTGATTTTAAGCTGGTTAATCTTATTGCTTATCAACAATTGGAGCATGATATTGGATACATATTCTAGTAACATACGGAGTAAATAAAACATCAGCGGAAGTCTTAAATCAAATCATTGGGTTCATAACACACAAGTCCCATAGGGATCCAAATAAACAACAAGAAATCTTCCAACAAGTTTCGGAAATAGCAAGCAAAAGAGGGTGCTTAAATTAAACCAGAAAGTTTCCCAATCATTCATGTTATATGCGCAAGTAACAAGTATGCAAATGTGATGCGATATCGCCCTGCCGTGCAGCCTTGATCTCACTCCCTGGTACCACGAACAGTGAATGTACCTAAGCCTGAAAAATGGTAAAAATAACGGTTTGAGATTACAAGAATCTCAGTAGGGTCACAGCATCATAAGATCTACAGAATCCCTAAACACAAATCTCCCAATTCACATAAGATCATTCTTAAACAACTAAAGGGGATCACGCAATTCAAAAACCAATCAAAAGAGGTTAGGGCCGAATCTATGGTTGAGGGAGGACTGCAAACACTTTCGAAAGCTCAGAAGTACACAGGCGGGTGAAACACATCACATTGCCTTCGGCAATAAAGAAGAAAGGTCATCCCCTTCCACCTGTGTTGTCCAAAACTTACTGTACAAAGGGTAGATGGTTAACACGCAAACTAATCAGTAAGCCTTTCATCTTGTCCTCGCAAGGACAAGTCGACTAGCCCCACACGGACAAGTCTTCCCTAGTCACATACCTACTAGGGCATCCCAGGTCACATACCTACCAGGGCTTCCTGCTACATAAGGACAGGGTTCCGGCCACACAACGACCAGACCTCCAACGAGCTCTTGCTGGGATTTGCCGCCCATGCAACTCCCATACCAGTAAGAACCTCTCCTCTCCCTAGGAGCATCAGCGCTTACCCCGAATGGCCACCAGAACAGGATCCTGACACACAGACACGTACAAGCACACACAGGCAAGTACAAAGCATAATACCACAACAGAGTATCCTTAATCATGTCAGAACACAATCAACTTATCCAATTCACATAACAATTGCATCCCATGCACTCAATTCCTAACTTAGGGGTTCGATATAGCCTAGGAGATTCATATCTCATTCCGAATTTCATACTTTCACCCTATAATCCAATTGCAAGCAATACAACAAGGGCAGGTAACAAAAACATCAAGAAAAGAGCAGGGGTCTCTAGAGAAACCGATGAGGCGTAGATCCTACCTCTCTTGTCTCTAAATAAGAAGCTACTCCTTTTCCTTTATTAAGTAAATCCGAACCACCTAAATTATCACCAGGCAAAGACAAAAGCAAACTAAGCATGCATATTCAATAGTCAATTGAATGCCCTATTTCCTTACCAATACCACTCACCAAACCTATCAGAAAACCAGTGATTAGACATTGCAGGTGCCTCCCCCTTGGATGTGTGATGTGATAGCCAGGAACTTAACAAGATTCAACCTGAATTTACCATTCCAATTAACTATGCAAATCTTGTCGTTAAAAGTAAGGCATAGGACGATTTCGTCTTAATCTTAAACAAGGAAATATTTACATAAAATCTTTTATTTATATATTTTTGGAAATAGGATGAAAAGAGCTTTCCAACAAGCTATTATTTGTAAGGATCTGACAAACGATTAGAAAGTTATGCTATTTTGAAATTCAAGAAAATTTGGCGAAAACCTAATTCCGCCGTCGATTTTAAAATGAACCTTCGACATAGAAATACTAACCTCCTGATGAAAAACTAAAGATGGTTGGAAAGATGATGAAGAGATCTTTACAAAAATCTATTATTCGTAGAGATCCGACAAACGATGAGTGAGTTATGCTGGTTTGAAGTTTCAGCGAATTATGACAGCTATAGGGAGATATAGGGTTTTAGGCTCATACGAATTTGTAAGTTTTCTATGAATGATTTTTATGGGGTTGGCTTCCTATTTATAATGAATGGGTATAGAATTATGATTACTACTTTTAATCACTTTATCATAATAAGATAATCTACCAGATAATTAAACTTTAAATTATCTTCCCTATTTTTAGGGTCTTTAATCTCTAAGACAATTATCCCTCTATAAGGACAATCTCTAAGGCAATTATCCATCTATAAGAACTTAGATCAAAGGGAATTTAAAACAAAGTTAACTACTAAACAATCTTACCAATTTCGGTCATCACACATCCTTTCCTTCAGGGGCAAAATCGTCTTTTCACTCTAATTTTGATCGAGAAATTAGTTGATGACTAAGCGACCTAACGCAGTAATAAACCTCCAGTAAGAGCCGTTTGAGTGTATACCTGAGATTTGGAATCACTAAGATCATCAGCGCCACCGTGGCTGCTGGAGCGCGGCTGGGGTGAGAAGCTGCCACCGGCGCCGTAGCTGTTGTTGTCAAAATCCGCACCGTTTCCATCGTATCTACCTCCCTTGTAGTCGGTCATCGTTGATACGACTGAGCTCGCTTTGCGATTTGTGTTGTTGACGTACGCCTCTCGGTACTCTTGCGGTGTTCGCTTCACCGAAGATTCGAATGCGAGATCGAGAATTCTAGGGCGTGATATTGGGTTCTCGCGCTGGTTATATACAGCGTGTGGGCGTGGGTTATGCTTGTACTCAAGAGAAAATCGTATCGGGGTATTATAGTAACATTATAGTAACAAATGCGAAAAAGAAAGAGAATCAAAATGTATGAATGAGGATACAAAAATATAACTTCATTTTCTGCCTTACGAGAAAATAAATACTGCAAGATTTTTGACTAAATTAAATTCTTTTAGGAACTCTGTTAACTCCTCAACCTGATCAAGTTTACTATTTGTGTTCAGGATTTGTAGATTTGTAGCTTGTCATAAATTCTTTATTTTCATGATAATAAAGCCAAATGCTAGATAGACTCTAATAAAGAATGTTTTAATGAATCCAAACTAATCCAAAATTTTTATAATATTTTGTACCCAAAACTAAAATTTAAACTTTTGATACTTAATTGATATTTAAGATGAATAAATTTTATCATTTAATTACATTCTTCAGATTAATTAATTATTATATTATTTACTGGTTTACAACTCTAAGAGCCTCATATACAAAATACACATTGATATAAACGTAAGTGTATTTTGTAGTAGATACTTATGGTTATTATATTTAGACAGCGAAAATGGTAACGGTTATTCGATTGACGCAACATAAATGGAAAGAGTATATAAATAGTGTTACATATACTCTTTCCTTGAATCAAAATTTGATCATTGATGACTGAATTCTTCTAAAATTACTGTCACTACGACTATATAGTTTTATACAAATGCATTACGGCTTCCCATCACCACTCTTCAAAACCCATGCCGAACCTTTGGATTCACAAAGATCAGTCATCACCTGAAAAGAAAAAAACGAAAAGAGAGGAGCATTTTAGGCTCACATGCTTCGGATTTTTCTCTCAAATCTTCATTCACTTTTGGAGAGAACTATGACAGCTCAAGCAAATCTAATCCCAAAGTTTAGTTGAAATCGCAAGATAAATAAACAAAATATAGAACAAAAAACAGTGACAGAAAAATTTTCAACAAAGAACATGGGTAGGTACAAGATCTACCAGGTTTACCCAAACAAGAATGCAATGTGACAAAGGGGAAGCACTTCACGTACATTGACTCGCAGTCAAGTTTTTATTTAGGCTTGTACCAGGAAGCTAGCACAAACTAGAGCAGTAGTGAAGGTAGGAGCTCGGTATTTATTTTGCAGCCCCTCAAGCCTATAGTTTCATCTCCACTGGAAAAGAAGAATCTCTTAAACCCCTTTTAACCACCTAAGACCCTTAACCCCCATTTATATGAAAACTGTCGAGAAGTCATTAGCTACTTCACCAAATTTTGGTTGTCCACATCATTTAAACTAAAACCTACATTCTTTTTTCAACACTTAAACTTTAAACGTAGCAAGGAACAAACCTTCAGCCAAAACAGCTATAGATAGCAATATCCAATACGCCAATGCTGACTTAGTTCACTGACCTTATTATATTCATTGTTTGTAATTTCTCTCTTAAGATCACGCCTGGCTAGTTCAACAACTTCAGTTTTCTTGATTTTTGCATCAGGCCCTCTCGCCATCAAAAGGTCAATAACCACATTTCTGCAAAGATAATACACAAGATGAATTGGGATTAAACCTTCATATGCCACTTGTCTACTTGCAAACTAATTAATCTACCAAATGCATTGATAAAGAAGAATGGGAGAAGGTATTGCATAACCTCAAAGGATCATATTCGGGGTGGTCTGGTGATGACTTCAGAACATAAAAGTCATGAATCTTCACTGCAACTTCATTTATGACTTCTTGAAGCTCCTCAGGAGAATCAGCACCAAAAGCAGCAGTTATTTCCAATCTAGGATCTGCCTTGGGAAGTCCATTTAGAGAAAGGGCCAATTCTCTCAAACTTCGGCAAATTAACTGAAAACTGCCTCAGTAGTGGCATTCAAAATAAATTGAGAGAAAATGCAATAGCTTGTTACAATCCATGCCCAAAAGTTTTTCCATTCAAACACGAAGATATTTGAATGCATATATATACAAACTAAATTCAACTTAGCTAGTTGCTATACTATTATTCTTTCTCCTACTATAAACTAGTTGATCCACAACCAAGAAGTACAACTAACAGCTAACAGTACTGATGAAACAATCATGCCTCGCCTACTTACCTGTACACATTCCTAGCATTTCCAGCTTATACTAGAGGTAACAATGTATCAACTAGGGAAAATAAAGTTAAATCTCAAATCTCTTCAATCCCACCAACCCATGGTTTAAAAATCAAAAATTTGTCACAACTACTGATTCCTTGGAATAATACCTTGATAATGTGTAAAAAATGCTTTAAATAGAAGGGAAAATTAAAAACATACCTGCAAACCTTATGATTTGAAAATACTTTCGGCAATGCCTTCCGCAAAGCTTCTCGAGTTTCATTTGTCATAGTTCTACGAGACAGTCCTACACTTGCACTTTTAGTTGCACTTTTATCTGAATTCAATGACTTTGCAGGATGTTGGGGCATGCTAGGCTTTGCTATCTGATTTCTCAAACCAGGCTTATTTTTACTGGCTCGACTAAACAGATCAGTAATCCTTGTCTCCATGACTTTCCATGACTGTTCTTGTTTTTCAACAATGTCTGGATACTGTTTCAGAAATGATGCATCCGTTTGCTCTTTAAACTTCCAATCTTTCAAGGAGGGTCTTTCAACAGCAAATACAGCCAGGAAGGCCATCATATCTTTCTTAAATGGGACATTTAGTTGAGTTGAGCGGATAAATGCACTCTTGCTAAACAAAAGAAGAACATAATCTCGTGCTGCAAGTTTAGAACCTTCATTCGAATTTGGAAACAGCAAAGTAGTTTTTGGCACCCAGCGTCCTTGGACTAGATGTCCATATCTCTGAAGAAGGGTTAAGACATCTTCGATGGGGTCATCAGGAGCAGAGTGCATTAAAGCACATAATCGTTTAGTCGGTTCTCCCTATTTTGAAAAACTCCGGAGTTACCAGAAGAGAAAAACTAAGTGGAAATTTACTGTGTTACCCCTAATAACCAAAACTGCATCGAAACATATTTTTGCCCACCACAGCTATAAGGTTTTTTATAAGCAAATAACAAAAGAATAAATAAAGGTTATATTTGAGAAAGAAAGCAAACTTGAAAGTTCCATGAGTTCAAGAGACTTGGGGAAAAAGAATAGTGAAATGATAGTCCGGAAGGATGTATATAGAAAATAAAGCTAGATGTCTCGGCTCTGCTTATACAGATATTGCCGAGGGAAAGGGTGGCTGACATATTAGATGCTGTTTCAAGTGGAAATCACAGTAGCAGCACCAAGTAATGCAACCAAGACTAACCAGAACACAAAATGCACTGCTGTACAACTCACACAAAACCTACAACAATAAGTGGGAAGGAAAAGCAACACCAATTACATCACCAACAGCATAAAATACATTACCAAAGAGAAAAGTCCATAATGTGGCAAGCTAATATAACTGGCATAAAGATGTGAGAGTCTTATTGCACAAATGTTCAAGATGAATGCAATCCTACATCTTTTACTCCAGAAGAAATATGTTCAGCGAATTATTCTATTAAAAACAAGCAAGTATGAATTCATGCATATAACAGTTAATCGGCAAGTATATGTTGATGATAAGCATAATGACTTGAAGCAAATTTTTCTAAATAAGTACCCAAACATCCCAACAGACAGATGGCTAATGACAACTTCCAATAACAATATATCATTGCCACAAAACAAAATGTGTTTACTCAAGTCTAGACAAACCTCTACGAGCAGTTTCTTAATGCGTTCTTCAAGAGGCAGGGAAAGCAAATCCCTGAAAACGTTAGCAGTTACAATGTTACTTTTCCAAAGTCACACAATCGGGCAATGAGAACATAAAAATGATTAAAAGTTCGCAAAGAAGGGCAGAAAAGAAATCAATATCAAATATCTCCATTAAGGAGCTCACTTTACCAATATAAATAATCTTATCCAATAATTAAAGTAGAAGTTGCGAGCAGAGACCAGCAGTAAAAACAAATGTAATATTATCTACCATATTCATATCCATGGATACCATGTAGCAGCAATTAGTAAATGCTCACTGACCAAACAACAAAAATATAGTCAATATTGATTGATTCTTCCTCTTAACCAAATTTTTATACCTATATCTTACCATTCTTATTTTTACATGGTTTCCTATCTCTTGTGACATTTAATCAACAATGGAGTTTCAGTAAAACAAACATCAAAACTTGAAAACTGTCAAATCAGTTGCAGAAGACATTGTTAACCCTGTGAGCAGTGAATTCCATATTCAATTATTCAAAGAAAACTCAACTGCAGTACTATCCGCAAGACAGTCAAGATTTAGAATAATTAAGTATATAACTGCATGCAATATTGGATGCTCTCAAACTTGTTCTATTGCATAGCATTGATGGTTTCATTTACAGAACAGACACATACACACAAAAGAAACAGCAAGTGTTTAACATCACCTTTTTGAAAGATGCTGGGGTTTAATATTGTTGTTCGATGCGCCAGGGCACAAGGTTCTCATGTAATCATGCCTAGAGAGAACATATTAGTTCATCACTTAGAATAAAAAAAGGCTCAAACAACTCGCAAAGAATACAAAGGACAACCTCAGTTTACAGATAAATAAATAATAAAACTAACGTACGGGTTCATAGCAAACTCTATACAAGAACTATCCTCTGTCACCATTTTCTGTAGATAACTCGAAGTGACATCACTCTTCGATCCATGATACTTCAATGGAACCCAAGACTGGAATGAATGACAATGGAAAAACAACAGGCTGAATCAATTCACATTTCTTAAAGACTAAATCACACTAATCAATATCAGTGCATTAAATTGGAAAGTATATTCCCATATAAGCAAAGCATTTATGCCTCCACCTTCCAATAAATCTGTCTCTACACATTATTTTGACTGAAGTTGGATGAAGGGAAACAAAAGGAGAAATAATAATTTACCATGTTTTGGGGAAACTTCTAATTGGAAAGGAGAATGGAGGTCAATTTTTTAAACCCTATTCCCACAAAGAAAAGGGAATGATTTTATGATTTTCCTACCTAACTTTTCATGTACCCTCCTCTTTCCCTCAAATCAGACACAAAAAATGTATTGATTCTCATCAACCCTAAGAAACTGTCTAAACAAGATGACTGTCTAAACATCATGAAATTTCTTGCATGAAAAAATGTTTTGGTTTATCATTATGTTCTTCATTCTCACAACCAAAAAAGTACAGACGAATAAAAGGAGGAATAGAAAAAAATCCAAAAAGTTAAATTTAAACGATGAAACTACTAAAGCAAAATCACTGTTGTCTTAAAATTCTTAATTGAAGCAAATCACATGATCACCTACGTGAGAAAAGACTTAAACAGTTATGATGATTGACATCTTATAATCACTTCGAAAGAAAAACTTAATTTCAGTCACAAGTCATACACGCAAAATCTTATACCTCCTCAAGGTCTTGTTTTTGCTCAATTCCGGGCTGCATTCTATTATTCTGAAAAAAGGAAAGGATAAATATGAAGCACTGTGAGATACATTAAAAAATAAAAACATAATATCAGCCAGCTCCTGATGATTTTAGTCAACCTCCTGGCTATTTACAGCACTAGAAATATACAACGTTGCAATGTACTTATATGAATGTGGGTTTAGGTACCAATAATCCTATCACATTAAATCACTGCAGTTGCTAGCACGATCTGTTTCAAGTAAAAAGACTGCACAAGACCTAGAAAGTAAATGGCACCATGAGTAAGTCAAGCCAGGAGCAGAAATGCAGAGCAGGAGGACCATTCTATACTAGCCACAGGAGCTAATGGCCATGTTTTACTTATAATGATGAATTAGTTTAGGCCGTGACAAGGAAGAAGAGAAGAACCTGCTTCCTTAACGGAGCAACAGGTTTCCCCTCATTAGACCTCTCTAACTTAATTTCAACTCCTGTACCAGATGTGACAACATTTTTCCTTTTTGGGCCACCAGTATTTAGATGCTCCAATGATGGTCGAAGCTGCATCACTGCATGAATAGGATTCAAGTACAACTGCAAATGGAAAAAGAAGTCAAATCATCTCAGTCAATGGAATATTGTCAATGAGCAGTTTGAAAACACATTAAAACCAACATGAAGCAGCAAAATGACGATAGTACAATAAATGGAATTGCTGAATTATTAAATTAGTAATTATTACTTCGCATGAGAATTATATAGCAAAGTGCAAAATTTGCAATGTCAAGAACCAAGTTACTGAAACCAACATTTCACTAGCGCAAAAATGCTAAATGCAAGAAAAAATATGGACCATTCAGGGAGAAACTTAAGGTATCCGATAACATAAATAGAAGATTTCGAATGTCAATTACTACACACATTTTGCCAAAAAAAAAAGAGAGAGAGCTCCTATTTTTGGTATTGATTGCAAACTAGTTGTCGAGCCAGTGAAGGGAAGATATGCCTACCTTGTTACGGATAAGAATCCCAACACAAATGCCAGCAGCTGGAGGAGATATGCCAGAAGTTTTCAATGTCTAAAAAAAATTTACAGAATTCACCATTGCGTTACAACAGAGAAGCCACCGAATTCAACATGCAATACACTCTGCATAAGTATAATTTATAACTTCTAAAGTAACGGAGAGAAACACAAAACATGTTAGGTAGAACATTCAATTCCCTCGTTCATGTCAGGCTTAACGATAGAAAGCTAAATTTTCCATGCCAATGATTCCTCAACAGATATACAAATATAAAGTCATACCTGCTTTGTCATCTTCAGTTTGTTAGCAAAATCAGTATCCCAATTTGTTGAATCATCAATTGACAAATCAATTTCTGCTTCGTTAGTTTCAGGCTTTAGTCTAACCTACAAAATATTGAAAAAGATAACTCGAAATTAGTGAATAACTTTTCATGTCCATAGTCAACAAAAATATAAACAATCACCTCTTCGCAACGTTCATCCAACTCGTACGGTCTCCAACACGACCTCAACGGGTATTGCATAACATACAACTGAAACAAAAAAATTTCCAAAACCGAAGTTTCAATATAAGTCGATAGTTAGTTAACATATTCCTATCCATACGAAACAGTGAATAAGACACTTTACATGACTATCAGCACCGATGGAAGGGGTGAAGAAAACATCAAATTCGCGAACAACCATCAACTCGTCTTCCACTACATCCATAGTATTTCCTCCATCAATTTCCATTTTCACAGCTTCACCGGAGCCCGGGGGGCTTTCGGTTTTGGGAATGTCATGGATTTCAGGTTTAACTTCCAACTCTTCCTCTTTCTTCTCAGAAACCGAGCCACTCTGGAGGTCCGGCTCGGACAGCTTAAACGATTCTGTCGATTCCTCTTTTGACAAGAAGGATGGAAGCTGGGGGTTGGAAGATAGCACCTGTTTGGGTTGGGGCTTGAGTTTGGAGGATCTGGGCGCAAACTTGGAGACGCGGGATGGCGCTGGTTTCGGGGCGTCTAAGCCATCAAGGTCATCGAGGTCCATGGTTAGTGGCTGTGCCGCCGTGGTTGTGTTCGGTCTATCTGGTTCAAGGAGGTGACTAGTATAACCGCTCTCCGCCAACAGCTGGAAGAAGAGAACAAGGAGTGTGGAGGGCGTTGTACTATTCGGGGTTTTTCGGGTTCCTAAGAGGATTTATAGGTCGCGCCACACGCAGCCATTTTGTTTGGGAAGCGGAACCCGTTGGTGACGGGGGTGAAAATTAAAAAGAGAGTTTATCGGGGTAGTTTAATAAAATAAATTAATATTATTTATTATTTAATATATATAATAGAATAATATTATATTTATAATTGAAAATTCAATTAATGATCATTAAAATAAATTTTTAAAATTTTTTTAGTTGATTAAATTTAAAATATCTTTTGATAATTTTTAATGACAGATGAGTCATTAATACTTTTACTAACAAAATGGTATTTGAATTTTGTGGGTTATATCCTACAATCCAGGATTATTTAAGAGCATTCGATACAGTTTGTGTATTTTTGAAGGTATAATTAGTTAAATGTATCATTACTAAGAATGATTCTATTTTTAGAGATTTTAATAATTTTTGAGATATTATTTCTATTTATCTATTTAATGTTTTAAAATCATTAAATAGGTTACATAAGTGATTTATGTTTTAGGACCTTAATTAGGTCCCTAGGTCATTTATAAAGATTGGAGATTTTTCTGAAGTTTTTTAGAAAATTATTTATATTATTATAATTTTTCTAAGAATTATGAGAAAAATGTGACGACCCCAATTCCTAACTATTACTATTTGTTCCGATTAAGGTCATCACCGCCGTGAAACCCAAATAGCTCAAATGACATCTAGGAACTATCTGAATCTCACCAGGCTTACCATTTAACTTTCGATTTTTAGCATGTTTATTTTAAAAAAATTTTTAAACAACGATTGGAGCATGATATTGGATAATTATTCTGGTAACATACGGAGTGAATAAAACATCAGCAGAAGTCTTCAGATTAAATCATTTGGTTCATAACACACAAGTCTCATAGGGATCCAAACAACTAGCAAGAAATCCTCCAAATATATTTCGGAAATAGCAAGAAAAGGAAGGATCTGAAAATAAACCAAAAAGTAGCTCAATCATTCATGTTATATGCGCAAGTAAACAAGGATCAAGTATGCAAATGTGATGCGATATAGCCCCGCCGTGCAGCCTTGATCTCACACACTGGTACCACGGGCAGTGGATGTACCTAAGCCTGAAAAATAGTAATAAAAATAGTATGAGATTACAAGAATCTCAGTAGGGTCGCAACATCATAATATCTACAGAAACTCTAAACACAAATCTCCCAATTCGCATTAGATCATTCCTAGACATCTAAAGGAGATCACGCAATTCAAGAATCAATCAGAAAGGGGTTAGGGCCGAATCTATGGTTGAGGGAGGACTACAAACACTTCCGAAAGTATCAGAAGTACACAGGTAGGTGGAACTCATCAGATTGCTCTCGGCAATGAAGAAGAAAGGTCATCCCCTTCCACCTGTGTTGTCCAAGGCTTACTGCACAAAGGATAAACGGTTAACACACAAGCTAATCAGTAAGCCTAGTAAGTCGTCTTGTCATGCACAGACAAGTCTTCCCAAGCCACACACGGACTTAGGCATCCCAGACCACACAAGGATAAGGGCTTCCTGCCATACAAGGACAGAGTTCTGGCCACACAAGGACCAAACATCCAGCGAGCTCTTATTGGGGTTTCGCCACCCATACAACTCTCATACCAGTAACAACCTCTCCTCTCCCTAGGAGTATCAGCGCTTACCCCGAATGGCCACCGGAAAAGGATCCTGACAAACAAACAAGTACAAAGCATAATACCATAGCAGGGTATCCTCAATCATGTCAGAACACAATCAGCATATTCAATTCACATAACATATGCAACTCAGGCATTCAAAACCTAACTCAGGGGTTCGATATAGCCTATGAGATTCACATCTCAAACCGAAATTCATACTCTCACCCTATAATCAATTCGCATGCAATACAACAAGGGCAGGTATCAAAAATATCAAGAAAATAACAGGGGTCTCTGGAGAAACCGATGAGGCGTAGATCCTACCTCTCTTGTCTCTGAACAAGAAGCTACTCCTTTGCCTTTATTAGGTAATTCTGAATCACCTATATTATCACCAGGCAAAGACGAAAACAAACTAAGCATGCATATTCAATAATCAATTGAGTACCCTATTTCCTTACCAATTCCACTCACCAAACCTATCAGAAACCAGTGATCAGATGATGCAGGTGCCTCCCCCTCGGATGTGTGATGTGATAGCTAGGAACTTAACAAGATTCAACCTGAATTTCCATTCCAATTAACTATGCAAATTTTGTCGCTAAAATTAGGGCATGTGACAATTTCGACTTTAAGCATAGAGAAATTTAAAAGAAGGAGATCATATATCATGAATAGATGCTAAGCAATCATAAGAACACGCGAAACGACAACAGAAATCAACCGAAGACAAAAACTGTAGAAATCTAAAAACCTAATTCCGTCGCCGATCTTCAACTTAACCTTAGACAAGGAAATATTTATGTCCAAAAAACGAAACATATATTTTTGGAAAGAGGATGAAAAGAGCTTTCCAACAAGCTATTATTTGCAGGGATCCGACAAACGATGAGAGAGTTATGCTACATTGAAGTTCAAGAAGATTTGGCGAAAACCTAATTTCGTCGCCGATTTTTGACTTATCTTATGAAAAAATAAATACTAACCTCCTGACAAAAAACAAAAGATTTTTGGAAAGAGGATGAAGAGAGCTTTCCAACAAGCTATTATTTGCAGGAATCCGACAAGCGATGAGTGAGTTACGTTGGTTTAAATTTTCAGCGAATTTTGGCGGCTATAGGGAGATGTAGGGTTTTAGGCTTATACGAATTTTGTATGTTTTCTCTGAATGATATTTTTTTTGTGAGGTTGGCTTCCTATTTATAATGAATGGGTATAGAATTATACTACCTTTAATCACTTTATTAAAATAAGATAATTACCAGATAATTAAATTCTTTAATTATCCTCCCCTATCTTTAGGGATTTTAATCTCTAAGGCAATTATCTATCTATAAGGACTTAGATTGAAGGGAATTTAAAACAGAATTAACGACTATACAAACTTACCAATTTTGGCCATCACACATCCTTTCTTTTAGGGACAAATTCGTCTTTTCACTTGCACTGGCTTTTGGACTTCTAAAACTCAAAATTCAGGGTCTCACAAAAAATAAATTTTGAATCTTAATAGATTCTACTATTTATAAAGTATCTATAGAGATTTTTTGGGTTTTTTCAGAAAAAAATATTGTATTTATTATGAATTTTTAATAATTTTATATAATTAATATTTATATTCTAATTATTATTATTAAATATATTAAAATTTTATTAAAGAAGATCAAAACGACAGTAGTCAATGTCATTTTGACCATCATTGGTCAAAATGCACGAATAGCTGTCGTTTTGACCACTCGTGTGGGAATGGTGTCATATTTTCCAAAAAATAACGTTGTTTAGACGAAACCCAACACAATGTCATTTCATCGCGAAACCGGAGCTTTTTTGTCTGGTTTTTTCTATTCAGTCGATGACTTGCTTGTCAACAAGATAAGTTATTCAAATTATGGGTATTGTACCACATAGTATTCCAAGTCCCAAAAACCCCCTCTCAAATTTCCTCTCAATCCTGGGAGTGTTCTTTGAATAAATTTGTGCTGATTTCAGCCCTTTTACAATTGAATTCAGGCAAGTTTTACACACAGAAATCCAAGTGTTCATCTTCATTGTTTGCCTATTTTAGGGTATGAAACTTGTTGGTTTTTATGGGGTTAAGCTTGGATGCGTGTAGGCTTAGTTCTAGTGTAGTTTTTGTAAAGTGTTATATGTGTGATATTTTGGAATTTTAGGGTTTTCTGGTATGTTACTGTTCATCATAAGTATTTGGAGATTGAAGACGACCTTGGACGGCATGTCTTCTGAGAGTCTGACAGATTGCTCAGTTGGGATAAAAGATGACGTGTCGCTTGTGTACAAACTGAATTGGCAAGAATCACCCTCTTTGTAGGAACAAAAGACAGTGAGTGATGATTCAAATCCCAATAACAATGGTCAGAGATTCAATACGTTCCATTGAGCCTTAGGCTGGAGATATATACATAATCTCCCCATACAATACCTTATATGTGAGTTGAAAATAGTTTCTCCAATTGTGTTGTGTTGCATTATTTCTCCAGAGAGGGGGTCCTTGCAACTTGTGTCAAGTGGCACACTCTAGTTGGCTTAATTATTTAATTCAAAATATTATTAAATAATGGATAGAAAAATAATTTGAAAAAAATAGTTATGAATTAGAGAAAATTTTTAAAAATACTACAAAAAATACTATATTTAATTTGGAGTCTAGCCATACCAAATTAAATGAGTGGTGAAATAAATAGAAGAAGGTTTGAGAAAATAAGAAAAATTTAAAAAATTATCCGGATTGGTGCTGGGCTCGGCCAAGGGTTGCAACTCGTCAAGTAGAGAGTATAGATGGTAAGACCTCTAATTTTGAGTCCTAGAAGTCCAGAAATTAGTTATATAGAATGAAAATGACAGAAAATGAACTAGTCAATTATCCATCAACTAGTCAACATCTTGCAGTATTTATTTTCTCGTAAGGCAGAAAATGAAGTTATATTTTTGTATCCTCATTCATACATTTTGATTCTCTTGCTTTTTCGCATTTGTTACTATAATGTTACTATAATACCCCGATACTATTTTCTCTTGAGTACAAGCATAACCCACGCCCACACGCTGTATATAACCAGCGCGAGAACCCAATATCACGCCCTAGAATTCTCGATCTCGCATTCGAATCTTCGGTGAAGCGAACACCGCAAGAGTACCGAGAGGCGTACGTCAACAACACAAATCGCAAAGCGAGCTCAGTCGTATCAACGATGACCGACTACAAGGGAGGTAGATACGATGGAAACGGTGCGGATTTTGACAACAACAGCTACGGCGCCGGTGGCAGCTTCTCACCCCAGCCGCGCTCCAGCAGCCACGGTGGCGCTGATGATCTTAGTGATTCCAAATCTCAGGTATACACTCAAACGGCTCTTACTGGAGGTTTATTACTGCGTTAGGTCGCTTAGTCATCAACTAATTTCATGAGGTTGAGACTGCCGCGTGTTACGTGCGGGATAAATTGAGCGTTATTGTAGTTTTTCTTAAGCACCGTCAATGTTTTCTGCTCTTTTCTGCTGCTGAATATATGTTATTCTTACAGTTTATATCCTTATTGTGAGGTGCTATGTACTGACTTATGTTTTAACTGGGACGGCATTTTACAGTGTGGATTATTTCTGTATCTTGTAATGCTCTGATTCTGTCATGTTTATAATGAATCTTCAAATCAACTATATGTTGAGTTACTTACTGTTCAGGCTTGGGCTTGATATGTGCTTCTACTAGTTGTACCTGTAAGTTAGTGCATTGTGTCTCTGTAATGGGCTCTTGAATTTTTGTCATTTTAACTTAGTTTTGACTTTTATAGTATTATACTGTTTGAGTATCATAGTGAGAATGTATATGAGCCTATTCTGACCTGGTCTGGCATGAAATGTACTTATAATTAATGAGTCTGCCTCGGTCTTTGTCCTGGATATCTGAATTTGATCATTGGTTGTGATTTGTTGAATTTTCTGACTTTACCCGTTATAATCTGTCTAATGAAATTCATCAATTTTAGCATGCTTCTCGTGATTATGAAAGGGGGTCTTCGAAAAGTAGGGACAAGGAAAGAAGCAGGGACAGGGATAGGGAAAGAGATAGAGATAAAGAGAGGGAGAGAAGTAAGGATAGAGATAGGGAGAGGGATCGAGATCGTGATCATGACAGATATCATAGAGATCGGGATCGTGATCATGATCGCCACAGAGATCGTAGTGATAGGAGGGAACGGGGAAGAGATAAAGATGATGATGATTATCACAGAAGCCAAGACTATGACAGGTATCAAATAAATGATTATATGCTTCTGTTGGGTTCATTTGTGGTCCTATTTTGTTTCATTGCTTTGTTATATAGGGTTGATGTTCAATGTATAGTGCTTTTGACAGGCGGAGAGATTATGATAGAGATGACAAGCATAGGTGTAGTTCACGATCCCGCTCAAAGGGTAGATCTGAGCACAGATCAAGATCGCGCTCTCGCTCACGTTCTAAGAGGTATGCCGGAGAGGGTGGATTTAGGATATGATTGATTTTGAATGTATGGTGATCTTTTTTCTTTTGCGTGATGCTAATCCTTTTTGGGTCACTGATTGCAGCAAAAGAATTAGTGGATTTGATATGGCTCCTCCTGTTTCTGCAATGTTAGCTAATCCAGCTGCTGCTGCTGCTGCTGCCGCAAATACAGGTTTATAATGTTCTATTATTTATCAAAAATTGTCATATCTTCTTGATTACTATCTATGTTTTTGTCTGATTTAGTGTGGAAACTCATATCAAACTACACTTTATCATTTTGATAAGCAATATGCTATCGGTTTCTATGGATAGGCTGTTGACGCTGTAGCTTTTCAGTGGTGTGGTCGCTGTATTGAGACAGATTAAGTAGTCAAATAATTCTGGATTAAGACAATTTTTTGTTTCTGTTCATGCTTGGTGTTTGTTCTTTTGTCATGCCTTGTCTATACTCGTAAGTATGCAACATTAGTGCTGGACTTGCTATACTGAGAATGGTGTGAGCCGACATCTGTAAGCTTTTATGTACAAGGAATTGATGCACCAATTGGTTGGTTCTTGTTCATTTTCAACTGGAATGATTTTCCTCTCTTGGTATCTTGCAAATACTTCCTGTAGGACTTGAACATGACGTATAATTGTCATTGTTTCTGATAAATTTGTTGTGAATGTTTAGGATATGGCATCAATGTTCCCTTAGAAGAAGAAATTGGCTCGTAATTGTGTGCTAAACCTAGTTAATTTATTTTCTTTTCCAGGTCAGATCCCCGGGGCAAGTCCTGCCATCCCAGGAATGTTTCCCAACATGTTTTCAATGGCAACCGGTCACGTATGCTACCTCTCCTATCTCTTAGATGCTTGTGGATGCTTATATTTTTTTTTCTTATTGCTTATTAAAGATTCATTTTGATTTTTTTGTTAATTTCATTTATTTTTCTCATCTGCAGCAGTTTGGTGCACTTCCTGTAATGCCAGTTCAGGCAATGACTCAGCAGGTAGTAGGATTACGGCATATTCAACATTTTAAATATACTTCCTTCTTTTCAATCTTTCCATCATTCCCTGCTTGCTAACTATATGAGTTTCCTTACTGTTTCAGGCTACTAGGCATGCCCGACGGGTCTATGTTGGAGGGCTTCCTCCTACAGCCAATGAACAGGTTCTGCCCTAGCCTTTGTCCTTGGTCATTGTGGATCCAAATGTTTGTTTTACTGAAGGGCTTATGCTTTGTTGCAGTCTGTAGCCACTTTTTTTAGCCAGGTTATGGCAGCAATTGGAGGAAACACTGCTGGTCCAGGTGTGACAATTTTTTTTATTGTTTAGATCTTATAATAATTTTAGTGCTTGCATCTTCTGTCATTTTGCTCTGAAAAAATTACTGAATGTGTCTGTTAATTGGTTTGCCAAGGGGATGCTGTTGTAAATGTGTACATAAACCATGAAAAGAAATTTGCTTTTGTGGAAATGAGATCTGTTGAAGAGGCAAGTAATGCAATGGCTTTAGATGGGATTATTTTTGAGGTAATTTAGTTTTGTTGTACCCTTTATGGCTTATGTTGTGCTCTAGCAATATATGTGTATGACTTTGATTAAATTACTTATTTTATATGTATGCAGGGAGCTCCTGTCAAAGTGAGGAGACCTAGTGACTATAACCCATCACTGGCCGCAACACTTGGTCCTAGCCAGCCCAATCCTAATCTTAACCTGGTTGCAGTTGGCTTAACTCCAGGATCGGCTGGTGGGCTTGAGGGACCAGACCGCATTTTTGTTGGGGGACTCCCGTATTACTTCACAGAAGCACAGATCAGGGAGTTACTAGAATCATTTGGACCCCTTAGAGGTTTTGATCTTGTTAAAGACAGAGAAACAGGGAATTCAAAAGGCTACGCTTTTTGTGTTTACCAAGATCTTTCAGTTACAGACATAGCTTGTGCTGCTTTGAATGGAATTAAAATGGGTGATAAAACTCTCACTGTTCGACGTGCCAACCAGGGTGCTAGCCAACCAAAACCTGAACAAGAGAATGTTTTACTACATGCCCAGCAGCAGATTGCGCTACAGGTAAATTTGAATTTCCCATGTTCTCTTCTTAACCCATCCTTCTTAGGCCTTGCGCATTTTGATTCATGATTAGTTAATGTTTATTCTTTTGTCCTTGTACTGATTAAAGGTTCCTTCACTGAATTTGTCCGTTTGCAGAGGCTTATGCTACAACCTGTTCCAACCAAAGTTGTTTGCTTGACTCAAGTAGTAAGTGTGGATGAGCTAAGGGATGATGAAGAGTATGAAGATATTTTGGAAGATATTAGAACAGAAGCAGGCAAATTTGGTAAATATTTCTTGTCTAGATATTTATTTTCTTGCTGGGCCTTTTATCTTAAAATGACTCCTCTTATAGTAATTAATTTTCTTATTTTCTTTGTGTTATATGTCTGTTTTACAGCCTTTTCTAGTCCCACATTCTGCTATAAAGAATCAGGCCTAACATACTCAGACAGAAGACTTCATAACCTCTCTTTTATATTCACTTGAGATTGTTTTCATCTTTTCTGAGCGAAGAAAATTATTCTTTTCTTTTTTTGTGGATTGCATGTTTTTACACCTTATATGCAGGTGCACTGGTGAACGTTGTGATCCCACGCCCTAAACCAGACGGTCAAGATGCACCAGGGGTTGGGAAGGTCAGCGATCATTCTAGTGTGTGTTTTCCCTTCAATATTTTCTGCATGGTTGTAGTTGCTGATAACAATCTTCTATCTGTCAGGTGTTCTTGGAGTACGCAGATACAGAAGGTTCGCACAAGGCCAGAATGGGTATGAATGGGAGGAAGTTTGGTGGGAATCAAGTTGTAGCGGTCTTTTTCCCAGAAAACAAGTTTTACGAGGGAGAATATGACGCCTGATTTTTATCTATCTGCGGGCATCCTTCATTTGTCCATTTTCATTCAAAGATTAGGATGAAGGAGAGCTTTCTTCTTGTTGGGCTGATCTTATTATCTTTATCTTAGCTTTTACTACTTTTCGATTAGTTATAATGAACCAATATAGGTTTGGATGTTACGGCCCTAGACATTAGTGTTCGGCTTACAGAACTGCCCTTTCTTGTTTTTGCATGCAGAAGTATTTGATATTTTGTTGTCTGACTTAGGTGTTGCATTTGTATCAGTATTACATGGGGGCCATATTATTACAAATACTAGCCAACACTTTAATTTTGTCTGGATTGTGAGCTCGTTTTTTTATGTTTCTAATGCACTGTTCTTAACTTTTGTTGTTATTACTCGTTTCTATGTTACAATAAATTGGAACAGAATTTTCAATTTTTTCTTGTGTGATATCTTGATGTGATATGAAAGCTAGGGTTCTCAAGAATCAATTTTCCTTTTGTAGGTTTATCAATTAACTTATTTTGGTTTTATGTTTTTTTTATTTCAGAGTAGATCCCTCCAAATCAAACATGCAACTTTCTGAAATCAAACAACGGGGTTGGATATACATCACTATATATTTATAGACTGTTATTCTGAATTCAATCGCGGACTAAAAGAATATAAAGAGCAATGACTTGAATTTCACATCGCTAGCAACTTCCTTGAAAATAACAGTAACATTTGTGTTACTCACGTTGTAGTCCCGATCAAACTATGTCGGGCAGAAAATTTTTAAAATCATTACAATTTGTTATATATCTCCAAGTTTGGTAATAAAACTAAGTAAAATTTTCGGCCTGATCTTGTCGTAAAATGAACAAGCATATCGATGTCAGCCTGGCATAAAAAATCATAATATCTCAGGAAAAATAGTCCATCCATCTTCCTTTTTGTTGGTAACCCAGGCAAATTCCCAACAACAAAATAGGGAAATGCAATAAAAAAGAAGAAATCTTCTACCTAATTCTCTAATAAACTCAACATTATCTTTGTATTGTGACTAAATAGATCATATTAAAGCTGTGCTGCCGGCACAACAAAATAAAATTTGGCTGTACAAGAATTCCAAAGAATTCCAAAATCATTTATTTTTCTTAAAATAATAAATAATCTTATACAAGATGACGTCGTAATCTTGCATCTCCGATCGAACGCCACAGTAGTTATCTTAAGTGGATATGAGTTATGAATCCGGTCAATTTTTAAAACTAATCCTAGAGAGGTCTATAGAACAAATTACAAAGCTCCAAAGTAGGCCATTGCTTTCCGTATATATAAATACAAAGCAGTCAATTCAGACTAAGTTCCAATTGATTAGATACAGATGTTTACCATCTCTCACACGAAGAAGTGGATACCAACATTATTGGTTACGGTAGAGAAAAACTGAAATTACTTTAAAATAATTCGAATAATAGTCACTGGATAGAAGATTAATCATGCATTAGAGCATTACATTCATTCCACCGGGACAATCAATGACACTCTAATTTCCCAATGAGTTTTACTTCAGATGGTATGATTATGATTCTCTATGGGGATAGGAGAGAATCTAGAGTTCAAAGCTAGTTAGATGGATAGGAGGGTGGGGTAGGATGATGGTAGAATTGTCTATTTCAAAGAAAAAAAAAACACTCTAATTTATTAATTTTACAAGAGAGAAAGGATAATTGAACTTTTTGCTATCAGTACGGCTTACTAGGCTTTGGCATTGAACATACATCCTCTCGTTCTTAACTAGCAATCGGAGGTCTAGGATTGGATTTTTTTTGTCTTATTCGTCCCCCTCCATATACAAAACAAACAAATACATATTCTCTTACGAACTTCCATATCGATTGTGACGCAAATGGAATGCAATTGCCTACTTTGTAGTTGAAAGTAATCATCAGCAAATTCATATTCCTTACAATTGGCAGCAAGCACTTGGAAGTTGCTTGCAGCTGCAATTTTTGACGTCATGACGTTCCTCATGGTGTATATCAGTATCTCTCCCCATCATATGATTTGAGCAATCTCTCCTTTGATGATATTATCCTAGAAATGTGATTGAGTATCCATTTCCAAAGACAAAATTCGAATCCTTACTTTTAGTTAAAGATAATAAATCTCACTGTTCAATCATATCTCTCTGATTTTGAATATGAAATAATTGAAAATTTTCAGATGACTCACCCATTGATAAAGCTGAAGAAATCAGTCACCTATCAATTGATTGATGATCTTA
This sequence comes from Passiflora organensis, assembly GCA_019739055.1. NCBI lineage: Eukaryota > Viridiplantae > Streptophyta > Magnoliopsida > Malpighiales > Passifloraceae > Passiflora > Passiflora organensis. Next base: position 27,057,445 of record JAEPBF010000087.1, on the reverse strand, counting down.
TCCTCCCCCAACATTCTTGACAATGGATATAGCTTTTTTAAAAAGTTGGATAATTTATTTATAATCGTTCAAAGAGGTATTATCATCTATAAATTCAGAAGTTGTTTGTAGTCATTGTTATATCCCTAGAGAAGGTGCAAGACTTCTAATATTCTTCCTTCATTTTTCTTTCAGGCATCCTCGAAAGGCACTTAATTAGTGCAGCGATCAGAGTTCATTACATCAATATTCCAGCATCGAACCCATAGCAACAGATGGGAGTGCAACCAACGACTGCATATGACGTTGAAGGGAATGGAATGGATGACGATATGCACTTGGAATCCAAGTGTATATGGATTACCGGACCGGTTATAGTAGGTGCTGGGCCATCGGGGCTAGCTGTAGCTGCATGCTTAAAAGAAAGACGGGTTCCCTTTTTGATCCTTGAGAAAGAGAGTTGCATAGGATCTATGTGGAAATTAAAGACATATGATCGTCTACAGCTTCACCTCCCAAAAAGATATTGTGAACTTCCTATTATGCCATTCCCTCCAGAATTTCAAGACTACCCAACTAAGGAGCACTTCATACGTTACTTGGAGGCTTATGCTAAGCATTTCTCAATCAAACCTAGATTCAGCCAGGTGATTCGATCAGCCGTTTATGATGCAACCTTAGGTTTCTGGCGGGTGCAATCCAACGAGTCTGAATACTTGTGCCGGTGGCTTATTGTGGCAACCGGGGAGAATGCAGAACCAGTGCTTCCCAATATAGCGGGAGTCTCAGATTTCAAAGGAAGATTACTGCATACCAGCAAATATAAGGATGGAAATGATTACAAAGGAAGCAAGGTTTTGGTAGTTGGCTGTGGAAACTCCGGCATGGAGATCAGCTCGGATCTGTGCTGTAACGGTGCTCATGTTTCTCTGGTAGCAAGGGACAAGGTAAATTGTTCAGTTAAATCTTCTTCTTCTTTCTACTTTATCTTTTCTTTCATCAAAGCTGTTTTTTTCACCTCTCCTTGCTAAACCTGTTTCTTCTGTTCCAGGCTTGTCAGAATTCACAATATCTTGCTGTGACATTTCATGCATCTCCTTTTCTGTATATAGCCCATTAGGCTTGAAGGATTGAGAAAATCAATTTCAATTGCATTACTAATAATAGCTTTTGTTTTCTCATCAACTATTTACAGTTGATCGATGATAAAAAAGATTAGATTTCTTTAAATATAATGCTTACAGTTCGAATTCTAACATATACCAACAAGATAAATACAGCTCTGATCATAGAATATTCTTATCATGGTGTTCATAATTTTCATAGACCATAATTTTCATGGTGTTCATTAAGGATCTAGGTTTAGCAATAACGAGCCACGCTTTAGTATCCCTTGAGTACCTGTGTTCAGTTCATTATTTGAAGCCAAATTTTCTCTTTCCCATGAACTAAACGTTAAGTATCTCCCATTCTACAGCTACATATTTTGCCCAGAGAGATCCTAGGCATATCGACTTTCGGCCTTTCAATATGGTTGATGAAGTGGTTTCCTCTAAAACTAGTTGACCAAATCCTTCTACTCTGCTCAAGAGTAATGCTAGGAGACACAGCTAGGCATGGGATAAAAAGGCCTGAGATTGGACCCCTAGAGCAGAAGAATTCCAACGGGAAAACTCCTGTTCTGGATGTTGGAGCTTTTGCAAAAATCAAGTCAGGGCAGATCAAGGTTTGTAGTCGATCGGTATTTGTTTTACATAATTGTCATACATTCAAATATTTATGCGGGGGTGCTCTTGATGGACTTGTTAGGTTGTGAGTGGCATTCAAAGGTTCACAGCTAACGGTGCAGAATTTGTTGATGGACAAGTAGATGACTTTGATTCAGTAATTCTAGCAACAGGTTACAGGAGCAACGTCACGTCTTGGCTCCAGGTATTATTAAAGTTCTTTATAGTAACGACATATGGCTTGTTCTTGAGTGGCAGTCATTACGTGCTAATTAAAGGGTTATTTCTTCATTTTCTGCACCAAAAAAGGGCAACGATTTCTTCAACCAAAACGATGGTTACCCTAAAAGTCCATTTCCCAACAATTGGAAGGGCAGCGATGGGCTATACTGTGTTGGTTTTACGAAGAGAGGTCTGTTGGGAGCTTCAATTGATGCAAAAAGAGTGGCAGAGGATATCTCTCGTCAGTGGGACTCCGAGACCAAGCTTGTGCGTATTAGGCCATAGACAAAGTCTGTACCAGATTATCTTCTTTTACAGTTTGATGTGCTGTTAAGATACAAAAAAGTTTCCATACTAACATGCGGAGATTGTAATTTTCAGTTTACTTTAGTATTTCTAGTCAATAAGACAACCCAGCCATAAGATTTGAATCAAAATAAAGAAGATTCCAGAACTGATTTCAAATAAAAGAAGCCCTTTCTTCAGGACTATCAAAGGGATCAAACCTTTGTGGATACAGGTTTTTAGATAGAAAAATACATCTTGGAGGAATAATTTCTTTTCAGATTTTAATCAGAGTAATTTACTAATCCTGACATGCACATACTTCTTTCACCGAGACACCTTCATGATCATTGTAGATACAGTTAAAATCCGTAGAATAGTGTTTTTATCAGATATATATATTGAAACTCCAGACAAACGATAAAAGACAAAGTTTTGTAAGACTGTCTCGAACGCTGGAAATGTTACTGTTATCGAGCATACTTGAAGCCTACTAGCAGCAACTCGCCTGGTCCCCTCTTACTTTACCCGCACTAACTGCTGCATTGTCACCCGAAAAAGATCTCGATCGCATGCCAATAATTGCGTGGTAACACTAGAGGATATAGATTGATGCTTGCTACCCTTCTGAGTAGGATGAGTGTTTAAGTTTTCTCATTCTAAGAAGAATAAAGGATTCTCGTTCATTCTGCCTTTTTTTTTTTGTGTGTGCTTGGTACATGTATTGAAACTGCTGGGTTTTTTGTTGGCTTTGGCACAAGGTATCTAGAGAAACAAAGAAAACAAGGAGAATGGTTTTTTTTTTTAATTCATATAGGTATAATTTTTCATTCAATCGATAGTTCTATGTATACAGAAGATAGAGTTAACAAATTTAAAAAAATAAGTGTAAATCTATCTAATTTATTTCTTAAATCTAAGCCATAAATAAAATCTCTATACTAATATTTCAACACTCATCCTTGCCTTAGTAATTTGCAAAAGCCCAATCTCTTTCTTCAGATTTCAAATTAGCTTTTGAAAGAGCCTATGTCAATATGTCTCCAATTTGATCTTTAGTTTTGCAATAAATAATTTTAATCTCACCAGTCTTCTGTTTTGTATGCTCATTGAAAATAAGATCTTTTAAAATTGTAATTGCAACTTGGTTATCTACAGGCTCTTTTTTCATCCCTTGACTATATTTGTCATTCTTCGTTGCCTTTTTAATTAGAACATGGTAAGAATATTTGGCAACTGCTTTTGTAATGACTCCTCCACAATTTCATTATGTTGGAGAGTATAAGGTGTAGTTAATTGATGGTCAATACCTGCATTTTCTTCACAACTTTTTTTATTGCTTTCTTCACTACATTCTTTATTATGCACAACAACATCTTCTTCTTCTTCCATCAAAATTCAAAGAGAACCTCTATTCCTTTATTTTGATCTTGAATAAATCCTTGTCTTCAGCATTCTTAGTATTGCAATGGTTGCCTTGAAATAGAAATTTGTAACTTTTTTCTAACAATTGTCCAACACTATAGAAATTTTTATTCATTTCAGGAATATCTAAAACATCAAACATAAGTTTCAGAGTTAGATGACTTTCTATTCCAACTGTTCCTTTGCCTTTCACCTTAATAATTAAGAAACTCTATTTTCAATTTTATTTTTTATTTTATCAATATCGTCTAATTTTTTAAGAGTTCTCAGTCATAAGTCATATGATTTATACAACCACTATCAATCAGTCACCTTTCACTCGAGTGACAAGTTGATAAAGTTGATGCCAAAAAACGATATTCACCATCTTCTTCTATATATTTTTTTTATTATTTTGTGCTGTTGGGATTTACACACTTCTTTGGTTAATGATTTGACTTATTGCAATAATTACTTGTCATTTTTATATTTTTTTCCTCCTGAGTTTTTTTATTTGGCTAACAAATCTCTCTCAACAACTTCTTTTTTCTATCATCTTTTTTTGTTTGTGAAGATATTTTTTATACAAATTCTTAGACTCCTTTAGTGAAGATATTTTTTATACAAATTCTTAGACTCCTTTAGTGAAGATATTTTTTATTTATGTTTCTCAGAAAAAGCGACAAAAATTATTTGAACAATTCTTTTATCATCAAAAACCTTTCCTAGAAGTCTTATTTTGTTGATGATGCCAAGCAACTTGTCTGAATAATCCTTAATTATTTTTGACTCTTTCATTTTCAGCATCTTAAATTCTATAATTAAATTGAGAATTTGAATATTCTTCGTTATTTCTCTTCCTTCTACTCTTCCTTAAGATAAATCCCATATGAATTTCATTGACTTCATATTCATGATCCTAGTAAATGTGATGCTTGAAACAGCTGAAAAAAAAACAGATAAGCCATATCTCTTGACTTTTTTATCTTTATCTTTCTCTCATTATGATTTTTTATTTGTATCATCATTGTATCATCATTCAAACAATTCATGCTTAATAATTTTTTCCATAAAAAATTGATAAAGCAGCATAATGGATAAAATCCGATTGTATATCACTCTCTATTCTCACAAAGTCTCTCAACAATTTAATCAAGTAGGCTTTGACATAAGTGTAAGTAGAGAAACAAAGAAACCAAAGAGAAGGATTTTTTTTATTCATATGGACAAAAATTTTCATTCAATATAGTTCTAGAGAAACTTAACAAATAAACATAAAATAACATAAATCTATCTAACTTATTCTTTAAATCAAGCCATGAATAAAATTCATATATTAATTGCAAATCTCTAAGGCATATCTCAACATAAATAATTAGGTGTTCTTTAATTCCAGAGATTCTCCTCAAACATTTTTTTTCAAGGCTCTTAAAGCACTCTTTGGTGGGTTAGACTCAATTAGAACAATTTTAATTCATCAAGCAATAATTTTATTTGTACTAAAGATTTTAAATTAATGCTTCAAAATATGTAATGGAGCTTTCCTTGGCCATTACCTTGTTGGCCATATCACTGTAAATTTTTTTATTTAGTACATCTCGATTTTTATATAAAAAAATAAATTGTTTAAGTTGTTTAATACCATTATTCATTAACTTCAGTTGTTCTAACTCTACACAACCCACCCTCACATAAATTTCCTCTGGGTCTTTCTATGTGGGCATTTCTCAGTGACTAAACCAATGGTTTCACTTTCTCAACCTTCTTGAGTGTGCCACCAACCGTAGAAGCAGAGGATGGAATAAATACAAACTGCAGATGGAGTTTCGTGTCAAAATATGCAATCGATGAAGTAGTGACATCACAAAATCCCTGTCATATCATATTAGAAGGGAATCCCTTCTATTGGTTGAGTGCCTGTGTTAATTCTATCGCCTATCCAGATCATGTTTCCCATGTAACTATCAAAGCTTATCAAGGTAAATGAAGCACTAGATCTTGAAAGGTATTGGGTAGCTACTCAACAACTAACCACGAAAAATATGGATAAAAGAAACCATTGAGATGATTTGGTCCATCCACATGTAAACATCTTGACTTATGCATAGCACGAGCAACTTCTGATGTCAAATTTGGCTTCTACCATGCGAAAGCAAAACATCTTTCTTAGCAAACACTTACCACACAATGCTACCACCTTCGATTCCCCTATGTTTGGTTTGTCAATATTGATGCGATTGAGAATAGAGATGGGTTTAGATAAAACATGATTAGATATTAGTTGTCATGCTGATTCCCTTATTTTTGAGATTGAGAATATAAATGGGTTTAAGTAAATCATAATTAAATATTAGTTGTCATGACCTGGTCTAACAGATAGGAATACAAGTGTAATCACAGGTCTAATGCTTTGTTGAACTTTTGTTACTATGGTCCAAAAAAGATTTTGTTATATATAATTTCATAAGTTCATATTTATGCGTTCAAAATTATTCCACAAGAGTTATACATGATGTGGGATTGAACTCTCACATTAATAGGAATGAAATATCTAATTTATATGTTTGATAATATAATTGAATAAATCCTAAGTAATAAGATTTATTTATATTTAATTGAGATATAAAACATTTTAAAATTTTGTTTAAGAATTGAAAACCAACAAGCCTCTCTAATACCAAAATAATCTCATGTCATGCCCAATCAAGGAAAATATTGCATCATCATCTCATTTTTGATTTCTAACCATGTAAAAATGGTTTAACCAAACATAAATATCATATATAGGCTTTGAACCCTAATAAATTTAAATATGCATAAAAATTTAATCTTGCAATTCATTAAAGATAAAATTTTTTATTTAAAATGAAATAAAATAATATAAAAAATAACCAAAACATGCTTGGGAGTGGCGATTCCAAATAGAGAAAGCACATTCATATTGTTATTCTTGTTCTCAAGTCAAAGATGCCACTTAATGATTGTTAGAGTGTCAATGTTTTGGCGCAGAAGTGGCCAACATCACAGTCAAAGCACATTCATAGTGTAATAAGAAGAAAGCCAGGCAAAGCAGATATTGTTGATCTTTTATAAACATCGCAGATAGATGACATGCAGCAGTCTAGTCAGGAAAATAACTTTGTACTGAAAGGTCGAGGTAGTCTAGTCTCATCATTGATCCACTCAATTTCTATGTTATACATTATGTCTCGACCGTAACCAACTGAAAAGAAAAAATTAATCATCGCATGCGTTCTGACTGCTAAGCCCCCCAAAGTTAGCTTGCAACTTGTCCAGGCCCCGTGGTGGAGCTATTTATTTCTATCATGTGACCGATAAGATTGTATGCACAATCTACAAATTTGAAAGATGTGATGGATCATGAGCCCCCGCCAGGAATAAGGTGAAACAGTCAGCAACCGTGCTGGGAAAAAAGAGAAGAAAAAAATAAATACACTCTTCCAGTGGCTAAAGTACCATCCATGCCTACCCTCTTAGTGGCTGTGGCTGTGGCTGTGGCTGTGAAACCCTGCACTAAAGCTAGTAGGGCTCATATCCCACAGAAACAGATTCCAACTGCACAGGTGTCAATGAGAGTATCCACTCAGACAAGTATGATAATGCCTGCCCGATCCTGTATCTCATTCGTATGAGATAGTCTGGCTCCAACAAATATTCAATCCATCATCTATCTACCTACCAATAAAAAGAGAGAAAAAGGATTTTCATACACTAGGCTCAGTCTATGGATATGGAACTCGTCATCGATTATCAGATCGTACTAAGTACATCAATTGAAGATGTCCCAATATTCTTCTTACAGCATCTTGAAAGAAAATCTTGTTGTGACTGTACATGTGGGATGATATATATTTTCCATAATAGATGAATATTTCTTTCGTATCTAAAACTAATACAAGCAAGATTTTAGATTTTCATAAATTAGAAGGAAAGGTGTGTCCAAAGCTTTGTAAATAGGTAAAAGCTGAGCCAATTTCAAAGATAGACCACTTCATTCTCCAAAGCAGAATTAGTTTTGTAAGTTATTTTTATCAATATGAAATCGAATCGGACCTGAAAAAAGATTAGTTTTATAAAAATAACATAACTCGGTTTGATAAAGCATGAAGCTTGAGAAGTGCAGCATTCGAAATATCGTAGTGTCTATTACACCTCTTTTATGCGTCATCGAGATTGAAGGAACAAATAAATTTTTCTTAGTTGAATATTGCGTTACTATGTTTTTGTTACATAGTTAGAAAATATAGCAAGGTAAGTGGCGAATGCATCCTATCTCCATCACCACTCCCTTCTTCCTGATTATTGGACTAGCATGCCATTTGTAATGAGGAACAGAAGGGGAGCCCAATCAGGGATCTAAAGTCAAGGTCCAAGTCCATAACATGATCCAATAAGATATCTAGACACAAATGTGTGATTGGAATCACAAATATAGAAGATTTGAGGATTTTGAGTGGGAAGTGGTGGAAGGGGAGGGAGGAGAAAATCGAAATTCAAAAAGTTTGAGAACGTGAAGGGTAAGGAGGATAGGAAACACGGTTGACCATGGCTTCTGGTTCACCATATTTTCTTTCGTACTTCCTTTTTTTTAAAATATATTTCTAAACAGTAATTAAATCCTTATATTTTTTTAAAAATAAATAAATTTAATTATTCAATTATAATTGTAAGATTATATTATATGTATATTAATTAGTCATTCTAGTATATAAATAATATTTAATATTTTTGTTTTATTTTTTAATAATGATATTTTAAAAATAATATTAAAGGAGTAAAATTTTATAAGAAGGACGTAATGAAGATTTCCACTAAAAAGAAAGCGGAAATCTATTTCCAATGTGACCACGGAATCTGAAATAATAAATAGTTTCTAATGCCAACATTGGAGCTTGCCAAATGAAGTAATATGTCTTTGTCCTCTAGATTTGGTTGCCTAATCCTTTTGGCATCATTGTGCCAAACATAATGCAAGGGTGGATGATGCAAAGCGGATGGCATGTGATTAAACAACATATTGTCTTGAATAAACATCAACTAAGGAGAAGTTTGATTTTGTAGGCTAGTAAACAAACTACTCAGGAGTAAATTAGTTAACCCAAAAAAAAGACAAAATATGTTAAAAAAGATGTTTATATTTGTTGTTCATATGGAAAAAATGACAACTTAATATTTTTAAAATGTTAATAATATATTTTTTAAAAAAATTAGAAGTCACAAATTCATAGCTTCTTAGCAAAAAAAAAAAAAATTAAGAAAACTCACAGCTTCGTTGCAGGAGCTTAAGTTTACAAGAATAATCTTGTGTCTCTTTTAATTTTTTTACTAGAAATACTTAAAGAGTTAGTGTGGACAGATGAGTTATTTTTAAAAATCAATAATAACTTTTTGGAAAGAGTAAAAGTAATAATTCATAACTACTTAACGCTAAACAAAAGTTTAGAAAAAAAAGAAAAAAAATTTCTCCATCAGCTTGTCTACTAATTATAGATTTCTATTATACTTTTTACCATTCTGTTTATCATTTTCCTAATTATAGATTGTCAATGTTGTGATTCATGGGTGTTTGTTCTGGAGGATGTAAATTTTGGATTATTGTCAAATAGGTTGGAAGATGGCCATTGTAGAGGAGATTGTAGAGATGAAATATCACACTCCGGATCTTAAAAATTTTTCACGCCACAATCGCCTTAAACCCACTATATACACTGTCATATCATCTGATAATACATATAATAAACCTACAAGACTAATCGTATGATAATAATATAGAGTTAAAATAAAATATTTACTCATAATATTAAGTAGCAGAATAAGTAAACGCACGACGTTGTCTGGATAACATTGTAAAATGATCAGATTTATTATTACTTAGGTATAAATTTCAGACAAGGACTCGTTCATAACAAAAAAACACAAAGGGGGAAAATACTATGAATATGGGAATCCTCAAATATTACCTCGATTATGATTACTCAGTCATCGATCGGCTCTCGTTATGCCTGGGAGTGAGCTCCTAACCATCATTTATTGTCCATGCATTCAAATGCCAAAATCTGCCAGAAGCCTGCCAGGTGAGCGGACGAGAAAATATGCATAGCAAAACACATGCAATCAATTCACGATAACATAGACATGCTGGCACACAACAAACACTTGTATACTCATCAATAAAATTCAACAAGGTCACAGGCATAGCATAATGCAGCACGTAATAACTTAGGCAATCAAGACCGTGGCTGGGCTGACAATAACTCTCAGTCCCTCCAGCACTAGGAATAGGACTAAGATCCGTCAGTGGCACTTCTATATGCAGCTCCTCACATATCTTTCTTTATCTTGTATGCTAAAACTTGATCCGTCCCGATGGGAAGTGCACTCCTCTTAGTCCAATTCCACTGACGATGCCAAGGTGTTAGGTGATGGTAGCTGCACCTACTCAATCCCCATGTTAGGATATCCTGTTTATTCATATTATTTTATAATAAATTTATTCCCCGTCCCTCCTTATGCTTCCCTTGTCAAATCTATGCCACACTACCATATTCGGAGAGTTCTCAAGAGTTGCATAGTTACCCATGCGCTGTTGTGATGCTTGATTCTGTTTCATGATTTCGAATACATCCAAACACTTCATATGCACTTCGAGAATTATAAATAAGCATGGCACATTCGAACAATTCATGGCATAGTTCAACAATTCATGTATAAGTCAACGCAGGCAATTCTTAAGCATTTCGTAGCACATGCAATAATTCAGTTTATTAATTCATTATTTTTCTGATTAATCATACATATTCATTCATGCAAGTAAATAATGTATTAAAAAGGTCTATTCATCCACAGGTTTTCCAATGTTTGAAGAGCCCACACTTGATCCTCGATAGCTGGACTGATTCCTCGAGACTCATCACCTGTAGGTATCCACCTACATTTGCATTTATAATCAAATCCATAATATGGCACACTCAATACATAAATATACATAAAATTATATGTCTATAACCTTAATATGACGTGTTTCTACTTAAGAATCAATTTGAAACTGATCCAGATATTTTTCCTATTTTTTTTATTTTTTTTGGATCTTAATCTAATTATTTGACCCATCGAATCATATCCAATTCATGCAATCTTGATACCATTTGATTTCTTATTATTTTTAGTATTTATCATAATTTTTCGGGAATTTTTTTATTCTATTTTCCTCAAATTTTTTATCCTTTATGGCTATTTTTCTATTTTTTTGAATTTTATTAAATTCTGACCAATCATCGAGCGACACCTGATGGAACCAGGCATGCCTAGACCACAAATTGAACCTCCAGGATTGTGACACATGCCCGCTTCAGTGCTTGCCACGTCTTGTCAAAGCCTCCGGCTAGGACCATATCTGCCTCACCCATGCACGACACGTCGCCTACCCATACATGTGACAAGTCGTTTGGTCTGCCGACTAGACGACCTATCATTTGAAGGGACCTCGGATGACATGTCGTCCAAGGTCGTCTTCAACCTTCTGATAACTTATACCTGCAACAAAAAACCAAAGATGCGATTTACTTAGACCTGAGATTACACATCCCAGAACTCACCCCCTCGAAAAGCCTATCAAATACGAACCTATCCTTGCCAATATCTTCTAATTTCATCAACTAAAAAACTAATATATGAAGAGAAGGAGAGTCTAGATTTCTAAGCAGAAAAATGTACCCAATTCCGACGAGATTTGGCCGGAGAAAGAGCAATTCCACTGTGAATGAGTTGCTTGCAGCGAGACGAAGCTCGGAGGGTGTTTTTCGAGCTTAAAACGGGAAGATTAAGCATTATAGGTACAACAAGAATTTTTCCTATTATATTACTGGCCACGGGAGGTCACCGAGAAGGTCTCAGGCGGCAACAGGTGGAAAAGCAAAATGACGTTGTGTTTAATTCAGCGCAATACGATGTTGTTTCCATAAAAATGACTTTAGGCAAGGGTTCGGCCAAAATAACACTTCTTGGTGCATTTTGGCTCACAAGGGACATAACAATGTTGACCGCTGTCATTTTGACTTTTTTTTTAAAATATTATTAAAATAATATAATAATATAATTATTTAATAATTACCTAAAATCATCAAAAAATCATAAAAATTACTAGAAAAAAAATTCTACAGACTCCTTATGAATAGTAATGTCTATTAGTATCATAAAATTATGCTTCTCATAATTAAATATTTTTCTAAAAGTTAAATACTTTGATCTAATATACTCAAAAAATTATTAAAATTCTATTTTTGTTTCTGAAAATTCTCGAAAACTTCTTTGATACTTTTAAACCTCTAATGGAGTAATCCAAGATCCTAGAACACCAAAATCATCAATGCATCTCATATTTTTATTTTTCAATTATCGATTTCATAAACATCGATAATTTTTTATAAATATAATAATTCCTCGAAAATATAATTTAAATTCAAATCATCAAAAATCAAACTATTATTCTTCATCGATAAAAAAATACGGGCTAAGGCTCATTAAAGTTGAAAATCCTCAGTTGGGCTCCTGACCCAAGCAGCTCAATATTTTTGGGTTTTCACATGAAATTAGTTTCTGTCTTAATAAAATGCCTCATTCACTACTTCAAGTTATGAGTTTTTATCACCAAGCATATTTACTTTCCTTCATTCACCTGCACACTTTTACTTATGTTCTATTAAATTTTGCATCCAAATCAGATAGGTATTAAGTTATTGTGATTCTCAAGAAGCCATTAGGATATTAAAGAAAAGTGTATACAATGGTAAAATAATGCATATTTGCATAAGGCATAGTGCAATGAAGTAATTATTAAAACAGAGGATTATTTCTTTAGACTATGTAAAATCTGAAAAAAAGCCTTGCAGATCCTCTTACTAAAGGGTTAACAAGGAAGGTTATACTTGAATCATCAAAAGGAATGAGACTTAAGCCTTTAGAGTGAGTATTGAGCTTTTTTCAATCCATAGCCCTTTATATGGGTGGTTTTTATAAATGAACTTAATGGATAATTATGATGATTATATCCATAGCTCTTGGGAGTGGTCCTCTCTTGTTGGACTTGATGGATGTTGTATTTAATATACAGTCTATGTGACTCTTTATGAACTTATAGCCCTATGATTGTATGCTTTATAGTGAAATAGACTTGATAAGTTCTCTAATTGAATCTATAAGTGAACTGCTTATCATGAAAGGTTTTGAATTTTCTAGAGCATTCACTATGATGCAAGGTATGCATATGGCCTTTTATGGCGCTTGGTGATCTTGATGGCGGAACAACAGTAATGCCAAGAGTATTATATGTGGTGTCAGAATAGCAACCCGAGTTTATGAAGTTCAAGAGTTAGTAACTTCCACTTACTTCACTGACTATGTTGTAGTATTCAATATTAAGATAATGATTTTTAAGTATTTATCTCTTTGTTTGCCTGAATTTTCTTGGTTGTCAGTTTGTCTATACAAGGATTGTTAGAACAAAAAAAAATATTGTTTGAATTTTTTTAAAAAATAATAAATAAATAAGGATTACATGTTATGTTACAGAAAATAAATTGTGTAATATGTGTAGGTTATACGTTACAGAATTTTTTTTTTGTAACGTGTAAGTTGCTTTTGGCTTTTATAAAAGGAGCTCCTTCCACCTTTCTTACAACACACTTATTTTCCCTCTTTCTCAAGGTTTCCTCTCTTATATCTAATCTCTCAATAGCTCTTTTTCTTGTTATTATTTAGCATACCTTTACTGTCCTATAACTATAGTTTATTTCGTAAAATTCAGGCAATTATAATTGTTGTAGTCCCATCCTCTATCCACGAGTACATGTGTAAGGAGGTAGTTGAGTTAAATTTAGCTTTCAAGTTTATGATTTTTTACCACGCCTTAGCTCTGTCCAAATTTGTTGTTTTTCTTCTATTATTCACATTCTGCCTTGTCTCAATTTTCCAGTAGGATGATTATCACGATCGCCAACAAGATTTTCCCTTACATGATTTGACATTACATCATCTAAACAGAAGTGCAAAACTTTATTCTCTTTCTATACGATAATATTTTTCTGTTGCAAAAATTATCATAAATTTTAATAACAACTTAGTGATCACAATTCCCTTTGATTTGTGTTATTTCATACATCTCACAACTCACAAAATAAGTCACAATCTCATCATGTAGACCAACAACTCTTATATCACAATACTTAATAAATTTATAAGGCTCAATATTTCTTTTGAAAAGATTCTTCATTTTCGATGAATTTAGGTATGGCGACTCTAGCTTCTTACTATATAGTGTGTACCTATTCAGAATTCTGCTCAACCACACAAATAACAAATAAAATTTGAGCCTTATAATAAATAATTTTCTCTGTTATAAACCTATTCCTCAGCAATGATGTCAAAAATTTATTGCATGCTTAATTAAACACTCTCAGCATGTATACAAATTCAAATATAATATAGTACTTCAAAGAGTATGGGTATCGATCCCACGAGGAATAGGTTAGAATTACAAGTTTACTTTTCTTTCTTCTATTTAATTTGGTTGATTACTAGGGTTTTGTGAACGAATGATAGAAAAAAATTTGAGATGAATAAAGATAATTGATTAAGGTCCATAGATGTAACATTCCTTTGTTATGTCTACCATCCTCTCTTATTCTTTATGGGGGTTCCTAAAAATTATTAAGGTTTCCAGGGTCCCTTCCAAAAGTCACCTAGAACTACTATCCATTGACGACCATGTTATATTCCTATGCTTTAATTGTAAGGGATGATGATAAAGATCTAATTCGTATAACAACTAGAATACATAAGATATATTTCTATACTCACATGGGTTTTAGAAATCTAGAATCACAAGGTATATTCCTATCTTTATAGATTCTAGTGGTTTGAATCTATAATCCTCGCCCTCTGCTATAGGTTTGATTGGAAAAAGTTGATCAGACTTGGGAGTGTGCATAATTTTTTTCCTGTAAGTATCATTTTGAACTTACCGAGTTTGGCTAAGTTTTGGTCAACTTTTTTCAATATTTTTACTACACATCTCGGTTTATTTTTTGACCAAACCGTTTATAAATCAGTTTTAATATCTTGTTATACCGGTTACCAAATATCAAACCGAACCCATGATATATAAAATAAAAATCCTAAATTTTATTTATTTCATACTGATATCCTCTCTCTCTCTCTCCTTTTGTAGCCATTCACTATTTATTCTCTGCTAATTCTCACTCTCTCCCATCGCTATCATTCACTATTATTTCTTTGCTTGTTCTCACTCTCTCAATCTTTGTCCTCTTATCTTTTGAAACCTAGATAGATCTATGAGGATCGGAAATTTCAAACTGCTTGGGCCAGAAAGCCCATCCTAGGACTAACAATGTTAGTGAGTTTAAACCCATAAATCGGAATGTTAAGAGAATTTATGCACAAATTGAGATATTTTAGAGAAAAATATAAATTTTTAGAATTTATTGTGATTTATGATTGAAAGATCATAAATGAATTCCTAATGTTGATTTTGGAATTCTAAAATCATGGATTGGTCTATTGACGGTATTTAAGGTTGTATAAATTTTCAAAGAATTTTCGGAAATGAATTTGGTATTATTGTGATTTTTCTAAAGTAAAAATAAGGACATCTAAATTTTAGTAAATAAGATATTTAAGATAAAAATATTTTTATAGTACTGATGAATAGTACTAATCTGTAAAACTTTTTGATGTATTTTTTGTAGGTATATACAAATTATTATGGATTTTATATTGATTTTAGTATTAAAAGAAATATATTTATTATTAATTATATAATATAATATTAATATTTAAATAATCAAAACAACAAGAGGAGATGTCGTTTTGACCCTGATTGGTCAAAACAATGCTCACCCATGTCGTTTTGATAAATCACGGGCAAGTGGTGTCATTTCTTTTGAAATGACGTCATATTGACTACCATGTAACATGACATCATTTCGTCATGCTTTTCAGAATAGTTAACCTGTCTTCACTATCTTTGACTAGAGATGGGATAAGATCGGATTTTTGTATGGGTTTCGTATCCATTGGTTCTTGAGCCTCAAAACTGCCTGATTGAGCTCCGTTTCTTGCTCCCAAAACTCTCCCAATTGTTTTGAGTTGATTCTGGCAATCTTTCGGTCGAATTAAGGTAAAAATTTATCCTGGAAATTGAGATATTCTCCTTCGATTAGGCTGTTTTAGTGTGTTTAAATTTGTCAGGGTTTATGGCATTATGATCGAGAGAGTCTAAGTTACATTTTGGTATTTTTTTCTAGTGTATAGGTGAGTAGTTGAGGTTTCTGGCTTTTCGGCTGTTTTCCGATATGTTGCAGGTCATCATTAGTGACAAGAGGTTGAAGACAACCTCGGATGATGTTTCATCCAAGGTCGTCTTGTCACTCCTTGTATCCTTTGAAGTCGTAATAATGCTCCCGTCTCCCGCAGTATAGTACTTGTGTCTATCATCAGAAAATTCTCTTTGGTGATAAATACAAACACCACACAAGTCTGCGACTATACATTATATTTTCCATTACGCGATTCTCAATCAGTCAAAAATATGTATATATTTAAAAGTCTTGAATGGTGATACTTAGGATAAGTAATAGAATCATATTCAGAGTTTTAAAGCGGAATGGTATGTCACAAAAATATATGCTTTATTTATCTCACAACCAATGAACCCATAGGTGCCAAAATCATAGATTTACAATAACACAGACACACAATATTCACGTGATGCAAGCCACACATATGGAATAAGTCCTTATTTATTTATATACCTGTTAAGGAAGGATGTTCACAGTGTTTCTTGAAATGTTGCCACCTTCTAGTCCCGACCTCAGATTCCTTGATCAAACCTGTCATGACAAACTAGGTGAGTGGACCCTAACTTTCTCATTCTCATAATCTTAGATGAGTGAACAAGTTATAATAACCGTGCAAGAATTCATTGGTGGATTCATACAAACAAGCTGGACATTTAACAATAATATACCATAAGAACAAGGAATATTACTATTTATATCACAAGGAATCTCTTCCACTCATTTCATAACAACAGGCATTTACACTTCCAAAACATGTAATATCAATCAATGGCTTTCAAGCCTAGGGGATTCAATTAACGTGTTGGTGGTGGATTTTATAATTGGCGTGTGAAATTTACTATGATCGAGATCACCGTCGTGAAATTCGTCAGTAGTATGTGTTTCAAAGAATAAGTTTAAAACACAATGATGTTGCTAGGTGAGCGATGGTGGTGAATCCACAAGCTCGATCCCAATCTCACACTATCCAGTCCTCTCATTCTCACATTTCGGTCAGTGCTACCAGTATGCATATCGTATTAGATATTAGTTCACTCTCTCGTCAACATGCGCATGGAATTTCATCACCATATTCGAGGGAGCCGAAATTCCCTAGAGTTTGCATATAGCAAGGTCTTTAAGACCATATCCACCATGGGGTTATTCACACAATGTTTAGCAGTTTTTGAGTGTACGAGGTTCACAAAAATCAAAGCAAACAAACAACGGTTTCAAAGAAATTCCATGAAAAAGATAGTTTCCGTCAATAGCAAGTGTTTTTATACATATCACACATTTCCTCTAACAATGCATTCCAACAAGTAAATAATTGACAGAAACGCTTAGGTTAGTCCACTCACCTTATTCCGATGGTACTTGATCAGGTCCCGCTCTAGGATCCAATGCGTATTTCAACACCTATACAAATTATATTCTATAATTTTATTTAATTCTTTAGTTTCAAAGATAATAAAATAAAATTGAAATCACATGACCCCTTCATTAATCCTACAGACCTTGATCTACCTATACGAACCTTTCCAGGATTTTTCCAGATATTTCCTAAATTTATATAAACTTCTCCTAATTTTTATACCCAACAAATCAAGTCCAAATTAATCAAAATATACATCATCAGATTTCTCATATGTTTCTCTATTTTTCAGAATTTTTTTAGAATTTTTCTCATTCTCTACCTAGTTTTCTCGAATTTTTCTTTATTTTTTGAATTTTTGGAAAATCGGTCAAAATTGGAAAATTCAATAGACAAGTGTCACCACTAGAGACTGCAACGTGTTGCAACCTCATTGATCCTTCAGTTCCTGGTTTGACCCGACACTGACCCAGTTTGGTCTGGTTCAACCCAGTCTGATTCGACTAGGTCTAGCTAAACTTGGTCTGACTCGGTTTTGCTTGACCCAAACCGGGTTAGACCTACCCTAAACCAACGACATGTCGGAGGGTCATGACTGAGCCTACCTGTTGTCTGGTCCCTTGGCTAGATGAATTGTCACCCGAACAGCCAGCAAACGACTTGTCGTCTGTTGGTTCATCTTCGTCTAGAGGTTGAAACCCTAATTAGCGATTCACTGTTCTAGCATGTGAATCATCCCTAAAACCACCCAGAAACATTCATCACTTCACCCACATCAAAACCCAGTACAAGTCAAACAATTTCATCCACTAAAACATGAGATCTAAGCTAATGAAGTTCCGGGACTTACCAATAAAAAAACTTGCCATAAGTGCCCCAATTATTAACAAAATCCAACCAATTTATACACCAATCGGTTTGGGATGGAAAATCGCTCAATTTCAAGATTGGAAGAAGTCCACAACAGAAATACCCAAATTGGGCATCTCTTCGGGGAAAAATTCCTGGAGTCGATGGGCAACAGGATACGGCCAAACTGACACTCATCCCCACGTGAAACGTAGTTGTTTCACCATTTGTGAAACGATTTCATTCTATGTTGCCCGACACTCCCCCTTAGGCAGATCAAAACAACATGGCATGCTATTGTTTTGACCTTCCCAATCAAAACTACGCACTAATCCGTCGTTTTGATTTAACTAATATAATATTAATTTATTTAAATATTAATATAATTGTGAAACCCTGAATTTTGAGTCATAGAAGTCCAGAAGCCAGTGCAGGTTAAAAAGACCATTTTTCCCCTAAAGAAAAGGATGTGTGATGGTCGAAATTGGTAAGGGATGTCTAGTAATTATTTCTGGTATTAATTCCCTTTAAATTGATTCTTTATTGGTTGATAATAACCTTAGGAAATAAAAAATATGAGTTTAAGGGGGGATAATTACAGAATTTAATTATGATAATTATTTTATTTTAGTTAAGCCTTTAAGTAGAGATTTTAATCCCATAACCACCTTAAATAAATAATAAGTCAGTCACACAAAAATCTTATACAGAAAACACACAAAATTTGTAAAACCTAAAAACCATACACCTCCCAATTTCTGCTGAAATCTGTTGAAACTTGAAAAAAGCATAACTCTCTCATTGTTTATCGGATTTCTACAAATAATAGCTTGTGGAAAAGCTCTCTTCATACTATTTCCAAAAATCTTTGCTTTTTTTGTCAGGAGGTTAATTTTTTTCTTTGTTAAAAGTTAAATCGAATTTCGACAGAATTGCTAAAATCTGCATGAACTTCAAAATAGCATAACTCTCTCATCCTTTGTCGAATTCTTGCGAATAATAGCTTGTTGGAAAGATCTCTTCATCCTCTTTGCAGAAATATTTTATTTTCGTCAGAAGGTTAATTTTGTCTTTGTTAAAAAGTAAATCAAATTTCGGCAGAATTGCCAAAAATTTTTTGAACTTCAAAATAGCATAACTCTCTCATCCTTTGTCGGATTCGTGCGAATAATAGCTTGTTGGAAAGATCTCTTCATCCTCTTTCCAAAATTCTTTGATTTTTTTTTTCAGGAGGTTAATTTTTCTTTATCGTAAGATAAGTCAAATTTCGACGGGATTAGGGTTCAAGATTGTGTGATTCTGTCTTCAATTGATTTCTATTGTTGTTTCTCTTATTCATATGATTTTTTGGCATCTATTCATGTTATAAAATCATGAATTCATCCTTTGAATCTTTTCTATACATGAAATCAGTATGCCTTACCCTTGCCTTATTGTTGCCTATCTTGATCAATTGATGAACCTATTGGATTCCGATCTTGTTTGTTTTGATTGTTTAAGTTATAAACACTTAATCCCTTTTTGTAAGCATGAAATCGCAACCCTTACACCTTGCTAACTTGAAATCGCAAACTATCTTGTGTCCTATGCTTAGTGCCAAAATATACATAGTTAAATTGGGTGGTAATTCTGGTTAAATCTTGCTAAGTTCTTGGCTATCACATCACACATCAAAAGGGGAGGCACCTGCGGTATTTGACCACTGGTTTCTGGTAGGTTTGGTAAGTAGAATTGGTAAGAAAATAGGGTATTCAATTGGTTATTGAGTATGCATGCTTAGTTTGGCTTTGTCTTTGCCTTGTGATACTATAGGTTGTTCGGAATTATTAAATAAAGGCAAAGGAATAGCATTTTGTTCAGAGATAAGAGAGGTAGAATCTATGCCTCATCAGTTTCTCCAGAGATCCCTGCTGTTTGTTTATTGTTTTCGATGCATGCCCTTGTTATTATTGCATGAGAATTGATTGTAAGATATGCGCAAGAATTACGGATTGTGATATGAATCCTATAGGCTATATAGAACCATTGAGTTAGGTTTTGAGTGCCCGAATTGCATATGATATGTGAATTGAATAAGCTAATTATGTTCTGACATGATTGAGGATACCCTGTTATGGTATTGTGCTTGTGCTTGCCTGTGTATGCTTGTACATGTTTGTGTGTCAGGATCCTGTTCTGATGGCCATTCGGGGTAAGCGTTGATGCTCATTGGGAGAGGGGAGGCTCTTACTGGCATGGGAGTTATATGGGTACAAACTCCAGCATGCGCGCGCTAGATGACTAGTCCTTGTGTGGCTAGAAGTCTTATCCTTGAGTGGCAGGATGCCCTTATCCTTGTGTGGTTTGGGATACCCTTGTCCTTGTATGGCTTGGGATGTCTTGTCCTTGTGTGGAAGGATGAATAGGCTTACTGATTAGCTTATGTGCTAAACTTTTACCTTTTGTGCAGTAAGCCTTGGACAACACAGGTGGAAGGGAACGACCTTTTTTTTCCTATTGCCAAGAGTAATTTGATGATTTTTACCTGCCTGTGTACTTCTGATTTTCGGAAGTGTTTGCAGTCCACCCTCAGCCTTAGTTTCAGCTCTATTCCTTTGATTGATTTTTGAATTACGTGATACCCATAGATGTGTAAGAATGATTTATTGTTGTTCGAGAGATTTGTGTTTAAGATTTCTGTAGATCTTATAAAGTTGTGACCCTACTGAGATTCTTGTAATCTCATCCTGTTGTATTCACCATTTTTCAGGCTTAGGTACATCCATTGTTCGTGGTATCAGTGTGTGAGATCAAGGCAACATAGCGGAGCGATATCGCATCATATTAGCATACCTGTTCCTTGATTGCTTGAGCATATAACATGAATTATAATTGGACCATTTTTCTGGTTTTCAAGGTTCCTCCTTCACTTGTTTCCGTTTTATTTTGGGAAATAACTTACTGGATGTTTGGATCATTATGGGACTTGTGAGTTGTGAATTCATTGACTTTATTTAAAGACTTCCGCTGATATTTTATTCACTCCGTATGATACCAGAATACATGTCCAATATCATGCTCCAATAACTAATGAACATAACGAATGTACATGCTAAAATCAAGAATTTGATAAGTAAGCCTTGTGGAATTCAGATACATCCTGGTTCTTGGGCTTGTCTGAGTTTCACGGCGGTAATGGCCTTAATCGGAGCAATTAATAATAGGTTAGGATTTGGGG
Source organism: Passiflora organensis (assembly GCA_019739055.1). NCBI lineage: Eukaryota > Viridiplantae > Streptophyta > Magnoliopsida > Malpighiales > Passifloraceae > Passiflora > Passiflora organensis. The sequence continues at coordinate 27,036,013 of JAEPBF010000087.1, read as the reverse complement.
TCGTTACAATAATAATATACTTTATTTAAAATTTCTAATATACTTGTAAAAATCATCAAAAATAGCAGAAAAATACCCAAAAAGTTTTTGCATGTTCATACCTATGAACAGTAGAACCTATCTTGACCTAAATTTTAAATTTTTCATAAATATGTAATTTAATATAATTTTGATAAAATTTCAAAAAATAATAAAATAGGATAATAAATTTCCTAGAAATTGAAAAAATTTCTAACTCAAATTACTCAATTCCATGCATACCTAAGGTTTCAAATCACCTCAAACAGTGGAAGGGTCCTTAATTCTAATTAAAAGTCTTCGTACACACTATAAATTTTATCCTTTATTTCTTAGATATATATATGTATATATATATATATATATCTAACCTTATATGACATTCCAACCTTTACCTAAATTATATTCTTTTCAAAAAAAATCTAAATCTTCACATCCTACCCTCCTTATAATAGGTTTCGTCCCCGAAACTACTGAACTAAGTTAAGAAAGTACTATAATAGGATACTAGATCGTACCTTGATTATCAAACTGATACAGGTACTGGGTCCTCATCTGAGCCTCGGGTTCCCATGTTTGTTCCTCATATTAGTTACTTCTCCATAAAAATCTCACCATTGGTAGCGTCTTATTTCTAAGATTTCTATGCATCTGATCCAAAATACGTATGAGTTGAGTGGGGAATGTCATATCCTCAGCCACCTCTATAGGCGGTATTTCTATCACGTGATTCGGGTTTGCTATATACTTTCGAAGCATAGAAACTTGAAAGACATGTATTCTTTGTAACTCATTAGGTAGCCTCAGTTTATAAGCCATTGGTCCGATTCTTTCAATAATTTCATAAGGACCAATATTTTGTGGTGCTAATTTACCTCTTCTCTGGAACCAGATGATACCTTTCCATGGTGCTACCTTACAAAATACTAAATTGCCAACTTCAAATTCTAACGGTTTATATCGTACATCTGCATAATTCTTTTGACGATCTTGAGCTGTTCTTAGACAATCTCGTATTAATTTCACTTTGTCCAAGGTAAAGTCTAATAATTCGTCTCCTTCTAAGCTTCTTTCTCCTACCTCTGACCAACATAAGGGTGTCTTACACACTTTTCCTCAGAGTGCTTCATACGGCACCATGCCTAAACTTTCTTGATAACTGTTGTTATATGCAAACTCTGCCAATGGCAAGTATCGATCCCAACTTCCTTGAATTTCCAATATACAAGCCCGTAACACATCTTCCAAAACCTGAATAGTTCTTTTTGATTTTCCATCCGTCTGAGGGTGAAATGCAGTGCTAACTGTAAGCTGTGTACCTAAAGTTGTTTGTAGCTTATCCCAAAATTGAGAAGTAAAACGAGGATCTCGGTCTGATACTATCGATACTGGCACTTCATTTAGTCGAATTACCTCTCGTATGTATAACTCAGCCAATCGCTCCAATGTATTACTCACCTGCATGGCTAGAAAGTGAGCACTTTTGAGTATGCGGTAACCCATTAATTAAATCCATCGTCACTCCCATTTTCACTCCGGTATGGGAAGGGGTTGTAACAGTCCACCTGATCTTTGCCTTTCCGAATTAACCAATTGGCATGTCATACATCGAGAAACAAACTGTGTAATATCCTTCTTCATTCCTAGCCACCAATAAACTTCACGAACATTTCGATACATGTTAGTACCTCCTGGATGCATAGCATAGGCTGAGACATGTCATTCTGTCATAATGGTACTCCTCAGTGGTTCATCTTGCGGAATCCATATTAGCTCTCTGTATAACAAAATCCCATCTTCTCTTAATCGATATTGTGATTCTACTTGTTCCTTCAGATCCTCCTTAATGTGTTGTACTTCCAAATTAACTCTTTGTCGAGTTCTAATCTCTTCAATTAATAGTGGTTCCACTGTAAACTTGGCTATCAATGGTCAATCATCAGCAGTACTTATCTCAGGTCCTATAGTTCTCATCTCCACCAGTAAAGGGAAGTAAACATCTCTAATATAAGCTAAAGATGTCGTTGACTTCCTACTTAACGTATCAGCCACAACGTTGGCCTTTCCGGGATATATCTATGATCAAATCATAGTCCTTAATCAATTCTAACCATCTCCTTCATCTTAAGTTAAGTTCCTTTTGTGTAATTAAACACTTAAGGCTTTTATGATCAATAAATATCCTATAGATAATGACACTAAATTTTCAAAGCAAACACAATAGCGGCTAGTTATAAATCGTGTGTAGGATAATTTACCTCATTTGGTCTTAGTTTTCGGAAGGCATAAGCTATAACTTGGCCTTCTTGCATCAAAATGCTACCTAATCCATGGCTCGATGCATCACTGAATATAACGTACTCTATTCCATCGATAGGTAGTGCCAAAACTGGTGCTGAAGTCAAACATTCCTTTAGTTGCCGGAAGCTTTGTTCACAAGTTTCACACATTTTCTCTTCAGCTTCGTTATTGGGCTTACCAATATTGAAAAATTTTCTACAAATCATCTATAATAACCCGTTAATTCCAAGAAACTACGAATTTCAATCATGCTCTTGGGTGCTTCCTATATCAGTACTGCCTCAATTTTCTTTGAGTCCATCGAGATTCTTTTCTCAAATACTACATGACACAAGAATATAATTTTGGATAGCTAGAATTCACACTTACTAAACTTAGCATACAAGCGATGGTCCCTTAAGGTCCGTAATACCATGCTAAGTTGTGCAACATGCTCCTGCCAAGTTTTAGAATATACCAATATATCATCAATAAAAACAACCACAAATTGATCCAAGTATGCTCTGAATACTTGATTCATTAAGTCCAAAAAGAAAACGGGTGCATTAGTCAATCCAAAAGGCATCACAAAAAATTCATAATGGTCATACCTAGTTCTAAATATCGTCGTAGGTACGTCAGAATCTCAAATCTTTAGCTGATGATAGCCTGATCTAAAGTCAATCTTAGAAAACATTGCTTCCCCTCTGCGTTGATTGAAGAGATTGTCAATTCTAGGCAATGGGTACCGATTCTTCACCGTAACTCAGTTCAGTTGTCTATAGTCAATACACAATCATAATGTACCATCCTTCTTCTTAACAAATAACACTGGTGCTCCCCATGGAGATGTGCTTGGTCTGATGAATCCTTTATCGACCAATTCTTGCAATTGAATCTTAAGTTCTTTATGTTCTGTCGATGCCATTCTATAATAGGGGTATAGAAATTGGAGCAGTCTCAAGTAATTCGATACAAAATTCAACTTCTCGATCAGGTGGCATACCATGTAATTCTTTTAGAAAGTTGTCGGGAAAATCTCTAACAACTGGTATATCTTGTACTGTCAATTCCAATGACACTGTCATATCCCTCATATGATCTAAATAAGCTAGATTTCCCTTGTGCATTAATCGCCTAGCCTCGAGCACCAAGATTACACAAGAAGGAATTACTCTCCGATTCCTATGAAACATAATAATAGTTCCATCTGCAGCGTATAACCGCACTTTTTTTTCGAAACATTTCATATTTTCTCAATAATTAACTAACCAGTCTATCCTCAGAATAAGATCAAAGTCTTGGAGTTGTAAAGGTATCAAATTCACAAAGAATCCTATCCCATCTAGGATAACTGGGCAGTTTTTATACACCACTTCACATATCCTAGTTTCTCCCAAGGGTGTAACTATAATCAAGGGTGGCATCAACATTTCTAGCTTAATTTCATTAGGTATAGGCACTCTAGGTCCTATAAAAGATCTACACGCTTCGGGTTCAAATTATACTCGTGCATGATATGTGAAAATAATAGTCGTACCTATCACCTTCGTAGGGTTTGCAGCTGCTTCTGCAACAACTAAAATAAATAGTCTAGCTTGTCCTGGTTGATTGTTATCTTGTCCTTTCCTTTCAACATTCGATGGACATCCTGCGGATCTCCTAGGCGGTTGTGCAAATGATCCTCGTGATGATGCTATCAATGCCTTTCCTCGATCAACACTCATCATACGAGAATGAGCGCCATTTCCTAGGGTCTTGGGGCAACTTGGACAGTGTACTGCTATATACCATGCTTGTCCATAATGAAAACAAGTTTTGAGAAAGTCCAAAAATCTACTTGTAAAAGGACCAGTCATAGATCCACCTTTAGGACTTTATTGAAATCGACTGCCAGCAGCAGAAAAAAGCAGACCAAGGTGGCATGAATCGACTAGGTCCTTTGTTAGGTCAAACTCTTTGGAATGGTGGTGCTGACATCAAAGGTACCCTCCTTTTGCTCTCAGCTTCTTGAGCTTGCACTATTTGCTCCACTCTCAATGCCAATTGCACCAAAGATTAGTCATCCACTCCAGTTATAGCACCCATACAAGCTCGAACTGATAGAGACAATCCATATTCAAACTTTTGACTCATAATTTCTGCCATCGTGACCACATTGGGTACAAAACTTGATAATTCCCTCTACTCGACTTCAAAATCTGATACCGATCTCGTTTCCTGTTTTAGCATATAGAATTCCATCCTTTTCTCCTCTCGATGGAATCAAGAGTAATATCTCTCGTGAAATTCCCTATTGAAATCTTCCCAAGAAGGTTCTGAAACAAATCGGGCTTGTGCAGTTTTCTACCAACTTTTGGCATCTCCTTCTAACAATCGAGATGCCACACGCAACCTATTAGCTTTGGCTAACCCTATATCTCTCAAGGTCTCAGAAACTTGGTCAATCCACCTTTTAGCTTATATTGCATCCACTGATCTTCTTGAGAATCTAGCGCAGCCCTTCGCTTGCTTAATCATTCTTAACAAGTCTCGAGTAATCACCGGTTCATGATATTCCGGTGGGGCCACGGGTGACATCATAACTTGATCTACACTTTGTAAATCAGCCCAGACTCTAGCTACGGCTTCTACCAACCTTAGGTGGTAGGCCTGCTTCAATGAATCCAGGTTGCAACCCAACTTCTTCTAGTTCAGGGTTCTCATGTTGATGTACTTTTTTTTGTTCCAGCTGAGAGGCAGCCGAAGAGGCTTCTCCCCTATCACCTCTACCTCTTAAAAGAGGTCTGCCTCGATGTGGTGGCATACTTTCTAAAAAGACAGATAAACCTTAATACTTAACACTACCCTCCTTATTCCTATAATTCCCTCCGATTTCCACTATCTATGTCGAAATGGGCATGTCATCATATGATCATGCATATCTATGATTTAAAAAGAGTTGTAAAAATCCGATCACCATGTTTTCTCAAAAAAAATCAGAAATCCCAAAGTAGATTTAAAAACATTGACACTTATAAACAAATCATAAAATCTTAAAAGCAATGCAGATTTTAAAAAAAATACGTGCTCAGCTACCACCGAAAAGGGAGAGGGAGGATGTCATGTCCCATATCCCGTGATGTCATAACAATGCTCTCTTCCCCCGCCGTATAGTACTTGTATCTATCATAAAAAAATTCTCTTTGGTGACAAATACAAACACCATACAAGGCTGTGACTATGCATTGTATTTTCCATTATGCGATTCTCAATCAGTCAAAAACATATACATATTTAAAAGTCTTACATGGTGATACTCATGATAAGTAATAGAATCATACGCAGAGTTTTAAAGCGGAATGGTATGTCACAAAAATATAGGTTTTATTTATCTCACAACCCATGAACCCATAAGTGCCAAAATCATAGATTTACAATAACATAGACACATAATATTCATGTGATGCAAGCCACACATACAGGTTAAGTACCCGTTTATTTATATACATATTATGGAAGGATGTTCACAGTGTTTCTTGAAATGTTACCACCCTTAAGTCCCGACCTCAGATACCTCGATCAAACCTAGCATGGAAAACCAAGTGAGTGGACCTTAACTTTCTCATTCTCATAATCTTAGGTGAGTGAACAAGTTACAATAACCGTGTAAGAATTCATTGGTGGATTCATACAAACAAGCTGGACACTTAACAATAACATATCGTAAGAGCAAGGAATATTACTGTTTATATCACAAGGAATCTCTTTCACTCATTTCATAACAACAGGCACTTACACTTCCAAAACATGTAATATTAATCAATGGATTTCAAGCCTATGGGATTCAATTGATGTGTAAGTGGTGGACTTTATAATTGGCATGAGAAATTTACTATAATCGAGATCACCTTCATGAAGTCGAAGAAGTCTGTCAGTGTTCTGTGTTTTGAAGAATAGGTTTAAAACACACTGACGTTGTCGGGTGAGCGGTGGTGGTGAGTCCACAAGCTTGATCCCATTCTCATACTGGCTAGTCCTCTCATTCTCACACTCTGGCCAGTGCTATCAATATGTATATCGTATTTGATATTAGTTCACTTCCTCGTCATCATGCACACAGAATTTTATCACCATACTCGAGAGAGCCGAAACTCCCCGAAGTTTTCATATAGCAAGGTCTTTAAGACCATATCTACCATGAGGTTATTCACATTATGTTTAGGAGTTTATGAGTGCATGGGGTTCACACAAATCAAAACAAACGAACAATAGTTTCAAGGAAATGCCATGACAAAGATAGTTTCCATCAATAGCAAGCATTTTTATGCATATCACACATTTCCTCCAACAATGCATTTCAACAAGTAAATAATTGATAGAAACGCTAAAGTTAGTCCACTCACCTTATTCCGGTGGTACTTGACTGGGTCCCGTTCCAGGGTCCAGTGCACGTATTTCAACATATATACAAATTATATTCGATAATTTTATTTAATTCTTCAATTTCTAAGATAATAAATCAAAATTGAAATCACATTACCCGTTTCTTAGTCCTACGGACCTTGATCTACCTATATGAACCTTTCTGAGATTTTTTCTGATATTTTTCAAAATTTATATAAATTTCTCCTGATTTTTATACCTCACAAATCAAGTCCAAATTAATCGAAATATACACCATTGGATTAATCATATTTTTCTCTATTTTTTAAAATTTTCCAGAATTTTTCTTACTTTCTACCTATTTTCCTTGAATTTTTTTGATCTTTGAAATTTCTGGAAAATAGTCAAAATTAGAAAAGTGAACGGACACGTGTCATCATTAGAGACTACCACAGGTTGCAATCTCATTGGTCCTTCAATTCCTAGATGACCCGACCCTGACCTGGTTCTGTCCAGTTCAACTAGATCTAGTTAGACTGGTCTGACTCGACCCAATTTAACTAAATCCGGTCTGACTCCATTTGGTTTGACCTAAACCAGGTTAGACCTACCCTAAACTGACAACATGTCGGAGGGTCATGACTCAACCTACCTATTATCTAGTCTCTTGGCCAGATGACTTGTCACCCGAACAACCAACAAATGACTTGTCTTCTGCTAGTTCATCTTCACCCTCTTGATGAAGTCCTGAGTTCGAAACCCTAATCGGCGATTCACGATTCTAGCCGGTGAATCGTCCTTAAAACCACCCAGAAGCATTCGCCAATTCCCCCACATCAAAACCCAACTTAAATCGAACAATTTCATCCACTAAAACACGATATTTAAGCTAATGAAGCTCCAGGACTTACCGATCGAAAAACTCGCCGGAAGAGCCCCAATTACTAACGAAATCCACTCGATTTATGCACCAATCAGTTTGGGATGGAAAATCGCTCTGGAATCGCCTGACTTCAAGTGTAGAAGAAGTCCATAGTAGAAATGCTTAATTCAGGCATTTCTTTTGAGAAAAATTCCCGGAGTCAGTGAGCCACTGGATACGGCCAAACCGACACCCACCCCCACGTGAAACGACGTCGTTTCAACATTTGGAAACGACTTCGTTCAATGCTACCTGACACTCCCTCTTAGACGGGCCAAAATGACAGGGCGTGTTATCGTTTTGATCATCCCGGTCAAAACGACGCACTACCCCATCATTTTGATTTAATTAATAAAATATTAATTTATTTAAATATTAATATAATAATAATATAATAATATAATTTATTTAAAATTTCTAATAAACTTGTAAAATTAAAAAAAATCAGAAAAATACTCAAAAAAATTTCTACATGCTCTTTATGAATAGCAGAATTGGACCTAAATTTTAAATTTTTCATAAATATATAATTTTATATAATTTTTATAAAATTTCAAAAAATAACAAAATAGGATATTAAATTTCCTAGATGTTTTTTAAAAATTTTTCTAACTCAAATTACCCAATTCCATGCATACCTAAGGTTTCAAATCATCTCAGATAGTTGAATGCTCCTTAATTATAATTAATAGTCTTCATACACATTATAAATTTTATCCTTTACTTCTTAGATATACATATACATACATATATATATATATATATAACCTTATATGGAATTCCAATATTTACCTAAATTATATTCTTTTCAAAAAATATCTAAACCTTCACACGTCACCCACATGCACAGGGAACGTGTCGTATGCAGGTAAAGCTGGGTTAAGACCCGTCTTTTAGGCTCGGGCAACGTGGCACGCATAAGATGGGACCCATGTCACGATTTTCGTGTTTTAGGTGTAGGTCTGGAAGCACCAGACGTTGCTATGTGTTGTGATCTAATTGGTCAATATTTAATAAATTTCAGAAAATTGGAAAAATAACCAGACGTTTGCATTGCACATACTTCTTGGATTTGATTGGACTTGATTGCGCATGCTACCCTTTGTTTGAACTCTCTTTCTGGCTTTCCAACTTCTGTTCCTTCCTGTTTCTGAATTCTGCTATGAACATTGATTGGTGTTCGAAATTCCTTTGGGACTTGTGTGTTATGTTCCCACTAAACATTGTTTATTTAAATCTAAGTCTTTTGCTGATGTTTTCTTTCATTTCGTACAAGTCAGAATATTATTTACTGAATTGCATGGTATAACCTTTAAAAGCATCTTAATTGAATAATAAAATTGATAACTAGTTGACTGGAGCCTTGTGGGATTTTAATAGGACCTTGCAAGGGTTTATTCGGGTTTTACGATAGTAAGAGACCTTATAAGTTAGGTTTGGGTCCTTACACTAATTTTTTTTCCTAATTTGGCTGATTTCCTACAAAAATCTATATAGTCATATTTAAGAACCAAATAAGTATAGTATAAAATCATAGTTTTATTATGTGAATCTCATATAACAATCTAAATAACTAATGAATAGCCACTAAATAACTATGTATTTTATAAAGTTATCACCTATTACTTTATATTGATTTTCATGTGCATCTTTATTCCTATGGGACTATTTATGGCATGGTGCCTATCACTGAGGTCTTTTGGATTTTACCCTCTCTTATTGTTGTTTTTCAGGGCTAGGTTGCAGTTCATGTGCAGTCATCTTTTGAGGCAGAGATTCCCGATTTGTCATAGGGTTGGACTATAGCATTTGATATGTTTTGAAACTCAATATCTATTTTGTATTTTGATTTTTTAAGCATACTTATTGATGTTGTATGCCTTATGATTATGATGTTGATATTGACGTCCCTTAATGGGCTATTATTGTTATATTATTTTGGATGATGATTGAGTAATGTGAAGAGTGCTTAAGGCACATTCTTTGCAATTTGGGACATGTGTGTGTGGACTCATGATGACCTGTTTTTAATATCTATCATCCGTTATGATTTTGGTTTGATTTAGGGACAGTTATGATTTAATTGTGTTAATTAAGTGAATTTTTTGATCGTTTATTGAGTATTGTGGTTGTACAGGCTTAAGCGGAATTTTAGCGATGAAAGGCAGTGTTTTCGGATGAAAAACACAATGGAATACTTGTAAATACATTGGGCTATCGCGGATAACCACTGACTAGTCAGTTAATGTCAACCGACAAGTCGATGTAATCAAGAAGCATTGTCGAAGCTCAACCAACTGGTCCGTTCAAAGTGCCCCAAAAGCCGAAGCTCAACTGACCAATCAATCCATCAACACCGACCAGTCGGTTCATCATACGAGAAAACAAGACGTTCCTGCCGAACATCAACAGACCGCGGACGGTCCCTACGAAATCCACACCAACAATATCGGATAAAGACAATCAGATATGGATAAAGACTATCCACTTATTTTTAACTATAAAATAGACATAAGAGTTGTATTATTTTTCATCGAAGACTATACGCACTTTCTTTATTATTTTCAGAATGGCTCTCGATCCATCAGAGATCAAGACGTTGATATGTTCGTTTAAGTTTTAATTAATGTAAAAAAATTTGGATTAATTCTTTCTCTTCATATTTTGTAATCTTTATTTCTTTACGTAAAAGTGGAATTCAAATGCACTATGTTCTTATTACAAGTTCTGAACCCTATTTCTAATCTTAATTAATTGACAAACCTAGCTAGTTCGTTTATAGGTGAGTTCAAATTAATTCGGAAGAACAATTAAACTTTGATAACAGATTAAAGGTACTAGGACGGTTGCTGAAACTTGGTTGAATAAGAATATATCTGTCAAACCTAGGATTCATATTGACTGGGCAAAACGATTTAGAAGTTCAATTATAATTGGAATATAGTTAGTTGGGAATCTAAATTAGCTCTTAATAGTCTAAAAAGATATTAGGAGATTAAAAGATCATTAAGAACAAAAACAAAATATTGGAATTGAAAAATAATTGGATCAATTCCCAAATTATCTAACAACCCTAACTCTAACATATAACTAATTAATTTAGGATTTAAGTTTAGTCAAATTACAACCCTTTATTCGATTCATTTAACTAGAATAGTGGATTAGGCGAATTGATTAGTTTTAAACGAATTTCCTTGTGGGATTGATACTCGTTCTTTTGAACTATATTACTTATTGACACTCGTGCGCTTGCGATTAAAGGTAAATTCAATTTTACTCCAACAACTCATGTGTGTTGCATGATTAGAGTTGTGTAACTTGTTGCTTGTGATGATTTAAAACTTCCACTATATATATTTTCTATGCTCCATTGATTGTTATGTGCTGACTATGATTGAAATCTTACATGCTCTATTTAACAAATAAAAGTTAAAATTTCTATATGCTTTCGTATTATATTTTGGAAAATTTTTTACTGAAAGTCTTGTGTGATTTCAATTGGTTCATAAGTTGGGTCATTTGGGACAACACATCGGTCATGGTCTTATTTATCAGGAATAGGTCCTCACTAAAATGACTAATCTCATAAACTCTTTGATGTACTTTAAAAATTTGCATGACATCTGCATCTTTACTCCAACCTATCCCTTTTCTCTCCTCGTTAGGAAATAAAACTTGTGATGTCCCATGATATAAGTATAACATCTTTGTCCTGCTATTTTTACCTTGTTCATTGTATTTGGTAGATCCTTTTCTAACCTCAAAACCTTTATTTATTGCATATGATATGATACTTATAATTTCTAGGTATTCGTATTCCACATCACCTACAACATCACTGTCTCCTTCCTTGTTGACACCATTCATTTTTCCATATATAAAAAATATTTTTATTCTTATTACACTATTTGTCACAAAAATTTATAAATATCAAAATCCAACATTCACGAAACAAATTCTTACACAATTAATAAATCAAGCTAAAATCAAATTACCCATTTTATTTACTCAATTTTATAGCGTTGCATATTATCTTAGCAAGTAAAATTGATCCTACGCCCATGGATTTGCAAATTGATAGCCATATTATAATGTCAAGTAAAAATGATATTGCATTATTATATATTGATAAAATATATTTTATTTGAGCAAAATTTTCAAATATATTGATGTTATATTTTATATGGGATTATTGCACAACTAACAATAAATACACAAATTTACTGTCACGGGACTAGAGTTTTGCGGAATAGAAACTTTTTGTGCGGCCTTAGACTTTAGCACTCGCAATAGGCTAAGTTAGCCTTCCTCACAAAGTTGGCTAGAATACTAAGCTTATAACACAACCGAAAAGAGAGGACCCAAGAGAATGGATAGAAAGCTCTAAACTCTTAATATTGCAAGAATTGTTGGATGATTATAAATGAGGGGAGACACCCCTTATAAAGCCAATACAGCTCCCCAATGAATGGTGGAGATCGAGTCAACCGATCTAACAGTGTCTATACAAAGATATACAAGGCAAGCACTAATGGCTGATTTCCCATCTAGGTAATCTTTGATTATATTAATTACCTTGATTTTCCAAATCGGGTCTCCTATATGGAAGGAATGGATTCCCATTGAATTCCCCGATTGCCTGTGATTGATCCTCCATTAATGTGCTGATTCTCCTTGATTGAGGCTCCAGATTTGGGAAACGGGTCACACACGAAGTCAAATGACGCATAGTCTGAGTTTCGGTCGTGACATTATGTACTCTAGGTGTGTTGCACCCAAAAACTATTTGCATTTAAAAAATAATAATTTTAAATAAAAATAATAAAATTCTTTTTTACATTCTTTATATGTCTCAAATCAGAGTTTTACTTTTTTTTTCTCTTCTAAAAAAAATCTTACTGATTTTTTAAAATATTGTAGTATCATTTCTTCCACTAACAAACATAAACGTTCTTTTTGTTATGAATATAATAGGTTTGGAAATTGAAAAGACAAAAAACTTTATTATGTCTATTCAATTGTGTAATGAATATTTTATAACTACAAAACTCTTTATCTCCCAATATCTCTTCATGTAACCTATAAATAGGAGGTAACATTGTTCACTTTGTACACACTTGAGTACTTGATAAGATATTCTACTCCCTATATTGTTCTTAGTTATCTCTCTTATTCTTTTCTCCTCAATTCTTCTTATCGTTATATTCTATAACACGTTATCAGCACGATACTCTTATAAACAAAAGGAGAATCAAGAGTCTTACAAGAGTTCTTCACAAAGAACAAACAAGAATCTTAGTTTTTACAAAGGTATATTTGGGTGAGTATATTTTTATAATTATTTAGATATAATCATGTTGTAATATTATTGTTTCATATTACATGTTCTTAAATTTTATTTTCTTATATATTTTTTTAGAAATTTAAGTTCATGATTGTTTTATTTGTTTAAATACATGTTATATTAAAAAAAAACATAATTTATGTCAATTTTATAATATAATCATTACTCTAAAAAAAATAAAAAATAAATTCTAAATTTCTAATATTATATTATCATAATATTACTATCATTAAATGTTATTCTTATAGATTATTTCTTATGTTTAAATTAAAAATTTATTTCTTATCTTATTATGTGATTAATTTTATGTATTTTTAATATTTTATAGTTTTACAATGACAAATATTGCAAAGCTTAAGTTTGAAGCTGCTGGCATTACTGACAAAAATTATTTATCATAGATATTGGATGCCGAAATTCATTTGGATGCCAAAGGGCTTGGAGAGACAATCAAAACATCAAATGAAGCATCAAATCAAGATAAGGCAAAGGCTATGATTTTTCTTCGCCATCATCTCCATGAGGGATTGAAATCTAAATATCTCACAGTAAAAGATCCTGCAGATCTTTGGAAAAATTAAAACGAAAGGTATAATCACCAGAAAACAGTGATACTTCCAAAAGTTCGTTATGATTGGATGCATCTTCGTTTACAAGATTTTAAATGTGTGAGTGAATATAATTCGGCATTATATAAAATCAGCTCACAATTAAAATTATGTGGAGAAAATATCACTGATGCTGATATGCTTGAAAAAATATTCTCTACTTTTCATGCTTCAAATGTGCTTTTACAACAGCAATATCGTGAAAAAGGTTTCACAAAATATTCTGAGTTGATTTCATGCTTTCTGGTGGCTGAACAAAACAATGAGCTGTTGATGAGAAATCATGAATCTCGTCCTACTGGTTCAGCTCCATTCCCTGAAGTGAATGTGATGCTATCTCATAACCATAGTCGTGATCGTAGTCGAGACCGCGGACGAGGATGAGGACGAGGTTATAATAAATTTCGTCATGGTGGTGGTCAATCAGGTAAATTTATCTTCCAAAATCAGAAAGTTGTAAAGGATGAAGGACCTGGAAAAATAATGAGTGGCATAAAGAAAAAAGTTACAATTAGTAACTGTCATCGATGTGGAATGCAAGGTCATTGGCAACGTACTTGTCGTATATCAAAATATTTTGCCGACCAATATCAAGAATCTTTGAAGTCTAAAGGCAAGAATGTGGAGAAAAACTTTGTCCAAGATGATTTCACTGAATTTGCTAATGGCTTTGAGGATATAACGCACTTGGATGTTTCTGATTTTCTTAATGTTCCAAATGATGAAAGTGCAAGAAATCAAGAATGATTTTAATTTTATAACTATGAAAATTTCAATTATGTTCTCTTGTTTTATTATAATAAAAGTCTATTTATTTTATTTTATTTATTCATATTTTCTTTTTATATTTTAATTTATTTTATATTTTCTTATTAATTTTATTTATTCAATGAAGAGAATGGATATTGGCATGGATATATCTAAGATGAACGCCAAGGAAATATGTTTGGTTGACAGTGCCACAACGCATACAATATTGAGAGATAAGAGATATTTCTCTTATTTCGATAATAGAAAAACTAATGTATATACAATAAGTGGTAGTACAAGATTGATTGAAGGCTCCGGAAGAGCAAATATTATTCTATCTGGTGAAACCAAAATAATGATAGAAGATGCATTATACTCTTCTAAGTCTCAAAGAAACTTATTAAGTTTCAAAGATATTCGTTTGAATGGATATCATATAGAGACAATGAACGAATGAAGCATTGAGTATCTTTGCATAACTTCTATAATTTCGGGTAAAAATTATATATTAGAAAAACTACTCGCTTTCTCTTTCGGATTGTACTACACAAGTATTACAATGATAGAACCTCATTTTATAAATAAACCATCAGTTTAATTATGTGTTTAAAATTTGGCATGACCGGTTAGGTCATCCCTGTTCAACAATGATGCGAAAAATAATAGAGAATTCTTGTGGTCATCCATTTAAAAAGAATAAGATTTTTCAATCTAATGAATTCTCATGTGCTGCTTGTTCTCAGGGAAAATTAATAATAAGGTCATCACTAGCAAAAATTGGAATTGAATCTCCAAAATTTTTAGAAAGAATTCAAAGAGATATTTGTGGTCCTATACATCCACCATGTGGACCATTTCAATATTTTATGGTTTTGATCGATGCATCAACCAGATGGTCACATGTATGTTTATTATCATCTCGCAATATGGCATTTGCGAGATTGCTTGCATAAATAATTCGTTTGCGAGCTCAATTTCCTGATTATCCGATAAAATCTATTCAAATGGATAATGCTAGTGAATTTACATCAAAATCCTTTATAGATTATTGCATGTCTATTGGAATAAAGGTTGAACATCTTGTTGCTTATGTTCATACACAAAATGGTCTTGCAGAATCATTTATAAAACGCTTACAATTAATTGCAAGATCTATGCTTATGAGATCTAAACTTCCAGTTTATGTTTGGAAACATGCCATTTTACATGCAGCAACAATTATACGCATTAGGCCAACAAGTTATCATGAACACTCTCCGATGCAATTGGTTCATGGTCAGGAACCAAATATTTCCCATCTAAGAATTTTTGGTTGTGCGGTATATGTTCCAATTTCTCCACCACAACGTACAAAAATGGGTCCTCAAAGAAGGATAGGAATATATGTTGGATATGAGTCTCCATCTATCCTTAAATATCTTGAGCCATTAACTGGAAATTTATTTACGGCAAGATTCCCTGATTGTCATTTTGACGAGACTATATTTCCAACACTTGGGGGAGAAAATAAACAGTTTGAAAAGAAGATCTCTTGGAATGAATTATCATTATCTAGTTTTGATCCTCGAACAAATCAATGTGAACATGAAGTCCAAATGATAATTCATTTACAAACGATTGCAAATCAACTATCAGATGCATTTACTGACCTTAAAAGAATAACTAGGTCTCATGTTCCAGCTGTAAATGCTCCGATAAGAATTGATGTCCCTGAAAGACAATCTAAAGTTGCTAGTGAATCTGGACCACGTCAGAAACGTGGAAGACCATTCGGTTCTAAAGATAAAAATCCTCGGAAAAAGAAAGGAGCAACTACACAAGATGGTCATGAGGAGGATATAGTTTTGGAAAATCCAGTTGACATAATTAATAAAATTCCGGAAGAAACACAAAAGAATGAAGAGATCTCGATTAATTATGTCACTACAGGAACAAGATGGAACCGAAGCTCAATACTTGTCGACAATATTTTTGCATATAATATAGCGCTAAATATTATAGAAGAAAGTGAGGATTTTGAACCTACCTCTGTGGAGGAATGTAAAAATAGAAATGATTGGCCAATGTGGAAAGACGCAATTCAATCAGAATTAAAGTCATTTGAAAAACGTGGAGTTTTTGGACTTGTAGTCCATACACCAAAAGGTGTAAAACCGGTGGGATATAAATGGGTATTTGTGCGAAAAAGAAATGAGAAAAATGAAGTTGTGAGATATAAAGCAAGACTCGTCGCACAAGCTTTTACCCAAAAATCGGGTATTGATTATGATGAGACATATTCTCCAGTGGTGGATGCAATAACATTGCGATATTTACTTTGTTTGACAGTACATGAAAAACTTGAAATGCGTCTAATGGATGTAGTTACAGCCTATCTGTATGGCTAGTTGGATACTGATATATATATGAAAATCCCTGAAGGATTTAAATTTCCAGATGCAAATAAATCAAATTCCCAGGAAATTTATTCAATAAAGTTAAATAGAGCTCTATATGGATTGAAGCAATCTGGACGGATGTGGTATAATTGCCTTAGTGAATGCTTAATTAAAGTAGATTTCAAGAATGATCCAATTTGTCCATGTGTCTTTATAAAAAGATATGGATCTGGTTTTGTTATAATAGCTGTTTATGTTGATGATTTAAATATCATTGGAACTTGTGAATAGATAGATAAAACTATCAGCTATTTAAAAAACGAATTTGAAATGAAAGAGCTTGGGAAAACAAGATATTGTTTGGGTCTTCAAATTGAGCATCTAAGTGAAGGAATATTTATTCATCAATCAAATTATGTGGATAAAGTTCTTAAAAGATTTTATATGGATAAAGCTCATCCATTAAGTACACCAATGATTGTGAGGTCACTTGATGTGAAAAAAGATATTTTTCGAACTCATGAAGAAAATGAAGAACTCTTAAGTCCTGAGGTTCCATACCTTAGTGTTATTGGTGCACTTACATATCTTGCTAATAATACTCGACCTGACATATCATTTGCAGTAAATTTACTAGCAAGATATAGTTCTTCCCCAACTCGAAGACATTGGAATGGAGTTAAACATATTTTTAGATATCTACGAGGGACAATGGATATGGGTTTTATATTATTCAAATTTATCCACTTTTGATTTAGTTGGTTATGCAGATGTAGGATATTTGTCAGATCGACATAAAGCCAGATCGCAGACAGGTTATTTATTCATTATAGGTAATACTATCATTTCATGGCGGTCGGTGAAACAAACTTTGGTTGCTACTTCTTCTAATCATGCAGAGATTTTAGCAATTCACGAAGCAAGTCGTGAATGTGTTTGGCTACGATCAATATCACAACACATAAGAGAAGCATGTGGATTATCAAGTGATAGAGAACTTGCAACTACGCTGTATGAAGATAAATGCTGCTTGTATAGCTCAATTCAAGGAAGGCTACATAAAGGGTGACAAGACAAAACATATTTCACCAAAATTCTTCTTTACTCATGATCTTCAAAGCAAAGGGGAAATCAGTGTCCAACAAATACGCTCAAGTGATAACCTGACTGATTTATTTACTAAAGCTCTTCCCACATCAACATTTGAAAAGCTTGTTCGAAAAATCGGAATGCAACGCTTGAAAGATTTAAATGGATGACTAAATCAGGGGGAATATGCACTGCACTCTTTTTTTCTTCACCAAGTTTTTATTCCCATTGGGTTTTTATTGGTAAGGTTTTTAATGAGGCAGTATTCTGATTTTATACTCACATTCTTAATATTCAAAATATTCAAGGGGAAGTGTTATAAATATAATAAGTTTGGAAATTGAAAAGACAAAAAACTTTATTATGTTTATTCAATTGTGTAATGAATATTTTATAACTACAAAACTCTTTATCTCCCAATGTCTCTTCATGTACCCTATCATGTTATCTATAAATAGAAGGTAACATTGTTCACTTTGTACACACTTGCTTGAGTACTTGATAAGATATTCTACTCCCTATATTATTTTTAGTTTTCTCTCTTATTCTTTTCTCCTCAATTCTTCTTATCGTTATATTCTATAATACTTTTAACATAGTTTACCTTTTTTAATTAATTAGTGAATGAATTGCTGAGTAATTATTAAGTAATGAATTGCCGAGTAATTAACGTAGTTTGACTTTCTTCTCAACGTATAGCATATTTGGTGTCACCAAAAATTACTTTTGGAGTTGGTATTATTATAATATTTTATTATTTTTAACATCAAACTAAATTTATTATTATAAAATTAATTCAATATATATTAATTCATTTATTTTTAATATAATTCTGATTTCGTATATCAGACAATTACTCCAGGAGTTATTTATTAGAAAAAAAAAATTGAGAGAGGACCAAAAAGATGAATGGATTATGAAGTTTAGACATTAATTCTAGGGACCTTCACTCACTATCTCCCATACTGATTTATTTGCTACAAAATCTTTGCAGGTGTCCTGGAAAGTTTGGTTACCTTTTGGTTTTCAGGTTCTTGTAACTTTAAATAAATCAATTTCCTCTCAAAAACATGCACGAACGAAATTTCTCGTAAAAAATAAGTTCATGAATCCTGATCTGTTTTTCCGATAACTTTCCAAAACATTTGGGGCCTAACGCTGTCCGAAAAGAGTTGAACAAGCCAGAGAAACAAATCAATGAGGAGCAGAAGAATGCTACGGGTCCTGATACGTGGTGTATGATAGGAAAGATATAAATCCCAGGGACTGAAAAGGCTGTTTCGTTGACAGATACAAGTGCACATAATGGTGAGGTTCTTCATGCAGGTGAAGAATCTCTGATACCGTGTGGCGCCGCGCCCAATGAATTATTACTACTTGCAGTTAAAATCCGTTCCTCTTGGATTTGACTGAGGCCGAATTATCCCTTGGTTCTTTGGCCTGTAATTTAATTTGAAGAAACAATCCATTTAATCATTTTGTCATCTTGGGTCCGCGATGGTACTTACGTAAAAAGAGTCTTCATCTTTACTGCTGTGTCTAGCTACTCTTCCCCCTTGTCAGGCAAAGTCAGAGTACGGTGTGACAAGGAAAGTGATAGATTTGCGCAGTAAACGAGCTAGATTACCTGAGGCTGCCTCTAGCCCAAAGGTAATGTCGTCTTCTGCTTATTGTCAGATTCCACTCCATGCATTTGAGAGATCCATCAACTTTTTGCAGCATATCTTATTGGGTCATAATTAAAAGTAACACTCTATATATATATATCTGAATTATTCCTCTATAGAGATTTCAATACAACAGACCAAGTTGGGTAATTTTATGATATTTTCTGCATGATGCATCCTCACTCATATCACTGTTTACTTAGGTAATTAAAGAGTAATTTGAGTATGGGTATATGGTGCACCAGGAGTATATGACCCGACGAAGTCCAAATAACTTATTCAATGAACCGTAAGAAGGGCAGATATAAAGGCTAGAGAGAACATTTGGTTATGGGACATATACATAATGTTTCGAAGCATAAAAACAAGTCCATACTTGCACGGATGATCACCATCCCATGCACAGAGTAATGATCAATCAAACCGTACAAAGCGGAGAGGAAGGACGACCACTCCCTATTTCCAGCTCTTTACCGTCTTTATATGCAGCAACATCATTTCATTCCTTTTGACCTTAAGTCACGCTTCGTTTTGTCTTTAATGATAACTGTTATAATTAATAATAAATTTTGTTTTTAATGAGAGATTCAGATTATTTAAATATTTTGTCAGATTTTAATTCTCTTCTATTCTATAAAACCTGTAATATAATTTTTTTAATGTACTAAAAAAATTTGATACTCTTATATATTTCAAATTTTATTATCATGAACGTTTAGTCTTTGTAATCTGATTTAACGAAAGAATTAAAAAAAAAAAAAAACGATGGCAATCCCTCTAAACCAAATTATTAATTTACGATACGCACAAAGGCATCTAATTACCTCCTCGTACAAAATAAAGCCTCCCAGATCTCTGAGAAAGCCTGGACGATAACTCCATGATGATGCTTCGAATTCAAATACAAGAAACAATTCAGCAGCTGCTCCAGGTCTTTCTCTTCATACATTTGCTTCTCCACTATCATCTCCATCATCGACCTCTTGAAATCTTCATGCGGGTCGGCCGAGTTCTTCACCACCGCAAAGCTCTCCCTCACTTTCCCCTCCACCGAGCACGGTATCAGCCACTGGAACCTCGACAACCTCGCCGGTGATAGGTGCTCCCCTCTGGAGCTTTTTCTTGCATTTTTTGTTGCTCTGGGACCGTTCGTTAAGACGCAGCGCTGTCTTGTCTTTTTCTTACGACGAAATGGAGCTTCGGAAAAGGGTTCCAAGTGTGGACTAACCTCTAAAGAGGAATCAGACCAAAATACTCTCGAAGATGAGACTAGGGTTCCGGTTTCGTCGTCGTTTACTTCAATGTCGTCGTTGCAGTCAAAACCCTCGCTGCTAAACAGTAAGTCACTGCAAGAGGCTGAAGAAGTGCTAATGCGGATTCTTGATGCTGCTATTTTCTTTTTTTGCAGTGTTTTTTTTCTGCTGGCTGTGTTTGGAGGCAGTGGTGGAGGGAATAAAGCGTCATCGGTGTTTGAGTTATTGCCTGAGACGGAAGAGCTATAGACTTTCTGGCGGGGCGACTCGTCGAACATTTTGGCCTCTACGACGTGCCATTTCTCTTCTTTTTCCCATTGGAACTCTTGTTCTGGCTGTGATTTGGGGCTGTCGATACCGGAGAAGTGATGTGTAGCTGAAGATCTTGGTCGAAAGCCGCACCGCACAGAGGCAAATGCGGAAGAGACAGGACTTTTGGTTGAGGAATGGTGGGAGTCCTTGGAGGGTAGTGATTGTGATGGTAACGCAAGAGGGATGGCAATGGGTTTACGTTTGACCAGAGAGAGCCTAGAAAACAAAGGGTTTGATGGGAGGTTGGATGTGTCATCAGAGCGGCAAGTTTGGAAGAACGGAATTACACGTGACAGTTTCAGCTTGAAACGCTTCGACATTTTTGCTTCTTTTTTTTCCCTCTCTTGGAGCTCTCATCAAAAGCTAACACTGTTTCGTTTCTTGGAGGTTGGAGGTAGAGGGATTATTTATACAGGGGAATGCTGAATAGTGAAAACATAATAATAATAATAATAATAATAATAATAATAATAATAGGACAAAAACTTAATGATAAAAGTCCAAAATTCATCTCAATATCTGAAAATGCATTTTGTAATAATATTGTACTCTAAATTAAAATATATATATATTACTAATTTAAATATGAAATATCTTTAAAAAATTTTAGATTCATACCAATATAAAATATTTTAAGATTTATAAATTCTAAACTTCAGGCGTTAAATTGCCTCGATCTAAAGCACGCAAGAAAAGGGCCCAGCAAAACTAGACTTAAACAAGAAGTCGTCAATTCCATAAAGCTCTTTCTCAGAACAAACTTTGGGATCCGAGGAAACAGTTTGGTCTTGCATGCTAGTGCCTGCCGGATCCCTTATTGGCAATTTTGCACATTTTCTTTTTCAGATAACATAATCATTGTGCATGCTGGCTGAAGTTTTATTATAGCACGCATATCTAAAACTCGGCACTGTTTCCTCCATAGACCCGTTTCAAGTTGATTTACATGTCTTCTATAGAGAAAGAAAGATAGATATGTGTGATGTAAATATAAATAATAGGGTGATTTAAAATGGGTGTGAGAAACTTCTGTGGGGCCAAACATTTATTGTCATGCCAAATTGCCATACAAGTTCAATACAAGTTTAGGAGTTGGGGTCATACAATCCTATGGGCCGGGCCGGTAAGTGTTTATTAAATATCAAAAGAAAGCAGAAAAGAAGGCTATTTAATTAAAATGTAACAGTATCATCACATATCGTACGAACGAGTTTCAATCCATTGATATTAAGGTGAGTATTTTAACAACAGACTAAGATTTACTCGCATTTCATGATTTAAGGTACTTTTGATTTTTTTCAGCCGAGGTCACCCCATATTGATATGTTGCCTTGTCGTGTCTTAATAAAATCTTATTAAATGTTTTTGACAGTACATATTTGTATTTGCCATATATGGGATATTTTAAAATACTTATCTGACTATCCTTACGTATCTTTAAGATAGATGCAATAAGAAATTTCTTAGTACATATAACTATTACTCTTAGCTATTTGGGTTGTTTTAGTGTAAAGGGTGATCTCATCTCACTTCCAATGGTTATTAACGGCATAATTTACTATCTGAAAAGTTGAGGTAGTTGTCACCTTTTCCACCACAACTAATTTTCAGGCACCAACTATTTGATGACTCGTGTCCGTCCTGCGCGTGAAAACTGGGAAGTAATTCGGACGAGGCATCTATCACCTTTTCCCAGCACTACCATTTTGGTTCGACACTATTCTATACTTGTTGTCAATATTGCAAGTGTTTAGTTAATTTCATTTTCAATTATTTCAAATATCGAGGCAACTTCCCAACGGAATAGCTAGCAACTTAGTCAATTGATCTGCCGCTTTTTAGCCTAACTAAAAGCGGTACCGGTAGGCAGGCAGTGGTAATACAAAATGGTATTGGAGTATAGTATTGCACTTTGGGGTGGATGAAATCGGTGAGCACATTTAGTATATAATGCTGGAGTACTATTTTGGCAGTATAAATTAATAAAGCATGTTTGCATTGATGGATACAATATATGAAAGTAAATAATGCAAAATTGGGATGGTGTTCCTTACAGAAACAAACAGTTAAATTATGTTATGCACAGTTATAGTAGACATCTACCCATAGAATGGCTGCAGCCGGTGTTTTCAGGGACTCTTCAGGTAATTGGGTAATGGGCTACACTCAAATCTGGGAGGGCCACAACGTTTGGGAAGCAGAACTTATAGCAGTCATTAATGGCCTCAGATTTGCAATCCGACGAGGCTGGCAGAAACTTTTCATTGAAACAGATGCATATTCCATTGTGGAAGGCCTCAAGAGCAGAGATCCAAACAGGTTCCAACACCCGTTATTCATACAAGGGCGGCAACTCTTACAACTCCTCCCTCAAGCTCATCTCTCTCATGTCTATCGCGAATCCAATCAATCCGCTGATCATTTAGCTAGATTTGGCCTAACTTGTAACATTGGCTTACATGATTTTCAGGTTCAACCCTACTTTATGTATGACTTTGTTGAACTTGACAAGTTTGGCTTGTCCTTTATGCGTCCAGGCGCTTAATCCTGTGCTTTCTTACCAAAAAAAAAAAAAATAGTAGGCATTGATCAAGCATCGTATTTTCCCACCTTGCATACCCATACCTGCCATGATTTTGCGGGTCTTTATCAAAAGATGTGTGTTTGAATGGCCATAAGATTCTGTCCTTACAGCTGACCCATTGGGTGAGACGTTTGACCGACTGGTTACAACGTTTCCAATCTTGGTCCTTCTTCTTGGCCTCATTTGGTGGATCCACTATCGCACTTCCTTTTCAGCCAGCATCACCCTCCTTCCAGTTTTGACTTTTGACTCTATATGGTGGAAATTATATACCAATTGGCCAATGCTTCTGTTCAGTTTTTTCCGTGGAAATCGTTTATATTCTACGACTTGATGATTTATATATTCACTCAATTTCTAGGTCATTGTCAAATTGACTCGACGGGCAATATGACTATCTCTTCGGACACCGATCATATATTCAACTGTGTTTTTTTCTTTCACATTCACAAGGATTTGAATTTGGGACATAATATTCCAGAGAACTCAGTCTTTCTTGTCGGATTACGACAAGTTGATTTGTATGAGCATGCATTTGTTCTACAAATTAAGAAAGTATTGGAAAATATTGTATATCGCAAAATACCAAATCAGTTGACTATGAAACAGAAGATTTTTAGTTGACAATAGATAGGGGCAGGATTGTGCTTAGTCACTAACCTTATCCAGAATTAATATACCTTTCTGCAGATTAATGGGAAAGATCCTACGATCCCTGTAAACAGTAACTGTGACAAGGATATATTATCACAATTTTGTGGATTAAGATCATCCTATCTGCGGGGATTATACTTCAACGTCACTAGACCTGTTTAACATCCATTGCCTAAATATAGTAATTCAGTTTGAATTAATTTTTTAAATTCAGTTGAACAAAAAGGAGATGTGGTTTCCACGAGCAAGTAGGAATTTGTTTTACTTTTGTGGTATAGCAAGTGGAAGCACAAGGGTTTTCAGTTTGGAAACACAAGTCCTAAGTTGCATGCTACAAAAGCTATAGGAATGCCAATTACTAGCGGCCATCCTGTCACTTTGTTGCCTATATTAGGAAACTCAGACGCAAGGCTTTGTGAGCATAGGCACAGTTGCAGAAAACACGCGTGTTAGCCGTAACACAGAGAGTTAAGTGGGTAGCTTCTGTCTTTTTTGTTTCTGGGGATCTAAGTCAGAGGTAACAGGAATTAATACTTATCTGGATATTAATGGAGAACGGTGTAGAACAGCACAAGTTCAACAATTATGCTGCTGCATGTGCAGTGGTTGCTTCAATGATATCCATCATATTCGGCTATGGCAAGTTGTTTTTCTCTCTCTTTCTTGGATCCTCGGGTTTATTGACTTGGTCGTGTAAAATATGGCATATTTCTAGCTGCAGTTGCTGAATGGTGGGAATGAATTGGGTAGAAAGGACTGCCAATTCATTGCTAGAACAAATATTTCTCCCCCGTTCTCTCTTTTGACAACTGACTGACTAGTTGTTTTTTCCCAGTTCCCGGATGCACAGTCGATTTCTGTTTAGTTTCTGCTGATTATCTGCATATGCATATTGAACCCATAAGTCCAATGCATTTAAAGATTTAATTGTAAGAAAAGGATTGGCAACGGTTGTATCGACTCTGTTGATGCTCAACAGTTGAGCTTTTTTTTTTTTTGAATGCGACTGTTGTGCTTTTTTTCTACAGACACTGGTGTGATGAGTGGAGCCATGATTTTCATAAAAGAAGAAATGAAAATCCATGATACGAAGGTGGAGGTTCTGGTTGGAATCCTGAATATATGTGCTTTGGTGGGCTCTCTTCTTGCTGGAAGGACCTCTGACTATATTGGCCGGCGTTACACAATTGTCATATCCTGCATTACCTTCATGCTCGGTTCGATTCTTATGGGGTATTCTCCTCATTACGGAGTCCTGATGGCAGGAAGATGCACTGCTGGAATTGGTGTAGGATTTGCTCTCATGATTGCTCCTGTTTACTCAGCGGAGGTTTCATCACCTGCATCGAGAGGTTTCTTGACCTCTCTCCCGGAGTTGGGCATAAGTATTGGCATTTTACTAGGCTATATATCAAATGTTCTGTTCGGAAAATTGCCCCTTAAACTAGGGTGGAGAATGATGCTTGGCATTGCAGCAGTACCGTCGCTCGTTTTGGCCTTTGTCATCCTGAAAATGCCAGAGTCTCCAAGGTGGTTGGCTATGCAAGGCCGTTTAGGAGAAGCCAAGAAAATCTTGCTGCTGGTGTCCAACTCCAAAGAAGAAGCCGAAAAACGCTTCCGTGAGATAAAAATTGCAGTTGGGATTGACGAGAACTGCAATGATGAGACAGTCAAACTTGATGCTCAGAGGAATAGCCATGGGAAAGGGGTCTGGAAAGAACTATTATTTAAGCCCACGAAAGCTGTTCGTTGGATACTGATAGCAGCGGTTGGAATCCATTTCTTCGAGCATGCTGTTGGAATTGAAGCAGTTGTTCTATATAGTCCAAGAATCTTCAAGAAAGCCGGCATCACCGACAAGCACAAGCTTTTGCTCGCAACAGTCGGCGTGGGCCTTACAAAGTTTACTTGCGTGTTGATATCCACATTTTTGCTCGACAGAGTAGGGAGAAGGCGCCTTTTGCTAATAAGCACAACTGGTATCATTGGAGCTCTGACATTGTTGGGTTCTTGCTTGACCATAGTGGAGCAGCACCGTGGAGGACAACTCGTGTGGGCACTCAGTCTCAGCATTGTTTCTACATACGTGTTTGTAGCCTTCTTCAACATCGGGCTTGCACCTGTAACTTGGGTCTATAGTTCTGAGATATTCCCTTTGAGGTTAAGAGCACAGGGGTATAGTATCGGTGTCGCCGTGAACAGACTCATGAATGCCACAATATCTATGAGTTTCCTTTCACTCTATGAAGCCATTACCATCGGGGGTGCCTTCTTTATGTTCGCTGGCATCTCCGTGTTTGCCTGGTTTTTCTTCTACTTTCTATTCCCGGAGACCAGAGGAGTACCATTGGAAGACATGGAAGAGCTGTTCAGCAGGGGAACAAGGGCTAGGCATCAGGATGTAGAACTTCCGTCAAGGACTAGTCAGTAGTTTCAGTAGCCAGATAGTGGTATGTAAGTAGAATGCCCACATTGCAACTATAGGCGTCGACATCAAATTCAGCAGCCGCAGGATGGAACTGTAGGAATTCCAAGGAGGTAGACCAATTGGGTGGTGTGTGGTTTCCTATCTACATCAGCACGGATGTGAACGTTAGGGGAAACCCAATACATTTTCAATTCCCATTTATTTTGATGGCCCCATCTCTTTTTATGACAAAGATGTACTGTTACTGATGCCTCATGCAATAAAGAAATGCAAATATTTCACCATATATAGACCAACTAGTATTCACATATACCACACAGAACAGATAGTAAAAAAAATAATTCCATAATTCTCAAGGCTCGAAAAAATGCTCTCAACTGAAGGTGATGCATCTATGGGCGAAGCGAACGACCCAACTAAGAAGGTACGCCAGAAGCCAGAGGATGACCACATGGGTACTGAATCGCCGTCGTGGAGGAATAAGTTATTTGGCAATACAGCAACAAATGACTCTTTTGAAGATTTCCTAAGTAGCCAGACTAGCTTTTCGATTGGGGAAGAGGACTTCCAGGTGATGTCAGAGAATAACACCCCTTCTATTGCTTTCTCTAACAGAGCTCATGGTCTCATGGCTAATTCTATGCACTTGGTGGTGATTGTAAAAGCACCGGGTACGTCTGTGGGGTATCGTGCTTTGTGGAACAGATTGAATACGATATGGAAGCCCTCAGGAGTAATGAAGATTGTGGATCTTGAGGAGGATTATTTCCTGGTCAAATTTAGCGCGGCTGAAGATTATACTAAAGCCTTATCACAGGGACCTTGGACGATCCAAGGTCATTACTTGACTGTTCAAGCGTGGTCTCCTTCCTTTCATCCAGCTCATAACCAGATTTCTATGGCAGTGGTGTGGGTACGAATACCTGGTCTTCTATTTCATTATTACAACCAGTCTATTTTATCAGCTATCGCTAATCTGATTGGTGAGTTTGTTCGTGTGGATCAACACACAGCCGAAGGTCAGAGAGGTCAGTTTGCTAGGGTGACAGTCCAAATTGATCTGGATAAGCCATTGATTTCTCACATCTTGATAGATGGCCGGAAGCATCGCTTACAATATGAAGATTTACAAAACATTTGCTTCAAATGTGGTAAATGGGGTCACATGGGAGCGAGCTGTCCTACTATTCTTGAAGCAAAGGATCAGCCAATGAATGTCACTAGAGATATCACAGAGGAAGTAGAGCCTCAACCTAGTGGTTCAAGTATTCATGTTGCATCGTTGTTTGATCAGGAGCTGGGACCATGGATGCATGCGCCTAAACGAGGAAGACGAAGATCTGTTAAGGAAAGTCAACCAGTGAGGGGCACCCATGGGAACAAAAGGCAGGAAAGGACAGGCTTTAATATCCTTGCTGATTTGACGGGAGATAATCAGGATGGGTCAATATCGTATCCAAGTGGTGTTTCTGGAAAGGAGGGCACGACGGCTGGAATTGCTCCGTCTATCCCTAGATCTGCAGAATCTCTCAAGTCCATATTTATTTCTGCTCAGAATTTCTCTCTAGGCCCCCACGATAAGCATCCCAAAAAAAGTAAAAAAACTCGTATGGCTAAGAATATAGGGACCTTTAATGTTTTGGGCTACGAGGAAATGAACTATGCCTTTATAGGGCCTATTGTGGATGCTAGCCCACTAAAAGGGCAAAAGGATGATCATGGCCCACGAAGACTTTTTTCAGGAGATACAGAAGCAGGTACTGGGAGTGCGATACCTTCAGGCAACATGGGTATCACTGAGCAAATCCAGGCTGTATCGATTGACAAATTGCACCACTTAGCTGTTAAATTTATTGACCATTCCTGTGCCCCAGGTGTCCGTCCAGATATTTCTCGGGTTGAGAATTTGGTCCCTATAGCTCGAAGATCTTCTCGTGGGTCTAAATTGAAGGAAATTGAAAAAATATCACCGCCAGTACGGCTTAAAGCGAAGAGTATGAAGGTGTCTAAAGCCTCCTCTTCCATTCCTATTGTTGATGAGGTCAGTACAGAAGCCGTTGCTAATGATAGCACAGAGGTACATGCGATCCCTATTGAAATAGTTGAGGATCCTGTGGATGTCCAGTCTATGGAGGGTATTCAAGTGGATGAATGATATTGAGGATCTTCTCTTTATCTCTCAATTTTTGAATGATAAACAAGATTTTAGTTTGGAATGTACAGGGTGCTGCTAGTGCATCTTTTCGGAGGGCTATAAGACTGCTGTTTGAGACAAATAGGCCAGATATAGTGGCCATCCTAGAGCCACGTATTAGTGGAAAGCAGGCGGACAAAGTTATTTATAATTTGAAGTTTGATTTCTCTCACAGGGTGGAAGCTTGTGGTTTTGCAGGTGGTATTTGGATTTTATGGTCTAAGGCGGTTGCTATTACTATCATTGCTAACCACTGGCAGTGTATCCATTTGAAGGTTGAGATGCAAACGGGAAGTGCTTTCTTTTTTACTGTGGTTTATGGTTGTCCCACGTTTGTTGAACAGAAAGCCTTGTGGTTTGAATTAGAGCGTTTTGGACGTTTACTTCAACATCCTTGGTTGGTTGCGGGTGATTTTAATTCAATCCTTTCACAGGAGGACAAACGTGGTTCCTTTACCCCAAGAGATGCAGCTAGTGCAAGGCTTTTCTCTTCATGGATGTCAAATTTTACTTTCCAGGATCTAGGATTTCAAGGTCCTCGCTTCACATGGCAGCGGGGTTTATTTATGGCGCGTTTGGATAGAGCTGTGGCTAATGATAGATGGGTAAAAAATTTTCCGGATTTTCGGGTTCTGCATCTACCAAAAATTGGCTCTGATCATCGGCCTATCCTAATTGGGTTATGTAACAATCCCATTACGCCTCCACCTAGACGTTTTCGCTTCTTTTCACCATGGATTACTCATCCTAGGTGGAAAGACTTTGTTCAGTCTACTTGGAAGAACGGGATTGCTCTCCAGGATGCTATGCGGGATTTTCAGATAAATGCAACTTCTTGGAATAGGAATACTTTTGGGAATGTTTTCCAAAGAAGAAACAGCTTATGGCTCGTCTTTGAGGTATACAAAGAGCCTTGGAATCTCATCATTCTAATAATCTATCTCTGTTAGAGAAAACACTACAGCGTGAGCTTGATCAAATTCTTATCCAAGAAGAATTATATTGGAGACAAAAGGCTTGTGGTGAAGCTGTTCTGTCTGGCGATAAAAATACAAAGGTGTATCATGCTCAATTTCATAGTATGTAGAGGAAGAAAAAGATAGACATGCTGAGAGTTAATGGCCACTGGCTTACGGATGCTTCTTCTATCAAAGCACATATATTTGATTATTTTCAAAAAATATATATGGAAAAACCGTTGAGATGTAGTACATTATCTCCTTTGTCTAATAAGTTCCCACCTTTACGAGATGAAGATGTGGAGATTGTCAAAGATAGTTTCAGACGAAGAAATTAAAGAAGCATTGTTTCAAATGGGGCCGCTAAAAGCTTCGGGTCCTGATGGCATGCCTGCTTTGTTTTACCAGAATTGTTGGGATGTGGTGGGACCGTCCCTTTGCACGATGATCAAACAAGTTTTTATTACAGGGGAGTTGGAGGAGTCGCTCAATACTACAGCCATAATCTTGCTTCGTAAGAGAGATAACCCTGAGGATGCAAGTCATCTTCGACCTATCAGCTTGTGTAATGTTGTTCTAAAGCTAATTACGAAGATCATCACGAATAGGGTGAAGCCGGAAATGGCTTATTTGGTAACTAATTCTCAAACTAGCTTTGTTCCCGGCCGACATATTTCAGATAATGTCATAGTTTTGCAAGAAGCTTTGCACTCTATGCGGTTGAAAAAAGGTTACATGGCATTAAAAGTGGATCTTGAAAAAGCTTACGATCGTCTGGATTGGGATTTTTTGGCCAACACTCTTCAAGTCATTGGATTCCCTATTGCAATTAGACGGTTGATTATGAAGTGTGTTACATCTGCATCCTTTACGATTAATTGGAGTGGAGAATTGTCTCCTTCTTTTAAGCCTCTGCGTGGCCTTCGCCAAGGAGACCCACTTTCTCCTTATCTTTTTGTTTTATGTATGGAGCGGCTCTCTCATACAATTCATGACGATATCCTGGCAAAGAGTTGGAAACCACTTACCTTGGGTGGGCTGGCACCAAAATTATCTCATATTTTCTATGCAGATGATATAATCCTTTTTGGTGAAGCTACAATAAAGCAAGCTCAACAAATAGAGAAGACTATGTGTATCTTTTGTGAGGTTTCAGGTCATAAAGTTAGTATGGAGAAATCTTTTATTTATTGCTCGCCCAATACAGAGTTAGAGAGGAAAAGAAGCTTATCATCAATATTTAGTTTTAAACCAACAACAGACCTTGGTATATATCTTGGTGTTCTCGCAATACATGGAAGGATATATACATCTATTTTTAATCATCTCGTAGACAAGACTACGCATAAAGCGCAAACCTTTGCTTCTCATCGGCTTTCCTTAGCAGGACGAGTGACTTTAACCAAGTCGGTGCTATGTGCACTCCCATACCACGTGATGCAAACTATGCCTCTCCCGAAAGGTACTTGCTCTCAACTGGACAGGAGTTATCGGAATTTTTTATGGAATGAGACCCCAGAGAAGCGCCGCATGCACCTGGTCAATTGGTCAACGGTATGCTCTCCTAAGATGCATGGTGGACTGAATGTTCGTAATATACAGGGTATGAATGATGCTTTTATCCTAAAACTTGCTTGGAGTGTTTTTTCTGGTTCCACTGATCTATGGTGTACTATTATGCGAGGTAAATATCGGTTCTCAGATAGAGTAATTATTCCATCAGCTGCTAGCTATCACTCTCCGTTATGGAAGAGAATATGCCACTTGTGGCCTACGATGTTAACAAGTGTGCGTTGGTGCTTGGGGAATGGCTACAGGTGCATTTTTTGGACGGATATCTGGCTAGATCTTCCTCTCCCTCTCATTGATTATGCCTTGTATGCTATACCCATGGAGGATAGATCTAAGACTGTGAATCAGTATGTGGCTTGGGGTGGTAATTGGGATGTACCCACGCTTCAACAATTTCTTCCCATCAATATTTTGATTTTACTGATGGAGCATATCTCTCCTGATCCCAATAGTGCAGACGATGTCATATATTGGGGTCAGGAGAGCTCCGGTGAATTTTCAGTTAAATCTGCATATTCTCTGTTAATGGAAGAGAATTGAGAGTTACGGAATACCAAATGGGGGCAATTTGGAGCTGGGAAGGGCCTGAAAGGATCCGGCTATTCTTAAGGCTAGCTCTACACCAAAAGTTATTGACCAACTCTGAGAGGAAAAGGCGACATATAAGTGAAGATTCACTGTGTTCGCTTTGCTTCCAGGAGGAGGAGATGGTGGACCATATGTTACGTTTTTGTCCTCTGGCACAGAGTTTGTGGCGACGTTTATTGCCTCCTGGCTTCCTTCTTAAATTTTTTGCAGGCACGTTTGAATCTTGGCTTTTGGTTAATATCTATGACCATGTTATATGGGAAAATGCTAAATGGTCTTCCACTTTTGCTATAACCTGCTGGTCTCTTTGGTGGAGACGGAACAAGATTCTTTTTGGGGACGAAGGGGACACATGTTTGGACCATAAGCGGATTACCAGTTATGCTACCTCAGTGGAACAAGCCTGGAGTCTTTCACGACGTTATAGTGGGCCAAAGATTGAGAAGCTCATTGCTTGGCTGCCTCCTCGTCAAGGCGTCATCAAACTGAACACCGATGGTGCACTAAAACTTGGGGAGCAAAGAGCTGGCTCTGGAGGGATTTTGAGAGACTGCAATGGAGAATGGTGCTTTGGATTTGCGATAACCTTGGCGGCTTCATCAGCAATTAAAGCTGAGCTTATGGCAATTTGGCATGGTTTGCGTCTATGTTGGAATAGAGGTATCACTCAATTGGAGGTGGAATCTGATAGTAAATGGGCAGTGGATATGATATTGGGTAAATTTGCTCATAATGGACAGCATCGTCAAGTTGTGCATGCTATTAGGGAACTTCTAGAGAGAGAATGGTGTGTTTCCATCCAACATATTTATCGAGAAGGCAACAGATGTGCTGATTTTTTAGCCTCTCTTGCCCTTATGCTTCCCCCAATGCTCAATGTTATACCGCCTCCTCAGATGGGTCAGTTGCTTCTCGAGGACTTAGCAGGAGTTTCTTTTCCTTGCTTTACTCATTTGTAATGTTTTGAGATCTCTTGATCTGCACTTTATATAAAAAAATAAATAAATAAAATATTCACATATACCAAGCAAAACTATTTTAGATAGGAATCCTCGGTCACTTAACAATATAAAGAGAGCATCATCCTAATACCATATGAGAGTCATGACTCGTGAAGTCCACTCTGCGGGTCCAAGCATATCATACTAACTAGTAAATAATATGTCAGTATCATAATACACAATAATATCCAACAATCCAGACCATACATTATACAGGGATCCAAGTATCTATATCATATGTAAATATGCATATAACAAACCCGATAAAATTGTGTGTCTATTGTATTATTAGATGAGAAATTTTGAAAATATAAATAAATAAATAAATATTTTTCAATATGTAAATTAAAGATTAGTCATTTCTGTTACTGTGAACATCTCTTTAATTTTTAAAAATAATATCGATAAAAATTAAAAATCATTTGTTTTATGCTTCATCATATATTTATTATCGCGTATTCAGCCTTATATGGGGGCAGCTGCTAATCTCTAACCAAGTTCACCAATCGGTCCAATTCTTCTAGAGAACCGGGTAATTCTACCGTGCTCTCAGAGCACGGTGTTCAATGACGATAAATCATTATGATGACGTCAGCATAATGTCAGCATTTAAAAATACCTCTCTCTTGGAGCACCGTCTTTCCCCTAGAGAACCTATGCAACATCTGCCTAGATACCACACTCTGCAATATCACCCCAAGAGATTGTGAAGGGTAAAATAGTAAACGGAAGACCACCCGAAAATAGGAAATTGTCAAAAGATTAAACATCAGGTATGAATCATGCCCACACGACACCTACGAGCAAGGCGAGCCTTTAAGAAAGTCTTTCCTCGTCTTTTACCACCCGCAGGTTTAGGCTTCCAGGAAGAGAAAATATCATGTCTTTGACTGTTACCACCAGGCTCTCTCATTTCTCTAACCAGCCTCCTCTATTCCCCTGTTTTCTGGTTTGAAGCAATTTTCTTTCTTCTCACTTACCTGACCTATTATTCATCATCTACTCTTTTTTTTTTTCCTCGAGAAAACTTGAATTACATGAGGAAACTCTGTCCAAATGTCGACAAAGATGACGGCCTTGAGACTGTTCTCGAGGTCCCAATACCGGAAGAAATGTTCACCAGCATGGGTAACAATGTCAACTTACGTTTGCAGAACATGTTAACATGGATGAAGGCTCAAACTTCTGATAAATGGTCCCAGCCAATGGTTGCTGCGCGCATTAACGAATTAAGATTCCTGCTTTACATGGTTGGATCCCCTCTTATCCCTCTTCAGGTGCAATTAGGCCATTCTCTTCACAAACCTGTCCGCGACTGCTCCATCGTGAGTAATCCTGTTCTATATTGGAAAACACCAGAATTTGCCTTTACGCATAACCTTATTGGGTAGCTAGCTGGACTTTGTATTTCTGCTCTAAGATTTACAATCCCTTATTGTTTTTTTTTTTGTTCCACATAATTACTTGATACCTTACCTTATCAACAGTATTAATCTTCAGATCTTCTGTAGTTCAGGATCCTTGTCAGAAAGAAAATGTTGCAAGCTCTTGACATTTTGGTTTTCAAGTCGTAAATGATATAACACAAAACGTAGCGTTTCTCAACCCTGAAAATGTAAAATCGTTTGGGTTCATCTCAAGGCGTAAAACATTATGCTGAGTAATAGCAGATATTTCTGATTAAAGCAAAAACTATATAGATCCGCGTTTTACACATGGAACACAAATTGCAAGTTTCTGAGAGTAACATCGCCCGCTATTTTCTTTCCTCTGCCAGCAAGCTTCAACAGCCAAATATATCGTGCAACAGTATATAGCAGCAACGGGAGGGCAACCGGCACTGAACGCGGTACACAGCATGTGTGTAACTGGCGAAGTGAAGATCAGGACTTCAGAATTCCATCAAGCCGACGAGACCATTAACGTGAAGAACACAGAGGAAGCCGGTGGATTCGTGCTTTGGCAAAAAGATCCTGACCTGTGGAGCTTAGAGCTTGTCGTGTCAGGATGCAAAGTAGTATCCGGAAGCAATGGCAAAATCTCTTGGAGGCACTCGTCCAATCAAACTAGCCCCATCTCAAAGGGTCCTCCCAGACCCCTGCGCCGTTTTTTGCAGGTTTGTCTGTCTCGTTGTTAGGTTCGTTTTTAATGATAAATAGAGGTCGTAAAGGATCTGACACCTCGATCTTCTCATTCCTGACATGGTTGGGCAGGGTCTGGATCCTAGGTCCACTGCGAATTTATTTTTGGATGCGACGTGCATTGGTGAGAAAGTCATAAATGATGAGGAGAGCTTTATACTGAAGCTGGAGACAAGTTCAGCAATTCGGGAGGCGCAGAGTGGCCCTAACTTTGATATAATTCATCATACTATTTGGGGATACTTCAGCCAGAGGTCAGGCCTTCTGGTTCAATTTGAGGACTCGAGGCTGCTGAGGATGAGAACCAAAGAAGACGATGACATCTTTTGGGAGACGAGCACGGAATCAGTGATAGAAGACTATAGATATGTCGACGGTGTAAACATCGCACATAGTGGTAAAACTCGTGTCACTGTTTTTAGATACGGAGAGCAATCTGCAAATCACAAAAGGGCTATGGAAGAAAAATGGAAGATTGACGAAGTAAATTTCAATGTATGGGGTTTGACATCAGAGAACTTTCTGCCTCCTTCTGCCCTTGAATATGAGAAAAACTAATAGCTAGTATGGCTTTGATCGATTGTAAGTTGGATGCTGGAGAGAGCATGGGCGTTGGTAAAGGAAACTTTGTGTAAATACGTCTACTAAAATGGTCAAGGCATTGAATTGACTCGATGAAAACTTGCAAAATCCTTAAAATCCTTACTGACCTGCAAGCAAGTTTCACTGGTACAGGTCTACCCAGGAAAAGGGAAACTGTTTTTCGCAGAACTAGTGAAGCCAATTCTTTCTGATTCCATCGCACACCCGGCCGCTGATATTAGATTCTAAGCCCTCTTCATGCACCTCTTGAATACTTGAGTTCTGCAGTGTCATCTTCTGAATTCCGTTTATCTTATTCTGATGAAATGCCATTAAAAGCCGTCTTTGTACTGAGGCCTTCATGGAATCAGCCTAGCTTATTTTAACAAATTTCTAGCAAACCTTTGTTAGTGCAGAGAATAATACGATGCTTTGTTATGCGTTAATGCGCCTGTAGAGTTGGTAAGATCCTGTGCATGCCATACTCCTTTTCGACCCATCACACGGGATTTCCGTTGTTTATAGGAACCTTATGGCTTGACCGCAGTTTCCATTGCAATAAAAATGTAAAGAAGATTTTATAAGTGAAGCTGTGAGAGTATGTGTTCTAGCTGCTTAATGCTCGGAAGGGGGTAATAGGATGCGAAATTATGATCAACAAAACCAAAGATTTCTGCAGATTCTCCTGATATGCTTGACATATCTTTAAAGGCAATTAAAATCATATTCTTTGTGAGCGATGATAGTGATACCAATAAACTGTCCAAACTCAACTTTGGAGCCTTTCCTGCTTTGGTTTCGCGATTTTCCTAATGAAATAAAGCTCACAGAGTATTAGGGTCTTTAGCTCGCATTTCTTATAATTCCATTTGATTTGGGGTTGGATATCCTAAATTTTTTAATTTTGTGCATTCGATTATATTATGTTCAAATCTGAAAATTTACTGAACTGAATTAAATTTAACAAAATTTGATTTTAGTTCTAATATCCCATGTAGATTCCCGCCCTTGTGTCCATCCAATCAGCATATTTTTCCTTTGTCAACTTATTTTTAGTGGTCCATATGTGTGTTTGATTTATTGATCAAGACGGAAATCGAGACAGTAGATATTACCGTTTTTTTCTTCCGGGATTCGATCGTACTTTGGGGCTCACTTTGAGTAGATGTGGCCTTTTGGGTCATTTTGTTGGCCTTTGGGCTGACCCATTCGTATTTGGATCAATTAGTCATTCCCGGGCATGTTCATTCGTTTTCCCAATCAGGCCATTAGGGTTTCGAGACCAAGGCTATTTAAGCATGTGGTTAGTTGTCAAAAACTCATTAGTCGTATATGTTCATTTTTTCGTCCTGCTCTATTTTCTTTCTTATTTTCTCCCAACAAAACTCTACATTTTTTTTTTCTTGTTTCCTGTTTTGATTTAAGTCAGCTCTGCTCTGTTTCTTTCCTGATTGTGGTGTTATCATTTATCCCTTTTTTTTTTTTGTTCATCGCACGTATAATTGGTTTTTCTTTCCCTTTTCTTTTATTAATTTGATTATGTATCTCCCATTTTTGTTCCTTATTCTCTTGTCCACTTTATTGAGTTGGGTTCCACTATACTTATCCATCTGGGCATTTGTCAAGTTTGATTATGTGACTAGGGTTTTGCAGGTAAGAACCCTATCGTGTGTTCGTTCGTTAGAGAGGAGTCAGAAGGGGTTATAGGATTCCTTTATATTATTTGTTTACTGTTTTATGTTATTCTCTGTCTCAGTATATATGTTCTTCTGTACAGGCAAATCAGGTTTATGCGACAAAAGGAAGGCATCGCCACTGATTCGTAATCGTAGGTGGGAGACTACACCTTATCGGTTTGATCAGAAAAGCCCTTTCTTTTTGTTAATTAAAATGACATTGTGTATTTTTTAACTTAAGCGTGTGCCTGTATACTGTATGTGTGACTGCCATTATTAGATCATCCCTGTATTTGCCATGTGTGAGTTCATTTGTTCTCTTTAAGCCTTGTGTTGGTAAATTGGCATATTGACGAGTGCACATATGAGTTGCAAGTTGAGTTTTGGTTCAGTTCAAGTACCCGGTTGTTTCCTGAGAGTTGTACGAGGCTCGCAGGAGCAGAGAGGAGGTTTAGAGAGAGAAAATTGGGAGAAAATTATAAGATCGGTCAGACTTTAGTGTTCGATCGATTGGAATTAGAAGTCCAACCAGTCAGACCAAAAAGGTCCAACTGGTCCTTTGACGTTTTGTGTGCTTTGGCTTTTCTTCATGTTTCCAAGCATGCCCGATTGCTTTTCGAGTTGTTTTCTGGTGAGATTTGCATCCTGTGAGTTAATTGAGTGACTGTTAAGTGAGAATTTCTAATCGTTGAGTAATCCTTAAGTAGAATTAAGATCGGTTAGCTATAATTTCATTTGGGTATTCTAGAGGATAGTTGTATTGCATTTCATGTTTCATGGTTTTAAAAATTATTTCTATTTTATAAACGTACTCTAGCTTTTAAAGTAAATTAATTTGTTCTACGTATACACATGAGTTTGATATTCTATAGTTAGATGCATTTGTTTGGCCAATGTGAGGTGAGTATACAAAATCCTAGTATTATTGGAGAGTTACTTACCGATTCGAGGAGTTTTCTTAAGAGATCGAGGAGTCTATGTGAGAGCAGTATCCACAGCTTTTTGACTAGCATGGTAAGTGAATTTCGGGGATGAAGTTCCTTAAAGGAGGGGTAGATTTAGAACCCCGTCCTTGTGCCCATCCAGTCAGCGTATTTTTACTTAGTCAGTTTACTTTTAGTGGTCCATGTGTGTGTTTGACTTATTGACTGAGATGCAAATCGAGCTAGTAGAAATTACTATTTTATCCCTGTGGGATCTAATTGTACTTTTGGTCTCATTTTGATTACTCGTCGGCTTTCGGGTAGTTTCATTGGCTTTTGGGCCATCTCATTCGTATTTGGGTTGGTTAGTCATTTTTGTGAGACCCTGAATTTTGAGTCCTAGAAATCTAGAAGCCAGTACAGGTGAAAAAGACCATTTTGCCCCAGAAGAAAAGGATGTGTGATGGCCAAAATTGGTAAGGGATGTCTAGTAATTATTTCTGGTATTAATTCTCTTTAAATTGATTCTTTATTGGTTGATAATTACCTTAGGAATTAAAAACCCTAAATTTAAGGGGGATAATTACATAATTTAATACTGATAATTATCTTATTTTAATTAAGCCTTGAAGATAGGGATTATAATCTCATAACCATCTTATATAAATAGACAGTTAGCCACACAAAAATCTTATACAAAAAACACACAAAATTCGTAAGACCTAAAAACCCTATACCTCCCAATTTCAGCCAAAATCTTCTTGAACTTCAAACAAGCATAACTCTCTCACCGTTTGTCGGATTCCTGAAAATAATAACTTGTTGGAAAGATATTTTGATCTTCTTTCCAAAAATTGTTGGTTTTTTTGTCTGAAAATTAGTACTTCTTTCTCTAAAGTTAAATCAAAATTCGGCGGAACTTTCAAAATCTTCTTGAACTTCAAACAAGCATAACTCTCTCATCGTTTGTCAGATTCCTGCACATAATATCTTGTTGGAAAGATCTCTTCATCCTCTTTCCAACATCTTTGGTTTTTTGTCTGAAGGTTAGTATTTCTTTCTCTAAAGTTAAATCAAAATTCGACAGAATTAGGTTTTCAGATTTTTATAATTATGCCTTTGATTGATCTATGATGTTGTTATCTTTATTCGTATGATTATTTAATATCCATTCATAGTGAAAAATCATGAATTTTTCCTTTGAATCTTTTCTATATATGAAATCAGTATACCCTACCTTTGTCCTACTGCCCTACTGCCCTATCTTGATCAATTGATTAACCTATTAGATTCTGATCTTGTTTCTTTTGATTATACATGTTATAAACCCTTAATCCTTCCTTGTTAACATGAGATCGTAATTCCTACAACTTGTTAACATGAAATTGCAATTTGCCCTATTGCTCTATTCTTAGTGCCGAAAATTGTATGATAATTAGGGATGGTAATTCAGGTTGTTTCTTGTTAAGTTCTTGGCTATCATATCATACATCCAAGGCGGAGGTACCTGCCGCATCTGATCACTAATTTCTAATAGGTTTGGTGAGTGGAATTGGTAGAAAAATAGGATATTTAATTGGATATTGGATATGCATACTTAGTTTGGTTTTGGCTTGTGATGCTATAGGTAATGCAGAATTATTGAATAAAGACAAAGGAATAACTTCTAGTTCAGAGACAAGAGAGGTAGGATCTAAGCTTCATCAGTTTCTCCAGAGATCCTTGTTGTTTGCTTGTTAATTTCGGTGTCTTTACATGTAATGTTGTATGAGCATATGTTGTAGTAGGAATGCTGAATTGCGGACCAAGATGCGATCCTCTAGGCTATATCGAATCCCTTAAGATAGGATATGAGTGCCTAGTTTGCATTTGTTGTGTGTATTGAACATGTTGATTATGTTTTGACATGATTAAGGATACCCTATTGTGGTATTGTGTTTTGTACTTCCTTGTGTGTTCTATTAAGTGTTGTGTGTCAGGATCCTTTTCCGGTGGCCATTCAGGGTAAGCGCTAATGCTCCTTGTGAAAGGGGAGGTTCTTACTGGTATAAGAGTAATCCCCAGTATGAGCTCGCTGGATGTCTAGTCCTTGTGTGACAGGAAGCCCTTGTCCTTGTGTGGCAAAATAAATAGGCTTACTGAATAGCTTGTGTGTTAACCATTTACCTTTTGTGTAGTAAGCCTTGGACAACACAGGTAGAAGGGGATGACCTTTCTTCTTCATTGCCGAGAGCAATCTGATGAGTTCTACCTGCCTGTATACTTTTGAGTTTTCAAAAGTATTTGTAGTCCCCCCTCAGCCTTAGATTCGGCTCTACCCTTTTTAACTAAATGCTTAAATTGTGTGATCCCCTTTAGTTGCTAGGAATGATCTAATGTTGTTTGGGAGATTTGTGTTTATGATTTATGCAGATCTTATGATGTTATGACCATACTGAGATTCTTGTAATCTCATTTTGTTGTTTCCAACATTTTTCAGGCTTAGGTACATTCACTGTTCGTGGTACCAGTGTGTGAGATCAAGGTTGCATGGCGGGGTGATATTGATTCACCTTTGCATTCCTATTTCCTTGGTAGCTTGCGCATATAATATGATCATAGATTGGACTACTTTTCTGGTTTTTTTCAAGATCCCTCTTTTGCTTGTTATATTTTGGAACATGTTGGAGGATTTCTTCCTGGTTATTTAGATCCCTATGGGACTTCTGTGTTTTGATTCCAATAATTAAATTTAAAGACTTTCGCTGATGTTTTATTCACTTCGTATGATACCAGAATGATTGTCCAATATCATGCTTCATTTGTTATTAAACATATAAAACAATCATGCTAAAAGTCAAAAAAATTTAATGGGTAAGCCTGGTGGGATTCAGATAGGTTCTAGGTGTCCTTAGGCTTGTTTGGATTTCATGGCGGTAATGGCCTTAATCAGAGCAAATTTTAATAGGTAGGAATTGAGGTCATTACAATTTTCGGGTCCATTCATTTATTTTTCAGATTGTGATCGTTTTTCTGAGTCGAGCCATTGGGGTTTCGAGACCTGGGCTATTTAAGCCTGTGGTTAGAAGTCAGGAAGTCATTAACCATGCATGTTCATTTTTCCTTACTATTCTATTTTCTTACCTATTTTCTCCCAACAAAACCCTATAATTCTTTCTTGTTTCCTATACTGCCCATATTTCCTGTTTTGTTTTAAGACAGCCGCTGCTTCGCTTCTTCCGTAATTGGGGTGTCGTCATCCATCCCTTTTCTTTCCTTTATTCATCGCGTGTACAACCAGTTTCTCCTTTCCATTTTCTTTTATTAATTTGATTACGTATCTCCTATTTTTATTCCTTATTCCATTGTTTCTTTTGTTCAATTGGGTTCCAGTGTACTCTTTCGTCTAGGCATTCATCAAGTTTGATTGTATGAATAGGGTTTCATAGGTAAGAACCCCTATCATTTGTTCATTCATCAGAGAGGAGTTATAAGGGGTTATACGATTTCTTTCTGTTATTCGTTTACTGTTTTATGTTATTTTTTTTCTCAGTATATATATTCTTCTATAGGTGGATCAGGTTCACACGACAAAGGGAAAGGCATCGCAACTGATTCACAATCGGAAGTGGGAGACTATGCCTCATCGGTTTGATCAGAAAAGTCCTTTCTTTGACATTTTGTGCTTTTTAACTGAAGCGTGTACCTATATACTATGTGTGTGATTGCCAATATAGGATCATCCCTGTATTTGCCATGTTTAAGTTCATTTTTTCTTTTTTAACCCTGTGCTGGTAAATTGGCATATTGATGTGAGTATAGATGAGTTGCAAGTTAGGTTTTCGTTCAGTTTTGAGTACTTAGTTGTTTACTAAGAGTTGCATGAGAGTTTGCAAGAGTAGAAAGGAGGTTTAGAGAGAGAAAAATTGAAGACTTGTTGGACTTTAATTCCCAACTGGTCAGTTGGGCAAGTCTGATCAGTCGGTAATCATTGGGCTAAGTTCGACTAGTCAAACTAAAAAGGTTCGATCGGTCCTTTGTTATCTTGTGCCTTTGGCTTTTCTTCATGTGTTCAAGCATACTTGATTGCTATCCTAGTTATATTCCAGTGAGATTTGCATCATGTGAGTTAATTGAGTGACTTTTAAGTGAGAATATTTGATCGTTGAGTAATTCTTAAGTGGAATTACGATCGATTAGCTGTAATTTCATTTGGGTATTCTTGAGGATAGTTGTATTACATTGCATTTTGCATGGTATAATAAACTGTTTCTATTTTATAAACATACTCTAGTTTTTAAAGTATATGAGTGTGTTCTATATATACATATGAGTTTGATAATCTATAGTTAGATGCGTTTGTTTTGCCAATGTGAGATCAGTATATAGAATTTTAGTATTAGAGGAGAGGTACTTACCTGTTCGGGAGTTGTATGGATGTTATTATGTATTGCCTAACATCTGTTTTGCAAGCCTTTTAGTATGATTATAGAGATAGGTATGACTTATATTACGTTTTTCTACCTTATCTCAGATAACACAGGCAGTAGGGGACTTAGTATTTGTATATTTTCAAAACTAAAACTAACATTGCCAATGGGCTTCCAATTTTCCTTTAGCGGGGATTACTCGTGAAGTGTTTTCTATATCCATCTTGATAGGTTTCTGTTGAACAAGAGTAGCGTGTTTTGTTGTTCTTGATATGTAAAAAACCTATTGGGCTGATTCTTTATACTATACTTTTAAAATTCAATGCATGGCATTGTTGTTCTGTGTGTGTGACTGGAATCAAATGTTTTTAAAGGAAAGTATTTTTAAGTTATGTTTTCTATATGCCTTAAATGCCTCTATTCCTCTGTAGAGCTTATGATGTTGTAACTCCTATTAAGATTCTTGTAATCTCACCCCATTTTTGTTTTCCCATTTCAGGAGTAATTCAAGAGCGTAGATGTTCGATTTAAAGTGTGAATTTCCAGACAATTTAGTTACACTATTGTATCTACATTGAACTATAATTTCATGGTTTTTCTAGCAATTTTCCTTTTGGACTTGTTTTGATGTTTTGGATTTCATTGTTAAACACTCATTGTGTTTTTAGAAGTCGTAAATGTTGTGGGACTAAGGTTCAGTTTTGGTTTTGGGCTCGTGAGTTATGAACTTATTTTCATACTGGGCTTTGTTTTATTAATGAAGACTTTTACTTTGTTTTCTGTTTACTTATATGCCCAATGTATATATTTTATTGGACATGCTCTTTTTTCTTTAAAATTAAATATTATGGATTTGATAAACCGAGTTTTCCGAGAGTATCTCAATCAGTTTATGATTGTCTTCATAGACGATATCTTTATCTATTCGAAGATGGAGGAGGAGTATTCAGAGCATTTGAGGATGGTTTTAAAGACTGGTCCTTTGATGTTTTGTGTGCTTTGGCCTTTCTTTGTGTTTCTGAGCATATCCGATTGCTTTTCGATTTTTTTTCCAGTGAGATTTACATCCGGTGAGTTAATTGAGTGACTTTTAAGTGAGAATTTCTGATCATTGAGTAATCCTTAAGTGGAATTAAGATCGGTTAGCAGTAATTTCCTTTGGGTAATCTTGAGCATGGTTGTATTGCATTGCACGTTTCATGGTTTTATAAATTGTTTCTGTTTTATAAGCGTACTCTAGTTTTTAAAGTATAGTAATGTGTTCTACATACACATATGAGTTTGATATTCTACAGTCAGATGCATTCACTTTGTCACGGCCCAAACCATCGGGTGGCTCCAATCGAGATAAAGGAGCTAAAGACCCAGTTGGAGGACTTTGTGGATCTTGGATTCATCAGGCCCAATGTATCATTGTGGGGAGCGACATTTTTGTTTGTTAAGAAGAAGGATAGTTTATTACGATTGTGTATTGATTAGTGACAGTTGAACCGAGTGATTGTGAAGAATAAGTATCCACTTCCCAGGATCGACGACTTGTTCGATCAACTTCAAGGAGCATTGGTATTTTCCAAGATCGACTTAAGGTCTGAGTACCATCAATTATGAGTTTAGTAGCCCAATGTTCAGGATGTGGTATGGGC
Source organism: Passiflora organensis (assembly GCA_019739055.1). NCBI lineage: Eukaryota > Viridiplantae > Streptophyta > Magnoliopsida > Malpighiales > Passifloraceae > Passiflora > Passiflora organensis. The sequence goes on along the minus strand of JAEPBF010000087.1, from coordinate 26,991,673 downwards.
ATCATGAGTTCCTTATGATGCCATTTAGGTTGACTAATGTGTCGACAGTCTTTATGGATCTGATAAACCGAGTTTTCTTGGAGTATCTCGATCAATTTGTGATTTTCTTCATAAAGGATATCCTTGTCTATTCAAAGACGAAGGAGGAGTATTTGGAGCGTTTATGTGAGGACCCGAACCCGGTAATTGGGTTCCTCACCGTCGTGCAGTCCCAATCGGCCCAACTCGTGGCCCAATCGAAACCACACAAGGCTTACCCTCATATCCAATTCGCAAAACGTATAAAATTGTATATAAATTTGAAACTTTCCATTTTCTTAAAAAAGGAGCATGTATTTAAACGAAAACCTTGACACAACACAATATGTCACGGACTACAATCACAAACAGCGGAAGTCTTAATCTCACACACAACAGGCCACACGGCCCCAAACATGCTTCATCAAAATAAGTCCAATCAACTCAAGCCCGAGAATATCAAAACATGCCCAAGGCGTTATACTAATCTCATATATCATAAACTCAAAAGAATACATCAATATCCAATAGCATGCGTCAACCCAAGCCCACTAAGGGGTCACGATATCAATGAGCAAGCATGCAAACAAGATAAGCAAGCATAACCAAATCCAAAATACAAAAGAGGGTGTCGAGTTTTCAAACGTGTCATATACAGTAGTCCAGTCCTATAACAAACCAGAAACCTCGACCTCAAAATAAAGTTGGCTACACTGGCTCTCGACCTAGTCCTGAAAAATAGCAACAAGAGGGGGTGAGATCTCAAGGACCTCAGTGAGAGTCACAGCGTCTTAAAAAATTTCGGTGGAATAGAGGCATATACAAAAACCAAAATCAACATTTTATAATAAAATCCACAGTAAGTCCATGATGCTATTCGTGTGAACAATCTCACATTTAAATATGAACAAATGCACATACATGAGTTTGATAATGTAAACCTGTAACTCAGTCCCCTGCCCAATAAGTATATAAATCTGAAATCTCGTTCTCGTGGGCTACTATGCCCAAAAACTATAGGGGAAGACCTCTAAAACTGCTTCACTGATAACCCCGGCCAAAGGGAAATTGGAAGCCCACTGATGGTTAATTTAATGCGCATTTTCAAAATAATAATAAGTCCCCTATCACCAGTGTCATCCTCGGGAAAAGTGGAGAAATCAACTATCACACGATTCCCAACTCCCACACTACTCAAAAAGCCCGAAGGCACATGTAGCCTATCACATCACCTACTCCCACAAGGCATACATAATTCATCCATACTTCAAGGCAAGGGACTATCATTCTAAGGATACTCATCTACTTACCTTCGCATTGGCCAAGCGTAGTTCGTCAATTCCAAGTCATACTTAGCAATTATATGTATACGCATTCTTTGCAAACATGTAGAACAAATCCCAAATCATGTTCTGATTTAAATAAAATGTGATGCACTCAAAATCAACTCAAAGGCTCCCTAGGAGCCCCAACAACTCAAGAATTCGATGTATATAAATATTCTCAAACATATTTTGATTAGATCACAAACATGCATATAGGTTCAAAATAAATATTTTATGCATCATAAATATGCCTCACACATAATGAACCTAGCATGTCAAGTCATTCATCAATGCATGTATTGTCTCCATTCAAAAACAAGAATTTACCAATTTTAATTAATAAAACAAAATATTTCCGTGCATGTAAATGAAACATAGTCTCCCACCTCTTGACGCGTCGACGACTCAACGGCTAAACTCTTTCCCTTATCGGCCGCCAAAGCACCACCTAAACAACCATACACACAAAATGACACTAAGAATAAAGCTGAAAATAATATACTCGAAAAAGATCATAATTAAAAACAACCTAAGAGACCCCTTAAACACTCACTCTAAGTCCCAAATCACTCAATACAACCTCTAGAAACTCAAACCACTCAATTCCTTAAGAAAAACAACGAACCCCTTCTCACACTCAATCGATCCTAAGCTCAAATCCCAATTCCAAGCTCCACCAACATCAAAATTGGTTTCTTCAATCGACAAATCTTCTCTACAACACACAAACAACCTAACTCAAGCAATGACATCAACCAATTTCATCCAATTCATCAAAAACACAAAATTCCTGAATTTACCAAAATACCATCGAATACTCAAAATGATCAATCATGGATTAACTGATATTTTCGTACAATCTAAAGTATCAGAAAAGAAAATGAAGAAATGAAGCATATACCACCAAAATCCGAATTTGCTAAAAAATACCCTAACTAATGTAAAATAAACATAAATAAACACAATACCTGAGAAAATGTGGGGTGAGGGGTTGGGTTTAGGTTTTGGAACAAAATCTACTCTTTAATTTGAAGAGAAAATAAAAATTAGGTCTTTGGTGCTTTGGGAAAAACTCTCGGCAAATAAAGAAGAAAAAGGGGGAAAGTTTGTTTGCTTTTCTGCACACTCACGTGCAGAAAAGGGGGAGAAATAAGTGGGGGTATTTCTGGAATTGTGGCCTCTTTTGACTTGTTGACTTTGACTTTGACTTTTTTTTTTAATTCTCAAAATCTGAAATAATTATAAAATGACTCACATATGGTCCAAGTGGGCCAAAATAAAATTTAAAAGCTCAAAATATGAAAATCAGGCTTTTAAAACGTAATTGGGCTTGAGAAACCGAAATCGGGCCCACGAAAGGTAAGTCTTCCCAAAGACCTCCGGCCACTCAAAACGGACCTCCAAAACTCGTACGCGGGTCAAAGACGTGGAAACTAGTACATCCACTGGACTTAAGCCTCGAACAACACACAAATCGACTAACTATTCTATTGCACACTAAAACTCCAAAACGACACGACGCACAAATTATCGATACACTACCAACGACATGACGTTCTAAACATCCTAAACCCGACACCTAAGCTCTATGACTATGTCCAGGTCACTCGGTCAAAAGGTCAACTCACTCAAATCGACCAATCCGAAAAATCTGACTGAATCCGAGTGCTGACTAGACTCTCAAAAGGACGGGGTCTCACAGTTTAAGGATGGTTTTAGAGACTGATCTTTTGATGTTTTGCAGGCTTTGGCTTTTCTTTGTGTTTCCGAGCATATCTGATTGCTTTTGGAGTTGTTTTCCAGTGAGTTTTGCATCCTGTGAGTTAATTGAGTGATTGTTAAGTGAGAATTTCTGATCATTGAATAATCCTTAAGTAGAATTAAGATCGGTTAGCAGTAATTTCATTTGGGTACTCTTGGGGATGGTTGTATTGCATTACAAGTTTCATGGTTTTATAAACTATTTCTATTTTATAAACGTACTATGGTTTTTAAACTATATTAATGTGTTCTACATACGCATATGAGTTTGATATTCTACAGTCAGATGCGTTCACTTTGTCACACCCCAAACTCCAAATTTATTTATTTATTTTCGAGTGATAGCACCTCCGCCCCGTCTAGGTGTTGTAAGCCCACTATATACACTATTATTCACTGTAATGTACATACTGAGCCTACAAGGCTAAAATTTAATAATTGACAACAGAAAGGAGTAATCAAAAATCACAGCGGTGTTTTAATTTACAATAGTGTTGTTCAGGTAGCACTTGTCTATTTTATTGATTTGTTACACCATTTACATTTTAGACACAACATACATTTGTATCTCAACCCAAACATGCAAACTGTATACACAGGCAAACAATATATAAAACTCAAATAAGAACAAGCACTGCACACACATCATTATCATATGATATCACATACTACTAACCATAATATCGGATGGGATTTGAACTGTCAGGCAAGCCGTCTACGAGATCTTGTAGACCAGATCTAAGGATCTAGCAAGAAAATTTGCCAAGTGAGTGGTCGGACATACATTGCATAAACAAGGTGGGCTAGCACATAAATAAATTAAAACATTAAGCAAAAATTTAATCAAACAAGGTCACCAACATGTTCAAAGAATCATGAGCACACTATAAACCAATTTATGACGAACTTTCTTAAATGTTCACACATGACATAACTTGGGCTGGCATGAATTCATAGTCTTTCAAGCTTTGGACAAGACTAGGATTTATCAGTGGTAATCCTAACTGTTTTTATTAAATCTTTCATTTTTTAAATAGACACTAGTAGATTATTGAATATTTATCTAAGGCCCATTCCACTGATAATGCCGAGTCGTTAGGTGATGGTAGCTCCACCTAAATCGATACCCATAACTTGCAAGTTAAGGTTAATTAATGTGTATCATAAAATTAAACCTCATCCAACCTTATTCCTTGAAAATAGATTTAGTGTGTTCACGCCTCTCTACCAGACCCAGAAAACTCTCAAGGGTGGTACAAGTTACCCTATACCGGTACATACTGTGTGCGTACTGTTATTTGAAGACACATGACACGATACAACAAACGAATACCATAGTAATACAATTATAAAATATTTAACGATCTTAAAAATTTAAATTACATATGCATGTTTATACAATTCAAATCTTTATAATGTCTAAAAATTTAATTAAAGGAAAATATAAAATTTAATATGCATGCCCACACACACACTAACCACTCACAGGTTTATAAAAATTTTTCCTCGGGATCCGATTCCAGAGGAGTTTGAAATTGTCAATTCACTTCTACACATGTTAAACAAGAGTCCACCTTAAATCATTCACGTGCTATGTCATAATCCTTTATTTACTCTTTTCAAGTCATAACAATAGTCTTACACGTTAAACATCGATCCGACAAAATTTTCGACCCTCCGTTTTATTTTTTTCATTTTTCTATCAACTTTCATGATTTAATTAACCTATCAAACAACATCAGATTTAATCAAACTTAATACCATTAGATTTCTCTAAATTTCTAGTATTTTGCCTCGATTTTTCTTTCATTTTTTGGCTTTTCTGCTAATTTCTACCAATTTTACGTTAATTTCCTTCGAACCTACAAGTGGTAGGATAGACGCACGCCATCACATGCCCAATCCTCTAGGATGCTAACATATGGCGTGCATAACATCAGCGGGAGACTTATATTAATACTCAAAACAAGTGAAAACATAACACACAAGTCCCATAGGAATCTCAAAACATCAACCAATAGTATCATGCATATTTCTGAAGCAACAAAAAGAGAAAAAGGGATTGGAAAGCCAAAATGCAAATCCACACAAGTTCAAAGACATGGCATACGCATTCAATAAAAAAGGTGTGCAAATTCGTCCAGCCATGCAGCCTTGATCTCACACCTTTGGTACAAGCAAAAAAGTACACACCTAAGCCTTCAAAGAGGGAGAAAAGAAGGGATGAGATTACAAGAATCTCAGTAGGGTCACAACATCATAAGTCCTAAGGATTCCTAATCAAACATCTCCCAAACAACATCAGATCATCCCTACTCATCTAAGGGTATCACGCAATTCAAGAATCAATCAAAATGGTTAGGGCTGAAACTAAGGCTGAGGGTGGACTACAAACACTTCTGAAAATCAGAAGTACACATGCAGGAAAACTTATCAGGTTACTCTCGACAGTGGGAAAAGAAAAGGCCATCCCCTTCCACCTGTGTTGTCCAAGGCTTTGCTGCACAAAGGATAAATAGTTAGATAATCAATATTGCAGCAAGCCTTTTAGTTGTCTCCGACATCCAAACTTGAATTGACCTGGGAGCACTCTTGCAGCAGCGCATACAAGTCATCCTGTCACTCTCAAACAGGGCAACCTAACGTCCAGACTCAAACTGGCCTATAGGGCGTCTTGACGTCCAGACTCGAACTAGCCTACAAGGCTTCCTGATGTCCGGACTTGAACCTGCCTACAAGGTATCCAGCGAGCTCTTGCTAGGAATAACCACCCATAAACCTCCCGATTCAGTAAGCATCTCTTCTCTCCCTAGGAGCAACAATATTTACCTCGCATGACCAGTGACAAAAGGGTCATTCAAACAAAGCACAAACAGGGCACATACACGCATACACAAATCACAACAAAGGATCCTCAATCAAATCACAATACAAATCAAAGATCAATCCTCAAATAAATAACCGACTAAGGTAACCTATTTTCCTATTAACTTCTGAGATTCTCTATTATTATAATAACATATTCCGCAAGCATACAACCAAGATAGGCAATCGAATTCACTTATATTCAAACAATCAAACAATAGGGTAATCAAAGGAATCGATGAGGCATAGATCCTACCTCTCACATGTCTGAATCAGATGCAATCTTTTTCCTTTCCAATAAGATCAGAATCTTTTAAACAATTACAAGGCAAAGACCACACAATACTAAGACACAAGACTACTTAATTAAAAACCAAAGGCATTGGGAATCCTTACCAATTAACCTACCCAAATCCAGTGATCCGGATGTAGCAATATCTTTTCCCTGAATGCGTAATGTGATGGCCAATAACTCAGTAAGAATCTACTTGATATTTCATCCTAATTCAATGTACAAATATCAGCAACACCTTAAGGTTTATAGGGCAACTTTCAATTTCAACATTAGAGAGGTTAGGGGTTGTGATTTCATGAATTTAAGAAAGGAATATGTGTTTATAACATGTACAATCAAAAGAATCAAGGTCAGAATCTAATAGGTTAATCAGTGGATCAAGATAGACATCAATAGGGCAAAAGTAGGGAATGTTGATTTTATGAATAAGGAATATTCAAAGGATAAATTCATTATTTTAAAATCATGAATGGATGCTAAACAATCATATGAACAAGAGGAACAATAACAGAAATCAATTGAAGACAGAATCACACAATTTTGAAACTAATCCTGCCGAATTTCAACCTAAATTACGGAAAAGAAAAACTAACCTCCAGAATAAAAACCCAATATGGCTGGATAGATAACGGAAAGAGCTTTCCAAAAAACTATTATTCACAAGAATCTAACAAAGGATGAGAGAGTTATGCTATTTTGAAGTTCAAGCAGATTTTGACAATTCTGCTGAAATACGATTTAACTTATAACAAAGAAAAACTAACCTTAAGATGAAAAACCAAGATGGTTGGAAAGAATATTAAGAGAGATTTCCAACAAGCTATTATTCGCAAGAATCCGACAAAGGATGAGAGAGTTATGCTATTTTGAAGTTAAAGCAGATTTTGGCAATTTTGTCGAAATACGATTTAACTTTTAACAAACAAAAACTAACCTCCAGATGAAAAACCTAAGATTTTTTGAAATAGGATGAAGAGAGCTTTCCAACAAGCTATTATTCGCAAGAATCTGATAAAGAATGAGAGAGTTATGCCAAGATGAAGATGAAGGAGTTTCGGCTAGGGTTTAGGCAAAAATCAGAAATTGAGAAGAATTGGATAAATTACGAAATTTCTATGTGAGTTTTGATATGTTTAGGTGGGATAGGCTGACCACTCTTTTATAGGTTTATAAGGAGGTTTAGCTAAGAGATAAATCCCTACTTTTAAGATTAAAAAGATAATTAAATGATAATTCTATTAGATGAATAGTTATATTTAAAAGGATAAATCTATTAAAAGAGATATTCTATTTAAAAGGAAGAATTATCTAATACCTTAGATAATAAGGGATAAAACTAAGGATAATTAATATAAAAATACTAGAATTAAAATAGAAAATATTTGGCAACAACCATTTTAGGTCATTATGCATCTATTTCTTCAGGGAAAAAATAGTCATTTCAGCTGCATTGGCTCCTGGACTTCATAGACTTCCTGGACATCTAAACTAGGAAGGATCGAGGTCTCACACACAATCAATTTCTCTTGTATCTCACTTGTCTTTATCCCCTATAATTTTTTTGCAAACCAAAATGAACAATTTCGGGCTTAGTTGGGATTATACCCACGTGTGTCCCTTCATCGGACTGGCTCTGGCTACGCGTGAGGCACAGGAGCTGACGGGTGGAGTGTGGGCATGTGTAAGGCAGAGAGAAGGCTTGGCTGGTGACTAAGCCCGAAGACAATATGAGGATGTTTCAAACTAAATGAAACGACAATCGTATGAACAGGCGAACTAGGGTTTCCAACCTTAGTTATGCATTAGTTCAAAACGATGGAGCCTTCCGCGTTTTCACCCTCTGATTTTCTCTTTTTTTATATATAATTATATAATATTAAAATATATTCCTAAATTTACAGAATATCCTTAAAATTCCTAATAAAAAGCATATTAGCTTGAAATTTTCCCAAAAAAATTCCATAAACTTCTAAAAATAATTATAAAAATTCTATGAATTAAAATTATTTTTTCTCAGAATTATAAAATTTAAAATAAATATAATACATCAAAATTAGGAGAAAATCCTTAAATATAATTACACGCCTTCGAAAAATTATGAGAAAATTTTCACATCCTCATATATCATCTTTCATCATAACTATGTCCTTAATAAACCAAATATTTCTCAAAAATATTCACAAGAAATGATTTTTCATAATTTTGTACTTAATACCTAAATTATCACCCGTACAAAAATTCAAAAATAAAGAGGGCTCAAATCCTACTTCGGATTTCAAATTTCCTAGTGAATTCACAAATACTACGAATAGTTGGTAATGAAGAGAAATGAAATTAAAAGTTTCATATGACTAAGGATGAAATTACAAAAATGCCCTCAATTCGGGTTTTAAAAAAACGTACGAAAAAATTGCTCCCATAAACCCAAATGGCTAGGCGGGAGGGTTTTTATCCCTTTTTTAAACTTTCCTTCGGCTATGGGTTGTTCCTCAAATTCGAGCCCAACTATCCTAATACGCTTTATCGATTCAAAATATTTGATTCTCATAAACTTGGTTAATACGAGGTGAGTATATGGAATTTCAGTGTTAGTGGAGAGTTACTTACCTATTTGGGAGTTATATGGATGTTATTGTGTATCGCCTAACATCTGTTTTGCAAGCCTTTCAGTATGATTATGGAGACAAGTATGACTTGTATTACGTTTCCCTGCGTTGTCTCCGATAACACAAGCAGTAAAGGACTTTGTATTTGTATATTTTCAAAACTAAAACTAACACTGTCAATGGGTTTCCAGTTTTCCTTATGCGTGGGTTACTAATGAAGTGTTTTCTATATCCCACCCGATAAGTTTCCATTGGGAAATAGTAGACATGTTCAGTTGTTCTTGATATGTTATAAACCTATTGGACTGGTTCTTTTGTACTACATTTTTAAAGCTGAATGCATGACATTGTTGTTCTCTGTGTGTGTGACCGGATTCAAATGTTTTCAAATGTCTTAAGTTACATTTTGTATATGCCTTTATTTCCCCTAGAGCTTATGATATTGTGACGCCTACTGAGATTCTTGTTATCTCTCCTCGTTGTTGTTTCTCCCTTTTGATTTGAGGTGTGAGTTTCCGGACTACTTAGCTGGACTTTCCATCTACATTGCACTACATTTTCAAGGTTTTTCTTGTAATTTTTCTTTTGGATTTGTTTTGATGTTTTGGATTTTATTGTTAGACACTTATTATGTTTTTGGACATCATACATATTATAGGATTGAGGCCCGGTTTTGGTTTTGGACTTGTGAGTTATGGTCTAGTTTTCATACTCGACTTTATTTTATGAATAAATACTTCCTTTGTATTTCCATTTACTTATGTTCTAGGTGTATATATTTTATTGGACATGCTTTTTTTTCTATGAAATTAAATATAACTTGTCTTGGAAAATATATTTGAAAAGTCATAAAGTCTTGTGAGATTTAGATTGGTTTATATATTGGTTTAGTCCGGATTTCATGACAGTAAAAACCTCGATTTTCGATTGTAGGTTCTTACATCCTAATACTCAATTTTTTATAATATATTTTAAAATAATAATTCGTATACTATTTTAATAATTTTTAATCACATATGTTCATATATATATTATTTATTAAATTATAAAATATTAATTAAATTAAAATTTAGATACTTAAATTAAATTTAAGATATACGAATTTAAAATAAACTGATTCAGATCAATATAAAAAAAATAGTCTAGATAAAAATAACCAATATATTTTAAAATAAAAATTATTATACTAAATTTATAATAATTCGGTTTATTCAAACTACTCGGTCAGGGTGCTTACCCTCCCGGGTCTGACGGAGAAGAGAGACTATATAAGATGCATACAAGAAATTATGTGAAGACTTTAGAGATTGGTTCTCCTAAGGATTTTATTTTTTATACAGAACAGTATAATTCAAATTTTGTAATCTAAATTATATACATAATAAAAGTTACGATGGGGAAGCCTTCCGAGGAAAAAAAACACGAAGAAACGGAATTGATTACGCATACGGATACCCACATGCATTGACGCCATATGGACAAAGGTGGATCGGAAGGCTAAACAGCACATAGAAAAAATGGTTCCGCTTGGTTCAGGGCTACTTGCCTCTTTATGGGAAGACCCAAACCCTCCCATTGCTATAAATGCTGGTCGCTATTCGCACCAAATCAACGACCACCGATGCTCCCGCCATGGCCCACCAAGTAACGCAGGTCTTAATAGACAGGAAAAAAAACTGTCTGGCCCACAAAGCTTATAATTGAATGTACCACGTCCTGCTCGAGAAATCAAAGCTCATCGAAATTCATAAGCAAGCAGAAAAAAAATAAAATTAACCTCTCCTAAAAATCTAACCAGATCGGTTCCACTTTCCTCCACCAGACCAGAACCACGCTCCTTACTAAATCGAGGAAACCGTTCCAATTAAAAAATAACGTTAGGCCAAATAAGCTGGAGAGGAAGGGGAAATGAAGGATGATGATTCACTCCCATCAACTACGGCAACCATCTCGACCAATGCAAAGAAGGAAAGCGCGGACTTCAGTATGTTCGGCAGAGGCCGTTACAAGTTCTGGGCGTTAGCTGCCATTCTGTTACTCGCTTTCTGGTCCATGTTCACCGGAACCGTTACTCTCCGATGGTCCGCGGGCAATCTTAACCGTTTCCAAGACGACATCGACCCTCCATTTCACGATGATCTTGACGTCCTCGTTAGTCTCATCTCGCCGTTAGTTTTCTCTACATTTTGCAGTGCACTTGTGGATCTTGGTTGATTTGGTGTATTCTATGTGTCTCTGAAGGAAATGGAGGAGAGGGAGAAGGTGGTGAAGCACATGTGGGATGTGTATACTAATAGCCGTCGGATCAAATTGCCGCGGTTTTGGCAGGAGGCCTTTGAGGCTGCCTACGAGGAGCTGACCAGCGATATTCCGGGGACCCGAGAGGCTGCCATTACTGAGATCGCTAAGATGTCTGTGCGCTCCATCGTTCTCGATCCGCCTCCTCTTCACTCAACGGTTAGCATTATCTCACTCTAGGGTTTTTGCTAACTAATTTTTATTCTCTTTTCCCTCGTGATCTGACGATTGGTTATGCTTGTTTGTTTGAGCTTTTTGCGTCGCGGTGCTCAAATTAATTCCTTAATAATTGATCAGGAAGTGTGGTAACTCGCATTTACTTGGCTGAAAAGAGAGAGTGAAACGCTTTTACTTCTCATAAGATTTGGCTTGAACCAACCAATGCTAGATCAGATGAGTGATTTGGAGTTTACAGGATTGATTTACTTCACTGGTTAATGCATTCTGATATGATTGATGACATTACTGTGTTGGTGAGCTAAAGCGTCAGCTCCATAGTAGAGTATGTATATAGATTTGTTTGAGATGGTGTTTGTAATTTTTTTAGGATTTTTTTTTTTTTCAATAACCTTTTCAGCTAGTTTGTTGGTCTATTTTATTTTCCCTACTTATCCCGAAGATTTAGTTTTGAGGAAGTGTTTTAAATCTTAAGCTTTGTTGTTCCTTATACTTGATTGGATAACAAGCATCATACCTATTCATCTTCCCTGTTTCTGTTCCACTTTTTTTAGTTCAAGCTACAAGCACTAGGTCTAGATTCATTTGAGCTACGAACATTAGGTCGAGTTTCATTTGAGCCACAAGCTTTTGGTCTTAGATTCTAATTTTGTTGCATCTCCTGTTATATGAGGCTGGATTCTCATGTGGCATTGTGGAGCAGAATCTGACTGGAAACCAAGTACTTGGCTGATTGAAGCAGTTCACATCCAGGAGCTTGCAATTGCATGAAGTAGATGTTCATTGTATATTACATTAACCCAAAGTCTTTACAATAATGGTATAAATTCTAGAGTCCCAATTCCAACATGTTGCAAATATTGGGCCTGGGCAGAGCTAATTCATTTTATCTTTAACTCCAGGATCTCTTCTCAGATATAAGATGACATGGATTAGTATAATTGTTTGCTTCTAGGTTAAACGAGGATAGCAGAAGGTTGAGCAAGTTCACAATTATTGTGCCAGCATCCGAATTAGTGTATTTTTGTTTTATTCTTCTGTAGATAAAGGTTTTAATTATAAAGTGATGGAAATATATAAGACCGTGTACTTATATATTTGGACTTTTAGGGCGATGACATTATTAAAGTGAGTTGTAATTGACTTTGGTTAGTTATTTTCAGGGGCACTACATTGCATGTTTTATCCTCTCCTTTTTTTGCTCCCTCATTGTCAACATCAGGCTTATATTTATAGTTAAAGTGATCCTGAATGTTGGCTAATTTGAGAAGTCAAAGAGATTTATTCCCTCAACCAAACATTTCGTCCATCTGGAATTTGGAGTCTAGCATTGTCAGTAGATGTTAACTGCAAAACTGTATGCAACTCAAAACGCATGTTTGTGGTTTGATTTTTGCCATATACTTCGTAGTAACAATAAGAATACATCTCATGGTCACATTGTTGTCCTTGAAAAATATGATCAAATTTTTTGGTGTTTACTGTCTCAACTCATGTTTGCATCTGAAAAGCGATTGATATTGTCTGATACATATCCCTAGTTCTCTCTTGGACTCTTCTCATTCGCACCTTGTCAAAGCAAGATTATTCTTTCTTTTGTTTCAACCCATTAATGCCATGATAAGGTGCAGCAAGTTTCATTGAATGCATTGGGTCTTTCTGTTATGTTCTCCTTGTCATTTTGAGTAGTGTATGGAAATGTGAGGGAAGTGTCAACTTCTTGTTATGGTTTTTGGTGTAGATGTTGGTTCTTAATGTATTTAGCCCTCCTACGTTTGGGACTAGGTTCAAACCTGTTATGCTGCTACAGATAACATTTGTGTTTGCCGTGGTATTCAATTAAATGAGTGAGCAGAAAAGCATAGGATTGCATTGTGCACAATCTTACATTATGGGTTTTGATTGGTTTACGTTGTTCTTTTGTTATATTGGGTTAATATAGGTTTCTCCAAGCTTCAGTTTGGGAGTTTTCATAATCTTCCATACATTAATGATGTCAACTGATGTTTTAGCTACCAGCATTCTGACATTATACTAGTCTTGCAATTTTTTATGTCGGAATATATAGCTTGCTGCTTTTTCTTAGTGTCCAATTGATGTTTTCACACTACTCTTATACGTATGTACTTACAGAGGGCTCAAGAATTAAGCAAGAGTCTGGAGTCGGCTGAAAAAGGTGTAGATACCGCGACATCAAAAAGTAGTGGTCAGTAGGGATAGAAAGTCAAGGAATGATAATATTAATCACCAGCAATTGCTCGCGCTGCCTGAAGCTTGTTATTGGTGATGGGTAAGCCAAACTCTTCATGTTTTTCGTCGTGGAACAATGTACTACTGTGTTTAAGGTCTCATCCTTTAAAATTTTGCTGCCTTGGTATTGTCTTATGGGCGGAACCGTAATTACTTTTGGTTTTGGGATAGATGGATATAACGATTCTTTTCTATAAAGTCAATTATATAAAATTTGTTTCTAGATTCAATTAGATTGCTTATAATTCCAACCGTCCTCTGTTCACTATCTCTGTTTATTATATCGACGAAATTAGTATATTTGATGTCCTTGCAAAGAACAAGAAAAATTCTTTGGCCCATCTTCTTCACAATGCATCTTTAGGGCATGTTGTTACTGAAAAAACTGTCTGGCATAATCCAGATTGTTAATGATTGCCTAATCTATATTGTTAATGGTTGCATTAATAGACCGTAAAATTGCTGATTTCTTATCGAAATTTATGTTATATTTGGGAAGGCATTCAGAATTTGACTCGCACGTAATTTTATGGAAGGTGTGTTGAGACAATGTGGTCGTCTAGCCTTACAAAATCCTCCACTGATTGATAGTAGTGTTGGTGAAAGTGAAACAATAGTGATATATGGTCTTGGATGATTGTTCCATTTTCAATGGAAACGCAACAGCCAAATTGCATTTATTTACATAAATGGAAATTTATGTTATAATAAGCATCGGATGTTATCCCAAAGTTGTATCAAAATATACATGTTGTCGGTCTTTCTGGGTGCAAGAAAATTTAAGAAATATCAGGTAAGTGATTCCAAATTTTATTTTGTATATTGATTATGTGTATATAGACATATAGCATACTATTACGTATTTCTTTAATAAACTGAGTTGGATTCATTAATTATATGAGAAGGTACGGAGTTATAGAGCATTTATTCCTTGCCAAACATGTTTTGCTAGTTTATGTGAGTGATGAAACTTAATAGTTTTGGAATGCCTAGTTTTCCTGTGTTAGTTCATTTGATAGCGCAGAAGACGACTGTCTTAATTTTGGATGATTTTGATTAAGTTCAAGTGATCACATTAAAAAACGAGGCCTCAACTGAATTAGAAATGTTATGATGATGCTGATATTTCCTTATCTTTAAGCAACGTTGAGGTCCCGCCTTCTGTAAGCCTATGAGGTGCCTACATAACAAGAGAACATGGGAAGGATGGTGTAATGGTGGTTCGTGGCCACACTCTCATATTCCACTCAGACTTAGATTGTTCCAGTTTAGAGCTAAGAGAGGTGGGGGAATCCAGTTACTAGTTAAGTTACAGCCTGTATTTAAAAGTCCACTGTTCACACCTTCTCTATAACAGAATATCTAAAATATAGTAACAAGGGAAGAATCGTTCGTTTTACATAACCTGATGAGGGAGAGGGAATCCTTCCACTTGCACACAAGTTAAACATGATAAAAATAATAACTAACCAAAAGATGCAAAAATAGAAAAAAAAAAATCTATAATAAATGAGGTTCAGCTTATATTCTAGACCCAAGCTTTCTTTTCTCTTTAGAGAACAATTTTATAGAAGAAAAGAGGGAGAACACCTAAGGTATAGGGGGATCCTATGCATATAAAACGGAGTTAAGGAATAGTGATTTTCATAGAAAGCTTATTACGCGTTCATAGGTGAGGAAGCTCTGAAACGCCGGAACCTCACTTTATGCCACTCGCACAAGCACCGGGGAACATGAAGTGCCCGTTCTGTTCAGCATCACAAGGTCGATGCGCCGCCACAACTACAGGTCGTTCGGTAACAGAGTGCACATCCTGTGGCCGCGTAGTCGAAGAACGCCAGTTCCAGCCGCATCACCTCTTCCACCTTCGCGCCCAAGACAATCCTCTCTGCCTTGTCACCTCCGATCTTCCCATCCCTCCCCACCACCAAGAAGACGACGAAGAGGACCCTTTCGAGCACACCGGCTTCATAACCGCCTTCTCCGCCTGGTCCATAGAACCCGTGCCGATCTCGCTACGCTCTTGCCTAGCCTTCTCTGGCCACCTCGCAGAGCTCGAACGCACCCTTGAATTGGCAAACTCCTCCTCCAATTCCAATTCCAATTCGTCAACGGTTGTGGTTGACAATTTGAGAGCGTACATGCAGATCATCGACGTGGCGTCGATTTTGGGGTTGGATAGCGACATTTCGGATCACGCTTTTCAGTTGTTTAGGGATTGTTGCTCGGCCACTTGCTTGAGAAACCGAAGCGTTGAAGCGCTTGCCACAGCCGCGCTTGTTCAGGCTATTAGAGAAGCCCAGGAGCCCAGAACACTCCAGGTGTTTGCTAATTACACTACTGGTATCCATAAAGTCTTGAATTTTGCTTCGAATTTTTAACTCTGGCAGCTACTATGATGCTACAGGAAATTTCAATTGCTGCAAATGTACCTCAAAAAGAGATTGGCAAGTACATCAAGATACTGGGAGAAGCTCTGCAGCTGAGTCAGCCAATTAATAGCAATTCCATTTCAGTTCACATGCCGAGGTTCTGCACACTTTTGCAGCTGAACAAGTCTGCTCAGGTACCTCTTGCCTGAGGTAATTTTTTGGGGTTGTAAGATTTAGCATGTTGCTGTAAAAATGAAGAATTCTGACTAAAACATTGCATGTAAAAATTAAACTTTCTCTCTGTGCTCTTCCCATTTCCAACATTTGGTTGCATTGTTCTTAATTTTCATTTTTTTCAAGGAGACGAAAGTTTTACCAGTCGCACCATATACATTTTCATGTCTAAGTTTTCCAAAGTTTAAAATATTATTAAAATAAGTAAATGGGAAATCTTATTATATTTTTGGGCTGCTATAGCACTATATTGCTTTAGGGTTTTGTGTCAACATTTTCATTTCAACCAGTCTCAAACTGAGCATGAACTGACTTTTTTTATTGGTTTTATTAGGAACTAGCAACTCACATTGGAGAGGTAGTAATCAACAAATGCTTCTGCACGCGCCGGAATCCCATCAGTATCTCTGCAGCTGCTATTTATCTGGCATGCCAATTGGAAGATAAACGAAAGACGCAGGCTGAGATCTGTAAGGTGACAGGTCTAACTGAGGTCACCCTTCGAAAGGTCTACAAGGAACTGTTGGAGAATTGGGACGATCTGCTTCCATCGAATTATACTCCTGCTGTCCCGCCAGAGAAAGCATTTCCCACAACTGCAATTACTTCGGGCCGTTCGTCTTCAGCCAGGGTTGATCCAGTTGAACTGGCATCTACCTCTTTGGACAAAGTTAAACAGGCAGAGGATAAATCAAATAAGCCAGTTGAGCAGTCAGGAAAAGGCAAGAGTGATGCTGACAGCAATGCTAATTCTGGTGGCCTTCGTCACCCTGCATGGCAAGGTTTCAGGCAGCCCTGGCTCCGGTTTGGAGGTTCTGGAGTTAGGACAACAGGTGAGGAAAATCCAAGTACAAATCGAGGGAATGTCAATGAATCACAGTCTAGTCGTCATGATTCGGAAGAGAAGACAGACAAGCAGAAAATGGATATAGATCGAACCGGTGCTGCCAGACCAAGCCAATTCTCAAGTCCCCCAACCTCAGGTATGAGTACAATCACCTGGCCATTTCGTTCTTCATCTTCATCTGGGTCTTCCTCGATTGTGCAGCCACCACCAAGGCTAGCGCCAGGTTTTGCGGAGCTTAAAGGTGTTGGCAATCAAAACGGAGGTAAAAGTTCCACTCACAACGGGGACAACAAATAGCTGAGATGAAATGGTTTTCTTCTTTTTCTTATCTAGATTGTTGAGAAACAATGGATGATTCAACTTTGATTTCTACTATTGAATTGTGGAAAGGCATATCTCTGGTTCAGTGCTCCAAATCTTGTCTTGCTGTTTATTATTTCATTCGTGTCAGAACAGGAATCAGTTGTTTTAGAGTAATACATGATGTATCCTCTATCTAAAGGACGGAATCGGAGTTTTTGGGTTCCTATTTTGTTGTTTCGTTAACATAAAAGGCCTTGTGAGTAATCGTGTGAGGCACACTTGACACTTGACAAGGCTATTAGATGGAGGCCGACAGTGTTGGTGTAAGTCTCCAGAGGCTACCTTTAGATTTATTTCAGAGGACAAAGAACTTGATGGATGTTTGTAATTCATGTAGCACAACAGGCGTCAAGTAGTTTGATGGACTTTAGAAGGCGTTCTCTTTATGCACAGTCGGTTGTGAAAAAATAGTAGCAGTGACGCAGCATAGCATCCATTTCCATTTTCTGATGCTTGGGATGACGACTTGGCGTCCAATGGTTTAAAACCTTGAAAGTGGCCACTATGCCCTGTTTGTTGTAATGTGAAGTTTTGCCTCGCTGAGTTCTGAACAGGTGTAAAGCCTGTATGTACATTTTCAGAAAGAGCGTAGTCGTATGGGAACTGTTACTGTAATTAACTGTTCAGTCAGAATCCTCCGCTAGGATTCCCTTAACAATATTGTACTGGGCATTGAATTTCGAAGCTATGAGTGCTCTACCTGATCCCAACTTGAAAAAAAAAAATCAAACCAAATAATAATGTATTAATATTTTTTATTTTTTTATATTATTAGAGTATTTTCATTAATTATAAATTAATCTTCCCTTCGAATGTCATATTATACTTATTCATATCTTTAAAAATAAAAAATAATCTGATTTACAAATAATTTAATAAATTACAACTCTGCTTCCATTTTTTTGTAAGTTGTAACAGTTTACGTATACAAAAGAAATCTGCATTATAAAGATTATTTCCTAATCCTGCTAAAAGTCTGAAAATCATTCGGTGGTCAGTTTTCTCTGACATGGCCATAGTAAAATAGGCGACTTTTTGAAATAATTAAAGAGCTTATTAGGATTTAATCATCATTATATACTTTTTTTTTCTCTTGTCACGTTATGGTAAATAATTATGAGATTAGAAAAAGATTGATTCTCAATAATATGCTGTATAAATAAAAAAGGGGAGGGACATCTGTTGTATATGGAAATTTCGTTAGTTCCTTTGATCAATCCCGTCGACTGCAAGGGTGACGTGTCAAACATGCCAAGCCACATCCTTTTCTCCTCTGTCTACGAACGACTTTCTCGAGAACAAACACAGATACCTTCCATATCAGCCGTACGATCTGTCCACGTCACCTATCCTCACACTTCGTAATCCGACGGTTGCATTCCATCAATAATTCACGAGCCTCTCCCTGTAACCCGCTCCTCCGGTTCAGCCCAACTTCAACCCAAACCATGATTCACGAACCCGCCCCCATCGTTTATCCCGACTCGCGTGCTGAAGACGATAAAAAACACCTAAGATGCATACAAACGGTAGAGAGAGAGACAGAGAGGGTAACGGTTGAGCAGGTAGAAAATCGGGTTTATGTTTACACCTGAACCAAACAAAACTGTAACCAGAATGCACGTCTCAGAAGAAAAGTACTAGGGTTTTACCACTCAAGCTCTATTCTTACTGCTCTGATCTCCAAATCTAAGGTTTATGTCAAGTTAGGATGAGTGTTCTTCGATGAAACTGCTCCCTTATCCATTCCTATAGTCTTCCCTTCCAATTATTGTGCGGGGTTTTAGGGCTTCAGAAAATTTCGCATACTATCTTATAGGTAATATTTGGCTGTACAAGAGGTAATATTTGGTGTCCGGTCAAACAATTGATGGACGAGATCTGGGAGCGAGCCGTGGAGACTGCGTTAGAGGGGCAAACGGACCATGCTTCGGCTCGAGCTCTGACACTAGACGGCGCCGTGAAGTGTATACAGGGCCGGCTTCCTCCGCCAAGCCTTTTGGAGAAGTTTGAGAACCTCCAGCACCTATCAATCGCTAGCATCGGAGTCTCCACGCTCGAGCAGTTCCCTCGCCTGCGGAACCTCCAGAAGCTCATCCTTTCCGACAACCGAATCGCCAGCGGTCTTGAGTTCCTTGTCGAAGCTGGCCTTGAGTCCCTTCGCGACCTTGACCTATCAAATAACCGCATCCAGTATATAGAGGATCTTGCGCCTCTTGCGCAGCTCAGGCTCGTTTCGCTCGATCTGTACGAGTGCCCAGTCACGAGAGCGAAGGATTATCGATCTAGGGTTTTTGGATTGATTAGGTCGTTGAAGTATTTGGATAAGATGGACGCTGAGGAGAATGAAAGGCCGGAATCAGATGATGAAGAGGATGAGGACGATGAAGAGGAGGACGAGGATGACCCGGGGAGTGGGGAGGTGGAAGGAGAGGAGAGGCCATATAGGTTGAATAATGGACATAGTGCAGAGACTGAAGCGATTGTTGATGTGGACGAGGATGAGGAGAGCGATGCTGATGAGGAGGAAACCGAGACAGTTAGATTGGAAAACGGACCCACTCAGAATGGGTTTCGGGTGGCTGCAGCGAGAGAGAATGATGATGAGGAGGATGAAGGGGGAGAAGAGGATGATGAAAACGAATCTGGGGAGGAGATTGATGAGGAAGGCGATGATGATGATGATGTGGTGGAGGTCCATGAGCTTGAGGATAGTGATGATGAGGAAGATGGGATTGAGGATGACGATGATGAGGATGACGATGATGAGGAAGATGAGGACGAGGTGGATAATGATGATGGGTTCTCTGTGGAGCCAGAGAGTACAGGTCGATTGACCAGCACAGAGGGGGAGATTGATGGCCATGAACAAGGCGAAGAGGATGGAGAAGAGGAGGAACAAGGTGTTGAAGATGATGGAGAATTTGAAGATGAAGAAGAGGTTGAGGAGGTGAGATCATTTACTATCTGATTTGAACATTCAACTTGATCCTTCAGTTGGTACACTTGTGTTATAAGTGTTTTCTTGCATGTGTCGGTAAGATTTGCAGAGATGAGAAGGCCATCTTTACTACTGATACAGTTTAAGCATGTTTTGACCACCACTGATTATTTTGCTTGCATAATTTCAGGATTAAATTCTGGTTGAAGGGCATGGCATATCTTTATTTTTGGGTTTTCCATTGATCAAAGAATCAGTGATTTTTCCTTCGTTATTGAACTTTATTTGTGCTTATCTATCGTGCCTGAGGGGTCTTGGCGTCTTTTTCTTTTACTGGATTATTTCATACGTGAGCATTTCAATGATACAGTCAAGCACCGTAGCTGTAGCTTGTCTGAACATGTCATGGAAGACAGCATGAATACTGTTATTCTTGGTATTTTGGTTTAAAGTTGCTTCTATAGCTGGAAATTATTTTTTGGATTCGGGAGTATATACACTGTATGTGTTATTGATAATTGTCTGTCAATTTCCTCGACTTCAGTCTGTGTATTTTAAAGGCTATTCTGTTTCAAAAATAGTAGTGTAGTTTTCCCATCATTGACTAGCAGCCTACTTGACGTACAGTTTTTTCTGCAAATGTTTTGTTTAAATTGCTAGTTTGGTTTCTGATAAGCTTTGCTGAACGTGAATTTCTCTGTAATGGCAGGAGGAAGACAATGGTGTAGGGTTCTTGATGCAACCAGTAGGGTCAGCCGAAGTGCATGATGCCGGGGGTAGTGACCTGGAACCAGAAGGGGAGGACGATCCTGATGGGGAGGAAGTGGAAGATGATGAATTGCAGGTGCTACCATCATCCTCTTCTCATAAGAGAAAGAGAGATGAAGATGCGGATGATGATGATGATGATGATGATGATGCAGCGAATGACGATGAAGAAGATGTTGTTGAATATAGCAACGCATCCAAGAAGCACCGGTAGCTCCTTACAGTATCTAAAGGCTCATCAATGTTTTGTTAATGACATGGAGTTTGGAAACAGAGGGTCTTGTCACTGTCACTTGTTAGACGAAAGATGGAAAAGATCGGTTGATAGTCTGCTAGTAATTTTGGGTATCTTGTCGAACGAACTATAGGGAAAAAGAACTAGTGTCATGAGTGGCTTGTTGTTCAAAAGGTTGTTATAGAATTCTCCCGCTTGCCTATCTTATATAGCCGTTAGTATTTGTTAATTCAAATGGCAGTTATGAGGAAATTCACCGCCATTTTTCTGCTCCGGGGTCTGGTTTTCGTAGGGCGTTAAAAAGGAGTGGCCAGAGAGAGGGAGAGTGTTTTGTGTTTTTTTTTTTCTTTTTATTTATTGTTTTAATTTTGTGCTTGGTCAGGCTTAACATTCGCTGGTAAAAACCGATTGTGGATAATAATTACACGCATCTGTTTCATTCCATGAGAAGTGGGTTTAACAAATTTGACCCATTAAAATGTTTTTCAATCATTCCGACTTGTATCCCTGTCATTGGACAGCTTGCCTTGTTTATTTATTGCTGGGAATGTAATGTAGGCCAGGTGGCACTTGGGAGCTCTGTTGGCGAAGGAATCAGACTCCGGAGAGTGACTCCACCTTTCCCGGTTCTAACATTTTTCGAAACTTCGTGTCACGTGACGCGCCTTGCTGAGAGGGGTTGATTCTCAGGGCTTGTGGATATGGATAAAAGGCATTCTCTTTTTTTAATTTTTGAGTGAAAGAATAAATCGTTGAAATTATTTTGTATTTGGTCTGTTGATTCTTTGAACTTCAACGTTACAGTGCAATCGGCTGCTCTGGATCCACAGGTCCCCGTTGGGTCAATCATGGGTGCGTGACAAGTCGTTGAGGCCAAACATGTTTCTGATTCTTTCCCGTGTCAAGCCCCTGCTCTTGTTGGGCAATGGATGCGGCTATGCTTCCTGGGCTGGACCGTGGACCCTGGTGGCTCATATTATATGAACCATGGAGAACTGTTCGGCCCCTTTGGTGGCTGATATGAACCATGGAACCCCGGTTAAGCTCGACTCATTGCCATTGGAAGCTGAGAGGGTCAATTATAAGCGGCCGAAGCTTGTCATGGGGATAGAGTTTTGCGGAATAAAAATTCTCCGTGCGGCCTTAGATTATCGCACTCGTAATAGGCTAAGTCAGCCTTCCTCACAAAGCTAGCTAGAATGTTAAGCTAGCTAGAATGTTAAGCTAGCTAGAATGTTAAGTTTATAACACAACTGAAAAGAGAGAGACACAAGAGAATGGAGAGAAAACTCTAAACTCTCAATATTGCAAGAATTGTTGGATGATTACAAATAAGGAGAGACATCCCTTACATAGCCAATGAATGGTGGAGATTGAGTCAATCGATCTAACGGTGTCTATATAAAGATATACAAGGCAAACATTAATGGCTGATTTTCCATCTATGGTAATCTTTGATTACATTAATTACTTTGATTCCCCAAATCGGGTCTCTTATGTGGCAGGAACGGATCCCCATTGAATTCCCCGATTGCCTCTGATTAATCCTCCATTAATGTGTCGATTCTCCTTGATTGAGGCTCAAGATTTGAGGGATGGGTCAAACACGAAGCCGAATGACACGTAGTCTGAGTTTCGGTCGTGACATTCTCCCCCACCAAACTCGACAACGTCCTCGTTGTGTGCTGCCTCAAGAACTCATCAATCTCGTCTTGATGTTGCCAAAGATCGGATTCACTCTCCCAATTAGTCTCACCAGGAGGGTCTCCTTTCCAATAAACTAGATATTCCACATGGTTCATGTGCTTCCCGCTCACACGCCTTGATAAAATCTCATCAAGGTGTTTGTCATGAGTCTTGATGGCTACAAGCTTGGCCCTCCTACTGAGAGCATCCGTCACCAAGTTCGCCTTCCCCGGCTTATACTCAAGTATGTAATCAAACTTTGCCAAAAAATCTTGCCACCTTGCTTGCTTCGACGATAGCTTCTTCTGCGAAAGGAAGTAGCTTGTGGCAATGTTGTCAATCTTGACAATGAACTTGCTCCCTAGCAAGTAATGTTTCCAAACTCGCAAGCAATACACCATGGTTGTCATCTCTTTCTCTTGCACTGTGTACCGCCTCTCAGTATTATTCAGCTTGCGGCTCTCATAAGCAATTGGGTGGCCTTTTTGCATCAAGACACCACCAATTGCAAAATCTAAAGCATCCGTCTGTACCTCATATAGAAGTAGGTGGTTAAGCAAGGCTAACACTGGTTCCTCCACAAAGCTTGACATACAGCTCATTGTCCCTCAAAGCTTGAAAATCCATCCTTATATGTCGGATGTGCTCCTCAAGTGTGTGGTTGTATATCACTATATCATCCAAATACACAACAACAAAGCAGTCCAAGAACTTGTGGAGTACTTTGTTCATTAGTATGCAAAAGGTAGCAGGTGCATTTGTTAAACCAAATGGCATAACCAAGAATTCATAAGAACCATACCTTGTGACACATGTGGTCTTGGCCTCATCTCCCTTTGCTATGCGGACTTGATAGTAGCCCGAGCTCAGATCAAACTTGGTGAACCATCTTGCTTCTTTTGGAAAAGCACCAGTGCTCCGTAAGGTGCTTTACATGGATGGATGAAGCCTGCATCCAACAACTCCTTTAACTGCCTCCATAATTCAGCTAACTCCGAAGGTGTCATTTGATAAGGGACTCTCACAGTTGGTTTGGCCCCGACTTCTAACTTGATGGCATGGTCTACCTCCCGTATGGGTGGTAACTTCTTCGGCAATTCCTTGGAAATCACATCGGCAAACTCCCCAAGAACTTTCATGACTTGGAAAGGCACATCGTTATCAGTAGTTGTGCCTTTATCCATCACCAAGGTAGCTAGAAATGTGGGTTCTAGCTTCCTTACTCCTTTCTTCAGCTGCATGGATGAAAGTGTTTTTGCCTTCAGCTCCTTCTCTCAAGCAACAGGCACCACGCAACACTGGCTCCCTTTTGAAAGTATGAGGGTGTTTGTGCAAGACAGTGGGACTGCTCTCGTCTGATCCAAGAATTGCATCCCTAACACAATCGGAAAATCATCCATTCCAAATATTGACTGGGCGTTAGTGTTCACCATCTTCAGCCAGCCTTTCTCCTCTCAGAACTTGATGTTAAGTCGTTGTGCTTCCTTCTTCATGAAGTTGGAGTAGCATCGGTATCGATCAATGCACGAGACTCCCTCCCTTGCACAATGGGTCTAGCAAACATTCTCCTAGCTTTCTCCACCTTGGCATCTTTGGTTGAGGCTTTGACAGCACTCAATAATTGCATAAAACTCATCCTTGGTGCTTCCATCTCTTCGGCCTCCATGGAAATGGCTGCCAGCATGTTCCTCATCAGGCAATCCACAGCTTTATATGGCCCCTCGCATAGAAAGCATGAGAACTTGGGTCTCTCGCCCTTACCCCAATTTTCACCTCCCCTTGTGTGGGTTTGGCTGGACGGAAGGACTTGAAGAACTTGAAGAACTTGAAGGACTTGAAGAACTTGAAGAACTTGAAGGACTTGAAGGACTTGAAAGGCTTCTCCTTCCCCTCCTTGGCTTCATGGAATACTCCCCCACCTTTAGCCTTGAAGCGAAAACTCTTAGGCTTAGGTGGGCTTGAACCCTCGGGCTTCCTCTCAAATTCTGCCAAGGATTCAGCCTCGGAAATCGTATCATTGAGCTCAATGACATTGTGTCGATGAAGCTCTAGCTTGGCCCAACTTTGTAGGCCTCCCAAAAACACATACATGGCCTCCGTCTCGGGCATGTCTGGGATCTCTAACAAGACTTCCATAAACTCCCTCACGTAGTCTCGAATGTCGTCTTTGTGGGATAACTTGCGAAGCTTCTCCCTCGCTTCTAGCTCCACATTTCTCAATGAGAATTATGGTCTCAGGAGTTTTTTGAAATCTGGTCACGTCTCTAACTTCAAGGTGCCACGATCGATTTGAGCATGCTTCATCCTCCACCAGGTTGTGGCATTATTGGTCAGATAAAGTAGGGCTTGGGAAAGCCGATCTCCATCGCTCTCCATGCCCACCCTTTGAAAGTATTGCTCAAAGGTGAAAAGGAAGGTGTCTACCCCCTTGGCATTCCTCGCCCCGCCAAATAACTTCGGCTTTGGGACATCCAGCTTCATCTTAGGCTTGGAAAATCCGTGCCCTTCTTGCATTCAAACCTGATTTCCACCAAATCATCTTTAAACAAAGTGATTTCAGCAAGAAGATTTACCTTGAAATCATCTAATTCTTGCCTCCAAGAGTTGATAGCAATAAGGGTGCCTTGCATCTCCTTACGAAGCTCATTAACGTCCCTTGACTTGAGCTCGCTTATGCGTTGGCCATACTCCTTAAGTGTATCTTTGTCATCAGCAACCTTCATCTCCATACGAGTGATCCTTTCCTCCAATGACGACAGATGATCAACAATCTTCATTCTCTTCTTACTTGGTTCCGGAACACGTTGAGGTAGTCTCCCCACATGGAACTCCTCTACCTCCTCATCAATAGCGATGTTGGCATCAGTAGGCAACTCCATTTCTCTCTCAAAGAATTGAACCTTAGCTCTGCTACCAACTGTCATGGGACTAGAGTTTTGCGGAATAGGAACTCTTCGTGCAGTCTTAGACTATTGCACTCACAATAAGCTAAGTCAGCTTTCCTCACAAAGCTAGCTAGAATGTTATGTTTATAACACAACCGAAAAGAGAGAGAGACACTAGAGAATGGAGAGAAAACTCTAAACTCTCAATATTGCAAGAATTGCTAGATGATTACAAATGAGGGGAGGCACCCCTTATATAGCCAATACAGCTCCCCAATGAATGGTGGAGATCGAGCCAACCGATCTAACAGTGTCTATACAAAGATATACAAGGCCAGCACTAATGACTGATTTCCCATCTATCGTAATCTTTGATTACAGTGATTATCTTGATTCCCCAAATCGGGTCTCCTATATGGCAGGAACGAATCCCCATTGAATTCTCTGAATGACTCGTAGTCTGAGTTTCGGTCGTGACAAGCTACACGGGAGCCACTGACCTAATAAAATATTAGTATATATGTTAATAATCATGAGGTTTTTGCTATGTAGACCGATCTTTATAGAATAAATATTAATTTATTTTAATAAAATTTTATATTAAAAAATTATTTATTATATATTTTTTATTTTATAAAGTAAAATAATTTAGTATATAAAGTTTAGATTGTATACAGAAAGATTAATTTATTTGGTTCTTATAAGATATAAAGTTTAATGTTAATAAAATTAGATATATTGTGTAATGCAAGATTATAAGTAATTTATCTAGAGGGAATGGTTTAATTCAAATTTTTTTACTAGTACATTTTGTATGTTTTGAATAGGACTAAGTTGAAATAGTTTTTTTATACTAGCTGTTCAAAACAAAGTCTCTAATTATTGATATTCTTAATTTAATATAATTATTATTATCTATAAATATTTGTTTTGTTATTTTGACTTATTAAAAGGTGAAGTTCATTATTGATTAAAAACCTAGTCAATTGGATGCTGACAATATATATTATAAGAAATAATAATTGATCTGACAGAAACTGGGTTTAATAAACTTGTAAGTTTTTATGTGTAAATTCTACAACTAGATTGTTTTAATCTGATAGGTAAAGTAAGTTTGAGCAAAAGTCTAAATGAATAAATGAAATAGTTAAATTGTCAATGATTTAATTCAATTGATTGGTTTTAATTTTAATATAGACAGTTTTGATGTGTCTATTTTAGATTTTGAGTTAATGGAGTGTAGTTATAATTTTTTAGTGGAATAATTTATAATTGATTTTGATAACTATATCCTAGTTTAGGAAGATAGTCTGAAGCCTAATATAATCTTGCGGTCTTGTGGCCAATATGATAAATACTCTAAATTATAATTAACTGTACAATAACTTGTCCACACAAAGTGAGTCATAGGTTACCAAAATAGAAGATTAGAAAAAGAAATCTAGTCAAACTTTTGGAATCTCTCGAAGAAAAATCTACAAAGAGGAGAAGATTTTCACAAAAGGTCACACTTAATTTAATGTTGGATTTAAATTATTATTTTTGGTTTGTCTGCTTTTACATGCATACAATATGGTTTTCTTTTGTTATATATATATATAGATAGATATATAGATATATAGATATATATAAACCAATAATTTGTTGTGGAGCGTTTATACATCTAAATCGACAGCCATGTTATAAATATTTCAATGATTATAGTAAAAAGTGTGATCATATTTTTTTTTAAAAAAAATCTTATTATGCGTGAGATAATAAAATTCACATGATGGCATATGGTCTTCTTCCACATCAAATGAATTTTATTATGAGCTCAACAAATAATAATTTTATTTATTAATAACATGAATTGATTCTCCATCTGAATTTTACATGTTGGATTAATTAATAGTGATATTTGGTTAAAAGGAGTAACATACTGTGTCTGAGTTAGATCCGTTGATTTTAAGAACTAAATAGTAGTTAAAAGTATATTTTCTATGTAAGTTAGAACTATTTATATTAGAACTAAATAAGGCATTAATTATATGTTGCATGAGTAGTAAATTTTTCATCAGAATTTGTTGTTCAAGATGCATGTGTATATAAGTTAAATGTATTTTCTATTTAACTCATAATTTATTTAATATTTTACATCTCAAATTTATAATACTATCATTCAATCCATATATCACTATTCTTACTAAAACCAAACTGGAAAGTTCTAATTATATTGAATGGAAAAGAAATTTTTATATTGTTTTGAATGCTGAAGAGTATAAGTTCATAGTGGTTGATGTGTATCTAGAAGAACTTGGTGAAGGGGCTTTACCAAAAGTGGATGAAGACTGATAAGATGACGTGATGTCAAATTCGAGTATCTATGTCAAATGCTTTGTAACATCAACATCAAACCATGGCAATTGCTCATGAAATTCTAAAAATTCTTATAGAGATGTTTGGTGCATAGAATCATGTAGCTATGCAAACAACCATGAAAGCCCTTCTCAACACTAAGATGGCAAAGGGGGTCATCAGTGAAGGATCATGAAAATGATAAGCCTTTTGAATGAATCAAAGGTCCTTGGAGCTATGATTAATAAGGAAAAACAAGTTGAAATGATATTGCAGACTCTACCTTCTAGTTTTCAAGCTTTTTTACATGAAATACAATATGATAAAATTAGATTTTCATAGACAAAGCTTTTGAGTGAGCTACAAGCGACAAAGGGTATCATTCAATAGCAAACCCAATTGTGGTACTAAATATTGAGACTAGTTAATCTAAATTGAAAGGTGAACATAAGAAGAAAAATAGTCTAAAGAAAAAGACAATTACAAATCTAAATGCAAATGGAGTTAAGTCAAAAGGTAACTGTTTTCACTGCAAACAGTCAGGACGTTAGAAGAAACAAGGTTCACTGTATCTCAAAAAGATGAATAAGCAAGTTATTTTGAATTTACTAAATGTTGAAACATGCTTAGCAGTAGTATCTACCATTTCATGGTATGTAGATTCCGGGCCACTAATCATATCTATAATTCTTTGTAGGGGCATTAGTAGACACGCAAGTTAAGTAATGAAGTGATTTTCATATTTCTTGCAGATAGGAAAATGGTTTTAGTTGAAGTAATAGGGAACATTAAGATTTCTTTAGGAAATAATTTTTTTTTATTCTAAAGAATGCATTATATGTACCTTCCATTATAAGGAATTTAATTTATGTTTCTTGTTTATTGAAGGATGAATATTTTATTTTGTTTGATAATAATTTTATTATTATTCAAATAAATGACTTGATTATTTCTTCGGGTACAATGATGCATGATTTTATATTAGAAATACTATCAAAACTACAACAACCTAATGAATTAAACACTGTTAATCTACCTTATGAAGAAAATATTCTTTTGAGCGAAATGAAACCTATTTGTGACACTTGTATGTTGGTCATATAAATTTAAACATGATTTCTATATTGGTTAAAGGTGGACTTTTAAGTTCATTAAAAGTGGAGACACTTTTAGAAGAAAAAATGACAAAGAAACTTTTTCCCAGTAAGAAAAATAGAGCTACTAATAAGTTAGAACAAATTTATTTTAATTTGTGTAATCCGATAAACATCCAAGCAAGAGGTGGTTTTGAGCATTTTATGACATTCATAGATGATTACACAAGATATAAATATATTTATATGATGCATCAAAAGTCTGAATATTTTGAAAAATTTTAAGAATTCAAGAAAAAAATTGAAAAATTTCTTAGTAAATATATCAAAGCATTACGTTCTGATACGTGGTGGTGAGTGTTTCTCTGCACAATTCATTCTTTACTTAATATAATAAGGAATTACATCTCAATCATCTGAACCAAAAACACCACAGCAAAATGGTATAGGAGAATGAAGGAAAAAAACTCTTTTTGGAAATGGTGAAATCGATGATGAGTTATTCAAATTTGTCTCCTTCATTTTGGAGAAATACAATAGAAACAGTAATTTATATTCTGAATTTTGTTCCTTAGTGCTATATACCCTTTTTGAATTGTGGATTGGACACAAGCCTAGTGTCACACCTTAGAATCCAAAATTATGCGACAATCGTTGTAGACTGATTATATACACTGCTATGTCACACAACAATATATATAGTAAACCTACAAGGCTAGTGGTATAATAGTAAATAAAGGAGTCAATATTAGAATAAATATATAATTTAAAGCGCATCGGATATAAAAAAGATATTGATGTCTCTGGGTCACATAAGACGATCCCATGATTAAACAATCTAAGAATGAACACATTATAATATTTACATGCTTGAATTCATGGTCAAAAGTTTACTAGTATCCCAATACAACCAAATGACTTAGAAGAATAATTATGAATATATTATCCTCATAAATTACCTCAAATGTACTTAGATCTAATATAGTCTTCAGGTTATGTACATTGCTAGTAGCTTGGTAGAAGCTTGCGTGTTGAGCGGACGAAAAAAGCATATTCAAAATACACAGACAATCATGCACTTGTTAAACACACTCTGGCATGTAATTATAAACTAGATAAGTTAGAGAGTATTGAGCACAGCTATGGTCAAAACATGACATATACATATGACTTTACAAGCAATACGACTATGATTGGGATGACAATGTCTCTCAATCCGTTGAGTTTCTGTGATTGAGACTGAGATACGTCAGTGGTTTTTCCAACTTACCATTTCCTTATTTTACCTCATTGCCCATCCCACTGATGTTGTCAGGGTGTTAGGTGATGGTAGCTCTACCTAGCCAATCCCCACTCTATAGATATAAGGATCCAAACTCAACTTATTAAGACTCTTACCGCCATGAAACCCAAACAAGCCCTTCCATAGACCTATCTAAATCTCACAAGGCTCAACCATACTAATTATGTTTTATTAGATTCTTTTCTTATGTTTTTCAAAGGTTGGAGCATGTTTATCATTTAGACTAGCAATCGGTACCACACACAAGTCCCAAAGGAGTCTCAAAATCCAGCAAGATGCCCTCAAATGTGTTTCGGAAATAAACAAGAATAAGAGGGATCCAAAGAACCAGAAAGTAGTATAATCAAATTGTATATTCATGGCTATATGCACAAGCAATAAGCAAGGATGGATGTATGCGAATATGATGCAATATCGTCTCGCCTTGCAGCCTTGATCTCACACCCCAATACCACTGACAAAAGATGTACCTAAGCTTGAAAAAGGAAAAAAACAAGGAGGTGAGATTACAAGAATCTCAGTAGGGTCACATCATCATAAGATCTGTAGAAATCTAAACAAACATCTCCCAATCAACAACTAAAATTGTATATGTTATTTAAGGGATCAAGCAATCAACATGCAGATACATAATAGGGTAGGGCCGAAAGTAACAAGGCTTCGGGTAGACTAACAACACTTCTGAAACCAGAAGACATGTAGGTAATTCATCATCTGATTTGAATAATTGAAAGGCTATCCCCTTCCATCTGTGTTGTCCAAGGCTTAGCTGCACAAAGGGTAAATGATTGGCAAACAATCTAATTAGTAAGCCTATTCATCTTGCCACACAAGGACAAGGCATCCTTGCCACAGAAGGACAAGGCATCCAAGCCACACAAGGACAAAGGCATCCAAACCACACAAGGACTAGGCATCCAGTGAGCTCTTGCTAGGGATTTCCACCTATGCGACTCTCATACCAGTAAGTACCTCTCCTCTCACTAGAAGCATCAGTGCTTACCTTGAATGGCCACCAAAAAAGGATCCTGACACATAATCAAGTACAAGCAAACACAAGCAAGTACAAGACATGATACCACAACAGGGTATCCTTAATCACATCACAGTACAATCAGCATGTCAATTGCACATATCACAACCGAAATAGGCACACACTACCTATTATTGGGATTCACAATTGCATAGGGATTCCCAAACCAATCTGTAATCATGCATAACACATTCTAAGCATACGTATACATAAAGAATTTAAACTAAAACATCAATCAAGCAAAAAAGATCTCTAGAGAAACTGATGAGGTATAAATCCTACCTCTCTTGTCTTTGAACAAGTTGCTAATCCTTTTCCTTTATCAATGAAACCAGAACCACTTGTATAATCATAAGGCAAAGACAAAACCCCATTAAGCATGCATATACAATAACCAAATAAATATCCTAGTTCTTTACCAATTTCATTCATCAAAACTATCAGAAACCAGTGATCAGAAGCTGTTGGAACCAACCCCCTTGGATGTGTGATGTGGTAGCCAAGAACACAACAAGAATCAACCTGATTTCCCAACCGATTTCACCATGCAAACTTCACCAACAATAGGGCAAAGGAGTAGGGTATGCCAATTTCACATATAAAGAGGATACAAAGGATGAATTCATGATATTATAACAAGAATATGTGCTAAACAATTATACGAAAAAAAGGAACAAAAACCAAAACTAATTGAAGGAAGAAACAAGAAATTTGGGCACCAATACTTAGGGAATTGCTATAGCAATTAACATAGGGAAGAATTAACCTTATGATGATGAAACCAAAATAACAAGATAAAGGATGGAAAAAGGTTCGCAATGAGTTTTTATTTGCAGAAATCGAATGAAGGAAGAAAGATTTCGACTATGGTTAGTGTAGGGAAATTTTCGACAGCAAGGGTAAGGAAGAGGGTTATCACGTGATAATTTTAGGTGTTTTTGTTGTGAAGACATATGTGTGACTGAGTAGTATATTTATAGGATTAATGGGATTAATTTTTCCTACTTTTAAGTCTAGATATAAGGAGATAATATTTAGGATTTAATTCTGGAATTATCCCTTAAGAATTGGAGATATACCACTTAAGATAGAAATGAAACAAGGAAGAAGTGAAATCAAAATGAGGATAGAACATTCAATACCATTTTCGACTACCACACATCCATTTCTTCAGGGATAAAATGGTTAATTTATCTTCACCGGTACCTGGACTTCTAGGACATCTATCAGGGAAAGAATCGGGGTCTCACAATAGGTACCAATCTTGTATTGGTGTCTCCCACCTTATAGTCTTGATATTATTGGTGTCTCCGCACTATGCTACCATACTCGGAGTGCTCTCAAGAGTTCTATAGGTTACCCTATGTGTAAAGACCCAAACCCAACCTATAAGGACCCTTGCAGTCGTAAAACCCGAATAAGCCCTCACGAGGTCCTATTCGAATCCCACAAGGCTTAAGTCTTACTAATTACAAATTTTATTAGTTGATTCGTATGCTTTTAAAAGGTTAGAGCATGTAATTTATTAAAAAAAAATCTGTCTTATACGGAGTGAAAGAAAACATCAGCAGAAGAGTTATATTAATGCAGAAAACAAGTAGAAACGTAACACACAAGTCCCAAAGAAATCTCAAAATCTCAACCAATTATTCATAAGAAATTTCGAAAGTAATAAGAGGAAGGGGAGGAGTTGAAAAGCCAGAAAGAAAGTCCACACATGTTTCAGATAGGATGCATGCGCAATCAATGTAAAAGGGATGTAAATGAGGTGCAAATTCGTCAAGCCGTGCAGTCTTGATCTCACACCTTTGGTAACATTAACAAAGCACACATCTAAGTCTGCAAAGAGGGAAAACATATGGAATGAGATTACAATAATCTTAGTAGGGTCACAACATCATAAGCCTTAGGGATTCCCAATCAAACATCTCCCAATAACCAAAAGATCAACACCTAAAACCAGCTAAGATATCCAATTAAAACCACAAGCATCAATCACACATAATAGGGGCCGAAATCATTACATGCACACACAATATAAAAGTAGGCTGAAATTGGTAGAAAAAAAAAGGAAATACTGAAAACACTTCTCATTCAGAAGCACATAGGCAACCTATAACATAATCTAATATTCGAAACCAAGGTTTGTCCCCCATCTGCCCATGTTGTACAAGACTAATCTAAAAAAAGGGTAAAACGGTTAGACAATCAATATTATAGTAAGCCTTTTAGTTGTCCCGACATCCAAACTTTAACTACCCTAGGAACACTCTTGCAGATGCGTATACAAGTCATCCTTCCACACAGAAAAGGACATCCTAACGTCCATACTCGAACTGGCCTATAGGACATTTTGACGTCCAGACTCGAACTTGTTAACAAAGCATCCTGACGTCCAGACTTCAACCAGCCTACAAGGCATCCAGCGAGCTCTTGTTGGGAATAACCACCCATAAACCTCCCAGTTTGGTAAGCACCTTTCCTCTCCCTAAGAGCAACAACACGTACCTTGCATGGCCAGTGACAAAAAGATCTTTCAACAAAGCACAAACAAGGCACATACACGCATACACAAATCATAACAAAGGATCCTCAATCAAATTATAATACAAATCAAAGATCAATCCTCAAAGTCATAACCGAATTAGGCAACCTATTACCCTAGTAAATTTTGAGATTCCTAATAGACATATCAACCAATTTTGCAACCAATTTCAAGAATAATCAAACCGAAACCGATAATAAATCAAGCATATAATCAAAAGGTAACCAAAGGTACCAATGAGCATAGATCTTACCCCTCACGTGTCTGAAATAGATGTAAATCCTTTGTCTTTCTATTAAGATTAGAATCTCGTAAACCATCACTAGGCAATGACCACACAATATTAAGACACAAGATACTTAATTAAAAACCAAAGGCATTAGGAATCCTTACTAATTAAGCTACCAAAATTCAGCAACCTAGATGTAGCAATATCTTCTCCCTGAATGTGTGATGTGATGGCCAGGAAATCAGTAAGAAATAACCTAATTATTCATCCTAATTCACCATGCAAATTTTGGCAACACTTAGGGCTTAATAGGATATATGTGATTTCAACATTAGAGAGGTTAGGGGTTACGATTTCATGAAATTAAGAAAGGAATATGTGTCAATTACTCAAAAAATTAAAAGGAACAAGATTTGAAACCAATATACAATCCATTTAATCAAATTTCGGCAAACGTAGGGTTAGGAATAGGGCATGCCTATTTCTTCAATAAGGAAGATATAAAGGCTGAATTCATTATAACATAATAAGGATAAGTACTAAAAATTCAAATGATGAAGATGAACAGAAACAGAAACCAACAAGCGGTTGAATCAGAAGAAATTCGGCTAAAAACCCTAGAAATTGAAGCAACAAAATTAAAAGGGAAACACTAACTTTTTGCTTGTGAAACCAAGGTAATAATATGCACAATGAAGAGAGGATTCCAACAAGCTATCTCATGCAAAAATCTAATGAACGATGATCAATTTCAGTTAGGGTTTAGAGAGAAGAAATTTCGGCCAAAGAGAGGAAGAATGTTCTTGTGTGAAAAAGAGAGAGTAATTGTATGCTACATAGGGTATTAAGGAAGTTTAATTAAAAGATAATTTCTTATTTTTAAGCTTAGACAAATAAGATATGATTAAAAGATAATTCTATTAAAAGGATAATTCTATTTAAAAAGAATAATTATCTAATATTTTAGATAATAAGGGATAAAATTAAGGATAATAAAAATATCAGAATTAAAATAAGAAATATTTGGCAATATTAGTTCATCACACATTCGCTTCTTCAGAGACAAAATAGTCATTTCAGCTGTATCGATTCCTAGACTTTCTGGACATTTAAATTAGGAAAGATCGGGGTGTCACACTATGCTATGTCTGTGCATTTCCCATCTCACATATCAGATGCACTCAATGCATTGCATGCATACTATTTATCATGTTATACCGGGTGCAATACTCACATCATAAGATAGTATAGCATGGCATAGCTTACCAAATACACCGCATAACAGTCAATTACAATGCAAGCATAGCATTTCAAGTTACTAATCAATTAATTAATTATTTGATAATCGTAACTAATTATTCATGCCAGCAATAAAGCATTTAAATAAATTTGTCCACTAATGGGTTTGGAGTTTGTAAAGCCCACAAACTCTTCCTTGCTTGCTAGACCGATTCCGTGAGGCCCATCACCTGTAGGTATCCTCCTACACATATATTCACAACAAATTCCTCAATATCGCATGCTAAATTACATAAAAACACATAAAATCACATAAAATCATGAGTTTATAACCTTAGTCCGACTCATTTCTATCCGGAAAATAACCCGAGTTTGTTTCCTCTAACGTACTAGAGAAATTATCTTCTTCTTCAAAATTTGCATCAATTTTAGGTTCATCTTTGCTGTCACTAATCTCAGTTGTCTCTTTTCTATGATCTTCCCATACCAAATCACACATGACTACTTCTTTATGCTTCTCATCCCAAGCCCAACTTTTGTTTTCTT
This sequence comes from Passiflora organensis, assembly GCA_019739055.1. Lineage (NCBI taxonomy): Eukaryota > Viridiplantae > Streptophyta > Magnoliopsida > Malpighiales > Passifloraceae > Passiflora > Passiflora organensis. Next base: position 26,955,421 of record JAEPBF010000087.1, on the reverse strand, counting down.
CAAAGATGACATCTCGACTTAATATAATCCTTTGTGAAATAGGATCATAAAGTCGATAAGCCTTTGATTCCTCACTTACTCCTAGCATAACACAAGTTAAACTCTTATCATCTAGCTTTGTTTTTTTACTATCAAGCACATGAACATGAGAAATACACCCAAAGACTCTAAAATACGCAACTGAAGGCTTAACTCCTCTCCAAGCTTCTTCTAGAGTTTTATTCTTGACAGCTAAAGTTGGACTTCGATTCAAAACATACACTGTCAAATTTACTGCTTCAGGCCAGAAATTTTTGGAATGTTTTTTTTCTATGAGCATGCAACCACCATATTCATAATGGTTTTGTTTTCCGCTCCCCGACTCCATTTTGTTGCGGTGTGTATGAAGTTGTTAACTGTCTCTATATACCATTATTATCACAAAAATTATTGAATTCCTGTGATGTGAACTCGCCCCCACGGTCAGTACGTAGACCTTTAATTGATGTAGTTGTCTCCTTCTCAACATGGATTTTAAACTTCTTGAAAACATCAAAGGCTTCTAATTTTACTGTAATAAAGAAAACCCATGTTTTTGTACTATAGTCATCAGTGAAAGTGAGCAAACACCTTTTCTCATTGTTGGAGAAGGGTTTGATTGGTCCGCATATATCAGCATGTTTAACTGAAGCACTTGTGAAGCTCTCTAGGTGCTTTGCTTAGGAAAAGATCCTCTTTGTTGTTTTCCCATTAAGCAATCCTTACACAACCTTAAAGGAGACTTTAGTTCAGATAAACCATTCACCATTTCTTTTTTCTTTAGATTTTTTAAACCATCAAAACTCAGGTGTCCATATCTGCAATGCCAAAGCTGCACTTTATCCTCAATAATTGAGTTGAAGCACATTGATGGTAGAGGCTGAGATGTTGCTTGAAGTATGAACATTTGATTCCCAGAAATCTTTGTATCCATGATTAAACCCTTCTCTTGATGGAACACTTTACACCTACCAAATTGAAACATAACAGTAAGTCCTCGTTCTTGCAATTGTCCAATGTTCAACAAGTCATTTGTCAAATCTGGAACATAAAACATGTCTGTAATAATCTATGCTGTTTCATTCACTTGCAGCCTTATGTTGCCCTTTCTTAGTACAACCAAGCTTGTGTTGTTGCCGAGTTTTACTAAATCTCTAAAGCTCTCATCCAAACCACACGTATGATTGCTGTAGCTAGAATTAGGAAACCAAATATCTTCTTTTCCATCTTTCTCATTGTTCCCATCTGTGTAAGCCATTAATAAAATCTCTTCTAGTGTCTCTGTATAGTTTTCCACTTCCTTTTTACTTAGAAATTCCCATTGAAAATGCCTAAGTTTGTGACAATTGTAGAATTCCACTGTGCCTTTGTTGTAGTTTTGCCTACCTCTTCCACGTCCTTTTCCTCTAAAGCTTCTATGACCTCGACCTCTTCCTCTTAATTAATCTCCATTAGTCACTTTCAAGGCATGTTCCTTATTGATGTGAGGATGCATGCATTGTTCATGGACAGGTAAGCTATTTTGCAATTCATCAATGGTCAAGGTATCTATATCTTTAGAATCCTCAATAGAACAGACCATATAATCAAATTTGGGAGTCATGGATCTTAAAATCTTTTCAAGAACAACAACATCTCCTCTGGTTTCACCATTTTCTTTCATCTTATTTACTATTGCAAGTGTTTGAGAAAAATACTCACTTACAGATTCTCTTGCCTTCATGTGAAGAACATCAAATTCCTTTTAGAGTGCTTGCAATTGTGTATGGTTGACCCATGTTGTTTCTTAATATTTTTGCTTCATTGAGTCCCAAATGTATTTTTTTGTATCCTTGTTTAGAATTTTTTCTAGGATTGAACGATCTAACGCTTGGAAAAGATAGTTCTTCGCTTTCAAATCTTTTAGTTTCTGATCATCAATGGTCTTCTTTTGTGTATTAGAAGCTCCTGCTGTTGCTGTAGAGATTCCATTTCCTATCAAGTCCTAATATTCCTTGAATGCAAATTTTTTTCCATGAGCATTGCCTAGTGATCATAATGCCCATCAAACTTTGGAATGGCTAGCTGCACAAAAGAGTTTTCTATAGATATCTTGAAGATTGTTGTTTCAAATTCAAAACCCTTTGTTGTGGCTCCGCTACCAATTAGTGAAATCAGGAAAAATTGGAGAGAAAATACTTTGTTATTGATGGAAAAATAATAGGCCATTAAAAAAGTTATACACGGCAAACAGAAAAAACGATAAATAAGAAGTCTTTGCTAACTAACTAATAAGATTTAAAGTCCTATTCTCAAGCAAAGAGTTCCACATTTGGTGGGATTTTATTGGACTAAGTAAACTCTAACACCAACACCCAAAAATACAAAAAGAAGAGTGATAATGAACTCAGACAAGTAAGCCTTGAGAGAACCAACAATGAAAAGAGTCTCCAACATTGCCAAAACCTACATTATCTAACGTTGTTTTTTTAGTGTTGACAATCTAAACTCATGTTTTGTCATTCCCCAATGACATATCCCAGAACTTAAAAATTATTTGAAAGTGGTCATGGGCCCATTATATACATTATTAATACCTAAACAACATATATAGTAAACTTATAATACTAAATGATATTGAATAAATAGAGGAATCGATACATAGAGGAAAAGAGAGAAAGAAATGATATTGTTTCGAGTGACATCATAAAATAAATAACCAAAGTAAAATAATCAAGGAATTAACCTAATACGACACTCTAATTATACTCAAACATTCTTAGAAAAAATACTATGAACATAATTCATATACAAATTATCTCAATTATTTGGTGTATTCTATAACCTTCTCGCAGTGCTTGGGAGTGAGCTCCTACTTGTTATTTCTACATTCAAAAGCAAAAAAATCTAGTTGAAGCTTATTAGGTGAGTGAACAGAAAAAATATGAATAGTATATCACATGCAATTACTGCCTTAGTCAACAAAGATGCTGGCATGTAATAATTTATCAAATCACACAATAACACAGTTACAAGGAGTGCATAATGCACAACTGTGACTCTTTAGTCATAGAAGGTCATGACTGGGATGACAATGTTTGTCATGTTCTGGACGTAAAAATTTCACACGACAATTACCATAGGCCCACTATATACACTATCACATCACACAACAATGCATATAGTAAACCTACAAGGCTAGAATAAAGCAATTAAAAGTGGAGATAGTATTATGAATAACTATCAAAAGACAATCAATGGATCTAAATAAGAATAAATGGTATCGTTCGAGAGACAATGGGTTATGGACAACCAAAGTGGGATTAGATGCTGCCAGGAACTCGAACATGAATTTTGAATTTAATTTACCCTTATTTTGGTTTTCTGATTACAAATGTTATGCATGTAGACTAGGAGAATAACATATCATGTACATAATTTACCAGAACTCATAAGAATATCCTAACCTCGACTTGCTTTAATTTCTAAATGTCTATCTGTTTGGAGGGAAACCACGATCATGTCCAATCCTATCCAATTACAAATCCAAAGATCTGGCAAAAGCCTACCAAGTGAGTGAAAGGAAAAATATATATAACACAACACATGCATACACACAAAACAATACTAGGTACGGAGGTACACAAGTGCAATAGTAGGTCATTGTCAGCACGTATAATGAATCCATGCACACAAGATCATGTCATACAAAGATGCATCAGACATCTTACAATGTCTCTCAGTCTATCTAGGCTAGGGACACAAGACTGAGAGCCATCGATGGTACTCTACATGCAAGTCTTCACTTGTCTCTAGTTATTTCATATGTTGAATTACAGCTTGTCCTAGTGGGATATGCACACCTCGTAGTCCAGTTGCATTGATGATGCCTTGTAGATAATGGTAGTTCCACTTAACTGGTCCCTACACAAGCATATCATGTATACTCATATATCATTGTGATAGAATCTATATCCCTTATTATGCCTCCCTTGACAAATTCACACCCTACTATTATACTCAGAGAGCTCTTAAGAATAGCATAGGTTACCCTATACTGCTGTAATGTGTGATATATTTCATGATTACAGATGTGATTCAATACATCACAAGACTACTGATTTGTCATATCATATCATGGAACATCATATCAATATAGTATTTCGTATAACAAGCCATTAAAGTATTGCAAGTCACATGTCTTTTGCAGTACACACAATATTTCATATTATTATTTGATTTTAGTATTTTTTTTACAAAACACATTTATATAATCATGCCAGAAAATAGATTCAATATGAAAAAGTCCATATAACCCTCAATTGTACTCTGGATTGATTCATTGATGTCCAACACTTGTAGGCACCTACCTACGCATACATCATACCCAAATCTCAATAAGAAAATAGATTATATAATAACATATAAAATCATGCATCTATACCCTTTACTCCACACGTTTCTACCTATGAACCAACTCAAGGACAATCTAGGGTATTTTTTTTTTTATTTTTTTATTTTCCTGAATCTTTTTCTATTTATGTGAATTATAAAATCACATCCAAATTCTAAAAATTTAGTATTACTATACTCAAAATTAATTCTAGTATTTTCTATAATTTTTTTCAGAATTTATATTAATTTTCACTATTTTTCCTGATGTAAATACCCTCATGACTATTATTTAATAAATTTTCTAAATTAGTTAATCGAGTGAACCAAAATGTGGCATCTGGCACAACCAGGGGCAAACAACCCACCATCTAAAGCAGCTAGATTGTGACACATGGCTCCACAGGAGCATGCCGCGTCTCCTTCGAACTTCAGGCTCGATCCTAGTCTGTCCATCTAATCGAATGACATGTCACCTGTACATGCTGATGACACATCGTTTGCTATCTTGATCGGATGACCCATCATATGAAGATGGCCTCAAATGATATATTATCAGAGGTTGTCTTCAACCTTTGAAAAAACCCTAATAACATTATTGGGAACTTTCTATACACTTCACCAAGCATTACAAATTAGCATAAACACGTAGAAAGATAAAGACTTTACTGCCAGAAACAGATCGATTTGATGAAAGAAGCATCCGGATTTCGACCATAAAGAGTTCCTTTAAACTGAATCATCAAAGAAAGAAATAACTCAAATTTTGTGAAGAAATACTTGGAGCTAAGAAAAGCAACATAAGGGAGAATTTTTAGAGCTCAAAAAGCTCTATGTGAAAAAAGCTAGTTTTTAACCCGGATAGAAATTAAATGGGACTTAAGGCGGTAGTGGTGGAGTCTCAATAAAGGCACAGGATCTGGAAGTATTGGAGGAGTCTCGACAAAGGCCAAGGACACCCGAGGACAAAACAACATTGTTCGAGGGAACACGACAAACTTCAGAGGCATTTCTCTTGATTCATCAAAATGGTAGAACTAGCTGCTGCTTTGACTAGCCTCGGTCAAAATTTCAGTCTACTTTGTTGTGAGACCCCGAATTTTGAGTTCTAGAAGTCTAGAAGCCAGTGCAGGTGAAAAGACGATTTTGTCCCTGAAGAAAAGGATGTGTGATGGCTGAAATTGGTAAGAGTTGTGTGGTAGTTAATTCTGGTTTTAATTCCTTTTAATCTAAGTCCTTATAGCTAGATAATTGCCTTAGAAATTAAAATCCCTAAAAATAAGGGAAGATAATTAAAGAATTTAAATCTGGTAATTTTCTTACTTTAATAAAGCAAAGTAATAATCTTAATTCCATACCCATCCATTATAAATAGGAAGTCAGCCCCACAAAAATCATTCATAGAAAACACACAAAACTCGAATAGCCTAAAACCCCTACACCTCCCTATAACTGCCAAAATTCGCTGAAACTTTAAATCAGCATAACTCTCTCATCCTTTGTCGAATCTATGCAAATAATAGCTTGTTGGAAAGCTCTCTTCATTCTCTTTCCAATCATTTTTTTTTGGGAGGTTTGTAGTTTTTTTCTAAGATTAAGTTGAAAATAGGTGGCGCTGTGAAATCTTCTTGAAATTCAAAATAGCATAACTCTTTCATCGTTTGTTATATCTCTACAAATAATAGCTTGCTGGAAATCTCTTTTCATCCTCTTTCCAATCATATTTGTTTTGTTTTTTGGACATTCGTATTTCTTTGTGAAAAGATAAGTTGAAAATCGATGGCAAAATTAGGTTTTCGGCTGAATTGCCAAAATCTTCTTGAACTTCAGAATAGCATAACTCTTTCATCGTTTGTCGGATCCCTGCAAATAATAGCTTTTAGGAAAGCTCTCTTCATCCTCATTCCAACCATCTTTGGTATTTCTTTCTTTAAGGTTAAGTTAAAAATCGGCGACAAAATTAGGTTTTCATCGGCGACGGAATTAGGTTTTTAGATTTCTACAGTTTTTTTCTTCGGTTGATTTCTGTTGTCGTTTCACGTGTTCTTATGATTTCTTAGCATCTCTTTATGATGATGATCATGAATTTCTTTCTTTTAAACTTCTCTACGCTTGAAGTCGAAATTATCCTATGCTCTACTCTTAGCGCTGAAATTTGCATAGTTAATTGGAATGGTAATTCAGGTTGAATCTTGTTAAGTTCATGGCTATCATATCACCATCCAAGGGGGAGGAACCTGCAGCATCTGAACACTGGTTTCTAAATGGTTTGGTGAGTAGAATTGGTAAGGAAATAGGTATTCAATTGATTATTCAATATGCATGCTTAGTTTGTTTTCGTCTTTGCCTGGTGATAATATAGGTGGTTCGGAATTACCTAATAAAGGAAAAGGAGTAGCTTCTTGTTCAGAGAAGTTAGTTTGCTTGGCCATATTGTTTCCGCCCAAGGTGTGTTAGTTGATCCAAAGAAGATTAAAGCCATGATTGCTTGGGAACCTCCGTGAAGTGTGTTCGAAGGTCGTAGTTTCCTTGGCTTAGCAGGATACTACCGTCGCTTTGTGGAGAATTTTTCATCGCTTGCTGGACCATTAACAAAACTGACACGCAAGGGTGAGCCGTTCGTATGGAACGAGAAATGTCAGCAAAGTTTCGAAGAGCTAAAGAATCGGTTTGTTTCAGCACCTATCCTTACCCTACCTATTTGCGGAAAGGAGTATGTGGTTTACAGCGACGCGTCAAAATCTGGACTTTGATACGTATTGATGCAAGATGGGAAAGTCATCGCCTACACTTCCTGGCAATTGTGACCTCACGAGAGCAACTACCCTACGCATGATTTGGAACTTGCAGCCGTGTTGTTTGCCTTAAAAATATGGCGACATTACTTATACGGCGAGACGTGTCGAATCTTCATTGACCACAAAAGCGTGAACTACCTCCTCACGCTTCCCAGCAATTGTGACCTCATGAGAGCAACTACCCTACGCATGATTTTGGAACTTGCAGCCTTGGTGTTTGCCTTAAAAATATGGCGACATTACTTATACGGCGAGACGTGTCGAATCTTTATTGACCACAAAAGCATGAACTACCTCCTCACGCAAAAAGAATTGAATATGAGACAATAAAGATGGGTGAAGCTGATTAAAGACTATTATTTAATCACTGAATATTATCCTGGAAAGGAGAATGTTGTTGCTGATTCCCTGAGCTAAAAGTTTCATCCTCCTTCCCCATCAGTTTTGGCCTACATACGCACCCATTACCTGCCGATGATGTTGGAATTGAAAGCTAACCGTGTGCATCTTGGCACCAATTTTTCTGGTTCGTTATTGGCACGAATCGAACTCGCACCTACCTTAATTGAAGAAATTCAGAATCAACAATTAGAGGATCCAAAATTTACTAAAATTTGGAAGCAACTCGCTGATGGTGTTGATGTCATAGTTCGTGATTTCAGAATACAAGATGACGAAGTACTAGTCTTTAAAAACCAGGTATGTGTTCCACTTTTTTTGATATTCGTAACCTTATTCTATCAGAGGTGCATAGTTTGAAGTTTGCTATTCATCCTGGAAGCATTAAGATGTACCGAGATTTGAAGGAGTAGTATTGGTGGCCAAATATGAAACATTATATTTCTGAATTCGTTGTCGATGCCTCGTATGTCAACAAGTAAAGATCGAACATCAAAGACCCATTGGTCTACTTCAGTCACTTTCGATTCCAAAATGGAAGTGGGAGCACGTCACGATGGATTTTGTGACCGGTATGTCTAGATCGCAGTGAGGATACAATGCCATTTGGGTGATCATGGATCGACTGAAGAAATCTGCACACTTTCTTCCTATACGTGTGACAGATACACCAGAAAAATTGGCCGTTCGTTACTTGGACGAGATTGTTTTATTGCATGGAGTACCAGTTTCTATTTTTTCAGATCGTGACCCACGTTTCACCTCACAATTTTGGGAGAAATTCCAGAATGCGTTGGGTTCAAGATTGAATTTCAATACAGCATTTCATCCCCAGACCGATGGTCAATCAGAAAGGACGATTCAGACACTCGAAGACATGCTACGAGCGAGTGTGTTGGATCAACAAACCGGTTGGGATCGATGCCTGCCATTGGAAGAATTTGCTTTCAACAATAATTTTCATATAAGCATAGGTATGACACCCTATGAAGCACTATATGGGAGACGTTGCAGATCTCCAATTTACTGAAATGAAGTAGGCAAGAGACGCCTAGACAATCCGGAATTGATTGACCAAGCAACAGAACAATTAAGCTTGATCCTACAAAGGCTAAAAACAGCCCAGGATCGACAGAGAAATTTTGCCGACAATCGACGAAGGGAGCTGGAATTTGCAGTAGGTGAAAAAGTATTTTTGAAGGTCGCCTCATGGAAAGGAGCCCTTCATTTTCAGCAGCGAGATAAGCTAGCACCTCTCTACATTGGTCCGTATGACATTGTCGAAAGAATCGGCCCTGTGGCATACCGACTTGCCCTACCTCCAAATATGGAAAGAATTCACAATATATTTCACATTTCAATGCTAAAAATGAAGTAGGCAAGAGATGCCTAGACAATCCGGAATTGATTGACCAAGCAACAGAACAATTAAGCTTGATCCGACAAAGGCTAAAAACAGCCCAGGATCGACAAAGAAATTTTGCCGACAATCGACAAAGGGAGCTGGAATTTGCGATAGGTGACAAAGTATTTTTTAAGGTCGCCTCATGGAAAGGAGCCCTTCATTTTCAGCAGCGAGGTAAGCTAGCACCTCGCTACATTGGTCCGTATGACATTGTCGAATGAATCGGCCATGTGGCATACCGACTTGCCCTACCTCCAAATATGGAAAGAATTCACAATATATTTCACATTTCAATGCTAAGAAAATATATGCGAGATCCTGCTCATGTGCTTAAAGAACCGCCAGTTGAAGTTGCTGAAGACCTATCCTATCCGTACAGCCAGTTGCCATTCTAGATCAGTTAGTTCGACAGCTTCGCAGTTGAAGCATGCCTATGGTATGAGTTGTTTGGCGTAATGGCCAAATTGAGGAACAGTCTTGGGAAACTGAGGAATCTATACGTGCAAAATTTCCTTACATGTTTCATTAGGTATTAATGTTAAAATTTCGAGGATGAAATTTTTGTAAGGAGGGGAGGATGTGAGACCCCGAATTTTGAGTCCTAGAAGTCCAGAAGCCAGTGCAGGTGAAAAGACTATTTTGCCCCTGAAAGAAAGGATGTGTGATGGCCGAAATTGGTAAGAGTTGTATGGTAGTTAATTCTGGTTTTAATTCCCTTTAATCTAAGTCCTTATAGCTAGATAATTGCCTTAGAAATTAAAATCCCTAAAAATAGGAGAAGATAATTAAAGAATTTAAATCTGGTAATTATCTTACTTTAATAAAGCCTTAAAAGTAGTAATCTTAATTCCATACCTATCCATTATAAATAAGAAGTCAACCCCACAAAAATCATTCATAGAAAACACACAAAACTCGAATAGCCTAAAACCCTTACACCTACCTACAATTGCCAAAATTCGCTGAAACTTTAAATCAGCATAACTCTCTCATCGTTTGTCAGATCCATGCAAATAATAGCTTGTTGGAGAGATCTCTTCATTCTCTTTCCAATCATCTTTTTTTTTTTTTGGGGAGGTTTATAGTTTTTTTTTAAGATTAAGTTGAAATTAGGCAGCACTGTCAAATCTTCTTAAACTTCAGAATAGCATCACTTTTTCATCGTTTGTTGTATCTCTACAGATAATATCTTTCTGGAAAGCTCTTTTCATCCTCTTTCCAATCATTTTTTTTTTTACGTTCGTATTTTTTTGTCAAAAAATAAGTTGAAAATCGGCAGCGGAATTAGGTTTTCGGCGGAATTGCCAAAATCTTCTTGAACTTCAGAATAGCATAACTCTTTCATCAATTGTCGGATCCCTAAAAATAATAGCTTGTTGGAAAGATCTCTTCATCCTCATTCCAACCATGTTTGGTTTGTTATGGGAGATTAGTATTTCTTTCTCTAAGATTAAGTTAAAAATCGGCGACGGAATTAAGTTTTTAGATTTCTACAGTTTTTGTCTTCGGTTGATTTCTGTTGTCGTTTCGCGTGTTCTTATGATTTCTTAGCATCTACTCATGATGTATGATCATGAATTTCCTTCTTTTAAACTTCTCTATGCTTGAAGTCGAAATTGTCTTATTCCCTACTCTTAGTGCTGAAATTTGCATAGTTAATTGGAATGGCAATTCAGGTTGAATCTTGTTAAATTCCTGGCTATCATATCACACATCCAAGGGGGAGGCACCTGCAGCATCTGATCACTGGTTTCTGATATGTTTGGTGAGTGGAATTGGTAAGGAAATAGGGTATTCAATTGATTATTGAATATACATGCTTAGTTTGTTTTCGTCTTTGTCTGGTGATAATATAGGTGGTTCGAAATTACTTAATAAAGGAAAAGGAGTAGCTTCTTGTTCAGAGACAAGAGAGGTGGGATCTACGCCTCATCGATTTCTCCAGAGACCCCTGTTATTTTCTTGATGTTTTTTATACCTGCCCTTGTTGTATTGCATGCGATTTGATTATAGGGTGAGAGTATGAATTTCGGATTGAGATATGGATCTCATAAGCTATATCGAACCCCTGAGTTAGGGATTGAATGACTGAATTGCATATGTTATATGAATTGAATATGCTGATTATGTTCTGACATGATCGAGGATACCCTACTATGGTATTATGTTTTGTACTTGCATGTGTGTCAAGATTCTTTTTCGGTGGCCATTTGGGGTAAGCGTTGATGCTCCTAGGGAAAGGAGAGGTTCCTACTGGTATGGGAGTTGTATGGGTGGCAAAGCCCAGCATGCCCACGCTGGATGTCTGGTCCTTGTGTGGCCGGAACCCAGTTCTTGTGTGGCAGGAAGCCCTTATCCTTGTGTGGTTTGGGATGCCCTAGTCCGTCTGTGGCTTGGGAAGACTTGTCCTTGTGTGGCAAGACGACTTGTCCTTATGTGGCAAGATGAATAGGCTTACTGATTAGCTTGTGTGTTAACCGTTTACCCTTTGTGCAGTAAGCCTTGGACAACACAGGTGGAAGGGGATGGCCTTTCTTCTTCATTTCCGAGAGCAATCTGATGAGTTCTACCTGCCTATGTACTTTTGATTTTTCGGAAGTGATCGTAGTCCTCCCTCAACTATAGATTCAGCCCTAACCCTTTTTAATTGGTTCTTGAATTGTGTGATCCCCTTTAGTTATTTAGGAATGATCTAATGTGAATTGGGAGATTTGTGTTTAAGGTTTCTGCAGATCTTATGATGCTGTGACCCTACTGAGATTCTTGTAATCTCATACCGTTGTTTTTACCATTTTTCAGGCTTAGGTACATCCACTGTCCGTGGTACCAATGTGTGAGATCAAAGCTGCATGGCGGGGCGATATCGCATCACCTTTGCATACTTGTTTACTTGTGCATATAACATGAATGATTTGGCTACTTTCTGGTTTATTTTAAGAACCCTCCTTTGCTTACTATTTCCGAAATATGTTGGAGGATTTCTTGCTGGTTATTTGGATCCCTATGGGACTTGTGTGTTATGAACCCAATGATTTAATCTAAAGACTTTCGCTGATATTTTATTCACTCCGTATGTTACCAGAATATTTGTCCAATATTATGCTCCAATTGTTGTGAAACATTAAAATAAACATGCTAAAAGTCAGAAGTTAATGATAAGCCTGGTGAGATTCAGATAGGTCATAGGTGTCATTTGGGTTTATTTGAGTTTATTTGGGTTTCACGGCGGTGATGACCTTAATCGGAACAAATAGTAATAGTTAGGAATTAGGGTCATCACATTTGTCATTTTGAGGTATTTGTAATATGTTATATTATATAATAATAACATTAATAATCTATTGTTATTATTTATTATTAATAATTCCTAATACAAAACTAAACAAAAAAATACCTAAAATTTTTTTATAAAATTCTTATGAATAGTATAATCTTTCAAGACCAAAAAAATATGTTTTTCATAATTTCTTTTATTCTTCTAGGGTTAGTATCACATTAATCAACCCTTCATGTCTTTTTCAATCTGTTAAGGTTAGCATTTTCATTGACTAACCACCCCTCAACTTTTGTTTCTTACTATTATAAATTTTGCTTACTGTACTTTGAGTCATCACTTATTTTCTTCATATTATCTTGATTTGTTATTCCTTTTATAGCCTTTACAACTTGTCTATGCAAATATGAATTAATAGTTTCTTAATTAATCCTCGTTAGTTCTTTTATTAGTTCCTAATAAAAATTCTTTGGTTCTCCTAGATCGGGTCGACCCTCAAATCGCTTCTCTCTTTTATCATTTTGAATTTCGGTTCCTTATATGGTAGTGCTGAATTTTTAGTATGATCAATATCCTTTCATATGACCAATCAGTCATATGTGATATTGTTAAGATATTTTCTTATAATCAGTAAGATTATGATCTATTATCATTAAGGTTAGCATTCTTGATATTTTTCAATCATTAATATCTCAGATATTATTTCTGTTGCTTATATGTTGGGCTTTTTTAACACGAGCTTCAGTTCTCTTCTCATATGACTTTGAAGCCATACAAGGTGTTTTTGAGTTATTCTCACAATTCTCACTCGACATTGCAATTATACCATCCCCTATATCACAATTATCTCATGCATATTAGTAACGTTCAATCACGACTCAAGAAATAACCATAGAATCATATTTCAATTCAATTAAATGCATGTAATCAAAACTTGCCATAGTTTAAGAAATTTACCATCGATCATGCATTCTTGCGTGCAAGCAACTCATGGATATCACACATCACAAAGAATCAATCTAGATTCATTTAAAATGATAGGAATTAAATTTAAAATTATCCACTTACAATTTTTGTCATCCCGATTTCCTTTCTTGATTTGATCTGTATCCGATCCAGATTCTAGGCCCTCAAATATGTCCTAGAAATCCTATGATCATTCTTGGATTCAATCCAGATATTTTCTGTATTTTCTCTCAATTACCGAAAACTTCTACTAATTTTATACTTATCAAACTCGTCAAAATTATGAAAAATTTACATCAACTCCTCATAATTTTTTTTTTTCAGAATTTTTCTATATTTTTTCTCAATTTATTTCTAATTTTTCTGAATTTTAAACAATTTCTATATTTTTCTGAAAATCTAGTCAAAGCCAGCCCAGTCAATATAACACGTGTCATCCAGAGACATAGCTACGTGCTTACCAAATCTGACCCAATATCAACCCAATACCAAGCTCGTACCAACCTTATGAGACCAGACCAAACGACATGTCGTTCATCCTTTCTTCGAACGACATGTCAAACTAGACGGACTATGGACAATGTGTCGTACAAAAAGTTTCAAAACACTTCAAATTACAACATATAATTCATACAAAAAGTTTCCCCTCATCACGTGCAAATAATTCTTATAATGTATGTCGTATACATAATCTTATAAATACTATATTATATCCGATATACAATTTCAGTATATTATAAATACAAAATTATCCTTCCAAAAATAATATACTGTATATGATATACAATATTTATAGTTATACAATTTGGGAATCATATACATAAGATTATGTATATCGTATAATTATTCTTATTAAATAATTTAACATTTTAATTTTATTTTTTATAATGTATATTATTTTCTAATGAGTCTCAAAAGATAAGCTCAAGAGCCTTAGTCATCAAATGACTTGGATTATAAGATTGACAGGTATCAGAGTATAAAAAGACGATATTGCCCCCATATACTGAGTTCCAAGAAATACATCATTTGAGGCTCTTTCGGAAGTGTCAGGAGCCAAGAAATACACCTGCGAGTTCAAATAACTCGACAGGAGGGAGTATGAACACAATACCTAAATCGGTTTCTTTCGAGTTGTACACTTACGTCAATACTTGACCACGACTAGTTTTGATCTTCACTGATTCATTATCCACACCTAACTGTTTTGATATTATCTATACCTTCTCATACCCCTAGCCCATGGGTTATGAGCTCACCAATTTATGATTTGTCGGGCTATTGGGCTTAAGGCCCAACCCTCTAAGATACAAAACCTCACAATGTGTATATGAAAGCATGAGAATTATTATATAAAATAATATCTTGCATGCTTGGGAATGATGTGCTTGATATGATAATATTAAATTGAAGTATAAGTGTTGTATTGAGTCATATCCAGAAGCACAAGGAGGATCACACATATCAGCAGCATAGGATAATCTATGTGACTCCTGAGAGCTTTATGAGTATGATAGTGAGGCATGGACTTGTTAAGGAAGTCATAAAAGGGGACATGAACTATATAATTATGCTAATTGAATGTATGACAAGAATCCTAATGTGAAGACCGTATAGGTGGAGCTTCCATCACCTATCGTCCCACCATCATTAGTGGTCTGGGCCAAGAGTTATGCACGTCCCATCAGAACATACAAAATTATCACTGAGATAACTAGAAAAAAGGCATGAGGTATCATATAAGTACCATTGACTTGTTTCAGTCCTATTCTCAGAATCTATATGGACTGAAAGATATTGCTAGCCTAATCACTGTTGTGAATATTTGAAGAGTCTCATTATTAATGCATGTATTGACTGTGATTGTGCTATTTGAGTCGTTGATGTTTTGAATGTGTGCCAACATGTCAGTCAACTTAATGTGTGATTGTATTTAAATTATTATGCATATTTTTCTCATCCTCTCACATGGAAGACTTATGCCAGATCCTTGGATTTGTGTTTGACCAAGAATAAATATGGTCGAAGTATCTCTAGACAGACAACCAGTTAAGAATTAATTTAAGGCCAGATTAGAATTCCCTTTAGATCCCAGTATTTTATGTACATGATATCATATTCTCTAGACTATATTATTGATGTCATAAACATCTTTATAAATTGAGAATATATTAAATTAAAATAGAAATCCATATTTTCTTTTGAGGTGGCGTTTGACATCTTTTGTGCTTAATTGCATAGTGGTGTTCCTTCGATAATTATTTAAATAATCATCTCCATTATTATTTATTTTATTTTGACTTTGTAAATTTATTATATATGTTGTTATGTGTAATAACGGTATATAGAGTAGATTTCCGACAATTGTTGCAAAAATATTTTGAGTTCTGAGACTTGACAAAAAGACTTAAATAAATATATTATTTACCTTCATATTATTACTATTTAGAAATAAATATTTTTCTTAAATAAATAGGAATTATTTTAGAAGAGGCTAACATAAATCGAAAAAATGAACCAGTAAATGTATAATGCTAAATTATATTAATAATAAATAAGCGGATTTGAAGTTTTGGCATAGTCATATTAATTTTCTCTTTTCTTATTTTAGAGATTCCCTCCTATGAAAGTCTTGAAAATAGTTTAAAGACATTGATTTTACTTTGATAGAATTTTAAATGTTAAATAAATAATAAGATAACATTTATCTTATTTTGAAAGTAATCTATCACATCATAGCATAGTAATAAAAATGCTAGCTTTATTTTTAAATAGCTCTCTCCAAGTTAGTTGGAGCAGTTTTATTTTTTTAAGAACTCTCTCCAAATTGGATGTATAAAGAATAAAAATTAATTATATCTCTCGTAAAATATTGATATTGAAAACAAATATATAAAGAGATATTCCTTTTTATAAAAAAGGGGCATTTGTTGCATAATGAAATATCTTTAGTTCCTCTGACCAATCTCAAATCTACGGGAGGATTTCAGGTGCACCAGTGGTAAGTACTGGCTCTAATAAAAAATATAAAAAATATAATATAATATAATTTTTTTTTCGAAAAAAATCTATTAAAACCAGTAATGAATATCATATCTGAATCCTTCCCCAAATCTACCGCAAGGGTGACGTGTCAAACATGCCAAGCCACAACCTTTTATCCTCTGTCTACGACTTTCTGGAGAACAAACACAGATACCTTACATATCGGCCGTACCTATGTCCACGTCACCTATCCTCACACTTCGTAATCCAACGGCTGCAATCTATCAATAATTCACGAGCCCTGCCAGTAACGCGCTCCCTCGGTTCAGCCCAACCCCAACCAAAACCATGATTCACGAACCCGCCCCCATCGTTTATCCCGACTCGCGTCCTGAAGACAATAAAAAACACCTAAGATGCAGACAAACGGTAGATAGAGAGAGAGGGGGAACGGTAGAGCAGATAGAGAATCGGGTTTATGTTTACACCTGAACCAAAAAAACTGTAACCAGAATGTACGTCCCAGAAAAGCATTAGGGTTTTACCATTCAAGCTATATCTTTCTGCTCTGATTCTAAGGTTTATGTCAAGTCAGGATGAGTGTTCTTCTATGAAACTGCTCCCTTATCCATTGCTATAGTCTTCGCTTCCAATTGTTCTGCGGGGGGGATTTTAATTTAGGGCTTCAGGAAATTTCGCATACTATCTTATAGGTAATATTTGGTTGTACAAGAGGTAATATTTGGTGTCCGGTCAAAAAATTGATGGACGAGATCTGGGAGCGAGCTGTGGAGACTGCGTTAGAGGGGCAAACGGACCATGCTTCGGCTCGGGCTCTGACACTAGATGGCGCCGTGAAGTGTGTGCAGGGCCGCCTTCCTCCGCCAAGCCTTTTGGAGAAGTTTGAGAACCTTCAGCACCTATCAATCGCTAGTATCGGAGTCTCCACGCTCGAGCAGTTCCCTCGCCTACGGAACCTCCAGAAGCTCATCCTTTCCGACAACCGAATCGCCAGCGGACTTGAGTTCCTTGTCGAAGCTGGCCTCGAGTCCCTTCGCGACCTTGACCTATCAAATAACCGCATCCAGTATATAGAGGATCTTGCGCCTCTTGCGCAGCTCAGGCTCGTTTCGCTTGATCTGTACGAGTGCCCAGTCACCAGAGCGAAGGATTATCGATCTAGAGTTTTTGGATTGATTAGGTCGTTAAAGTATTTGGATAAGATGGACGCTGAGGAGAACGAGAGGCCGGAATCAGATGATGAAGAGGATGAGGACGATGAAGAGATGGACGAGGATGACCCGGGAAGTGGGGAGGTTGAAGGAGAGGAGAGGCCATATAGGTTGAATAATGGACATAGTGCAGAGACTGAAGCGATTGTTGATGTGGATGAGGATGAGGAGAGCGATGCTGATGAGGAGGAAACCGAGACAGTTAGATCGGAAAACGGACCCACTGAGAATGGGTTTCGGGTGGCTGCAGTGAGGGAGAATGATGAGGAGGATGAAGGGGGAGAAGAGGATGATGAAAATGAATCTGGAGAGGAGATTGATGAGGAAGGCGATGATGATGATGTGGTGGAGGTGCATGAGCTTGAGGATAGTGATGATGAGGACGATGGGATTGAGTATGATGATGAGGATGACGATGATGAGGAAGATGAGGATGAGGTGGATAATGATGATGGGGTCTCTGTGGAGCCGAAGAGTACAGGACGATTGACCAGCACAGAGGGGGAGATTGATGGCCATGAACAAGGCGAAGAGGATGGAGAAGATGGGGAACAAGGTGTTGAAGATGATGGAGAATTTGAAGATGAAGAAGAGGTTGAGGAGGAGGTGAGATCATTTACAATCTGATTTGAACATTCATCTTGATCCTTCTGTTGGTACACTTGTGTTATAAGTTTTTCTTGCATATCTCGGTAAGACTTGCAGAGAAGAGAGGGCCATCTTTATTACTGATACAGTTTAAGCATGCTTTGACCACCACTGACTATTTTGCTTGCATAATTTCAGGATTAAATGCTGGTTGAAGGGAATGGCATATCTTTATTTTTGGGTTTTCCATTGGTTGAAGAATCAGTGATTTTTCCTTCGTTATTGAACTTTATTTGTGCTTATATAAAGCGCCTGAGGGGTCTTGGCGTCTTTTTCTTTTACTGGATTATTTCTTATGTGAGCATTTCAATGATGCAGACAAGCACCGTAGTTGTAGCTTGTCTTAACATATCATGGAAGACAGCATGAATTGGTGGTTTGCCATGTTGTTGTGGCTAACTTTTATTCATTTCCCATATGTTTCGTTGATTCTGAAAGTTGTAATATTGGTATTCTTGGTATTTTGGTTTAAAGTTGCTTCTATAGCTGGAAATTATTTTTTGGATTTGGGTGTATATTTACCTCCCTGACTGATTTGGTTTTAATATACACTGTGTATGTCTTGTTGATGATTGTGTCTGTCAATTTCCTCATCTTTGCGTCAGTTTGTGTATTTTAAATGCTATCATGTTTCAAAAATATTGGATTAGTTTGCCCATCATTGATCACCATCCTACTTGGTGTACAGTTTTTTCTGCAAATGTTCTGTTTAAATTACTAGTTTGGTTTCTGATAAGCTTTGCTCTGAACGTGAATTTGGCAGGAGGAAGACAATGGTGTAGGGTTCTTGATGCAACCAGTAGGGCCAGCCGAAGTGCATGATGCCGGGGCTAGTGACCTGGAACCAGAGGGGGAAGACGATCCTGATGGGGAGGAAGTGGAAGATGATGAATTGCAGGTGCTACCATCATCCTCTTCTCATAAGAGAAAGAGAGATGAAGATGCGGAGGATGACGATGATGCCGATGCAGCTGATGACGATGAAGAAGATGTTGTTGAACATAGCAACGCATCCAAGAAGCACCGGTAGCTCCTTACAGTATCTAAAGTCTCATCAATGTTTTGTTAATGACATGGGGTTTGGAAACAGAGGGTCTTGTCACTGTCACTTGTTAGATGAAAGATGAAAAGATCGGTTGATAGTCTGCTAGTAATTTTGGGTATCTTGTCGAACGAACTTTAGGGGAAAAGAACTAGTGTCATGGGTGGCTTGTTGTTCAAAAGGTTGTTATAGAATTCACCCGCTTGCCTATCTTATATAGCCGTTAGTATTTGTTAATTCAAATGGCAGTTATGAGGAATTTCACCGCCAATTTTCTGCTCCCGGGGTCTGGTTTTCGAAGGGCTTTTGAAGGGAGTGGCAAGAGAGAGAGAAAGTGGTGTGCATTTTTTATTTTTTTTAAATTTTGTGCTAGGTCTGGCTTAAAATCGGCTGGTAAGAACCGCTTGTAGATAATAGTTCCACGCATTTGTTTCATTCCATCAGGAGGGGTTTTAACAAGTTTGACCCATTCAAATGTTTTTCAATCATTCCGACTTGTATCCTTGTCATTGGGCATCTTGCCTTGATTATTTATTGCTGGGAATGTTATGTAGGCCAGGTGGCACTTGGGATCTGTTGGCGAAGGAATCAGGCTCCGGAGAGTGATTCCACCCGTTCCCAGTTCCAACTTTTTTCGAAATTTCGTGTCACGTGACGCGCCTTGCTGAGAGGGATTGATTCTCGGGGGCGCATGTGGATACGGACAAAAAATCCTTTTCCTTTTCTTTTAATTTTTGAGTGAAAGAATAAATCGTTGAAACCGTGGTCATTATTTTGTATTTGGTCTTTTGATTCTTTGAACTTCAAATTTACACTACACTCGGCTGCTCTGGATCCACAGGTGACCGTTGGGTCAATCATGGGTGCGTGACAAGTCGTTGAGGCCAAGCACGTCTCTGATTCGTTCCCTTGTCAGGCCCCTTCTCCTGTTGGGCAATGGATACGGTTATGCTCCTGGACCGGACCGTGGAACCCTGGTGGATCGTATACCGTTCGGCCCCTTTGGTGGCTAATATGAACCATGAAACCCCGGTTAATCTTGACTCATTGCCATCGGAAGCTGAGAACTCGATTATAAACGACCGAAGCTGCACGGGTGCCGCTAACCCAACAAAATATTAGTGTATATGCTGATAACAATGTGGTTGTTGTTATATCGACCCACATTTATTCCTTTATGGAATAAATGTTAATTCATTTTAATAAAATTTTATATTAAATTATTTATTATATATCAATTGCTTATAAAATAAAATAATTTAATATATAGAGTTTAACTTATAGAAGATTAAATTATTTGCTTCTTATATGATATAAAATTTGCATTCACAATATATAAAATTAGATATATTGTTGATATGATTGTAATGTAAGATTATAAATAATTTATCTTGATTATGTACTCATAACTATAGTTTCATTCGTATTTGATCACAAATCCTCAATGGATTCGACCTCAATTGCCTTTGTTACCTTACAAGCTGACTAAGTATTTAATTTTGGTGTTTCGACAGCACATCACCATTGCAGCAACTGACCAAATTTTTATTATCAAGTATTTTAATATAAAGTTTCATAAGAAAAAAATTTTCCATCATCTAGAAACCAATATCACTCACATAGTAAAGTAGAAAAACCAGATTATGGTTTTATTTGACTAAGTGACGATCAAACAACTCTAAGAAATCATACCAAATTTCGTCTCAAACTTGAATCCATCCTCTCCATGTAGCCGCACAAAAAGCAATCTTTTTCCCTATCTATATTGATCTCTTCTTGTTTTATTTTCTAATAAAAAGCAGTTTATCTTCAACCTTTTGTTTATGGTTATTTAACAAGTAAATAATCATTTTTTTTTATTTTGAATAAACGGTTATCTACGACAGACTCTTTTTATTTTTAATTTTATTTCGAAACACTCAAATATAATTTATCCCGCTAGAGAGATTTTTAGTAAAAAAAACAGATCAAATGCAAAAGGAATCTGGATCAAATTGCAGCACGACACAATTTTATACAAGCTCTTATCATGGGCACGCAAATACGAGGCATGGGCATGCAAGGATGAAAAGTTGGTAAAAAGATCTTTATTGTAAGCCATGATTTGTAATTTGAAAAAAAAATGGTAGAGTTGTAATAAACTATGAATTGATGGTATCTAACCCTAACTTATTTTTAGTTATTACTTTTCTTCAATCATCGATTTGATCTTAAGATAGGTGTGATTTCTTTGCTTCGAAGTCAATTGAAAAGATACCAGGTACAACCGCGACACTTGAGAGGCTTAAAGCGACTGAAGGCTCCTTCACTTTACCAAGCAAAGTTCTTCCTATCTGTGAGACCCTGATCCTCCATAGGGTAAATGTTCTAGAAGTCCACAGGTCAGAAATGGAACTCAGTTAACAGTATAGTTGAAATGACTATTTTGTCACTAAAGAAATGGATGCATGATGGCCTAAAATAGTTGTTGCCAAATATTTCCTGTTTTAATTCTGGTTAATTATCTTTAGTTTTATCCCTTATTATCTAAAGTATTAGATAGTTCTTCCTTTTAAATATAGTTACTATTTAAATAAGAATTATCCTTTTAATAGAATTATCTTTTTATTAGAATTATTTTTTAAGCATTATCCTAACTTATCTAGGCTTAAAAGTAGAAAAATTAAACCTCCTTAAGACCCAATAAAAGAGTGGCCAGCCTACTACCTTACCTAAACATACCAAAACTTACCTGAAAATTTCAAAATTTATCCCCTCTCCTTGCTCTCAATTTCCGATTTTTGCCTATCCTAAACCCTAGCCGAAATTCCTTGATCTTCATCCTAGCATAACTCTCTCATCCTTTGTCGGATTTTTGTAAATTATAGCTTGTAGGAAAGCTCTTTTCATACTCTATCTAGCTATCCTAGTTTGATCATTGGAAGGTTAGTTCTTCCCTGCCGAAATTCGAGCTGTAATTCATCACTTTTGTGTAAGAAATTACATGATCTTAATTCTAGCATAACTCTCTCATCCTTTGTGAGATTTTTGCAAATAATAGCTTGAAAGCTTTTTCCATCCTCTATCTTTCTATCTTGGGTTGGTTATAAAAAGGGTAGTTCTTCCCTATCGAAATTCAAGTCTTAATTTGTTGGTTTTTGTGCTAAGATTATGTGATTCTTCCTTCAATTGATTTATGTTGTTATTCCTTTTGTTCGTATGATTGTTTGGTATCCATTCATGTTGTAAAATCATGAATTCATCCTCTGAATCTTCCCTATACATGAAATCGGCATGCCATATTTCTATCCCTATGTTTGTCAAATTTGATCAATTGACTTGTCTATTGGTTTCAAATCTTGGTCCTTTTAATCATTTGAGTAACTGACACCTATTCCTTTCTTATTCATATAAAATTGCAGCTTCTTCTTATGTGTATGATAAAATCACAATTTACCCTATTAAGCCCTAAGGTGCTGCCGAAATTTGTATATTGAATTAGGATGAATAATCAAGTTGATTCTTGTTGAGTTTTTGGCCATCACATCATGCATTTAGGGGGAAGATATTACTGCATCCGGATTGTTAGATTTTGGTAGGTTGATTGGTAAGGATTCCCAATGCCTTTGGTTTTTAATTAAGTAATCTAGTGGCTTAGTATTGTGTGGTCTTTGTTTTGTGATGGTTTAGGAGATTCTAATCTTATTGAAAAGGCAAAGAATTGCATCTGATTCAGACACGTGAGAGGTAGGATCTCTGCTTCATCAGTTCCTTTGGTTATCCTTGATTGTATGCTTGATTTGTTGTTGATTTCGATTTGGTTATTTTTGAATTGATTTCGCAATTGGGTGATTTACTTTGGGATAATCTCAGAAATTAGAAAGGCAAACATACGGCTATGATATGCTTACTGATTTGAGATTGTATTTTGATTTGATTGAGGATCCATTGTTATGATTTGTATATGCATGTACTATATGTATATGTGTGTATGTCCCTTGTTTGTGCTTTGTTTGAAAGATCCTTTTGTTGCTGGCCATGCGAGGTAAGTGTTGTTACTCCTAGGGAGAGGAGAGATGCTTTCCGAACCGAGAGGTTAATTGGTGGTTATTCCCAGCAAAAGCTCGCTGGATGCCTTGTAGGCCGGTTCAAGTCCAGACGTCAGGATGCCTTGTAGGCCAGTTCGAGTCTGGAAGTCAAGATGCCCTATAGGCCAGTTCGAGTCTGGACATTAGGATACCCTATAGTTGTGTGGCAGGATAACTTGTATACGCAGCTGCAAGAGTGTTCCTAGGCCAATTAAAGTCTGGATATCGGAGACAACTAAAAGGCTTGCTGTAATATTGATTGTCTAACCGTTTTATCCTTTTTGTAGCATACCCTTTGACAACATGGGAAGATGGGGACAAACCTTGGTTTTGAAAATCAGATTATGTTATAAGTTGCCTATATGCTTCTGAATAAGAAGTGTTTTCAGTCTTTCACCTTGTTTTCTACCAAATTCGGACTACCCTCATATTGTATGTGCTTGTGATAATTTGACCCCTATTATATGTATTTGATGCTTGCTGTTTTAATTAGATATCTTAGCTGGTTTTAGGTGTTGATCTTTTGGTTTTTGGGAGATGTTTGATTAGGAATCCCTAGGATTTATGATACTATGACCCTACTGAGATTCTTGTAATCTCATCCCTTATTTTCTTGCCCTTTATAGGCTTAGGTGTGTGCTTTGTTGCTGGCACCAAAGGTGTGAGATCAAGTCTGTATGGCTGGACGAATTTGCACATCATATGCATCCCTTTCCTGTAAAATGCACATGCCATGTCCTTGAATTTGTGTGGATATGCATTCTGGCTTTTAAATCCCTGTTCCTTCTTCATTGTTGCTTTCGAAATATACATGATACTATTAGTTGATGTTTTGAGATTCTGATGGAACTTGTGTGTTATGTTTCCACTTGTTTGATTGTTAATATAAGTCTTCCATTGATATTTTTTTTCACTTTGTATAAGCCAGAAATTCATTAATGTATAAACATGCTCCAACCTTTAAATAACATATGAATCAACCAATAAAATTGATAATTAGGTGACTTGAGCCTTGTGGGATTCAAATAGGACCTTACACTATCTCTTTAAACACTAACGTAGATATTCGAGAGATATCTTCTTCTCTTGATGTGTCACTTAATCCAAAGGTTTGTACGACAATTCTCCTTTTGACGGTATAAAACACAATCACAATGGTATGGTTGTGACCACGGTTGATAAATTACATATATAACAATAACAGAGGATGAAGTAAACAAAATACTCAAACTGGTAGCAATAAATTCTCTTAAATTCTTACAATAACCTACTGTAAAGTAAAGTTAGATTAAGGAATTTCGAACAAGGTTTGGGCTATGTGCTTATGTAGGGAGATAAGGTTGTTGCCTATCCATCTCGTCTGTTGAGACTGCATGAAGGTAACTATCCCATGATCTTGAGTTGGTTGTGATTGTGTTTGATTTGGATATGACGTCACTATTTTTATAGAGAGACTTGCAGGATCTTTACAGATCATAGGAGTCTTAAGCATATTCTGACTTAGAATGAGTTGAATATAAGGCAAAGGAGATTGTTGGAATTGATAAAAGACTATGATCTTATTATCAACTACCATCTTATGGAGGCTAATGTTGTTACTGATGCTCTTAGTAGTAAGTCCTCGACTTTCTTATCTTATATCAGAGAGACGTACTTGCCATTGCTTGCTAGGTTGAGATCCACAGATACTTCCTTGATAGTTGACAAAAGAGGAGTGTTGTTGCCTAGTTTGACAGTTTGGCCTATTCTATTGGATGATATCCGGGATGGCCAGAGCCGTCACATGAGGATCTTTCAAAGGATTCAGACTCCAGTTATAGAGTCTCTGATGATGATGTGTTACTTTCAAAAACCGGATTTGTGTTTCTATAGATGTTAAGTTGAAGGACACCATTATGTCAGAAGTCCATTCTTCTACTTATGTGTTACACAAAGGAGGTACCTAGATATACAAGAAATTTTAGAAAGGTGTAATCCTCCACAATATACAATCAACCAAACTCAAGCAAAGAAATCAACAAATTCCATCAATTTCATCAAGCTCATAAAATCCCGAAAGTTCCAAACATGCCATCGAAAACTCCAATCATACACCCCTGAATCAAATGGTGTTTCTAGGCAATCCAATCCATCACATTATCTTAGAAACATCAAAATCAATATAAAAGAACTAAAAATCAATAAAGAAAACAGAGATGCAAGACACTTACCACCAAAAGAGCCCTAACACTAAGAACAACAAGATTCCAGCTTCCCAATCCAAGACTACCAATGGAAATCGGTTATGGGAGGTTAAGAATGTGTTTAGTAACAATGACCAATGATTTTCTTTGAAGGAAAAAACAAAGGAAGGATTTGGGTTCTTTGGGATGAGAGAAGAGGGGAGTGACATGAAAGGGGAAGGGCTTCAGGTTTCCAACATTTAGAAAAATTTCTAAGTGTTGGCTAGGGCTGGCCTTTATACTCCAAGCCCAAAATCTTGGAAAAACCTGATATAAAACGTTTTAAGGTTCGATAAGCCCTGAATGGGCCATAAAAGGGTTTAAGAACAATAAATATAAAAAATGAGCTAACTCAATTAATTGGGCTCAAAAAATGGTAAATAGGCTCAAAAAATAACAAATGGGCCCGAAATGGGTTTTTCGACCCAAAAGCCCCAAATCACTTAAAACGGACAGGGAACCGGCTTAAATCAATTTCCACTGACTCAAACCTCAGCACTCAACCTAGATCACTCGCTAAGACACTTACACACACTTAGACGTACACCTAGGTTTCTTATGACTGTGTCCACACTACTGGTCAGCTCTCAGGTCAATGGTCAACTCTCAAGTCAAACAGTTAATTACTCACAACAGACAAAAGATCAGATACTCTCACTGTACAGTCATGCCGGCTAGGCACTCGGAGGGACGAGGTCTCACATAAGTTACCAACTAGATATTAAAGTTAGGGTTATTAGATAATTTGGGAATTAATCTAATTATTGTTTTATTCCAATATTCTATAGTATGTTCTTAATTATCTTTCAATCTCCTAATATCTCTCTAGACAATTAAGTGTTAATTCAGACTCTCAATTAACTATATTCCTATGATAATTAAGCTTCTGAATTGTTTTCGATCTTCGACTGTGTCCAAAGAACTGAGGGATATGTGTAATCCCTGTATTTTTGGAGTTTTTGTTGTAATTTTTCTGTCGTATTAGCTAGTTGTTGAGAAAAATCTCTTTCTAGTCTGGTACAAATATATTCCTATTCTATCAAGTATCAGAAACTGTCCTAGTACTTCTAATCTGTTATCATAATTTAATTGTTCTTCCGAATCAATTTAATCTCGCATGTAGAAAAACTGGAAAGGTTTGTTAATTAGTCAAGATTAGAAATAGGGTTAAGAATTTGTAATCAGAACACATCAGATTTAAATCCTAGTTTTACATCAGTAAATCAAGATTGCAAAAGATGAAGAGAAAAATTAATCCAAATAGTCTTGACATTAATTAAAACTCAAACAAAACATATAATTATCTTGATCCCTGATAGATCAAGGACATGTTTTGAAGAAAAGACTTGAATGGTTAAAGTGTTCGATAAAAATAATACAACCTTGAAATCTATTCTATAGTTAAAAATAAGTCGATAGTCTTTATCCATATGTCGATAGACTTTATCGATATTTCGATACTCTTTATCCTTTATAACCGATCAATTTTTCGAAACAGACCGACCGGTCCATTGAATCTCGGCCTGAACTTATTGGCTCCTCGTCTGATAGACCGACCAGTCGTTTGTGTCTCATCTTTTAGACTGACTAGTCGGTGATGTCCAACTGATTGGTCTATTATTGTTCGACATGAATTCTCTTTTGACTAACCGGTTGGTTGATGTGAATCGACCAATCGGTGGCCACCGTAGGTATCCATTGCTTTAGTGATCATTCTAGTATCGTTTTTATCCGAACTGGCTCCCTTTTATCGTTAAAACTATACAAGACCTGTTTAGCCACAACACTCAATAGACGATAAAAAATATCTAATTTAACAATCCAATTGTTCCATAAAATATATCAAATGAACAAAAAAAATCATAGATAACAATGCTAAATATAGGTCATTAATTTTCCTAGATCTTAGATAGGGCATGTTGCAGTATGGGTAGTTATTGATCTACTCTCTCTAAGTTGGCTTATTTCTTACCTATTCGGATGACTCTTTATTTAGAGTGTTTTGTTAAGTTATATGTACTATAGATTGTCAGATTGCATTGTGTGCTGTATCTATTGTATATGACGTAGACCCTTATTTCACACCTAGATTTCGGAGTCAGTTACAAAAGACTTTGGGTACATGGTTGATCTTTAGTAATGCTTTTCATCCTCAGACGGATGAACAGTCAAATAGGAAAATTCAAACTCTTGAGGACATGTTGAGGGTTTGTGTTTTGGATTTTTAGGGTAGTTGGGATTGATATATGCCTTCAGTTGAGTTTACTTATAATAACAGTTTTCAGGTGAGTATTGACATGACACCTAATAAGGTATTGTAAGGAAGAGATCGTCACACTCCTTTGTTGTGGAATGAGGTAGGAGAGAGAACGTAAAGCTTTTTTGAGATAGATTGAGAGCACCCCAGGATCGCCGAAACAATTATGCTGATAATAGATATATGCATATGGAGTTTGCAGTCGATGATAGATTTTTCCTAATGGTAGCACCTTGGAAGGGTGTGACAAGTTTCAGGCAGAAGGATAAGTTAGGACCGTAATTTATAGGTCCATATGAGATGATTGAGAGGATTGACTCAGAGAATCGTCAATTGTGGTTGCTGTCAGTGTTAAGAAAGATGCATAATGTGATTCATGTATCTATGTCGAGGAGGTATATTGCAGACCCTAGTCATGTGTTGGGGATATCTTGTATGGAGATAGTTGAGGATTTATCCTATCCGACTCAGCTTGTGTCTATTATGGATAAATTTGAGAGAGAGTCTTATAGAGCAAGACTTTGTCTATGGTTTGTGTGGTTTGGAGGAGTCCTTAGTTGGAGGAGGAGATATAGGAGACCAAGGCTGAAATGAGGAGGAGATTCCCTCAACTAGTTGTTTAATGTGTTTTCTATTTTCTTTTGAGTATATTCTTGTCTTTTCCTTTATGATGATATTATTATATTTGATGATATTACTACTGTGTTAGAGGATATTATAGTTGTGTTGTGTTTGGTAGTTAATTTGTTGCTTGTTGTTTCTGCTTGGAGGAAAATTTTGAGATAAAATTTTTCTTAAAGATGGTAAGATATAAACACCAGGTTTTTAGTTGTCTCGTGTAAGCATATAATGTGACTTTGTGTTTTATGCTGAGGGTAGTTTGGTTATTTTTTTGTCTTATGTATATTGAGTTGAATGGAATCTATTATGTGATATTATGGTTGTATAATGTTTTTGAGCTTGTATTAAAGGAATATATGGTATGGTATTATTTGTTATGATTATAGAGTATAGTTTATAATTTTTAATTAAATATTTATTAGTAAAAAAATATAATTTTAGTTCATTGGAATGATATGATTTTTTTGGATTTATTGTTAACATAAATTGAATTTACCTTCCTTGCAAGGGCACGATGTCAACCAGTAATATAGTTCTAAAAGAACGAATATCAATCCATAGGAAAAATCTGTCTAAAACTAATCAATTCGTCAAATTCTTTCACTCTAGTTAAATTGATCGAATACTGAGTTGATTGCAATTTAAAAGTAAAAATTGAATTTAAATAGATGTAGTTAGAACATAAAATTAATTGATGGTTTGTATTAGAATTCGCACCTAGAATTTGTTTTACTAATTAACCTAGAAGATGTTTCTGATTTCATTTTATCCAATAATATCTTCCCAAGCTATTATTGGCTAACCCAGTTAACTAATCAACTATATTCCTATACTAATTAGATAAATGGATTGATTAACCCTAATTAGTTTGAACCCTAGGTTTTACAAATATATTTTTATTCTGTCAATTAGATTACCTAGGTATTTTACCCCTACATAGGAACCTAAACCAATGTCCCCATCATATTAGGTTTACCTAGAAAGAAGTGATCAATTTCGTAATGAAGAACAAGGTAGAATAATCTATGGTTAAAAGGTTAACAGATTCTAATTTGAATCCTATTTGGGCGCTTAGAAACAAAATCGACGAAGAGAAAGAAAGATAAGTAAAACAAAATCAATTGTTATACTCAAAATCCAAATAACATACCGTAGTTTAATCTTTGAAAGACAAAGAATTCCAAAAACGAAACTAACATTTTTATTCTGAACCAAGAACTCTATACCTAATAAAACATCTAGACATTTAATTTATAACATAAAAAACTCGTCCGACTAGCCCGTATGAACACACTGACCGGTCCATGGTTGATTTCTTGGGTGACCAACCGGTCAGTGTAATTGGACCGACCAATCGATATGCTCTCGGTAATTTGAACTAACGGATGTCTGGTTCAACTAATCGGTCGGTCAAGTCTCAGCCTGAATTCTTCTTCGCACTGACCGGTCCGTGCAAGTACATTGACCAGTCGGTGGGCCTTCGCAAATGCTATACGATTTCGTATTAATCAATAGTCGTTTTTCATAAAAAAATGGCTTCTTTTCGCCAATAAATCTATATTAACACCTGCTCAGCCACAACACTCGACAAACTGTCAAAACGTTTATTTTAATGACTCAATTACTCACTAATAATATGAAATAAGTCAAAAATACGCACGAGTGACCAATGTAAAACACATCTCATCATTTATGATGAAATTTTCATAATTTTTAAACCTATATCCTATTTACTAGGATTTTTCTAATTTTATATGTATTTTCTAGAATTATTTTATTATTTAAAAATAAAATAAATATTATTTGACTGTTAAGTGCTAAATGAATTTGATTTGATGGAGTTCAAAACGATGTCGTTTCAGTGTCAGCCTGAGGGGAGTAAGTGGAGTGACGTCGTTTCGGCTAATAATCTATATAAAAACAATTTTGTTTTCCTCTTTTTATTTTTTTTCCTCCCTCTCCCCTCTCTCTCACATTGAGTTCCTTGCTCCTCTAATGAACTAGAGGACACAACACCCAAGTCCGACCACCGTTCATCACATTGCCAGCCTCGATCGACTTCCCTCCTCTGCAACAATTGTTCCCCGCTTGAGCCGCTGTGATCAGACACTGGAGGCATCCGGTGGAAGCTCGAAGAAAGCCTGATTCTGACCTACTCGAGTTAGGTATCACCGATTCAATTGCATATTCGTGTTCATGAGGAAAAGAGCTTTCTAATGATGTGTGAATTGTTGAAAATGGTTGTGTTTTGTGCAACTTTGGGTATTTATGGTTTCATCCTCTCGTCTGGCCACGCGTCGCTGCCATTTTTTGAACACATGAAAATTTCTCCATTTGTTATTTTGGGTATTCCGAAAGCATTGGTATGATCTGCTAGATGATATGGCTTATGGTTTATGAATTAATGGCTACTAAAGATTGTTTTAAAAAATATTTTTTCACTTATAAAAATAAATAATAATTTTTAAGGTAATACTATGAAGTAAAAATAGTAATTTGAGGACTTATTAACCTAAATTATGATTTTAAACGTATTTTTGAAAAATACATAATTTTTTTGTTTTGTATGTAGTAATATATAAATATATCTGCTGAATTTGTTGTGTTGGTTATATTATAAGTAATTTTATATTTGGTGTATTACACAGGTCTGTGACCTGTATTTGTGTGGATTGTGGATTTGATCTCTTACTATACTTGCGAATTGGATTCTACTGTGG
The DNA here is from genome assembly GCA_019739055.1 of Passiflora organensis. Lineage (NCBI taxonomy): Eukaryota > Viridiplantae > Streptophyta > Magnoliopsida > Malpighiales > Passifloraceae > Passiflora > Passiflora organensis. The sequence continues at coordinate 26,924,396 of JAEPBF010000087.1, read as the reverse complement.
CTACCTGTAGGTGAGAGAGGACCTCACACTTTACTTATTATTGTTTTAAAAATATATGTTTGAGATTTATAAATTTTTAGAGAAATAAATGGTGAATTGTGTTCGGTATTTTGACTATTTTATGAGTGAGAAATGATTGGTTTTACAATTGTGAGTTATTGGTAAGCATGTTGGTTTTATTATATGATTTTGGTACTGAGATGCAAGTAGTGTTGTTGTGTATGTAAATACACTGATTATTGAGACATATAGTTGTCTTTTGGTTTTATGCTTGCTTTGACACTATGAGATTTATGTTGGCTTTGACTTACCTGAAATGACTTTATGATTCATTATGATCACTTGTGGGTATCTAGTGCACTAATGATGATTGATCAAGATTAGTGGCTGACGAGTCACGTACTCTCTTTGACAACCCTTTTTCGCGGAGAGGATATAATGTCAAGAGAGATAGTTAATATGGGTTGACCTTAGCTTTCGATAAAACTAGTGTAGGTTATGATTTCAAAGAAAATAAAATAAATACTAATGTGCCTAGATCACTCCCTAATCAAAAGTAGGAGGACTGGTTTCTAGCCGACTTTCCAGCATGTTTTAATAATGAAAACTTATGATTGTGTGTGTGATTCACCATTTTCGTTATTTCCATTTGACTTGGGTTTGACTCTGAGTATTATTGTGAGATTTACTCAAATTTATATCTTTAGTTTTGGATTTTGTTTATCTTTATATTCATGCATTTCGTGGTCCCTATATCCCTCACCTAGATATTTAACTAATTGCTTTAATGTCATCCAAATTGTGCTACAGGTACAGATTGTCAGATAACCACTTATCATGGTTGAGATTCCGAAGCAGTATTATATTACTAGGTTTGATCAATTTATGATTTGATTTGTACATATGGACCAGACTATAATTTGACATTTCACAATTGATTTCTACTTTAGTCATATACATGATATCTGGTACTTGATTTTCACAGATTTTATTGGCTATGTTGGTATATGATTTGTTGGTTAGTGTTTGTAGCCTGAGATATATTTTGATTTAATCAGGTTTAACCCTATCTTTTATTTTATTTTGTTACGTTATTGTATGGTTTTGTTTTATTAGTCTTAAGGAATTCTAAGGATAACATAATAATTATAATTCTTAGGGTTCCGTAACGGAAGTATTCACTTCTGGAATAGGATACGGAGCGTGATAGTAATAAAATCTCGTAAATATCTTACAATAACCTATTGTAAAGCCAAAGTTAAATTAAGGAGTTCCCAACCAGATATTGTATGTAAACTATCGCTAAGAGTTCTTTGAGTGAGTTCAAAGATTGGATGATAAATGGATGTGCTAACCATACTCGGTTCAAGGTTTATATACTCTATTGCGGATAAAACTTGCCACTCTATTCTCGGTAGTAGATGTACATTTCCTTCTTAGTTGTGTCCTTTCTGTTTTTGGTGTCTATCTTCTTCCACACCTTTATCTTCTCTTTTATGCATAATAACTCAAATACCACGAAAAAGAAAAAATAAATCATCAAATAATGATGACTTATATCTCATTTAATTATTTAAAAAATAAATCTTAATCAAAATATTATATCATACTAAAGTAATAATCTAAAAGAACATCGACGGTCTAGATCTTCCATGATGAACATGAGAGACTAGAGGCTCAGTTTGTTTCTGAACCTTGTCGGATAAGGTGCCAGTAACTCAGCATGCAATGTGACACCTGTGGTGACGTGGCAAATTTTTGCCACGTCACCCACCTATTAAAACATCCCACCCGACATTTCTTCCCCCTCCCCCTGCAGTTTTCTTTTTTTTATTTCCTCCCCATTTTCCTCTCATTTTCAATATAACTTCAACACCTTCGGTATCGAAATCCAACCGTCTGATCGTCGAATCGTTTGCACCATTGTGTTCCTCTCGTCATCAAGATCAATCTGTCGTTGGTTTCACCTTCATCGGACCACGGACACGCCCGGATCGGAGCCTGGAAGTTTCGAAATTCTCACCGGAAAATTGTCAATTCCGGCCAATCTAAAGTAAGTCTTAAAATTTGGTTTTCGGTTTCGTAATCCTGATGGTTGTGGCTTCCTATTGATGTAAAAATTTTCGGTTTTGGATGAAGTAGGAATTTTCCGGCCACCGTCGGCGACACTGTTCATCGTTGACCGGCGATCGACACTGTTCATCATACTGTACATCGACACTGTTCATAGGTACTGTATATTGACACTGTACACTGACACTGTTCATCGTACTGTACAGTGACACTGTTCATCATACTGTACATTGACACTGTTCATAAGTACTGTACAGTGACACTGTTCATAGATACTGTACATTGACACTGTACATCGTACTGTACATTGATACTGTTCATATGTACTGTTCACGTTGACTTTGACCAAAAGTCAAACCTTCCCCGTTAGGTAATTTCGACGTTCTGAACGTGATAGCGTGATCGGTTTTTCCATTTGATGTGTCGTTTGTGAGTTATAGTCATACAAAGTTTATTATGTAGGTTTAATACCAGTTGTCTAAGCCTAACCTGAATATTGTGTTCTTAGGAAGGGCGAGTGTTGAGGACAAAGGCAAGAGCATCGTTTCCTCTTCTTCAGCCCGTAAGGTAGGGTCTTTACCGTATGTGTTCAATCATAAGTATTTCTTGACCTTTAAATCCGTACCTTGGTTTTAAATTGAATCGTTGTATAATCCATCGGAGTCCATCCGATGGATCCATGTCCAAGTTACCTTGTCCTTTACCGTATGTTCTTGTAAAGTAGGGTCCTTACCGTATGTGGTTCATCATTAGTATTTCCTTGTTGTAAAATCCGTTTTACCTTGGTTTTGATTGATTCGTTGTATAGTCCATCGGAGCCCATCCGATTGGTCCATTGTTCAGAATTTCATGGTTCTCTTCCGTAGGTAGCTGTAAAGTATTATAATGTAGAGTCTTTACCGTATTTGTCTCATATTAAGTATTCCTTGATTTTAAATCCGTACTTTGGTCATTGAGTTGTTGTGTAATCCATCGGAGCCCATCCGATGGATCCATCGTCCAAATTACCTTGACTTTTCTGTATGTACCCGTAACGTATCATAATGTATCTCCAAAATTTCATGTGATCAATCAAAGTCCATTTGATTGATTTGTTGAGTAAATTGGGCTGATTCCGTATCATTGCCCGTAAAGTAATAAAAAAGTTGTAATCAAAGGTTTCTGTAACGATATATGATAATATATCGTATTATTGAGTATGAATTGTAAAGTATGATATTTCAGTGTTATTGAAAGTTAAACCAGTTTGTAAAGTATGGTATTTGTAAAGTATGTAAGTTTTTATGTTACTCGTACTTGTGTTCCGTTTGGCCAAACGTGGTGAGTGCTCGGTCTCTGAGAGTAAGCGGAGAGACACTCATCTGTTGGGAGGCGTATGGTTGGAGTATGGTTACTGTATGTTCCCTGCTTCGCAGGATGATCTGAAAGGGACTAGTTGATCTTTTTCGTATAAAGTTTTATTAATCAATCTAGTCTCGGACAACACTGGTAGAAGGGGCTATGTATGTAATTGTTTTAAAAGTATAAGTATAAAACCTACCAGTGGGCTTCCGGTTTCCCTTTAGCGGGGGTTACTCGGGAAGTGATTTCCAGTCCGCCCATAGTTTTTACTATTGACCCTGTTGGGTTCTTTGTTGAAAGTGAAAGTACATTTTCGAGGCCAGTAAGTAAACGTTTTGTAAAGTAAACAGAAAGTACATGTTGGGTCCAGTAAGTAATGTTTTGTAAAGTAAACAGTGAAGTTTAAGTTTTGAGAAATTACAAGTTTAGTAATGGTCTAATAAGTTCCTTGTTGTTTCCTCTCATCTGATAAGTTGTTGTATTGTACCTCTCCTTTGATAAGTTCCTTGTTGTCCCTCTTCTTTGAAAAGTCCGCTTTGTTGTCCCCTACTGAGATTCTCGAAAATCTCACCCCTTCGTGTTTGTTTTCCCTCCCAGGACTAGATCGTGATCAGTAGTGGTTTTCAGTGTGTGCATCGGGACTACTCGCTGGGACTATTGCATTTGCACATGTATGGTTTTATTGGCACACTGTTATGTATTTGTTGATTTGACATGTGGTTTCGTTTTCAGATACTTGGGGCTTGTGTGTTATGGTTTCACTGGTTTGTATTGTATTGTTATAAAAAGACTTCCGCTGTTTGAATATTACTCCGTAATTTATTGTGCCACGTATTTAGTACTTATCAGCCATGCTGTAATTTGTAAATATTTTAAATTTTATTTTTGGAATTTACGTTTGAAAAGTCGAATAGCCTTGTGGAGTTCGGATTGGTCCACGTGTCGGTCTTCTCCGGGCTTCACGGCGGTAAGGGCCCGCTTTCCGGGTTTGGGTCCTTACAGGAGTGGTAGCGGAGCCCCAGGTTTTTACAAACCGAGTTTTGAAAGTGTTTTCGTAATATTTTTAAAGTATGATTTCCAACTCACTACACTGCACGTGCATAGTCCAGCGTTGTATCGTATTAATTGTCCCCTATAGTCTTTAGACTAACTGGGATGTCCTTGTCAGTTAGGCACAGTTTGAGATCTTACCGTCGACCGAGTCGTTCCGTAGTACAGTATTCCCCGAGGCCGTCTCATTTACGAGGCGATAGTTACACACCTGTCCAGTTACAGTCGATAGCTTCCAGTCAGAGCACAGGAAGAATTTTGCCATGGTGTGACAGATGTCAGAGACGCCACATTCCACCGTGTCCACAGAACAGACAGTGTTATAACTGCTCCGAGTTTGGTCATATGGCGAGGGACTGCCCGAAGTCGAGATCACAGTCCTTTAGTGCTTCGAGACCTAGTGGCAGTCGCATACCTTCTCAGAGTTCTATCAGGCCACCGTCTAGAGCACCAGGCAGACCTTCTAGTAGTCAGACACAGGGTCAGCAGTCCAGTCAGCCAGCACAGATGAGACAGACCCGCCTCTTTGCTTTGACTGATGCTGAGGCCTGTGCTAGCCCCGATGTGGTGACAGGTACTATTACTGTATTTTCTGTTATTGCTCGAGTTTTGTTAGATCCAGGAGCAAATAGATTTTTTGTCGGTCCTAGAATTTCAACTAGTGCAGATTGCCCGTTGTCTCCGTTGGCTCCACCTATTGAGGTTATGACCCCGTTAGGTGAGCTTTTGACATGCAGTCAGGTGTATATAGGTTGTGTTCTGAGGTTGAGTACAGTTGTGTTGGTGGCATATTTGATTCCGCTTGACATCCGGGAGTTTGATGTTATATTGGGTATGGATTGCTTAGCCCGGTATCGTGCCCGAATGGAGTGTTTCACCAAGCGGGTTTGGTTTACTCTACCCGATAGCTCGGAGTACTGCTTCGAGGGAGATAGGCGTATTGTGCCTACTTGTATGATCTCATGGCTTAGTGCGAAGAAGATGATCAGTAAAGGCTGTACAGCGTTTCTGGCTCATGTCAGAGATACCTCAGCCGAGTCGCAGGAGTTGAATCAAGTTCCGGTTGCCAGTGAGTTCCCAGATGTATTTCCAGATGACGTAGTCGGGTTCCCGCCGTATAGGATGGCTCCAGCTGAAATGAAGGAGCTAAAGGCTCAATTGGAGGATCTGGTAGATCGTGGATTCATCTGACCCAGTGTTTCTCCATGGGGAGCGCCAGTATTGTCCGTAAAGAAAAAGGATGGTTCACTACGGTTGTGCATTGATTACCAGCAGTTGAACCGTGTTACCGTGAAGAACAAGTACCCACTGCCCCGTATAGATGATTTGTTCGACCAACTTCAGGGAGCATCAGTGTTTTCAAAGATTGATTTGCGATCGGGTTATCATCAGTTGCGAGTCCGTGAGTCGGATGTTCCGAAGACAACTTTCAGGTCTCGGTACGGACACTACGAGTTCCTGGTCATGTCCTTCGGGTTGACGAATGCACCAGCCGTCTTCATGGATCTGATGAACCGAGTATTCCGGGAGTATCTTGATCGGTTCGTAATTGTCTTCATTGATGACATCCTCATTTATTCAAAGTCAGAGGAGGAGCATTCTGAGCATTTGAGGATGGTATTGGAGATACTTAGAGCTCGACAGTTATACGCCAAGTTCTCCAAGTGTGAGTTCTGGTTGCGAGAAGTCGGTTTCTTGGGATATGTTGTGTCGGCTAGAGGAGTATTGGTGGATCCCAAGAAGATCGAGGCTGTTGTATCATGGGAACCTCCCCGTAATGTGCCTGAGATACGAAGTTTTCTGGGTTTAGCCGGTTATTACAGACGGTTTGTGGAGAACTTCTCGACGTTAGCAGGACCGCTGACCCGGTTGACACGTAAGGGCGAACCGTTTGTGTGGTCCGAGAAGTGTCAGCATAGTTTTGAGGAGTTGAAGTCCAGATTGGTTTCCGCTCCTGTTCTCACTTTACCAGTCAGCGGTAAGGAGTATGTGGTGTATAGTGATGCATCAAAGCATGGTTTGGGGTGTGTACTTATGCAGGATGGGAAGGTAGTCGCCTACGCCTCTCGACAGTTGAGGCCACATGAATGCAACTACCCGACCCATGATTTAGAGTTAGCAGCTGTGGTGTTTGCATTGAAGATTTGGCGCCACTATCTGTATGGCGAGACTTGCAGAGTCTTTACAGACCATAAGAGTCTCAAGTATCTCTTAACCCAAAAGGAGCTTAACTTGAGACAAAGGAGATGGCTTGAGTTGATAAAGGATTACGATCTTGTAATCGATTATCATCCCGGGAAAGCCAATGTGGTTGCCGATGCCTTGAGTAGGAAGACTTCATCTTCCTTGGCTTACGTTCGGGCAGAATACATGCCAATGCTGATGTGCTTGAGGACAAACCGTGTCCAGCTTGACAGTGATGGTTCTGGAGCGTTGTTAGCACAGATTGTTGCCAGACCCACTTTACTTGAGGAAATTCGAGTCAAGCAGTTAGAGGATCCAGTGTTGGTTCAGTTGAGACAGCAGCTGGATAGTGTTACTAGTGGTGATACAGTCAGTGAGTATAGGGTTCGAGATGATGGTATTCTGACTTTCCGAGGCCGAGTTTGTGTTCCCCAAGATGAGGAACTACGCCAGTTGATTTTGACTGAGGCGCACAGTTCTACGTTCTCGATTCATCCCGGTAGTACCAAGATGTATCGAGATTTAAGGGAACCTTACTGGTGGTCGGGGATGAAGAGACACATTGCGGAGTTTGTTGCCCATTGCCTCATATGCCAACAAGTCAAGGCCGAGCACCAGAAACCCGCAGGTATGTTGCAGTCGCTTCCCATTCCAGAGTGGAAGTGGGAGCATATCACGATGGACTTCGTCGTGGGTCTACCGAGGACTCAGCGAGGTTTTGATGCAGTGTGGGTGATTGTGGACAGATTGACCAAGTCTGCCAATTTCCTCCCTGTACGAGTCTCCGATACACCGGAGAAGTTGGCTCATCGGTATATTGATGAGATCGTCAGACTTCATGGAGTTCCAGTCTCTATTGTTTCAGATCGAGACCCGAGATTTACTTCTCGTTTCTGGGGAAAGTTTCAGGGTGCTTTGGGTACTCGTCTGAACTTCAGTACGGCTTTCCATCCCCAGACAGATGGTCAGTCCGAGAGGACAATACAGACGTTGGAAGATATGTTACGAGCGTGTGCACTCGATAGACATACTACGTGGGATAGATGCCTTCCGTTGGCAGAATTTGCCTACAACAACAGTTTCCAGGTCAGTATCGGGATGGCACCGTACGAGGCGCTGTATGGTAGACGTTGTCGGACACCGATATGTTGGGATGAGGTAGGTGAGAGACGTCTGGACAGTCCCGAGTTGATAGATCAGGCGACAGAGCAGTTGACTTTGATCAGACAACGTTTGCAGACAGCTCAGGACAGACAACGGAGTTATGCAAACAACCGACGTCGTGACCTAGAGTTTCAAGTTGGTGACAAAGTATTCCTGAAGGTTGCACCGTGGAAAGGAGTACTTCGGTTCCAGCAGCGAGGCAAGTTAGCGCCGCGTTTTATTGGACCGTACGAGATCACCGAGCGGATTGGGCCAGTGGCATACCGTCTTGCTTTGCCACCGTCCTTGGAGAGGATCCATAATGTCTTCCATGTTTCTATGCTACGGAAGTACGTTCGGGATCCCTCACACGTGTTGGATACACCGCCAGTAGAAGTTGCCAGTGACTTGTCGTTTCCTGCTCAGCCAGTGGCTATCGTTGACGAGTCGATTAGGCAGCTTCGCAGTCGTTTAGTCCCTATGGTTCGAGTTTCTTGGCGTAGTGGTAGTTCTGATGAGCTCTCTTGGGAGACTGAGGAGTCTATGCGGGAGCGTTATCCCTATCTGTTCCAGTAGTGCAGTACGTTAATTTCGGGGACGAAATTATTATAAGGGGGGTAGGTTGTGACACCTGTGGTGACGTGGCAAATTTTTGCCATGTCACCCACCTATTAAAACATCCCACCCGACATTTCTTCCCCCTCCCCCTGCAGTTTTCTTTTTTTATTTCCTCCCCATTTTCCTCTCATTTTCAATATAACTTCAACACCTTCGGTATCGAAATCCAACCGTCTGATCGTCGAATCGTTTGCACCATTGTGTTCCTCTCGTCATCAAGATCAATCTGTCGTTGGTTTCACCTTCATCGGACCACGGACACGCCCGGATCGGAGCCTGGAAGTTTCGAAATTCTCACCGGAAAATTGTCAATTCCGGCCAATCTAAAGTAAGTCTTAAAATTTGGTTTTCGGTTTCGTAATCCTGATGGTTGTGGCTTCCTATTGATGTAAAAATTTTCGGTTTTGGATGAAGTAGGAATTTTCCGGCCACCGTCGGCGACACTGTTCATCGTTGACCGGCGATCGACACTGTTCATCATACTGTACATCGACACTGTTCATAGGTACTGTATATTGACACTGTACACTGACACTGTTCATCGTACTGTACAGTGACACTGTTCATAGATACTGTACATTGACACTGTTCATAAGTACTGTACACTGACACTGTTCATCGTTACTGTACATTGACACTGTACATCGTACTGTACATTGATACTGTTCATATGTACTGTTCACGTTGACTTTGACCAAAAGTCAAACCTTCCCCGTTAGGTAATTTCGACGTTCTGAACGTGATAGCGTGATCGGTTTTTCCATTTGATGTGTCGTTTGTGAGTTATAGTCATACAAAGTTTATTATGTAGGTTTAATACCAGTTGTCTAAGCCTAACCTGAATATTGTGTTCTTAGGAAGGGCGAGTGTTGAGGACAAAGGCAAGAGCATCGTTTCCTCTTCTTCAGCCCGTAAGGTAGGGTCTTTACCGTATGTGTTCAATCATAAGTATTTCTTGACCTTTAAATCCGTACCTTGGTTTTAAATTGAATCGTTGTATAATCCATCGGAGTCCATCCGATGGATCCATGTCCAAGTTACCTTGTCCTTTACCGTATGTTCTTGTAAAGTAGGGTCCTTACCGTATGTGGTTCATCATTAGTATTTCCTTGTTGTAAAATCCGTTTTACCTTGGTTTTGATTGATTCGTTGTATAGTCCATCGGAGCCCATCCGATTGGTCCATTGTTCAGAATTTCATGGTTCTCTTCCGTAGGTAGCTGTAAAGTATTATAATGTAGAGTCTTTACCGTATTTGTCTCATATTAAGTATTCCTTGATTTTAAATCCGTACTTTGGTCATTGAGTTGTTGTGTAATCCATCGGAGCCCATCCGATGGATCCATCGTCCAAATTACCTTGACTTTTCTGTATGTACCCGTAACGTATCATAATGTATCTCCAAAATTTCATGTGATCAATCAAAGTCCATTTGATTGATTTGTTGAGTAAATTGGGCTGATTCCGTATCATTGCCCGTAAAGTAATAAAAAAGTTGTAATCAAAGGTTTCTGTAACGATATATGATAATATATCGTATTATTGAGTATGAATTGTAAAGTATGATATTTCAGTGTTATTGAAAGTTAAACCAGTTTGTAAAGTATGGTATTTGTAAAGTATGTAAGTTTTTATGTTACTCGTACTTGTGTTCCGTTTGGCCAAACGTGGTGAGTGCTCGGTCTCTGAGAGTAAGCGGAGAGACACTCATCTGTTGGGAGGCGTATGGTTGGAGTATGGTTACTGTATGTTCCCTGCTTCGCAGGATGATCTGAAAGGGACTAGTTGATCTTTTTCCGTATAAAGTTTTATTAATCAATCTAGTCTCGGACAACACTGGTAGAAGGGGCTATGTATGTAATTGTTTTAAAAGTATAAGTATAAAACCTACCAGTGGGCTTCCGGTTTCCCTTTAGCGGGGGTTACTCGGGAAGTGATTTCCAGTCCGCCCATGTTTTTACTATTGACCCTGTTGGGTTCTTTGTTGAAAGTGAAAGTACATTTTCGAGGCCAGTAAGTAAACGTTTTGTAAAGTAAACAGAAAGTACATGTTGGGTCCAGTAAGTAATGTTTTGTAAAGTAAACAGTGAAGTTTAAGTTTTGAGAAATTACAAGTTTAGTAATGGTCTAATAAGTTCCTTGTTGTTTCCTCTCATCTGATAAGTTGTTGTATTGTACCTCTCCTTTGATAAGTTCCTTGTTGTCCCTCTTCTTTGAAAAGTCCGCTTTGTTGTCCCCTACTGAGATTCTCGAAAATCTCACCCCTTCGTGTTTGTTTTCCCTCCCAGGACTAGATCGTGATCAGTAGTGGTTTTCAGTGTGTGCATCGGGACTACTCGCTGGGACTATTGCATTTGCACATGTATGGTTTTATTGGCACACTGTTATGTATTTGTTGATTTGACATGTGGTTTCGTTTTCAGATACTTGGGGCTTGTGTGTTATGGTTTCACTGGTTTGTATTGTATTGTTATAAAAAGACTTCCGCTGTTTGAATATTACTCCGTAATTTATTGTGCCACGTATTTAGTACTTATCAGCCATGCTGTAATTTGTAAATATTTTAAATTTTATTTTTGGAATTTACGTTTGAAAAGTCGAATAGCCTTGTGGAGTTCGGATTGGTCCACGTGTCGGGCTTCTCCGGGCTTCACGGCGGTAAGGGCCCGCTTTCCGGGTTTGGGTCCTTACATGCAAAGCCATCGCATTGCTCTGCCTTTCTCTCCAATTTGCAAGTACATATACACTGAACTTATTGGCCAAGTCTACGAGATAAAAACTAGCACCCATTGCTCCACAGAAGATGTTGCTACTAGCACCCTCGTTATTGTCACTGCAACATGGCTTCATTAATGCCACAAGAATAATTGCGAGAAGATTGCCCCAACCAGTCAAGGTAGTTAGCATGGCAAAGGAGAGTAGTGATCCGGGCAACGATATTATAGGGAAAGCTGCAATAGCTGGTGGGTTGGTCTCAACCCCAGTCATTGCTTGGTCTCTCTACACCCTTAAGACCACTGGCTGTGGCCTCCCTCCTGGACCCGGGGGTTCAATCGGTGCACTGGAGGGCGTGAGTTACCTTGTTGCGGTGGGAATTATAGGTTGGTCACTGTACACTAAGGCCAAGACTGGCTCTGGTCTCCCCCCTGGACCTTTCGGATTGCTTGGAGCTGTTGAAGGCTTATCGTATTTATCCTTGCTGGCCATTTTAGCTGTGTTCGGTCTGCAATTTCTTGACAAGGGTTACATACCAGGCCCTGTTCCAGGCGATCAGTGTTTCGGCTGAGGATTGCATTGCATCTAGGCCACTAGAATTCTATCTTCAATTCGTGGTCAGCTTCTCCGCTCATGTTTCGTTATATTTTCATTTCCGAAAATATATTTTTCTCCTTTCCTTAATTGATATGAAAATACTTGTGAGCTTTATTTTAAAGCAAACTTACGGACTTCCTACTGGAAAAATTCCAGACTTTTCTTTATTGTAATTTATGATAAGGGTTAGCATCACAATTAATTTTTCCTTAAAACTTTAAAAGTTTATTTACTTTACAAAAAATATTATTTTAGCTAAATTGCATTGCCGATTTTCATTGTAGATAGATACGGGAGAAATGGCGATATATATTTTCATATTTAAATTTAAAATATGGTTTATTTGAATTGAAATTTAAGGTTAAATCAATGGAATTTATTATGTTTTTCTTAATACATATTTGATAAAATCTAAAGAAATATCAATTTTACGACACATAAAAATATTTTTTATTTTAAAAAAATTATATCTAACAATTTTATACCCATTTTAACATGTAGCCCTGACTAGGTCTAATATTTCATTACTAATTTATGATCACATATCCAAATGTCAAGGCTGTTCATATCGAATATTAGTAGTTTAACTATGAAACCTAACAAATAATTTGTGATCAGACTTATTTATAAAAATTCTGCAATGACATTATTAATTTAATAGCCAAGTAAGGTATGTCTAATAATATTTGCTTCCTTCGTCAACTGAAAACAATATCTTATTGCTAATCTTAAGTTTCATCAAGGTTAAGTTGGAAATAAAAATAAAAAATAAAAAATAAAAAAAATAAAACCCAATCCAGAACATAATGCCACGAGCTTGGGATTTATGAAATATGTGGTACGTAGTCATCGCTAATTGATTAAATGAGTCTCGAATTCACTCAAATTTATAGGACTTTTTTTTATTAAACTTAAATAAAAATTTCTGAATCAATAAAATAAAAGAGGTGACCGTCCCTTATATACACTAATTATGGTGTCGCCAGCTATAATTCTTATTGTAAATCTGTTAGATAAACTCTATTATCCAGCCGATTATCTTTATATACTGATTCGTGACCAGGTTTTGTGGATTAATTCAACACGTGAGCTAACTACATGGGTTTCTCATGCGTCACACGTGGTCCAACTTCTGTGGGCGTCACAAGAAGCTATCCAAGCTACGAGTATGCATACCCGCTATTCAACTAGTGAGAGGGTTAAATTACAAGCAACCAATTCCAAAGCAAACTGATTTTCTTGATCTTCCTATATATACCCTATAGTCCTTATAGTCCCTATAGTCCCTATACCCAATCAGATAGTGGGCCTTTCATTTTCTGCTTCTCAAGAGCTCTCCATCAAGAAACCTGTCCTCATCACCGATCAACAGAGGTTCGGTTCCGGGACGTATGTATATTACTCCGTCCTCACTGCATTCCATGGAAAACCAATGCTTTTCGGTTAACCTCCTCGATGATTGATCTTTTTCTGCATTCCATGGATTTATAAAGCATTTATTTCGTATATTATTTTACAGTTTGACGGAAAATCTCTTCTAATGAGAGCAGGAAATTAGTGGTACTTCTGCTTCTTGCTTTTTATTATAACGAGGTTCTTGCTTGGTTTCTTGGGTGCCGTAATTTGGAAATGCAGTGGGCTCTTCTTCCTCCTTCATTATCTCATCTGCTAACAAACTTGATCGAGCTTTCAAGCACTGGAAGTTGCAAAATCCTTTTTCTAATTTTTTTTAAAAAAAACAAAGTAAAAGGTTATGATTTTTTTTTGAGATTTTGTTCTTAATGCTAACCAAACTTTATGCATTGGTTGCAGTTACATGATTCTGATCTGTAATTGGAAATAAATGGAGATGGATTATGCAGGCGAATCTAGTACAAACAAAGGAAGGCCTATGGATAAGAAAATCGAAGATACTATTGTTTGGCAACATCTCCTTCCTTACCTCCCTGCTAAGACTCTTCACAGATGCAATTGTGTCTGTATTGATTTTAAGAATTGGATGGCCACCGATTTATTTGCCTACAAACAATCGAAAGCTTTCCGTGATGTTTCAGGCTTCTTTTGTCAATCCTCTTCTGAGCCACCATGCTTTCTTTCCCTGGATCATAAGGCTTACGGGGTCCCGGACCCATATATGAAGTTTTTACCCGAAGCAGTCGACATCAGGTGCTCTTCCAATGGGCTACTCTGCTGCCAGGGTCGCACTGAATACAATGCATACTATATTTGTAATCCTGTTACTAAGCAATGGAATAAACTTCCCCGTCCCGAAGCCAATCATGGGACGGATCCCGCTCTTGTGCTTGTCTTTGATGAGCCATCAAGCTTCAAGTCAAATGGTTATTACAAACTGGTTTGCGCTTATCCATCAGAACTTGAAGCATATGAATTTGAGATATATTCATCTGTAGATGGATCCTGGAAAATATCAGACGATATTTGCTTTGGCGATAGAAGTATCCTTTCGAATTCAGGTGTTCATATCAGTGGTGTTGTTTACTGGAGTACAGACGGAGGATTGATGGATAGAATAATCGCTTTTGATCTCAAGAGTGAACGGTCATCCTTGCTCAGTGGACATGGGACCTTGGGCGAGTGGGATGGCAAGCCTTGCGTTGCTTCATTCTGTGATTCACATTTGAGAGTTTACGAGGTGAATCCTATCAAGAATACAATCCCAATGGGATCAAGTCTTGCGACGCCGGGCCTGATGAAGGTCATACCTATAGACAATATAGTGCTTGATAGGAGCACATGTCATATGGTAAATGTGTTGTATATGCGAGATGATGCAGCGGCTGTCCAGTTCAATACAACCCTTTACGCCTACAACTTGAAGACTAATAAAGAATCCAGACCAGTGACGTCTGCAGTTGATTTTCCTGAAAAGATGATACCTTACGTAAATAATTTTGCCAAGTTTTGCTAGTGTATTTCTTCATTTACCCATGATTTTGGCCATGTTCCCATAGTTGGCACCATACAAGATTTTGGTCATGGGAGACTGCTTTTTTGTGATTCGAGCTAATGCAATTTGGCTGCGCATTTCTCCCTTCTACTGTTCTACATCAATATACGATTGGTAATATTATGCACATAATACCTTATCCTATATATAATGATTTTAAATAAATAAAAGATTATTATATCAATTTAATAATAATCAAAATTAATTTAATTTGAACAACCAACTAATATATTTTATATTAAAAAATATGAATTCACATTTTTACAGAAAATATTGAAAAGTCCAAAAATCAAACAGGCTGCTGATTTAATTCATGGTCGGTATGAACCTTGACCTCAAAACGTCGCGGTAGAAACTTGCAGCCCAAACCTCCCGTAAGCACCTGTAAGTGGGAGAAGAAAAAAGGCCGTTGCTTCACTCAATTTGTCACCTTAACAACCCACGTGTCACCGTGCACTTCCCTTCCCGCTTATTTCTTTCTTGACTCCCTTCATTTCTCGAACAACCGAGTCTTCTTCCCTTGACCCTATTACAAGTCTTCGCTCTGCCTCCTCTTCGCCTTCTCGCTTTCCAATTTCGATAAGAACTTATTCCCCTCACCAATCTACAGGTTTCTCCGGTACTCTTTTTCTCTTTTAGTTCTTGCCTGATTATAGTTGTTGTGTGGTACGGTGTTCTCTCTTCTTGTTTTACACTTATCTTTGCGTTTGATGCGCTTTCTTTCTTTTCCGGCTTTCTTTTTGTGCTTTTCTTGTTTTATTTAACGAATTCAGTACCATTTATTCTTCAATTCGGATTTAACCCTTGTTCGCTTATTAGTATAACTGTACTCTGCATCCTTTTTTTTTTTCCTGGGCAGTTGTCTGACGTCTTTCTTGAAAAAAGAAATTATGGTATCGGTTGCTGTTACTTTGTTCACTTTCCTCTGCTTTTTGTTTCTGGAAAAAATATAGAACGAAAATGATGGAAAATCGTTATTAATGATCTAGACATTTTTCCCCCCTGTTATTGATTTATTATGCTTTTCCTTTTGAAGGATAATGGAATGTGTTGAGAACTATAATCTTGGAGACATGGATGGCGACTCTGAAGTGGCTCTGATTCCAGAAGAAATGAAGTTTAGTATTAGCATGTCATCTCCAGGGTACAACTCTGAGGACAGCTGTGATGCGGTATACGAGGTATTCCAAGAACAATGTTTTTTATGCAGTTCTGATTAACTGCTGAAATTTTGATAATGCAGAGTATAGGATAATGCGCACAGAATGATTCGTTGCTGCTCCTGTGTAAAGAAACTTAAATTTGATATCTCTAAGCTGGTAATGGTGATCACACAAACGATTGAACTTGTCCAAACTTGCCGTTTTGCCTACTATGGAATAGAATAAACAGAGTTCTAGCTCGGCTATTGAACTTGGCTACAATTCCGTTTTGCTTATGGTTTCGTATGTTTGACCTACATTTGAAAATGGGTTATCAGTATGTTACGCGCACTCTCCTGAAAATTTCTCCTTCATAGTGTTAATTATTTTTGTAAATGGAATGAATGCTGAAAATTTGATTGCTTGGATTATATTTTTTGGCTATATTCAACAACTTTGACTGCTTTGGTGGTTGTAGATTCTTAACTATTCAAACAAGAGGAACTTTGGTTGTCTCGGTCTACAGAAGGGTTGTGAACTTTCTGATCGTTTCAAGGAGAATGCGGCCAAGGGCATTCAAGATGTTGCCAGGGATTATGTTCTTCCTTTCCTCCCTGCCAAATCGCTAAGCAGATGCAAATTAGTTTCGAAAGAGTGGTATAAGAAAATACAAACCCCTTTTCTGGCGCACCAGCAAAGTTTCTTCTTCAAACACATTTCAGGTTTTTTCTGTCAATCCTCTGCTGAAAATCCATCCTTTGTCTCACTCGATGAAGATGCTTATGGGGTTCCCAGTCCCTCCCTTGATTTTTTTCCTGAACCTGTGGATCTAAGAACAACCTGCAATGGCTTGCTCTGCTGTCGAAGCCGCCTTGGGGATCATGACTACTATATTTGCAACCCTGCAACCAAGGATTGGAGAATACTTCCCAAGCCAATGTTGTATCATGGGCCCGAAACAGCAGTAGCACTTGCTTTCGAACCTAAATTGCTTAGTTTCGCCTCACATTACGAACTTGTCTGTGCAGTTACTCCTATACATCAGGAGGTTTTGTGCTTTGAAATATACTCTTCGAGGTCGGACTCTTGGAGATGTTGTGAAACGGTATGCAGTGAACCGGAAGGCTTGGCACCGAATGTTGATGGGTTCTACATGGAGGGAATTGTCTTCTGGGAAACCAAATCGGGTGCAGTATTAGCTTTTCATTTGGCGGATGAAGAGTACGGAATTATTGAGCTTCCGCGAAGCAGGGAACCAACTGGTGCTTTGACGGTGATGCGTGGGGAGTTAAGCTACCTTTTGCCTTCAAGACAAAAGAACGGCACCTGTATGGTCCAAGTCTACGGGGATGCTGGTTTGAGCTTGAATTGGGAAATTCATCTCGATCTTCCATTTAAGGTGTATAACAATGAGCCTTGTCAGGTTGTAGCTTTTGTGAACGATGACACATTGATCCTTGCGCTTGAGGGAGTGGTGATCGCCTATAATGTACGAGACCAGAGAATGAAACAACTGAGTGGTGCTAGGACTGATCGATTTACAAGGTATTTGCCATACGTGAACAGCCTTGTTCCGGTCAGTGACCCAAAGGTCGCTTACATGTGACCTCCCAACACCCTGTATCGTACCTCTACCTCTGCGATCTCCATCTCTGAAGCTGAATGGCCGACTCTTTATATCTGTCAAGTTCTGAACCATGAATGAACTAATGTTGTCAAAATACAATGGAGATTTTTGGAAGTAAACATTACCATCACCATCAAATTTTTGAATAAAAGCTATTGGATAGATAATACATCGATCTCATCAAATACCTCCTTCGTTAGTTGGGGCCATCTATGTGATGTCGTTTTGTGGACAAACTAACAGTAACGTTGACATGTTTCTCTAAGGCCATAGTCACTACACATACGGGTACAAACGAGAAAGCATAAATTGTTTTCAAGGCATTGGGTATAAAAACAACGGCTTGACATCCGGTCAAACAGGGAAAAGAAAAACGACAGCCAAGAAACGGTAACAGAAATTAACTAAACAAGGTGACGGGGTTTCAAGAGAGAGAGGGAAGAAAAACAGGGAAAACGTAAGGAAATGACTGGTCCTTCTTTGTAGGATGAGGCTACAGGTTTCCCTTTCAAGTACGGGAATTCTACCATGCTACGAATTTTCCCCCTCTTTTCTTTGAGATCCCACGTATCTTCTTCATTAAGGTACGACTTCTTTCTTGGGCAATTCAAAGGAGGTAAGGACTTAATAGAGCATGATTCGTAGGACTGCTTAGAAAATGAAACAAAGTGAGGTTTCTTAACGCTGTCCTTTTTGCAAGCCTAATGGTGTCTGAAAAGAGGAAATGGTCTTCCCCTCCAGGGGCCGCATGCAAACAAATGAAACTGTAGTTTATTAGGTTTATGAAACAACAGGAGCTTGTTCTACAACATTATTCGCTATTTGACTTTGGTCATGTCATTGTTTCGCAGGCCGGGTGCTGAAATCTTGAGACGAGCAGGGACAAATTCCAGCTTGTCTCAACGCTAATCACCTTTGGCCGGAAAGTTCTTCATTACCTCTGAGCAAAATGTCTGATCATGGTTCTTCTCCTTCACCAGATTCTGACTCCCCACCTGCACCAGCTGAAGCGGATTCTTCGCCACCATCAGATTCATCATCATCACCTCCTCAAGAATCACCATCTGCACCCCCACCTCCTGAAGAGAATTCACCCCCAGAACAATCGCCGCCTCCACCTGAAGAAGAATCACCTCCACCAAAGAGTTCATCTTCCTCTTCCTCTTCATCCTCATCACCGACAACCTTAGCACCGCCACCTCCCAAAAGTAGTAACAAGTCCCCGTCAAACGATAAAGATTCTTCTTCTAAACATTTGTCACCGCCGCCGCCGCGTAACTCTCACAAATCATCTAAATCATCCGATGATGGTGGTTCATCGGAAACTCAGCTGCACCTTGTGATTGGAGTCACCGTTGGTTTGGTGATTTTCTTCCTTCTTATGATCATCTGCTGTATATGTAGAAGCAAGAAGAAGAAAAAGCAAGAGTATAAGGGATATTATGGAAACTATCCTAACGGCGGTAAGGCTTAAAAAGTTGATCCATGCTGAAAAGAGTATTTGTGAATCGTATGTTCTGCCGAGTTCTCACAATAACAAGTAAATTTCATAATTCACTCATATATATATATATATATATATACATATATCCTCACTCGAATATAGAGAAAGTTGATAAGCCTACAGCATTTTAGAGTTGCACCTTGCTGAAAGGAGAGAATGCTTTAGCAAAATAGGAGGAATGTAGTGACCAGCTGCATCCAGTGAAGAGCCCATGGGGGAATCAAATTCATTGTTGAATATTATAGCTACTTCTGATACTCCTACATGAGTTTGATATAATAGAAAATTTGGATTGTTTCATTATTATGTACCATGGTTTTATGCACAGGGGGTAACGAATACTATTACGACACACCACAGCCTCCAAACTGGAAAGCAGACAATGGTATGAATTTCTCACAAGGTCAAATGGGAAGTAGTGGATGGAATCCACAACCTCCTCCAGCTCCTCACTTTATGAGCAGTAGTGGTGAAATGAGCAGCAATTACTCTGGTCCGCAGCGTCCCCTCATGCCGCCGCCTTCACCAGGTATGGCTCTGGGGTTCAACAAAAGTACCTTCTCGTATGATGAGCTAGCAGCGGCTACAGGAGGGTTTTCTCAAGACAAATTGTTAGGCCAAGGTGGGTTTGGTTTTGTGCACAAGGGTGTGTTGCCTAATGGCAAGGAAGTTGCAGTTAAGAGCTTAAAGTCAGGGAGTGGACAGGGAGAGAGAGAGTTCCAGGCTGAAGTGGAGATCATTAGCCGCGTCCATCATAGGCATCTTGTGTCCCTCGTTGGATATTGTATTGCGGATGGACAGCGCATGTTGGTTTATGAGTATGTTCCCAACAATACCTTGGAGCATCACCTCCATGGTATGTCGCACTATCTTTGTATTAGTCCCATTTTCTCTACTTCCTGGGGAAACTTTCCTGTCGACGTCACCTAATTCTTGATGAATGGTAGACGATATGATTTCTTATTTGATGATTTTTCTTGGGACAACTCTTATTCTATCAATTGGCAACAACACATCCTCTCACTTTGGCATTTCTCGACTCCATGAATTGGCAAACTAATATCAAAACTTTTGGCCGCAGGAAAGCATCTCCCCGTCATGGATTGGCCTGCTAGGCTCCGTATTGCATTAGGCTCCGCAAGAGGGCTTGCTTATCTTCATGAAGACTGTAAGAAATTCCTTTCATCTAACCTTTAGGAATTCTTGCTTGCGTGAAACGTTTATGATTAACCAATTTACCTCCTCCAACAATGCCTGCAGGCCATCCTCGAATTATTCATCGTGATGTGAAATCTGCGAATATCCTTCTTGACTACAATTTTGAAGCTAAGGTACCGTTTTCAGCAGAATCAGATGTTTCTAGCCCTTAAGCACATAGATTCCAATACTTGGGGTAGCATTCCATTATGCTGCCAGTGCCAATCATCTCTGTTATGCCTTCTGTTCAGGTGGCGGATTTTGGACTGGCTAAGTTGTCTACTGACAACTATACCCACGTTTCTACTCGTGTCATGGGTACATTCGGGTGAGAAACTGTAAAACTTTCCTTTGAGACCCATATAATAGACGTAAAGCAACATCAGATAAACGAATCCAAGTCCTGGTTCAACTCTTTCGAGCATGCTCTTTTACATTTGCTTTCTTGTGTTTACGTTTCTTCGAATAACCGTCACCCTTCTTAAAAGGAGAATTATTCCCTTGAGGAATCTCGTATAAAAAACATAACCCATCCCCTTCACAAGCTACTCCTCTCAAATGCAGGTATTTGGCTCCTGAGTATGCAGCAAGTGGTAAGTTGACCGAGAAATCTGATGTTTTCTCATTCGGGGTCATGCTGTTGGAACTCATCACTGGAAAGAAGCCTGTCGATCCTACCAACGTTATGGAGGATAGCTTAGTGGATTGGGTCTGTACTTCCGCTCAATCAATCCTTTCTTGGGTTGGGTTTGGCAATAGTGTTTTTCAGAATAAACTGGAAAAATTTTTAAAAACCAAAGTGTTCTGCTCTGCTCTGTTCTGTTCTGTTGAAGTAATTTTCTTAGGTGAATCACTGTGCAGGCTCGGCCACTTATGTCTCAAGCATTAGATGATTGCAATTTCAGTGAGTTGGCAGATATACGGTTGGATAATAACTTCAACACTCAGGAACTGCACCGCCTGGTGGCTTGTGCTGCTGCTTCCATCCGCCATTCGGCTAAGAAGCGCCCAAAAATGAGCCAGGTAAACAGCTGACTTTATTTTTCTTCATTTGTTTAAGAAACAAGAAGAGTTGCTCCAAGAATTTATGTCATGACCCCGGTGCCGGATCTTCGGCCCAGAGGATCCGAATATATATGTGTTCATGATGTATCACATGTAAAATGTTAAATTGAGTTTTTAATCACATAGTTTAACAAGATGTATCTATTTGGTCATATGGTTAGAAACCTAATTCAACGTTATAACTATGATTCATCGTGCAAACATATATGGCCGGATCCGTACGTCCGGACCGTGACAATTTATGTAATAAAAGAGACTGTTAATTTGATTCCTACTCATTTTCCGTAAACAGGTAGTACGTGCGCTAGAAGGAGATGTGTCCTTGGACGCCCTAAATGAGGGCACAAAGCCTGGCCAAAGCGCTTATTTTGGTGGCTCAAGTTCAGAATACGACGCAAGTTCCTACAGCGCAGATATGAAGAAGTTTAGGCAATTAGCACTCTCCAGTCAAGAATTTATGAGCAGTGAGCATGGAACTTCAAGCAGTGACTCACGAGATATGTATAGTACAGGGATGCAAAGGTACAATTTATGAAAAGCTGCTAGCCCTTGAAAATGGAGAATTCTTGGATCTTCAACTATCAGCCATTTTCTGGTGAAGAACAAGCAACAACCACACCACACCTTGTATACGCTGGTCTCTGTTCTTCAGCTCCAACTTGATTTTGACTTAAATGGCTTCAACTTTGTGAGTAGGAGACTAAACAGATCGCCTTTGATGCTTGTCCAGTGTTAGAAACTTGTATACATATATAGCACCCACGGGGAGAGACCCGAATCTTTGATTTATAAAATTCTTTTCGTCGTTCAATATTGATTGTTGTGTTGGGCCAGATCAAACTTTCATTCTCTACGTGAGTTCTGTCTATCAACGAGCGACGTATTAAGCATCTTATTTAGCTCGAATTTTTCTGTTTTTTTTTTTCAGTATAATAGATTGATTTATAGGTAAACGGTCAATTAGGCAATAAATATTAAATAAACAATTGCATGCCAATAATAACATTGATGTACTGTGTGATATTGGTGGCTGGGAAAACTTCACATTGAAATAAACGAACCAGAGCTCAGAACTTAACTTAGGGGTAAAATGGGTAATTGATGCCTACTTTTGATAAATTATTTCGTTAAACAAATCACATATAATCAGCTTCCCCATATAATATCCGCACAGCAATTTTTCTCTTTCGTAGAGACAGAGCGGTCGACGCAGCTGATTTGCATACCAGACTCCGTTCCTTCTCGATCCGAACCCGAGCCCAATAGATAAACCGCGACGGATGCACGCTTTTTTAGAGCTAGTAGCCCCGGTATTTTATATTCTTTGAGAACCTAGTCCTCAAAGTTTACTTATATCCCCAATCTCAAAACCCTAGCTCGTCCCGATCTGCCCACCAACATGGGGGACTACAACGATGCCTTCATGCGCAATCAAAACGCTGCCGTACGGGGCGCCACCAAGGGCCAGAACCGCGCCAACGTGCTCCAGCTCAAACTGGTTAGAATACCATGCGATGCTGTCTTTGTTGCTTGGATTTTTTGTTTTGGGGTTTTAGCTCTGATTAGTCGGATACTTACTACGTTTCGTTGTTTTGATTTCTGAGATCTGTGTTGATCTATTTTTTTCATTTTTGCTTTTATGTTACCCCTCGTAAAATTGTTTCATTTGAGATTAGTGGATATGTGGAAACTGATTTAAGCTGTTAATCTTGCAGATTGGGCAAAGCCACCCTACCGGTTTAACTGCTAATCTGTTGAAGCTTTTTGAGCCTAGACTTCCATTGGAATACAAGCCGCCTCCAGAGAAGCGAAAATGTCCACCATACACAGGTTTCAGCTTCCACTTTTGTCCTGTGGTTCTGGATGTTGTTTGCATTGCATTAATGGATTCCTTATTATGGATTTAAAATTCCTGTTTCGTTGTTTTTAGGTATGGCGCAGTTTGTGAATCATTTTGCTGAGCCAGATGATCCCGAGTATGCTCCTCCTGTAAAGGAGGCCGAAACTCCTGTAGGTTCTCCTTTGGCTATGGATTTGCTTCTTTTTACGTGTTTGTCTATTGCATGTCTGATATTTCCACCTTAACAGCTTTTGTTTCTATCAGGATGTCCCTCCTATAATTGCTGGTATTTTGAGTTTTAAGCAATTAAATAAAATTTGACAAATATTATATACTTGGAGATCTGAATTTTCTGTTTTGATCAGAGAAATGTTCTTACAATCTGAGAGAATTTTCAATATATCTTCTATTAAGTTTATATAACCTTGGTGACTACGGAAACTGGGGTTATAGAAAAATCATACAAAAGTTTTTAACTTTCCTGAGATACATATTCTTTCTTATAATAATAATAGAAGTCAACAAGCTATCCATAGTGCCTTATTGCCAAATGTTGATTGATTATGTTATTTTTCGATCATGCATGTGTGTTTCAAGTATGTTTGAAGCATCATTTGCAGAGAAGCTGAGGGCATTTTGTGCTCATTTTTCTTCTATGCAACATTGTTTCTTTTTCTATTTTAATGCATTGGGTTCATACCTATGAGTCCAGGCACAAAGAAGAGCTAGAATTCATCAACTACGAATTGAGAAAGGTGCAGAGAAGGTTACTGAGGAGTTAAAAAAATGTGAGCCGATCCCTTGTTTTTACCGTAATGCAATTAGTTATGTGATCAATGAAGATTTAACATTTTTTTTTCATGCCTATTATCCACACAGATGATCCAAGTAATGATCCAAATATTTCAGGAGATCCATACAAGACATTGTTCGTGTCTAGACTTGTAAGTTTTCCTATCTGATTTGTGGTGAACTATAGATTGTGTTTAGTTCTCTTCCATGGCAACTAATTTTGCATATTATCTGCATGCAGAATTATGAGACTACTGAAAGTAGAATTAAAAGGGAGTTTGAGTCCTATGGACCAATAAAACGGGTAGGTATTTTGAGTATCCCTCAGCGGATTTGGTAAGAGGTTATGCAGCAGTTTTAGTCCCCAATATATTGGACTCTTTTAAATCTTCCAGAATGACTAGTTTTCTTGAAACTATACTGATTCATCTTTAAGTGTGGTGCTTTCAAATAGACGCATGAAAATGTTTGTGGCATTAGAATAACTTCTATATTTTTTTGCTTGATTGAATCATTTCAACGATTAACCTTGCAAGGAAATTTATAGTGGATAACTTTTTTGACATCTAGTTCTTAGGAACTTGATTACAGCTGTGGATTTATGATTTGGCATACTGCATCCCTTTTTCTAAGCATTTGTATTAATTATGTATTGGAGAACATTGAGCATCGCTATTTCCATACTACTGGAGGAGTGTGCAAGTTCAAAATGATAGCACAGGTATCGGCTTTTGCTGGTAATATCATGGCTTTGTTCTGCTTATCCTTTGAAGAATCTCCTTTAAATAGTTATTGGTTTGGAAGCCATTGTCAAATAGCAACTTGAACAGTTTCTAGGTGTTGTTGAGTTTTAAAATTCATCATTCTTAAAGATCCCTGGTAAGGGGGCTCTGCACTTTATTCTACAAATGGAACCTTGATATCCCAATTTTCTTGGCATCCATTCAAAAGATGTTGCCACATACTGTCACCTATGCTGAAATTTAAGTTGAGCAGACCAGTGATTTACTTCACTTTTTGGCTTTTATTTTTGAGCGACAAAAGGAGACTGGCACCTGTTCTTTTTCCTTCCCAGGGTAAAACACATAGGGAGTATTAGCATCTCTTTCTCTTTACTTTTGAGTTTTGAGTAGTGCATTTCTTTGCTACTAAAAATTTTGTTTTTGGCTCTAAGGGCTATCAAAACACATCAGCAGTTGCGAAGATGTTCTGGTATATTCTATTTTGCTTAGAACTATTTTATTCTAAAAATTTATTCCCTGGTAAGGGGACATTAGTCAATTCAAGAATGGGTAAATTTGCAACGATATATCAGTTTTTCTGCAACTCTAGCTCTGGTGGTGATGCATCTCGCGAATGGAAGCCCTATTGTTAAAAAGGTGAGCACGGCTAATGGGGCGTTTTGCCTCTGCCGTGCCATTTAGGATTTCATGTTTTGATCTCGTATTGATCTGTGACTTAGTTAACAACAATGAACAGCTATGTCATAGATCCTATCTAAAAATCTGACTCTGCTGGCATTGTACTTATTCTTCTGTTTTGGATTTGTAGGTTCGATTGGTTCATGATAAAGAAACAAATAAGCCTAGAGGCTACGCGTTCATTGAGTACATGCATACTCGTGACATGAAAGGTCTAATTAGATCTATTGCTCCTTTTTGGGCTGATATGTATGGCATAATTCTCTTAACTGCTGTTTTTATATTTAACCAGCTGCATACAAGCAAGCTGATGGGAGAAAACTCGATGGAAGAAGAGTACTTGTTGATGTTGAACGGGGCAGAACTGTCCCAAATTGGCGACCTCGGAGATTAGGTGGTGGACTTGGAACTACCAGGGTTGCAGTTGAAGAAATTAATCAGAAGTTATCTGGAAGGTAATTTCTCTGGTTCAGGAATCCTTATCATGTTGACATGTTAGATTTTTAATTGTATGCTCTACACATAAGTTGTCATTTCTTGACCTATTTAGGTAAATTGATTGTTTTCAATTAAATATTTACCAATAATAAGTGTTTTGCTCTTTTATGGCTAGAATTGTTGGTGTTAGTTGAATATTGGCCATTTCTTTTGTCAACTGGGTGGTATATTTGCTAGGTGTGGGGTGTTTAAAACTGTTATGGATGCTAAGCTATGATGTGAATGTTAGTGCTTTTAGTTGTGGCAGAATGACTTTGGCAAACTCATCATATTTGTGTATCTTCTTGCAGAGAAGTTCAGCAGCCAGGAGGAATATCACGGTTGGAGGAGCCAAGAGCACGAGAAGATCGACATATTGAGCAGTAAGATATAACAAATCTGTTAGATGAAATTTCTGTTTGCTTTGTTCAAAATTAGAATGCATGTGAGTGATGAAATGCCTATGAGCATCACTGTTACTCAGTCCAGTGATGGTTGGGTGAACAAGGTTTTTGTATTTTTGCTATGAGATTATGAGGATTTATAATTCTTATTTATGTTCACCAAATGAATGTATCAATAACTCACCAGTTTGTCCATATAGTTAATAGTGGATTATTAAATAATAGTGACAGGGAAGTGTCTCGTGAAAGAGGAAGGGATAGAGAGAGGGAACGGGAGAAATCACGTGAGCGCTCTCATGACAGGCCAAAGGATCGTGATCATAGAGAAGATAGGCACCACAGAGAACGTGAAAGGGATAGAGACCGAGGCCGAGATAGGGATCGGGACCGACCTCGTGATCGTGATCGTGGGCGAGACCGAGGTCGTGACCATGAGCGTGACAGAGACCGTGGTCGGGAGCGAGATCGTGATCGAAACAGAGATAGAGAAAGAGATTATGAGGTTGATGACCATGATCGGGGTCGTTCCCATGATAAGGAACTGGACTATGATCGAGTTGAGTCAAAGCATGATAAAGATCGGCATGGTGAGAGGGACTATGATCACACAAGGTCGGAGGACGGTCATGGCTGGTATGAACAACCGGGGGAACGTGGGCAGCCAGATGCTGAGCATGACCGGCGTTATGACCATTATGAGCATCAGCGGAGTAGAGGACAATATGATAATGTGGATGTTCAGGGTGAGCACGGCCGTTATGAGCAATATCATGATCATGACAGGTATGATCAGATGGAGGAAGATGATTATCGCTATGATCGTGGAACATCTGAGCCACGTGATAAGGAGCATGAGTATCATCTCTCAGAGAGATCAGTTTCTCGGGATTTTGACAATTGAGGTGAAGTAGTCTGCGATCCTCATGTGTTCTTGGCTCTGTTTCTGTCTTAACTTTGTCCCGCCTTTGCACTGTTGCTATGTCTTTGTTTCACTGTTATATTTTGTTCAAGTTTTCCGATTTGCATTTAATAAGTACGCCCACAGGCGTTTGTGCTTTGTGGTCCTGCTTTTAGGTACTTGATATTCACGTGTGCAACTTTCAATCATCAAGGATATTGTCTAATGCTTATTTCTACTTGTGATACCCTGACCAATGTATTGTGTGTGTTGTCTTTGTTTTGTTCTTCGTTTTGGTTGGACGACTAAGCAGTCCCTCGTTTAAGCTGTCTCTCTTGGCGTGAAACCGAAATCAGCGACCAGTAACGGGGAAAAGGCTTTAACAGTTTCCAGTGTAGGGATGTTTGAGTGTTTCTTCGGCTGGTGGATTATGAAAGATAATAAATGTATACATGTTGCTAAAGTATAATGGGTTTGCCAAGCACTTATGGCAGCCGCGACCCAGCATGGAAACAGGATATAATTGATACCAAACCCATAAAAGATAGAAGATTTACACCTCGTCCGTGAGATCTCGTATCTATAATGTTAGTATATATTCTTACGCAAGCACACTTAGAGCAATAGGATATGTACGAGAGTATTAAGATTGTATTTTTAGTTACAGCAAATACGTTATAACAAATCAGATTTGATTTTTTAGTTTATTTGTTTCTTAGTTTGAATAAATCAATCTGTTTAAATCAGATTGTTAAGTTCATATTTTTAGATTTTATTCAGTGTCTATTTTGTTGTATAAATTCAGTTTCTATCAATGAGAAAGATGGACTATTCCAGTTTTTTTTTTATACGTTCTTCTTCTTTCACATACAAAGTGGTAGCGGAGTCTCTTTTCTTAGAGGACCTATGTTGAGTGAACTAGTGTGTTGAGTGAACTAGTGTTGAGTGAACTAGTGACAGAATGTCTTCAACAAACACCTCTTTGTCACCTCTTATTTTTTCTTGGAGAGAATTATCAAATATGGGCAGTAAAGATGAAAGCTCATTTGAGAGGTCTCGGTTTATGACAGTATGTTGAAGATAAAAGATAAATAGCTCCACCAGGCAACAACCTTACTCTTAATCAAATTAGAGCAAATACTGAAGAAGAGGCAAAAGCTCCATAAGCCTTGTCTCAGATTTATATTACTGTTTCTGAGTCAGTTTTTACAAGAATTATAACTTGTGAAACTCCAAAA
Source organism: Passiflora organensis (assembly GCA_019739055.1). Lineage (NCBI taxonomy): Eukaryota > Viridiplantae > Streptophyta > Magnoliopsida > Malpighiales > Passifloraceae > Passiflora > Passiflora organensis. Next base: position 26,896,103 of record JAEPBF010000087.1, on the reverse strand, counting down.
CAAGCTTGGGATACGCTCAAGGAAACTTATCAAGGGAGCGAAAGAACAAAGCAGATGCAAATTTTGAATGTCAAAAGAGAGTTTGAAAATTTGAGAATGAAGGAAATAGAAAGCATAGAAGATTACTCTGATGGGCTCTTAACTATAGTCAATAAGATCAAATTGGCTGGAGAGGACTTGCCTGATAGCAGAATTGTGGAGAAGGTGCTAGTAAGCTTGCCGGAAAGATTTGAAGCCAAGATATCTTCTCTTGAAGATTCGAGAAATCTTTCACAAATTTCTTTGTCTGAGTTGATGAATGCATTGAGGGCTCAAGAACAAAGGAGAGAATTTAGGCAAGAGACGGCGATTGAAGGTGCTTTTCAAGCCAAGTTTAGAAAGCCATTTCAGGCTGACAAAAGCAACCAGAAAGGGTGGTTCAAGAAGGAGAAGGGTGGAAACAGTGAAGGTGGTGACAAAAGAAAATTTCAGCCATGTGAACACTGTAAAAAGACAACACATGAGGCTTGGCGTTGCTGGTTTAGCCCTAATGTTGTGTGCAGGTCTTGCAATCAGAAAGGGCATGTGGAAAAGGTTTGCAAACACAAGAGACAAGAGGAACAAAAAGCTCAAGTGGCTGACCAGTCACAGGAGGAGCAATTATTTGTAGCATCTTGTTTTATTGGAAACACCTCCAATGAAGCATGGCTTATTGATAGTGGGTGTACCTACCACATGTCCCATGATAAGTCAATATTCAAGGAGCTTGATGAATCATACGTTTCCAAAGTAAGAATTGGAAATGGAGCTTGTATTGATGTTAAAGGCAAGGGAGATGTTGGCATTGACACAATCTCAGGTATAAAACTGATTAATAATGTTTTATATGTACTTGAAATTAACCAAAATCTATTGAGTGTTGGACAGCTCATTGAGAATGGTTTTTCTTTAAACTTTAAAGACAAAACCTGTGAGATTTTTTATTCTAAGGGCCAAAGATTGTTCTTAGTGAAGATGAAGGGGAAATTTTTCATTGGAGTGGGAGCAAGCAAATCCTTGTGTACATTCTAATCTTGCTGATGAGTCTCAACTTTGGCACAAAAGGCTGGGGCATTTTCATTATTCTGCTATCTCATTTATGCATAAGAATGAGCTTGTACAGGACTTGCCTACAGTGGAAGAAAGTACTGAAGTTTGTGAAGTATGTCAAATGGGAAAGCAATCCAGATTACCATTTCCATAGAACAAGGCCTGGAGAGCTACTAAAAAGGTTCAGCTTATTCATACGGATGTGTGCAGCCCGATGAAGACTCAATCCTTGAATGGAAATAGGTATTATATTGTGTTTATTGATGATTTTAGTAGAATATGTTGGGTCTACTTTTTGAAATCTAAATCTGAAGTATCTGATGTTTTCTGGAAGTTCAAAAATTGGATTGAGAATCAATGTGGTGAGAATATAAAGGTGATTAGATCAGATAATGGAACTGAGTACATATCTGGAAAATTTACCAAATTTTGTGAAAATACAGGCATTGAACATCAATTCACATCAACTTACACTCCCCAACAGAATGGTGTAAGTGAGAGGAAAATCGAACGATAATGGAGATGGCCAGGTGCTAGATCACTTGATATTTATGAAAATTGCAATGTTGTTGTGCATGAACCAACTAACTATAAAGCTGTTGTAAGCGAACCCAAATGGGTCCAAGTAATGGAGGAGGAGCTTCATATGATTGAGAAGAACCAGACATGGGTATTGGTGGATAAACCAAGTCACCAAAAGGTCATTGGAGTGAAGTGGGTGTTTAAGTTAAAGTTGAATCCAGATGGAACAGTGAACAAGTATAAAGCCAGAATGGTGGTCAAGGTTATGCCCAACAATTTGGTGTGGATTTCTCAGAAACTTTTGCCCCAGTTGCCAGGCTTGATACAATCAGAAAGCTTTTGGCTTTTGCAGCTCAAAAGGAGTGGAAAGTATTTCACTTGGATGTCAAGTCTGCGTTTTTGAATGGCTATTTAGAGGAGGAGATTTTCGTTGAGCAACCTGAAGGCTTTATTGTGAAAGGAGAAGAAGATAAGGTGTATATGTTGAAAAAGGCCTTGTATGGCCTTAAGCAAGCTCCAAGAGCTTGGTACAGCAGAATTGATGATTACTTGTTGAAAAGTGATTTCATGAAGAGTTTGAGTGAATCAACGTTATATGTGAAGAAGAAAAATGAAAATTTAATTATTATTTATCTTTATGTTGATGATTTGCTTGTGACAGAAAGCAATGCTATCATGGTGCAAAAATTTAAGGAACAAATGATGGTGGAGTTTGAGATGACTGACTTAGGAGAGATGTCATTCTTTCTTGGAATGGAGGTTCTACAATCACAAGATGGAATCTTCATTGGACAACAGAAGTATGCCAAAGAAGTTTTGAAGAAATTTAAAATGGATTCTTGCAAGCCAATGAGTACTCCTTTAATGCAAAATGAGAAGCTAAGCAAGGATGATGGGGTTATGAAAGTTGATGAAGGACACTACCGGAGTCTTATTGGTTGTTTGATGTATCTTACAGCAACCAGACCAGATCTTATGTTTGCTGTAAGTTTTCTGTCTAGATTCATGTATTGTGCTAGTGAGTTGTATTTTAAAGCTGCAAAAAGGATATTAAGATATATCAAAGGCATTGAAGACTTTGGCATTATGTTTAAAAAATCATCAGATTTGAAGTTAGTTGAATATTCTGATAGTGATTATGCTAGATCATGTGATGATATGAGAAGTACCTCTGGATATGTGTTTAGTTTTGATTCAGGCTGTTTTTCTTGGAGTTCAAAGAAACAAGATGTTATAGCTCAATCTACAACATAAACAAAGTATGTTGCAGCTGCTAGTGCTGTAAATCAAGCCTTATGGCTGAGAAAGTTACTGAAAGATTTGAAGCATACACAAGAAGCAGGAACAAAGATTTATGTTGACAATCAAGCTGCTATAGCTATTTCTAACAATCCTGTTTTTCATGGCAGAACCAAGCATTTTAAGATCAAATTCTATTTTCTCAGAGAAATTCAAAAAAGCAAGGAAGTTACTTTGATATATTGCGGCAGTGAGGATCAAGTTGCAAATATAATGACCAAGTCCTTGTCCAAGAAAAAATTTGAAAACTTTAGGATGGAGATGGGAGTATGCACAAAAAGATGCAAGGAGGAGTGTTAAGATTGCATTTTTTAGTTACAGCAAATACGTTGTAACAAATCAGATTTGATTTTTCAGTTTATTTGTTTTTTAGTTTGAATAAATCAATCTGTTTAGATTAGATTGTTAAGTTCCTATTTTTAGACTTTTTTCAGTTTCTATTTTGTTGTATAAATTCAGCTTCTATCAATGAGAAGGATGGACCATTCCAGTCTTTTTTTTTATACGTTCTTCTTCTTTCACCTACAGAGATATCTTATGATTTTTATTTAAGATAGCGCTTAATTTATTGGTGAAAAAAAAATATTTAGGTAAGTTATACAAAAGTCTATGTCGTATTTGGATCCTTGTCCAAAGAGGAATATCTCGATTGAATTATATTCCTTGAGAATTACTCATAGTATAATGATAAGGAACAATCCTAGATACGAGACAGGATGGCACAGTCCCAAGACCAAAGTTCCAGAAATGATTCTCTAAATAGAGTAATTTTGGCATGAGGGACTTGATATTTGTATGTTTCTAAAAGTGTAAGATGACAAATTATGTTTACGATAAAAATATTATTTTCAGGGCTTTGATATTTGTAAGTTTCTAAAAGATACAGGGCAAGATGACAAAATATATGATCAATAAAAATATTGCGTTAGTTGTCTACGTGAAAAAAAAATTGACGCACAAGTAAAGTTAACAAAAAATACACAGATTTAGGTTTACACGAATTAGAAAAAGACAGGATGAATTTAAATAAAAATTCAGATTCAAAACAACAAGAGACATCGTTAATCTATATAAATATTGTCCTGGATTCATTGTATCTGATTTGAAATCAAAATCTATTTTTTTTTAGATTTTTTTTCAAAAAGAAAGTTTGAAATTAATAAGAAGGAAAACACATCCATGTGTAAAAAAGCGGGATTCGTAATGACGATAAACGAGACAGATTCAAAAGCTGGATCCGTATTGAAATTATTATTATTTTTTTTTTAAATCAAACAAGTAAGTTTTTGTTTATCTTGTGAGAACTCGAACCCCCATGGAGCCCTCATCGCCATGCAATCCCAATTGACATGAATAACAAATCAACCGAGACCACACAAGATTAAATTAATCTTTGTTCCAAAAATATTCATTACATTTATTCGGATTTAGTCATATATATATTTTTTAAAAAATTATGGTATTTTCTATTTTTACTACAATGGTCTTATCAACATTCAGAATAAGTGAAAAATCAGAAAAAATATTAAAACACAGATAATCAAATCAAATATCCAAAATATATGCCCTTACATAAAATAAATATCAACATCGAATCATAAAATGTAGCAAGAAAGGGATACATGTTTTCCATCTCACATAGTACAAAATATTACACAAGCATCATAATCATAAAAATATAAAGTAAAATGTACATACCACGTTACGCATAATCTAACACCTAACAAACAAAGATGCACCACTCGGGGGCCAAGTTATACACCTTGTCTTGAAAAAGATAATTAGTAATGAGGGGTGAGATCTTAAAGACCTCAGCAGGAGTCACAATTTCATACACAGTCAAGAGAAAATAGAGATAATATATTAAAATAGTTCAAATAATATTTCATTTGGCAATCATGTTAATACATATCTAATGCAACTATAGTGAGCAACTAACGAATATATCAAATGCAATATACATAATTCATGTGCTTTCAATTTACATGCAACTCATGCATCATACAATCCACCAAATAGGCATCTCAACAATTCATGCGTCAAATGAAATCCAATTATCACATTCATAAGGACATACGACCCAAAACTTGTTGAGGCAGACTGGAAATATCCTAAGGACACCACATTAGTGGTTGTTTTTTTTTTAGAAAATTATGCAATCCCATCACTAACGTTATCACAAGCAGAGCTAAAGGTGAACACCATTATACCTATCATGGTATGACAATCCAACAATACAAGTACATGCAAGCAGTGGAAAGAATGCCTCCGTATAACTCCCTAAAGGTAAATACACTATCCCTCTCTCGAATTAGGGACATCATGTACTTCCTAAATTTGGCCTTACTATAAGTCACCAGAAACAAGGTACAACACATATCACAATGTAACACTCAAGGATACTTCACAATCACATACAAAATGTGAGTCAATGCATGTAATACAAAGTACAAAAACACAACATAAGCCTCATGCACTCTAGATAGGCTTGACATTGTGTTTGGGTTAGTTCAAAACTACTTATAATTGATTTAGGAAAGGAACAAGTGTTTGTGTGAATTCTTGGCTGGCAGACCGATTATGGGTAAAGGTCAACTAGTCTGCTAAATGCATAATTGAGAATGAACAGTGCCTTTAATTTTTATCAAGACCCGACCAATCGTGACATGGCACTCTCATTGATTGATCATGACCAAATGTCTCGACTAATCACCATGCCATTTTGTCAGTTTCTGAGTTTTCTCATCAAATGTTGGTAACCTTCATCGGATAAGGGCAACACTAATCAGAATCTAGAAATTTCCAAGATGATAAATAGTGACTCCATGTTTGACTAATCACACACCCCAGGCAACTGATCATCCACCTGAGCGACCAATGCCAAATCCAAAATTTTCACTATCGATCGGTCATGACCTACTCGGTCAACCGGTCAGGAATCCAATATCTGGTTTCTCAGCTCTCATTTTAACTCAAATTTATCCCCTAAACCATTTAAACACCCATAAAAACACTTTCAAAACCTTATATCAAAATGCAAGGCATAGTTATCAACCGTATCCAATAATAATTCAACCATCAAATCCGTCTGAATCTGTGAGACCCGGCCTACATAGGGGCTGGTTACCCAATCTCATATCAGAAAGGAGCAGGGGAGGTCTTGGGCTTATATGTGTTGTGTGATGGTATCATTTGTAACAAGATGCATCTTTTGGGCCATATGGTTAGAAGCCCAACTCAACGTTGCAGTTGTGATCCATCATGGGCACATACATGTCCGGGCCCGCTGGGTCGGAGGTCTGGGGGCTTGGTTGTGACAGAATTAAGACCTCCCACCGCCTCGAAACACACCCTCATCACCAAGAGTTCAAAGCAATAAAACCTCACGAAAACCATTTCGATACAAAAAAAACACACCAGGAGTGAGATCCCAGAAATTTCAGCTACTTGGGCTTGAAAGTCCATTTGATGATCGTCAATGTTGGTGGGCCATAACCCACAGCTCAGGAGCATTGATGAATATGTAGTGCAGCTTGGACGTTTTGAAGTGTAATTTGGGCACCTTGTAGGCATAGGAGGATTTATATATTTATTAAAGATTCATTTTATTTTTGGAGATTTATTATAAATACTGAGATTTTATTTTGAAGGGTTATAGGTGGTTATAATTTTTTGGACAATTTTTGAAGCTATAATTGGATTTATTATATTTTTTCTAAATTTTATATAAAGATATTTAATTTTTAATAAACTATTTACTAATAAAAAATAATTTTTAAGTCTTGATAGATTCTATTATTTATAAAAAAATTAAAGATATTTTTTCAAGGATTATACTATTTATTATGAATTTATAACTAATTTTTTATTAAAGGAATATATTTTTTATTATTTAATAATAATTATATAGTATTATATTATATTATATTAATATAATAATCAATAAAAATATAGGTCACTGTACTATTTTGATCAAGGTTGGTTAAAATGGTAGTAGCTCATGCCGTTGTTGACGTAAAATTAAATTTATCTTTAATCGTAAGCGCATGATTGCCAACAAGTAATAGTTTAAAAGAATGAGTATCGATCCCACAAGGAAAGTCGTTTAAAACCAATCAATTTGCCTAATCCACTATTCTAATTAAATGAGTCAAATAATAAGAGATAATTAAAATAAACTTAAAACTTAACTCAACTAGTTAGATGCTAGAATTATGGTTGTTAGTTAATTTCGGAACCAGTCCAACTAGTGTTTAATTCCAATATTTTGTACCTATTCTTGATGATGTTTTAATCTCGTTCTAGACTATTAGGAGTTAACTCAGATGCCAACTAATTATATTCTTATGATAATTGAACTTCTTAATCATTTTACCCAATCAATATAAACCCTAACTTTGAAAATTATATTCTTATTCTATCAAGTTTCCACGATGCTCTAGGACTTCTAATTTGTTGTCGAAGTTTAATTGTTCTTCTGAATTAACTAAGACTTACCTATGAACAAACTGACCAAGTTTGCTAATTAATTAAGATTAGAAATAGGGTTAAGAACTTGTAATTAGAACACAACGAATATGAATACTTGTTTTAAGTCAAGAAATCAAGATTGTAAAAGATGAAGAGAAAGAATTAATCCAAAAAGTCTTGGCATTAGTTAAAACTCAAACAAATATACTGTTATTTTGATCACTGACAGATCGAGGACATGTTCTGAAGAAAAGACTTGAATGCATGAAGTGTTTGATGATAAATAATACAGCCTTAATGTCTATTTTTATAGTTAAAAATAAATGGATAGTCTTTATAATATCTGGTCGTCCTTATCCGCGAATTTCTGGTATTGATTTTGTACAACCAATCGGTCGGTGTAAGTGAACTGACCGGTCCAATAATGTTTGGCACAATTATTTGAGTGAATTGACCGGTCGGTTGAGCTTTGGCAAAATTTTAAGGGCAACCGATAGGTCGGTTGAGCTTCGGAAAAATTTTAAGGGCAACCGACAGGTTGGTTGAGCTTTGCATCTCCTTTTTTATCTTGTTTTTATCAGCCGACTGGTCAGTGTCCTTCAACTGAACGGTCGGTTGAGCTTTGGCAAAATTCATTAATATCACTGATCAGTTGGTTGGCTCTCGCAATCACTAAAATCGATTTCGTTGTTTTGGTGCGTTTTTCATTCGAAAACGCTGCCTTTTGCTGCTAAAATCCATTGCACATGTGCTCATCCATTAAACAATCAAAACGTTCACTAAACTAACACAATTAGTGTGCAATTATCCTTAAATCGAACCAAAATCATAATAGATGACCAGTACTGAAAATAGGTCATCAAATCTTCTCAAACATAGAACTTTGCTAGTCCCTAGCAAAAATAGTTCGACAAAGAAACACAAACAACTATACCTAGATAACTTCAATCAAGTAAATTTAGTTCACTTTAACCACAACCAACAACAAATACTTAATTCTGAAATTTTGATCTTTCAATTCTTACCTAGTTATATCAATTTCAGTTTCGTATAAAGGAATTAGTATTTGAAAATACCCAATACTCATGCACTAATTCATCAAATTAATTAGAATGTTTATTAGAATTTCAGAAGTGCAGCTCAAAGGTCCAATTACATTAAACCCACCATAAGTTCTCTTATTTTTGTGCTCTAAAAATTTTTCTTTCTTCTTCTATTTTCATAGCTTTCAGCACATAAAATTGTATTCTCTTACTTTAGTATACACAACATTGGTGAGTTAACTAATAGCTTAACTAGTACTAACCAACTCTCTTAATTTTTTTCTCAACATAAATTGACCAATTTGATGCTTCGTTACTCTAAATATTAGGTAATGTTTGAACCTAATGCCATCTTTAATTTGTAAAACCAATTTCAACACAACCCAAGTTCAAATTTAATCAACCATACTAAACAAAATCTAGCATTCATTTTCAATTTTTCAAAAATGAACCAATCTCCTCAAATGGATATCCTCATATATAAAAATAACATCAGATATAATATTTAACTAAATTAAATACAATTGATTGACACAACTTATGTAACATTAAGAAAAATAAAACAAAAGTAAAAACAAGAAAAAAGAAAAAAAAAAATGCTCAGGACAATGCACTCAATTGTCTCTTGGGTTGCTGTGTTCCTTTGTAGCATCTCCTCAAACTTATTTACCTGCCTAGAGAACAAACGCATAAGTATCAAACCCTCTTTTCTTCTCTCTTTCTCACTATCCTTTTGTTTATCTTTTTTTTTTTTTCTAAATGATAGGTTGCCTCCCATTAAGCGCTTTAGTTATGGTCATGGTATGAGCTTACAAATTTAATTCATAGCTTACGTTGGTGGCTTTGCATTAGATGGCAAAGTCCTTGGTGATCTATTTTGCAAAACGTGTGCTAACTGCCCCATATGTGTCTCCAAGTTCTTGATTCTGGAATCTGTTGACATATTAAACTGCTGCATCAGATCCTCAATCGCACTCTTCCTTTCCATTGGTTGTGTTGGTTGGTTCCCCCCAAATGGTACCCTAGGTTATAGCCTCCTTCTTTATTCTGATCGACATTCGGACCATAATTAGGATTATTATTCATATAAGAAAAATTAGGATGATATTTCTAATTTTCATTATAAGTGGTCTCGAAGAAAATTTGCTTCCGTGGATTGCCAACATAGTTGGCCTCTTTAATATTCATAGGGCACTAGTAATTGTTGTGATTCTCACCACAATGGTTACAGAGAGCCAAAACAGGTTGGTTTCTAGGATTCTGTTGGGCTGTTGCCACTCCTACTCTACTTTGTTTGAACTCATGTCTCATGGCAGCCATCGTTGCTGTTAGTTTGGTGATAGCATCAGCCTCTAGCCTCCCTAGAGTTTTATCAAAATCTGCATCAGAATGCCAAGTCTGTCCTCCCTCAGTTGTTTTTTCAATCAGTCTAAAGGTTGCACTAGCTTCTTTGTCCAAGATGTTCCCATCAGCAACTGCATTCAGCATGAACTTGTGCATCTCTGACATGTTTTGTAGAAAACATCCAGGAGTAGAAAGTCTAGAATGCCATGATGTGGGCATTTCTTAAGCAACCCCGTGAATCTGTCATAAGCCTTATATAGTGTCTCCTTCGACTGCTGCTTAAAGTTACTAATCTCATGCCTCAGTTGGGTAGTCTTCGCCCATGGAAAGAATCGGGCCAAGAAGTCATTCATCAGCTCCTCCCATGTTGTTATAGAACCAGTTGGTAAATTTTCCAACCAATTTGTAGCTTTCTCAGATAGAGAGAAAGGGAAAAGATGCAATCTGATTTCCTCATAATGTACTCCGTTGAATCTGAATGTGTCTGTCAGCTTTACAAACATCTTTACATACTTCATTGGGTCCTCATTTTCTAGCCCAAAGAACTGTTGATTCTCCATCATCTGGATCATTGCAATCTTGATTTCAAATTTATTGGCCTGAATGGCAGGCGTAAGGATTTTGTCTCCTAATGCCTTAGTTATTGGAACATTGTAGTCCATGATAGTCCCATGCCTTGGCTACGGATTGTTTACTAGTGGAGCTAGGTCCACGTTGTCACCTCGATTGATAGTAATTGGGTTTTAGAGGTCCATCAGTTGGTCTGATAACTTAAGCTGCCTGAGCCTTTTTATAGTTTTCTCAATTGAAAGGTCAATAGGTTTCAGGTCAAGCTTTCTGCTTCTTAAGTTATAACTGTTCACCAGTTCTTCACACTAGAAATAAAAACAAGAACTTTAATCTAGAAAAAGAATTAGGGTTAAATTGTTAGTTTCAAAACCATTTTCCCCAGTAATGATGCCAAAAACTTGTTAGTGTAAAATTGAATTTATCTTTAATTGCAAGCGCACGACTGCCAACAAGTAATATAGTTCAAAAGAACGAGTATCGATCCCACAGGGAAAGTCGTTTAAAACCAATCAATTCGTCTAATCCACCAATCTAGTTAACTGAATCAAATAATGAGAGATAATTAAACTAAACTTAAAACCTAAGTCAACTATTTAGATATTAGAATTAGGGTTGTTACTTAATTTCGGAACCAATCCAACTATTGTTCAATTGCAATATTATGTATCTATTCTTGATGATGTTTTAATCTCCTTCCAAACTATTAAGAGCTAATTCAAATGCCAACTAACTATATTCCTATGATAATTGAACTTTTTAATCATTTTGCTCAATCCATATGAACCCTAGGTTTGACAGATATATTCATATTCTACCAAGTTTCAGTGATGCTCTAGGATTTCTAATCTGTTGTCGAAGTTTAATTGTTCTTCCGAATTAACTAAGACTTACCTATGAACAATCTAGTCAAGTTTGCTAATTAATCAAGATTAGAAATAGGGTTAAGAACTTGTAATTAGAACACAACGAATATGAATACCAGTTCTATGTCAAGAAATCAAGATTGGAAAAGATGAAAAGAAAGAATTAATCTAAAAATTCTTTGCATTAATTAAAACTCAAATAAACATATCATTATTTTGATCACTAACAGATGAAGGACAAGTTCTGAAGAAAAGACTTGAATGTGTAAATTGTTCGATGATAAATAATATAGCCTTGACATCTATTTTATAATTAAAAATAAATAGATAGTCTTTATTTGTATTTGATTGTCTTTATCCGCTTATTTCTGGTCTTGATCTCGTACAACCAACCGGTTGGTGTAAGTGAACCGACCAGTGGTTAAATGCAATTGACCAGTCAGTTGAGCTTCGACATCTCCATCTTTTTTCTCATTTTTATCAACCAACCGGTCAGTTGAGATTCGGAAAAATTCTTTAATTTCACCGACTGGTTGGCTATCGCAATCATCAGTCATTGTTTTGGTGTGTCTTTTATATGAAAATGCTGTCTTTTGCCACTAAAATCCATTGCACACTTGCTCAACCACAACACTTGACAAGTGATCAAAACGTTCACTAAACTAACATAATTAGAATGCAATTATCCATAAATAGAACCAAAATCATAACAGATGACCAAAACTAGAAACAAGTCATCAGCCGTTTTGACTAGATTAGGAGAAGAGGCATCGTTTCACCTAAAATAATGTCATATTATATGAAAACCTAAACAATTTTGTTTAGGAACAAATCCAAAACATAACAGTTTTGATGTTGGGTTCCTCGCCGGTCAGCTTTGTCGCTTTGACCAGAATTTGTTGAGATAAATCTTGTTTTATAGGTAATGTATCTCATTTGGTTTTGAGCCACGAAAACCACATAGGAAGTTTGCCTTTGTCCCTGTGAGTTTGTTCTGAACAATTTGAGTTGATTTCTGGCCTTCTCACAATCGGATTTGGATAAGATTCACACCCGGAATCTAGATGCTCTCCCTCATTTTAGGACCTCATCCTTGTGTCCATCCATTCAGCATTCATTTGCTTAGTCAGCATTATTTTTAGTGGTCATGTGTGCATTTGACCTATTGACTAAGTTGGACATTGAGGTAGTGAAAATTATCATTTTATCCCTATCAGAATTGACATGTATTTTGGGCTCATTTTGAGTAACTATGGACATCCACATATTTTCTTTGGCCTTTGGGCTAACCCATTTATATTTGGGTCAATTATTAGCATTTAGGTCTTTGTTTGATTTTCAGGCCAGGCCATTAGGGTTTTGGCTTATGCTATATAAATACCCTATTATCCATCAGTTAGCCATTAGCCATCAAGTTTATTGCCTGCAGACAAGCCCATCTTCTTTTTCTTCTTGCCTTTCACGCCGCTCTTTTCTTCTTGTCCCTGTGCACTGTGTCACAACCGAATATCAGACTACGCGTCATTCGGCTTCGAACGGGACCCGACCCCCAAATCAAGGAACACGTTTCCCACCGAAAGAGCTAATCAAGGAGCTAATCAAGGAGGAAATCAGGGAAAATGTTCCCCACTATATTCCCCACTAAGAGAGGGAATCAAGGAACTCACTTGGGATCCGTGTTTGTGCTTTCACTAAGAGAGGGAATCAAGGAACTCAAATTAGGATCCGTGTTTGTGCTTTCTACTTTTGTATATAACCATTAGATCATACGACTTGATCTCCACCATCCATTGGGGAGTTGTAAAGGCTATATAAGGGGTGCCTCCCCTCATTTGTAATCATCCACCAAATCCAGCAATTCTTGCAATATAGAGAGTTTAGAGTTTTCTCTCCATTCTCTTGTGTGTCTCTGTCTTTTCGGTTGTGTTCTAAGCTTAGCATTCTAGCTAGCTTTGTGAGGAAGGCTGACTTAGCCTATTGCGAGTGCGATAGTCTAAGGCCGCACGGAGAGTTCCTATTCCGCAAAACTCTAGTCCCGTGACAGTTGGTAGCGGAGCTACGACTCAAATCCTTTGAGAGAGAAATGGAGATGCCTACTACTTCTGATGCAAACATCCATATTGAAGAGGAGGTCAAGGAGGTCCGTGTGGGGAGACTACCCAAACGTGCTCCCGAACCTAAGAAAAGAGTGAAGACTGTTGATCATCTGTCATCATTGGAGGAAAGGATCACTCGTATGGAGATGAAGGTTGCCGATGACAAAGATATGCTTGAGGAATATGGCCAACGCATAAGCGAGCTCGAGTCAGGGGACGTGAATGAGCTTCGCGACGAGATGCAAGGCGCCCTCATTGCTATCCACTCTTGGAGGGAAGAGTTAGATGACTTCAAGGTAAATCTTCTTGCTGAGATCTCTTCATTTAAGGATGATTTGGTTGGAATCAGGGAGGATTGCAAGAAGGGAATTGCACAAGGGGTTGCCAAACCCAAGCTGAAGCTGGATGTCCCAAGGCCTAAGTCATTTGGTGGGACGAGGAATGCCAAGGAAGTGGACAACTTCCTTTTCAACCTTGAACAATACTTTCAAGGGGTGGGCATGGAGAGCGATGTAGATCGACTTTCCCAAGCCCTACTGTATCTAACCGATAGTGCCACAACCTGGTGGAGGATGAAGCATGCTCAAATCGAGCGCAACACCTTGAAGTTGGAGACATGGGCAGATTTTAAAAGGCTCCTGAAAGCATAATTCTCACCAAGGAATGTGGAGCTGGAAGCGAGGGAGAAGCTTCGCAAGTTGTCCCACAAGGGCGATATCCGAGACTACGTGAGGGAGTTCACGGAAGTCTTGTTGGAGATCCCAGACATGCCCGAGACGGAGGCCATGTACGTGTTTCTGGGAGGCCTACAAAGTTGGGCCAAGCTGGAGCTTCACCGACGCAACGTCAAGGAGCTCAACGATGCAATCTCCGAGGCTGAATCTTTGGCGGAATTCGAGAGGAAGGCCGAGGGTTCAAACCCACCTAAGCCTAAGAGTTTCCGTGACTACAAGGCTAAAGGTGGGGGAGCAGTCCACGAAACCAAGGAGTGGAAGGAGAAACCTTTCAAGCCCTTCAAGTCCTTCAAGTCCTTCAAGTCCTTCCTTCCAGCCAAACCCACACATGGGGGAGGTGAAAATCGAGGCAAAGGTGAGAGACCCAAACTCTCATGCTTTCTATGCGAGGGGCCACATAAAGCTGTTGATTGCCCGATGAGGAACAAGCTGGCAGCCATGGTTACGGAGGCCGACGAGATGGAAACTCCAAGGATGGGTTCCATACAACTGTTGAGTGCTATTAAAGCATCAACCAAAGATGCCAAGGTGGAGCAAGCTGGGTGAATGTTTGCTAAACCCATCGTGCAAGGGAGGGAGTCCCGCGCATTGATTGATACTGGTGCTACTCATAACTTCATGAAGAAGGAAGAAGCACAACGACTTGGCATCAAGTTCAAAGAGGAGAAAGGCTGGCTGAAGACGGTGAACACTCAAGCCCAGCCAATCTTTGGAGTAGCCCAAGGGGTCGAGCTACAAATGGTAGAATGGAAAGGTAAACTTGACTTCTCCATTGTTCTTATGGATGATTTTCCGATTGTGTTAGGGATGCAATTCCTGGATCAGACGAGAGCAGTCCCAGTGTCTTGCACCAACAGCCTCATACTTTCGGAAGGGAGCCAGTGTTGTGTGGTGCCTGTTGCTCGAGAGAAGGAACTGAAGGCAAAAACACTTGCAGCCATCAGCCAACCGGAGAGTCCTTTGCTGGAAAGGATCCAAGGGGGTATGAAACAAAAACCCCAAGTTCAGGCTATGGCAGAACATGTGAAGCAAGGGCTGAATCCATCCTCCTACCGCGTTGTCAAGGAGTGTGACAAGCAGAGGGACATTGCAAGAGTGCAATTGTCCAAGGAGGCAAAGTGGAAGGCAAAAGGGGTAGACAAAAAGAGGTGTCCCTTAGAGTTTGAAGAAGGGGATCTTGTGTTGGTGAAGCTGATGCCTCACCAAAGCTGATTTTTTGCCAAGTTGCACAAGGGGCGCGACGATACGAGGGTCCTTTCAAGGTGTTGAAGAGGATCGACAAGGTATTATACAAGCTGGAATTACCACCGAGATTGAAGTTCCATCCTGTCTTCCATGTGAGTTTGTTGAAACCATTCCAAGAAGACAAGGAAGACCCAGAGAGGGGGAAGCCCAAGAGAGCTCCCACAGCTGTGACCAATGCTCATGATAAGAAGCTAGATGAGATCTTATCAAGGCGGGTGGTGCAAAGAAGTGGGAAGCACATGAACCATGTGGAGTACTTGGTTTGATGGAAAGGAGACCCTCCTAGCGAGACAAGCTGAGAGAAAGATTTCGATCTTTGGCAGTACCAAGACGAAATCAATGAGTTCTTGAGGCAGCACACAACGAGGACGTTTTCGAGTTGGGTGGGGGAGAATGTCACAACCGAATATCAGACTTCGCGTCATTCGGTTTCGTACGGGACCCGACCCCCAAATCAAGGAACACGTTTCCCACCGAAAGAGCTAATCAAGGAGCTAATCAAGGAGGAAATCAGGGAACATGTTCCCCACTATATTCCCCACTAAGAGAGGGAATCAAGGAACTCACTTGGGATCCGTGTTTGTGCTTTCACTAAGAGAGGGAATCAAGGAACTCAATTGGGATCCGTGTTTGTGCTTTCTACTTTTGTATATAACCGTTAGATCATACAGCTTGATCTCCACCATCCATTGGGGAGTTGTAAAGGCTATATAAGGGGTGCCTCCCCTCATTTGTAATCATCCACCAAATCCAGCAATTCTTGCAATATAGAGAGTTTAGAGCTTTCTCTCCATTCTCTTGTGTGTCTCTCTCTTTTCAGTTGTGTTCTAAGCTTAGCATTCTAGCTAGCTTTGTGAGGAAGGCTGACTTAGCCTATTGCGAGTGCGATAGTCTAAGGCCGCACGGAGAGTTTCTATTCCGCAAAACTCTAGTCCTGTGGCAGCTGTCGCCCTTTCCTCTTTTACTCTTCATCACTCTCATGTACAACAATAAGAGATCATTCATTTTTTTGCTTCCCTTTTATTCTATTCCTTGAATTATGTTATTATTTCTGATTTTCTATCTTTGTTCACACAACCAATTCCCATTGCACTTGTTTTTGATCGTTCGCAGGTTTAGTTTAGTTTAGGGGTATTCTAAGGAGGTTTTTGTGTATGTGATAAGAGCAAATACATCACCATCGATTCATTTATCTTGGTGGGAGTATTGTATCATCAGTTTGATCAAAAAATTTATTCTTGTTTTCTAAATAAAATATATCTGCTTGGTATTGAATAAGAGACATGCACCTTGCGTGCGACTTTCCATGATAGGATCACTTATTTGTATCATATTCTTAGGTGTTGTTGTTGGATTCGAATGTTGTGTTTTGATTTTTGTGTTTATGCAAGCAGGCATGGATTTTTGTGTCTCGTTAAGTTGCTGTAAGTGTAGATTGTGATCTGGGTGAGAGAAGAGAGAGGAGAGAGAGAGGAAAAAATAAAATAAAAACGAAAATAAGAAAAAAGGGAAGTGAAGAGGATCCGTAGGAGTAGGTGATGGTTGTTGTCCTTTTGCCTTATGCGCCATCCTCGGCAAGCATGGCTGTCCCTCTTTTGTTTTTTTTTTTTACTTGTTATGCCTTTTGGGTTAAGGTCACTTTTATAGGCTTGAGGAAAAATAATAGGTTTGCCGAAGATTTTGGTCAAATAAAAATTGTATCTTGTGGGATAGATAAAAATAGAATTTTAGATTTATATCTATTATTATTTATATTAGACTTTCAAAAAGTGGTTGATGGTTTATATTATGGATGGTTTATGAGATTAGCATAATTATAAGCTAGTATTTAAAAGAAAAAATTGGGCTTGCATAACTGAATATTTGTTAAAGGATCAACGTTTTAAGAATGAATTAATTTCAATATTGAGGTGAGAAAATAAAGCACCAATCGGATTAGGGTAGTCCGATGGGTTGGGTTAGTCAGTCCAATCGGTCGGACCAAAATTTATCTAATCGGTCTATTTTTTCTTGTCATTTTGGATCGGTTCGATTGCTCAAGGTTACCTGATTATTTTTCCGAGTGATAATCATTGAGTTTTGTGTCTGATAAATGAATTAAGTGTTCAGTAAGTTAGTGTTATGTCCAATAAGTATACCTTTATGTGGGTTTGATTCAAGTAAGCTGAGATTTCTTTGGATATGCTTGAGGATATTGTGATGCATTGCATGTTTTATAATTTTATAAATTTACATTTGAGTATTACTTTTTCAAATAAGTATACTGGTTTTATAGACATTTTATATACATTTGAGTATGAGTATGGTACAGACAATTAAGTTCACTTTGTCAATGGGAGGATGTGAGAACCTGATATTTTCGAGCTAGTTGGGATGGGAAGCTCATTCAAAGATCGATATCGTATGTGGGCTTTAGCCCATGGATCAAGATTTTATTATGGATTTAAAGAATCAATTGAAACATTTTGAAGGAAAAATGTAAATTTCAGGAAATTATTTTAATTACCTACCTACTTATGATTAGATAATCATAATAAAAGTTGTATTATTGATTTTAGAATCTTAATACCATTGATTGGTTTATTGATGGTACTTAAGGTTATACAAATTTTTGAAGAATTTTCAGAACTGAATTTGTTATTACTGTGTAAGAAAAATATAAAGATTTTTTATTTTTAGTAAATTATATATTTTTTAAAAATATAAATTTTGGTTTGATGGATTCTCCTATTCATAAGAAATTTATAAAAGTTTTTATTATATTTTTCAGAAGTTTGTAAGATTTATTATGAATTTATACTAAATTTAAGAATTAAATAAATATAATTATTATTAATTATATAATATTATATTAATTATTAATATAATAGTCAAAATGACAGGCTACATTGTCGATTGCAGCCTATGTCGTTTTGACAAACGAGGGGGCTAAAGGGCATCATTTCTTCTGAAATAACACCGCATCAACAATATACCCAAATGACATCATTTCAACGTCAGTACCCCCACCGGTCAAGAATCTTCTTGCACCGTCTTTGACCAAAGACTGTGAGGAAAAATAGGTTTTCTTATGTGTTTGCTGTTCATTTTGAATCGAGCCACTAGAATCTTCTCGAGAGCTTCGTGAGTAAATTCTGAAAACTTTCCAAGCATTTTCGTGTGAATTTTGACCTTTCTATGGTCGGATTTGGGTAAGATGTTAACCCAAAATCTAGTTGCTTGTTTCCTTTAGATCTATCATTTTAGTTGCTTAAATCGGTCATTGTTCATAGTGTTAGATTAGGAATGTCTTAGGCTTTATTTTGGTATAGTTTTTATAAGGTATAAATGTGTGTATGGAACTTTGGTTGCTGGGTTAACTTCCGACGGGATACTGGTGATCTTCTAGCAATACTAAAGTTGAAGACGACCTCGGACGATATGGGTTAACTTCTGACAGGATACAAGTGATCTTCTAGCAACACTGAAGTTGAAGACGACCTCGGATGACATGTGACATGTCGTCTAGGGCTAGTGTAGGCGAATACTCGTTTAGTTCGAGTATAGGTGACATATCATCCAAGGGTTGGGTAGGCCGGACAAGGTGTGGTGCGCCCTTATTAGGATGTGTGTCACCCTCAGGTAGCTTCGAGTGTAGGGCTGGCAGCACCAGGCACTGCCACATGTTCTTTCTGATTGATCTAATTTAAATCAATTTAAAAAAATTTAAAAATAACTAAAAAATAAATTAAAATAGGAAAAATAGAAAAAAAATGAGAAAAATTCTGAAAAAAATACTAGATTTAATTTGAAGTCTAGTGGTATCAAATTTACATAATTTGGACTTGATTTGATTGATTAATTAAATCGAATAATATTCAAACAATTAAGAAAAAATAGAAAACTCACCTGGTTGGGTCTTGGGTCGATGGTTAGGTAGAAACACATCGATTTAAAGAGTTAGACGTATGATTTTATATGGTATTATGTAATTGAATATGATTTACAGAGAATGTGAGATTGTTGTGCGTAGGTGGATGCCTACAATGGCAAGACCTTGAGAAATCGATCTAGGGCGCCATTGACGGCTAATTAGGCTTTAAAACCCTTGAGTGGATGGAATCTCCTTTCTTTTGATAAATTGATGGCATGAATGTTTAAAATATGAATAATATGAAGTAAATAACTGAAAATCGTATGTGTGTACTGGTGACGTGTTGTGTTAAGCATGATTAAAAGAAAAACATACATCGAATATTATGTTAAACATGAATGTGCCTGTCTTGCTATACTTGGACTGTTGAAATGCATAAAATGCACTGGATGTATTCGTAAATCGACATCAGCCTGGAAATACATTGAGTCCACATTGGGTAACTTATGCAACTCTTGAGAGCTCTCTGGGTTTGGTAGCGTGGCGTGGAGACGTCAAATCACGAAGTAATAAGGTTAGAATGAGTTTTTACTTATTTACTGTTAATTAAATTATAAATCAGGATCCTGCAGTATGGAGATAGATTAGGTAGAGCTACCATCACCTAGTGCCCCGACATCGTCAGTGGATCGAACTAGGTATAAATTAGACATGGATTTATCTATTGCATGATAAAATGAATAATAACGAGAATAGAGTGTCATTGACGAACTCCAGTCCTATCCCTAGCCCGGATAGACTAGAAGATATTGCCAAGCTTAAATCACGATCATATGTGTGCTCTGATGAGTTATGCATGCTACATATGAATTGACTATGACTACATGTATTATCGCATGAGAAGAATTGTATCTGTTAATGAATTGGTGTGTGTGAACTAATAGAATTAAGGTATGCCAGCTTGTTTAATTGATTATATTTTGACTGCATGTGAATTGTTTCGCACATTTTTTTCCATCCTCTCACCTGGCAGGATTCTGCCATATTATTGGCATGTAATGCAGGAAATTATAATTAGAAGCAAACACACAAGCAATACAAGGAAACAAGGGTGGAATAAGTGCAATCGAGGTAATTTTAGGAGCGTCATATTCATAGTGTTTCCTCTATAATATTTGTGTATACTAGCTCCATCGTATTAAGTCAATTCCTGGGTAGTATTGCTAAAGATTGTTTATTTCATGATGTCATCGAACAAAATCGCATTATTCGATTGATTCTGCTGCATATCATATCTATTAATTATTTCATTACCATCTCTACTTTATTTTTATACCACTAGCCCTGTAGATTTACTATATACATTGTTATATGATGTGATAGTGTATATAGTGGGCCAATGACAATTCTCGCATAAAATTTTTAGGTCTTGGACATGACAAATTCAAGGTGAGTATACGGAATCTCAGTATTAGGGGAGAATTACTTACCTGTTCAGGAGTTGCATGGTTATTATTACGTATTGCTTATCGTCTGTTTTTCAGGCCCTTCAGTATGCTTATGGAGACAAGTATGACTTTTATTATGTTTCTCTACCTTGTCTCAAATAACACTGGCAGCAGGAGATTATATATATTTATATTTTCAAAATTAAACTAACACTGCCAGTAGGCTTGCGGTTTCCATTTAAGCGGGATTACTTATGAAGTATTTTCTACATTCACCTCAATAGGTTTTTGTTTAAGCAATAGTAGCCTGTGTTCAGTTGTGTTCATTATGTTACAAACCTACTGGGCTGGTTTTCTACAAAATAATTCTTAAAAAAGCTGATTGCATGGAATTATTGTTCTGTGAGTGTGTGCATTTTAGATGCATTGGATAATGAATGGTTTTTAAAATAAATTGTTTAATTAATCATTTTCATATATGTCTCTGTTTTTCCTGTAGAGCTTATGATGTTATGACTTTCATTGAGATTCTTGTAATCTCACCCCGTTATTGTTTCCCTTTTTTAGGAGTAGTTCGTGAGTCATAGACGTTCATTTGAGGTGTGAGTTTCTCGGCACAGGAGCTAGACTATCACATTTGCATTGCAGTTCACCTTTATGGTTTTAATGGCACCTTATTTCTGGTTTTATTACACTTGACTCTGGATTATACCGTGTTTTGGGCAACACATTTTGGACTTGATGTTTGGTTTTGGTTATGGGTCTGAGGCCTGATTTTGATTTTGGGCTTGTGAGTTTTGAATCCATTTTCATGTTGAGTTTTCATTTTTAATAAAGACTTTCATTGGTTTTATTTATTCCGTTAGCACTAGATGTTTATTATTTATTGGTCATGCTCCTTTTGATTAAAAATTAAATGGGTATATTTTAGGAAATGTGTTTGAAAAGTCAAAAAAGCTTTGTGGGATGGTAATTGGTCTACGTGTTGGGCTAATATAGGTTTCACGGTGGCAAGAGCCCTGGTTTCCAGGAATGGGTCCTTACGCTTATTAATTCCTTCATTTTAGTTTATAAAAATTGGGATTTTTTGTGGGATTTAGTTGGAGTAGGAATAAGCTTCATTTGGGAATGATAATAGTGGAGTTTTGATGCGTGTTTGAGGAGATCGGGAATTCTGATTTTGAATTGTAGTCGTCGATCCTCTAGAGATTGAAGAGATCCTTAGATGACGTGTTATCCGAGGACTCTTTGTGTGATAGGTCATCTGAGTGCACAGAGAGATGATGTATCACCTGCATGCATAGACTGTCACGCCCCGAACCCTTTTGTTTTTTTTGCACGACAATCGTCGTAGGCCCACTATATACACTGCTACATCATACCATAATGCATATAGTAAACCTGTAAGGCTAGTGGTAAAATAATAAATAACAGAGCTAGCATTAAAATCCATATTCAAATTGATGCAAAGCAGAAATAAAGTAAAGACTGATGTCTCTGGGTGACATCGCAAACCTAGGCATAAGCTTAGAACAATAGACCTATCATTCTCAAATACTCTCAGCGAAAATACTATGAACTTAAAGCACCTTTAAGTTATCTCAAGCATGACCAATAACTGATAGCTTTTCGTTATGCCTGAGAGTGAGTTCCTGATAAACTAACCTGCTTTCAATGCCATGAAACCGAAAAAAAAGCTTTCCAGTTGAGCGAACAAAAAAAATATGCAAAGCGTTTCACAAACAATCAATATCATAAAATATAAGCATGCTTACACATAGCAGTTCATTGGCACAATCATTCAAGCAAAGCATTACAGTCAGAGCCGTTAGACAATGCAGTAGCATAATTTTCATGCATTCATAACCATTGTTGGGCTGACAATATCTCTCTTTCCTTCCAGCACTAGAAATATGACTTGTATCCGTTAGTGACAGTCTACATGCAGCTCTTCATAGGACTCTCGTTATCTCTTATGTTGTGACTTGATTAGTCCCGATGGGACATACACACCTCTTGACCTAGTTCTTGATGATATGTTTTACATGTCATTAGTACTTGATTTTAATATAGTTTTAGGACATTTCAAGAGATAAATCGGGCATTATCTTCACAAGACCAACTCCTCGGGACAATATGTGATTCTCAAGGAAAAGAAAATAAAAACAAGATAAGAAGATAAAGACCGAGGGCTCAAGAATTTATCTATTCTAGAAGAAGATAGATCGAGAGCTTATCTATTATGGATAACATGGGCATGGTAGTTATCCAGTAGAAAGTATATAAAAACCTAAGACCTAGTCAAGGGATCTAGTTTTTAGCATCCTTTAGAACTAAGAGCGAACTTCTCTTAAGCATGTCTAGCTAGAAAATTATAATTTAGCCACGACATTACATTAGGTTATTATCCAAATTCTTCAGGAGATTCTATAATAAAAGATTGAAGCCTTTATTTATTCTTTCATCTATTAATTGTTTAAGTAGATTTCATTACCGTGATCATAGCCAGATCATTGTATGCAAATTCATGCCATCAAAAGAAAGAATTGTCGTACAATCCCTCTGGAATTGAGTGACAAACCAAGAAGGAAGAGGCATCAATTTGAGTATCTACATTTGTTCTCAAGGAGATAGGAGGATAGTTGATATTATAAGCTAAGGAGTCTTTAGTCATACTAAGCCTCCCATGTGCCATGGCTATGCTTGTTCTCCGACCAATAAGGTTCTCTAAGTAAAGAATTAAAGATATCTTAAGATCGAATCTATGAATGAAGGAAGGCAATGACTGAGTGTATGTCGGGGCTAGATACTATTCTCATATCATTTACAACCTTACATACTCTTATTTTTTACTATTCAAACTTTAAAAACTAACCTTAAATCAATATTCGTCCCACCATGGCCAAGCCTCTCGGTCGTGTGCTCACAGACAGCTCTGCATAACAATCTGTGCCTTAGTTATGACTTGATCCCGATTCCTTGTGGATTCAACCCTGCTATCTATAATAAGTATAATCACGTTAGTAGGGTTTTATCTTTGAGTTTTTCAGTAGCACATCAGTTCCATTGTTAATGTCGGGGCATTAGGTAATGGTAGCTCCACCTCGACCCCCATATTAGGATATCCTGCGCACTCATATTATATTATAATAAAATATACTCAATGTCCCTCTTTATACCTCCCTTGGAAAAACCATGTCCCACTACCATATTCAAAGAACTCGCAAGAGTTATATAGGTTACCCTATGCTTTGCAATGCATAATACGTCTCATGTTTTTGAATGCACCCAACACATTATATGCACTTCGGGTAATATAGGCATATATGACACATTCAAATAATTAATAGGATAACACAACAAACTAAGCATGAGGTAACATAGGCAATATTTAATTATTTCATAACACATGAAATATATCAGTTCATCAATTTATTATTTGTTTATCAACTATACTAATTTATTCATGTCAGCAATCAATGAATAAGAAAGGTCCATCCACTCACTGTTTTGAAACCCATAATTGCTTCCATAGTTGGCTGGATCGATTCCTCAAGGCCTATCAACATAGGTATCCACCTACACATGCAATCATAACTAAATTCTCAATAACATACACTAGATTAGTTAATAACACAAAAAATCACAAGTCTATAATCCTTTCCTGATGTAATTATACTCGAGAACCAACCCGGGATTAATCCAAATAATTTTGCTATTTTATCCTTTTTTTTTTTGAAAATTCCTCTATTTATTTCACTAACCACATTAACTCAAAATCCAAAAAAAAATTATACCACTAGACTTTAAATTCAATCTTGAATTTTTTATATTTTTTCAGAAATTTTCTCATCTTTTGCTATTTTCTCTGAATTTTATATCCTTTCTGCCCATTTTTAAATAATTTCCTTAATTAAGTAATCAATCAAATACAATGAAACACCTGGCAGTGCCAGGCGCTACCACTCCAAAAACTGAAACACCCAGATCATGACACGTGGCTCATTCTATACGTGCCACATCACCCGAACCTAACATAGTCAATCTATCGGATGACACATCAGCAGCGCATACAGGCAACATGTCATCTAATCCACCAGTTAGATGACTTGTCATACGAAGGAGCATCGGATTTAATATTGTCCGAGGTCATCTTCAACCTTCAGCTCCGACGAGAGCTGCAAAAGTCAGATTCTGATTTGCATAACTAGACCATTACCCTCTATAAAATCCATTCCAAAACAATCCTTATACCAACCAGAACTCAAACCCACGTTTTTTATCAACTAATATAAGGAATCGAGAGGCATTGGAACCCAAATTTATGGGTGAGTTTCTCACCTGAAACTGACCGTGGAAAACCAGAATCCACGTGATAATTATTGGGAAACATCCGTTAGGAGGAAACGAAACTCCATAACCCAATTTGGCGTCTCAGAACCCTATATGCACGAAACCCAGCAAAAATCAAACTTATCCCATTCAGATTCTGATCAAAGTTGTGGGTTGGACCGGTGAGGAACCTGAGATCGAAACGACATCGTATGAGGCTTCAAGGAAATGACACTGTTTTACGAAAAAGGGTATCGATTTTGCGAGAGTTGCCAAAACAACATGCACTCTTGCGTTTGACCAGCAATGGTCAAAACAACGTTGGTCAATGTCGTTTCGACTTTTTCAATAAAATATGAATATAATTTCATAATATTAAATATAAATATAATTTTTTAACTATATAAAATTAATAAAAAGTATAATATTCTGAAAAATACTTAAAAAATTTCAGTAAATTCCTTACAAATAGAGGAATCTATCAAGACTTTAAAATTATTATATATATACACAAATTACAAAAAATTAAATACCTCAATTAATTATCTCAAAAAATAACAATAATTTCAAATATATTTTCAAAAATTCTCAAAAAGTCTACCGATGCTTTTAAACTCCCAATGGACCTATTCAAGATTTTGAGGCACAAAAAATATTAATATAAATCCCTTTTTATGATTTTTCAATCATTAAATTTATTAATAAGAATAAAATTTCCATTAATTACAATAAAATTTTTCCAATAAAAAACGCAGATCATTTATTAATTTTATAAATGATCCTGATTCGAAAATGAGCTCTCCGACCCAAATTACTGGAAATTCCTAGGACTTCATGTGAGACCCACCCTTCAAAAAATCTTGTAAACCCTGGATTTTTTGTATTATATACTTAAGAGAAATTTTGTAATTTTCTTTTTTGCTGAATTTGTGGTGGATTATGAGTATGTGTGACATTGTAATTTTAAAATATATTTGGGCATGCATATGAAGATTATGTTATATGATCTAACTTTTATAATTTTAAGATATAGTTTATTATTTTTATCAATAATATTTTATTTTTAATTAAATTTATATTGGTTAGAAAATTACAATTTTTTATTAAAAATATGATTTTTCTAGATTTATGGTGAAATGTTCATAATTTTTTTATTTATACCCTATTTACTATGATTTTTCTAGAGTTTAATTTTTTTTCTGGAATTATATTAATAATTTAAAATTATAAAATATTATTATTATTATATTTTTATGTATTAGACGACATTATTTTTATGTATTATAAAATACATTTTGGTTTTAAATGATAAAATATGATTTTATATATAAATCTATTTTGATAAAAATTATAATTTGAGGGTTTATCAATCAAATTTCAGATTTCTCTGTATTTTCTGAAAATATAAATTTTGTCTTGTTTTGCATGATGGTTGTATTGTTAGTGATTATATGTTTGTATTGTATGCAAATGTATAACTTGTGTTAAATATTATGGATTGGATCTCTGTTGTGTTATTTGATTTGCTATGTTGTGGCTACGTATTGGTGAGTGGAGACCTCACACTTATTCATTTTGTTTTTAAAATGTATTCTTGAGGTTTATGTTTTTCAGAAAATTAAATGGTGATTCGTATTGGTATTTGGCACGTATATTGGTTTTTCAATGTTGGTATTGAGAGCCATATTGTGATGAGGTGCATGTGGTTGCACGTACTATTGAGAGATGTGATTGTCTGTGAGAATATATACTTATTTGTGATACTATGATTTTGGGTTGTGTATACCTTGTTTTGATTGGTTTTACATCCTATTTTGATTATTGAGTATTCTAATACACTGATAACCTAGACTAAGATTAGTGGCCGACGGATCATATATTTAGATGGTCACAAGGGTTGACCATAGAAGCCTTTGGCAACACCTGTTGTGGGCTAATTTTTTGTTAAATTATAGAAAAAAACCATTAGTGGGCCTTGTCTTCTCCCTTGGCCTGGGGGTAGGCATGTGATTTTTAGTCGATTTTCCATCCCTTTAAAATGAAGAATTTATGCCTGTGTGTGTGATTCACCATTTCTATGCTTATGTTTCATATGGATTTGAAATTGACTACTATTGAAGTTTTTATGGATTTTAATAATTCCACCTTTGGATTTCAATCATGTTTCTTTTTATTCATTTCATGGTCCCTATTTTTCCTCACTTGGATATTTAACTAATTATTTTAGTGTTATCCAGATTGTGCTATAGGTGCTTGTTGCCAGCCATCCACCTCATGTGGCTGATTTCAGAGTGGTCGACCAACTTTAAGTTTGGCCAACATTTTGATTTGATTTGTATATACAGACCAGATTGTATTTTTTAACTTTATATAGATGATTACGAATTTAGTTTTACACATAATATCTGGTGCTTTGATTTTAAAGATGTTATATTGGTTTATGATATATAATGATTGCGATTGGATTTTTAGTTGTTCGTTTTAAATGTGAATGAGATATTGTTCACCCTACTTTATTATTTTAATCCGCTTCGATTTTATATTATTTTATTTTAATAGCCTTACGAGATTCTGAGGGTAGTATCGTATACTCAAACCTCTCAAATTTAATACTCTAAAAATTAATACCCTCTCAAATTTTTTGTTGTGAAGCCATGGCTGCTTTTGGGTCGAGAGAAAAAAATTTCACTATTGAGAAAATACAAAGGGGTTTCTATTCGAGTCTTACATACTATAATCTATCACTATCTATTTATAGGAAAACCTTAGAGTTAGAATTAAACCTTTTTGAAGATTTTATTTTTTTGGATTTTTTATTTTTGGCAGCCATATTATTATGATATTTCACATTATGACAATATATTACTACCTAATAATAACCCCTACCATATTACAATTTCAGCCAATCAGATAATGATCCTCTACTATTTAATAATATATTAATTATAAAAAATAACTCCATTTATTAATAACCTCCTATGATTAGCAATTTTTCATCCACCAATAATATTAAATTTGAGAGGTCTGATTGTAATTGTTACTCTTAGGGTTCCACGGCGAAGGTGTTCACTTTTGGAGTAGGGTACGGGGTTTGACAAGTCTAGTCAGCACTCGGATATAGTCAGATCATCCGGATTGGTCAGTTTGAGTGGGTTTGACTAGTTGACCAGTCAGAGTTGACCCATTTGACCAGCCAATTAAATAGTAAACCGAGAGTTGACCTATTGACTGAGTGACCTGGACATTGTTATAGAGCTTAGTTGTTGAGTCTAGGATATGTAAAGTGTCATGTCATTGGTAAGGTGTCGATAGTTTGCACAACAAGCTGTTTTGGAGTTTTAGAGTGCATTAGAGTAATTAGTTTGATCTGTGTGTTGTTCGAGACATAAGTCCAACGACAATATCCATTTCTATTCCTTTGATCCGAATATGAGTATTTGAGGCCCGTTTTGAGTAGCCAGAGGACTTTTCGCCAATTTATCTTTAGTGGGCCCAATTTCTATTCATCGAGTCCAATCACATTATTGAGCACGATGATTATGGTTTGGTGCATTATTGATGAGCTTGAGTTTAATGAACTTATACTTTGTTTACATGCGAATTTGATAATTTGAGTTGATGATCATTGATTTTGAATCGTATGAGAATGTTGAGTTGAGAGAATGAATTCTTGTTGAGAAACTTCTTGTGAGGTTATTGTGAGGTTGATGTGATGTCTTTTCCCGAAAATTAAAAATAAAATAAAATAAAATATAAAATAATTTCTTTTGTCTTCCTACCTCTTGAGATTACCAAGATAAATTCCCATTCCCTTTTCAAACCTTCTTAGCCATATCTATGAGTGTGAGAGTGACTTTGAGATGTTTCTTAATGTACACTATATGATTGCATGGTACATTTATACTTGATTTTTATGCATTATGAGATACATGTTTTGAGAAATGCAAGTACAATTATACCTCTCTATTTAATACTCTAAAACTTAATATCCTCCAATAATTAATAAGTTTTACATCCACCGATGTCATTCCTTTGTTATAATCAATATTCCTCTAATTTCTAATAATTAATAAAATTTTAAGTATTTATTAATTTTGAGAGGTCATCGTATTCTTGGTCACCCATGTATCCAACAATGTATGAGAAATTTTTTTAGTTTGCAGTGTATTATGTAAATGACATAGGACTCTCAACACATTTCTTTGGTCTGCTTTATTAACATCTAACATCAGTGCCACCATATATAAAGTATGTAGTTGATCGCAAAGACTAGGAGTTGAGTTGTCCTGGTCAACACTATCTTCTTCCACCTCATTTGTGTTGTCACTTACTGCTTGCCACCAAAGCGATAAGCTCCTTATCCGTCAATGGTAGATACGTTTCTTGGGATTCCTCTATTGGATTCAAGGGATTCCTCCAATGGATTCAAGAGATTCTTAATTGACATCGGATGGCTAACTAAAAGTGCTTGAATTACTGCTCGAAGATCTTTGTCGATTATTTTTTCCTTTGCCTACATTTCTTAGTCATCCTATGTAATTTGGCTACTAAAAGTCCAGTGTGCTTAAAGCAGTTTGCAATCACAGACTACAGGATCTCCTCTCCAGCAGCTTTGCTCTAGAGCATGACAGTTAGTTGGTCAATGTTGTGAATATCAGTGGAAACTTGTTCATTCATATCAAGCGCTGCTTATAGTTAGTAATGGCGATACCAACACTTAAAGAATGAAATTATCCCAGCATCCATCGGTTGAATTTTGGATGTGGTATTTGTTGGAAGTAGGACGATTCTGATATTGGACACATCGAGTTTGTCCAAAATGTGCAAAGCGTATCATCAATAAGGAGCATGATGCGATGATTAGCTTCCTTTATTTGATTGTTTAGAGTGTGAAGCCACTTCTAGAAGAGCAGTCCTGTCTTCCGAGTTTTTTTATTCAAGTGATAGAAAAAGCCATGTTTCTTGCTAGATTTTTTGTTAAATGTAGAGGCTTTTGAGCATGTCCAATGAAAAATGGCGGTATTTGGTATGATCCATCTGTATTTGCTGTAAAAGCAATGGTAAATCTCGTTTTTCCCTTTTTGCAACATTCAATTTGGTGGCGCATGATGGTTTTGTCTGGAGTCATTTGAAATAATAGTCTAGTTTCATCTATATTGTAGATGTCTTTAAGCTCAAAATGGGCAAGTCTTTCTTAAAGGATTGACAAAGCTTCTTCCATTGCAGCCATATCAGCAAATCCACTTTTGTCATGCGATGTAAATCCTTTGAAATAGTGGCTGTGAAACTCCGTTCCAGTGTCCACCTAATCAGCTTATTTTTGCCTAGTCAGCATCGTTCCAGTGGTTCCCGTGTCCATTTGACAATTTGATCAAGTTGGAAACCGAGGTAATAGAAAATTATTGTTTTGCCATTATTGAACTCGAACGTGTTTTTGGGCTCGTTTTGAGTAGCCAGGTGTTTCCGGGGTATTTCGTAAGCTTTTGAGCCGACTTGTTTGTGTATGGGTCTGTTTGTTCATATTCGTCCCATTTGATTGTTTTCGGGCCTATTTATGTGTTATTGTGCTATGTTCGTTCTTTACCGGGCTGTTTGAGTATTTTTTTGGGTCGAGTTTGTTTTTCCAAGTCGAGCTCATTTTTTCGAGCTAGGCCACTAGGGATTTAGTGCCCGGGCAATATAAATGCACTTTAAGCCAGCCATTTAGACAACTGTTTATTTCTTTCCTGTACTTTTAATTTAGACAAAAACTATGTTCGTCTCTTCTTATTCCCAGGCGTCGTTTTCATTTCATTGAACCCTGTGATGTTTCTTCTTTTCATTCCAATTCAACGTATATGTCATCAAGGGATATTTGTAACTTGTTTCTCCTATTTTCTAATTATTTTCTTCTATTTCTAATCTTTCTTCTCTATTCCTTAAATATTTTCCACTACGCTCGTCCGACTATGCGCTTGTTATATTGGGGTGTTTGTGGGTATCGAGGAGGATCGGGTTCTTGCGAAAATGGGAAGGGCATCGCTTCTGGTTCGCAAACATAGGTAGGAGCCTGTGCCTCATCGGTTCAATCAGAACCTGTTTTATGTTTTTTTTTTAATTTGTATTGTGTGGTTTTGAATAGAGGCTTATACCATGCTTAAAAACATGACTCTCATTTAATGGTGCTTTTGTTTTGTTTATTGATTTTTCGATTCTTTTTCTTGTGTGCTATCTTCTTTTATCGTCGCTGCATTTTGTTCCTTCTTTGTGGATGTGAAATTTTATCTATCGTATTTCTGGTTACTTCCTTGTGATGCGCAGTTTCTAACTTCTTGTTATTTTATTTTATTTTTTTATGGTGCTCACTTGTGTTCTTGCTAATCGCTTCTTTGGGATTGTTGTTTATTTTCTTGTAATTTCCCTTTGAGAGTGTCGTTTATATTTTTACGATTTCTTTTTGAGAGTGCCACTTGTCTTCTTGTTGGTTCTTTCTTTTAATTCTTATGGTACCACATCGTCCATTTTGCTACATCCTTTGTTGGTACGATTTTGTCCTTTTCCTATATGATTACTGATGATGCAGCTCGTTTCCATTTTGCTATTTTTTTTTCTTTCTTTTATTCCCATATGCGAAGCTCACTTAGACCATCTTGCGACTTTTCTTCTTTCTTTTATTCCCATATGCGCAGCTCACTTAGACCATCCATATTTCTTTTGCCTTTTGTCTTTCTTGCAACCTCATATATTTATAGTAAGCCACGTGCCCTTTCTTTTGCTTTATTGATTTTTTATTTTCTTTTCCTTTGTATTCTTGTACTTTTTGAATATATGGTAGTCATTTAGTATATAAGGGAAAATGATATTTTTCTGGGATGATAAAATTATAGATGTGTGAAAGGGTATGGTCAATAGAATTTTATAATATGACTTTAGATAAAATAAATTTATAGAATTTATGTCTCTTATAAATAATATTTACTTTTGAGTTTTAAAAAGGTATTATTGATGAATTTTATAAATAATAGTTTTTGATTTTAATGTAATTGTAGGGCGAGTTTATACTTAGGTGTATTTGAGAATGTGTGGTTTGTTCATATAAAATTGTTCTTAGTTTATTTGGTCTTTAGTTTCTTTTCTTGGAATCCCATTGAGTATTTTTGTGAGTTTTATGCTTGCTATGTGAATTTATTGTCCTTTAAACATGTTATATTGTTAGCCTTAGTTTGATTAGTCAAGATCATATAAGTATATTTGAGGATGTGTGATGCATATGTTGTTTTATACTTGGTTATAAACGTATAGTTTCGTACTACTGGTTTAGTCAAGTATATTGGTTTATATACCTATTGTTTCGGTACTATGTTTTTAATCAAGTATATTGGTTTATAAACATATTATTTTTAGTACTATGATGTTTATCAAGTATATTGGTTTATAAACATTCTATATACATCAATTTGGTATCCACAGTTATTAAAGGTTTGCTTGGTTAATGCGACGTGAGTATACGGAATCCTAATGTTAGGAAAGAATTATTTACCTGCTCGGGAGTCATATGGTGTTGTATCGTTTTGACTGCCACGTCTTCCCAGGTTTATTTGTTCTAAGTATTGTTCGTTTTGAGTATTTAGACAAATATGATATATTTTTATGTTTTTTTCCTCTGCCTTGTCTCAGACAACATTGGCAGTTGGGGGTAATATATACATATATTTTTTTTTAAAAAAATAACGTTGATAGTAGACTTCCGGTTTCCCTTTAGCGGGATTACTTGAGAAGTGGTTTGTTATGTCCACCTCGATGGGTTCTACGTTGGGCATTATTAGTCTGTGCTCTGTAATTCATATTATCTTACAAACCTAATGGGCGGGATCTACGTATTATATTTTCAAAATAAACTGCATGTTATCATGTTATGTGTCGCATCAGTTATGAGTATGTTTTCAAAAATAAATATTTTTTATTTCTGTTATCGTATATGACGCTATTCCCCTATAAGACTTATGATGTTATGACTCCTAATGAGATTACTATCCCACCCATTGTTGTTTCCCCCTTTTAGGAGAAATACGTGAGCTATAGTACGTTGTTCCAAGGAGTAAGTGCTTTGTTTGACTTAGTGGTTGGACTATTGTATCTACATAACTCATAGTATACACGGGTTTTTGTATCACATTTTTTACATATTCGTTTTCATTTTCTGGATTCTATTTGACATACATTTGCTAAGTTTGGATGTGGTTTATGTTGTGAGCCTAAAGCTCGGTTTTGGATTTTTGGGATTGTGTGTTATGGACTCGTTCAGGTTTTGTTATATAATAAAGTCTTCCGGAATGTTTTTGGTTTACTCCGGTTATTGTTTATTATGTCAGATGTTAATTTATGATTGAACTTGCTCCTTTTCTAAAAATTAAATACTATTTATTTTAGAAATCATGTTTTAAAAAGTCAAAAAACCTTGTGGGATTTGGATTGGTCCACGTATTGGGCTAGTTCCAGTTTCATGGCAATAAGGGCCCAGTTTTTGGGTTTGGGTCCTTACAGTGACGACTTTTGAATTTCTCTATCCACCTATTTGAGAAAGATGGAGGATGTTCAATGTGCAGCAAGCATGCTAGTACGGTGCCTTTTGCCTTGATAAGCTTTGTCAAAATAACAACGAGTCATGCTTGGCATTAGAGAACCCATTAAGCTAAGGCCTAGTCCAACTTAAAATACTTCACAATCTTGGCACGCTATTAAGAAAAAGATATTCTGGAAGCAAAGAGTAACACAAACATATGTATTGAATCATGATTAAATAAGTCTACATCTTTGTATTCCTATCGCTTCTTTAGGATATTGCTTATTGTTCCTTGTGTAGGAGGCTTTTGTAGGGAAAACTCTTGTTTAGCCTATTCCTCCAAAGCAGCTTGAGATATACTAGGAGACTCGTTGTGCTTTGTATATATTTTGAGCTTCTCATCCGTTGTGAGGTTGCAAGAAACTCCTTTTTTCTGCTGTGAAGCCATGGTTGCTTTTGGGTCGAGAGAGAAAAAAAATTCACTATTGAGAGAATACAAAAGGGTTTTCTATTCATATCTTATAGGCTATAATCAATCACCATTTATTTATAGCAAAACCTTAGAGTTAGAATTACTTACTATCATTGATACTTGAAATAGATAGATTGTAACAATCAGTTTCGATTTTGCTTGTTATATAGTATTAAAAATAAGCTAGTCAATGGAGCACGGCTTTGGGGATCCTATCTCCCAGGAACTAGGTGCTTGGACCTTAGCCGGAGAGAAGCTTGTAAAAGTCAAAGAATTCATCACTTAGGAGCCGTGCGAGATGAAAGTCTCATGCACGGTTTTGAATGAGAGAAAGAAGTGAGGAATCCTCTTTTCGACTCTGACTCTCCCACTCCAGTCGTTGCTTTTCTTTCTGTTACTTCAAAAGTAGCTGCTTCAGCTTCAGCCACTCGAATTTTCGTGACTTGGAATTGACGAACTATGCTTGGCCAATGCGAAGGTAAGTGGATGAGTATCCTTAGATAGAAGGATAGTCCCTTGCCTAGGAATTTGGATGGATTGTGTATGCCTTGTATGAGTATGTGATTAATAAGCTACATATGCCTTTGGGTTTTTCGAGCTATGTATGCGTACAACATGTGTGAAACGCTGGTGGTAGAGGTTATATTTTTAACTTGCATTATAATTTAACACCAGTGAGCTCCCGATTGCCCTTTGGCCTAGGTGACTAGTGGAGTGGTTTAGAGGTCTGTCCCGAATATGTTTTGGATGTATATTAACCCGTGAGAATTCTGAGTTTTGGTTTGTGAGCCCATTTGAGCTTAGACCTGTGTTTATGGAGTTATTCCTATCAAGATCCTGTATTTGCATTGCATTGTACTACTTGTGTGGATTGGATACAAGTTTAGCTAGCATGGGCTTACTTGATATTTATTACTAACTATTTCTTTTCGAATAGTTTTAGTGCATTGCCTCTATTCTCCTATTATTGTCTATGACGCAGTGACTCTTATTGAGGTCCTCGAGACCTCACACACCCGTAACCCCCCCCCCCCCTCTTGTTGTTATTTTTTAGGCTTAAGCTCGAGTGTTCATGTTTCGGGCTTCTTTTGTTATAAGGCTGTACTACTGCATATGACACATTTGAAAACTCGATATTTTCTTTTGTATTTTGGATAGTGATATGCATGCTTGCTTTTGATATTGTATGCTTACCCATTGATTATTGTGAACCTTTTGCGTGTGTTGATTACTTGCTTTTGGTATATATATATTATTTTTGGGTTTGATATATGAGATGAGCAGGGTGCTTTGGGCATATTTTGTTATTCTAAGGCTTGAGATCGATAGACTTCTTATAATTATGCATGATTGTGTGGCTTGTTGTGTGTGAAATTAAAACTTCTATTGTTTATGTTTGTACTCTGTGACAGGTTATGTTATGACAAGATTTATGAAAGTTGCATGCTTTATTTTTTAAGTTTCAAATTTATATGTATTATATGTTTTAGAAAAAGAGTTTTCAGGTTAAGCATTTTGTGGTTCTGATTGGGCCACAAGTTAGGCCAATTGGGATTTCCCGGCGGTGAGGAGCCCAATTACAAGGTTTAGGTCCTCGCACTTCACATTCTACTCACTTTAAAAATTTTTCCCCAAAACTTGTTTACACCAAGATCAATCATATCACGAGAATTTCACACTATATTACAATTAATTTTGTAGTATCCAACTGCATTTTCTTCATTCACTATACCAATTAAAATTTCACTTTATCAATAACTTCCTGAAAAGAGTTATATGAATGAAAATATTTTTGCAACTGAATTATCGAGTCAAGAGAACTATAAATACATAACATTAACTAATTTTGATTTTAGATTAAAGATCATGGGAGAAACAAGAAGAACTGTTTATATGACTTGTGCATGATCTATGTAGGTGAATGAGAGTGTGGTGAGGGTGAGTATTTTATTAAGACATTGTCTTGAGTAAGAATAGTTTGCTAGGGTTACAAATAATAATGCTCTCTTAGGTGTTAGTTGAGTAAGCAGTGATTAAAAGTGGTTGCATACTACCCATTGAGGCTTATTGGTGCATGGAACACATTTGGATTTGTTAGTGAACGAGGTACAAATTGTGATTCTATTGTGTAAAAATCCTATACGGATTTTAGTGTTGTGGTACTGTTATACTTGTAAAATAACATGCCTTATAGTTATTCAGCTCCAACTAGTGACTTTTGGGCTAGGCTATCCGATTAGTATGTTTGAAACTTCATGAGTCAAGGAATGGTTACAATGAGAGTCAGGAACAATATATCTGATAATCTAGTTTGACTAAAAATGGATGAATTATTGATGAGTTGCAATTGAATTAGAACTATATGTATAGTTTCTAAGAATAAATTTTTCTTGAGGTTAAGGGATAAGTAAAGAAAAATTTTGAACAAAAAAGTTAGTTTTTGGATATGTTAGAATATTGAATCATTAGTTCTATGGTGAATGCATTACTTTGGGAATGTTACCATTTTGGTCTCACTATGTGAAAAAACTAGAGGTCTGACTTATATGTTATGTGACTTATACTGGTATAATGTTAAGTGTTTGATAATAAACACATGTGGTGATTGTAGTGAATCTATTAATATAACTCATAAACATGAATCCTATATCAGCTTCGAGTGACATGATTGATAAATAGAGTCAG
The DNA here is from genome assembly GCA_019739055.1 of Passiflora organensis. Taxonomy (NCBI): domain Eukaryota; kingdom Viridiplantae; phylum Streptophyta; class Magnoliopsida; order Malpighiales; family Passifloraceae; genus Passiflora; species Passiflora organensis. Next base: position 26,859,517 of record JAEPBF010000087.1, on the reverse strand, counting down.
GAATACTCCGCTAATATCTTAGTGTGTTGATACTCGGTTATTAAACCTCCAACGAGATTGATGTATGGTTTTAAAATACTTATGTTTAAACAGAGTAAAAGTAAAACTTATTAAAAAGGATAACCGGGATATAATGAGATGTTATATCCTAGTTGTAATTGGCATTGAGGTAAGATAATCTAAACTAATGGTATTTTAGACTTTACAAGCATTTTTAGTCATGGAAACTTCTGATAAAATTTCATAACGACCGAAAGAATTGACATTAAGTTGTGTATCATTCATAAATGATAAATTTGAAATGAATATTATATCAAGCTTATAACTCTAGTTGTTTATTATTGGCATATGTTACAATATGTAGAGTGATCCTTAATGTCACTTGAAAGTAATGATGATTAATATCGGATGAGTTGAATACAGTTCTAAATCTATAATTTTGGATGGACGACAAATTTTTTATGAAATTCAATTGAGATATTATAGATTTGAAAGCCTGTTACTTAATGAGTTGACTAGAAGTAAAGATAAGAGTGGAGTTATATAGCGAAAGCGTGGTAATTATGAATAAAAAAAACTTGAGATAGTTCATATATGAATCAATGATAAGGTTATTGTTTAAGTATGATCACTATGAGTATAGCCTTGAGTTAATAACATTGTGTGATTGATATTGATTGTGATTGGTTATATTATGAGAAATAATGAGATGAAGTGAAAGAAATAATAAGCATAAATTCTATTGATGTATACAATGAAGAGAGTGTCATTAGATATTATTAATTTTGTTGTAATTCAGTGGAGGTGAGATCCTAATGATAACACTGATCTCGATATAAGCAAGTTTCAAAGATTAAACCTTTTATAAGGTAGGTAGGATGTGAGGTCCGGTAAATATAGAGCTGCTTGGGTCTCAAAGTCTAATTTAGGACCATTGATATTATCGAGTCTTAATCTATAATTTAGAATGATTTATGGACTTATGGTACAATTTGTGTATTTTTTAGGAAATTATTCATTATTAGAAATTATTATAATTATCTAATTAATGATCAAAATGTCGTAAGGGAAGTGGTACTGTTGGTTTTGGAATTTTAAGAACATGGATTGGTCAATTAATGGTTTAAAGGGTTGTATAAATTTTTGGAGAATTTTTTAAGATATATTTGGATTTTTTTTATGATTTTTCTCATGCTCAATGTGAGATATTGAATTTTTAGTAAATTATGTATATTATAAAAAATAAATTTTATAGTTTTGATGGATTCTTCTAATCATAGGAAATTTATAAAACAAATTAGGTCTTTTTGGAAGTGTTATACTAATTATTATTAATTTTTAACTAATTTCATATTTAAGAAAAATATTATTATTAAATTTTAAAAATAAATAAAATAAATATTTAATTCCTGAACTAAAATGCAGTTTGTATTGTCGTTCTGGTCAAGCATGACCAATTCACTGGGTTCGTCATTTAGACTATACGACATCGTTTCATGAAACTTGAAATGACTCCATTTAATGTCAGGATGGTCGCTAGTTTGGTTATATTTGGCAATCCATCGACTAGAGGATATATATCCAAAATTCAAGTCAGAATTTGACTATTCTTACAGAAGCAAGAATCAAGCTACAACCTTATGGTAGTGGAACATATTACTTTGCATTGCAAATAACCTTTGTATTGCGAACAACCTTTGTATTGCGAACAACCTTTGTCTTGGTATAAACCTCATAATTGGAACTTGATCACCACGTTGAGAAGTACCTTTGAGTTCGGGCTTTCCGGCCCAAATTGGTCGAAATTCCCAGGACTTTACACAAACAACATGTCATTAAGGGGTTATAATAGGTTAGGACAAAATTTAAGGCTTGAATGAGATATGTCACACTCTTGTGGAGCCACATGTCACAATCTAGTAACTTCAGGTGGTGGGTTGTTAGCACCCTATGGTGCCACGTGATGCATTCTAGTTAGTCTGAAATTATTAATTAAGTAAAAAGTTCTGAAATTATTAATTAAATAAAAAAATAAGAAATAAATTATTTAATGGACATAAATGACAAATAATTTGGGAAAATAGTAGTAAATCGAAATTTCTTTTAGAAAATACTATATTCTATTTAAAGTCTAATGATATCAAATTTTTAGAATTTGGATTTTTTTTAATTGGTGAAATAAATAAAAAAAAATGTCAAAAAATAGAAAAAAAATACCTGATTTGGTTCTAGGTTGGTTCATAGGTAGAAACAAATTAAGTAAAGGATTAGAAACCTGATTTTATGTGATATTATGAAATGAGGATAGTTTTCTGAGAAATTGGATATGATGTAGATGGATGTTTATATGTGTTGAACCTCAAGGAATTGATCCAGAGTACGGTTGAGGGCTATGCAGACTTTGAAACCTATGAGTGATCGAATCTTCTTCTGCTTACTTAATTACTAGCAGATTAATAAAATGTGATATAAAAAAATATGAAAAAAGATTAAATAAAGTAATGTGTATGTATTGAAATGTTTGCTGCCTTGGTATGTTGTGTTATTATGCTATATTATGAAGTGTTTGAATGTGCCTTGATGAAATATGATAATTGCAATGAATGTGATTTATTTGGGCAAATTCTGGATATGAGTGGTGAAATGCACTAACATAATATAAGGTAACTTATGCGACTCTTGAGAGCTCTTCGTATATGGTAATGGGACAAATTTTCCAAAGCAAGGGGATTAAGGAGGGAAAAGGATATTAGTATAATATAATGTGAGATGTAAGAATTAAAGGGATAATTTAATATCGGAATTAACTAGGTGGAGCTATTATTACCTAGCACCCCAACATCGTTAGTGATTTGGCTAGGGATTGCTTTGACATGATGTTACATATTGCTTGAGAAAAAAGAGGAAAGATAAGAGAAAGCATTTGAAGAAAACCAGTAACGAATTCCAGTCCTATCCTTGGCCTAGATAGACTGGAAGATACTATTAGTCCAATCCTGACCATGTGTGTTTGAAAGTGTCTTGTGATTGTATATAATTTGATTGTGATTGTGATTGTGTTTACTATTGTATGAATATGATGAAGGCAATATGTGTGTCTGCATACCTTAATGAATGAATGTGTGATTGTGTGTAAATTGTATTATATAATTTTCTCTTCCAGTCAGTTGACAGACTTCTACTAGTTCCTTGGCATACGTGTGTATGAATAAGAAATAAGAGTTCATTCCCAGGAACTACAAAAAGAGGATAAGGAACTAAGGTAAATTCTACATGTATTATATTCACAGTGTTTCACCTGAGATTGTATGTGATGGATTGTGTTGGGAGTAGTAAAAAAATTAACAATTAGGTTTCTCTGTCTCTGAGAATGATGTGTTTCAACATTACCCAAATTGGCATTGTTATTTTTCTTTCCTCTCAGATGTATAAGTGATATCTGTCACGCCCTGTATCCTGTGATGTCGTAACATTACTCCCTTTCTCAGTCATATAGTACTTGTCTTTATCACCAAAAAATTCTCCTTAGTTACAAATACAAACACCATACAAGGTTGTTACTATGCATTGTATTTCGCACTATGCGATTCTCAACCAGTCGAAAACATGTAAATATTTAAAAGTCTTGCATGGTGATACTCAGGATAAGCAATAGAATCATATGCAGAGTTTTAAAGCAGAATGGTATGTCACAAAAATTATATGTTTTATTTATCTCACAACCTATGATCTTATAGGTCTCAAAATCTTAGATTTGCAATAACATAGACACACAATATTCACATAATGCAAGCCACACATATGGGATAAGTCCTCGTTTATTTATATACCTAATATGGAAAGATGTTGATAGTGTTTCTTGAATATTGTCACCATCTCGTATCTCAGATACCTTGATCAAACCTGGCAAGGCAAACCAGGAGAGTAAACCCTAACTTTCTCATTCTCAAAATCTTAGGTGAGTGAACAAGTTATAATAACCGTGTAAGAATTCATTGGTGGATTCATACAAACAAGCTAGACACTTAGCAATAACCTACTGTAAGAAAAAGGAATATTACTGTTTATATCACAAGGAATCCTTTTCACTCATTTCATAACAACAAACATTTACATTTTCAAAACATGTAATATCAATCAATGGTTTTCAAGCCTATGGGATTCAATTGGCATGTTAATGGTGGATTTTATAATTGGCGTACAAAATTTTCTATAATCGAATAAGTCCACCAGTGGTTTGTATTTAGAAGAATGGGTTTAAAACATACTAACATTGTCGGGTGAGCAATGGTGGTGACTCCACAAGCTCAATCCCCATCTCACACTAGATAGTCCTCTCATCCTCACACTCCGGCCAATGCTACCGATATGTATATCTTGTTAGATATTAGTTTATTTTCTTGTCAACATGCACACTGAATTTCATCACCATACTCAAGAGAGCCGAAACTCCCAGCAGTTTCTGTATTGCAAGGTCCTTAAGACCGTATCCACCATGAAGTTATTCACATAATATTTAGCAGTTTACGAGTGTATCAACAAATCAAAGTAAACGAACAACCATTTCAAGGAAATGCGATGAAAAAGATAGTTTCCGTCAATAGCAAGCGTTTTTATGCATGTCACACATTTCCTCAAACAATGCATTTCAATATTTAAATAATTTATGTAAACACTAAGGTTAGTCCACTCACCATATTCTGATGGTAATTGATTGGGTCCTATTCTAGGATCTAGTGTAGGCGTTACAATACCTATACAAATTATATTCGATAATTTCATTTAATTCTTCAATATCTAAGATAATAAATCAAAAATTGAATCACAAGATCCCTTTCTTAGTCCTATAGACCTTGATCTACGTATACGGATCTTTCCAAAATTTTTCTCGATATTTCCTAAATTTTTATAAACTTCTCCTAATTCTTATATCCCTCAAATTAGATCCAAATTAATCAAACTATACATCATTGGATTCCTCATATTTTTCTCTATCTTCCAGAATTTTTCTCATTTTTTATCTTTTTTCTCGAATTTTTCATTGTTTTGGGAATTTCAGGAAAATCAGTCAAAATTTAAAAATTCAATGGACACATGTCACCCCTAGAGACTGCCATGTGTCATAACCTCATTGATCCTTCAATCCTGGTTTGACCCACCCTGACTCGGTCTTGTTTGACTAGCCTAACTCACTTTGGTTTGAACCAAATAGAGTCAGATCTACGCTAAACTGACGACATGTCAAAAGGTTCTGACCTAAACTAAATGTCGTCCAGTCTTGTGACCAGGCGATCTATCACCTGAGAAGCCAACAGATGACTTGTCATTTTCTATTTCATCTCCAACCTCTGGATGAAGTTGAAACCATAGCCGGCGATTCACCGTTCCAGCCGATGAATCTACCAGCAATCCACCCAAAAATGTTCGTTTGTTCACCCGCATCAAAACCCAACCATTAATATGCAATTTAACTAACTAATTCACCAGATCCAAGTTAAGAAAATATCCAGCTTAACCATTACGAAAACCCACCGGAGAGTCCCTGAATATCGTTCGATTGAGCTCGATCGATGCGCCAGCCGATTATAGTGAGAAATTGCATCTGAATCATTCGATTTCGAGAGAAAAGGAAGCCTACAGCGGAAATGCCCAATTCGGACATTTCCTCAGGGAAAAATTCCTGAAGTCAGTGGGCTGGTGACACTCCCCCATGTGAAACGACGTCATTTCACCACTTGTGAAACAACGTCGTTCTATGTTACCCAACACTCTCCCTTAGGAGGATCAAAACGACAAGGCGTGCTGTCATTTTGATTCAACTAATATAATATTAATATAATAATAATATAATTATTTAAAATTTCTTATAAACTTGTAAAAATCATCAAAAATAGAAGGAAAATAAGAAAAAAATCCAGAAAATTTCTACATGCTACTTATGAATAATATCTGGACCTAAATTTTAAAATTTCCATAAATATTTAATTTAATATAATTTTTATAAAATTTTAAAAAATAACAAAATAGGGTAATAAATTTCCCAAAATTTTGAATAAATTTCCTAACTCAATTTACCAAATTTCAAGCCTACCTGAGGTTTCAAATCACCTTAGACAGTTGAAGGGTCCTTAATTCTAATTAATAGTCTTCATACACGCTATAAATTTTATCCTTTATTACTTAAATATACATATACATATGTACATCTAACCTTATATGGTATCCCAACCTTTACCTAAATTATATTCTTTTAAAAAAAACTCTAAATCTTCATATCTTTAAATCTTCACATCCTACCATCTTTATAACAAATTTCGTCCCCAACACTACTAGAACTAAGTTAAGGAAGAACTAGGATAGGATACTAGACCATACCTTGATTCTCAAACAGAAATGGGTGCTGGGTCCTTATATGAGCCTTGGGTTTCTATGTTTGTTCCTCATACTGATTACTTCTCTATAAAACTCTCATGATTGGTATCATCTTCTTTCCAAGATTTCTCTACATCCGATCCAAAATATGTATGGGTTGAGTGGGGAATGTCATATCCTCAGCCACCTCCATTGATTGTGTTTCTATTACGTGGTTCGGGTCTACTATATACTTTTGAAGCATAGATACGTGAAAGATGTTGTGTATTCTTTGTAACTTGTCAGGTAGCCTCAGTCTATAAGCCAACGGTCCGATTCTCTTAATAATTTTATAAGGACCAATATATCGTGGCACTAATTTACCTATTCTCTGGAACCAGATGATACCTTTCACGGTGCTACCTTAAAAAATACCAAATCACCAACTTCAAATTCTAAGGGTCTATGTTGTACATCTACATAATTCTTTTGACGATCTTGAGCTGTTCTCAGACGATCTCGCACTAATTTCTCCTTGTCCAAGGTAAAATCTAGTAATTCGGCTCCTTCTAAGCTTCTTTCTCCTACCTTTGACCAACATAAGGGTATCCTACATGCTTTTCCATAGAGTGCTTCATATGACGCCATGCCCATACTTGCTTGACAACTATTGTTATATAAAAACTCTGCTAACGACAAGTATTGATCCCAACTTCCTTGAAATTCCAATATACAAGCCCGTAACATGTCATCCAAAATCTGAGTAGTTCTTTCTGATTGTCCATCAGTCTAAAGGTGAAATGTAGGGATAAACGTAAGCTGTGTACCTAAAGCTACTTGTAACTTATCCCAAAATCGAGAAGTAAAACGAGGATCTCGATCTGATACTATTGATACTAGCACTCCATGTAGCCGGATTACCTCTCGTATGTATAACTTAGCCAATCTCTCCAATGTATCACTCACCGTCATGGCTAGAAAGTGTGCACTTTTAGTCAATCGATATATAATAACCCATATCGCGTCCGCTCTATTTTGAGTATGCGGTAACCCACTAACAAAATCCATCATCACATGCTCCCATTTCTACTCCGGTATGGGAAGGGATTGTAACAGTCCACCTGGTCTTTGCCTTTCCACCTTAACTAATTGGCATGCCATACATCAAGAAACAAACTATGCAATATCCTTCTTCATACTTAGCCACCAATAAACTTCACAAAGATTTTGATACATCTTAGTGCCTCCTGGATGCATAGTGTAGGATGAGACATGTCCTTCTGTCATAATAGTACTCCTTAGTTGTTTAATTGGCGGAATCCATATTTGCTGTCCGCTTGTTCCTTAATCGATATTGAGATTCCGCTTGTTCCTTCAGATCTGCCTTAACCAGTTGTACTTCCGGATCAACTCTTTGTCGTGTTCTAATCTCTTCGATTAATACTGGTTCCACTATAAACTTGGCTATCAATGCTCCATCATCAACGGTAATTATCTCAAGTCCTATAAACCTCATCTTCACCAGTAAAGGGAAGTAAACATCTCTAATATAAGCTAAAGATGTCGTTGACTTCCTACTTAACGCATCAGCCACTATAATGGCCTTTCTCGGATGATATTCTATGATCAAATCATAGTCCTTAATCAATTCTAACCATCTCATTTTCCTTAAGTTAAGTCCCTTTTGTGTCATTAAATACTTAAGGCTTTTAAGATCAATAAATATCCTACAAGTCTCGCCATACAAATAATGATGCCAAATTTTCAAATCAAACACAATAGCGGCTAGTTCTAAATCATGTGTAGGATAATTTACCTCATTTGGTCTTAGTTTTCGGGAGGCATAAGCTATAACTTGGCCTTCTTGCATAAAAACGCAACCTAATCCATGACTCGATGCATCACTGAATATAACGCACTTTACTCCATCATAGGTAGTGCCAAAACTAGTGCTGAAGTTAAACATTACTTTAATCGCCAGAAGTTTTCATCACAAGTTTCATCCCACACAAATTTAATTCCTTTTCTCATCAGTTTCGTTATTGGGCTCGTCAATACCAAAAAATTTTCTATGAATCATCAATAATAACCGGCTAATCCCAAAAAACAACAAATGTCAGCCATGCTCTTGGGTGCTTCCCATTTTAGTATTGCCTCAATTTTTTTTAGGTTCACTGAGATACCTTTCTCGGATACTACATAGACTAAGAATACAACTTCAGACAACCAGAATTCACACTTACTAAATTTAGCATGCAAGCGATGGTCCCTTAAGGTCCTTAATACCATTCCAAGTTGTATGATATGCTCCTCCTAAGTTTTAGAACATACCAATATATCATTAATAAAAAAAATCACAAATTGGTCCAAGTATGCTCTAAATACTCGATTCATTAAATCCATAAAGAAAACGGGTGCATTAGTCAATCCAAAAGGCATCACTAAAAATTCATAATGGTCATACCTAGTCTTAAATACTGTCGTAGGTACGTCAAACTCTCGAATCTTTAGTTGATGATAGTTTGATCTCAAGGCAATCTTAGAAAACACTTCTGCCCCTCTAATTTGATCGAAGAGATTATCAATTCTACGCAATGGGTATTGATTCTTCACCATAACTCGGTTCAGTTTCCTATAGTCAATACACAATTGTAACGTACCATCCTTCTTCTTAACGAATAACACTAGTGCTTCTCGCGGTGATGTGCTTGGTCTGATGAATCCTATATCGACCAATTCTTGCAATTGAATCTTAAGTTCTTTAAGTTCCATCGGTGCCATTCTATATGTTGGTATAAAAATTGGAGCAATCCTTACTAATAATTCAATGCAAACTTCAACTTCTCGATTAAGTGGCATACTAAGTAATTCTTCTGGAAAGACGTCAAGAAAATCTGTAACAACTGGTATATCCTATACTATCAATTTTGATGACAGTGTCATATCCCTCACATGAGCTAGATAAGCTGGATATCCCCTCTAAATTAATTGCCTAGCCTCGAGCACCGAGATTGCACAAGAAGGAATTACTCTCTGATCCTTTTGAAACATAATAGTAGTTTCATCCGTAGTCCATAACCGCACTTTCTTTTCAAAACATTTCATGTCTACTCGATAATTAGCTAACCAGTCCTTCCCTAGAATAAGATCAAAGTCTTGGAGTTCTAAAGATATCAAGTTCGCTAAGAATCCTATCCCATCTAGGATAACTTGTCAGTTTTTATACACCACTTCACATACCCTAGTTTATCCCAAGGGTGTAACTACAACCAAGGATGGCATTAACATTTCTAGCTTAATTTAATTAGGTATAGGAACTCTAAGTCCAATAACAGATCTACTAGCTTCAGGGTCAAATAATACTCGTGCATGGTATGTGAAAATGATAGTCGTACATGTCACCACTATAGGGTTTGTAGCTGCTTTTGCATCGGCTAAAGTAAATAGCCTAGCCTGTCCGGGTTGATTGTTATCTTGTCCTTTCCTTTGAAAATTCAATGGACGCCCTGTAGATCTCCTAGTCGATTGTGCGATAGATCCTTGTGATGATGCTACTGGCGCTTTTCCTCGATCAACACTCATCATACGAGAACGAGCGCCATTTCCTAGGGTCTTAGGGCGGCTTGGACAATGTACTGTTATATGCCCTGCTCGACTGTAGCAAAAAAAGGTTTTGAGAAAGTCTGAAAATCTATTTATAGAAGGTCCAGTCATAGATCCACCACTAGGACTTTGTTGAAATCAACTACTAGGTGTGGAAATTGCTGACCGAGGTGGCATAAATCGACTAGGTCCTCGGTTAGATTGAACTCTTCGGAATGGTGGTGCAGACATCAAAGATACCCTCTTTTTTCTCTTAACTTCTTGAGCTTGTACTATTTGCTCCGCTCTCAATGCCAATTGCACCAAAGATTGGTAATCCACTCCAGTTATAGCACCCATACAAGCTCTAACTGATAGAGACAATCCATATTCAAACCTTTGACTCATAATTTCTGGCATCGTGAGCACTTTGGGTATAAAACCCGTTATTTTCCTCAACTAAGCTTCAAATTCTGATATCGATCTCGTTCCCTGTTTTATCATATAGAATTCCATCTTTTTCTATTTTCGATGGAAGCGAGAGTAATATCTCTCATAGAATTCCCTGACAAAATCTTCCCAAAAAGGTTCCAAAACAAATCGGGCCTGTGCAGTTTTCATCAACTTTCGGCATCTCCTTCCAACAATCAAGATGCCACAGGTAACCTATCAGTTTCAGTTAACCCTATAGCTCTCAAGGTCTCAAAAACTCGGTCAATCCATATTTAGCTTGTACTGCATCCACCGATCTTCCCGAGAATATAGTGCATCCCAATTATCTCGCCTACTTAATCATTCTAAACAAGTCCCGAGTAATCACCAGTTCAACTGATGGGGCCACGGGTGGCATCATAGCTTGATCTCCCCTTTGTACATGAGTGAAAGGGATTTCTTGTGATATAAACAGTAAAAAAATTAACAATTGGGTTTGTCTCTGAGAATGAAGCAACATTACCGAAAATGGCATTGCTATCCTTCTTTCCTCTCAGTTGCATAAGTGTTATTTGTCATGCCTCATATCTCATGATGTCGTAACATTACTCCCTTCCCCATCCATATAGTACTTATATCCAGAAAATTCTTCTTGGTCACAAATACAAATACCATACAAGGCTATGACTATGCATTATATTTCCCATGATGCGATTCTCAACCAGTCAAAAACATATACATATTTAAAAGTCTTGCATGGTGATACTCAAGATAAGCAATAAAATCATATGCGGAGTTTTAAAGAGGAATGGTATGTCAATAAAACATATGTTTTATTTATATCATAACCCATGATCCTATAGGTCTCAAAATCTTAGATTTGCAATAACATAGACACACAATATTCACATGATGCAAGCCACACATACGGGATAAGTCCTCATTTATTTATATACCGAATAGAAGGATGTTCACAGTGTTTCTTGAAATATTGCCATCGTCCAGTTGAAATATTGCCACCGTCTAGTCCCGACCTTAGATACCTTGATCAAACCTGTTATAGCAAACTAGATGAGTAAACCCTAACTTTCTCATTCTCAAAATCTTAGGCAAGTGAACAAGTTATAATAACTATGTAAGAATTCATTGGTGGATTCATACAAACAAGCTGGACACTTAACAATAACCGACCATAAGCACAAGGAATATAACTGTTTATATCACAAGGAATCTCTTTCGCTCATTTCATAACAATAAACATTTACACTTTCAAAACATATAACATCAATCAATGGTTTTCAGGCCAATGGGATTCAATTGACATGTTAGTGGTGGATTTTATAATTGTCGTACGAAATTTACTATAGTCGAGATCACCGTCATGAAATCAAAGAAGTCTGTCAATGGTCAATATTTAGAAGAATAAGTTTAAAACACAATGACGTTGGTGGGTGAGCGGTAGTGGTGACTCCACAAGCTAGATCCCCATCTCACACTGGCTAGTCCTCTTATCCTCACACTTTGGCCAGTGCTACCAATATGTATATCTTGTTAGATATTAGTTCATTCTCTCGTCAACATGTGCAAGGAATTTCATCACCATACTTAAGAGAGCCGAAACTCCCCAAAGTTTGCATATTGCAAGGTCCTTAAGACCGTATCCACCATGGAGTTATTCACACAATGTTTAGCAGTTTAAGAGTGTATCGGGTTCACACAAATCAAAGCAAACAAACAAATCAAGGAAATGCCATGACAAAGATAGTTTTCGTCAATATCAAGTGTTTTTATGCATATCACACATTTCCTCAAACAATGTATTTCAACATGTAAATAATTAACGGAAATGCTAAGGTTAGACCACTCATCTTATTCCTGTTACTTGGCTGGGTGTCGTTCTAGAGTCCAGTGCATGCGTTTCAACACCTATACAAATTATATTCGATAATTTTATTTAATTCTTCAATTTCTGTGATAATAAATCAAAAACTGAAATCACATGACCCCTTTCTTAGTCCTACGGACCTTGATCTAACTATATGAATCTTTCCGGGATTTTTCCCGATATTTCATAAATTTATATAAACTTCTCCTAATTTTTATACCCCTCAAATCAGGTCCAAATTAATCAAACTATACATCATTAGATTCCTCATATTTTTTTCTATCTTCCAAAATTTTCCAGAATTTTTCTTATTTTCAACCTATTTTTCTCTAATTTTTTGTTATTTTTTGAATTTTTGAAAAATTGATCAAAATTAGAAAAATCAACGGACACTGTCACTACTAGAGATTGCCATGTGTCATAACCTCATTGGTTTTTTTATTCTGGTTTGATCTGATCCTGACCCAATCTGGTCCAGTTCAACCTGGTCTGGTTCGACCGGTCTACATTGACCTGGTCCAGGTAAGTCCGGTCTGACTAGGTTGGTTTGACCCAAACTGGATCAGACCTACCTAAACTAACGATATGTCGGAGGGTTCTGACCTAAGCTACTTATCGTTTGGTCCTGTGACTAGGTGACCTGTCACCCAAGCAGCCAGCAGACGACTTATTGTCTGCTGGTTCATCTTCGTCCAAAGGTTGAAACCCTAGCCGATGAATCGCTCACCAATCCACCCAAACATATTCGACTATTCCCCCGCATCAAAACCCAACCAACAATATGCAATTTAACTAACTAAATCACGAGATCCAAGCTAAGAAAATATTTGATTTACCCACTACGAAAACTCATCGGAGAGTCCCTGAATATCGCTTGATTTCGTTCGATCGATGGGCCAATCGATTCCAGATGAGAAATTGCTTCTGAATCACCCGATTTTGAGAGAAAAGGAAGCCCACAACAGAAATGTCCAATTCGGGCATTTCCTCCAGGAAAAATTCCCAGAGTCGGTGGGCCGCCGGATATGGCCAAACCGGTGCCCATCCCCAAGTGAAACAGCGTCGTTTCACCATTTGTGAAACGACGTCGTTCTATGCTACCCGATACTTCCCCTTAGGAGGATAAAAACGACAAGGCGTGCTATCGTTTTGACCATGCCAGTCAAAACGACGCACTAGCTCATTGTTTTAATTCAACTAATATAGTATTAATTTATTTAAATATTAATATAATAATAATATAATTTATTTAAAATTTCTAATAAACTTGTAAAAAATGTCAAAAATAGTAGAAAAATATCTAGAAAATTTCTAGATGCTCCTTATGAACATTAGAACCTATCTGGACAAAAATTCCTATTTTTTTAATATATAATTTAATAAATTTTTTTATAAAATTTTAAAAAATAACAAAATAGGGTATTAAATTTTCCAAATTTTGAAAAAAAATTCCTAACTCAATTTACCCAATTTCAAGCCTACCTAAGGTTTCAAATCACCTAAGACAGTTGAAAGGTCCTTAATTCTAATTAATAATCTTCATACAATCTATAAATTTTATCCTTTATTACTTACATATACATATAAATATATATATCTAACCTTATACGGCATCCCAACCTTTACCAAAATTATATTCTTTCTAAAAAAAATCTAAATCTTCACATCATCTATTTATTGTTGCAATCATCTCGGTTTTTGTTATCCTATCACCAACCTTGTAAGTTTACTTTATGCATTACTTGGTTTCTAGTCGTGTATATAATGGGTCTATGGTGACTGTCGCATAGTTTGTAGGTTCCATACTTGATACCACACATTCAATTACCGTTCCACAAAATTTAATCAATGCAAAACAACCAACGGCCACCATCAAAATGAATAAATCATATTTGGTCCTAACCTCACATCCACTCAAACCTGATGATCCGATGGTTAAAAATAAAATCTAAGATAGGAAAAAAAATACCCAAAGTCCATTTATAAACAAAACCTAAGCAAAAAGAATAAATGAAAATCATCAAAATTGGAGCACTCACCAAAAATCTGAATTCGTGCCCTATATCTAAAAATCCACCAAATCCACCCCAACAATCCATTTTTTGTAGAGAAAGAAGTTAGATTCGTGTTTAAGAAGGTTTGGGAACAATTCCAAATGAAGGAATTGAAGGAAATTGACAAAACAAAGATTAAGAGGGAGAGGGATAAAGGCACAAGAGAGAGATGTAGAGAAGGGTTTTCGAAATTCAAAAAAACTTATAAGTTTTCAAGGCTTACCAGGTTATTTATTTCCCATTGTTTGTCAGCTCGAAAAAAACTGGAATACTACTTGGAGCATTTTAAAACAAATGAGGTTAGTGTTTAAAAGTCAAAATGGGCTTTTAAACAGTCAAATTAGGCATGTAAATAGTAATGGGTCACATCGAGCTCAAAGTCAATTAGTCATTCAAAATGGACACAGTTTGGGTCTGATATCCATAAACAACATCAAATGGATTTCTCCACGCCGAAACAACCACTTTCATACCAAACCACTATACATTCTAGACTCAATGCTCATGATACAATATATAGTCAACTTGTCTTGAAAAACATAACAACACAAAAATTGAAACATAGACACGACTATACCTATAACTCGATATTACATTGTTAACTCACATACTAGGAAACTGAGTCCAAAAATGTCGGGTCTCACATATATTGTGGATTTAATTACAAAAGGAATGGGTGTATTGCGGATTTTAAGAGGCATCAATTTTCTGGTTTCGAATATTTTATTGATGTGATGCAGGTGTCAGTAATATTTATTTTATTTTACTCATATATTAAAAATAGTATTAATTAGTCCCCAAAATCGAACTTATTTGTTTCCCTTTATATGTTGTTAATTTCATTGACACAATTTGGACATGAAATAACAATTTATTTTGAGGAGAAAACGAGATTCATCAATAGGAGAAAAATGAGATTCATCGTGTGGAGAAAATGTTCATGAGCAGAAGGCATTCGAACTTTGTTACTCCTTACCATGAATATATGTGTGTTTGTCTCAGTTTTTTTTGCAAATTTCAAATAGGAAAAATCATATAATGATGGTAGTGTTGGCTATTATGGTATAAATTTATTTTAATGATTATTTAGACTTGATAATATAGAGTTTTCTTTTCTCAAGGGTATAGTCTTCCCTATTTTTATCTAGAATTTGTTACTTGCAAACTCTTTTCTTTTAATCAGTTTGATCTTATAATATTTTTTATAAAATTATATTTATAAAAAATAATAACTAACTACAAAGTCAATTTTTTATCAATGATAATAACGACAAATTTTTGAAATGCTATCTAAACTAACAAATCTTTGAAATGATAACTAAATATCAAATTTATTTAAATCCCAATAGGTTTTCCTTTTCCTAGTTTAGCTAACATATCTATTGTATTCTGGAAAATAAATAAAGCAAATGCTAGCCAAACTAGGAAAAGGCAAAACTACTGGGATATATGTCTACAAATTCCAACCATAATGTTCTACATAACCTGATTAGGCAAGATATGTGAGGATCTGATTCTGCTAAATAAATCATCACTATCGTGCAGTCCCGATTGGTGAACCAATCAAAACCTCACTAGACTTTATTTTCAAAAACCTCAAATTTTTTTTTGAAATATGTACTAATTAAAAAAATTATTTTAAAAGAAGCATGGTGTGTTTATCTTTCAAAACAACTCGACAATCAACATAGCACAAATAAAGTATTGTACGCAAAGGATAAAACCTTTGAAAGCATAATGACAGACTTTTATATGCGATGGCCTAAAGGCTGAAACCATAATTCACAGCAAGGGGCCAATGACCATATCTATACAGATATCAAATAGAAATACAAGACCACATGACTAATCGCAATCATACTTAATAGCTTCACATCACAAATCTGCTCAATGGATACATAATGGGTCCACGACTACTCAACAAGCATCTTAAATATAGCAAAGGGTCCAAGACTGGCTACATACATCTCATACATAATATGCATAGAGGCTTATCCAATGGATACAATAATGTCACATATACTCATGCTTATTATCCCAGCCGTAATATGCTTACTCAAAAATATATCGAGTCTGAAAATGTGATGTAGTAATCCAACGTCTTAAGAAGACTCATCGGAAACCTAAACACTCACAACTCACAACTCACAACTAATACTAGAAAAACAACAAGAGGAAATAAGATCACAACGATCTCAGTGGGATTCAAGACATCATACAAGTTCTTGGGGGACTCCTATGTAACTAACTATCTGTGCAAGCACCATACACATCATTAACATGAATATCAAGCATATAACACAAGGTTATATAACAACTAATACAATGTACAACATAATTAATACAATACATTATAATGCACCAACATACATATCTCATGTCCAAATACTATATATGTGTACGTCTTTTGAGTATGAAAATACTATATACCAATATATATACTCAAAATACCACTCAAGTACAAAATTCATATACTTGTAATATATTTAAAGACCTCACACCTATATACGTGTACATCATATACAATGCATATCAAACATACATCATACCCAAATAACACATATACACATCCAACCCATGCATAATACAGTTTTTATACTCATCTCAAGTAATAGGGACTCTAGCAAAAAATCTAACAGGTTGGATAAGTGAAAATGATTTACAGTCAACCGCTTGTTGATGGAAGATTTAGGAAACCTTCTTTCTTATACTTTTAAAATACAAATAAAAATCCCCTCCCCACTGACATGTGTTTGGGTAACGAATGCTACAAAACAACTCAAATTGCATTGAGTTATCTTTCGTCCAATCTGGATCACTAAAGTGTCAACATAATAACAAAACATCATCCACTGGGAACTTCATCTAGTGAATTAAAACCAACTATCTTGCCAAGTGTTCTCCGCATACTCCATGGGACTCTTGTGCATCACCCAATGCTTTGGCTCTATGCAAATATACAAGAGAACTCATGTCCTAAAACATTACCTCGACCTCTTCTAAGACCTCATAGGACACAAGTTGTCTCTATAAACTATACTCACAGTACATACACACACGCAATCATATCATGAATCATATCAGGCACTGCAAGCAAGTATACTCATAAATGCATAATGGATGCAAGCAATGTACCTCACTACTCACGTACCATCAACATCTCACAATCACAATGTGAAACCCCAACCCTTCCTAGTTTAGATGTCCAGGAAGTCTAGTAGCCGATGCAGTTGAAATGACTATTTTTCCCATGAAGAAATGGATATGTGATGGCCTAAAATGGTTACTGCCAGATATTTTCTATTTTAATTCTGGTATTTTTATATTAATTATCCTTAGTTTTATCCCTTATTATCTAAGGTATTAGATAATTCTTCCTTTTAAATAGAATATCTCTTTTAATAGATTTATCCTTTTAAATAGAATTATCCATCTAATAGAATTATCCTTTAATTATCTTTTTAAGCTTAAAAGTAGGGATTTATCTCTTAGCTAAACCTCCTTAGACACCTATAAAAGAGTGGTCAGCCTATCCCACCTAAACATACCAAAACCCACATAGAAATTTCGTAATTTATACCTTTCTTCTCAAATTCCGATTTTTGCCTAAACTCTAGCTGAAACTTCATCTTGACATAACTCTCACATCCTTTATCGGATTCTTGCGAATAATAGCTTGTTGGAAAGCTCTCTTCATTCTCTTTCCAACCATCTTGGGTTTTTCATCTGGAGGTTAGTTTTTCTTTATTAAAAGTTAAATCGTATTTCGACGGAACTGCCAAAATCTGCTTGAACTTCAAAATAGCATAATTCTCTCATCCTTTGTCAGATTCTTGTGAATAATAGCTTGTTGGAAAGCTCTCTTCATCTTCTTTTCCAAACATCTTGGATTTTTCATCTGAAGGTTAGTTTTTCTTTGTTAAAAGTTAAATCATATTTTGGCGAAATTGCCAAAATCTGCTTGAACTTAAAAATAACATAACTCTCTCATCCTTTGTCAGATTCTTGTGAATAATAGCTTGTTGGAAAGCTCTATCTATTCTCTATCCAGACATCTTAGGTTTTTCTTCTGGAGGTTAGTTTTTCTTTTCCATAATTTAGGTCAAAATTTGGCAGGATTAAGTTTCAAAATTGTATGATTCTGCCTTTAATTGATTTTTGTTATTGTTCCTCTTGTTCGTATGATTGTTTAGCATCCATTCATGATTTTAAAATCATGAATTCATCCTTTGAATCTTCCCTATTCATGAAATCAGCATGCCCTACCTTTGCCCTATTGATGCCTATCTTGATCAACTTATTAACCTATTGGATTCTGACCTTGTTTCTTTTAATTGTACATGTTATAAACACCTATTCCTTTCTTAACTTCATGAAATCACAACCCCTAACCTCTCTAATGTTGAAATCGTAAGTTTCCCTATAAACCTTAAGGTGTTGCCGAAATTTTTATATTGAATTAGGGTGAAATATCAAGTAGATTCTTACTGAGTTATTGGTCATCACATCACGCATTCAGGGAAAAGATATTGCTGCATCCGGATCGCTGAATTTGGGTAGGTTAATTGGTAAGGATTCCCAATGCCTTTGGTTTTTAATTGAGTAGTCTTGTGGCTTAATATTTTGTGGTCTTTGCTTTGTAATTGTTTAGGAGATTCTGATCTTATTGGAAAGGCAAAAGATTGCATCTGATTCAGATACGTGAAAGGTAGGATCTATGCCTCATCGGTTCCTTTGGTTACCCTATTGTTTGATTGTTTGAATATGAGTGAATTCGATTGCCTATCTTGGTTATATGCTTGCGGAATGTGTGATTATAATAATAGGGAATCTCGGAAGTTAATAGGAAAATAGGTTGCCTGATTCGGTTATGACTTTGAGGATTGATCTTTGATTTGTATTGTGATTTGATTGAGGATCCTTTTGTTGTGATTTGTGTATCCGTGTATGTGCCCTACGTGTATGTGCCCTGTTTGTGCTTTGTTTAAGGATCCTTTTGTCGCTGGCCATGCGAGGTAAGTATTGTTTCTCCTAGGGAGAGGAGAGATGCTTACCGAACCAGGAGATTTATGGGTGGTTATTCCCAGCAAGAGCTCACTGGATGCCTTGTAGGCCGATTCAAGTCCGAACATCAGGAAGCCTTGTAGGCCAGTTCGAGTATGGACGTCAAGATGCCCTATAAGCCAGTTCGAGTCTGGACAATAAGTTTCCTTGTTTGAGAGTGACAGGATGACTTGTATGCACTGCTGCAAGAGTGCTCCTAGGTCAGTTCAAGTCTGGATGTCGGAGACAACTAAAAGGCTTGCTGCAACATTGATTATCTAACCATTTACCCTTTATGCAGCAAAGCCTTGAACAACATAGGTGGAAGGGAATGACCTTTTCTTTTCCTATTGCCAAGAGTAACCTGATGAGTTTTCCTGCCTGTGTACTTTTGGTTTTCAGAAGTATTTGTAGTCCACCCTCAGCCTTAGTTTCGGCCTTAACCCTTTTGATTGATTCTTGAATTACGTGATACCTTTAGATGAGTAAGGATGATCTGATGTTGTTTGGGAGATGTTTGATTGGGATTCCCTAGGACTTATGATGCTATGACCCTACTGAGATTTTTGTAATCTCATCCTTTCTTTTCTTCCCCTTTGCAGGCTTAAGTGTGTACTTTATTGTTGGTACCAAAGGTGTGAGATCAAGGCTGCACGGCTGCACGAATTTGCACCCATTTTCTATTGAATGCACATATCATGTCTTTGAACTTGTTTGAATTTGCATTCTGGCTTTCCAATCCCTCTTTCTCTTTTTGTTGCTTTCGAAATATGCATGATACTATTGGTTGATGTTTTAAGATTCCTATGAGACTTGTGTGTTATGTTTCCACTTGATTTGAGTATTAATATAAGTCTTCCGCTGATATTTTCTTTCACTCTGTATAAGCCAGAAATTCATTAATGTATAAATATACTCCAACCTTTAAAAAACATATAAATCAACCAATAAAATTGACAATTAGGTGACTTGAGCCTTGTAGTATTCAAATAGGACCTTGCGAGGGCTTATTTGGGTTTCACGGCGGTAAAGGTCGTAATAGGTTGGGTTTGGGTCCTTACACATAACCTTCTAGTTAACACTTTGGATCACAATCCTTTTAATGCATATGAATGTATACAAACATAACACAAATAATCAATTATCCCCAAACATCACGATTTGATCACCTCTCAAGGTCTAACAACACTGATAATGCATTAACACAATAATCAACACAAGTATATATATATTTCAATCATCGTTACAGTCCAACCTTTATGATTCCATTATTAAGGTTCTATGGGCTTAAGAAGGAAGGAAGGAAGGATCTCATATAAGGTGACACTCACAAGTGTAAAGGTTAAAAATAGAACAAGACTCTCCTTGGTTTTTTTTGCATGGCCAATCGGTCAAGATTAAGTGTCCCATCAAAGCAGACTAGTCCCACAACCAAACTTGGGAAAGAATAAACCATTTTTTCAAATACATAACCAGAGCCGAAAGGTTTACTTGTGTTTGTGAAGGGTTGATTGATCGCCATCCTTGGGTTGATCAATCCTGCATTGGCAACTAGGTTGACCGATCAAGGTGAAATACCTGATCGACTATTGGGTCATAAGAGAATCTAGACTATTCCCCTAGAATCTCACTCGATTGATTGTGATAAAATATCTTAACCAATCACCATCTCACCTTGCCGGTTTTTATCTCTCTCTTATTAGATAATTGGAAAGATGTGTAGATAATGGGATTACTCATCGTTTTCTAGAAAATTCTATAGGTGATCGATTATGGTTTTGGGTCGATCAATTGTCCCCTCAAAATTGTCGATCATTCAATCGCTTAACTTGGGTCGAGTCTCTCTCTATACTCTCTCTCTAGGACTGACTGATTATCTCCATAGGCCGACTAGTTGGGAATCCAAAACTGAGTTTCCAAATTTAGTTTCAATACACCTAACACACTCAATCTCACCAAAATCAATCCAGTTCGCCCTTACACTCATACTCATAGCTCCAGGCACATCCTCTCATATTTTTCTACTTAAACCAAGGTAATCTAAGCCTTCCACATATCGATGATCAATCACAATCAACCAACATATAATACATATTCAACATAAAACCAACCAAGTTATGTGAGCATACATAATCGATATACATATTTTGATTTATAGTTATACAATATGCATATTCATCTCATGCTACAAACAATTTGTAACCTGACATGCTTTGAAAACATTTAACATCAGCCTTCAATTGAAACAACATATTTTATTGATTTTTATTGAATTGAAAACAAAATCTATTTCATTCAAATACATAAATAATAGACTCTCACCTCTTGTGATAATGAAACTGCTTAACTTCTCATTGTCAAGCCTCACTTGAATGAGGATGAACCGCCTAAGAGGATCATAACAAAAATGAACACAATTTTAGACCAAAAGCGAACAAAACCAAATTAATCAAAAGCTAACACAACTGACGCCTAAATCTGACTCCAATCCCACAACAAACATCCAACAAACTCGAATCAAACTCCAAACAACAATATGAATAGAAGTTCATTGGATTTTCATTCGACTCATATGCTTGAATATATTCGAAACTCAAACCAATGATCAACCAACGAATCAAACCCTAAAACGTGCTCTACAATATCTAAGGAACAAACCCCAAGTAAAAATTATCAAACAACTCAGAATCAAGAAAACCTAAAATTGCATAAACTCCTCGATCATCAAATCTCACACAAATTTGGTTTCTAATGAAAGAAACCACTCAAATCAAGTCTAGGAAACATCAAGCAACTAAAATCTAGAAATAAAATAATAAAGAACGATTGATTAGGGCATTATCATTCAAAAATTTGAATTTGTAACCTGAAATCCACTTAGTTCTAACTCAAATCCATATTTATAGGTTAAATGTGTGTTGGGAACGATTCCAAGTGGTGTGAATCGAAGAGAATGATTGAAAATCGATCGATAGAGGGGAGAGAAGTGTGGTGCATACTTGAGAATGAGAGGAAGGGAAAACGAAGGCAAAACTGGGAAGATTGCTAAGTATTTGGGCTTATATAGCAAGGTTCAGGTCAAAGGCTCGAGTTTGATTTTCCTAGGCACTCAGGTAAAAAATACAAAAATGAGCTTGGTAAAACAAAAACAGGTCAACGAACAATACTATGGACTCAGATTTTAAATTTGGGTTTTAAAATACTTAAACGGGCAAAAAATAGGTAAATGAGCCAAAAAGGATGAAATCAAATTCAAAAATTCAAGACCACTCAACACAAGCCCACAACCAGTTAAGAGTCCATAGAAATGCTATAATAGTTTTTTCAGAGTTGTCACATACCTCAACCGACTTATCTCCACTCCAAACATACCATATTACTATACCCAAAAAACATGCAAGCACACAAAAGACAACAACTAGACACTATGATTTAGTGTAATTGAGTAGTACTATAGGTCAATTAAGATTAATGGAACCCTAAAAGGAACTGGGTATTACAGGATGTATTTGGTTTCACATTGTTTTGCCAGGCTTCTAATATTTGACTTTTTTCAATTATAAAAATAAAGATTACAAAAAATAAATAAATAAAATGACATAAAAATTGAAAAAGTAGGTGATCACGGAGGAATAAGTAGAAGAAGCGAAATACTTGTTTTCTTATAGATAACAATATGAAAAAATAGAAGAAGAATACAATAAAAGAAAAGAAACCGGAGAAAGAAAAAGGGAAGAAGAAAAATATCTCCGCGCTTTTAAATGTTCATACTAGATGGGTTTCAATCACTTTGCAGAGGAGAGCGTACAAAAATAACCCGGGGGGTGTGGTGGAGTGGTAAGACTCCTCCTCCCTTAACCATAAGGTTAGGAGTTCGAATCCTGCCTTTGGGAATGAAACGCTTTAAAATTCCGGGCCAGCTGAACCCACCCTTAGCCGGTGCTTACGAGGCAGCGTAGGGGATTAGTCACTGTGATCGATGGTGGATACCCCTATACCTTCAAAAAAAAAAAAAAACTTTATAGATTAATTTTAGATTTTTGCTTCACATGTTTGGTTTTCTATGGTCCAAATAATAATGTTTTAATTTTTTTCTTACATGTCAAGTTTCTTTTCCACGTCCTTATCCAATTGAAACACGCTAAAATTTCCAACTATAACTTATTTTGTTATTTTGTTGGACAAATAAATAAAATTTCTCCTCTAAGTAGAGAAATTGACATCCAATGGGATCAAAGCCTCGAGAGAAAAGAGAATTACTCGGATCCCTAATGTGGCGATATGTGTTAGCTTAAATTCATCTCGAATATTGTATAATTTATTCAGATACTATACTCATTGCTATAATTTTATTTATTATTCTGATTTTATTACTAGGATGCAACAAGCCTTTCACCATCAAATTATATGATAATTATTGAAATACACTGTTATACTATGTAAATTGATGATACATTATTGTTTATATGATAATTAAGGCTCGCTCAAAATACACGGGTAACTATAATGTACCTAGATAAGTTTAGAATATTTTCTGACATATTTTATTTTCGAAAATAATAAATTGGCATGCTATTTCGACCAGAAGTAAGAGTTTAACAAATTGAATTTTATTTTTTTATTTAATATCAAAATTCTACTTTAAAAAATTATGATCACAGATGCAAGTAGCTTATAATATGCGCATTGCGAGATTTGCTCTATCCGTTTTTCTTATAATATATTTTTTAATTAAAACTACTACACTGTTAATTTTTCTATCACAAAAATGGCTATGACGTCTTTTTTTTTTTCTCAAGTTAATGTATACTTTTCATATGAAACAAATTCCTGGCAATAAACAGTTTGTCCAGCACGTTCTGGGAGGCAATGGTTCCCAAGGTAATTATGGGTGCATCTATGGTCCAAACTTTAATACCATTTTTCCCGCCCATCTCCTCCAGCGCCAAGCAAATCCCATAGAACAGATAAAGTATCTTTAATTTTTTATTTAATTTCTATTCCCCCTCGAAAGTTCAAACCTAGAAAGTGCTTTATTCCGGAAGACGCAGACGTTTCATATTTTCTCTACTTTCTCTCCACCTCCAATCCATTCCTCGGCAGTTTCTTCTCAGTTCTTTCGTTTTTCCAAGGAGTAATAATTATGCCTTTGCATTGAACAAAGATTGTTGCTATAATTCATGTATATCATATTAATCGCATTGTTTCCTTTCTCTAAGGGTTAGAGATTTAGGAAAATACGATTTTCCTTAATTTATTTGTTCATTTTGGTTGTTTGAGCTCTCTATTCTGGGAAATGGCACCTGCTGTGTTGCATTGAGCATTTAACTGTTTTCTTCATCTTAGGGTTTGAAATGGCGACCCGGAGACGAGCAAAGAGGGACTCCTCTGCTGATTCTCCTACTTCGGTTCTCGAAGATGAGGTGTCCGTCTAGCCTTTTATCTTGCATGATTCGTTATTTTTACTGATAGGTAGTTGTACTACTATAATCGGTTTGATTGCACAAAAGCTTTGATTATATTTGGAAATTGTTTCGATTTTCCATTTTACGCTGTGTGAGTACCAGAGAGCCAGCATATTAGTGTATATTTTTTTTATGCACTGCCGCTCTGAACGTATTTGTTATTTGGTTTTTATTTAATTTTATACTATGCTTATTCCTGAGTTTATCTTTCATTTTTTTTCCTGCAACTGTGGTGTGAAGACAACATGTGAGGACAAAATGGACGTAAAAGTGGAAGGGGAAGCTGTACTAGATGTGAAAAATGGGGGCTCTTCGCTTCTTTCAAAAACAATGGAGGAGGAGGAGGAAAAGCTCATAGAAGCTCGAGTGAAAGAGGAAGAAGCCAAGCTTGAGAAAATGCCAGAGGAGGCAGCCCATCTTAATGAGACTCAATTTACTAAGTTGGACGAGCTTCTAACTCAAACTCAGCTCTTCTCAGAATTTTTGCTGGAAAAGATGGATGATATAATGCTTGTATTTTCTTTTGAACTTAATTTCCCTGGATATTCTTTGGTTCATTATTGGTATATATATTATTTTGGTTGATCTTACAGTGAGATTGTTTTGCTAGAATCAAGTGAAGCCAGAGAGTGAAACCGTTGAGCAAAAGAAAAGTCGTGGTTCAAAAAGAAAAGCTGCTGCCCAGTATAACTCTGTAATTTGTTCTTTGCTCATTTGCTTTTTTGTATCAGTATTTGATCTGGTTGTGCTGTTTGGTGGATCTATTCATCGGTTGATGTTGTTGTAACAAGATAAAATGTATGATTTTACCTAAACGGATAAGGTCTATCAAAGTGCAATAAAGTCTGTTTTACCTGTTTCTTTCTGTCTGGAATGATATGGCTGATGCTATGGCACTTTGTTTACTGTCAAATAATCCTCTCATATGAAGCACCTACTTTGTACGAAGTGATCTCTCAATTTTGTTCTGCTGTATTATTATTAGCATAACCAAATCTTCCATGAAGTATTAGTCTTTAGTTGCATTATAGGTTTTCTGAACGCTTCATTTGCTGTAACATCTTCTCAGGGAAAGGCTAAGAGGGCAGTTGCTGCAATGCTTACAAGATCTCAACAAGCTGACGGCACTGATGATGTGAATCTTACCGAAGAAGAAAGGGTTGAGAAAGAACAGAGAGAACTGGTACCTTTGCTGACTGGTGGCAAGTTGAAGCATTATCAACTCAAAGGAGTTAAGTGGCTGATCTCCTTGTGGCAAAATGGACTTAATGGAATCTTAGCTGATCAAATGGGGCTTGGAAAGACTATTCAAAGTATTGGTTTCCTTGCACATTTGAAGGGAAATGGTTTGCATGGACCTTATTTAATCATTGCTCCCCTTTCTACTCTCTCAAATTGGGTAAATGAGATTTCAAGGTGAATATTTATTATATTTTTCATGCAAAAATGATATGAACGACAGATTGATCTTTTATCATGCAAATTTGTTCTCTGTTATTTTGATGTTCTTAAACAGGTTTACCCCCTCAATTAATTCAATCATTTACCATGGTGACAAGTGTCAAAGGGAAGAGATAAGAAAACAATGCATGCCCAGGTCAATTGGCCCAAACTTCCCTATAGTTGTTACTTCTTATGAGGTTGCATTGAGTGATGCAAAAAAGCACTTGAGGCATTACAGTTGGAAATATATTGTGGTTGATGAGGTAACCTTTCTTGCTGGTTATTCTCTGCATTTGGTTGGGCTTCCATGTGTTTTCATGTTATGTGTAAGTATACTCGACAAAAAAGAAAAGTGGCATGAGGAGTGCTTTCTTTGTGTTTACTGCAAGATCAAAAACATTTGCTCGATCACTTCTTGAAGTTCAGAAAGTGTGTAACTTCAGGTTACTTTACCAAATTGTAAAGTCAGCCTCTATTATATTATGTTGTGTGCAGTCCCAAATATCAGTAACTCAGAAGTCTTTTGCATTTTCCTTTCAATCGATTTTGAAGATAATTTAATCCCTAAAACTTGAAAAGCATTATGCAAACAATATTTTCATGTTGAGACAGGAAACAAGAATCTTGTCATCTAGAGAACTGAAGCTAGCTTAAAGCACTACTTTGTATAGTATGGTTGAAGTTGTGTAGTTCCCCTATTTTGCAATAGCTCTCAATTCTCATTCTTTGTGATGAATTTTTAATACTTTATTTTATTCACACAATCTATTTAGAATTTTGAGTTCATGCATCATTGTTTCTGTATTTTGTGCTTCGGGCATATTTTATATCATTTTTTGTGAAAGATTTTTGTTACTGAATTGCTCTTGGCATTATGAGCATCACTTTATGTTGGACTGCACTTTGGCTTGTGTGCCTGAGTGCTTAAGTTTTAACTACCTGCCTCTTCATTCTTTGAATGTTACTGCATGGATTTTCTTTCTAAGTTAGTAGCTCTAATTGTGAATTTGTTTGTGAAGGGACATCGGCTCAAGAACCCAAAGTGCAAATTGATTGAGTGTTTGAAATACTTACCTGCTGAAAATAAGCTTTTGTTAACTGGGACACCCCTGCAAAATAATTTGGCTGAGCTTTGGTCACTACTGAACTTCATATTACCTGATATATTCCGGTCCCTTGAAGAATTTGAGTCATGGTCAGTATGCTCTTTCAAAATACCATCTCTCTAATCAGTTCATTTGTCTAGATCATTTGTATTTGCAAAATTGAACATGCATTTTTATGTGCTTGTGACTTTGTCACTTTAGGCAAGTGGGTGCCCTCTACATTCAATACTCTTCTGAACTTATCGTATCATCTATGTGGATGTCCCAGAGGTTGATATTGGTATTTGAAAATTTCTTTTGGTCAAGGAATGTTCCGGACAACTGTGCATCCAGTATGGACTTTCCTACACTAGCACCTGAGAAGATAAAAGGGGAATCAAATCACCACCCTGAAAGAAGATTTTAGGGAGGTGATTTGAATCAAATCACTTTCTTCCACTATCAAGTGCTTGAATCTTGATCTCCCAGTATACTATTTGGCATTGGGGTCATGTCTGATGCATCCAATTACATCACCTGCATACTGACTTGTGCTTTCTTTTGACAAAATGAGTGGAAGATTGCATGGGGATAAGAGAGCCCCATAAAGAGAGAAAGTTCATTAGAATCACTCTGTGGTGTTAATGTGTCAATGAGAGGATGTAGGGTAAAAGATTTGTCAAGTGTGAATCCCAGGTTGTATTTACTAGAATTGAAAATGTTCTGCTTAGTTTTTACCTGTATTTTTTTTGGCATGTCTACTATTTTGATTGTTTTGGTGTCTACACCATGAAATTTTGATGTTTCATTTGTTATTACTGTTCTCATAATTTTAATTGTGTACATGGGTGTCTTTCAGGTAGACATGATGTGTAATTATGTTGATAAGAAATATCATGATTTGGGGTCCTGGTTCATTCGATTTCTACATGTACATGTTCTTGAGTATGCATATCTCTTTGGTTTCTCTTCCAATTTCATTTAGATTTCAACAGATTCACAAAGACACCAAACTTCATGGCATTGAGACTGGTTTGCTTTGAATCACTTGATTGCAATCACATGGCTTCCTTTTTTCAGGTTTGATTTGTCAGGAAAGTGCAATAGTGGATCTCTAAGAGAAGAATTGGAAGAGAAAAGAAAAGTGCAGGTGTGCATTTTTGTAGGTTTTGTTAAACATTTTGAATGGTTTTACAGGGTATGTAGGGTACACCTTAATTTATTTACCAACATCAGGTAGTAGCTAAATTGCATGCCATATTGCGACCGTTTCTCCTTCGGAGGATGAAAGCTGATGTTGAGCAGATGCTACCACTGAAAAAAGAGATAGTTCTGTATGCTACTTTGACTGAGCATCAAAAGAATTTCCAAGATCACTTAATTAACAAGACTTTGGAGGACCATCTGCGAAAGAAATCTGATACAGGTATCAATTTAATTTTATTTCTGGGCATCTGTCATTTTATTATATTTAGTTTATATGAATGAATTAAGTTGGGTGTATAGTTGTTTTGTTGGACATTGGAACTGTTGCATGTTGAAGCATGAACTGCCAAGGATTTTGGACATAAGCTCTAACTTGATTGCTTGAAAGATGGTTATCATCTATGGACAAGGAAGTTATTTGCCATGTAGTCAGAAATATTTTGTTATCACAGTTGTTTTGATGAATCTTTTTGTTGGCCTCATATTCAGTGCGCATTGCTGAAATGTTGAAAATGACTAATGATGCTCACTTCATGTGTTCTCCTACTGAAAGCTTTATCTTTTTCTTCATTTTTAGCAAGTGTCTTAAGTTGGTGAAAAGTCTGGCCAGTATTGTTTATGGTATATGTGAATATCTTCCTATTAGTGCTGCTATACTTGTGGTCCAGATGGAGTGAAACCTCATGAAGATATTGCAAAGCCGGATAATGTGGCATCATTTTATCACTTTAATACTTATTTTTTCTAGTTACTTTTTTTATAGAAATTGACCATTTTTCATTGTGCCTTTTGGTTGTAATAATCTATGATTTGTAAATTTTCAGGTCGTGGTTTGAAAGGGAGGCTGAATAATGTATTCCTTCAACTCCGCAAGAATTGCAACCATCCTGATTTGTTGGAGTCTGCCTTTTCTGGAGAATGTATCTGTTTTAAAATCCCTGTAGCAATTGCGCATTGGATATGATAAGTGCTTACATGGATTGCTTATTCTTTCTTTTGATATTGTGTGCAGATTTTTATCCACCTGTGCAACAGATAGTTGAACAATGTGGCAAATTTAAGTTACTTGAAAGATTACTGATCCAGCTAATAGAGCGCAAGCACAAGGTATGGTGTGGAGTCTATATTTCTTGTTCCTTTTACCTGCTGATATTCATTTGTCCCTGGGAATCAGGTCCTTATCTTCAGTCAGTGGACCAAAATTTTAGATATAATGGATTACTACTTAAGTGAGAAGGGATTTGAGGTCTGCCGAATTGATGGGAGTGTTAAACTAGATGAAAGAAAAAGACAGGTTTGTCCCAACTTCTCTGATTTTATCTTGAAAAGGTTAAATGTCACTTGTCTGCTTTTATTATGACATACCAGTCACGAAATTTGTCATAATCGTTTCTAATTTGAAGAATTGTAAACATTTTGCTTTTTGCTATTTATTGTTTATGATAGTTATTTATTAAGTTTGATCAGTGCAGCATGCATTTGACTTATATAACTCTTTCGCGTGCTGTTTCCTTTGACCAGATTGAGGAGTTTAATGATGTCAACAGCAAATACAGGATATTTATTCTTAGCACTAGAGCTGGTGGTTTGGGTATTAATCTCACTGCTGCTGATACCTGTATATTGTATGATAGTGACTGGGTATTTTCTTGATCTTAATATGCTTTTACCTTGTGACCAAGTTAATCTAATGAGATTCTGAAATAAACTCTGTTTCTAATTTCGTCTGCACTGCAGAACCCTCAAATGGATTTGCAGGCTATGGATAGATGCCATAGAATTGGACAAACCAAACCTGTTCATGTTTACAGGCTTGCTACTGCCCAATCTGTTGAGGTATCAGCGTGAAAAGTTTGATATGTTAGTGCTATTGAAAATTTTGGGGAATTGACTTATTGTTTAATTACAGGGTCGCATGCTGAAAAGAGCATTTAGCAAATTGAAGCTTGAGCATGTTGTTATTGGGAAAGGACAGTTTGATCAAGAACAAACCAAATCCAGTGGTTCAGCCTTGGAGGTGTCTTTTTTCTGCTTTCATTGTCTTTGCACTTGGTATCACTTACCTTTAATTAGCTTCTGGGTTCTTGAGTATGCTGAAATCTTTGGGGTTTTTTGCTTACCTAATAGTTTATTGCTTTTGTGATTTTGATATCGTTATTTGTCTATTTGAACATTTTTTCCCTTTAAACTTGCATGTGTGCTAGTTGCTTGAAACTTGCATTTTTTCCCTTTGTAGTTGTTTGCAATATATTGAATGTTGCAATGCCACTCCACATTGCAACATAATTTTGCAATTAAATATGTTGTTGGGCAAGTGTGGTTGACGCCCTGGGAAGGAGAATATTAGCACTACTAATTTCCAACGAGCGGCCCTAATTTTGTTTCCTGTTTCTATTGAGTGATTTTTATGTAAACTCACAGGAAGAAGATATTATTTCACTACTACGAGATGATGAAACTGCCGAAGACAAATTGATACAAACAGACATCAGTGAAGAAGATCTGCAGAGAATATTGGATCGCAGTGATATGGTTATTCGGTCATCAGATGAGACTGGAGATCATGTCACCACTCCAATTCCTCTTAAAGGTCCTGGCTGGGACGTGATTGTACCTACTTTAAGCGGTGGCATGCTTTCTACCCTAAGTAGTTGATTGCTTGGATAAGCGGTGATTAGCCATGGAATACTACTACAGGAATATTGGACGCTTCAGCTTTTACGGATAATGTTGATGGGTGCTTAGCTTGCCTCTTTGTTTTGTGAGCAGAACCATGCTCTTGGAAAAAATCCCTTTATCAAGGCTGATATAGTTGGGAATTGGAAGAAATCATTTTTGTGATGCATTTTTAGGCATAGATGCTGCCTGATGCAATAGCAAGTAGAAGCATTGCCCTTTCTCCTGATGATCTATTTACCATAAGCTTTTTCGTGGAAATAGTGAAGCGCAATATTCTAAAGTTTTATGCCAGTTTTGACCTGATGACAACTAACATAGTCCTTTGCCTGAGTTGGATTCCCCCTCTGTTCGCAATTTTCTCTTCTCATCATCGATTGACGGGCTGACCACACCTGCCTTCCGACTATCTTAATTTCTGTATACATTTTGCTTTTGCCTTTGTGCACAATGCTTCGACAACGGGCATACGGGATCTATAATAGTTCTCTTATTCTAGTGCTAAGTTGAGAAATCCCTAGAGCTAGGTAGCTAACATTTTGGTAACTTGGGTTCAATCTACCAAATCGTACTTGTATTGTTTAAATTTAGGAAAAGTATAGGTTGACTGCGCCGGCCTTTGTTAGGATTAGGATTTAGGAATGACACGGACTCTTGCTGTTGATAGGCTATCATGCATTATATGCATTTTTAATACTTTTCATATATATATATATATATATATATATATATGTATATTTATTACATAAAAATAATATACTGTCACTTGTGAAAAATAGTGGCCTCAAGAAATGATTGAGATGTTGAATGGTAAAATTTATCTAACCAAATTAAAAATTAAAATTTGTTGGATCTATCTAAGGTTATAGATATTCTTTTAATTTAAAAGAAATGTTAATATTTAATTTTGGACATAGAGTTTTTGAAAAATTTTTGATTAACTGAATTAAAGATTAATCATAAAAAAATAATAAATGCTTGTCGAAATTTATTATATGACATTACTGATTTTAGAGATTTGGATTGTTTCATCAAAATTTTTATCTGGCACTGCCGTGGGACTCCCAGAGCCTTCAAGACCATGTTTTAAAATGAGAAAGAATATTTCATTTTATTGTGTTGGTTGAATGTAGGTTTTAAAAACATTCCCTATACCTCCAACCTTGAGTTCAAAATAAAATTAAGATAAAACATTCCGTTGCCGGGAATCGAACCCGGGTCTCCTGGGTGAAAGCCAGATATCCTAACCGCTGGACGACAACGGATCAATTGATAATTGTTCTCCATATATAATAAACATAATTAATATTTGTTTTAAGTGAGTTGGTATTTATTCCTTCAGCCGGGCAACCGTATCCAACTTTCAAGTTGTCTCGCGTCTACGTAATAAGCTTTCAGATGTCGCCAACAACTTGTAGACATGTTTTGTATTGTATTTGGATTTTGGAGCAATGTCGATTCAAACCATCTGTATCCTGTTTTTATGAATTCCATACCTTGATAGTGTCCATACCTTCACAGTAATATCCTATTGGAGTAGATTGAAAAGCTATTTTTTCGCATGGGTTGAACACAAGCCTATACTGTATAAAAGCAATAACGGTGAGAAGAAATTATCCACCAGGTCAAATTCCATTCACTTGAAACGGGAAAAAATTCAAGTGAAGAACATCCCAACCACTTTCCATTCTACAATTAATTATTTCTGTGCAATTCATTGGAGTCTTATCCTTAATAATAACATCAACCGTATCTCCAAAAGTTTGTGATTCTTCATGGTCGAAACTAAAGCTTGTCCTAGTTCGTAGTCCTGGATCCTTAGGTCGCTTGGAGTTGAACAATGCTACTCTATGCCCAGTAACTTGGTCAATGTTAACTGATGTGTAACCCGGTCAATAGATGAGATGTTTTTGGAGCCGAGGTCGACTATATTGATCCCACGGGATATCTTCCTAGTCCTGATGCATGGATAGTTTGTGCCTCCAACGTTGTCAGTATTTGAGGTATTGACATGCCTCCTGATATTACTATTTCTGCGTTGCAGTAGAAGACAAAAAGTGAAATAAACAGCATATTGACATAAACTCTTATCGTGTCTCCCTGATTGAGGTTGAATACTCACCAAGCCCTTCTCGAACAGAAAGATTAGGCCTCAAAATATCCTTTGAACTGATAAGGAAAATATCACCAAGATAAAGGTGGTTGGTTGGCACATAAACACAGCAAAGTTCCTCTGAACCTGTGCTTCTCCGTAGGATAACAACAGATGTGATGAAGCCAAATGCATATTCCCCATTACGGGGATGTTTTATGATGGCTACTTCCTTGAAGGCTTTGGAATTCTGATCTGTGACATAAGTTTATTCGTAAGAACTAGCCTTCAAAAGGCAACTAGGGAGCAAGTTAGTAGCCCTTACCTGGTGATATTGCTGCACTAATTTGTTTAGAAGCGGCGTAAATATAGCTAATAAGAGGCATTTTCTTTATAAACCACTCTCCCAAACCAAGAAGAGAAGCTCCCAACCATGAAGACATAAAGACACCAATCAGGAAGATAAAAGTGATGGAGGTTACAAATCCAAGACCTGAAATTTAGTAAGAGACACTGTGCTGCTCAGAACAATAAAGCAAAAACTTATATTAAATACTAGATAGCTTAAAACGATGCATTTTAGATTCATTTGTCTTCTTTGAAGTAAAGATTAAACCCTCAGGTCGGATGGTTTTCTTTAACTCCTAAGAAGAATCTCAAGTATTCAACTACTTTTTCAAACGGATAGCTGAAAGCAAAGTAAATGTAATTATATTCTGTTTTGATCCTAATAACTTGATGTTATCATTGTGCAGAAAAGTGAGACCCAACACATAAACCGTCCAGCAATACAAGATAGATTTACTTTAAGTTTACTGGTCGATCGTTTTTAATATGTCCGCATGTGATGAAGATGCAAGTTGAAGTTTTGTAGTGGTTAAAAACATAACAAAAACATGATTCCTATAAATTGTCCGTTAAATCCAGACACTCCTCTTAAGTATTTATCCTCTTGGATCAATTATTTCTTACTTCAGATCTAAATGTTTCATTAGATGGTTCACCATGCCTTCTACAATAGCCACAATTCTCAAAAGTGAAGGCAACAATATGGCGGAGCAACAAGTCTATGCAATTGTGAAAGGAATTGGAAATGATAAGGACCAACCAAATATATTGATCCCAAAATGAGCATAGATTGGAGAGAAGAATCCATCCACCAAACTAATAAACCACCAAGTGACGCAGAACGTGATGGCTATAGGAAGTAAAATGACACTGCAAAAGTAGCAGCAAAAGCTAGTCACTTAAAAAGAAAAAAAAAAGAAACGATCCATATAAAGAAAGCACACATATTATCAATAACTAGAGGCACCAAAATAAATGGTTATCATGCCAAAGATCTATGTGATTCTGTTTGACGTAGTTGGTGAAGTATGTTAATCCGAGTTCTGCCATTCGTGGATGATCAGCATTCAAAGATCTGGTTATAGCAGAAAGAATGGATGTTCTGCCACTTCATTCAGAAAAATACATGAGACAGAAATTTAATTCGAAGAGATGTAAAGGTTGTGAACAAATTAGATTCATGTCTCTGAATATGCATTCTAATGTGTCATCCACAGTTAAAAGTGCTGAAAGTTTGAAATTCAAGCAAATTACAAGGCTAAAACAAATAAAGTTACTAAAGGCTCTTTAACTCAGTTAACATGCAACAATTTACACCAGGAATTGTTATATGAAAGGAACTTTCAAGTCGTATCCTGTTTGTCCCTCTCGTATCAGACTTCATACACAAATTTTAGGAAATTAATCATTGTAAATTTAGTCAATACTAATTAAAGGGAGAGCAGACATATCCCAGGGGAAACCAGGAAATCCAGAAGAACTGACATCATAATGGTGAAACTCATCAAAAGCGCAATTCTGAATATGTATAGCTGTATATATCTTCATAATTACGAGAAAAATGATCGCGTAGTAATTAAAAAAAAGAATACAGAACGAATAACTCAAAAAAATAAAGAAATGAAGAACTAAAGAAACATAAAGAAGAGAATCGCTCACCATCCACTAATGAACTTTTTCCAAGCCCAGCTTCGAATGACCTTGCCTATCGCCTGCATGAACACATAAATCATATTTTGATAAGGAAACCATCAAGGTCATGAAAATCAGTTTCAGACATTTTATTGTCACTTAACC
This sequence comes from Passiflora organensis, assembly GCA_019739055.1. NCBI lineage: Eukaryota > Viridiplantae > Streptophyta > Magnoliopsida > Malpighiales > Passifloraceae > Passiflora > Passiflora organensis. Next base: position 26,824,058 of record JAEPBF010000087.1, on the reverse strand, counting down.
GTACACCAAAAAAAGTGCGATTTCACCGATAAGAGTTACGCTGGTATAAGAATCACGGGATGATGTAAAACTCATGATTCGTCAACTCAATTATGCTTCCTCAGACGTCCATTCGCAAACTACTATAAGAATCGCCAAGATATGAAAATACGACGCAACGTTACCAATTCAACATAACAACATTAGATACCGAACGTTCCTACTGGCAATGACTAATTAAAAAGATGCCAAAAAGAAAGAAAAAAAAAAGAGGGGTACACATTATGATCACATAGTAAATCAGTAAAGGAAGAGAAGCAGAGAAACCTCTTTGCTGGCGGCGTGATGGGAAGGAGCGACGGGAGAAACCGATGGTGACGAGGAATTAGAGTCTCCGGTGCTGGTATTACTATTTTGATGCGATTTTGCTTGAATTGGAATCAGACGCTCAAGATCCCTGTCTCTCGTTGACATTTCTTTCATCTTAATCTCTCTCTCTTTTCTCTCTTTCTCTGATCTCTTCTTCTGGGATTCCGTATTTGCCTTTCTCGCAAGCTGCGAATAAGTGTAACCAACTCTGCAACTCCTCTCCAGTTTTTCTCCCTTTCTCTTTCTCTCTCTTTCCCGTTCTCATGTATTAACTGACTAGCTTGCATGTATGCTTAACCTGACACGCGGCCGATTCTTAGAAGACCGGGTTTTGGACTTTTTGGGCTAAGCCAATGCACTCTTCTCAAACTAAACCCAGTGTTTCTGTCTGTGGAAAAATAACGACTCACCAAATATCAAACTCTACCTCTTAAACATTAACTGCATCACAAATATAATTCATTATAGCTAATCAATTCGTTCGATTATATTCAATAATATTTCATAAACCATTAATATTTATTTATTTATTTACTAAGCTACTCCATGGGAGAGACTTCCAATAGTTTCAACCAACAAACTTCTATTTTATATTCTTATATCATACTCCACATATTATATAATTTAATAAGTTTGTTTATTAGTATTAATTATTAATTTTCAATTCATATAAACCTTTTTTTAATTTGAAATTAATTAGAAAAAATTTCATACATTAATTTAATTCATAAAAATCGATGAACAACTCTACCACAATTATTAATAGTATATTTAAAATAGAATTTTCAAAAATTTTCACCAAAATATCTAACTGCCATCTTGCCATGTCAAGGAAATTTTTATTTAATTCATTTTTATATTTATAAAACTGAACCTTTTTTAATATTTAAGAAAACAAATATCTTAAGATTTGATATGACATCTAATTTAATTTTTTTAAAAAATCATATATATTATCAATTAAGAAATAAAAATATAAAATAATACTATCTCAAATATGATTTTAAATTTTTTTATCTTTAAAAATATTTTAATTTATTTATTAAAAATTTTGAATTAATTAAATTAGTTTCTAATTCAACCAATCCTACAATTTCACTTTAACCAAATTGGTCATTGATATATTAGAATTATTAGGATTTGGAATCCAAATTAGAAATAACAAGAAAAGAAAATAAAATATTTTATATTAACATGGTGTAAAGAGGGACAAAAAAAGGTCGTTCTAAGTGTGCTTGTAATTAAGTTTCTTTTTAAATTCAGAATTTGGTTGCGTTTGTCTTCTCGTATTGCTGGTAAAATCAACCTCGAGCTGCGTCGGAGTACACCACCAATATCCTTTATTACTCTAACAATCAGATTCCACTAGAACGAAAATTAGCATTTACCGAGTCCTGGCCATCCTGAAGAGCTCGTAACTCGGTCTAAACTGGTGGAGCAACTCAGAGATCACACCAGATTCGATCATTGAAAAAGATTCCTGCTCACACTGTCTTCTCCCACAAGTCACACATCAGTTCCCGGGTAACTCTTCCATTTGCATAAACATTAATATTATCAATTGCATGTTCACTTGATCCTGTGTTATCAATGTCGTAATCGTAAACTCCTGGTTACAAGTCGAATAATTTGATGTATTGTGTCCATTACTTTGTTTGTGTTGCTGTTATTTAATGACAAGAGTGACAGGAGCAATTGTAACTTATGTGAGGCTCAATTTATGTAAATTTTGAAGTAATGCTAAAGCTAGATGTTACTGTGGAGTGTAAACAATAGCTTTAACGAGTGCTGAATTGAGTGATTTTTCAGTTTATGTGTGTTATGATCAGCGCGTCTCCATTTTGGCTGCCTATTGTATGGTAGTTGTAGTTTTATTATGTTGCGGTTGAAGATTTAAGAGCTCATTGTGGTTGCTTTATCTCTCAGTTTACGTTCAAATTTACATGGAAGTTTGTTTCAGAGGGACCTCAACTCTACGATTTTGAATTTTTCTATAGTTATCAAACTTATAGGTAGAAGTATTTTTGGTTGGTAATCTATGGAGGATCATTAACTTTGTAAGTGTACATCTTTGCTCTTTTAAATTGTCTTCGAGAGCTTCTGCTCTCTTCTTCAGTAAGGGAGATCAGGGAATTCAAACCTCAGGCATTGACAGCTTAAACATGAATTTTCTTTTATATGGGATAAACTGTTGCATTACACAGTGATAACGTCTTCATATAATTATCCTCACTAAACGGAATTATTTTTTTGATTAGTTACGATAATGTAACTGAGCAAATTTTGATTAAGGATTAAATAGAAATAGTGATAGAAAAGAACCTTGAAACAAAGTTAAAGTTATGTACGACTGTGGTTCTCATTATCATTAACTGAATACTTTTCATCAATAAGAATAACCTTCTATGCCTTATGGTTGTTGTACATAAATTCAAGAACTTGAGTAGACTAAGAATCTTTGTGGTTCCTTGTGTAGTGTTTCATAATTGCAATTCAATTAGAAATGAAAAATATTTTCTCAAGACACGTTTTTAATAGAAAAAGGGAACTGTGGTCCTTCTTCCAGTACTGAGTCATTCGGAAGCAGATTTGGCCATTTGCAATTGGAAGAGAAGGGGCCATATAATTTTTTTTTTCTTTTGTTTGTTTCTGGTAGCTTCTGCATGTGAACATATTGATACAGGCCAATTGATGCTTTAAGATTTATTTATGGCATGATGCACGACTTATCTGTCTGCTTGTTCTTGCAAAATTTGATGTAGTCACATGCTCTGTTACCAAAACGCATCCTTGTGCGCTAATGCATAGAGACCCTGTATAAACCAAAAAAATGGTGATCCTTAGCCTGTTTTATAATATGAGGCAACATTCTTCCTCTTTATTGGAAAATCTTCTATCATCGAACTGTGTTTTTTAGTTTCTTTTCCCTCACCTATGACTTTAGGAACTAGAAGTACATGGTATGTGAAGATCCGAACCCGATAACTAGGCTTCTCATTGCCATGCAGTCCCAATCGGCCCAATTTGTGACCTAATAAGAAACACACAAGTCTTAATCTGAAAACTCTTTTCCCAAAATATATAAAAATACATATAAATTTGAAACTTAAAAATAGAGTATGTAACTTTCACAAATCTCAGCATAACATAACTTGTCACGAGTACAAACACAAACAACGGAAGACTTAAAAACACACACAACAGTCCACACGACAAATCATGCAAAATCACAAAAAACCATCAATCTCAAGCCCAATAATAACAAAATGTGCCCAAGGCACCCTGCTCATCTTATATATCAAATCCAAAAGTAGTATACATAGTCCAAAGCAAGAAATCAACACAACTCACAAAAGATTCACATCAATCAATGAGCAAGCATGCAAAATTAAAAAAAAGAAGCATGCATATCACTATCCAAAATACAAAAAAAAAATACCGAGTTTCTAAATGTGAAATGTGCAGTAGTTCAACTCTTTGACCATCGGGAACCTAAACCTCAAAAGAAGCCCGAAATGCAAATACTCGGATCTAAACCAAAAAACAATAATAAGAGGGGGTGAGATCTCGAGGACCTCAGTGAGAGCCACCGCATCATAAACAATGATGGGAGAATAGAGACAATGCACTAAAACCATTCGAAAAAGAATAGTTGAAAATAAATATCAATTAAGCCCATGCTAGCTAAATGTGCATCCAATCCACACGAACAATACAATCAAATGCACATATATGATCTCGATAAGAATAAGTCCACAAACTCGAGTCCATACCCAAATGGGCTCACAAACCAAATCTCAGAATTTTCTTGGGCTAATATATACCCAAAACATATTCGGGACGGACCTCTAAACCACTCCACTAATCACCATGGTCAAAGGGAAATTGAGAGCCCATTGGTGGCAAATTACAATGCAATTTGAAAATATAACCCCTACCACCAATGTTGTCCTCAGAACACAAGGAGAAGGCACACTATCACACATGTTCCACGCGCACACAACTCGAAAAGCCCGAAGGTATATGTAATCTATCATATCACCTACTCAAAAAAGACATACACAATCCATCCACAATCCATCCAAACTCCTAGACAAGGGACTATCCTTTTATCTAAGGATACTCATCCACTTACTTTCGCATTGGCCAAGTGCAATTCATTAATTCCAAGTCACCTAGAAATCATATATATATATATTTGCATTCCTTAAAACGCATATCTCATAATATATGAAAACTAAGTAACAACGTACCATAAAATCATAAAAATCAAGAAATATCTCAACAAGAAATCAATCTCTCAACTCAACAAGCTCAAGCGGTTCAAAATCAAGGGTCATCAACTCGAATTATCAAATCCTCACATAAATAAAGAATGGGTTCATTAAACTCAAGCTCACCTATAATGCATCGAAACACAATCATCATGCTCAATAATTTAAACGTAATATCAGTGCATAAAAATCATTGCAAGCATCACAATGAACCTAGTATGACATTCACACACAATGCAAGTGTTGCCTATACTCAAAACCAAGCATTTATCCAAGTTTCAAATTAATAAAACAAACACAATTCCGCTCATGTGAATGAGACATAGACTCTCACCTCTTGTCGTACAGACGACTTGCTAACGGTCACACTCTTGCCTTTCTCACGAGCCAAAATACCACCTAAGAATAAAAGCAAGCAACCAACTCAAAAACCACAATGAAACTAAATAATTAAAATAACTCAAAATAAAAAAAAATAAAACCTAAGACCCCATCTATTCCACTCCCTAATACTCTACTAATCATCAAGCACTCAATTCAATCAAAATTAACTACTAAATATGCCAAAAATACCACTTGAATAAAAACAGCGGTTTCTCGACAATCCACCAGTTTCACCTATATTTGCACCAACACAAAACCAACCACCAGCAAGCATTCATTCACATCTAACAAGCTCAAAATGATCAAACACAACTAATAACAATATTAATTTCGCATATAGGCCTAAAATCTCCAAAAACACACTTGAATTCAACCCAAAAATACCCACACACCTCACAAAACTCATGGGAAACCAAAACAAACCATCCAAGCATACTATACACCCCTAAAACAATCTAAAGCAAGCAAAAATCGACATTAAAAGGAAGGGAATCAGATGGTTACCTCAAAATCTAATTTTAACCTAAAATACCCAAATTTGGCAAAAATCACCACAAATCAACAAAACACTAGTGAAAATCTATAAAGAGGAGTTAGGATTATGATTTGGAACAAGTCTCAGTTGTTAATTTTAAGGAAAATCAATTTGTGAAGAAAATTGATTTTAGGGGAAAACATAACTTGCTTACTTGCGATGTGAGAAGAAAAATGAAGGGGAGGGGGTTGGTTCTGTTGGGTGCTCACATAAGTTGGTGACTAAATAAGGGTATTTTAGTTATTTGAAATATGAAAAAACTTAGGAAACAACCTTCATATGCCCCAAGTGGGCCAAAATAGGGTTTAAAGGCTCACAATATAAGAATTAAGATTTTAAAATATAATTGGGCTCGGTGAATCGAAATCAGGCCCATTAAAGGAAAATCGGCCCAAAGGCCTCCGACCACTCAAAACGGGTCTTGAAAACTCACACTCGGGTCAAAGGGATAGAGATTGATATTTTCACTGGACTCAAGTCTCAAACAACAACCAAATCAAACTAATTATCCTAATGCACGTTAAAACTCTGAAATAACTGGTCGTGTAAACTATCATCACACTACCGATGACATGACACTCTAAACGTCCTAGACTCGATACCTAGGCTCTATAACTATGTCTAGGTCACTCGGTCAATGGGTAAACTCTCGGTCCACTATCTAACTGGTTTGTCAAATTGGTCAACTCCGACTAGTCAATTGGTCAAACCCACTCAAACCAACCAATCCGGATGATCTTACTATATCGAAATGTTGACTTGACTCTCTGAAGGATGGGGTCTTACAACCTCCCCCTCCATATAGGAATTTCGTCCCTAAAATTCACTTACCAGAATCCTCAAAAAAATGTGGATACTGCTGTCTCATCAACTGGTCCGGCTCCGAAGTCTGCTCCTCCATACAATCACTATATCACAAAACATTTACCATCGGTACGCTATGACTGTATAACTGTCTCACTGCTCTATCTACTATCTCCACTGGCTGAGTCGAGTATGACAAGTCATTGGCAATCTCGATCGGTGGTGTCTCCAAAATATGAGATGAATCTGGGACGTACTTCCTCAACATCGATACATAGAAGACATTATGAATCCTCTCTAACTCTGGTGGTAACTCCAACCTGTATGCTACTGGACCAACCCGATCAATAATGTAGTAGGGACCAATATATCTTGGGACTAGCTTGCCCCGCTGCTGAAATCTGATCACTCCCTTCCACAGTATGACTTTCAAAAATACCTTATCATCCACTGCAAACTCCAAGTCTCGCCTACAGTGATCCACATAACTCTTTTGACGGCTCTGAGCTACCCTCAACCACTCCTTGATCAATGCAACTTGCTGAGTAGCCTACTCCACTAGGTCCGGAATGTCAAGTCGCCTCTCACCGACCTTATCCCAACATAAGAAAGTACGACTCCAACGCCCATATAATGCCTCATATGGTGCTATACATATACTCCTTTGAGAGCTGTTGTTGTAGGCAAACTCTACTAGGGGTAGGCAAAAGTTCCACACGGTCTGCCTGTCCATCACACAAGCTATAAGCATATCTTCCAAAATTTGAATGGTCCACTCTGACTGACCATTAGTCTATGGATGAAAGGCTGTACTGAATCTCAACTCTGTACCCAAAGCTTGGTGGAACTTCTCCCAAAATTGGGAGGTGAATCTCGGATATTGATCTGACACTATAGTCACCGTCACACCATGTAATCTGACAATCTCATCTATGTACCTCGATGCTAGCCTTTCAGGTGTATCTGTCACCCTGATAGGGAGGAAGTGTGCATACTTGGTGAGTTTGTCCACTATCACCCATATGACATCATAAACTCGCTGCAAACGTAGCAAACCGACCACGAAATCCATGGTGATGTGCTCCCACTTCCACTCGGTAATAGGAAGTGGTTGCAACATCCTGGCAGGCTCTGATGCTCAGCCTTTACCTGTTGAAAAACCAAACATCAAGCTACAAACTCTACTATATGTCTCTTCATGCCTGACCACTTATACGATTGTCTTAGATCCTTATACATCTTAGTGTTACCAGGATGTACAGAGAATGTTAAGCTATGAGCCTTTGCAAGAATCCCCTGTCTCAACTCCTCATTATGTGGTATACACATACGGCCTATAAAAGTCAGAATACATCATCCACCACTTGGTACTCACTGACTGAACTCTCTACACTATCACTACCATCCAATCTCTGTCTTATTGTGACAAAAACTGGATCCTTTAACTGTCCGGCTCAAATCTTTTCCACTAACATAGGTCGAACTACCATCTGTGCCACTAATGCTCCCGTCTCATCACTGTCTAATTGAACTCTGAACGCCCTCAAACTCGTCAATAGCGGCATATACTCAACTCTCACATATGCCAAGGAAGAAGATGTCTTCCTACTCAGGGCATCTGCGACCACATTGGCTTTACCTAGATGGTAATCGATATCATAGTCCTTGATCAACTCTAGCCAATGTCTCGATCTTAAGTTCAGCTCCTTCTGGGTGAGAAGGTACTTGAGACTCTTATGATCTATATAGATTTGACACGTCTCACCATACAAATAGTGTCGCTAGATCTTCAAAGCGAAGACCACCACTGCAAGCTCCAAATCATGGGTTCGATAGTTTCCCTTATGTTGTCTCAACTGTCTCGAAGCATAGGCAACCACCTTCCCATCCTGCATCAACACGCATCCCAATCCAAGTGTCGAGGCATCGCTGAACACAACATAACCTCTTCCACTGACCAGTAATGTCAACACTGGAGATGAAACTAATCTGGTCTTCAACTCACTAAAACTCTACTGATATTTCTCGATCCACACAAAAGGCACACCTTTACAGGGAGAAGCCTTCTACAAAACGTCTGTAGTAACCGACTACTCCCAAAAGCTATGTACCTCTGTCTTAGTACGAGGTGACTCCTATGAAACTACGACCTCTATCTTCTTAGGGTCCACCAACACTCCTTTAACTGACACTACGTTCCCCAAGAAGCCAACCTCACTCAACCAAAACTCATACTTAGAGAACTTGGCGTACAGCTGTCGAGCTCTAAGTATGTCAAGTACGGTCCTCAAATGCACCTTGTGCTCCTCCTCAGTCCTCGAATACACCAAAATATCATTGATAAACACAAAAACAAATCGATCCAAATACTTTTGGAACACCCTGTTCATGAGATCCATGAATACTTCCGGTGCATTCGTCAACCCGAACGGCATCACTACGAACTCGTAATGTCCATACCTCGATCTAAATGCTGTCTTCGGGATGTCCGACTCCCAAACCCTCAACTGATGGTATTCTGATCTCAAGTCTATCTTTGAGAACACATAAGCACCCTGTAACTAATCAAACAAGTCGTCTATCCTCGGTAACAGATTTTGGTTCTTCACTGTGGCCCGGTTCAGCTACCTATAGTCGATGCAAAGCTGAAGGGTACCATCTTTCTTTTTGACAAAGAGGACTAGCACACCCCATGGAGAAACATTCGGTCTGATGAAGCCTTGATCTATCAAATCCTCTAATTGAGTTTTCATCTCCTTTAATTCCACTGGTGCCATCCTATAAGGCGGAATCAAAATCGGTGCTGCCCTTGACAATAACTCAATCTCTCGGACTGGAGGTAACCCTGTCACTTCCTTGGGAAACACAACAACATACTCTCTGACAACTGGCACACTGCTCAACTCTAGTGGCTCAACTGACACATATCTCACATGAGCCAGAAAAGCTACACAACCTTTGTATATCATATGTCTCTCACTCATCCATGATATCACATGAGTTGGCACTACCTGCCTGTCTCCCTCAAAACAACTCTCTGTCCCATCCGGAATACTGAACAATACCCTCTTTGTGAAGCACTCCATACAAGCTCTATAACTTGCTAAGCAGTCCATACCCACTATCACATCAAAATCTCAGATATCCAATGGTATCAAATCTGCCTCTAGCTGCATTGTGCCCACTGTTAATACGCAACCCAAATACACACTACTGCAGATCATCTGCTCACCTAGTGGGGTCAACACTACTATGGGTGGCTCAAGGGATGACAAGACTCTATCTGCACTCCTAGCTATCCTAGGACCAACAAAAGACCCATTCTCCCCAGGGTCAAATAGGATTCTAGCAGAATAAGAAAATACTGTAATAGTATCTACAACAACATCCCGACTGGCACACTCCTCTGCATCGGTCAACGTGAATAGGCGCGTCTGGGGCCTCTGCTGCTGCTGTTGCTTAGTCTGACCTAGAGCCTGGCTACAAGATGGTTGACTTGTTTGTGATCTGGTTTGTGGCCTCGAAGATCCCTATGAACTTATATGGGTCACACCTGACCTTTGTACTACTGGTAATGCTCGGAATCTGGGCTAAGAAGTTTTGACTCTAGATGCATTTCCCCTTAGGCAATCTCTAGCTAAGTGCCCAAACTAATCACATGTATAAAACCTGGGTGGCTGTGGACATGGAGCAAGATGATTCTGTCTACAGTTCCTACATCTAGGATGTCCTGCTGGCCTGCTGATGCCAGGAGCAGACTATGTCGACTATACACGGGTCACAAAAGAAGATGCGCTCTATAAACGGGTATGTATTGCAGAGTATGGGGTGGACATCCTGCTTCTCTGTGGACGGTCAGATCCACCGCTACGCCTCAAGGAACCCTTACCATGCACAAAGTCCCTATACTTTCGAGGCTGCCCACTCTGTCCCTGAACTATCTCCACTACTTTGACAACATCCACAACAAGCTCCTCAAAGTCATTGCTGGTCTTCGCACCCAGAACCGTGCGAATATCCCTGTTGAGACCCTACTCAAACCGACTAGCCATCACTGGATCAGCTCGGTCTATATCTGGTACAAAATAGTCCAATGCCCTCAGCTCGGTCTCATACTCCAAAACTGACTTGTTACCTTAGCGGAGCAAGTAAAACTCAGACCTCTTGTTATCCTGGAAGTGCTGTGGAAAGTACCTCCTGTCAAATTCTCTCTCAAATTCTTCCTAAGTGGGATATTTGTCTCCAATCGTACTCCACCATATGGCTGCATCTCTCTCCAGCAACCTAGTAGCTAAAGTGACTCTATCTTTAGCAGATATCCTTAAATCTTGAGCTGTCAGGACAATCTTTTCTTTCCATAGCTTGGCCACCATGGCATTAATGGTGCCATAAAAACTCTCACAACCCAAATGTCTTGCCTTCTTCTGTAATTTGGACACTTGGACGGGTAACTTGGCACCCTATGCCTTCACCTGCTGAACTCTGGGCTCAGGTTGTACCTCAGGCTCTATTATAACCTCTGGTTGTACTAAGGCATGAGCCTGTACCTATGGCTGCACTTGCAGCTGCTGAGCTACTCCACCCTATACCAACTGCTATAGAGTAGCATGAATAGCTGCCAACATCTGAATTAGAACAGGTTCCTGTGTTGCATGGCCTGCCTTTTCCCCTTATGAAACCTGTGGCTGTTGTACCTCAGCTACCGGCCCTGCTAGCCCATGAGCATCTGACCTCTCATTTGCATCAACTGCCTGTGCACGGCCTCTTCAGCCTCATGCTGCTCTATGAGGTTGACCACGAGGCATCTCTACCAACTGTACACATAGTCATATAATGAGCCCTAAAAACAAAACAAGACTACCAGACAAAACTTTATGATGGACTACGCATGTGCAATGTGAGTGTGATTCACTTTCAAAATATGCTATTTTAAACCATTTTTACAAGCATTGTACACATAAATAACCATGCTCCGCTACCACCCTTGTGAGGACCCAAACCCGGTAACTGGGCTCCTCCCTGCCTTGAAATCCCAAATGGCCCAACTTGTGGCCCAATTAGAACCACACAGGGCTTAACTTGAAAAAAAATTTCCCAAAATATATAAAAATACATATAAATTTGAAATTTAAAAATGGAGCATGTAACTTTCACAAATCTTGGTATAACATAACTTATCATGGAGTAGAAACACAAACAGCAGAAGACTTAAAAACACACACAACAGGCCACATGGCCCCAATAATGCAAAATCACAAAAAGTCGATCAATATCAAGCCCAATAATAACAAAATGTGCCCAAGGCACCCTGCTTATCTTATATATCAAATCCAAAGTAGTATACATAGTCCAAAGAAAGAAATCAACATAGCTCACAAAAGGTTCACATTAATCAATGGGCAAGTAAGCAAAATAAAAAAAATGCTAAGTTTTGAAACGTGAAATATGCAGTAGTCTAACCCTATGACCACAAAGAACCTCAACTTCAAAAGAAGTTTGAAAGGTGAACACTTGGATCTAAACCTGAAAAAAGAACAATGAGAGGGGGTGAGATCTTGAGGACCTCAGTGAGAGTCACCGCATCATAAACAATAATGGGAGAATAGAGGCAATGTACTAAAACCATTCAAAAAAGAATAGTTGAAAATAAATATCAAATAAGCCCATGCTAGCTAAACATGCCTCCAATCCACACAAACAATACAATCCAATGCACATATATGCTCTCGGTAAGAATAAGTCCACAAACTCGAGTCCACACCCAAATGGGCTCACAAACCAAAAATCAGAATTTTCTGAGGCTAATATACACCCAAAACATATTCAAGGCAGACATCTAAATCACTCCACTAATCACCCTGGCCAAAGGGCAATCGTGAGCCCACTGGTGGCAAATTACAATGAAATTTGAAAATATAACCCCTACCACTAGCATTGTCCTCAGAACACATGGAGAAAGCACACTATGATATATGTTCCACACTTACAATTCGAAAAACCCGAAGGCATACATAACCTATTACATCACCTACTCAAACAAGACATACACAATCCATCCAAACTCCTAGGCAAGGGACTATCCTTCTATTTAAGGATACTCATCCACTTACATTCGCATTGGCCAAACGTAATTTGTCAATCCCAAGTCACCTAGAAATCATATATATATATATATATATATTTGCATTCCTCAAAATGCATATCTCATAATATATGAAAACTAAGTAAGAACGCACCATGAAATCATAAAAGTCAAGAAATATCTCAACAAGAAATCAATCTCTCAACTCAACAAGCTCAAGCGGTTCAAAATCAAGGGTCATCAACTCGAATTCTCAAATCCTCACATAAACAAAGAATGGGTTCATTAAACTCAAGCTCACCTATAATGCATCAAAACACAATCATCATGCTTAGTAATTTAAACATAATATCAGTGCATAAAAATCATTGCAAGCATCGCAATGAACCTAGTATGACATTCACACACAATGCAAGTGTTGCCTATACTCAAAACCAAGCATTTATCCAAGTTTCAAAATAATAAAACAAACACAATTCCGCTCATGTGAATGAGACATAGACTCCCACCTCTTGTTGTGCAGACGAATCGCTAACGGTCACACTCTTACCTTTCTCACGAGTCGAATTACCACCTAAGAATAAAAGCAAGCAACTAACTCAAAAACCACAACGAAACTAAATAATTAAAATGACTCAAAATAAAAAAAATAAAACTTAAGACCCCATCTATTTCACTCCCTAATACTCTACTAATCATCAAGAATTTAATCTAATCAAAATCAACTACTAAATATGCCAAAAACACCACTCGAATCAAAAGCAGCAATTTCCAGACAAACCACCAATTTCACCCATAATTGCACCAACACAAAACCAACCATCAGCAAGCATTCATTCACATCTAGCAAGCTCAAAATGATTAAACACAACCAACACCAATATTAATTTTGCATATAGGCCTAAAATCTCCAAAAATACACTTGAATTCCACCCAAAAATACCCACACACCTCACAAAACTCATGGGAAACCAAAACAAACCATTCAAGCATGCTAGACATCTCTAAAAAAATCTAAAGCAAGCAAAAATCAACATTAAAATGGAGGAAAATCGGATGGTTACCTCAAAATCCGATTTTAACCTAAAATACCCAAATTCGGCCAAAATCACCACAAATCAACTAAACACCAGTGAAAATTTGTAGAGGAGTTAGGATTATGATTTGAAACAAGTCCCAGTTGTTAATTTTAAAGGAAAATCAATTTGTGAAGAAAATTAATTTTGGGGGAAAACTTACCTTGCTTGCTTACGACATGAGGAGAAAAATGAAGGGGAGGGGGCTGGTTTTGTTGGCTACTCATGTAAGTTGGTGATTAAATAAGGGCATTTTAGTTATTTTAAAATTTGCTTCTTTTTTTTTTCTTTTTTTTTCATTTTTTTTAAATCTGAAAAAATTTATAAAATAATCCTCATATGCCCCCCAAGTGGGCCACAATAGGGTTTAAAAGCTCACAATATAAAAATTAAGCTTTTAAAATATAATTAGATTCTGTGAATTGAAATCAGGCTCACTAAAGAGAAATTTGCCCAAAGGCCTCCGACCACTCAAAACAGGTCTTGAAACTCACAAGGGGATAGAGATGGATATTTTCAATGGACTCAGGCCACAAACAGCAACCAAATCAAACTAATTATCCTAATGCATGTTAAAACTCTGAAACGACTAGTCGTGTAAACTATCATCACACTACCAACGACATGACACTCTAAACATCCTAAACTCAACACCTAGGCTCTATGACTATGTCTAGGTCATTTGGTCAATGGGTCAACTCTCGGTCCATTGTCTAACTGGCTGGTCAAACTGGTCAACTTCGACTGGTCAACTGGTCAAATCCACTCAAACCAACCAATCCGAATGATCTTACTGTATCTAAATGCTGACTAGACTCTCTGAAGGATGGGGTTTCACATGGTAGCTTTTTTTTTTTGCTTCGTTGTCATAAGTTATGACCTCATGTTTCTTGCCTTACGTGCGAACGTTCCTTTTATTGAAGTGGGTATGGTGTGGTTGTAGCTATTTCTTCTAGATCTTAGTGTTTAGCTTGTTTGTTATATCATAGTCTATGGGATTTAAAAAGTTAGGGAATGAATTGCCACTATCCTTCCCATGGCTCAATATGCAAGTTGGTTATACTAACTAAGAACTGAGTTGATCTGAATTGAGTTGTTCAGGTTAAACTTCGTCGGTAATAATGTCTAATCTATACCCATTATAATTGGGTATATCTCGAAACTTTAAAAGTACTCCATAGTCAAATATATTGTTCAAATCCTTGACCATTCATTAAGGATGGATGAATTTTATAACTCAACCACACCCTTCGACTTCCGTCAGATATTGACTTAATTGTAAATTGTTCCTTACTAGAGATGAACTTGTCACATTATTTATATCACCTGTTTTTATTAATGGTCATTACTTATTTGATTGTTAAATTAAACTCTTAGGACCACACTCAATTACTTATGCTCATTTTTCTGAGTCTTTCAGATATTTCTTATTTACCTATAAGGCTCACATGAACTTGCTTCCGCTACTTTAATTGTCTAAATTTTCTTTTGGTTTTCCTTTTCTAAGATGTTAGGGGTAAAACTGAATAAAAGAAGGTAAAACACCTTAAGTTGGTGAGCAAGTTTAAGTTTAAGCACAAAATGATATCAAAATATTAACGTTGTTAGTTTCTTTGCAAATTTTCTGGTCGAATTTCAGAAAGGAGGGCTATGGTTGACTCGTGGTTAGGGAAGAACCCAAGGTTTTAGTGGATAGCAGCCAAACAGATCTGATTTTTTAAAAAAGCTCAGTTGAGTTCTTAGTGCACGTTTTAGGAGTTATGTGCGATCCATTGAGTTACTACAAGTTCTAAAACTTGAACAGGGGCCTGAATTCAATTGTTGGTTTAATTATGCTAAATATTCTTGATAAAATAATTCGTGTACGCACTTTTGTCGTCGATCAAATTTCATAACCTCTACTCTTGTATTCTGTTTGACTTGTCGGTGTTCGTTTTCATGAAATCTTTTACCATATAAACCATCTTGCTTTTTGTGTGATAGTTGTATTTGTAAGCAGTCACCGAGGCTTTGTGCTAGTCGTTCTTTACTTTCTGCCAACAGTTTCTTGAATAGAAAATAATGATTTTTGCCCCCTTCAGCTCCTATAGCATGTTTTGTCCTTGAAATGATTTAGCTTGTTGCTTCATAGTTCTTTGTATTATAATTAAAAGAATTCTTACCGAGAAATTTTATGAGATAAGCTTTAAGTCATGCAAAAAACTAATTGTTGAATGAGGGTTATTTAATTTTCACAGCTCCTTTAATGTGATCATTAACTGCTACGTCAAAACTGCTTGTGGCTGGTGAAATTGCTGAACTATTTGGCATGAATGGCAGCAGGGTGGTTGCCTCTGCATATTCAATTGGTATTCAAATTCTTACGCTTCGTGGTCCACTAGGGACCATCAGGTTCTCAAATGTGGCTCAATATACGTTGTCATGAGCAAGGCAAGAGAATGTCGGAGAATAACATGTAAAGCTGATGGTGATGGGAGGCACACAGGCAACATGATTTTTCTTGATTAATGATTAGATGGTCCCAATGTGTCTTTAGAAGGAATAACATGGGCCCCATCTCTTTGGTGTCGGATCAATTACCATAATGAATAATTTCATAGCCTTAGTTTGTTTCTTGATTGCTATTTCGTCTCCGTTTGATGCTTCAAGTGCAAACATAATAACCTAAGCTGATTACACAATTTTCAACTTGAAATCATCACTGTACAACTGCCATAGTCTATCATCATTGCTTGATAAATGTTCTTGTTTGCGTTATACTATTTATAGGGTGCGAGCGCACAATCGTAAAGTAGATACGAAAGGTGGTATGTGATTTTTCTGCTTGTCGGTAAGGGGATATGTGTGGCAACGAAGCATGCCAACATAAGGCATGCGTTTTCTTTTTGTCTTCTCTTTTCCTTTCGTGTGTGAACTCCCTTTATATCAATGGCATAATTATTCATAGAATGCAATTGCTCAGTAGTATAGTGGGTGTCATTGTCTCGTCATGAATTTATAATATACTACAGACTCTTTTATTGCTAAACACCAATGGCGCATGAAATTGTGTTTTGCCTGTGGTGAAGGTAGTATGAGTGGCACCAGTAAGTACCATTAACGAACTGCTAGCTATATGAAACACAATTCCAATTGGGCATATCTCAATATGCCGTTTTCTTTGTCTTATTTCTTTTTCCTCGGTGATCTATTAGGTATATAATATAATATCTCTATATATTATTTAACTTTCCTATTCGAGGTTTCCCAACTATTTGCAGGTTGTCTCCACTAGGCTTATGTCTATCTTCCAAAATTAGTAAAAACAGGATACGCTATAGGTCTTCACGGGATCATCTTATGGTTACCATGGGCATCATTCGTTATTTTGCCTCTTATCAGGTTTAAGATAGTGATGGAAGAACTATTCACAAAAAGTTTCTATTTTAAAACAAACATCCTTTCTATCCACAAAGCTTCCATTTTGCAGATTTTGCTCGATTCGTGAAGGCAATAATCCCATGAAATTTCGCATAAGTCCAACATTCTCGGCAAATCAATCAATAATCTTCCGCTAAGTTTTTAAGTTATTGAACCATTCAAGTAATGTGAAAGTCACATCGGCCAAATGCCATCATGAAGTCTTTATTCTTTTGCTTAATCTACATTATATAAAGCTTACGGTGAACAGAGGCAAATAGAGCCTCCACCCCCCTGAAATTTTGACTTCTAATCTTCGCTAGAGAAGTGCTCGTCTGATGCGAAACGGCCGATAAGATGATTAGAGATTTGGTAGATATGAACACCAACCTAATAAAAAATATACATATATTTTTATACAATAACTAAGGAACATCGTGGTTTCCTTTTTCTGCTTTTATTTTTTATTTGAAAGATATCTATTTATGATAATATTAATTAATTTTTTTATTATGATATCAGAAGCATCAATTAAAAATGAATCTAATTGACTTCAAAATTTTAAAATATTTTATAACCAAAAAGTTTTAGAATATTTTATAACCAAAGTTAAGGATTAAAATTTTAAATTTTTTCATAAAAAATATAAGTTTTGAAACATAATTTTTGTATGTATATTTTATCTATAAAGTATATCTATATTATATTCCAGATCATAAATTCAACATGTTGAACAAATTCAAAGTATTTCTTAATTTATAGTTTTTGATATTTTATTTGATACTTTTGAACAATATAAAATTCTATGATGGTAAATATAAAAGATTTTTATTTAATTAATAATATTATTAATATAATAATATCTATTTTATCTTTGTGTGTATTTAACCTCTATTGTTTGCATTTTAGCATGTCGTCGTGAGATGTTGTTTGAAATTGCGAACTTTATTGATTAGAATTTTACTTTGAATATCATACTTTCTGATATTTTGTTTGACACTTTGACAATTATGAAATTTATGTTGGTAGATATAGAAGATTTTCAAGATTTTATATTATTTAATTAATATTATTACGTATAATAATATCTATTTTTATCTTTGTATGTTGTTACCTTCTAATGTTCGTATTTTAACGTGTGTTGGTAAGCCTGATATTTGGATTCACTTATTTATGTTAGAATCATTTCATCATTATATGATTTTACCCAATTATTATTGATAAAGTTCCACGTATATAGAATAATAATATTATATATATTAATATTTTGAATAGCTTAATATCAAAAATTATTTTAGGTTTAGGTTTTTTTATAGTATTTAGTTTTGATCAAAAATTGATTAAAAATTATTCATTAAATACTTCATTACAAAATTATTAAGACGAAACTATATGTAATTTAAAATAGTGATGAATATCTATCCATTCCACAGAATGGATATATTGTTGACAAAAAAAGACGAAAATTATGTTAATGGTGTCATAAAATTTTTAGATTATGAATATTCTCAAGTTGATTAGTTTCGGATGACAGTTAAATTCAATATTATTATATGCGAGTCAATGTTGCGTATTGAAAAATTTATTTATTAAACCATATTATATATGGATTCGTTATGAGAAAATTATTTCAAAATAAATATCTATCTTTAACAATATCATATTATTATAGACAGATCGGGCAAATTTTGAAAAATGATAGATCTGGTTAATGATATTGGATATAGAGATGGTAAAGAACATGCTCTTGATTATACTATAGATGAAATTCCAAGCTCACAAACACAAAATTTTTATGATTTGTTAAATGCTAATAAAGAATCATTATGTGACTACTACACTTATTCTTATAATTAATTATCCACTATTATTCAATTTCTTGCAAACTCATACAGTGGATTGTTCAATACAAATATGATTATTTTTAAAAAGTGATAAAAATAATAGTAAATTTTATAAAAATTTTGATATGTGATCTTGAAATAAATTGGACTACTAAGTACTCAACAATTTAAGATGTCTAAACAAGGTTATCTTCTTCAAAAGCGTCACCCAAGTAAAAAAGCCTAACAAAGTTCTATAATATAACTGTCACCTATGACTCTAATTCTAGTAAAATATAGGATCCCTTCAAGATGAAGTTGATTGACTTGGATAGATTGCGACCTGAGATTTATTATTTAGAGAAGAGAATGAGCGAACATGGTTCTACTGTTTTGTGTGTGGCACATAATGATGCAATTCAGTGGCATCAAAAGATAGGCACCCTTTCATGAATAAAATTTCTCTATTACCTTTTTCAAATAAGTTGACAAAAAAGCTTGATATGCCATGTACATAGGGCCATTATATACACTTCAACATACACAACAATATATATGATAAACCTACGAAGTTAGAAAGGAGCAAATTATAGCGAAGATAGTATTATGAATAATTATCAAAGATAAGCAGTGGTTTTAAATGAAAATGCAATGTTAATCTGGGTGACATCGATGTATATTTATTAGAACTTGGTTCCACTAGTATTTGTATGATTGACATACTTATCTTAATCTTGGCTCTTTGATTACACAATGTCATGCATATAGACTAGGGGAATACACATCATATACACTGTATACTAGAAACCGTAAGGAAGTCCTAACCTCGCCTTGCACTAGAATTCATTGTCTGATTGTCTATTTAGAGCGAAGCCACAATCATGTTCAATCATATCAAATCCTGTTCAATCTCAGATCCAAAGATCTGGCTGAAGTTTACCAGGTGAGTGGAAAAGCACATATAACACAGCACATGCATACACACAAAACAATACTGGGAATGCAAGCACAACCACACAAGTGCTACAACAGGTCATAGTCAGGACGTATAATGAATCCATGTACATAAGACCGTGACTAGGCTTGGCAATAACTCTCAGTCCTACCGGCGCCAAGAGTAGGACTGGGATCCGCCATTACCTTTTGTTGTCCAATACCACTGATGAAACCAGAGTTGTGAGACCCTGATATTTAAATCGATGGATCGAATTCTAGTATTGGAATATAGATATCGACCCACTAGATAGTAAGAGAAAGGTTTAATGAGTATGAAACCCATTTTCTTATGATCAAACTAGTTTTCAAACCTGTGGACCTTGTTAAAAAATTTACACGCCCATTTTCAAATCCATACAAAAGTTTCAAAGCATAAACACAACCATATGGAAAATAACGCAACTATATTATCTAGAAATCCAGACCATGTTTATGCTCGAAAAGAGAAAAAACAAAACATACAAGCACACATACACGCACACATTCAAATGCAACCAGTTTTACAAGCATCTCATAACTATACAAACCTATGAGAAAAAAAGAGATAGATAGTGAAGATTATTTAATAAATAACACAAAGAAAGAAAATAATATATAGATAAGTTGGGATATAGATTACTTACATGTTATTGTTTAGTGGAGTGAGATGCATCTGCTTTGTTACTTCGAGCAGGGAACAATATTCTTGGTAGATCTACCATTCATTTGAATTTGGATTATTCTTGCTGTTCACATTACACTTCTTTGTTGTTGTTTTAACTTTGTAATGTGCTATAGTGTTATAGTGTTGGTGTTTTGGCATGTTGATGTGTTATTTAAATGAAAGATAATTTTGGTAGTAATGATTAGTTTTGCAAATGATACCCTAATCTTCGTCATTTGTAAAACCTAAAGGTAAAGGGATTTGCAAAACTAAAACTAAAGTGACAAGAACCTGAGTTATCACTTTAGTTTTGATTTTATAAAATCAAAACCAACAAAACCAGGATACCAAATGTCCTATAAGTGAAATAACATCTGATATTTTCTAGATGAAAACTCAGCCTGAAATCCTGATATGTTGTTGTTCGTCACTCCAAATTACCTTTTTCCAAATATATGGTAGTATAAAGCAAGAAAGGTCGAACCCACTGGGGAGATGGTGTAAGGACCCAAATCCTACATTTCAAAATTGCTCCTAATGGGACTTTCACCGCCGTGAAACCTAAACAAGCCCAAACCAGGACCTATCTTAATCCCACAAGGCTAATCCATCTAGTTCCGATTATAGTATGTTTATTCCTTTAAGATTTTAATGTTTTGAGCATGATATTGGACAAGTATTCTGGTATCATACAGAGTGAATAAAACATCAACGGAAGTCTTTAAACTTAATCAATGAATCCATAACACACAAGCCCCATAGAGATATAAAATTCCAGCAAGTAAACCTCCAATATAATCCGAAAGCAATCAACCTAAGCCTGAAAAAGGGTGAAAATAACAGGATGAGATTACAAGAATCTTAGTAGGTCACAACATCATAAGATCTACAAAAATCTTAAATAAATATCTCCCAAACAACATCAGATTATCCCTACATATCTAAGGGATATCACGCAATTCAAGAATCAACCAAAGGGGTTAGGGCCAAAACTAAGGCTGAAGGTTGACTATAAACACTTTCGAAAATTAGAAGTACATAGGCAGGAAAAACTCATCAATCATCTTGGCAATAGGAAAAGACCATCCCCATCCACCTATGTTGTCCAAGGCTTCGCTACACAAAGGATAAAGGTTAGCACACAAGCTAATCAACAAGCCTATTCATCTTTCCACACAAGGACAAGGCATCCAAGCCACACAAGGACAAAGGCATCCAAACCACACAAGGATAAGGGCATCCAAACCACACAAGGATAAGGGCATCCAAACCTAGTAGAGTAAGGATCGAGTTTAAGAAACAAGAACTGGAGTATATTCCAACTAAGAAGGGAATACAAGAAAGTAAGGAGGCAGAGTCGTCCTTCCCAGCTAAAAGCTAATACACCAAATATGAAAATAACAGAAAGATGCTCCTCTCCTAAATTCCAAATCTTTTTACTATGTCATCCTACTCCCTCCTCGTGTGTGTCCTATCAATTAGTTATTGGTTTGCCAGCTCACCCTATTTGTTACGCCTAGTATAGACTAACATAGGCTTATTGGGTCTCTCTTGGCCTTCATTCGTAACAATACTCCTCCTTTTAGAATAGACCTTGTCCACAAGGTCTAAATTAGGAAACTTCCCACGATAATCAATACAAGAAACCTAGGATGCTTCTTCTAAACTTCGACCTTCCCATTGGACCAGGAGCTCATGACATGGAGACTTAGCATTTCCTAGTGTCTTAGGATTTAACAATTGCAGTTGGAATATATAAAGCTTCCTCTGTTATCAAATTTGTGGGTAGTTGGGCATAGACTTTATGATTTCCTTATACTGGCTTCAATTGAGACACATGGAACACTGGATTCACTCGAGAGGTAGTTGGTAGTTGCAGACGATATGCCACATTGCCAATACACTGCAAAATTTTGAAAGGACCATAGTAACGAGGCCCTAGTTTATTATAAAACCTTGAAGAAATTGAAGACTGTCGATGGGGATGTATCTTCAAAAGTACTTGATCCCCTATATTGTATTGAACAGCCTTATAATGTTTATTTGCATGTTTGACCATTGCATGTTGTGCCTTGCACAGATTGTACTTTAGTTGTCGAAGGACTTCAGCTCTGTCTGCATGAATTTCAGCTAATATAGCAACGTGGAACTCCCCTGGAAAAAACTGTGACAATGCTGGGGGGTTGTCTCCCATATACTATCTCAAACGTGGTCATTTTCGCAGCTTCATGGTAATTTGTGTTATACCGAAATTCAGTCCAAGACAACCATTTTCTCCATCCTTTAGGTTGTTCTGACGAGAAACAACGAAGATAAATCTCAAGACAATGATTTAGAACTTCTGTTTGCCCATCAGTTTCAGGATGGAAAGCAGTACTCTTCTATAACTTAGTTCCCATACTCTTGAATAGTTCCTGCCAGAAACAACTTATAAAAATTGTATCACAATCATTTAAAATGGAGCGAGGAACTCCATGTAAACGGATAACTTCCCGTGTGAATAATTCTGCTACTCCATGAGCAGCGAAAGGATGTCGCAACCCAATAAAATGAGTCGATTTACTCAATCTGTCCGCAACAACCAATATATAATCAATACCATTAGACTTCGGCAATCTTATAATAAAATCCATTGATATGTCTTCCCAAATTTATTCTGGAATCGGTAAGGGTTGCAACAACCCTGCAGGTGATAGAGTCTCATATTTGTTTCTTTGACAAGTCAAACAATTTGCTATATATTGCTGGATCTGTTGCATCATTCCCTACCAGTGTATATTGGTTGCAATTCTACAATAAGTACGGTAAGCACCAGAATGTCCTCCATGTGGTGTGGCATGTAACTCCTCCATCAATTTGGGAATCCAAGTTGAGGTTTTAGGCAACAAAATTTTACCATTATAAAAGATACGTGATTGTATCAATTTATAACGAGGAAAATTAGTTGGATTAACTTCAATGCGGCTCCTAAGAAGTTGATAAGCAGCGTCACGTGCTATTTCTTTGTCCAAAAGACTCCATTCTGCCCAAATTGGAATTGATAGTGATCGTAATTCACCCTCATCTGATCTCCGTGACAAAGAATCTACTGCTCTATTAAGCTGGCCCAGCTTATATTCAATCACAAACTCATACCCCATTAGTTTTGCCACCCAATTCTGTTGGGCTGGTGTTGTTATTTGTTGTTGCAAAAGGTGGCGCAAGCTGCAATGATCAATGCGAACCATGAATTTTTTTCCCACCAAGTATGGACGTCAATGTCTAATGCCCATTACAAGAGCCATTAGTTTTCTCTTATAGGCTGGTTTGGCCATATTTCTTGTGCCCAACGATTTGCTGAAATAGGCAATTGGTTGCCTCTCTTGCATCCCCCAATTCCCACACCAGAAGCATCACATTCCAATACAAATTGCTTACTAAAATATGGCATTTTTAACACCAGTGCTGAAGTGAGGGCCTGCTATAACTTCACAAAGGCTTCTTGTGCTTCTGAAGACCAGCTAAACTTGGTATTAATTGTTTTCTTCAATAATTATGTTAGTGTTCTGGCTATAATGTCGTAGCTCTTAATAAATCGACGGTAGTACCCGGTTAGGCCAAGAAAAGCTCGAACATCCTTCACTGACTTAGGCACAGGCCACTGCAGCACACTAAACACCTTTGTTGGATCCATTTCCACACCTTCATAAGATATCAAATGGCCCAAATACTCTACTTTAGTCTTCCCAAAATGGCTCTTTTTAGCATTCACCACAAATTGTCATGCAATTGTTTCAGAGCCAATTCTAGGTGCTTCAATTGATCTTGCCAATCCTTACTGTAAATTAGAATATCATCAAAAAATACCAGCATAGACCTACGTAGCCAAGGATGAAACAAATCATTAATAGTTGCTTGAAAGGTTGCTGGAGCGTTCTTCAATCCAAAAGGCATAACCCAAAACTCATAATGGCCTAAATGAGTCCGAAAGGCAGTTTTTGGAATGTCTTTTGCATTTATTCTGATTTGATGATAACCCGACCTTAAATCCATCTTTGAGAAAAAACATGGGCCACTTAATTCATCTAACAACTCCTGAATCACTAGTATCAGGTACTTATCTGCAATTGTTACCTTGTTAAGCTCTCGATAATCAACACAAAATCGCCAGGTCCCATCTTCCTTCTTAACTAGAAGAACCAAGCTTGAGAAAAGACCAGTACTTGGTTGAATGAGCCCTTGTGTAAGCATATTTGCTATTTGTCTTTCCACTTCATCTTTCTGTAAATGGCCATATCAATAAGGACGCACACTTACAGCTGAAATCCCTGGCTGCAACGGTATTTTGTGGTCGATATTTCGCTGAGGGGGAAGTCCAGCAGTCTCGCTAAACACACTATTAAATTTCTACAGTAACTTAGATAAGTCACTAAACTGAACAGATTGTACAGGTATGCATTGCTTCTCATACTCATTAGCTTTTTCATGCCATAGTAACAATGCATAATCCACTTCTTCAGTCTTTCGCAAAGCTTTAAAAGACACTAGTGCTGCAACTAACTTTGGATCCCCTATCACCATTACTCCTCGTCCACACTGCTGGAATTCCATGGTCATTCGAGACCAATTAACTTTCACATCACCAAGGGTTTCCAACCACAAAACCCCTAAAATTATATCTACACCACCTAGTGGAAATATATAGCAATCCACCACAACTTACATCAGCAATATTAATTTTTACCCCATGACAAATGCCTTGTGTGTCAATTCTTTGCCCATTGCCCAGCTTAACACCAATTTTTGTTGTATCAGAAATAACCATGCCTAAATTTTCAGCCACACCATGAGCAACAAAACAATGACTAGCCCCACTATCAATCATGATTACCACTTCTCTATTCCCAATCAACCCACGAACTTTCACAGTTCGACTTCGAGCTATACCATCCATAGAAAAACAAGGTAACTCTAACATTGTCACCTGTGGAGATTCTTGAACTTCTTGGGCAATCATGATCTTAGCAACTTCTGTCATAGATTGCTCAGCATCAGCTATAACTATTATCGTTTGCAAAGCTGTAACAGCACAACGATGACCTGCAAAATACGGTTGCTGGCACCGAAAACAGAATCCCTTTGACCGGAGGTCCTGGAATTCCCTTTGTGAAAAACATCGGATGCCACGAGTTTCTCCTCCTGACGCAGCCGTTGATTTTGTCAAAGACCTTGCTGTACTAGTCTAGGTTGTAACTTTAATTGGTTGGGCTTGTATTGGGCTACTCACTTCAGTTTGGGTTGAGGCCCGAGTAACTAAAGGTTTAATACTTGAAGTCCCTGCTCCAATAATCCCTGGAACTGCACCCTCTTTCATGCCGAGTCCAAAGGACTCTTTCTTATTCTCAGCCTAAGAAGGTTTGTTCCTCGACTGTAGTAGTTCAACTTTATGCTCCACCTCCATTGCTAGATTCATCGTGACATATAAATCCTTGATCTCGTGAGAACGGATTCTAGCCCTTATTTATTCCTTCAAACCATTAAGAAATTACTCTGTAAAAGCTTCTTCTGGCCAATCTATGATCTAAACTGATCGTTCAACAAAATCACGTAAATTATGCTTAGTATAGACTAACATAGGCCTATTGGGTCTCTGTTGGCCTTCATTCGTAAGAAAACCACACAAGGATAGGGATATCTTGCAACAAAAGGACAAGGAGTCTAGCCACACAAGGACTAGGCATCTAACGAGCTCTTGTTGGGGATCGCCACCCATACAACTCCTATACCAATAAGAACCTCTCCTTTCACAAGGAGATTCAACGCTTACCCCAAATTGCCATCGAAAAAGGATCCTGACACACAAACATATATAAGCACAATACCACAACAGGGTATCCTCAATCATGTCAGAACACAATTAGCATGTTCAATGTACACAACACATATAGATTAAGCACACATAACCTATCTCAAGGGTTTGACAATGCCTAAGTAAGCCTTAAATCAATCTGCAACTCATACATACAATACCTCAAATATGCGCATACAATAATACAAAGATATGCATCGAAACTAACAACCAATAACAAAGATCTCTGGAGAAACTGATGAGGCATAGATCCTACCTCTCTTGTCTCTGAACAAGAAGCTATTCCTTTGCCTTCATTCAAGGGATCCAAACCACCTATAACATCATAAGGCAAATACAAAACCAAATAAAACATGCATACTTAATAACCAAGTAAACACCCTATTTCCTTACCAATTCCGTTCACCAAACCTATCAGAAACCAGTGATCACATGCCGCAGGTGCCTTCCCCATGGATGTGTGATGTGATAGCCAAGAACTTAATAGGAAAAAACTTGAATTACTATCTTAATCAACATATAACTTTCGGCACTCAAGAATAGGGCAATAGGACAAGTTGCGACTTCTTGGATCTCCTCAATCAAGATAGGCGTGACTTCGATTCGTGCCAACAAAAAACCAGAAAAATCAGTACCAAGATGCACACGGGTAGCTTTCAAATCCAGCAACATTGGCATGTATTGGGTGCGCATGTAAGCCAAAACCGATGAGGAAGGAGGATGATATTTTTGGCTTAAGGCATCAGCAACGACATTCGCTATTCCAGGATGATATCTGATGATCAGATCGTAGTCCTTAATCCGCTCCACCTATCTTCATTGTCTCATATTCAATTCTTTCTGCGTAAGGAGGTATTTCAAGCTTTTTTGGTTGGTAAAGATTCTGCACGTCTCGCCATATAAGTAGTGGTGCCAGCCGTATAAGTAGTGGTGCCATATTTTTAACGCAAACACCACGGTTACAAACTCTAAATCATGTGTAGAATAATTGCTTTTGTGTGGTTGCAGCTGTCGGAAACCATAGGCAATGACTTTCCAGTGTTGAAACAATACACATCCAAGTCTAGATTTCAATGCATTATTGTACACCATGTACTCTTTCCCACCGACTGGTAAGGTGAGGATTGGTGCAAAAACCAATCGGCTTTTCAACTCTTCGAAACTTTGCTGGCATTGCTCGTTCCGCACGAACGGCTCTCCTTTGCACCTCAATTTTTTCAATGGTCCGGCAAGTGATGAAAAATTCTCCACAAAATGATGGTAGTATCCGACTAAGCTAAGGAAACTATGAACTTCGAACACAGTTCGAGGGGCTTTCCAAGCAACTACAGCTTCAATTTTCTTCAAATCAACTAACACACCTTGGGCGGAAACAATATGGCCAAGGAAACTAACTTTGCGTAACCAGAATTCGCATTTGGAGTACTTTGCAAACAACTGCCGATCCCAAAGAATCTTCAGCACAATCCGCTAGTTCTCAGTATGCTCCTCTTCCGAGTTTGAATAAATCAGAATGTCGTCAATGAAGACTATCACAAATTTTCCTGAAACTCATGAAACACATGGTTCATCAAGTCCATGAACACGGCTGGCGCATTGGTCAAACCGAATGACATAACCAGAAATTCGTAGTGGCCGTATCGCGATCTGAATATGGTTTTTGGAATATCAGCATCACAAACTCGCAATTGATGGTATCCAGATCTGAGATCGATCTTGGAGAACACAGCTGCACCTTGGAGCTGGTCGAACAAGTCGTCGATGCGCGGCAAATGGTATTTTTTCTTCACGGTCATTCGATTCATCTGTCGATAGTCGATGCACAATCACAGCGAACCATCTTTCTTCTTCATGAACAGCACAGGTGCTCTCCATGGTGACACAATGGGTTGGATGAAACCACTATCGTACAAATCTTCCAATTGCGTCCTTAGTTTTCTTCATTTCCGCAGGAGCCATACGATACGGAGGAATAGAAATTGGATTCGACTAGGCAACAACTCAAAGTCAAATTCCACTTCTCTTGCTGGTGGCAAACCAGTTATGTCTTATAGAAATACATCCGAAAATTCACGTACCACTAGAACAGAGTCCAGATCTGAGGATTCTTTGGACACATCTGTACGTGCATGAGGTATGCAGTACATCCCTTGCTGATCAATCGTTTTGCGTCTAGCCTGGAAATCATGTAAGTTGAAACAACTCACCTATCACCTTCAAAACAGTACTCGACACCATCAGGAAAAGTGAACCACATACGCTTGGTGAAACACTCCATTCGGGCTTGATATTTCGCCAAACAGTTCATGCCTAAGATGACATCCAGCTCTCGGACGTCCAATGGAATAAGCCTACCTCAAGTACATTCAGATCCATATGTACAACACAACCGATGTAGACTAAATCAGAAATCAGTTGCTCTCTCAAAGGAGTCAGAACTGCAATAGGAGGAGACAAGGGAGACAGAGGCCGATCCATGCTAAGTGCTATCCTTGGACTTAGAAATGATCTGTTTGCTCCGGGATCTAACAACACTCTAACATTTTGAGAAAAGACTGTGATTGTACCTATCACCACATCAAGGCTAGCCTCAGCATCAGTTAGGGTGAATAGCCTTAATAGTCTTGGTTGTGCCTCACTTGTAGATCCGTTTGGAGGTCCTTCTAGTACGCGTGTTGGGCATACCCACCTCAGCCCGCACTAGGTGCGCTTGTGATACGCCTTGGTTTCGGGCTTTCCCTCAGTATATGCTCTATCTTGCCACAATTGTAACATTGTCGTTGCTAAGAATTCCACATAGATCCATTAGAATTCGGACCAGAAAAGTTCTTCTTGTTGTTAACTCATTAGCATTGCTTTTTGGAGGATAGGACCTCAAAGGATAGGGTCTCGTATCCCGACTGAACTTCGAATCTCGTTTGAAAGATTCGCAACTAGTTGTTGTGGATAGTTTCCTTATTTGCATGATTTTCTCGGCTTCAGTCGCGGCAATGTTTAATTTTTGCAAATTCTGCACTGGTGTCGTACCAACCATGCTTGTGAGTTCGGTACTCTATCTATCCTGAAATCATCTTGCAAGCTGGTACAGTGAACGATCCTCCTCTAGTGAAAATCGGGACAACTCCTTCAATGCCTTTTCATATTCCAGCACGGAACGGGTGCCCTGTTCAAGCTTATCGCTGCTCGTTTTTGTGAAACCTTGTATAGAACTTCTCGTCGAATTTGTACCGAAATTCTTCCCAAGTAGGAAAACGGTCTCCGAATCATATGATCACAGCTGTCCACCATGCGAGGGCTTCTCCCTCAAGTAGGAAAGTAGCGATGGCAACCTTGGCATCAACAGAAATACGTAAGAACAAAGACACTCAACATAAAGTGTCGATCCATTCACGAGCTGCAGTGGCTCCCGCTAAACCATGAAATCCTTATATCCCAGCTCACGAGCTTCCTTCAATAGCTTTGTAATAATGACGGGAAGTCTCTCAGTTTCCTTAGGGTGAGCCGGCTATAAAGGTTTAAGTGGAGGAATAGGTTCTTCCACGGGTGTGGGTGCAGGAGCATTCTGAAATTGCACCTCCATACGCTGTTTATTCGAAGCAATCCCTTGCAACACATTTAAGATTTGTGCTATCACAAGATCAATGGCTGGTGCCTCAGGTAGGTTTTTGGGCTCAGCTTGCCCTCCCTGCTCAATCTGTGGATTCGGCTTTTCTTGCTCAACAGGTTGCTGTTCGGCCTGAATCTCATACCTACCCCATCGATCCATTGTAGAGTTCAACTTTGCCATACTATACAAGCACATGATCGTTACTCAACACATAAGTAAATATGAACAATAGGAAAATAAGTGGTACATGGTGGAGAGGTGTGCACCGGATGATATGCATATGCTAGAAAACAAAACGCACATGCACACAAATATACCAGTTTCAGAAAACACATGCATGCATGCAATGCACACTCAGCAATCACATCAACACACACATATGCAGTCGGTAACAATCACTAAGACATTCGGAACCATATATAAGAACACAGCAACACCCAGCAATCATACACAAGCACTCGACAACAATCATCAGAACACTCGGCAAGCATGGATTCACATAAATTATTCTCGACAACCAACACACAAAAACATATTTGACATACATACAAGTCAATCACACATACTCGTTAACCATAGAGGAACACTTGGCAGCACCCATCAACAGGCAGCAAACATATACATATACACTCGGCAATGACAAAAGAA
Organism: Passiflora organensis; assembly: GCA_019739055.1. Taxonomy (NCBI): domain Eukaryota; kingdom Viridiplantae; phylum Streptophyta; class Magnoliopsida; order Malpighiales; family Passifloraceae; genus Passiflora; species Passiflora organensis. The sequence continues at coordinate 26,793,591 of JAEPBF010000087.1, read as the reverse complement.
CACAAAAAAGTACACAACAAAACACTACAAAACACATCAAATTATAAATACACAACACATCATGTAATCAAGGATATAGCATTTAAAAATTTCAAACCAGGTTTTTAGCAATAGATTATTTTCGGTATTAGCCCTCTAAGTGTGTGGGTGTGTGCGTTTGTACCTACCTACAAACACAAAATCAACAAACAAGTTAGCATATAACAAATCATATTCTTAAATCATGCTCTGCAACGAAACCTGTAAGGACCCAAATCTCATATTCCAAAATTGCTCATAATGGGACCCTCACTACCGTGAAACCCAAACAAGCCCAAACCAGGACCTATCTGAATCCCACAATGATTATCCATCTAGTTTCGATTATAGTATGTTTATTCCTTTAAGATTTTAAAGTTTTGAGCATGATATTGGGGATAAGTATTCTAGTATCATACGGAGCGAATAAAACATCAGCGGAAGTCTTTAAACTTAATCAATGAATCCATAACACACAAGCCCCGTAGGGATATAAAATTCCAACAAGTAAGCCTCCAATATAATCCAGAAACAATAAAGCATAGAAGGAACTTGAAAAAAAACCAAAAAATAGTCCAATCAATGATCATGTTATATGTGCAAGCAACCAAGGAGATAAGTATGCAATTATGATGCGATATCGCCCCGCCGTGCAACCTTGAATCTCACACACTGGTACCACAAATAGTGAATGTACCTAAGCTTGAAAAGGGTGAAAAAAACAGGATGAGATTACAAGAATGTCAGTAGGGTCACAGCATCATAAGATCTACAGAAATCTTAAACAAACATCTCCCAAACAACATCAGATTATCCCTACATATCTAAGAGATATCATGCAATTTAAGAATCAACCAAAGGGTTAGGGCCAAAACTAAGGCTTAGGGTGGACTACAAACACTTCCAAAAATCAGAAGTGCATGGGCAGGAAAAACTCATCAATCATATCGGCAATAGGAAAAGGTCATCCCCTTCCACCTACGTTGTCTAAGGTTTCGCTGCGCAAAGGATAAAGGTTAGCACACAAGCTAATCAACAAACCTATTCTTCTTGCCACAGAAGGATAAGGCATCCAAGCCACACAAGGATAAGGGCATCCACACCACACAAAGATAAGGTCATCTTGCCACACAAGGACAAGGCATTTAGCCACACAAGGACTAGGCATCCAACAAGCTCTTGTTGGGGATCACCACCCATACAACTCTCATACCAGTAAGAACCTCTTCTCTCTCAAGGAGCCTCAGCGCTTAACTCGAATGGCTATTGAAAAAAGATCCTGGCACACAAACACAAACACAAACAAGCACACACAGGCAAGCACAAAGCACGATACCACAACAAGGTATCCTCAATCATGTCAGAACATAATCAACATGTTCAATGCACACAACACATGCAGATTAGGCACATATAACCTATCTCAAGGGTTTGACAATGACTAAGTAAGCCTCAAATCAATCCGCAAATCATGCATGCACTACCTCACATATGCGCATAGAACAATACAAAGACATGCATAGAAATTAACAACCAACAACAAGGATCTCTGGAGACACCGATGAGGCATAGATCCTACCACTCTTGTCTTTGAACGAAAAGCTATTCCTTTGCCCTTATTTAAGGGATCCAAACGACCTATAACATCATAAGGCAAAGACAAAACCAAATTAAGGATGCATACTCAATAACCAAGTAAATACCTATTTCCTTACCAATTCCACTCACCAAATGTATCAGAAACCAGTAATCAGATGTCGAAGGTTCCTTCCCCTTGGATGTGTGATATGATAGCCAAGAACTTAACAAGAAACAACCTGAATTACCATCTCAATCAACATACAACTTTGGACACTCAAGAATAGGGCAATAGGGCAAGTTACGATTTCATGTTAAGAAGCTATAAGGGTTGTGATTTCATGAAAACAAAGAAGGATTAGGTGTTTATAACACATATAATCAAAAGGAACAAGATCAGAATCCAATAAGTTAATCAACTAATCAAAATTGGTAACAAAAAGGAAAGAGTAGAGCAAGTCGATTTCATGTATAGGGAAGATTCAAAGGATGAATTAATGATTTTAAAACATGGATGGATGCCAAACATTCATACGAATAAAAAGAACAACAACAGAAATCAATTGAAGGCAGGATCACACAATTATGGCACCAAGACCGATGAAATACGATTTAAATTTTGACGCTGAAGAACTAACCTCCTGATGACCAGACCTATATAGATAGATATAGGATGGAAATAGATATTCAACAAGCTATTATTTGCAAAAATTCAACAAAAGATGAGAGTGTTATGCTAGTTTGAAGTTCAATCGAATTTCGGCAGCAATAGGGAGGTGTAGGATTTGTGGTTTAACGAATTTTGTGTATTTTCTGTGTCAGATTTAACTGTGGTTGGCTTCCTCTTTACATAGGGTGGTTATGGGATTAATTTTCCTACTTTAAAGACTAGATTAAAGTAAAATAATTATCAGAATTAAATTCTGTAACTACCCTTCCTTAATTTTAGGGATTTTATCTCCTAAGGTAATTATCAACCATTAAAGAACCAAATCAAATGGAATTAAAACCATAAATATTTACTAGAGATTCCATACTATTTTCAGCCATCACACATCCATTTCTTCCAGGGAAAATTGGTCATCTCACCTGCACTGGCTCCTGGACCTTTAGGACTCAAAATTCGGGGTCTCACAGATGGGATCAAATCTGAACGACACTTTAGTTGCAATGATACCAAGCGTACGTGGAGACCCTGACATACCCTCAGTGTGATGTAATAAGGAATTTTGTAAAGATTATAATCAAGGTTGTATTTGAATAATTATGATGAATAAAATGTGTGGAATATAGTGTTGAATTCAGATTTGTAAGGATCCAATCTTTCCCTAAGCGTCGTGGCCGAACTATGGTCACGGTCCCTTCTTGAGATAAATAAAAGTCCAATTCAATCCAGGTACCACAAAGGGGATGCCTGGTACGACCATGGGCACTCTAGGGACCTATAATGTCTCAAGGCCCCTTCGTTTTCCTGTCTTTCTGATAACCCTAGTCTTAGGCTACGAACATCGTCAGCCTTCAACTATCCTCTCCTTCTCTCGTGTTTCACTCATCGGATTTGTTTCTTAGCCTTGCTAGGTATGTCACTCACCAACGGGTCAATCACAAGTTGAGATACTTGCACAAGTTTTGAATATAGGAATCTATTCTATTGAGTTGATCAGGCACAACAAGAATAGAAACCATAAAAGTTGTATGAAAGAAAGATGAACTGAAATTGAAATTTTATTGATAAAATAACTAAGGGCTCACTAGGGGCTGGTGCCTTGCTACAGGTCTAGACTGGGAAAGGAAATATATAGCTACTCATAATCTGATGATCAAACAGCTGAAATCTAAAATAAAATATAAAATGAAAATGATCCTTTGACCACAAGCGGTCTCATATATATAGAATCTCGCAAGATTCTCTAATTAAACCTAAATTAGTTGTTTGTTTTGCCAAAAAGGAAGCACTCTTAAAAAATCTCAAATAAGAAATCGGGGTCACGGCCAGCTATCTGCGCGCCTTTAATTCTGACAATTGTGGTGGCCCTAATCCTCCCCTGATCTAGGTGCTTTCCATTTTGAAATTTTCATAAATCTAGCATTCATGGATCAAATCAGAAATAGATTAGATTGAGCATTTAAGAACGTGGATTTCCACAAATATCGCCAGATACCAAAGTATTAAGCACAAAATATCTACCGAATAAACACAACATTAAATATCCTCATACTTTCCACATGCTTGTCCCTAAGCATGTACTCTAATCAATGTATACTTTTTTTAATCAAGAATTTTCACACAAATCAGGACACATGTTATTCTACCCAATCAAACCACACACTTAAGATTAATCAGGTCAAATAGAATACTCAACCTCCACACATAACAGTCTAAGTACCACAGGCTTGCCATAACTTTACAACTCCTTCAGTTTGTTATGTACCTACCCAAGGACTCATCATGTGAGACCCCAAATTTTGAGTCCTAGAAGTCCAGAAGCCAGTGCAGGTGAAAAGATGATGTTTCCCCTGAAGGAAAGGATGTGTGATGGCCGAAATTGGTAAGAGTGGTATGGTAGTTAATTCTGGTATAAATTCCCTTTAATCTAAGTCCTTATAGATAGATAATTGTCTTAGAGATTAAAATCCCTAAGAATAGGGGAAGGTAATTAAAGAATTTAATTATCTGGTAATTATCTTATTTTTAATTATCTTAAAAGTAGTAATCATAATTCTATACTCATTCATTATAAATAGGAAGCCAACCTCACAAAAATCATTCAGAGAAAACATACAAAATTCGTATAAGCCTAAAACCCTACACCTCGTTATAGCCGTCAAAATTTGATGAAACTTTAAACCAACATAACTCTCTTATCGTTTATCAGATCCCTGAAAATAATAGCTTGTTGGAAAGATCTTTTCATCCTATTTCCAACTATGTTTTTGTTTTGTCAGGAGGTTAGTTTTTTTTTCTCTAAAGATAAGTTGAAAATCGGCGGGGGAATTAGGATTTTGCCAAATCTTCTTGAAATTCAATGTAGCATAACTCTCTCATCGTTTGTCGAATCCCTAAAAATAATAGCTTGTTGGAAAGCCCTTTTGATCCTCTTTCTAACCATATACGTTTCATTTTTTTGACATAAATATTTTCTTGTATAAGGTTAAGTTGAAATTCGGCGACGGAATTAAGTTTTTAGATTTCTACAGTTTTTGTCCTCGGGTGATTTCTGTTGTCGTTTCATGTGTTCTTATGATTTCTTAGCATCTATTCATGATGTATGATCATGAATTTTCTTCTTTTAAACTTTTCTATGCTTAAAGTCAAAATTATCCTATGACCTACTTTTAGCGACGAAATTTTCATAGTTAAATGGAATGGAAATTCAGGTTGAATCTTGTTAAGTTCCTGGCTATCACAATACACATCTAAGAGGGAGGCACCTGCAGCATCTGATAACTGGTTTCTGATAGGTTTGGTGAGTCGAATTGGTAAGGAAATAGGGTATTCAATTGATTATTGAATATGCATGCTTAGTTTGTTTTCGTCTTTGCCTGGTGATAATATAGGTGGTTCAGAATTACTTAATAAAGTCAAAGGAGTAGCTTCTTGTTTAGAGACAAGAGAGGTAGGATCTACACCTCATCGGTTTCTTCAGACACCACTCTCATATTTTCTTGATATTTTTGATACCTTCTCTTGTTGTATTGCATGCGAATTGATTATAGGGTGAGAGTATAAATTTCGGTTTGAGATGTGAATCTCATAGGCTATATCGAACCCTGAGTTAGGTTTTGAATGCCTGAGTTGCATTTGATATGTGAATTGAATATGCTGATTGTGTTCTGACATGATTGAGGATACCCTGCTACAGTATTATGCTTTGTACTTGCCTGTGTGTGCTTGTACGTGTTTGTGTGTCAGGATCCTTTTCCGGTGGCCATTCGGGGTAAGCGCTGATGCTCCTAGGGAGAGGAGAGGTTCTTACTGGTATGGGAGTTCTATGGGTGGCAAAACCTCAGCAAGAGCTCGCTGGATGTCTAGTCCTTGTGTGGCCGGAACCCTGTCATTGTGTGGCAGGAAGTCCTTATCCTTGTGTGGTTTGGGATGCCCAAGTCCGTGTGTGGCTTGAGAAGACTTGTCCGTGCGTGACAAGACGACTTACTAGGCTTACTGAATAGCTTGTGTGTTAACCATTTATCCTTTGTGCAATAAGCCTTGGAAAACACAGGTGGAAGGGGATGACCTTTCTTTTTCATTTCCGAGAGCAATCTGATGAGTTTCACCTACCTGTGTACTTCTGATACTTTTGGAAGTGTTTGTAGTCCTCCCTCAACCATAGATTACGCCCTAACCCCTTTCTGATTAATTCTTGAATTGCATAATCCCCTTTAGATGTCTAGGAATGATCTAATGCAAAATGGGAGATTTGTGTTTAGAGTTTCTGCAGATCTTATGATGTTGCGACCCTACTGAGATTCTTGTAATCTCATACCATTTTTTTTACTATTTTTCAGGCTTAGATACATCCACTGCCCGTGGTACTAGTGTGTGAGATCAAGGCTGCACGGCGGGGCGATATTGCATCACATTTGCATATTTGATCCTTGTTTATTTACACATATAACCTGAATGATTGTGCTACTTTCTGGTTTATTTTCAGATCCTTCCTTTTCTTGCTATTTCCGAAATATATATTTGGAGGATTTCTTGCTGGTTGTTTGGATCCCTATGGGACTTGTGTGTTATGAACCCAATGATTTAATCTAAAGACTTCCACTGATTTTTTATTCACTCCGTATGTTACCAGAATAATTGTTCAATATCATGCTCCAATTGTTGTTAAAAAAAATAAAAATTAATTAAAAATCAACATGCTAAAAATCAAAAGTTAATGGTAAGCCTGGTGAGATTCAGATAGTTCCTAAATGTCATTTGGGCTATTTGGGTTTCACGGCGGTGATGACCTTAATTGGAGCAAATAGTAATAGTTAGGAATTGGGGTCGTAACACATCAGGTCTTTTCCAGGGGTGTATCGGGGACTTGGTTCAGGTATGACGTAGGTCTTTTGGGTGCTTGAGTAATCAGCCACTGTTTTTTGGTCTTTGCATTGGTCATCTTCTTCTGAGTTTTTTTATCAATTGATTATTGATCATATTGATTTCTGTCCCCTTCTGATTTCTCATCCTCCTAGGTTTTTCTTTTCTTTTGTCAAGCTATAAAAACTCTAATTTTTTTTTTCAGAGCAAAAACTCCAGCTTGATGTTCTTTTATGGTCCTGAGGAGGCCATGACTAGGGGTCGGTGTGTAGACTCTATTTAGGGAAGATTCTTTTGTGTAAGTGGTGCTCCATGTTTTTATGTATGACATGGTGATTGAAAAATGGGGTTATCTCAAGGGCACATAGTCGGGTTGATTGATTTCATGTGTGGAAAAGAATAGGGCCACATCTCAAAATGGGTTGTTATGGTAACTTTCACGGGTGGCTGCCAAGGGATAGGTTATTTCACACAATCGTTTCAGTCCTAAGTTCCTAAGTCACGTTCCTAGTTTTACTTTTCACGTGAACCTATAAAGGAGTGCATGACAAGTTCTAGATTCGTCCCGATGTGAGGTCTCTCAGAAAGATACTTGAGGCAAAAAGTGTGCCTTACTAAAACTTGGTTTCAAAGCTCATCGGGGGGTTGTATGCGTGATTTTATTTTGAGTCAAATTAATTGTGTTCCTAAATCATGCAGCATTCCTTTTAAATCAAGATTTCCATTTCTTGTTTTCACGCAATCTAAGTACCTCAAGTGACTAGTATCTAATTTCCTAACAGATTTCAAGTATCAACTTAAGGCCAATTGGCAGGAGTAGAAAAAATTTTAACATGGCAATAAACAATTTTGACAAGTAAGAGGAAAAATAATAATTTAAAGCAAACATGTATACATATCTTCTTACTTGAATCAAGCTTGCCTCTAAGCATGTAAGCACAAAATTAAAGAAAAATATTATTAAAGACAACTAAAGAAACCTATTCGGGGGTTAAGACCCTAATCTGCCCCTTCGTCCTTGTGTGCCTCCTCAGGCTAAAGTCCCAGAGCATAGTCGATCCTGACCCTTAGTTCCTTCAGCTCGGTGTCCATGGATTTTATCCATTGCAATACCTCCCGAGGCATAGCGGTAGGTGCAATTGATGGTGTAACCGAGGTTGTCTACTGAGGAATGGGTCCCTTGAGTCCTTTAGCCACCAGGGGCATGGAATTGGTACTTCCCTGACTCTGCATGTTCCACGAGCCTCATATTGAGGAGGCTAGTGATGTTGAATGGGGCCATGTCGTGTAACAGCCTCAAGTTGCTCGGAAGGTTTAACTTCAGCCGTTTGGCCAGATCACCTACTTCATTCCAGAAAATGGGAGTCCTGCAACATCTCCCATATAATGCTTCATAAGGTACCATACCGATGCTTACATGGAAACTATTGTTGTAAGCAAATTCTGCCAATGGTAGGCATCGATCCCAACTAGTTTGCTGATCCAACACACTCACTTGTAGCATGTCTTCGAATGTTTGAATCATCCTTTCTGTTTGGCCATTGGTCTGGGGATGAAATGCCGTACTGAAATTCAATTTCGAACCCAGCACATTCTGGAATTTCTACCAAAATCATGAGGTGAAACGAGGGTCACAATTTGAAACGATGGAAACTGGCACTCCATGGAATCGAACAATCTCATTCAAGTAACGAACAGCCAATTTCTCAGATATATCCATCACATGTATAGGGAGGAAGTGTGAAGATTTCGACAATCGATCCACTATCACCCAAATTGCATCATATCCTTGCTGTGATCTAGGCAAACCGGTCACAAAATCCATTATGACATGCTCACACTTCCATTCTGGATTCGGAAGTGACTAAAGTAGTCCAGCGGGTCGTTGATGCTCGATCTTTACTTGTTGACATACGAGGCATCGAGAAATGAACTCAGCAATGTGGCGTTTCATGTTTGGCCACCAATACTGCTCTTTCAAATCTCGGTACATCTTAGTGCTTCCGGGATGGATAGCGAAGTTCGAACTATGCGCCTCCGATAGAATAAGGTTACCAATATCAATATCTTATGGAACACATACCCGGTTTCTGAAGACAAACATTTTGTCATCTCGTATTCTGAAATCACGAACTATGGCATCAACACCATCAGAAAGTTGCTTCCGAATTTTAATTAGTTTTGGATCCTCTAATTGCTGATTCCGGATTTCCTCAATCAAGGTAGGTGTGACTTCGATTCGTGCCAACAATGAACCAGAATAATCAGTGCCAAGATGCACACAATTAGTCCTCAAATCCAGCAACATAGGCATGTAATGGGTGCGCATATAGGCTAACACTGATGGGGAAGGAGGATGAAACTTTTTGCTTCAGGCATCAACAACAATATTTGCCTTTCCAGGATGATATTCAATGATCAAATCATAGTCTTTGATCAGCTCTACCCATCTTTATTGTCTCATATTCAATTCTCTTTGCATGAGTAGGTACTTCAAGCTTTTGTGATTGGTGAAGATTCGGCATGTCTCGCCGTATAAGTAATGTCGCTATATTTTCAACGCATACACCATGGCTGCAAGCTCCAAATTATGTGTAGGATAGTTTCTTTCATGCGGTCGTAACTTTTGGGAAGCATATGTAACGACTTTCCCATCTTGCATCAATACGCATCCAAGTCCGGATTTCGACGCATCGCTGTAAACCACATACTCCTTTCCGCAAATAGGTAAAGTACAGATAGGTGCGGAAACTAACCGGTTTTTCAGTTATTCAAAACTTCACTGGCATTTCTCGTTCCACACAAACAGCTCACCCTTGCGTGTCAGATTTGTCAATGGTGTGGCAAGCAATGAAAAATTTTTCACAAAGCGACGGTACCTATGGATCCGTTTGGTGGTCCTCCTGATGAGCGCATTGGCGGTTTGGCGGGGTTGGCATTCCCACCTCGGCCTACGTTTGGTACACCTGTGATTCGTCTTGGTTTTGGGCATTTCCTCTGAATATGTCCCATCTCGCCATAGTTTTAACATCGACGTTGCTGAGAATTCCATGAAGATCCATTGGAATTTGAACCAAAAAAGTTCTTCCTGTTGGTATTTCCATTGCCATTAATTTTCGGAGGATAGGACCTTAAAGGATAGGGTTTCGTCGATTGAACTTCGAATCTCGCCTATAGGATCCTCCACTAGTGGCTGCGGATGGCTTCTTAGTTTGCACGATCCTTTCGGCTTCAGTTGCGGCAATGATTAGTTCTTGCAAATTCTGCACTGGTGTCGTACCTACGATGGTTTTGAGTTTGGTACTCAACCCATCCTGAAATCGTCTCACAAGCTGGTACGGTGTACGATCTTCTTCTGGTGCAAATCGGGACAATTCCCTTAACACTTTCTCATATTCCAGCACCGAACGGTTTCCTTGTTCAAGTTTGTAAAAACCTTGTCGCTGCTCGCTTTTATGAAACCTCGTATAAAATCTTTCGTCTAATTCGTACCAAAATTCTTCCCAAGTTAGCAAACGATCGCTGAATCACAAGCTAACAAATGTCCACTATGTGAGGGCTTCTCCCTCGAGTAGGAAAGTGGCGATGGCAACTTTGTCATCATCCGAGATACGTAAGAATAAGGATACTCGACATAAGCTGTCTATCCACTCACGAACGATAGCAGCTCTGGCTGAACCATTGAAATCTTTTCATCCCAATTGTCAAGCTTCCTTCAACAAATTTGTAATCACGACAGGAAGTCTCTCGGCTTCCTTAGGAAGTGCTGACTGTACAAGTTCAAATGGAGGAATAAGTTCTTCCACTGGTGCAGGTACAGGTGCAGGAAAAATCTGAAATTACGCCTCCATACGTTGTTGATTTGCAGCAATTCCTTGTAATACATTTAATATTTGTGTCATCACAGGATCAATGACTAGTGCAGCAGGTGGCTCAGGTTGATTTTCAGGCTTAGCTTGCCCTTCTTGCTCAATTTGTGCATTCACCTCCTCTTGCTCAACAGGATGTTGTTCAGCCTAAATCCCATTCCTACCCCGTCAATCCCTCGTAACGTTCAACCTTGCCATACTATTTAAGCATACGATTGTTACTTACACATGACTAAATACGATACTAGGAAAAAAAGTGGTACCTGGTGGAGAGGCGTGCACCGGACGATACGCATATGCTGGAAAGCAACATACAAATTTTTGGAAATCACATGCACACATGCAAAGGTATTCTCGGCAATTACATCAACACTCATATATACTCTCGGAAATCATCATCAAACATCAAGAAAGCATGGATTCACACAACATCCATATTCGGCAATACACACCAGCAATCACATACATATACATTCACCAATACAGGAGTCGAATAGGGACACTCGGCAGCATGTATAAATCAACACACACATTCTCAGCAATGATAAGAAACATAGCAAACACTCACCAAAACATATCATGGCATGCCAGGCATAAGAACATACGAACAAACATCACATCAGACTATCATTCTCATCGTTTAAATCTTACAAATCAATCCCATTTTAGCATTAGTTCACTTTCGGTATTAGCCCCTAAGTGAGTGAGTGTGTGCGCATATCCTTACCTACAAACACCAAAATCAACAAATAAGGTAGCATATAACAAATTATTTTCCCTAAACCATTCTCCGCTACCAAAGTTGTAATGACCCCAGTTCCTACCTATTAATATTTACTCCGATTAAGGTCATTACCGTCGTGAAACCCAAACAAGCCCAAAAACACCTACGACCTATCTGAATCCCACCAAGCTTACTCACTAAGTTTTCAACTTTTAGCATGTACATTCTACATGTCTAATAACAGTTGGAGCATGATATTGAAAAATCATTCTGGTATTATACGGAGTGAGTAAAATATCATCGGAAGTCTTTAAATTAAATCACTGGATTCATAACACACAAATCCCGTAAGCATCCAAATAACCAGCAAGAATTCCTCCAACATAGTCGAAAATAACAAGCAATGGAGGAATCTTAAAATAAACCAGAAACTAGTCCAATTTTTATTCAAGTTATATGCGCAAGTAATCAAGGAACAGGTATGCAAAAGTGATGCGATATCTCCCCATCGTACAGGCCTTGATCTCACACACTGGTACCACAAGCAGTGAATGTACCTAAGCCTAAAAAAAATGTGAAAATAACGGAATGAGATTACAAGAATCTCAGTAGGGTTACAACATCATAAGATCTGCATAAACCATAAACACAAATCTCCCGAAAAATATCTGATCATTCCTACACAACTAAAGGGATTCATACAATTCAAAGATTCAATCAAAAAGGGTAGAACCGAATCTAAGGCTGATGAGGGACTACAAACACTTCCGAAGAGTATCAGAAGTACACAGGCAGGCAGAACTCATCAGATTGTTCTCAACAATGAAGAAGAAAAAACCATCCCCTTCCACCTGTGTTGTCTAAGGCTTATTGCACGAAAGGTAATTGGTTAACACACAAGCTAATTAGTAAGCCTATTCATCTTGCCACACAAGGACAAAACATCCCAAGCCACACAAGGACAAGGGCATCCCAAAACACACAAGGATAAGGGCTTCCCAAACCACAAAAAGATAAGGGGTTCCTGCTATAAGAGGATAGGGCTTCTGCCACACAAGGATCAGATATCCAATGAACTCTTGCTGGGATTTGCCACCCATACGACTCTCATACCAGTAAGAACCTCCCCTCTCACTAAGAGCATCAGTGCTTACCCCGAATAGCTACCGGAAAAGGATCCTGACACACAAACACATACAAGCACACACAGATAAGCACAAAGCACAAAACCACAACAGGGTATTCTCAATTCTGTCAGATCACATTCAGCATGTTCAATACACATCACACATGCAAGCTAGGCACTCCTAACCTACCTTAAGGGATTCGGTATAGCCTAGAAATTTCTCAATTCAATCCGCAACTCAAACATGCATTATTTAATATGAAGGCACATACAGTTTCACAGTCATAGGTACCGAAATCAATTAAGCAAACAACGAGGTCTCTAGAGAAACCGATGAGGCATAGATCCTACCTCTCTTGTCTTTGAAAAATAAGCTATTATTTTTCCTTTATTCAAAAATTCTACACTACCTATAGCATCACAAGGCAAAGCCAAAACCAAACTAAGTATACATATCCAATATCTAATTAAATACCCTATTTCCTTACCAATTCCACTCACCAAACATATCAGAAACCATTGATCAAATGCCGCAGGTACCTCCCCCTTAGATGTGTGATGTGATAGCCAAGAACTTAACAAGAAACAACCTGAATTACCATCCTTAATTATCATACAATTTTCAGCACTAAGAATAGGGAAATAGGGCAAGTTGTGATTTCATGTTAACAAGTTGTAGGAGTTGGATCTCATGTTAATAAGGAAGGATTAAGGGTTTATAACATGGATAATCAAAAAAACAAGATCAGAATCCAATAGGTTAATCAATTGATCAAGAGAGGCAACAATAGGGAAGTAGGGTAAAGGTAGGGCATACTGATTTCATGTATAGAAAAGATTCAAAGGATGAATTCATGATTGTTCACTATGAATGCATTCTAAACAATCATATAAATAAGGGCAACAACATCAAAGATCAATCAAAGGCAGAATTATACAAATCTTAAAACCTAATTCCGCCGCCGATTTGAAACCTATCTTTTGACAAAGAAATACGAACTTCCAAACAACAAAACAAATATTTTTGGAAAGAGGATGAAGAGATCTTTCCAAAAAGATATTATTTTCAGGAATCCGAAAAACGATAAAAGAGTTATGCTATATTGAAGTTCAAGAAGATTTTGGCAGTTCCGCCGAGTTTCGACTTATCTTACAAGAAAGAAGTACTAACCACCTGACAAAAAATAAAAGATGGTTGGAAATAGGATGAAGAGATCTTTCCAACAAGCTATTATTTGTAGGAATCTAACAAACGATGAGAGAGTTATGCTGGTTTAAAATTTTAACGAATTTTGGCAGACATAGGAAGGTATAAGGGTTTTAGGCTATACGAGTTTTGTGTGTTTTCTATGAATGATTTTTGTGGGGTTGGATTCCTATTTATAATAGATGGGTATGGAATTAAGATTACTACTTTAAAGTCGTTATTAAAGTATGATAACTACCAGATTTAAATTCTGTAACTATCCCCTTTTAATTTTAGGGATTTTAATTCCTAAGGTGATTATCAACAAATTAAGAACCAAATTAAAGGGAATTAATACCAGAAATAACTATCAAACATTCCTAACCAATTTTGGCCATCACACATCCTTTTCTTCAAGAAAAAAATGATCTTTTCACCTGCACTGGCTTCTGGACTTCTAGGACTCAAAATTCGGGGTCTCACAAAAAGCATAAAGAATTAACATATTAAAATTGGAACTAGATGGATAAGTCTTGTGGGATTCAAATAGATACTGGTTTGGGGATTGTTTGGGTTTCACGGCGATAAAGGTCCTAATAAGATAAAATTTGTGATTCGGGGTCCTTATATGAAGAAATGAATGCATGATGGCCTGAGATATAAGGATCCGAACGCAACCCATTAGAACTCTTACTGTCGTGAAACCCAAATATGCCTTTTCTATGATCATTCTGAATCCCACAAGGCTCAGGTCACACTAATTATCAATTTTAAGGTTTCATTCTTATACGTTTAAAGGTTTGAGCATGTAAATATTAGACATACAATCTGGCATATTACGGAGTGAATAAATTCATTAGTGGAAATCTTTGTAAATGCAAATAATTAGGGAAACTATAATACAAAAGTCCCGAAGGAGTTTTAAAATCCAGCATCTATCCTCATGCATATTTTAGAATTTAGAGGGGAAAAACAGAAAATCAGAAGCCAAAAAGTATTCCTAATCAAGCAAGCATGAATAGGAAATTTGCACAGTCAAATCCAGCAAGATAGGTGTATATAAATGTGATGCAATATCATCCCACCTTGCATCCTTGATCTCACACCTCAGTACCATTGGCAGACATATACCTAAGCCTTAAAAAGAAAAAAAAACGGAATGAGATTACAAGAATATCAATAGGGTCACAACATCATAAAATCTATAATACCCAAATCAAACATTTCCCAAACAACTAATAGATCACATAGGCTAGTGATAGGCCCAAACAAACAAAACATAAACATAGACAGGTTGTTACTACCGAAACTAATATAAGAAAAGGGGTGGACATTCAAATTACTTTTGAACTAGAAGTACACAGGCAGCCTAATCTTTTATTTGATTCCCAAAGAAAGAACTCATCCCCATTTTCCTATGTTGTCTAAGACTTAACTGCACAAAGGGTAAAAGGTTAGCAAGCAAACTATTCAGTGAGTCTTTCTATTTTTCCACAAAAAGACAAGACATCTTGCCACACAAGGACAAGGCATCCAACTCACAAAAGGACAAAGGCATCTAAATCACACAAGGATTAGGATATTTTGCCACAAAAGGACAAGGCAAGTAGCCACAAAAGGACAAGGCAAGTAGCCACACAAGGACTAGGCATCTAGCCACACAAGGACTAGGCATCCAGCATGCACTTGCTGAGGATTGTCACCCATATGACTCCCATAACAGTAAGTACCTCTCATGTAAAGACCCCAATTCCTACCTATTAATATTTTCTCTGATTAAGGTCATTACTGCCGTGAAACCCAAACAAGCCCAAAGACACATAGGACCTATTTGAATCCCACCAGGCTTACTCACTAAGTTTTCGACATTTAGCATGTTCATTCTACATGTTTAATAACAGTTGGAGCATGATATTGGACAATCATTCTAGTATCATATAGAGCGAGTAAAAACATCAGCGGAAGTCTTTAAATTAAATCACTGGATTCATAACACACAAGTCCCGTAAGGTTCCAAACAACCAGCAAGAATTCCTCCAACATAGTCGGAAATAACAAGAAAAGGAGGAATCTTAAAATAAACCAGAAGGTAGTTCAATTTTTATTCAAGTTATATGCGCAAGTAATCAAGGAATAGGTATGCAAAAGTGATGCGATATTTCCCTGCCGTACAGCCTTGATCTCACACACTGGTACCACGAGTAGTGAACATACCTAAGCCTAAACAAAATGGTGAAAACAACGGAATGAGATTACAAGAATCTCAGTAGGGTCACAATATCATAAGATCTACAGAAACTATAAACACAAATCTCCCGAACAACATCTAATCATTCCTACGCAACTAAAGGGATTCATGCATTTCAATGATTCAATCAATAAGTGTAGAGCCGAATCTAAGGCTGAGGGGGGACTACAAACACTTCCGAAGACTATCAGAAGTACACAAGCAAGCAGAACTCATCAGCTTGTTCTCGGCAATGAAGAAGAAAAGGACATCCCCTTCCACCTGTGTTATCCAAGGTTTATTGGACGAAAGGTAATTGGTTAACACACAAGCTAATCAGCAAGCATATTCATCTTGCCACACAAAGACAAAACATCCCAAGCCACACAAGGACAAGGGCATCCCAAACCACCCAAGGATAAGGGCTTCCCAAACCACACAAGGATAGGGGGTTCCTGCCACACAGGGACAGGGCTTCTGGCCACATAAGGACCAGACATCCAGCGAGCTCTTGTTGGGATTTGCCACCTATATGACTCTCATACAAGTAAGAACTTCCCCTCTCACTAGGAGCATCAGCGTTTACCCCGAATGGCCACCGGAAAAGGATCCTAACACACAAACACGTACAAGCACACACAGGCAAGCACAAAGCACAAAACCTCAAAACAACAACAGGGTATTCTCAATTCTATTAGATCACATTCAGCATATTCAATACACATCACACATGCAAGCTAGGCACTCCTAACCTACCTTAAGGGATTCGGTATAGCCTAGAAATTCCTCAATTAAATCCGCAACTCAATCATGAATTATTTAATATGAATGCGCATACAGTTTCACAATCATAGGTACCGAAGTCAATTACGCAAACAACGAGGTCTCTGGAGAAACCGATGAGGCATAGATCCTACCTCTTTTTTCTCTGAAAAAGAAGCTATTCCTTTTCCTTTATTCAATAATTCTGCACTACCTATAGCATCATAAGGCAAAGCCAAAACCAAACTAAGTATGCATATCCAGTATCCAATTAAATACCATATTTCCTTACCAATTCCACTCACAAAAACTATCAGAAACCAGTGATTTGATGCCGCAGGTACCTGCCCCTTGGATGTGTGATGTGATAGCCAAGAACTTAACAAGGAACAACCTAAATTACCATCCCTAATTATCATACAATTTTTGGCACTAAGAATAGGGCAATAGGGCAAGTTGCGATTTCATGTTAACAAGTTGTAGGAGTTGCGATCTCATGTTAACAAGGAAGGATTAAGGGTTTATAACATGTATAATAAAAAAAACAAGATCAGAATCCAATAGGTTAATCAATTGATCAAGATAGGCAACAGTAGGGCAAAGGTAGAGCATACTGATTTCATGTATAGAAAAGATTCAAAGGATGAATTCATGATTTTTCACTATGAATGGATTCTAAAAAATCATATGAATAAGGGCAACAACATCAGAGATCAATCAAAGATAGAATTATACAAATCTTAAAACCTAATTCCACCGCCGATTTTCAACTTATCTTTGGACAAATAAATACGAACGTCCAAACAACAACAAAAATATGGTTGGAAAGAGGATGAAGAGTTTTCCAACAAGCTATTATTTGCAGGAATCCGACAAATGATGAAAGAGTTATGCTACATTGAAGTTCAAGAAGATTTTGACAATTCTGCCTAGTTTCAACTTTTTGTTTGACAAAAAATTACAAATGTCCAAACAACAAAACAAATATGGTTTGAAAGAGGATGAAGAGAGCTTTCCAACAAGTTATTATTTGCAGGAATCCGACAAACGATGAAAGAGTTATGCTACATTGAAGTTCAAGAAGATTTTGGCAATTCCGCCGAGTTTTGACTTTTCTTACGGGAAAGAAATACTAACCTCCTAACGAAAATAAAAGATGGTTGGAAAGAGGATGAAGAGAGCTTTCCAACAAGCTATTATTTGCAGGAATCCAACAAACGATGAGAGAGTTATGCTGGTTTAAAGTTTCAACGAATTTTGACAAATATAGAAAGGTGTAAGGGTTTTAGGCTATACGAGTTTTGTGTGTTTTCTATGAATGATTTTTGTAGGGTTGGCTTCCTATTTATAATGGATGGGTATAAAATTAAGATTACTACTTTAAAGGCTTTATTAAAGTAAGATAACTATCATATTTAAATTTTGTAAGTATCCCCTTTTAATTTTAGAGATTTTAATTCCTAAGATGATTATCAACAAATTAAGAACCAAATTAAAGAGAATCAATACTAGAAATAATTACCAAACATTCCTTACCAATTTTGGTCATCACGCATCCTTTTTTTCATGGACAAAATTGTCTTTTCACCTGCACTGGCTTCTGCACATCTAGGACTCAAAATTCGAGGTCTCACTCCTTATGAATAGTAGACCTATCAAGATTTAAAACTATTTTTCCATAAATATTTTATTAAAAATAAAAAATTCTCATTATTTATTTTTTAAAAATTATAATAATTCAAAATATATCTTAAAAAACTTTTAGAAACTTCATCAATCTCTATAAACCTCTAATAGACCTTCCTGAGGTCTTAAAACACCTAAATCATTAATGCACTCATCATTATATAATTTTTCATCTATAAAAGATATAACGAATATTATGTTAATAATTATAACAATCCTCCAAAAATATAATTATTTCTTATCATAACTTTATAAAATCCCTTATACCTCCACAAGGCTGATAAAGACATACTCAAAAAGCACGTATATCGAAAAGCTCATTTTCAAAGCATCCACCTTCTATTTGTTATGATGCTTCGTGGAAGCACAAATATCCAAAGTGACCTATTGATCAGCCACTCTCATTGTTATTTGTCCATTATGTACGTCGATCAAAGCTCTCCCTATTGCTAGGAAAGGTCTACCCAAGATCATAGGAATTTCTTTATCTCCCTCCATTTCCAGAATAATGAAATCCATAGGAAAGATAAATTTGTCGACTTTGATCAGCACATCCTCTATTATTCCTTGTGGGAATGAAAGTGTTCGGACAGCCATCTGTAGCATACAAGATGTTGATCTTATGTCTCTCAAGTCCAGCCTTTCTACCATACTTAATGGCATTAGGTTAATACATGCTCCAATATCACATAGTGCTCTACAGAAGTGGTTTGACCCCTTCTCCATAGGGATGGTGAAACTCCCTTGATCCTTTAGCTTTGGGGGGGAAGTTTTCTCTGAATGATCGTACTGCATTTTTCTGTGAGAGCTACTATCTTATTTTCTTCAATTTTTCACTGTTTAGATAGGATGTCCATATATGTTACAATATGAAGGCATTTATTATAGTGTTTCTACCACAGGATGTTAATCTATAATTTCTTGAAAACTTCAAGAAATTTCAAGAACTGCTCATTCTAGATGGTCCTTCTTCAAACTTCTTGGGAATGGCGATGGAGGAAGCTGTGTATATTCCTTCTATTTTTTTGGCCTTTCTGCTGAAACATCAGTCTGTATTTTCAGTTCTTCATCCTTTTGGTAGCTACTACATGGAACTGGTGGCTCAATTTCAGGAAGTACTTTTCCAGACCTCAAGGTTCTGGCTTTTAGCTCCAAAGGCTTCTTAGTGTCGGATGGCAAAGCAACCTATGGTCTATTCTGCAGTATTTGAGCTACTTGGCTCATCTGTGTCTCCAGATTCTTAATTCTAGAATCTGAGTATATTATGAACTACTGCATCAGATCTTCCAACTTGCTCTATTTTTCTGATGGTGACTTTGGAGGAGGATTTTGTTGGTTTTGGAACCCCTAGTATCCTCTTATACACTGATTTGAATTTTGCCCATTAGCTTGTCCATCATGGTTCTTATAAGAAAAATTTGGATGATTTTTTTACTTTTCATTGTACGTATTCCCATAATACATCCTTGGATTACCAATGTAGTTGGCTTCTTTTGCAACCATTGGCAATAATAATGGTTGTGGTTCTCACCATTGTGACCACATACTGCAAGGATAGGTTGCACTCCTGAATTTTGGGTCTGGTTCACATTAGCCACTATTGTTTTTCTCTATGCAAACTCATGCCTCATGGCTACCATCTCTGCAGTGAGTTTGGTAATGGTTTCCAATTCCAGTGTCCTCGGGGTCCTATCATAATCAGGATCTGCATGCCTGTACTGACCACCTATTGTTGTTTCTCCAATTAACCTAAATGCTTCACCAGCCTCCTTTATTTAGGATGTTTCCGTTAGCAATTGCATTCAGCATCATCTTGTTCATGTTGGACAGCCTGCAAAAGAAGCTCCCAAGCTGTAAGAAATCTTGAATGTTTTGGTGGGGGCACCTCCTCAGCAGCTCCTTAAATCTCTCATAAGCATCTTACAGTGAGTTGTTGGGTTGCTGCTTAATGTCTTGCCTTAGCTAGGAAGTTTTGGAGATTGGAAAAAATTTCACTAGGAACGCATTCATCAATTGCTCCCATCTAGCTATGGTCTATGTGCCTATGCCATCTAACCAGTCTGATGCGCATCCTGACAGGGGAAATGGGAATAGGTGGAGCTTGATTGCCTTTTGGAGTCACTTCATTAATGAGAAATATCTTTGTCAACTTGATGAAGTTCTTCACATGCTTTATCAAATCTTCTTTCTGTGTCCTATAAAATTGGTGATTCTCCACAATTTGGATTACAATAGGTTTGATCTCAAAATTGTTCATTTGAATGGCAGGCCTCCGGATACTGCCTCGAATGGTCTCTACAATAGGTGTGGCATAATCAAGGATAGTCCTCCGCTACTACTGTCCTCCTCCTTTTGGTTCAATCTTCACTTGAACATTAGATGTTAGGGCTCATTCTTGTTGTCTTTCTTGAGGAGGTGTTATAACTTCACCGTCATTCAAGGTCTTAGTGATTCTAAGTTTCTGTAACTTTTGAATGGTCTTGTCAATTGACAAATTAATTGGCTCCAAGATTAACTTCTTGTCTCAAATTGTAAATATTATCTAGTTTTTGCATAAAAAGAAAGATTTAGTCTAGAAAAATAATTAAAAATAATTATTAAGCTTAAATTCGTTTCTCCAATAACGAAGCCAAAAAAATTTTATGTAATTTATCACTAATACTCGCAAGTATACAATTATCAACAAGTAATAGAAGTACCAAGGTATCAGATATCAATCCCATAAGAAAATTATTTAAGTCAAGCGATCGTTCTAATTCTAATCCCTAGTTAAGTTGCTCGATAACATGATTTTGATGGAATTAACATTAAGTAAAGAATTAATCTAATCAGTAAAAGACTGAAAGTAAACAAGCAAATTCAGAATGATTCCTAGCTTACTATTCTAGATTCAGATTCAATTCTTAATTTTAAACCTGGTTACAATCCCCCAAGTTTATTATCAGCTTGATTCATATTATGAATAACTATATCTCTATATTAATCCAAACAATAAATTAAAAACAATAATCAATTTGAACCTCAGGGTTTGGTAAATATATTCCTATTTTATCAACTTATAGTATTCTTAGGACTTTTATCCCTTTGTCAAAACACAGATTATTCTCCCAACCAATCCTAATTCTTTTAAATGGCATTTGATCAGAAGTTTTGTCTTGTCTATTATCGGATTGAGAATTCTAAAAAGTAAAAGCGAATACAACAAAAATAAAAATTCTAACAATACTCGATGATCTTCGGTCTATGTCCTATTGCTATTTATAGCAGAATTTTTTGCACCATAATTGCTGGCATGTCTACATGATGACCAATTTACCACAATCTCATGTTGTGTCTGCCTGATGGCTACCTAGTTATTCACTATGAACTGTCCACCTAAGTATTGCAACATTATGTATGCACGATAACTAGTAGTCATGGTGAATAGTCTATATTGATAGCTTTGAGTAGTTACTGAAGGTAACAAGACTCTCGCTTCCATGATCAACTGATTAGTGCGTAGGTGAATCCAAGTCTGACCCTTGATAGTTCAACTGATCAGACTTTGTTGTCTGACCTGAGAGGACTTGACAGCCCGACCAGTCGAACTTTGGTGTCTGATTTGGGTGGACTTGTTAATCCGACTCGGGCAGTTCGAGTCTGAAATCTCTGACCGATTCCTCCTTACTGTTTTCTTTGTGTGAATCTACGATTGATCGTGAAATAATATCCAACTTTTTAGTATCCTGTCAATTTGGATGCAACTTATCTCATTCGAATAATTTTTATTCGGTTGGTCAAAATTGTCTCTTGTTTGTACGGAATTCTTAATAAATCTCCTTTATCCTTGTATAATATGTTACACTCGAAACACACTGTATTATTTATATTTTTTTTATTTTATTTTATTTTATGAAAAAACAAAAATAATACTTTATAACACTGCAAACAGCAGGATCATCAAAGCATTGTATTAAAGTCCCCACTGATAAACCAAGGACCGGTGAGTCGAAGCCCAATGTTTCGCAATTCCTCCTATAATACTTTTCTTTCCTCATATTTTGGACAGCCAAATAAAAAGGCTGACCTCATAGTATTTTAACATGCAAATGAATAAATTACCTGTGATTAGCAATGATTCTTAAAAAGATCAATTTGTTCCATAAGATCCAGATTTCTCTTGCAAACCCCCGAGCTTCCACTCTATGAGAGCAGTCATATTTCATATTCTTTATGACCTTGTCAGCCCTCTTCCCGTTTATCCGAGGCTCCGATAGACCAACGATGTCAGGCCGGTGCATCTCCAAAAGCAACTTCATAAACCTTCTAAAGGAAGGACAACTGGCGAGGATGGAACAGTTACAACATCCACCTCCATTATCTTTGACCCTCTTTCGGGTAAACAAAAATTCTTTCTTTTTTATCTTTTTGGGATGATTCATGACCGCTTTAAATAAATCCACTCCAACTTTCAATTTGCTTTAATGGCCCAACCACTACAGTACAAGAAATTGATTTCCGATATGTGTTGCTTTGTTATGTCAGTCTAGCCCCTCAAGAGAGCGATTCGCTCGATAATTAAGCCAAGAGTAGACAACAAGCATTGTTGGAAAAGCATAATGATTTAGAGATAATTTGTTGTCACAACAAAAACCAAAAGCTTGAAAACTGGACCAGATATTTAACCGGAAAAAGTTAAGGGATAAAGATTGTAGGAATTACCGGGTTAAATCGGTTTTTAAATTTAAAATATATATTATAAAATAACCAAAAAAATATAAATATTTATTAAATATTATTTAAATTTTAAAATTAAATTACGAATTATAATATATTATAATATATTATTAATATCATCAATCATATAGAGCAATTGATAAATATATATTTTACTTTTACAAAAATTTCTAAGTTCGAATCTATCGCAAATACTTCCCTTAACCCGGTGAAAAAAAGATAGAAAACCCTGATGTAAAAGGATTGGAAACTGGTCAAAGATTGTGACTCCTTGGGTCCCTAATGCTATTATATGCCTGCTAAAATTTATTGAGAGCTGCGCTGCCACGCTTTCTGTTATAATGGCTTCTTCTGCGAGTTATCTGCTCAGTCAATATGAAGATAACGACGGAAGAGTACTCTACATTCTAAATAAAAACACATCATTGTCACAAATAATTCCTCGATATCAAGTATGTTACTGATTCTCGACAATGCTGGTACTACTACTGTATTTTGGGATGGATTAGCCTACCATTTAAATACAAATATATTAATGTCAAAATTATGATTCTTTTCTTGTATGGTTGATGTTGTTTTCACACTAGTAATATATATATAAGCCCTGGTATTCTTTTCAATAAATGTTTCTTTCTTTTTTTTAATGGTCAAAGTGTAAACCAAAACATCTAAAAGGAAAACTAAAAGTCATCACATGCACTAAGGAATTTTGCACTGAAAAGAAAAAAATAGACGTTCAGGTTATCTAATCCCACATAAAAACCGAATAAGATAGGTTTTAAACTTAATTGTGTGGTGAGAATAGATTATATAACAAGTTATATCTTTTAAACTATATATTTTAAAGTCTAACTCAACATTACGTTTATGATCCATACACATAGAGTTGTATTGATAAAATATCTATATTAATCAAAAAAAATTTAAAAAATAATCTTGCAATTGATAGAAATATTTTTTCTATTATAAAAAGAATACTACTTTCAGAAAGTTCTTATAGACAACTAATGGTTGTCTAATTGAGATAATCATAAAAACAAGGTAACAGATATTGATACTCTTGGAGCCTCAAAATATATTTTATATCTAAATCTAATTACCCAAACAGTTAAGAAGTCGCAACAAATAATAAATTAATTAATTAATTAACAAGCACATTGATCATATTAATTATCAAAAAATCAAGCAATGAATAAATCAATTAGAAAACAACAACACAAAGTTCCACTCACTCACTGAAACAAGAAAACTTACCATAGCTCATTATAATTAATTAGATTTCTCAACTAATCAGCAATTTCTACTCAATCTCTTCTCAAACTATATGTATACTAGTCAAACAAAGTCAACACTCAGTCAAAATCCATTATCTCAATAACCCAATCATACTCCTGTGCTACTGCTAATTTCACACACTTAATGTCACCAAATTTGGCTCCAAATATCAAAATTCCCCAATCTGATCTTAATATCTGAAATCTACATTGCCAAAACTCGGATAGCCCTAACTTTACCTATCCACTCCAAAATCAATGAGAAACACAATCTAAATTCTACTCTAATTGCATAATCGTCAATGAGTTTCACAGAATGTCAAAATTAGATTTTCCTTATCACATGAAATCAGATAAAATAATTGTTATTATTAAAAAAAAAAAAGAGATAAAATAACTGGTAAGCAAGCAAGCACAGGATTCTATGTTACTCAACTCATACAAGCTCCAGCAATCTCAAACAATGCAGACAATATAAGAAATCAATTGGGAATCTTATATATTTATTTTACACAAAACCTAATAGAACTCACTGTTTTGCCTCCACGATCCCATCCACGCATTGTTTTATTGATGGGTAAAGTGTTTAGAAACTTGAAAAATTAAAATCAAAGGGTCTGGATAAGTGTGTTGTGGAGGGAAGACAGAGTATATTCTTAGCGAGATAAACTGCAAATTTAAAATGTGAGAAATAATAGTAGTTATCTATATGAAAATTGAAATCTTGCAAGTGTACAACCTATATCAAGGCCTTGTAATATTTTGAAGGAAAGGAACTATATGTACATGAAAACAGTGGGATATATGGTCATGCAATGCAAATCTTCCAGTCTTGTAATCTTCTTTCCAAAACTAAGAAAAAATGAAAAAAAAATATAAGAAAAGTCAAAATGAAGGAATAAAATTAACGTAAATATAAATGAAAAAAATCTCACGAATCATCCTCTCAAACGCAACAAGATCAAAATCCAGTTCTGCCACATCCTTTTTTTTTTAATCTAGTATCACCTTTTCTTTATTTTATACGAACAATGATGGATATTTTTCTATTGAAAATGTAATTGCCGCAGAAATTATTTTAAAATGACCATAAAAGAGAGTAGTTCAAAATTTCCTTTCCAAGGTCGATAATAGTTGGCAGTGCTTTATCCGTACATGGCATGTAGTCAAGGCATGCCTGGTTCATTATTTTCCTACAAAAGATATACAAGTCAATTACCAAATCTACGCCTGTCATTATCTTTTATTGACATCTCCGGGAATTACTCACTTTCTTACACGTATCAAAAGCATGTCGCCGATACAGAGGAATAATACAGATCGTATTTTTTCTTTTCTTAACTGTACGTCATAATTGTCTGTGTCCCAATCTGGTCCATATAGAACCTATTATTTCAATTTTACCTAATTTCCTCAGTTAATTTACTATTGGTTGTTTTAAAATATATTTAAATATTAAGAAAGGGAGTTTATGAATTATATTATACATTAGTTAACTATATGAAATAACTATTTTATAAAGTTAATCCTTTTGACAAAATATTTTTTAGAATATAAAAATATTTATATCCATCATATAATTAATTTCATGAATGTACACTTTATTTTAAAGAATATTTATTTATAATTAAATATTTTAAGTATGATAATACTAAAACTAACTTTTAAGAATAAATATTATGAAAAATTATAATAGAGGTTGGTATCTATTGGGTAAATTTTTTTAAAAAATTAATACCCATAATAATAAATAATTTCTTGTATTATATAATAAACATTAATCAAAGTTTGATTTATATGATCTAAAATTTTAGAATTTTTTTATTAGTTTCATTAGTTTTTTGAAAGAAAAAAAGGATTATGATGGGTTGATTTTATTTCTCTACATCAATTATTACTAAGGAGCATGCGTGATGAGCGTTTTCGAATGTAGGTTTTGGATCTTTGAATTTGAAGCAATACGTGAAGAATGTGATGTGAGTTTGATGAAAAATTGAAAAAGGCAACAAAGACGGTGGCGTGAGCAGTGAGGTAATCTTTTGAGTGTTGGATTTATTGGATTTAGAAACCTGTCATTTCCAGGATTATATCATATTATATTATAAAAGAATATCATCAAGGATAATTAAAGAAGATCGATGACAAAAAAGAAAAAAAGGATACCTACTCAATTAGTAGGCCCATAGCAAGTTTCTACAGAATGTGGGCAAGAAACGACTGCTGTCTGGCACCATTTGTCATGGTAAAAGATTCTGTTCAATTATTTCTGTACAGTATTGGTCAATTTTCCACGTGGGTATCTAATTATAACAAAAACAGTGATAGGCATTTCTTCAAATATAAGATCCTCTCTGTTACAATAGAATCTACTGTCTATGCCAGACTACCTAACTGAGACAAGAGCCTAGGTACAAACAGAAAAAGATAAAAAATAGTCACTGTTAACACGGTCAAAGCTGTGGCCTTTGTCATGACTGGGTCTCCCCTCTCCTCCTCTCTGCTACCTTTCGGCTTCTTCTTGGCCAAATCTTTCAGTCTAATCGACTTGCGTCGTAAAAAGGGCCTACGTTCGTCCATGCCCAACTTTCAAGGTATTAAATAAAAGTAAAAAAATAATAATAAAAATAATAAAAGCTGGTTGTGCAATAAAATATTGCATCACAAGTCCTGTCACCCACACGAGCATTCTTTGCCACGTATAAGTTACCCAGTCTTGGTCTATGGTAGCAATGATTGGCAGCGTTGGCCACCCGCACGGGCGGTTGGCACACTTGCTTGTTTGTTTTGCTTTGGTTAGGTCGCTTAATTTTGGTTGTTACGCTACTGCAGATCCATAATGATCAAACCGTTGCACTGTATTGCCACGTGTCTTTCATCATAAATAATTTTCCTATTCTCTAATTTTGTTTTATAATTTTGGCCTCACAGATTAAAAACCGGTCTCCGCATGAATTTTACCTCCTCGACCAATAATTAGTTGTACAACGTGGTCCGGAAAAACTGGCGTAAAGCACACTTTATATTGTAATCAAGTAACCAATGGACAATCAGCATAAGAGATCTACGAGCATAAGAACACAATATTACGACACAGTACTTATCTTAGTCATCATGAGAAATTTATGACATATCTGCACCAAACCGTGGTTTCAATGTTTCAGACATATGTACTTTATGACAAATGCATACCAGTTACTAATAGATATATGCTAACCCCTCCTTATTTAATCTGTTAGGCAGGGGACGAGCCAATCTATTGGCTAATAAGTTAATAGGATGTGGTAAAAAATTACGCCCCAGATGTAGAGCCTCCTTTTTAGAAAATAACAACTCGGATCACGAGATAGGAATAGGATGGAAACACGCAATTGCTTCGATATTAATAATCAAATAACATGGACTGAAAAATCTACCGCAATAATATATAATAAGAGATACAGAGCGTAGAAGATTTAAAGCACAAAAAAGCTGCAAAATATATATTTTAACGACGGTGGGATGCTAAAACCATGGCCTATCTGTTGGTTGGACAATTCAGTAATTTTAATTTATTGTACTGCCAAATTTCTGGTTCTTAATTTCATTGTACAAGTAACAGTTTGCATATCACAAAATTTATTTTTTGGAACTGTGTTTATAGGTATTATACATGAAAGTCTAAAGCTTTATTATAAAGCAAGGAGCAATATATTAGTTTCGATAAAATTCGTAAGTAAAACTATTGAGGCTAAAATCTGAAGTTTTGAAACTGACAAATTTAATTTGATATGGAGTAAATGAGAATTTGAAAATTATTTATTGTTATAAACCTTGATGCTAATCTCAATTAGTGGAGCCTTAGTTGGGAAAATGTAGTTACATCCTGTTAAATTCTTCCTACACATATATTTTTTTTTATTTATGTATTCTTTTTAAGTAGGTTACCTTATTGGTGGGGTAGTTCGATTAAATTGATTTTGAAAATAAAATCAATTTTGTTAATATTAACTATTATCGTGAAGATAGAACATAAATAAGAATCACTAAAGTGTGAGAAAAAAAATAGAAAATGGGTGAAATTTAACTACGTTATATGGAGAGATATGTGTTGGTATGCCACAAATTTTGTTTAAAAAATTAAAGTATAAATTTATTGATCTAGGAAGTAGGAAGTTGAAAACTTGTAAGTGTTTTTTATAATTAAGGGTTATCAGATAAAAAATTTGATAAATTTACTAAAATTATTAATCGAACTCTAGAAACAGTCTCTTCCCAACTTAGTATTAATTCTATTGTCCAAAGTGGAAAGGCGAGTCTGGATAGCTATTCTGATTTCTGACAATAAAAAGAAACAAAAAGCTAAACAACAAAAGCTTCCATTCGCTACAAAAGCATTTGGATTTGATAAAAGGTTGGAAAGCAGAGTGGGAAGAGAGCATTCACGTGTAGGACAATAATGGCCGCACGTGGAGTGTAAAGTGAACCTAACATGATGATTTAGATTGAGCAGGACAATAGATTTATATAAAATAAAAGACGAGGGCAAGAAGCCGAAGACAAATAATTGAAACACAAGTCCAGTTCTTTTAGTTGTGTCGTTGTTGTTCGGTTTCCTTCCCCTTCCACCAAAAGTAGTGGAGGACTCCTTCCCCCTACCTGAACTAGGGCAGTTGTCTTCGAACCATAAACTTTTTTGGCCGACAGTGATAACTTACCTTCTTCGATTTCAACGGACTACATGCTGGTTAACAAAGATTAGATGCTGGAAATAAACTAACTACGCTAAAGGGAAATGTGGATTTTTTTTGTATGAACATTAGCTTTTTCTGGAAATAAAATATAAAATAATCCAGTCAAACTGTAACCTTTCCTGTGCATCTCTTGGTCGGTGGGACCTTAAATCTGGCCGGTCCAAATTTGGCTATGATTAGCACAGCTCATACGAAAACTGCCCAGCAATAATGGAGATGATTACCATCTGATAATCATAATCAGATTCAGCCCTCAATCAGATCCAACCAGATGTGTTTGACTTTGAGCCATACAACTAGTGAGTCCCGGTTCATTATTTTAGCTAGTAAGATCAATTGGATTTATCAATCCAGGTTTGCTTAACTATCAATGCAAATTTAAATTCAATAAGATTGGCTAAAGAAAAAGATAGAGTGTGATTCTTTAAACTTCTAATTAAATTATTTTGTTATTAGGATGTCTATTTTAACTGATGTTAGATAAAAATGCGCAGTAAAAATTAGTTTTTGAATACAAATTTAAAGAATATATAAATGGGGAGGGAAGACTACCTTCTTATGTGACAAATAAAATCTGCAGATATAGTACACTTAGCATCATAATTAGCTCGAGCTCTGCAGAAGAAACCCAGGACATTACAACGGGAAGAGAGGTTCCTGCAAGTTTCACTTTTCTGTCGTCAGCCATGTTTCTCCCGTACTTGGGCTTCTCCTACTTGAACCTAATGACTGGATATTCTATTCAGTCAAACAAAAGGTCGTCGACTAGAATATGGGTGTTCCATCCAACCAGAGGGAAAGTAGTGATGCCCTCCGAAATGGCCAAGTCATTCTTTTCACCTACCAATTATTAGCGCACAATAAACTAACTCTAGTTTTCTGATTCATGCATGACAAGAAATCTAAGAAATATCCGATAAATCTCGGCGACGTACATGGCCAAAATCACGATGAATATGATAGGCTAACAATAAAATAAGAATTCATGCTAATATGGATGATCATGATAAGCATTATATAATATTTATGTTCTCCCCGGAAAAAAGAAAAAAATATTGGTCATTAAAAGTATAATCCTTCCTCTGTCAAATTGACCAATGGGAATGTGAGAATATCAGTAATCTGTCGGCATCTTTGTCCGAAGAAAAGGGCATTTGCTCTTTGAAAAGCTAAACTTTCATCGCAGTTCCCAAACTGGCTTATACCGAGAGATGACATAGTCGTATTTGATGAAGAATTTATCTATTTACTTTTTTTTATTTTTTTATAATGGGCAAGGTGTACGGTGAATCCACCACGCACTCGACCAGTAAACCCAACGGCAGAATATGGCAAGAGGTTTTGAAGTCTCAGATCCTCGGCTACCAGCTTGAAACTATACTGATGAAATACAATATGGCTTTTGGAAAAAAGAAAGCAAAAGGCCTAAAGAAGATAATGTTTCTCATAGGGGTCATACCATAAAAATAAGGATATCGAGAACCAAAAAAGTTGAAAACCCATACTAGGCGTAAATGTTCCCAGCCGACTGTCAAGTTCAGAAACAGAGTTATTGTATATGGGGGAGAGAAGCAGAGTACTGGTCACCATCCAAGAGATAATTAAATTATTGGCAGTCCAAATATGAAAATAAACTAGAAAAAATTAATATAAGTGGGAAGCCAGTACCATGCGTCGCTACTTTTCGCTGTTTAAATGCAAGAAGACATAAAATAAGCTTATAAAAGCAGCTTATCGGCTTTGATGATTCCATTAAATTTGGCTTCATCATAAGCGCCTGCACGGGGGATTTTAAAGCTCCATAGCATTTCCAATATATGTAGGAACTTGGAGAAAAGTGTGCTCTGCCTGATTTAACGGTGTATGCAACACAAACAAGCAAAAATTCCATAGCTCTCAAAACGCTCAAAAGAGAGAAAGTCAGTCAGGCTCCATGTCTGACTCAGAGCTAATTCTTTTTCTTCTTCCTTCAATTATATCTCTAGTTTTGATCTTCATTCTCATGCAAAGAAAGCAAGCTAGATATAATCTCCCTCCTGGCAGTATGGGCTGGCCATTTCTTGGTGAAAATATTGGTTACTTGACGCCTTACTCTGCTATTTCAGTGGGAAAATTCATGGAAGAACATATCTCAAGGTATTTTGCAGCTATCCACATATAAAGATGGCATAAAAAAACAAAAACCTCTTTGTTGATCGTGTAACTCAAAGCTTTTATCTGATATGCAGGTATGGAAGGATATACAAGTCCAATTTGTTCGGGGAGCCAACGATAGTCTCTGCAGATGCTGGACTGAATAGATTAATACTTCAAAATGAAGGAAGATTATTCGAATGCAGCTACCCCAGAAGCATAGGTGGAATTCTTGGAAAGTGGTCTATGTTGGTTCAAGTAGGAGACATGCATAGAGACATGAGGATTATATCCCTTAACTTCCTGAGTCATGCCAGGCTCAAAACTCATCTGCTCAAAGAGGTGGAGAAGCATACCCTGCTTGTTCTGGGTTCTTGGAAAGAGAACTTTACATTTTCAGCTCAAGATGAAGCGAAAAAGGTACGACTTAGAATTCCTGGTTTCCGACAAAATGAATTTTATTATTTAACCGTGTTGAGGAGAAAGCATAGCTTATTATGAATCGATTGCAGTTCACCTTTAATTTGATGGCAAAAAACATAATGAGCTTAGACCCTGGAAAGCCAGAGACCGAGCAGCTGAAGAAAGAGTACGTCACTTTCATGAAAGGAGTGGTATCTGCTCCTCTGAATTTCCCTGGAACTGCATACAGAAGGGCCTTGAAGGTAAAAATAGTCTACAATAACTTGAAAGATGATCAGACCTGACTACGGTGTAGTTACTTCACTAATTCTTCTTTGGGTGTTCTGTTTGACAGTCTCGCTCAATCATCCTAAAATTCATAGAGGTAAAAATGGAGGAGAGAATAACACGTATGGAGAAGGGAGTTGAAAACTTGGAGGAAGATGATCTTCTTGGGTGGGTTCTGAAGCATTCCAATCTTTCAGCTGAGCAGATCCTTGACTTGGTATTGAGCTTGCTCTTTGCCGGGCATGAAACTTCCTCGGTAGCCATCGCTTTAGCTCTCTACTTCCTAGAAAGTTGTCCAAGTGCTATTCAACAGTTAAGGGTAAGCAACCAAATATCTTGTGTAATTGTTAATTTTATTAGTTTATATACATCATATTATATTGCTTTTACTTGTTTCTGATGCAGGAAGAACATAATGAAATTGCTAGAGCCAAGAAGCAGTCTGGAGAAGTGGACCTGAACTGGGATGATTACAAGAAAATGGAATTTACTCAATGTGTAAGCTATTATATCTGGTCCTCTATGGTTCAAAATTATATACAATTGTCGTTGCCGTGCATTGAAAATAGTATTCATCTGCATGCAAAGGTTATTAACGAGACACTAAGGCTGGGAAACGTGGTTAGATTCCTTCACAGAAAGGCTATCAAAGATGTAAGGTACAGAGGTAAGGTAGTTCCACTGACGTTCCGTTCATTTCTTCTTTTGGTTCTACAGTTCGTTTTTGTTAATCGTGTGTGTGTTTCACAGGGTATGATATTCCATGTGGATGGAAAGTGCTACCAGTGATTTCAGCCGTGCATTTGGATCCTACTCTTTTCGACCAGCCTCAACGCTTCAATCCATGGAGATGGCAGGTAATTGTGATAGCCTTCAACTTTCAGAATTTACATGCCTGCTCCTGTCATTATTATTGCCGTGCTGTTTCATCATTTTTGTCATGGTATAAGGACTCCCTCTTATTTTTCCTCTACTGCTTGTGGGTCCTTGTTTGAAGGAACCATTTGCTTTTCCTGTTGGGTTATTCTTTGCTCTTGGATGGATTGACCTGCTTTAAAGCTTTCTCACCTAAAATATAATTTAGTATCTTCTAAGATTTAGGGGCTAAGAAATAAGAATGGTATGTTAAAGAACACAAGAAATGTCCCTGCTTTTTAACTTCTGACACTTACGCTTTAAAGATAGAAGAAATGATGTTTTATTCCATATGCCTATGGCTGGCTATCTTGAAATTTTAGGATGTCCTACCATAGTATTTATAATAATAAAAAATAATAAAGAGTACAAGATCCCAACTTCGCTATTCGGATAAAAGACTAAGCCTTACCTTGATAATAGCAAAGCGTATCCCCACACTCACGTTCCCCCCTTCCCGTCATTAGTGATCGTCCTAGCCGGCCCCTAAGTTGTAATGCAATCGACAGGAAAAATATCGCACATGATTGTCATGTTTTGGAACATGAACCTGTTACGCACTGGTGCAGTGAATCTAATACTGACAAAATAGTTAGATTACGTTTCAGTACGAGAATCTCCAAAAATTGATACCAATAGTCCATGTTTTGTAGTTAATCTACAACCGGAGGTCATAGAGGGTAGTAGAAGAAAAAATCATTGACGGAAGGTATATAGAGGTATATGGAGATAAGATTCATGTCGTATCCGCAACATCCTCATGAGATAGGCAAATATATATGTAATACAATGTCACGGCTTCCTCCCCGGATGGATGAACTTTCATGATTCATATGTACATGTCACTTCAATAGGATGTAGGATGATGGCTTGTTTGGGCAGATGGGTCTGTTCCAACTCATCGTTCTTTGTTCGTGTGGTGTGTGGGGGAGCTTTGAGGGTCTTCTTTGTGAGTCGTGATGATTGAAGCCGCATGTGGATGTGGGGCTCTTACGGTGCACGAGTGCTTATCTTTTCTTTTCAGCTACCTGGTCAAATTAGCTAACCTACCTAGCAGTGGCAGTACTGTATAACACCAGAAAATGGGTCTGCCCTCCGATTAGAGTGTGAAAAAAATAGAGCCTCTGTCACCCGATTTAACATTAGCCTCCAATGATAGCAAGGGTGCTTTCGTGCTTCAAACATGTGATAGCTAGTAGAATCTTATTTGGATGCAAGATTGAGCTAGAAATAGTGGCACATTAGCGGTTATTGGGTGATATCATTTTTAGCATTTCGTATTCAGAAAGACTCGTGATGTATTGTAGTATAGGCTCACTGGGGTAATGGGTTGACATTGATGTTTCTAACCATTATTCCCTTCAATCAATCAAACTTGTCTTTCGTGGTGACAAGTTACTCAATCAACGCCCCACTCCATTGGTTGAATACAACCAAAACCCTAGAAATATAAATTAACAGATTTGGATCTACTAGTCAAATAAATGCTTGGATAACGTTGCAGCTTGATTTCTTACTAATTTTTTGTTTTGTGGTTATGATGGTGGTTCCAACAGAGTAGCAACAACCCTCGTGGATCTTCAAATACTTATGCAAACATGATGCAGCAGTGGAGCAGTCATTTCCTTCCATTCGGGGGAGGGCCAAGGCTGTGCGCAGGATCCGAACTAGCAAAACTTGAAATGGCTGTGTTTATCCATCATTTGGTTCTTAATTACGATATGGAGTTGGCCGAGAAAGATGAGGCTTTTGCCTACCCCTTCGTCGATTTTCCCAAGGGCTTGCCCATCAGAGTCAAGCGTCACACTCTTCACACATAAATGGAAGACAACAAAACTCGCAATCAATTCCCACAGTGACCTCTCTATGAGTTTCGGCCTCAGCATCTCTCATCCGTATTACTATCGATCCTTGGATATATCGCTACACAACAAAGCACTTCTCCTCTCCCTTGTACGTGAAGATTTGATCACCTTGGATTTTTCCAACGGCCTAGTGTTAATTAAGTTGTTTTTGACGTTTTACACAGCAGGTCATATGAAGAAAATCAAAAGTACAGATACTAGGACCACGACTCCATGCTCTTCCCCACATTGTAAATTCTACTTTTTCCTTGGTCCCTCCATGTTGGGACTGAGGAGTCATTGTTCATTTATATAGCATGTAATATGGTTTTTCCATGTCTACATTGTACTTTTATGACAGTCCCGTATGAACAAAAACCGAGTCTATCAAGATCTATGCAGTACATGATGCAACTATATGTTACATATGGTGTATGGGATAAATTTTATTATTCTTACATGTACCAAGAGAATATATTTTCTTTATGAGTACTAAACTATGGATAGCATTGGACTTGGCATGGGTGTAGGCTGAATAAAATAAAAGTTTTATTGCACGAGACGAGCCCTACTATAAATCTACATATATACGACATTAGCAACAACTGAATCTGAAACTAGAGGATGTACTAAATTAAAAATATGGGAAAAAAATGCAATAATGGATACGGAAATCTTAGATATGATCTGGGTGGGGACTCATTAATTGTCTA
This sequence comes from Passiflora organensis, assembly GCA_019739055.1. Taxonomy (NCBI): domain Eukaryota; kingdom Viridiplantae; phylum Streptophyta; class Magnoliopsida; order Malpighiales; family Passifloraceae; genus Passiflora; species Passiflora organensis. The sequence continues at coordinate 26,758,371 of JAEPBF010000087.1, read as the reverse complement.
TTAATGCTCAATTTTCTCCCATATATATGTAACACAGGCGTAGTTGGGGTGCTTCCTGGTAGTGATGAGTGGTGGACTTGATTGGTCCTACTGTTCTGGATGCAACAGGGGAACCGCAGGGACTCCTGTGGCTTTCTAGAAAATTGATACAGAGGATGTCACTCCTAAAACAAAACGGAACGACAGAGAAAGCCAAACAAATGTTGTTTTGTCTTCTGGGAGGAGCTGTCCCGTTTCCCCCTTTATATTTCCTATTCTTTATTGGTTTATCTTTTATCTTTGTTTTCCAATGCGGTCCCATGAATATATCTTTTATGCTGTTTAGGACTGTGGGTGACAGAAACGGCTCACCTTCTTTTCTTGTAGTGAGTCATTTCCTGTTTTTGTTAAAACTTTAATGAAAAAACAATATCACAATCAGAAAGGCTGGTGGTTTTTTTTTTAGAATAATAAAGTATTTACCTGTTTGTTTTGTATGATTACTTTCTCTTTGAATTTCAATTAACATACATTCTCATTATTAGAATTTGAACCTAATCAATTGATTCCTAATTGACGATATTAATTTTGCTTTCCCAGAGCGTTATTTTTTTATAATTATTTGACATATCATGATTTTAAAAAGCACGAGGGCCGGGAGGTAGATTAATCGAAAACACTAATAAACTAAACCGTGGGGGTTAGTCTATCACCAAACTAACCTCAACCAACGCTAATAAATATTGGCCTAAAAATCATCTAAACTAAATAAATAAAACATGCACCACCATCTTATACTCTGATCATTTGAGATTACATATTCTCCTCTATATGTAGTAGTTAATTATATAATTAATATGCATGCACATGCATCGGTAATGATTGGTTGATGGATTCTAATTACAAGCTATTAATGTTCTGCGCAGTTTGCTTTATGAAATAAAAACGTCTAATGATAAGGCCAACTACCAAAATTGAATGATAGCATCAGAAACTCGTGTAAACATAAACGGTGCCATCATTCCTTATGGAATCAAGGTCTCTCTTTTTTTCCCCCCGTTTTTGTTGCTCACCAAGGCATGCCCATCACTACATAGTTAGGTTGTCTTTCGTTTTCAAATGTTTTGTATTTTTCTCTATGATTCGTGGAATGGAACTATGTAAATGTATCTTATAGGGACCAATATGAGTTGGCCTCGGAGAAGGTTTGCGCTCTCTTAAGTTTTTTAATTTGTAAGATTAAAGTTATGAAGATGTTAATGAAGTTTGTCAGGATTTAGTTTTGGGGATGTATGTTTAATCAGGATTTGAGTTTCTTAAACGGTGTTCATGGAAAGCATGAGTAGAGATTAATTAATTTTACAATCAATGAAAATATAAAAGAAAAAAAAAAGAAAAAGAAGCATGCTATATTTTTTTCGTTATTAGTTAGGATGCTTTTTCAGTTTGTTGGCTTTTGTCGATCGGTCCTAATCCTATTCTTTGGAGCACCATGAACTCCACCAGTAGTCACTCAGGGAGATAATAGTCTTATTTGTGATGGGTTAAAATTATTTTTTTAAAAAGTTAAGATATTTTATATTTAAAATTAAAAATTAAATTCTTAATCTTTAGTTAAAAAGGAATAAATCTTACAACTTAACTATATCCCTACTATTAATGGTTTAAAATTATTATGGAATTTAATTTACACACGTGATTAAAAAAAGAAGTTTAGTATTGAGTTGTAATAAACTATTTCATAGTAAAAAACAATCTTTATATCTTCATGAGTACATAAGCGGGAAGGCCCGGATTTCTTTTGTATTATTAATTTTTTTAAATACTCATATATTATGTATATATGTTATTCACAATAATATTTTTTTTTTCAATAAGCAAGCTGGTTATGAAATAAAAAAAAAAAGTTTAGTACCATCATAAAATTCTTTATATCGAATTTAGTTTTCTTGTTTGCTGTCAGATCTTACCATCTCACATTCAAGTATTTCAAACGTTTATTTTTTTTTTGGTAAGGAATTATGAAAGCATCTATTAAACGATGACAAAACCATGAATGGGCTTCATACGACCACGTACACGATCCATCAATCCCTTTACATAGCGTTCTCATAGAATGGAAAAGGACGGGGTTACACTGAGTCTGCAAATAATGGCATCGGCACATACTATTTCCATGGACGGGAATGACTAATTTCTATGCCACAAAAAAAAAGAAGCTAACATTTTGAAAGAATGGATAATATATATTTGCTCGGAGCATCTAAAAAAACGAATAATAGTTATGCTTCCTCGTTTAATAAATTAGTGAAATGTGGGAACTTTTCGTCGAGGAAGATAGCTAGAAAGAATAAATATTTCAAATCTAATTTCATATATTATCAATTCTACCATCTACTTATCTCATTCTTCTAATCATCTAGTCTAGATTTTAACTCATAATTTCATCCTAATTCCACAAGAATAGAAGTTTACTCCGCCAAAACTCACTGGCCAAATCTAATCCACTTCTTCCATTGTTATTGTTTGACTGATTTTCCTTTAAATCTAAAACGTCAGTGGTTAACGTTAAAGGCACGATTCAATTTGTCACCAACAAGAGTTAATTTTAAGAAAAAAATAGATATGATCTCTTAAATAATATTTAATCAATATTGGTATTCGAATATATACTAAATCCTGCGTTAGATAGACGTAAATAGTCTAAAAAAAGTCCATTCTCTCCGGAATCATTGCGTCCATTAATCCTTTTATTGGCAGCTGAGAATACATGGATATTTGCAGTCCTCAATTTTCATTCTTAGTGGCCACCAATCTTTTATACACATCTGAAAACACAAAGAAACATAAAGAAACAGATTCGTAAATTCGATAGTGTCGAGCACCAACCAAAACAGCCATAATAAAGGAGGCTGTAGCCCTAATAGAAGAGTATTCCGTGCCCTTTCACTAGCCAAAAATCTCCACATGCATTATCCCCACGGCATTTATGGTCAATTTATACACTGCCACTAGACAGACCTAAATATTCAACTGTTCCTCTCATAGGGATGAAGATATGCCACCTTCCCAGAATTGAGAAACAAAAAGCTAAGCTAAGAACCCTAATATTTGAAAATGTAATTTCACCAACTCGATCTTTAAGGATTCATTAGCAACTTATTTGTCTAAATATGATATTAGTGACCTATTTGACTGAATTTAATGCAATGCAGTGATGTCAAAAGAAGACCTCCTCCAGGCCCTCACGTTCAGTTTTGCTACCGTAAGTTGATCAACATTTTGCCCCATCTTCTGTCAGCAGGCCACTCCAGACTACAAAGCCCGGAGGCCCAAGATTTGCAAACCAACTTTGACTAAAAAGCCTGTGGCCTCGAAGCAGGATAAGGACATTGTAGCTATTATGCAGGACCGAGCCCTGGCAACCGAGACTTGCCTGTTTCCTCGTTTTTCTTTTTTCTCACTATCGTTTGTGATAACACATAACAGGTAAAAAGTTTCCTCAAATAGACTTTGATGGGCAAATCAATCTGTCAATAAAACTACGCAATAACGTCACCGCTCTAGGCGTGCTCTTGTAACTTATATACAAATCCTAATAGATAATCAAATTGAATCTCAAAGAATTGTTGGAAATAATATGAAAGAAAAATAGAAAGGATCAAAGAGTTATGACATTATAAATAAACTACTAACTTGAAAGAAAAATTTGGCTAGACTGAGATACAATCAAGATGTCAAATTGCTTCTCAAGGATACACATTTATCTCTACAAATGTGTACTCGTGGCAGAGGTTAGAACAACAAGATTACAATTACCTGAAAACAGAGAGAACAAAAAGAGATGAGAGGCTAGGGTTTTTCGGGATTTTTCGGTATTTGGAATAGAAGAAAAGTCTCTCTTATATAGATTAACCAAATAACTGTTACAAATAAACTAAAGCTATAACGATTATAACGACTGTAATGGTCGTAACTGCTGTAATAATCATCGGTTTAATGAATGTCATTAAATTGATAGTTATACGAATAAGGATAGACTTGTCATTTTCTAATTTTCCACAAATGACAAGCTGACTGAATGAAAATCCAGGCAAAGAAAGAGATATATACTTAAACACCAATATCTTACAATTGAATTGATCCACAGAGATGAAAGACTACAATATAGTTAATAAAGTGAGTAAAGTTTAGTAACTCTTGAATTTCATAAACTAATATTGCAATTCTAATAACACATATAATACTCGTAATATCTTGTTGTTCAACAATTCAAACATCACCATGCACTATTAAATATCATGCGCCTATCTTGGGTCATTGTGAATGTTCTAGAAAGTACAAATCTTTCATAATAAGTGGCCCATTTATATATTCATTTTAGTAAACTCATCAAGTTATTTTTTATAGATCACCCAATTATAGGGTTGTGAATTCATTAAAAGTAATTTTTGATTCTATCATTTCAAATAATATCCATCAAGTCCAATAAGAATTGACCACTCCAAAGAGTTATGGATTTAAAAACATAATCATCCATCAAGTTTATTTACTTGAACCACTTACATAAAAGACTATATTTAACAAAATAATAACTCATCAAATTCATCTAGAAACACCCAAATAAAGTGTGTAGATCAACGAGAGCTCAAGGCTCAATATAAGGACTTAAGTCTCATCCCTTTAATGATTCAAGAATACATATTGAATTCTCTTATCTTTATTTTGGATTTGTCTTTAAAACGATCCAAGGTTCAATAGATTAATTTTAGTAAGAACATAAGAAATAAATATTTTTTATCTTTCACATGATTGACTTCCTCTGTCCTTTGTCATTATAATCCTTGTTAGGAGAGGGGTTATTCTACCCTGTTCCCGATGCATGGTGTGCCAAGACACATCATACTGATGTCAGTATTTTTAAAAAATATGTGTCTTGATGCGGAGCAGGGTAGATTTACCCGTTAGGAGAGAGAGGTTATTACTACTTTGTGAAGTCAACCTCACACTATAGTCTTCACTATAGAAATCGAGTGACTTGAGCCTTGGCTTTAGTCACATAGAATTCACTCTAAATTCTAAACCCTAAATTCACTCAACTCTTGATTGTAACATAATGATCCCCTTCATTATTATTATTATTATATATATATATATATATAGAGAGAGAGAGAGAGAGAGAGATTCTTTTTCTTTTAGGTCTTGTGATGTCTCGCATCAAAGGCCTGAGTATACCCATTTACTCCTTTTATCTGCAATTTGGTTGTGTGCAGTAATACGAAGTCCAATTTTTTTGCTTGCTTTGCTTCTATGAACAAGATGGTGACTTTTGCAGGCTTTCCTTTGCACTTGTTGTGGGACCCAACCTGCGTAGGGGGTCAGTGTTACCCAATCTCATATCGGAAATGAGTGGGGGAGGTCTTGGGCTTATATGTATTGTGTGAGTGGATAATTTGTAACAAGATGCATCTTTTGGGATATGTGGTTAGAAACCCAACTTAGTGTTGCAGTTGTGATCCATCACACGCACATACACGTCTAGCCTACTAGACCAGGGGTCCAGGGGCCGGGTCGTGACAAATGGTAGCGGAGCTGATCTCGCTCCCTCTTCTGGGTGGGCTTGGGCCGTGTTATGTGTTTATATTTGGGCTCGTGAGTTTGGGACCAAGTTAGTTTCATTTGGGCTCCCCTCATGAGGACATGAGGTCTATAAGGAGGGGCGATTGTGAAACCCAGCTAGCATAAGGAATCAGTGTTATCCAATTCCACATTGAAAAGGAGTGGGGAAGGTCTTGGGCTTATATGTGTTGTGTGAGTGGATCATTTGTAACAAGTTGTATCTTTTGGACCATGTGATTAGAAGCCCAACTCAGAGTTACAGTTTGTGATCCATCACGCGCACGTACACGTCCTGGCCTGCTGGGCCTGGGGTTTGGTGGCCGGGTCATGACACTTGTCTTGGGACGTAGTTTGTGATTTTTTTGGTGCTAACTTTTCTCTTCACTTAGCTGTCCCAGAAGCCTGGAAAACTGTGGTGTATTACCCCCATCGGATCTTGAAAGGTATGGACCTAGGAGGGTCCAGAACCCGAAACCCATTTTCTTGGATCAAGGAAGCTCTCTCTTCTTCAGAACAGGATGTCATAAACATGTCCGACATTGATACTGCTGTCTATTTTGTCTTCATGAGCACTGTGTTGGGAATATTGGTTCTTTCAGGCATTATTTTGCTACTAGCTCTTCTGCCAGTTGCTGCCATATGGAAAGCTTACAAACACTTCTCTGTGCTGAGGGTAGATGCTCTTATGTCCCCTCAAGTGAGACTTGAGCAATTTGCGATTCTTGTTAGAGACGTACCATCTGCTCCTGATGGGCAAAGTGTGAAGGACCATAGTTGATTTATAATTCAAATCCATTTATCTTAGACATTTTACTGGTCATTGGTGGTCACGAATAACAAAGAGGCAATTGTAGCTCATATGTCAAGGCGATAACAAAAGTACTAATTTTTTTTATCATATAATAAACTTTTGCTTTCAAATTGTTAAAAATAATATAAAATAAAAATATAAAGGATCAAGAGCTTTAGCGTACTAAACAAACCACTAATTTGAAAGTAAAATTTAGCTAGACCGAGGCACAATCAAGATGCCAAATTGCTTTTTAAGGATACAGAACTACCTCTATAAACATGTACTTGTAAATCGAGGTTGAACAACAAGACTACAATTGCTTGAAAACAGAGAGAACAAAAAGAGATGAAAGGCTCAGGTTTCTCAGTGTTTCTTGGTTTTTCTCGGTATTTTTTGTAAGGACCCAAACCCGAAATCCAGGCCCTGACCACTGTGAAACCCGAACAAGCCCAATACGTAGAACAATTCAAATCCCACAAGGCTTTCGTTGACTTTTCAAACACAATTCCCAAGAATCATAACATTTAATTTATAAAATGGAACATAAATAACAAAAGAATTCTGGCACATTACACAGAGTATTAAACAAACAGCGAAATACTTTATTAGATAAACAAAAATCCATAATGAAAATAGGTCCATACTGTCACAAGCCAAAAACCACAAATCGGGACTCAAGCTCACAAAGCATACGATGTCCAAAACATAAAAATGTCTGACAACTAAATCCAAAAACCAAATCAAGTCCAAAACGTGAGTGCCAAAAAAACCATAGATAAAATGTGTAGGTGCCATAGTCCAGCTGAGTCGTATGAACCTCACACCTCAAACGTAGTTTACTGATCACGAACTACTCATGAAATGGGGAAAAAACAATGGCTAAGATTATAAAATCTCAGTAGGGTCACAACATCATAAGCTTTATAGGGAATAGAGCCATATACAAAACAGGAGTAGAAAATATTACCTTTGAAAACATGCATATATCTTATGCCATACAGAACAAGAAACATGCACTTGATTTAAGATACAATACATAGATCCAACCCAATAGGTTCGTAACATAACACATACTGTAGAACACTAACATATTGCCAATGGAAACCTATCAGGATGGAAATTATGAAAACGTTTCACAAGTAATCCCCGCTAAAGAGAAACCGGAAACCCACTAGCAGTGATAGCTTAATTTTGAAAATAACATTCTTGTTCCCTACTATTAGTGTTGTCCGAGACCAGGCAGAGAAATAAACGAAGGGGTCATACCTATCTCATGCAAAACTGCGAAGATATGGCAGGCAAACAATACAACACTATACGACTGCTGAATAGGTAAGTAACTCTCCCCTAATACTGAGATTCTGTGTACGCACCTCGTATTGGCCATGCAAACATCTATGATACCATATTGTATTGTATACTAGACGTGTAAAACCATAGTACGCAGATCAAATTGTAGTATAATAACCATATGTTTATAAAAACCATAGTATGTGCAATACATTATATCATCCTCGAACAACTCAAAATAATTCATCTTACCAATCTAAGGCTCACATCATAACAGGTCAAGATGATAAGGAATTTCACATATCAGGCATAGAACTCATGGAAAACCTCATGGGGTTCAAGGAAGACAAAATATAAGTCGGATGAACCAAAAGAACAAAATAGGATGAAAGAAGACAACAGATCGGTCGGACTTTTTGGTCTGACTAGTCGGACCACTTACAAGACAGGCCGGATAGGCTCCGACTGGTCAGATTTTCGACCATGATCGGTCAGACTCTATAGTCCGACTTGTCACTCGGGCGTTCTCTCACATACATGTTCGATCGATGCTCGTACAACTCCCAATCATTGACCATGAACCCAAAAAATGATCCACAAACCATATGACTTTTTCATATGATTAGAATGTCATCAACAACATAAATAATTACAAAGATAAAACATTTAACACAGATATATGCCTCAATTCACAACCACACAAACATACAATAAATACCATAAGACCAGTAACTGGTCAAACTGATGAGGCATAGAACCTACGTCTTGCATAGAAGAATCCATAGCAATACTATTGCCTTTGTTGTGAGATTCAGAACCACCTGATTCAGAAAAATATGAGAAATAACTAATAAATATCCATAAATAATATGGAAAAAGGGAAATCTCTTACTGTTCCTTCACTAATATGCAGACAACTAAAACCCCCAAACTGACAAACACTTAATCGGAAGAGTGTAGTAGAAATCTAACTAGAGAAAAAAAAATTAGGAAATAGAGATAGGAAATTGGGAAACAAAAGACATGCCATACATATACAACTTGAATCTTGATGGATAAGAACATGGTGGTGAAACAGGAAAGAAAATTCAGAGTGTTTATGTTAGCCCAAAAAATAGACGAACGAGCTTGGGAAGAAATGAACACGGGTGAATATTGAATATACAACTCAAATGAAAACAAGCCATCCCAAAGGCCTATAGAACGATCCGAAAACACATGGCTACTCGAAACGAGCTCAAACACACGTTTGAGTCCAACAAGAGGAAAACAATAATTTCCATTGCCTTAGTTTCTGATACAGTCAAATTGTCAAACAGATAGTGAACCACTAAAACGACACTGATTAGACAAAACGAGCTGACTGAAAAAATGAAAAGGATGGGGTTTCACATCCTCCCCTCCTTACAAATATTTCATCCTCGAAATTTATATACCATGCTACTCGAAAAGATGCGGATACCGCTCCCACATCGACTCTTCAGTCTCCCATAAAAACTCCTTACTTTGACCACTATGCCACGAAACTCAGACCATCGGAATGTTGGGTCTATGAAGCTGTCTGATGACTCGATCGACTATGAAAATTGGCTGCACGAGATACAAAAAATCATTAGCAATCTTGACTGATGACTTTTCTAACACATGAGACGGATCCCGAACATACTTCCGTAACATCGACGCATGAAAAATGCTGTGGATTCTCTCCAAAAATGGTGGCAACGCCAACCGGTATTCCATTGGCCCGATCCATTGGGTATTCTCATACAGTCCCATATATCGCGGTGCTAACTTGCCCCACTGCTAAAACCGAACACGGCCTTCCAAGACGCGACTTTCAGGAAAGACCATATCTCCGACCTAAAACTCGAGCTCATATCAGCGATTAACTGCACAGTTCTTTTGTCTATCCTGAGCCTTCCTCAACCTCTATCTAATCAAGGCAAACTGCTCGGTCGCCAGATCAATCGACTCGGGACTGTTAAGGCGTCTCTAGCCTACCTCATCCCAACACACGGTGTCCGACAATGCCTATCATACAATGCCTCGTACGGTGCCATCTCAATATTGGCCTAAAAACAATCGTTGTAGGTGAACTCTACCAACGATAGACATCTGTCCCACGTAGTCTGTCTGTCGAGTGCACACACTCGCAACATATCCTCTAACGTCTGAATTGTCCTCTCGAACTGACCATCTAACTATGAGTGAAAAGTTATACTGAAGTTCAACCAGGAACTTAAGGTAATGTGAAACTTCCCCCACAACCGAGAAGTAAACCTCGACTCTCAGTCGGATACTATGGACATTGGAACTCCATGCAACCTCACAATCTCGTCCATATACCGAGAAGCTAACTTCTCTAACGTATCCGTAACTCGAAAGGAAATGAAATGGGCAGACTTGGTCAATCTGTCTACCATCACCCAAATTGCATCAAAACGACGTTGAGTCCTTGGCAAACCCACTACAAAATCCATCATGATATGCTCCCACTTCCACTCAGGAATCGAAAACTACTACAAACCTAGGGGTTTCTGATGCTCTGTCTTGACATGCTGGCATACGAGACAACTATCAACGATCTCCGCAGTATGTCTCTTCATTCTGACCGCTAGTATTGCTCTCTCAGATCTCGGTACATCTTGGTACTGCCGAGATGAATTGAGAACATCGAATTGTGCACCTCAATCAAAATCAACTGAAGTAGCTCCACATCTCGAGGAACACAGACTCAATCTCGGAAAGTCAGAATCCCATCATATCGGACTCTAATCTCATTAACATTATCTCCTCCAACACCACTGTCCAACTGCTGCCTCAACTGAACAAAAATTCTAACAGCTTGGCTCAAATCTCTTCAAGTAACGATGGTCTGACAAAAATCTGAGCCAACAAAGCTCCCGAACTATCACTATCAAGCTGAACTCGAGATGCCCTTAAACATATCAACAATCAGCATATACTCCGAATGAATGTAAGCCAAAGAAGATGAAGTCTTCCTACTCAAGGTATCAGCGACCACATTGGCTTTATCGAGATGATAATCGATTACAAGATCGTAATCTTTTATCAACTCAAGCAATCTTCTGTCTTAAGTTAAACTCCTTCTGGGTTAGGAGATACTTGAGACTCTCGTGGTATGTGAAGACTCAGCATGTCATTCCATACAAATAATGACGCCAAATCTTCAGCGCAAACACAACGGTGGCCAACTCCAAATCATGGGCCATGTAGTTGCACTCGTGTGGCCTCAACTACGAAAGACATAAACAACTACTTTCTCATCCTACATCAGCACACAACCCAAATCGTGCTTCGATGCATCACTGTATATCACATACTCCTTACCACTGGCCGGCAAGGTAAGAAAAGGAACATAAACCAATCGAGACTTTAGCTCCTTAAAACACTGTTGACACTTCTCGAACCACACAAACAGTTTATCCTTGCATGTAAAACATGACAACGAGTTTGTTAACGTCGAGAAGTTTTTAACAAAATGACAATAATAACAGACTAAACCCAAAAAATTCCACACCTCAGGCACACTTTGGGGAGGAATAACCTCGATTTTCTTGGGATCTACCAATACACCTTTACCTGATACGACGTGTCCCAAGAAATTGACTTCCCTCAACCATAACTCGCACTTAAAGAACTTGACATATAATTTCCGAGTTCTAAGCATCTCAAAGACTATCCTCAAAAGCTCGGAATGCTCCTTCTCTTACTTTGAATAAATGAAGATATCATCGATAAAGACGATCATGAACCGATTAAGATACTCCTAGAATATTCAGTTCATCATATCCATGAACACTACCGGTGCATTTATCAACCCAAACGCCATCATCAGGAACTCATAATGTCCATATTAAGACTTGAAAGCTGTCTTCGTAACATCTAGTCTCAAACTCACAACTGATGATAACCCGACCTCAAATTGATCTTCGAGAATATTGACGCTCCTTGAAACTGGTCGAACAGATCATCGATTCTGAGAAATGGATACTTATTCTTCATGGTACTCCAGTGCAACTATTGCTAATCGATACACAACTACAACGAACCATCCTTCTTCTTCGCAAACAATACTTGCACTCCCCACGGTGATACATTGGGCTTGATGAACCCCGATCCACCAAATCCTCCAATTGAGTCTTTAGCTTCTTCATCTCAGCTAGAGCCATCCGATATAGCGGAATAGATATCGGGTTTGTTCTGGCATCAAATCGATCTTAAAGTCCATCTCTCTCTTCGATGGTAACCTGACTACATTATCCAGAAACACATTCGGAAACTCACTAGCATCAGGAACACAACTCAACTCCGGTGGCTCAACTAAGGTGTCTCTGACATGGGTTAGAAATGTTGTACAACCTTTACTAATCATCTTCTTTGTACTGAGCCACGAGATCTTACAAGTAGGTAAAACAAGCCTATCTCCCTCAAAAACAATACTCTGAACCAATGAGTAGACTAAACCAAACCTATTTGGTGAAACACTCCTTCCTGGCTCGATATCAGGCTAAACAATCCATGTTTAAGATGATGTCCAACTCCCAAATATCTAGCAGAATCAAATCTGACTCGATCGCAACTACTCCCATCCTCAATACACAGCCTAAATACACTTGAGTGCATGTCAACTGCTCTCCTAACAAAGTCAAGACCTTGAACAACGGAACAAAAGATTACAACCGATGATCTTCACTAACTACAACTCTAGGACCCACAAACGACCTATTCACTCTGGGGTCTAACTGTAATCTAATGTACCAAGGAAATATGGTAATAGTACTTATCACCACGTCAGGGCTAACATAGGCCTTGGCGTCTGTCAACGTAAAGAACTGGGTCAGTCTCGGCTATGAAGGATGGCTGGACGGTTGACCCATAGTCTGACTACCAGAAGGTCTAGCTGATGCTTGCAACAATGGTCTGGAAGAAGCCTATGAACCAACATGACTACCACTCGGCCTTGAAGCTCCGAAAGGCTGTGAGGCATTACACGATAGCTTCAGACAATCTCGGACCATATAAGCAACTTTGCTGCAGTTGTAACACTTCCGCGAATACAGGCAAGGCGGGATGTGGTGTTGATAGTAGTTGGCACACCACGACATAGACGACCGACTTACACTTAGACCAGAAACAACCGGCTATGACCGGGTGGTCACATGACTACCTCCTCGGGAATAGGACCTATGCTAGTCGAAATATCTTTGCGGCCTTGACTGTGAGTCTTACGACTCTGAACCATCTTCTTAGTATCGATGGTAGCAACGATAAAAGCCTGAAGGTTGTTAATCGACGTCATGCCCACAATTGACTAGATATCACTGCTCAACTCATCCTAAAAGCAAAGGGCTAAGTTCACCTCGGTATGATACTCGGGTGGGACAAAACGAGATAACTCCCTCAGCTCTGACTCAAACTCCAACACTATCCTAGAATTCTGCTCCACCTTGTAGAAATATGACTGCTTCTCATCTCGGTGAAACTTTGTATAGAATCGATTATTGAACTCGCCCAGAAACTAATACCACAATGGCTGCTGACCTCCATATCTCAAACACACTTCGGTCTACTACGACAGGGATTCCTTCTCGAACAGAAAGGTGGCCAATGCAACTTTGTCCTCCTTCGAAATCCGCAAAGCCTGAGAGGTCCGACAAACTATATCTAGCCACTCCCGGGCTATGGCTATATCGGCTGTCCCGGAAAAACTCTTGCAACCCAACTAACAGGCTTCCTTCAGCAGCTTCATAATCATCATTGTAAGTCTCCTAGCACCCTGTTGTTGAACTGGAGCTACTGGCTATTGCACCAGAACTACGAGTGCTACTGGAGCGGGAACTGGCTGTACAGGCACCTCAAGCACTACTGGTGCCGGAACTGGCTACTGCTGAGCCACTAACTTTTGCAATGTGACTTGCATCGTGGCCAAAATCTGAAGCAATGCTGAATTCTGAACTTGCGCAGATGGAGCAACTAAGATGGTCTAAGCTACCTGAACTCAGGGTGCTGCCTGAATAGCATATGCAGCCTGAACTAGCTAATCCTCCTGTACATCGAGCTCAGTTGACCCATGAAATGACTCGCCACTCCTATCCTGGCGATCCCGAGTAGCAATAATACTATATGTCCTAACCATAGTGACTGAACAAAACACACAACAATAACAATATATAAGCCAAGGAACTCACACAAACAACTTAAATGATACTATGCTGGACAATGCACATGCATGTGAGTATAAAAACATGTTTTAGAAAAATATCTTTGAAATCAGTTTATAAAACCATGCTCCATTACCACCCTTGTAAAGACCCAAACCCAAAACCTGGGTCCTAATCGCCGTAAACCCGGACAAGCCCAACAAGTAGACCAATCTGAATCCCACAAGGCTTTCATAGATTTTTCAAATATAATTCCCATGAACCATAGCATTTAATTTATAAAATGGAGCATGTATAACAAAAGAATTTTGGCATATTAAATGGATTATTAAACAAATAGCGGAAGACTTTATTAGATAAACGAAAGTCCATAGTGAAAACGGGTCCATAATATCACAAGCCCAAAACTAGAAATTGGGACTCAAGCCTACAAAGCATACGATGTCCAAAACATAAAAGTGTTTGATAGGTAAATCCAAAAATCAAACCAAGCCCAAAACAAGAATGCCAAAAAAACCATTAGTAAAATATGTAGGTGCGATAGTCTAGTTGAGTCGTATGAATCTAACACCTCAAATGCAATCTACTGATCACGAACTACTTCTAAAAGGGGAAAAACAACAATGGGTGAGATTATAAAATCTCAGTAGAGTCACAACATCATAAACTCTACGGGAACAGAGCCATATACAATACAGGAATAGAAAATATTACTTTTGAAAATATGCATATATTCGATGCCACATAGAACATAAAACATGCACTTGATTTAAAATAAAATATGCAGATCTAACCCAATAGGTTTGTAACATAACATATACAGTAGAACACGACTATATTTCCAATGGAAAACCTATCGAGGTAGACATTATCAAAACGTTTCACAAGTAACCCTGCTAAAGGAAAATCGGAAACCCACTGGTAGTAATAGCTTAATTTTGAAAATAACATACTTATCCCCTACTGTCAGTGTTGTCCAAGACCAAGCAAAGAAATAAACGAATGAGTCATACCTGTCTTATGAAAACTTGGGAAGATATGGAAGGAAAACGATACAACACCATACGACTGCCAAACATGTAAGTAACTCTCTCCTAACACTAGGATTCTGTATACTCACCTCAGATTGGCCAAGCAAACATTTGTGATACCATACTGTACTGTATATTAGACATGTAAAACCAAAGAACGTAGATCAAATTGTAGTATAATAAACCATATGTTTATAAAAACCACAGTACATGCAATGCATCATATTATCCTCAAACAACTCAAAATAATTCATCTTATCAATGTAAGGCTCACATCATAGTATGTCATGATGATAAGGAATTTCATATATCAGACACAAAACTCACAGAAATACTCACTAGGTTCAAGAAAGACAAAACAGAGGTCAAATGAACTAAAAGAACAAAATAGGATGGAAGAAGAAAATAGATCGATTGGACTTTAAGGACCGACTAATCGAACCACTTACAAGACCAGTCGGATGGGCTCCAACCGGTCGAAATTATCACTCCGATTGGTCTGATTTCCTACTCCAACCGATCGGATTTCATACTCAGACCAGTTAGGCTCTATAGTCCGACCAATCGAACTACCCTAATCGACCAGTCAGACTCTAATGTTCGATCGATCACTCGGGTTTTCTCTTGCATACTTGTCTGACTGATGCTCTTACAACTCCCAATCGCACACCACAAACCCACAAACTGATCCACAAACCACACGACTTCTTCATACGATTAGAATGTTTCATAAACACAAATTATCAACAACATAAACAATTATGAAAATCAAACATTAACACAGGTATAAGCCTCAATTCAAAACCACACAAACATACAATCAAAACCATAAAACTAGTAACCGGTCAAACTGAAGAGGCATAGACCCTACCTCTCCCGTAGAAGAATCCGTGGCAATACCCTTGCCTTGGTCGAGAGATCTGAACCACCTGATTCAGAAAAATGTGACAAACGACTAATACATATCCAGAAATAATACAGAAAGGGAAATCTCCTACCGTTCCATCACTGATAAGCAAACAACTAAAACCCTCAAACTTAATCAGAAGAGCGCAGTAGAAATCTAACTAAAGAAAAAGAAATGATTAGGAAAAGAAGATAGAAAATTGGGAAACATAAGAGATGCGATACAGATACCCCTTAAATCTTTAAAGATAAGAACAGAGCAGCGAAACAAGAAAAAAAATGTCAGAGTGTATATGTTAGAGAGAATCGGGAGAGAGCAGTTAAGAAAAAATGGGATGATGTATAGAAGAGGAAAGAAAAGTGAGCGGCTATTGACTGAAGGACTGGCTAAATGGGTGTTTATATAGCCCAAACCTAAAGCTCTAGTGGCATAGCTCGGAAAAAAAAGGTATAGCCTGGAAAATATATGAACAGGCTCGAGAGGAAACAAACACAACCCAATATTGAATGTACAACCCGAATGAAAACAAGCCGGCCCAAAAGCCTATAGAATGATCTGAAAACACCCAGCTACTCTAAATGAGCCCAAAAACACATTCAGGTCCAACAGGGGCAAAACAGTAATTTTTACTATCTCGGTTTCCTATACGGTCAAAGTGTCAAACAAACACGTGGACTACTAAAACGACATTAAATTGAACGTTATAATGATCGTAATGGCTGTAACGGTCATAACCGCTATAATAATCATCGGTTTAATGAACGTTATTAAATTGACCATTATACGAATAATTTTCTAACAAAAGTTAGATTATTCCTTATTCATTTTATTCATTATTAATAACTACTACAAAGTTTTACATTAGAGATAAAATATTAGAGAGTCATGTTTCAAAATTTTGGACTAATTAGTATTGATGTAGAATCATACTTGTTTTGAGTTGAATTAAATATATTTGTAGTTATTTCTATTTGACAAGTTACCAATTGGGACATATTACGAGACATATTAAAGTCAAATTAATAACCTATCTGATTTGTTTCTAATTCAAATAAATAAAATATATAAAAAATTATTTTTATTTTTATTTTTAAAAATTTTAAATTAGATAAATATCTCTAATTCAAGTGTTATTTAAAATATATTTATATTATTTTAAAGATATTTTAAAAATTTATAAATAAATTATCAAATCATATTTAGTCAATATATATTATAATATAATATTTTATCTATTTAAAGCACATAAAAAAAATACTAACCACACTCCAAAACTCTTCATACCTTCTCACGCTTGATTTATTCTCAAAATCATAGGTATTGGTTTTTTGAAAAACAAGTCATGATGAAAATTAATATTTATTTTATAAAATATTTTATTAATTTATGTAATTTAGTTATTTATATAAAATTTTATTATTTTAATGCAAGTATTTAATTTAAAAATATATATCTAAATAATATTAAATTATGAGTTTTAAATCAGGAGTCAATACATAGGCTTGGAGATAAAACATTAGAGATAAATTAGACCACAAGTGATGAAGAGCAAAGTTCTCAATCTTCCAATTCCCAAATTTACAAAGACAATAAAGAAGTCTCTTAGTCTAAAAATTGGTTCAGACCCAAGGAAGATCCTCATTATGATGGTAAGTCAAGCAAAGCTATTAAACCCGAAGTTGAGTTTTATTGGACCTCAGATGATGAATGAACTATAAAATTTTCAGAAGATCAACGCATAAAATAAGTGTAATATTCAATTTATGATATTGTATAAGTTTATAATTTACAATATTCTATATATTAAATTAATTAAGTAGTTGATTTTCTATTTTATTATGATAGAATGGTCATCTTATCATGATGTGTAACTTCATAATCTACTAGGTTCTATGTACTAAATTGAGTAATTCATTGTTTATTCTATTTTACTAAGTTATATATACAATCCTAAATATTTATATTACTTTTTTATAATTTTTTTATTTTTAAAATATAATATTTAAGAAAATATTATATGAATATTTCAATACTTTTATAAAAAAAATCTCAATTTTCTCTTTCCCCAAATGTTAACCTCGCGCTCAACATATCAAAATTCGATCCATTTACTTTTTATTTATTATTTATTTTAAATATTAATACCTAATTGTGTCCTTAGATTAGTATTTCTTCCTTTCTGTGAATTATATTACATCTCCTAAGCCGGCGTTCCCTTTTAAAATATTAAACTCTCCCATCACAAAGTAAAACTATTTCTCTACACCCAACTTTTATTATCCTCTTAAGGTGTCTCTCCTTGTCCAACTTATATCCGTTTTCATCTGACAGCCTTTATCTATTTTTTTTTTTATCCACCGTCTTTTGTGACTTCATCTTCAGTCGAGACGCATTCCCTCACTCCTATGTAAAGCACGGTGGAGGAGGTATAGCAAAAAGGAGACATCGAGATGAAAAAATATGAATCCAAGGAAATTATGTTTACTAGAATACCTTTAATCTCTAATCACTGCCAATGGGATTCAAACCATTAATTTTTGTTCCTCCAAAGAAAGACGGCTCTCACCAATAAAACAAACAGCTATTCACACTCACATGTATACTTTGATGATAACATTCAAACAACGAGTTGATCAGAAATGATATAAGAGAATTCATGGAATTACAGTAAGGCAAGATGAACAAAAAGCTTAGCAAACTTCAATTAAAATTAGGACAGGACTACAAAAAGTTTTCAAAACGGTTATATTTAGAAAAAGTAAAAAAAACTAATGGTGGAGGATGTTCAAAACCACAAGCGACAACTGATATTTACATGTACAATCAGATCAATCAAATTTAATATCATCCATGGATAGAAAAATTATCACTTATTAGAGATTATTAATTAACAGAGTTATCTCTTATAATTAATATATTATTAAATAATAGAGGATCATCATATGATTGGTTGAAATTATAACATGACATGGAATCATTATTAAATAATAATATATTATTATAATATGAAACAAATCGTCGTATTGTTTTTTATTGATAATACACCTTTGTACATTTTGGACAATCTCAAAATGTCTAATGTCGAAATCTTCCAAATTCCATTGAATACCACATTCAAAATCCAACTAATTAATGCTAGGATAAATTCATCCTTTAATCGTCAGTATTGGCGCTACCAGCTACAAGTAGCGCTTGATATGAACGAACCGGGTTCCATTAATATCTACATGGTTGACCAACTAACTGTGTGTTATGGAAAAAAAGCTATTTAGGAGGAGATCCCCGCAGTCTGTGATTGCAAACTGCTTCAAGTACAACGAGATTCCCGCAACCAAATTACATTGGAGGACAAAAAAATACATGTAGAGGAAAATGCAATCAATTGAGATCATAGAGCAGTAATTTAAAAACTTATTGTCAGCCATCTGATGTCAATTGAGAATCTCTTAAATCTAATAGAGGAAACGCAAGAAGCTCATCAATAATTAATGAATGAGGAGTTTATCGCTTTGATGGTAGATAGCAATGACGATATAGGTGAGATGAAAGAAGAGAGTGTCGGTCAAGACAACATAGCTCATACTCTTCGCAATCAGTTACATGCTATGCATATGGTGGTACATATGTTGGACATTGATAAAGTGGACTAAAAGAGTGTGCGGATAGCAATGACAACACAGGTGAGATGAAAAAAGAGAATATCTATCATGACAACATAGTTCTTAGTCTTCGTGATCAGCTACATGTTATGCATATGGTGGCACAAATGTTGGATGATGATAAAGTGGACTAAAGAAGTATGCTGAGAGTCTTACACCATCTATAGAATACACGAAAAACCCAAAAAACTTTTTAAACATTTCTGGATACATAAATGAGCAAAACAATGGCAATCTCTCAAAATTAATAAATATTTAGTATTTTATTAATTATTAAAAATTTAAAGCATATTAATTATAACAAAGAAACAATATCAATGGATGTAAAATTTATTAATTATTAGAGGATATTAATTTTTAGAGTATTAAATTTGAGAAGTCTTACTGTAATTAAAGATCATGCATTATCCATATCTTAGTTTAAAATTTAAATTCAAATTCAGAAATGCTAATCCACATATGAAGATCACAAGAAATGAGAGATAGTGATCACGATCAGCAACAACCAGCCCAAATCCTCCTCCTTTCCTGTAATATTCTCATATTTATTATATTTCGATGAGATTAATAAGAAAATCAAAATGATAATATAAAATTAAATTTTTAATATAATTTAAAATCAAATAATTTAATAAAATCAGTAGTCTTCTATTGTGGCTTCCTGCATTAATGCGCGGCCTTGTCTTGATGGGTCAAGTTCGTTGTGCCAGAACTTGTCGTTGTCTACTCTGCTATCCACATTGCCAGTGGAGGAAAAGTTTTTGACATAGTATATCACACCCCGAAAACCTATAAATCAGGTAACAGTCATTATAAGTCTACTATATATAATGTTGAAACCCATAACAACATATATAATGAACCTATAAAACTGGTGGTATAAAAAACAAACAACAGTGAAAATCATAGTAGTTAATAACTAAAGATTATGCAATGGAAAAAAAGAAAGGAAAATGATGCTGTTCCAGGACATCAAACACCAAATATAGAGGAATCCTAACATGTTACCTGATAATCAACATTTAATTTACATCATAATTACATTATTCATATTCGTTTTATCGTCCTCATGCAAATTATGAACATCAAATAAGGAAGTATTTTATACATATACATATAAATCCTAATATCTGCAATATATCATACCCTGATAAGCTAAGTCCACAAAAGAGTCTGGGAAGGTGTCTGGAATGACCCCTTTTGAATTTCTAACTTGAAAACTTGGAACGTCAATGGTACTTTATATTTATATAGACTTTATCTTTTAATATAGAATTTATCTTTTCTTTGTATTTTCTCATTCATTATGCATTTTGATTCATTCATCCTCACAACCAATTTCACTAATGATGTCGAGGTGTTAGATGATTGGTAACTCCACCCAATTGGTCCCCACACCTGCAAGATCTTGTCATACAATATACACTATAATAATAGGTTCCTGTCTCTTCTTATACCTCATCGTCTAGCGTCTACATGCCACACTACTAGACCTATAGAGCTCTCAAGGATTACATAACTTACCTTATACTGACTGAATGTTGCTTTCATCTTGATGATTCAATGCAATCCAAGACATCATAAACACTTCAATATGTCACATCAATTCTCAAGCCATCCAAACAAAATGGCATAGTAAATTAGAACAACTCACATAACAACCAATTTTAGTAAACAAGATATGCATCTTCCTTTGCATATATATGATTCCAATTATTTATTTAATTATTAATCTTTTAATCACATGTATTAACTTGTGGCATCATATAAGCAATAAAAAGATCTAATCAGTCACGAGTATAGTATCACACTTCCTCCTATGGATCTAAGTTTGGAGGGGATGATGGTTGACATTGTGCACTCACACCTGAATCTATCATTACAATCCATTTCTCAATAATCCAAATCACAAATCCATAATCACATAAAATTGTATCCCTAAACCCTTTACTGACTTATCAAAGCTTTAAAACCACTCCCAAAAAACTTGGATATTTTTCTTATTTTTTCTCAAACTTCTTTTATTTATTAGACCTATTAAATCATATTTAAATTCTAAAATTGCTATACTATTAGACTTCGAATTAAATCTAATATTTTTATAATTTTCTTCTTTTTTCTGAATTTTCATATTTTTCTGAAATTCGGTCAAAATAAAAAAGTCAATGTGTCATGTCCTGAATACTACAAATTTTTTGTGCGACAATTCGCCATAAACCCACTATATATATTGCTTAACATCAAACAACATATATAGCTACAAGGCTAGAAACAATAATATATTGCAACAAGACAATCCACTAAAAAAGTACAACGCAAACATAAAATACAATAGTGCCATTAGGGTGGCACTTACCCTAGGAGTAAATATATTTATATTTTACATTCATGTTATATTATTGCATTCCTTACCCACTCCCATACACACAATAAGCACATTGGCAGCAGATGCAAAAAACTAAATAAATATGTGCATAACACACCAACGACCATAGGATATAAATATCTAATATAATTGACTGCAAATCAGTTGGGGACCAGACTGATGACCAAAACCTTCCTAAACAGCTCATACAACAACCAGATCTAACAATCTGGTAGAAATCTGCCAAGTGAGTGATCGGGAAAACACAAGCATAGTACCATAAATACTAGAACATGAATCTCAATCTGAACTAGCATTTTAATAAACACCAAAACGCATTAAAGATATCAAACACATGCAAATACTAAGGTCCAATTATGAAATTTCATTTATATTCTCAATATTTAGTCAATCTATTTGAAACACTTCTACATCCCATTTTCATTGACAATACCAAGGCATTAGGTGCTATTAGCTCCACTTAAGAAAACCACAAACCGGTAAGATTGAGTTATCAAATAACATTAGAATAACAAACCTGGTTCATCCTTATTCTTTGTGGTTTGGCATCTCCATGCCACGCTATCAGATTCTAAGAGCTCTAAAGGGTTTGCATAGGTTAGCCTATGCAGAAATATGTTGTTGTCACATCATTATTTGGAATATTCACTGTACAAGGCAACACATATACACAGATATACTTATACCAATCAAACCATCTCATCAAGCAATCATGGAAAACATGGCTAGTAGCATTGCATGCTTAAGAATGCATGTTCATGCCATCTCTATTATTCAATTATCTTGTTCAATTTCAGATATATTCATATGAAATGTCTTGCACAAACATCCAACCACTGATGGGTTTATGGTTATAGTTTCTCTTCGAGATTTGATTTTGGAGAAGATACTCTTACAGTACATTTAAAACAAAACCTGTATCATCCTCCAAAATCAACACAAAAACAACCATATAACTAACCCATTACAATATCTCAAAACAAGTCTATACAGTCTACAAGGTTCAAAGCACTAGAAAACCATATAATAACAAGATATAAATCAAAAGGGACAAAAAATTTAAAAAAATACATGTTTGATTTTTCGGTGTACAAATCAGATAAAAAATCTGATCGAACCTATTAATGAATGGTTGGACTGAATGCTAAGTCATGTGAGGAAGACGACCGAGATACTGAGCCTGCAACACAATCTAGACAATATTAAACAACATTAGTTAAATATCCAGGTGAGTGGTTTTAGGGACCAAAATAACAAAATCATAAATATAAGCAGAATATTATATCGTAAAATAGAAATATAAATTTAAACTCAGAAGCAATCTAAAAAACGAGCATATATATATATAAAGTAAATCTCAAAATCAGATCAAAGACAAAATTTAATCACAAGCAATGGTGAATTACAAGCATAAAGTCCTTTTATAACAGCAAAGCTGGAAAGTCGGCTAATAAAGCACCTATTCTACTCCTTATCAGGGGGTAGTCTAGCCACACTAGTGTATATTTTTTTAAAAAATATTGCTCACACTTGTGTTGTCGAAGGCTAGATCAACACACTCCTACTCAATACTGACTAACACGTCAACTTTCCTTGACCCGACTCGATGGCATTACCTTCCCTCTCTCTGGGTGCCAAAGAGTTATACACAAGACCCGTCGGTCCTAATTAGGTATCACTCAATAGTGGTCTACTCATAACTCACAAGGAATAGATTAGAAAAATTAAATCCAACATCATATTGGAACAGAAATCTTGAAAGAAAAATACTTATAAAATACTGTACCTTAAACCTCATGCATCCTTGTGCAAAAAGAAGTATGCATCCCTATGCATATTAAAAACTTGTATCCCTATGCAAAATTTTCTCAAAATAAAATAGGATTTCCAATCAAGTCGTTATGATTTGCCAACATAAACTAGTCAAAATATCAAATAATATTTATCAATATTTTCTTTTAAAAAAATCACAAGTCTGGAACATGCATATTTAAAACTAAACAACAAAATATAAGGTCCCCACTCACCAAAAAATAGTCACAGCAAAAGTACAATCTAACACAACAAGATAAACTCAGTGGATCCATCAAAATGTCCACATCATGCATATACAAGTCACAAGCTTGCATAAAACATGTCAAGCATACAATCACTTTATTTTTCATCCAACTCACACAACAGATTTTTTAAGTACGCTAAGGTATTATCACACATAATATAATATAAAATAATTAATTAGGTCTCAAGTTACATATTTAATTTGATAGTATTGCTTATAATGTTATTATTTATCATTTTATGAGAAAATATATTTTAATAAAAATTCTTTATAAGCTTATAATTTATAAACAATGCGTTAAATCAAAAAAGGAACGACACCATCGTGTTCAGAATGTTGAAAATTCTTAAAGGGAAAAATTTAGATTTTTCAGAAAATAGGTGGCATAAGGCCAGAGGACGGCAGCTATGAACCCATCAAACCCACCTGCACAAAACTTAACGATTTTTAACATGTTATATGTGAAAAAAAAGCTCTCAACGAGAGGAACTCAACCAAGCCATTCGTTTTTCAATAGCTCACCGGAGTTGGCCAAAAAAGGTAATTTTCTGATGACAAAAGTCGCAACCTTTATGAGCTTCTACAGCTCGATTCATAGGTCCAATCTCAACCAAAATTACACCAATAGGTTGTTGTGGAAGAGAGGAACGAAAAGAGAACAACAACGAGCCGAATGGTAACCGATGGAGGAAGTTCGTCCTTCATGCAAAAGAGAGAAAGAAGTATGTAGGGAGAGAGAAAGGAAAAATAGGAAGGAGGAAGAAGAAGGGAAAAAAAGAGAGGGAGGGTTTTTCACTAAATCCTAATCCCAAAAGGAAGTCGTTTTGGTATTTGTTCAAAATGACATCGTTCCACTAAACTCTTTTTTTAAAAAAAATACGACAACAAAATGGCATCGTTTTGGTACTGACCTAAAACGACGTCATTTTGGTACCGGCCTAAAACAACGTCGTTTAGTGTACAACTATATTAAAATATTATTATTAATTTATTACTTATGAAAAATACTTATAAACTTCAGAAATTCATAATAAAATGTATACTAGTTCAAAAATAATGAAATTTACAAAAAAAAAAAAGAAAAATAAGATCTTTCCAATGATTTAGGAATTATATTTTTCTGATCAATAAATATTTAATTAAAAATAAAATACCATACAGAATAAAATAAAAATAATATTTTTAAATCTTAAAAATCAAATCAAACTCAATAATCCTTTAAATCTTACTTTAAAATGTTATTATGCCACTATAAATCCGAATTTCAATTTGAATCATAAATTATAAAATAAAAGAAATTACTAAATTATCCCTATGCGAATGCTTACACATGGCACAGAAAATCAGGGATTTATATCCTAATCCCTTTAAGAAAAATTTCATCCCAAAACTTTCCTTCAAGCACAAATAAGATCAATGACAAAGACATCATAAATCACACTGCAAACTCCAAAAAGGCTTTCCTTCTAGGGTGCTACCTTCAAGAAGACTCTGTCTCTGACCGCAAACTCCAAAAGATCTACTCCTGTTATCTACATAACTCTTCTGGCGATCCTGAGCCGCTCTTAACTTGTCTCGAATCAGCTTCACCTTCTCTAATGTGAAATCTATCAGCTCTGCTCCATTCAATTTTCTCTCTCCAATCTCTCTCCACAACAATGAAGTGCGACAAGCTCTCCCATACAATGTCTAATAACGTGTCATGCCAATACTCGCATGAAAGCTGTTATTATAGGTAAACTCAACCAACGACATATATCGATCCCAACTGCCCTGAAAATCCAATGCACTAGCTCTCAAGTATCTGAACATTCCTCTCAGATTGTCCGTCTTTCTGAGGATGAAATGCAGCACTCAAACTCAACCATGTGCCTAAAGCCACCTGCAACTGACCCCAAAAATAAAAGGTAATTTTGTAACTTCATTTGATTTGTGTTTTGTGGCTTGATTGAATTTGTTTGTTTGTTTTTGTGTTTAAAAATATTTTAGAGTATGTTTTAAAAGATTATAAGCTATGATATGATTTTTCATGATTTTATATTATTGTTGATAGTATTTTCTTGTTAATTCAATATCATATAATCAAAAAAATATGATTTTTAGTTTTTTGGAAAGATATGATATTTCTAAATTTTTATTACCTTTTTTTTATAATTTTTTGAATTATATTTTATTTACTATAATTTTTTAAAGTTTATAGATATTTTCTAAAATTATTTTAATAATTAATAAATAAATTAATATTATTTTTATTAATATCTAAATGACTCCATTTTGGCAAGCACAAAAAAGATGACATTTTCGTTATAGGTTTTAATAAAGCCAGTTTTTTCTTTCTTTCTTTCTTTCTTTCTTTTCTTTCCTAATTTTTTCTCTCTCCTTAGCCAACCTTCCTTTCCATTCAACTTCGGTACACATATCTGATGTCCGGCCACCATTTCCATCACTATCAGTCTCGTTTGGTTCATCTCTCTCGTAGGAAGCTTTTGCCGATGGTTTTGTCGAGATTAGAGGTCGGACACATACAAGAGTTATATAAATCCTTGGTTTTTTATGTCACGTGTGTAGACATGAGGTATATTAGTGCATACTTTTTTATCAAAATAATTTTTTATTATAAAAAATATTTTAGTAATTTTTTTATATTTTGGTGTTTTTATGATTTAAGTTAGATCTTTGTAGTTGATATTGTTTAATAATAGTTTGGTATACAGTTTTAAGGATTATATGATGAATATGATATTTTAATGATTTTAAAATAATTTTTTATTTTTAAATGATATTTTATTTTAATCAAATATTTAGTTTTTTATATTTAAAAAGATCAGGTATTTTTTTAGATTTTTAATAAAATATTTATAAATTTTTGAACTTACATTATATTCATTATTATTTACTAAATCTTAATACTATTTTCTAGATTTAATAATTAAATTTAAAAAATAAAGAAAGAGGAGAGTCTAACAAATAACAAATTAGTTCCGAGTAGCTTTTAAGCAGAATATACATAAAAGCATTATTTTTTTTATAAAATATTTATTTTTCCACCTTTCTCGGAATGTTTTCTCTCTCTTGGCACCAGACTTTGTTCACCGGCAATGAAGGCATCCATCTCCTTCTTTCAGCCATGGACATTTACCTACATAGATAGATGCATCTTCTTCGCAGGAAGCTCCCAGCACTAGACTCGCTTGATCAGAGTCCAGACGCTTATGGGAAGGAGCTGAGATCATATGGGTTTGTCTTGTTAGGATATGCTGTTAGTATCTGATCATGTAGTTAAAAATTTAAATAAGTTATATTAATATTTCTTAATTAGAAGAGATTTTATTATATTATTTAGTTAATAGGTTAGGATATTATTTATCTTTTCTTTAAATACCAGGCATGAATAAGAAGGACTATAGCTTCAAAAGAGCTCCCAAAAGCACAATATCTTCACTCTCCAATTCGCAAGTCCCCAAAAAATTGGTAGCGGAGCCAAATTTCTTGAGAGACCTGTGAGAATAGAGAGTGAAACACAATCGGCTTTTGGCCAATATATCGTGCCATCAGTTTTTGATTGGCAAAATTATCAAGCATGAGCTGTTCGAATGAAAGTCTATCTTGATACTATGGATTTTTGAAAATCCATAAAGAAGACTATGATAGTGCATCGACAAATCCAATAGTGGCACAAATGAAAAGCCATAAAGAAGACTATGGTAGTGCATCGGCAAATCCAACGCTGGCACAAATGAAAAGCCCTAAAGAAAACTATGGCAATGCATCGTGTCGACAAATCTAATGGTGGCACAAATAAAAAATCATAAAAAGAGAAAAAAGACATATGAAGATTCTCGTCAATTTAGAAATATGCAAATACTACGACAAGGAGGAGCTTCAGAAGCATGAACACCATATTTACCAGAATCATGAACCATCAGTTAGCCAAAGCTATATGGGATTATCTTAAGGAGTATGAAGGCAACGAGAGAAACTAGACCATAAAAATTCTTAATTTAATTAGAGAATTTAAGATGATGAAGATGAAGGAGTCAGAAACAATCAAAGAATATTCTGACAAGCTATTTGGCATTTTCAACCAAATAAGGCTTCAAGGTAAGGATTTTCTTGATGAAAGATATGTCCAAAAGATTCTTGTTACCCTTCCTGAGAGATATGAGTCCAAAATTTCTTCATTGGAGGAGTCTAAGGATTTCTCAAGCATATTCTTGGCAGAATTGGTTAATCCGTTGCAGGCTCAAGAACAAAAGAGAACCTTTAGAGAAGAATGAATTATTGAGGAAGCTTTGATTTCCAAGTCTGAAAGCTCAAGACACAGAAAATCAAATCATCCACCAAAGAAGTGTTGGTGAATGCCCGATATACAATGCAAAAAATATGGAGGTATGGGACACATTGAGAAAGTATGTAGATCCCTACAATTCGAATTAGCCATAGTACATATCGAAGAAAACGATGATAATATCTATTTATAGAGATATATGAAGATTCATAGATATATGAGAAAATATTATCTCCTTATAGAGATATATGAAGACTTGTTAGGATATGCCGTTAGTATTTGATTATGCAGTTATAAATTTAAATAAGTTATATTAACGTTCCTTGATTAAGAGAGATTTTATTATATTATTTGGTTAATAGGTTAGGATATTATCTATGTTTTTCTTTAAATACCAGGTATGAATAAGAAGCACTATAGCTTTAAAAGAGCTCCCAAATGCACAATATCTTTACTCTCTAGTTTACTAGCTCCCAACATGTCTTCTCAGAAAAATGTTGATTCCAGCCATCTCTGATGAGCTCTCAAAAAAAAATGCCAAATCCCTTTTCTTCTTGTTCCCAGCTTTCTAATGAACAAATGGACTGCTATAAATGGTTGACTTTTGTGTATTTGGATGTTAGTTGTCACCGTCGCCGTCCGTCACCGCCATCTATCTCCATATGTGCCATCACCAGTCGTTAACCCTTTGGCCATGTACCACTACAAACCCTGACTTCCCATTTTGATCCACTTACCTAATTTCGAATTTATGAACACGATGATGTTATCCATTTTTCAATCTAAGTTTTAGTTTGCAAGCTATAATTTTTTAAAGATTTTATAAAACAAAGTATTTTCACATTAAATAGTAATAATAATTTTATTAATAATATTGTATTTAAAAATATGATTTAATATTTAATTGATTTATTTTTAAAATTTTAAATTTTTTAATAAATAATATTTTTTCTCGGTTTGTGTATCATGGTATATTTGAATATTTACATTATTTGTTGTGTGGTTTGATTGGTATATTTGATGGTTGTATGCTTGGTGTGACCTATACCGATTTGGCCTATGTCACATCCTGAACTTAAAAATTTTATATGACAAGAGGCTCACTATATATACCGTTGGGTAAACAACAACATATATAATAGGTCAACAAGGCTAGAATGGATAATATCGTGGAGTTTACCCATAAAAGAGAATTTAATCCTAAACATAACAACGGGAACATAGAATGTATAATAGTGTCGTTTGAGAGGTACTTCCTTAAGATTAGTCAATATTTTCAATTTACATTATTGCTACATTAAAAAAAGCCTCAAACCACAACCACGCAAGTTATATTCACAAGGCAGATGATACAACTAAATTATACTGACCACATGTCTTCCAGGACAGAACGGATCCCCCAAGCCTCTGCCTATAAGTCTTCTGCACAAACTAGATCTATTGATCTGGCAGAAACTTGCCAGGCGAGTCGTCGGAAAAAGACAAACACCTTTAGCACGCACAAGCATAGCTTTAAACCATCCATACAGTCACACCAGATCCAAGGAAACATAGTAAATAAAATAATCACATGCAAGTATAATTATGAAGTTCCTTCTAAGGTGAGCACATAGGATATGTCTGGGTTGGCATTAACTCGCTGTCTTTCTAGGCCCTGGATAAGACTGGAATTTATCAATGGTATCCTAAGTGAATTCTTCTTTATTTTCTTTTATATTTAAACATTTATACGATCTGTCAAACACACTTCTATAGCCCAATTCCACTGACAATACCAACATATTAGGTGATGGTAGCCCCACCTAAAAATATATCTCCAAACCTGCAAGAATGGTTATTAGATTCGCATTAGAAAAACAAACCCAATCCGACCTTATTCCTCATAGTATGGCATTTCCATGCCATGTTACTAGGCTCGAAGAGCTCTCAAGGGTTGCATGGGTTACCCTATGCAGACACATGCCATTGTCACACCATTAATCAGAACATTTATTATACAAGACAACACATATGCACTTATACCAATCAACCAAATCTTTAATTAGTCAATAACGAAAAACAAAACTAGTAATACCATACACTTAAGTATGCATATGAACATTTATTCAATTTTCTTGCTTAATTTCAAATATGATCATATGAAATGTCATGCACAAACATCCAACCATTCACAATTCACAGTCGCGATTCCTTTTCGGGATCCGATTGTGGAGAAGATATTCTTTCCTAACTTAGTTCCACACCTACATTTAGAAAATCCATCTTCTATTAATCTCAATTCAAGGTCATAATCATTAAATATACACTTTCGATCCCTTTCTCAGCTCAACATTCTCTAAATGTCGATTCAGAACAATTCCAATCTTTTTTTATTTTTCCTATATTTTCTATCAAATTTTATGATTTATTTGACCTATCAAACAATTTCTATTTTCTTCAAGCTTGATATCTTTGAAATCCTCAAAAATTTCTAGTATTTTTCCTATTTTCCATATTTTCCCCCCTTTTTTCATCCATTTCGACCCTTTTCATTTATTTTCTGAAATTATTAATTCAGACATCTATTAGTGCGACATGTGACAGCACAAATGCGCACCAGCATTATACCTGAACCTCTAGGATGCTGACACATGGTTTGCTCTGAGCTTGCCATGGGTTGTCCTAACCTCTAGCTTGGTTTGAGTCTCATTACCTATCCAGTAAACAACCTATCATTCAATTGTATATTAAACTACATGTCATTCATTCCGATTACAAATGACCAGTCAATTATTTTACCCTTAGACGATATGTCATTCACAGTTTTCCTTAAACGACTAGTCTTTCACATTCATTCTAAACGATGTGTCATCCAAATCCACCATGAATGACACATCGTTCCGAAGCCCTCAGATGTAAATCCTAGGTTTTTTCCGTGTTCATGCTTAGGGGTAGTTTCGTAATTTTTTTATATGTGATTAGTAATGGTTTATGTGGTTATGTGATATTGTGATAATAGAGTATTTTTGCATATGTGTATGATGATTATATTATATGGTTTGATTTTTCATAATTATAGGATATAGTTTATTATTTTTTGGATGATATTTTATTTATAATTAAAAATTTATTAATCATAAAATTATAATTTTTGGTTTCTTGGAAAGATATAACTTTCTGAATTTCTGGTAAAATTTTCATAATTTTTGGATTTTTACTCTATTTACTACATTTTTCTAAGATTTAAAATATTTTTGGAATTTTATAAATTATTTATTAATTTTAATTTTTTTAACAAATATATATGTTATATTGTTTTATACCAAACATTGTCGTTTTGGCTCGTGACCAAAACGATGTCGTTTTGGTTAGTGAATAGTATAAAAAAAATTTTATTTTCCTTTTATTTTTCCTTTTTTTCCTATTGTCCCCTCTCCTTCCTTCCCTCTCCCTGTGCTCACCTGCGGTCGGCTGCTCCAGAAGTCGTAATAGAAGATTCATCTACTCTTGCTCATCTCAACCAGAACCACACGACGTGGCACTTCAGCGGCAACCTTCGGCTACAAGATGCTCGATGATCGGTTGCCAGACACGCCACCACAGAGCCCACGAACATTTGGTTTTCCCAAGGGGAAAACTTTCTTTTTCTGGCAGATTCCGGTGAGCACTCGACAGTTTGGCCCAATATTCCTGTTTCTCGTGTTGTCGGCTTCATATTGGTGTATTGATTATTGAGTTTGGGGTTTATGTGCATGTTAGGTCATTCCAGTGATTTTTCAAGTTTCCGACTGTCGCCCGGCCACGCATGTCGTCCAAACGCCGCCATCACGCCGCCCCCACTAGGCCCAAAACCCTTACTTTCCATTTTGACCTGTTACCTAATTTCAACGTTCCGAATGCAATGGTATCGTCCGTTTTTCGTTTTGACTTGTTGTTTGTGAGAAATGAATTTTTAAAGATTTTTTTGAAAAATATATTTTTGCATTCAATGATAAATTATGATTTTATAAGTAATATTTTGTTGTTAAAATTATAATTTGAGGATTTCTCAATCAATTTTCAGACTTATTTGTATTTTCAAAATAAAACTTTTGCCTCATTTTGCGTGTTGGTTGGATAGTTAGTGTTTGTATAATTGTATATCTTGCATATGTGTGATATATGTTGATTGTTGAGGATCTTGGATTGGATCTCTGTTGTGCTGTGATCTGCTATGTTGTGGCTACATACTGGTGAGTGAGGACCTCACACTTACATGTTTTATTTTAAAATCTATGTTCGAGTTTTATGTTTTCATAAAAATTAAATGGTGAATCATATTGGTATTGGGTTCGTATATTGGTTATACTATATTTGGTATTGAGAGGCATATTGTGATTGCGTACTTGTGGTTGCACACACTGTTGAGACATGAGATTGTCGGTGAGAGTATATACATGTATGTGACATTGAGATTTTGGATTGTCTATACCATATTTTTACCGGTTTTACTTTCTATTATGGTTACTGAGTATTCCAGTGCACTGACGACCTAGACTGAGATTAGTGGCCAACAGGTCATATATTTAGATGGCCATAGGAGTTGACCATAGAAGCCTTCGGCAATACTAGTGTGGGATAAGTTTTTATTAAATGATAAAAGAACCACTAGTGGGCCTTGTCTTCTCCCATGGCCGGGGGGGTAGGCAGGTGTTTTGTTAGCCGACTTTTCAGCTCTTTTTAAATAAAAAAATTATGCATGAGTGTGTGATTCACCATTTTTATGATTCTGTTTAATGTAGATTTGAAATCTAGTATCGATGATGGCTTTATGGATTTTATCATTCCATTTGGTTTCTGACTATGTTTCTCATTATACATTTTGTGGTCCCCATTTCCTCTCTTCTTGATATTTAACTAAGTATTTTAGTGTTGTCCAGATTGTGTTATAGGTTCTGGTTGCCAGCCGTCCACTTCACATGGTTGATTACCGAGTGGACTTCAGATTTTAGGTTTGACCAGTATTTCGATTTGATTCATGCATAGGGACCAGATTGTATTTTGATTTTATACCGATGATACGATTTTGGTTTTATGCATATATCTGGTGCTTGACTTTACAGTAGTTATGTTTACATTGTCTTATGATGTTTGAGGTTGGATTTTGATTACTTGTTGGAAGTGAATGAGATTTCGTTAAACCCTACCATTTTATTTATTTCTGCCACTATTTTGAAGCTAGCATTGTAATTGCTATTCTTAGGGTTCTGTGGCGAAGGTGTTTACCCCTATAGTAGGGTACGGGACATGACACATGGCTTGCTCTGAGCTTGCCACGGCTCATCCGAACCTGTAAAGACCCAAACCCTACCTATTAGGACCCTTACTGTCGTAAAACCCAAATAAGCTCTTGCAAGGCCCTATTTGAATCCCACAAGGCTCAAGTCACCTAATTGTCAATTTTATTGGTTGATTCATATACTATTTAAAGGTTGGAGCATGTTCAGATATTAATGAATTTCTGGCTTATACGGAGTGAAAAAAAACATCAACAGAAGACTTATATTAACACTCAAAACAAGTGGAAACATAGCACACAAGTCTCATAGGAATCTCAAAACATCAACCAGCTGGCTGGACGAAAGGTTCATTCTTGTATATTTCAGAAGCAATAAGAAAGAGAAAGAGGGATTGAAAAGCTAGAATGCAAATCCACACAAATTTTAAAACATGGCATACGCATTCAATAGGAAAATGGTGCAAATAAAGTACAAATTCGTCCAGTTGTGCAGCCTTGATCTCACATCTTTCTTACCAGCAACAAGCATACACCTAAGCCTGCAAAGGGGGAGAAAAGAAGGGATGAGATTACAAGAATCTCAATAAGGTTAAAACATTATAAGTCCTAAGGATTCCCAATCAAACATCTCCCAATAACCAAAAGATCGTCACCTAAAACCAGCTAAGATATCTAATTAAAACCGCAAGCATCAAACACACATAATAGGGGATGAAATCATCACAAGCACACACAATATGAGGTAGGCAGAATTTGGTAGAAACAAGGGGAAAGACTGAAAACACTTTTTATCCAGAAGCACACAGGCAGCCTATAGAATAATCTGATTTTCAAAACCAAGGTTTGTCCTCATCTGCCCATGTTGTCCAATGCTATGCTTCAAAAAGGGTAAAATGGTTAAATAATCAATATTACAGCAAGCCTTTTAGTTATCTCTGACATCCAGACTTTAACTGGCCTAGGAGCACTCTTATAGCTGTGCATATAAGTCATCCTGCCACACAAAAACAAGGCATCCTAACGTCCAGACTCAAACTAGCCTATAGGGCATCTTGATGTTCAGACTCGAACTGGCTTACAAGGCATCCTGACGTTCGGACTTGAACTGGCCTACAAGGCATCCAATGAGCTCTTGCTAGAAATAACCACCCATAAGCCTTCCGATTTGGTAAGCACCTATCCTCTCCCTAGGAGCAACAATACTTACCTCGCATGGCCAGCGACAAAAGGATCCTTCAAACAAAGCACAAACAAAGCACAAACAAGGCACATACACGCATACACACAACAAAGGATCCTCAATCAAATCACAATACAATCACAATATAATCACAAATCAATAAGCATATCATAGCCGTATGTATGCCCTTCTAATTTATGAGATTATCCCAAAGATAAATCACCCAATTGCGCAATCAATTCAAAGATAACCAAACTAAAATCAACAACAAATCAAGCATACAATCAAGGATAACCAAAGGAACCGATGAGGCATAAATCCTACCTCTCACGAGTCTGAATTAGATGCAATCCTCTGTATTTCCAATAAGATTAGAATCTCCTAAACAATCACAAGACAAAGACCACACAATACTAAATCACAAGATTACATAATTAAAAACAAAAGGCATTGGGAATCCTTACCAATTAACCTACAAAAATCTAGTAATCCGGATGCAGCAATATCTTCCCCCTAAATGCGTGATGTGATAGCCAGAAAATCAGCGAAAAACAACCTGATTATTCACACAAATTCATCATACAAATTTCGGCAACAACTTAGAGCTTAATAGGGTAAATTGCAATTTCATCATTCACATAAAAAAAAGCTGAAATTTTATGTGAATATAGAAGGAATAGATGTCAGTTACTCAAACGATTAAAAGAAACAAGGTTTGAAACCAATAGACAAGTCAATTGATCAAATTTGGCAAACATAGGATAAAGAATATGGCATGTCGGTTTCATATATAGGAAAGATTCAAAGGATGAATTCATGATTTTACAACATGAATGGATGCCAAACAATCATACGACCAAAAAGAATAACAATAGAAATCAATTAAAGGAAGAATCACACAATCTTGGCACAAAAACCGATGAATTATGACTTGAATTTCGACAAGGAAGAACTAATCTTATGATTAAAAACCTAATATAGCTAGATAGAGGATGAAAAAATCTTTCCAACAAGCTATTATTTGCAGAAATCCGACAAAGGATGAGAGAGTTATACTAGAATTAAAATCAAGGAATTTCTTACACAAAACCGGCGAATTACAACTTGAATTTCGACAGAGAAGAACTAACCTGCTGATGATAAAACCAAAATAGATAGATAGAGGATAAAAAGAGCTTTCCAACAAACTATTATTTGTAGAAATCCGATAAAGAATGAGAGAATTATGTTAAGATGAAGATTAAAGAATTTCGGCTAAGGTTTAGACAAAAATCGGAAATTGAGAGGAATGAGAGAAGGGAAGGAATAATTCCAGAATTATTTAGGAGTTTTTGGGTATGATTTATCAGGGTAGGTCAGTCACTCTTTTATAGATGTCTGAGGAGGTTTAGCTAAGAAATAATTCCCTACTTTTAAGCTTAAAAGGATAATTAAAGGATAATTCTATTTAAGAAGATGATTCTATTAAAAGAGATATTCTATTTAAAAAGAAGAATTATCTAATACCTTGGATAATAAGGGATAAAATTAATGATAATTAATATAAAAATATCATAATTAAAATAGAAAATATCTGGCAACAACCATTTTAGACCATCATGCATCTATTTTTTCAGGGACAAAATAATTATTTCAGCTGCATCGGCTCCTGGACTTTCCGGACATCCACACTACGAAGGACTGGGGTTTTATAGAACCTTTGGCTTGGTTCAAGTCTCATTTCCTATCCAGTAAATGACCTATCATTCAATTGTATATTAAACTACATTTCATTCATTCCGATTACAAATGACCAGTCAATTATTTTACCCTTAGATAACATGTCATTCACAATTTCTTTAAATGACTTGTCTTTCACATTCATTTTAAACGACATGTCATCCCAATACACCACGAATGACACGTCATTGGGAAGCCCTTGGATGATTTGTCATCCAAGGTTGTCCCTAACCTCAGTCTGACTACCCTAAATCGGAAACTCATATGAATTTCTTCTCTTTCTTCACAATCTACCCTATTATGCATTCAATTCGTCACATTAAACACACAAACACAAAATTCTAACCTACCTGATTGGAAAACAAGCAACACAATTGATCTTTACACAAATTAAAATCATGGAATCATAGATCTAAACACCCGGATTTCTGGGTAAAAACTTACCCAAAATTCATTGGAGAAACATGTTAAATTCCCCAAAAACACTCGCAACACTTTCAGATGCTCTCCCGCAAGTTTTTTCGCACAAATCTGAAGCTCGCAAGGTTGAGTGAGACTATACCCATTTGTGGCTCCCTCGCCGGACTTGTTCCAGCCTTGTGTGGGGAAATCGGGAGAATAGGTGTGGTTCTAGTCACGTGTAAGAGCGAAGGTGCTTTTTTACAGGTGACCCATTCGTTGTTTGGATGGACGTTGCTTTGTTCAGGAAGGAACAACATCATTTTGAAGCAAAAATCTAGAGTTTTCCCCTTCCTCAATATTCTCGGCCATATTGACAAAGGTGTCTATCATTTTGAGGAAGCAAGGTCAAAATGACAAAACCTTTCTCGTTTTGAGGAGCTTTTCTTCTTATTTTTTTATTTATAAATATTTATATATTCAAAAATTCTAGAAATTTGATATAATTCCTAACAAATAGCATATTATCCAAAAAAATACCCAGAAAATTTTGATAAATTTCTCAAAGGTAGAACAAAAAATACTTCAAAAGGACTAAATTAGTTTTCTCATAATTATAAAATTTATAATAATTTCAATACCTCAAAATAAAGTTAGAAAAATTATTTAATATTAAAATACCTTTCTAAAAATTCCTAGAAAATTATTTAGACTTAATTTTAACCCTCAATCAAAGAACTCCATCTTAATACCTTATTGTAAAACTCATTCTCATGTCTCCTTAAATTTATACTTATAATTTAAACATTAATGAAAAATCTAAAAAATATAGAAATCTTGCTTTCGATTCAGGATTCTAAACCACAAAATTAGCATTCGAAGGAAAATTTTCAAAATCATCGATATTAGAGAAGGTTTAGCAAAATTACACATAACTAGAGGTGAAATTACAAAAATATCCCTGGTTCGGTTATTACAAGAATACATCTTTTCTGGACTAATAAACGATGGTTGAATCTTGTGAGTCCAAACGACCCAACATGAAGGTTTTATCCCTATCAAAATCCTACTCACAATATCCATAGGCCATTATACACCTCTATGTCCTAACGCTTAAAACTAACTCGATCCACCAACTTGGATATCAGGGTTTCATATTGTGGCTTGTGTTACTATGTATTGGATTCACGAGTTGTGCACCGTGATTGGCTATCTTTTAGTTGGTTTATACACACAGGTGCAAGGGGACCTCACACTGTACTTGTTTTGGTTTCATAAATGCATGATTGATGTCACGTCCAGGAACCTAAAAATTTTGCACGACAATCGTCATTTGCCCATTATATACACTGTTATGTCACATAACAATGCATATAATAAACCTACAAGGCTAGTGGTATAATAATGAATAACAAAGTTGACATTAGAATAAGTATTTAAAATAATGCATAGCGGATATAAAAGGAGTATTGATGTCTCTGGGTGACATCAGACAACCCCAGGAATAAATAATTCAGGAATGAGCATATTACATAGTGTACATGTTTGATTTCATTATCAGTGGTATACTAATATCTTGATGCAATCAAATTGACTGAAGGAAAATAAGTATGAATATAATATTCTCATAAATTACCTCGAACGCACTAAATCCGATATAGTCTTCATGTTATGCCTGGTAGCAAGCTCCTACTCTTTACCTTGTATTCATTGCCAAAAGCCTGGCAGAAACCTGCAAGGTGAATAGATGGGGAAAACATATTCAACAATACACATGCAATCATATACCCTTTAAATACACACTGTCACGGGACTAAAGTTTTGCGGAATAGAAACTCTCCGTGCGGCCTTAGACTATCGCTCTCGCAATAGGCTAAGTAAGCCTTCTTCATAAAGTTAGCTAGAATGCTAAGCTTAGAACCGAACCGAAATGAGAGAGACACAAAAGAATGGAGAGAAAGCTCTAAACTCTCAATATTGCATGTATTGCTAGATTTGCTAGATGTTTACAAATGAGGGGAGGCACCCCTTTTATAGCCTTTACAACTCTGCAATGAATGGTGGAGATCAAACCGTATGATCTAACGGTTATATACAAAAGTAGAAAGCACAAACACGGATCCCAATTGAGTTCCTTGATTCCCTCTCTTAGTGAAAGCACAAACACGGATCCCAATTGAGTTCCTTGATTCCCTCTCTTAGTGGGGACCATAGTGGGAAACATGTTCCCTGATTCCCTCCTTGATTAGCTCTTTCGGTGGGGAACGTGTTCCTTGATTTACGAAGCCGAATGACGCGTAGTCTGATATTCGGTCGTGACATTCTCCCCCACCAAACTCGACAACGTCCTCGTTGTGTGCTGCCTCAAGAACTCGTTGATTTCATCTTGGTACTGCCAAAGATCGAAATCTTTCTCCCAGCTTGTCTCGCTAGGAGGGTCGCCTTTCCATCGAACCAAGTACTCCACATGGTTCATGTGCTTCCCACTCTTTTGCACCACCCGCCTTGATAAGATCTCATTAAGCTTCTTATCATGGGTATTGGTCACAACTGTGGGAGCTCTTTTGGATTTCCCCCTCTCCGGATCTTCCTTGTCTTCTTGAAATGGCTTTAACAAGCTCACATGGAAGACAGGATGAAACTCCAATCTCGGTGGTAATTCCAGCTCGTATGACACCTTGCCGATCCTTTTCAACACCTTGAAAGGACCCTCGTATTGTCGCACTAGCCCCTTGTGCAACTTGGCAAAAACTCGGCTTTGGTGAGGCATCAGCTTCACCACCACAAGATCCCCTTCATCAAACTCCAAGGGTCGCCTCTTTGTATCTGCCCACTTCTTCATCCTCTTTTCCGCCTTGGACAATTGTACTCTTGCAATGTCCCTCTGCTTGTCACACTCCTTGACAACGCGGTAGGAGGATAGATTCGGCCCTTGCTTCACTTGTTCTGCCATGGCCTGAACTTGGGGTTTTTGTTTCATACCCCCTTGGATCCTTTCCAGCAAAGGACTCTCTGGTTGGCTGATGGCTGCAAGTGTTTTTGCCTTCAGCTCCTTCTCTCGAGCAACAGGCACCACGCAACACTGGCTCCCTTCCGAAAGTATGAGGGTGTTGGTGCAAGACACTGGGACTGCTCTCGTCTGATCCAGGAATTGCATTCCTAACACAATCGGAAAATCATCCATAGGAACAATGGAGAAGTCAAGTTTACCTTTCCATTCTCCCATTTGTAGCTCGACCCCTTGGGCTACTCCAAAGATTGGCTGGGCTTTAGTGTTCACCGTCTTCAGCCAGCCTTTCTCCTCTCGGAACTTGATGCCAAGTCGTTGTGCTTCCTCCTTCTTCATGAAGTTGTGAGTAGCACCAGTATCGATCAATGCACGGGACTCCCTCCCTTGCACGATGGGTCTAGCAAACATTCTCCCAGCTTGCTCCACCTTGGCATCTTTGGTTGAGGCTTTAACAGCACTCAACAATTGCATGGAACTCATCCTTGGAGTTTCCATCTCTTCGGCCTCCGTGACCATGGGTGCCAGCTTATTCCTCATCGGGCAATCCACAGCTTTATGCGGCCCCTCGCATAGAAAGCATGAGAGCTTGGGTCTCTCGCCCCTGCCTTGATTTTTTTCTCCCCCTTGTGTGGGTTTGGCTGGACGGAAGGACTTGAAAGGCTTGTCCTTCCACTCCTTGGCTTCGTGGACTGCTCCCCCACCTTTAGCCTTGTAGTCGTGGAAACTCTTAGGCTTAGGTGGGCTTGAACCCTCGGGCTTCCTCTCGAATTCTGCCAAGGATTCAGCCTCAGAAATTACATCGTTGAGCTCCTTGACATTGCGTCGATGAAGCTCCAGCTTGGCCCAACTTTGTAGGCCTCCCAGAAACATGTACATGGCCTCCGTCTCGGGCATGTCTGGGATCTCCAATAAGACTTCCGTGAACTCCCTCACGTAGTCTCGGATGTCGCCTTTGTGAGACAACTTGCGAAGCTTCTCCCTCGCTTCTAGCTCCACATTCCTCGGTGAGAATTGTGCTCTCAGGAGCCTTTTGAAATCTGCCCACGTCTCCAACTTCAAGGTGCCACGCTCGATTTGAGCATGCTTCATCCTCCACCAGGTTGTGGCACTGTCGGTTAGATACAGTGGGGCTTGGGAAAGCCGATCTCCATCGCTCTCCATGCCCACCCCTTGAAAGTATTGCTCAAGGGTGAAAAGGAATTTGTCCACCTCCTTGGCATTCCTCGTCCCACCAAATGACTTCGGCCTTGGGACATCCAGCTTCAGCTTGGGTTTGGCAACCCCTTACGCAATTCCCTTCTTGCAATCCTCCCTGATTCCAACCAAATCATCCTTAAATGAAGAGATCTCAGCAAGAAGATTTACCTTGAAGTCATCTAACTCTTCCCTCCAAGAGTGGATAGCAATGAGGGCGCCTTGCATCTCCTCGTGACGCTCATTCACGTCCCCTGACTCGAACTCGCTTATGCGTTGGCCATATTCCTCAAGCATATCTTTGTCATCGGCAACCTTCATCTCCATACGAGTGATCCTTGCCTCCAATGATGACAGATGATCAACAATCTTCATTCTTTTCTTAGGTTCGGGAGCACGTTGGGGTAGTCTCCCCACACGGACCTCCTCGACCTCCTCTTCAATATGGATGTTGGCATCAGAAGTAGTAGGCATCTCCATTTCTCTCTCAAAGGATTTGAGCCGTGGCTCCGCTACCAACTGTCACGGGACTAGAGTTTTGCGGAATAGAAACTCTCCGTGCGGCCTTAGACTATCGCTCTCGCAATAGGCTAAGTAAGCCTTCCTCACAAAGCTAGCTAGAATGCTAAGCTTAGAACCGAACCGAAATGAGAGAGACACAAAAGAATGGAGAGAAAGCTCTAAACTCTCAATATTGCAAGTATTGCTGGATTTGCTGGATGTTTACAAATGAGGGGAGGCACCCCTTTTATAACCTTTACAACTCCCCAATGAATGATGGAGATCAAACCGTATGATCTAACGGTTATATACAAAAGTAGAAAGCACAAACACGGATCCCAATTGAGTTCCTTGATTCCCTCTCTTAGTGAAAGCACAAACACGGATCCCAAGTGAGTTCCTTGATTCCCTCTCTTAGTGGGGAACATAGTGGGGAACATGTTCCCTGATTCCCTCCTTGATTAGCTCCTTGATTAGCTTTTTCGGTGGGAAACGTGTTCCTTGATTTTGGGGTCGCGTCCCGCACGAAGCCGAATGACGCGTAGTCTGATATTCGGTCGTGACAACACGTTGGCATGCAATTATAGACTCAAGAAGTAGAAAAGTATGCAGCACAGTCATAGTCAAACATGGCACTTTCATATGACCTTTTAAATAATCATAACCATGACGGGGCTGGCAATGTATCTCAGTCCATTAAGGTCCCAGAATTTGGCACTGAGAAATGTCAATGGTAGTTCTGACTTGCTTTTTCCTTATTTTACTGTGTTTCCCATTCCACTGATACTTCCGGGGTGTTAGGTGATGGTAACTCCACCTAAGTGGTCCCCATACTGCAGGTACCCGTCTTGCATTCATCAGCTTGCTCGTGTAGTCCATGTCCAACCTTATAACCTTGGTATCATTGGTGCCTCCACTCTACGTTACTATACTCGGAGAATTCTGAAAAGTTGCATAGGTTACCTTATGCTACGCCTATGCATTTCATATCTCGTGTATTCGATACACTCAATGCATTTCATGCATAATAGTTATCATGGCATACTAATTACATCACCCATATCAAAGCTTGGTTTATCAGACTAAGCATACCGCATTGTAGTCAATCACAATGCATGCATAACTTTTCATATTACCAATTAATTAATTACTTTTTTGTTGATCAAACTAAATATTCATGCTAGCAAAAAAGCAAGTAAATAAATCTTTCCACTCCTAGGTTGGGAGTTCGATTAGCCCACAAACTCTTCCTTGTTTGCTGGACTGATTCCTCAATGTTCATCACTTATAGGTATCCACCTACACATCCAATTACAACTATATTTTTAATATTGCATGCTAAATAACATAATCACATATTAATTCACGTGCTTATAATCTTAATTCGATTCATTTCTACCCGATAACCAATCCAGAACTGATTTGGTAATATTTCTTATTTTTTTAATTTTTTCTTTTATTTTTCTAATTATTTGATATATAAAATCAACTCTAATTTAAGCAATCTTGATACCACTAGATATTTTATTGACTCTAGTATTTGTTCTAAATTTTTCAAAAAAAAAATCTCATTTTCTGCTATTTTTCCCTATTTTTCTATCATTTATGGTTATTTTTGTATTTTTTGTAATTTTATTTAATTTCACCAGTAAAATTGTTCCACCTAGTAGTTCCAAACACTGCCAGGCCAACTCCAAACCTCCAGGATCATGACACAGAGACCTATCCTACACATGCAACGTCGCCCGAGCTTTAGGCTCAGGTGCTACCTACCAGCGTCTACAAACGACTCGTCGCTTGCTCATGTAAACGACTCATCATCAACTACCCTTGCTGAACAACCTGTCACACAATGGCTAGGGCAGACGACCTGTTGTTCGACTGGGTCGTCTTCAACCTCCAGCTGAAAACCCAACCACCTGCAACCCTAATTTCTAGAAACCCCAATACTCCATATATGCATCAAAACTTGATTTAACCTATACTAACTCAAAGAACACATCAAACCAACCATAACACCATAGAAATCATCACATTTTGTACCCTAAATCTCATACATGAAGCAAAATAAGATCCGGTTTATTTCGAACAAACATTACCTGAATCCGAGTGTATGTCTGAAATCAATACGAAAATAGTAGGGGTAGGCTCACAAGGGAGAATCGCAACTCAGGGGAAATTTTTGTGGCTCGGGGTGACCTATTATGTGCACATGGAAAAAATAGGATTTATCCTGTTAGGTTTACTAGAAATAAGAGTAAACTGGGAGGAAGAGAAGTGGCAACTAGTTCATATGGTAAACGACGTCATTTTTGCAAAAACGACATTAGGGTCGCTTCAGAAGGCCAAAATGACGTCCAACATTGTGTTTTGATCAACGATGGTCAAAACAACGTTGATTAATATCATTTTGAACATTATAATAAAATATTAATATAACTTATTAATATTATTTTTTTATTATTAAAAATTTCTAATAAATATTATATTACTCGAAAAAATACTCAAAATTTTTTTATGGAATCTTTCTAAATAGTACTATCTGTCAGTATCATAAAATTATTTTTTTATAATTTTATTATTTACTAAAAATCAAATATAATTTTTTTCTTAAAAAAATCACAATAATTTCAAATTCACTTCTGAAAATTCTCCGATAAATTTATAAAACCTTAG
Organism: Passiflora organensis; assembly: GCA_019739055.1. NCBI lineage: Eukaryota > Viridiplantae > Streptophyta > Magnoliopsida > Malpighiales > Passifloraceae > Passiflora > Passiflora organensis. Next base: position 26,714,239 of record JAEPBF010000087.1, on the reverse strand, counting down.
ATACCATCAATAGACTAATCTATGACCCTAGAATTCTAAAATTACTAATATAATTCACTATTTTATTTTCAACCATCATTTTCACCAATAACATAAATTCTTAAGAATTATGCAAATTCTCTCATAAATCAAATTCATATTTCAAAACACAAAAACCACACTATAATATCGTAATCGATCTATGGATGTGAGCTAAGGAACACTTACATTGACAATCCATAGATGGGTATCCAGGCCCAAACAATTTAAAATTTTCAGATTATTACACCATCAATACAAATCTTCTTATATTTTTTTTCAATCATTAAATAACGAATTACAATGGATTCCAATAGTGAAAAATACATTCTAAAACATTCTAATCATATCATAAGTCTATAATCGATTCCGAGCCATGGGTTATTGCCCACAAACACCAATGATCTTTCTATAGACTTTCATGTCCAAACTGTTTGAATTTTCAGGATCTTACATTAAAGATGTTTCCAAACTGATGCATTATCTTCATATTGACTCTTGACCTATAGAATAATTTCTTTTTTATCTTCAATAACTCTATTTGTTATATAATTTATATTTTTTTGGGAAAATATATATTTTTTAAATAGTTGATGATAATAATTTCATCTCAGCCATTATGATGAAATCTTATCATTCATTCGCCATCTTAATTTCCTATACAGATTTTACTGTCATTTTTCATTGTCGGACTTGTGATGATCATAATTTTGTTGTGTCTGTAAATCTTGGGTTAGTTGTGATGAATTAGGCATATATTTTCCATTGTCATAAATTCTCAGTCAATCTTATATTACTGCCTCATTTGTCATTTTGTTGTCAAACTTCAGCCACCATTTTACTAGAATGTTTCTCATTAATGTCGTAATAGTATCTGATTGATTAATTTCTATCATAATCATATATTATTGAGAAATATAGATGATATGTTGTCACTTTTTTGCATTTAAGAATCTAGATACTTATGTTAATCGTTCTAGAAAAATTTATTCTACCGAACCAAGAATTCCAATCAATATCTTATCATCTTGTTAGAGAGTTTTACATGAGGCGACATCATCCTTTATGGAGATAGGAAAAGAATCTGAATTCGATACCCAATTAGGTGGATTTAAGAGAACATGGTGGGATAAAGGTAGAACGGATTGTATATAAAGGAAATTTTTTTTGCCAATTCATTTATATACTAAATCTTTTTATCCATATTTTCATATAATCAAGATAATTTACATTTTTAAAAAATTTAAAAATATATAAAATATCATTTTACATATTATAAAATTAAACTAATAAAAAATATATATTATAATTTTTAATATATAATATCAATTTATTTTTATTATTGATTATATAATTTGAAGTTTTGTGCTTATGATAAATTTAATTATTATGAATCTATTAATATTATTATTATTTATAAAATAAATAAAATTTAATTCTTATGATTATATTTATTGAAATATTTATATTTTAAAATCTAATTAATTTGGTTATTTGTTGAATCCTAATTTTTTTTAATTCATTCAATATTAAAAATATTGTTTTAATTTCAGTTCTATTTCCTTTGGACATCAAACATGCTATAATTTTATTCACCGTATGCATATTTCATTTTCATTTTCGTTGGACACCAAACACTGGTGAGATGGTTATAATATAGAGGAAATTAATCCATGGGCAAGTTTATTAATAGTGTATTGCATCTTGGGTGTTTATGAAAGACTATTAGGTTTCAGGTTTATTCTATTATTCAATTTTAGGACTCATAAGGTTTGATTGTGTTACCCATATCCGTACTATCATTTGGTGAGTTACCTTGACTCATAGATGTTGTTAGTTAGGCAAAGGAAGACAAGATCGGACCGAGTCTTTGGCTCGGATAAGGCATGACACGTTCAGATTGGGACATGTGTCTCTATCTAGTGCTTTAGATATTGGCGTGGCACGAGCCTAGTGGCGACAGATGTTGTGTTGTGAACGGTTTGGTTATTTAAATTACAGAAATTGGTTAAAATGGATATAAAAGAGATTAAATTCAGGAAAAATATCTTAAAAATCGGGAAAATTCTGTAAAAACTATCAAAATTACCTAGATTGGTCTTGGACTTGGCCTAGGGTTGCGATTCATCGATAGAGGATAATGAAATATTATTTTATGTGTTATCATGATTTTATGGTATAGTTTAATGAGGATTGGAATTGATTGAGGCAGGTGGATACCTATAGTAGCAAGACCTCGAGGAATTTTTCAATAGCACAAATGACAGATAAGTGGACTTCAAAACCCATGAGTGGACAGATTTTTTCCTTTTTGGCTTAACTGATGGCATGATAATTGATAATGCAATTATTAAATATAAACAAGTAATTAACAAAAATGATATGCTTGATGTGTTGTATCTTCAAAATAATGCATGTGTTACAACATGCTTGAGTTGTTGTGTTATGATCTTGAATATGCCTCATATGTCATGTCTATCGATTTGCAAATGATAAATTGTGTTGCATTTGGAATCATGAGGCGTACCATGCATTATAACAATATAGGGTAACCTTTGTAATTCTTGAGAGCTTTTTGAGTAAGTAGAGCATGGATTTTCTAAAGGATTCATAAGGAGGAAATGAGACTCTATTACTATGATATGTGAGTGCACAAGGTATCTTATTATGGGGACCGATTAGCTGGAGCTACCAATTAGGTGGAGCTACCAATTAGGTGGAGCTACCATCACCTATCGTCCTGGCATCCCAATGGAATTGAGTTAAGAGGTGTGCATACCCCGCTGAGACAAATTGTACTTCATTATATGAGATAATGAGTAACAAGTGAGGAGTTGCACGTAGAGTATTACTGACGACTCTCAGTCCTATTCCCAAGGCTGACTGTACTAAGAGATATTGTTAGCCCAATCACAGTCTTATATGCCTTAAGAATCATGGATTTTGCATTATGCTTTGCATGTAATTGTGTTGTTGTATGTATTGATGAGTGTTGTGAGTCAGCTTGCATGATAATCAGATGATTAATTGCATATGAAATGTTATGCATGTTTTTCTCATCCGCTCACATGGCAATTTTATATCAGATTCTTGGATCTGAAGTTTTGTAGATCTGGATTCGGTCTAGGATTCGCTTCAGACAGACAATCACTCGCTTTGGAATTAGTGCTAAGGTAATAATTTTTTTAGAATTTTAGTATTTTATATACATGATGTGGTATTCTCCTAGACTATATGTTCGATGTCATGAGATGCATTGTAAACAAAGAATATCTCAAATAAAATATAAATCTATATTTGAGTTTACGGTAGTGTTCGATGTTCATTGTGTCTTACTATATCACTTTGTCTTCCGGAATGACATTGTTTGTCTTCTTTTTAATTTTCTGCTCATCTTTTGATACTTGATTATTGGTACATCTCCGATGTTAGATCTATTTCTAGTTTTGTAGGTTTATTATATGCGTTGTTGTGGATTTTAACAATATATATAATAGGCATGCAAAGAAGGTTGTGCAAAATTTTGATTATGAGAACATGAGAGTAAACCTACTAAATTTATATTTGTATCTTATGAGTCAATACTAAAATAAAGAATCAAAGTATTATTAGCAAATTGATCTATTGTTTATTGTGTTCCTTTAATTTCAAAATATAGGATTTGATTCGCAAGTGAGGTAAATTATTAGGAGTGCCCGTCATAACCTAAGTTTTACACGTTATAGCTTTCATAAGTTTGGGTATATAAGATATCCTAGTTTGGTGGGAACCTACTAAAGCCTTTCGTACTTGGTGCAACTAACACAATGTTTCTCTTACTAAAAATTTATTTATTTTGTCAGTGTTTCAATGTTTAACTATATGGGAGGAATGGGGTGAAAATAATAAAATAAACATATTTTATTATTTTTTCTGAATTATTTATATAACGAAAAAGATCTATTGATCTGAGGGATAAGAATAAAAATACAAATTTTCTCAATACTAAGATTGTATTAATTATTTGATATTAATCATTTAAATAGATAATATTTTATTTCATAATTAATAATAAATTTTTAATTAAAATATTTAATGATGAATAATTAAAGAATTAAAGAATAAATATCTAAATTTATTTTTGTATATAACTACTCTATCGAATATAAAATTATCTAATTTTAAAAAAAATACTGAAATCAATCCTACGAGTTTTCCTAACCATATATAATATTAAAATATTATCGCGAGTAGATCAAGTATGTGAAGCAAAATTTTCTTGTGACTAGAAGATGCCTAAGAAACTAGCTAGAGGAAAATTCCAACACGGTATTCCTTCCAGTGCCGTGCTTGAAGGGTCATTGCCGACATGCGTGAAGACAACGCAAAAAGAGATACGATCTGTTAACAGGTCATACAAACGCATGCCTCCCATCTTTAATATTACCGACAAATGCGTCAAACAATGGAACCGACTCAACCACGTGCACGTATCTTACCCGTCCGTCCACAACGACCTACCAATCTTGTCCATCCAATTCTTTCATGTCCTCTATATAAAACCCTCGCTTCTGTCAAATTAAGCCATCAGCCTCTGTTGTATCTTTGTAGAGCCGTTGTGATTCTTTATCTTCAGATCTAGTATCCATGGATCCTCGTCTTATCTTATTGTTCACATGTTCACGTAGATCGCTTTCTGATCTATACTTTGATAGTCGTTTCTGCTATATATTTTTTGGTTGTTGCTTCAAGGGCTATCGGTAGTTCTTGGGCATGGAGCTCCTATTCTATTACCGAGGGATCTGGGAGGTATGCATTGAAGCTGTCGGATAATGATTTTTTATGTTTCTATTTGTTTACTTTTCAATATAGGTCATGTTACTGATAATCTGTGTTATGTAGATCTGGTGAAGGTTGCTTGGTACAACGAGTTATTCGGCTGGTTGATGGTCGTGGCGGAGCAAGCTTGATGGCTGTTACTGGATACGATAGAAGCGACATCGTACAACATACAGAGTATTTGCGGCAGAAGCTGGATCGGTTGAGGTGGATGTAGTGGTGGTGATGATTGCGGTTTCTTTTACCGTTTTGATGTGTATTGGTGGATGGATTGGAAGCCGTGAAAGATGGTTAGTTAATATTTTGGATGTAAAAGATATGTCGGGACTTATAAGGCCTATTCTCCGAGGCAAGGTCCTGGTTAATATCTTTGTCATCCGGCCTTTGCCATGACAGGTGCGCTTGCTTGGCAGGTCAACATATCTTAATAAAATAATGTTTTTATTGTTTTGAGGGGAGATACGTACGGGGATTGCCCGGGTTCTCCCCTCTGCTGTGCGTGCGCTTTCTCTTTCCATCTCCATTAATATCGTTTGCGTCTTCCATACATCACTTTCTCGGTACCCGCTATCAAGCGTATCGTCGCCAGCAAGGGTCAAGGTATTCTCTAACCATCCTTCCAATTTGAAATAATCTTTACCAAAGATCGTAATTATTGACAGTAAGGCTTTAGCTTTTGCAATATTTGTTATTACATCACTGTGTCGGCAATATTGTTCGGCCATATCCTATGCGTTATTGAATCCATCTAAATTATACAACTGTTTCAAACTTGGCAGCTACCTAAAGGTTGTGGAGTTGTCCCCGTACGGCTTTGTTGCGGAAGGTATACTACGGTTCCTCATACTGGGGGTGCAATGTTTTTTGCATCAATTGATTTCTGAGCACATCTTAAGCGAGAATTTCATGACCAGTCCAGCATCGTTTAGTAATTCCATATCGTCATCATTCCACAAGTCTTTACTTTTATCAATTGATTGCAACTGTGATATGCTCTTTTTCCTCTTGATTGACAGTTTTTTTACTTTTGCACAAAGAATGTACCATTCTTGACGTTAAACTTGAACGGCGTGTAAGGTTTATCAATTTGGCATCTTATACCAAATGTATTGACCTCTTCACATATTTTGGCATAACTCCAGGGTTCTCAAGTTTGCGGCTTCCTCTAATGTTATCATGCCAACAAGAAACTGTGTTAAATCATTTTGGCTTGTACCTTCTAATTGTTTTTGCTTGGAATTTTAATGGAATCAAAAATGTTTAGTCCGCCAGGGAGGTGAAGGATGTCACCATTGGAGTTGTAATGCAAAGTGATTTTTGTATAGCTACTGGTGGGGAGAGGTCTTTTGTACTGGTTTGTTCTGCCGCTTATTGTGAAGCACGAAGAAAACATATTGATGTTTGTTCTTTGATTCCCTTTGCTCATCAATACTCCCTCAGTTACAGCTTTACTGTGCGTTCGTTTTATTGAATCTTTTGATTTGCTAGTTCTTCAATACTGTGAAAACCTCGGATTATTTTATCTTGGTTCCCAAGTAATTTTTCATTGAATGTTGTGTGTGTGTGTATATATATATATATATACTTGTGTGTGTGCTAGCCTTCTAAAGAGTTTTCTAGTTTATGGAGGAGTATCTGCTTTAACATTATTTATATAATGTAGTAACTTACCAGTTCATCATAAATATCGTTTGTCATGTTTATTTTTAAAAATTTTGTTGTTTATTTAAACTTGTAGAAAGTGTTTAGATTGATGAATGTTATATTTTTCAAAAGCAAAGCTTATTGTTTTCACTATTTTTGGCATAATAATTGGTTTTGGAAATTGATTTACCTAAAGGTACGAGGGTATTGATTATTCAGAAGCAATCAACTGTTCATCTGTGACTTGAATCCGAGGTGTCAAAACTACAATTTTTTATTTATAAATCAAAAAGGTACGGGAGAATTGATAGTGAGGACTTTTTAAGCGCTTTTTTACATGAAAGAGTACATTTTAAGTTTGTTACGTGTAGTCAAAGCTACTGTTTTGTACCAGTTATGAGCAATTTCACTTTGCGTGTCATTTGATTATGTTCTTGGTGATAATGGTTTGATTGTTAATTGTGCGGGGCAATATGATTACCTTAATAATTCCGTGTTTTCTACTGTCAAGCAACAGAAAGTCGTGCTTATTCTTTTGTTACATGTTAAAAGATCTGTATGCCCCAAACGGTAGGGCTCTCTTTGGCCCATTGGGCCTCAGAGGAATGGTGGTTCGAATCCACCCAGGTCTACCATATTACTTCCGCATAATTCTTGTTATTATAGGAGTTGGAGGGGGGACCATTAAATCAATTATAATCGAGGTTGCTTTAGGTGAAAAATTTGATAGTTTTAAGTCCTAAGCTCACTGTTAGCCATGATCGAGTTGAGTACATGGCCTTATTCGTTTGTCCTTCTGTAATAGGTTAAACCTGATCCCAGACGGGCCTTGCAGTCTGACCTGTCAGAATAGTAGGTGCAATCTTACATCAAAAACTACAGCTACAGCTATTGGTCATGTAGCCCGCTGCAATTCATTACAACTAACCGTGAGTCGATCGCCAGTTGGGCGTGCCTTTCTTAACAGGTTGTGTTTCTGGTTATCATCGTGGAATCCATGTCATTAAAATCTTATGTTATTATTTTTAGCATGGAAGGGGTTTAACTTTTCAAATAGATATCATCAAATACCATTTTTTTTGGCTAGTATTACCCTTTCCAATAAAGAGGGTTTTCACTTTTTCAAATGGACGTGGATCGCAGAATCATGAATGGAGATTCATGAGACTCGTTATTGTTTTTAGGATAGTTAGTTATCTTCAATTGTATATTGTTGCACATACATATTTTCCAATAATACCATAGAAGTCTTTCATTACTAAAACGAAGCCAGAATTACATAAAGATCAAATGAGAAGAATGATTTACAGATGTATATATTTCTCTTTCCATTTATCTTTCCCTGAGATAAGTTACATGATTCTCGGTTAAAATTCAATGAATTTTTTTTACTAAAGAAAAAGTAAATGAGTCTAAGCACAGCTATTGCAATAATCTTAAAATCTAGAATAGTAATACATTCCACATTAGAACTATAGAAACATTTTCTTTTATTAAATATTACTATTTTGTGAACTATTACCTAGAATGAAATATCTACAAAACTCAGAAAAAAAATCCTAAAATCCCAATTATTCACTTTTATTTTTCTTGTAGTTCACTAAACATTGAGTAACGATGTGAGAAAACTAAGAAATATATATGTCTATATGAATACTAAAAAATAAATAACCAAATCTAGGACAAAAATCACTTAATGAATAATATTATATCTTCAATTTTCATGGAAGGTATAAAAATAAATTATCTGTTAAATTTGGGTTGACGAAAATTAAAAAAAAAAAAATCATTGTTGGTTCATTGAACAATATTCTGAATAAGGTTATTCAGCATAAATGGTCTTAGAATACTAGATTATTATAAATATCCAATTTTATATAGAGTTTAAATTTTTTATTATAAAAATTAGATTAATATGTGAGAATTGTTATAAATTGTATTTATAAGTTTAGTAAAATTCTAAAATTATGGACTCCTCTACACCACCTTCATATTTTTTTAATATCGTAATATTGTTCTTATTCTTTGTTTTACTAGAAAATGCTTCCTTATTTTGGGACGTATGATTTGCTAGATAAAAGTTTTATGACTTTATTTTGATGGATACTACAAGTATATTTGATTCCTTTAGGTTATATATTGCTTCTAATTTTATAAAAAATATGATCGACGGTTCTATTAATCAAATTTAACATAATCCTTGATCTCAGAATACGGACTGAGATTAAACTCATCTCCAATAAGAGTATCACCTGACTTATAAGTCTTACATATTAATTTAAAATCTTAATTAGGTACCCTGACACACATATTGTTAATGGGAAATAAATGTTGCTATCATTTTTTTAGAGGTATTTAGGCATAAATTACTTTTTTTTGAAAGTTATTTACCTGAGTATAAGATTAATTTCTCATTGAATTTCAATCAACACTTAATAAATTAGATATTAACAGATCTTACTAGTAAAGGATGTTGTTATAAACATACAAGTTATCTCACAAGACTAGACCAAGATCCAGCCCACATAACGAATGAAAATGAAAGACCGATACGCTAAGGTTGTCCATTTTCAGAACCACAAAATTCAATTTGCAAAAATTGAAAATAATACTATAACTTCTACAAAACCAGGTCATCATTGATTGGTAGATGAACATCTTTAAGAAAGAGAAACAAGGACAAGGCCGCTCGACATATCTGACTTTTGACCATTTTAGAAGGTATTGCTACATTGCTCGCCGCCTTGGACCCATCCTGAAAGCTCACCCACCAAATATGACCAGAGTAATTGCAACTGGGATTATTATGACAATTTACTCTTGACTTTGACTCGTAGCTCACCATCCCTGCAAGGGCCATCAGGATCCGGAAGCCATAAACTCCGTTTCTTCCTTTGCATCTCCTCTTGGCTTGGCTCCTCCTGTGGTGGTTGCTTCTCGTTAGTCTTGGAAATTTTCCTGCACTTGAAAACCTTCAGTATGAATCTCAAAACTCTGCACTTCCTACTTGTGAATTCGAAATCAACCCCCGTGGCCTCTCGCAACCCACGAATTTGAGCCTTATTCATGCCTGAATTGAGCATAGGGTTGATCTCCGAAACTCTAAAGATGAAGCTTTTTCGAGCCTGACTTTGACTCGTAGCTCACCATCCCTGCACGGGCCATCTCCGACCAGGATCCGGAAGCCATGAACTCCGTTTCTCCCTTTGCACATCCTCTTGGCTTGACTCCTCCTGTGGCTGTTGTTTCCCGTCAGTCTTGGAAATTTTCCTGAACTTGAAAATCTTCCATACGAATCTCAAAGCTCTGCGCTTTCTGCTGGTGCATTCGAAATCAACCCCGGTGTCTTTCCTCCGAGATTCCGACAACCTCTCGTAACCCACGATTTCGAGCCTTTTTCGTGACTGAATTGAGCATAGGGTCGATCTTCTAAACTCTAAAGATGAACCTTTTTGGAGCCTGAAGCTACCGTTAAGATGCTCCATTTTCCTTTTTCCTCTGCTAAACGCTGCGCTGAACTGATGGAATATACACAGTGTGCTAGTCAAAAAAACCTAGTGCAGTGAGTATTAATTGCTAGGGCCAACATAAAGTTGATTTGCATTAATTGGAAGACAAGGTTGGCAACTCGCTATACCATGGCCTTCTTAAGTTTATATTCCCCCTTGAGGCCGGAGTTTTCCACAGCCAACGACGAATCAACTTTCTTTTTCCCTTTTAATTAAAAGAAAACGACCAATTTCCTTTTATTCGTTTTTTAAATTTTATTTGTATTTATCAAAATTCCGATTAAATTCTTAATGAAATTCAATCATTCTTTAATTCTATGGAAATCGTCTGAATTGTAAAGCTATTTCAAATTTACATGTTATGAAGGCTGCTGAAAAGGAGATCTGTTAGAAATAAGATCAAAGATGTTATTTAATACAAATTTGTGTTTTAGAATTTCATTAAAGTTAAAGAAAACAACTGTTGGGGTTGACAAGATGTCTTCCATGCGTGATATGGAATATATCATTGCATTTGAATGAATTATTTTTATTTTATTTTTTATGAAATGATGTATCTTATTACTGGACAAAAAAATTACATCAACTCATCTATATCAATGTAAACATCGGACGGAAAACTGAAAATCTAAACTGCCTCGCTTAATACCTCGGAATTTTATATTTTCACTTCTTCATCCTACCACTTGATGCAAATCTCACGTCGGCAACAAATCCAATCCTCTGCGAATCTTGTTTTTGCCATTCGCTCTAGCCTACTCAATATCGTGAAACAACCTATCCTACGCAATCTCAGTATGGCTCTTCTGTTTCAGGTTAAAGATCCTCTCAAGATAACAGCTAGCAAAATGTTGTTCCAGACCTTTTGCTTCTTCTTACATCCAAGAATCCTTTCCCATTTATTCACCAAATCCACCAGCTTATTCGGATATACCCACTGCTCTCCCCATCTTTTTAACACTTCCGACTAACACCTCTATGCTACTTTGCATTTCTCGAAAATGTGACATGTATTGATCTCATATTCTTCACACGAGGGGCTCTCACAAACAACAATCTAGCTAGTTTGTCTTTGGTGAGAATTCTATCTTCACAAGCAAATCATAAATAGGGAGCTTCTAAAGCTTTATAACAATGTTTGACAGTAAATACCTGAGGCATCACCCCAAACTAAAGAGTGAGTCATCGCCATCTGGCAAAGGATCTGCTCCAACCAACCACATCTCTAGTTCTGCAACAAGCGATTCTTCCCAAGTAAATACCGAGATCAGGACCCGCTGTTCCAGGAGCCCATTTGCCTAATTGTGGTATTCTTCTGTGTGGACAAGTCATACAACCTGGAAAATTTTTCCTTGACGGTCTCTCCTTACCACCGCAAGTCTATCTAGAAACAGATTCGGTTGCCTTGCCCTAGCTTCCATCTCGTATTCTCCCTCAAACATCTTCCTCATCATTTAAGCATTTGGAAATATCTTTCCACACCATAGATATATTTGAGTTGCTAAATACCAGCCCATCATTACTAAGTCTTGGGTTATATACCTCTTTGAATAGTGAGACCCAGAAACTCTCCCGGTAAGCACCCTCCAACACCACTTCGCAAGTAATTCTTCAGCAACAAATGTCCCAGACCTGCAGCCTCCTTGTCAACACTAATATTCATGTTCTTCCGTTGAACCTTATGAATACATCTTGCCTCCACATTTCCCTTCCACACAAACCTCTTGGTTAACATCTCAATCTCCTTCACAACTCTTTTGGGCATTCGATAAATAGACATGAAGAATAGTAGAATACTATTCAACACCAATTTTACGAGAGTGAATCTTTCCCCTAATGACAAAATTTTTTTTTTCCAACTCGCCAACCTTCTTCTAAATTGCCTTCTTATCCCTTTCCAACTATTATATCTCTTGAGATTAGCCCCAATTGGAAGGGCTATATATTTGATAGGGATCGATTCAGACCTACACCTCAAATTATGTGCCACATTACTCAAATTTCGAGGTGTTATAATTGATTCCAACCAAAACATTTTTATAAAAATTTACTCTCAACTCAGTCAAGAGGGAAAAATATATGAGCATTGATTTTTTAAATTCCGCAGCCCATCCGAACCTTCTCAATTGAATAAAATAACAGCATCTGCATATTGCACATATATTATTGAGATATTACCTAGCTTAATATGTCACACCCCAGAACTAATAAATCGCTAGATAATCACCCAACAATGAATATAGTAAACCTATAAGACTAGTTGTATAATACCTAATTATAGAAGATAGTTAAAGTACTAATCAAAATATTATGCAACGGTATTAAAAGAAAGACATGAGGTTGTTCCGGGTGATATTGTAAAGTGATCAAGCTTAGCAAAATAACCTAGAGATAATCTTATGTAACAACCCTATCATACTCAAATACGCTCAGGGAAGACACTATGAATATAATACTCTTTTAATTTGTCTCAAGTGTGATTGATGTGTTATTTCTTTCTCGAGGTGCTTGAGAGTGAGCTCCTATTATATCATCCTACTCAATACCAAAATTTGGCAGAAGCCTGCCAGGTGAGCGAACGTGAAAAACATGCAAAACATTTCACATGCAATCAATATCATAAAATATAAGTATGCTAGCACACAACAATTCATTTGCATACTTATCATGGCAAGTAGCATAGTCACAATCATAAGATAATGCAACAATTAATTGCTTAGGTAATCAGGGTTGGACTAGCAATATTTCTCAGTCCTTCCGCCACCAGGAATATGACTAGGATCCGTCAGTAGCACTATATATGCAGCTCCTCACATGTCTCTCGTTATCTCTTGTGTTGTGACTTGATTAGTCTCGATATGACATGCATACCTCTTGGCCTAGTTCCACTGACGATTCCAGGACGTTAGGTGATGGTAGCTCCTCCTACTTGATCGCCATATTAGGATATCCGGTACACTTATATTATATTATAGTAAAATATACTCCATGTCTCTCCTTATGCCTCCCGTGGCAAATCCATGGTCCACTATCATACTTGGAGAGCTTACAAGAGTTGCATAGGTTATCCTATGCTACTGTGATGTTTGATACATCTCATGCTTCCGAATGCACCCATCACATCATATGCACTTCAATATTCATAGGTATAAATGACACATTCGAGTAATTAATGGCATAGCATGGCAATCCAAGCATGAGGCGACACAGAGAATGTATAACCAATTTATAACATATGTAATAATTTAATTTATTATCTTTTAAATTAATCAAACTCATATATATTCATGCCAGCAATCAATGAGATAAAAAAATCCATCCACTCATGGGTTTCAAAGCCAACAATTGCTCCATAACTCATTGGACCAATTCCTCGAAGCCCATCACCTGTAGGTATCCACCTACATATGCAATCATAGTCAATTTCTTAATATCATAAACTAGAATGCATAGAAACACGTAAAATTACACGTCTATATCATTTACCCGACGTGTTTCTACCCGAGAACTAATCCGGAACCAAACCAAATACTTTTCCTATTTTTCCTTAATTTTTCAAATCTTGTTCTAATTATTTGACCGATCAAACCTGATCCAAATCTTGTAATATTGGTACCATTAGAATCCAAATTGAATATAATATTTTTAATAATCTTTCAAAAATTTTTTAATTCTTTGCTATTTTTTCTTATTTTTATACCTTTTCTGTCTTTTTTATAAATTTTTATAATTTAATTAATTCGAACCAATTAGAACGCACCACGTGGCATCACCATACATTGCCACACCTACATCTGAAGCATCTAGGTCATGACACGTGGCCCATTCTACACATACCATGTCGCCCGAGCCTAAGGCTCGGACCCTAACTGACCTATATAGCATGGACGACACGTCGCCTGCATATGCAGGCAAGATGTCGCTTGACTCAGCAAGCGGACGACCTATCATACGAAGACCCCTTGGACGACATATTGCTCAAGGTCGTCTTCAACCTCAGTTTGGCTGGCGAGACCTGCAAATCCGAGAAACCCAGAATCCAATCCACCAATATACGCATTGTCACGACCCAGCCTCTAGTTCCCTGGCTCAACGGGCCGAGACATGTAAGTGTACTTGAAGGATCACATTTGCAACGCTTAGTTAGGCTTCTAACTCCATGGCTCAAAAGATGCATCTTATTACAAATGATCCATGCACACATACATATAAGCCCAAGACCTCCCCCACTCCTTTCCGATGTGGGATCGGGTAACACTTGACCACCTATGCAGGCTGGGTCTCACACATATCCCCATCCCTCAAAGTTCACACTAAAATGAAGACAATAAGATCCTGAACTTAGCCTTATCAAAGCCCCTAAATTTCATAAACTAAAACTATAGATTCAATCAAAATTATACCCGGATTTCTTGGATGAAAACCCACCTGATTTGACCTTAGTATGATAAAAAATATCACAAAAACGAGTTGAGGATACTTCGAAAGAGGAGGGAGAGCTTGCAAGGTGATTTTTCGTGGTCGATTTGCAATGAACAACAAAAACCCATAAATCCTAATTTACCCCCTGAAAAAGCCAGTCAAGTGGTGAGGTATAACTAACGATGAACTCGACGCCAAAATGACGTCACATGGGGCTTCCATTAAACGACACCATTTTTCTTAAAACGACGAGGGTTCTACACGAGTGACCAAAATGACAGCCACTCGTGCGTTTTGACCAGCGATAGTTAAAAAAACGTTGGTCAATGTTGTTTTGATCATTCTAATAAAATATTATTATATTTTAATAATAATTAATTATGATATTATTTATTTATTATAGATAATTATTAAAAATTTATAATAAATACTATATTACACTAAAAAAATCCAAAAAATTTCTTTGAACTCCTCATGAATAGAAAAATATATCAAGATTTTAAATTTATTTTTTATGAATATATAAATTTTAAAAAATTGAATACCTCAATTAAATATCTTAGAAAATCACCATAATTCTAAATACGTTTATGAAAAATCTCAAAAAATTTACCAATCTTTTTAAATCTCTAATGGACCTATCCAAGATCCTAAGACATTAAAAAAACTTATAACACCCTTCTTATGATTTTCTAATCATTAATACATTAATAAAAATAAAATTTTATTAATTATAATAAACCTCATTAATAAAGCACTATCCTTTAAAACTATCCAAGCCACATCATTGTTGGAAAAATTGCATGTCATATGATTATTTATATTGTAATATTTTTTTTAAATCATATGTTAAATTTATGATTAATCTTGTAATTTATGAAACCTATTCTTAATGGTCATAATTCTTCATAATAGTCATAATTCTTACTAATGGCTATAATTCTTGCTAATGACCATCATTCTTTTTAATATTCCTCTTAATTGTTTATCTTTGTAACTATCAATGATCTCCCTATATAAAGTATATTTTGACATGCTATTGAGACATGACTTTCTACTCTTGTTCTTCTCCTTCTTTGTTTATATGTTATTCATTTAGTAGAAAGTCCTCTTTGGCTCTTTTATAATCCCCAATATAGTATATTTTCGTGGCTAATGTTAGCATATCTTTTCTTGGCTAATGTGAGCATTCTAGGAAAATGTAGTCTATTGAATTCCAAAATCTTCAACTATGAGTGCACGTGTTTGAGGGTTGTTGTGTTAACCTTGGGAAGCGTTCGATATAGTTAATTGCACCAAGGTCCGACCGAAATTCTCTTTCAATGCAGTGATTGTTATCACAGCACAACAAAAGATCTAACGATTGTTTCTATTTCTTGTTCTTTTAATTTATTTGCTTTGTAGGTTCCAACAATTTGAAAATGAATTTATTATATTTTATATTTTCTACTTTAATATCTAACCTACAATTAAATTGGACTTGTCATTGTTTTCTCTTGCTAATCTTGATCTAAGGATCTCTTCTCACTTGCATTTCATCTTTATGTTTTTTGTCAATCAAGAAAAGCAATGCTTTGTCTAACATGAGCAAGATAGAGCTTGTATATAGAGGCAAATTATTCAGATTCCTTAAAAATATTTCTTATTACATTAATAATAGCCTTGATCATTGAAGTTATAACTTATCTCAATAAATGAAACTTGAGCTTGATATAGCAATGGGGCAAGGTCTTCTGTATGTTGCTTTTGTTTATTATTAGAAATAAAAATGAAATTTGTGGTTTAATTTTTTTTTATAGTGCATCATAGCAGATTGATTATATTGTGGAAACTAAAAGTTTTTGTGACATACAATGGTTAAGGGGATGATTCTTGAATTTGGAGCTTTGCATATTAGTACATTTTAACCTTGGTGACTTGAGGACAAGATTTGACCTCACAGAGGTTCGATATATGAAATTCTAAAAGGAGTATTGGTACTTGAGGAATTAAATAAGTAAGGTTTTAAGGTGAGTTATCTTTATGCCTTATATTATTGGTTTTGTGTGACTAAATATTGGCAAGGCTTATGAAGTTGAGGATCCTTCAAGATTCTCGATGGTTGCTGTTTAGATTCTCATATGCTATGACAACCAATTAAGATTGTGTGATTCCATTACAAGGTAAAAAGAGAAAGGTGGTATGTCCCGAAAATCATCTATATAAACTTGTAAGTATGCTCTATCTTAAATTTGAGTTTATTACTCTTTAGTTAGAATGATAAGAAGACAAGTGATTGAGAAATCATTTAATAAATGTCCTAATGTGGGGGAAAAAAGATTAAATATTTGTCTTCATATATAGTGATTCACAATTGATAATTGATATTTTTATATGTCCAATAAAAGAAATATTTATGTATGACACTATCTTGTCAACATATTATTGAAAATTTGTGTTATTTCTTTAGATTATATAAGATCTAAAAGAAGTACAATTGATCATTTTATAGGATCAGTAAGGAAAAACAATTTTGGATTATGAGAGAGGAATAGGGTTAAAGCCTATAGATTGAGTTTTCAGCTCCTATTATTCCATAGCCCAAGATTTGGGTGGTCATGGTAAATTAACTTGATAGATAAGATATTTTTTTTTATTCTATAGTCCAATATTTTGGTGGTCTTATTAAATGGACTTGATAGATAATATTTTTAATCCATAGCCTTTTGGGTGGTCCATATTAGGACTTATGGATATAAATGTGAAGAAGGATGAACCTTAATGATTTCATAGCCCTATTGTTGGGTGGTCAATGGACTTGATGAAATCATCTATATGAGTGTATAGGTGGGCCACCTATTATGAAAGATATGATTAAACTTTCTAGAGCACTTATGATAACCAAGGTATGCGCATAGCCATCAATAGCGCTTGTTGATATTATTGCTAAATTAGTAGACATTAAAAGGATAATATGTGTTATGAGGATTATTCAATTTATAGTCAATAGAAGTTCAAAACAAAACTGATTCTTACTTTTATTGATAAAATTGATATCTCATTTCACTATGCATCAATTCAAATCGAAAGATATTGATGTTTAAGTATTAACCTTTCCTTTGCCCGGAATATTTGATATTTTTGCTGATAATATGCAATATGTGGGGGATTGTTGGAAAAATTACATGTCATATGATTATTTATATTGTAATATTTTTTTTAAATCATATGTTACAATTTTATGATTAATCTTGTAATTTATGAAACCTATTCTTAATGGTCATAATTCTTCATAATAGTCATAAGTCTTACTAATGGCTATAATTCTTACTAATGACCATTATTCTTCTTAATATTCCTCTTAATTGTTTATCTTTGTAACCATCAATGATCTCCCTATATAAAGTATATTTTGGCATGCTATTAAGACATAACTTTCTACTCTTGTTCTTCTCCTTCTTTGTCTATGTGTTATTCATTTAGTAGAAAGTCCTCTTTGGCTCTTTTATTACCCCCAATATAGTATATTTCTTGGCTAATGTTAGCATATCTTTTCTTGGCTAATGTGAGCATTCTGGGCAAATGTAGTCTATTGAATTCCAAAACTTGCAGCCATGAGTGCACGTATTTGAGGGTTATTGTGTTAACCTTGGGAAGCATTCGGTATAGTTGATTGCGCCAAGGTTCGACCGAAATTCTCTTTCAAGGCAGTGATTATTATCACGGCACAACAAAAGATCTAATGGTTGTTTCTATTTTTTGTTTTTTTAATTTATTTGTTTTATAGGTTCCAACAACCATAAACCCATATTTGATCTCGGTAGAAGAAGGCTCACTATTACTTACGATCCTCAAATAGGCTTCCCAGCCCAAGCAGCTCGAAAATTTCAGGATCTCACATAATACCCCTAACTAGTCCTGCGTCCACTGCTTTATGAATTAATCTCAACATTGCCTCAACCACAATATCAAATAAAAAAGGGGATAAAGGATCCCCTTGCTTTAAACCTCTCTTCATCTCAAACTCATGCTCTAAGGCACCGTTTACTAGCATTGTCATCCTTGCCATGGCAATACACTACTCTATCCATCCCCTCCATTCTCCATTAAAGTCCATGGCTACCAAGATCTCCAAAAGCGCTCTCCAAATAACCATCTCATAAATCTTGTGAAAGTCCACCTTAAAAATCCATCCTTCAGCCCATGAAGAACCTGAGAAGCAATCATAATTGATGAGAGCTGCCTACCAGCTACAAAACCAGACTGAAAAGGTGATACTAGAGGAGATATCACACTTTTTAGTCTCTTGACTGATATCTTCACAGCAATCTTGTATAGGCTCTTGATTAAACTAATAGGTCTAGATGCATTAAGATTTTTTGTGCCTTCAATCATAAGTATCAAAATGAAAAAGGAATTATTAATCCCTTTCAGAAACCTGCCCGAAGAAAAAAACTCCTTTATCATGCTTAAAGATGACACAGTTAAATCTATTATTATATCATTATTTAGTTGATAAGAAGTAGATTCCAATGTGGTTAAATCGATAACACTTCATACCAAAAATTAATAGTTCACTATATTATATTTTCTTATATTTTGCAGTTCACTCATCATATTATATTGTTTTAGATAAATTGTGCTCACAGAAATATATATACTGTTAGTGGTGTTTGCTTGTGGGTTAATGCTCCATCTTGACCATATAACTGAATTTAGATTACGACAATAACTATAAACCACATTTACAATATTACACATATGATGTCATAGAAACTTTGACCTTGATTAATGCCGGCTAAGCTAAGAAACACCAATCAAGGTGGTCTCTTCCACAGGGAGTGACCGAAATAAATTAAACAAATAAATTTACATAAAAATTTATTTATTTATTTATTTATTTATTTATTAACAGTACCAAAAACTTTCCTAACGCTTGACCTTGTCTTCCCACGTGACCCGATAGCCGTTGCCTCTTGGTATTAACGCGTATTGAACCAACAATTACCATGCACCAACCCAACGACAAAAGAAAACTTTAAATTTTCTCTTTTAATAAATTATTACGAGGGTCAGACTGAAATGTCATTTTACGCTTAAAAGTACTGTTAGCATGGAAGATTGCAACAGTGGGTATATACCCTTTTTCGGTTCGAAGCAATTTTCTACACAGTTGACAAAGTACATAGGCCAGCCTAATTTGGGACGCATGTGAAAGCTGCCGGTAGGCTCCCACTCTCCATTCTTCCCTTTCATTTCGATTGAATACAACAAATGGCACGTCCTGGACGACCATTATAATATGATAACGCATACGTTTTGCCTCTCCACCAACTGAAGGAAGACGCATATCAATTTGGCCGTATTGACCGGTAAACATCTACCTGCTCTCCCTCACTTATATTAGATGTGCTGGAACAGGGAGTTTTGAAGGTAAAGATTGTCTTGCTCGAAGGACCTTCTGCGGTTCTGTTTAAGATTTTAAGGGTACAGTAAGTGTTTTCTTGTTTGACTTTCCTCAAATCATTTAGCTTTTTTACCAAATTCTCCTGGGCACAGAATGATGTGTTTTCTGTAAAAGCATGTATCAGGTTTGCCTGAACTATTGGTTGACCATTGTATACTGATCCCAGGCATGCCGCAGGTTTCCATGGTTGTTTGATCTTAATTTGAACTTCGTGTGGCACAAGGATTTTATATTTTGTTCTTCTTATTTAGTTTGTTTGTTTAATGATGGCGGGCACAGTCAATTGAGGTTACATATTTCTCTGTGCTTTGCAGTCAAAATGTATCTGATCAGAAGGCGGCCAAAAACTAAAGATCAGGAGGATGAGTCCTCGCAACACGGTGCTGAGGTAAGATGGAAGCTCCATAGATATATTTATCATTTCATTGAAGAGATATGCTCATTTTCCCGTTGAAAAGAGAACGATAACTGTTCTTTTGTCTTCAAGCAGCTTGGTGAACTCAGGTCTGCTATCGGACCATTATCCGGTCGAAGTTTGAAGTACTGTACCGATGATTGCTTGAGGAGATATTTGGAAGCTCGGAACTGGAACGTTGACAAGGCAAAGAAAATGTTGGAAGAGTCGCTCAAGTGGAGAGAAACTTATAAGCCGGAAGAAATCCGATGGGTATTTTAGATTCATCATCACCTTTCATCTCTATATTTTTTCCCCCTTCTCAGTCCTTTCCAGATGATTTCATTACACGAGTGGTGTATTTACCATGTCCGTATTTCATCATCCAGCATGAGGTAGCACATGAAGGAGAGACAGGTAAGATTTCTAGAGCGAATTTTCATGATCGATCTGGGAGGATTGTGCTAATAATGAGGCCAGGGATGCAGGTTCCTACACATCTATTTTCTCCATTTTTTCTATATTATCGTTTGGTTCTCCCTTGGGGTTTACATGGGCCTTTGACTTTTTTTCTATTCTTTGTCAGAAAGGAAAATCAACCGAGGACAGTGTCCGTTACATGGTTTATCATCTAGAAAATACTATCCTTAATCTTTCCGAGGGTCAAGAACAGATGTCGTGGTTGATAGACTTCACAGGTTGGTCCTTGAGCACCAATATTCCTATCAGAATTGCTCGTGATTGCGTGAATATTTTACAGAATCACTACCCTCAAAGGCTTGCTGTTTCATTCCTTTACAATCCACCAAGAATTTTTGAGGCATTCTGGAAGGTTTGTTCTCCTATCTTTGCCCGTTGATATTACATCTTAAACAAATATTGGTAGAAAGTACTCGACGAATAACGATATCTAAGAGGAAGAAAAGACCTTTCTGATAGAAGCTACTTCCCATTACTGTTTAGACAATTGTGCTGCATTTCTGCTCTCATAAATTTCCTAAAGATCTATCTTCTGTCTTATGAACCTTGACCTTTTGATCTACATTAATTGAATCATAAATATAGGCTGTCAGGTACTTTCTGGATCCAGTAACTTCTGAGAAGGTGAAGTTTGTTTATCCCAAAAATGAAGCTAGCCTGGAGCTCATGAAGTCTTTCTTCGACGTCGACAACCTTCCTCAAGAGTTTGGAGGAAAAGCCACAATGCAGTATGACCATGAAGAATTCTCTCGGCTTATGGCTCAAGATGATTTTAAAACTGCCAAGTTTTGGGAATTAGATGAGAACCCAGACCACTCTACTTCTCCTTTTGTAATAAAGCCACCCCTCACTACTAGTGACCATGTTGGACCACTTACTAGCTGACTCAACATCCGATTTCAAGCTACGGAAACCGGAGACATGAAAATTTTAATACGCATGAATTCCAAAAAAAGTATTTCTGAATGTAACTGAAGGAAGTGATAGCTTCTGCATTGCTGAATAAATTCTTACAAGTGATAATTAAAACAGTTTCTTAGTTCTGTCTATCACAGGTTGCACCCACAATAACATGTCCATCAGGTTAGACGCAGACAGTAAACATAGACCCAGACTTTGATAACTTTTGTGGCTTTCTTTTTTCTGTCGATGTGTTAGACAGAGATACTAGACTTTTTAATGATGAGTCGCCGTGAATCAAAGATATCTTCTTTTTGTCATAGAGCAATATGTCGGCTCAACACAGGAAGAGCATGAACCTAATCTCATACATCACGGTAACAAGCAAGTGGCACGAGACTTTTAAGATGATATCTGCCAAGTTGATTTGATGATGGGAAGCAAGATTGTTGGTATAGCTCATAGTCTTAATAGCATAAAATTCATGTAATGTCATAAACAAGTAATTTGTGATATTGAATGAATAAAATATCACAAAATATATATTAATAGATGAGATATAATATATGTATTTAATATGTAATATGACATAGCAAGATATCTGAGATCTCATCATAAAGATGTTAAGGAGGAGAGACCGTAAGAATCCAATCCAACATTAGATAGGAGATAGGAGGGAGGAGGTTTTAGATTTATATATATATGATGTGATAAAATCATGTACATCAAGATATATTTTGGACCGTGAAGATAGAAATCCAACTGAATATTGCATATGTGATTCCACATGCACACACTTACATTTGGGCCATGACACCTCGATTCAAATTCAGGTACAAGCCTACGGGCATAAGTCATTCCCAACAATTTGGTGGGCTTTAAAGGTCGCATAGAGCTCAAAACCTCAAATATATATATCCCTAAATCAAGCTCTAGCTCTATTGCTCGTCCTTAAGACAAAGCAACTAACAACTAAAGGAGAGCTTGCTATGTAGATCATCTTTATACAACAATGGCCATACTGAGTGGAGAGCTTGTTATGTAGACTAACCATTAGCGCATAGAGTGACTTCTCTACTTTCCTCGAGGGAAGATTGTTTCTATCCATACTTATAGACTAGAACCTTGGCCTATAAGCTATCTAGTTGAGACAATGGCCATACTGAGTGGAGAGCTTGCTATGTAGACCAACCATTAGCGCATAGGGTGGCTTCTCTACTTTCCTCGAGGGAAGATTGTTTCTATCCATACTTATAGACTAGAACCTTGGCCTATAAGCTATCTTGTTGAGACAATGGCCATACTGAGTGGAGAGCTTGCTATGTAGACCAACCATTAGCGCGTAGGGTGGCTTCTCTACTTTCCTCGAGGGAAGATTATTTCTACCCATACTTATAGACTAGAACCTTGGCCTATAAGCTATCTTGTTGAGACAAGAATCTCCATGTTAACTTCAATTGTAACACCTTATTCATTTCCAATGCTTGAAACAGATCCAATCCATCTTGGCTCTTTGGGGTGCAGATACTATCCCAACTAATTAGATATAACTTTCTTTTCTCTGAGCAAGCGCCCCAAAAAAAGGATCAAATTATTCAATTTCTTTAGTAACTCGAGCAGGTAACTGCATTTTCTGCATTAAATAAGTTGGAAAGACATGTCATGCTGACTTTGCAAGGGTAACATGGCCTGCAAAGGATAGGTTTTTGGCTTTCCAACTAGAAAATCTTCCTTTGATCTTCTCCACTAGATTTTAAAAATATCTTACTAAGATTTTGCCAAATAAAATTGGGGCTCCCAGATATAATCCAAAATCTTTTGTAACCGTGATCTAATGTCCCTCTACTCGTTTGTGTGTTTTTTTTTTGAGAATATATCGATGTGTATTATATATAGATACAGAATACAAGGAGTTAGACAATTACACCTTGTCAGCACTCAATAGGTAATGTGAAACTAACAGATACCATAGTGTACAGCATCTAAAAATTTCACACTCCATTCAGTTCAAGGAAGCCAAAGTGAACTAAAATCTCCTACTGATAATAACGTCAAACAATCTGGGCAGCCACCCTTCAAATTAAATTTTGCCCAACAAAAACCATGGCGAATGCCAGTGTAAAATAAATCTTCCGCGCTGCAGAATTCTCTTCGAAAAATCCTGTGATTGCGTCCCAACCATATGCTCCATGCCAAAGAAAAAAGTAATACATACCATAAATCCTGCCAGCGACCTGGAACATGGAAGCCTCCCCACTGCACAAATAGGTCTGTCATTGTTCGTGGCTGAACCCAACTTAGACCCCATTTATGAAATAGAATCGACCAGCAAGTCCAAGACATCCTGCAGTCCAGCAAAATATGGTTTCGAATCTTCCTCCACTAAACCACACGCATCACAAACACCGGCAGAATCAGGGATGATGCCAAAGTTCATGAGCTGACGTTTGGCATATATCTTCTCCCTACACGCAAGCCACATAAAAGCTTGCCATTTAGGAGCACCATGCTTTTGCCAAACATTTGGTATATTCAGCTCATTGTGTAGAGTCAAATGCTCCTCCATGGTCTGATAGCAATTGTGTACTGAAAACGGTTGCAGCTGGTATCCCCATGTAAGTTCGTCCTCCTGTAAGGGATCTGGTTTAAAACCTGTCAACAAAGATAGTAATCTGTTAGCTTCCTCCTCCTCCCATACGAACAATTGCCTCCGCCAAGCTAGTTTCCACTCCCATTCCAGTCCCACCACTGCTCCAAACTGCAGAATTGATCCCTCCTTCGCAAGGGATACGTCATATAATCTGGGAAACATGGATAATAATGGCCGATCACTGCACCAACTGTCCTGCCAAAACGCAATTAAACTACCCTGTCCCAACTTCCAGCGATGAAATTCAGAGAGACATTTCCCATTTGGTAAGACCGCTTTACTAGTTTGTACTATACCACGCCAAATAGCAGATCCGTTGTTTCTTGCACATTCCAATCCAGCAGGTGTTAATCTTGGTCTGTACTTCTGATTGATTACCTGTTGCCACAAAGAGCATGTGTCCGTGGCAATTCTGGTACTCCATTTCGTAAGTAAAGCCTGATTCCGCAACAGCAAATTGCCTATGCCAGCTCCCCCTGAAGCTTTCCCACGAACCACTACCGACCAGCGTACTCTACACATACATCTGGTTTCTACCTTTCCAGCCCACAAGAACCTCCTCATCCATTTTTCCAGTTCCAACCTGACACTTACTGGCATCTGAAAAAAAGTCATATAGTACACAGGAAGGCTATTTAGTACAGACTTAATCAATGTTATTCTACCCCCCAACGACAACAATGATCCCTTCCACGATGCAAGTTTGGTTTTAAATCGACCCATCACAGTGTTCCATGTACTCCTGCGGCGTGGGTTCGCCCCAAGTGGCACCCCAAGATAGAGGAAAGGTAGAACCTGCAGGCGGCAATGAATCCTGGATGCCAGAGTTGCTGCTTCTGCATTTGGTACATTGATACCTACCAATCCAGATTTAAAGAAATTAATCTTTAAACCGGATAATAATTCATAACAGCGCAAAATTCGCTGTAGATTGATAATTCCTTCCTGTCCTCCCCTGCTAAACAGAATTACATCGTCAGCATATTGTAAGTGCGTCAGATGCAGACCTCCCAATTGAATACCCTGAAACAACTGGCTGTCAGCTGCTTTAGTAAGCAACCTAGACAGGACCTCGGCTGCCAGATTAAACAGCAATGGTGAGAGTGGGTCGCCTTGTCGTAGTCCTCGCCCCGTAGAGAATTCAGTAGTTGGTGTTCCATTTATAAGTACTGCACATCGAGAAGAGGATATGCAATCCTTAATCCATTTCAGCCCCTGTATCCCGAAGCCCATCTGTCCCATAACCTCCAGCAAGAACGTCCAGTTGACCGAATCATAAGCCTTTTGAAAGTCTAGCTTCAGGCACCAGCCGCTAGCATTGGTGTTCTTCATTGTGTGCAAAATTTCATTGGCCACCATTATTGAATCTGCGATGTATCTTCCTTCCATAAAGCCAGTTTGAAAGGGAGATATTAAGCGGTCCATCACTTGCTTAAGCCGCTTGGACAGTAATTTGGAAATTATTTTGTATAAACTACTTATAAGGTTGATAGGTCTGTAAGAACTAAATGCATCTTCACCTGGTAGCTTGGTAATTAACGTGATGAAGCTGTTATTTATCCCTCGAGGTAATGTGCCACTTGAATGAAATTCTTGTACCATTCTGATAATATCCCCACCAATCACTGACCAGGCCTTCTTAATAAAGTAAAAGTTGAAACCATCTGGACCGGGTGCCTTGTGACTACCACAATCCCAAACTGCGCCCTTTATCTCCTCTGCAAGGAAAGGAACTTGTAATTGTTCAGCCGCTGTGTTCGATAACTGAGGTAAAACCAAACTACCCAAACCAAACGGTCGTTGCCCATCAGCCGCAAAGAATTGCTGGAAATGTTCTACCGCTGCCTCCTTGATATCAGCGGGTTTGACCAACTCCATCTCATGTACCCGTATGACACCAATGAAATTAGTTGAGCGACGCAAGGTAGCACTAGTGTGGAAGTATTTGCTGTTTCTATCCCCACACCTAATCCACTGCTGTCTAGATTTTTGTCGCCACATAGCCTCCAGTTTGTGTTTGATCTCCCACTTCTGTGTCTGTAAAAATCTATAGTTGTTGCTCACTTCAGTTCCATACTCCCTTTTGTTTTGATCTAACACATCAATCTCATCCAGTACTATTTTCAATTTTCCTTCTAGTGCACCAAAGTGTTCTGTATGCCACCCTTGTAGTTTTCTCTTCAAGAACGCTAGCTTCTTGATTACACTAAACTCACCAGGGAAACTAATACCCGCCTCCCTCCAGAATTCTTCAACTATCTTGATGAAGTGCTTATCCTCCCACCATAAATCCCAGGATCTGAATGGCCGACGACCCCAATGAATAGAGTCTGCCTTCAGAATTAATGGAACATGATCTGAAAATCCCTTAGCCCCTGCATACAATCGATGACAACTAAAATGAGAACACCAGCTAGGAGATGCCAGCACCCTGTCAATGCGAGAAGCACTGTGAGAGGTAAACCAGGTGTAGGTTTTACCAATGAGTGGCAAATCAATTAACCCACTCCTATTTATGAAAGTCTGGAAACGATTCGCTGCCGTGCTATTGAAAGAATTCCCAAGTCGCTCTGCAATCGTGAGGGATTCATTGAAATCACCTAAAAGAACCCACGGTAAGCTAGTCTGAGCCTTCCTCCGTTGCAGCTCGTCCCAGAGTAACCTGCGCTCAGCCACGATATTTGGGGCATGGAGACCCACACATACAAACTGAAAACCAGTAGCCCGTATACGTAGCTCCACCAACAGCCACTTCTCTAGTTTTTCAATACCAATAACCTCTACCTGTAAATCATTCCACATACATAGCATACCCCCAGCTCGCCCCCTAGCATCAATGGCCTCCCATTTAATAGAGTTTCCAGCCCATACTCTGGCCGCCAACCTCTCAGAGAAACTCTCCCTCTTAGTCTCACATAAAAACAATACACTTAGCTGTTGCTGAGATATAAGATTGCTAATCTGATTCAACTTCAACCTCCCTCGACATCCTCTAACATTCCAGAAAGCGAAATTGATCATTCAAGAGGTAAACTCCCTGGGCAGAAATACCGAAATTACCTTAAGTATTACAATGGTCCTGCCATTCCTTTCTTTCCTCCATGATCTGTGCCTTCATTTTCCTTCGGATTGCTGCTTTCGTGGTCTTTCTACTGAGTCCCAATTGATCCGCAATAGTCAAGGTTTGCTGGACCTCGGGCTCCACTAGAAACACTGCTTCAGCTGACTGTCCCGGGCAACCATCAGCTAAAACTCCTTCTCCTTGTTCGGTCTGGGTGACTAGAAAAGAGGGATCTTCCACCAGCTTATGCATCACCTCCATATCTGGTTGGCTGGCTTGTGCTGATGATAAACTCCCCGTGGGTTTGATATGCTTAAGTTTTTTGTGTTTGCCAGGCCTTCTATCTCCAACCAATCCCTTATTCGCCACCCGTGAGGCTTTATCTCCCTCTTTTCTCATTTTAGTGAACACCATTACTTCAGATGAGGATATGCACCCAGAATTTTCACCTGCGCATTCACCTTGAGCTCCTTCCGAGACCATCTTACGAGGGACCTGAAGTGAGCAGTCCGCAAGCAATTCATCAGGGGTATACTCTGGTGCAGTGAAATGACTAATGGGTCCTTCACCAGGCATAAAATGTCTCCTATATCCTTCTGTCTGATGAGACCTATTAACTTGTAAATGAAGGGGAGATGCTAGCGTGGGTAATTGTAATGGGTTTGGCTGGTTAGGACCCACCACACCAGCAGATAATGGACTAGTGGGAGCAGCCAACACCTTTTCCTGTGCCATTTTATCTATCCGACATATTCCTTGTTGCCTTTCTGCAACTTGACTTGCCTTTCTACCAGCCATACTGTGTTGTCGTTCCTGTGCTTGTTGAGATGTGTGTGGGACACAAAAACTATTGCTCCCACCTGACCCTGTCCCTTTCTCACCAATCTCAGGTGTCTCAAACACTTTAGCTTGGACTTCCTTAATCTGTACTGTGCACTCCCTTCCTTCTATCCTCAGCTTCATCCTTGTACCAATAGCCAAAGAACTATCGGTAGCTATTTGCAGAACCGCCACCTCCAAAGATCTCCACAAAGCAGTTGTAGGATGAACTTGTACTAATGAACCAAGAGGGCTGATTAATGTTCCTAAAGGCAGCTTCATACCATGCATTGAGAGGAAGGCCAAGAACCTCTATCCAACATAACCTTCTGAACCCAGTATCCTCAGCACTCCAGGGATGAATATCAAAGAACTTATCATTCCAAAAAGCAAAGTTGTGCTTAAGCTCATGTCGCATGTTCTCAACTGTCTCAAATATGATGAGTTTTTTATTCTGACCAATGTCAATGCATTCTACCTCCGCTGGTAAACCCATGTTTGCATTATATGGGGCACGATAAATACCAACTGCACTTCTTTGTAGACGAGCACTGATCTTCTGATCTGAAAAAAGCTCCATTGTTACTTCTTCTGACTTCTGCATCTTCAACGTAGTTGTGACTTCTGCATATGTACGTTCATCACGTTCTCGCATAAGCACACTCCTCATAATTGGTTGCTTCTGAGCTGTCTTCGGTAATTCTTGCAATCGAACATTATCATCATCTGACACTCTTTGATACCTTGTGCCCATTGCAAACTGAGCTACATTGATACGCTTCCATGCATAGCCACCCAAACGTGTATGCAACCTCCTCTGGCGAGCCTCTTCCTGTACCCCGCAACGAACGAACTTAATAAAACCAAAGCGTAAGCCTCGCTGTGACTGACGACCAGAAATGAAGACATCCACTACCGGTTCAACCTCAGCTATTATCTTGAATAAGTGACCTGAAATCCATCCCTCAGGTATCCCTTCAATGAAATAGGAGATATATCGATCCTCACGAAGCACCTGGCTGGGCATCCATTTGGCTTGACCCTGACTATTCTTGACAAAGAAACGTATCGGAGTTTGATTGGGGGCTGTTGAAGGACCCACAATCTCAGCATCAGCACGGAGGGGAGGGAATGGTGGGGTAAGGACTGTGTTTGGGACTGTGTTTGGGTTAATGTTGGTGAGGGGAATAGAGAGTGGGGGGAGCGTGGGGGCGGTGAGAGAAGCCATTCCAAATAAGTTGGAGGAGTTACTCGTTTGTGTGTTAATGTCATAATTGACGAGAAAAAAGATTTTGTCTTTTGTGTGCTAACTCTTTATCCCAAGGCATCTCCAAACGTATTCAGAATGGCTTTACTACGAACTACTTGCTCTTTTGAAGTTGTAGAAAGGAGAAATATATCATCAGTAAAAAATAAGTGAGAGAGCTTAGGACCACCTTTGCCGAGAATAATCGGTCTTCAAGAAAGATCCTCCACTTGCTTCTGAATCATATGAGCCAACCTTTCCATGCAAAGGATAGACAGATAAGGGGATAAAAGATCTCCTTGTCTTAGGCCAAATGAGGGTAAGAGCGGATATTTTGTATCTCTATTCCAAAGAATCTTCATAGATACCATCGATACGTATTGTATGATTCTCTCTCATAGTAGATCAGGAATTTTAGAAAGGGATAGAGTTTCATCAATAAAATCTCATTTGAGATGGTCATAGGGCCTTCTCAAGATTAATTTTGATGGTCATCCAACCTTTTTACCCTTCTTTCTTCTTATAGAATGAACAATCTCGTGCACCATTAACAAATTGTCTGTTATTTGCTTTTCTTAAACAAATCTAGACTATGTTTTCATGACAAGGGTACCCATATAAGGTTGAAGTCCATTAGCTATTAATTTGGTAATGATTTTATAAGGGACAATAAATAAACTTAGGACGAAATTGACTTAAGTTTATGGGATTCTAAATCTTTGGGATCAAAAGTAAGAGTGTCTTACTGAGGTCAGATTCTAACTCTTCCTTCTCCCAGAAATCATGTACCAGCTTTAACAGCGAATCCCCAACTATCAGCCATTGGGTTTTGAAAAAAGAGTAATTGGAGTCAATCCACATTCGGTGCCTTAAAACCTTCCATCTTTCGTATAATACCATAAATCTCCTCCTTTGTTGGGAACGCCACCAAAGACAGGCTCTCCAAATCACTAATCCTCTGGAAGCCCTTTCGTACATAGAAACTACTTGTTACCAGTGAGTCAACTATGTATAATCTCTCAAAATAGTCCATCACCATCTTCCTTAATTATCCTCCTTCTACAATCCAATCCCTCGCCATATTTTATAAAAAAATTGTCTTGTTCCTTTGTTTTCTAATCAAAGTAGAACTGTGAAAATATGAAGAGTTATTATCTCCAAAAGAAATCGATTTGGACCTTGATCTTTTATACCAAAGGAGCTCTTCTTGTGTAAGCACATATTCAAACTCCTTCCGTATTTTATTATGAATCTCT
Organism: Passiflora organensis; assembly: GCA_019739055.1. Classification (NCBI taxonomy): domain Eukaryota; kingdom Viridiplantae; phylum Streptophyta; class Magnoliopsida; order Malpighiales; family Passifloraceae; genus Passiflora; species Passiflora organensis. Next base: position 26,683,576 of record JAEPBF010000087.1, on the reverse strand, counting down.
CATAAATTCTTATACTTCAAATTCTTTTCACCCTTTCAATGAGCTTAAGAAGTCGTGCTTTATGTTTGAATATATTTCCAAAAACTTTACTATTCCAGGTCCGCACTTTCCTTGTGAAATGGAGATACTTTGCATCCCAATCTCCATTAGAAGGTCAGTTCTTTGCTATAAAATCACTAAAACTGGGGTGAGAGAGCCACGCCACTTAGAAACGAAATGGCCTGTATGGTATATGTGAGGACCCCTCACTAAAGGAACAACTAAGCTCAGCATAACTGGAGCAACGAATCTCCAACTTACATATAAGGTATTGTTTGGGAAGAGAAGCAAATCTCTTAAGCCCAAGGCCAATTGGAACATATTAAATACCTAACTGCTGCCATTGGGATTCGAACCACCATCCATTGTCTTTTGTTCCTACAAGGAGGATACCTCTCACCAATTCAGTTGCATCTTGTCATGACTCAGCCCTTAGAACCCCAGCCTAGCTGGTCCAGACATGTATGTATGCATGATGGATCACAGCTGCAATGCTGAGTTGGGCTTCTAACCACATAACCCAAAAGATACATCTTCTTATAAATGATCCTATCACACAACACATATAAGCCCAAGACATCCTCTGCTTCTTTCCGATGTGAGATTGGGTAACTTGACTCCTTACGCAGGCTGGAGCTCACAATCTTTCCTTCTTATAGATTTTTTATCCTCACGAGCAGAGCCCAAACATAACTGACCTCTCAAGGTACGAGCCCAAATACAAAATCAACACACAACCCAAGCCCACACAAAATAGGGAACGAGATCGGCTTTGCTACCACTTATCATGACCCAGCCTCTAAACCCTTGGCCTAAAGGGTCCGGACGTGTATGTATACGTGATATATCATAACTATAACGTTGAGTTGGGCTTCTAACCACATGGCCCAAAAGATGCATCTTATTATAAATGATCGTATCACACAACACATATAAGCTCAAAATCTCTCCCGCTCCTTTTCGATATGGGATTAGATAATACTTGACCCCCAACATAGGCTGGGTCTCACAGTTATCTTGAGGAGGAGGCTCATTATAGTGAAGGATATGTCTATGGTCAGACTTGATTCTTGGAAAGTGTTGAAGATAGATAGCTGGAACTCATCATTACAAAGGGCCATATCTAGTCTTGTATTCAGGTTAGAACGAAACCAAATAAATTTTGGACCCACAAAACTAACATCAATCAACTCGCAATCTTGAACTACACAATAAAACTCTTTTTTTATCCACTATGTTCCTCATCCATATGTATTAAGGCATTGAAATCATCTATAACTACCCAAGGGCTCCACAAAGATGTTTTTAAACCCCTCAGGTCATCCTACAAAAGATATCTTTTAGTTGGTATTGAGCTTCCATACACCTTAGTGCACGCTCCAAATAATTCTAACGAACTCTAGTGAATGTATACAAACTAATCAGATGACATTATAACTCAAATTGAGATTATGTTAGGATCCCATAAGAGTCATATACCATCTGAAAAATCTTAAGCTTCAACACAAAACTGGCCATCTATGCCCAACAATCTCAACACTTGATCAGAAATACTGCAACTTATCCTTGGTTTCAAAATAACACAAAGATTCAGTCAATGTCTCCTTAAGAGGTTCTTTATTATTGAAAAAAAAATCTTACTTGCAGTGGCACAATAATTCCAGACTAATATAGACATAATAAGATACTAAGAGTAGGTAAGTATGGATATACCTACACCTTAATCATTTCTATTGCTACAACCACCTCCTAACCCTCAACTAGGGTCTCCCCATTATCTGCTAACTCCTAAACCTCTATTCCATCAGGAGGCTCATTTTCTTTGTTCTTCTCTTGATCACTTATAGCTTAATAAGATTTTTCCACTCTAGAATGCTTCATAGATGTTGTATCTTTGAGAGAAGATATGCCTGTATTAGGCTCTCTCTAAGACACCAGTGTTAGGCTTCTATTTTTCTTCAAGGATATTCGCTCTATAGGATATCTATTTGATGGAGACCCTTTGTTGGTAGTAACTGATGTCTGACCATTGGTCTTAAAAGACAATGGGTGTGGGCTAGCTAAAGTAGAAAATTGAAAGTCTAAGCCCACAATGTCGTATTGACTCTAACGTGTTTTATTCTGAATATCCTCACTTGGCTCTGACTTTGATATTATTGCTTCCTTTCCTTTGTTAGCTCCTTCACCTCTTAAAAGATTCTACATGTTTTTATGTTGCACCTCCCTTGGGGCTGAAGATTCAATAATATCCGAACTATTCTCATTATTATCTTTATCAAGAATATTTAAAGCTGCAAATCGAGACCCTGATTGTTCCCAATGAGTGGGACTTTCCTTCTTTGATTGTCTAGTGGTCTATGACTTTCTCAAGCAATGTCTGCCAGGTTCATGCAACTAGGGACTAAACTGTCCATCATTACCTGTTTTCTCCATCGATTGTGAATCATCTATTGGCTTCAACATGGTATCAGATGTAACTTTAGGTGCTACTTGATCATGGCTATGGGCGACTGAATTACCCGAGTTACGGCAAGTAGATAACGCACACATGGAATGATTATATCCAATTTTACCATAGCCAAAGAAGATAGTTAAGAGATTCTCATACTCAATTCGCAGCCATTCTCCATTGATCTTCACCATAGGAAGGAGAGGTTTAAATAAGTCTAGCTCCACTGGCACTCTCGCAAATTTTGTCTCATTTGGTCCCTAGTATATTTGTATCAATCTTCACTATATATCCTGTCAAGTTAACAATTGTAGTTAGGATTTCTCATGATAGTACTCCAATGTCATGTTAGGCAAATGCATCCAAGCCATAACATATATTTCTATAACTGAACTAGCTTTGAATCTCAGAAACAAATGTTAGACCATGAGATAATGTCCTAGAATGATCTAAGGGCTTCCCAACAAGATGTTATTTATGTCCTCTATATTTGAGAATTTCACTAGATAAAAATCATTCTCTATATAAGGACCACTTCCTCGGAAAAACCACTCAAGGTATTGTTCTGCATCAATGCGGGCCTTACGTGGGTCGCACCCTCACATATGTTCGAAAATCCTCCCATTTTGCGGTTTCTAGGATTCAAACCTTCCCACACTTGCTTTTTATTCCAATAACTAATCGGTGAGAGTTTTTCTCCTTAGAGGAATAAAAAACAATGTGGGAAGATTCGAAACCTAAAGGCTGCAAATTAAGAGAACTTTTTAACATACTTAGGGTGTGATCTGGGTGAGATCCATACTGATATAAAATAGTAACTTGAGTGGTTACTCCGAGGAGGAAGTCCTTACACTCCATATCTATCATCTGTGTTATCGGACATATTCTTACAGCTACTCCTCATAATTGTAGTTAGATAGACATCATTTTTTTTTTCTTTGTGTATATAGAAGCTATCTTTGACCTCTTGGTCATTCTCTGTGCGGTGGGCTGGCTCTGTTACTCTGTATTTCTTTCGTTTTTCATAAAAAAGAAAGGGTAAATGCAGACCATGTGGACCGAAGAAAGATTTAGTGACGTCACCGAATCTTCTCGCAAGCAAATCAGTAGCATTAGTTTTTATGTAGGGGAGAGAATAAATCAACACAAATTCATGGGTGCCCTCTGTCTGTAGAAAAGTATGTGCAATTGCAGTAACTGTGGCGCTCAGTATTCCAGATTCCAGAATAGACCTTCGTCTTCTTTTTCATACCATTGACTGTCTACATTATTGCAATAGGACCACATGGCCAGTAAGATTTGAAACAGAAAGAACAACCATAAAATTATTGTTATTTCTCATATTTTGTTTCTAACAGTAAATTAAATGAAAGGTTCATTATATTACGAGGTCAACATAAAAATATTAAACCATTTATTTTGTTATTTAACCAACAAATATAAACACATTAATACTTGATTATGGACCTATAATGTGACTAACAGCATAAATATAAAATAATAAAACAAGCAATTTTATCAATTACGCTCTCGTTCATATTTTTTGTTATTAAGAAATACATGCATAATCAATAAACGAAAAAATATAAAATAAAAAAATTAAGAAAGATTCAACCTCAAATGACTATGTCCACGGACACGAGAAAAAGATATTCTATTATGAAAGATTTCTCCGCAACCTTATGACAAAAAGTCAACACTAACCAATTTGTAGTAAAACTTTGACATGTCTATTTAAAATCCTATTTATAGATTTAATCATATCCATTATAGGAAAACCACATAATATTATTATTATCACATCTGAAACTGAAATTGGGACACATGTAAAATACAATTGATACAACGAGGATTTTTATTTTCTAAAATCCACGGATCCGAGCATGATCAAATATTCAACATTCTCCGAATAAATAATAGGCATCCAATGAAGTTGTAAAAAGATAAATAATATCCAAAATACATATTAATAACTTAAAAACTCAAATCAAATATCTTATCAAATCTCAAATCAATTGAATATTAAAAATATCAAACAAGATAACTCGATAAATTAAATATTTTATAATATTCTTATTATAACTCGGGAATCTGTACTACAATTAACAACATCGAGAGTCCAACAGTACTTATTCACAGCATTCCTATTATTAACTCATATTTATTCACAACGTTCTTATTATTAACCTTGTTTATTCATAATATTTTTATTAGTAATACTTGTCTATTCATAACATTCCTATAATAATCCCAGAATTTGAGACACTAATCTCGAAATCTATAGTATTTACTTGCAAGGTTTCGATTTTTAATATTGTCCCCACTTGGAGAGACCGAAATAAATTAAACAAGTTATTCTAACTCACCCCAATCTGTATTTCTAAATTTCTTGTTAATCTCTTTATTGTGATTTAAATCAGTATTTCTTAATCCTAAATTCTTAAAACTAGAAGAAATGTCTAGTATCTTGGTATCAATTGGATATAGAACCAACAGTTACCAAGCACTAATCCAACGACAAAAGAAGAGCATTTTCCTTTTAATAAATTATTACAAGGGTCAGACTAAATGCCATATTTAACCTGGAAAGTGTTGTTAGCGTGGAAGATTTCTACAATTGTATACCCTGTTTCGGTCCGAAGCAATTTTCTACAAAATTGGCAAAGTACATACATAGGCCAGCTAGTTTGGGATATGTGAAACCTGGCGGTGACCTCCCACCCTGCATTCTCTCTCCTTTCATTTCGATTGAATTAAATAAATAGCACGTCCTGAACTACCATTATAATATGATAACACATAAGTTTTGCCACTCCACCAACTACATCCAAGTTATCGCCAGCTGAAGGAAGACGCATATCAGTTTAGCCGTATTGACTGGTAAACTTCTGGCTGCTCTCCCTCACCCTCACTTTATGTTAAATGTGGTGAAACAGAGTGTTGAAGGTAATGATTGTCTTGTTCGAAGGATTTTCTGCAGTTCTGTTTAATATTTTAAGGGTATAATAAGTGTTTTCTTGTTTGACTTTTCTCAAATCATTAAGCTTTTTTCCCAAATTCTCTTGGGCATGGAATGCTGTGTTTTCTGTAAAAGCATGTATCAGGCTTGCCTGAATTATTGATTGACCATTGTATACTGATCTCAGGCATGCTGCAGGTTTCCATGGTTCTTTGATCTTAATTTGAACTCCGTTCGGGATAAGGATTTTAGATTTTGTTCTTCTTCTTCTTCTTTAGTCTGTTGGTTTAATGAGGGGGAGCACAGTCAGTTGAGGTTAGATGTGTGTGTTTTGCAGCCAATATGTACCTGATCAGAAGGCGGCCAAAGAATAAAGATCAGGAGGATGAGTCCTCGCAACACAGTGCTAAGGTAAGATGGAAGTTGCATAGATATATTTATCTCTTCATTGAAGAAATATGCTCATGTTCCCGTTGAAAAGAGAAAGATAACTATTCATTTTTGTTCAAGCAGATCGGCGAACTCAGGTCTGCTATCGGACCATTAACTGGTCGAAGTTTGAAGTACTGTACAGATGATTGCTTGAGGAGATATTTGGAAGCTCGGAACTGGAACCTTGACAAGGCAAAGAAAATGTTGGAAGAGTCGCTCAAGTGGAGAGAAACTTATAGGCCGGAAGAAATCCATTGGGTATTTTAGATTCATCACCACCTTTTCATCTCTATATTTTTTTTCCCCTTCTCAGTCCTTTCCACATGATTTCATTACACGAGTGATGTATTTACCATGTCCGTATTTCATCATCCAGCATGAGGTAGCACATGAAGGAGAGACAGGTAAAATTTCCAGAGCGAATTTTCATGATCGATCTGGGAGGATTGTGCTAATAGTGAGGCCAGGGATGCAGGTTCCTACTACACATTTCTTTTCTCAGTTCTGTTATGTCATCGTTTAGTTCTCTTTTGGCGAAGGGTTTATAACCTTTGATTTATTTCCTGATCTGTGTCAGAAAGGAAAATCAAATGAGGACAGTGTCCGTTACATGGTTTATCTGTTAGAAAATACAATCCTGAGTCTTTCCGAGGGTCAAGAACAGATGTCATGGTTGATAGACTTCACAGGTTGGTCCTTGAGCACCAATATTCCTATCAGAATTGCTCGTGATTGCGTGAATATTTTACAGAATCACTACCCTCAAAGGCTTGCAGTTTCATTCCTTTACAATCCACCAAGAATTTTTGAGGCATTCTGGAAGGTTTGTTATCCTATCTATGCCCGTTGATATTTCATCTTAAACAAATATTGGTAGAAAGTCGGCGATGAATAACGACATCTAAGAGGAAGAAAAGATCTTCCTGATAGAAGCTACCTCCCATTACTGTTTAGTGAAGCTTGACCTTGTTGATCTTCATTAATTGAATCATAAAGATAGGGTGTCAGGTACTTTTTGGATCCAACAACTTCCGAGAAGGTGAAGTTTGTTTATCCCAAAAATGAAGCTAGCCTGGCGCTCATGAAGTCTTTCTTTGACGTCGACAACCTTCCACAAGAGTTTGGAGGAAAAGCCACAATGCAGTATGACCACGAAGAATTCTCTCGGCTGATGGCTCAAGATGATATTAAAACTGCCAAGTTTTGGGGCGCTACTAGTGACCATGCTGGGACTGAGCTTGCACCAGAGCCGACGCCCGTTGCAACACTCGCTAGCTGACTCAACATCCCATTCCAAGCTATGGTCAACCAATAGTTTTAATACGGACGCATTCTGGACGGATAATTTTATTTCTAAATTTAGTTGAAGTAGAGATAGCAACTGTAGTGTTGAATAGTTTTCTTCCTCTTCTATCTCTTCATTAATGACAGGTCGCACTCACAATAATGACGGCTGCAGCCAGTAAATGCAGGCCATGTGAACCGAAGAAGAAAGGTTTGGTGACGTCCCACAGCCTTCTTTCTCGCAAGCAAATCATCATTATCATTAATATTAATTTTATGTGGGGGAGCATAAATCAACACAAATATTCATGGTGTTCTGGTGTCCTGTCGGTCCCTTCGATTCATCCCAATTGAAAATTGAATATGAATAATTAAAAATTTATTAAATTAATATTATAATAATAAATTTTAATTTAATTTGATAATAATTTAATATATTTAATATTAAAATATAATATTTTATATTTTTCACACACTGATTTCAAATCTAACTCCAATAATAAAGAAACCAAAATGGACCGGTCCCTATTTATATAAAAAAATATATATGCAATTGGAGTAATTATGGTATTTATTATCTGAAAATATCCCACCAGTACCGAATTAGTTAATTATCGAAAACGCTAGTCTAATTATAAATATATATATATGCGATTGGAATAACTGTGGTGCTTACTATATCAGAACAGACCCTCGTTTTGCCCCATTTGTGTTTTCCGTATCTCGCGTGGAAGGCAAGAGCTAGAATCTAAATCGACGAAGTAAGAAAGTAAGAGAGTGAATCAAATCTATTAACATTCACTAATAATCAATAAACTTACCGTGATTTTAATCTAATTGATTGAGTCTACTTGCAGAAAAATAAGAAAACAAAAATTGTATTCTCTCAAACTAATATCTTGATACTCAAACTTTACATCTGAGTTTATTTTTATATCTATTGCTAGTTCAATTGGTCGGTTGCAAACAGAACGACCAATTAGTAATGTCTTGTGTATTCATATCACGTGTTTGACCGGTTAGTCATAATGGTCTAACCAATCGGTGTGTCTTCAGCCAGTTCATTCTCCAAAGGCCGACCAGTCGATCATATTAGTCTGACTGGTCGGTGTGCTCTTAGCATTTTGGTGTGAAGTCCATATTCTAGTACATCAACCAGTTGGTGATGATGATCTGATCGGTCGGTGTGTTCTTGGCATGTACATCCACCAAGTCCAACCGGTCGATATGCCTTTGCATTTTAGCTCCAATCACCATTACATCCCAACCAGTCGTTCGTAGCCCGAATGACTAGTCGTCTCTGAACCTCCACACAAATTAGGAACGTCTGTCTGGTTCACTCGATTAAGCCCTTTTCACCATTGAATCGTGCAAATCGCTCCTTTCTATTGCATTTATTCCGAAAATCTCTGCTAAAACCTACTCAACACAACACTAAGTAAACATATAAAAAAAAGTCCAGTTTATCAGTGAAATCAATCTGTATTAATGCATAATGAACTAAAACGTCGACGAATGACTAGTGCAAGACATAGGCCATCAGATATATAAAACCATCATTAGACTTTGCAATGTCAATTTTCTCTGAGAATGATACAATAATGGAGGATTCTTCAGCCACCTCTAGTAAGGTAAAATTCGGAATGAAAATATAAAGGGGCTTCCTAAGACTCAAAGCGTCACGACAACATCCAAAGGTGACTTTTTGATTCGATAGTAGTGGTCGGCAAGGAGGAGCACGTAGGAATGCCGACCACTACCACTACTTAAGCCACTTGTGGCTGAGAGCCATATCTACATACTGCTACCTTGTTCTTGTACAGTAGGTATTTTTCTTACTACAAGACTTTTTGAGGTTAGCTTATTAAAGAGAGGGGGCATAATATGTTGGGATCTTTTCAAAGAAATGAAAATATTCAAAATAAAGATCCCATTTTCCTTTTCATAACCTTATCTTACAAGGATAGCTTAATCAAGGACGCTATGGAGGATGTGCCAACTTTGGATGAGGAGGAAGGGCATATCACTGTCAATGTAGATGAGAAGGGCCCTTTCATGGATATCTCAATTGGTTTGGAGAGATAGATCAATGATCAATAGAAGTACACTTTGGTGGTTAAGCTCCTAGGCAGGAGTATTTCCTATATTATAATATACTCAAAACTTTGAGCTTTGTGGAAGCTCTCTTCAGATCTAAAGATCATTGATGTTTCTAATGGTTTCTTCCTACTTAAGGTAAAGAATGAGGAGGATCTGGATCAGATTTTACTGGGTGCCCAGTGGATTGTGCTTGGCCACTATCTCATGGTACACTGTTGGTTTCATCTTTTCGGGATAAATTTGGCTTCTATCTCTAAGGTATTTGTTTGGGTCAGGTTCCCAAATTTACCATTCAATATTACCATTCTGTTATTCTCTCTAGAATTGGTAACATTATTGGTGATACAGTAAAGATTGATCTTACCACATTGCTATCTCAGCAGGATCGTTATGCCAAAATTGCTATTCAGCTAGATATCTCTAAACCATTGCTGCCTAAATTCAAACTTAATGGCTGGTGGTGTGAGAACCCCTCTCCTGGAGGAATAACTAAACTCAACACAAATGGAGTGAAGAATCTCCAACTCAAATATAAGGTATTATCTGAGAAGAGTAGTGAATCTTTCCGGCCCAAAGCCTAGTATAACATATTAAATCCCTGGCTACTACCAATGGGATTCGAACGACCACTCATTGTCTTTTGTTCATACAAAGAGGACGTCTTTTACCAATTCAGCTGCAAGGACCCGAACCCAAAAACTAGGCTCTGACCGCCGTGAAACTCGAACAAGCCTAACACATGGATCAATCTGAATCCCACAAGGTTTCAAAAACTTTTCAAACACAACAAAAAATATATTTAATATTTATAGAATTAAAGCATGACAAATAAGATACAAAAATTTGACATATTAGAGGGGTAAACAAATTATCATAGCAGAAGACTTTATTAAGTAAATAAAAGCCCAAAATGAAAGACAGATTCATACATTCACAAGTCCAAAATCACAAACCAGGTTTAAAGCCAATAATATAAAACCGTAACCAATAATGTAGCAAATGTCTAAGAAAATAATAATAATCAAAACATTAAAGTGAGTCTAAAAAGAAAATGCTAGGAAAGAAAATTGTGTAAAATGTGCAAATACGATAGTCTAGTTAAGTCGTATAAAGCTCACATCTCGAAAAACTGGCTATTTCTCACGAACTATTCTTGAAAGGAAGAAACAACATCAGGTGAGATAATAATCTTAGTAAGAGTCATTGCATTATACGTCCTGCAGGAAAACAGAGACATATACTAAACATAGTAGAAAATGATTTACTATAAAAACGAACACATAGTTGATGTAACACAAAATCATGCATTTGATTTTATAACACAAAATGTAAGCCCAATAAGTTATAACACATAACATATGACAGAACTCAAGCTAACCATGCCAACAGAAACCTATCGTGGTGGACATAATAAAACATTTCACTAGTAACCCCCGCTAAAGGAAAATCAGAAGCCCATTGGCAATATTAATTTAATTTTAAAAAAATATACTATACATAGTCCCTACTTGTGAGACCTCACCCTTCTGTGAGTAGTGTACGATAGAGTGCAGATTCGATTCGCAAATTTTTATGTTGGGTGCCTCAGCCTTAGGGAGTCCTTAGCGTGTTTGAGTGTTTTTGGGTGTCTAGATGTGATCGAGAGTACGATAGAATGCGAGATTGAGGATTGAGTCAGTGGAATTTGACAGATTATGACCCGTTTTGAGTGACCATGAATTTTTGGGTCGATTACTATTCATCGAGCCCAAATACTGTTCATCGAGCCCAAACACTATTCGTAAGCCCAATTGCTTAACCGAAATTCCAGACACCCGTATTGTCACACAAAATTTTATTCGGGTCATTTGGTATGATACGGGCTGTGAAATTAGCGTTTTTGTACTTGGCAGACCTTGGGATTTAGCCCAATTCTGTCTCAGCCCCAATCCATTGTGTCAGCCCATGTACTAACCCATTAGTTACACTTAAGTCTTGTCATTTGTGCATTAAACCCAGCAGACCATTCATTTCATCTGCCCTAAATGCCTTTCCCGTTTTTCTTTTCTCTTCACCATCCAAGAGTACCTACATTCACCTTCAACTCAGTTTTCCCTCAGAAATCATTAGGGGATCATACCCTAACACTTCCCTAGTGTTTTCCACACATTTCCACTGGTAGTTTGGTGGGTGGGGGTGATTTCTAAAGCTGTTTTCATTCTGGACGAAAATTGAGATTTTACTGGTAAGTGGTTTAATTCTTGTTTCCATGCTTCTAAGATAGTTCCTTTAGGTTGCTAGTAATGTTGCTGAGTTAATTTAGTGAGTGATTGTGTCTGGAAACACCCTGAAAGTTTTGTGTAATTCTCGGGTGAACAGTGTCAGAGGGTGGAATTTGAATGTTCTTGATGAATTAGGTGTATTGGTTGCTTGAGATAAGTTCTGTATGTATGGAATGTGAGTTGAGGGATACAGGTTTCGTCATTAAGTGTTATTGTGATGTGTGAATGCTTGCTGGTCAGAGTTGTGATTAAGGGGGAATGGTTGTGAGTTTATGGAGTGATATGAGTTTGAGCAGTGACATTAAATTGTTCAATTGCAGAGGAGTGTTGAGTGGTAATTGTGAGAGGGTCCTTTAGGTTTCAATTTCAGTTGTAGTTTCTGATCACTTGAACTCAGGGTAGCTTACGGTTCTCTGACTGCCTTATGTGTATAGGTGGTATTGCGGCAGCTGAGAAAGGCAAAGGTATCGCTGGTACGTCGTCAGAGCGACAAGAGGTGGGAGTTTAAGTTTCATCTGCATATGCGTACTGGTTTGTTTAATTAAAATTGGATTGCATGGTTTGATTTGAATAGAGGCATTGCTGGTACTCTGATAATTAATCATGTTAGACTCATATGAATGCTTGTCATACTTTGGAACGCATTAAATGTATGTTCAAAACTAAGCATGATGGTTGTGTGATGTGCATTGTGTTGCCTTGAGTGAATTGCTGCTTGTAACTGAGTGTGTGGCAACACAAGGGAGACTTGTTAAAAATGTGAGATTGGCCTAATGTGGAATTGTATAAATACATAGCATGCATTACAAGTTTTTCTTAAACAATGTGGTATAAGCATTTTCTTAGGAATTTACTGGAATTGACGAACTATGCTTGATCAAGCTAGGTAAGTATATGGGGATCCCAGCTGAGGGGACAGTTGCTTACCTTGGAGGGTTATGGAGGATATATCTGTATGAATGGTTACTCGAGTGCACTATAAACTATCAGTCCTCATGATGCTATATGCATACATCTACGAAACTGAGATGGAATCTGATAAATTGATTTCTCCATTCAGTTTCGGACAACCTTGATGGTAGGGGTTTTGAACTGCTAAATTAAAACCATCAATGGGCTTCCAGGTGATCCTTTAGCGGGGATTACTCGGGAGTGGTTTGTGTCCACCCTGGTAGATTTTAGGCATACTAGCCGTGTATCAGAAAGATGATTTTCTGCAATTGCATAATGTTTTGGTCATTGTGCATTGTGCATTGAGAATTTCGTTATGTGCATATATGAGCATGAGACTCAATTGTGTTACGTACTTGCTTACAAACTGATTTAGTAACTTCCTCTATTCCAACGTTTGTGCTTATGACGCGGTACTCCCACTGAGGTCCTTTGATCTCACCCCCCTTGCTTTATTTTCCTCAGGGCTAAATTGAGAGACTAGCAGTTCAGCTCCCAGGTTACGATTCCATTGTTGGTCGTGTAGGGCTGGACATTGTACTCCACACATTTTGGACACTCGGCATTATTTGTGTTGTAGGTATACATTTGACGTGTGCATATGTATGCTAAGCGTGCGAATCTGGAATTTAAATTTTATACTGCAAAGTTTGTATGACAGTGAAATATTATGTGAAATGTGTGACAGAATTATATTGTGGGTTGATATGTGTAAAAGACTTCCGCTGACGGTTAATAATTCCGTTGTTGATTTTGCCGAGTTTTTATTATAACGTGCCATGCTTCAATTTCAAAGAAAAATTTCAAGAATGGAAAATGATTTTTACAGTAAGCCTTGTGTGGTTCCGATTGATCCACCCGTTGGGTCGATCGGGGTTGCACGGCGGTGAGGTTCCCATTTACCGAGAACGGGTCCTCACACTACTGCTAGTGTTGTCTGAGACTATGTAGAGAAAATACTCACACATGTCATACCCACCTCATCAATACGAACTAGCTTGCGAAGATGTGGCAGGCAATGCAGATACACCCATACGACTTCCAAACAGGTAAGCAACTCTCCCCTATCATTGAGATTCTGTATACTCACCTTGCATTGGCCAAGCGAACGTTTATTGAGATAGATACCATATTGAATACAAAACGTTTATTAAACATCATGCTTATTTTAAACCATAGCATAGAATAATATGTTTTTATAAAAACTATAAAATATGTCATGCACCAAGACATCCTCAAGTTCCACTATCATAAACTCAACTTATAGATTTACACTAAGCCAATAACTAATATTTATAAAATCCACCAATACTATCCTTTTGAAACCCAATATAAATACAAATAATAAGAAATATGAATCCAAAAATTTATTTTTATCTAAGCTCACAAGCTAAACTTTTGATTTATTAGGCCGCAATTATCCGCAAGCCACAATCATAATTAACATATTAATATTAATATATTATATACTAATATTTTAACCCAATAATTAAGGGCCAAAGCAAAAAGGACTTGTGTTTCACTAAAAGATGCAACGATATTAATTGGAAGAGATAAAGAAATTATTGGAAAAATTGTTTAACTTAACTAAAACACTTGTTGATCATCGGAACACCCACTTGTATTTATATATTTCATTGCGGATCACGATTAACTTATTTTAACATGATTAATATATTTAAAAAAGTTACCTAGCCGATGTATCTTACATGGAACACCCAATATACTCACCTTTTCTATATCAACAAGAAGACATCATTTTAATTGACATAAGAAAAAGAGACTACAAAGGATAACAAAAGGCTCTGCACAAGGAAAAAAGAAAGAAAGAGCATCTGCAATTTCAAAGACTGCGCATTAATAAAGGAGGGGTGCAAGACAAAAATAATAAAGTTGTGCTATAGGACAAAACTAAAAGGAAACAAAGGGGTGCGCTGATTTTATTTTGAGGACTCAGTCAACATAGCTAAGAAACAAAAGGGATGCACTACTATAGGATGGTAATAAAGTATTTTTTTTCTCTTTTTTAAAGGCGCATGAAAAATTAAAAGACAAGCAACCAAAAGAGAACGAGCGGTATAATACCTAACGAAAAAAGGAATTAAAGAAAAAAAATATGAGCAAGAAGAACAAAGCAATTGCTGATCAAACATATGAGGCATAGTCTCTAACCTCGCGTGGAGAAAGATTGATGGCAAATCCTTTGCCTTTGTCATGTGATCTGGATCCAGAACCACCTGAATCAAACAAACGTTAGAATCCACGATTACAAATCAAAATCAAAATACTGAAAAAAAGAAGAAGGAATCCTACCGTTCCCTCACCAATACACAATACCAACAAACATCACCAAACTTAACACGAACAATCGAGAAATGCAAAACTGAATGTGGGAAAAATAAGAAAATTAATCAGAATATAGCAAGATAAAAGAAAGTAAACATGAGAGGGAATAAGCCAATACGAAGGGAGCTTCATGTGTCATGCCCTGTACCCTACTTCGGAGGTAAATGCCTTCGCCATGGAACCAAAAGAAATAGCAATTACTTTGCTATCCTCAGAATTCCTTAAAGCTAATCAAAACTTAAACAATTAAAATTGCAGCGCAATGAAATATCGTGTAGGGTAAAGCTATAACTCGACAAAATATAACACGATCAAACAATATCCAAATCAAAAGTCATGTATCACATGTCTACTAAAGTCTATATAATATCAAGCACTAGATAACGTAAGTATAATCAAAATGTAAAACCGCAAGTGTAACAAAACATGGTCCGGTCCACATGTATAAATCAGATCAAATGCTGATTAAACCTAGAATCAAGCCACTCTGAAATCAACCACGAGAGGAAGACGACTGACAAACAGAACCTGCAGCACAATTTGGATGGCACTAAACTAGTTAGTTAAATATCCAGGTGACGGGAATAGGGACCACAAATACATATATAAACCAAAAGTGGAAACCATATAAAAAATTAAATTTTGAAACATCAACCGAAACTCTACCTCAAATCAAATCAACTATAAATAAACAGGTGAATCGTAAAGACTCTCATACATTTTCTTTTTAAAACTAAGCTGGATAGTCAGCTAGGAAACACCCTTCTGACTTCTAATTAGGAAGTGTTCAGGGTCCATTAGTGTCTAGTTTATTTACATGAAAACATAGCCCACACTAGCATTGTCGAAGGCTAAGGTCAACCCATGTTGACCATCTTCGTTTGGATATTAAATCCCCTCTGCGACAAGGGGTGCCAAAGGGAGTACGTGACCTGTTGGTCACCAATCTCGATCTATCATCATCAGTGCACTAGATACTCATAAATAATCATAGAGGAATAGAAAAACCAATTCAAACAGGTCAAACTCAAATCAACATCGTAATATCAAAAACAAGCATAGAATCTCACTTACAATCATGTCTCAATAAACGATGCATACACATGCACAATGACATACTATGCCTCTTAGTTTCAATCATAGTAATACCAGTAAATATGTCAAATTTGTAAAACAGTAACATCCAAGCACAACTTTTTATTATCAAAATCTCAAAATGATTCACTATTTAATTTCTGAAAACAGTAAATCGCAATCATGTATTTTAAAAACAAAATCAAGTGTAAGGTCCCCACTTACCTGTGCGTAACCACAATACGTCCAATCCACAAGCACAGCAGAAAACCAAACCACAATCCACGCTAATCAATATAGGTCACACATATGCATAACAGACCAAATATACAATCACTATCTATACAAACCAACATACAAAACGAGACAAGAACATATTTTTTAAAAATAACCATAAAATCCAAAATTAGATTAATAAGTCTTCACATTATATTTTTATTAACATAGTATTATTTATAAAATTATAATTTATTATTCAAAACTAAACCATGATTTACTAGAAAATCTTTGAAAGCTCCTATCTCACAATCGACAAATCAAATAAAAAAACCGATAATACCATTGCATCCAAAACGTCAAAATTAGGTAAAGGGGCTAAATCGGAAAATTAAGGTTTTGGGCGTTGGACGGCGGTGCCGTATGGTGGAGGTGTGGTGGCCGATGACCGGACAGTGGCCGGGAATTGAAAATTGCACAGGAAATCCCTAATGTGCATAAAACCCAACCAAATTCAACATTCTATACACCAAATTGAAACTTGAGATGAGAGGAATGCAAATCTAGGGTTGATTCTCTGGTTCCTCACCATGGCTAACATGTGGCAATAAAAAAATTTGGGGCTTACATCACACGTGCATTAGAAGAAAGCCTAACGGCGGCACAAAATCAAGAGTAAAGGCTTGGCGGCGTGAAAATAAAAGAAGAAAAAGATAAAGTTTTTTGTCTGAAAGAAAAATAAAAGTGATCGGCTAGGGTAAAATGATAGGCTTAAAGAGGGTTTATATAACCCGACCTTGAAACCCTGGTGGATAGGTTCGAAAAATGAGTCCAGTCCGGAAATAGTTAAGTGGGCTTGGATATAAACAAACTCAGCCCGGAGATATCCGATCAAGCTCGGAAGGAATGAATAAGGCACAATAGTAGATAAACGGGCCCGGAAAAGAAAGAATGGGCCAAACAAGAGTAAACAGGTCCAAACATAATAAAACCGGCCCAAAGGCTTACGGAACGATTCGAAGACATCCGGCTACTAAAAAAAAGTCCAAAAACACACTCGGGTCCAACATGGGCAAAACAATAATTTCCACTGTCTCGATTTCTGATTCAATCAAAGTGTCAAATGAACACTTGGAGCACTAAGATAATGTTGACTAGGCATAAATGTACTGACTGGATATATGACTAGGATAAGGTTTCAAAGGTGATATAGAGAGGAGTATGAGAACATGCCATAAATCTGTTTTGGGTGTGCGCGTCAGGAGCATAACCAATAGGCATGTCCCTTTTTTCAATCAAAGAGAGAAACTGAGAATAGTGTGAAGGAGAAGAAGGATATGGTAGTTGTTGACAGTTCTATGAATTGGCTGGATAATGATCACATTCAGAGTCACAAGGAGGATGCTTATGGTTTTTTTATTCATGTGCCAAAAAGAAACCATAGAGCATATAGGAATATAAGTCAACTAGTTGCAAAAGATGATAATTGTGAGGCCAGAAATGGCTCTCAATTCGCAGATGTGAGCATAGAGGACAATTCTCAAGGTCAGAAAGTAATGGAGAATGGCACTTCAAAGCGTAAAGGAACTAACCCACATAATAATTAGTCAAGACCATAAGTGAATTTCAAAACAAGAGCTCATGCAAATGCTAGGATGGAAGCTGGTGGCTCTAAGGATCTTACGAATGATGTTGGCCTCCTTTATTTTTGGGTTTAATCAATGTAGAGATAGCCTTGCTAAGTCAAGAGTTAGAGAAAAACTAGTCAAGAAGGGTGAGTCTTCTTACTACAGAGCAAGACAAACTAATCCATTGCATAGTATTGAGAATATGCCTTTAGGTTCTAGTCCAAAGCAGAATTCATTGATTGTTTTGAAGATTAGTGATGGGGATAGGAGTGTAGGATCAACTTCGAAGCATTCTCGGTGCAAGGTATTGTTGGAAGTTGATGTAGTTGCTGGTGGTAGGGCTCTTAGAGATAATAGGTCTCTCAGAGTCTCCTCTCTAATTTTGGTTGAGAAGTCAAGACCTGGTGACGATTTGGCCATGTTAGAAGTCACGATAGCTCCCTCTAACGAGCTAGTAGATTGACCCTCTGCTTTTTCTTTTTTGTATTGTTCCTTTGATTTTTCTTTTTTTGGCATTGTAGAAGGTGTATGTGCCCTTTATTTCATAGGATTATGAATGATTTATTGATATTACATAAACCAAGTATCTATATAGTAATTGAATCTCGAGGCAGTGGTGTTAAAGCAGATGTAGTGTTAAAGCAGATGTAGTGTTAAAAAAAACATAAAATAGATGGCTCTTTCAGGGTAGAAGCCAAGGGTAAAACCTGGAGGTATTTGGATTCTTTGGAAGAACCAGGGGACGTAAGTGAGAGTGATCGAGTCAAATGACTAGTATGTTCACTTTGAATGCCTTTCAGGTTGTATGTGTGGACTTTGTACTATAGTTTATAAACAACCCAAATTTAGTTAAAAGGAGAGAGTTGTGGACATCTTTGTGCAGACTTTAGGTTGCTTCGTCAACATCATGGGTTGTTGATGACCCGTATTTGTATCGGTTATTTAGTATATTTTTGGGCTTTATTTGGATTGAATTATGGATTATTGAATCAATTAACCACAAGCTATTGACATATTTATTAGATGTTGTTTAGCAGGTCATTGTAAACGATTTTTAGAACCAAACACTTCTAGAAGAACAATTCGTGCAAGGAAAAGAGAAAACTATGAACCAGACCTAGAATGTGAGGGTACAAACATCATTTCAAGGCTTGAGGAACCATGACCAATTGTTGGTTGATAAATGATCGGTTGGATTCTGCAAAACACCAGTCTGAAGCAAGACCAACCGGTCGTTGGACCTTGTATGACCGGTCTGTGGCAAGTCAAAATGAGACTGACTAGTCATGTACAACCGGTCGAAGGCCACACTAAAACAAGAATCGATTGGTCATATCAACTGAACTACCGGTCATGCATTTAAGGAATTACACAGTGATTTTGAGAAGTGACGACCGGTCGTTTAGCTAGGTATGACCGGTCAGAGTGTTTTATTATTTAAAAAACTTAGAAATTTTGTTTTATTTTCATCGAAGACTGTACGTTTTCATTTATTTTCTTCAGAATGGCAATCAATCCATCAGAGATCAAGACATCGGTTTGTTTATTTGAGTTTTAATTAATTCTAAGACTATTTGGACTTTTTTTAAATTTTTTGCAATCTTTATTTACTGATGTAAAACTAGGATTCAAATTCACTATGTTCTTATTATAAGTTCTTAACCTTATTTCTAATCTTGACTAATTAACAAATCTAGCCAGTTTGTCTACATATGAGTTTTAATTGATTCAGAAGAACGATTAAACTACTACAAAAAATTAGAAGTCCTTGGATGATTGTTGAAACTTGATAGAATATGAATATATCAATCGAACCCAGAGTTCATATTGATTTGGACAAAATGATTCAGAAGCTTAATTATCATAGAAATATAGTTAATTGGAAATCTGAATTAGCTCTTAATAGTCTAGAAGGATTAGGAGATTGAAAGATAATCAAGAACAAATTACAAAACATGGGAATTTATTTAATGACCCGAATTCTAACATCTAACTAGTTAACGTAGGTTTTAAGTTTAGTTTAGTTAAAATTTGTTATTCGATTCATTTAACTAGAATAGTGAATTAGGCAAATTTATTGGGTTTAAATGAATTCCACAGTGGGATCGATACTCATTCTTTTAAACTATATTACTTGTTGACAGTCATGCGCTTGCGATTAAATATAAATTCAATTTATGATAGTAGTGTTGGGGATTTCAACTCTCCTTTGGGTCCCAATGAAAAGTTATGAGGGGTTAAATTCATGCCAGGAAGAGCTAAAGATTTCCAAAAGATGATAAAGGAGTGTTAATTGGTTAATCTAGGCTTTGTTGGACCTAAATATACTTGGTTTAGAGGCCATGTGTTTGATCGATTGGATTGTGCATTATGTAATTCAAGTTGGAGGCTTCAATTCCCTTACACATTTGTTAAGCATCTCTGATGGACTGTCGTGTGTTCACCAAAATAATTTTCCTCTTCTGAATAGGTAGCTAGTGGTAAGGAAGGTCGAATCCTCAGGGAGATGGTTTTAAGAGTTGGAAGTCTTTGAATTGGCCGTGGTCACGGTGTGCCCACGGTCAATGAGAATGAAGGGTTATAAAATCTTAGCGATGAATAGAGGTTGTGTAACAAATGTAATGTTTCGAAAGTGAGAAATAAAGGTGTAATTCAGATGCTTGTGATGATCCTTGATTCAATTCACACCGAGACCTCCCCGTGATCACGGGTCTTTTAGGGATGTACTCACGTCTTTTCTGCTGGATTTTAGTTAGTGGGTTGCTCAGTACGACTGAGCACTCCAGAAGGAAGGAACGTCCTTCGCCCTTTTGTGTCCGACTTTCCAGAATACCTCACCTCCGGATTAGCAACGTAGTTAATCCGAGTGTGTCCTCCCGTCACTCGTGTTTCACTCACCGCCCACGATTACAGTGGTTGGATCCTAATTTGTTATGGAGTTGATCAATCACCATGACATCAGTATGCTCAAGAATGGCGAGAGATAACAAAAGGAACTGAGTAATATATTAAACGGGACCTCACAAGAGTTGGTCCGGTACATGAACTAAATCAAGGAAGAATAAGTTCTAGCCCTCCATTGAGTTCTGGAGTAAAATCTAAAATAATGTGTAAAACAAAGAGAAATCTCTCAAAATTGCCTCCCCCTGGCCACAGGCGGCCAGGGCCTCTATATACTATCTATCAAGATCTCGCAGGATCAGAAACAAATTACTGCCTTATCAGTTAGGATCACCCGAGATATCAGGCAGATTCTCGGTCCGTGATCACGGTGAGATCTCCGATCTTCCAGGCCAGCAGCTATCAATTCGTGGCTGCCTTTAAATCTTCAAAATATCCTGTGAATTCCTGCTTTCAGAGAAATCTTGTAAGATACCAGTAATAACTCCATAAACGCATATATTAGGAAATAGAAAGTGCTAACCAGCCGGTTATTACGTAATGTAAAACCGCATTTAATCATACTATCAATCTCCCTTAGGTCAGGTCTAACCATTGGCCTATACTAATTGTGTCTAATGCTACTTTAATATAGAACCATGCTCGGATGCCCTTTCATTTTTAAACGTTGTGGCTCACTCATCCAAGTTTCTCATAGTTTGTCAATGATCATTAGATGTTAAATGAAGGGTGCATTCAATGCCATACTCATTTTACAAACACAGTGCTCAAGTGGAATGAGAAGGTGTTTGGTAATATCTTTTTAAGACAAATAGAAGACTTTAGAGCGCATTTAGAGTGTTGACAACAGGTTTGAGACAAGGCCTTCTGATGATTTAATTATGAAAGGTGTTGAGCTGAGAAAGGATTATGAATCAATTTTGGTTTAGGAAGAATTATTGTGGTTCTAGAAATCTACGGTCAACTGGATTAGATATTGGATTACATATGGTGACCGGAACACTCATTTTTTCTACATTTCTACCATTTTTCACAGGCGTGCGATTTTATAATGTAGCTACAGATGGACCATAATTCTTGGTGTTCTAATCTAATTTAGCTTTAATGAATGGCCATTGAATTCTAAAAAAATCTTTAAATAATAGAACAAGTGGTTTATGATTCATTAGTAACCGTCACTGGCTTTTGTGCATCTTAGTGTGCAAGGACCTTTGATGTTCTACTTTGTTTATCTATTAATGAGGTGCATAAGGTCGTTAAGTCTATGGATACCTATAAAGCCCCTAGGATTGATGGTTTCCAACCTATGTTTTTTCAGAGCCAATGGAAGAGTATAAGTGAATCTATATGGAGGTTGATTTGTAGTTTTTCTAAACCAGAGAAGTTGGAGCAATCCTTAAACGAGGCTCTCTTCTTCTGATACTTAAATTTCCTAATCTTGAATGTTTGTCTCAATTCCGACCCATTAGCTTATATAATGTGACTTACAAAGTAAGCACTAAGCTAATGGTGAATTATATGAAAGCTTACCTTCTATACCTCATTTTAGAGTTCCAGTCTAGTTTTATTCCTGGTATGCAGATCACAGATAACATGGTGATTGTTCACCGATGTGGTACATTCTATAAAGATTAAGAAAGATCGAGCAAGATGGATGGCCATTGAACTTGACCTAGAAAAAGCTTATGACTGGCTGAGTTGGAGATTTATTGAGGAAACCTTAGTTCTAACTGGTTTCTAGGAGTTATTCAGTACATCCGGGTTTGAGTAGAATCAGCTAGAATGAGTATCTAAATTATGTTTTCTTTGTAGATGATATATTTATTTTTGCTAAGCCTTCCTGGAGTAGGTAAGGTTAGTTCGTTTAGTGTTGGACAGATTTTGTACTAGCTCAGGTCAAAAAGTTAGCAACAATAAATCTTTCATTCTTTTTTTGACCAACACACACTGTGGACTACAGTATGTAGTAAACAATTATTTGTGTTTCTCCATTACAAACCCTTATGGTAAATATTTAGGGGCAATAGTCATTCATAGTAGAAAATCTCGAGATCACTTTCAATTTATTGTTAAAAAGGCTAAAGCTCATCTTAGGCTAGACATCTATCCCTAGAATATAGATTGACATTAGCTATGTCAGTACTAGCCTCCCTACATAAGCTAAAAAGAAAGAAAGAATTTATTTGTCTTTATTCAACGATGATAGAATGTTTAAATACAACAAGAGAGTTTAAATCCCTTGATACACTCCTATTAATCTAGAAATAAAATATAAATAAACTGTAAATAACTAAACTAAAAAATAAATAAAATATATCTGAACCAGAATATGGTGGTTACACTAATATACACCCCCCGGGTGAACAACAACACCTAACTTGAATAGAAGACAACGTAACAAAGGTTTAGAAAGCAGTTTAGTGAGACAATCTGCTGTTTGTTGCTGGGAGTCGACATAACGAACAAAGATTTGTTTCTGATGAACAAGATAGTGAACATAATGAAAATCAACAACAATATGCTTCATATGAATATGAAACATAGGATTTTCACACAAATATGTGACACCTAGGTTGTCATAAAAGATAACAGGAGGTTGGCGAAGAGACACTTGAAGTTTAGATAATAAGTTTTTAACCCAGCTAGTTTTAGCAACATCATTGGCAACAGAGCGGTATTCTGCTTTTATAGAGGAACGAGCCACATTGGGTTGTTTCATGGAGGGCCAACTAATGGGATTAGTACCTAAATAAAGAATGTGGCCAGATGTAGAAGTATGATCTGTGAGATTGTTAGCTCAGTCAGCATCAGAATACATATAAAGACTATTGTCATTAGAATGACAAAGATGGATACCATAGTGTAATGTGGACTTGAGATAACAGAGGACACATTTAGCAGCTTTCCAATAAATTTTGGAAGGAGATTGCATGAATTGAGAGAGCTTATTAATAGAAAAGTTAATATCGGGCTGAGTAAGTGATAAATATTGAAGTTTGCCATTAACCCGGCAAAATTGTGTAGCAACTGTAGATAGAGAGTCGTCATTAAGTGTCAACACATGGGAGGTACTTATGGGTGTTTGTACACCCTTGCAATCAAGCATATGTTTAGCATGAAGAAGCTCTTTGACATAACTGGCCTGTATGAGGAGAATGTCATCTGCACAGCGAAGGACTTCTACACTAAAACAATCGGTAAGAGGATCAAGATCTTTCAAAAAGAATTGGTGTGCAAGAACAAAGACAACCTTGTCAATCACTAAGGAAGAATTGTCAGCAAGAATAATATCATCAACATAGACGAGTAAGTATAGACTAATACCATCACAATGATAGAGGAATGAGTGATCAGACTCAGTGCGTGTGAAGCCAACAGAAAGAAAATAGGTCTTTAAAGCATCATACCAAGCATGAGGAACTTGCTTGAGACCATAAATAGCTTGTTTCAGTTTATAGACATAATTGAAAAATTGAGGACGGACAAAGCCTTCAGTTTGTTGCATGTAGACAGTGCTTGCTTGAGACCATAAATAGCTTCTTTCAGTTTACAGACATAATTGAAAAATTGAGGACGAACAAAGCCTTCAAGCTGTTGCATGTAGACAGTTTCCTGCAGTGGAGCTTGAAGGAAGGCATTATTAATGTCAAGTTGCTATAGTAACTAATTATTCTAAACCGTAATAGCAAGCACCAATTTGATAGTTATGGAATTGACCACAGGAATAAAAGTGGCATGATAGTCAACTCTAGGATACTGTGTGAATCTTTTTTGTGACAAGCCATGCTTTATATGAATCTAATATACCATCAGGCTTTTGTTTGATTTTGTAAAGTTATTTACAAGCAATAGCATTAGAGTCAGGTACATAAGAAGCAAAATCCTAATTATGATTCTAATGAAGAGCATCTATGTCTACCTACATTGCATCGTTTCAATAGGATTGAGATTGAGCATGTTTATAAGTGAGTGGAGGGCTATCTGTGTCTAATTGGGCAAGATAATAAACAATGACTTTTGGTTTGAAGATGTTGTTTTTATAACGAGTAGGTATTCTATGGGTTGTAATGTATGCGAAGCATGGGAGAGGAGATGAGGATTGGGATAGGGGACATAACGTGCATGAGCATGACCTATAGTTGGTAAGGTGGGGGGAGATATAGAGCGACATGAGTAAACTTTGAGGGAGGGTTTAGGTGGATTTATATTTAGGATGGATGGGTAGCATTGGGGTTGTTGGGATAAGGGAGTAGTAGATAAGGTGGGAGATTTAGATAAAGAGGGAGATAAAATAGGTTGTTGAGAAATAATAAGGGATAAACGTGAGTGTGAATTAGATAAATTGAGAGAATTAGATAAAGTGGTTATTGGAAAAAAAAAGTGGACAAAAAGGTGGAGAAAAATAGAGGAAGAGAATATGAGGAAGAGGGAGAGGATGTAGGGGACAAACCTTGAAATCTTGATGACAACGTGGAATATACAAATATAGATGCTGAGGTGGACAAACTGTACAGCCCATTAGGTGGATATAAGGGAATAGATTTGGGGATATCAAAATTTGCACAAGGATATCGTTCGGGAGGAGATGTGGTAGGAGTTTCAAGATGATCCCAATTTTTAAAAAAATTTAAATTAGAATAAATGAAGAAAATATATTTTGGAAAAGACATATTTTATTCAAAAATAACATCTCTGAAAAAATAAATTTTTGAATTTTTGGGATCAAAACACTAGTGACTGTGATACTAATGTGAGAATCTAAGGTAGATACATGGTGTGGGTTAAGGGACGAGCTTGTGAAAGGGCATAAGGTTTGAGCCAAGGATAACATAGATATCCAAAAAAATTTATAGTTGCATAATCTGAATTTTTTTTAAATAATATTTGGAATGGAGATTGATTGGCTAAGACAAGGGTAGGTAGCCTATTGATTAAGTACGTTAAATGGTGAGAGGTATAAGTCTAGAAGTGAATATGAAGTGAGGCTTGGTGTAGTGAAGTCTTCGCTAGTTTGATAAGGTGACGATGACGACATTCAACAGTAACAATTCTTTGTGGTGTGTAAGATGGGGATAAGAGCTGATTGACACCATGAGACTGTAAATAGGGTGTAAGGGATTTATATCCTGTTTCACCATCAGAATAAAGGCATCGAATTTGATGGTCAAATGACTTTTCTAACAAAGGATGCAAGAGTTTAAAAATACTAAGGACTTAATTTTTGTGTTGTAAGGTATAAAGCCAAATGTATTTTGTGAAATGATCAATAAAAATATAATAATATAACTTTTTATCAATAGATTATACCGGAGATGGCCTCCAAGGATCACTAAAAAGTGTTTGGAGGGGATGCGTGCTTGAAAGGGTGAGAGAATGAAAAAGATGACAATATGATTTATTGGAATTGGTGGAACCACAGTAAGAAAAATGATCTTTTTTATTGGAAGACAATTGAAATTTATTGAGAATGAAAGTCAAAGTTCTTGAATGAGGATTACCTAAGCGACGATGCCATATTTCAACTAAATGATGGTGGACATGTGATTGGCAGTGGGAGGGAGGATGAGGGGTTGAAATCACTCGTACAGTTTGTTTTTAGTCTACCCTTGTACCAATAGTTTCTTCGTTGCTAGATCCTTGACACAAGACAGATTATCTTAATAAAATTTAGAGACAGAGACTAAATTATATTTAATTAAAGGGACATAAAATTTGAGAAAGCTTAAAATTTATATTTGGTGTTATCAATATTGTAAGACTTGAGAGATAAGAATTCTATTACCATCATCCATAGTGATTTTTTTTGGTCCATGATATTCTGAGAGGTTGTGGGGTTCGATGGTAATGTGGTGAGAACCTCTTGTGTCTAAGATTCAATTGGAGGACGTTGGTTTGTGAGTAGTTGAGACAAATATTTTTGCTTCGAGATGATTGTGTGATTTGGAATGACAAACATTTGCAGTGTCTCCAAATCGATCACACAACTGACAAATAGTTTGTTGTTAGGAAATAGATGATATAGATCGAAAGTTTTGAGCTAAGGAGTTGCTGGATGCACAAGTATTTGGGAAGTACCATCGTTAGCGTGTGATGGGTCCTCTTATATTAGTTGAGGTTTGCTAGTATTGGGGGAGTTGTTTACGTTCATTGGGATACTACAACATTTGTTGGCCCTTTCAATTTGTGAAAATCGGTTTGTTTCAGGAGGATCTCACGATTGATCAACTTATCAAATAGTTCTTCATATGATATCTCTGTTTCTCGAGCTTGGATTACAGCTGAGATAGAATCATATTCTGAGCCAAGTCTACTTAGAATTTTGATAACAAGCTCATCATTGTTAATAAGGCACTAACTATTGCTAATTCATTTACAATAGTAAGGATTTTTTGGATGTAGTCAGTCATCGATTTGTGCTCCTTTGTGGTAGTAGAGAGAGAATTGTGTAAAATGAATACTTTCATATGTGACTTGTTGGTATAAAGTGTATGAACAACATTCCAAGCATCCTTGGAAGTCGTTGTTCTTATGATAATCGATGCAATTGTTGCTTTAACAGATGCCATTAAGGCATTTCGTATGAGCTGATCTTGTCAAAACCAAAGTTTGTAGGCTGGATTGTGCTCCTCTTGTTGTTGGCGATGAGATTTTTGGATGGAATTGATATCAATCCATCAAGAAAAGAATGGAAGTCATAACCCAATATGAGAGATTCAACTTTAGCTTTCAAGTGACAAAATTGCTTGGTCTTGAGAGTTTTAGTGAAAACTATGAGTTGGAATTGAACTGTGCTAATTGATTTGTGGCTTGGGCAGCAATAAGTGAGTCTTGTGGACTAATTATTGTAGTATTGGTATTGAGATTAGTGTTGGGATTGGAAATAGTCATGATAGATATGTAATTGATAATACAAGGATCAGGCTATTAAAAGTTTGTGAAGTTCCGCTAGTATAAAGAAGCTAAAAAGAAAGAGAGAATTCATCTATCTTTATTCAACCATTATAGAATATTTAAATATAACAAGAGAGTATGGATATCCCTTGATACACTCTTATTAATCTGAAAATAAAATATAAACAAATTGTAATTAGCTAAGCTAAAAAATAGATAAAAAATATCTGAAACAGAATATGGTGGTTACGCTAATATTCTCTCTCTATTTATGTTATGCAAACCAATTTTCTACCAATCAACATCTGGAATGAATTAGATAAGATTTTAAGGAATTTCTCATGAGGTTCATATTAAGTTTCCCGTCGACTACATTTAGTAGGCTGAGAAGAGTACTACCACCCAAAGGAACTGGGAGGTCTCAGCTCGAGACCGGCTTTAAACTAGAATAAAGTCCTCGTTATAAAGTTGGGATGACATCTCTTGATGGAGTCCTCCACTTTATGGGCTTGAGTACTTTAAGATAAATATGACTGACTCCAACTTTCAACAGGACTATGGAACCATGGAGTAGGTGTTTAGCAACATAGAGGGCACTAGGAAAAGTTTACAGTACCTAGTACAGGGCATTCACTGGGTCATTAGAGATGGGTCTCAGATTTTATTTTGGAGTGATCATTGGATTGAATACCCTGGTCCGTTGGAGGCTCATATGGCTTGTGATATATAGTGTTCTTCCACGAACCGCCTTCTGTGGTTCTTCCGTTTGTCCAGGCTGATGTTCAAGCCTCTTTACTATGTACTCTGACTAGTTAGTTATTTCTGATGATAACGAAAATCATGATGCCACTTTTTTTATTAAAAAAATGATAAATTAAATATCAAATATTCTTCTTCTTAATCCTAGAATCCGTAACTACTTAATCAAGCTTCTTATTATAATTTCGGAATTTGGAAATACTTACTGAATACATTCCTATAATAATCCAAAATTTAGATATATTTATACACAAGGTTCTAATTATAACCTCAGAATTTGATATATTTATTCACAATTACAATCCCGTAATCAAAAGATATCTATATAATGCATTCTTATTATAACCTCGGAGATATTTATTCATAACATTCATAACCATAGATCAAAATATTTTTTGAAATATTCTTTTAGTTTCCAAAATAATACATTTTCAAATCTCAGATAAATTTCTTAGGAAAATTTTGGTTTTAGAAAAATAATCAGATTTAAGGACAAAATTAGATTTCTTAAAATCATTAAATCTCAAATTTCTGTCATTTAATATAATAATACTTGTCCAGATAATTTTCAATCTCGAAATACAATTTATAATTTTCCTCAAAAATATTTTTATTAAAGATCCAAAACTATAAAAAATTACTTACCTCGAAATCCATGATAATCTAACTTCAATTATTTAATCACGGTCTGCAATAATAAATCTAATTTTGTATAATTACTTATTAAATAATAAATTTTAGAAAAAAAAATGCCAAACCATCCCTTTTAAACTTCAAAAGCCTTCCAAAATTAAGTCCAATAACTCAAACCATTAACTCGTGCCGTTAGCCCACAAATAAAATATTATAAGTCCAAGCTCACCTTTCAAGTCTTTTAACAAAAGAAACTCATACCAATCATTCAAGGCCAAATTCACACCAACCCCACATGATCCTTGACAAATCCTAGTCTACATCATCTCGTAAGGATGAAACTTTAGCCACCTTAGCATTCAAACAAGCCGAATTCAAGTCATAGAAAAGATGGATAATAATTGCGTGTAGAAATTGAGCAACACGTATTTAATGAGTTAATTACTATAAAAAAAATGATTGACCTCTAAATATGTAAGCTGCATAATGTATTGGTACCTGCAAATACCAGATTATGGCAGAAATATATAGATGCAAAAGTCAAAAGTTTTTGAAGATTTTGTAGAAACAAAGCTCAAACAAATAGCGGATGATTTTACATGTAATTGAGGGGAGTCCAACATGTGCTGGAAGATCCTCACAAGTCTACTGAAGTTAAAATGGATCGATTGGTATGAGTAATTCACCAAATTAGTAGTCGGAATAGGATAACTGTTAGGATATGTCGTTAGTATTTAATTATGCGGTTAGATTTTATTATATTAAATTTGGTTAGATTTAAATTTATTAGATTTGGTTAGATTTTATTATATTATTTGGTTAATAGATTAGGATATTATGTTTTTTCTATAAATATAAAGCATGACTAAGAAGGACGAAAGGGAGTTCGCCATATGAGCTCCTGAAACTCCCAAAGTTCAATATATTCTCTCTCCAGTTCGCATACTTATACATATACTCCTCCTAAAAAGCCCACAATAACTGTCTCAAATGCGGGTATAGCAAAAGAATCACATTCAGCATCAAACTCTTTTACAACATACAACATTACCTTCTAATGTTTCGTCCAACCAACAATTCCAAATACAATCAGCACTCATATGTCAACATCCGAGGATATCGTTTCCAACCAAAGTCTAAAATTGAACTCACTCATTTTAATAGGACAAGTACAAGATACAAGATCGGGAGGAAATGTCAAATATATTTGTAATAAAATAAGACACATATTGCTTCATTAATTTTGTATACATCATATATATTAAAATTAGAGTATATATATTGTAACAACTATGAGTGCTTCATTATATTTTGACGAGAAGATTAATCGGAAAAATTTTAGTGAAATGGGACGAGAGATACAATGAACCATTCCAGCTAAGTCATAAAACAAGACTTTTCAACAAAGTGAGGCAGAAGCATAAGCTTTTGATAATTTGAGAACCAGTATGGTGGAACTCAATCTTTGTTTACCTGAGCAACATTTAATTTATAGCTCTATCAGTGGATTGAATGACAAAATCAGACATGTTATTGTCATGTTCAAGCCTCAAAGTCTGGAAGAAATTTATGAATTTACCTAAGAATAAATTGAAGACACTAAAAACAAAAAGAAATCAAGGTCAATATAAACAAGTAACAAGTTTTAGCAAGGAATCCCCAACTACACTCCTTACTAATTCACAAAGTTTTCCATTGATTTCCATTGATTTATAGAGGGACAATGCTTGAAATGTAGAGAAAAATAGATTCCAGGGACAACAGTTCAAAATCATACTTATTTTTTAATTCAAACTTGAACTTCGAAGACAATCTTGGTTTGATATTATCTTTAAAAAATATGCTACTCACAATTATATAGCCTTGTTATTTTCTTAAACAAGTCATGCTCTGTTATCTTCCAACTAACGGCCATTTTATCATTATGCAGTGGCATAGTCCCAATATGACTAAGAAGTTGTCTGCTAAGAAGTTCTATTGCCTAATTCTTTTACCGTATTATTTGGGTTAAAGGACAGTGTTTAATTTCAACTGCTGCCATGATATCCTCTGTATCGAAGTTCAAACACTTGAGTTTCTTTACATGGTAAAACACTCGAGTTACAATGTTTTATTCCACTTATTTTCCTACAGAAATGAGCATTGGATGAAGCACAAGCAAAATATCAAAACTGAAGAAAGAAATACATTGTGCAGGACTAAGAGGTGATTGAAAAGCTTAAAAAGATTGTTTCAGATCGAGCTAAGAAGCTCTAACTGAATCAAACACAACTGCCTGTAAGTAGCAATTCTATAATATAGGATTCTACATGTAGCAGTACCTTTTTCCTCCATTCAGTATCATCACTCCATATATGCTCGTGGTTCATTCCATAGATCACTGCTGCCAGCAAACTATCTCCAAATCTGCCATTTATTGCATCCACCATAACCTGAAAGTCTGTACAAACTCTTTGAACCGGTATCTACAGTTGGTTAGAGCTCATTAGAATAGAGGCACTCATCCACAAGTTGGCGGAGGTTTGGATTCTCTAGTGCAGCAGCAACTCTTTCTTTATCATTTAGTTGCTTATTAACTGAAGGCATGCAAAATTTCAGAAGCAACTATCAGTTGGGATTTTAAGGATTTCATTAAGAAGCAAAATGAATTCAACTAGCTAAAAAAAGAATAATAGATTAGTATTCGACAAGCATATCAGTCCATAATTCTATATGAGAACATGTTCAAACACATTGACTAGCTGCTTGAAGACACTCTTGTGCACTACTAAACAGAAAGCACATAAATGGTCAAGACTCGAGAAACATAGCAAGTCCTCATAATTGAACTCCAACTGAAGTTACCTGAATCTTCATCAGCATGGGAACCAGGAGCAACTTTGATATCAACCTGGAATGAATTACCACTACATATGTAAGACAAATTTCTAGGATGATCATCTATTTAACGCTGATCCCTTTCAAACCAATAGCTCAAGCACATGATTTAGCAATCGATTGAAGGTTACACCAACCATGGCGGTCATAAAACATATCCAGATGGTTCAATTAATACCCATAATGTTATGGAAGAATCATCAAATGCAGGGTTGCAATACAATGTAGAATGCGCATCTAACAATAGCTCTAACAGTTTCTTGCAACTACAAAAGCTTGAGATATATCCGAAAAATAAACGACATCCATTCTGCAACAATGCTGCTAGTTAAAGAGTTCCCTCTCGAGCAACGAATGCAGTAGTATTTCGTCTTTCAGCAGTTGGCATTAAAACTGACCTTATAATGCGGAGGGAAGCATTCTTGTAGCTTCACTCTAAGGCAAAGCCCAATCACTGTTGCCATGCTACAGTGTTGTATGGTTGGAGTAAAGGTAATCCTTGAAAGAACAGTAAGCCAGAACTTAGTCATCATAGCAATCCAAAAACAACATAAAACTCAATCTAACTGAAAATTAACACTTTTTAGTTCTTACTCACAGGATACGCCCGAGCTTGTCATCGACGGTAATTGATTCTTCCGATAGGACGCTGAGCTGCTCCAGCGAATACGGGTGCTCTGGATCTCTTATATCCCGCACATAATCTGCTACTTCGAGTTAAAGGAAGATCACTCTTTTCATGACAACCTTCACATACCTTGTGATCGGTATCTCGAGTTTAATAGCTTCTGATGTTTAGAATTGGGTTTGAATCACAAAACAAATAGAGGGTGAAAAAGGTTATCGGATTAAGATTAGAACTGATAAAAAAGGATATCATAGATTTCAAGCGGATCAACGGCGTCGTCGGAGTGGGGATCTTCGGTGCGGGCCACCCTTTCCTTTTTAGCGTGAACCACGGGGTTGGCATTGATCAGACCCAAAGTCATCTCTCCCGCAAGCTCTTTCACTTTCTTATCCTCAGCTAGTGTTTTCCTCTGCTGCTCCCCCTGGGCTTGTTTCTGGTGGATCTTCTTCTAAATTCACGGGCGACTGCTTTGCTTTACTCTTTGGAGTTGTAGATGGAAGTGACCATTTTTTATTCTGACATTGGTGGTACATTTGATGATCTAAAATGAAAACCTCCGCGCCAGATAGGGGTCGAACCTATGACCTTCTGCTTAGGAAACAGACGCTCTATCCACTGAGCTACAGGCGCTTGCTGATTTTAGTAATTCTTATGTTATATCTCAATATTATCTTTGGTATGGTTAATCATTGGCTTTAAAAATTAATAAAATATCTGGATAATTTCTTTATTATATTGTAAACAGAAACTAAATAATTTCCAACTGGGACAAATAAGCAATGCACAAGGGATGGAAAAAACTTGTTCGTAACAAATTTAGAGACTTCAGACGTGAGTTATGAACCCTTAATTACTTTGGGTAAGTTAGTCTGAAAGTTCTCCCAGGAAGACAATAATAGGTGGAATTGGTATCGTAACACCAACTCTATATTCGTTAAGATTTGGAGATAAATGGAGAATGGAATATTTCAGGTTTTGGCTGTTGTGAAATCATTGTTGAGTTCATCCGAAAATGGTGGGTTCCTCTTTTGAAACCAATCTAAACCGGTAACGCAGGGTTGGCATCGATGGCATACTTCTATTAAAAAGTAACAAGTAACCTTCCCTGGTCTAGAGATGCCTCCTGATCGGAGTTCCATAGAAATTGGAAGTTGGTTATCTAAAGACAAATTCTACATGTCAGGGATATTGAATTCTATGGAGCGTAATTCTGCTGAAATATTTAGCTACTCAGAATATTAGTCCTGGCTTAATAACTGATTAGCTGATTTTAGTGTTTGAAAACTAATAATACAGAATACATAGAATCGATTATGGTTTATTAGACCCATTCAACGTTTAGTTTATAATCTAGGTACGAAATTTTAATTTTATCCCTTATAAAAAAGAATCTAAATAAATATTCTAATAAAAAAATTATATTATAAATCAATTGTGTGGACAAAACCGACTAGAAAACTCACAGCTGCCTTAGCTCCAGTTCCATCCTCCTCACCCTATTGGTTTTCTTCTTCTTTTTTTATTTTTTTTAAGTCAAAATATTTTAAAAAGTGAAAAAAAACTGACTTTTCTTTTTTACAATTCAAAAAATCTGTCTCAACTGGCTTGGAGATAACAATATAGGGTAGGGAAGATATTTTTAAAAAAAAAAATAAAAATAATATGATATGTGAAGAATTGTTTAAAAACTAAAAATAAAATTGGTTAAATAGTCATTTCGACGGAGATATATAATTCGGTCTGTAGCATGATTTACAAAATTATTCGTCTTGTAAAACAAAGAGAAATACTAAACTAAACTTAATTTTGAAGAGCAATGTTAGTTTAGCTATTTCAACACCATTAACTCTATAATACAAATGGGCAGTAGTAGATTTCAAACCTATGATCAATATATACAGAATGGATAGATTTTATGAACTTGCTTGTTCTCCTGGAAATTACAGAAAAGGATTCTGCCCTCAAATATATTTCTTTTGTTTGTTTCATTAAAAGAATTTGCGTTGAGTTCCAAGTCATTGTTGACGTTAGAGTATTTTTTTTGGAATAAGATGATATATCATTAACACCTAAAAAAGTACACAGTTCTTACCAACCTCACTATACAACAAGAAAAAATTAAAAGAGAATCTACTATGAACGACCTTAGTTGCCATGATAGAATCAAGGTAACTTAGATGTTTAAAGATTCAAAAATTCAAAATATTACTTGATATCAAATCCTAATAGGAAGCAGATCCACCTCTCTGCAAATATTGACATTAATGTTCACTCAGAAACTAGTTTATGTGGTGTAATAATCCTTCAGTTGCAACTTCCTCAGGGCTAACAAGATAATTGCAAAAAATCCCAACATTTTTGGAGCTCTAGAGACTCCATGCGACAGCATGCAGTAACCTGTTCCACAATGCTTGGAGTTTTCTGTTTGTGAAAATGTCTTCCCATTGAACCTCCGAATCAGGCACACTCTTAAGGGATACCCATTGCACTCTCTATCTATTCATCACCTCAGACCAACATAACTATGCCCTTTTACACAATACAAAGATATGATCACCATTGATTTCTACCTCTTCATATCCCAGACAATCTATACTCCCAAGATTAAACAGTCGATATTTCAATAGTCTTCTTTGGTCAAGATGCGATCCTCACATATTAATCAAAGAAGAGCTTTGCTCTTAATAGTGTCGGGCCTTTTCTCCAAGTTTTCACTAAACTAGGCACCGATTTCCCTTAGTTGGCATCTTCCATTCCAGAGCATTATAACAGCTTTTAACAGAGAAGTCAATCTCTCCATCCCCAAATAATATGATCTTTGCGCTCTTTGTTCGGAATAGGTATCCAACAGCAATTCTTTCAGTTCATTTACTTAAGTCTCTTCTCACACAAATCTCCACCTGAAAGACCATACCTATTCACCATCATGCCAATTGCCCATATGTGCCATTTTGGCCTGTTTCTGTTCTGATACATCAAAGAGTCTAACAAATTTATCAATCAATACCTTATTTCTCCACTAATTGTCTATCCAAAAACATATTTGATTCCCTTGCCCCACCTTCCACTTCACCAAGAACAATCGATTTTGGTGCTAACTCAAAAA
Organism: Passiflora organensis; assembly: GCA_019739055.1. Lineage (NCBI taxonomy): Eukaryota > Viridiplantae > Streptophyta > Magnoliopsida > Malpighiales > Passifloraceae > Passiflora > Passiflora organensis. Next base: position 26,648,042 of record JAEPBF010000087.1, on the reverse strand, counting down.
AATTTTAACTACCCATTCTTCAAGGTGAAGTCGAAAAAGAATGGTAAGCTGTGTGGATGTGATACCTCTTTCTCTTCCCAATTGTTTGTTTCTGAGAATTCCTCTGCTATAAACGATGATGTTGTCTCATAAAGCCCAATTGTATCATGAATTCGCATCACTCTACAACTGATATTGCTTTTATTCCACACCAAACCAACAGCCACATCAACCATCATGGAATCATGTTTGGTAGTAAGAAGAGGTGGAACGACAACCCAATCTCTGGTTACCAGGTTGCATATGTAGTACGTCATGGATTCCTATTCCACGAAGTCGTTCTTTACTGAGTAGCACACGAGCAAGCCATTACTTGTTATAGCGATGCGAACACTCAAGTCCTCTCCAGAGTACTCATAGCAAGGAAAAAAATCTAACTTGAAACTACCCAAGTCAGAGTGATGGAATTAACGGTGGCTTCAAAACTGAGTAGTTGGTCGTATATTCACTTTCCCCATAACGAATCCTGTGGTTGATGATGCTGTTCATGGGCTGGCATTTATTGGGACAAAGTTCCTTCCACCTCTGGATAAATATAGGATCTGATATCAGAGTCTTCCATCGCTTGCACACCGACTTGCACTGATGAGCCATTCTAGACGTGGTAAATCCTAAAGCAAGGATCTCCAGCAGTAAAGCATCGTCAATATCATCTATGGAGGTTAAATGCTTGTCTGCTGACATAGTTAAGGAATTTAAAACTAAAAGTATTGGATGGTTTTATGTATTATGTATGGATTTGTTGGTTTTTTTTTTTGAGAAATCTGGATTTGTTGGTTTATTCTTGAGTAGCAAGTCTCGAATTGATTTCCTCAGTTATATACCACTTGGGGACGTATTGGGCCTTTCTATCATTTGAGTTTGTTAATAAACACATTCTTAACCTCCTAAGATGGGAAATCGGGGTGATGGGAGCAGGAAAGGTCCAAGGACAAAAGCTTGAGTGATTTAATGGCGAATACTGATGGATAGTCCTCATTCCTTGCCTTCAAGTGGTAAATGGAATTTTGAACAAAAATTTTAGCACCAGAAGCTATTAAGAGGTAACAGAAGTGTATTTTTTAAAATCAATCTAAGAAGAACATTAATCACAGTCAAGATTTCTCAAATTTAATAGTTTAAAAATTTATATTCTCAGATAATTAATAATTTTTGTATCCATGGATATCATTCATTTGTTATAATTAATATTTTTTTAATTTTTAATAATTAATAAAATTTTAAATATTTATCAATTTTGAGAGGTACATATATTACTGGTCACCTATGTATCAAACAACATCTGAAAAGTTTTTTGGATTCACAAAGTATTTTGTAGATGTCATAAGACTTTCAATACATTTCTATAGTGCACTTTATCAACGTCCAACATCTATACCACTATACGCACATTATGCAGCTGATCGCAAAGACTAGGAGTTGTATTGTCTTGGTCGACACTCTCTTCTTACACCTCGTCTGTGTTGTCACTGTTACCTGCCACCAAAGCTATAAGTTCTTCATTCGTCAATTTTTGATGCACTTTTTGGGATTCCTCTATTGGATTCAAGAAATTCTCAATTGACATTCGATAACTAATAATAAATGCTGAATTGCTGCTCTAAGATCTTAGTCGACCGCGTTTTCCTCTACCTATATTTCTCTATTCTCCTATGCAATTTGGTTGCGGAACCATAGGCACCATAGGCACAAGAGGACCTTCACCTTCTTTGCTTGAAAGCCATTGCTGTTAATGCAAGTGCTGGCTATGTGGGGAGCTGTTTTTGTCGTTATCTGAGTCGATCGCATTTCGCAGACTGCCTAAAAAGGCGCCTGCCAGTACTCGTGGGATAACCAGAGGAGATTTTTTTGTGCTTCGCGAGGTAAAGTAATCAACATCTTTAGATTCCTATAATTACTTGAAATCTTTTTCCCTTCGCTCTCAAATTTTGTTCGTACGGAAGTTATGTTTTCATCTTAGATTCCTTTCTACGGATATCATGTTTTGTTGGTTATTGTCTTTGGAAGAGCTAAATTATGAGTAGTTGTGAAGGTAATTGGTTTCGGTGTGCCAGATACAGTGAAGTCTATGAATTGATGTGGTGAGAATATCTGTTTGGGGATCGGAAAGGAATTCGTCAAACTGAATGCTGCAAATGGTGCATTGAATGTGATGTTTCCTTGGGGAGGCTTGTTTTATGGAATCTGTGGCAATTGTAGCATAGATAACTGAGGCATTTTGGTAAGGGAGAAGCATATGATACTCTTGTATGCCAGAATTGAGATGGGCATGGTAGCGAGAAGTGCTGTTGTGTGAAATTTTGATTTGCGAGAGACGTTGATTATTTTTTTTATTTTAGAAGAAGATCCTTTCCGTCATCTAAAGGACTGATTTTTTCAAACTTCGATTTGATTGACAACTATTAAGTTAAGTATCTTACCAACTGCGTAAGCTCTCACATTTCCAGGATTGTGATACTGATATATGCAACAAATTTGGTCTTTTTTTCATAAAAAACTTTGTTTTGTGAGGTAGATTTCCAAATATTTCCAAACATGTATATCCTCAACTGCTCATCTATATTCTATGTTGAAAATTTTCTCATCTTTTCAAGGGAAATCTTCCTTTAGGAGAACGCTGGGGTTTTTTGTTGATCAAAATGGAAAACTTCTGCAAGCAGACAAGATTTGTTGGTCAACAGGCTTTACTCTGAAGACATGTTGAAGTATCTAACCGCATGCATTAACCACTAAAATACAGATAATTTCGTTATTTTAAAAATTTTACTCATATTTGCAGCAGCGGCAGCATGCTCCAAGCTTGCAGTGAATGTCGATAACTTTGCTGCTTGAAATCAAATGAAAACGTGTCTCCAGGAACTGTCAAAATGAAATGGTGAAGAATTATCTATTAGTTTTGCAGTTCTTTCATATTCTCGAAACGTGAATTATTGAACATGCTACTAATTTCATTTTGACGGATACATTTTTATTGTCTTTAAGTGCTTGCTTGGAACGCAGACTCGAGAGCTCGAAAGAAATGGGATGAGAAGGTTTATTCCCCAACTAGGAAAATCCATTATCTGTATTGGACAGCACATCTGATGCATCACTATACGAAGAGCCTGCAATTTACTTGGACAAATGAACCAACAAGGCATTACTTTGTCTCTCATTTAAAAACGAGACATAAACCTTACGCGGACTATCCCCCAGAGAGAACGAAATTACATCACTGCACATTTTGTGCCAATTTCTTCCTCTTCCCAGTAAAACGGTAAACGGTAACACCGACCCTGCAACCCTCACGCGGACTATCCACGTAGATAGCATCCACATGAAACAATTTCTTTGCCCGGTTGAAGAACGCAGCTTCCTTTTTCCACCTCTTGAGGTGAGCCATAAGAAACACCACCTCCTTCTCCCCACACAGCAGGAACCGAAGCGTCTTGATCAGCGGCTCGTACAAATGATCATGATAAACGACGTCAGATGCCAACACCAGGTCAAATTCCCTCCCTATTGCCTCCGCGTCAGCGTCCTCTCCCCATCTCAGCGGAACGACGTGGAGGGTCCCACTATGCAGAGCCAGCTCAGCAGCATTAGCGTCCACGTTGAATTGTAAGTTGGGGATCACGTGGGGCAGGTCTGTGACGGTGACAGTAGCACCCAGTGTCAGGGCGGCGGCAATTCCAACCATGCCAGTGCCGGAGCCGAGCTCCAGGATTCTAAGAGCATAACGGTGGTCTGAGCCGTTGGATAAGGCGGAGAGGGTGGGTGAGAGTGGGTTGGTGCTAGAGTTACGGCAATAGCTGTCAAGGAGAGAAACAAGCGTGCTGGCCGCAGGCCAGAGTTGGAAGGAGAGGCCTTGAGATGGGAGCTGGCGGATGAGTAGCGTAGAGTGGATGGACGTGAGGTAATGCTGCTGCTGCGTCTGAATCCCTTGTTGGCTTAGTGTGCCGTCTTGTGGGGGAGAGAAGCCGTTTTCAAGGTAAGCTGAATCTGGTATGAGAACCTTGATCGGATCTGATATGTCCTCTTCATCGTCGTCCTGTTGCAGAGGAGGGGTCATGATACTCCGCCGACAAACGCGAGCATGCGGCGCACGCGTGAACTTTTCCTTTTCCGGGGCGAGTCTTTAGGGTTTCGAATCGAAATAGTCTCTCCTATTCTCTCACCGTATATAAAATCGCATCTGATGTTCAAATATTTTGGGCGAATTTCCAACTCTGTCTCACGTCATGCTTTCCTTGACCATTTAAACGTTTATATTATAATTCTGTGTGGTACACTATCGACAAGCTAATGAACAGATCAGCTCCATGCCAACGTGTCTATAACTTGTTAAACACTAATTTTGATCCGACGGATAGCTTTTAAAGACATAGTCATCACTATGTCTAGTAGGATTACTTTAATATTTTTCTGTTAGTATACCACCTCAACAATGAATTATTTTAATTTTAAAAATTAATAATTAAAAATTAATTATTTCATATTAATTTATTTTTTTATTCTCCTCAAAATTCTCTTTTTTTTTCAAAATTTTGAAATCTCCCATCCACCCATCTCCCCGCAAAAAAAGAAATAAAAAGTAAATTAATATTAAATAATTTTTTAGCTACTAAAGTAAACTACTATTAAATAATTTTTTTATTATTAAAGTAAACTAATATTTATTTTAAAAAATAAAATATTAACACTCAAGAAAAAATTTAAAATAATTTTATTGATCTTAAATAAGAAGAAGAAACTCAATGAATCCGTCTAGATTGAAAGCAATTGCATATGTGTATTTGTAGAGTCAAGGACTAATGGAGAAAGTTTACATAATAGTGGTCCATAAATGTGACAATTACAAGAGTGGGGAAGGATAATCCATCAAGGTGAAGTAAGCATTCATTCATGCAATCTTGCTTGCAAAAAACATTGGTTCCTATTATTGTGGTGTTTGAACCACTAAATGGATTGGGATTACAAGATAAAAAAAAGATAATAGGATTGATTTACATTTGTGCAATGTGTAAATATATGCATAGGTGTTATGAGAGGTATATTGGTGCATAATATCTGAATCATAGATTTTCAATGTGCTTTGAAAATTATGAGGGTGTTCTTGACCTAAAAATGGATAGTGTATAAAAAAGATTAATAGGTGTTTAGAGTCATGATTTTATTGTACAATCTCTATGTAATGAATTACACAATGGTATAATTAATCAATAGGTGTTATGAATTGACGAAGTGTACTCCTCATTCCTAAATGGGTAAATTGTAAGAAAGGGTGAATAGGTGTTCAGAGTCATAGTTTTGTTGCATAATCTTTATGCAATAAAGTATACAGTCGTGTAATTTGTTAGTAAGTGTTATGAATCCATGAAGTATGCTCCTAACCCCTAAATTTAATTTGTTAGTAAGTGTTATGAATTGATGAAGTGTGTTCCTAACCCCTAGATGTGTAAGATATAAGAGAGGTGGATGGGTTTTTGGAATTATGGCTTTGTTGCATTAACTACATGCACTAAATTACACAATCTTGTAAGTTGTCTATATGTATTATAAATCAATGATGCATATTCATGATCCCTAAATGGTTAGGGTGTAAGACAGGTAGATTAGTGTTTTGAGTTATTATTGTGTTGTATGATCTCTTTACATTCATTAGATAACCATGTAATGTACATACTATATTAAATATGAGATGTATGATATATGATAGTTGAAATAATTTTTTATTTTACAGATGTCAAGTTCTAGTAGTTTAATTATTGAATCATGCCAGTTGAAATACAAAAACAAAAAATATAAGCAATGTAATAAATAGAGCACGATTAGGATATATTTATTAGAGCCTAACAAAGACAAATTGATGTATTGGTATGTGGTTGATCAAAGATTAATATAGTTTAAATAAAAGAGATATTTGTATCAAAGATGAGAATGATATTTATAGTTATGTTTAAAATTTTGTACTGGGTGATAACGAGGTAATGGAAATAATGTGTTATCTTTTTCATCTTTTCTTTAGCGATAAGCATTTTTCATATTTTTCATATATATGGTATAGATAAATCTGAATATTTGGTAGTCATATCTATAAATATTTATTATATTTATGGATAGTAATTTAATCCAAACCCATAGATACCCGCCCAGGAATCAATTTATGATGTTGGTTCTAACATATTCAAATATTTTAAGGGAAAATGCTATGAATATGAAGATCTTAAAATTACCTTGTTCATACTTGCCGCTAACCCTTGGATCCATTACTCCGTTCTCAAAATGCCTAGGAGCGAGCTCCTAATTATCGTCCCTGCATTTCATGCCAATATACTGGTAGAATCCTGCCAGGTGAGCGGATGGGGAAGACTAACAAAGTACTTCACACGCAATAAAATCATACATCAAGAAAACATGCTGGCATTTAATGAATTAATCATTTCATACTTTAATGCACGTTGTCACAGGACTAGAGTTTTGCGGAATAGAAACTCTCTGTGCGGCCTTAGACTATCGCTCTCGCAATAGGCTAAGTAAGCCTTCCTCACAAAGCTAGCTAGAATGCTAAGCTTAGAACCGAACCGAAATGAGAGAGACACACAAAAGAATGGAGAGAAAGCTCTAAACTCTCAATATTGCAAGTATTGCTGGATTTGCTGGATTTGCTGGATGATTACAAATGAGGGGAGACACCCCTTATATAGCCTTTACAACTCCCCAATGGATGGTGGAGATCAAGCCGTATGATCTAACGGTTATATACAAAAGTAGAAAGCACAAACACGGATCCCAAGTGAGCTCCTTGATTCCCTCACTTAGTGGGGAACATAGTGGGGAACATAATGAGGAAAGATTCCCTCATTGATTAATGTGCTCCTTGATTTGGGAGTCGGGTCCCACACGAAGCCGAATGACTCGTAGTCTGATATGCTGAATGACGCGTAGTCTGATATTCGGTCGTGACATTCTCCCCCACCAAACTCGACAACGTCCTCGTTGTGTGCTGCCTCAAGAACTCGTTGATTTCGTCTTGGTACTGCCAAAGATCGAAATCTTTCTCCCAGCTTGTCTCGCTAGGAGGGTCGCCTTTCCATCGAACCAAGTACTCCACATGGTTCATGTGCTTCCCACTCTTTTGCACCACCCGCCTTGATAAGATCTCATCAAGCTTCTTATCATGGGCATTGGTCACAGCTGTGGGAGCTCTCTTGGACTTCCCCCTCTCCGGATCTTCCGTGTCTACTTGGAATGGCTTCAATAAGCTCACATGGAAGATAGGATGAAACTCCAATCTTGGAGGTAGTTCCAGCTTGTATGATACTTTGCCAATCCTCTTCAACACCTTGAAAGGACCCTCGTATCGTCGTACTAGCCCCTTGTGCAACTTGGCAAAAACTCGGCTTTGGTGAGGCATCAGCTTCACCAACACAAGATCCCCTTCATCAAACTCTAAGGGACGCCTCTTTTTGTCTGCCCACTTCTTCATCCTCTTTGCCGCCTTGGACAGTTGCACTCTTGCAATGTCCTTTTGCTCATCCCACTCCTTGGCAAAGCGATAGGCGGATGGATTCGGCCCTTGATAACCTGTGGAAATCTTGCTAGGAGTGTAAGGTTGTTGTCCATTAGCAATCTCGAAAGGACTCATACCTGTCGATTCACTCCTTTGCAAGTTGTATGAGAATTGAGCCACATCAAGTAACCTTGCCCAATTCTTCTGGTTGGCACTCACATAGTGCCTAAGGTAGAGCTCCAATAAGGCATTCACTCTCTCCGTCTGCCCATCGGTTTGAGGATGAAAGCTGGTGGAGAAATTGAATTCTGACCCCAACAGCTTGAACAACTCGGTCCAAAATCTTCCAGTGAATCTAATGTCTCGATCACTCACAATGAACCTTGGAACGCCCCAATATTTCACCACATTTTTGAAGAAAATGTGGCTTGTCTCCTCTGTCGTGCATGCTTTGGTGGCTGGAATGAATACTGCGTACTTGGAAAACCTATCCACCACCATAAGTATGGTTTGGAAGTCGCTAGACTTTGGGAGAGATGTGATGTAATCCATGGAAATGCTCTCCCAAGGTCTCTCTGGTATAGGCAATGGCTCTAACAATCCGGGAGGTTTTTGTTGTTCAATCTTGTCTTGTTGGCACACTAGACAAGTTTTCACATACCACTCCACATCGTCTCGCATGTTAGGCCAATAATAACCATCTTCCAAAAGAGCAAGAGTTCGAACGATACCTGGGTGTCCAGCCCATCCTGAATCGTGGCACTCCTTCATAACTTCCTTCCGAAGTTTGTCATATCGGGGGACATAGATGCGGTTGCCATTGGTGAAGAGCAACCCATCCTCTAGCCAAAATCTGCGGGTCTTGCCTTGCTTCACTTGGTCTACCAAGGCTTGAACTTGGGGGTCATGCTCCATACTCCCTCGGATCTTTTCCACAAAAGAACTCTCTGGTCGACTGATGGCTGTAAGTTCAGCCCTTCTACTAAGAGCATCAGCCGCCAAGTTCGCCTTTCCTGGCTTATACTCGAGTGTGTAGTCAAACTCTGCCAAGAAATCTTGCCACCTTGCTTGCTTCGGCGATAACTTCTTTTGTGAAATGAAGTAGCTTGTGGCAATGTTGTCAGTCTTGACAACAAACTTGCTCCCCAGCAAGTAATGTCTCCAAACTCGCAAGCAATGCACCACGGCTGTCATCTACATCTCTTGTACCGTATACCACTTCTCGGTCTCATTCAGCTTGCGGCTCTCATAAGCAATTGGGTGACCTTCTTGCATCAAAACACCACCAATTGCAAAATCAGAAGCATCAGTTTGTACCTCGTATGGGAGTAGGTGGTTAGGCAAGGCTAACATCGGCTCCTCCATAACGGCTGTCTTCAATGCATTGAATGCCTCTTGGCATCCACTCGACCAATCCCAAGCCTTGTTCTTCTTGAATAGCTCGGTCAAGGGTATGGCAATGGAAGAGTACCCTTGTATGAACCGCCGATAGTAATTGGCCAGCCCCAAGAAGGAACGAAGTTCCGTGACCTTCTTTGTTGGTTGCCAATCCTTGATAGCTTGGATCTTGGCACCATCCATCTTGATCCTTCCTCCGCCCACTATGTGGCCAAGAAATGCCACCTCTTGCTTGGAAAATACACACTTCTCCCGATTGACATACAGTTCATTATCCCTCAAAGCTTGAAACACCATCCTTATATGTTGGATGTGTTCCTCAAGTGTGCGGCTGTATATCACAATGTCATCCAAATACACAACAACAAAGCGGTCCAAGAACTTGCGGAGCACTTTGTTCATTAGTGTACAAAAAGTAGCAGGTGCATTTGTTAAACCAAAAGGCATGACCAAGAATTCGTAAGATCCATACCGTGTGACACATGCGGTTTTGGCCTCATCTCCTTTTGCTATGCGGACTTGATAGTAGCCCGACCTCAGATCCAACTTGGTGAACCATCTCGCATCCCCAAGTTGATCGAACAAATCAGCAATAAGAGGAATAGGGTACTTGTTCTTCACAGTTACCTTATTCAAGGCTCGGTAGTCGATGCACAATCTCAACGACCCATCTTGCTTCTTTTGAAAAAGCACCGGTGCTCCGTAAGGTGCTTTCGATGGTTGGATGAAGCCCGCATCCAACAACTCCTTCAATTGTCTCCGTAGTTCAGCTAACTCCGGAGGTGCCATTCGATAAGGGGCTCTTGCAGTTGGTTTGGCCCCGACTTCCAACTCGATGGCATGGTCTACCTCCCGTATGGGTGGTAGCTTCCTTGGGAGTTCTTTGAGCATCACATCGCCAAACTCCCCAAGAACTTCCATAACTTGGATGGGCACTTCGTCATCAGCAGGTGTGCCTTCATCCATCACCAAGGTAGCTAGAAATGTGGGTTCTAGCTTCCTTACTCCTCTCTTCAGCTGCATAGCTGATAGTGTTTTTGCCTTCAGCTCCTTCTCTCGAGCCACTGGCACCACACAACACTTGCTTCCTTCGGAAAGTATGAGGGTGTTTGTGCAGCTTATTGGGACTGCTCTCGTCTGATCCAAAAACTGCATCCCTAATACAATCGGGAAATCATCCATAGGAACAATGGAGAAGTCAAGATTACCTTTCCATTCTCCCATTTGTAGCTCGACCCCTCGGGCTACTCCAAAGATTGGCTGCGCTTGAGTGTTCACCGTCTTTAGCCAGCCTTTCTCCTCTTTGAACTTGATGCCAAGTCGTTGTGCTTCCTCCTTCTTCATAAAGTTGTGAGTAGCACCAGTATCGATCAATGCACGGGACTCCCTCCCTTGCACGATAGGTCTAGCAAACATCCTCCCAGCTTGCTCCTCCTTGGCATCTTTGGTTGAGGCTTTAACAGCACTCAACAGTTGCATGGAACTCATCCTTGGTGCTTCCATTGCTTCGGCCTCCCTTGCCATGGCTGCCAGCTTGTTCCTCTTCGGGCAATCCACAGCTCTATGTGGTCCCTCACATAGAAAACATGAGAGCTTGAGTCTCTCGTTCTTGCCCCGATTTTCACCTCCCCCATGTGTGGGTTTGGCTGGACGAAAGGACTTGTAGGGCTTGAAGGACTTGAAAGGCTTGTCCTTCCACTCCTTGGTTTCGTGGGCTGCTCCCCCACCTTTAGCCTTGTAGTCACGGAAACTCTTAGGCTTAGGTGGGTTTGAACCCTCGGCCTTCCTCTCAAATTCTGCCAAGGATTCGGCCTCGGTGATTGCATCGTTGAGCTCCTTGACATTGCGTCGATGAAGCTCCAACTTGGCCCAGCTTTGTAGGCCTCCCAGAAACACGTACATGGCCTCCATCTCGGGCATGTCTGGGATCTCCAACAAGACTTCCGTGAACTCCCTCACGTAGTCTCGGATGTCGCCCTTGTGAGATCCAGCTTCAGCTTGGGTTTGGCAACCCCTTGCGCATTTCCCTTCTTGCAATCCTCCCTGATTCTAACCAAATCATCCTTAAATGAAGAGATCTCAGCAAGAAGATTTACCTTGAAATCATCTAACTCTTCCCTCCAAGAGTGGATAGCAATGAGGGCGTCTTGCATCTCCTCACGAAGCTCATTCACGCCCCCTGACTCGAGCTCGCTTATGCGTTGGCCATATTCCTCAAGCATATCTTTGTCATCGGCAACCTTCAACTCCATACGAGTGATCATTGCCTCCAATGATGACAGATAATCAACAGTCTTCATTCTTTTCTTAGGTTCGGGAGCATGTTGGGGTAGTCTCCCCACACGGACCTTCTCGACCTCCTCTTCAATATGGATGTTGGCATCAGAAGTAGTAGGCATCTACATTTCTCTCTCAAAGGATTGAGCCGTAGCTCCGCTACCAACTATCACGGGACTAGAGTTTTGCGGAATAGAAACTCTCCGTGCAGCCTTAGACTATCGCTCTCGCAATAGGCTAAGTAAGTCTTCCTCACAAAGCTAGCTAGAATGCTAAGCTTAGAACCGAACCGAAAGGAGAGAGACACACAAAAGAATGGAGAGAAAGCTCTAAACTCTCAATATTGCAAGTATTGCTGGATTTGCTGGATTTGCTGGATGATTACAAATGAGGGGAGACACCCCTTATATAGCCTTTACAACTCCCCAATGGATGGTGGAGATCAAGCCGTATGATCTAACGGTTATATACAAAAGTAGAAAGCACAAACACGGATCCCAAGTGAGCTCCTTGATTCCCTCTCTTAGTGGGAAACATAGTGGGGAACATAATGAGGAAAGATTCCCTCATTGATTAATGTGCTCCTTGATTTGGGAGTCGGGTCCCACACGAAGCCGAATGACTCGTAGTCTGATATGCTGAATGACGCGTAGTCTGATATTCGGTCGTGACAACGTGTTCGCAGTCATATAACATGTAGCAAACACATGACTCTTTAATGCACACATGACCATGATTTGGGCTTCGCAATATCTTCCAGTCTATCTGAGCCAAGAACAGGATTGGAGTTCGTCAGTAGCACTTTATCGTCGTTATGTTTCTATTTATGTCATTATTACGTGCAGTAAAAAAATCCATGTCAGTTTAATGCCAAGCCTGATCCACTGATGATGCAGGGGTGTTAGGTGATGGTAGCTCCACCTAATCGATCCCCACACTGTAAGATCCTGATTCACAAGTTAATTAAGAATAAAATGAATAAAAACTCGTTCCATCCTTATTACCTCGTGTTTGACATCTTCATGCCACATAAAATAATGTGCCTAACTCCTTAACTCGATGCGTTTCTACCTGACAATCAACTCGGAACCCAACCGGGTAATTTTTCTATTTTTCCTTTATTTTTTGAATCTTGCGTGATTTAATTTACATATCAAATCAAATCCAATTCATAAAAATTTTATATCATTAGAATCCAAATTAAATATAATATTTTCTGTATTTTTTCTGAAATTTTTTCAATTTTTTACTATTTTCCCTGAATTTTATATATTTTTTGGCTACTTTTCTATTTTTCCAAAATTTATTAATTTTTAACCAATAAGAGTGTGCCACGTGGCAATATCTATTGCTGCCAAGACTACCCGAAGCTCATTCCGGGCCTATATGTGTCACCCTCAGAATATGACATGCATGGCCCGAGCCTACACATGTCACACACCAAACAAGCCATGGCTTACCCGAACTCACCAGCGAACCAACACGTGGCTCCTCAAATTGCCACTTGCATCCAAACCTCAGGTTCAGATACCTCATGTCTACCCTAATTGAACGACATGTCGCCTACATATGCAGGCGACATGTCATTCACCATACAGGCCAAATGACCTGTCGTCCAAAGTGACCTCGAACGACATGTTGTCCGAGATCGTCTTCTTCCTCTTACAACCCAAGTTGCAGGTTTTGCCCAAAATCCTAATACCTCGAATTATGCATTATGATCCCATATAACTAATACTAACACAAAGATACCTAAAATCTGAGTCTAACCCATCCATAAATTTGTACTCTCAACAATTAATTCAACCCTACGAAGCAAAACTAAATCCGATATTTTTCCGGTCAAAACTCACCTTATTCCGACTGTACGAAGCCGAAATCCACACAAGAACGGTGGGGAAAAGTTCGCAGAAGGAAGATGGTACTTAGGGGAAGTTTTTGGAGCTTGGAACGAAATGAATCCTAACTTGTCAGAACGAGATTTATCCCATTAGAATACCGGTGATGGGAAGAAACTGAGTATTCCCAAAGCGGTAGCAAGTTTCGAATGAAATGACATCGTTTTAAGAGAAACAACACCCTTGTCAGTGAATCATCAAAATGACATGCGTGGGTGTTCTTTTGACCAACCCTGGTCAAAACGACATCCCCTCCTATTGTTTTGAACAAATAAATTTTAATATAATATAATATTATTTAATTAATAATAAATATATTTCTTTTAAATCTTAAAATTAATATAAAATTCATAATAAATTATATAAAACTTAAAAAAATACACCAAAAATTTCTATAAATTTTTCGTAAATAGAAAACTCTATAAAACTGATAACCATATTTTTCTCATAAATAAAAGATTTAGTAAAAATCAAATACGATTAGTATTCCTTTAAAAAAATTTCAGTAAATTTCAAAAATAGTTCCAAAAATTCTTCAAAATTTTATATACCTTTAAAGTATCAATAGCGGTCTTAGAATCCCAAAATCATTAATAGAAGTACATTTATCATTTTTCAAACATAAATAGATAATTAAAATAAATTCTAAAAATTAATAATTTTCCTCAAAATTTTCCAATTTATCCATTAAATCCACAATCAAATCTCGACCTGTAGACTAAGATCCATTAACGATATCGATCCTCAAATAGACTTTCAGGCCCGAGTAGCTCAAAATTTTTCGATCTTCATTGAGATCATCCCTCAATTCTTCAATTTGCATATGAGAATAGGTAGGTTTGGAAGGAAAATGAAGAAAAACTTGGGGAAAGAGAACAAAATTTTAAAAATGAGAGAGAAAATATGAGATCCTAATCTTTTGGAATGCTTGAGCCAAAAAGCCCATAGCGTTTCATTGAGGTTTAGTGGGCTTTGGTTCAAAGCCTGAGATTAATATTAGTGTATTGGGATATTACCTATATTTATGTATTTAATAGCCAAAAAAATTATATGGTGAGTTGTATTGAGTGTTTTGAAATTTTAAGATCTTAGATAAGTTCATTTGGGATTTAGAAGGATTGGTGAATTTTCTGAGAATTTTTAGGATAAAATTTTAATTTTAAGATAAATAATAAAAAATTTTAATTTTAATAAATTATATATTTATAGAAAAAAATAATTTTCAGATCTTGATAGATTATATTTTTAATGAAGAGTCTACAGTAAATTTTAGAGTATTTTTTAAAAGACTTTAGTATTTATTAAGAATTTTTAATGTATTTTAATTATTATAAAATTATTATAAAATATTAAATTTAAGTATTAAATTTTGGATCAAAATGCAGCTTGTGCTGTCATTTTGAATATGGTCAAAATGACAACAAAGCTCGTTGTTTTGGTCAGGCAAGGCCCACTCAATTGAGCTCATCATTTGTCAAAAAAAGAACACCATTTAACGCTGGGAAGGTCGTTGGTTTGACCATATCTGGTGACCCACCTACCACGGGATGCATATCCCAATTTTAAATTTGAAAGTAGAGCATTCCCGACACATAACCCCCAAAACTCTCCCAAACTTTGAAATTTCTCCTCCCTCATGTGCGTCTATCCTTCCCAAACTTGTGTGCACCAATTTTGTGTTGGTTCTGTGAATTTAAGATAAGTATTATCAAGTCCTAGTTTTAGATTTGACGAATTAATGTTGGATAGAAATTCAGGCATGGGTTAGCATAATTTATGTATAATTGGGTTCATTTTGTTGTGGGGAATGTTTTGATGTAGTTTTGGTTAAGCTTCGTTGAGGTTTTTGGAGGTTGGATCTTTGGGAAAAAGCTGCAACTCATGAGTCTTGAGGTTGAAGATGACCCTTCCAGATGATAGGTCGTCTGCTCTAGGATGTGAAATAGATCATTTGTGTATCAGGTTAGGCGACATGTCATTGGGGTTGGAGGCCAGAGCTAGGACCAAGCCCTAGGCTCGAGCGATGTGGCACACTCCTGTGGAGCCGCATGTCATGATCTGGCAGTTTCAGATGGTGGGTTGTCAACGCCTTGTGGCACCAAGGGTTGCATTTTGGTTGGTCTGATTATTTAATTTAGAAAATTAATTAAATAATAATAATAATAATAGAATTAAATTTAAAAAAGTAGAAAATTGAGATAAATTCTAGAAAACAAATACAAAAAATACTAGAATAAATATGGAATCTGATGATATTATATGTGATTTGATAGATCAAATAAATAGAATAAAATTTAAAAAATATTAAAAAATAAGAAAAATACTTGGATTGGCCGAGGTTGGTTTTAAGGATCTGTTATGTCCGGGTAAAGGGCATAGGTGTAATATTATATGGGTATGTTTATTACTCTGGGTATTGAGAATCTTGAATTTAAATCTATATGTATACAGATACCTACAATAATAAGACCTCGAAAAATTGATCAAGAGTATAATTGAATACTTTAAGGACTTCAAACCTCTTAGTGGGCAGACTATTCTTATTGATTTAGTTGCTGGCATGGTTATATTAGTGTGATCAATATATAAATAATGAAATAGTAAATTAAAATATTGTGTGTGATGAGAAAACATGTGAAAGCCTATGCATATGCTTTGATCATTTGATATACTACATTGATGTGATATTAGTGTATTTAATGGATCTACGATGATCACTATACAGTTTGTGGATCTCAGGACGTGATGGAAAATATTTTTAAAAATTTTAATTATTTTTTAAATTTTAAATTTTAAAAATTAAAATACACTATAATAATAATATATTTTATTTTATTTTATTTTAACTGTAAATTATTTTTATAAAAAACTGATGTGGTATGCTGACTAGATACTCGATACTAAAAAAAAGTTAAAGTAGCATGCATGGCAACTATACAACAGTTATCCTCAGATACAACAGTTATACTATTAAGAAATAGCAAGGCCTAATAACTTTAATTATGAAAATTTAGATATAAATCCGAAATGTGTGATTGATTATAATTTATGTATCTTTAATAAAAATAAAAAAAATTGATTTTTTAATATTAGATATAGAATAATTTAAAATTTTATTGTACGTCCGACAATAAATATTTTGGTCAAGAAAAAAACAGCTCCAAAATATCACATTCCCGATTAACAAAATTTGGAGACTTTATTTAGATCTATCTCTCTATTTATAAGATTTAAAGTTAAATATTTAAAAAATCTGTGATATATTTACTATTCTTTACAATTAAAACAAATGACAGAATACATATTATTAGAATTAGTATTGAAATATTTACATAAATTCCAGATTAAAATTATAAAACACAACTATTACGAATATATAAGAGTTATTCGTTTGACACGGAGAAAATCAGGTTTATTAAAAGAAATTAATTATATTATAAATGAATGTTTTTTAAAAAATAAAAATATGTCATTTTAATCGAGATTTATGAAGTGAACTTCATTTATATTATTTTAAACATTAAGAGTTGAAGTTTAATTTTTAAAAAACATATAACTTGATATAAAAATACAGTTCAATGATAATTTGAAGTACTCTGTTATGAAAAGAGTGAAAGAACAAAAAGGAAAGTTGGCATTAGGGATAAAAGGAGAGTTCTGGAGAATGACATTCGTTTATAAAGATCTTTATGGAAGGAATATGATTTTCCATATTTTAAAAAAATAGGATAATGATGTGAAAAGAATACTTTATTGAGTATCAAATTCACCTACCAATACCATCACACGGCACAGCATGAGCGGCATAGCTTGAAAAGTGCAAACGCAACATCTTTTTCCGCTTTCGAAAATCCTAAAAAGACGGCGAAAGGTAGACAAGAAGATGGCCACGTCCAAATCCTCCTTTAAGGTACTTGTTCTGCTTCCCTCTGCGGCTGCATTTGTTTTCCTTCCTCGGCTTTACTCCAAAACCTTACTGTTTCATCTTTTGGTCCTTTGTGTTAACCTTTTGGCAGCTAATATTGGGCTCCTCTTCTGCGGCTCGGCGCCAAATTCTGACCGAGATGGGCTACCAGTTCTCAATTGTGGTATTTATTTCTCTTCGTTTAGTTTTTTTTTTCTGCTCTTTTCTTTGAAAGGGTGTGAGTGGTCACTGGTGCCTGTCCTCTAAAGACTGCAGACATAGACGAAAAGAGCATACGAAAAGATGAGCCAGAAGAATTGGTGGTGGCTCTAGCTGAGTCCAAGGTTTCTTTTTTCTGCTTCAGTCGCTATTTTTAGCTTCAAATACAAGAAAACATAGGCAAAGTGGCTGTCCTTTTAGACCCGTTCTGTCTTTGATCTGATACGCAGGCGAACGCTATTATAGAGAGGCTACAAACGACGGGTCAATTGAAAGAGGATAATGAGGCAACACTACTAATTACTGCAGATACGGTATGCTTCAATTTCGTCCTTTTATGAGTTATGATTCTTGTATCCCATACTACATTGTTTAGACAATTTAGGGGCTAATGAGGCTGCAGAATTAGGAAGCAAAAGTTATGTTGGTGATTCCGTTGGTTCAGAGGGATTATTTAAAGTTATAATGTCTCACTGCTAAATCTCTTGAATTTTGAGGTGGTGGTCTATAAAGGGCTGGTGAGAGAAAAGCCTATCAGCAAGGAAGAAGCTCGGAACTTTATCAAAGGTTTGATTAGTTCACATCCACTCTACTGGTTACTAGAAAACAAAGACTGGTGATGTGATGGGATGATATGCCATTGAATGATGACATATGTGCATTTGTTTCAGACTACTCTGGTAGTCATGCAGCAGTTGTTAGTTCTGCGCTTGTGACCAACCTTACAACAGGAAAAAGGAAAGGAGCGTGGGAAAGGGCAGAGGTACCACTTGCTTGCCATTCTACTTATCCTCGATTTTACCCACAGCACAAGTTGAATCATTTGGAACCTACCTGATCATGGAAGTTTTTCAAAACTCAAGAAAGCTACAGTATTTATTCAATTTCTCTAAGTTTTTGCTTATCGAATTAGTCACTCCTATATAATGTCCTCTCCCAGTAAAGTTAGTTTGTTAGTAAAACCAGCACTTTGCCTATAGTAAGGAAACATCAGACTTCTTGATCAGTTCTAGGATATTAATGAACCTCTTCATACTAAATGAAGGACATCCCCTTCTTGTATGATTCCAGGACCTTGTTAAGCGGGTGGGTTTTGTCTATAAACGCCAAATATGATGCTTTCCGCAGGTCTTCACATTTTTCATGCCTCTTATAGATTGAAACTATCTGACATTTATTGTCTTATCCCGTTTGTTTTGAAAATCAGATAGTAACAAGTGACTCTGCCATGCAAAGATCAATTTTCTTTTCATTTTTGTCATTTGACAAGTTGGGATTCAGATTTCAGATATTAAATTGGTCTGTAAAAAGTTCAATCTTAAACCTTCATGAAGTTTGACTTGAGAAATCGTTTATGTGTATATTAGTTGATACATAGAGTAAAACTCTGGTTGAACAATCTAGTTTTGTGTTACAGGTTTACTTTTATGAGATACCAGATGAGATTATCGATAAAGTGGTAAGTGTTGCAAAAGCAAATTTTAGTGCAGCAACTATGGATTAAGCTATTCCTTGTGCAATTTTAATTACACTTGGTAGTGGTGAAACATGTCCAGATTGAGGAAGGAAGCACCCTCAATATTGCGGGAGGCTTTTCCATGGAAAATCCACTCACCTCACCCTTCATAGAAGCAGTGGTTAGCCCTCTCTGCCTTGAAATTGCATTTTATACCCTAAGCCATAGCTGATGGATTCTTGAAAGCTGGCCACTGGTCTGGGGAGTTCCAAGAATTCCTTATTCAATTACGCTAATTAGGCTTCGCAAAGTTGGATCTATCTCAATGGTTCAATTCTTTGAACGGGTTTCCTGCAATTGGCAGAGAGATTTCTGCGACTATTCTAACAGGAATACCCAATTCATCTTGTGCAGGTAGGAAATATGGACACAGTGGTGGGACTTCCCAGAGATCTTACACAAGAACTTATTGCACAAGTCTTGTGATTTTGCTGTATTGGATTTAATGTGTGATCCGTATTTGGTTATGAACAAATTCTTTGATTGAGATTTTCCATAATTCTTTATGGCTCTTAACACATGCATAGATAAGCTCTTCTGGGTACAAGATGTTTACAGAACTTGTGATCGCTTTGCTCTAGCTGACGGGAAGATATTGTCATTGCTCCTGTTTTAGTTGTGATTTTAGGGGTTGAATGTTTAGGAGTCAGCCTTCTCAATACCCTATAATAATTTAAAGATTTTTTAAAATTATATTATAATCAAATTCTTGCCTACTAATAAAAATTGAATTAATATAGCAATAATGTTTACAACTAAATTCGGAGAATGATTCCCTTTCCATTTTCAGCATGTATCTTTCAGGTTTGTAAACTTTGTAAGATAAATTAGCATAACTTAATTAGATTTGAAGCCAACATTAGCTGCTACGACCCCTGCCCCGACCACTTATTGCTGCATTATAAACCTTGTACTAAATTTTGGGGGCTTTACCTCTAGAGGAGCCCTTCCAGAAATTCTCAATGGCCAGGGCAGAACCCAGGCCAATGAGGGGGTTTGGAAATAGTTTTCAACCAGCAATTGACGCGCCTCGGTTAGAACCTCATTAGCTGCGTCATTGCCCCAAGCGCAAAGATACCATTACCAGTGATTTGGAAGAGATTTTAAATAAGTGTGTTCTGTGGAGGCTCTACCTGCTTTCGATGTGGGACTATATAAAGCGTAAATATCACCACAACGATATGGACCTAGCGCCGTTTGCGCGTCAAGCAAAACCAAGGATCAACTTTGAAATCCCAACAATGTAGATCAGTGAACCCGGTTAAGATGTGCTAGCAACTGCAGTGAAA
The DNA here is from genome assembly GCA_019739055.1 of Passiflora organensis. NCBI lineage: Eukaryota > Viridiplantae > Streptophyta > Magnoliopsida > Malpighiales > Passifloraceae > Passiflora > Passiflora organensis. The sequence continues at coordinate 26,628,010 of JAEPBF010000087.1, read as the reverse complement.
ATTAATTTGAACAGATGCCTCCTTTACTGAATCCTGACGAATGATATGAACTTGATAAAGTCGGCTCGGCTACACTTGAAAGTATAGATGTCAACTCCTGACCAGCAGAATGTAAGGCTGGACTTGAAGGCTTAGAAACTAAAGAAAAAACAGCAACAGTTTGCTCCTATACTTGGTTTATTATTCGAAGTTGTCCCGAGGTTTACAAAGGAAAGGCCATATTGTACCGTCGGTATACTTGTCTAAGCTAAAATCAGAAAGAAGGCCAAACTAGCATGATGTTGTTGACAAATGTGTGCTCTTTTCTTGGTTAGAAGGAAACTGTTACGTTCTCTGACTAAGATCTGCCTTAGTATGAAAGCCCTTTGCTGCTCGTAAAATTCTAAAGATCATTGAATCATGGAAGTGCTCAGGTAAAAAGCTCGGCTAAGAAGTTATGGTTATTGGCAACAGGTTAAGTTGAAAAATCGATTGAAATAGACGCCTCAGCCAACAAGACAATAGAGGAGCACTTTCTCTCACAATGTCTGTGAGACACCTGTTAAGGTAAAACTCAGGCCTTGCAGCCATATTAAGAGTAGTATCTTTTTGTTAAAGGAAACCTAAAAGTATTTGATTAGAAGCCAATCATGTACCAAGAGAAACCGAAGTATTTAAGATAAGAGTCAACAGTATATCAATAATCATTCAAAAAAAAATTATCAACAAATGCAGGCTAGGTAGAGTTCAGACTGACATACGAGCAGGCAATGGATGCTCGGCAAGAGAGCCAAAAATTTCCATAAACTTTCAAAACTTACACAGCTCTTCTTTTATATTAGAGGTGGAACCCTTTAATGATTTTAGTCGAGCATATAGATTCGAGACGCAATGTCCTGAACTAACCAATCAAATCCCTCGAGCAGCCCCTCACCCGTGTATGCACTACAGCCAACAATTTTCCAGTGTCTGGTTTTATCCAGATTCTCCAGGCTCAATACCTGCAGTAAGTGTACAGAACCCAAGTTCAGCAACTACCAAACAGAAAATAGGGCACATCATCACCACAAAACAAATGGAAAAGCCAAGAGCAAAGAAATAGCAACTGTACAGATTCATTTTCTGTTATTGCAACACGAAATTGACATGAACAACTGTAGCGCTAGCCTATAGTGTAGCAAAACCAGGAAAAGTATGCTTCTGCTTTAAAACAAATGATCTATTAATATTAAACAACATTTAACACAATACATCGAGCCTCGTTGCTTTGGTTCCATATTGCTACATGACCACCTCACAAGGCATTTTCACCAGTCATGTCAACGAGAAGTATAAGATTTTTCAATTACAAGGATGATCAAACCAAGAGACAGGTTATGGACATGAGGCAGGTTTCCAGACTAACCTTTATGATGTAATTGTTTCATGCACATACTAGACTGATGATAATTAACTTGGAGCAATAAACATAAACTGTAATTTTTCATATCAAACAGGTAATAATATAATTTGAATAGATGATGCATAATGATAATTTTTTCTTTGTCCCATTTTATCAGGCAAAGACAATTCCAGTACTAAATTTATCAAAGTGAAAAATATCCAGGGCAATAATATACTTAAGCATCATCCAGAGTCCGGCTACAAGCATCCTCTGATCAGGGATGTAAGCATCTTATGATGAAGTTCATGACCACATTCATAGCAGTGCATCTAGGTACATGATATGCGTTTGAAAAGTCAAAACTTAACATGAATTCAATACAAGGAAACTAAAGAAACAGGACTTGATAATGAATCTACATGAAAGACGGTAAAAAAAACAAATAAATAAAGAAGAGTTTGTCAGGTGAGGCAATACCTTAGCAATTTCTTCCGGTGCAAGAGAACCTTTTATATCTTGCTTATTTGCTAGCACAAGTAGAGATGCTCCCGATAGCCTCTGTTAGATGGACAATCAAATCATATAACTTGGCAGAAAAGGATGAAGAAGCAAAAAAAAAAAAAATTGAAAAAGGAAGAGGTCAAACAAGCAGCATATAAAATTGAAAAAGAAAATAGTAGGAGGAACAAACGAATCACAGATAGCAGCAAATGAAGGACAGCAGATGCGAATAGTTCACTTGAAAGAGTTTGTGAAAAACTATAAACAGATAAAATACCTCTTCCTTCAAAATATTATGGAGCTCCATTCTGCAGTCATCTAACCTTCTCAGATCCGAACTGTCAACTACCCACACCAACCCATCAGTTTGCTCAAAATAGTTTCGCCAATATGATCTTATAGTCCTCTGGCCTCCGACGTCCCATATATTCAAAGTGTACCTATGGAATCACAAACCCTATTTCAAGTCCCTCATTGAAATAAGTCACCGTCAATACAACACACCACAATGCATAAAAGAGAAATCAAGACAGCCAAATCTCTCTCTATCTCTCTTTCCTTGGTAGAAACCAAATGCCCAAGCTGGGTTGATGACGCATAACTAACTACCAATATGAGAGAACAAGAAAGCGAATACAAAAGAGCAAAGATCTGACTTTTGGTAAGTGATGGTCTTGATGTTGAAGCCAAGTGTGGGACTGATAACGCTCGTGTCCTCCCCATTAATCCTCAAAACAATCGTAGTTTTCCCTGAATTATCAAGTCCCCTGCATGAAAATCGAAGTAAGGCACTCTATAGACACACGCCCATTCATGTATGTGAAGAGAAAGAGGATTTGGGCATTTGAAGTGAGCGATGCATACACCATAAGGACACGCATCTCCTTCTCTTTCCTCTTGATTTTGCGAATGATACTAAGTAGCCCCATTGTAAACCCCAAGATCAAGCTATGTCAAAGTCTCCTCAACTATAGATTTTCCTAATCATCAACGAATCCACTCAACAAGAGCCGATTCACTCGTACACAAATACTACGGCGTTTTCTGGATTTTTTTTTCCGTTTGTTCATGTATAGTAAATATTCTAGTTGCAATAGCAGTAGGAAAATATTATTTTTCCGATAAACTCTTTCTATAATTTTTTTTTTCATTTTCACTGAAAAAAAAGAGGAATTAGCCTTGTCAAGCAATTATTATAGGAGTAGCTTCGATAGCAGAAATGCTATTATCGTTGACGTCGGTTTGAATTTACCAATCCTATACGAAATTGAAGATAAATCAACCTACGCGTACATCTTAAACTTGATTTTTTTTCAGTAATTATAAATTACTTAGTTTGATGTATATTATGTTATATAGAATATATTTTATTATTAAACTCGATTACAGATAGGTACAATATTTGACATCTATAATTTTTGGATTGTATATAGTAATTCGAGATATGAGCTTGAAAATTTTTATTTTATTTTTATTTTTATTTTTGGGACAATAAAGATTATAGAATCATGATTACATAAATAGGCATGTGATTAAAAAAACCAGCAAGCTCATTTTGAGTGAAGAATGTCAGCGCGGATTAGTTTTAGAGACAGACAGAAAATTAATAAAATTATTTTAAAAAATGATGTCATATCTATTAAATAAATGCTAAATTGCATTATTCATCGAGAATCTCGTTGTTTAAAATTATGATCAATTTACATTGACTCATGGTATGCAAATAATGAAGAGATATCAAATTAAATTGAAGAAAATATATCATTTCAATAGAGATAGGGCATTTAAATAAAATATTGTCAGTTTACATGACTAGGCCCTAATATAAGAGAAAAATATCAAATTAAGGAAAAATAATTCGGATGCAAATCTGAATTTGTAAGGAGATTAATATTTATATTTTAGAATAGATGAATAACATGACTAGTCTGTCTACATAAATAAGTATCAACAGACCAAACTCCAGCCGCATCTTTAAAACCTAGTTAAATATTTAGAAATCTTTCAAATTAAAAAAAAAAACAAAACAAAACTTCATGCAATACAGTCGAGGGATATGAAATCGATTTTAAGCTATTCCAATAAGGTTGTTCCAACAGGCTATGGGAATGGGAATCAATCGCATAAATGATTTAAAATTGAACACAAAAGAAAATGCTTTTAACACTAGTTTACATAAATGTTTTCGTGCAGTATCTTTGTCACTGCACGCAGTGGTTACAAGCCTATACAACAGAAGATATAGCGACAAAGCCATCCTCCTTCAAAACCGCTGGCTGGCTGACTATCAAAAATTGTTGCTAATAGCTAAAAGCTAAGGATTCGCCTACTGCATTGAAGAATAAACCGTAATTATGGGGCTGGTATGAAGATAAGCTTAACTTGTGAGCCTTGGACTCTTAAGTATATGTACACTTCTCACAAACCCTTTCCCAACTTCGCCAATTGTCTTTAGCAAATGAATTGGATCTTCTCCTTCCTCACTAGCTTCTTCTCGACCCCGCTTCTGCGACATGTGAGCTAATATCAGTACATCATAACATATATTTTTCAGCAGATATATTGTGGATAAACATTCTACTTACTTTTGTACTAGACTTTCCCCATGTTAATCCAATAACATCACCACCCAGAGAATCGTACCACAACTTCAATGTTTTGAACTCATTCTGCAGATATTACAAGAGACAGGTTCAGAAAAATACAAGTTATATGATCCACGTTGGTATCACAGCATTTAATATACTTGCCTCTAACTCGGTAACATAGCACCTCAACGGATCAAAATTCACCATCAGCGTATTTTTCAGCTCCTCAGTGCTCCCCCTCAAATCTCCAGGTAACATGAAAGGCCTAAAAGCCTTACAAGCATTCCCACGAGCCACAAGCCTTCCTGTCCACGATGTTCAATGTTTGAAGATCAGTTAACAGATTTCTTCTCGTAACGAGTTAACAGCAGACTTACACTGCACCTAACAGTTGAATGTTACCTTGACTCAGTTTTGATGGGAAGAGAAGCCGTTGAGGGTATGGTAATCTGTCTCCATGGAGAAGAATGACCACATCATAGTTGGTCAATGGGGTTCGGAAAAGGCACTGTAAGACCAATTAAGTAACAATCTATAGCATAAGCATTTATGATTCTGGAGGAAGAATCAAATAGAGTACGATAATTGTTGCACTTACCTCCCATCTACAAGCATCTGTTTGACCTTGCAGTACAATTCTGCTCAGTAGGTCCGCACTACTACGAGCATAAGCTACTAATCTTCTAAGCTCCTATTCCATCAATAAACAAAAGCCAATAATGATAGGGTAAAGTATCATCTGAGATAAGCTGAGATGTTTAATTAGCATAATATTCCTTATTATGCATAAGAAATGAAGAACAAATCATTAATTCATTCCACAAAATGTTTGGCTTATTTGGAGAAGAATTTTAACTGTCCCTAACATCAAATAGCTTATAGGTATCAGAGCGAATGAAATAATTTCCTCCACCAATACAGTCAGTATCTACTGACAGAAGAAAATGCTTTAAGGGGAACTCACTTTTTGGAGACAGCAAAATGTAAAATCAAATGATAACTAGAGAGAGAGATTGATTGCAATTGCAAGAGTACTGAAAGGCAAATAGTAGCATGGATCGAAAGCAACCAATAGAATTAACAGTGCAGTATTATTCCAAGTGTGAAAAGGTGATGATGGACTAGCACAAAAAATGTTAATGCAATCGAACACACCCAGAAAGAACAACTAACCTCTGAGTTTGGAGATGATTTTGTCCAAGCTTCAGATGCCTTGTCATATGATGTAGCCAAGAACATGGCAGGCCAAAGACTTTGCGAGTTCTCATCATAACCTTTTCTACTCAACATAAAGTTATCCTATGATTTTTAAGCAGATGGAAAACCATTAAAGAGTAAATCACAGAAGGTAGCATAAGGAAATCAACATAAAATAACTTGCAGAAAAGTGGACAGCAGAACGTACGTGAATTTCTTTCCTGTTATTTGTGCTCAAATCATTATTTATGTCAACAACTAAAGGAGAAAATCTCCAATCAAACTCTGCTAGTAGTCGCAGGAACCTGTGAAGAAACTCTATGTAAGCATGTGGAATACTAGACAACCAAAATTGTTTAAGAAAAGAAAATTCATTTACAATATTAAAAAGAAACCTTAAATAAACATGAAAAATTCAATACTAATTGCAACTGCAGAAGTTTCTGTTTCTCTTTCAACTCATAGAAAGAGCACAAACCATAAGCATCATATCCAATAGAATGTACAGTGCTCTTTTCCTTTCAGCCTGTTGACACTTCTACTGGAGGTAATATTAAATAAACAATCATAGCAAGAATCACAAACTATATCTTCCAGAAAAATACTTGCCCAATAAATGAACGCCATCTCAAAAGGAGAGGAGAAATAAACCTTAAAAATCCAGTTATTCGTGAGCAAGGAACAGCAAATGGAAGAGGCTCCAAAAAGAGGTATGCCACCAATAATTCAACCGCTTCATCAGCCAAGTATGGAGAAAACATATGTGATGAAACCCATCGCTTAGCAAGCCTTTAACATACATAAAGATAAGTTGCTTCATCAGCCAAGCATGCATAAAACATATGTGATGAAACCCATCGCTTAGCAAGCCATTAACATAAATAAAGATAAATTATTCACGTTGCAAGTTACTCCGTTTTTTTAGCAGATGAATATAAACAAAATAAGACAAATAGATTCTGCAGTCACCTTGTAACAGGCCCATATATGGGGAAAAGGCCTTGCAAACCATTAATCATGCTCGAATGTAGGCTGCGGACAAGCAATTTCCTGTCTCTGGAGGAGACACGCTTTGCTTGAACACTTCCAACTACAAATTACATGGGTTTAGTCACTCGAAACTACATATCTGACCAACATACACATAGATAGCAGATCATAGTCAACTCACTTACTTTCCCCTTTTACCAGGCTCAAACTTCTCTCATGCAAAATCTTAAGGCGAAATGCATATCCAGACAAAAAAACGTCTACATCATCTTCTGTAGCAGTGCATGTCATACCCCAGCTATCCTTAAGACTGGCATAACGTTATCATCAGTATGTACAAATATATTAAGAGAAACCTATGTAACAACACAAATAAGAAGTCTGCCTACCCACCTCTCCACAATTTTAAAGAGGAAAGAAGATTTGGTTTTTTCAATTGCGAAGTCATCCACTGGCCAATTTCCCGAACCCTCCAGCTAAAAACCACAAAATAAAGCACATTCAAACACCAGTCTAGTAAGCAATAATTGTTAAATATAGACTATAGATGTTACCTGAATCACAACTTCCAGCGGCTGGATACAGGATGAAGGGAGCTTATGTAGTTTTGGAACTTTACCCTTCTCACTTGCCAGTGGGTGTGGTTCTGGAGGAAAGACAGATGTGAACCTGAAAGCTGGAAACAGAACGAGCACACAGCATTTTCTCAATCACAGAAGAGTAGGGAGTGAAGGGGTCGCCTTGAAATATTAGTGGGAAAAGTTTTGCCAATATCAAATATACAAAATATAACAATTCCAAATCAAGAACAACACTTTTCTTTACTATTTGATAAGTTATTCAGATAATGTCCAATAATAGAACCTTATAATCCAAAATATACCTGGGTCTAAAGGCTGCACATTAGATACTTTCAAGGGAATGTCCTCAATGAGTCGCAGGCGGTTAGCAAGAAGTTCAAATGCCCCCAACAAACTTGCAGAAAATGACATGGGATCTGAGGGGAAAAAAATATATTCTAAAAGATGGTAACATTTCTAGGGAGGAAAAAACACTGATTAAAAGAAATTTAATTACCTACAACACCAAGAAGCAGAGCAAAATCAAGTTGATCCACAGTTTGAATCACACTTATTTTTGGTAAAGAAAGATGGCGAACAAGCACATGTTCGATTATTCTACGTAAAATATGATGCTTCATCCACCGCTCAGTTTCCCACACTATGAAATCCAGAAATTGAGGTCATTTTGACAGCATCAACAAAAGTAAAATTCATTGGCATTTAATAGAAACAAAGACAAGCCTTGGAACCTTACCTACACTTTCAGCTATTTGGCCATCTTTAAATCTCCTCAATTCTGCTTTTTCTCCCCAAAAGTTCCGAAACTTGGCAGCCTGGAGTAAACAATGATGAAATCCAACATTGACCAAGACCCTAGTGAACAAATGTAAAATATTCAATTTAAATACCTCCATTTTTTTTTCAGCATCTGGACCAATATCAACAAGTCTAAATGCTTTCTCTGAAGAGCTGATGGAAACTCCAACAAGCAGTGGCTCTCCATCAAATGTTGAAAAACCCTGCAGTATAAAAGAATTAGAACCAGTACATAACAATTTATAGATGATATGACGCATCAGAGTTCACAATTATCCCATACATTTTCGATGCTGCATTCTGAAGGAATGTTTCTCCAAATCACACGAATGGACTTAGCTCTATCTCCCAGTCCCTGATGAAGAAGATTGTGTACCTTGGACTCATACAATCTCCAGCATTCATCATCCAAGCAAATTCCTGTAGCATAGAACTCGCTATTTCCCTTCAAGTTCAACCTACAATATTAAAATCAACACAGTAAAAATTATGAGTAAAGCAGTAAGATAAACAGCTACGCACTCATAGACAAAAGGTTCCATGGTTTTTATTCAACTCCCAATCATGAAACTATAACCACAAACATCATAACATATCACTACGCTTATCTAAGAGGTGAAAATAACAAGACAATGTTCATATATACTTTCCAAAACTTCTCCTCAGCTACTCTAAACTTCATTGATCAAAATAACTGAGATTCTTGAGTGCCTGACATACTAGTTTCCAGGCTTTAAAGAAATTTCATCTTACATCTTTCAATAGCAATCATTAAAAAAATGTGGAACTTTGATCAATTATCTGGCTTAAGGAGCATTATAATTTAGTCATGTTTATTCGGGATCCAAGTCAAGCTCCTCAACAGAAAACCATAAGGCAGACAATAGGCATTCAATACAGCACTGTCAGAGAATAAAAACGAGAAAGTGATCAACAGTTAAAGATCAGAAAGAGGATACCTTACACAAAGATCATATTTAGCAGGAAAGTCAACCTTAGTCATAAAGATATCATCGAAAGCACCATCTCCCGATTTCTCAAAGCATTTAAGAGTTAAAGCAGCCTCATCTTGGAGCTGGGAATTGGAGAAAAGAATGTCAATCTCTAGGCATTGAAATGCAGTCCACACATATAAAAAATGCATATAATAAAATGATACTGTAAGAAATATTTAAAATCTACAAAATGGTACCTCAATGAAAGCACTATTTTTCATCCGGAACGTTAAATTAGCACGAGCAAATGAATCACATACAACAACTGGAAATAATTCCTTGTATAGCATCCTATCCTGCACCTCAAAGTGAAGAGTGTAACGAGATATGACTGGCAGAACAAGTAATACGCATTCAAGGTGAATTTTCAAAGAAGAATAAGAAATTAGTTAACAGTTCAAGGATTGATGTAGGATACTTATCAAATCCTAAAATTGAGCAATTTAGACCATAAATATCACCATCCTAATCAATTTTGAGGGCAAATTGACTGGATGGATTAAAAAACAACTAATAGGATGAACCACAAAAAGTTTGGCATATCAATCCCAAGGTTTTGGTACAAATTTTGGGGGAAAACACAGAGAACATCCTATCAAAAAGCATATAGCAATACTTAGTAACATGAAATGCTTATATATTGTAAAGCACAATAAATCTGCTAACCTCTTTTGAAATTTTGACTTTCCCTTGCTTCTGTAGGAAAAGCCCTTGACTCCATAGCTTTGAATTGGCTGTAAAATGTAAACATGCTTCAGTAACATACAACTCTAAGCATGCCAACCAGCACATTTCAAATGCTTCACAAGGTCATTCACTACAAAGGACTTCCCAATATCCTAAGTGCTTTAAGAGACTAATGCCTGCATGGTTTCCTTGCATCGAGACCATTTACTAGGTAACTGAAATATTACTGGAGGCTTTCATAGGTTTTATGCCAATGCAACTTATCCCCTCTTCTCAGATAAGATCTCAAGTTCTGTAATACCACTTCACATTCTCTAGTGAAATAAATGATTCAAAAAACAGTGTCATTTAAAGCCTAAAAGATGTCAACTGACCAGCAATAACTTCAAAGTAGACAAAAAGAAATATTTAGAGTTACTAACATCGCAGATCACTCCCATTCAGGATATTTCCAGCAAACAAAAAAAACAGGCATACCTATGGAATTCATTGTAACACGGAATATCTGCAGAGGCTTCATAGATTTATTAACCTTATCATAAATCACAAGATGTGACAATATGAGAGCTATTATGTATCCATTTAGGCAATCATGCGCATATATAGAACTTCTCTGCTGTGCCCAGACCTACATGGATAATACAAAAATATCATTTATTTCCATACCCTTGAGCAAACACATCTTACTTATGTTCAGAAAGCAAAGGCATGAAGGTCTTTCACCTTCAGTAAAACCAAGGCCTCTCCCAATTCCTTCCATCCAAGAAACATTTGCTTTAGTGATTCTGCATTGTCTTCTATAAACAAATCTTCCAAAATACTGCTATTGTACATTGGTGTAGGTACAGGATCGCTCCCTTCTGGAAAAGAAGGATTATAGCAGAAGCTTGTAAAAATATTATGATAATCAAAAAATGACAGCAACTATGAATAGAGAACCAAATTCTACCTAGATTCAGAGAGCGAACATTATTTCGCTTCAAGTTCAGCTTTGAAACATCGAACAAGGATGTAGCTGTAGGAATAATCCTTACAAAGAATCCAGGAAATTCACCAAGCTTGGTGGCTGGAAAACAACAATGTAATGGGAGTAAATCAAGACCACCAAAGACACTTATACCTAGAGCAACACAATTCAATATATAAGATTACCGATAACAATATTAAGTTCAAACCTGGGTATACATGCAACACAGGCTTTCGGGCCTCATTGTGAAACGATGACCATTCCACCTTAGCAATTGATGAACTATACTTCAAATACTTCTTCAATACACAAAGGTAAAGGCATCTTTTCGCATGATACCGATGATTTAAATAATCTTTCTCAAAGAAACATTCCTGCAATAAAATAGAAACTAGGATAAGAAAATTTGCTGCATCAGCACAAAAGCTTAAAATGTAAACCAAGTACCTTTGGCATCCGAATAAGAAGGTCTGCATGAACATCAGGCTTAGCAACGCATTTAATTGAATAACTGCCACCAATCTCCATGGAATTTGGCCTCCTGAACTTAAACTCCACTTTATCGGTACCAATATCTCTAATGAAACCGGGCGCTTCATCAGCTGTAACCTGCTAAACACAACGAACTCAATGAATTGAAAGAAAAAGTATCTAATTAATATCGCAAGGAAAAAAAATCAATTGACGTGAATAAAGAAACAAACCGTGAGGTCCTGGGGGACTTTTTCGATGGATTTCTTGATGGCGGAAACGGTGCTGTTGACCAGTTTAGTGATTGCGGGAGAGTGGTCGAGCTGGACCTCTTTTAACAACTCGGTGACCTTTAACTCCATTGATTCCATTGGTGAAGCTGAATCCATAGTATTAAACCTTTTACGGAGAGGTTCTGGTGGTTAAACAGAACGAAGGGTTTTAGCTCACTTGGGGACGTGTTGTTTCTAGGGTTTAACAGATCGCCTGGCGGGAGGGAGAGAAAGAGGAGTGGGTATAAATTACTAACTTGAATAAACGGCCCAACGTTTTTACTTGTAGTTTTTGTATAGTTAACAGTCCAAAAGTGTTTTTCATTCAGACACCTGTATCATGGGCTGGGCTTAATTAAGAGACTCCAATTATAACCTATGATTAAATTCGAGTATACAAGCTTATAAATTATTAAGGGTTTCCATATGCGAATGTGATAATAAAAATTAGGATAAGGATGGGTACATTATATGATGGAGTGTCAATCTTTATTCATTGAGATATGTAATTAATAGATTATGATTATTGTATCCATACCCAAGTCAGAATGGTATACAAAATGTTCTTAACATTTATAGGGTTTATAAATATATACCTTCATATTGGGTTTATTATTGAGATATGTAACTAATATATTACAGCTACTGTGTTGTGCGATTATATTTTTTTTCTTACTGCGTATTGTCCCGTCTATGTAAGTTAGCCTCCACATATCAAATTAGTCCACGAAATTCGGCTGCGTGCCAATGATATTCGTAGATAGGGACAACGATAAGATGGTTATACGACTAATCTGACGTTGAGGATATAAAATTCGTACATAGGGGCAATATTAGAATAAGCACATAACTTATTCGTTGTGGGTAACATTACAATAAGGTTTATTCGATAGGAACTAAATTTATCTGTATAATAGACAGCATCCCCTTAGTTTTATTAACTCAGTGATGAGTTTAATATATATTTTCTCCCACATTCTCCCTCATTATTATTATTTTTTATTTAGTTTTCAATTATGCAAGCCAAATCATTGCCAAGATGGTGACTCGGCCAATTAGCCATAATTATATTATATTAGAAAATCCGAGATAATAAACTCCAAATCCGTGATAATATTATATTAGAAATATTGATATGTACGTATGAGATATTTATGGTTTTATCAAATATTGATATGTACCTATAGATATATTTGGTTTGATAAATTATATGTTCAATCCTAATTAGTCGTTAAAATAAATCATCATGGATTTTTTAAAATATGAAAATATTTTTTATCGATTAGAAAATTAATATATATATTCGGATTTTGATTAATAGATGAGTGCCTTAATAATATAATAAATTTTATTTACATCTCAAACATAGTATACAAAATAAACTTTAACGTTTTTCTCCATATCTTAAGACTTAGAGATTTTGGAAGGCGTGAGATAATGTGTTATAATTGGGTAATATATACTGCTAGATTAAGTTTTTTAGGTATAAAATTCGTATATACTGGATGCTTTTCTTCAATGTTTAGCGTCTTCAGCATTTGACTAATTTGGTACAAGCGAGGTTGGACTTTTCGGGAGGTAAGCTCTTCCTTAAAGATTTAAGAGTGTTATAAAACTCCAATTCAAGATCTTATTAAACTAGAAGAGAACATTTACTATCTTATTTAGGTACTCCTCAGTATTTACATGCTATTTATTTCTCTATTTTGTTCTCCATTATTTTCAAATTAGATATTATAATCTTTTTTTTTCTCATAGATATAACTTTTTCTTTTGTTTTCTTAGTTTTTTTTTTTTTTTTAAAAGAAAATGGCATCACACCTTCATTAAAAATATGAAAAAAGACAAATTAACCAAGTAAGGAGCCTAGTGCAAAGTTTGGACGTCAGACTGAAATAAGGCAAAAATCTCAAGAGGCGGAACGTGATAGAACACCGAAGAGGGACTATGACCGGACAACAACTTGGCCAACCCCATCAGTTGGTTGATTAGCTTCACGAAAGACATGAGTAACTAAAACCTCCTCAAAATAATCAAGTAAGCTGAATCAAATCCCAGCTAATTCAATCATGCATCGATCCCTGGAAAATTGACACACCCTTACTACTTCCAATTTATCACTCTCCACTTGAATTTTCTTAAAACCTTTAGATAGGTCCAACCTTCAACCAATCACAATACCTTGGGAATTCAGCCTCAACAACTGAACAAACACCGATTGATTGAGAGAAGCCCCCCTGCTACTCTCCATAAGAATCCCTAGCAGACCTCCTGTAGAAACCAAGCCCGAAGAACCAATCTGTGCACCATCACTGTTAAGTTTAATCCAACCCTCTAAGGGCGGGATCCATCTACTCCACTTGTCCTCACGCCTTTCACCAAACCTTTCCAAGGAGGCCACTATTGAATTGGCAAACATGAAATCCTTAGCTCTCGCAATAACAATACCTCTTAAGTTGGCTGGTAAAGCCGCTACAGGTGTAAAAACACTCTGATTTCTCCATTTTCATAAAACTTATATCGTCGTACCAAACAAACGATTCCATGGTAAACATCCATCTCCTTGGTTACCATCTCTAATGAGATTTTCATACAACCAATCACTCAAAGAGCTACTAAAGAATTTCGATCTAGAAGGAGGAGGAACTAATTCTAACCAGACATCCAGAGAGAACAAGCAATCTCTCAAAGCATGTAGGGAAGTTTTTGCAAAATTACCACATCTCGGACAAAGCGGGTCGCCAACTACCTGTTTGCGAAATCATAAAGTCTTGGAGGCTAATCGGTCCTTCCCCACCAACCAAAGAAATAGTCTAACTCATTCCAGACCCTTCCACTTCCAAATTAAGTTTCAGAGTCTCTGAAGATGGTCCTCCTCCACTTCTTCCTCAACTAGGCTATAGGCACTATGAGTAGAGAAAACACCATTACCGGTCAAGCTCCAGGCCACCAAATCCAATCCAAGGCCAGGCCTTGGTGGGGTAAGACTCCCAATCTTTGCACAAATAAAATTTGGAAGATACAGCCGGATGATAGACCACTCCCAAAGCCCCTCCTAGGAAAAAAAAGAAGCAAGGGACTCCCTCCTCATAGTCGCTGGAACATCACAAGTAGCATGAGCCTCTAATGGACCAAGGTCCTCAATCTAATAATCACTCCAAAATAAAATTTGAGACCCATCTCCGATAATCCATCTAAAACTTTGAACAAGCTATGACCAAACTTTACAAAGAGCCTTCCATGTTATTAAACATCTACCTCGTGCTTCCATGGTTCTATTGAGGGCTGGGAACCAACCATATTTACCTTGAAGCACTCAAGCCCAAAGAGAAGAGGAATCCACTAGAAAATGCCATCCCAGCTTCATAATGAGGACTTTGTTACAGCTTAAAACTAGTCTTAGGCCAAGACCACCCAATTCCTTTGGTTGGCAATACTCTTCCCATCTTACACAATGGAGACGCTGAGAGACCTTAGATGAACCCCAAAGAAAGTCTTTAAAAATTTTTTCCAACTCATTCGAGGTGTTTATAGAGTAGAAAATTAGTCTGCATAACATAAATGGGGAGAGAGGCTAGCGCAGACATAGCTAAGGTTAATCTACCCGCAATGGATAGATGCCTAGTTTTCCAAGTGGAGAGCCAAACCATAGCACTTTCCACTAAGTACTGAAACTGTTCTCTGGACTTTCTGCCATAAATGACTGGCGCCCCTATGTATTTACTAAAGGAGGTTGTGATGGAGAATCCCAGGTAATTACTTACTGCATGCTGCAGACCACAAGGTGTATTGGCCGAGAAGAGAATAGATGACTTATCCTTGCTAACCTTTTAACCTAAGCTAGCACAAAAACTGTCCAGCATTGAGAGAATTATCCCAGCCTGCTATAGAGAAGCCTCAGCAAAGATAAATATATCCTCTGCAAAGAATAAATGAGATAGATCATGGCCTCTCGAACCAGTTTAATCGATTTCCAACGATTATCAGTCACAGTATCCTTAATCATGTGGGTTAATCGCTCCATACACAACACAAACAAGTAGGGTGACAGAGGGTTACCTTGCCTAATACCCCTACTCGGCGTGAACTGCTTTGTGAGTTCTCCATTCTACAACAACCGTATCTTAGCTAATTCAATACAAGCTCGGATACACCGAATAAGCCTCTCATCAAAGCCAGCCAAAACCAAAATTTCCTTAATAAATCTCTAACTCAGTCTTTCTCTCGGCCAAGTTTATTAGTCATCCAGCCTACTCGACCCTTTTTAATCCTCATGGAATGAACCACTTCCTGCACAATCATGATATTATTTGTGATTTGTCTTCCAGGAATGAAACTACATTGGAACTCGAAGATGAGGCTTGGTAGATGAACTCACATACAATTAGTCATTAGCTTAGTAATTATTTTATAGGTTATATTACAAAAACTAATAGGTCGGTATTAAGGCAAACACTCAGGATTGAGAACTTTAGGTATCAAAACAAGAATGGTCTCATTCAAGGATTGGTCTAACTTTCCTGTCTCAAAGAAATCATGAATCATCCTCCATATACAGTCACCAATATTCTGCCATTAACTTTGATAAAATATCGGCTGGAGTCCATCAATCCCAGGGGCCTTGTAACTTCTTATAGACTTAACTACCTTAAATACCTTGTTGATGGATAAAGAATGAAGTCCATTAAAGCTACTAGCACACTCAGTCATAGGAAAACCATTAGTCGTTATCTACGAAACATAAACCAATTGATCTGTAGTGTAAAGCTTCCCATAAAAATCAATGGTCATTGCTTGGAGCAGTATTGGATCTAAGCACCAAGAATTATGGTCCCTCCGAAGCTACACAATTCAATTTACACGCCTGTGAATAATAGTAGACATATGAAAGAAATGAGTGTTGCGAACCTCGAATTTAATCCAGTTGACCCTAGACTACTGGAACCACAACAATTCTTCTTGACCCAAAACCAATTCATACTCTTCTCTTAGCTCAATACCCTGCGCAATCAAAACATCAGAAGGTTTAGTCGCGAGCCTACTATCAATGCTTTCAATTCGCTCTAAGATCTTCTCTTTCCTGAAAAAGATATTACCAAACACCTCCTTATTCCACTTGAGTAAAGCTTCTGTAAAAAGAGAGTGACATCAAGACTATTTATCACTCAACAACTAATGATCCTTAACAAACTGAGAAAAACTAGGATGAGTAAGCCACACCACCTGAAAATGAAAAGGTCTTCAAGCACGATTTTGTAATAGAGTAGGCTCTGACAATACCAATATAGGGCGGTGGTCAGATTTGGTATGAGGAAGGTGTTTCACCATCGTATGGGGAAATTGAAATCTCTAACCCGAATTACATAAAGCACGATTCAATCTCTCAAACATATGGCCTCTAAACTGGATGTATTTAGGGCCAACAAAGCCTAAGTCAACCAAACCACACTCTTCCATCATCTCCTGAAAATCTTTAGTTCTTCCAGGCAAGAACTTGGCACCTCCTAGCTTATCATTGGGACTCAAAGTAGAACTAAAATCCCCCAACATAACCCAAGGTATAGAAGGAGGCACATGAAGCTTGCATAAAGCTAACCATAACTCTCTCCTTTTAACTGGATTTGGACTGTTATAAACTATAGTACAAAGGCCACACAGCTGATTCGAAAACCATTCAAAATGAACATATTGATCACCTGACTCAATCACTCTCATTGTTGTCAACTGACTTTCCCAAAGGATCCAAATGCCTCTAGAAAAGCCTCTGGCCTCAATCCTGAAAGAACCATCTAACTTAAGTTTCTTTAACACTACATCCGCTTTATCACCACTAACTTGAGGCTCAATAACTATATAGATACGTGGCCTATGAAATCTCAGAAAATCATTCATAATTCCGCGAAAAGAAGGGTACACAACCCCTCTACAATTCCAGGACATAATAATCATTGTAGTAAGTAGAAGAAGGAACATAAAATTCAGTCTACCAGCTCCTTAGAAGGAGTTATCGTGACTTCTAACATAGCTAGATCACCACCAGACTTTGAAGTCTCAACCAAAGAAAGAGAGGAATTACTGAGAGGTCTATCAGCACCTCGAGATCCATTCCTAATAGTCTCATCAATTTCCAGAATTCCTTCACACCGAGAACGTTTTGAAGTTGAACCTGCACTTCTACCCCCATCACTCTTCTTTGAAACAACAAATAAACTATGCCTTAGACCAGAGCCTAAAGGAAGATTCTCAATACTTTGCAAAGGATTACCCTGTCTTGCTCTGGATCGAGAAGATTCACCCTTCCTAACCAGCTCTCCTTCAACTCTCGCCTTAACAAAGCTGGCCTTATTCAAATTAGACTCGAACAAAAAGGAAGATCCCATATCAAACTTAGAGCCCTTAGAACCACTAGATTCTGCCACCGTATTTGCACGAGCTCTTGTTTTAAAATTCACGCGCTGTCCTAGCTTTCTAAAACTTGGAATACTATCCTCTTGGAGTCCTGAGGAGCCATTAATTATATTTGCTTGTCTTTGATCATTCTCTTCTTTGTCTAGAACCACAAAACAAGAACTATTATTGGCCTCACAAGTAGCCTCTTTGGCAGATGGTTTGTTTGAGTTCCTAGACACTCAATGATTTCTCCTTTGCGCATGAATCCAAGGGCCATAAGCATCTTCATCCTGATTCCAAACATACTCTTTATCTAGCTTATTCAAAGGGAAACCAGCGACTTCAACATCCATCTTTTCCTTCGAACCATTCTTAGAACTATTCGGTTGGACAAAGGGACATGCTTGTTGATTATGCTCAAGCCTTCCACACCCAAAACAAATCTGTGGCATATTCTCATACTCCACTCCATACCACCAGCTATTGAGTCTGAACTTCGGCAAAAGTGGTTTAGACATATGAAGTTCAACAACAATCCTAGCATAGCGATCCCGTTGAGATTACAGTGTAGGAAGATCAATCTTGACTGTATCACCAATCATATTTCCAATCCTAGAAAGAATAGCAGAATGGTAGAATTGAATCGGTAAATCTGGAAATCTGACCCAGGCAAGAACCTTAGAAATAGAGGCAGATTCAGCTCGAAAAGATGGAGTCCATCGTTGAACCATGAGATGATGACCCAGCACAATCCACGGTCCATCCAATAATATCTGGTCTTGATCCTTCCCATTCTTTACATGAACTAGGAAGAAACCATTAGAAACGTCAATAATCTTTGGATCTGAATAGAGTTCCCACAAAGCTCTAAGCTTTGAACACATCATAGTACACGAAATACTCCTACCCAAAAGCTTAACTACTAGGGTAAACTTCCAATGATTGTTGATCCAATTCTCCAAACCTGTCAAGATGGCCATGAAAGGACCCTTCTCATCCTCGCTAACAGTGATATCCCCTTCCTCCACCTCCAAGATCAACACATTCTCCATAGCATCCTTGACCAAGCTATCTCTGTAAGATAATGGGAACCCAACATTTTATACCCCAGACACCTCCTCAATCTCTTTATTACGAAACTTCACCTTACCGGAAATGGCTGAAGAATCTATCATCGGCATGTCATTTTCAGAGAAAACCGGCGACATTTTTCTTTTTTGCACTCTTATCTATTCTTAGTTATTTTTACTTCCCACTCAATCTTCTCGAATATCAAAGGTTTGTCAATTGAAAAGATAAAAAATTTATTATGTTTATTCAATTATGTAATAAATATTTTATAACTACAAAATTCTTTATCTTTCAATGTATCTTCATGTATCCTATCATGTTATCTATAAATAGGAGGTAACATTATTTGCTTTGTACACACTTGCTTGACTACTTGATAAGATATTTTACTCCCTATATTGTTCTTAGTTTTCCCTCTTATTCTTTTCTCCTCAATTCTTCTTATCGTTATATTCTATAACACGTTATCAGCACGACACTCTTATAAACAAAAGGAGAATCAAGAGTCTTACAAGAGTTCTTCACAAAGAACAAACAAGAATCTTAGTTTCTACAAAGGTATATTTGGGTGAGTATATTTTTATAATTATTTATAATCATGTTGTAATATTATTGATATGCTTCAAATGTGCTTTTACAACAGCAATATCGTGAAAAAAGTTTTCACAAAATATTCTGATTTGATTTCATGCCTTATGGTAGCTGAACAAAACAATGAGTTGTTGATGAGAAATTATGAATCTCGTCCTACTGGTTCTGCTTCATTCCCTGAAGTGAATGTGATGCTATCTCATAACCATAGTCGTGGTCGTATTCGAGGCCGCGGACGAGGACGAGGACGAGGACGATGTTATAATAAATTTCGTCATGGTGGTGGTAAATCAAGTAAATTTATCTTCCAAAATCAGAAAGTTGTAAAGGATGAAGGACCTGGAAAAATAATGAGTGGCATAAAGAAAAAAAGTTACAATTAGTAACTGTCATCGATGTGGAATGCAAGGTCATTGGCAATGTACCTGTCGTACACCAAAATATTTTGCCGACCTATATCAAGAATCTTTAAAGTCTATTTATTTTGTTTTATTCATATTTTCTTTTTATATTTTAATTTATTTTATATTTTCTTATTAATTTTATTTATTCAATGAAGAGAATGGATATTGGCATGGATATCTCTAAGATGAACGTCAAGGAAATATGTTTGGTTGACAGTGCCACAACGCATACAATATTGAGAGATAAGAGATATTTCTCTTATTTGGATAATAGAAAAACCACTGTATATACCATAAGTGGTAGTACAAGATCGATTGAAGGCTCCGGAAGAGCAAATATTATTCTATCTGGTGGCACCAAAATAATGATAGAAGATGCATTATACTCTTCTAAGTCTCAAAGAAACTTGTTAAGTTTCAAAGATATTCGTTTGAATGGATATCATATTGAGACAATGAACGAAGGAAGAATTGAGTATCTTTGCATAACTTCTATAATTTCGGATAAAAAGTATATATTAGAAAAATTACCCACTTTTTCTTCCGAATTGTACTACATATGTATTACAATGATAGAATCTCATTCTATAATAAATCATCAGTTTAATGATGTTTAAAATTTGGCATGACCGGTTAGGCCATCCCGGTTCAACAATGATGCGAAAAATAATAGAGAATTCTTGTGGTCATCCATTGAAAAAGAATAAGTTTTTTCAATCTTATGAATTCTCATGTGCTGCTTGTTCTCAAGGAAAATTAATAATAAGGCCATCACTAGCAAAAATTGGAATTGAATCTCCAGAATTTTTAGAAAGAATTCAAGGAGATATTTGTGGACCTATACATCCACCATGTGGACCATTTTGATATTTTATGGTTTTGATCGATGCATCAACCAGATGGTCACATGTATGTTTATTATCATCTCGCAATATGGCATTTGCGAGATTGCTTGCACAAATAATTCGTTTGCGAGTTCAATTTCCTGATTATCCGATAAAATCTATTCGAATGGATAATGCTAGTGAATTTACATCAAAAACCTTTGTAGATTATTGCATGTCTATTGGAATAAAGGTTGAACATCCTGTTGCTTATGTTCATACACAAAATGGTCTTGCAGAATCATTTATAAAATGCTTACAATTAATTGCAAGACCTATGCTTATGAGATCCAAACTTCCAGTTTATGTTTGGGGACATGCCATTTTACATGCAACAACAATTATACGCATTAGGCCAACAAGTTATCATGAACACTCCCCGATGCAATTGGTTCATGGTCAGGTATTTCCTATCTAAGAATTTTTGGTTGTGCGGTATATGTTCCAATTTCTCCACCACAACGTACAAAAATGGGTCTTCAAAGAAGGATAGGAATATATGTTGGATATGAGTCTCCATCTATCATTAAATATCTTGAGCCATTAACAGGAAATTTATTTACGGCAAGATTCGTTGATTGTCATTTTGACGAGACTATATTTCCAACAGTTGGTGGAGAAAATAAACAGTTGGAAAAGAAGATCTCTTGGAATGAATTATCATTATCTAGTTTTGATCCTCGAACAAATCAATATGAACATGAAGTTCAAAAGATAATTCATTTACAAACGATTGCAAATCAACTGCCAGATGCATTTACTGACCTTAAAAGAATAACTAGGTCTCATATTCCAGCTGCAAATGCTCCGATAAGAATTGATGTCCCTGAAGGACAATCTAAAGTTGCTAGTGAGTCTAGACCACGTCAGAAACGTGGAAGACCATTCGGTTCTAAAGATAAAAATCCTCGAAAAAAGAAAAGAGCAACTACACAAGATGGTCATGAGGAGGATATAGTTTTGGAAAATCCAGTTGACATAATTAATAAAATTTCGGAAGAAACACAAGAGAATGAAGAGATCTCGATTAATTATGTCACTACCGGAACAAGATGGAACCGAAGCACAATACTTGTCGACAATATTTTTGCATATAATATAGCACTAAATATTATAGAAGAAAGTGAGGATCTTGAACCTACCTCTGTGGAGGAATGTAAAAACAGAAATGATTGGCCAATGTGGAAAGACGCAATTCAATCAGAATTAAAGTCATTTGAAAAACGTGGAGTTTTTGGACCTGTAGTTCATACACCAAAAGGTGTAAAACCGGTGGGATATAAATGGGTATTTGTGCGAAAAAGAAATGAGAAAAATGAAGTTATGAGATATAAAGCAAGACTCGTCGCACAAGGTTTTACCCAAAAATCGGGTATTGATTATGATGAGACATATTCTCCAGTGGTGGATGCAATAACATTGCGATATTTACTTTGTTTGGCAATACATGAAAAGCTTGAAATGCGTCTAATGGATGTAGTTACAGCCTATCTGTATGGCTCGTTGGATACTGATATATATATGAAAATCCCTGAAGGATTTAAATTTCCAGATGCAAATAAATCAAATTCCCGGGAAATTTATTCAATAAAGTTAAATAGAGCTCTATATGGATTGAAGCAATCTGGACGAATATGGTATAATTGCCTCAGTGAATGCTTACTTAAAGTAGAATTCAAGAATGATCCAATTTGTCCATGTGTCTTTATAAAAAATTTGTCCATGTGTCTTTATAAAAAGATATGGATCTGGTTTTGTTATAATAGCTGTTTATGTTGATGATTTAAATATCATTGGAACTTGTGAAGAGATAGATAAAACTATGAGTTATTTAAAAAATGAATTTGAAATGAAAGATCTTGGGAAAACAAGATATTGTTGGGGTCTTCAAATTGAGCATCTAAGTGAAGGAATATTTATTCATCAATCAAATTATGTCGATAAAGTTCTTAAAAGATTTTATATGGATAAAGCTCATCCATTAAGTACACCAATGCTTGTGAGGTCACTTGATGTGAAAAAAGATATTTTTCGACCTCGTGAAGAAAGTGAAGACCTCTTAAGTCCTTAGGTTTCATACCTTAGTGCTATTGGTGCACTTACATATCTTGCTAATAACACTCGACCTGACATATCATTTGCAGTAAATTTACTAGCAAGATATAGTTCTTCCCCAACTCGAAGACATTGGAATGAAGTTAAACATATTTTTAGATATATACGAGGGACAATGGATATGGGTTTATATTATTCAAATTTATCCACTTTTGATTTAGTTGGCTATGCAGATACAGGATATTTGTCAGATCCACATAAAGCAGACGCAGACAGGTTATTTATTCACTATAGGTAATACTGTCATTTCATGGCGGTCAGTGAAACAAACTTTGGTTGCTACTTCTTCTAACCATGCAGAGATTTTAGCAATTCACGAAGCAAGTCGTGAATGTGTTTGACTACGATCAATGTCACAACACATAAGAGAAGCATGTGGATTATCAAGTGATAAAGAACTTGCAACTACACTGTATGAAGATAATGCTGCTTGTATAGCTCAATTAAAGGAAGACTACATAAAGAGTGACAAGACAAAACATATTTCACCAAAATTCTTCTTTACTCATGATCTTCAAAGCAAAGGGAAAATCAGTGTCCAACAAATACGCTCAAGTGATAACCTGACTGATTTATTTACTAAAGCTCTTCCCACATCAACATTTGAAAAGCTTGTTCGAAAGATCGGAATGCAACGTTTGAAAGATTTAAAAGGATGACTAAATCAGGGGGAGTATGCACTGCACTCTTTTTTCCTTCACCAAGTTTTTATCCCCACTGGATTTTTCTTGGTAAGGTTTTTAATGAGGCAGTATTCTGATTTCATACTCACATTCTTAATATTCCAAAATATTCAAGGGGGAGTGTTATGAATATCAAAGGTTTGGCAATTGAAAAGACAAAAAATTTATTATGTCTATTCAATTGTGTAATGAATATTTTGTAACTACAAAACTCTTTATCTTCCAATGTCTCTTCATGTACCCTATCATGTTACCTATAAATAGGAGATAACATTATTTGCTTTGTACACACTTGCTTGAGCACTTGATAAGATATTCTACTCCCTATATTGTTCTTAGTTTTCTATCTTATTATTTTCTCCTCAATTCTTCTTATCGTTATATTCTATAACACTTTTTTTGTTATTTTTTGAGTTCTTTCATTTTTTATAAGTGTTTCAACAAAATAATTTTGAAAAAATCTTTTTTTAAATGATTTTGACTATTTTTTTAAGGATATTAACCTTTTAATATGTGAAATATGTGAAGGCTTCATATTAAAGTTGTTTTGCTTTGTTTTTTCACTATCATCTATTTTAATTTGTTATTGCTCATTTTTATTAGAATATGTCCTTATCTATTTATTTATTTTTAAATGATTATTCTGTTGTTTTCTTCTACTTATTTGATTATAAATTATTATTTTTATATTTTATAATTTTCAATCTAAATATTTTCTTTTTAAAAAAATTATTTAATAATTTTTGTATTTTTTAAAACAAACGGGGACTATTTTATTATATTATTTATAGTTTAAATTTTTTTAATTTTTTAGTTTTTAGATGTTATTTATAATAATAATAATAATATTAATATTAATAAATTTTAGCATATGACAGATTTTGTTTTTAACATATAAGATTTATTTTATACAACAAGCCAAAAAATTAATTTTTATAAATTTGGGTTTCAAATATTGCATTAATAAATATTTCAATATTTTAAAAAGGTTTCAATTGTTTTTATAAATATTAAATAATTAAATCAAATTTATCACTGAAATGTTTTAAACTTTATTTAATATATTTATTAATATAGAAACCAGTAAATAAATCTTTAATTTTTTCCCGCTCCAATTTATAATTTGGTTTTGTGATAAATATCAAATAAATTATAATTACACCATTTTTCGAAATCATAAAGTGAGAGTAAAATCAATTTTTAGTTATTCGGTATTAAAATGTATTGAATATGTAATATTAAGTTTATTATCCTAATTTTGATAAATATAAATATAACAATAAGTAGTAAGTTGGTGGAATATTTCTTCCAACGATATCGGATTAAAATGAAAAAAAAAGGTGAAAAAGATAAATTTATTATATTACAAATAAATAAAAATCTATAGAATAAAACAGAGTTTAAATAAAAAAATAGTTACTTCTCGTCGAACAGGGTATGAATAAAATCCAAGCTAAGCGCTAATGATGGGACGAATCAGCGTGAATGAATTATACCTACCACAGGATAGGATACGGGTTTCGTCACTCGAATCTGCCCCCAAAAATCACCCTCTCAGACTATCATATCCTACCCAACCACAGTCCAGAGATTGTCGCTTTTGAAAACTAGTGTTTTAAATTGCATGCAGTCGCCAAGTTTAAATTGTGTTTGCTTGAATGCATGTCAGAAGATTTTAGGTTTGTGTACTTGGCCTACGTAGCTTGCCTGTATCCCTTAGCAATTAAACACAAACCGTGCAACAGGTTTCAGTTAGTTTAATACTCTGGGTAGAATATCTGAATATATAAGAGGATAAATAAAAACAAAAAATTCAAATGTCTTTAGCTAGTGGTGGGCAGGCTTACCTACAGTCGCTAAACCTTCTTAGAGGAGACAATCAGAGGTTACCAGGGGTCTCAAATAGGTGTCATGAATACTGACAACGTACAACTACTTCTCTTTCTAGGTTATATAGCTTATTAGGGGTTGCTTCCCCAAACCCTTTTTCTTTTTTTTCTTTACCACTTCCATGGAATATATAGCAAGTTAGAAGCGCCAACTTTCGGTCTTACATTGCCAAAGTAGATCCTGTCAACACAAAATCACTAGACCAATCCGAACCCTTCCAGACCGGCCGGGGGGGAAAAGGAGAAAAAGGGAAAAGAAATCCGCCAAATCCATTCCATCCCCGAAGCGAGACATTCCAGTTGTATCTTGTTGCTTTTGAGAAATGCTATTTCTTTTATAAACTCAAAAAAGCTCGGTTCCAAATCTCTAGTTTTGCGTTTGCCCACCGTTGAGACGACTGACTTTGAAGTACTTTGCTTTGTTTTAAAATACAGATGTTGCGATGCATGCATTGCATTGCATGCATGCACACGTGGCGCCTTGATTGGTGATAAGGTTTCATGACTGTGTTTATTACGAGAGATCTGCTTGGTCTATCTATCTAGTGACTTAGTGAGCATGCCTTGGAAAAGATGGAACTAAGCTATCAGGGTCCCACCAAATCCAACGAACCACATAACATCATGATTAGCAAGCACGTAGCGCATATGTATGTGTATGTGTGTCCGCAAAAGGCAGTGAACCTTAAATATTTTCATCGATTCTGTCCTCTGTAAAAATGATTAAGCAAATCCGATAGTTTCATTAATTACTCCACTCGAATTTCTATGCCGTGGAGACCAAACCCGAGCAGTATACGTGAGTGTGGCGATAACATGCGGAAAGGCCGCGTGGGGGATGGCGTATGATGAGAAATAATTGAATGTGTAGAACGGAAGGGTGTTTGTTTGTAAGTTGTAACAGCAGTGTGCGTCTCGGGCTAATCGTAGTTAATAAGTGGGGTTTTTTTTTTTAGTTTTTGTTTTTTTCTTTTCGCGGTTTGCAGAGCCAGAGAGAATAGAGAGCATCTTTTGGAAAGCGGAGGTAGTCCAGTTTGTCGAACTAAGGTGTAACGCCAATCTCTAGACGATCTGATTCTCTCTTTTCTCTTTCGCTTGTCTTGATGTTTTTTGAATCTTTTGATCGAATGGGGTCGATATTCCAGAGGAGTTTGGTCTGTTTTGGGCATGATGGATGTAGGGTCACTTTTATATTTTTTTTAAAAAATTCACTGGTCTCATTTTTGTTTTTGTATGGTCGCACTACTAGTTAAGTACATTTGTTTTTAAAATTTTGACCTTTTCTTTATTGAGTTTCCATCTTTGACTCACTCAAGATCTCTCCCTTTCTTGTAGTACTCAGCAAGAAGCTTGTTGGTGGTTGCTTTGATGATTGCAGAGTATCTAGTAGGGGATAGCTTTATCTATCTTTACCTTTCTTTTTTGGTCTCAGAGAGAGAGATACAAAATCTCCGGATCTACCTCTTCTTCTACTTCTACTACTACTAGTAGTCTACCGGTAATGAGGTTGGAGTTGGTGTGTGGCTGTGTGGTAGTGACATGAGTGTGTCTAGATTCGATCAAATATTTTTGGGCAAGAGGCTATAATTATCATCATGAAAATTCCTTTTCCGGGTTTTGTTTGGTTTTGTGTGTCACGTGATTGCACTGGGCACTGGTACGCTACTGATTGTTAGCAAGTCTTTGGAAACTGATTGTTTGGCTGGGGTCACACTCATGCCACCATGGATTGCAAGATTGACGGATTGGATGGCCTGCCTATAACAACTTACGGGAGCTGTGAAGGGATGTTATAGTCTTATACAGACAACCACCTTACGGTCCTTGTTCTGTATGAAAAAACATATCATACTGACACTTCATTAAGAATATAATGTCATCCCAATTGCGTCACGTGGAGCCTGGCCCTCACACGATCCAATCAATTGCACAAATTTAAAAAAACCATTTTAGTATTTTACTAATCCAAAATCAGCACTCAACTGCAACTCGAACGCCCTGGCTTTTAGTCGGAAACGAGACCTTTTCAGTAAAACTAACCGGTTTTAATTACCAAAATGGCAGCTGGAGTGATGCGAGGATATGATTGGTGCGTGAGGCGGAGGCGGGGAGAGTGGAGCGTTGGTGAGGTAAGAGGAGGGAGTATTTCAGTATTCCATTTTCCTTGGGAGGGTGGCAGTGACAGAGGCAGAAGGGCAGGGATACGGACACAAGTTTTCTGATGTATTGGGTGTGAGACTCGCACTGACGGGAAATGGCAATTGAGAGGGGGCGAGAGGTGGGGGTGGGGGTGGGGGGGGGACCTCGTGATCGGAGAAGACAGATCCATGGAAGACTGTTCCCTCTTGTCACGTGGGTTCTTTTGACTGCCCAATGACCAACCCATCTGCCTCTCGCGCTTTGTTAGGAGTGCCCCTGTTTCATTTTCACTGCCCTCCCATTGCCTCTATATGAGCCTTTCTTCCTTGGTTTCTTAGATTGAATCTTCAAAGGACCCCCCAAAAGTATTGCTACAACTACTAGTATACTGCCTGCAACATGCTTCTCGTGGGGTTGCAGGACCCATGCTCGATACTACAACGGGGGCCTTCTACATTTCCTCCATTGGGAAAGTAAAACAAAACACTATCCTAAAACAACCTATCAGTCTATCACCTCTACTATATTTTTAAGATTACTTGAAATTTCCTTATGGCGAACGTTATTAATATTTCAAACATTTGAAATGATAAATATTCAAACAAATATCAAATACCTAAAATAAATAAGTTCCATCAAATAGATATTCTACCAAGTTCAAGTCAATTCTAGCTGGAAACTTAAGTACAAGTTTGGTATACATGATTCTAATTAGTATAGGAAATGAAATGCATAAGTATATTAAATTAATTTTATAATAAGAAAGATTAATTTATTTAATTTTAATAGTAGATTGATGATGGATCGATATTAAAATAATTTTTTTAAAAAAAATATATATATTTTTTGATGTACAATTCTCAATTATCAATTACAAAGAGAAAATTCCTTGCATCAAACATGTAATAAATTTGTTTTTAAAGATATAACTAACCATGTATAGATGATTATTTAGCTTTTTATGATTATAGTGAATAAATAATGCGGTGGATGCACTTTATTTTATTTGTCAAAATCCCTACTTAAGCAAAAGCAATGATATTGGTGAATGGGGCTAATGGGGTACATAAAATAGTGTCATCGAACAGCTTCCAGCGTTTCTATCAGTCCCCTGCTTCCATTAATTTCCTGATTTGACCAATCAAATTTATGAATGCTCAAGGAATCTGAGAACAAAAGACGAGCAGCTAGCTAAAATATATTCATGGACTTAATCCTCGGAGAGGAGAGGAGAGGAGACGATAACCGGCCAATTTCAAAACATAAAAGCTCCTTGACAACGTTGGTAGTATGCATAGATATTTTATCTCAAGAATTCGACGTATTACAGTGGCATTGGTTCAGTGAGTTGCTGACTTCAAAGCGAGTTATAACCGACTCTTTATTTGGTTTAGTGAAAGAAAGAATAGTCCTGTTTCCCAAGGGGTTTTATTTTACGACATGCACATCGGGACCGTGTCTGTTTGTGTGTCTTCATACCTCTCCTTACTATAATACGTATGTACATCTCACCGTTCGCATTCGACGACAACGTGGACTGCAGGTGCTGACTGGTATTTCGCCAATTTATTAGCTTATAAAGCTACCGGACAACACTTGTTCTCATCCCCCCTCTCGCACCACTTTGCCTCTTTCTTCTAAGTTCCTCTTATTCAAACGCCATATTATTGCAACTCACACTGCGTTTACTGTTTTGGCTGGTACTCTCTGCCACTGCCCTTTAACTATAAATCTGCCATTCCCATCCCCACTTCCTCTTATTGCATTAGTCTCCCCCTCTCTTTCCTTTCTTCCTCACTCAAATCATCTTCAGTTTTTCCTCTTTTCCTTTTCCTTGGGAAGAAAACCCTTTCATCAATCTTTCGGAGGTATACATATCGGGCCGGTATCCAATACCAGAAACTGATTGATAGCGCAGGGATTGTAGAGATGATGCATCGATGCAGTAGCTCCCATGGGACCATGGTAGGTCAATGTTCGTGTGGTATGTTTCATCCCCAAAACAACTCCTTCTCCATGCTATTTTCCATGCCCAACCACCAGTACAAGTCCTACGATGAAACGGACGCCTACTCTTTCGCGTCCCCTTCATCTTCTGTGGATTGCACTCTCTCTTTGGGAACCCCTTCCACTCGTCTAAGTGAGGATGATGATAAAAGAATCCGCCATGATTGCCGCTCTGGTTGCGTCTCTAACTTCGGTTGGGACCTCTCACAAAACAAAAATGCACCCTTTGCGCCCCAAACCCCAAAAGCAAGCCGCGGCGGCAATACCAGCAACGTGACCAGTAACGATCCTCTCCTCGCCCGCCGATGTGCCAACTGTGACACTACTTCTACCCCTCTTTGGAGAAACGGTCCAAGAGGCCCCAAGGTATTAAATGACATATTTATGGCTCATAGATTGAAGTTTGTTGCAATTTCAACTCTCTGATTGTTGTTCAAAACATCAACTTCTACTCGGCTCTATCTTCAGCACATTTGGTTTCTACTTGTTGTAATTTTTATCTGTGGCTTGGCTTTGTTTGTCATCATATATGATGGCTCCATCATTTTGTTGGGTAAGCCTTTAATTGTGTTGAATTATTACACTGACGAGTCAATGTATGTGAATTTCAGTCTCTTTGCAATGCATGTGGGATTCGGTTTAAGAAGGAAGAGAGAAGGGCCTCAGCTGCAAACGCTAACAACACTAATGCAAATTCATCAGGATCGATGGAGCAGCACTACGCCTACCAGAACAATTCATGGGTGCAGGCCCAAAAAATGCCTTGTTTCTCCCCAGCAAGCGAATTCAGGTTCATAGAAGACAGTGATCGAGACTCTGAGACAGGCATTCCTTTCCTTTCATGGAGACTCAACGTCACAGACATGCCGAGCCTTGTCCATGACTTCACAAGATAAAAGTTGAAAGAAAAAGGTGAAGTACAGGAAGAAAGAAGAAAAAAAAATGAAAGAATGGTCAAGATCATGAATGCTGTGGCTAACTGCAACATATAACGATGATGATGTTGAAGATTTCTGGTGATGGTTATGTCTATGGTCTAGTCTCGTCAAATCCCCTTTTTCTTCTTTCCTAGGTTTGTTTTTTCCTCCTTTTTCTCCATCTAACATGGATGGAGTGAAACGGGATAATTCTATGTTCTTAGTTGCTTTATGTTTGCATCCTTTTTTAACTTTTTTTTCTTTCCCAGTTACGTAAACCCTTTTCTGTAGCTTCACTTCCTATTGCTGTCTTCCTCAACTTACTGTATTGAAGGGCACATCTGGAGATGTCGATCCTGGTTTTCCACCACTTCCTCGGCATTGCTATTTTTACTATAATATATGTTACCCATTAATCATTTAATAGTATGTTAATTCGCCATCTTGTCTTATGTCTTATGGACTTCACTGGATACCTGAATCCTAACCTTATTGTTCACTATAAAAGAAAAAACAGTTCAATTTCCGGTCGTTTCATTTTCATGGATTTCACAACTGAGAGATACTCAACTGATTATCCAATAGCCATGTGTAGATCAGGATGGATGTTTTCTTCTGAGTGAGACACTGTTTGGCTCAGACCTGGAAATGGGTTTGTCTTCTTAGACTATCCCTCTGATAGTTTGACCGTCAAATTGGCTTCTTATGCGCAGATATTGGACACCGATGTGGCATTGTCTGTTTTGTTTTCTACCATTCTCTCTCTCTCTCTTTTTCGAGTATATTTTCTTCAATTGGCATCATAATGGTCACTGTCTGACCATGCCCATCACCGTCTTTAGTTTAGGAGGGAAACCAACCCATCTGGTATATAGCAAATGATACAAGCATCTTCAAGGAGGTTGGGAATGGCGGATAGCAAATCCCGGCCTGAATCCTCGGAAAATGCTGGAATGACAAAACTTTAAGTCTGATAAATTGTGGTTGGGATTAATAACAGTATTGTGTAAAGCTTAAAAGGAATTAAGAGGAGGAAGAAAGAGAAGAATATCAGTCCCATATTCGGTCAGATGTAGCTCATCGCTTTTCTGCTGGGTGAAACAGGCAGGAGTCAGAAATCCTTTTAGTCTGATCTACCAGTCAAATAAATATGATGGCTTTTAACATTGAAATCTGAGAAGTAGTACAGTAAGTGCAACAGCTAGTGCACACAGACAGCCACAGGGCATATAATAATTAATTTACCGAGGATGGAATTGCTGTCATGTGGTTCATAATGGGGATAATAGAATATTGCGTAACCTTGAGTGAAGAAACCTAGTTGCTGTTTTACTTAATCTTTTCTTCGCAATCCTCATTCCCAGTTTCTCATGTTTCACATCATATCAATTCTAGTTTCAAATCTTTATGACTCCAAACATAATCTAAGAGAGGGTTTCCTTTGTCTTGGGAGGTAAAATATTTAACATAGTATTTATTTAATATACTAATGGTTTGGTCATTTCAATTTATTATATATGTGTACACAGATATCAGTAACTAATCTGAGTTTATTTCCAAGATATAAACAAACAAGTAGGAAAATCCATTTCTAATTATCAATACTCAAACTCATAATTTCAATAATTTCATATACCCAACTTTGATGAAAAAATATTATACCCGCTACACAATTTACATCGATCGACAAATTACTATTTTTTATATAATAAAAAATATTTTTAGCATTTGATTTTTAATTAATTATTTTTTTCAAATTTAGATCAACACCTAATCTATCTAACCATTTAAGACCACAGAGACCAATTTAAAAAGGTTAGATCATCATTAACCAAAAGAAGTACATAGTTCGGAAAACTATGACAGCGTGGGTGGACGAAGGATCGATATTCATAGTCAAAGACATCATGTTCTGAGTAGCTAGCACAGTTGACCAAACCAAACAACCTTAACTGTACGAGAATTTAGATTAGATAGAAGGGAATCACCGAACTTGAAATTGGAACAATGGTTTTCGTGTACGACGGTTGGACATCGACTTTATTTCTAAGATATTCATAATTTCTTACACCAAATGGGTCTTGACACCTGTGTGCTGCTAATGGTACGATATGCATTTTTTTCTTTGTCAAGCTAAAACAACCAAGCACCAACCCGTATTAGTTTATTTCCCCACTATTTGACATTTAAAACACTCGCATGCGATCCTCGAGAAGCTCTTCAAAGGAGTGGTGAACCAGAAAAAGTAGTGAAGAAATAAAAAGAAACACTTGCAAAAGCTAGGAAAAGATGGTCAATCTGGTAGCAGCACAAAAGCCATTGATGCATGTGCTAATGAAAATGGCAGGGGTGAAGCCTCACGCAGTAGAGATAGAGCCTGGCACGGTTATGAACTTCTGGGT
The DNA here is from genome assembly GCA_019739055.1 of Passiflora organensis. Lineage (NCBI taxonomy): Eukaryota > Viridiplantae > Streptophyta > Magnoliopsida > Malpighiales > Passifloraceae > Passiflora > Passiflora organensis. Next base: position 26,595,108 of record JAEPBF010000087.1, on the reverse strand, counting down.
TCCAGTCGATACCATCAAGAAACCCAAAAAGGGTGAGAAGCCTACCACCATCACATTAGCCAAACCTAACAAGCCTGTAGTTGTCCTCGTCCATGGCTTTGCCGCGGAGGGTATTGTCACTTGGCAATTCCAAGTTGGTGCTCTGACCAAAAAATATTCTGTTTATGTCCCTGACCTTCTCTTCTTTGGTGGTTCCACCACCGATAAAGCTGACCGTTCCCCGAGCTTTCAAGCAGAGATTCTGGTGAAAGGTTTGAGGAGGCTTGGAGTGGACAAGTGTGTGGTTGTTGGATTCAGTTACGGCGGCATGGTGGGGTTCAAGATGGCTGAGTTATACCCTGAAGTGGTTCAGGCCATGGTGGTCTCGGGCTCTATCTTGGCAATGACCGACTCTCTCAGTCAAGCAACATTAACTGAGCTTGGCTTCAAATCTTCCTCGGAACTTTTGCTGCCTAATTCTGTGAAGGGACTTAAGGCTCTTCTCTCTGTAGCTACTTACAAGAAAATCTGGTTCCCAGACCGACTGCACAAAGACTTTCTTGAGGTTTTTTTTTTTCTCCATTTTTCTTATCCAAATTTGATGGTATAATTCATTACTTTCTTGGCGAAAGAGATGAAAACAGGGAGAATCGAGGAAGAGTATTATCATATCCCAATTCTTCTTATTTGTTATTTAAATCAAAATTAACACAGGAATGCATGAGCATCTTTTGTTAAATTAAAAGTAACGAGCAATTCTGCATTTGGCTTGCTAGGAAATAAAGTTTGCATGATTGCGAACATGAGATTTACGTGGTAAGGAAGATAAAGATGTACAACGTTAAATAGACATGTTACTTACTATGTTGGGTAGAGCTTGCTGTCATAACACAATGATATATCATTTATTTATTTTATAGTACGGGTTTTCCTGATTTTGTTTTATTTTATTGTGGGTATGGAATATGATCATATATTTTTTTGTTTTATTTTCTTTATGCAACTCGATCGCCTGGGGATTGTGAAAACCTATCCCGATCGTGACAGTTTTCGTCGTCATTCCGTCGGCTGACTCTAAAAACCTCTATCCGAGCTATTATTGCAGGTGATGTTCACCAACAGAAAGGAAAGAGCCCAGCTCCTGGAGGGACTAGTCGTCAGCAACAAGGACAGTGTCATCCCAAGACTCGAACAGGTAATCCAACTTAAATTTTTGCTGAGTTGGAGGAATATCCAAGTTGAAGTGCCATAAGTGATGAGGGTTCCGTTCATATAACTTGCAGAAGATACACCTTCTATGGGGGGAGGATGATCAGGTCTTCAAATTGGAGCTCGCGCAGAACATGAAAGGGTAGGTGTTAGTTAACAACTGTAAGTGATAGCCATACATGACTCATGACTTCACTTCACTGGATCAACAGGCAACTAGGAGCAAATGCAACACTGGAGCAAATAAAGAAGGCGGGTCATCTGGTCCACCTGGAACGACCCTGCGTCTACAACAAGTGTCTTAATCAGTTTCTTGCCTCGCTCCAGCAGCACCAGACGGAATGAAGATCTGAGATCTGAGATCTCAGAATCCATCCTATATCTAATGCTCTACTGTGTCTTCCATTTCTGGTCTTAAGCCAATTGTTCACCCTGTCCTCATGTCCTGCCTTTTGCAATGCATTTGGTTTGAATGAATGAGTAAAAGAATTATGCTTTTTTTTTCTTTTCATAAACAAACGAAGCAAACCAAGAGTCGTCATGAACAGAAGGAACACATTATACAAACTTAGAAAAGCGATGGAGAGAGCAAAATGAGGTCAGTTTACACAAAATAAGTGTTCGATTGTACACTCCACTCCGTGCCAGCATTTTCATCTGAAGGACGATTGTATCTCTTCCAGGGTTCTTCCTTTGGTTTCGGGGACCCATAGAGAGACAAAAGCAACTGTAAATGCACTGATCACCGTGTACATAGCAAAGGTCCCTGTAGGCAAAGTTTGCCAGTTGGGTCACTGATCGGCATGTCATATGTTGTGCGAGTGCAATATTGAAGCGTGTGTGCTTACTGAGGGACAAAATACCTGCATTGCTCCAACTCAAAAGCAAATTTGCAGTCATCGTGACCACCCAGGACGACAGCCAGTTGGCCAACGTTGCAACGCTGCCAGCAAGGCCCTTTATATTGACTGGGAGTATCTGAAGAGTGCAATAGAAAGATGAGAATTTGTTTTAGAAAAGCAGGCGACCTACTGATGCCATCATCAACACCCATGCAATTCCAGACAATATAACATTGGAAACATACAGGGGCCTATCAGAAGCTGATCGCAAAAGGAAATGCAAAGCATTTCTAGAAAGCTTTCTGTAACCTGTGAAAATGTAGAAAACTTTGTTTACCTCAGACATAATAATCCAAGGAATTGCTCCGAGCCCCAGAGAAAAGAAAATTACCATAGCCTGACCAGATGTAGGGTGTCAAACAGAGATATCCTTGACAAAAATGGTTCATGTGCACACAGAAGTATACAACAACATCTTACCACAAGCCCCACAAGTGATAGGATTCCCATTATGTTATACAATGGAGCATCTGCCGATACACTTCCCTGTCACCAGACAAAATAATGTCAGAATAACTGTTAGAAAATTCAGGCAACAATTGAGAATACTGAAGTGTAATCCGATACTGTTGCATTATTACCTCCAAGTAAAAAGCAATTGCAACAAGAAGAAGGCTAAGTGTAATTCCAGATGTGGAAACCTGCGCAGATTATTCACATCAGAGATCTTAAACAGCCTTTTTGGGATAAATAATGTCTTTCTTTTTTTTTCTACATGAATTAGACAGTTTGAACAAAAAACCATACAATAAGAAGCAGCCTTCGCCCAGCTTTGTCCACCAACCATGTGGTGAGCCCAGTAGCAAGAACCTACAATATGAAAAGTATACTAGCAGATCATCCACATCGGAATTTTCTTACAATATGAGGATACCTGGAAAAACAATTTTGATTTTTTTTTCCACTGGTCAATGTGATTGAAACTAAGATTACAGCTATCTATCCCGACCTCTATCCTCTTTAAATTAGTATGCAGATAGAAAATAAGTAGTAAGACTGAGTTTGAAACTGGAAAACTTACCTGAATAGCCCCCAGTCCAACTGTAGCAAGATTGCTTGATGAAATCCCTGATGAATTTATAGCCCATTAATATAGAACATAATGTAATCATAATTTTAGCTAATCAAAAAATCATACACACTAAAGTTCAAATCCTTTTATGTTATCTGAGCAAATACTGAATACGCAAGTGGAGAATTGAGAAATCACGAGTCTTGACATGAAAGACCACACAAAACTATATGCAATGCGCTACATTAATGCAGGGCAATCTACACAAAGAATATGTCCCACAAATATTTTTTTCACAAAACCAAGTCATACTGTCAAATACAGGTACTTCATAAATACTTGAAACATCTGTGAGCACAGATTTTATCTAAAAGCTTCAAGTAAATTTAAGAGATCAAACTGAAGCAGCAGAGGCACTAACCAGAATTTTCGAAAATGTTACTAGAATAAAATAAAATTCCATTGATCCCACTGAATTGCTGGAGCATTAGCAATCCAATACCTACCTGTAGTACAAAATCAGCACCAATTTGAAGTATTATAATTTTGAAATTTCAGTAATAAGAGAAATGTGTTCCATAAAACTAACTGGAATTATAACAAACCAGTCTACCATCAAAGGAAACCAATATCTTCTTCGCTTTAGATCAGCAAATCGAATTGTCGTTCTTTTATTCGATGATGCTAGAGACCTCTGCCAAAAGACAAACAGAAAAAAACCATCAAGATGGTGGCGAGTGTGACATCAAGAAGATTGTTTTAAAAAGCAAATGAACCATTATAATGCTAATCTGTAGGAAAGTTAAGGGCCGATACAGATAACTTTCAGATTATTCAACTTGTTATCCAACTAGTAGTAGAGTTTTAGCAATATACCTTGATTTCAAATACTTCAGCAGAAATGTCTGTATCAAATCCCCGTAAAACTTGCAATGAGGCTTCAAAATCATCCATCATCCCCATTTTGGCCTGTAGTCATCCATTAAAAACAAAAAGAGGAAGGCAAATAATAAAAAAAGGAGAAATAGACTTCGAAAGGATATGATATACTTGATTCCAAAAATAGAGAATATGACTATACCAGCCATCGTGGAGACTCTGGGATGAAAAATAAACAAGGCATTAGGACTAAACAAGGCAAAGCTCCTGCACAAAAGAACAAGTAAAAGTAAATAAAAATATCATCCAGAAAATCATAAACTGAGGACAAACAGCCACTAACAACTTTTGCTTGAATGTACCAGACAGAAGAAATTTACTCTGCCTTTTGAAATAAGTGGGTTCTTATTTTGTTTGTGGACAATGTTTGTCCAGACAGGAGATTGCATGCAAGAATATATTTTTTTCCACATATTTAACAGCTCTATATGAGCATATAGAGAAAGTTTTCAGGTTATCTGCCGTAAGTGCTTTGAAAAGAAATTTTTCTCAGAAGCACCGAGAACTTTGTTCAGATGTACACGCAGTATGTTCCAGTGTGTTTGGATCAAGTAATCCAGACATTATTTAAATAGAGGCACCAAAAATGTTTCCTTGATCCGGTGCAAGTCTGAATATATATTTTTGAAGAACTTACCTAAAATCGCAAGCACTCTCCAATTCGCAAAAAGTCCCAGTAGATAGGCAAGCATAATTCCAACAGTTACTGAGAGCTATTGATTAAAGAAATTGTTTCAATGTATTGATCAGGATTATTAAATATCATCAATGGTCAAGTTTGATTGAAACAGAAAAAATGGGTAACCAACCTGGTTAACAGATCCAAGGCTTCCTCTCAAGTTCTGAGGTGAGATTTCAGCTATGTACACAGGTACCTAGATGCGGAATGTCAACAGCATCATTATTATTTTTTTTCAAGTAATTCAAACAATTCAAGAAAAATGATAAAAGTTTGACGCTTCCATCTTACAACATATGAAATTATTCCGACGCCAAAACCTTCCAGCAATCTTCCCATGAATAGGAATGAAGAATCCTGCAAAAATATCAACAGATCATCCACATTAAGCTTTAACACAAAACACAGTACAACCTAACAAAAATCCCAGATGATAAGTGAACACTCACTTTGGCAAAAGATATGCTAAGCCAACCAATAATGTTCGGGATGGCAGCAATCATTAGTGACTGCAACTCAGCATAACCATGCAGGCAAGCAAATCAATGATCACTTCAAGCGTTAAAAAAATACATTAATTAGCATTACAAAAGTGCAGTGCCTTAATTACCCCTTTGCGACCAATATACTCAGCAATCTGGCCACTAGCTATAGCCCCAACCATCGCGCCAACATTGGATAATGAACCAAACAGCGAGAACTACAAGCAATCGGATCGAGTTAATCACCAAAAAACCAATAATTGGAAACAACAACAAAAAAAAGTCAAAAGTCAAACCTCTGAAATGGACAGATTAAGATCGCGAATGATACTCGCTTGAGTGGGCGATGAATAACCGCACTAAATGAAACAGAACAAGAATCAAAACCCAGGAGTGATGGATCGAGTGATAGCAATGAAAAAAAAACAAAGAGAGGACATAGATATTATTACAGTAAAGCCGAATTGGATGGGGCCCAGGGCCACGATGAGGACACATACGACGACGGAGACGGCGCTGTCCCGGAGGAATTGGGAGGAGGAGCCCATCATGCTGGATTGCCTAGAGCTCATTTTGTACCAACTCCCCGTGTGAAGAAACGGTTTCCTGAGCTCTCTCGCATCTTCGGCGCTATCTTCCCTGGAGCTCATCTTGCCACCGCTGCTTCTCGCTCCGAGTTTAAGATTAAGCAATTACAAATTGTAAACAACAACTTGATCGGAAATGAGAGATTAGGTGTTTGTTATCAGTTAAACTACAACTTGAGTGTTAAAACTGTCGTCGTCATCGATCGGTGATCGAGAGAGGTAGAAGAAGATGGGAGGGGAAAATTGCCTGGAAGTTTGAAGATTATCGGAGGTTGGGACAAAGGAGTTGTGTCCAGTTATCCATTATTAATGCACTGGTGCGAGCCATGCTCACTATAGTTGGAACGAACGACAGCCAGTTGCTGCACTGGCTGGATTTGGACCAGAATCATTCAAAACACGTGTGTATTTGATATATCCGGGTCTGGGTCATACGCTTATTTGAGTTGTACGTTCCATTAATTAGCTATTGGCCTATTCCAATCTGATACGGGTGGTACCCGTTATGAACGTGGCGTCTATGTGTAAAGGAGGCAGGATAAGTCAGACCCACTTATCCCAACACTCGATGGAGAAAGACATGCTCTTGCAAGATTAAGCTGAAACTTCCGTTCCTGCCCTAACCTGAATCTGCCCCTGCTATACCTAAATCCGCGTATTCACGTAATAAAAAGGTTCCTAAAATCCGGTCTGGATGTTGACCGGTTTTGGATTAATTAACGAACTTAATTATTTAGCGATTATAGTATTAGATGGTTAGCTATTAAGATGGTTTAATTATATTAGTTTAGTTAGAGATTGGAATTAATTTGATATTGTCGTTTAACATGTTGGATATTAATAATAATAAATAATAATAATAATAAGACATTAAATATGAGTAAAATTACTTTTATATATATATATATTCCTTACTCAGAGAAGCCAAAATTCAACGAGAAAATTTTAAAATGAAAATGTGCTTATTTTAACTGTACATTTTCTTTTATCATACAAGAGGGAAACCCCTTTTCAATACAGATTGGGATTCCGTCTCCTGATTTATGTCTAACGCTCAAATTTTATCAAATAATATAATATGTCTTGTTAATTAAGGTTAGATTCTTAGTTAATTTATTTAGAAGAAAGAAGAATAATTCTTCACCAATACACATTTAACTTTATAACAATTTCCCTTAAATCTCTATTCATTATATGACCAAATATTTTATTTAAAATTTTATTAGAAAAAATTATCATGGAAAAAATTCTAATGAAAGAAAATGAATACATCATTATTGATATTATGTTATTGGAATATTGTCTCATTAAAAATCTTATTAAAAAAATCCAATGGAAAAAAACTTGGTGAAGGAAACAATAATATAATTCATATTTTTCTGATTCAACTATCATGTTAAATATTTTAAATAATATTTTCTCAAATATGTATAAATACGTAATCAAAATACTGACTCATTAAAAATCTTTTTATTCTCTCTGATGATATCATCCTTTTGAAATTGACCAATATGTCAAATGCTATTATCATTCGATATCGTGATATGAATATATATATATATATTATTTTATTGAGATTGTAAAAGATTCATAATCCATAAATTAGATAATATAAAATAAATTTTTTAACATTATTGCAGGAAAATATTTCAAAGTTCTAATTTATATATTTAAAAGCATATGAATTTCAAATTCTAGTATCATTAATCATTGTCATATATAAAAAAAAAATTGAAAAAAGTGATTTATCTTTTTTTATATAAAAAAAATTGTATTTGACTTTCGTTGTAGCTAACTCTTTCTGTCCAAATCTCTCCACTAGATTTATAATAGACAATCACAGGGAATCCATATTTTTTGGATGAGTAATACTGATAATGTGCTGATACGTATTGTAAGTGTAAATGAAGCAAAGAAAAATAGGAAGAATGATATATTGGGAAAGAATTTTATATTAAGATATCATAAGATATTTAAGTATATATTTATAAACATAAAAAGAAATAAACAGTGATATTCCTTTATAACAAGTTTAATATTTTATTTATGTATGATAATACCTTTTACATACAATTGGTACGATACAGGATTCAGTAATAAGATTTAAATGTATTTAACAGGTACATGTCCACGAATATTTTAATATAAGCTGCTCAAAATGCATAATTTAAATAGTACAGCAAGAAAAGACGTCATTGCCTACGTCAAACTGGATATGGCACCAATCAGATGCATCTAATTCCTCGAAACGCTTCCTGTTTCTCTCCCTGGATCGATATTTTCAAATAACCATTCGGATCCTAACGTTGAACGAAAATATCATAAACCAAAACGGTCAAACCTTCTGCAAGTATAACTTAACGGCAACCATTTCTTCGCAGAAACTCTGCCAATCACTATCTTCCGATGGGTAGACCCGTAACCCGATCCCACTTCCAGCTTCACAGCAAACCCGCCTCGTCGCCACAAACCTCCACCTTAGCCGCCGCCGCTGCCATCACCACCACCACCACCATCACCACCGTTAATATTTCAGAAGACCCATCCTCCTCCAAAATTCCATTTCGACCCCGAAAAGTCCGTAAAATAACCGGCTCCACAACGGCCACAAAAGGCGTCATCTTACCTTCTCTCTCCGCTGCTCTGAAACCCTTATCCTGCGAAGGCGAAATCGACGTGGCTCTCCAGCATCTCCGCAACTCAGATCCCCTCCTAGCAGCTGTGATAGACGCCCACAAGCCCCCCACATTCGAGTCTCGCGGCTCACCATTTCTCTCCTTAGCTAGAAGTATTCTCTACCAACAGCTAGCCACAAACGCCGCCAACACTATTTACCAACGCTTCCTCACGCTCTGCGGTGGCGATTCTGGCGTCATCCCCGGCAACGTCTTCTCCCTCAGCCCCGAAAAGCTTCGAGAGATTGGTGTCTCGGGCCGAAAAGCAAGCTACTTGCATGATCTAGCGGATAAGTTCATGAATGGGTCGTTGTCGGACTCTGCGATCAATGCAATGGATGATGATGATATGCTTTTGAATAAGTTGACCGCTGTGAAGGGAATTGGGGTTTGGTCGGTGCATATGTTTATGATATTTTCGCTCCACAGGCCGGATGTTTTGCCGGTTGGGGATCTTGGGGTGAGAAAAGGAGTGCAGAATCTGTACGGGTTAAAGGATTTGCCTCAGCCGTTGCATATGGAGCAAGTATGCGAGAAGTGGAGGCCTTACAGGTCTGTTGGGTCTTGGTACATGTGGAGACTTATGGATGCGAAGGCTGCATTGGCCAAAGCTGCGAAAAGATCAACTTGAATTGTACTTGTTATTGCTGCTTCATGGTACGCGGTTTGATGTGGAAGTGAACTGATCAGTTAAGAAGCTCTCACTGCTGTTAACAGATGAACTAATGTGTGCTCTTGTGCTTGAGTTATAACTTAGAAATGTTATTGATCAGGGTATTGATTATTGGTAGTTTTACCAATGGATGACATAATAGTAATATACGTAGGCCCTTTAGTTGATAGTGGTTTTGGGCCTCTGATCAACTGGATCACCATTTTGAGGTCCAGTTCACTTAAGTTGATACTTTTCCACATTATGAGCTACTCCAAAAGTCCAACCTCACCAGACAATTACGTCCTAGTTTCGTCCTAAAAGTTTTTCGGAAAAATAAAAATATAATATAATTTATCAATTTGGATTAAAAAAAAGCATTCCAATATTGTATGATACTTATTATCAAATAATATAAATTATTTACTGTCAATTTTACTCTTTTACTATCTTATATGTTTTCTTAATGCTTGAAGGTGTCTTTCTTGTTTGTGAGGATAACGATATTTAGCCTTCAGGATAACTTTAGAATTTCGATTTATTTTGTTTTAACACTTATAACTTACTGAAGACATCAAATTTATCTCTATTTTAACTAGTAAGTTTATAACAGCCAAGCGATTTTCTTAATTACGAACCCATGAAGCCCATCCAATTGAGGTATCTTTTGGAGCATTATTTATTTTAAAAATTAGTTATGTAATATTATTTTATTAGTTGATTTAAATTTTTATTAGTATATATTCCTTGAGTTTTATAGGCTGATATCTTACATATTTCATTAAATATTTTTTTTGAATAATTCATTAAACATGTTTATTTTCCATCAACAATTTATTAGTATGACCTTTTATCTTCATAACTACTTTGACTTCTACATAGGCACTCTTGTGAACGTAGGTTGGATAATAATGATTTACTTGTTGTAAATGAAGGAGAATAGAAAGAAAATAAGGGAATAGATGTATACAGATATAAGGAGAGAATAGAAGGACCTTATTCAAAGATATTCATGATACTAGAGAATATCTCGTATCTCAAATCACGGCATGACATATGTACTAAAGGGTATCATTTATATCTCTTGGAAAGGTTATATCCGTTGATAAAGATATAACTCTTGGGAAGAGTTCAATGGATATTCACCAAGCATTTTATTCACAACACTCCTTCTTGAATGTCTATTGAATTAGAAGTAATAGATATTAAACTTCATAACATTCCCCATTTGAATGTCTATTCATTATATGAATAAATGTCTCGTTAAAATCTTATTAGGAAAAATCTCATGGGAAAAAATCATAGCTAAGGAAAAAGAGTACATCATTCTTAACCTGAGAATATATCATAAGAATACTACCTCATTAAAACTCTTACCAAGAAAACCCAACGGGAAAAAACTTGGTGAAGAAAAAAAAAGTACAGTTCATATTCTTCAGATTCAACTATCCCTTTAAATCTTTTAAATAACCTTTTATCGAATATATATAAGTATACAACTAAAGCATTGCCTTGTTAAAAACCTTATCAAGAAAAAACCAATAGGAAAAATCTTAATGAAGGAAAAAAAAGTACTGATGATATCATCCTTTTGAAATCGACTAATATTTTAAATATTATCATTCGATGTGTGATATGGTCACATATATATAATATTCTGTCAAACTTAAGTCTCGATTATATTCTTATCAAAATTTATATATGATATCACAATAGCATAATTTTATTGGATAAACTTTATCCCTAAATTTTCATAACATTTTTATCGAACATTACTGATTTACAAAGACTCAAATAAAATAGTCTTAATATAATCCATTGCTTTTGATTACTCAACAAGAGTTTTAATAATTTCATCTTTTCATGATGATTAGCAACCATATCAAATTTAGATCCGGTTATTTTTATAAAAATACATACATTATGATTGTTTTAATAAATACAAGCTTCATTTAGCTTGATATAATATAACTTTCAAGAAAATTCAATCATTGACTTTTGCAATATATATCTATATTGGATTTTCATATATAAGACGTATTTAAAATATTTATTCATTGTTAGATTTATCTTATATTGCAACATCATTTATCCACCATCATAATGAGATATTTCTCTTTAGAATAATTATTTATGTAAAAATTTGTGCGATAAGCTATTTTTATTATAATATAATTTATCTCATTTTCGCACAACTATCAATTTATATGTCACCATTTTCACACAAATTAGTATATGGACCACAAGTCCAACAATATTCATGTTGCAAATTAATCATAAACGTCTTTCTAGATTGATCAATTATATATAGTTTATACTCATTCATAGAGTTTAATCAAGATCCTCATAATGTAGAGCTCTAAATTATATATAAGTATATTGTTGACATTTTATCTCGGTTCTATCTTTTTTTCACATTGACATAATTTATCGAGATCTTTTTATTTTTCTGAATCCATTTCAGAAATTAATAATGTCAATGAAATATTTCAAATTTATTCTCTTTCAAACCATCATAAATATTTGCTCCTTTTATAAGAATTTAATATCTTTGGAACTGATTGGTAACTTACATTTCGAATGTGTACCAAATTCATATATAAAATTGTCCCCTACAATATTATTTTACATTGGAGCAATATAACTGGAACTCAATTATTATAAGATCAGTAAATTCATCTAACAATAATGTTTATCAATGAGTTATTTTATAATTTTAAGTTCATAAATTAAAATGAGGATCGTAATAATGATAATTCGTCATGATATTTCTTCTCCAGCTATTTATTTTTTCTTCCCCTCAATGTTAGAACATTGCCTAATTTATATCTTTCTTTGATGATCTATCTTTGTGCGGTATGACGGATAATAATATTATATATTACATATATAAATTTCATAGATATTTTTACTTGGTTCCTGATCATAAACCAATTTATGAGGGGATATGTATATTGGCGTGATGTGAATAAATTTGTTGCATGACAAATGTATTATAATAAGCATATAATATCTCACAAAGGTCTATAATATAGATATACTCACAATATATATCAATATTATTTGTATCAAATTATCAAGATGCACACGCTAGCCAGTGATTTTTTTTTTTCACAAGTTGTTTTACAAATGCCACTTGCGTTGTAACTATATTTATATATGTGAACATTTTAGTTAATATATCATCAAAACCAAATATATGTATTCCATATCTTCATCCTGATTTGATATCAAATTGAGCAAAGAGAAACCTTGTGCTTAATATGCATTTGCACAACAACATTCGAAAGCTTATATACTATGGAACAATTTATAGTTTTACAATCATAATCGATATAGTTTATCGATGTATATATCACACATCAATTTTCAACCGGGATGGTCCCACCGGTGATGCCATCTTTTTATAATCGTATTATCTTATCTTTTGTAACCTTATTAAAGGTTTAACATTTTGTCTATGTACTTAATTATGGATATAATATAAAAACACAAGCACTTCAGGAAATTGTACTTAATTTTTAGGATAAGATACATACGGTCATTATACGACTATTATATTGTATCATTCACTATAAAGCATAAACCATGATAATTATAAGATAATATTATATTAAAATAAATAAATAAAAATAAAAATATCTTATAATGCCTACAATATCATATATTCCACATAGTATTAACCTTACAAAGAGAGTTATGGTGCACTACTAACATGCTTTGTGCAAGGAATAATATTGCATACAAACTTATTTTAATTAATTACTGAATTATGGTATGTTATGTTCATAACTAAAAATTATCATTTATTTTATATTATATATGAAATTATATATGTAATTTTATTGACAAAAAATAATTATGCACAATCCTAATTTAGATTTATATAATATGAAAAATTGTGTCTTAATACCAATTAATTTCGTATGCATACGTATACATAACATGCATACTAAGTATTAATATAATTGATTATTATTATATAAAAAAATTAAAAGATATATAATAAATTTATTAAATAAAAAAAATTATCTTTTTTTAACTGTGACTTCTCAAGCGTGAGATTTGATAATTCCTCATTAGATCTTTGCATCCATAAACTATCCGAAACTTTCTTGCAATAAGAGCGTGAGATACCAGATATGAAGATATGATTTTTTCTAGAGAATCGTGCTGATAGCGTATTGTAAATAAAGAAGGAGAAAAAACAAAAGGAGATAGATATATACAGATATAAAGAGAGAATAGAAGGATCTTATTCGTAGATATTCAGGATACTGGAGAATATCTCAAATCACGGTATAACATAAATATTTATAGGTACTAAAGGTTTTCATTTATATCTTTTGTAAAGGATATGTCCGTTGATAAAGATACACATCTCTTGAAAAAGATATATCCGTTGTTAAAGATATAACTTTTGGAAAGAGTTCAATAGATATTCACCAAGTATTTTATTCACAACACTACTATAATAATGTGATATTTTAGGTTAGTTATATTTTATTAATCTTAATTGTATTATTTTTAATTTTTTTATCAAACTGTTCATTTAATTTATCTATCTTATCATCTCAACTTTCTTTTTACATATTTCTTATTCTTCTAGGGCATTGTTATTTTATTTAATAACTTTTTATTTTCATCTTCTTTCTTTAATTTTAGTCCTGGTACATAATATTGTTTTTCGAGCCATAACTATTCGTTTCTAGTTTCTACTTCCTTTTCTTATACTCTATTATCTATTGATTAGATTCTAATACTATTTCTAATTAATAAGCCATGCATTTGATTCATATAATTGTTTTGTGTTTTAATTTGTCTTTGGATTTTCTACAAGTTTTAATGGACTAGCTAAAGCTTTATGATTTTTCTATTTTAAACTAATTTTTTCAAAGGGAGGGTATACCAAATTTATATTTATCTGATTTATTGTAGTATTCTATAATCTTTTATTTTTTATTATTTCTTCTATTAATTGATTTTGATTTTATAGATTTATTTTTAAAAATTAGATAAATAATATTATTTCATAATTTAATTTAAAATTTTATTAATTTATAAAATTTAAAAATGAATAAAATTGGTTTTCAAATTCCTAGCGCAGCAGCGTGCCCGACTATTCAATATAGTCTGTATTATGAGTCGTAAAAAAATCCGTTTATCCTTTGTGGATAACGGGTCATGTTTGGCTTCGTCCATTCGAGGACTGGAATGTCAAATCTCCTTTCAGAACAAAACCGGCTGGTCAACAATTTAGAATAATGGTAAGCCTGTCGACTGAAAACTGACAAACAATTGTTGAGAATGGCAAAGCAAAACTTGTAATGTCTGATGTTAAGCATTATAGATGTGTCAAATTTCAGGTTGTGGGCCATGTTTTGCTTGGATTTTAAGACTGGACTTGCGGTTTCCTGTCGAAAAGAATGCTGATTAGCCACCTAAAACGATAGTATTGTAGGTATTTAATGAATGATATAATTTTTAAAATCAGAATCACATTCTTTCAACCAGCCATTGAAGAGGATTTTGAGTCTTGTAAAATGATTAGAAATTTCTTACTACTTGTTTTTTATCATGAAAAAAAGACTGCTGGCCGTGTGGATATGAAGTTTTAATACTCAAATAGGGTAGAAGCCAAAAAAACACAATTTCCTAATATTTTTAGCATATTATTTAATATAATATTTATTATTATATATGTTTCAAAATTAAATTTATAATTTTTATTAAAAAAATATTGAATTTTGATATTGTTATCTAAACTAAATGATACCTATAAGATGGTAAGGACCTTTTCTAAAAAATTTAGCTAATTAAGATCTCGAGTTAGAATTTAGAAAATATAATAACGTGTCATTCGGAAAAATCATATTCTGCTCATATTGGATTGATTAATTACGATAATGGACACCGAAGAATCAACATAAAAAAACCAATTACACATGGTGATGATTCAAATACCAAAAAAGGTTTTTTGATACTGGCAATGCTGCACACCCCCACGGTACGTACATAGAGGCCAGAGCAAAAAGATACATAAATTGAGAACCAACTATATTGAAACAAGAGTAACAAGATCCAAAGGTTTCATTAGATTTGATTGAAAGGCTTAGATTCGTTAGTTTTGGTCCTCTTCTGTGGGCCCCTACAGCATAGAGGTAAAACCGTAAAAGTGATGGCTTCCGTCTTTGTCCCCAGCACAAGAAAACCTCATATTGAGAATTTTTTACCTTCTGGTTGGGTGATGAAGAAGAACAAACAAAAGAAAAAGCTTAAAAGATTCTAGTCGAGTCCACATATAATCAGAGTACATACCAATCACAACCACATGAAGCCTAAGCGTGCATTTTGTGATGTGATTGAGGAGCCCATATGTAGATCCGTCCATAGATTTGCTTGTCTTGTCTTGATTCATGTTTGGGTCAGTCTCCATTATACACTCGGTACATTATTTGATATGTTGTGTGATTCGTGTGGACAGATGTTTCTTTGTCTTTTCCGGTTCCTCGAGGCTTCCCTTTCTCTTCGCTTCACTGGTTTTTGTCGCACATTATGATAATGATCCCTTCCTCCCTATTCTCTTCTCCTTGAGAAGCTGAAAAATATATAATTTATATATATAATATATAATATATAATTTTTATATAACTTTTTAAATCAATTAAATTCCGATAATTTAATCATACGACAACAAACCAAACGTAAAATGCTTCCCTAGGCAATGAGTGCTACTGAACAATGAAACTGTTGGTCCACAAAACAAGTGCTCATCTAAAGTGCGACTGACGTACAATACTAAAATTAGAAAGATGTGATGATTAATTACTACTAGCTAGGGGATGGCCATTGGATCAACCCCTTAAAAAAAATACATTTTTCAAATGTCTTAAGCCACCGAATGACCAATACCAATCCATCGATCCACAGGAAAAAAATAAATAAATTTGGAAACAATCAAAAGCCTAAAGCTACTTGGTTAGGCTTTTGCCACGATTCAAGAGAGGAGCAACCAGGAGTTGTCCCCGACAAAAATTAAGAAAAAATATATAAACAAAGAAACAAAGAGTAGCATGACCGCATGACCGCATGACCGGTTGGTTTTTCTTTTATTCTTCTTCATTTTAATCATTTTCTTGCTTGGAAATTGTTCCAAAGATAATATTTGAAAGCTGGAATCATCAAGAAAGCAAACAATTTTGATAAATTTAATTAGAGAAGACGGAGTTGCTCACGTGCTATTCTATCCAATCACTAGAGATAAAGTCTGTTTAATAGATGCATGACAAGAGGGTAAATAAAAAAACCCAGCTTTCTTAATTATGATATAAAACAACAGATAAATATATTTTCACAATCTTTTCTTACATATATATGATGCAATTTAAAATTTGATTAAAGAAAATGGTAAAATATGTACAACGTTTTAATAGACCTATTTCTTATTGGCTTTCCCTTTCACTTTAATTTCTTCCAGTTCTTACCCCTCTGTCGGCAAGCCGTACCAAATCCATCTAAGCTTTGACTGACACCAATCAAGAAGGTTTAAAAACCATAGCTTTTGACGCACTCAATGTGCAGTGTGCAGCAGTGAATTAATGTGAGACCTAATAATTCAACAGTAACATCTTAAGACTACACTGAATATCATTGCACCAGAGCAGCAGGTTGAGTCAAACTTCAGTGAAAAGGAAATCAGTACAAATTCGAACAAAAGAGTGAAAAGAATTAGGGGGGAGGGTTTCCAGAACTCATCTAGAAGCCATGGGCATGGAGAGGCAGAGAAGTTGATGGAGTCATGCTTAGAGGAGGATGAGACACCCAAGTGTGTTGTTAATTACTGTAACGATATGGAAGTAGGGTTCTATAGTGATGTTAACATTGGCTAGATGGATATATAATTGACACTGTACCACAGCACAACCAAGCAAAAAACTTTGTGTACTGAGAAAGAGAGCACGAGATGCCAACTAAGGTAGCATAGAGCATCAATTGCGATGTGAAAAAGATTGGGAGCCAAGGAAAGTCACCGGTTATGGAAGAGTGGATCTGCAGAAATTGCAGCAGGCGCGCCCGCACACACGAAAAAGAAAAAAAGAGCCTTGAGTGGAGAAAGAGAGAGAGAGAGAATCTGACTCATTTAAAAGTTCCAGAACTGTGCGGTGGACCAGCATCCACACTTTACTTCCTCCACTTCCCACAGAGATAACCAAAAAAACACAAAGCGTCTTTCTCGTTCGCTGTCTCACTGATTATCTTGAATTAAGCTAACCCTCATTCCCCTCGGCCCTTCTTCGGTAATGGGGTTTTAAAAGCAGATGCACACAACATTAACAAGTTTTAGTCTTGTGTGCGTGACTTTCTAGCTAGGCTGCAGGAAGAAACGTCAAGTCAGTCAATACTCACTTCTGTTTCCTCCGCTCACTCACTCTCTCCCTGTTTTACACAAACTTGTATTCATTTCCTGTCTAGGGTGGCAGAGACTGGTGCAGAAAAAGAGAGAAGACGAGAGTAACAACAAAAAATGGTGGGGCGTCGGGGCAATAATTAGAAACTGGACCAGTGTGCAGGCTACGGGAGAGAACTAACATGACCTTGTCGGTTGTTCTGCAAGACCTATTCCTCCCCAAGTATCATCCGTAGTAGTACATCGTTGTTCACAGTTAATTGTAAGTACAAAAACTCACAGGCAGCCAACTTGTTTCTCGGATTGGTTTTACGGGGCTGGATGGGGCGGGCGCTAGGAAACATAACACGGCTAGCTCTCTAATCCATCCCTTTTCCATTTTGCTCCCTTCTTGAAACCATCATCATTATTGAATCCACCTAATATTGTCAGTTTCATGGACACCTCCGGGCCGGCAGTGCAATTTCAGCAGCTCTGTTAGTACAAATCTTCCTCCTGATTTAAATGATCAAAGGCGAGTCCAGTCTAGGTTTGCTTCAGTATGGCCCCACCAGGCTCGTTTTTTCCTGAGTCCATTACTTTTTTCTTTTCTTCTTGTTATTAATCAACTTGCCTTCCCCTCCAATTAATCTCATCCAAGTCGTTTAGTTTCTAGTCTATTTACTGCGCACAGTCACTTGCTTACGGCTCTTTCTCTAGGAACAGCGCCACCCATTGGTCCGGAGGTTGGTGGGTTTTGCACTCATAAACGTCAAGATCAAAATGT
This sequence comes from Passiflora organensis, assembly GCA_019739055.1. Classification (NCBI taxonomy): domain Eukaryota; kingdom Viridiplantae; phylum Streptophyta; class Magnoliopsida; order Malpighiales; family Passifloraceae; genus Passiflora; species Passiflora organensis. The sequence goes on along the minus strand of JAEPBF010000087.1, from coordinate 26,576,819 downwards.
ATAAAAGGGATTGGGAAGAATAATCTTTGGGGTTATATGGTGATTAGAGGTTTGATTAAGTTTTATTCTGTATCCGATAGGTTAAGTCAGCTAGGGTTAATTATAAGATCACCGGAAATACCATTGTTGTGCTTTGGAGAAATCAGGGAGATGGCATCGGTGGTCCAAACACTCAGATGAGCAATACAGTACTGTCGATGGAACCCAGAGGTCAGAGTAAGGAACCAGGCATGCCAAGCTCTTTGGTTTACAGTCCATCCAACAGGGAGTCCTCCTCCCCCAGAATCCCTTCTGCATCCCTAGTAACAGCCTTGGGGGAAGGAAGAAGGGATCATCAAAATCAGACCATCGAGCACCGTTCCGTGTATCATCACCACCAGTTGAATCTGCAACGCCAATCTCACAAACCTGTCAGAGATCCTGATCCAACCCCAGATCCAATACCAGGTCATGTTCCAGCATCAAACGTTGTCAAAGGTGCTGTAAACCCGACACTAGCTCCTAGCAGATCGAGTTCAAGATCACCGCCACCAACACCGACAGCTACCACCACAACATCAACACCGCCGTATGTCAGATATCGAGAATGCTTGAAGAATCATGCAGCAAGCATGGGAGGACACGTTGTCGACGGTTGTGGAGAGTTCATGCCCAGCGGCGAGGAGGGCACTTTGGAAGCCTTGAAATGTGCTGCTTGTGAGTGCCACAGGAATTTCCACCGGAAAGAAACCGATGGAGACCCACAGCATGTAGCCAATAGTCACTACACAAATAATTGTCGCCAACGAGTGGCAATCCCATCTCCCAATCAACAGCTAGCTGCAGCTTCACCTGCTCAGCCGCAGCCCTCTCTTCCTCAAAACCATAGATATCCTCATGGATTGTTCAGCGCTTATGCGGCTCCTAATGCGCCGGTCATGATGAGCTTTGGTGGCGGGGTCCCGGAGGAATCATCAAGTGAGGATCTAGATATGTTCCATTCCATTATGCAAGGGCAATCACCGGTGCAGCCATCCTCTTCGAAGAAAAGGTTCAGGACAAAGTTCAGTCAAGAACAAAAAGGCAAGATGCTGGAATTTGCTGAGAAGTTGGGATGGAGGATCCAGAAACAAGACGAGCAAGAGGTGCAGCAGTTCTGCTCCCAGTTTGGCGTAAGAAGAAAGGTTTTCAAGGTATGGATGCACAACAACAAACAAGCCATCAAGAAGAAGCAAATGTAAGAGAAAACTCGAACTCTCAAGCATCCTAGTTTACGATATAAAAGGATAAATATCTGACCACAGATGTGCATATACCCAAATAGGGAGAAGATAGAATTACAGTGTTCGAGTTATGTTGATTACTATTAATCTTTTGTATGAATTAAACAATCAAACTAGAGGGTATCAGTACCAATCGACCCAGATATTCAGTTTTTCACCCTTTTAGACTTCACATTGTTAGCCACAAAACTAGTCGTTCTTCTTCTTCTTCTTCAAAAAAAAAGCTAGTCGTTTCCTTTCCACCACAAAATAGATCCAAACAAAAGCAGTTATCAGAAAAGAAAAACAAAAAGATGAAGGCAACCCAGCGGGTGTTCACAAACATGCTTTAGAACAAAAGAAAAGACGAAGCAGTTTTGAGCGTGTTCATGAACATGGAAGGTAAGCCTCATGATTCCATGTGCATGCTTCTTTTTCACTCATCCTATTCGGCTGACTATATAGTGTGTGCGAAATTTTACGGCTGTGTGGCCCCTCGAACATCTACACCCTCGTCACCTCACCGCAAAATATCTAACATTTAGGAACATGATTTTGAATGAACCAATATAACATGGAATACCATCCACATATACACTTCTAGTCTTCTTCATAGGAAATTAAAAAGCACCTCAGGAATTTTACTAGGTATAAGTTCATCTGCCAAACCACTGCATAGTCAAAACACCTGTCGCTTCTGAACTTTCTACCTTCCCTCGGTTTGAAATTACTGTTGTGTTTTTTTGTATCTTTTAGCAATAAACAGCATGTACTTTTTAGCTTGTTCTTGTTTGGCATGACCGGGAAATAGTTGGTCTGACAAGATTTATCGCCATTACATCACGCCTGCTTTTTTGTCTATTCTCGTGTGTTGCCTTTCTTCTGGTTTTTCTTTTTGGCTAATGCATTTATGCATTTGGGTTTCATCAATAATGTTGGATGCAACCTCCGACCCTCTCCTTTCCACACCAGACAGATCACAAGCACAGACGCCAGTTACTTGGGAGTTCTGGGTGGTAATAAGCAAGAAAACAGTGTGTCCCAATGAGAAAATGGTTACAGATTACGACACATTATAGCTCCAGAGAGGAACAGAACCATACCATTTGTATGGAAGTGGTAGTTCATAAAACAAGCCAAGCTCAACGATAATGGAGGAAGATGCAGAAAAAGCCACCCTGTGCCTTGCGGCCGGAAGGGTTGTAGACAGTGGACCTGGACGACGACAGTTATTTGGATGGTCACATTAGATATTGGTATAAATGAAAAATAGTACTACTTCCAAACACAACTGTTTGATTGATGAGACAAACTAAGAAATGAGGATTATGTACTAACTAGATCGAACCCATATACATACTATGTATGTGACTTCCAGCTAGCTAGATTTGCTTCGTTGGATCGAGTTGACCAATTAGATAAGTACACTCAAGGAGATCTTACTGTCTGATTCTCGTAAATCCTACCATTCAAATTAATAGATAAATGTCGTATCCCGTAAAGCTCACAGATAAAGATAGCACGTGAAAATGGCTATTTATCTCAAGCATCTGCAATGTCCTTTCTCATCCTAGCACCAAGATCGCCAGTAGCCTCCGACATTTTCTCCTTAGCGGCTCCATAGTTCTCCTTGAGCCGCTCAGCCGTAGATTCTCTTGCGGTTATATAAGCCTCCCCGACTTTATCCATGGCTTCATCAAAGGCTTTCTTCTCGTTCCTTTCCTCTTCATCGTCCATTTTGTCCTTGGCATCATTGATAGGAAGCTCGTTTATTTTGTGTGTAGCGTGATCGTAGGCATAATCTACCATCTCTTGCCCATGTCCCAATACATCTGTCATCCTATCTTGGGGATCACCATCACCAGCCTTGTGTGATGCCCAATCTGACACCAAGTTGCTTGTCCATTGAGAATGCTCTCCTCCGTTCTCAGCTTCTTCTTCCATTACCTCCTTCACATGGCTAAGCTTATCCGAAAGCATATCTGAAGCTAAGTTATAAGCATCAACTGCTTTATCTCTTCCATAATTAGCTGCTCCCCGAATAGTCTCTTTGACACCATGTACCGCATCTGAGGCCATATAGAAAACCTCATAGAAGGCGCTGCCTCCGTGACCCATTACCTCTGCCATCATAATATCTGCATCATTAGCTACTCCTGAATCCTTGTGATCGTAAGCCATATCCAGCTTCTCCAGACCGTAATCGTAAGCGTCGGTCACCTTCCTATAAGCCATGTTGGTCGCCTCGCCAACTTTTTTTGAAGCATACCTCGACAATCCTGAAATGTAAGGACGACATCAACCGCAAGAAGTAAAATCGTCTTAAAGCATAGCGTTTGGAGTCCTTTCCATGCCTTGTTGTCAGGAATATTATGCTGACCTTGAGCTGCATAATTAATCGTATTAGTGGCTTTTGAGGCAGCCTCCCCAGTTTTATCTACTATATTTTGATCAGCTTGAGCAGCATTTTCTTCTCCACTTCCAGTTCCCCTGTCAATCAAGACTCCAATCAAACACACCCCACAGATACTGCCAAGAGACGAACTCATTTTTTAAAACATATATGTTAAAAAAAAAAAAACTTTGTGATAGGCTTCACCGGATAACCGCCAGCGGAATTAATAATTATTAAAGATTTATCATAGCAAATTCTAGCGTAAGAGAGAGTAGAGAGGACAAAACTTAGAGATATACAAACTATAAAGAAAGGAATCATCATCAATACATAGAAAGCCGTGCAGATTTAAAGAGATAGCGATATAAAGGTGAAGGAAAAAAACAAAGGATTATTACTCCATTATTATCTTCTCACGGCCCCCGTTAGTCCATGACTGGCCTGATTCCTTGAAATCTTGCATGGCTTTTTCCGCTCTCAGCTTCAGGTCTTCAACCTTGCCCCTCGCATTCACGGCTGCAAGATTCACTCTCCCTTTCACGTTCTCCATCGTACCTTCATAACCGCTGCTCCAACCGTAGCACGCCTCCGCCCATAAGACCACCATCGTCATCATTGTCAGCATTTTCTTCTTCATCTTTCTATTCCACAAGATGTTGGTTTTGAAAAAAAAAAAAAAAAGTGAGAATGAAAGAAATGAAAGATAACACGTTTGAATTCAAGATCCGACAAGCATGTTGGGTTTTGTCCCGGCGAAGATGGAAGTGTATTAAAAAGATTGAAGAGACACTGGAGAGAAAGTGTTGAAACGTGGCAGAACGCAGTGTATGGTGGCAAATGTAGAGCCGGTTCTTGCTCTTAAGATGCCACCTGTTCTCTGCTGCAAGTTACAGCTGGCCCCATCGTATGCCACAGTTGCTCCACGGGCGCAGTTTGATTATAACTCTTTACCTTAGAGAATTGAACTGCGGCCCACTGGGCTATATTGATGTATTGCTATTCCTTTGTTAGAATATTTACAAATTGATCATTAGTGTAGAAAACTCCTCCTTTTCTCTTCAGCTTCGCATATTATTTGGTTATTTTACTTTTATGTTTTTGATTTCTCATGATCGGCGAGATTTTTTTATCACAGCAGTTGCAAATTGGGTATCACAGAAACTTGTAGAACGATTGTGATTTTGCTACCAGTTAGAACACAAATTATTGTATTACCAACCCATTTTTCAATTAATAATAATAATAATAATAATAATAATAATAATAATAATAATAATAATAATAATAAATTTTACTGTTATTTTTGTCATAATACAATAATAACTCGGTACCTACCACTTTGTTAATTAAATGAAATATGCGGTTATTATAGTTCCAATAATACATGAAAAATCAAATTATATTTTTAGTTTGAAAATTTTCGCATACTTAGAATGCCATTTATTACTCTGATCGTGTCTTAGGAAGAAAATAGGCTTTGATTTGTCAAATAAAAATCATATAAATAATAAACACGTCAATGATCAAAATATGTAATGGTGCAAAAATACTCATCATCAATTAAATCACAGTCAAGAGAATATTACCAACTAAGCAAGCTGAGGCTGACCACCTTCTGCTGCCAGTTTTCTTCGCTGATGATGCTCCGCAACCTTGTAGTCTACAACCTCTGAGAAAAGCTCAGAGTCCAAAACGCAATCCGGGCGCCCATAAACAGCAGCCTGTACACTGGCCATGAGTTTCGCTATCTCTCGACCCGAGAACCCTTCTGTCTTCTTTGCAGCATCACGGATCACATCTTCAGATATATCTTTCACAGTTACCTTTTGTGGTTTCTTCTTGAACAAAGATTGAAAAGGGGTACCATTATCATCCTCTGTTCTGTCAGAAAGATACTTGCTCAAATAGAGGTCCAGCAATTTAAATCGCTCCTCCTCTCCAGGAAGGGGGAACTCAATCACTTCATCAATCCGATCTGTGATAGCACTGTCAAGATCACCTGGCCTATTCGTAGCCAGAACCAGAACTATGTCCCTTGATTGATCTCCAGTTCGAAAAAGCAAAGCATTTAGAGCACTTCTCTGGGCTTCACTCATATGGACACTGTTACGCCTGCATTTGAGTCAATAAAAAGATACCATCAACCTGGTTTGCTTAAACTAACATATTACTCTAAAATTAGTAGCAGCAGGAAAGATAAACGTTTCGGGTGATCATGGTTCTCATTCAAACTGAGTGAGCTAGACGACAGTTTGGACTTGCTTGGAACTATGAAATCTTACTATGAAGCATGATACACCAGAGTGCTCCTAAGTATATATTATCCATTATCCAAGGAAAGAAAAATTCTTCAATGCAGTTAATAATCTGCAGCAGTTTTATGTGGAGCATATCATCTTACTCGCTTAGGAAAGCATCAGCCTCGTCAATGAAAAGCAGTAACCCTTTCGGCGACTTCTTTGCCCAGTCAAATATCTGATGGATTTTAGTAACAGCCTCTGCACCAAGAGGTGCAACATCTCCTCCCGTCATCATGGCATAATCCAAACCCTAAATAAGAAGATTAAAACATAGAAGAGTGGGATGAGAAACTTTCAAAACAAAAGATTCTTAAATAAAAATTAAAAACAGTTGTTCCCAGGGAGAGGGATACTCGACTAGTATGCCTACATATGAAACACCACTTAGATTTAATCCTATTTCAAGAACTAGTATAATCCTTTCTACATGAAAATTTTTTTCCCTCAACATGCCATCTGCCATGGAAAGACAGTTGAACTATCACATCTCCATTTATGCCCATGTGATGCTTATGCAAGTTCACTCGGTAGTTGACAATTCTCTATAGCCGTATACCAAGTTAAAGAACCAACAACCGGCACACTGAAGAAAACAAGTGATTCAAAGATGACCTTACCGACTTTCGAGCTATCTCCCTAGCAACCATGGTTTTGCCAGTTCCAGGAGGCCCATAGAACATCATGTTGCGAAAGGGTGCCTGGTGAATTTTGGTGTTTGCCGTAGCTCGGGCAAGGTGCTCTATTCTCTTTTGCAATGAAGGATGAAGAATAATATTTTTTAAGCCACTTTTACTCCCCAAAGGAGCTTCTGTACTGTGACCGAAAACTTTGTTTCTTGCTTGGGATAATACTCCAGACAATGGAAATCTTGAAATTGAAGACTCACGAATTAAAGATGGTTGTCCCAATATTCGATTAATATAGCCCCATGTTACTCTAGCACCTTCTCTAAAAGAAGAAGAAAGATAATCAAGAAATTAATATGGAGAACCTAATCAGCAATCATCATAATTCATCAATTTTAGGGTTAGATTGAATATGAGAACCTTACATAAAAAATTCGGAAATAATGTCATCAACAGATCAATATAGACGCATCAAGGTAGTAACCACAATGAAATATCTCAAGGTACAACCATTGAGTGCCAGCAGCAAAGTGGTAATGAAGTGATTATTTTTTATAAAATTGCACTGGTAAGTGCTGTCCGCAGCAGTAAAGGATATCTGGTAATGTTTATGTAACCTGGCACCAAAGCTACCAGTGACAATAGTAATGGTGCATAGTGATGTCGTGAAGATGCTATCCATCTACCCCAATCTTTTGGCAACTTGCAAAAGTTATTTCAGAGGATTCCCTTGAACCCAAATCATCATTCTTTCAGACCACCCACCCAAACTAATTGGGAAAATCTGGAATATCCAGTATATAGGCTTTGTAGACATGCAAGATTATTTGCAATGCTCAAATCATTCATAAACCACATTACACTGTATGATCCGAATAGGACCATTTTTTGTCAATCATATATGTATAACACGCATTAAAATGTTGATACTTGTAACTTCCAGTCCATGTAACTAAAATGAATGATATAAAAAAAAAGAGATTGTATCGATACCTGGTTGTGTAAACTCCAGCAGCTAATGCAGTAACACCTCCAACAGTCATGATCAACTTGTGTTTATCAGTTAAGAGAGTCCTAAAGCCACCTGCAAGAAGCAAGTTACATCCAATGTCTCATCTCATGTAAACAACATGCCAAGACTTAAAACATCACAAATGGTTGACAAAGCTAAAAACAAGACACAGCCACAAATAACACGACATGGTGATGGCTATGTGAAAATTCATCACAAAACATTAATAGTTAGTGATATTTTTTATTTTCATGAACCTTGGAGATTTGAATATTAATAAAATACAGAAAAAGAGTTCAAAACACATCAGCATATTATCTAATTCAAGAATATAAAGATAGGACATAAACTAGGATAAGAAAGTGATAATGGAATTAATAACAAAACTCAGTAAATGGTTATTATGTGTCAAATGCATTTTAATGACCATGGTTACACATAGCCTAACATCCGACAGCAACCTTGTATCAATCCCTCATATTTGTATCAACAACTAAATGACATCAAATGTTGACTGACAAAATATAGTCAAGGAAGCAACATGACTTGCTTCCTAAGAAGAATGTCACGTTATGTTGTTATGGCATATGAAAGAGAATGAGATAGGCTAAGAATGAATGAAGCATACAAAATCTTTTTATCCTCAATCAACTGCTTACTTTCCAATCAGCCAGTGATGTAATTGAGAGTGTGGATTTAGAAACATGCTGAATAGTTGCTAACCTTCAATATGACTAAAAGCTGTATTGATTGCAGCAAGCCATTTTTCTCTTTCACCATTTATCCGCTCAATCAACATTCTTCTGTTATGGTCCTCAGTCAATTTTGCTTCATGCGCCCTGGCCTCAGCCTCAGCCAAGGCTTTAACCCTTATCGTTTCACGTTCAATTTCAGCTCTTTCTTTCTCAGTCTGACGCTTCTGAGCTTGAATCTGCTCCTCAGTAGCTTGTCTAGCTTGTTCCTTCCTTAAAGAAGACTGTTCTTGCATCTTAACCAATTCAACATTATGCTGTCTCTGAGTTTCATGATCTGTCTGCAATAGGTGATGCCAAAATGACAAGTAGGATATGATTTTGAGGTGAGAAAATCGTCAATTGTGACAAAATAATATGACTTGAAAGTGACATAACTCGGATGCAAACTAAAATCAGCTGACCCAACTACCTTGTGTCCTGACAAGTATGACTGATGAAAAATAAAAGAAATCAACACAAATCCTTTTGTAAATACTTGCAAAAGGTTAGCTCATTCATCATTTCTCTGTCATTTACTATAATACCCTAAAATAACAAAAACTAAAATTAGCAAGAAAAATTTTGTGACAAGGTGGTTAGTAAGAGAGAACTTGTCCAATTCCAAGCAAAACTTTCCACCGAAGAAAATATTACAAGAATTCACTCCAACCTGCATTCTTTTTCTGGCTAACTCATCCTCATATCGCAACATTTGTGCCTTTGCCTGAGCTTGTTGCTGCACCAAATTCCTTCGCTCTTCAGCCAATTTGCGCTGCCTGTCCTGCCAATATACGCAACCCCACAACATAAATCAACACGAGCACAGTTTCCTACATAAGCCAATTAAGAATTAGCGTTTAAGGCACATTTCATAGAGCAAAAACCCAATCGGATGCTCACAATATCTCGCTGAGCTTCAATTACTCCATGAAAATTTTTTTCAGCTTCCACTTCCGCAACCCGAGATTGCTCTTGCTTCTTCATAACATCAAAAACCTGAAAATTCAAGTGCAATACGAGATGATTCCATGTTATCAAGTTAACGAACCTCATCTCACGAATTATTCTATCATAACCACATAAAACCGAACACATTAAATCACTTTCTTGAGCTTTCTTCAACCTGCTTTGAATGAGGAGAGCTGTTAATTTCACGGAGAGCTTTCGCGCCTCTCTCCAACGCCTCCGGGTTGAATCCGGCTGTTCTCGGATCGTCTGTTTCGGCTTCTTTAGGTTGAGATTTCTGATTCGATGATTGATCCGGCGGCTCCTGCGGAGAAGGAGGAGGAGGCGAGGAAGAGAAAGGATTGAATCGGAACAGTCCATCGGCGTACGCCTGGTTCTGGAACCCGGACATTGACGACGCAGCTGCAGCTGCAGCCGCAGCCGCAGCCAGCCCCGCACATCTAGAAGCCGCCATTCGCACAAGGTTATGTTAATGACGGTTATTGAAGAGGAGTTTAAAGAATTAAACTCAGTTCATGAGTGAAGCTCGTGTATGGCGCGAGAGCTTAAACCCCGGTTGCGTGCTAGGGTTTAAACGGAAATCTTTTGTTCAAGGTGAAGATACTGGTGGGTTAATCGAACAAAGAGAAGCCCTGCTTTTGCTGGAGAGCAATCCAGTTTCCGTTCCCTGCTTGGGCCCAAATCATAGGATCCATCATATCGTAGCGGTTCTAGGACAACGAGTTTGAGTGGGTTTTGGTTGCTAGGTATTCGTTATCCCGACCGCTCGAAAGGCACAAAATGGAACAAGTTTTCCCTTTTTCTTAGCTGTCATTATGTTTTAAACAACATATTTAGAAAACATTTTTTATATAAATTAAAGGTATGACATTAAACTAAAAATAAAATGTAAAACAACAGGATATGTCAATCAAACTTCACCTCTGACTCATTAGTATCTCTTCAAAACCAAACAGCTTGGTTTATTGGAAATGTAGTTGTAGTTGGTAAAAAAAGATTAAATTAATTTTATTTAATATTAAAATATAATATTGAAGATTATTTAATATATAACACAAAGAAAGAAAATAATATATAGATAAGTTGGGATATAGATTACTTACATGTTATTGTTTAGTGGAGTGAGATGCATCTGCTTTGTTACTTCGAGCAGGGAATAATATTCTTGGTAGATATACCATTCATTTGAATTTGGATTATTCTTGCTGTTCACATTACACTTCTTTGTTGTTGTTTTAACTTTGTAATGTGCTATAGTGTTATAGTGTTGGTGTTTTGGCATGTTGATGTGTTATTTAAATGAAAGATAATTTTGGTAGTAATGATTAGTTTTGCAAATGATACCCTAATCTTCGTCATTTGTAAAACCTAAAGGTAAAGGGATTTGCAAAACTAAAACTAAAGTGACAAGAACCTGAGTTATCACTTTAGTTTTGATTTTATAAAATCAAAACCAACAAAACCAGGATACTAAATGTCCTATAAGTGAAATAACATCTGATATTTTCTAGATGAAAACTCAGCCTGAAATCCTGATGTGTTGTTGTTCGTCACTCCAAATTACCTTTTTCCAAATATATGGTAGTATGAAGCAAGAAAGGTCGAACCCACTGGGAGATGGTGTAAGGACCCAAATCCTATATTCCAAAATTGCTCCTAATGGGACTTTTACCGTCGTGAAACCTAAACAAGCCCAAACCATGACCTATCTTAATCCCACAAGGCTAATCCATCTAGTTCCGATTATAGTATGTTTATTCCTTTAAGATTTTAATGTTTTGAGCATGATATTGGACAAGTATTCTGGTATCATACAGAGTGAATAAAACATCAACGGAAGTCTTTAAACTTAGTCAATGAATCCATTACACACAAGCCCCATAGAGATATAAAATTCCAGCAAGTAAACCTCCAATATAATCCGAAAGCAATCAAGCATAGGAGGAATTTGAAAAAAAAAGAAGAAAATAGTTCAATCAATGATCATGCTATATGCGCAAGCAACCAAAGAGACAAGTATACAATTATCATGCGATATCGCCCTGTCGTAAAGCCTTAAATCTCACACACTGGTACCTCGAACAATGAATGTACCTAAGCCTGAAAAAGGGTGAAAATAACAGGATGAGATTACAAGATTCTTAGTAGGTCACAACATCATAAGATCTACAAAAATCTTAAATAAATATCTCCCAAACAACATCAGATTATCCCTACATATCTAAGGGATATCACGCAATTCAAGAATCAACCAAAGGGGTTAGGGCCAAAACTAAGGCTGAAGGTTGACTATAAACACTTTCGAAAATTAGAAGTACATAGGCAGGAAAAACTCATAAATCATCTTGGCAATAGGAAAAGGCCATCCTCATTCACCTGTGTTGTCCAAGGCTTCGCTACACAAAGGATAAAGGTTAGCACACAAGCTAATCAACAATCCTATTCATCTTGCCACATAAGGACAAGGCATCCAAGCCACACAAGGACAAAGGCATCCAAACCACACAAGGATAAGGGGATCCAAACCTAGTAGAGTAAGGATCGAGTTTAAGAAACAAGAACTGGAGTATATTCCAACTAAGAAGGGAATACAAGAAAGTAAGGAGGCAGAGTCGTCCTTCCCAGTTAAAAGCTAATACACCAAATATGAAAATAACAGAAAGATGCTCCTCTCCTAAATTCCAAATCTTTTTACTATGTCATCCTACTCCCTCCTCGTGTGTGTCCTATCAATTAGTTATTGGTTTGCCAGCTCACCCTATTTGTTACGCCTAGTATAGACTAACATAGGCTTATTGGGTCTCTTTTGGCCTTCATTCGTAACAATACTCCTCCTTTTAGAACAGACCTTGTCCACAAGGTCTAAATTAGGAAACTTCCCACGATAATCAATACAAGAAACCTAGGATGCTTCTTCTAAACTTCGACCTTTCCATTGGACCAGGAACTCATGACATGGAGACTTAGCATTTCCTAGTGTCTTAGGATTTAACAATTGCAGTTGGAATATATAAAGCTTCCTCTGTTATCAAATTTGTGGGTAGTTGGGCATAGACATTATGATTTCCTTTTACTGGCTTCAATTGAGACACATGGAACACTGGATTCACTCGAGAGGTAGTTGGTAGTTGCAGACGATATGCCACATTGCCAATACACTGCAAAATTTTGAAAGGACCATAGTAACGAGGCCCTAGTTTATTATAAAACCTTGAAGAAATTGAAGACTGTCGATGGGGATGTATCTTCAAAAGTACTTGATCCCCTATATTGTATTGAACAGCCTTATAATGTTTATTTGCTTGTTTGACCATTGCATGTTGTGCCTTGCACAGATTGTACTTTAGTTGTCGAAGAACTTCAGCTCTGTCTGCATGAATTTCAGCTAATATAGCAACGTGGAACTCCCCTGGAAAAAACTGTGAAAATGCTGGCGGGTGGTCTCCCATATACTATCTCAAACGTGGTCATTTTCGCAGCTCCATGGTAATTTGTGTTATACCGAAATTCAGCCCAAGACAACCATTTTCCTCATCCTTTAGGTTGTTCTGACGAGAAACAACGAAGATAAATCTCAAGACAATGATTTAGAACTTCTGTTTGCCCATCAGTTTCAGGATGGAAAGCAGTACTCTTCTATAACTTAGTTCCCATACTCTTGAATAGTTCATGCCAGAAACAACTTATAAAAATTGTATCACAATCACTTAAAATGGAGCGAGGAACTCCATGTAAACGGATAACTTCCCGTGTGAATAATCCTGCTACTCCATGAGCAACGAAAGGATGTCGCAACCCAATAAAATGAGCCGATTTACTCAATCTGTCCACCACAACCAATATATAATCAATACCATAAGACTTCGACAATCTTATAATAACATCCATTGATATGTCTTCCCAAATTTATTCTGGAATCGGTAAGGGTTGCAACAACCCTGCAGGTGATAGAGTCTCATATTTGTTTCTTTGACAAGTCAAAAAATTTGCTATATATTACTGGATCTGTTGCATCATTCCCTACCAGTGTATATTGGTTGCAATTCTACGATAAGTACGGTAAGCACCAGAATGTCCTCCATGTGGTGTGGCATGTAACTCCTCCATCAATTTGGGAATCCAAGTTGAGGTTTTAGGCAACAAAATTTTACCATTATAAAAGATACGTCATTGTATCAATTTATAACGAGGAAAATTAGTTGGATTAACTTCAATGCGACTCCTAAGAAGTTGATAAGCAGCGTCACGTGCTATTTCTTTGTCCAAAAGACTCCATTCTGCCCAAATTGGAATTGATAGTGATCGTAATTCACCCTCATATGATCTCCGTGACAAAGAATCTACTGCTCTATTAAGCTGGCCCAACTTATATTCAATCACAAACTCATACCCCATTAGTTTTGCCACCCAATTCTGTTGGGCTGGTGTTGTTATTTGCTGTTGCAAAAGGTGGCGCAAGCTGCAATGATCAATGCGAACCATGAATTTTTTTCCCACCAAGTATGGACGTCAATGTCTAATGCCCATTACAAGAGCCATTAGTTTCTCTCATAGGCTGGTTTGGCCATATTTCTTGTGCCCAACGATTTGCTGAAATAGGCAATTGGTTGCCTCTCTTGCATGAGGAAAACCCCAATTCCCACACCAGAAGCATCACATTCCAATACAAATTGCTTACTAAAATATGGCATTTTTAACACCAGTGCTGAAGTGAGGGCCTGCTGTAACTTCACAAAGGCTTCTTGTGCTTCTGAAGACCAGCTAAACTTGGTATTAGTTGTTTTCTTCAATAATTATGTTAGTGGTCTGGCTATAATGTTGTAGCTCTTAATAAATCGACGGTAATACCCGGTTAGGCCAAGAAAAGCTCGAACATCCTTCACTGACTTAGGCACAGGCCACTGCAGCACACTAAACACCTTTGCTGGATCCATTTCCACACCTTCATAAGATATCAAATGGCCCAAATACTCTACTTTAGTCTGCCCAAAATGGCTCTTTTTAGCATTCACCACAAATTGTCATGCAATTGTTTCAGAACCAATTCTAGGTGCTTCAATTGATCTTGCCAATCGTTACTGTAAATTAGAATATCATCAAAAAATACAAGCATAGACCTACGTAGCCAAGGATGAAACAAATCATTAATAATTGCTTGAAAGGTTACTGGAGCGTTCTTCAATTCAAAAGGCATAACCCAAAACTCATAATGGCCTAAATGAGTCCGAAAGGCAGTTTTTGGAATGTCTTTTGCAGTTATTCTGATTTGATGATAACCCGACCTTAAATCCATCTTTGAGAAAAAACATGGGCCACTTAATTCATCTAACAACTCCTGAATCACTGGTATCAGGTACTTATCTGCAATTGTTACCTTGTTAAGCTCTCGATAATCAACACAAAATCGCCAGGTTCCATCTTCCTTCTTAACTAGAAGAATCGGGCTTGAGAAAAGATCAGTACTTGGTTGAATGAGCCCTTGTGTAAGCATATTTGCTATTTGTCTTTCCACTTCATCTTTCTGTAAATGGCCATATCAATAAGGACGCACACTTACAGCTGAAATCCCTGGCTGCAACGGTATTTTGTGGTCGATATTTCGCTGAGGGGGAAGTCCAGCAGTCTCGCTAAACACACTATTAAATTTCTACAGTAACTTAGATAAGTCACTAAACTGAACAGATTGTACAGGTATGCATTGCTTCTCATACTCATTAGCTTTTTCATGCCATAGTAACAATGCATAATCCACTTCTTCAGTCTTTCGCAAAGCTTTAAAAGACACTAGTGCTGCAACTAACTTTGGATCCCCTATCACCATCACTCCTCATCCACACTGCTGGAATTCCATGGTCATTCGAGACCAATTAACTTTCACATCACCAAGGGTTTCCAACCACAAAACCCCTAAAATTATATCTACACCACCTAGTGGAAATATATAGCAATCCACCACACAACTTACATCAGCAATATTAATTTTTACCCCATGACAAATGCCTTGTGTGTCAATTCTTTTCCCATTGCCCAGCTTAACACCAATTTTTGTTGTATCTGAAATAACCATGCCTAAATTGTCAGCCACACCATGAGCAACAAAACAGTGACTAGCCCCACTATCAATCATGATTGCCACTTCTCTATTCCCAATCAACCCACGAACTTTCACAGTCCGACTTCGAGCTATACCGTCCATAGAAAAACAAGGTAACTCTAACATTGTCACCTGTGGAGATTCTTGAACTTCTTGGGCAATCATGATCTCAGCAACTTCTATCATAGATTGCTCATCAATTCCTTGCTCAGCATCAGCTGTAACTATTATCGTTTGCAAAGCTGTAACAGCACAACGATGACCTGGAAAATACAGTTGCTGGCACCGAAAACAGAATCCCTTTGACCGGAGGTCCTGGAATTCCCTTTGTGAAAAACATCGGATGCCACGTGTTGCTCCTCCTAACGCAGCCGTTGATTTTGTCAAAGACCTTGCTGTACTAGTCTAGGTTGTAACTTTAATTGGTTGGGCTTGTATTGGGCTACTCACTCCAGTTTGGGTTGAGGCCCGAGTAACTAAAGGTTTAATACTTGAAGTCCCTGCTCCAATAATCCCTGGAATTGCACCCTCTTTCATGCCGAGTCCAAAGGACTCTTTCTTATTCTCAGCCTAAGAAGGTTTGTTCCTCAACTGTAGTAGTTCAACCTTATGCTCCACCTCCATTGCTAGATTCATCGTGACATATAAATCCTTGATCTCGTGAGAACGGATTCTAGCCCTTATTTCTTCCTTCAAACCATTAAGAAATTACCCTGTAAAAGCTTCTTCTGGCCAATCTATGATCTAAACTGATCGTTCAACAAAATCACGTATATAAGCATCACGTAAATTATGCTTAGTATAGACTAACATAGGCCTATTGGGTCTCTCTTGGCCTTCATTCGTAAGAAAACCACACAAGGATAGGGATATCTTGCCACAAAAGGACAAGGCGTCTAGCCACACAAGGACTAGGCATCTAACGAGCTCTTGTTGGGGATCGCCACCCATACAACTCCTATACCAATAAGAACCTCTCCTTTCACAAGGAGATTCAACGCTTACCCCAAATTGCCATCGAAAAAGGATCCTGACACACAAACATATATAAGCACAATACCACAACAGGGTATCCTCAATCATGTCAGAACACAATCAGCATGTTCAATGTACATATAGATTAAGCACACATAACCTATCTCAAGGGTTTGACAATGCCTAAGTAAGCCTTAAATCAATCTGCAACTCATACATACAATACCTCAAATATGCGCATACAATAATACAAAGATAAGATACAATCTGTAATTCTAATTACGGTGTAGGTGTAGTTGAATGATAGGTACTTACTATATTTTTAATTTTATTTTTTTTTAAAAAATAATATATATATATAGATATATCTTCATTACTTTATTAAGATTTGGGAATAAATTTTTCAAGTTAATCCCGAAAGGAAGCTAGAATGATCGTGGGTAAATATATAAATACGAGTTTCTTTTGTACATTTCCTGCCCAAGATCGTATCCATGTAGCCTCTTAACGATAGCTTACAAATTTTACTCTCAGGTATAAAGATACATAACATTTTCTACCATTGAACTGAGCTAAGAGAGTGAACAACGGAGAAGGAACACAAACAATTAAGACACATTTTATGTTCTCATACACATTTGATAAATAGAGGAGAACTACTGCTTCTAAACAGTCGCATGCATCTACTTCCTTTACCAATATGCCCAACTGTTGCATCTTGTGCTTTGCTAGCTGTGGATGCTCCTTGCAGACTGCAAACAAGAAAGAGATAATGCAGATGATGGACACAGCTGTTAGTTCTGCAATAATGCAGTCCATAATTTCCAGATAGATTGGAAAAGCATAAGAACTGAGCCAGGGCAATGCATGTGTCATAAAAGATTACATGGAACTAAAAAAGTGGCAATAAAATATTCAGTTTGGATTTGTCTTGGATCTGACATGGGAATATAAGCATATGCAACTTTTGTCATGTTATCCTAAACGGAGCAGGATTAGATAGACAGATCCACCTGCGAGCGGTTGTTGACTACTCAGGATAAGAAGCTGAAAGGATTGTGGTCAGGGATAGCCTTTTCCATAAACTAATAGCTAGCAGGATGTTGGCCTCCTCTAATTATTTGTGGGAGCAATTGATGGACCACAAAAATGATAAAGAATTGACATTATTTATAGTTTCCCATTCCCCCTTTTTGGGGTCCATGATCTCATGACAAGAATTTACTTTCAGGTCATGGAAATGGATTTACTCTGTTCCAACTCCCCATGAAAGGCCAGGATCTGAAGTTAATGCAGAGGTACTGGAAATGAGGAAGATGGATATATTATAGAAATATTGAGAATTGAGCTTCGGAAGTGAACTGATGAGATTGTTGGTTTCCTGTGGTGTGGTGGTAGAAGGCAAGATTTTTGTTACCTGTTAACTTCATTGCCAATGTCTTAGTTCCTGGATCCACAAGACCTGTAGTTGGGAAAGGGAACTCTGCCAGATTCGATCTCTGTCAGATCCCTTACGAGAATCTCGTAGTGTCTTTTCACTTCCTCGACAGATTTTCCACCTACAGCTTTGGCAATATTATGCCAACGATCAGGGGTGTCCTTGTCGTACAAAGCCAGGGCCTTTTCGAATAGTTTGTTCTGCTTCTGTGTCCAGGAGGTGAGAGAAGTGGATGCCATCAGTGCAGATTAGAAAATGTACAATGTTGGTCAAGCGATATACTAATGGAGAACTGTTGAGGAATGTTGAGGAAGCAGATATAATCTGCGTAAGAGAAAAGGAGGTAGGAGAGGAATAGAAGGTAGGTAGGCTGTTTGAGTCAAGGAAGAGGACTGGCTAGGGAAGTGGAGAGGGATCACCAAGGGAGGTCCTTATAAGCAGGAGGGAGTTGGAAGAATATGTCCATTTAAAGGCCAAAATGTGGCGTGACTCGTTCCATTAGGAACCACAAGATGGGAGCGGTACAAGAAACAACACACAAAGTGTAAGAGAAGAATCAGTATATGTGGTTTTGTCATCACCAAGTCAAAGTGGTGTTTCCCTTCTAATTAGTTACTATTTAAGTCAGTCGTAAAATTAATAATCTATTTTGGAATTTAGATAAATACAGCTTAGCTTCGTATATATGATGAGTGCATATGTACTGCGCCGCGCCCCTTGTTGTAGTGGTGTATAATGGGTACTCCACTCCCTGTTTTGTGGGGAGTTAATGTAGTTGATTGTCATAGCTGGTAGGGTGTTAGGGTGTTAGGTTGCTACGGTACAGTTTTAGTTTGGGTTTTGTAATCCTGTTTGTTTTGTCAATGTTCACTTCACTGGACCACATGAAAATCTAAAAAAGATCTGATTCCTGATCATTCTTATGACACCGACCCGGGCATGAAATTTCATGGTTGGTTCATGTGTGCATGTGTTTTACTTGGGTTCACACAGCTTCCTGACTCGCACCGATTATGCTACCACTTGCCAGTATATATCCCCAACCAACGCATCTGAGTAAAAGCTAGCTTCTTCAGAAACGTAAGGTTTGTGGTGCATCCTCAGATAATATCTATGGCAGATACTCAGAACCTCCATCGCCCTACCTAACAAGTGGGATGCAGGGATTGTCCTTTGCTTTCATCATGATGTTTTATTCTTATTTAGTATTTTAGATAATTAATTAATTATTTATTATTCCATATCTTAATTAAACTAAAAAGCATGTGTCTTTACTATTTATATTTATATAACTATGAGTAAGGATGTCAATTTCTATCAATTATGTCCTTCTTTGATCAGATTTTACAGTGGAACTATGGGTGAGAGGTACATGCATGTTTATCCGATAGGAGAATGGGAGTAGGTTGAAATCCTGATTCATGTGTAATGCTTAAGGAAAACAAACCTTTTTTATCGCCAAGTCAACCACAAGTTAGGTTTTTGAGCAGAATATTTAATTAGGCTAAAGTATATGAAGCAAGCATCGAATTCGCTTTTTCAGTAGCATAACACAAGAAGAATCTTTTTCATTAGTCTGACTCACCGTTGATGGGGACAGAGCAACAAATTCTTTTTTTATTTATTTTTTTAAAATATTATTCTTAATTATAAGTTGATTTTTTCTCGAATACCTTTTTAAGATATATTTCTAATCACCTGGCTTGGCTTAGCTTAGCTTAGCTTAGCTTATGTCGCAGCTTCGTGGGATCATTGAGCTTTCGGCCTACCACTGGAGCCTCTGCTTTCCAGTTTGGATAATGTCATGTAGCGTGCAAGGGACGATTAGGTGGGACATGGGCAGATTCGTCACACGAGCATTATTTTGGGTCACTGCCCACTGGTTTCTCTTTTTCATCATGTGCAGGCTTCATAGCTCCTAGGCCCATTATACAACGTTTTGGGCCCTAAAAAAATTAAACGTTATATTACATAATAGAACCTTGTATAGTTAATTAATTGGAGAATATCTTCATATTATATAATAATTCATGTCGGGAGATTATCTTCATGCAAGAATCAAGATATATGGGTAACCATCCCGTCCGACGAGCGACAGTTGAAAGTGAACAAGGCCATGTCATAACTTGGCCTTTAACTAACACGATAATGTCTGAGTCTGAGTCTGAATCTGAATCTGAACCAGAACCAGAACCAGAACCGGAACTATATAATTATTAGCTGGTTCGGACTATGATAAGAGTTATACGGGTGATGTCCAATGTTACGTACCCAGCACCATTGAAGGCTAGCATGACAGTGAAAAAAACAGCGTCCACATCAAAGGTAGGCGGTGTGGCCGAATGAGGACGAAGACCTGTGGCTCATAAATTGACTTGGTCTTTTCCTTTGGGGTTAACAACTTAACATCCTCTGGTAAGTTGTCAACTGAGCAATCTGTAAGAAAGAAGAGCGTCAACAGACAAGAGGACCCCCCTGCACACCCAATAAGATCACTTTCTGTTGAAGCTTCTGTTTGTGTTTAATAAAGAAAACCATCGTGTGAGTGCTACTTTTACATCATATGCAATAACTGATAATGGCTAAATGTCAATTTCATGCATAACAAATATTCGTATCCAACACAATCTCAAACGAGCCCACCTCCCACCTCCCTAATATAATACTCTTCGCTACATACATTATTATATAATTTATCAATTTATGATTATTCGGGTTTTGACCATGTCCATATAATCCGAATTTATTAGATTAAGGATCCAACGGATTTCTTTAAAAGATGACCGGACGTTAAATATTAAATTTTATTTTGATATGGTTAGTACCATCAGGATAAAATGTGGTTTATTATATTAATCAGAATAAATTAATTTAAATGTATTAAAATAAAATAAAATAATTCTTATTTTGATAAAATCGATAGTTACATAATTCAAAATTGATTAAAATAAGAAACTATTTTGATTTCATAGTCACATTCTTAGTATCCAAAATATTCAAGGGATAGTGTTATGAATATCAAAAGTTTTGAGATTGAAAAGACAAACTTTAGTATGTCTATTCAATTATGTAATGAATATTTTGTAACTACAATATTCTTCATCTCTCAATGTTTCTTCATGTACCCTATCATGTTACCTATAAGTAGGAGGTAACATTATTTGTTTTGTATACTTGCTTGAGTACTTGATAAAGATATTATACTCTCTATATTGTTCTTAATTTTCTCTCTTATTCTTCTCTTTTCAAATTCTTATATTTCTATTATTATTCTTTTTTAAAAGTTTATATTATTTCTCCTCAATTCTTCTTATTTTATATTCTATAACACGTTATCAGCATGATACTAAAAAGAGAATCAAGATTCTTACAAGAGTTCACAAAGAACAAACAAGAATCTTAGTTTCTACAAAGGTATATTTGGGTGAGTATATTTTTATAATTATTTAGAAATAGTCATGTTGTAATATTATTATTTCATATTGCATGTTTTTAAATTTTATTTTCTTATATTTTTTTAGAAATTTAAGTTTATGATTGTTTTATTTGTTTCAATACATGTTATATTAAAAAAAATAATTTATGTCAATTTTATAATATGATCATTACTCTAATACAATCTTAAAAGAAATAAATAATAAAATCTAAATTTTTAATATTATATTATCATAATATTACCATCATTAAATGTTATTCTTATAGATTATTTCTTATGTTTAAATTAAAAATTTATTTCTTATCTTATTATGTGATTAATTTTATGTGTTTTTAATATTTTATAGTTTTACAATGATAAATATTGCAAAGCTTGAGTTTGAAGCTCTTGACATCACTGGAAAAAATTATTTATCATGGATATTGGATGCTGAAATTCATTTGGATGCCAAAGGGCTTGGAGAGACAATCAAAACACCAAATGAAGCATCGAGTCAAGATAAGAAAAAGGTTATGATTTTTCTTCGCCATCATCTCCACGAGGGATTGAAATCTGAATATCTCACAGTAAAAGATCCTGCAGATCTTTGGAAAAATTTAAACGAAAAGTATGATCACCAGAAAACAGTGATACTTCCAAAAGCTCGTTATGATTGGATGCATCTTTGTTTACAAGATTTTAAATCTGTGAGTGAATATAATTCGGCATTATTTAAAATCAGCTCACAATTAAAATTATGTGGAGAAAATATCACTGATGTTGATATGCTTGAAAAAATATTCTCTACTTTTCATGCTTCAAATGTGCTTTTACAACAACAATATCGTGAAAAAGGTTTCACAAAATATTCTGAGTTGATTTCATGCCTTCTGGTGGCTGAACAAAACAATGAGCTATTGATGAGAAATCATGAATATCGTCCTACTGGTTCTGCTCCATTCCCTGAAGTGAATGTGATGCTATCTCATAACCATAGTCGTGGTCGTAGTCGAGGCAGTAAACGAGGACGAGGACGAGATTATAATAAATTTCGTCATGGTGGTGGTCAATCAAGTAAATTTATCTTCCAAAATCAGAAAGTTGTAAGGGATGAAGGACCTGGAAAAATAATGAGTGGCATAAAGAAAAAAGTTACAATTAGTAACTGTCATCGATATGGAATGCAAGGTCATTGGCAACGTACTTGTCGTACACCAAAATATTTTGCTGACCTATATCAAGAATCTTTGAAGTCTAAAGGCAAGAATGTGGAGTCAAACTTTGTCCAAGATGATTTCACTGAATTTGCTAGTGGCTTTGAGGATATAACGCACTTGGATGTTTCTGATTTTCTTAATGATCCAAATGATGAAAATGCAAGAAATCAAGAATGATTTTAATTTTATAACTATGAAAATTTCAATTATGTTCTCTTGTTTTATTATAATAAAAGTCTATTTATTTTGTTTTATTTATTCATATTTTCTTTTTATATTTTCTTATTAATTTTATTTATTCAATGAAGATAATGGATATTGACATGAATATATCTAAGATGAACGCCAAGGAAATATGTTTGGTTGAAAGTGCCACAACGCATACAATATTGAGAGATAAGAGCTATTTCTCTTATTTGGATAATAGAAAAACCAATGTATATACAATAAGTGATAGTACAAGATTGATTGAGGGCTCCGGAAAAGCAAATATTATTCTATCTGGTAGAACTAAAATAATGATAGAAGATGCATTATACTCTTCTAAGTATCAAAGAAACTTGTTAAGTTTCAAAGATATTCGTTTGAATGGATATCATATTGAGACAATGAATGAAAGAAGCATTGAGTATCTTTGTATAACTTCGATAATTTCGGGTAAAAAGTATATATAGAAAAATTACCCTTTTTTTCTTCCGGATTGTACTACACAAGTATTACAATGATATAATCTCATTCTATAATAAACCATCAGTTTAATGATGTGTTTAAAATTTGGCATGACCGGTTAGGCCATCCCGGTTCAACAATGATGCGAAAAATAATAGAGAATTCTTGTGGTCATCCATTGAAAAAGAATAAGATTTTTCAATCTAATAAATTCTCATGTGTTGCTTATTCTCAAGGAAAATTAATAATAAGGCCATCACTAGCAAAAATTGGAATTGAATCTCCAAAATTTTTAGAAAAAATTCAAGGAGATATTTGTGGGCCTATACATCTACCATGTGGACCATTTTAATATTTTATGGTTTTGATTGATGCATCAACCAGATGGTCACATGTATGTTTATTATCATCTCGCAATATAGCATTTGCGAGATTGCTTGCACAAATAATTCATTTGCGAGCTCAATTTCCTGATTATCCGATAAAGTCTATTCGAATGGATAATGCTAGTGAATTTACATCAAAAGCTTTTATAGATTATTACATGTCTATTGGAATAAAGGTTGAACATCCTATTGCTTATGTTCATACCCAAAATGGTTTTGTAGAATCATTTATAAAATGCTTACAATTAATTGCAAGACCTATGCTTATGAGATCCAAACTTCCAGTTTATGTTTGGGGACATGCCATTTTACATGCAGCAATAATTATACTCATTAGGCCAACAAGTTATCATGAACACTCTATGATGTAATTGGTTCATGGTCAGGAACCAAATATTTCCCATCTAAGAATTTTTGGTTGTGCGGTATATGTTCCAATTTCTCCACCACAACGTACAAAAATGGGTCTTCAAAGAAGGATAGGAATATATGTTGGATATGAGTCTCTATCTATCATTAAATATCTTGAGCCATTAACTGGAAATTTATTTACGGCAAGATTCATTGATTGTCATTTTGACGAGACTATATTTCCAACACTTGGGGGAGAAAATAAACAGTTAGAAAAGAAGATCACTTGGAATAAATTATCATTATCTAGTTTTGATCCTCAAACAAATCAATGTGAACATGAAGTTCAAAAGATAATTCATTTACAAATGATTGCAAATCAACTGCTAGATGCATTTATTGACCTTAAAAGAATAACTAGGTCTCATGTTCCAGTTGTAAATACTACGATAAGAATTGATGTCCCTGAAGGACAATCTAAAGTTGCTAGTGAATCTAGAATACGTTAGAAACGTGGAAGACCATTCTGTTCTAAAGATAAAAATTCTCGGAAAAAGAAAGGAGCAACTACACAAGATGGTCATGAGGAGAATATAGTTTTGGAAAATCCAGTTGACATAATTAATAAAATTCCGGAAGAAACATAAGAGAATGAAGAGATCTCGATTAATTATGTCACTACAGGAACAAGATGGAACCGAATCTCAATACTTGTCTACAATATTTT
This sequence comes from Passiflora organensis, assembly GCA_019739055.1. Classification (NCBI taxonomy): domain Eukaryota; kingdom Viridiplantae; phylum Streptophyta; class Magnoliopsida; order Malpighiales; family Passifloraceae; genus Passiflora; species Passiflora organensis. The sequence goes on along the minus strand of JAEPBF010000087.1, from coordinate 26,552,273 downwards.
TGCATATAATATAGCGCTAAGTATTATAGAATAAAGTGAGAATTTTGTATGATTGGCCAATATAAATGATTGGCCAATGTGGAAAGACGCAATTCAATCATAATTAAACTCATTTGAAAAACGTGAAGTTTTTGGACCTGTAGTCCATACACCAAAAGGTGTAAAACTGGTGGGATATAAATGGATATTTGTGCGAAAAAGAAATGAGAAAAATGAAGTTGTGAGATATAAAGCAAGATTCGTCACACAAGGTTTTACCCAAAACCGGGTATTGATTATGATGAGACGTATTCTCCAGTGATGGATGCAATAACATTGCGATATTTACTTTATTTGATAGTATATGAAAAACTTGAAATGCGTCTAATGGATGTAGTTACAGCCTATCTGTATGGCTCATTGGATACTGATATATATATATAAGAAAATCCCTGAAGGATTTAAATTTTCAGATGCAAATAAATCAAATTCCCGGGAAATTTATTTAATAAAGTTAAATAGAGCTCTATATAGATTGAAGCAATCTGGACGAATGTGGTATAATTGCCTTAGTGAATGCTTGATTAAAATAGATTTCAAGAATGATCCAATTTGTCCATGTATCTTTATAAAAAGATATGGATCTAGTTTTGTTATAATAACTATTTATGTTGATGATTTAAATATCATTGGAACTCGTAAAGAGATAGATAAAACTATCAGCTATTTAGAAAACGAATTTGAATTGAAAGATCTTGAAAAAACAAGATATTGTTTGGGTCTTCAAATTGAGCATCTAAGTGAAAGAATATTTATTCATCAATCAAATTATATGGATAAAGTTCTTAAAAGATTTTATATGGATAAAGCTCATCCATTTAGTACACCAATGATTGTGAGGTCACTTAATGTGAAATAAGATATTTTTCGACCTCGTGAAGAAAATTCAGAACTCTTAAGTCCTGAGGTTTCATACCTTAGTGCTATTGGTGCACTTATATATCTTGCTAATAACACCCGACCAGACATATCATTTGCAATAAATTTACTAGCAAGATATAGTTCTTCCCCAACTCGAAAACATTGGAATGAAGTTAAACATATTTTTAGATATCTACGAGGGACAATGTGTATAGGTTTATATTATTCAAATTTATCCACTTTTGATTTAGTTGGTTATGCAGATGCAGGATATTTGTCAGATCCACATAAAACCAGATCGCAGACAAGTTATTTATTCACTATAGGTAATACTACCATTTCATGGCGGTCGGTGAAACAAAATTTGGTTGCTACTTCTTCTAACTATGCAAAGATTTTAGCAATTCACGAAGCAAGTCGTGAATGTGTTTGGCTACGATCAATATCACAACACATAAGAGAAGCATGTGGATTATCAAGTGATAGAGAACTTGCAACTACACTGTATGAAGATAATGCTGCTTGTATAGCTCAATTGAAGGAAGGCTACATAAAGGGTGACAAGACAAAACATATTTCACCAAAATTCTTCTTTACTCATGATCTTCAAAGCAAAGGGGAAATCAATGTTCAACAAATACGCTTAAGTGATAACTTGGCTGATTTATTTACTAAAGCTCTTCCCGTATCAACATTTGAAAAGCTTGTTCAAAAGATCGGAATGTAACGTTTGAAAATTTAAAGGGATGACTAAATTAGGGGGAGTATGCACTGCACTCTTTTTTCCTTCACCAAATTTTTATTCCTATTGGATTTTTCTTGGTAAGATTTTTGATGAGGTTGTATTCTGATTTCATAGTCACATTCTTAATATCCAAAATATTCAAGGGGGAGTGTTATGAATATCAAAGGTTTTGAGATTGAAAAGACAAACTTTAGTATGTCTATTCAATTATATAATGAATATTTTGTAACTACAATATTCTTCATCTCTCAATGTCTCTTCATGTACCCTATCATGTTACCTATAAATAGGAGGTAACATTATTTGTTTTGTACACTTGCTTGAGTACTTGATAAAGATATTATACTTTCTATATTGTTTTTAGTTTTCTCTCTTATTCTTCTCTTTTTAAATTCTTATATTTCTATTGTTATTCTTTTTTAAAAATTTATATTATTTCTGCTCAATTCTTCTTATTTTATATTCTATAACAGGAACAAGATTAAACTAATTTAATATTTGGTCAGTATAAGTCTAATTCAAAATATTTTATTTTTATTTAAATATGACGTAAATTTGAAAATTTGTGGAGCTCGAACAAGTACGAACGTTGAAACTGGGTAATAAGAAATGGTGTACGAGGAGATTTTGTACGGACAAAAGAAACGACCATTTAATGGTAGATGATGAACCATACAGGACAAGGAGAGGATGATCATGGCAATATTGATAGATTGCTATCGGAATTTTGGCTTCTACAATGGACCAGCACCAGAATTATTCCATTTCAAAGCATATGGTCAATTATCTGCGACAGGAACGAATTTGACACTCGGTTGGGTTTGATACACAAAGAGGATCCTTCCATGGTTTTTCCTATAATAAAATGTATAGGGTAACCAACAAGACTTGCGATCCCCAAAACAGGGAGGAGAATCGACTAAAGATAGTTCTTACCTTTCTTCCATGAAGAAACCTCTCAGTCACGGAGGATATATATATATATATAAACTGTAACTCATCATGGTAAAAGGTTCGAGGGGATCTGTTATAAGTTCCTTACGTTACGAACAGTGGCGGTCAAAGCGCATTTAAGAATAGTTCATGGTTCAAGATTGTCTGCGCGTTCAGAATCTAAATGACAACATCAGCGTCAACACCACCAGGATAAAGGTGGGCGACCCATTATAGATACCCAAATCAACGGTTGGAAGATCATCCTTCATCACAGCCGTTACTAGCTTGTGAGGAAGGTTATAGTTAACTATTACCCTTTTGGGTAGGATAGATTTCTTTGGTGTTTACTGTCCGCCCTCTCGTTTTCTATCTTTTGTTGTTTATGATGGGAAAGATTTTCAATTGAAGTTAAATTCCAGAGATCAGAAACATTCAGCTCGTTGACCTTTAATTGGTATTCTCCCATGGTTTTGTAGGATAGCTAAAGTACGCGGGTGCTACTTTTCATTTCTGCTAACCCTTGGTTCACCTAAGGAGAATAGTCATTCTTTCCGGAAACCACTCTCTGGATTCGCCTTTCTGAAAATTGAATGTTACGAGGCGAAGCTGAAACCTTTGACCAGGATTGTTTTTGCTTTTTGGTTGTTCCAGGGAATATAAATGCTGCGTGTCATCATTGTTGTGTTTATTATAAGCGTCTTAGAATATTTATAGTTGGTTTCCGGGGAATCATCAGGGGCTTTGTTTAGAAAAATATTGCTTTTGCACAGACTCTCCCGAGTGCTACTTCACATCATCATTGATGTGCTTCTTTTCAACGGTTGCTTCCTGTTTACTTCACTGTTCAACGGCAAGGCTGCTATTAAGCTAGGTTGCAAGCTCTAGTTCTTCTCTGTGATTGACTTCCTTTTCGGGGAGTTGTCCTCTGTGGATTCTCCGTTGGTGTGAATGTGTTGTGAGGATTGTACCTGCCATCCAGACAAGCGTACTCAGGGGGGAATTCTGTGGTTTAAGGTTGGGGTTTTGATCGTTGTGCGTTTCCGAATTCTACAGTGGTTTAAGTGCCTGTATTTGGTGAGCGAGAGCTCTTATCAATAGCGTCAAAATCAGTCGCAGAAGAAGAAGCTTTCTCATTCCTTCCTTAGGTCAGGCTTTTCCTTTCCTTTCTAATTTCCTTGCAATTTTCTAATGTTCTTTATTTAATTCCGAAGATTTATTCCATCAGAAGAATCTCATATGATCATCTACAAATGTGTAGAATACTTGGTTTTTGACACAAATGTTCTTCGTGGGTCAGTAGTTATATGACATGCATTATGCAGAAGTTAAAATTCCACTCGAAAACGTTAAGTGCAGAATTTCCCTATGTTGTTAAGGTCGTCTACATCTCCAGAAGAAGTAAAGAGAACCGATATTCGCATATTAGTTATTGCTTTATTCAGTTTTCTGCGTTTTTCTTTTTATTTTTCTACATGAGTATGGTATTTGATAGGTAAAGTGTATATAGACTTCCAACACCTGGTTACTGTGGCTGATAATTGGCTGATAAGCATGCAGATCAATTGTCCTTTCCTCTGAATGAGGACAGAAGATGCTGAAATACAGGAGGCACCTCCATTCCCATACTCCTTCCAGGTATAAATTTCTCAAGAATATATTTTCTGTCAGACCTGGAAGTTCTCATTTAGCTGTGTGGTTACTTGTATTGTTTTAATAGCTTTGGAGTTATTACATACCCCATACTCCTAGAGCTTCGCCGACTGTTAATGGCCTTTCGTAAAAAAGAAAACAAAACAGTGTGCTTACTCTTGGAGCAAGAGAAAAACCATTAACTCTACTCCCATCTATGTGCTGTGAACATACAATCTGTATTTGTGTGTTGTTTTCTAATAGAAACCAGCGTTTCATCTGGTATAGAAGGTTTATATTGTTCTTTATCTTTTTCCCTTGAAGATTTCTGACGTTGTCTTTATCGAGTCAACTAAGTGTGCTTCCTGTTTACAGGTTCATAATTCAATGTGCTCAGAATTGATGAGATTGGTCGATAGAATTGTTAAAGTATTTCCAGATATTGAAGCAGCTCGACCTCGATGCTCATCTGGAATTCAGGCACTATGCATGTTGAACAATGCCATTGAGAAAGCAAAGCAACATCTCCAGCACTGTTCAGACTCTAGTAAACTATATTTGGTAGGAGACTTTAATTGATGATGGTATAAGAAATTGTGAATAACAACTCATGAAAGTTTCATATGCACAGCCACTGCCACACAAATGTGTAGATTCCAGATTCTTTAGGATTCTCTTCATGGCTGGTTGGTCATGTCACGTTTTATTACATATTAGGAATGGTTAATTCTCGGGTCCAGTGCACAATTTCTGCATCTGGATGGATTTCTCCCTGGTTTTTGGGATATTGCATTGATAGGCTACTCAAGTTTTGCGATGATGCAGAACATTTGGTTGAGTAATTTTGGTTTTCAGTTTTCAATTCCCAGCATCTGCCAATTTGGTTTGTTTGTGGTTGACAATGTGCATACTTCTTTCAGGCGATAACCGGGGATGTGATTGTCATGAGATGCCAAAGATCCAGGACTTTACTTGAACAAAGTCTAGAAGAAATTAAGAATATGGTGCCGGTAGTGTTGGCTGCTAAGGTTTGTGAAACTTCATACAATCTTAATCTATCCTTTCTTGTTTCTCCTTTTGTTATGACCTCTAGATGTTGACATTGGTGGCACATGGTAAAATTCTTCCAAAAGAAAGAAATTTATTATGGTTTTCTCTTCAGCATCTGATAGTTGTTTACTGAAAATGGATTTTGTTTATATTTTACATCTCTTGATTCTTCCTGTTGGTTCTACTTATCTCTCATTCTGTGGTAGACTTGCAAACTGTTGATTGCAGATATCTCGAATCATTAATGACCTCCAGACTGCAGTGTTTAGGCTGGATCCCTCTGAGGAGGAGGCTGGTAAGGCTGTACGGCAGTTGCTTCAGCAGGGGACTTATGAATCGGATTCGATGGGAAACTCTGAAGCCAAAGCCTTTCAGCTTGCAGCATCAAGGCTTCATATTACATCCCCGCGAGGCATTTTGATCGAGAAAAGATGTATTAGGAAGCTACGCAGTAAATTTGGTGAAAAAGACCGTGCAAAAAGGAAGATATTAGATTACCTTTTATATCTGTTGAAGAAGTACGGGAACTTAATTAAGGAAGGGCAAACAGAAGGTCTCATTGCTGAGAATGAAGAAAGTTTTGGAATTACAACTTCTAGCAATGGTTCTACTGACAGTCAATCTGTTGATAAAGAATCTCGTATAGGATCTGTAGTGTATGAGGCTGAAACCAACGCTTTAAGTGGAGCTACTCCTGAAACATTCCTGTGCCCCATCTCCATGAGAGTGATGTATGATCCTGTTATCATTGCCTCCGGACAAACATTTGAAAGGATGTGGATACAAAAGTGGTTTGATGAGGGTTATGATACATGTCCGAAAACAAAACTCAAGCTTTCTCATCGTTCATTAATGCCAAATGCAGCCATCAAAGACCACATATCAAGATGGTGCAGGAGATATGGAATCACAATTCCTGACCCTAGAATGCCAACACTTCTCCCATCTGATGTTTCTTCTTCTTCTATTGCTAGTTTTGGCAGTTTGATGTATGATCTTCAACTTCCCCTGGATATCAGCAACGTCTCACTCGGTTCTACAGATTCCACCTATAGTTCAGACACCTCATTTCCTAAAGTCAGAGGACGATCAAGTTTGGCTTCTGTGCAGACAACTGATGATTCCTTTTGCAGCCAGTCTTGTGTTAATATACACGATACTGATTTGAAGATTCTGTCTAAAGTTTCAGAGCTTCCCTGGGAGTCTCAATGCACATTGGTCGAAGATTTCAAAGTTCAATTGCAATATAACAAGCAAGTTTATCAATCATTATCATCTGATAATTTTTCTAAACCTCTCATTGGCTTTTTAAAAGAAGCATATGTTGAGCATGATGGTAGAGCTCTGAGGGGTGGCTTGCAACTCTTAATCACATTTTTGAGTGGAAACAGGTAAAAATCTGTCATGTGTTGTTACCATACTTGCCTTACAACTGCTTTACAGATGTGTCCAATATCTTAGTGGTCATGTACCCTCCCTGGAAGTGGTTCTAAATTTTCTGCTGCCTTATGCAGAAGTGGGATGCCATCTTTACATGAAGACACATTTAGTTTGTTGCCATCTCTGCTTGATTCTGAAGTAATTAAAGAAGCTCTTTGCATATTTGAACTGTTATCTGCCAATGAACAGTACAGAATGGAAATAGTAGCATATGGTGCTCTTGTTGCTATCATAAAAATCCTCGACTCGGAAGTCTGTGAATTCCAGGAACAAGCGGTTAAAATTCTGCATAATTTGTCCTGGAAAAGAGAAATTTGTTCGCATATTGTATCTTTGGAGTGCATCCCCAAACTGGTTCCTTTTATAAATGATAGCCATATGTCTAGATATTGTATATCTCTGCTGAAAAATTTGTGTGACACTGAAGTGGCTCGGGTTTCGGTTGCTGAAACTGGAGGATGCCTTACTTCCATAACTGAACTACTTGAGAGCGGCAGCCGTGAGGAGCAGGAGCATGCAGTAGCTATTCTTCTCTCTTTATGCTCTCAGCATATTCAGTATTGTCAGTTGGTGATGGATGAAGGTGTCATCCCTTGCCTTGTTGGCATATCTATAAACGGAAATGATAAAGGAAAGTCGATTGCATTAGAATTGCTTAGACAGTTAAGAGATGCCAATTGTGGAGAGAAGCAAGAGTCCTTTAGTCCTGAACTTGTTTCTGGCGGAGATATGAGCAACCATTCCACCGAAAACAAGTCTACCTCTAAAAGATCAGGACTTCACAAGTGGTTCTCATGGCGAAGTAATCAAGTGTCAGGAAAGGGTAGATGAAACGTAGATTGATCCATCTCCTTCCTGGGTATCTTGAACCATTAAGAATCAGTTTCTTCTGTCCTGTTGGACTAGTCTTATTTGGGATGGGGGCAGGAATATTTTCTTAGTATAGAGATAGGTTACTACAGTGGTAGGTGCTTTTTGTTTCTCTTTATCGATAATATTTCAACGAAGTATTCCATTTGTGAAAAAACAGAAGCAAATGTGGAATATGCTCTTCTTATTGTCTCATCATGTACAGCTGCCATTCTCCAGCTTTGTATTTAGTTTCCGTGTATATAGGCTTGGTTCTGCATGTTTCAATTTGTTAAGGTGATCTTCCTAGTTATTCAAACTGCATTGGTCTGTACCATTACTCTTCTTGATCTTGCTTTCGCCAAGTTTTATCTCCATTCTAGTTCAATTGTTTATCTACCTATCTGTCTATAGTATTCAGAACCTGACCAAGTTGAATACTGCTTCATATTTTCCAGCTTTCTGTGTAAATAAGCATTTCCTTTGTAAGCCAGGCAAGTGTTATATGTTTATTCTGTCAACCACAACCACAGAGGAGGAAAATATTATTTTGCAAGTATTCATACAGACTCATTTGCTTTCTGTCTCCTTTTCTGCAGCAGCTGATATCACAGAATGTGCAGAAAGTTTCTAGTTCTGCCTTTGGATCCAGACTAGAGTAATGTTGACCACCCTCTTATTTTATATATATCCACCTGCTGTGTATGGCCACATTTAAACAGCAAGTATAAGATCCTTTCTCCAATGGTGACTGGAAATGCTAAAAGTAACTAAAGCAAGCAGACAAAACTATTCCAGTTCAAAAGGAACTCATGTAGATATCACAGAATACTGAAGGCAAAGGCTAACCAGGCTGGCACTTCTGTGGGGAGCTAAAATGCAGGCAGCAGGCAATCAACAACTACACTGGAAGACTACAGAACGGGATGGATGCAATACATCAAGCGTCTGCAAATAGGTTACAGTTAAGTTAAGACGGAACAAGTCGCCATCAAATATCAACATCTCAGTACAGACTGCAAAAGTCAAAACCATCTGTGAATGGCCATTACAAGTAGTTCTACCTACATGATGATTATGTTTCACAATTTCATATAGCACTTCAGTCAAATATAGAGTCCACTAGCAGCAGCCTTCTTTCTTTTCTTTTCTTTTTTTCATTCGCAAGCAGGCTTCGTGTCAAAGCTGCTCAAGCAAATTGCAAATGCTTGGAAGGCAGAAAGTGGATACTGATAATCCATGGTAAAGATGTCTTTTCCAATTTTGCCAAACTGTAAAATAACTTTTTCTTGCTCTTTAGCGGAGACATTGTGTGATGGATCGACAGAAGCAACAAGTTGGAAATTCTTAACTGAAGCAACAGTAACACGTCCTCTGAAATTCAGGTACCAGCACTGTAGCTGCTCATGCCATGTAGTAACCTTGTTTTTGAGAATTAGGGGCTCCCTCGAGCCATGGACCAATACTGGTGAACTGAGGGGCTTGTGAAATCTGTGTCGTGTTCATTCCTTTTCAAACTTGCAGATAAAGAAAATCGGTCATCAAACATCTCAGGAACTGATGAAGGCATTGGGACAGTGCCGCCTTCCTCTATGGAGGACATAGGAATAGAGTGCATGACACAATGCATTCTTCTTGGCCCTCTAGTGCGGAGAACATTAAGTTCATAGGTGAGGGTGCCTATACTGTGATTACATGAGGGCAACAGTGGAGATACCTGCCGGGAATGAAATCTGCGACTCGTTTCGGCCCACTGGTTGCATTGTAGCTTCACATAAAGGTTGGCAATCAAATGTGGTGAACTTGGTTCCTAGAAAGTTAGACCTGCAGAGAAGAACATTGCCTATGAGTTCTGGGAAACATTTTATGCATGTGTTTCCTAACAATGGTAATGCCCAAGACTTGCCTCAATTTACCAACATATGTGTTGCTTGCCCGAGAAAAGTCATCTGCAGACAAAGATATTATGAAGTCCGTGCATGTTGCCCTTCTGATTTTTCTGGCTGCTAAAAGCAACTTTGTCACTCTCTCCCTCAGCTGTCAACAAGACCCATATAACCAATGACCAAAACTTCAAGAAATCCATAAAATTCAAGTCATCAAATACTTGGTCAAGCTTGATAATTAGCTGAAATCTGCATGACAAAGATTCGGATCAAGCAGAACGATTCAGATTTTAGATCCTTGTAAATTTAATCTTTCCATAAGATAAGGTGATGGGAATCAAAATTAAGAGAAAGCAAGCCAATATTATTATATCTTTGAAAATTTCTCACATTCCCATCAGATTAAAAGAAATCTAATTCAACATAAGAAAAAAAGTAATGCATATATATACTCGCCAATCAAAATCAATGCAAAGAAGGGTCTAAAACGATAATTCATGTAAAGTCCACTGCATATAAATGATAGAAACCAATATATATAAATCACAAAAGTCTAAGCTTTTCTTTGCTCTGTCTCTGCTAAATGTTCAAGGTCCAAATTTGCTTAATGAAAAAGATGTTAGATCAAGGGAGCAATAGAACTTACAGGGCACCTCACCATAGTATAGCAGATAGGTAGAATTTGCAATATCCCTTCGAATGAAACACTGTATAGGAGAGTCGCGAGGGCCTGGCTACTTGCAAGAAATACAGACAAGTCACAGAAAGGTGGATGGGGCGAAACCGAGTAAAAGAGATGAAAAGAGTAGGCCAGCTGTATACATAAGTAGTGAGTGCAATTCGTTTGTAAAAGAAAAACTGCTTACCTGCTTCAATGAAACAGGAAACGTTAACCGCCCACATTGTTCAGGAGTTTTGACAATCTCCTGAGTAATTTCCCTCCAAGACTTACAAACCGAAGCACAATACAATACAGCAGTACGGGCAGGCCACGAGGTCTCGCTCTCTTCCACTCTCCTGATTATATCCAGAAGCAATTCCGGGGGGGGAGAATTTGCGCACTTACCCTGCTCAGATGATTCAGGTTCAGGTGGTGCTTCATCTGGTGCAATATGTGATGATCTTGCCCAGCCACGCCAACTCTTCCCCCTCTCAACTCCTCGCCTTGATATGCTTCCAATTCCATCTTTAATATCCCTCAGCTCACGCACAATGCTTTTGAGGGACATCTTACCTTAAGATAGCACACCCTTCAGTATCAATTACCAGGACAGACTCAGGGAACATCAACGAAAAAACCGATAAGACCTACAGAAAGGAAATTCAATTGAAAGGATCCTACTCTGGGCTGGCTCTTCTTTTACCAGGTGTCGAGGGACCAATTCTGGGATTGCTGTACTCGCGTTAAAAATGGTAAAGAAGGCAGGAACACATTCATCAAGGAACCACGACTGGTTATAAGTTATAACATCTCACAAGCCAAAATACGCATATTGAAGATGCACTCAAAAAAGTCTTTAACTTTCTTGATCAGCCTTCATTAGTGACAAACATGACAAACATTTCCATGTAAACAGCCTCACACACTGAACACCACCAAGCGACACAACGCGTGGAACCATAAAAACAGAGCCTTTCAAAAGATCACAACTACCTCAAACAAGAAATCACCCTGAACCGAGAAGAATCAGAGAACGGTCCAAAGCGGAAGCAGCCCAAATGCAAAAACAAAAGACAGAAGAAACGGCAGAACATGATAACGCTTCGGAAAAAAACCACACAGGAAATACACCGGCTAGACATCAAAACGACGACAAAGATGCTTACTTTGCCATGAAGCCGCCACCTCACCGCTACCAGCAGCAGCCACTTAGAACTGGATATGAATCAGCGACAGGGAATCATCTGCCTTACAACGAATCCAGCCCATTGTTCGATTCCACAACTGGTTTTCGTTTTATATTGTTACAAAATAAAATCTACTATTAAAAAACCATATACTCGAAAAAAAAGGGGAATAATTACATCTGGACAGAACAGATTATCCACTGTCTTGTTTCACAATTTGCAAACGTGGCCTTTGTGTTTTAAATAAAAAGCCTAGATTCTCCTGATAACTACGGCTATACGCCAACCTCATCTAGAATATTTCAATTTTCGTGACTATTAATTTTTAATTTTTAACTTTAAATATTAAGAATTATTAAAAAAATATGATCAAATCTAATGGTAAGGAATATTATATATATGAATCTATGATGGGTGGGTGCAAGTGATTCACATGTCTGAAATAGGATCCGCCGATGCTAGCGAGAGGCATGGCGGTTTTGAAACGTGGAGGACATGTCCAGAAGAGGATCCCGCCGGCGACTAAATCCCCTCATGGGAAGGTACAACGTTGAGCATTATCATCTGAACAGTTGCTGTTGTTGTTGCCAACACAGTCAATAGTACAATTTTATAAAAGCTGAGAATTTATTAGATGGATATGGCTGCTTGGTGGATGGGGGATGGGGATGAGTTTGGTGCCGGGGGGGGGGGGGGGGGGGTGGGGTGGTGGATGGTAAAGATATGAATTCAGACACCCAAAACCAGTTAAAAATCAGTAACTAGTTTGCATCTTTTTCATATAATTCTCTAATCTGGATCTTCTTCAAGAAGCCAGCATTGCAACGAGACAGACCAAAAGTATGATGAATATGACAGCCACGGTCCAATAAACCCATGCCTTCTTCTTCCTCTTCATCTGGTTGGCACGGTAGAGACTGCCCGTCCCGCCGCTGATGTAATTACTGGCATTGGCCACATTTTCTTCAATGTCATCGATTTTCTCGCCTTGTGTTTCGACAAGAACAGCCATGTCAAGAAACACCTGATGCAACTTTTTCAAGCTTTTCTGCAAGTCCACCACAGCCTCGTGCCTCTCTTTACTCTTCATATCCTGCCCTTCTTTCCCTGCAAACATCTGAATTCCGCTTCCAGAAATCATTTTTTCCATCAGTTCCTTACTGGGCTCCTCCCCTGTCATGGTATAATACCTTCTCTTCAGATCATTCTTGTAATCGGATAAAATCTTCTCTCTCAGAATCTGAAACTCGTTCATCATCTCTCTGAGTTTAACCCTCATTCCGTGGGTGACTGACATCCTTGTCCGATCAACCGGACTTCCATCTTTATACGATCCTGATATTCTGCGATTGAACGCATTGGATTTGTCAAGTGATTCTAGTCTTTCCTTCACATTCTTGGCCTTTCTAAGAACTGCAACTATATCAGATTCGATTCTGTCTCTCAGGCCACGAAGAACTTTGGCACTGTGAGTGGACTTCGTCTCTTCGTTAAGGGCTTGAAGATCAAACAAGAGACTGGCGATCTCTTCCATTTCAACCTTGATAGGATTGACTTCTTGGAAGAACCCAGAGAGGTTTGGTTCATCAGTGGGGTTGAGTTGGTCTGATTCCATGTCAAGTTGCGCTTCGATATCCTCTCGGGCTTGCTTCTTCAGTTCCACATAACTTAAGAAAGATTTTGTCATCAGATCATTCATTGTTGCAAGAATTTTGCAAAACCCGCCTGCAAAACAAGTTAGTCATATATCATAACCAGAACCCAAAAGTCGCGCATGGATAAACCAGGAACCATCGTCAAGTAGTGAAAGAAACGAAATATACCCAAAGCTGGATTCCCTGTATGGACCAATCGCTCAATATTCTTGAGATTCTTTGGGATGTTTCCTCCAGGAGATCTAAAGAAAAAGCAAAGCTATTCAACATCAAGATATAAGACTAAACCTCTCAAGAACGGAATGGGATGAAGGAACTAACTTTGTCACAGTTAACAAAAAAAAATTGAAAATTTGTTCCAGAAATAGGCTTTGAAAACGGAGAAAACAAATGGTAGGCTTTGAAAACAGAGAAAACCAATGGGTTTGCTCTTTCTTTTGAAACCATGGGATGCCATCAAGAAAAAAGAGAGAAACGGGAGAGGGGTTGTGGTAAAACCTTGAAGAAACCAATGGGTTTGCTCTGTCTGCAAGAGAAGACCTTTTGAGACGCCAAAGACCCTCCTTTCTCTCTTCTCTTTTGCTTCTGATACGTGTGTAAGTTTAAGGGATAAGAGGCGTACAAGGGAGAGAAGGATGCAAGTGAGAACGAGTGCTGTTCTTGGAGGATCAAGAAACAGTTGGAATTCGGGATTCAAAAGATAGAGAGAAGGATCCTGATGGTTGGTTTAGTATTCTCCCCTCCTTTCCTTTATACATTTTGAAATAGACGTATAACAGATAGTAGCCGTTAATTTTTCAAGACAACTCAACCCAAAATTGTAACTGCATCAAAATAAATTCGCATTATCGAAGACGGCAGCATCCCACTTGGTTATCCGACCAAACCCAACCATGGTTTGCTTGAGAAGAATGGCAGTGCCATAATGTTAAAGGCTTGCTTCTCTATTATTACACGACCAAAGGTTAAAATCCTTGGATCGTCCAACAAGCAGTATTCTCCAAGGAAGAAGAACACATAGTTCTGTTTATCCATCCATTAGGCGTATTAATAACTGGTGTTGAGGTCGCTAAGAGTTTCAGAATTTGAGAGCTTTCCACAATATTTACTACAAATGTTTGTTTTCCAAACGAAGGCCTCCATTCAAATCGGCCTCCTTACAAACATAGAGCATCTATCATGATCAGAGATTAGCTTTGGCCTTCTCAGCCTCAAGCTTCCTTAATGTGGTAGAACTAAGCTTGTCTCCGCCAGACTCTTCACAGACTAGATCTACAACTTCAACCTGCAATGGATGATGCATCAAGGCTTGAGGCCTTTTTCTAATTTCCGAGCACTTCAAATGAATTAAACAAGTCCATCATATATGTAATGCAAACCTTTAGCTGCGATAGGCCCCTGTCTCCTCTCTTTTTATTAACAGACAGCCCGCCTGGTAAGGTCTCTTTGCTGAGACAAGAACCAATTGATAGTCACAAATTAAGCGACATGGTACTTGCAGAAGCATAAGCATAATAAGCACAAAAATACGCATAAGTTTGATGTAAAGGAAATTGCAGCGGGAAACAACACTGAAAACGGAAATGTTGAACAAACAAACAGCCAACGTTGTATATCAATTACATCCAAATAGAAAGGCAAAGGACATCAACATGCCCAGTTTTAGCTTTTATGAAAGCAAAAATAGAGTCCATGTCCAAGGAAAGGTGGTGATTGTCACTAGTGGAAAAGAGTGCAGAAGATCAAGGATGATGATGCAGAACCTTAACTTAAATGTGAACTCAAGAAACATTAAAGTAACTCACCTAACCATTATAGCCTCCAGATTTTCATCAACAATTGAAGGTCCATAGGCATCTGTAATGGGTTCCACTTTCACCACGAGTTCTGGCTTAATAGACTTCACAAAGATTTTATAAAGAAAATAAGAGAAAATGGTCACTACAAAACCAGGATAAAGGACCATATAGTTTAAAATCATCAACAAATTATGTATTTGATTGATAATGCTTATGACGGCCCGCATGTTTTACTATTTTCAACCTTCTGTGATGACAAAATCCAAGTTTCACTTCAAGAAACTCCCAGCGGGAGACAGTACAAGACAGTTGCTCGCCATAATGTCCCACATGGGATGTCGGAAAAAACTTAAACTCGACATTTTCACATATTGTAAATAGCATAGACAACAGCAGTCAAAGCTGAAGCCTTGAAACGACAGCACTAAAGCATACCTTGATATAAATTTCAACATGTCGCATCCTTTCCTCAATGGGTTGTATTAACTCCTTGAACTGCAAAAAAGCAACCGAAAGTGAAACACGCTCTTGCATCCTTAGAGTGAAGTAGCTTGTGTATTAGATTTGTCTGGTCGAAGTAAAAAGTACCGGAAAAATAGTTATATCAAGAAATGCTAAAACTAACCAAAAGTAACAAAAGAGTACCTTTTTACCAGCCAACATAGGGCCATCGCAGACTCCGATCACAATCCGTTCCCTTGCCAACTGCGCTGCTTCCTACTATTTGTACCCATCCATCAAATTCGTCTATTTCCTTTTTAAAACCGGCCAAGACATAAATTTGCATTCCAACACAATAACATGCAATCTATACCTTCAAGAAAAGACGATGGCCGTCGTGCAGCCGGTCAAAAGTCCCGCCGAGAACCACAGCTCCATAGGTATTTGGCGCTGATATTTTCAAGTGCACCACGGACTCGTCCTGTATCGACATGTTTACGATGTATTTGTTTGCAATTGCGTAGGGCTGTTTTACAAGAATAAGAATAGAGTAAAAGAGAGAAGATTGGCTGGTAGGTTTTGGTTCCAAAGGTTGGACTTGGCTTACGAACTCAAAACTAATGTTTCTTTTTTCTTTTTTGCTTTGGAAGTCTCCTCACTCGTGGCTTTCCATTATTGGAAGAAACTTCAAAAAACTATAATATCCCATTGACGACGGGTATGATTACGTACAGCCGAACCTAGTACAAAAGTACCTAGTATTCTTTTCATAATTCTTGTTGCCTTTAAATTGGGGGGTTGAGTTTTGTTTCGTTTCGTGACGTAGACAAAGATCGATGAAACGAATAAATGCTGCTTTCCATGAGGTGTTTAAAAGAAAATACCCAATTTATGTGTCTGAGAGAAGTTGGGAGGCAGAGGTTTGCCATATCACAAGGGAGACATAAAGTCTGATCTTAACCCCACCGCTTTAACAAAAACTATGTTAGCTCATGGTGCAGTATCGAAGCAGGATTAAATCCCGCTTTCTCATCGCTTCTTCAAAGGAAGGAAGGACATAAGTTGGTGATGGTTGATACAAGGAAACAAGCAAAATACAGCAATAACCCAACAGGCAGCCATCCGTTGCCATTTATGAAATAGGTTCTTTTGAAGTTATTACCACCCTGGTTATGAAGGTTCATTTAAGTAAGATGCATCTGAGGATCAGAGCGGTTTCCTGTTGCAAAACATTCTTTCAAGAAATTATGAAGCACTGACAAATATGTATCTGGGTAGGTTCTGTAGTGATCTACATGGGGAGAAGACCTGAAATTGTAGGATACTATCTTTCTTCCCATTTTCCTTTGATCCTCAATCAACAGCTCTATGGATTGAAATGGAACAACCTTATCAGCAGTGCTATATAGGTAGAGCTGAGGGCAGGGGGGCTGCTCCTTTGAAAGAATGGATACTATCTTCTTTAATTTCCTGTAATAATTAGATGTGATAAGCATGTGGACGAAAGGTAACAAATAATTAGATGACCATTTTATGTGTAAAAGAGTAAAGATATTCAGGACGAAAGGTGCAGAATGTGAAAAAAGAATACTCACTGATCCACGTCAGGAAATTTCAGAATAACAGAGAATAGCTTCTCCAATGTTGAGAGCACTAGAGATTCCATTAATTGAGGTTCTTTTCCATGCACTCTTGGGTCACTTTTTCGATTTTGTAATTCATTCATACTACTGGTATCAACTGAAGGTTGTATGGCGGAGCTGCGTTTCTTCAGCAGAGCGGCAGAAAACCCACCAGCCCATACCTAACAGCATCCAAGACAAAGGATCCTATGTTATCCCCTTGGCAGAAAGTTCCTAACAAATAAGTAAAAGCATAACCAATGAAGATTTAAAGAATGACATAGTAGATTCAATCATGCCACTTTAAAGATACATACGACAAATGTCTCAATACCACATGATGCATTCGTTCATTCATTCTAAACCAATTGAACTTTACACTATTGGTTCCTGTTTTCCTTTCTCTTTGGGATGTAGAAGAGATAATCAATTTAGGAAACGATAGTGAGCCAACAAGTTCAATTGGTGAAGACTGGCACCAAGTAAATCCTACGGTGTAAACACAGAAATGAGCGCTTCCCCCCCAGATTACGAGACAGAAGCAAACAGAATGCCAATATAAGGAAGAGGCCACCAACGAGTGAAGATAATTCTTTAAAATTGCTTTTCAAGACGCAACATGCAGTAATTATCTGAGCAATTTTGTGGTATAGAGAACTTAACTCTACAAAATCATCCACTCACTGAATCAACATAACCATATTCCAACAAACCTTGGGATCAAACGCCCCGCCCCCTCCTGAATCAAATACACAGCCTTTTATCTTCTCCATTAGCCCTTCTCTAGTCTGCATAATAACCAGAATGTAACCATACCTGTAAGACAACCAAAAGAAACGGTAAGCTCCACCACTCAATCGAGAAAATCTATGGCTCACATTAAAAAAAAAATCACTAAAAACCAAACAGATCAACCTACTCAAACCAACCAGTGTTGCTAAAAGTATGAAAAACCAAACACCGTTCTCTCCCATCTTGTCCCCCGGAAACCCAGGATATAAGCTCGTTGGCCAACTCAGTGACCCGGGCCTCCACTCTGCGGCCCCAATCGCACCAAAGCAACTCTCTGGTGTCAACAGCGAAAGTAACCGCATCGAACCCTTTTGCATTATACCACTCCACGTACTTCTTTAGGTGTTTTGGTTGGGCTCCAAGCCAACCCAACAACACCACCGTCACAAGCGGGCCTCTTTCGCCGCCGAAAACAGAGACGTCATGGCTGGCGGTCTCTGGAGCCCGGTGGCGGGCGAAAAGGCGGGAGCTTGCATTGGATTGGAGTATGGGATTCGAGTATTGAGTTGAGCTTGGCGGGTTTGATTGGTGCAAAGAGGTGTGCGATAGTAGGAAGGTGATGGGATTTGGATCTGGAGTATTGGATAAACGACACGTGGCCGAGAGCGAAGAGCGAATGCGTAATGGCGTTTCGGAAATGGTGTGGGTTCGCAAGTGGTGCTGTTTCGGGTTTATGAATCGGTAAGAGAAGGGAGATGGTTTTAGCAGATGATGATTCGCGGTTAATGGCATTGATTTGGTTAGCAGTTGACGATTGAGGAGCCTCACTGGAGCTTCCATGGCAGCAAGCAAAGTTGAATAGAACTTTTCAAACGAGGAAGATGCTGTAAATGATGTCGATGCCCGATAATTCCTAAGGATAGCTACGACGAGTAAACCACACAACACACTTCTGTTCTTTTGCAAGACGTGTCGGTTTAGGACAGCCAAGCAATGTAATGGGAGGCCCTTCATTACCATTTATTGGACGCTTTTTAATTTGTTGCTAAAGAATCCATTTTGGATTTTCTTAGATAAGAAAATAGTGAAGCGTTATTACATTTTCATACGAGGGGTCAAATGTCAATGTCTTGATAGTGATTTTTTCTTCAACAGGCTTCCATCTTCTGCAGTTTCTGCAGAATCCAGCGTCATGCCTGCTTACTTTTATGCGTAACACAAATATATTTTTTCCGGTGATCCTCTTTGCTTGTTAGAAAAACAAAAGTGTCTTTTAATTTTTCAAAGGTTCTGAATTTAGCTGTAGAAGAGGACAAGACTAGCTGGTTGATTGATTTATCGAAGAAAATTTTAAAAAGAAAAAATCTGTGGGAGTAGTGTTTGGCTTGGAGGCGTCCACATCTTCAAATGCACACCACCCACTTAAACCCCAAGTAGTCCCAAACATGGATTTTAATCCGCCTTTATTGTGTGTTCGGTTGCTCAGGTAAGGGTCTGGATTTGGGTTCCGTTTTGGGTTTTTAGCGAGGGATTTGGGATGCGATGTATTCTTCATGTACTGCATATCCTTCTCTACAGTCGAAGCTCTTGGGTTACTGTGTTAATGGTTCTATTTCACCAAGTATTAGGCTGAATCATCACAGTAAGCAGTCTGTGCGGGTTTTTTTGGCTTTTTTGCTTTGGACTTTTAATGAATACTTACAATGAATTGGGGTGTTCTTTCCTTCTTGTGGTTTTTGATTTAAGGGAGCAAATGTCAAATGAACAGGAGAAACTTTGCCTTGAAAGGAATTGTGGCTTCTGGGGTTTCAATCATGGGCTCTTCTCTGGTTAGTGACCCTGTTCAAGGTTAGTTCATATTCAGCTTCCCAGTTTTGGTGCTTTGCTTCTTTCTCAAGACCTCGCCGAAACACAATAAATAAACCCTCACAACATACCATTCTTAGCGTGAGTTGAAGCCCTTAACTTCAAAGGGTATAGTATTTTACAGGAGCAGAGAGATTACCGTACAAGCCGGAGGGCTACAACTTCTGGACATGGAGGGGTCATAAAATACACTACGTGGTTCAAGGCGAAGGCTTTCCTATTGTTCTCATTCATGGCTTTGGTGCTTCTGCATTCCATTGGAGGTGCCACCTTGTTTCTATCTGTTTAAGTGCAACTTTGATGAGCCAAGTTGCACCATTTCTACTTTCTTTCTTTGCATTCTGCTGGCCATTTGGTGGAGCTTAGCATGAGATTATTATTCCAGTTAACGTTGTTTGCAGATACAATATACCTGAGTTGGCAAAAAATTACAAGGTTTATGCCCTAGACTTGCTAGGCTTTGGATGGAGTGATAAAGCAATTATCGAGTACGATGCAAAGGTATGGAGAGATCAAGTGGTAGATTTCGTGAAGGAGATAGTGCAAGAGCCTGCAGTTTTAGTAGGAAATAGGTAATTATGTACCCTCAGCCATCACATGTCTTAATTTACGAGGTAATTTCTTGGTTGTGCTTTAGATTTTTTGACATGGTAAAACATTTTTTGATTTTTTTCAGCCTTGGAGGGTTTACAGCTTTGGTTGCTGCAGTGGGGTTGGCTGAACAAGTAGCTGGGCTTGTATTACTAAACTCAGCTGGACAGTTTGGAAATCCTAATGCAGAAACCAGGAACTCAGATGATTCGGCTCTACAGAAGTTTATTTTGAAACCATTCAAGGAAATTTTCCAGCGTGTAGTTCTTGGAGTTCTGTTTTGGCAGGCAAAACAACCAGCCCGCATTAAATCTGTTCTCAAAAGTGTAAGGCATTAAGTTAACTAACAATCCTCCTTTAATGCAAGTCAGTTTTCCTTCTCTGGATGCAATATTAGGGTAATATGTTATCACCCAAGTGAAATGCTTCAAGCTGAGGCCAAGCTTATATTTTGCTCTGAGCAAGGCGTTCTAGATTTGCATCTGTTTCTTCTTCATTTAAGTCATGATATCTACTATTCAACTCATGAGCGTTTCTGGATTTTGTACCTAAGAACCAATTCATCATTCAACTTCTCAGGTGTATATAAACTCGTCAAATGTGGATGACTATCTTGTGGAGTCGATAACCAGACCAGCAACCGATCCGAATGCCAGAGAAGTTTACTACAGGTACAAACACCCTTCAATCATCCCGTCATATGGTGCATCTTTCAGATTCGCATGTTGCTTTCCACAGAAGTGCTACATATAAATCTTGTCTGCAGTCTATACAATGTCTCCTTTCGTACCATGGGTTATAGAGAACAGGGTTAGAGGAAATCTTACGGGCAGTCTGTGCATGAAGATCGTTACAATTACTCTGGAAAGTTGCTGACAGTATTATTGTTCTGCAGATTGATGACAAGGTTCATGATGAACCAGAGCAAGTACACCTTGGACAGTGCCTTGAGTGATCTAAAATGTCCACTGTTGTTGCTCTGGGGAGACTTGGACCCCTGGGTTGGTCCTGCCAAGGCCAATCGAATCAAAGAGTTCTATCCAAATACAACTCTTGTAAACTTACAGGCTGGCCACTGTCCTCACGATGAAGTTCCAGAGCTTGTCAATAGGGCTTTGATGGATTGGCTGTCATCTGTAACGCCGAAAGCAGCTCTGCAGATTGCTGTAGAAGTACACAATCCTGCTAACATATTTTAAGACATTGCATGTAAAGCCATTGAACACCTACAAAATAAAATAATTCAGTAAAGCATTTTTGCTTGTTACCTTGTAAGAAGGATCATCTTGAGGCTCTTCATTTATAAAGGACGTACCAGGTTGCCAGGGTGGCTCATCGCTACGAATGACTCCGGAAAAAATGAAATATCCTCCGATTGGTCCATATGTGGCTGTCATTTACGGTTGTTTAAGAAATTCCTCTTACCTGAACAACACTTTTGGATGCAGATCTTTTATGATAGAAGTTCGTGAATATGAATCACATGTTTAAAAAGGTATAACCCTTTTATAAGCCAAAGCTAGTGTATTATTTATATGGAACGTAGTAGAAGAGAAGCCTATTCCAGAAGCTTTAGCAGATGAAAGGTAATCCTACCAACTTCTGTGCTTTCTCAGAATTTTCTTCTGCTCTTTTCACCTGTAACTTAATAATATATAAATCACGATGCAAAATAGGTTAAGACTCTTTGATTTCACTGTGAAAGAAAACTCATTATATTAAGTGCCAATGTAATTGCTTATCAAATAAAGAATTTTATACAAAGAATGCATCCCATATATCCACATCATTATTAAATGATGTCCAAGAATTTCAAACCATATACAACTCGCTGCAACAGGGAAATCGCTGAAAGTATAGGAGCAGAAATGACATTGGTATAGTTCTTCACATTTGACAACACTAGCAACACCAAAAACAATGACAAACAATTGCACTCGACCTGAACTGAGAAAAGGGATGCAGATGATGTGCACTTAGAATCTTGCATTAAACCATCATGACTGAGCAAGCCTCTTGACTACTGTGGCCATGTATTTACCCTGGTGTTCTGCAAGGGCCAACTCAGTTTCATTTGGTTCTCTCGAGCCATCACCTGCATAAACTCCAGCTCCGTATGGAGAACCACCTCGTATGGAGTCCATCGTGAACATACCACCTCCAAAGGTGTATCCAATAGGCACAAATAGCATTCCATGGTGGGCCAACTGGGTAATTGCTGTCCATCTGCCAAAGAAAAGCAGAGCAAAAGCCCCGAATGAATAATAGTCAACATGGAATGGTTCCCCATCCCTAAAGTGAATTATTATCACTCCTCCTATGAAGCAAAGAAACACATATTGATTAACTCCAAAAATTAAGAAAATGCCTTTCATGTCCATAATCACAGTCTCAGTGACATCATCATAAGACTTTAAGCCAGATCAAGAAAGATTGTTACGCACAAAACGCGTGCACTGGTAGTCGAGATCAGCAAAATTTCGAAACCCACAAAACCTACTTTTCAAGTTTTAGCAGTGTTCTATTACACCAAATATGGGGTTCAAATAACAGAAAAGATAAAACACATCAAATCAACCGAACCTTTAGCTTTAGTTGGAAGCAAACTCAAATTTAGAAGGTTTTGCGGGAAGCATTATTAGACACAAATCATGCTACTGGTCCCAAACACTATTAAGCATTGAAACTCGATGAATTTGGCTATCACCATTGAAGATTGTTATATTTCACTAAACAATACATCGGAAACCAATTATTATCACGAGAGAAAGTCAAAATTTATACATCAATCGATCCTAGTCAGTTTTGAAAATAGATACTAAACAATTAAAAACTTAAGCATTCCTAGCAATCCAGAGTTTACAAAGAAAAAAAATCTGCTGAGGTCTTAGAGATCGCCAAAAGTTCTGAAGAATTGAACTTTAAACGAAGAGAATGTCACAATGAAGATTATAGAAGTGTATTTATATATATAATAGTATTGACGAGACGCAAAATTAATCCATTTTGAGCTTAAATTATTAAGATTTAGGATCCCCAAAGGTCTAACCATATCAAGAGAAAAATGCACAAACCATGTTACTCGATGATAAGGTATATTCATCATCCAGGTTAATTAATAGACAGTAGAACAGGCAACTTAATTACATATAGACATATGGCAAGAATGTGAAGAAGAAATTCAATAATGAATAAGATTTTTTTTAAAAAAAAGGACTGAAGGTACTCACGCAGTGGTTTCCTGGCCGCCACCCTGAGTGCCGGTACTAACAAAAAATCCAGCGGGCTTCCCGGCGAGTTTCTGCTCCTTCCATAACTGCCCCGTCGAGTCAAAGAACGCCTTCATTTGCGCCGCCATAGAACCATACCTCGTCGGGAACCCGAACAGCAGGCCGTCAGCGTCCGCCAGCTCCGCCGCCGATGCAATCTCCTTCAACCCAGGGTCTTTCTCGGGCGCCTTCATCTGCTCCAACACCTCAGTAGACAGCGTCTCCGGAACGCGGTAGAGCACGGCCTCCACGCCGTCAACGCCATCCACTCCGACCTTCATTCGCTTGGCCAGCCCCTCCACGTGGCCATACATGGAGTAGAAGACGACGTAGACCTTGAGCTTGGGTGGGGGAGGAGCGGCGGAGGATTCCGTTACGTAAGCATCTGCCTGGTCATCGAGAGGGATCGGAGCCTCGCGCGTGAGACCTTGGGAGTCGTCGGCGACTGGAGGTTTCTTTTTCTTGCTGGGCACACAACCACCGCCTTTCCCCATGTAGAGGAGGTGTTTGATTTTAAGCTATAAGGGAAGAGCACCTAATTAAATGTAGGGGGGAGGGGTTTACAGTAGTTGTTGTTATGAAGGATCTGAGGTTAACTTGGTGTTCGTCTTTGGTGCGTTTATTAAGGTGGTGGGGATTCAGAAAATTGAAATCGGTGTGGTGCTTTCAGCTTTGTGGGGGTTGGTAGACTGACATGACCTTTCGCAAATCGCAAGCTTTGACTTTTAAAACCCCATTGCAGGTGTTACTTACGTTGGGCTTTTACGGTGTCGTATTGGTTCTTGTCGCTTCAAATGCTTTTCCCTGCCTTATATAAATAATTTTATTTTTTATTAAGAGAATTACTATAAAATTTGGAGTTTAGACACAATCATCATTAATTTTGTATTTCTAATATTGTATCTATTTCACACTATCAATATAAATATAAGTTTGATAAGAATATTTGAAATTAAATGAGCGATACCAACTAAATTATCAAACCGAAGATTGGTTGAATTCGAAAATTGATTTCTCCAAACACAGAATACTTTCAGTTTGAGGAAGGAATTACCTGTGTTTATGTTTTTTTGGTTTGTTGGTAGATGAGGATAGGAATGGCGTTTGAGTATGACGTGAATTCTATGAAGCAGATAGTAGCATGGGGGATAATTTCACCTTGGTGTTGGCCTTATTATCAACTTATTAATTAATTCCAAGTATATAGTCTCCAGATATAGAAGAGCTCGATGGGGAAAGAAGCGTAAATCAACTTCTTTCTAGGAGAATAAACTAAAAACAAAATAATCCGTTTGGTTATGGTTGGAATAATCAAAAATAAATAATTAAAAATTTATTAAATTATTTTCATAAATAATAAATTTTAAATTAATTTAATAACTAATTAACATTTTTATTATTAAAACATTATTTTTTTATAATTTTCAAGATAAAAATTATCATTTACAACTATAAATCTAGGGTGACAAACAGAGGAGAGGAGGAAGGTTCTGGAACGTAATCATTTTTTAGATGAATATAATTATTTTATTATTTCAAATTTATAAATAATATGTTTAAAAATAATTTAAAAATGAATATGCAATATAATAATTTATTGATAAAAAAATTATCAAAATTTTACCAAATTTGAGAAATATTAGAAACATAAGAAATTTAAATTTAAAATAATCAAATTTAAAACCATTTATCTCTTAAATTTTTTTTTTATTTTACTAAATTTTGAATAAAAAATTTGATAAATAGAAAATAAAATAATAAATTTTATTGGTATTATTTGGAGATATTTATTGTTGCACACCCACAAGTGGAGATCTGAGTGAGATGCAGAGAAACTTTATCTACCAATGTATGGTCACGTACTCCAATAAAGTAGCATTATAATATGTCTCTTTGAATGCTGGCTGTATCTAGCCTTTGATATATTCGAAAAAAGTGATTTTTTTTGGGCAAACGAACAAAACTGATTTTTAAAACACTTAGAGGACCTCTGTCATGCAATGAACATCGCTCAAGTGGAGAAGTTATTATTTTATAAATAAGCATGAGATAAACGCGATATGATCGGTATATTATTATTAAGATTATATTCAGTTGAACTAAACTAGACTGACTAATACTTGAAATCCGTTTGAATATATAGATTATCACGTTTAATTAAAAAAAAAGAAGTTATTGGATTTAGTTAAATAATCTATTTTTCATACATATGTTTTTTGAAATTATGTACAATAAGGTGGAAAAAACCATATTGTAAATCAGAATCCTTATGAGGAGGTAAAGAAATCTACTCATTGTTTTAACCTATCATTTTTTATATTATTATTTTTACAAAAAATATAAATTTTTTTCCTGTTAAAAAATTATAAAAAGATACGTGGGTTTATAACGTAACGCTTAGTTGTCCTTACAGAAAAAATTAATACTGAATCTCTTTTGAAAGAAAAAGGTCAGTGCAGGTAAGGGTTCACATTAATGTTGTGGATTTACTGAAAAAAGCGGTTTATATTTTGGTTTTAAATTAGGTTTTTATTTAACTTGATTATTACATGAATCCTCTTATATCCGGATTTTATTTTTAGCAATTGATTAATTTGGTGTGAAGGAGTAGGATCTTGTAGCTAGAAGATTTTTTTATAGAAAATATTATAAAAATAAAAAAAAAATTATTTTGTGAGATGAATTGATAATTTTATAATAGTTTATATCATAAGTAAAAATAATTTTATGAGATAGATTGGCAATTTTATAATAATTTATATCATCATCATTCATAAATTTAGATATTAATAACTTAAATCTTAATTAATATCAAATTATATTTTTAGAAAAAATAATTTAATGATCCAAATAAAGTATAATATCAAATACTATCCTAAATATCTATGCTAACTAAATATATAGTAACATCATATTGAGAATATCGTGATATACGTAATTAGGATTTGAGTAATACAAATATAAATAAAATTTATTATATAAATAAGGTATCTCTAATCTGGTGACAGATTAATTCTGCAATCCATAAAAATATTGATTGTATTGTATAGATAGACAAATTGTTGATAAATAAATTAAACATTTTTATGAGTAAAACGTAAATTTTATTTCATACCTTAACCAAAATTAGACTTTAGGATTCTTACATTTGGATGGCCTACATATTTGTAAGATATCTAAAAATAATTGTCAGTTTGGGATGATTTAATAAATACCATATCGAAACTCAACCATCCGAACATATACGTATTTACTGTATTTTATTAAAACGTTATATTTGAAAAAAAACGCGTCACAAGGTCTGCTCAACTCTCGCATAACATTTAACATTATAATGTAATATAAAGCCAATTACACCTAAACATCCGAACCAACCAGCTTGCAAGGGATAGATCCCTACCCATGACTTCAAGCCATAATGGGAAAAATATCCTGGCAAAACAAATATGCCGAAGCCCCCGGCTCCGCATGATCTTTGCAGAACCAAACCAAGCCTTATTTCCATCCATCGTCACCAAAGTGCAATGGAATATTCCCTTACCGAGAAATTGCCTTTACACACTCGTAATAAAAGCGAACGAGGCAGAGGCGACGATGCAATAGTGGAAGTTTCAAGTTTGGTCGTCTACTTGACACATGCCTAAAGTCTCTAACCTCCGCTTTACATCCAACGGTCCACAATTTAACCATAGAATATCTTTAATATTATTATGCTTTTAATATGATTCCCCTCTCTCTCTTCATGTGCAAAATAATCTCACTCTGCTCCGTTGCAATTACCAACCCACAGATTCCTAGCTTTCATTTCACGCTTGTGCTTCTCTGTAAGTTCCCTTTTCATTTCGTTCTTGATTTTGTGTTCTTCTTGTTTCTGCCTTCTGGTGGTACTGTTTGCTACTTTTTTCTTTTTTTTAAAAAAATTTTATTTTACTGTCTCAGACAACCGGATTTTACTTCAGGGATGCATACTTGTTTTTTTAGAAGATATATTCCTATCTGTATAAGCATAAATTAGCTTATTTATTTATTTATTTCTCTGTGAGTCCTCCTTCCTCTGTTTAATGTTTTTGCTTTAAAATGTTGTGGAAAACAAAAGGTGTGTGCATAAACTTGTTGATTTTGAGGTTGCTGAGCTGCTCTAAGTCGGACCTCGTTTTGCTATGTCTTCTTAGTTCTTGAAGAATTGACTTGCTGTTGTCGTTGTTTCCGACTCTTTTATGATGGTTGTGCGATGTTTCATAAACTGTAGAGAAAGGTGATCATGGCTAATAGTACTGGAGAAGTGAGTGTGAATCACTCTGGATTGTCTGGTGTGGTACTCAATGAAAGGATCATTTCTTCTATGTCACGAAGGTCCGTTGCTGCTCATCCATGGCATGACTTGGAGATTGGTAAGTTCTAATTGGGCATTTTACTCATATGGTTGGTAATGCTTATTGTTATGTATTTTTTTTTTTTCTGTGTTTGCTTCAATTGTAGAAGAGCCATTTTTTTTGCAATTTTTATATTTTCTATTTGGGTGATCAATGTTTCTTGTACTTGCAGGACCAGGCGCTCCATCTGTTTTCAACTGTGTAAGAGTTGTTCTGTTTGTTATGTCTTGTCACATTTTTTTGTGATATCTGCTTCCTTTGTGCGCTTATCATAGGCCATATGAGTGGGCATGAATAAAAGCAAGGAAATGTTGGTGCTTTTCTTTTTAATGAGTGCATTGCCAGAGGAGGTGTTTTGTTTTTCAGCAAGATGACATATCCGTTAGGGGGGCTCAGTTTTGTTTTTGAAGCAGTGTAGAAAAATAGAGGGCTTAGCCTATACTTGTTTGTTATTATGGAGATATAATGCCATGTCAATGTCTATAGAGCATTGCCCTCCTTATGCTTGTATAGTTATGTGTTAATGATAGATTCTTTTGGCATGTTGGTCAGGAAGCTTTGTTGTTCAAATGTCTTTGAAGTACTCTGATCCTAATTTTGATTTGACTACAGGTGGTTGAAATTAGCAAAGGTAGCAAGGTGAAGTATGAGCTTGACAAGACTAGTGGTCTCATAAAAGTATGATCTTCTTCACTGTTCTGCAACTGCTACCATCGTTTATATATTGTTATTTCTTAAAAAAAGGAATATTAACTTAAAATATACTCTCCTATATAACAATTGTAAAACAATTACAAAAAATCATTTATATTGTTCTTGGGATTCTTGTATGTATTGGGGTTTAAGCAATGCACTACTGTCAAGAAATAAGAACCGTATTTGTTGTTCTGTGGGCTGTGTATGATTGTGACACTCATATCTTACTTTTAGCAAATAGAAATTCTTAACTTGGAAGATTTGAAGTATGATTTTAAAATGTTATGCTGAAGAGAAGAAAGCTGCACAGTCTATACATTTAAGTTATCTTTTTCCAAGTGCATAAAATGCCAACTTTCATCTTTTATTTGAAACATGATAACTTCAGCTTCTTGTGATGCACCGAGATAGTGAAAGTTGCAACCTGTATAATGTGGTCCCTAGACTTAGTATTTTATAGCATGCTGTCTTTTCTTCCTGTATTATGTTGTGGAGATAATCCTAACTTTTTTAAGGACAGGTGGACCGTGTTCTTTATTCATCAGTTGTTTATCCACACAATTATGGCTTCATTCCGCGAACCATCTGTGAGGACAGTGATCCTATGGACGTCCTGATACTTATGCAGGTGGATTATTAATACTTTGGCTTAAATGGATTCTTTTTGGTGAAACTAACATATATTTCAATTTCACACTCCATTCTAACTGGCATGTAGGAACCTGTGTTACCTGGTTCTTTCCTTCGAGCTCGTGCAATTGGCTTAATGCCCATGATTGACCAGGTAAATGGTTTTACTTTTGCTTGCAGATTCTTTTACTATTGGCACACACTATTTTTATTATATAGCTGATATCGATTCCGAACTTTTTGTAAAATGTAAGAGATTCTAGATCGCTGGAATGTAGTTTATCATGTAGGTTTAGATTATTGTTCTCCCTGTTATTTTCTACATCATATACTCGAAAATATCTAAATCTCCAAATTATTACTTGTCTTCCTGTTCAGCTGTTCTAATGTGCTTAATTTTGTTTTGAAGTTTGTATAAGAAATTACTCATCATTAACAAGCATTGTATTGAAGGGTGAAAAAGATGACAAGATTATTGCTGTATGTGCCGACGATCCTGAATTCCGCCATTACAAGGACATCAAGGAGCTTCCTCCGCATCGCTTGGCTGAAATCCGCCGATTTTTTGAGGATTGTATCCACGTTTTATTCATTTGTTTGGTTTTCATGTGGTGAAGGTGAACATTTTTGTTTCATGAAATATTTAGTTCCAGGTATTGAAGTAGCCAGCATATCACACTGAATTCAATTCAAACATACTTTTTCTACTTTGGTATTGCCTACTTTCCCCATGCCGTAAAACCTTTACTTTGAACAATATAGACAAGAAAAATGAGAACAAGAAAGTCGATGTGGAGGACTTCTTGCCACCTGAGGCAGCTGGCGATGCCATCAAGTATTCCATGTGAGGTTCTTCGGAGTCTTTTGTATAAATTTTGTATTTATAAATCTGTTTACCATGTTTATCCGGTTTGATTCTTATCTGTGCAGATGTTTGGATAATATGACTGACTATTGTGTTTTATATCCATGTGTCTCTGACAGGGATCTGTATGCTTCCTACATCGTTGAGAGCTTGAGGCAGTGATTACCATGGAGAAAAATATCTTCGGAGCACTTTGTTACCTTATTTATAATAATATTATAAAGGCTAGACTTCTTGCTACAAGCCTGTCTGTATACCTTCTGATGCTACAAAATGTTGAATGAGAATGCAGTCTTCTGCTAGTTCCTATGTTTGATATCCAGTATCCAGTCGAAATAGTAATAATCTTATTATTTATATTT
Organism: Passiflora organensis; assembly: GCA_019739055.1. Classification (NCBI taxonomy): domain Eukaryota; kingdom Viridiplantae; phylum Streptophyta; class Magnoliopsida; order Malpighiales; family Passifloraceae; genus Passiflora; species Passiflora organensis. Next base: position 26,522,089 of record JAEPBF010000087.1, on the reverse strand, counting down.
TTTTAATTATAAAAAATACATTAGTTGTAAAATGCTTCACATACAGACTACCGCCATACGGATGCGATAGTTTTTAGTCGTTGGCCGACGTAGCCTGCAAACGACGTGTCGCGAAAGTTGTAAGTTGAACATAAATAAACTACCAAGCCAACCACACGTGGTGGAACCGCAGAGGAAAGAAGCCACTTCTGTTTCCCGCACGCACACAGCCCCGTCGCGTGTTGTGGATATTCAGTCTGCCTACTCCGCCCTCGGCTCTCTCTACAGTCCAGTTCTTGACCACTGATTAACCGGCAGAGGAGGGAGAAGTGGAAAACCGCTTCCAATCAATCTCCTTGGAAAAATTGAGAACATGAACTGACGAGAATAATAATAATTATTAGAAAAAAAATGGGGACACTGGGGAAAGCAATTTACACCGTCGGATTCTGGATCCGTGAGACCGGTCAAGCGCTAGATCGCCTCGGCTGCCGAATGCAAGGCAACTCCTACTTCCAAGAACAGCGTGAGTTCATTGATCTAAAATTTTCTTATCTTTGGTTTTACCAATTCTCTAATAGAGTGAAATGCTGCCGTTACTGTTAGTTGACCGTTGCACTTTGGTTTCATTAATCAGTTTCAAGGCACAGAACGCTTATGAACCTTTTTGACAAAGCTCCGGTTGTTGACAAAGAAGCATTTTTGGCGCCGAGTGCGTCTATCATTGGCGATGTTCATGTAGGGAGGGGATCTTCCATTTGGTACGGATGTGTTTTGAGAGGTACGCTGCAGTTTATCCGAACTAGTCTGTCATCCTTTCTTTGTTAGAATACCCTCTTCTTCGCAGCTCTGGTTTCGGTTTTGATCTTCGGATTAGGTGCAATGAAGCTACCGCATTTTGTTGACTGGTTATATTTGTAATTTCGTAGAGGATATGAAACTGATTATGACACGTTATTTGGCTGTTATATGTAAATTGTTGTCTTAATTAAGCGCAAAACATTTCCATTACCATTGTTGTTGGCATCTGACGGTGGCTCAATATGTGTAGGTGATGTGAACAGCGTCAGTGTTGGGTCTGGTACCAATATACAAGATAATTCTCTTGTTCATGTGGCAAAATCTAATTTAAGTGGGAAAGTTCTACCGACTATCATTGGAGACAATGTTACTGTTGGTTAGTGGAATTCCTTCTCGCTCTCCGAGCAGTGCAATTGTAGTCCTATTGTAGATGTTATTACAGGATCTTGAATGCATGATTGTGAATTTGCACCGGACAGGTCACAGTGCTATCTTACATGGATGCACTGTTGAGGATGAAGCCTTTGTTGGTATGGGTGCTACTCTTCTGGATGGGGTTTACGTTGAGAAACACGCCATGGTTGCCGCTGGGGCTCTTGTTAGGCAGGGAACAAGGATCCCTTGTGGAGAGGTGTGTGAACTATAGTTTGCTGGTCTTCTAGGTGATAGGAATGTTGGTTATCATGTAGAATTTGATCTGAACATTCAGATTTTGACTCATCTCTTTGTGTTTATTGCTGTCGAGAAGACACTGAGTCCAACCCCAAGTAGTTTGGGGGGTTATTGCTTCTGGACAGGAATTTAGAGTCCTTAACTGTGTAGTTTTTGCTTGTCTCTCCTTATGGTAACTTATTTCTCTATAATCATGGCGTTAAGATTGGAGGTTTTGTAATTAACTTAATCGTCAGTGTTTGTTTTTTTTTGCTAAAAAATACTGATTTGGGAAACTCTAGGATATATAGAACATGGAGGCTATTTTCCATTTTTAGTTCTATGGCTAGTTTTTTTCTTTTGTCCATCCTAGCCTGGGCCGATTGGTTTCAGCAGGTCGGTTGATGGCATGATGTATGTTGTGTTGCTTTTTCATTTTTTTTAATGAAGTTTGTGGTTCAGTAGACAATCTTTTGCTGAATGTTTCTGTTGTTTTCCCGTTCTTCACACGATATAAAATCTAATCATAGATTGTATCTCTAATTTATTCAATTTCAGGTGTGGGGAGGCAATCCAGCTAGGTTTCTGAGGAAACTCACAGAAGAAGAGATGGCCTTCATCTCCCTGTCAGCTATTAATTATTCCAATTTGGGCCAAGCCCATGCAGCAGAAAATGCAAAGAGCTTTGATGAAACTGAGTTCGAGAAGATGCTCCGCAAGAAATTTGCTCGCCGTGATGAGGAATATGATTCAATGCTCGGTGTTGTTCGTGAAACACCACCAGAACTTGTCCTTCCTGACAATATCAGGCAGGATAAAGTACCAAAAGCTGCTTGAGATTTGGTTATTATTCCATATTAGGTGTCTTCTGTTGAGATTTAATGACATTAGACATTTTGTTAATGCGAGGATTTAAGAGCACAGATGCTCTGAAATCCAATAATTTTGGGTGGCCACAGTGAATTCCAGGTATCAATGCTCATCCTCTTCATTTTATAACAGTGTTACTGTGTTTTGAGAACATTAGACAATGGACTCGCCATGGGATGTTTAGTCATATGGGGGGAATTCATACGTTTGTAACCCCAGAATCAATTAGTTCTGCTTTTTGTTCATCAGTAATAAAGAATGTGGAATCATGTACTTCTAATCATGGTTTTGGGTTGAGGGTATATGATGATTTATGATTTTGAACCCAAAAGCCACCCTAAGGCTTCTTGGAGGAGTTTTTGTTTAGTGACAGATTTAATGATTTCACATTACTTCATAATGAGATTAATTATTCTTGTCGATAACCTGGCAGGGCAGAGTTGAGGGAAAGTGATATCCATATAGGAATAACAAAAGAACGAAACTGGCTCCACTTCATATCCATATTTTCAGATAAATTCAGTACTTCCCCGACATTTTTCTGATAGAACTTTAATAAAGAGAATATTTTGAAACATCCCGAATCGTAAGATGCTCCCACCCAGCAACTTGTTCAGTTGTTTGTGGTGGGGCATTGGCAACGGTGATGGTAACTGAATTCTGCGGCTGAATGGGTCCCACTTAGGATTTATTTAAAGAGCTTCTATTTCACCACCTTAAAGGAGATTTGGGGTTGAATGATTCATTTTTTTTTTTAATTTTTATTTCTTTCAAAATGACAAACTTGCTACCAGTCCGCAGCACAAAGGGGAGAAACAAAAGCCAAGCCAACAGCCGAACGTGAAATTCTTTAAATCATTACGGGAGAAGCGTAATCAGGAATCAGATCTATAGCTATCCGTTGCTAAGAGGCGAGACAAACGAATGCCGAAGCAAAAGTAATCAAAAGAAGATACGGTGATTGTTAAGCTAAAATTAGACATTCTTATTCTAAAGTACGTAATATTATGGTAAGGTGAAAGGTGAGGCACAAGCCCACTAAATCCGGACAGTTTAAGGGTTTCCCTGTTAATAACGTAATCCAGTGTCGCCATCAAAACCTTCCCATAAGAGACCGAGATGTCAAACTCTGGACATGCATCAGCATCGCCATCGCCGTTGTTTGACATTACATGTACTGCCAACCTACCTCCTCACATCTTCATGATCAGTTTCAAATATTAAATGCATTAACACCTAAGCTTTCTCGCTGGCTGCAACAACCCAAAAATAATAATTACGCCCCGTTTATCTTCCACAAATTGAAAAGAATTAACATCATAAACTGTGATGGAATGAGGGGTGGGGATGATCATATCATCAAGCTAGCTACAGTTTTCCATCTCATCATATCCCGTTTCAATGTGTTGAATCCAAACGGGGATAACAGTAATCAATGATTATGACCATCCAGCTGGAAACTCATCCATAATCATAAAGTAACATGCCACTGTTTTCTTTCCGAATACCCTTGAGACGCAATAATCAACTAACCGACCGACCTACCCAGGTCCCGGATAATCCTGTTGGTTCATAAGAACAGAGCTCAAACTTCGGAGCAATGGATTACCACTTTTAGGCTCGCAACCCACCGAACCCAGATTGTCCCCATTTGCAATTTTGGTCGAGAAATACCCTGTTTGACAGAATTCAGAATCCCAATGTTTGCAAACTAAGACCTGGGAAACTGCAATCTTTCCCAGGGCATGTAGCACCCCATAAAGTAAGGACACAATTCAGTTGTCCGTTATGTAACCCTGTTTTGTAGTTATTGTCATCATCATCGTCATTATCTCAATTCACAAAGAGAGTTAAAAACAGAGTAACCTTGGACTTTCTCAGGGGATATAGTAGTTGCTTACCAATTCCTTGGCACCACGCCCCCTTGTCTATCTTCTTCCCTTTCCCGCGTTCCCACCCACCGGCCACCGGCCACCGGCTAAAAAGAAGTTAGACCCATGTTGCTATTTTTCGACAAAGGACACATTCATTCTTCAAGAGTCCAGACTTGCAATTTCTTTTTAAAAAATTCCATTAAAGAATTCTATACTCAATAACGGCAGCCCTTTCGGTCATTTCATCTGTTCTGCTCTTTTTCTTTTTAATTTCTGTTATCTCCCCAGTTTTAGATTTTTTATATTTTGGTTTTCATTACAGTCTCCTGGTTTCTGACTCTTCAGAGTCACTCTTTGCGGAGAAAGAAAGGAAGAAAAGGAAACTATCAAGGAGCAGTAAAGCAAAGTAGTAATTATAAAACCCAAAAAGCAAAAACAAGAAAACCACTAAAACCCTACAGACGGTGTGTTTTGTCTTTGTCCATTTCCATGGAAAGTACTCTCTCACATTCTCGGCAACCAATCACTCTGTTGCCCAAGAAGGGTGGCTACAATATCGGAAGCGCCACAACTAAGACTGTCTGTGACGACCTCATTGGTGGCCAGACCAGGTTTGGGGCCCCAACCACTCTGTCGCCACGGGTGGAGGACTATACCGAGATATTCGGGGGGTTCCACGCGCCACGCGCCTCCTCAATCCCCGTGCTGGATCTTCCCGCGGCGAATGAGGAAGCTAACGCCTTCTTCGACGCGAGGAGCTGCTCCGTGTTGGACTACAATGAGGTTTTTGCGGGATTTGATGGCCACGATTTCGCGGTTTCGTACGAGAAGCTGCTGAAAGCGATGATGAGGGAGAAATCCGGCGGTGGCAGTTTTTGTTCGTCGGAGGAGGAGGCTTGGTATGTTAGAATGTTCGACTTATGTGGGTTTAATGTGGTTTTTGTTTTTAGTCGTCTTGTTTGTGTTTTACGCTTTCCTCCTCTATTTTTTTAAAAAATAACATTTTGGCCTCTTGTCAAAGCTAAAACTTGAATATCTGTTCTTTTTTAAATAACACTTTGGCCTCTTGTCAATCCTCTTTTAGTTTCCATGATCGCAGGAAGTCTAAATCTCTTGGTGCATTTGCTGTTTTACCTGTTTCCCAGGCTCATGGCTTGTGGATTCTGATATAGACATCTGTATTGCGATTTTAGCCTGGCTTGGAATAGCTGATGGAATCTGTAGCGCTTAGTTGTTGATACTCGATTTTATCTGTGTATTATTCAAGACCGATTAACTTATGAAAAATCTGTTATTACTTTGTTCGGAGCTGCAGTAGGTAGATAAGTAGGGAATCCTGAGTGTTTGTTTAGCTAACCTTTCATTGGTTTAACTGTATAGTAGAGTTACACAGGATTTTCCGGCTAGGATTTTGATGTTTGTTGTTTAATTCTCAACTATAGGACGCCGGAACATGCTGAGTGTATTTCGGAAGAGTCGGATAATTCTGCTACGAGTCCCTGCTTCTCAAATGGAGATACTCATGACTCGATGGATCGCACTACGGAATTTAACATATCTTACCATAAAACTGGAAATGAAGTAGCACAAAATGGGATTCCTCATGTCACGCAGCTACTTGATGTTCCTGGGCATACTTATATGGTCGATGGAACTACCTCCTTGCCAAAATCTGTCCACGAGTGCTCATTCTTAGAGGTTAGCGATGATGGCCATATCAGCATCGACTTAAGTGGGGAAATGGGGCATCTCGGAAGGACCCAAGAACACCTGGCTAATGGAAATAGTTGTGGACCATCATCTGGATATGATTATAGACCTGAAAGTGTAGTTGTCCGAAGTGGCTCTCTTCTCAAAGAGGCATTTGTGACCATTTCTGATGTCAGCCTGAAGACTCGGCCATCTCACTTACCACCCCCCTCTCGACCACCACCTGCATTAGATGTCAAAAGCAGGGATTCTAGTGTATTAACTGGTGACTCGGTGAGTATTGATTCAGGAGGAACTTCAGGTGATGGTTCTCCAACTTACTTCGATGTACAGGTTGATGCAAGTTCTTCCGCCGCAGCTTCTGCTGCTGCGATGAAAGAAGCAATGGAGCAGGCTCAAGCGAAGCTGAAAAGTGCAAAAGAATTAATGGAGAGGAAAAAGGATGGTTTTCACAGTCATTCCAGATCAAGCTCAAGGAGTGACAGGAAAGTTGAGGAAGAAAAAGTGGTTAAGATTGTTGATGGGTATGGTCGTAGGAAAGATGAGAGGAGCCCGAGAATTCTTGTCAATGATAATGGACTGGAACATTCTGTCCTGGCGAAGAGGCAACAAGTCTCTGTTTCGACCCAGATAGTTCCAGATGAAATCCAAGGGATAAAGCCTTCAAGCTTGTCCAAAAGATCCACCGAGGAGAAGCAGGTAAGTGAATTGTTGGCATCTCAAGATTCCAATGGGGCTGGTGAATGGAAAGAAGATACTGAATTTTTTGAGTTGGTTAAGACAGACAAATCTGAGAAGGCCTTTGATCATCAAAACAATGAAAACAAATGGGTGCAGAATATAAATATTCACGAGCATGGGAAAAAGGATAATAAGGTTCTCACAGACACTGTGGATCAGGAGCAAGAAAAACAGAAAAGAGTTAAAGCTGTGAGAGCAGATCGTGTATTTGAGGAGTGGATGAAGAATTCCAGTGTGTCTAAAGAAACTAATGAATGTGTGGAAAATTTTGCGAGATCAGAAGCAGTTGAAGTGACTCGTGGACAGAGAGGGCTCGAGAAACTGGTGCAAGCTGGTGAAGAGAAGGTTACATATGAAGAGAATGAAAGGAAATTTAGACTGGATCATCGACTTGTGGAAACTGAACAGAAGCACTCTAGGCCAAAAAGCTTGGAGAAAAATGAGAATGTAGGCATAGAAAGTGAATCAATAGTTAAGCCAGTGGTGAGGAGCGTGGAGAAAGAGATGTGGCCAATAGAGGCTGATAAAAGTATGGAGGATAAGAAAAGATTCTGGACTGAAAGGAAACATGATGAAGAGAAACAAAGGTTGAATCTTGAGCAAGCAAATGTGAGTGTTGACGTAGCTGTTCAGCAAGTAGAAACTGAGAGAAGACTGAAGGAAGCTCTTGAGGCTGTAGAACAGAAGAGAATGACAGAGGCTCTTGAAAAGGAATCAAATGAGAAAAAACACAAGGGGACATATAAAAAGGAAGAAAATGGGAAGAGAGGTAAGGACACTCTTGAGGGATATGGGCATGAAATGCAGTTGAGAGAGGCTGTTGAAAAAGAAAATGAGAGGAAGCTGAAAGAGGTCGCGGAGAAGGGAAATTGTAAGAGGAGACAAAGAGAGGCTGCTGAAAGTGGAGACCTTAAGACGAGAGAAAACGTGACTATCGAAAGAGATGAACATGAAAAGCAGTTGAAAGAGGCTCTTGGAGAAGAAGAAGAGAATGAGATAAGACAAAAGGGTGTCAAACAGGAAGAGTATGAAAAGAGTGAAAAAGAGGCTTGTGAAAGAGAAGAAAGCGAGAGAAAAGTTAAGGAGGTTCTAGCACTGAAAGAAGAGAAAAACCTGAAAGATGCTTATGAAGGGGAAGAAGTTGAGAAGAGATGCAGAGAGACATCTGAAAAAGAAGAAGAAACGGGTAATGGACGAGAAGAAACTTCTGAACAAGACAGAAGTGGAGGATCAAGATGGGTTGATGTAGGGGAAGAAATCGAAATAGAAATTAATATAGCACATGATCTAGAAGAAATCCAGGAGGCCTGTGAATGGCAAGAGATCGAGCTGAAGCTTAAGAATGATGGCAACGAACAGATTGACAGAAAACCTAAAGCATCCGCCAGGGTCAAGGCCCTCCATGAATGTGAAGTGGGAGATGTATTAGAGTTTCCTTGTTCTGATATAAGAGAATTTATGGCAGGTGATTCTGTAAAGGACACTGCACAAGCTAATATCGAGGAAACAAAGACAGCCTCCCAAGTGGACTCTGAAATGAGCAATAGAAGAAAGGCTAAAGATAACATGGATGGCATCATGGCAAGAAGAGGGTTACAAGAGTCGGTTGAAACCGGGAGAAAGATGAATGCAACTCAACCAGTTTTACCATACATGCTGGGAAGCACCTATAGAACAGCTCAGCAGGTTAATGGTAATCAGAACATGGAGAAGAAAATGAAAGACATAACCGAGACAATTACAGAAGAAGAAAAAGAAAGTGAAAGAAGGAGAAGAGAAAAGGAACTTGAAGAGGAACGCCTTAGAAAGATAGAGGAAGAAAGAGAGAGGGAAAGGGAAAGAGAAAAGGATAGGATGGCTGTTGACAGAGCTACACTTGAAGCTCGAGATAGAGCATATGCTGATGCCCGTGAAAGGGCAGAACGGACTGCAATAGAAAGAGAAACTACCGAAGCAAGACAAAGAGCACTTAATGAGGCCTGTGAAAGACTTGAGAAGGCATGTGCAGAGGCTAGGGAGAAGTCGCAGGCTGATAAGGCATCTACAGAGGCTAGGCTCAAGGCGGAGCGTGCTGCTGTAGAGAGAGCAACTGTAGAGGCACGGGAACGTGCTTTCGGAAAAGCAATGGCTGAAAGGACTGCTTTTGAAGCTAGAGAACGGATCGAAAGATCCATTTCAGATAAATTCTCTGCTTCTTCTAGGTGTAGTGGAATGAGATCAAGCTCATCATCCTGTGTGAGTACTCTTCTATTTGCTATGTCATTGGCACTGTTTTGCAATGAGATTTTAATGAAGTTTAATGGCGGGATTTTTCAGGATCTTCAATCCCAGAGTGGAGGCTTACGTAATGGCTCAAGACATCAATATTCCTCAGTTTATAACAGTATGCAATTTAGGCTATGTTTTTCTTTGAAGCTCTGAGTCAACTCCCAATATATATTTGTTCCTTGTATATCAAGTCCACTGTAAAACAAGTGTTATTCTGCTGAAGGTTCGTACTTGGAGAGGTCGGAAGGAATGGAGGGTGAATCGGATCAGAGGTATAAAGCTAGATTAGAAAGGCACCAGAGAACAGCCGACCGGGCGGTATGATTGTTTGTTTCCTTATGAAGGCTAAACTATTGTTTACATCCATGGAATTATCATTCAACGTTCTTGGTGCTGTTGCAGGCAAAGGCTCTGGCAGAGAAAAACATGCGCGATCTTCTCACTCAAAGAGAACAAGCAGAGAGAAATGTACTGGTCTTTGAAGATAAATTCTTCAAAAGTACACTTTCAACTATCCTGTTTACTAACAGTCTTGAATCTAACTTTCTCTGCAGAGGTTGGCAGAAACTCTTGATGCAGAAGTGAAAAGGTGGTCAAGTGGGAAAGAAGGAAATTTACGAGCATTGCTTTCGACTTTGCAATATGTATGTTTCATCGCATTCATATTAGCTATGAACCCTTTTTTCTGCTTTACTTGGTCACTGCTATTCTGAAAACATGGCAATGTGGATGTACTCTGGTAAAAATATATATTAGCTATGAACCCTCCATCAACTATGCAAAATGACTGGATATTGTTTCATTTACGGTGACTATCGCTCAATACTGAAATCATCGTATCAGATACTTGGGCCTGGTAGTGGTTGGCAGCCAATTCCGTTGACAGAAGTGATAACTGCAGCAGCTGTAAAGAAGGCCTACCGGAAAGCCACTCTTTGTGTTCATCCTGACAAATTACAGCAACGGGGTGCCAGTATTCAGCACAAGTACGTAAGTGAGAAGGTTTTTGATCTTCTGAAGGTATGCCACCCGTACATCTCTTACCTTCGACCTTCAAGTCCAGGGCCACATATATAGTTTACACATCTTACGGGATAGTTGAACTTTTGGGTGTTGATCCGCTGTGATACATGATTTTCTTTGGCTTCAGGAAGATAGCTGGGTAAATTCTTGGCACATGTTAATTATTGTCTATTTATTCATTGATGGTGGATTTCCAGGATGCTTGGAACAAATTCAACTCCGAGGAGCGGTAGACAAGGCTCGGCATCTGCGGTTGATTGTCGTGTTGAACAGACTCTGTAAATCTATTCCAATTGTAAGTAATTTAATGTCTTCATCCCCATTGGATATCAAAGAAAATAGGTATCAACATGTATTATTACACGGAAGAAAGGTCCCGTTCCTTTTACGAATTTACTATTGTGGGATGCCTTTTTAAAATAAATATATACTTGCAAAGTATCAAAAATTTGTTATTCAATAAATAAAGAAGTAGAAGATTAAATAGAGATACCATTATAATAAAAATATAATATAAAGATTAAATTTGTTATTTTAAACAAAAACTATGTTTCCAGGTTGAGACAGGCAGTAACAATTCGCTTGTTTCTTGGTTGAGAGGGGCTTGAGTTCCTTCACGGAAACAGACTTGAACCAAGACAGACTTAGGGCGGCAGACATAGGCGTTACAACTACTTTTTCAAAGATGAAAAGTCTTGCAGCCGCACCTCACGGAGAGGCTGCTCTTTTCCTGACAGCCCCTCCCGTAGAGCGTGCTCTCTTCCTTTCTCCAGATGTAATTTTTCAGGTTCGGCTCGAGTATATTTTTAATTTTTTTTCAAAATTTTTTTATGTTAATCCTGTATTTTTTACTTTTATTAATTTTTAAAAATTTTAATTTATATAATTATCCTAACTGGTTGATGTATGTCTGGTTCAACCGATTTTTTACAAAACTGGCTACGTCAACTAATTATAATAGGGTTTTAAACACATAAAAAATAAAAAATAACAACGAGATATTTCTCTGAAAAATAACTAAATACCATATGAATAATAACTATTTAGAATTTTTATGAAATTTTTTTATTACAATATAATTTATTTTATTTTCATACAAGATTTATATATATTTCACTGAATTCACACAAATTGGTATATATATATCACAAGTCCAACTATTAATAATTACAATCTAACTAAATTGATTAATCATTTATAATTTATATTATTCTATAGAGTTAATATACTTATAATATTAATTTCTATATTGTATATAAATACATTAACAATATTTATTTTATTTTGATTCTATCTTTTTTCTTATTGATATATTTTATTAAATTTTTTTATTTTTTAAATTCTTTTAGAAATTGATTATGTTAACAAAATTATTTTAAGTATATTATCTTTTAGACCATATTAAATATTATCTAAATATTATGTTGAGAATTTATCATTTTAGAAGTGATTGATAAATTACACTTCAGGTGTGTATTCAAATTCATATATAAATATTGTCCCTTGATGATATTATTTTATATTAGAATAATTACAGTAGGATCTTAATTCTTTTAAATTCACTAAATTAATCTAACAATGATATTTTCTATAATTATTTTTTGAACTTTAAGTTCTCAATATATAATGAGGATCTCAACAAAATAATGATAATTGCTTTTGAGATTTTTTTCAGTTTTTTTTTCTTTTCCACCATGTTAGAATATTTCTTATCCAATGACGTTAACAAAGCTTACCATTAGTTACATCTTCAATCATCTATTTTATTAACTATGATTATTTTGGAGATTCATCTCTAATATATATTTATACACTACTTTGAGGATCCATCTTGTGTGTTGTGGTAGATATTGTATGAGAACAGAATATCTTGAATCAGTGAGATGAGTAAGGATAGTTGGATTTTGAATCGAGGCATGACCTGTATTTGGTTAAGGAAAGGTTAAAAGAGATGAGGAACCCTCCCGTTTAACTATTTGGGCTTACGAGAATGAACTTGTTCTACATTCTGGAAAAATTCGGACCGAGGGTATTTTCATAATTTCACTCTTATCCTATAGAATTTCTAATTTTATTTCTTTTGATAATCAACTATTGATTTTGTTTGAAAGTCCATTGAAATTTGAAATCCGAAGTAGGATTCAAACCTTCCTTAATTTCGAGATTTTATTATACATCCAATAATTAAGGTATTAAGTGTGCAAATTTTGATAAATAAATCTTGTGAAGGTTTTGTGTGAGATTAGATTTAGTAAGGACCTAGATATGTTTAAAAAGAGATATGACAATATAAGAATTTCCCATAATTTTTTGAGGACGTATAATGATATTTAAGAATTTTCTTTTGATTTTAGGGTATAAAATTAATTGTAAATTTTATCATTCATGGAAAATTAATTTTAATTTATAAGATTGATATTATATTTTTTAGGAATTTATAGAAAATTTCTAGGAATTTTCAGAGTTAAGATGCTGTTTATAATGAATTTTATAAATTTTTGATAGATTTTAGAATATATTAATATTTTATATATTATATTATATTATATCTTAAAAAAAAAGGAAAAAGAAATAAAAAATCGATGGTCAAATGTGGAAGGCTCCGTTGTTTTGACTGCGCCTGGTCAAAATGACGGACACCTCCGTCGTTTTGAAGTGTGGGTGGATTATGGTTGGAAACCCTAATTCCGTGTGCTGAACGACGTTGTTTTACGTCGACTCCGAACGATGTCGTATTTGTTCCCGAGCTTAGTGACCAACCGAAGTAGTTCCCCACCCTACACATGTATGGCTCCATACCCGTCTCCCTCCCTTCCACACACGTAGCCGAAAGAAATCCGACGACGAGGCTATGTGTGGGTATACCCTCAACCTAGCCCCAGTACCTCACTTTCGAGCAGAAAAATCGATGAGAGGAGAGAACGAGTGTGATGCGAGTGTTCGTGTGAGACACCAGACGAGTTGGGTAAATTTTTCCCGGTGAGATGTAATGTTTTGAATTCGTGAATTTATAGCTTTAAATCTTGTGAAACATATGATTAATTTGTAGGTTTAACTCGCCTGAGGTAGAACTTTATTTTGGTATGCTCAATGAGATGATTGGGGGCTTGATTGAGTGAATTGAATTTGGGAAAAAATGAATTTCGGGTAGGGTTTACAGGAAAACCCTAGATGGCTGAAGGTTAGGGGTGACTTCAGACGACAAGTCATCCGAAGACACCCTAGATGACAACCCGTTCAAGGGTTGGTGCGTGTGACCTGTAGTTTAGTATTGACAAATGGTCGTCTAGTGATATAAACGAATGACAAGTAGTTAGGTCTTGGATGAAACGACATGTAGCTCAAATCAAGACTAAACGACTTGTACTTTAGTTGAGACATGGAAGACATGTCGTCTGAAACCTAGGGTATACAGGCTCCAGGTGAGCCACGTGTCAACATCTCGGAGGTTCGGGAATGTGCTGGCACGCGCCTATCCTGCCACGTGTAGGCTTGGAAGGAATTTTCAAAGAAATAAGGAAAATTGATAGAAAAGCCAGAAAATTAAGAAAAAATCAAAGAAAAATAGGAAAAATATGGAAATTTTTTTAAAAAAATACTAGAAAATTAGGTACCAAGTTTGATTAAATCCGAGACCATTTGATGGATTAATTAAATCGTGAAAGTTGAATGGAGAATAGGAAAAATAAGACGAAAAATCAGGAATGTCGTTAGATTAATGATTTACATGTGAGACAACTATTATGACTTGGAAATGTGTGAATTGAGGATAAGTATAGTACGTGAATGATTCTTAAATGAATTCTTGATTAACAGGTGTAGAAGTGAATCGACAAGTTCAAACCCCTCCGGAATCAGCTCCTGAGGAAGAACTTCCATAAACTTGTGAGTGATTGGTATTTGTGGGCATGCATAGTTTTATTTACAATTTCGTAAATTAACTCTTCTAATCCTTTAAAAGTTCGTATCGTATAAAATGTGAATTGTACGATTAACTCGTAACCCAGTTGTGTATAGTTGTGTTGCTATGTTGTTTGTCATTGCATTGGGTCATATATATTCAAGTGCAATGTGCACGTGGTGTCGGTCGATATAGGGTAACCTATATCACCCTTGAGAGCTCTCCGGGTTAGATAGCAAGTCATGGAGAGGCTAAATCTATTTTTCGAGGAATAAGGTTGGACAAGGTTTAATTATAATGAATGCGCATCAATTAACCATTCTTTGGAGGTTATGGGTATTGCTTAGGTAAAACTACCATCACCTAACGACCTGACATTGTCAATGGAATGAGCTTTAGACTATTGTTCATAATAATATGTCTGTCGATTTAGAAGTCAAAGGACTAAATATTAACGAGTAGGGTTACCACTGACAGATCCTAGTCTTGTCCAGGGTCCGGAAAGACTGTAAGTCTCATGCCAGCCCAATGTGTGTTTGTGTGGTCACTAAGGATTGAATTTCATAATTGGTATAATTGTATGCTTGTATTTTAAGAACGTCATTTTGATGTAGGGCGTATTTTGCGTCAATTTGATTTTCTTATGGTATTTATTTTCTTTAACACATTTGATATGCTTGCTCAAATTGTTTTAAGATATTTAAATCTGATCACTCACCTGGCAAGTTTCCTTGCCACATCCTTAGATCTGGTGTGTACAGGACTCATGTAGGTGGCTTGTTCGACAGCTCGAATCCCATCTAGTAATGCGATTAGTTATTTAAGATATCGAGTAATAATGATATGTGTAGTCAGTGCTTGTTCTCTTTGTAAGTCTTTTATAATATTTGCCTGTGCTTATAGTTTGAGTGTCAGGTTTGGATTTTCATAAAAATGTGCATGTTTTTTTCCATGAATATAATAGATCAATAAAGTGGGCAAATGCTACCCGGATAGCATTATTGTACATTAAAATACCACTGTGCTTTATTTTGTTCTTTTCTGATATCAAATTTCTTTTCAGTCTTGTATACTCAGTATATACATTTCCTGTGACTAGAAGTGTATATACTAGGTCTAGTGGGGGTGGGGAGAAGGGGGGCAATGTCTCGATTTTGTCAACCGAGTCGTAGGCGGCAATGCTTGGACAAGAGAGTCAATATAATCCATATGCAATTCTTATATGAGATTTATTTGGTTTCTACTCACAAATTAGTTTTATTAGAGGATATCAAATCATAATTTATTGGTATGATCCGAACTAGCTTATTCCATGTCAAATACATTATAACAAATATATAATATTTTCAATAAATCCAAAATATAGATATAATAACAATAATCTGTCTTTATTATTTGAATGTGATTATCTGGCTAGAGACTTATTCTTCATAATTTGTCATACAAACATCAAATTCTGTTGTCATATATATGACCATTTTGATTATAATATTAATCAAAATAAAAATTTATATAGTACAAATTATTGGGTAGAATCGAATTTACCTTTATCTCAAGTACAATATTGTCAACAAATAATATAGTTCTAATGAACGAATATCTGTCACGCTTCGGACTCCATAGATTTGGAATGGAAACCGCCGTAGATCCACTGTATACATTACGATAATATACAACAATGCATATAATGAATCCACAAGGCTAATGACATAATAATAAAGCGGAGAAGAATATTAGAATGGACGTATAGTTTAAGACACAACAAATATAAAAGATATATTGATGTCTCCGGTTGACATCAGACAACCCTAGGAATAACAATATAAGAATGAGCATAATACAATAATTATATGCTCTATTTAATAATCAGTGGCATATCAATGACTCATTATAATAAAATGACTTAGGGGATTCAACTATGAATATAGATCCTCAAAATGATACCTCGAATGTGCATAGATCCGTAATAGTCTTCAAGTTATACCTGGGAACGAGCTTTGTTCATTAACCTTGCCATCATGCCAAGAACCTGGCAGAAAAGTGCCAGGTGAGTGGACGAGAAAATATATACAAAATACATGCAATCACTCATTTATTAAGCACACACATTGGCATATAATGAGGCTCGATGAATCATAAAAGAAAGAAGCTTTGTCAAAGTCAAATAGCATGTGCACACAATAATCAAAATAACTAAGACCATGACCGGGTTGGCAATTTCTCTCAGTCCGTTGAGGGCACAGTGTTGGGACTGAGATACGTCAGTGGTAATCCTCAACTTACCTTTTTCTTAACTACCCCTTGCTCATCCCACTGACGTTGCCGGGGTGTTAGATGGTGGTAGCTGCACCTAAGTAGACCCCACTCTGCAGGTACCCGTCTTGTGTTCTTCGGCTTGTTCATGTCATCACTGTCCCCCTTATAAGTACAATTTGATTGGTGTTTTCATACCTCACTACCATACTCGGAGAGCTCTTAAGAGTCGCATGAGTTACCCCATGCTATGCTTGTGCATTCACATCTCGTATATCCACTTCATTCGGTGCATTGCATGCCTAACAATTATTGTGGCATCTTAGTGCACTCTTCTATTCATAATATGGCATATTGAAAACATGTACACCACATGTAAGGACCCCAAATCCTAACCTATTATTAATTGCTCTTATTAGGACCCTTACCATTGTGAAACCCAAACAAGCCCGAACCAGGACCTATCTGAATCCCACAAGGCTTATCTATCTAGTTTCGATTTTAGCATATTAATTCCTTTAAGATTTTAAAGTTTGGAGCATGATAGTGGACAAATATTCTGGTATCATACGGAGTGAATAAAACATCAGCGGAAGTCTTTAAATTTAATCAAGGAATCCATAACACACAAGTCTCATAGGGATCCAAATAACCAGCTAGTGAACCTCCAACATAATTCGGAAATAAAAAGCAATCAATGATCATGTTATATGCGTAAGCAACCAAGGAGACAAGTATGCAAAAGTGATGCGATATTGCCCCACCGTGCAGCCTTGATTCTCACACACTGGTACCATGAATAACGAATGTACCTAAGCCTAAAAAATGGTGAAAACAACAGGATGAGATTATAAGAATCTCAGTAGGGTCACAACATCATAAGATCTATAGAAATCTTAAACAAACATCTTGCAAACAACATCAGATCATCCCTACTCATTTAAAGATATCACGTAATTCAAGAATCAACCAAAAGGGCTAGGGCCGAAACTAAGGCTGAGGTCGACTACAAACACTTCCAAAAATCAGAAGTACACAGGCAGGGTTAGGGCCAAAACTAAGGTTGAGGGTGGACTACAAACACTTCCAAAATCAGAAGTACACAGGCATGAAAACTCATCAGGTTACTCTCGGCAGTAGGAAAAAGAAAGGTCATCCCCTTCCACCTGTGTTGTCCAAGGCTTTGCTGCACAAAAGGTAAAAGGTTAGCACACAAGCTAATCAGCAAGCCTATTCATCTTGCCAGCATACAGGACAAGGCATCTAGCCAACACACAAGACTAGGCATCCTAACCAGCACACAGGATTAGGGCATCTTGCCAGCACACAGGACAAGGCATCTAGCCAGCACAAAGGACTAGGCATCTAGCCAGCACACAAGACTAGGCATCTAGCACGTACAAGCTGGGGATTACCACCCATACAACTCCCATACCATTAAGAGCCTCCCCTCTCCCAAAGAGCATCAATGCTTACCCTGAATGACCACTGGAAAAGGATCCTGACACACAAACATGTACAAGCACACACAGACAAGCACAATACCATAACAAGGTATCCTCAATCATGTAAGAACTCAATCAACATGTTCAATACACACAATATAAGCAAATTAGGCACACATAACCTATCTCAAGGGTTTGATATAGCCTAAGTAATCATATCTCAATCAGCAATTCATGTATACACCATACAATCAATTCGCATGCAATAATAACAAGGGTGTGAATCGAAAACAACAAACAAACAACAAGGATCTCTGGAGAAACCGATGAGGCATAGATCCTACCTCTCTTGTCTCTAAACAAGAAGCTATTCCTTTGTCTTTATTTAATAGTTCCGAACCACCTATAGCATTACAAGGCAAAGACAAAACCAAACTAAGCATACATACTCAATAACCAAGAAAATACCCTATTTCCTTACCAATTCCACTCACCAAACATATCAGAAACCAGTGATCAGATGCCGCAGGTTCCTCCCCCCTGGATGTGTGATGTGATAGCCAAGAATATAACAAGATTCAACCTGAGTTATCATCCCAATTAACTATACATATTTCGGCACTAAGCAAGACAAATTGCGATTTCATGCATACAAGGTGTAAGGGTTGCGATTTCATGTTAAAAAAGGAGGATTAGGTTTATAACTTGTACAATCAAAAGAAACAAGATCAGAATCCAATAGGTTAATCAATTGATCAAGATAGGCAACAATAAAGGGTAAGGCATACTGATTTCATGTATAGAGAAGATTCAAAGGATGAATTCATGATCTTACAACATGAATGGATGCTAAAAAATCATACAGACAAGAGGAACAACAATAAAAATCAACTGAAGGCAGATTCACACAATTTTGAAACCTAATCCCGCCAAATTGTGACCTAACTTACGACAAAGAAAAAATAACCTCCAGAAAAAAAACTCAAGATGGTTGGAAAGAGGACGGAAAGAAATTTCCAACAAGCTATTATTTCCAAGAATCCGACAAACGATGAAAGAGTTATGCTATTTTGAAGTTCAAGTAGATTTCAGCAATCCCGCCAAATTATGACCTAACTTTAGACAAAGAAAAACTAACCTTCAGAGAAAAAACCTAAGATTTTTGGAAAGAGGACAGAAAGAGATTTCCAATAAGCTATTATTTGCAAGAATCTGACAAAGGATGAGAGAGTTATGCTTGTTTGAAGTTCAAGCAGATTTCGGCAGCAATAGAGAGGTGTAGGGTTTTTGTTTGGATGAATTTTGGGTATTTTTCTATGTAAGGTTTAAGTGTGGCCGCCTTCCTATTTATATAGGGTGGTTATGAGATTAATTTTCCTACTTTAAAGACTATATTAAAGTAAGATAATTATCAGAATTAAATTCTGTAATTATCCTTCCTTAATTTTAGGGTTTTTATTTTCTAAGGTAATTATCAACGAATAAAGAACCAAATTAAAGAGAATTAGTAGCAGAAATAATTACTAGATATTCCTTATTAATTTTGGTCATCACACATCCTTTTCTTCAGGGCCAAAATAGTCTTTTTACCTGCACTGGCTTCTAGACTTCTAGAACTCAAAATTTGGGGTCTCACACCGCATAATCCATTCCCACAACACACACATAACATTTTACGTATTCATTTATTTAATTATTCTTCTCATAATCATAACCAATAAATCATGCCAGAAATAAACGATAAACAAAATCCGTCCACTCACGGGTTTCTTGATGTTTGAATAGCCCACACTGGATTCTAGATAGCTGGACCAATTCCTCGAAGTCTTGCACCAATAGGCATCCACCTTTATATAAAATCATAGTCAATTCTTAATTTCATAGGCTAGATTACATAATAATGCATAAAATTATACGTCTATAACCTTAATTCGATGCGTTTCTACCCGATACCTATCTCGGAATCGATTCAGATATTTTTCCTATTTTTCTATATTTTTTTGAATTTTTTTATAATTATTTGACCTAACAAATCAACTTCAATTTGATAAATTTTGATACCACCAGACTCTTTATGATTTCTAGTATTTTCTGTAATTTTTTGAAAAATTTCTCATTTTTTCTACTATTTTCTCGTTATTTTTTTCATTTCTGTCAATTTTTCCTAATTTTTCAAATTCATTTATTTTTCCTCCGATCAGAATGCGGCACCTTGCAGCTCCAAATGCTGCTAGGGTGCCTCCAAACCTCCACCCTCATGACCTATAGTTTACCCTCTGTGTGCCACGCATCCTCCGAACCTCTAGATCAGAGACACTCGACCAAATCAAGGCTTGCCACCTTGCTCGAGCGTAAGGCTCGGGGTCCTACCTACCTTCATCTTCAGGTGACACGTCGTCTGGATTTCCTTCAGGCGACAAGTTGCTCAGACGACCCCGAGACGGCATGTCTTCTGGGGTCATTTTCTTCCCCAATACGCCAAGGTTGCAGGTTTTCAATCCGAAACCCTATGTCACGCCCTGTATCCCGTGGTGTCGTAACATTACTCCGGCCAGTGCTACCGTATGCATATCGTATTAGATAATAGTTCACTCTCTCATCAACATGCGCACAGAATTTCATTACCATACTTGAGAGAGCCGAAACTCTTCGTAGTTTGCGTATGGCAAGGTCCTTAAGACCTTATCCACCATGGGGTTATTCACACGATGTTT
The DNA here is from genome assembly GCA_019739055.1 of Passiflora organensis. Taxonomy (NCBI): domain Eukaryota; kingdom Viridiplantae; phylum Streptophyta; class Magnoliopsida; order Malpighiales; family Passifloraceae; genus Passiflora; species Passiflora organensis. The sequence goes on along the minus strand of JAEPBF010000087.1, from coordinate 26,501,859 downwards.
AGCAGTTCATGAATGTATCGAGTTCACGCAAATCAAGCAAACAAACAACGGTTTCAAGAAAATGCCATGACAAAGATAGTTTTTGTCAATAGCAAGCGTTTTTATACATATCACATATTTTCTCAAACAATGCATTTCAACAAGTAAATAATTGACGGAAACGCTAAAGTTAGTCCACTCACCTTATTCCAGTGGTACTTGACTAGGTTATGCTCCAGGGTCCAGTGCACACGTTTCAATACCTATATAAATTATATTCGATAATTTCATTTAATCATTCAATTCCTAAGGTAATAAATCAAAAATATCATATGACCCCTTTCTTAGCCTTACGAGTCTCAATATACCTATACGAACCTTTCTGGGATTTTTACCATATTTCCTAAATTTGTATAAACCTCTCCTAATTTTTATACCCCTCAAATCAACTCCAAATTAATCAAACTATACATCATTGGATTCCTCATATTTTCTCTATTTTTCAGATTTTTTTCGTAATTTTCTCACTTTCTACCTATTTTTCTCAAAATTTTCTTTATTTTCGAAATTTCTAGAAAATTGGTCAAAATTAGAAAAGTCAACAGACACGTGTCATCACCAGAGACAACCATATGTCACCATCTTATTGGTCTTTCGATTTTGGTTTGACCCTACCATGACCCGGTCCGGTCCGATTTAACCCTATCTGGCTAGACCGATTTGACTCGACCTGGTCCAACTGAACCCTATCTGACTCGGTTTGGTTTGACCCAAACCGGGTCGGACCTACCCTAAACCGAAGACATGTTGGAGAGTCCCTAACCCAAGCTACTTATCGTCTGGTCCCTTGGCCAGACGACTTGTCACCTGAACAGCCAGTAGGCGACTTGTCGTTTACTGGTTCATCTTTAAACTCTGGATGAAGTCCAGAGGTTGAAACCCTAATTGGAGATTCACCATTCCAGCTGGTTAATCGTGCCCCAAACCATCCAGAAACATTCGCCAATTCACCCGCATTGAAACCCAACCAACAACATGAAATTTAACTAACTATTCACGAGATCCAAGCTAAGAAAATATCCAGCTTACCCACTACTCACCGGAGAGTCCCTGAATATAGCTCGATTCCGTCTGATCAGTACACCAATCGATTCGGAATGAAGAATTGCCTCTCAATTGCCGAAAATCCTTGAGTTATCCAAGCCTCAACACGAAATGGCAATTTGGGGAAAATATTCTGAGTTTATCCTCGGAATCAGTGGTTCGCCGGATACAGCCAAACCGGCGCCCACCCCTACGTAAAACGACATTGTTCTATGCTACTTGACACTCCCCCTTAGACTGATCAAAACGACAGGGCATGCTGTCGTTTTGACCGATGCACTAGCCCGTCGATTTGATTTAACTAATATAATATTAATTTCTTTAAATATTAATATAATAATATAAATTATTTTAAATCCCTAATAAACTTGTAAAAGTCATCAAAAATAGCAGAAAAATCAGAAAAATACTCAAAATATTTTACATGCTTCTTATGAACAGTAGAACCTATCTGAACCTGAACTTCCAATTTTCCATATACATATGATTTATTATAATTTTTGTAAAATTTTGAAAAATATAAAAAATAGAGTATTTATTTCCTAAAAATTTTGAAAATTTTTTCTAATCCAAATCATGCAATTCCAAGCATACCTAAGGTTCCAAATCACCTTGGATAATTTAAAAGATCCTAATTTTCATTTAATACCCTTCACACTATTTAAATTTACCCTTAATTACTATATACAACCCAATACAATATTTACGATAGCTATTCTAATTAATTTCTTTTTCAAGAATTTTCTAGATCTTCACACTCTAACTCCTCAATTCCTCATCAAATCACAATTTAAACTATACTAACATGTAATTCATCGAATTTCGATCATAAACATGTATAAATCCTCATATCTTATACCCTAAATCGCATATACGAGGGAAGATTGGATCCGGCTAATACCGGATGAAAACTCACCTAGATCCGACTATTTGAAGCCATAATCAACACGAAAATTGCCGGAGATGACTTGCGGGGAGGAAACGGAGTTTAGGAGAAAATTTTTGAGGCTTGAGGGGGTATGATTCGACACCTTGACATAAGAGGGTCTTATCCCTTTAGAATAACCGGAAAATGGCAAGAACCGAGAGAGCTAGGGCAGTAGCAAGTTATTTGGAAAAATGACATCATATCGCCAGCCTACCCCCATGAGCAGCCCTAGATCAATATGACACCTCTTGGTGCGTTTTGATGCCCGCAGTCAAAACGACCCCCCTTTATTGCGTGTAGATCGATGATGGTCAAAAAGATACTGGTCAATGTCGTTTTGACCATTCATTAAATTATTAATATAATTTATTATTATTAAATATTTAAATATTATTAATAGAATTAAATAATCAAAAATTCATAATAATTTCTATACTACTCTGAAAAATACAAAAGTTATTTTAATAAATTCCTTATGAATAGTAATATCCATCCATCTCATAAAATTATTTTTCTCAAATATTTATTATTTACTAAAAATTAAATACCATTATTTTCTTCTTAGAAAAAACCCTAAAATTTTAAATTTATCTTCAAAAATTCTTGAAAAATTTGCACACCTTCTAATACTCTCAATAGACCAATTTATGATTTTAAAACTCCAAAATCACCAACATCTCTCTGATAATGATTTTCCAATCATTTTTCCTTAATTAAAATGAAATTTTGAATATTAATTTAAAATTCTCAAATTCGTACGGACTATACCATAAGTCCGTAAACACTCCCAAACGATGGGCTAAGGCCCATTAATATTAATAATCCTTCCTTGAGTTTCTCGGCATAAGCAAGTTAAAAATTTTTTATTCTTACAATAATGATTGCATAAGAAAATTTATTTAAAACCAATCAATTCGTTTAACCTAATATTCTAGTTAAATGAATCAAATAATAAATTGAGAATTAATCTAAATTAAAACTTAATTTAACTAATTAGATGTTAAAATTAGTATAATTAATCTTTTGGAAATTAACTCACCTCCTACTTTATTCCAATTTCCTATAGTCTGTTCTTAATTATTTTCTAACCTCCTTAATATCTTCCCAGACTATTAAGAGCTAATCTAGTCTCCTAATTAACTATACTCTTATAATAATCAAGTTTCTGAATTATTTCATCTAAATCAATTTGAACCCTAGGTTTGACATATTTATTTATATTCTACCAAGTTTAAGCAATTTTCCTAGGACATCTAATATGTTATCGTAGCCTAATTGTTCTTTCAAATTAATTAAGACCTACCTATACACAAACTGATCAGGATTGTCAATTATTCTAAATTTGAAGTAGATTTAGATTTTTTTTATCAAGCATAGCTGAATTAGGTTCTAGTTTACGTCAGTAAATCAAGATAACGAAAGATGGAAAGAAAGAATTAATTTAAATAACTTGACATTCATTAAAACTCAAACAAAACATATCGTTATCTTGATCCTTGACAGATCTAGTTTACTCGACGAAAGAAAATAAATTGCGTTTGTCCACTCAAAAAACTAAAAACTCGATAGAAAATAAAACAATGTTAACATCTATATTATAGCTAAAAATTAAACTGACTAGTTTGTTGAATTGGACCGACCAATCTATGTTCTTCAACTTGTGTAACAGACCGATCGATTAATGACCATCGACCGGTTGAGCTCCGACTCTAATTTCTTCTTCGACTAACCGGTCAGTTGATTTATACCGACCGGTCCATTACCTTCCGCAATTGCTTATGCATCCGATATTCGTTTCGAAGCCCTTTTCTTAGTTTGGAATGACCTTCTTTCATCACTAAATTTATACTAAGGCCTACTCAATCACCATACTCAACAAACGATCAAAAATATTTAATTTAATGCATAATTAATTCATAAAAATAGCAATGCTAAACATATGTCTTCACACATATATAATCCTAGTATGATAACAGTTTTGATTAATATAGACCAGTTGATTATGATACACATACTTATTTCTTATAGCAATATAAAAATTAGGATAATGCATCAGTTATGTCAATCTTTATTTTTAATTTTCTCTTCTTTCTTAAATCTCTAGAGTTTAAATATAATTTTATTTGATAAAATAATAATATATTTTATTTAAAATTTAAATATAATTTTATTTGAAATTTAAATATATTTTATTTGAAGTTTAAATATATTTTTGATAGGAAAGAATAAAAGAATCTAAAAAGAGAACTCTAGTCCGTAAATTAAGTTATTTAAATTAATATTAGAATTCATAAAAATCTAAACAAATAATACTAGACTCACTAATTTTTTTTAAAATAATCCGCTTTATCCACAATTTGAAAAAAAGAAAGCAAGATCGTTAGATTTTTTAATTAAAATAGTGTGTAAAAACTAAAAATAATTTTATTATTTATTTTGATAATTTTAGAAAAATATATAGACCAACAAAATTTTTTGGATCTTTTTATAAATATGAAAAGTTAAGTTAGGGCCCATTTATTACGAATTCATTATATTTTATGTCTCTTTCATATATTCTATATAATTAACTATAAATATTATAAATATGAGGTGATACTTTTTTTTACATATATTATTTATAATAAATAATATATATCATTCTCCCAATCTTTCTCTCCAACTTTTTTTTTATTCTCTTTTATTCTTATTTTTCTTTCTATTTTTTTTAAAATTTTTATTATGATTCTTTTTATTTTCAATATATATATATAAAACAGTCCTTTCAATTGTTGACAAGAGGCTTATAAATGGATTCTCGCCTTTGTTTATTTGCAACCATAAACCAAATGTCTGGATTATTCCTCTATACCTTACTGCCACTATCAACATGATTCATATACTTCTTTTATAATGATATCTCAGTTCAACACTAAATAAAGAATAATTAGATTTGTGATTTGTACAGAGCATCACAATTAAAACCAGAAAAAACAACAGAAAAGATTAGATGTCTTTTAATTTGTTTTTAAAAAATTAAAAGATAAAACCATGACAATGTTCTTAATGTGGTGACGATTCTCATGGGTTCATTGAAAACCAATCATCACCCAGATCATGGACAGCTATTTGATATGCTTCAAATGTGTCGTTGCTCAAGTTCACAAAACTTATAATCACATTAAGATAGTTCAATCTGTTGCTGAGTTCAGCCATTTGGGCTCTTAGGAGTGAGTTCTCAGCCTCCACGTTCATGTAGAGTTGAGTGGTGGTGTTCATGCCTGCAAGGAGCTCGTTGTTTCCTGTTCTGAGCTGAACCAGTTGAGCCGTGAGATCATCAAGGTGCTTCTGTTTCCTCATTCGAGACCTGCGTGCCGATTCCCTGTTGGATATTAATCTTCTGCGCTTTCTTTGGTCCATGATTTGCTGCAGATCCTCCCAAGAGGTTGAGTTTCTTAGTACATAAGCCTGAAGATGGCCATCATAAACAGTAATAGCACGATATATGTATCAATATCATGAGCTATCAACAGCTAATAAACTTGTTTCTGGATTATGCTAGAAGAAGAAAAGACAAAGCACAGGGCTCGACAGATGGTCTTTCTTTCTTAATTTCTTGTTGTTAGGGTGCGGGTATAAATTGAAACAAGAGTTGATGCTAATCTCATGAGAATTCAGAGGGTAGAATGCACAGTTCACAGGAAATTGTAGAACCAGTAGAGGAAAACAGCAGTGGAAGATTCAACTAGGTGGGTCCTGTGCCTAAGAGAAAAGTTAATCATCAAGCCAGAGAGGAGGATTTCTCTGATCACTGGAGACATCAGTCGCATACAAAAACAACAGTTTTTTTTTTTTTTTTGAGTAATATAACACCAAGATGTTAGTGATAAGGAAAAACCAACTACGCGAGAGAGAAGGAAAGAAGGAAAAACTTGGAAGACGGCAGTATAAACATGACAATAGTTGTAGAATAACAGGCTCAAATATTCTTGCGATGAGAGATGTGTCTGTGGGTGTTGAATACTGGAGTTTATAAAAGAGGCTTGGGTGTAGGTTTTGCTGATCAGCTTTTAACAAAATTATACAGCCAAATGTGACAGTTGGTCGGATCAAACTTCAGAAGCAAAGCAGAAGCATTCTACTAAATTAGTTGCTTTTGTCGTTTAAATATTATGTCGCTTCCTGCAGAGTGATGGCAATAATTTAGCTGTAAAAAATGTCACCTAAACTTTACAGAAAAGCAGAGTTATTCCTGCTCCTCAAATTCTCATTTACATTCTCAAATTCGCACGATGTTAATAGGAATAATGCAAGATTTATTTACTTTTTACAGAGGAAACAAAACAAGAGGACAAAAAGAAGCCGGTTGTGTGGGAGAGGGGGTAGGTGGTGCAGGAATTTAATGGCAAAAACTGGGATCAATTTTCTGAAGACTGCATTGCTGTATCTGCAAGTACAAGCTTAGCCGTACGTATCACATGCAACATGTCAGACCTCTGACAGACAGGTGATGCCCTTCACAGCTCAAATTATAAAAGAAGATACGCAGAGGCTCTTCATCAGTTGTGGGGGTCACTCCATCCCCTAGCTATAGCTCTTCCATCTTGCATAAGTTTGATGGAAAATTAGAGCCGATGCCCCACATCTTGAAACCACTTTGTGCATAAACTACCTTGTTTTCCATCACAATTTTCAAGAACCAAACCCAAATGCAGAGCATTTTCCTTCTCCACTCTGCTGGTGCTGTGCTTAACTGGTATCTTTAAGGCATACCCCAATTGATGTTATCGCATAGCATCAAACTGGTCTATGGTTTTGCATAGATATTGATCCATATAATGTTCAAACAGTCTTACATAACTCACTTAATTGCTTCTATCCAACAATGGTATGGCGCATCTTCACACTTATGATGTTCTCACAAAGATGTCTACTAGGTAAGATACATATGTAGGCAATAAATAAGCGCATACCTGTTTACTATTTACAGCAGTGTAATCTCTGGTCCGGGAACCTCAAACTAAAGCAAAAACAGAAGCTTGGTACTTAAAATAGCAACACCATGTTTTCTGTGTGGAAACATTCGTCCTACTTCCATAGAATAAGTGATGACGCAGAACAACTAAAATCCCTTTTGGTGCATCAACAATGCGTTGGCTGCACAGCTTCGGGGTGGTAATAAAGCATCTCGTTCCACATCATCTCTCTGATCATATGTTCTCCCAGGTTCTCATCTATTTCTATATTGATGGGGACCTGGGCAGGTGGGTTGTATCTCGGATCATACAGCCCTGACATGTAAGGATGCATGAGTGCTTCTGTCACAGTGATTCTCTTCGTTGGATCAAACACGAGCATCCTTCCCAACAAGTCTATGGCTAAAGGATCAGCATGGGGATATAAATGTGAAAAATGGATTCCCCTCGAGTAAGGTAGTGTTTTGATGTACCTTCTAGCTTTTGGGTTGTCAATGAACTCAATATCACTGTCCTTCTGACTACCAAGGACATTGACAATTAGCTTCAGCTGGTTAAGGCACTCTGTTCCTGGGAAGATTGGCTTACGACCGAGAATTTCAGCAAAGATGCATCCTACAGACCAGACATCAATGGAGGTCCCATAATTGTCACAGCATAGTAGTAGCTCAGGCGCACGATACCAGCGGGTGACTACATACTCAGTCATGAATTGTTCAGTGCCTCTACTTGTTCGTGCCAGGCCAAAATCACATATCTTCAGGTCACAGTTGGCATTGACAAGGAGATTTCCAGGCTTCAAGTCACGATGAAGTATGTTGGCCGAATGCAGATAATTCAGCCCCCGTAGTAACTGGAGGGTTTGCAAACAAAAGAAGAAGTTGTCATTAACAGAACTACACATATTTTTTAAAAAACAATAAAACAGAATATCTCTGTTGGTGGTAGAACTAATCTTTCCCTTTCATTTTTATCTCCGGACTCGAACCTGCTAAATACTTGAGAGACCACAGAAACTGTCACAAATCCAACAGTGCCACAAATGAAAGAAGAATACTATAACAGTGCATTGACAAATCCAACAGTATATCCTAACAGAAACTACATTCTAAATGAAAATATTTATTTAAATCTGTGGCTTACATTCAATTTAACTCAGGATTACGTCAAAGATAACCTTTCTTCACAGAAAACAATCAAGTCTAGCTCAGAACAGCTTCTGGAGTAATGGCAACATAATATTGGACTGTTCATCAGATGCATGCACACATTATTATGCTGTTCCAAATATTCATGAACATTCCTTCGAGGACCTGCTCAATTATGAGGGCAAATGGAATAGTTACCCCATTCAAATCTCCGTTTCTTATTCACACCGTCATCCATAACTATTCGTAGAAGAGATTGAACTAGTAGGTTATATTGGGTGAAAAGAGATTCTATCAAATGAATTGCGTGGCATATAATCATGAATATACTACCAGAACGCAAGATGGTGGTACGAACAAAACTATTATATAAAAGGCTCTGGAGTACCTGAAATACGAAATATTTGCAGTGGTCATTGGAAAGTGGCTGGGAGGACTTGATAATCTGATGCAAGTCTGTATCCATGAGTTCATAGACCAAATACACATCCTTGAAAACTGTCCTATTGGTGGGTAACATAACATCCTTCAAAGCAATCACATTCTCATGCCGTATATGTCTAAGAAGCTTCAACTCTCTTAGAGTCCGTAGAGCATCGATCTTGTTCTCAAACACATTCTGGATTTTCTTGATGGCAACCTTCTCATTCGTCACCCTGTTGATGGAAGAGCAAACAACACCATAAGCCCCTTTACCGACGGGCTTGATTGGAACATATTTCGTATCCATCTCGAACAATGTGTTCCACATGGAATAGTAAAGCTTCCCTCTTGGCCTAGACCCATTCGGAGGCTCCACCAGGGTTGCCATTTCCCTGCAAATCCCGTCAATATATCACAATAAAGCTCAATAAAACCCAGTTCAGTGACCACAAAACAACATCAACTGTTGGAGACTCACCAACCCAAGCAATCAATGAACTAAGCAAGCAAAATGGTATATGATGTAAAGAAAGCAAGCGAACATGTGAACAGAAAAAAGACAAGGTGCAGAATAGATACTTGCTTGCCGCAAGCTTCAATCTTTTGCGATCAGCTTCTTGCTTGTTCTCTGAAATGCTTTCCAAGACTAAACTAAATAAATACAACACAAAAGCCCCACCTTTTCACCCTCCCTTTTTTTTCTCTTTCCCTTTAACTCCAATTTTCCTTTCCCCAAAATCGAGCCCAAGAATCACATGATCACCCTCTCTTGAAAACCAAGAAGAACCTCCCTTTCCCCTGCCAACAGCAGCCAAATGGAAGAATTCTCAAAGCCCAGGAACAGAATTTTCCAAACTCACTAAAATAGGATCCAGATGAGTCGGAGACAGCAAACTACGGGCTTTGTCTACATAGTGAGAGTTAAAAAGAGGGTGATCTGATCTCTTACGTATTTGGATCCGCGGTCTTGTCGTGACTATTACAGAGCGATCAAGATGCATAGATATTGTACAATTAATAGAGCTTAGGAGGAAGATGGGGATTGACGACGTGACGTTCACACGGCAATTTGAAGTTACAAACGATGGCTAGCGTTGTTATACTCTGTGCCTTTTTCTTTATTTTTACAGTTTTATTTTATTTTTTCAGGAAACGTCTCTTTGATCCATTCCACCCTTCCACCCTTCCACCGGTCAATCATTCAACCATTTCCCATTTTTTCCTTCTTTTTTTTTAAGTGAAAAATCAATCTAAGATTTTTAAAACGTTTTTGTTGCATTTCCACAAGTTCACGTATCTCGCGCGCTGTCTCCAAGCCACAGCAATTTGTTCCAAGCAAACTTTTGTAGATACATAGAAGACTTGCTGTTTTGGTCCCGACTTTTGTTTCTGTGAATGTAGGTAAGATGTTTACCCCCTTTCTTAGAAAAGTTTCCACAAGGCAATCCAAATTTCTTATGATATCTAAAACAAGACTTGTTTTGGTCCAACTTTTACTGGTGGAAGCAAGCTTTTCTTGTATTCATAGCTGACTGCAATGAACAAAAGAATTAGGAAGGTTGAGGTAATGTTCTAAAATGTGGGTAACCACGCACGGAACTCCATATTCTGTATAACTAGATATGGTAATAGACACAAAAACATCTAAATGAGCTAACAGATGCGAGTTGAGAGGTAACCGATACAGATGATAGGTAGCCGCCACCTCCCAGCTTTAGCAGCAAACGCCTTGGCTGGGATAGGCCGTACAGCAGAAAATATGCGTTTAGAAGCTTTTGCCTTTGCATGAACCGGAGAAATTATGCATCGATTCGCAAAGCGTGTCCCATGTATAGCGTTTGGAAAGCATGGATGGGTCCAGGGGGTTATTGGTTCATTTGTCCATTTTGCTTCAGAGCGGAGACCAATGCACTTTTGGTTGAGTGAGTCGTGACGGATGGGCCAAACCTAAGCTCCAAGTGATTTGATAGAGCGTTTTACAAAGGAAAACAATGATTTTCAAAGAGATAAAAAGAAGAAGTCGGCAACTTTACAAGAATCCAAGTGTTTTTTGGAGATACATTGCATGCATGGTGGGTTGGGTTGCTACAAAACTGGAGACTTTTTTAAAATAATCCTAAAATTTTGTATAGTTGGGAGCTCCCATTTTTGTATTTAATATAATTTTAAAATTAAATAATATTCATATTAATAATAATAATAATTAATCTTTTTTCATTGTATTTATTATAAACATTATTTAAGTATGAATTAAGCTGGTTCGAATTTTAACAATGGAATAGTGTGATCTGAATGCATTATTATATACATATATGGTATGATAAGATGGAGTAGTGGAAGTAAGGTTTCCTGAAAAACTTTGCTTGTCATTTATACATACACGATACATTGTACAGGAAACAACTTGTCTGCCTTCAAAAACACAAAATCATCTCACACCCCCCAGTCATCAAATTCTCAGCTCCTGCCTTTTCGGAATCTCTTAGCTTCTTAATTACCAGGCGAACTGCATCACAAGTCAAACAAGATGCAAAGTTAGATAGCTTTACTGCCATACTGTACTTTTGATGAACAAACACTTGAGGCCTTATGCACGTCAGAATAGTACCAGCTTCTTCTTTTTCTTCTTCTTCTCTAGATAGGCTACGAACTCCTCCTGATGAGAAAGTGATTCCTCCAGAGACTAAACCAGCAAGAATCATGAATCGGGATAAGTTAGTACTAGAAGAAAAATCATAAATTTAAGTCAAGTTTAGGACTTGATTTCATGGAAACCAACAAGTGTACCTTCTTGGTTTCTGCAAGCTCTTGCTCCAAGGCATCAACCCTGGAGACAGCAGCATTCAACATTTCTTCTTTTTCAGGTGGCATGACACAAGTTTTCATGCTCAAAGCACTCACTTTCTCTTCCAATTCAGCCAAACGTTTCAAGACAGACATGTGCTCCTTAGCCGAAACAACAGGTTCAGGTAACGCCGGCTCACTTTTAACCAATGTGTCATCACAATACACAGGAGTGGAGTAGATGGTGGAATCCGTGAGCTTCCTGGGCATGTTGCGTGTAACTTTAATCATGGCAACAATTCCAGTAACAAAAGCCATGACACCAGTAACAAGTGGAGAGCCAATCCCCCCAGAAAGCTTGGAAGCATCATATGCAATATAATTCTCTGCAGCTGCAATTTGTACAAACTCGGAATATGATTTCTATCGGCACAAACCAAACTGTATTCATATTTTAAGATTCCAACCCTCTCGTTAAATGCTTAAATGATTACCAACGAACAGATACCTATTTCATCTCAAAGGCAAGAAATCTGACAAGAAAAAGCATTCAGAAAGAAACACCAACAGAAGGTCAAAAGGTCTTTTTTTTTTTTTTTCTCTATTATTTTAGTAATGAAGGAATCATAATGTAAACAGAAATTATCAGAATATACGTACACAATATACATCCGCAGTAAAATGACAAGAGTAATCTACCTTTAGAAAGAGCTAAGCTTTCAGCAGGATTTGGTTTTAAGCACTCGACATCCAAAGCTTTCTCAACTGGTAGGCTATACTTCTCATACTTGAAAGATGGCTGCTGGTTTTACAAAAATATGGGGAGGAACTAATGAGAAAAGAGGAACAAAGAGATCATCTACACATCCTTTTAGCATCAAATGCAAATAGCTTAGCTTACTTTTTCATGAATAGGAGAAAGTTCTGGATGCTCTATGTGGTTCTTTTCTAGTGTAGGTGAGCTAGGTGCCTCTGGAGCCGACCCCGCCTTAAATGAGCCACATCCCTGAGTACATCATATTCATAAACACTGGATTTTCAACAAGGAGTAACTAAAAGATGTTACGGTATCCTATCAACACAGTTGAGCGTAAAAAATGCTTAAATGTGACCTTTGAATAGACTATCTCATCCTCGGAAATTGTCTTTTCGTCAGGATCTTCAGGTTCGCATTTCTTTGAACATTTATGAGCACCATTTTGAACCATCTGCAAGTTACATCAGTGAATGGACTTTCCTACTTCAGTAACTGAAATGGTTGTCAGCTAATTGTATTGAACAAACAAAAAGAAGCTCAACAAGAGCTTGCCTTGAGTATCTCGGTGTCATTCCAAGGGCCCTTATCGGAGCGCATGCATCCCCCTTTTTCTTCACAAGTACAGGTACCTCCTAGAAAATCTGGCAACTCACTATTACCAAGGCAAGTGGCCAGAGAAAAATGCCCCCAAAAGGGCCTCATTATCAAGATCTTTATAAAAACTGGCTAATAGAATCATGGAGACGAGAGGCAAAGAAAAGCACTATAATTGCATAAGTTAGCAGCTCATAAAAAACTCACCCAGCATCAATAATCTCAAGCAACTTGCTCTGATACTTATTGCCAAGAACCTACCGAATGATAATATCCTTCCCAGTTAGTCTTTGAAAATATAAAAACTAAGTTTCAGCTTCAAACTATTTGCCCTTACATGGATTTTTGCCGTGGTCTTAGGATCAAGGAAAGACTTAACCGTGTTCCACAACATTCTGAATCCAGAACCGGCATTGATGATAAACATGCGATTCAAGGTCTGGATAGAGGCCATAAATATACATGATATCAAAATTACACTATACAGGATGAACAGTAAGATAGAAACAAACCAAAACATGCATGGTGACAACACAGAGTTAATTACTACCTCAGGATAATTGTCACCGTCAATCTTCTGAAGGCGAGTGATAAGATCTCTAGCAGCTTTGTTGAAGTTTTTAAGGCCCTGCAACCATTTCAAGATTAGATCATTGTTTCTGACATAGCTATTATATGGTCTTGAACTGTAGTGAAAAGATATATATTTCAACGTCAGCCCTAAAATGCACCCCAACAATTGCCTGCCTGCACTGACCTTTGAAATTCATATCAAAGATCCATGGACACTAGTATGATGATCAAAGTATGTTTAACAGTTGATCAGTTATTTACCAAAGCAGGATTATTATTCTTACGTACCACTCCTTGCACATCCAAGATGGTTGTGCTTTGATCAATGTGTTTCTTTGCTGCAAGCGAACAGGCAGGGAACTTAACAGCAAAAGTTCTCTCAAACTCCTGTACATGGTAGTTGAGATAACGCTCCATGTTTGTCACTTGCATTAGCTTGGTAGGATCTACTTTTCCTAGTCTCTCAATGTACACTGGTCTTCCCTCCTTATCTACTCCATGATGTCCTTGGGGATAGTATTCCATCACTTCATCAAGTTCCTTGAATTCAAAACTCTTTACACGGAAAAATTAAATGAAACATATAGTTAGTTAGAACTAACAGTAAAAATTGAAAACAAAAGTAGCAGAAAGAAATGTTGGACAGTCAAAGGGATAGATAGGATGCCAAGTAAAACAAAAGAAAGAATGACCTTCTCATGAAAGTAAGTTTAAGTTTTCTTTTCTGGAAAAACAAAAAGCAAGAGAATTTGCACCTCCATGATTGTGTCGGCACCAAATTCCTTCCTCCATTGAAGCATTTCAGACCACATTTGTTTTGTTTTCTCGGTATCAAATTTCCTAGCCTTCAAGAATCTGAATAGATGGAGGGCACAGGAAGTAAATCTGAAATGACCCATCCATGCAAAATGGTGAATATGGAGCCAGGAAAGAAAGAAACCTGAGCATCACATGATAATCATCATGCTTCGAAGGAAGCAGTTCTTCCAATATAAGTAATTGACGGAAGGCATCGACCACCTTCATTTCCTCGGCATCGTGCTCATCTTCAATTTCAATAGCCATGACTTTGCTGCTTCTCCTACTTTTCCTTGACATGGAATGCCTGAATTTATTGGAGGCAGTGATTGCTCTTTTTCTCATCGAGTCAATTCTAGTTTTTCTCTCATCTGTGGAGAGCTATAGTTAGAAGTGACACACTAGGCAAACATGACTTGGTTCCGATAGAAGATATTAGACTCGAACTTCAGTAACATATGAAGGTGTATCATTGCAGAAAAAGGAACATAAAAAAAAAACACAAACATAACACAAATCTGTTCATTCACAAAATCCTTTTTCCGATCAAAATTGGCACACCATTTTTTCACTAAATGCAGGCCAAACAACAACGGAATAGCTTTGCATTATCGATAATACATTCATGGAAACAGATGCAAGGATATAGACCATAACCATAATACTTTGCCCCATCTTCTCAATTTTTATTCTCCGAATTTCCTTGAAACAACAGAAAAAGACGACAGAAGCTGAAAAGAGAGAAAAAGGGAAGGATGACAATGAAGAACTAAAAAATGTAACTGCTGAATAACTGACCTAGTCTTGGAGATAAAGGTCCTGAGTTTGTAGCCATGGGCGTGAGGTCTATAAATAATTATATGTACAGATCGGAGGCAAAAGCAAAAGGGCAAATCAAGCATACATATCAAGGCGACATCCAAAGCCTCAGCAAAGTGCCTGCATTCATACATAAAAATACCAACATTGATTAATTACAACAATCAACAACAAGACGACAGCAATGACAATATTGGAGACCGAACACCACTCCGTTCATGTCCATGCAAAGAAGAGGAGACAAAACGAGGGAGGGAAAAGAGAGAAATTACCTCCGCAAAAAGAAAGGGAAATCATTAGATGATAGAAATACAAGTAAGGTTTGGAGAATGTTTAGGATGATTGAGGATTTTTCGTGAGAGAGGGACGGTCAGGCGCACACCACGCTGGAGGACTCGACCGATACAGTTTTTCCTTGTTTTGGTTGTTGATTTTCTTGACCGATTCTCTAAAGCCATTGTTAGCGCATATCCTAACTGTTTCTTCGCTGTGTGAGGATGAGAGGGAATAGTTTTGCGAGGGAAAGGAGGTAGATTTATAACTACCAACTATAATATAACGGTCGCTGTCAACTAGAGGAGAGGGTGAATACTCTTCAGACTATTTAAAATTTTTATACAGTATTATTTCATATATAGTTTTTAATGCTTTGCCATGCAAAGAAATGGGTTTGACCCAAAAAATAAAACAAACAAGAAAATTAGTATTTTGCCTATCTATCAACCTTGCTACAATTTTGACACCTTTATACTACTGGACTTAAAAAACTGGTAGGCAACAGCTTTGCGACCAGTGCAGGACAAAACGACCTAAAATTTCCATTTCTTGACTTTCGTTTAGAATTTTCAATTGCCAAAATTGATTCTTTTTCATACACATACAAGTTTTAAAAAGTCAGTTCAAGACTAAGAGCCACATAGTTACCACATGAGAACTTTTCTCTCTTTACTCTTGACCCAGAAAGAATTCATTGGGGGCAATGATCATATGAGGATACACAGTTTTAAGGAAATAGATATTGTTGGCGCAAAATCATAGATTCTTTGATTTCATCAATCGGAGTCGGAGTCAGAAGCTGCGGATGATCTCACTGTCCTGCGAATGCTTTCGTGATAATCATCTTCATCGTCTTCATTATCTTTCTTCTCGGAAATTATACCTAGATGGCAGTAAGTTAGCAACTCTGCGGTGAATCATATAATTACCACAAAATAGATAATTTACCTTTCTTTATCAGTAAAATCTCCAGTGCCCTTGTGGAGAAATCATCTTTTCCTCCCAGATCTTGAAATCCAATCAATCTGTCGGTTGCAACCCCATTCCTGATGTAAGAAAAGAAAATCACAACTTTATCAGCATACTTCTGATGGGCAAGATTGTAACTTCTTGAATTCAATTTGAGGAAAGCTCCTTCGGTGGACAGGAAAAAAAGTTCATTCAGGGATATTAATGTGCATTTTTTTTTATCAAATCTGTTGTGGTTGATATGGGCAAGTGTCGGAAATGACCAGATCCCAAAACAGTCTAAAAGTTATTTTATTCACTTTTACAATCAAGCTGGCTAGTTAAAAACCATGAAAGCAGATTCCAACTTCCTTCTTTCTCCTTGATTATGAGGAAAATGCTTGACACATCGGTAAATTGCATCTTTAATCATCTATCAAGGTGAGTACAAAAAATGACATGTAAATCAAGATGGGCAAACCTGAATAGTATAACACAAGGCAAAGTTTTGATTCCAAGTTTCGCCACAAAGAATGGTGCATTCTGCATTTAATTTCCAATTATAAGAAAAATTTAAGAAAACCATATTAAATCATGTGTTGCAGATGAACAAAATCAAAATTTCAAGAAACAGATATATTGACCTCTGCATCCAGCTTCAAGAACTTAGTATCAACATGTCTTGGACCAAGAGCCTTCAAATGCTTGTCTACTATCCTAAAATAGCCAACCAACATAGCCACATTAATTGTGCTGCAGAATAATATAATAATACACACAAATGAACAAAGTGTGAAACAGAAAAGATCAATAGTGAGAGAATATACTTGCAACGATAGAACTCCCTGTGGTAGAAATGGCAAATCACTTTCTCACTCCCAGTGACTTCACCTAAGAAATCCCCTTCATTAATCTCCCTGAACTCTCCATGTCCTTGCTTTTTCAGAGCTTCTCGCTTTTCGACTTCTTTCTGTTGAAGAGATTGGTTGTGAATACTTTATCAACTCTAGAAACCCTTTAATTACAACAACAATACAAATTCCATAAAATTGTATATTAAGGATATCACCTTGAGTGCTGCAATCCTATCAGTATGAAGTTTTTCCAGCTCAGGATCCTGCACAAGAGATAAAAATAGATTTATGTAATCAGGCCATTTCTGCTAACAAATATACTCAAGCAACATATTCACCATCAAACTCACATCCATTAACTCATCTAGATCAAACTCTTGGTTGCTAGAACTTGATGCTTGTGTCTTCCCTTGTGCAACCAATTCCTGCAACATCACCATAGACTCATTAGTGATCATAAACATCAATATCAGTAACAACATTCAAACTTTACATACTCATCTCCATCAGCAGTATCGCTTCAGTCACATAAAAATTTCTCAAACCATACTATCCTATCAACCTACTCGAAGGAAAAGTTTGGCCTTTGCTAATAAACATACTCAAAATGCATCCCCTAGACAGATCCACCGAAGTAAGTACCCTACAGAACGTATCGTTTGTCAGGTAAATAAGCGAAAACTTCAACGTAGCTAAATTACCCAATTAAGTATAATCCTTTAACCCCTTTTAATTGCTTGGTCAAAAGCGAAAGTTCTGTTAGTAACAAATCACCGAGAGAAGATAAAAAATGGCAAACCAGAATACAAGTTATAATAAATAAATTAGAAAACAAAAAAAAAAGAGGGTTAAATAAAGAGACGGAAAGAGTGTATATGGGAAACCAAACCTTTTGGTAGTCGCGAGCCGCTGCCGCCATTACATTACCAAATGCTAAATTGGACAGAGTTGATTTTACTGAATCTGGATCCATTTTCCCCCCTCACTCGTCGTATAAGAAAGTCGATCCAATTTGAACTGCAGGAACCGCACACACTTGTACAAGATCAGATTACACGATCTTCCGGAAGAAGAAACGCGTTGGCAGATCTGAATAATAGAAATAAAGAACTCAACTTTAAGCGACCTTTTGTTGGGATAGTGAAGGAATAGAGCAAGGCTAGGGGCAAGCGCAAATTGAATCGACGGAGTCACGGAAGAAGCTGTTTCTCCTGCTGGTGCATAGCTGTGTTACAGGTTATATACAATACACAAATGAAACGCTGCGTTTCTAGGTGGGTGTGCTTGTGTGTTCGTTCATTCACTAGGGCGACGACACGCCGTTTTGAAGACTGTAAGCCCGTTTTCAGAATTTTGGCCCCCAAACACACTTAATTGTTGGGCCAAAAATACGAAAAATAAAAATGGTCCCGGCGGGGCTCGAACCCGCGACCTTCGGCTCATAAGACCAACGCTCTAACCAACTGAGCTACGGGACCACTTTGTTAATTTTCAAATATAATAATATATATTTATAATATAATTGTTGTTAAAAATTGATTTTATCCTTATTCCATTTTTTTAGTATATTTGCGGTAAAATTTAGTTACAATGGTCACATCGCCAAGATAGAAAAATATATAAACATTGCAATAATAATAACATATATAAAGATTATTAGCAGTTTGGACAGAAAAATAATATCGAGAAATTTCACCAGCTATATGTCTATTGGAACAGTAGTGTACTATAATATAATATTGATTAGCATAAAATACAAAATATAAAATGGTAAATACATTGTCTCAATGAAAATATTTTCTTCTGGTGCTTCTTTTTGTGATATTTACCCGAACAGGTTTCCTATTCTCTACCTTTAACCTCTTTGCTTGCCGAATCTCAGCCTTGTTTGCATCTTGATCCATGAGTTCATCGTCTTCCAGTTTCTTCCTCTTGAGGAGCTTCACAACTCCTTCAAGTGCTACATCGGCATCTTCACTCTTCATCAGCTCTTCAGCAACTTGTGCAGGAGTAACCTCTGCATCATATAGAAGGCTTTCTATTTCTCCATAGAGCCTGTGAGAGCCATCAATGTTCAGGTAATTCGAGGCTAGCGTTCTGAACCCATTGAATGTGCAATAAGACATGTGAATGTGCATGTCCATGCGTCCTGGACGTAGCAAAGCAGGATCTAGCTTGTCCTTGTGGTTGGTGGTAAATACAATAATTCTTTCATCCCCACAACTTGACCATAATCCATCTATAAAGTTTAGCAGTCCAGATAACGTCAACTGTAGAAAAGAAAACATATCTTATTAGTATTAGTACCAGCGTCCCAGTATATATAATATACAGTGCATTCTTTGTTCCACTGAAGCTGGGGATGACCGACACATGTCTTGTCAAACTGATTGATCCTATTCATTTGACACCGAGTGGGAGGAGATCAGTAGTACAGGAAACAGTAACAGGTCAGTACCAAGGCTTAGCTTGACACTTTGGTGAAAGCAAATAGTCTGAAAAAAACTCAAATGTTGTGATGATTATAACCTTTTAGTTATTACTTGGAACTGAGTCTTGCAGAAGGGTAATAATATATGCAGAAGAATGTGAGGTAGGAATCACGAAGTCATTAGCTTGCTTGCTGTTGTGGGCACTTTGCTTCCTGAAACTGTTGTTAAAAATGAACATATGGCAACGAAGGTTGTTAAAACTTAGGTTAAAAAAGGATATGGTACTGATGATTCTATGGTAACGTTAAAACCTGTACTTATTTATTACTACATTAAGGAGACTATGACCCGAGTTTTGCAGGGGACAGGACAAGTGTAAATAGGGGTAACAGAATTCATTGGGCTGAAGCTTTCCATGAAAAAGTAATCAAGTGCTTGGAGCAATAATGGAGCAAAGGTAGGTCCGATGTAAGGATGCCTATAATGCAAGTAGTATTAATGGAATAGATATAGTGGGAGCGCAATACCTAAAATGATAGCCAGACACTACCAGGCCACTGATGGGACAAAGAACACTACCCAGAAATGCCAATGAATAATGGCATTAGCTTTCCAACTCAGTTTTCCCTTTGGTCAGTATAAAGGTAAGTGTGACATTTCCAAGTACCATAATCCTCGTGTTATACACCAAAGCACTCAGGATCAGGACATTTTTTTTTTGTTTTTTGCCGACACAACTATTGGAAGGATCCAAACGGAAGGAACAAAGTAGTTCCTGTGGAAAGTTGCTTAAAAACTAAAGAGAAAACCACAGTAAGTAAGTAGGTGGCGTATTATAGCTAATAGCATGTCTTCCCTTCTTTAGTCCCGTGAATAATGAGCTACAGACATAGGCGGTCATGCTTTATGCCAACCCCTATAATAGTAACACAATTTGGCAGGCCATCCACTCGCGTTTCATAAAAAGAAGGGACCTTCAGGCTGACAAAAAGTGGATGCCGCCAGAGACTTGGTAGCGGTTGGTTTCGGAAGAGATGAGGATTGCCCATGTGGGATTAACAGTGTGGTTAGGATAGAAGAAGACCCTAGCTTGTGAAAGCTCTGGACAATGACAGAAACAGAACATTTCTTGACAGCCCAAAACAGAATTAATTTGACCCACATATACGAACAGTTTAAAGAAATGATTACTGCAAAAATCAATTCCTCTCTAACATAGCAAGTAGATTGTTGATTTACTCTAGCTAGCACCCTACTGTTCAGCGTACTGTCTAGGCAACTGCTCAAAGAATTTCGGTAATGAGAAACAGAAGTGATAACAGGGAGATGCTGTGCTACATGATTCAACAATATAGCAGAATTCTCAGAAGAAGAGAAACAACTGAATTGATTCTATGTTGAAAACACTTGCCTGTACGTCTTGCTGCTTACGACCGTCTTGTGGAACGGGTCGTCTGTCAGGAAGATCCGCACTACAGTCGATATCTTCAATCACAAGTATGGATCTGTTCCCGGTTGCCAGAAGTAACCTTCTCAGGTCCGAGTCTCGCATAATATTTCCAAGCTGGAGATCATATACATCAAACTTCAAGTGATTAGCCATGGCAGCAACCAGGCTTGATTTTCCAGTCCCCGGTGGTCCATACAACAAGTATCCACGTTTCCATGCCCTACCTACTCTCTTGTAAAAGTCCTTTCTCTTGACAAACCTGTTCAAGTCTTGAATGACAGCGTTTTTTGAGTCTGGCTCCATGGCCAAAGTCTCAAATGTTGCAGGGTGTTCAAGATTGATGGACTCCCACATTATTCCACCTCCGTAAGCCTGTGAGTTGTTGAGAGTGAACATCTTCAGGACTCTGACTTCCTCTTTTATTGCCTTGGCACGTTCAATTATGTAAGGCACGTATGCTTCCAATACTGTTTCCTTGTGTTTCTTGAGGAAACTTATCTCGAATGAACGCTTCTCGGATCTTGAAGAAAAGACCGGATTGTAAGGATCTTTTTGTTCATTTTCAGTGCAGACATATCTCCACTTGATCTCCATACCTTCATAAAAATCAACAATCTTTTCGCCTTTCTCGAGCTTGACGGTCAAGTGCTTCTCCTTCAAGGTTTTGCTTATTCTGAGCCTTTCAGTGTTGGGACTAATCTTGGTACACAAGTACGTTTCAGAGGCATCGTAGATTTGGTTTCTAACAATTCCAGTGGACTCGTCGATGACTAGAGTCAGGCAAGGAGAGTGGGACTTGAAAAGATAACTCAGAGTTGAGACAAGGTAGCTCCTAATCGGCTGTGGTACGATTTCATTGGCCATTGATCGAACTAGCATCATTGAAGTGGCCACAGAGGCATATGCAGAGAACAATGATGATGGCGAAGGCATGTCTTTGGTAGAAAACATGGTTTCTCAACTTTTCTTTGTTGTCTGGGAGGTGGGTTTGCTGATAGTTTCTCTAGTGTTGGAAAAGCCAGATGTGTGCTTATATAAAGACTGCAACATTTTGGTCTTGGTGGGTGAATCATCTCAGAATCGTGGGTCACACGTGTAGGGTAATACCAATGTAAAAGATGAATAACGAAATATATATTTTTTTTTATAACAGGAGAATATCATCCTTAATCTCCCATTAATATCTAGTGAGATATACATCATATTCAATCCACTTATAATTGATATTTACGATTCCAAATTGGAAATATATTAGTTCAATATCTTAATTTACCTCTAAATTTATGTTAAACTCCTCGTTTGGATTTTGAATATATACGCTCCTAACTTCCAATTTCTAAAATAAACAAAGATATCATTGACTCAATGATTCGATGACAAACCCTATAATATTAGGAGTAAAATCAAAAGTTTATACAGATTTTTATTCTGAGAATTAATAAAGAGAGAAAAATAATGGTAATTTTAATATAATCATGCTTGACAGAAAATAAATATAAAGGGATTAGGATATAATTTTTGTTTCCATTTTTCAACCAAACACATAATAAAAATGATTCTCTACCCCACAAAGATCAAGTGATTTGCCTTTCAATAAATAAAGTGAGATTCCAATGTTTCTCTTTCCAGGAGGGTTCTAGACTCATGGATTCTTCTCAGGCTACTACGTATATGACCTAAACTCCACTAGTCGATCTTCATATTACCAATAAACCAAACATCATTACAAAGAGAACACTGTTGTTCATAAATAAACAATTGCATTTTTAAAACGGTGCATTGAATATCGATCCATGAGGCGAAGCAACGATGTTACATAATGCAGACAACACAACAAAATTCAATTTCCGGATATCTTCTTCCTGAGTAGCTCAAAATAAGGAATAATGGATTTTTGCTGTAAGCCCTACTGTTGTACTATATCAAGCAATTGCTCTTAGAATAAATCATAGCGCCTGCTACGCTTGATCACCTGCAGAACTGTTTTTCAAACTACCTGTCGTGGGTGAGGGTGAGATGTTGCTGGATGACTAAGAATCTGATTCAGCTTGTTGTCACCATTGAGATTGATTCTGTGAGACCCCGTCCTTTTGAGTGTCTAGTCAGCATTCGGTTTCAGTCAGTTGTCCCGGATTGGTCGGTTTGTGATAGTTGATTAGTTGACCGTCAGCGCTGACCCTTTGACCGAGTGATGTGGACTTAGTCATAGAGCCTAGCTGTCGGGTCTAGATCGTCTAGAACGTCGTGTCGGTGGTTGTATGTCGATAGTTGCACGACGTGTCGTTTCGGAGTTTATGAGTTTTCGAGGCCCGTTTTGAGTGGCCGGAGGCCTTTGGGCCGATTTTCGTTTTTCGAACCCAATCCCGTTTTAAAGCCCAATTTCTTGATTTTGAACCTTTTACTTTATTTTAAACCAGTTAATTTGATTTTACAATTAATTTGAATTTTTAGAAAAATTTCAAAAAAAAAAAAAAAAAAAAAAAGAGTCAAAGTTTGCATATTTACCAAAATGCCATTAATGAGCCAGCCTTTCTTTTTTTTTCTCACGGGAAGCGCAGGGAAAAGAAACAGAAATATTTCTTTTCCCTTGCTTCTCACGCAGCGCCGAAGGCTTCTTAGCCAAAAAAATCCCTCAGTTTTGCTTCTTCTTCAAAATCAAGGTTTGGGCATTCTTATCAAAGTTAAAGGTAACCCTTCTTCATCTCTTTTCATTGTTGTTTCCTTAGATAATGGTATTTTTGATTGGTTTTGAGCATTTTAAGTAAATTCGAATTTTTGGAGATTATGTTTGATTTCTTTGTTTTCTTTTCCGTTTGTTGGTTGTATTAGCTTGCTAAGATGTTTCCTAAGGTAGTGTGATAGGTGGGTTTGATCAATTTTAGCTTAGGAGTGATTTTTGAGTTTTGGCGGTTTATGGATATTATGTGATTTTGGGGTTTTTGATCTGAATGTGTTATTTGTTGCCTTTGATGATTGTTGTTGGTGTATTTGAGTTTGTTGAGAGCGTTGGTGGGCTTTGATTGCGTTGAATTGCCGCGGTTTGGATTTCGGCTTATGTCGGGTTTTAATGGTTTTTCGATTAGGTTCGAATTGTGAGTTTGTTGGTTTTCTTGTCTCGTTTAGAGCGTGTGAGGCTTGGTTTGAGTATTAGAATGAGTCTTAGGTGTCAGTTTGGGGTCGTAGGTTTATTTTCGGTTTTTAGCCGTTTTAGTTATTTATTTGATTTTTGTTTTGAGATTCGATTTGTGTGTTTGCCTTCGCCTGTAGGTGGTCCTTCGACGCGCGATAAGGGCAAGGGCGTGGTTAGTAGTGAGTCGGCTCGACAAGAGGTGTGAGACTATGTTTCATTTACATGCGCGGAAATGTTTTGGTTTTATTAATTAAAATCGGATATATGCTTGGTTTTGAATAGAGGCAATATGTGCATTGATGCATGACTTGCATATTAGGTTCATTATGCGTGTGGCATGTTTATGATGCATAAAATATTTTTATGGACCTATATGCATGCTTGTGACGTGATTGAGATACTTTGCGAGAATTAATTGTTTTATATTGGTTTCTTAAAATGCGGGACTTGTATGCGAGCTTTTGAATTGTTTTTGGATTATCTCATAAGCGATTTGAATTATGGTATGATTTGAGATTCTTTTCACAATTGCGAAGTACGTATATTTATATATGATTTCTAGGATTTGATCTTGGAATTGACGAAAGCAACGCTTGGCCAATGCGGAGGTAAGTGGATGAGCACCCTTAGATAGAAGGGTATTCCCT
This sequence comes from Passiflora organensis, assembly GCA_019739055.1. Lineage (NCBI taxonomy): Eukaryota > Viridiplantae > Streptophyta > Magnoliopsida > Malpighiales > Passifloraceae > Passiflora > Passiflora organensis. The sequence continues at coordinate 26,477,260 of JAEPBF010000087.1, read as the reverse complement.
TGCCTAGGAGTATAAGGTGGTGAGTATAGGCCTTGTGACGGTGTGAGTATCAGGCTATACATGATATGCCTTCGGGCTTTACGAGTTGTGCGTGAGTTGGGATTTGTGTGATAGTGCGTTTTCTCCATATTTCCCTAGGACAACACTGGTGGCAGGGGATTTATATTTATTTGAAAATGTGTATTTAAATTAGCCACCAGTGGGCTTCCGATTTCCCTTTGGCCCGGGTTATCAGGCGAAGCGGTTTTAGTGGTCCTCCCCGAGAGATTTTGGCATAGTAGCCACGTGTTTGAGACTTTGAGATTTTGTAATATTTGGACTTGTGTTCGACATATTGGTTTATGATTTCAAACTCATTCATACGTAATTGATTTCATTTATATGAGTTCGTTTCACGATTAGCATCATGGGTTAAATGTGATTTTATTATTAAGCATTATATTGTTTATACTTGTTTTCGTATGTGCCTCTATTCCACCGTAACTGTTTATGACGCTGTGACTCTCACTGAGGTCCTCGAGATCTCACCCCCTCTTGTTGTTATCTTTTCAGGACTAGGTTGAGGCTTGGCTAGCAGACTTCCTTTTGAGGTCGAGGTTTCTGGTTTGTCATAGGGCTGGACTACTGTATATGACACGTTTGAAAACTCGACACTTTCTTTGTATTTTGGTTTGTACTATGCATGCTTGTCTATTGCGATTGTGACCCTTTGGTGGGCTTGGCTTGGCAATTATTTTGGATATGCATGTACTCTTTGGATTTATTATATATGAGATGAGTTGGGTGCCTTGGGCACGTTTTGCTGTTATTGGGCTTGCATTGATTGGACTGTGTTGATGATGCCTGTTTGGGGCCGTGTGGCCTGTTGTGTGTGAGATTTAAGTCTTCCGCTGTTTGTGTGTGCTTCTCCGTGATTTGTTCTATTGTGTCGAGATTTAATTGTTTGAATACATGTTCCTTTTTAAATTTATACTATTTTTACGTGTTTTGGGTTTGAGTTGGAGGATAAGCCTTGTGTGGTTCCAATTGGGTCACGAGTTGGGCCAATTGGGACTGCACGGCGGTGAGGAGCCCAAGGATCGGGTTCGGGTCCTCACAGATTCTGTCCTTGAGGCCCTTTTTGTCTTTCTTTTTGTATTTCTTTTTGGATCTTCGTGCTGTCATTTCTTTGGATGTTCAGTATTTGGAGAGAGTGTATTAATTCCCATGTATTCCTACTGTAAAGTGGAAGTGGAAGAGGAATGCTGTTTGTTGTATACTTCATCTCATTTGGAAATTAAAAATAAAGGGTTTGGGGCAAATAATGTCGACAAAAGCTCACACAGAAAGTGGAATCCCAAGTCATAACATTCATCTCATTTTACAAAGAAAAAAGAAAAGGAAAAGAAAGCAAGTTGTAGACTTCATCCACAAGTTAAATAGAGGGACTTAGCCATGGATACGCATGTGCTGGTGGCTTTTAGAGTTGAAAAGAAATGAGGTATGCCGACTCACTTTTTATCTTTCTTAGAGAATAAAAGTTATATAAACGAGAAAGGAAGAAAGATCACGCCATGAATTATTGTATGTGTCTGCACAGAGGTGTGTTCCACATCATTGTTGTAGCTTTTTCCTTAAAGTGGGTGGAATTCCAGACTCTGAGTGAGATAGATTTTGAAGTTGCAGGATTGTACCCCATTTCCAGGCTAGAGAATATTAATGCGTATCGGTGGATTCTGATGCACCCTCGTCAACTCTGGCGTGAGCAACCAGTAATTCTTTCATCTATTGGTACCTTTCATAGACGTACCACTCTTCACAGAAAAAGCTGATTTATGGTAAGAATTTCACAGCTTAAACTGTGATACTTGGCGTTGCATAATTGGTCTCGGAATTGAAATAAGAAATAAAATTAATAATCCTGCAGGTTTTGTTCCTCACCTTGCCCGGTTCATTTCAGCCTTTGCTTCCTCATCTTGTCTCTTTTTCTTTGTTAGGATCTTAATTAGTTCAAATATAGAGTCAGGCACATCATCACTTCTCATCAGTTGCTCTGCCACTTTAGCTGGAGTCACTTGTGTTGTTCTAATTAACTCTTAGATTTCTCCAAACAGTTGGTGGCCTTAAATTCCAAAATAATTAGCAGCGCAAGGTTGGAATCCACAACGAGTTGTCATGAGACTAGAGTTTGTGGAATAGAATTCTCCTTGCCAACTTAGACTATTACTTTCATAGTAAGCTAAGTAAACCTTTAGGTAGAATATTAAGCTTAGAACCAAAGAAAGAGACACACAAAGAAAAATGCTCTACATTCTTAGAATTGCATAAAATGCTCACTTGAGTAAAAATGAGGAAAGACAACCTTTTATATAACATTTACAACTTCCTAAGGAATGATGGAGATTAAGTCAAACAATCTAGCTGTATTTGTATAATTACATAAATGGTAAGCATTAATAGCTCACCTACCCTTGATTATTCCATCTATGATAATCTTTGATTATATTGATTATATTTGTGAGGACTAGCTCAGGTAAATGGGACCCTCACTGCCGTATAGCCCCGATCGACCCAACACGTCGATCAATCGAGACCACATAAGGCTCACATTAACTTTTCAAAACCAATAACCCAAAAACGCATACCAATTTAAATTTTTATTTCAAAAGGAGTATGGCTTGTCACATAATATACCCGACATAAAATAATCAACGAAGTACGCAAACCCATACATCGGAAGTCTTAAACCATATACCAAACATGCCACACACTGAGTCCATACACACAAGCCCATATAGATCCACAAAAAGTGCCCAAGGCACGCATTTCATAACATAAACGACAATCCAATTTATACATGCATATCCATAATCTATATCTGAATACCAAGCCCACAACGGGTCTAAAACAACATCATAGTCCATATCAAGTCATGCATAACACAATAGCGTGAAGATAGTAAAATGTAAACATGCCGAGCCTCCAAAACATGCAAGTGCAATAGCCCAACCCTAAGTCCAATACCGGGAACTCGACTTCAAAATAGATGGCTACAAGCACAAGAGCTAGGCCTGAAAAGATCAACAAGAGGGGGTGAGATCAAAAGACCTCAGTGGGAGTTACAACATCATAAGTATATCCGGTGGAATAGAGGCATACGGAAAACATGACTATAAAATAGTTGATTTAAACATAATTATCATCTATGCATTCTAATAGTGCTCTCAAGGGATTCCATAAACAATGAAACATAATGCATGAGTTGTAAATCAGAAAGCAATCAGCATATCCCAATAGGTTTATTAATCCGTAATACTCATCAATGTCACACAGGCTATTATGCCCCAGAAACCTGCCGAGGTGGATCACAAACCACCCTCGAGTCACCCCCGCTAAAACGTAACTGAGAGCCCACTAGCAGTTAAATTTTCACTTAAAAAATATATATAAACCTCATATTGCCAGTGTTATCCGAAATCAAGTGGAGGAAACATACTATCACACTCATTCCCAATCCAATACATATATAAACACATATCCTACTAAGTCATAGCATATTTAGGCAACCTGCTAAGTCAAAGTAAATTCGGGCATAAACACAAAATCCATCTATACAACAACATAAGAAAGATAACATTCCCCTTTATTGGGATTCTATATACCTACCATGCATTGGGCAATCGAAACCATCAATTCCAGGTTACACCTAGGAAAATACTTATATTGTATCTTTACAAAAACTGAAATGCATGTAATGATCAAGTATGCATCCTCACTATTGGTTCTTGCAATATCAAGGAATGTTTCTCAAGACCTCACAACACTTATAGATGTATAATAAAAGATTATTCTCATTATTGGGCTTCACTCGGAACGAAATCGGGCTTTTTTCGGGAATTCTGCACTGACTAACCGGTCCGTGTATCTTGCCCGACTGGTCCGTGTATCTCGACCAACCAGTTGATGTGCTCTTTGTAAGATTTCTCACATGCTGCGATTGGTCGGTGTGCCTCAACTGACCGATTGGTGGGCTCTCGACAGGATGCTCACATAGGTCGATTTTTTGGGTTTCTCATTGGTTTTCACTCAATCTTTGGTGCTAAATCTCACCCAAAATGAACCCTCTCAACACCCACTGTACCAACACACAATAAACCCACCAATCAAGGTGTGAGACCTTGATCCTCCATAGGGTAGATTTCTTAGAAGTGCAAAGGTCAGAAATGAAACTTAGGTATTGGTGCAACTGAAATAACTATCATGCTCTAAAGAAATAGATATGTGATGGCCTGAAATGATTGTGTCGAACCTTTTCTATTTTGATTATGGTATCCTATTCATTTCTTTCATAATTTATCCCTTTCCTAAATGATTCTTTCCTAATTGGTTTCTTTGCCAAATTGAGAGTTTCTAGAAGCACCTTCTAGAAGGTTTTATCTCAGATTTATCCCTAAGCATTATCCTAACTTATCTAGGCTTAAAAGTAGGGAAATTTAATCCAATAAAACCCTATATATAGCTATGGCCAGCCACCCTTTAAACCTACACATTTATTATCTCTTTTTCACACAAAAACATAAATTCTCTCACCCTAGAAGTGTCGACTTTTCTGTCTCCCCAAAACCTAGCCAAAATTGTTCATCGTTCATCAGATTTGTGCATGTGATAGCTTGTTGGAATCCTCTCTTCGTGTTGTCTTTTATTATCTTGAATTCATCATCAAAAGGTTAGTTTCTCTCTTTTATTATTGGTGCCAAAAATTCCCTACCCTAGTGTGTGCTAATTTTGATTCCTTCTTCTGATGATTTTGAAACTTGTTCTTCTTATTTGTATGAGTGTCTGGCACCTATTCCTTTTTTATTATTATGAAATCACAACTTCTTCCCTTCTATTATGTAAAATTTTAATTTATGCCCTATAAACCCTAAGTGTTGCCGAAATTGGTACTTGAATGAGGATGAATAATCAAGTTGATTCTTACTGAGTTCTTGGCCATCACATTACGCATTCAGGGGGAAGATATTGCTGCATCCGAATTACTGGTCATTGGTAGGTTATTGGTAAGGATCATAAGATGGCTTTGGTTTCTGATTTCGTAACATATTACTTAGTACTGTGTTGTCTTTGCCTTATGATTGTTTAGGAGTTTTTGATTCTATTGATAAAGGAAAAAGAAAAATATCTTGTTCAAACACGTGAGAGGTAGGATCTATGCTTCATTGGTTTCTTCGGTTATCCTTTGTTTGATTTATCAACATTCGAATTGTATAATTGTTATTTTGTGCTTATGGTTTGTGAACCCTTGGCCCTAGCAATTTCCAAAACTAGCAGGGGTAGTAGTGTCCTAATTCGGCTTTGGTATTGCTTGATTGAATTATGTTTTGGTTGGGGATACGTTGATGTGGTTGTATATATGTGTATGTGTGAATGTGCGTGTATGTGTGTTTTGTTTGTTCTTTATTTGAAGGATCCTCTTATCTCTAGCCATGCGAGGTAAGTGTTGATGCTCTTAAGGTAGAGGAGAGGTGCTTACCAAACCGAGAGCTGTATGGTGATTGTTCTTAGCAAGTATATGCTAGATGCCCCTATGATAGTTCGAGTCTGGACATGAGATGCTCTGTATCTCAGTTCAAGTCTATGTGCAGGATGCCCTGTATCTCAGTTTAAGGCTGTGAGACAGGATGCATTGTATCTTAGTTCAATTCTATATGGCAGGATGCCCCTTATGCCAGTTTAAGTTTAGATGTAAGGATGTGTGAAGGCTTGCTGATTATGTTTGTGTTTCATTAGTTTTGGCCCTATCTATGTGGTTGTGTTTGCTTGCTGATTGTTTAAACCTCCTATTAGTATATGTATTAATCTTATGTTGATTGGAAGATGTTTGGTTGGGTTCTGCAGATTTTATGGTGTTGTGATCCAACTGAGATTCTTGTAATCTAACCCCTTTAGTTTTTCCTCTTTTTATAGGTATAGGTTCGTGCTTTGCTAGTGGTACCAAGGTGTGAGATCAAGGCTGCACAGCGGGACGATTTGTATCAAGATTTTCATCACTTCTTGCACCTCATTCTCTACTGACTGTGCATATATATGTTTGAACTTTCTTTTTGGTTTTTGATTTCTGTTCTTTCACTGCTTGCATGCGAAACATGATATGGACATACGTTGATGTTTGAGATTCCTTTGGGACTTGTGTTATGTTTCCACTAGTTTCAGAATTTGTATAAGCCTTCTGATGATATTTTCTTTCACTCCGTATAAACCAGAATATTGCTTAGTGAATTTACATGCTCCAACCTTTTAAAGCATATGAATGAACTAATAAAATTGAAAACTAGTAAGACTTGAGCTTTGTGGGACTCAGATGGGTCCTTGCGAGGGCTTATAGGTTGAGTTTGGGTCCTTACTTAAGGTCTCAAATCCAAGAACACACTCTCAATTCAAAGGTACATTGGTGACTAATAATGCATCAATCACAATCAGCATATGCATAAGTCATACCGAGAATAGTTGATGCATAAGTAATACCGAAACAATTAATGTATAAATCATATTGTAAGCACGCAATGAACCTAACATGATCATCATTCACAATGAATGTATAACCTCTATTCAAAACCAAGCATTTGATCATATTTTAATTCAACAAAACAGAACATTTCTATTTAGACAAATAAAACATAAACTCCCATATCTTGTTATGCAGACGACTCAATGACAATATGCTTGCCCTTATCAACAACTCTAACACCACCTAAGTGCACAAACACAAGGCTAAGTATTAATCAAACACAAGGAAATGAAATAACAAAATAAACCTAAGAACCCCCCCAAAGAGCCACAACCTTTCACACAACTCACACTACAACTCATTCAACTTACAAACCCAGAACTTCTAATAAGAGGATGAACCATCCTCTCCTCCACTATGCCATTCATGGCTCAACATCAACCTCCAAGCTAAACCAACAGCACAATTGAGTTCCTCAACCCAACAACATCCTCTAAATCCACATGCAATCAAACACAAGCAAAGAACTTAATCAATTCCACTAATTCCAACAAAATTATAAAACCCATAATTACCGAACATGCCATCGACCACTCTAATCATTCACCCAAGAATCAATTGATGTTTCCAGGAAATCCAGTCCATCAAACTAATATAGAAACATCGACAACAATAAAAAGGAACCAAGATCAATGAAGAAATTAAGGGTTTAGGGCACTTACCACCAAAATCCCCAAATGTGCTCTAACACCAAGAACAACAAGAATTAGCTTCTCAATCCAAAACTAACAATGAAAATTGATTGTGGGAGGTTAGGAATATGTTTGGTATCAATGCTTAATGGTTTTCTTTGAAGGAAAATCAAAAACGAAATTTCGGTTCTTTGGAACGGAGAAGGGGAAGACTTGCGCGAGAGGGAAAGAGATGGCAGGGGAGAGGTTTTCAGATTTCCAACACTTAGAAAAATTCTAAGTGTTGGTTTGGGCTGGCCTTTTATACTCCGAGCTCAAAATCCCGATAAAACCTGACACAAACCGTTTTAAGACCCGATAAGGCCCAAATGGGCCCCAAAAATATTTAAAACCATAAAACATTAAAAATGGGCTTTGAATGTTTAATTGGGCTTAAGAAATAATAAATGGACTTAAAGTGGCTTAATCGGCCCAAATGCCCATGTTCACTTAAAATGGACCTGAAATGGCCTAAATCGATTTTCACTGATTCAAACCTCGACACTAGACCTTAAACACTTGCTAGACACCTAGATACACACCTAGGCTTTCTATGACTGTGTTTAACCTAAAGTCAACGCTCAGGTCAACTCCCTTGAAACAAAAGTCAACTCTCGGTCAAACTGCTCACACCGGGCAAAATCAGGTTCTCTTACTAAAAACTCTCACTGACTAGGCACTCAGAGGGACGAGGTCTCACAATATTATTTATATTGATTAACTTGATTCCCTAGATTGAGTATCCCAGATGGTAAGACTGGATTCCCATTGAACCTATGGTAAGCTTTGATGGTGGCTCACCAACCCCCATGACGTTATGCTATGCCGAATGACATGTAGTTTGAGTTTGGATTGTGTCATTTTCCCCACCAAACTCAACAATATCCTTATTGTGTGCTACCTCAGGAACTCATCGATCTAGTCTTATTAGTTCCAAAGATCGAAATCTTTCTCCTAACTAGTCTCACTAAGAAGGTAGCCTTTCCAACGAACTATATACTCTACATGGTTCATGTGTTTCCCACTTTTTTGCACCACACACCTTCATAGAATCTCATCAAGTTGCTTATCATAAGCTTTGGTCACAGTTGTATGAGCCATCTTAGACTTTCCTCTCTTTGGGTCTTCAATATCTTCTCGGAATGACTTCAATAACCTCACATGGAAGGCAGGTTGACACTCTATTCTTGGTGGCAACTCAAGCTCATATGACATTTTGCCAATCCTCCTCAACACCTTAAAAGGATCTTTATATCGTCACACAAATTCCTTGTGCAAGTTGAAAAAGACTCTTTTGGTGAGAGATCAATTTTACCAATACTAGAGCTATTTTTTCAAACTCCAAGGGTTTGTTCTTCTTGTCCTAACACTTCTTCATCTTCTTTGGATAGTTGTACTCTTGCAAGGTCCTTCTATTCATCCCAATCTTTGGAAAAACGGTAGGCAGATAGACTAGCCTCCTCTTACCTATGGTAATCTAGCTAGGAGTGTAAGGTTATTGTCTTGTAGCAATCTCAAAAGGACTTATATCTATGGATTCACTCCTCTACAAGTTATAAGAGAATTGGGCCACAACAAGTAGATTAGTCCAATCCTTCTAGTTGGAACTCACATGGTGCTTGAGGTAGAGCTCCAATAATACATTCACCTTCTCTATCTTCGCATCAATTTAAAGATAAAAGCTAGTGAAAAAAGTTAAATTTTGACCCCATCAATTTGAATAGTTTGATCTAGAGTCTCCTTGTGAACCGAGTGTTAATTCACAATGGATTTTGGAATGCCCCATTACTTTACCTAGGCTGCTTGTCTCCTTTGTTGTACAAGCCTTTAAGGCTGGGATGAACACTGCATACTTGAAAAATCTATCCACCATCACAAATATAGTCTAAAAATTGTCAAACTTTGGAAGAAATGTGATGCATGGAAATACCCTCCCAGGGTCTCTCTGGTATAGAAAATTTCTCTAAAAGTCCTTGTTGCTTTTACTGCTCAACTTTGTTTTGTTGACAAACTAAATAGTTTTTTACATACCACCCCGTATCATCTCGCTTGTTAGGCTAAAAATTACCATCTTCCAAAAATATAAGTGTTCGAATAATACCTGGGTTTCTAGCCTATCTCGAATCATAACATTTCTTCATCACTTCCTTCTGAATCTTTTCATGTCTAGGGACATAAATGTGTTTGTTTTTGGTGAAGAGAAATCTATCCTCAAGCCAGAATTTGCAAGACTTTGCTTGTTTCATTTGTTCTGCAAAGGTTTGAACTTGAAAGTTATGATCCATAACCCCTCGGATTCTTTCCACTAAAATAATTTCTGGTTGATTGATGGTTATAAGTGTCTTGGTCTCTAGCTCTCTCTCAGGAAACAATTACAACACATGATTTGTTCTCTTGCAAAAGTTTAAGGGTATTTATATAAGGTACTAGGACTGCACTAGTTTAATCCAAGAACTGAATACCCAAGATGATCGAAAAATCATCCATGGAAATGATAAAGAAATCTTGTTTATCTTTCCATTATTCAATATGTAGCTCGACTCCTCGGGCTACATTAAAGATAGGCTAGGCTATAGTATTTACTATTTTCAGCCAATCCTTCTCCTCGTTGAACTTGGTACTAAACCTTTGTGCTTTCTCTTTCTTTATTAAGTTATGAGTAGCACTAATATCGATCAATGTAGGAGACTCCCTCTCTTGCATAATGGGTCTAGCAAATATTCTCCCTACTTGGTCCACCTTGGCACCATTAGTTAAGACTTTAAAAATGCTCAACAACTGCATAGAACTCATTCTTGGGACCTCTATCTCTTTCCTGTCAGCCTCCATTGTAATTGCTGCCAACTTGTTTCTCATTGGATAGTCCACAACTTTATGCGGTCTTTGACACAAAAAGCTAAAGAGCTTTGGTTTTTCACCCTTATCATGATTCTCGCTGCCCTCTTGTGTGGGTTTGGCTTGACGAAATGACTTGAAAGACTTGAAAGACTTCTCCTTCCACTCCTTGGCATTGTGGACTACTCCCCCACCTTTGATCTTGTTGTCACAAAACTCTTAGGCTTGGCTAGATTGGAATCCTCAGACTTCTTTTTGAATTCTGCCAATGATTCAGCTTTAGTAATAACACCATTAAGCTTATTGACATTGCTTCGATGAAGCTCTTGTTTGGCCCAACTTTGTAGGCCTTACAGAAATACGTACTTGGCTTCTATCTCTAGCATATATGAGATCTTCAATAGGAACACGAAAAACTCCCTCACATAGTCCCGAATGTTTCCCTTGTGGGGCCAACTTGCAAAACTTCGAAAAACTCCCTCACATAGTCCCGAATGTTTCCCTTGTGGGGCCAACTTGCAAAACTTCTCTCTAACTTTAAGCTCCATATTTCTCGATGAGAACTATGTCTTCAAAAGCTTCTTGAAATTAGCTCATGTCTCCACCTTCAAAGCTTTATACTCAATTTGAGTATACTTTATCCTCCACTAGGTAAGGGACTTATCTAAAAGATAAAGTGGGGCTTGAGAAAATCGATCAATATCACTCTTTATGCCTACCCCTTGAATGTATTGTTCAAGAGAAAAAAGAAATTTGTCAAACTCCTTGGAATTTCTTATCCTACTAAATTACTTTAGCTTAGGGACATCCAACTTCACCTTGGGCTTAGCAACCTCTTGCATCATGTCCCTATTATAATCCCTCTTGATTTTAACCTAGTCATCCTTAAAAAGAGTCATCTCGGCTAGAAGATTTATCTTGAAATCATTTAACTCTTGCCTCCAAGAGTTGATAGTTATGAAGATGTCTTGAATCTACTCATGAAGCTCATTCATGGCCCCTGACTCGATCTTGTCCGTACATTGGCTATGTTCCTTAAGTTTATTGTTATTATCGACAACTTTTATTTCCAACCAGGTAATTCTTGCCTCAAATGATGACAAATGATCGATGATCTTCATCCTCTCCTTAATAGGCTCAGGGGCATGTTGGAGCGGTCTCCTAACACAGACCTTCTCTATCCTTTCAAGATCAGGGATGTTGACATAAGCAATAAACATCTTCATTTCTCTCTTTAAAAAAGAATTAGCCTTAGCTTTGCTACCAACTGTCACGTGACTAAAATTTACGGAATAGAACTCTCTGTGTGGTCTTAGACTGTTGCTCTCACAATAATCTAACTCATCCTTCCTAAAAAATCTGGCTAGAATGCTAGTTTAAAAACCAAAGAAAGAGACACAAAAAGAGAAATGGAGAGAAATACTCTACACTCTTAAAATTGTATAAAATAATGGATGATTACAAATGAGGGGAGGAACCCTATTATATATCCTTTAAAGCTCCCAAATGAATGGTGGATATCAAGTTAAACAAACTAACGGTATCTGTATATTTAATTACATACATGATAAGCGCTAACGCTCACCTATCTTTTATTGTCCTAATTATGGTAATCTTTAATTACATTGATTCCCTTGATTGGGTCTCCCATATGGTAAGGCTGGATTCACATTGAATACCTCGATTGACCTTGATTTGGATTCATGTATGATAAGCTTTGATGGTGACTCACCATTGTGATGTCATCCTCCGCTAAATGACGTTAGTTTGAGTTTGGGTTTTGACAAAGTACAATATGATGTGTGAACATGAACATCCCTGTGACGCAATAGTGCTGGGCCTAGTTCATCTATGTGGTTGGTTGTGAACACTATAATTTACTCATCGCCACAGATAGACCATAGCCCATCTAAGATGTTAAACATTCTTGACAAGGTCACCTATCAATTTTCAAAATTTATTGTAACTATCTATTTAATGATTAAAAAATCATAAGGATATTTGTATAGATGATTTTGGAATTTCAAATCATAGATTGGTCTATTGATGGATTCTAAGGTCGTATAAATTTTTGAAGAATTTTCAGGAGTGTATTTGAAATTATTATTATTTTTCTAAGATATAAAACAGGGTATTTAATATTTATGAGAAATATATTTTTTTGGTTATATGGATTCTTCTATTTATATGAAGTTTATAAAAATTTTTGGTATATTTTTCAAAGTTTTATACTAATTATTATAAATTTTATACTAAATTTAATATTTAAGAAATATATTTATTATTAATTATATAATATACTATTATATTAATATGTTAATACCGTAAAATAGTGGTAAAAATGATGAGCATGTTTGTCGTTTTGACTTGGATTTTTCAAGATGACAACTTGTCTTGTTGTTTTGACGCTCAAGAGGGTTTCTCTAAAGCTCATTGTTTCAGTTTGAATGATATCGTTTTGCAATGCAAAAAAATAACATTGTGTTAAATCGTACCTTCTCCAGGAACCTAAAACCTTCCCTCGCTGCCTCGACCTAGAGAAATTTTCTCTTTGAGTCGAGGGTCACATTTTTCTGACAAGAGCTCTTTGAGCTCTAAAAATATTTTTGGAACCCTTATCCTTCACCTACGAATTCTTCCTAGTGGTTACCATGCATTTTGTGCTGAATATGAGTGATTCTAGGTAAGTATCATTGAATTGGGGTTTTAGATTTTTAGTTCATTCTGGGAAATGAATTCAGGCATGATTTTAATGATTAAGTGTGGGGTTGAGTTTCTTAGAGTAAAGGGAATGATCTAGGATAAGTTTGGTTAAGCTTGTATGAGTGTGTTGAAGATTGGGATCTTGGAGAAAAAAGCCTATAAATATACTGTTCACACAGGCTGGAGGTTGAAGATGACCTCTGCAAACAACAGGTCGTTTGCCCTCAGTCCATGTGACTTGTCGTTGGTGGTCGGTTTAGGTGACATGTTGCCTGAAGATGCAGGTGACTTGTCGTTCATGGGTTTAAACAGAGTTAGACCCGAGCCTCAAGCTCGAGCGATGTGGTACATATGGAGTGAAACACGTGTCACATCCTAGCAGGTTTGGATGCTCTAGTGGCAACACTTGGTGCTGCTAGGTGTCACTTGGTGGCTGGTTCGATAATTAAATTCTAGAAATTAATAAAAAAATAGTTAAAAATTTTAAAAAATAGTAAAAATTTAAAAAGTCCAGAAAAATTTTAAAAAATAATAAATTGAATTTAGAGTCTAATGTTCTCAAATTTGATTAATTTGGACCTAATTTAATGGGTCAAATAAATGATTTATGTTTTGAAAAAATAGAGAAAATAGGAAAATTTTCCAGATTAGTCTCGGGTAAAAACACGTCGAGATTAAGGATTTATACTTGTGATTTTATGTGTTAATTTATAATTAAGTATGAATTACTGAAAATTTGGAAATTATTGTGCATAAGTGGGTACCTATAGTGATAGGACCTCGAACAATCTATCCAGAGAGCCATCAATGGATATTTAGGCATAAAAACCCATGAGTGGATGGAACTTTCTTTTATTTGCTTAAATTTCTTGAATGAATAGTAAAATTTGGCAAGTATAAAATGGTTAAAATAAAATGGTATATGTGTGCTGTGATATGCCTGTGAGTAGCTGTGACATTAATGATTGCCAAAACAGTATGCATTGTTCATTATGCTATGCTATGAACTGTATGAATGTGCCATGATGTGATTGGATTATTGAGATGCATCTAATGCATTCGGTGTATTTGAAATATGACATCAACATGTGGGATGCATTGTGTGAGATCTTGAAAGTTTTGAGCAGTTTGGGTTGGGAGCTTAATTGAGGATTGCTGTTATTTGGCTTTAGCTCGTATTCATGGATTGATGAAGAATTTTAACTAGGATTTGAAGTTAAATGTTTTTCTCAAGAATTATTTTATTTATTGAAATTTATCAATATTCATAGAATCGATGATTAGAAAATAGAAAGATGAGATATGATAATGATTTTAGATATTTAGGATCTTGGATAGACCCAGTGACGGTTTATAAACATCGGTGAATTTTTTGAAAATTTTCAGAAGCATAAATGTATTTATCGTTATTTTTTGAGAGTTTTGATTGATATATTTAATTTTTAATAAATTATATATTCATAAGAAAGATAGTATTGTTATAAAGATTTTCCGTATATTTTTTTGAGATGTATGGTAATTTTTGTAGATTTTCTTATTTAGAAATAATTAAAATATTGTTATTATTATTTATATAATATTAAATTAATATATAAGTCAAAATAACGATCCACACTATTATTTTGAAGCTCAAGAGGAGTACCCTCTAGCTACGTCATATTGAGTTGAATCGATGTTGTTCTGCAATGGAACAGTAAGGAATCTATTGATGCAAGGATTTCAAGACTTTGTTGTGATTTGATGGGTTAGTAAAATTGAATAAGATTCAGAAAATTAAGAGAAATTAAGGAAACTATCCGGATCGATTCCAGACTTGTTCCGGATAGAAATACATCGGATTAAGGTTATGGGTGCATGATTTTTTTTGTGTATTTATGTATTTTAGCATGTGGTATTAAGGATTTGGTTATGAATGCATATGTAGTTGGATACCTACAAGTGATAGGCCTCGAGAAATCGGTCCAGTTCTCAAGGAAGAAATTGTGGGCTATTCGAGCTTAAAAAAACTGTGAGTGGATAGACTCTTTTTAATACATTGTCTACTAGCATAGATGAATAACCATGAGTATGATTAATTTGAAAAATAAGGAATTAATGAATAAAATCATTTCATATGCTAAGAATTGGTACATCTTGCCTGTGTTGCCTTATGCTTGAATTGCTATGCTATGCCTTAGTCAAATGTGCCGTGTATGTTTATAATAATGGAAGTGCATATGAAGTGTTTGGGTGCATTTAAAAGCATGAGAAAGTATCAAACATCGCAATGGCATAGGGTGACCTATGAGTTTATTGAGAGTTTTTCGAGTATGGTAGTGCAGTATGGACTTTCCAAGAGAGACATAAGGAGGAATGAGAACCATAATTTTACTAAGAATATAAAATAAAAAAAATGATATCCTAATGTGGGATCGAGTAGGTAGAGCTACCATCACCTAATGTCTTGGCATCGTCAGTGGAATTGGGACAAGAGGTGTGCATATCCCATCGAGACTGATCGAGGTTTGGCATTTAAGATGAAGAGAGACATGTGAGGAGCTGCATATAGAGTGCCGCTGACGGATCCCAGTTCTATTCTTATTGCCAGCATAGCCATGGTCCTGATTACTCGAGCAATTGCCTGCTGCATTACGTTATGACTATGACCAGGCTAATTTTCCATGCTAAGTGTGAGGACCCCCTTCCTGGAGGAACAATGAACAATGTAACTAGAGAAATGAATCTCCAACTTATGTTATAAGGTATTTTCTGGGGAGAGCAACAAATCTCTCTAGCCCAAGGCCTAGTGGAGCAAGTTTAATCCCTGGTTGCTATGAGAAGTGGTCGACAACTGATCAATGATACCTGAGGTAATATCTAAGAGCAATATATTCATGATGTTTTCCCCTTTAATTATTCGACTATGATAGAGTCTGTTTTTAATTAATATCTTGATAGTTTTGGCTAAACTTGCTTATTTTATGTCGTCCGTCACCCGGACGACATCGTGTCTTCCTTTTAATATCAGTTTGTAATTCTTTTATTTTCATCTTTGTTTTACTTTTATACCACTAGCCTTATAGTTTTGCTATATGTATTATTGTGTATTGTTGTACTGTTTATAGTGGGCCTACAATGATTGTCACATAATTTTTGGTTCCAAGACATGACACACTGAATCTGCATAGGGTAAGCTATGCAGTCCTTAAGAGCTCTCCTTGTCACACCCCATACCCCATGGTGACGTAACGTCCCTCCCCCCAATTGTTTAGCATTTATACCTGCCACTAGTGCCCCCTTAATGACATATATGAATACTATACTATGCTGCCAGTTAGCAATCAGTTTCCAATCGTGTTATTGTCAAATACAATAAAATCATTTACATACGAAAATTGCATGGTGATATTTAGTATTTATGTCAAAATCAAGTACGGAGTTAACATAAGATGCGTGTTACAAAAACACAATATTTATTTATTTCACAACCTATGATCCCATAGGCCTAAAAACTTTTTGTTCACAACACACACACAATATGCACATAAAGAAAGCCACCTATACATGATAAGATCCTTGATTATTTATATACTTAGAGCAGTAGGATGCTCACAGCTCTTCTCGTAATGCCTCACTCTCTAGCCCCCACTTTTGATACCTTGAGTAAACTTTGTCATGGCAAATCAGGTGAGTGGACTCTAAATTTGTTCTTATAATTTAAAATGAGTGAGTAAGACTACTTTGACTATTTTAAACTCTTCAAATTTCTGTCATTGTTATATTAGGCATTTCACAATAGATGTAATACAAGAACAAGAAATATCACAGTTCACAGATGTATAGAATCCCATCTACTCAATCAATAGCAACAAAGCTTTCACGATTTATCACTTGCAATATTTATTAGTTGTTTTCATAATAGGATTCAAATAGTATATTAATGGTGGATTATGTTTTTTATAAGGATTTGCTTCCATCAAACCCACTATCGTGGTATCAAGGAAGACCATCAGTGGTTTTCTTTAAAAAGGGAATGGGTGTTTAACCACTGACGTTGCTGGGGCAACGGTGGTGGTGACTCCACAAGCTTGATCCCAAACTCACACTGGAAAATTCTCTCATACTCACACATTTAGGCCAGTGCTACCAATATTAAATGTCATGTTAAATATTAATTCATCACACTCATCCACAAGTGCACAGATATGATCACCATACTCGAGAGAGCTGAAGGCCCCTAGAGTCTGCATATAGCAAGGTCCTTCTGACAAATCATTTAATTCTTTGCATATCAGAATTAAAACAAAAAAATTATCGGTTTGAAAGGAATGCTATAATGAAGGAGTTTCCATCAATGAAAAACATGTTTATGACAAATCACACGTTTGGCTTGAAATGTAGATATGAAGCATAAACGATTGGGAGAATTATTTAAGGATAATCCACTCACCTTATTTTGGCGACACTCGACTGGGTCTGCTTCAGGGTCCAGTGCAAGCGGTTTTAACACCTATACAGATCAGGATCGATAAATTCACTTAATCTCTTAGTTCATAGGGTGTAAAACTCATACTTGAAATTATATGACCCCTCTCTAAGTCCTAAGGGACTTGATTCGCCTATATAGAATTTCTGAGATTTTTTCCGATATTTTTTGAATTTCTATCAACTTTTCCTAAGTTTGATATCCCTCAAATAAGATCCAAATCAACCAAACTATACACCATTGGATTTGTCATACTTTTCTCTATTTTTCAAAATTTTAAGTAATTTTTCTCATTTTCTATATTTTTTAATCTGAAATTTTTATCATTTTCAGATTTTTTTGAAAAATTGGTCAAAGTTAGAAAAATCAACTGGACACATGTTATCACCAAACACAACCACATGTCACAATCTCATTTGTCCTATGATTTCGAACCGACCCGACTCAGTTTGATTCAACAT
The DNA here is from genome assembly GCA_019739055.1 of Passiflora organensis. Lineage (NCBI taxonomy): Eukaryota > Viridiplantae > Streptophyta > Magnoliopsida > Malpighiales > Passifloraceae > Passiflora > Passiflora organensis. Next base: position 26,459,578 of record JAEPBF010000087.1, on the reverse strand, counting down.
GGTTTGACTCGACCTGATTTGACAAAATCCAGTTTAACTTTGTTTGGTTTGACCAAAACCCGATGACACATCATTTACCTCTACCCTGGACAACTTATTGTCTGATCTAACTATGGATGACTTGTCATCCAGAGGACCCATAGACGATCCGTCGTCCACTAGGTTGTCTTTAGCCTTTAGACACCCATCCAGAGGTCGAAACCCTAATTGGCATCTCGCCGATTTTAGTCGACAAATCATCCCCAAAACCACTCCTTCACCTTCATCTGATCTCCCACAGTAAAACCCATGTAAAATCACAGCAATCCAATAAAAAATTCACTACATCCAAGTAAAAGAAGATTTAAACTTACCTATCATGAAATCTCGCCAGAGATAGCTCAGAAGTCGCCATATTCAGTCTGATAAGTACACCAAACAAGTCGCAGGGATAAATCACTCCAGATGCACACAAAATCCCTAAAGTTCCAAAACCTAATGCCAAAATACCTCTTCTGGAGCCATGTGTCGGGTTTAACACCCAATGTTGATGGGTTACCGGATATGGCCAAATTGACACCCATCCCTATGTGAAATATTCTCTGTCCGATACTCAGAACGTCATTTGGGTACTTCCCAAAACGACATTGTATCGAGTTATATCCCGATTTAATTAATTCAAAAATAATATATTAATTATTTATTTAAAAATCAAAATAGATTTGTAAACATGTTAAAAAATTATAAATATCAGAAAAATTCCCAAAATATTTTTACACGCTCCTTATGAATAGTAGAATCCATCTAGACTTGGATTTCTGAATTTTGATAAATATATAATTTAAATTAATTTTTATAAACTTTTTTAAAAAATTAAAATATAGTGTACAGTTTCCAAAAATTATAAAATAAATCATGGCCTAAACCAACCCAAATTTAAACCTAACTATGGTCTTAAATCATCCCTTACTATTTAGGAATCCTCAATTCTAATTTTTAATCATTGATACTCATATAAAAATTATATTAAAATAACTATAGGGTATTATACAATATTATAAAATACCCTCTAAACCGATCATAAAACATGCACGGGTCGACTTGACATTAGGTCGGAGGATATTAATCAATCTAATCATCATCAACATAAGTCATTCATTTTAATTAAGACCCCCCAAAAATCAGAGTTCTCACACTCCGGGTCTGGTAGCATGACATGGAGACGTCAACAATAAGGTAATATGGAAGGAAAGTTTTTTTATTTATTTTATTATAATTGAATAATAGTTATCAAGATGGTAAAGAGTGGGGATCAATTTGGTAGAGCAACCATCATCTAATGCTCTGGCATCATTAATGGATTGGGCTAGGAGATGGTTTGACATGGATTTGTCTATTGCATGAATTAATAAAATAAAATGATGGAGAGTGAAAATAGAATGCCACTAATGAACTCCAGTGTTGTCCCTGACTCGGATAGATTGAAAGAAAATACAGGCCTAAATCACGGTCATGTGTGCCCTGAGGAGTTGTGTACTGCTACATATGAATTGACTATGATTGCATGTACTAAATACATGTTATGATTAAATTATTGCATGCTAGCTTGTTTGTTGATTAAAATAATTATGCACAAGAAATGCTTGTATATTTTTCCTATCTATTCACCTATAGGCTTCTGCCAGAATATTGGCATTAAATACAAGAAATTTTACGTCATGGACCTCAAAATTCATGACTTGACAACTGTTGTAGGCTCACTATACACATTGCTATCACATCCAACAATGCATACAGTAAGTCTACAAGGCTAGAAAGAAATAATAAATAATAGAGAAGTAATAATAAGAACAATCAATCATGCGAGAGTGGATTTATTTATCAACAATTGTCACGACCCAACCCCCGGACTCTCGGCTCAGCGGGTCCGGACGTGTATGTGTGCGTGATAGATCACAATTGTAACGCTGAGTTGGGCTTCTAACCACATGGCCCAAAAGATACAACTTGTTACAAATGATACCATCACACAACACATATAAGTCTAAGACCTCTCCAACTCCTTTTCAATGTGGGATTGGGTAACACAGACCCTCCAATGGGTTGGGTCCCACAATCTCCCCTACTTATAGACATCGTTTCCTCATGAGGGGAGCCCAAGTATAGCTGACGCCCAAACTCATGTGCCCAAAAGTGAACACACAACACGGCCCAAGCCCACCCGGAAGAGTGAGCGAGATCAGCTCCGCTACCATTTGTCATGACCCAGCCCCCAGACCCTTGGCCCAGCTGGCCCGGACATGTATGTGTGTGTGATGGATCACAACTGTAATGCTGAGTTGGTCTTCTAACCACATGGCCCAAAAGATGCAACTTGTTACAAATGATATCATCACACAATATATGTAAGCCTAAGACCTCCCCCACTCCTTTCCGATATGGGATTGGGTAACACAGACCCCGCTACGGGCTGGGTCTCACAACAATGGTGGGGTCCAGAAAACACCAGATTATGTTTTAACTTTATACATTCCGAATTCTGCACTAAAATATGGCTTTCCAATTTACATAAATCGTTTATGATGTAATAGTACAACCTAGGGGAATACAATACCATGTACATATAATAATGGAGTGCATAATAGGAATCCTAACCTAACGATACGTTATCCTTGATGAGTTGACTGTTTGACTAGGATGAAGACCACAGTAGTATCTACTTTTCCATTCCTGGTCAAACACGAGATCTGGCAGAAACCTGCCAGGTGAGCGGACGGGAAAACAAGCATGATTATTTACATGCAAACACACACACATGCATAATGACATGTTGGCACACATACAATGTATTGACGAGTCAAATAAACACAGTCTATAAATCCACCAATCACAAAACACTATAGACATTCATGACTGTGACTGCGCCGATAATAACTCTAAGCCCGTATAGATCCCGAGAATGGACTGAGATTCGTCTGTGGTACTTCATGAGACTCGTTTCCTCTTTTCGCTTGTTATCTCATATGATAATTAGGTATGTCTCAATGGGACGTGCAAAACATTTGGCCCAGACCGCAGACAATGGCGGGGGAAATAGGTGATGATAGCTCTACCTACACTATCCTCACATTAGGACTACCTATCATACATTTAGTTAGTGCAATTATATAAAAATCCCATCCTTCTTATGACTCCCTCAGCAAGTCCATGCCTCACTACTATACTCGGAGAGCTCTCAAGAGTCGTACGGGTCACCTGATGCTGCTGCAATGCGTGATTCATCTCACAACTTTGGATGCAACTCGATGCGTCATTCACACTTCAATATTGGATTTCTTATCAAGCATAACAATCCTGGGCACACAACGTGTTCCTTCGTTTAACTATTGACATGTATCTCAATTAAACAAGAATATGATTTCATGCAATTATTTCATTGTCTTATCACTCTTAGCATAATAATACGAGCATGCTAGTGACTCAAGCAATTAATTAAAAGAATCCGTCCACTCACGGATTTTTTGACGTTTGAAGTGCCCTCACTTGATTCCTTGATCGATTGCTCGAGATCCTGCATTCGTAGGTATCCGTCTACACATATCGACATCTGATTCTTAATCGATAATACTAGAGGGCTATAAATACAAAAATTAACACTTATGAACCCTCTACCCGATATTATACGACCCTAGGTCAAACCCGAGAACAGACCAGAAATCTTTCCTTACTAATCCAAAACTTGCAATATTTTTTTTACCAGCCAAATTTACTCCACATTCTATAAACTTGGTGCCATTAGACTCCAAATTCATGCTGGTATTTTTCATAATTTTTTCCAGAATTTTTTTCCTTCTTTTTTCTATTTTCTCGAATTTTCTACTATTTTTATTAATTTTTCTATTTTCTGAAATTTTTATTAAATCCGACCAACCATCTTGTGCCACTTGGCACCAACAGGCACGCTCAAGCCTCCATCCCAACCTGCCTATAGTGGGCATGTGTCTCAATCGGGAAGTGCCATGCCTCGTCCGAACCTGCCTTTACCTAGGTACTACATACTGCCCAACCCCCTGTTAGACTATATGCCGTTTAATTGAACAACAAAACTAATTGTGGTTAGGAGGGACCTCGGGTGACATGTGGCCCGAGCTCATCTTCAATCTCCAGACGACCTGCAAATCATTCTGAAACCCTAATTCTCTGAAGCCCTAAACCCACAAACACACCACCATACTTCACTAATGCAACATTAAAACAAAGGTACTTCACTCTGAACCTAACCCAAAAGTTTTCATCAATTTATACCGACTAAAAACTATAGATCTAGAGGATTTAAGTACAAAGATTCAGAATAAAAGTATTACCTAAATCCGGCCGTTAGAAGGCTGGAATCACCACAAAAAAGAACTCGAGAAGTTCGTGAGCTTAAGAGGAATGTTTTGAAACCAAAAACGGGATTCAACACCAAGTAAAATAGGAAGGGATTGGTACGGAATAATACCCTGTCGTGTGACTGTCTACTGGCCAAGACCAGGACTGCCCAAGAGGCAGCTGGTCTCTGGCTATTACTGTAAGGACCCAAACCCAATCTATTAAGACCCTTACTGTCACGACCCGGCTCCCGAACCCTCGGCCCAGCAGGCCCGGACGTGTATGTGCACGTGATGGATCACAACTGCAACGCTGAGTCGAGATTCTAACCACATGGCTTAAAAGATGTATTTTGTTACAAATGATACATATAAGCCCAAGACCTCCCTTGATCCTTTTCGATGTGGGATTGGGTAACCTGACCCCCCCTACGGGGGATCTCACAATCTCCCCTCCTTATAGACCTCGTGTCCTCACGAGAGGAGCCCAAACGTGAACACACAACACGGCCCAAGCCCACCTAGAAGAGGGAGCGAGATCGGCTCCATTACCATTTATCACGACTCGACTCCCAGACCCTTGGCCCAGATGGCCCGGAGGTGTATGTGCGCATGATGGATTACAACTACAACGCTGAGTCGGGCTTCTAACCACATGGCCCAAAAGATGCATCTTGTTACAAAATGATACCATCACACAACACATATAAGCCCAAGACCTCCCTCGTTCCTTTCCGATGTGGGATTGGGTAACCTGACCTCCCCTACGGGGGAGAGGGGGGGAGGAAGTCTCAATAAAAATTGGTTATAAGATCCACTCGTAAGGGTGGAAAGCCTTAACTGGATTTGTAAACAGGTAAGCCCGAAGACTGTTCCCATCCCTGTCAGGGGAGATGCCCACCTGAAAGAGGGAATGAGATCGGCTCCGCTACCATTTGTCAAGACCCGGCTCCCGGACCCTCGGCCCAGCCGGCCCGGACGTGTATGTGTGTGTGATATATCACAAGTGCTACGTTGAGTCAGGTTTCTAACCACATGGCTCAAAAGATGCATCTTGTTACAAATGATCCACTCACACAACACATATAAGCCCAAGACCTCCCTCGCTCCTTTTCGATGTGGGATTGGGTAACCTGAACCCCCCTGCGGGGGGGTCTCACAATCTCCCCTCCTTATAGACCTCGTGTCCTCACGATGGGAGCCTAAACGTAAATGACTTGGGCTCAAACTCACGGGCCCAAATGTGAACACACAACACGGCCCAAGTCCATTTGAAAAAGGGAACGAGATCGGCTCCGCTACCATTTGTCAAGACCCGGCTCCCGGACCCTCGGCCCAGCTGGTCCGGACGTGTATATGCGCGTGATGGATCACAACTGTAACGCTGAGTCGAGCTTCTAACCACATGGCCCAAAAGATGTATCTTGTTACAAATAATACCATCACACAACACATATAAGCTCAAGACCTCCCTCGCTCCTTTCCGATGTGGGATTTGGTAACCTAACCCCTTTACGGGGGGATCTCACAGTCTCCTCTCCTTATAGACCTCTTGTCCTCACGAGGGGATCCCAAACGTAACTGACTTGGGCCTAAACTCACGGGCTCAAACGTGAACACACAACACGGCCCAAGTCCACCTAAAAGAGGGAATGAGATAAGCTTCACTACCATTTGTGAAGACCCGGCCCAGCGGGCCCGGACATGTATGTGAGTGTGATATATCCCAACTGCTACGCTGAGTCAGGATTCTAACCACATAACCCAAAAAATGCATCTTGTTACAAATGATACCATCACACAACACATATAAGCCCAAGACCTCCCTCGTTCCTTTCCGATGTGGGATTGGGTAACCTGACCCCCCTACGGGGAGGTCTCACAATCTCCCCTCCTTATAGACCTCGTGTCCTCATTAGAGGAGCCCAAACATAACTGACTTGGGCCCAAACTCATGGGCCCAAACGTGAGCACACAACACGGCCCAAGTCCACCTGAAAGAGGGAAGGAGATCGGCTCCGCTACAATTTTTCAAGACCCGGCTCTCTGACCCTTGGCCCAGCGGGTCCGGACGTGTATGTGCGTGTGATATATCACAACTGCTACGCTGAGTTAGGCTTCTAACCACATGGCTCAAAAGATGCATCTTGTTATAAATGATCCACTCACACAACACATATAAGCCCAAGACCTCCCTCGCTCCTTTCTGATGTGGGATTGGGTAACACGACACCCCCTACGGGCTAGGTCTCACACTTAACACCGTGAAACCCAAATAAGCCGTCGCAAGGTCCTATTTGAATACCACAAGGCCAAGTCACCTAATTATCAATTTTATTGGTTGATTTATATGCTATTTAAAGGTTGGAGCATGTTCATACATTAATGAATTTCTGGTTTATACGGAGTGAAAGAAAACATCAGAGGAAGACTTATATTAATACTCAAAACAAGTATAACATACAAGTCCCATAGGAATCTCAAAACATCAACCAATAGTATCATGTATATTTCCAAAGCAACAAAAAGAGAAAGAGGGATTGGAAAGCCAGAATGCAAATCCACACTAGTTCAAAGACATAGCATGCACATTCAATAGAAAAGAAGTGCAAATTCGTCCAGCCGTGCAGCCTTAATCTCTCACCTTTGGTACCAGCAACAAAGCTTGCACCTAAGCCTGCAAAGGGGGAGAAAAGAAGGGATGAGATTACAAGAATGTCAGTAGGGTTACAACATCATAAGTATCTAGGGATTCCCAATCAAACATCTCCCAACAACCAAAAGATCAACACCTATAACTAGCTAAGATATCTAATTAAAACCGCAAGCATCAAACACACATATTAGGGGCTGAAATCATCACAAGCACACACAATGTAAGGGTAGGCTAAAATTGCTAGAAAACAAGGGGAAAGACTGAAAACACTTCTTTTCCAGAAGCATACAGGCAACCTATACATAATCTGATTTTTAAAACCAAGGTTTGTCTCCATCGACCCATGTTGTCCAAGGCTATGCTGCAAAAAGGGTAAAATGGTTAGACAATTAATATTACAGCAAGCCTTTTAGTTGTCTCCGACATCCAGACTCGAATTGGCCTAGGAGCACTCTTGCAGCAGCTTATACAAGTCATCCTATCACTCTCAAATAGGGAATCCTAACATCCATACTCAAACTGGCCTATAGGGCATCTTGACATCCAGACTTGAACAGGCCTACAAGGCTTCCTGACGTCCAGACTTGAACCGGCATACAAGGCATCCAACGAGCTTTTACTAGGAATAACCACCCATAAACCTCCCGGTTTGGTAAGCATCTCCCCTCTCCCTAGGACCAACAATACTTACCTCGCATGGCCAGTGACAAATGGATCCTTCAAACAAAGCACAAACAGGGCACATACATGCATACACAAACCACAACAAAGGATCCTCAATCAAATCACAATACAAATCAAAGATCAATCCTCAAAGTCATAACCGAATCAGACAACCTATTTTCCTATTAACTTTCGAGATTCCCTATCATCATAATCACACATTCCGCAAGCATAAAACCATGATAGGCAATCGAATTCAATCATATTCAAACAGTCAAACAATAGGGTAACCAAAAGAACCAATGAGGCATAGATCCTATCTCTCACTTGTCTGAATCAGATACAATCCTTTGTCTTTCCAATAAAATCAGAATCTCCTAAACAATCACAAGGAAAAGACCACACAATACTAAGCCACAAGACTACTTAATTAAAAACCAAAGGCATTGGGAATCTTTACCAATTAACCTACCAAAATCCAGTGATCTGAATGCATTAATATCTTTCCCCTGAATGCGTGATGTGATGGCCGAAAAGTCAGTAAGAATCAACTTGATTACTCACCCTAATTCAATATATAAATTTCGGCAACACCTTAAGGTTTATCGGGCAACTGGTGATTTCAACATTATAGAGGTTAAGAGTTGTGATTTAGTGAAATTAAGAAAGGAACAGGTGTTTATAACATGTACAATCAAAAGACACAAGATCAAAATCCAATAGGTTAATCAATTGATCAAGATAGTCATTAATAGGGCAAAGGTAGGGCATGCTGATTTCATGAATAAGGAAGATTCAAAGGATGAATTCATAATTTTACATTATGAATGGATGCTAAACAATCACACGAACAAGAGGAACAATAACAGAAATCAATTGAAGGCAGAATCATACAATCTTGAAACCTAGTCTTACCGAATTACGACCTAAATTACGACAAAGAAAACCTCCAGACAAAAAACCCAAGATGGCTAGATAGAGAATGGAAAGAGCTTTTCAACAAGCTATTATTTGCAGAAATCCGCTAAAAGATGAGATAGTTATGCCAAGATGAAGGAGTTTTGGCTAGGGTTTAGGCAAAAATTGGAATTTGAGAGGAATGGGATAAATCTCGAAATTTCTAGGTCGGTTATGATATGTTTAGGTGGGATAGGCTGACCACTCTTTTATAGGTGTCTAAAGAGGTTTAGCTAAGAGATAATTTTCTACTTTAAAACTTAAAAGGATAATTAAAGAATAATTCTATTAGAAGGATAATTCTATTTAAAAGGATAATTCTATTAAAAGAGATATTCTATTTAAAAGGAAGAATTATCTAATACCTTAGATAATAAGGAATAAAACTAAGGATAATTAATATAAAAATATCAAAATTAAAATAGGAAATATCTGGTACTAACCATTTTAGGCCATCACGCATTCATTTCTTCAGGGATAAAATAGTTATTTCAGCTACATCGGCTCCTGGACATCTAAACTAGGAAAGATTGGGGTCTCACAAGTACAACGTCGTTTCGAGAGAAACGACATTGAATGATCAGCAAGACCAAAACGGCATCCCCAGACAGCGTATTGAATTTAGATGGTCAAAACGACAAGGTCAAATGTCATTTTGCCATCATTAAATATTAATATAATATAAATTAAATATATAATAATTTAATAATTATATTAATAATAAATATTATTTTTAAATTCTAATAAAAATTTAAAAATTTGTTAATAATAAACCAATACTCCGAAAAATACTGCAAAAATTTCTATAGAATCCTTATGAATAATATTATCCATTGGTATCATCAAATTAATATTTTCATAGCCTATAATTTTCTAAAAATTCAAACAAATTATAAAAAAAAAATACAAAAATACAAAAAATCAAATTTCAATTCCAAAAATTCCAAAAAAATTTACCAACCATCTAATATCATTAATAAGCCTATTTATGGTCTTAATTGCTGATATCCATCAATTGATCATCATCTTACGTCTCGATCATCAATTGAATAAAAACGATAATTCCTAGATAACTGTATACAATTTCCAAAAATAAAATTTACCCTCTAATTTATCAAAACCAACTTAGAAACGCATCATCCAATTTGTAAATATGACGTAAAGGCCATCAATTCTTGTTGATCTCAGATTGGGCTTGCAGGCCCAAATGCCTAGAAATTTTCAAAATCTCACATCCTACCCTTATAAAAATTTTCGTCCTTGAAACTCGTTTATACTAGAAATACTCCATTCTTGCAATTCTTCATCTCATCCCAAAACATGACTTAGAATGCGATAACCAGTCGCATTCTTTTCTTCCTACCAAGATAACATATCTTATTATCACACACCACCCGTCTCGTTATGTAATCTCAGCATAACTTACAGTGCATAATAACTTTAAATACACAAAACAGTTATTCCAAATTTAGACTCGTAAGAGTTCTATCCGAACTCATTCTCACTAATGATCTAAAACCAATCACATTAAATTCCTTTAAGGATTCTAACTATTAAGCATTATTTTCATCACCAAAAATACCAATAAAAATCCAGTAACTCGATATAACCCAACATATCAAGTTACACTCCACATTTACATCACTTATAAGCTATAACATAGCACACTCTTAAATTCCTTGCATCATTTCCATCAGCATAACCAAGTTTATTCTTAAAATTTTAAAATACAATCATACATACAGTACTAATCCTCAAATTAGTCACATTTTAACACTTTCGTTTTGATAATAACACGTAACTGTACAAACTTAAGACTTAATGAAAAACAACCTCATAATAATCATAGTCTTAAACTTAATTGTAATATCTTGCCACAATCATTTCATCTTGTAACTCAACGCTAATCATCTCTTTCCTCACAATAGAGTCATAAATAACGACGAATATCAGAATCAGCATATCAAACTTATAACTTCAAACTATATCTATCATATTTGCACTGTGCTACTCACTTGCATCCTCATGTATTTAACAATTTAGAAAAATATATTTTTTAAGTCTATATCAGATTAGACTAAGCCTATCACAGTTCTTCCTTAACAACCCTGAATCATTTGATTTAGCATAATAATAGCATAAAGCAACTTCAATTATTCCAAAACACGAGTAAAATACACACCTTGTGTTGTTTATTGCCTTGAGTTGATCCATCCACATAATAAGTATAGTATCATGTAGCATCATTTTGTTAATAGAGGCATAAGTGGAGTACTCGAATCAAAGAAATACTCCAAGAAAGAAAACATTGGTTATCGGACATAGTTGAGTATGAAGAATCATATCGACTCATGAAATGATTCTCTTTTATGATTTGCTAAACTTCGTCAATAGGTCCGATGCTAATACACCAAAACCAATTGACAAAAACTAATTCGGAGTCGGTCTTCACTGAATCTCCGACCTATTTCAAATTTTTGTCTCAACTCAAATAAGCGATCTTATTACGTCTATCAACACTCCAAGAACAAAGAATACAATAGTCACACTGAATAGTCTAAGTTCTCGTTCCCGATAACTTAATGATATCCAAATAAACCTGAGGCAATAATATAATTATCTCAAGGTATCAATCACACCACAATAAATAGTTCTGCATATTTTACAATATCATCCATTACTTATCATGCTTACTTCTTAAGCTTGAGATAGCTTTTTTCCCTTAACTGGCTCAACTGATGACATTTGTGTCATAATCATGGCAGACACACCGTTATATCACGAATTTAAATCTTAAAACCATTTAAACACCTGTGGCTCCTTCCAAACAGTCTTATCTACAATCAATGATTAGTATAATATGCACATAATTTCCCTTTATAGACTAATACACAACAAAGGTTTCGGACCACACAAGTTTTTTTCTTTCGGTTGTGGGCCTATTCAAAGACTATGCATTCTTCCCCAATTTTAGTGGTTGGAATGCTTCATCTGGCTTGGTTATTATATTTTTATAGTATAGTCAAGGGGTTGTATAAGACTCATGATTAAATGCAACTTAATATTGAGGAAAAATCAAAATTATTTAACCTTAAACAACTCCCCGACTGAGGAATCTCAAGAATCATCAAATAAATTTAATCATAGATATCAAGAAATTTATTTTGTAGAAATGATTCTAAACAATTATTGCTCAAACAACAAAACCTTAGATGACGGTATGGTTTTATAATTGATGGCACTAAGATCTAAGTATATAAACCAAAGCTCAAATGATTTATAAACCAAAAAGACGTACAGTGCCATCGATAAAAATTCTATCTTACTCAAATGGGTATTGCATGACATCGCTTTTAAATTGTAATGCACACATGTGACCAGGGGTACTAATGATGTCTGGGATGGGTTAACATCAGATAAGGTTAATGAAGTGAAGTCACAATATAGTTATGGTATTACATAGCCTAAGAAATGGATTGGTAGGATTTCAGAGCATGATATTTATACTCACACTATAGGAAAACATATGCAACTAATGTGAGTGATAGGATGGAAATAGTAGTATAAGGAAGTTTTTGGTTTTCGTTGTAGATAAGTTAATCATGCTCCACTATCATGAGAGTTGTCATGCCTCGGACCTCAAAATTCATGACGTAACAATCACCATAGGCCCACTATACACACTGCTATCACATCCTACAGTGCATACAGTAAGCTTACAGCGCTAGAAAGAAATATAAATAGTGGAGTAGTAATAGTATGAACAATCAATCATGCGGCAACGGATTTATTTATCAACAATGGTGTGGTCCGGAAAACACCGGATTATGTTTTAACTTTATATAATCCAAATTCTACAATAAATTATGGCTCTTTAATTTACATTAATCTTTTATGATATAATAGTATAACCTTGGGGAATACAATGCCATGCATATATAATACTGGAGTCCATAATAGGAATCCTAACTTGACGATACACTATCCTCGATGAGTTGACTGTCTGACTGGGATGAAGACCACATTCGTATCTATTTTTCCATTCTTGGTTAAACACAAGATCTGGCAAAAACCTTTCAGGTGAGCGGATGGGAAAAAAGCATGATGGTTTACATGCAATCACACACACTAGTATAATGACATGCTGGCACACATTCAAAATATAGACAAGTAAAACAAACATAGTCAATATATGAACCAATCACAAAACACTACAAACATTCACGACCGTGACTGCGCCGACAATAACTCTCAGCCCTTGTAGATCTTGGGAATGGACTGAGATTCATCAGTGGCACTTCATTCGACTCCTCACCTCTTTTCTCTTGTTATCTTCTATGATAATTTGGTATGTCCCCATGGGACGTGCATAACACTTGGCTCAGACCACAGAAGATGCCGAGGGAAATAGGTGATGATAACTCTATCTATACTATCCCCACATTAGGAATTCCTGTCATACATTTAGTTAGCACAATTATATAAAAATCCCGTATTCCTTATTATTCCCTCGGCAAGTCCATACCTCACTACCATTCTCGGAGAGCTCTTAAGAGTTACACGGGTCACCTCATCTTGCTGCAATGCGTGATTCATCTCAAAACTTTGGATGCAACTCAGTGCATCATTCACACTTCAATAATTCATTTCATATCAAACATAACAATCCTAGGCACACAATGTCTTCCTTCATTTAACTATTGAAATGTATCTCAATTAAACATGTATATGATTTTATGTAATTATTTCATTATATTATCACTCTTAGCACAATAATACGACCATGCCAGTGACTCAAGCAATTAATTAAAAGAATCCGTCCACTTATGGGTTCTGACGTTCGAAGTGCCCTCACTTGAGATTGATTTCTCGAGATCTTGCATTCGTAGGTATCCACCTACACATATCGACATCCGATTCTTGATCGATAATACTAGAGGGCTATAAGTACAAAAATTAACACTTTCGAACCCTCTACCCGACAATATACAAACCTAGGTTCAACCCGAGATCTGAATGAGAATTTTTCCAAATTAATCCAAAACTTGCAGAATTTTTTTATCTGTCAAATTTACTCTAAATTCTATAAATTTGGTACTATTAGACTCAAAATTCATCCTAATATTTTTCATAATTTTTTCTAGAAATTTTCTCCTTGTTTTGTAATTTTCCCTATTTTCTACTATTTTTTTAATCTTCTGGAATTTTCATTAAATCCAGCCAACCATCTTGCACCACCTGGCAGCACTAGGCGCGCTCAAGCCTCCATCCAAACTTGCCTGAGACGGAAATGTGTCTCAATTAAGACATGCCACGTCTTGTCCGAGCCTGCCTTCACCCGCGTACTACATGTCACCCAACCCCCTATCAGACTACATGTCATTTGATTAAACAACAAAACTGCCTGTCGTCTGGAAGGATTTGTCACCCGAGGTCGTCTTCAACCTCCAGAAAATCTACAAATCATCCCGAAACCCTTATTCTCAAAAACCCAAAACCCACAAGCACACCACCATACTTCACTAATCCAACATTAAAACAAAGGTAACATCACTCCGAACCTAACCCACAAGTTTTCATCAATTTATATTGACTAAAAACTATAGATCCAAAGGATTGAAGTACCAAATTCGAGGTAAAAGTATTACCTATATCCGACCATTAGAAGGTCGGAGTCACCATAAAACGAACGAGAGAAGTTCGTGAGCTCGAGAGGAACGTTATAGAACCAAAAAGTGGGACTCAACACCAAGTGAAAGATGAGGGACACATACGGGGTAATACCCTATTATGTCACTGGCGACTAGCCAGGCAGCAGTCGGTCTCAGGCCAGCATATCGTCGTTTCTCTTGAATGACTAGCAAGACAAAATGGTAGCCCTAGGTTGGATATTGACTTTCCATAGTCGAAACGGCAAGGCCAAATGTCATTTTGACTATGATTAAATATTAATATAATATTAATTTAATAATTATATTAATAATAAATATTATTTATAAATTCTATTAAAACTTTAAAAATTTATTAAAAATCAATCAATACTCCTAAAAATACACCAAAAGTTTTTACAGAATCCTTATGAATATTACTATCCACTAGTATCATCAAATTAATATTTTCATAACCCAAATAACTTATAAAAAATAGAAAAATCATGATAAATTAAATTTTGATTCCAAAAATCCCAAAAAAGTTTACCAACCATCTAATATCATTAATAAGCCTATTTAGGGTCCTCATCGCTGATATTCATTAATTGATCATTATCTGATATCTCGATCATCAATCAGATAAAAACAATATTTCTTTTATAATTATTTAAATTTTTCAAAAATAAAATTTACCCTCTAATTTATCAAAACCAAATTAAAAACCCATCATCAATGTGTAAATATGGGCTAAAACCCATCAATTCTTGTTGATTTTTGATTGGGCTTTTAGGCCCAAATGCCTCAAAATTTTTAAAGTCTCGCAGGAATATTGATTAAAAGCTCAATCTGAGGCATTACGAGGAAGGAATAATGGACTAGGTGAAATTGAGGTAATATTTTTAGTATTATATTCAAAGTAATATTTCTCCTGAATTGATTTGGGAGTTGATTGGAGTATGGGACTAGATAAAAGCTTAGGTTATTGTGTTAAGAGTACTTATAATGCAATACCAGTTGAGATGACATGTTGACTTTTAAACCTTTTCACTGCATGTTTTTATATTCTTGGGATAAAAATTCTTCTTCATTTAGGTTTTGTACCACTAACCTTGTGGTTTATTATATGTACTATTGTGTGTTGTGGCAGTGTATATAGTGGGACTATAGCGATTGTTGGTCTCGAATCATAAAAGATGTTCTATGAGTATACCTTTAAACTATGTGAAGTGTGAACTCACAAAGCCCATGTTAATTAGATGGCACTCATCTAATGCTTGCCTAAAATCTTTATTGACTAGAGAAGTTTTAATAGAGCCACCTTGTTTCTTATTAGGATATACTAGAGCATTAAAGTCTCCTAAAGCCACCCAATGATCTAGAAAATTTTTTCTATAGCGACATAAATTTTCACATAATTATTGTCTTTGGCTAGGTATTGGACTACCATATACAGTAGTGAGCTCTCCTGAAAGTGAGTTAGCTTTCCATTTCAAGTGGACCCATGTCTGTAGGACTCAATAATCTGAACTGCAATGCTCGATTTAGATGTTCTCTGACTATACCTCTAAACTATATGAAGTGTGCAACCACAAAGCCCATGTCAATCAGGTGGCACTCATCTAATGCTTGCCTAAAATCTTTATTGACGAGAGAAGTTTTAATAGATCCACCTTGTTTCTCATTAGGATGTAGTAGAGCATTAAAGTCTTTTAAAACCACCTAAATGTTCCAGAACCAGTTTGCTCAAGTGACATAGATTTTCTCAATACCTTGCCTTTGGCTAGGTATTGGACTACCATATATGATAGTGACCTCTCCTTAAAGTGAGTTAATTTGCCATTTAAAATGGACCTATTGTCCGTTGGACTCAATAATCTGAACTGCAATATTCTCTTTGTTCCAAAGTAACTATATACCTCCGAAAATCCTTGTGCCTCTTCACAAAACCAACCACTCATTCCCAACTTCTGGATAACCTTCTTAGCTCTTTCATCGCTAATTCGAGGTTCAACTATAATTCTAATATTATGTTGGTAAAAATGGATGAATCCTTTAAAAATAACTCGAAACTAGGGTTTTCCAGCCCTTTAGAAATTCAGAGAGAACAAAGACAGATACTTCTGATAGTAAAATATTTAAGGAGTGTTCCTCTCCAACGAAGAAGATACTATGGCCTCAGCCTCTAAGGCCATGTCGTTGGGTTTCTTTTTTAAATTTGAATCAATTTTTTTTATCTCCCGATGGTTATCCCAAACCACAAGAAAAACCCTCCCAACTATCCTTAATACCATTCTTGAATGTTTAACTAGAGTAGCACATGATTATAAAGTGAATGGATTAGTCTAGGTACCGAATGTGAGCTGGGGAGAAAATGATCTATTAACCTTAACAGACTTCAAAGATCTACTTCCTTTGATACTCGTTCATGCTGTTGAATCATTATCTGCAACTTTCATCTGGCTTCCCATCTCCTTATGAGCAAGTTTGGGGTTTGTGGTGAACTTGAATGTAGAAGAATTTGACTTAAAATTGTGGGATTCCTCTTAGGTCATATCCATATCATCATGCAAGATATCCTTTTGAGAAATTAATGAAGAATCTTTAAAGATAAATTTTGTTAGACAAATTATAGAAATATTATCCTCCTTTTGACCTTTACTAACGGACAATCCTTCTTTCCCATTTTTATTCATTGGGTCATCTTCACTCATATTGCTTCAAGCAATAAATCTTGATCCCCATGTATTACTAGAATTCTTAGTCTCCTTCTTATTTGGATTTAACTTATGGAGCATGAATCCATGGACAAAATTGTGTTTCTTCTTCACTTTCTTTCAGTGGCTCAACTTTAATTTTAATTACAGGGTGATTGTAACTGTTTTCCTTGGACTTTTCAGTAGAACAATCATTAGAATCGCCTTGCAAGCATATTAAAAGAATGTGTCCAAATCTTCCACACTGAAAGCATATCACAGGTACATTTTCATATTTTAGTTTTTTTCATTCACCATCTATACGGAATATAGGTAAAAGTGGGCGAGTAAAATCCAACTCTATTACTATTCGGGCAAATTTTTCCCTTTGTGTTTCTAGATTAATGGTATTAATTTGCACAATCCTCCTAATCATATCACCCATTTTTTTGAAGGATCTTATTACGATAAAACTGAAGGGTTAAGTCTGAAAAATGAACTCATGCCACCACAAGTGTATCTGTCATGACCAGGTCTAGCAGGTCCGGACGTGTATATATGCGTGATGGTTCATAATTACAATGCATGGTTGGGATTCTAACCACATGGCCTGAAAGATACAACTTGTTACAAATGATCCATTCACACAACACATAAAATCCAAGACCTCCCCCACTCCTTTCTGATGTGGGATTGGGTAACGTAACCCCCTACGCAGGTTGAGTCTCACAATCTCCCCTCTTTAAAGATCTCTGTCCTCACGAGGGGAGCCCAAATATAAACTCAATACACGGCCCAAGCCCACATGGAAGAAGGAGTGAGATCGACTCCTCTAACATTTGTCATGACCCGGCCCAACAGGCTTCTATGCAGGTTGGGTCTTACAATCTCCTTGCCTTAAAGACCTCGTGTCTTCACGAGAGGAGCCCAAACATAAACTCAATACACGGCCCAAACCCACATGAAAGAGGGAGTGAGATCGGCTCTGCTACCATTTGTCATGACTCGACCCAGCGGGCCCAGATGTGTATGTGCTTGTGATGGATCACAACTGAAATGCTCGATTAGGCTTCTAATCACATGGCCTAAAAGATGCAACTTGTTACAAATGATCTATTCACACAACACATATAGGTTCAAGACCTCCCCCACTCCTTTCCGATGTGGGATTGGGTAACTTGACCCCTACGCATGTTAGGTCTCATAGTATCCATCACGTTCTTTGCTCTAAACTCTGGTTTCCAATGTTGAATTGTGAGATAGTGTCCCAACATTACCCATGGAACACCTAACATTTCATATTGCATATCTTCCTTAAAATGGAGTCTAATCAATAAACAACCATTTTCCATGTCGATTATCTTTGGTTCTTGAGTTAATTTCCGCAAAAATTTGATTTTCAAATTTAACAAAGAATACCTGATATTTCTCCCAAGAAGTTCCACAATCAAAGAGAATTTTCATGGTTTCCGTTTTTGTAAATAAATATTTTCTGAAAGATGGATAAACAGACCTGGATCATCTCTTGAAAACACTATATCTTTTTCTTCCTAAGCTGTCCTGTTACCTAAAAAATATTCTTTGTAAGATTGTTGGGAATCCTTCATTATTCCTTTCTCAAGTACACATATATCATCATCTATACGGAATTTAACTTTTCCTGATATTGCTATGATATCTTTCAAATAATCATCATTTATCGGGGATGCCATAGGGACTTTCGCTCATGAAGGATTCTTGATTCTTGAAGAGAATGCTTCTTGTACAATATATTTTGTAGAATGTGGGTTCTTTTTGTTTTCCTGAAGTATTGTCGTCTTTAGTAATCTAAAGGTAATCTCAACCTTTAATTTTTTTAAAGGATATCTTTATTATTTTTATTATTATTTTAAGAAACTAGCTATTTAATTTAATGCGAAAGGTATATGATTCCTTAAATATTTAATCAAATTGAGACATTAGATATGTATATTAAATTTGTTTATCTTTATAGAGTGAGTTTTAGTCTTTTCAGACAAGTTGAAAATATTTTTAAAGTATAAATAATTAGATTAATTAAAGTTAATGAAAACTAAAATTATTTTTTTAATTGATGCCCAATACCAAAACATAAATAATATATCAAACTAGTCTTGTTTAGTTTAATTCCAAATCATTTTTTTAAAAAAAAATATTATTTTATTGGTTTTCTTTTATCCTTCTATCAAAAATTGAATATTAAATATTAGTAAAGAAAAGTTATTTGTTTTCTAATGCTAACATCCAAAATAATTTCATGATTTGAGAAAGATGAATAACTTAGTGCATCAAAGCTTGATATTAGATGATTAAAACATTTTTCTCCCTTTCAACAGTTAGCTTTTCATACCGCCAAAGAGATTGCATCTTTCTAATTTACTTTCAGATTATTTTTTCTGTAATTTAGATCCCATGTCTTTTAATTTGTAAACTTAATTAATTCTTCTATTTTTAGGTGCAAGTTATATATTCCTAGAATTTTTATTTAATTTATATATATTTTTTAAATTTAAATCAACTAAAAAAAAGTTATTGTCAAATTACTATTTATTTTCACAATAGTTATTCTTTCAGCTTCATATAGAGTTATTCACTCTTTTCGAGAATTTCTCTCATAGATATCTATCTTTCATTATTATAGCATTATAAACACAAAATTACTATAATGCTAAAAGTGCAAGCTATAATTACTAAATCACAGACGTAGACAATCTTGTGAAAGGATAAAGAAGGCCAAAATAATTTGGGTAACTATGTAATCCAGCGGTGCATGAAATAATAAGTATACGATGAAATTTGTTGTTTATTAATCGGATTGTCCAAATTTATCAGATAAAAGACTGATTTCAATTAACATTAAATTTCGTGTGGATCAGACTGAACCAAAATAATATAATACGATTTGGTCTTGATCCAAAATTTATATTTGAGGGGCTTAGTTTCTTGTTTCATTAGTTCAATTGGGTTTAGTGGTACCCCTAATTGTTGATCAAAACTAGGATAAAGATATTATTTCAAAAAAAATATCTGTATTTTACTCATATATCTAGAATAAATTCTAAATTTATTGAAACTAGGATGAATTTCTCTCACGTATCTATAGAAAAAATTGTATATTGTTAATTGATGAGAGATACTTTTAATAAATTTTCTGAAAAATTCAAGGATGTTCTGTGAGGATCCGATCCTAAAATCCAGACCTTCACGGTCATGTAACCTTTAAAGAAGTCACACGTTGACTTTACTTCTCAAAAACCCCAAATTTCTTTTTTTTTAAAAAAAAAATATACAGATTAAAATTTTTATTTTATATGAAGTATGTATGCATATCTTGTAAAATCACTCGACAATTAATACAAACACAGAAGAATTCTTTTATGCAACGGGCTAAAGGCTAAAACTACAATCTATATCAAAGGCCTTATGACCACATGCACATGTCAAACCACAAGCACACACGTTAGGCCACACCACAGATCTTGAACCCCACATGACCCAAACATACTCAATAATACCATAGATATTATTCAATAAGCCCACCAGCCACTCAACAATCATCTCAATAAATCACAAAGACTCCAAGACCCACAACATGCATATCAAGTATCTTAACATGAGCATAATGTATCATGTAATATATTATTATACATATGCATGCATATTGTCCTAGTCATAGTATATTACTAAAACATATGTGCTGAGTTACAAAATTTATTCCAACGTCCTAAGAATACTTACAGAGAATTTGGACACGCTCTTATCTAACCATTCACTCCTACAAAATTAATAGCAAGAGAGAACGAGATCACAAAGACCTTAGTGGGAGTCGAGA
The DNA here is from genome assembly GCA_019739055.1 of Passiflora organensis. Lineage (NCBI taxonomy): Eukaryota > Viridiplantae > Streptophyta > Magnoliopsida > Malpighiales > Passifloraceae > Passiflora > Passiflora organensis. The sequence continues at coordinate 26,438,759 of JAEPBF010000087.1, read as the reverse complement.
CATCATAAAGAATCTTGGAGAATTAGAGACAAAATATAAATAGAAATAAAACAGTTAATGCACAAAAATATTTATTTGTATCATCCGTGAAACAATCCGTGCATCTAACTAGTGATTCATATCAATATGCAACTCAAGCATAAATAACAACACCATACACATTCTAATGACCAGTCAAATATATAACTATCCAACTCAAGTATATATAACAAGGCCATACACATTCCAATATAAGTTGAAACATACTCAATGCAATGCCTCAACGAGGCAACACATGCATACATACATATCTCATGCACACACACACACATATATATGTATGTGTGTGTGTGTTTGTGTCTTTCATGTAAATATATGCGTCTTTCAAGTATGCAAATACCAAATAGCAGTATATGTCTAAAATACCAGTCATGTTCCAAAATATGTATATCGATAAATATATCAAATCACCTCATGTCGGCATATGTATACTTGCAGGACATAATACAATCCAAATACCTACCATATGCAAAATACAGTCATATCCAATCTAATAGATACTTTAACTTAAACATGCATAACATTATGCATATATACTCATATTATGGTAGGGACTAGTCCAAAATCTATCAAGTGAACAAGTCAAAACAGTCCTAAGTCGATCTACTTGTCAATACCTGCATAAAACCACTCAAACTCACACACACTCAACTATACATCAATATCTACATAAACTTACTCAAACAATGTTCCTCAAGACCTAAAAAACACAATAATCATCTTTAAGAGGCTATAACAATATACATATGATGAATTCTAACTATAAACAATCAAATGCATATGATCATGCAACTCTTGAGAGCTCTTCGGGTCTGGTAGTTAGATGTGTAGACGTTAGACAATGAGGAATAAGGTTGGACAAGGTTTGTTGATAAATGCGCATATAATAACTGTTTCTTGCAAGTTTGAGGGAATCGATTAGAAGGAGCTACCATCACCTAACAACCAAGCATTGTCCGTTTAATTGGGCTTTAGAAAGGTGTCTAATATGTGATTACTTAATAAGAGAATACAAGATTGAGGAATTGTATTTAGGTTACTACTGAAAAATCTTAGCCTTATCTAGGGCCTGAAAAGACTACGAGAGTATGCTAGCCCAAATATACTCTGTGTGCTCACCTAAGAAAGAACTTCATAATTGGTTAATTGAATTGTTTGTGTTTGTTGATTTATCGAGTTAGGGATGTACTATGCATTTCTTGTGTTTTGTACTGCTATTTTATGAATTCTATTTATTCGTTTTGATAGCATTGTGCTTTCCCAACCACTCACCAGGCAAGTTTTTGCAAGATAATTAGATCTGGTCTTTACGGGACTATTTAGTAAGGCTTGATCGTTAGACAAGTTCCCAATTGATCTATTGTTAGTCATATGAAATATCAAGGTTGTGGTTACTAGTGTGCTTTGCACATGTTCTTCTTTTGAGTTTCTTGTAGCATCTGCCTATGCATATGGTTTGCAAGGTTGCGGTTGGGTTTAAACTAATGTACAAAAATCAGTAATGTATGAAATTAAAATCAACTAATAAAAAGGGCAAGTGCCATCCGGATAGCACTATTGTATATTATACTGCCGCTGCCCCTTTATTTATTATTTTCTTCCGCTTTCGCTATCGATTGTATTCTAGCCTTGTAGTACCTTTATATGCGTTGCTTGTTATTAAGCAGTATACATAACGGGTCTACGACGAACTGTCACACAAAATTTTTGGGATACAGGGTGTGATAATTAGCATACTCATCATGGAAATTCAGCACGGTCTCAGTCATAGCACAATGCAGCACGTAATAGCTTAGACAATTAGGACCATGGCTGGGCTGGCAATATCTATTAGTCTTTTCGGTGCAAGGAATATGACTAGGATCCGTCAGTGACACTTCTATATGCAGCTCCTTATGTGTCTCTTGTTATCTCGTATGCTGAAATCGATTCGTCCCGATGGGACATGCACTTCTCTTGGCCTTAGTTACACTAATGATGCTAGGATGTTAGGTGATGATAGCTCTTCCTACTCTATCCCCATTTTAAGATATCCTATTTATTTATTTTATATTATAAATTATATTTCCCGTCCCTCCTTATACCTCCCTTGGCAAGTCTATATCGCACTACCATACTTGAAGAGCTCTCAAGAGTCACGTAGGTCACCCTATGCTGTTGTGATGTTTGATTCTGTATCATGCTTCCGAATGCACCCAAACACCTCATATACACTTCCACAATCATGGCATACATGGCACATTCGAATAGTTCATGGCAAAACTCAACAATTTATGAGCGAGGCAGCACAGGCAATTCATACCCAATTTATAGTACATGCAATGATTTTGTTCATTAATTCCTTACTCTTCTAATTAATCATACTATGCATATTCATTCATGCCTGTAAACAATATATTTAAAAGGTCTGTCCACTCAAGGTTTTCTGACATTCGAAGAGCCCACACTTGATCCTCGATAGCTCGATAGATTCCTTAAGGCCCATCACTTGTAGGTATTTACCTAGATATATATTTATAATTGAATCCTTAATATCACATACTTAATATATGAACACACATAAAATTATGTGCATATATCCTTAATTCGATGTGTTTCTACCCAAAAATCAATCAGAAACCAGTCCAAACATTTTTTTTATTTTTACTTTAATTTTCTGGATTTTAATATAATTATTTGACCTATCCAATCACATCAGATTCATGTAATATTGATACCATTAGATTTTTTATTGTTTCTAGTATTTATCAAAAAATTTCAAGAATTTTTTCTCATTTTTATTTAATTTTATTGAATTTCTTACCTCTTCTAGCCATTTTTTTTATTTTTCGTAGATTTTATTAATTTCTAACCAATCCCTGAGCGACACCTGGCAAAACCAGGCACATCCAGACCACATCTCGAACCTCCAAAATTGTGACACGTGGACTCTTTTCCGCATGCCACATCACCCAAACCATAGGCTCGGATCCCAGCCTAACCCCCTACCTGGACGACTCGTCGGCTAGCATTGTAGGCGACATGTCTTCCAAACTTGGATCAAACGATATGTCAAACAAGATGGCCTTGAACAACATGTCATCCGAGGTCATCTTCAACCATCGAACTCCCCAATTTGTAGAAAAACCAGATTTGCTAAACCTCCAAATACCCATCTAAAACTCACAGACCACACATCAAAATGAAGCCCTAACTCTAACAGTTCTAATTATGTAAAACGGAAGAGTTTTGCTGCCAGAATTTGTCAAAATTAAGGGAAGAAAGGATCAATTTTGAGCTCTGAAAATCGGCTCCAATAGATCCTCTCATAGCACAAATTCATTCATTTTCTACATGGATAAACTCGAGGCACCAAAATATAGCTCCTAGGGGAATTTTTAAGCTCAAAGTGCTATCCAGATGCAAATGGAAAGAGATTGACCCAAGAGAGAAATATATAGGTTAAAATAGTGAAAGAAATTTCCAGATGGGTACAGCTTTCAGAGGAGCAAACGACATCGTATGGTTCCCTAGGGAAACGACACTCTTCCCATTCGCAGGCCAAAATGGCAGGCCTCTCTGTCGCTTTGACCATCACAGTCAAAAACGACAACTTGAGCCATCGTTTTAGCTAAATAAAATATTTTATTATAATAATAATATTTTATTATAATAATAATATTTTAATTGTTTCTTAAAATAAAAAAAATTATTAAAAATCTATAAAAAATTACTATACTTCTCAAAAAATACTCAAAAAGTCCCTACGGACTCCTTATGAATAACATTATCAATTGTCAATATAAAATTATTTCTTTCATAGATATATATATTTTACTTAAAAATAAATACTTGGATCGTATATTTTCAGAAAATTACGAAAATTCTAATTTTGTTTCTAAAAATTCTCGGAAAATTCTGGGATACTTATAAACCCTTATTGACCTATCCAAGGTGCTAGAATACCAAAATCATTAATGCATTTCATTTTTCTTTTTTCGGATTATCAATTTCATAAACATTGATTGTTCTCGATAAATATAATAATTCTTCGAAATAAAATTTAACTTCAAATCATCAAAATTTAACTATTATTCTTCATCAATCTTAAAATACAGGCTAAGGCCCATCAACGTCGACAATCTCGATTAAGCTTTCCGGCCCAACAGTTTGAAAGTTCAGGATTCTTACATATATTTGTCTAATTATTCGAGATTCAACTCTTTATAGAAAGAATATGGCATATTGTTGATAGAGACTCCAAGATTCGCACATAGCACGACCTATGCTAATTTTTCCAATCATGTATGGAACAACAAATATCCCATGATCAATGCATTTTGGAGAAATTTTCTTTTGCAAAAGTGCTGCCACATTCTCTTATTGTGACTTTCTCTATTCTCTATAACTGCCTTTTGTTGGTTCATAGTTCTTTGAGGAACCTTGCATACCATGGTATTTGTTTGATAGCATATAAGAGTTGAATGCTTACCTAAATTTTTTACAGAATATCTCCATAATCTCTTTCACTTCCTAGATCTTTGTCTCAGCTAATCAGGAAGGAAAAGGAAGTGATATAATGATTGTTGGTTTAGGCTTGACCTAAACTTTAGATTTAATTCATATCTCAAATTCGTCATTGTGGTCATAATTCTTTGATTCTTTGACTGTCTTTTTCTTTCATTCGTTTCCTTCCTCATTTCCAAGACTATGGGGCTTCCCCATGGACATGTCTATTCAACTATTTTCCTACTTGTAATATCATATCACCATTCTATTTTTGATTAATCTCTGGCTAGGATGGAATTTGCTTTATGGTTCCATCCGATTCACATCACAGGCATAGTTAATATACACAAAAATATTAAGACTCTTTAGGCATTCATGACCATGACTAGGATGGCAATAACTCTTAGTTTGTAGGTCCAGAGAATAGGACTGAGATATGTCAGTGGCACTTCATAAGACACCTTACACTTTTTCTCTCGTTATCTCATATGATGATTTGGTATGTCCCGATAAGACGTGCATAACATTTGGCCCAGACCACTAACGACGGCAGGATGATAGGTGATGGTAGCTTTGAGACCCTAATCCTCGACATGGTAAATGTCCTAGAAGTCCAAATGTCAGAAATGAAACTCAGGTACCGGTACAACTGAAATGACTATTTTGCTCCTGAAGAAATGAATGCGTGTTGGCCTAAAATGATTGTTGCCGAATCTTTCCTATTTTAATTTAGGTTAATTATCTTTATTTTTATCGCTTATTATCCAAAGAATTAGATAATTCTTCATTTTAAATAGAGTTACCATTTTAATAGAATTATCCTTTTAATAGAATTATCTCTTATACATTAATCCTTACTTATATAGGCTTAAAAGTAAAGAATTATCTCTTAATTAAACCTTCTTAAGACCCTATAAATTAACATGGTCGGCCACCCTATCTAGCACACGATTATTCTCTCTTTTTCGTAAAAAAACAAACTCTCTCCCTCTCCCTCTTAGCCAAAGCTTCTACTCTTTAAACCCTAGCCGAAATTGATCATCTTTCATCAGATTTCTGCATATGATAGCTTATTGGAATCCTCTTTCCATGCTGCATCTTATTATCTAGAATTTATCATCAGAAGGTTAGATTTTCTATTTTAATTTTTATTTCTGAAATTCCAAGGGATGTGTGCTGAAAATTCTGATTCTTCTTTCTGTTGGTTCTGAATCTTGTTCCTATTATTAGTATGAGTGTTTGGCACCTATTCCCCTTTTACTATGTTAAAATCACATATATTACTATTGTAATTGATGAAATCGAAAATCCTATCCATGTACCCTAAGATGCTGCTGAAATTTGTTTATTAAATAGGGGTGAATAATTAGGTTGATTCTTGTTGAGTTATTGGCTCACATCACATATTCAGGGGAAAGATATTGTTGCATCTGGGTTACTGATTTTTGGTAACATTTCGGTAAGGATTTGAGGATGCTTTTGATTTCTTATTTGGTATTATATGCTTAGTATTGTGTTGTCTTTGCTTTATGGTTGTTAGGTGTTTCTGATTCTTCTAATAAAGGAAAAGGGATAGCATCTTATTCAGACACTTGAAAGTTAGGATCTATGCCTCATCAGTTTCTCCAGAATTCCTTTTCCTTGTTTACTGGTTTCGGTTTGTGTAATGGTGTATGCATGCTTGCGGATTAAGTGTTGGTTGTAGGATCTATACTTCATCGGTTCTCCAGATACCTTTGTTTGATTATGTGATTTCGGTTTGCCTACTATGGTTTATATGCTTGCGGTTTATATGTTTATGCTATTGAGAATTTCCGAATATAATAGGGCTTGATATGTGCCTATTTCAAGGTTGATACTGTATATTGGATTGTGTATTGTGTATTGTGTTTGTGTTTAATTGAGGATACCCTGCTGGATTACTATGTGCTTGTATATGTGCTTGTGTGCTTATATATGTGCTTGTGTGTCAGGATCCTCTTGTCGTTGGCCATGTGAGGTAAGTGTTGATGTTCTTTAGAGAAGAAAGATGATTACCAGAATTGGGAGCTGTATGGTGATTGTTCCTAGCACGTGAAAACTAGATGCCCTGCATAGCTTCTGGGTTGGGTACAGTTGGGGTGCAGGATGCCTTACAGGTAACTTGGGTTAGGTAAAGGTTCGTGTGGGATACCTTACATATTAATTGGTTGGGTACAGGATGTGTAAGATGCCTTGTCTCCTGTGTGTGTTAAGATGCCCTGCCTTGATACTGGGTTGGGTATAGGATGCTTGGCAGGGTGCCTTGCATATCTTTTGGGTTGGGTATAGTTATATGTAGGATGCCCCATGCGTGGGAGGTATTGTAAGAAGGCTTGTTGTAACTTGTTTGCTAACCGTTTTTCCTTTTTTGCAGAAAGCTTTGGACAACATAGGTAGATGGGGATAATCATTTGGTTTTGAAAATCATATAGTTAATTAAGTTGTTTGTGTGCTTCTAGTTCAGTCTTGTAATGGCTGCCTATGAAGTGTTTCGAGTCCCTCCCCTTACTTTACTAATTTTGGTCCTACCTATATTATTTATGATTGTTTGCTGAATTTTTCTTGAGTTTACATAAGTATATATGATCTATGTATTGTTGGGGGATATTTAATTGAGAATCCTTAGTTCTTATGATGTTGTGACCCTACTGAGATTCTTGTAATCTCATTCCATTATTTTTTCTTCTTTTTCAGTCATAAGTTTGTGCTTTGCTGGCGGTATCAAGGTGTTAGATCAAGGATGCACAGCGGGACGATTGCACTTTCTTGCTGGTTTTTTATTGATTACACATGCTCTGCTAGGTTGAACTTCCTTTCTGGCTTTTCAACTTCTGTTCCTTCTTGTTTCTGAATGCTTCTATGAACTATAGTTGGTGTTGGAGATTCCTTGGGACTTGTGTGTTATGTTTCCACTAGTTTTTGGCATTTATAAAAGTCTTCCGCTGATGTCTCTTTCACTTTGTATAAGCTAGAATATTGTTTAATGAATTTACATGCTTCAAAATTTTAATGCATATGAATGAACCAATAAAATTGACAACTAGTAAGACTTGAGCCTTGTGGGACTTAGATCTTGCAAGGGTTTGTTTGGGTTTCATGGCGGTAAGGGTCCTTATAAGTTGAGTTTGGGTCCTTATAAGTTTATATGAGGACCCCCTATTTGGATAAACAAACACACACACTCACATATCAGGTATTGTCTGGCAGTGGAACACTTTTAATCCCTTTGTACGCTGCCACTAGGATTCGAACCACCATCAATTGTCTTTTGTTCCTTCAAGGAGGATATTTTTTACCAATTCAGCTACCGGCTCTACCTATATAGTCCCCACAATAGGAATTCCTGTCATATATTCAGTTAGTACAACTATATAAACCCTACCATACTCGAAGAGCTCTCAGGAGTCGCACAGGTCACCCCATGCTGCTGCTACAATGTATGATTCATCTCATGATTTTGGATGCAACTTGATGCATCATTTACACTTCAATAATGTATTTAACACTTCCATACCAAGCATAGCAATCCAGAGCATGCAATACATCATTTCGTTTAACAATTCACATGCATTTCATTTATGCTACATATCATTTTCTCAAGTGATTCACATGCGTTTCAGTATGCATAAGATTTCATGCGATTATTCCATTATAATTTTCTTTATTAAATGAATTCATATGATCATGCCAATGATTCAAGCAATTAAGTAAAAGGATCCATCCACTCATAGATTTTTCAACATTCGAAGAGCCCACACTTGTTTCCTGGATTGATTCCTCGAGATCTTACATCAGTAGGTATCCACCTACACAATAACATATCCAATCCTTTAATAAATGACACTAAAGGGTCATAAATACAGAAAATAACACTTCCAAACCCTGTACCTGATGAATTACGGTCCTAAACCAAACCCGGTATCAAACCAAAATTTTTTCTCTTTTTTCTATTTTTCCAAAATTTGTATCATTTAATTGACTAACCAAATTAACTCCAAATCCTATAAATCTGATGCCATTAGACTCTAAATTTAATCTAGTATTTTTCATAATTTTTTTTGTTTTTTCTGCTACTTTATCCAATTTTTCTACTATTTTTGGCTATTTTTTTAATTATAAATTCTGGTCAATCACAAAGGATCACGTGGAACACCTTGGAAATGCCACACCTAACTCTGAACCTACCCGAGGCTCTGACCGGGCCTAGATACCCATTTCATGAACGACTTGTTGCCTGCCTTTGTAGGTAACATGTCATCTGGTTGTCCACCCATACAACCTGTCGTTTGGAAGGTCATCTGAGGTCGTCTCCTACCTCCAGACAACCCTTCTTCCTTATAAAAACTTAAATTTCCAGTCACCCTACACTTCAATTAATGCAATAATCCTTCATTTAAACCATATTAAAACGAAGGTCTATCAACTCCGATCCCAACCATCCTACAATCATCAAATTTCACTAACTACAATCGGAGAAACATGATAAAGAAAGATGCCCAGATTCCAGGCACGGAACTTACCAAAAACTGGCCAGAAACACACGGAAGCAAAATGAAAATTGCCGTGTTTGGTTCGCCAACCCGAGAGGAAAAATTTCAAGATGATTCTAAGGCTCCACAGGTTTCTGAGGAGTGAGACACGTAAAGCGACAATTATCCTGTTAAGGAACCGGTGACTGTACCCAGAAAACGTTTATGGAATCTTTACAAATAGTACTATCCATCAATACTATCAAATTAATATTTTTATGTTTTTATTATTTTATAAAAATTTAAATATTTTATAACTTAATATAGAAAATTCATAATAAATCACATTATGATTCCAAAAATTACTAGAAAATTCACCAACCATTTTAAACTTCCAGTGGACCTATTATGGTCTTAAATACCAAAAATCATCAATATACATACCATTTTATTCCTGATTATTGATTTCTAAATATCTTTAATTTCTCAATAATTATGAAAATTCTCCAAATTTGGAATTCATCTTCTAAATCATCAAAACCCAATCATAAATCCATCATTGATTCCTAAATATATGCTAAGGTTCACTAACCCCGTTGATTCTCAATTGGGCTTTTGGACCTAAATAGCTCAAAATTTTCAGGATTTCACAGCGACGGTGGTTTGATGAAAGCAAATCCTTGCCAATAATATAATCCACCAGTAATAAATTACTTGAATCTGATTAAACATGAAAATAACTATTAAATACTGCATATGATATATTGTGAAAGCCTTGTTGCTATTAATTAAGAAACTTAGATTCTATATGTCTGTGCACTATGATATTTTTTGTTCTTTTGTTACTCCTATTGTGAAATATTTGATTTGGCCATGAAAAAATTCCAAAGAGTTTAAAATAGTTGAAGAAGTCTTATTCACTCACCTTAAATTAGGAGAAAAATTCAGAGTCCACTCACCTAGTATGCCATGCCAGGTTTTTCTCAAGACATTAGAAAGTAAAGCTATAGAGTGAGGGCTTTACGAGAAGAGCTACGACCATTTTGATGCTCTAGGTATATATAAATAATCGAGCATCTTTACTCTATACAGGTGACTTGCTTCATGTACATATTCTGTGTGTGTTTTGAACCAAAGATTTTGGGACCTATGGGATCATCGGTTGTGAGATAAATAAAATGGTGTGTTTTTATAACTTGCATCTTGTATTAACTCCGCATATGATTTTGATGTAAATATGAAATATCACCATGCAGTTTTATATGTGAATATTTTTATTGCATTAGACAATAGCATGATAGGAAATAAAATTCTAACATACAACTTTGTATGGTATTAATATCTTTCATTAAGGGGCACTCCTAGGAGGTATGAATGCTATATGACTAGGGGTTGTTATGTCACCATAAGATACGGGGTGTGACATCTCCTTTCGATGGTAACAGAGCATATTTTTTTAAACTTGCATTCTCTTTACAAAGTTTCATCATTGTTTTCAAAAGCATTATTGTTTTTAAAATTGCTAATTTTGTTTTAAAATCATCATTACTGTTTTTTTTAACAAAGGCACAGTGATAAGAATTTTATACTTTTTAATCTCTTTGATATGCATGATCATATGATGTCAAGCCTACCTTGAACTAGAATGTGAGACTAGGAAGGGACTCTAGGAGAAAGAGGGTAGAGTTAAGTGTTAAGGTCTGTATGTTGCAAAAAATATGTCGCCACCTTGAGGTAGACCTCCTTTATGAGGTAGAGATGATAGAGGTGGTAAGGGTGATAAAAGGGATGCCTCTTCAATCACTTCTCGGCTAGAGCAATAGAATGTACCTAGTCTTGAAAATTTTGAACCAGAAGAAGCTAGATTACCTCCTAAGAATGTTGATGTAGATGTGCCACCTGAGGTAGTAGAAGCTCGAGCTAGAGTTTGGGCTGATTTATAGAGGGAAGAACAAGCCTTGGTGCAATCAATAACTCAACTAGACCGTCTTGATCCAACGATTACTTGAGATCTATTTAGAATGATTAAGCAGGCAAGATAGTTAGGTTGTACTGATTTCTAAGGAAGATCAATGGATGTAGTATAAGCTAAAAGGTGCATCGACCGAGTTTCTAAGACTTTAACAGATATATGGTTGGTTGAAGCTGATAGGTTGCGTGTAGCATCTCAACTATTGGATGAAATGCGAAAAGCTGGTGGAGGACTGCACATGCCAGGTTCATACCAGATCCTTCTTAGGATGATTTTACCAAAGAATTCTGTGAAAGTTACTACTCTCGGTTTCATCAGGAGCAGAAAAGGATGGAATTCTACATGCTGAAGCAAGGAACAAGGTTGGTGTCACATTTTGAAGCTGAGTTTAGGGAGTTATCAAGTTTTGTACCGAAAGTGGTTATGATGCCAGAGATCATAAGTCAAAGGTTTGGGAATGGCCTATCTCTATCGATTTGAGCAAGTATTGGCACAATAACTTGAGTAGATTATCAATCTATGGTGCGATTGGCATTGAGAGCATAGTAGATAGTTCGAGCTCAAGAAGCTGAATAAGAGAAGGGTACCTTTATTGTTAGCACCGCCTTTCAGAAGATTTTAACCTAACCGAGGACATAGTCGATTTATGCCATCTCGACCAGCAACTTCTACACCTAGAAATTTATTTCAACAATGTCCTAGTAGCGGTTCTATAACCGGACCTTCTATAAGTAGTTTTTCAGACTTTATTACTTGTTTCCATTGTGGATGAGCAAGACACATTAAGGTTCATTGTTGAGTCGCCTAAGACTCCAAAAGACGACGGTACTCATTCTAGTATGATGAGTGTTGATTGAGGAAAAGTGCCACTAGCTTCTTACAAGGATCTATTTCACAACTATCTAGGCGATCTATAGGATGTCCATCAAACGTTTAGAGAAGAGGTCAAGACAATGATCGATCGGGACAAGCTAGGCTGTTGACCTTAGCGGATGCATAGGTAGTCGCCAATCCTGCAGTGGTTACAGGTAGAACTATTATTCTTGCTTATCATGCATGAGTATTATTTGGCCTCGGAGCATATAGATCTTTCATAGGACCTAGAGTACCTATACATGATCAGAAAAAAATAGAGCCTTTGTTACCACCTTTGATTGTAGTCATACCTTTAGGTGAAACTATAGTATGTGAGACAATATACAGGGATTGCCTAATTATCTTAGATGGGATAGAATTCCTAGCAAACTTGATACCCCTAGAGCTCTAAGACTTTTGCCTTATTATAGGTATGGAATGGTTAGCTAATTATCGAGCAGACATGAAATGCATCAAAAAGAGGGTGCATTTGTGTGTAACGGATGGAACTGTTATTATGTTTCAAGGAGATCGAATAGTGATTCCATCTTGTGTAACCTCAATCCTTGAGGCTAGATGTTTAATACAGAAAGGATACCCTACTTATTTAGCTTATGTAAGAGAGGTGACAATGTATCAGAGTTGATGGTACAAGATATACCAGTTTTCAGAGACTTCCTTGATGCTTTTCCAGAGGATTTACCTAGTATGCCGCCAGATCAACAGGTTGAATTCTGTATTGAGTTGTTACCTAGAACTACTAAATTTCTATAGCACTGTATAGAATGGCAACTATGGAGTTTAAGGAACTCAAAACTTAGTTGCAAGAATTAGTCGATAAAGGATTTATTAGACCTAGTACCTCACCATGGGGAGCACCGGTCTTATTTTTCAAGAAGAAGGATCGTACAACAAGATTGTGTATTAACTATAGGAAACTAAACCAAGTTACTATGAAGAATCAGGGACCCATCGCCTAGAACTGATGATCTTTTTTACTAACTAAGAGGAGTAGTGGTGTTTTCTAAGATTGACTTAAGGTTAGGCTATCATAAGATGAAGAACCGAGACTTTAACGTAACCATGACAGGGTTCAGGATTAGGTATGGCCATTATGAGTTTTTGGTTATGCTTTTTGGATTGACCAATGCACCTGAGTTCTTTGTGGACTTGATGAATAGATTATTTAGTGCTTACTTGGATCAGTTTATGATTGTTTTCATCGATGATATGCTGATATATTCTAAGACTCATAAAGAGCATGCTATGAAACTTAGGAAGGTGTTGTAGATCTTAAGAGACAACCCTTTATATGCTAAGTTTAGTAAATTTGAGTTCTGGTTTTCTGAGGTTGTTTTCCTAGTTCATATTTTATCTGAGAAAGGAATCTTATTAGATCTAAAGAAAATTGAGGCAATATTGTAGTGGGAAGCACCCAAGAGTGTAACTGTAGTTCATAGTTTCTTGGGATTAGAAGGTTATTACAGGCGGTTTGTAGAAATTTTTTCAGTGACGGAAAGTTCGATAATGAAGTTACAAGAAAAGAGTGAAGTATGTACGGACTGAAGCTTGTGAGCAGAGTTTTCAATGTTTAAAGGAATGCTTGACTTCAGCACCATTTTTAGCTTTACCTATTGATGGAGTGGAGTATATTATATTTAGTGATGCGTCAAGTCAAGGATCAGGTTGTGTCTTGATGCAAAAAGGCCAAGTCATAGCTTATGCTTCTTGAAAACTGAGGCCAAATGAGGTAAACTATCCTACTCATGATTTAGAACTTACCGATACTGTGTTTGAATTGAAGATTTAGCATCATTATTTGTATGGTGAGACTTGTAGGATATTAACTGATCATAAGAGTCTTAAGTACTTGATGAGATAGAAGGAATTTAATGCAAAGAAGATGGTTTGAACTGATTAAGGATTATGACTTGATCTTTGATTATCATCTAGGAAAAGCTAACGTTGAGGCAGATGCAGTAAGTAGGAAATCAACAGCATCCTTGGCTTATGTTAAAGATATTTATCTTCCTTTGTTAGCCAATATAAAGGCTGTAGAACTTAGAGTAAGTAATGCTAGTGATGGAGCATTGATAGCTAAGTTTATAGTAGAACCGGTATTGGTTGAGAAAATAAGAGCTCGACAAGGACTTGATTCTGAAGTGCAGAGGGTTAAGGAGGATTTAAAGGAGTAGGAAGAATCCTATGCTATGCACGAGATAATAAAGGAGGATGGAATCCTATTGTATAGAGATTGAATATGGGTTCCACGAGATAATAAGTTAAGGAGCACTATTATGATAGAAGGTCACATTTCAGCCTATGCTATGCATCCAGGAGGCACGAAAATGTATTAGAATCTTCGTGAAGTTTATTGGTGGCCAGCATAAAGAAAGATATCGCACAGTTTGTCTCTCGATGCATGACAGTCCAATTGGTTAAGGCAAAAGACAGAGGATAGGTGGATTGTTGCAACCGCTTCCCATACCAAAGTGGAAATGGGAACATATGACAATGGATTTTGTTAGTAGATTACCATGTACCTAGAAAGGATCGAACACAATATGGGTTATTGTTGATCGACTGTCTAAGATTGCAAATTTTCCAGCTATGAAGGAGGGCAATACTCTAGAACGATTGGTTGATTTGTATAAAGACCCAAACCCAACCGACAAGGACTCTTACCACTGTGAAACCCGAACAAGCCTCCCTAAGGACTCATCCAAATCCCTCAAGGCTAAAGTCTTACTAGTTATCAATTTTATTAATCAATTAAGATACTTTAATGGTTGGAGCATATAATTCATTAGTCAATATTTTGTCATATAACGGAGTGAATAAAAATATTAGCGGAAGGCTTTCATAAATGCAGAAAATTGGTGGAATCATAACGCACTCGAAGGAGTCTTAAACTCTAATATCTGCTAATAGTAAATTTCGGAAATAAGAAGGGAAGGAGCAGAAATCAGAAGCCAGAAGGTAAGTCCAAGCATGTATGCATATGTAGGGAATTTTGCAGTCGAAAATTAGCAAGGAAGTGCAATGCGAATGTGATGCAAATCGTCCCGCTGTGCACCCTTGATCTCAAACCCCAGTACTGTCAACAAAACATGTACCTAAGCTTGAAAAGAGAGAAAAACAATAGAATGAGATTATAAGAATCTCATTAGAGTCACAACATCATAAGATCTGCAAAAACTCAATCAAACATCTCCTGAATATGAATAGATAGATCGCATATGCTAACAATAGGCTCAAACAATCAGCAAGAAAACACATAGACGTAGGTAAGGCCGAATATAATAAAGTAAGAGGTGGGCTCAAAATATTTCATAGGCAGCCATAGCAAGATTGATTCAGAAGCACACAGGCTGCTTATATCGCAATCTGGTTTTAAAACTAAATGACTCATCCCCATCTGACTATGTTGTCCAAGACTATGCTACAAAAGTGAGAAAACAGTTAGCAAACATACTCATAGTAAATCTTTCTATCTTGCCACACAAGGACAAGGCATCTTGCCACCTAAGGACAAGGCATCCCAGCCACACAAGGACAAGGCATCCATCAACACTAGGACTAGGCATCTAGCGAGCTCTTGCTGGGGAATGTTACCCATAAGCCTCCCAATACGGTAAGTACCTCTCCTCTAACTAGGAGCATCGATCACTTACCCCTAATGGCCACCGAAAAAAGGATCCTAACATACATACAAGTACAAGAAAACACAAGTAAGTACAAGGCATAGCAACACAATAGGGTATCCTCAAACAAGTCATAAAACAATACAAAAACAAATATAATATGTGTGAGACCCCGATTTTGTGTCCTAGAAGCCTAGATACCAGTGCAGTTGAAATAACCACTTTACTCTTGAAGAAATGGATGTGTGGTAGCTGGAAATTGTGTTGAAGGTTCAATGTTCATTTCTGATTTCGTTTCACCCTTATTCATTTCTATCGTTAATGGTACATTATCTAATCTTAAGAGATAATTTCAGAATTTATTCCTAAGGATTATCTCCTTATATCTAGCCTTAAAAGTAGGAGAATTAATCCTATTAAACTCTATAATTAGAGTAGCCGGCCATACACATAATCCCACACCAAAACACACAAACTTATCAAGTGATAAACACTCTCCCATACCCTTGCTGCCGAAAATTCCCTAACACGTATCATAGCCAAATTCTTTCATCCTTCATCAGATTTCTGTAAATAATAGCTTGTTTAAAACTTATTTTCATCCTCTATCTTGCTATCTTGATTTCAACATCAGAAGGTTAATTCTTCCCTATATTTTTCCTTATTGCAATTACCTAGGTATTGGTGTCAAAATTTCTTGATTCTTCCTTCAATTGGTTTTTGTTTTTGTTCCTCTTGTTAGTATGATTGTTTGGAACCTATTCTTGATATAATATCATGAATTCATCCTTTATATCTTCCTTATAAATGAAATCGGCATGCGCTACTTATTTGCCCTATTGTTGCCGATTTTTTTCAGTTGACTTGTCTATTGGTTTCTGATCTTGTTCTTTTTGATCGTTTATGTAATTAACACCTAATCCTTCCTTGTTATCATGAAATCGCAACCCCTAAACCCCTTATGCATGAAATCTCAATTTGTCTAATTGCCCTAACTTAGTGCCAAAATTTGCATGGTAAATTGGGTTTGCAAATTAGGTTAATTCTTGTTGTGTTCTTGGCTATCACATCACACATTTAAGGGTGAGGTCTTAGCAACATCTAATCACTGGTTTCTGATAGGTTTGGTGAGTGGAATTGATAAGTAAATAAGATGTTTACTTGATTATTGTATATGCATTCTTAGTATGGTTTTGTCTTTGCTTTATGGTTATATAGGTGGTTCGGATCCTCCTAATAAAGGCAAAGAATTAGCTACTTGTTCAGAGACGAGAAAGGTAGGATCTATACCTCATCGATTTCTTCAGAGATTTTTGTTATATAATTAATGTTCTCGATGCATGCTCTTGTTGTTCTTTATATGCGCATGCTTGGTATAGTTTATGCATGAGTTGTGGAATAAATTCTGAGTTCTTAGGCAATTTTGAACCCCTATTATAGGTTGTGTATGCCCAGTTCAGTTATATAGTTTGCATATGACTTACACACTGGATGGGAGTCGCATGGGTGGCAATCCCTAGCATGTGTGAGCTGAATGCCTAATTCTTGTGTGGCTAGATGCCTTGTTTTGTATGCTGGCAAGATACCCTTATCCTTGTGTGGTTTGGATGTCCTCATCCTTGTGTGGCAAGATGGATAGGGTTGCTGATTAGATTGTTTACTAACCATTTACCCATTGTGCAACTAAGCCTTGAACAACATAGTTGGAAGGGGACAACCTTTCTATTGATGAGATCGAATGATGAATTACTTGCCTGTGTACTTCTGTTTTCAGAAGTGTTCTTAGTCTATCCACAGCTTGTTATTTTTTGCCCTATCTTTTGAGTTGTGTAGGCGGATCTGATGTTTGTTTAGATTTCTACAGATCTTATGATGTTGTGACCTTACTGAGATTCTTGTAATCTCACCTTATTGTTTTGACCATTTTTCAGGCTTAGGTAAATCTTCTGCCATTGGTACTAAGGTCTGAGATTAAGGCTACACGGAGGAACGATATTGCCTCACATTCGCATACATCCTTCCTTACTGATTGCTTGTGCATATGACATTAAACATGAAGTTTGATTGGACTACTTTCTGGTTCTTTGAATCCCTTATTTGCTTGTTTATTTCTGGAATTTATTAGAGGGTTACTTGTTGGATTTTGAGATCCCTTTGGGACTTGTGTGCTGTGATACCTTTGGTTAATTTCAAAGACTTCCACTGATGTTTTTATTCACTATGTATATTATCATAATGTTTGTTCATGATGTTTTTACTTCCACTGAGTAAAAGGATTTCCGGAGAAACCGATGAGGTATAGATCCTACCTAACACGCATTTGAACAAGTAGTTAGTCTTTTACCTTTGTTACTAGGATAAGAAACACCTAACCAAATATAAGGCAATGATAACATAATATTAAGCATGCAATATCAAATCAGAAATCCAAAGGACATCCTACGGTCCCTTACTGATTTTACTCACAGAACCCTACCAAAAACCAACGTTCGGATGCAGTTGTAACCTCTCTTTAAATGCGTGATATGATGGCCAAGAACTAAACAAGAATCAACCTGATTATTCAATCCCATTCAAGTATAAATTTTGGCACACTTAGGGTATTAGGGAAGGAATTGCCTATTTCAACATACATGAAGATATAGGTTGCGATTTCATAATAATAAAAGAGGAACAAGATTCAGAAGCATTAAAAAGAGATGAAGGAATTTCAGCACACACATCAAAGTAGGAAACTTGGCACCAAAAATAAAAAGGAAGACCAACCTTTTTATTGTAAATTCAAGCTAAGAAGATTCAGTATGAAAATAGGAATCCAACAAGCTATCACATGAAAGAATCTGGTGAAGGATGAAAAATTTCGGCACTTGTGGGATTAGGGTAAAAGTCGTCACACATAAGGAAGAAAAGGGAGAGAAGTCTTGTGTTTTTGGGAGCAAAAGAGAGAATGAATTATGTGGATTTATGGGGTGGCCAGCCATGCTATTTATAGGTGCCTAAGGGATTAATTTTCCCTACTTTTAATCTTAGATAAGATAGGATAATGCTTAGGAGATAAATCTTCTAAAAGGTGATTCTAGAACTCTCAATTTAGGAAAGATACAAACTAGGAAAGAAATTGATAAAAATACCAGAATTAAAATAGAAAATATTTAATACAATCATTTCAGGACATCACATATCCATTTCTTTAGGGGCAAAATGATCATTTCAACTGCATTGGTACCTAGATGTCATTTCTGACACAAGAATTTCTAGGAAATCTAGCCCACTAAGGATCAGGGTCTCACATCCTCCCCTCATATAAATTTTGTCCTTGAAATTTCAACACAAGTACCTAAGGAAACAGGTGAGGGTGTCTCGCTCACATTAATTCTTCTCCATAGACTACTTCTCAACTTGGCCATTATGCCAAACAACTCGGACTATAGAAAAATTTTGACAGCTAAGCTGACAAACAGACTGATCTAGTTTGGCAACTAGCTATATGGGATAGGATAGGTCTTCAGTAACTTCAATTGGTGCATCTTCAAGAACATAAGCAAGGTCTCGGACATACTTCCTTAACATCTAAACATTGAAAACATTGTTTTCCATACTCGAAGGTGAAACGAGTTGATAAGCAATTGGACCAACTCTTTTAATAATGTCATATGAACTAATATAACGAGGTGCTAGTATGCCTCGTTGCTGAAAATGAAGGACACCTTTCCTCGAGGTGACTTTCAGAAATACTTTGTCACCAGCAGCAAACTCAAGCTCTCTTCGTCGATTATCAACAAAGTTTTGTTGTCTATCTTGCACCATCTTCAACCTTTGCTGAATCAAATTCAGTTGCTCAGTTGCTTGGTCTATCAATTCTAGCATATCTAGGCATCTTTCGCCTACTTCATTCCAGAAAATTGTAGTTCTACATTGTTTTCCATATAAGGCTTCATAAGGGGCCATTTCAATGCTAATAGAGATTGTTGTTGTAAGCAAATTCTTCCAAAGGGAGACATTGATCCCAGCTAGTATTTCTACCAAGCAGACACACGAGTACTATGTCTTCTAAAGTCTGAATTGTTCTTTCAGATTGCCCATCTGTTTGTGGATGAAATGCAGTACTGAAATTCAGTATCGAACCCAAGGCATTTTGGAATTTCTTCCACAAACGTGAAGTGAAACGGGGATCTTGATCTAAAAAAGTAGACACTGGCACACTATACAATCAAACATTCTCATCCAAATAACGGGTAGCCAACTTCTCGGGTGTATCTATAACATGAATAGGCAGGAAATGTGCAGATTTCGTCAATCTGTCCACAATTACTTAAATGAAATCGAATCCTCGCTGAGATCTTGGTAATCCAACCACAAAGTCTGTGGGAATGTGCTCCTACTTCCATTCTTGAATCGGAAGTGACTATAGAAAACCGCAGGTCTTTAATGCTTGGTTTTTGCTTGTTGACATATGAAGCATTGGGCAACAAACTCAGTAATGTGACACTTCATTCCCGGCCACTAAAACCATTCCTTCAAGTCTCGATACATCTTGGTACTTCTGGGATGAATAGAAAACTTCAAATTATGTGCTTCAGACAGAATCAGATTTCGTACATCCATGTCCTATGGCACATATACACAATCTCGGAAAACCAGAATTCCATCCTCTCGGATTCTGAAATCTCGAACTATGGCATCAAGACCATTATCTAATTGCTGCCGAATTTCAACTAATCTTGGTTCTTCGGAATGCTAAACTCAGATCTCTTCCGGTAAGGTGGGTTTAACCTCAATTCGGGCCAACAATGAACCAACAAAATCGCTTCCAAGGTGCACACGTAAAGCTCTCAAATTTAGCAACATAGGGAGGTGGTGTGTATGTACATAAGCAAGAAAATAATATTAAGAAGAAGAAGAAGGGGTCTTCCAGCTCAAGCATCAGCTACCACATTTATCTTTCTGGGCTGATACTCGATAATCAAATCGTAGTCTTTAATCAGCTCTACCCATCTTCATTGTCTCATATTCAACTCTTTCTGTGTAAGGAGATACTTCAAGCTTTTGTGATCGGTGAAAATTCTGTATATCTTGCCGTATAGATAATGGTGTCATTTTTTCAATGCAAACACTATGGCTGCAAGCTCCAAATCATGCGTAGGATAATTTCTCTCATGTGGACATAACTGTTAAAAAGCATAGGCAACAACTTTCCCATCATGCATCAGCACATATCCAAGGCCAGATTTTGATGCATCGCTATACACCACATACTCTTTTCCGCTCATCGGCAAGGTAAGGATAGGTACGAAAACCAAATGGGTCTTCAACTTCTCAAAGCTCTATTGACATTTTTTGGACCACACGAACGACTCTCCTTTTTGCGTCTGTTTCGTAAAAGGCCCAGCAAAAGATGAGAAATTCTCCACAAGCGTCGGTAGTATCCGGCTAGGCCAAGAAAATTGCGAACTTTAAATACAGTCTGCGGGGGTTCCCAAGTAATGACGACTTCAATCTCCTTAGGATCAATAAGAACACCATGGGCAGAAATAACGTGGCCAAGGAAACCAACCTCATGTAAATCAAATTTGCACTATGAATACTTTGCATACATATATCGATCTCTCAGAATTTGCAGCATAATCTGCAAGTGTTCGGTAAGCTCCTCTTCTAATTTTGAGTAAATCAGAATGTCATTGATGAAAACTATCAAAAATCTATCTAGGAACTCTCGGAACACTCTATTCATCAAGGCCATGAACACTACCAGAGCATTGGTCAAACCGAATGGCATAACCAGAATACACAAACCAATATCATATGACCAAACCCAATAAGGGTAATAAATCCTTAATTATAAGTTTTGAAATCACCTAAGG
Organism: Passiflora organensis; assembly: GCA_019739055.1. Classification (NCBI taxonomy): domain Eukaryota; kingdom Viridiplantae; phylum Streptophyta; class Magnoliopsida; order Malpighiales; family Passifloraceae; genus Passiflora; species Passiflora organensis. Next base: position 26,417,410 of record JAEPBF010000087.1, on the reverse strand, counting down.
AACCAGCAATAAATCCTCATACGTGTACAAGTAATCTGCAAGCATGCATAGGCTTAGTAATCAAACCGAAATCAGTAAAGAAGTGAAAAGATTTTCGGAGAAACTGATGAGGTATAAATCTTACCTCTCACGCGTCTGAACAAGTAGGTAGTTCTTTGCTTTTGTCACTAGGATCAGTAACACCTAACCAAACATATGGCAAAGACAACACAATACTAAGCATGCAATATCAAATCAGAAATCCAAAGGACATCCTACGGTCCCTTACCGATTTTACTCACCGAACCCTACCAAAAACCAGCGATCAGATGCAGCTGTAACCTCCCCTTAAATGCGTGATGTGATGGCCAAGAACTCAACAAGAATTAACCTGATTATTCAATCCCATTCAAGTACAAATTTCGACACACATAGGGTATTAAGGAAGGAATTGCTTATTTCAACATACATGAAGATATAAGTTGAAATTTCATTATAATAAAAGAGGAATAGGTGGAAGATACTCATACAAATAAGAAGAATAATATTCAGAAGCATAAAAAAAGGATGAAGGAATTTTGGCACCAAAAATAAAAAGGAAAAACCAACCTTTTGATTGTGAATTCAAGCTAGGAAGATGCAGCATGAAAAGAGGAATCCAACAAGCTATCACACGCAAGAATCTAATGAAGGATGAAAAATTTCGGCACTTGTTGGATTAGGGTAAAAGTCGACACACACAAGGAAGAAAAGAGAGAGAACTCTTGTGTTTTTTGGAGCAAAAGAGAGAAAGAACTGTGTGGATTTATGGGGTGGCTGGCCATGCTATTTATAGTGCCTAAAGGATTAATTTTCCCTACTTTTAAGCTTAGATAAGATAAGATAATGCTTAGAAGATAAATCTTCTAGAAAGTGATTCTAGAATTCTCAATTTAGGAAAGAAACGAATGAGGAAATAAATGAATAAAAATACCAGAATTAAAATAGAAAATATTTGACACAATCATTTCAGGCCATCACACATCCATTTCTGCAAGAGCAAAATGGTCATTTCAGCTATACCGGTACCTAGGTATCATTTTTGACATAGGGACTTCTAGGACATCTAGCCCACTGAGGATCAGGATCTCACAATTTGTATATACGAGAAGTGGTTTTACAACATAGGGTGCCAGTATCTATTGTATCAGATAGAGATCGTCATTTCACTTCATGATTTTGGGATAAGTTATAAACAGCTCTTGGTACACAACTTACTTTTAGCACTACATTTCATCCTCAGATAGATGGTCAATTTGAGAGAACTATTCAGATTTTGAAGGACATGTTGCGGCTTATGTAATGGAATTTCAAGGTAGTTGAGACCAATACCTGCCATTAGCAGAATTTGCTTACAACAATAGTTATCAAGCGAGTATTGGTATGGCACCATATGAAGCTCTTTATGGAAAGGCTTGTAGGACACCCTTGTGCTGGTCAGAAGTTGGGGAAAGATGCTTAGAAAGGGCAAAATTACAAGATTTTACCTTGGATAAGGTGAAGTTAGTTCGAGATCGATTGAGAGGAGCTCAGAATCGCCAAAAGAACTATGCTAATGTTCAACATAGAGCATTGGAGTTTGAGGTTGGTGTTCTCTGTTTTTCTGAAAGTAGCACCGTGGAGAGAGGTTATTCGATTTCAAAGAATAGGTATGCTTGCACCTCGATATATTGGTCCTTATGAGATTGTTGCGAAAGTGGGACTAGTAGCTTATAGGCTGAGGTTATCTAATGAGTTGCAGATGGTACACAATATCCTTCATGTCTCTACGCTTTGGAAGGATATTGAAATCCCGACCATGTGATAGACATACCACCAATGGAGGTGGCAGAGAACATGACATTCACCACACAAACTGTTTATGTTTTGGACTAGACACAAAAGAGTCCTTAGGAATAAGACTATACAAATGGTAAGAGTTCTATAGAGGAACAGTCGCTACGAGGAGCAAACATGGGAGCCCGAGGCTCAGACGAGGACCCAATATCCATACCTATTTGAAACTCGAGGTACATACTAGTATCCTACCTTAGTGTTTCTTTTACATTAGTCCTAGCAAGTTTCGGGGACGAAACTTTTACAAGGCGGGTAGGATATGCAAATTCTGATTTTAGGGGTTTTAATTAAAAGAAATGATGTATGCTAAGGAATATTAGATTGATTTATCGTGCTCCAACACAGTGTTAAATCGAATTGTCAATGCCATATCGTTGGTTTATAAGGTATTTATATTATTGCATAATATCTTATAATTATTTTGATATATCTTATATATGAGTATAAATAATCAGATATTTGAATTGAGGATTCCTAGATAGTGAAGAATGATTTAAGACCTTAGATAGGTCAAAATTTAGATTGATTAAAGGTATGATTTATTTTAGAATTTTTGGAGACTATATACTATATTCTAGTATTTTCTTAAATTTTATAAAAATTATTTTAAATTATATATTTATCAAAATATAGAAATCCAAATCCATATAGATTTTACTATTCATAAGGAGCATGTAGATATTTTTTGGATACTTTTATGATTTTTTAAATATTTTTAATGATTTTTATGAATTTATTATATTTTTTGAATAATTATTATATTATATTAATATTTTAATTTTTTATTTTAGATTTAATTAAATCGGCAATAAACTCGATACGACATTAATTTGGAAAGTTCCCAAACAACGACATTTTTTGATAATTGAGCGTGGGTGCCCAATAATGTGAAACGACACCATTTTATGTAAGGGTGAGTGTCGGTTTGGCTGTATCTGGCGACCTAATGACGTCGGAAGTTAAACCCGATAGTTGGTTCTTGCACATCTAGAGCAATTTTCCCTTTGGAGTCGATTGGTGAGGTTTTTAAGCAAGATTGGAGCATGTGTGAGTTGTTTCCAGTGAGTATTTCCGTCCGAGAAATCAGAATCTCTCTTTAGCTAGAACTTGAGATTTTGTGGGTTGTTTAGTTTGATTCTTGTGGGGTTTAGTTGTAGAAGAGATGACGAGTGTTTTGGTATATGAATTGAAGGTTTTCGGTGGGTGGAACAACAGATCATTGTTCAGAAAATCGACCTTTGGCTCGACAGCCAGAGGTTGAAGACAACTCAGTGGAAGACGAGTCATCCACGAGTCATTTGGATGACAGGTCATCCAGTGCTAGTTCGAACAATAGGTTATCCAAGGTCGAGACAACCGACATGTCGTCGATCCAAGGGAGGGTTAAACCGGATTTAGGTCAAACCAAACTGAGTTAGACTGGGTTTAATCAAACCAGATCGAGTCAAACTGGATCAAAACAAACCAAGTCGGGTTGGAAAAAAAATATGGACGAATGAAGTTATAACACATGGCTGTGTCTAGTGATGACACATGTCTTGTTGACCTTTTCTAATTTGATCAATTTTCCAGAAAATCTGAAAATGAATAAAAATTTAGAAAAAATAGTTAGAAAATGAGAAAAATTACAAAAAAAATCTAGAAAATAGAAAAACTATGAGGGATCCAATGGTGTATAGTTTTGTTGTTTTGGATCTCATTTGAGTGGTATAAAAATTAGGAGTAGTTGGTAGGAATTTGGAAAAATCAGGAAAAATCTCAGAAATTCTGTATAGGTGAATCGAGTCTCTTAGAACTAAGTGAGGGATCGTATGACTTCAATTACGAGTTTTATACCCTATTAGCTATGAAATTAACTTGGTTTATAAATCATAATCTATATAGATATTGACAAGCATGCACTAAACCTTGAAACAGGACCAAGTCAAATGTCGCCAGAATAAGGTGAGTGGACTATCCCTAAACATTTCTGTCAATTATTTATGCGTCGTATTTGCATTTCCATGCCAAATGTTTGATTAATCATAAACGTGTTTTTCCTTGAAGGAAACCCTTCCTTCATGGCATTTCTTTCAAACCAATAATTGCTTTGCTTTGGTTTCGATATGAAAAGAATTGCATGAAAATATAAGTACTATGTGGACAATTATATGATGGTTACGGTCATAAGGACCTTGCTATATGAAAATTCTGGAAGATTTTGGCTCTCTCGAGTATGGTGATGTTATCCATGCACATGTCAATGAGTGATTAATATCTAGTAAGATATCTATTATTGGTAGCACTGGCTTGAAGGTGAGATTATGAGTGAATTTGCCACTGTGAGTTTGGGATCGAGCTCGTGAAGTTACCACCAGCTATCCCTCGGCAACTTCAATGTGTATATACTCATTCTTTTTCAAAGAAAACCACTGATACTCTTCCTCGATACCACGATGGTAGGTTTGATGGAAGCAAATCCTGGCCAATAATATAATCCACCATTAATAAATTACTTAAATCCCATTAAACATGAAAACAACTGCTAAATGTTGCATATGATAAATCGTGAAAGTTTTGTTGCTATTAATTGAGAAAATAGGATTCTATGTGTCTATGCACTATGATATTTCTTGTTCTTTTATTACTCTAGCTATGAAATATTTGATTTGGCCATGAACGAATTCCGAAGAGTTTGAAATAGTTGAAGCAGTCTCTCACTTACCTTAAATTAAAAGAATAAATTCAGGATCTACTCAGCTCGTTTGCCATGCCAGATTTTTTCTCAGGACATCAGAAAGTGGGGCTAAAGAGTGAGGGCTTTACGAGAAGAGCCACGACCATTTTACTACTCTAAGTATATAAATAATCGAGGATATTATTCTGTATAGGTGACTTGCTTCATGTGTATATTGCGTATAGGTTGTGAGTCAAAGATTTTGAAGCCTATGAGATCATGAGTTATGAGATAAATAAAATAGTGTGTTTTTGTAACTTACATCTTATGTTAACTCTGCATATGATTTTGATGTAAATACTAAATATCACTATGTAGTTTTATATGTGAATACTTTTATTGTATTTGATAATATCACGATGGAAAGTAGAATTCTAACATACAGTCTTGTATGGTATTTATATCTTTTTTTAAGGGACGCTAATGGGAGATATAAATGTTATATGGCTGGAGACTGTTACTTCACCATGGGATACAAGCCATGACAAAATTACATTAAACCAATTATAGAGTCAAACACCCAAACCATATCATATATTTTTAAACAATCCTAGGTTGTGAATTATGACCCACCAGCATCAACCCAGCTAGGCGTTCAGACCCAAATAACTCAAAGGGCATATTAATTTGACTACCATAAATATATATGCTGCAAATTCAATTATAACCCTACAAAAATTTTCTTCGCAAAATTATTAAATATTTCTTAAAAAATTACAAAAGTGATCATTTAGGCCCTAAAATCGTACGTGAAGGAAATGAGAGACAAGGGAAATTACAGTCGCGTAACGTTATAAAGTAAGTTGATATCGACTTTTATTCTGCCTAAATTGTAGTGGTGGTATGGTAATCGTGCCTTATTATTTCTTTAAAAACCTTAGTTTTTTTTAAAAATTTTAAATCAGTCAATTCTCATTTAATTAATTAATTAACTTATTAATTTATTTTGTCAAGAATCATCTCAATTCCTTTTAAAAAAGTTGCAAGATCCGCCACTGTCATTGCACCTCTAGTGGTTCGCATAACAATTGTGCATTAAATCACCATAATAAAGTGATCAAATCGGAAATTATTGTCACTGCACAGTATTAATAATAGTAGATCAATTAATGAAAGCGCACGTTAACTAGAATAAACAAGGGATATTATATATATATATATATGGAATAATCATTTATATTATAATGTAATACGTGCATGGATGTTAAACGATTCCACACCCACAGAAGTACTATCTGATTGCGATTTGGTTCACTCGTATCAACCTCTACTATCAACCAGTCAAGCTATAATTAATTAATAGAGGCCTTTAGTGCACTCACGATATTATGTTTGAGCCACAAAATAAGAGAAAAGGCAAAGAAGTCTCTCGGATCCTCAGTGGAACACAACCCATATAAATTTAGATACCAAACCAATTACCTTTGGTGGGATGTTATGTCTATAAATACTGTGGAGAGGTCTTGCCGGAACGTAGTTTCGGTGACCCATTTCTTGTCGTTGAATCAGGATATATATGGTGGATTCGGATTATAAAATTATAAATAAAGATTGGTTTATTAATAAAATGATAATCTTAATCTTAATTGATAGCGATTGAAATATAAAAACACTAATTCGTGTGACGGATAAAAAATAATCTTTATTCAGTTACACATTATTGTCACGGAAACATATAGATGGAATGGTTAATATATTCTGCAAGGTTGCCTTATACATTGAGTTCCTTTATAAACTAAGATGCCATCTCTCGCCATAGACATTTGTCTTCTAGTAATACGAATCTTGAACTTTTCGTGCCTAAGGATCCTCCCTAGTTAAGATGCTATGCAATATTATCTTGTTGCATCTATAGATATTTTGTCGCGTGCGCTGAATATAGAAAAATTTAACACTATCCTTATTATATATATATATATATATATATACAGCCATAGCCCATGAAAGTTCTCCCTTCGCAGCAGACTGGGAGTCAAAAGATAGTGACGATGTTAGGCTCATATTTGGAAGAGCTCCTCCTCCTTGTACAGAGCAACTATGATATGGTCCTGCTTGCTTTGTTCTCGTTAGCCGGGACACTCATCGCCTCAAAAACTTTGGGGTCAGCTAGAGGGGCTAGTGATGGAAGAGATATTCCTGGCCGACTTGGGTTTCCCTTCGTAGGTGAAACATTCTCTTTTCTTTCAGCCACCAACAGTAACAAAGGATGCTATGACTTTGTAAGACTCAGAAGGATACGGTTAGTCATTCTGTTCTTCTGCTTTGTTTACCCGTCTTTCTTTAGCAACCAACATTAACTGATGTTATAACTGTAACTTCTATTTGCACTGTAACTGATGTGTGGGCCAGATGCCACTATTGTATCATGACCCAAAAACTGCAATGAGCAAACGAGGCCAACTTTGGTAGAAGCTGGCACTGTTTGATTGAATTATCCTTAACCTCAAAAACTTAACCAGGAACATCTAATACTTTACATATGATAAGGTTAACTATCCAGCAGATAGCCACTTTAATTATCCTCGGTATCTGGTGAAGAGTCTGTCTTGCGAAAAATAAGCTTTATTCTTACTGCCAGTATCAATCTTGAGCCTCAGGACCTAACTGAACACTGACAAGTGAAACAGCATGTTACTGTTAATCGGTAGCTGGTTTGGGTGTGTTATTTTCTGGGTAGAATAATATAAGAATATAAGAACAACTGGAGACTACGAGATGTTCTTTAAATTAAATTAGAAGAATATCTTCACTGGATTTTTTTTTTCGGATTTTAATCCGTATTTGTTAAGACAGACACCATATCATTGGAACAATAATCTTCATTTATATCCCGGAATTTGAATCTTAAATGTTTAAAGGAGCATATGAGGCCAACCCTTAATGGTGACTACTAATTAAATGTTTTAGTGGGTGCAGTATTAATCACTACTGTAATGATGGTTTTCAGCTTTTCCGGTAGGTAGAAGCTAGTTCACATAATTGGTATCTTGTCATTTGAGACTGTGAGCTATCCAAATCCTTATCATGTCAAACAAGTCCATGTCGTAATTGATCGGTTGGTAAATTGTTCATTGCAATGATCAAACAGGTACGGGAAGTGGTTCAAGACTAGAATATTTGGCAAAATTCATGTGTTTATTCCTAGCATAGATGGTGCCAAGAAAATATTTACAAATGATTTTGCTGATTTCAACAAGGGTTATGTTAAATCCATGGGAGATTGTGTTGGGAAGAATAGCTTACTCTGTGTACCTCATGAGAGCCATAAAAGGATCAGACGCCTTCTTTCAGATCCCTTTTCCATGCCTTCTCTAGCCAAGTTTGTCAAGAAATTTGATGTAATCCTATCTCAAAGGTTGAAGGAGTTGGAAAAAAATGGTACAAGCTTTGTGGTGCTCGACTTCAGCATGAAGGTGAAAACGATGTGCTTGCATTAGATATATATAAGTTTATCTTGATATATATTCTAACACTGGAAATGTTCTCTGGTGTAGTTGACATTTGACGCAATGTGTAACATGCTAATGAGCATCACTGAGGAATCAATTCTACAAGAGATTGAGAAGGATTGCACTGCTGTTTCAAATGCCATGTTATCATTTCCTATCATGATCCCGGGTACCAGATACTATAAAGGCATCAAGGTAAGAAAAAACTGATGACACAGAATGATATCATTCTGTCATTTATTATTTCCAATCTTTCGATGACAGAGGACGATAAGAATTTTATAAACCAGGCACGCCAAAGGCTCATGGAAACCTTCAAAGGGATAATTGCCAGAAGACGGATTGGTGGAGAATTTCATGATGACTTCCTGCAGTCTATGTTACTAAAAGACTCGTATCCATCCAGTGAGAAGCTCGACGATTCCGAGATTATGGACAACTTATTGACATTGATCATTGCGGGACAGACGACCACTGCAGCTGCAATGATGTGGAGTGTCAAATTCCTTGATGAGAACAGAGAAGCCCAAGACAAGCTCAGGGTAAGACTTCTATGCTAATGGAAAATGTTTCTGTAATTTACCCATGATCATTCCATTCCCTGTATCATTCTATAGCATGTTAGCTCCGCAACCATGCATCAGAATAAAGGATTTTAACAAGGTAATATCTATATTCTTTCCTTTTGTTTCAATTTATAGAAAAATGACTAAAATATTTAACTGCAGCAAGAGCAGTTATCCTTATCTGGCAGTAAGCAAGATGGTGATTTACTTAGCCTGGAAGATGTCAACAGCATGCCCTATGGCTTGAAGGTATAAAACGACAGGTCCCCTCGCCAGAATTATTCCAAATCCATGATCGTGTTATTAACTTCTGCCAAGCAAATAGTAATCAAACTCCAGGACGAAGAAGGGAAGGAAACAAAAATTTTCGATAAAACCACCTCATATACTTTACTCATCATGCAGGTTGTCAAGGAAACATTGAGAATGTCAAATGTCCTACTATGGTTTCCCCGAGTTGTCCTGAATGATTGTGTAATCGATGGTAAGTTTCTATACACCCGCATAGTGACATCAGTAGTTGAAGTCATCTTTGCTACCGACCCAGCAGAGGTTTTAATCCTTCCACTGTTCCAATAGAAACAATACTAATAAGATCATGTAACTTTCTTATCATGTTTTGCTTAGGCTTTGAGATGAAGAAAGGATGGCATGTAAATGTTGACGCAGCTTTCATACACTATGACCCAGATTTGTACAAGGATCCTCTGAAATTCAACCCTTCAAGATTTGATGTAAATGCTTGAGTCGCTTGATCATTTTGATACTTTTTCTGATTTTGGCGCAAGATGACTTATATAGTAATGCTCATGGTTTTACGTGTTCAGGATATGCAAAAGCCTTACAGTTTCTTACCATTTGGATCGGGACCTAGAACATGTTTAGGAATGAACATGGCGAGAGTAACGATGCTGGTGTTTCTACATAGATTGGCCGGAGGATATAAGTTTGTGACTCTTTCATCGAAGCCATATTTCTTTTTTCATATAAAATAAAAAAAAATGGTGAGATTTACCCTGACATTGGACTTTCTGTGGTGATACAGGTGGGCAGTTGATGATTTAGACACGAGCTTAGAAAAGAAGGCGCATATTCCAAGACTAAGGAGTGGTTGTCCCATAACTTTGAAAGCCTTGTGATGCACGAGAAGGGACAGTTTCCGCTCCATTCATCTGCACTGCCTTCCCCTTTCCGCAGAGCAAGAAATATTAGTAGGTGTTCAAGATTGACTACAATCTGCGGTGTGTTATAGTTTTCTCTTTTCCAAGGCTAAAGTTAGGGTACCTTTTCTGAACATTGCCTTGTTTCCGGTTTATATACAAACCAAAAGAGAAACATCCTGGTGATTTTTTTTTGAATAACGACGAATGATTTATTCCAGAATTCTCGGTACAGTAAACAAGAAATACAGATCGCAAAAACAAAAACTAAATCAAACCAATATCCACAAGCAACTATCCCAGAACTCCACCCAAAGACGAGACAAACAAGGCCAAATCACTCCTAAAAGGATCTAAAACTTCATCCAAAACAAGAACAATTCAAAACTGCTAGAAACATCCTGGTGATTGGTTTGAGGTTTCTTTCTTTACCCTGTTTTGAAGAAGTCAATGTCTACAGAGATGAGGAATGATACGGAATTCTGCAACAAGATAACTACTGTGAATAATAATCCTGTGGGAAAACTCGTTAATGCAGATAGGGGAACAAACTCCTCTGTTCTTTTATTTTAATAAGCTCATCCTTTACCTCGTGGGTTTCTTTTACTTGTCCAACTCCTACCTAAATTCCCTTTTTGGCCTAGTGTTGCTTCTGGCAACCGACCTTCTTTGCAGCCTGAAGCTATTTTACCATGCACCGTATCTTCATCACAAACGATTTTAGAAAAGGAGAAAAGCATCACCAAATACTCCATGTATGTGCATACAATACCGTAGTATATCAAATGTCTTTCAAACGTTTTGGTATAGCAAAGCCATCCCATTGAGTGAACATATCACTCATATTTTTTATTGAGCCCAGCTAAAATCCCATTTATGCATCAACAAACAAAGCTACGTCAATTTACAGTTGAGAATTTTTTCGCTTTCTCCATATGCAAATAGTTGGCATCCTCTTGATCAAGAATGGCTATTGTTGTTAGGTGAACTTTATCCCTTACCTGACAAGCTATCCACATGAACGCCTGTCATTTAGTAACGTATATGTTTAGTTTGCAAATTTTAGTAGGATTGGGTTATTCAATATTCCAATTCATAACACATTACCAAATTTGTTTAGTTATACTATTAAGATTAGTTTGCTTTTGGCATTTCCATTCATTTTTTTTTGAAAATATCGATGATTTGTATTGAAATAGACAATCTCAATACATCTAGAGAGGATCAAAGATCTTTGACCTCATCCACAAAATAAAAATCTAAGATGCAATTTACATAACAAATCGTATCTTAGAATTTCAAATGCACTAGTGGTGTAACAGCTGAATAAAATTGTTCGATGGCAATAGTTGCATCCCGTCCATCCAAATCCCTTTTAGATTCATTTTTGCCCAAGCTAACCCATGAATCAAACCATCAATAAAGAGATCCTATGGCAAATTGTTCCTTTGCCTGAATATCCGCTCATTCCTGCCTAGCCAAATGCTCCAAGCCGTAGCAAAAAGCACTGCATACCACAGGTCTTGCCATTTCTTTGGGACCCCTAATCAGCACCACTAATCAAAAAGATCAATCACTGTCTTAGGTTGAACCCAGCATATGCCCCACTTCTTCATCAAGAGCGACCAGCAATTCCAAGCTACCCTATAGTTGATTAAAATATGGCTAGTGTTTTCTTCTCTATCTCCATGTGCCAAGCAAATGTTCTCGCTTGGATTGATCACTCCCAACCGAGCCAAAAAACCTTTGGCCATTATCTTATCTAAACATGCCAACCACATAAACAATTATCATTTTGGTGCCCCTGGTTTTTTCCAAACATTTATTGAGCGCGTCATTGTCCCAGGAAAAAAGATATCCTCAAGTGATCGATAACACCTCTGCACTGAAAAAGGCTCCACATTTGTATCCCACACAATTCTATCTTCATATGTCTCTCTTGGTCTTTGCGTTATTAATAGCAAGCAAAAGATTTTCCAACTCAACCACCTCCCAAAAATATAGTCTTCTACGCTATTAGAAGTTCCAGACCCACCCTCCTTCCCTAAATTCTCCTACTCCATTAACTGAAACTTCCTTATTCAACACTATATTGTATAACCTCGGAAATCTACCAGCCAAAGCCGTTTCTCCATTCCATATATCATGCCAGAAAGATATCTTATTTCCACTCCCTAGTTTCCATCGAAATAGGGACAAAATACTCTTCCCCGTAGGCAATATCAGGGAACTGTTCTTTACTATATCCTTCCACACCTTGAAAGAGAATGACACTGGAGTTTGTATGCCGCCATGATCTGCCCGTGGGTGATACTTACTGAATACCACTTGTTCCCACAAGCTTTCAGAATCATCCATAATCTTATAGCTCTATTTAGTAAGCAACGCAATATTCTTTAGCTTCAAATCTCCTAAACCCGCTCCTCCCTTATCTTTCTGTAAACAAGCATGCTCCCACCGAACTTTGCTCAGACATCGCTTTTCAGCTCTACCGCACCAAAGAAACGTCCTTATCCATCATTCCACTTCTTTACGTACCCCTGTAGGCATCTTAAAGAGAGACATATAGTATACTGGTAGACTATTAAGCACCGTTTTGATCAACAGAATTCTTCCACCTAACGACAGATATGAGCCTTTCCATGTTGCTAACTTTGTTTTGAATCTCGCCATCAATGACCATCAAGTATTCTTAGACCGAGGGTTTACACCTATAGGTATCCCTAGGTAAGTGAACGGCAGTTCCTGTACTTACACCGTAAGGACTCAGCAATCAATTCTGTCTCCTACCTCCGCACATTCACACCCACCAAACCTGATTTGTGGAAGTTCACTTTCAAACCTGAAAGGAGCTCAAAGCTTGTAAGTATCCTTTGCATATTTCTCAGCCCATTCTCATCTCCATCTCCAAACATTATAATGTCATCGGCATACTGTGAGTGTGTTAAATGTAGATGTCCAATCTTGATACCTTGAATGAGATTTCTGTCAGCCGCTCTTACAATCATAGTAGAGAGCACTTCCCCCACCAGGTTGAATAAGAGTGGGGAGAGAGGATCCCTTTGACCTAGTCCTCTCCCCCATCTCAACTTCTAATGTTGGTGATCCACTAATAAGGATGGACACTCGTGCTGTGGATATGCAACTATAAATCCACTTTCTCTATTTTCCACCAAATCCCATCACTCCCATCACTCCCATCACTCCCATCACTTCCAACAGGAATTCCTAATCAACCGAATCATATGTTTTCTGAAAATCTAACTTAATGATCCACCCTATACTTCTTAACTTCTTAGTAAAATGTAGGACCTCATTCGCCACCATAATGGAATCTATTATACATCTTCCTTCCATGAAACCTACCTGGGGACACAAGATTAGCTGCAATCTTCTTCAATCTTTTTGTTAGTATTTTGGAAATAATCTTATATAAGCCGTTTATTAGGCTGATTGGCCTAAAGGCATTAAACTCATCCACTCCTTGTACTTTTGGCAAGAGTGCAAAGAAACTATTGTTTATTCCTTTTGGCAAGACCTCATTAACGTGGAATTGCTGCACCATGTTGATTACCTCCCTACCTATTACATCCCAAGCCTTCTTCAGAAACAGGAAATTATACCCATCTGGCCCGGGTGCCTTTTGACTGTTACACTCCCATACAGCTTGTTTTATCTCATCGGCCGAGAACGGTTCTTCTAATTTCTTAACCCTCTCCACTGAAATACGGTTAAGTTGTAGAGAGCCTAGTCCCAGTAATTCACCGTTTCTTTCTGAAACATCTTCCGGAAATACTCAGCTGCAGCTCTTTTAATTTTGTTGGGCTTAACCAACTTCTGATCCTCCATCCGTATTGACCCAATGAAATTGCGGTTGTACCTCAGTGACATAGCCGCATGAAAGAACTTGTTATTTTTGTCCCCCATTTTTAGCCATAATACTCTAGATTTCTGCCTCCACATCATTTCGATCTTCTTTTTTATCTCTCATTTTTCTAACTGCAAAGCTCTATACCTTTCCTCTTCTTCAGGGCTCATCTCAATACTATGTCTTCGGCTCTTCTCTATAACATCCAACTCTCGCATAATCTTCTTTAAGCTCTCTTCTTGATTGGTGAAGGACGTCTGATGCCAATTCTTGAGTTTCAGCTTGAGGAATTTTAACTTCTTCACCACACTATGATTACCCGGATACTCCTGCCCAGCTTCCTCCCAAAAATCTTTCACAATCTTCTTGAAATCTTTTATTTCGCACCAAGCATCCCAAGTCCGGAAATGTCTCGGCCCCCACCAGAACGTATCAGCTTTTAAAATCAGCGGTGTGTGACCAGAGAATCCTCTTGCACCCGCATACAGCTTGTGATTATTAAACTCATGGCACCATTCAGGAGACACAATCATCCTGTCAAGACGAGATGAACTCATAGAAGAGAACCAAGTAAAGTTCTTCCCTACTAATGGTAGATCCACCAAACCACATCCACCTATAAAGTCCTTCAATTTTCTAGCCCCGCGTCCATCAAAGAAATTTTCGGATCTCTCTACCACGTGAAACGGCTCATTAAGTCTCCCATGATGATCCACGGGTCCGGATCCTCTTCTTTCCTTCTTTTCATTTCTTCCCATAGCAGAATTCTCTCGTTCAATATGTTAGGAGTATAAACTCCTGCACATTTAAACTTAAAGTTTTCTCGAACCGTTTGACTTCAAGTAGCATCCATCGCTCAAATTTCTCTACCCTTGCCACTAGAAGTTGAGTCTCATCCCATATAAACAACATCCCTCCAGAACGCCCATTTGCTTCTATCGCGCTCCACCTCACAGTGTAACCACGCCAAAAACTCCTCACCATAACATCGGTCATTACTTCAATCTTTGTTTCACAAAGCAAAAGTAGACTCAAGCATTTTTTAGAGATAAGCGAAGAAATCTGGCTTTTCTTACGCTTACCCCATAGTCCTCTAATGTTCCATGAAGCAATATTGATCATAGACATATTGGTCCTCCCTATCCTTCTCTGACTTACTAAATTGTTACTTATCCCTCTGCTCTCTCCATACCCCATCATCAGCCATAATGCAATCCTTCAATTTTTTTTTTAAAAAATAGAATTGGCCTTTTTCCTATGCAGCCCCAAGGCATCAATTATCTCCAGTATTTTTTGCACCTCAACATCTGTGGGATGCAATCAATGTCCATATTAATTCTCTCTCGGCTACCACCCTCCACCGATGATGCCATTCCTTCATTCTTGTCAGTATTCGCTTCTTTGACCCCAATTTTCAGTGCCAGACGATATGCTTCCGATGTTTTTGAGATGTTTGAACTTCTTTTCTTTACCTGGCTTGGAGTCACTTAGTCTATTTCTCCTGTCTGCTTTTGAAACTTTACACCCATCCTTGCGCATTCTAACGAACATGGTCTCCTGACCACTAAGGATCGATTATGGGACTTCTTCTGGCACCTCCGCTTCTATCGTCACAGGTAATATGACTCGATTGTGGGCTTTCTTCATGTCTTTCGAACTATGCTCATTCTGACAAAAGCCTAAGGCTGATACATTACTAAGGTGGGTCTCCTTTTCCTGCTCCACAGATGAGCTGCTTACTGTTTTGCGGGCTGGGGGAGTTTTTATTTTTTTATTAGGCCCATATTGGTAGTGGAACTATCCTGTGACCTGCTGATGTGACTCTCATCCTTTGAAATTTGGGGCTCGATGCTTGTATCCCTGATAACTACCCCACCGATCTGTTTTTAAATACGCTCTGTCCCCACCTTATCAGTCTCAACAGAAGATACTTTCTTAGTAGGTGAAAGAATCTTTTTTATAGGAGAAAAAGCACTGCTGTAGCCACCAGACGTGCACGCCTTTTCACTCCCCACCAGATCCTCTAGATTCGTGCCCTTCTCTTCTGTTATCATCACCGGAAACTCTTTCCCGTCCACATCCACTAGGAAATGTTCTTCAACATCCGACTGACGACCTGTAAAAATCAACATATGGGCGGCCACCAGAGACTCCCAGCACACAGTTTTCTTATGCATCCGAATAAAAGAACCGAAAGGTTGGATGATCCTCCTAAGCGCATCCGCACACCGTGCATGGAAAGGAACACCAGTAACTTTCACCCAACAAGATCTTCTGATTCCCACATCCTCTAGTCTCCAAGGGTGAAAATCACTAAACCTCTCCGCCCAGAAACAAAAGTTCGAGGTGAGCTCCTTTCTCATAGTTTTAGCATCGGAAAAAGTAATTAGGCATAGGTCTCCCCCCATTTCCTTCAAACCCACATTATTCGGAAGAGATAACTTATCCAGACGTCCATCTCTTACTGTACCAACTGTACTCCTATACAACCACTACTTTGGGTACAACTCCGTCGAGATCTTCACAATCTGGCCTTGGTTCCATCTGAGATTGTCCTCCTTGGCATTGAGGAGGGCCTCAACATAAGTACGCTCATCTTTCCTGGCTAATAATGGGTACTGAACTGGTGACGTCTCGCTTCTAAACCTATTAGCATCTCCTCTCTCCTCAGTTCGATCTGTCTCTCTCAGTCGTCCCTGTAAAGGGGTGAATCTTGCAACATTGAAGCTAATATGCCTCCGACAGCTACACTTGAGTTCAGCCTATGCCACCTTGCATCCTCTTGTGCACCATATCTCACAAATCTTGCAAAACCTAAACGAAGGCCCTTTTTAGAGAGCTTGTTCGGTATGTATACATCCACGATCGGTTTCACTTTCGCCACCTCCTTAAACAGGGTGTCTGCGTTCCAATCAAACGGGATACCCTCCAAAATGTACGAGATAAATCTGTCGCTGCTAAAAAGTCTCTCAGGCTCCTATTTTCTCTTACCCCGAGCTAAATATGTCCTGCCAGCCGCTATCTAGTCCCTTTCCCTATGGACATGCCACGAAGGAGAGTGGGAACGTTGACTAACTGGATCGTCATTTGGTCTGATGTGTGTATTTGTGTAATTTGGGATTGTGTTTTGGTTGGTGTTTTTGGTTGAGTGAGTTGCAAGGTTTTGAGGGGAAGATCGGTTTGCGACGGTAAACATACTATTTTTTTGGCATTTCCATTGATAAATAGGGAAATTAGTTTTCCTTTGGAGAGGCAAGGAATCTCTAACATAATATATTTGCCATGTTTTTAAAAATATTTTATTATTTTTTTCTATTCTTTTATTATTAAGTTATAAAATACTAATAAATTATTTTATTTTATGTATTAATTATATACTAAAAATATATAAATAATTAATTATATATAAAAAATCTATAATCTTATTTTAAATATAAATAAAGATTATTTTCTATTGTTATTTCATTTAAAAAATATTTTAAATTTTTTAAACTTAAAATTTTAATTGTAGGTTGTTCATTATTCAAATAATATATTTAAGTATATTTTAAATTTTTATAATATAAATATTATTAACTATATATATATATGTTATTATAGTCTAACGATATAATGATAAATTAATCATTTTTGAATATGATTACAATTCAAAATAAATAAAAAATATATATTTCTATTCCCATTTCAATCAAAATCCAATCATAATGCTAAACAATAGAAACAGAGAAAAGATATCTCTTCCACCAACAAGAACAAATCTACACATGGATTTGCATTCCAGCTTATTAACCCACAAAACAAGTCTATATTTAGCAACAAATTACCTAGACTCCATAAGCAGTCCGGAAAGTTAAAAAACCTCTAGCTCCACTTGATAAGTAGAGCAACATTTTTAACGAACAACCCATCCCAACACCTCTTACATTTCTCTTTCAAAACACGCCCATTTCACCTTGTTAACTCCTCTTTCCTCTTTTATCGATTTTACCAGTCCATAAAAAGTGTCACATCCACTTCTCAGCTTCTTTTCTCACCCCATATGCATATTATAGAAGGACATATAGTACAGCAACAAGCTATGCAATAATGGTTTTAACAAAACCATCATTCTGCCAAGAGATAATAAGCTCCCTTTCCAAGTAACTAACTGCAGCTTGAACTGCTATAAGATTCCTCTCCATATCTTTATTCTACGAGGATTGGCACCTAAAGGAATTCTTAAATAAAAAAGAAAAATTCTGGGTTCTACAATGAAAAACAACCGCTGTCCTCTCCTCTTCCTATATGTTCATGTTCACCCTTCAATGTTTGATTATAATCATGATCCCTTGTATTCAATAAAAATAAAACAATCAATAACGATAATCTATATAAAGAAAGACCTCAGATTGAACATGTGGGACAAGAAGACGGAGAATAACCATCGGGGAATAATTATTATGATTATTATTGTTATTCATGAGATGATTTCTATACTGGAGGATTATCAATTTTATGATCCAAAGAAAGAGAATCCGATAAAACATGTGACGTCATAAATCAAAATTACTGGTATATTTTGTTTTAACATTGTGTCAACAGAGATCATTCTTCGTTTATTTCCATTCTCTTTGTCGGGACAAACATCTAACAGGGCTTGGGACTGAAGCTATTTTTAAATGGGAAGAGTTGATGAATACATTTCTGGCAAGGTTCCTCTCAATGTCAAAGACTTCACAGCTTCAAAAGGAGTTCACCAATTTTCAGCAACAATCTAATTATTCTCTCTAGGAATCTTTAAGATTTTCAAAGGATTGTTGAGGAGATGCTCACACCATAATATTTTAGATTTTATATAACTAGAGAATTGTTTTAGGGGGCTAACAAAAATGGATAAGAGCAACTTGGAAGATTTGATAAATAATTCATAATGTGCTCTGATTCTAGAATAAGTGTCACGACCCAGCGGGCCCGGACGTGTATGTGCGTGTGATGGATCACAACTGTAAGGCTCCGTTGGGCTTTTAACTATAGGGCCCAAAAGATGCATCTTGTTACAAATGATCCACTCACACAACACATATAAGCCCAAGACCTCCCCCACTCCTTTCCAATGTGGGATTGGGTAACTTAACCCTCTCTGCGGGCTGGGTCTCACAATCTCCCCTCTTTATAGACCTCGTGTCCTCACGAGGGGAGCACAAACGTAACTGACTTGGGCCCAAACTTACGAGCCCAAACGTGAACACACAACACGACCCAAGCCCACCCTGAAGAGGGAATGAGATAGACTCCGCTACCATTTGTCATGACCCGGCCCCCGGACCCTCGGCCCAGCGGCCGGACGTGTATGTGCGCGTGATGGATCACAACTGCAACGCTCAGTTGGGCTTTAAGCATCCTATAAGTTTGTAATTATAGGATGTGAAACCCCATCCTAGATACCTGTCCAGTCAGCAAGTTTAGGTATAATCAATATTGTTCTAGTGGTCCACGTGTCCGGTTGACAGTTTGACCAAGACAAAAATCGAGGCCGATTGTTTTTATTTCCAAACTGGGCTTGTTTTTCCAAGTCGGGCCAGTAGCGCTTCGGGACTCAAACTATTTAAGCTTGTGTTAGCTGCCAGAAAAAATAACCCTAGCCGCTGCCATTGCTCTTGTTTCAGACAGAAAACCTGTGTCCTTTCCTCCTCTATTTTTTTTTCTTCTCACGCTATTCTTGATTGCCACCATCAATCTTTGTCGTGCCTTCCTCCTTCCAACCCAATGCTCGCATTAAGCCCCTTTCTTTTCCCACTACTCGATTGTTCGTGTAAAGCTTAGTGGTTTTGTTCACTTTATACGTCGGTGAGGGAGCGGTACGATTCCTCTCTTCTGTATTTTAATTTGGGTTTGCAATTGCAGATTTTAATATTGGTTTGATTTAGGTGGTTTTGAATCTGGATCACGCGATAAAGGCAAAGGAATTGCCACTAATTCTTCTTCACGTGAGGTAGGAGTCTATGCCTCATAAGTTTGATCGACGAATTCACTTATTTCTAAATCACCTGATTACTTAGAGGCATATTATATTGTTCTTTTAATTGATGCTTATTGCCTTGATGCGCTATCCTTTTCTTGTCTTTTATTTCCTTGTGATGCGCTAGTCTCTTCCTTTTTGTTGCATTCTTGCTTTGCTCTCTTGTTGATGCGCCTCCCCTGCTCACGCAGCCTAATCGTCTTTTTTATTTAATCACCGTAGCCTCTGACTCTAATTATTAATATTTTATTTAGGATGCCCACTTTGGTTTATTTTTTCTTCTTCATTGTCTTCTTGCTTCGTCCTTTTTGTTTTATGCTCCTTCGCTGCTCACTTAGTAAATCATTCCCGTCGCATGGTAGTGTGTTCATTTAATTATTTTGTCCTGTAGTGCTTTCTTTTTGTAGCCTTTGAATCGTTCCCATAATAGCACCTGATATGGCATTTCCACGGTTAAATGATATTTCATTCCGGTTGTTGCCACCAAGTCTTTTACTCTTATTAAGCTCAGCCTTAGTAGGGGGGAGGGGGGGGAGGTTTTTTTTTAGTCTTCATCTATCTAGTGATCTATGCCTAGTCATTCCAGGTCCACGCATGTTGGAGATATTTGTTAGAAAATTGATAACACCTAAAATGGATGAAACAAAATCTTGCCCGTCAGCCTTGGACCTGTCCAGCATCTTTAATAACCATAATTAAATGAGGCACATATTTTGCAATGACTGATTAACCGGATTCTCTTTACAGCCTGCCTATATTTGTCGTTAGGAAGATTGACATTATTTTGGTTAAGTGGAATCTGCCGCAGCTTTTATCAGATGATTTAAGTGCATGATAGCTTCTTCGTAAAGAGAAAAGTGCATCGGGTTATTTGAGATGGTAATTGCCTTGCCAGAGGCGTCCACATGTCTCACATTATGAAATTTATGGTTTAACAAGCAAGAACAGACATGATTTTAATCCAATATGGGATTTTGTCACTAATATCAATGTTTCTGGCTAATTTCTTAGGCTTGCTTGATAATTAAATAAGTGATGAAAATTTATTATTGTCTGGTCTTCTATAATAGGGAGGAAACAAATGTGTCCTGCTTGTGCGAGATTAAATGAGGCACACTAATTTCTTCTAATTTATCCTATTCTAAAGAACCACCAGCTCCTTACTTTAAAATAGCATTATCTTGTCAGTTTTCCCTCCTTGCTTCCTTTGTTGACTTTCTGAAATAAGATCATGCGCAGCCCTTTATTTTCCTTTCATTTGCCAAGGCTGATATAACATCATGCGCAGCCTTTATTTTCCTTTCATGTGCCAAATCTGATATAATATCATGCGCAGACTTTACTTTTCTTTCATTTGCCAAAGCTAATATAATATCATGCGCACCTATTGTTTCTCCCTTATGCACATGTTTGTTTCTTAAGCTAAAAGCAAGGAAGGGGTTTCTTTATTTTCTACGTACACAATTGATGATAATAAGTTTTCGACAACACACCTATTAAATTGTTTCAACTATAGTATTAATATCAATCCTTCACCGCCACTCTTCCGTTTGTTTCCCCAATAATGTCGTTGCTAGTGTTTTCCTTTCCACTTAGAAATTCAGTTTGCGAGCATAGCGTAAAATAAATAAACTATAATTCTTATTATTTATATTTAGTATGGGTCCCAAAAGAGTATACTGGTAGATTTTGTAAACAATAAATATGGGTTTAATGTAACTATAAGTGGAGTTATAATGGTATAGTCGAGAAGGTGTGGTTTAGTCAAATATATTGGTTTATAAGCTTATGATTTGGGTATTATGATTTTTATTAAGTATATTGATTCATAAATGTAGTATTTTTGGAACTGAGACGTTTGTCAAGTATATAGTTTTATAAACATTCTATGTGCATCAGTTTGGTATCAACAATTATTAAACGTTCTCTTGGCCAATGCGAGGTGAGTATACGGAATCCCAGTGGTAGGGGAGAGTTGCTTACTTGTTCGGGAGTTGTATGAGTGTTGTCTTCTTTCGCCTACCACGTCTTCGCAGGTTGGATCGTATTGAGTATTGAGACAGGTATGATACGTGTAGTTTTTCTCTGCCTAGTCTCGGACAACACTGGCAGTAGGGGTTACGTGTATATTTATTATTTTTTTAAAATATAAATTAACACTGCCAATGGGCTTCCGGTTTCCCTTTAGCGGGGAGTTACTCGAGGAGTGATTTAATATGTCCATCCCGATAGGTTTTGGTAGGCATTGTTAGCCATGTTGTATTATAAATTTTTGAGTTATAACCTATTGGGCTGGGATTGGGTGTTACATTCTAAAAATCAAATGTATGAACTCCATATTCTTCGAACTGCTTCAGTTACGTCCTTGTTCTTATAGTAAACCGTTTCTTCTCTTCTTAGTATGTGCTTTCGTTTCCCCGTAGAACATATGATGATGTGACTCCTACTGAGATTATTATCTCACCGTTGTTATTTTTCCCTTTTAGGAGTAGTTTGCGAGCCGTAGATAGTGTTTTGAGGTGTTTGAGCTTCTTACGACTTAGCTGGACTATCGCACCTGCATATTTTACATGGTTTTCTTTTCTGGCATTTCCTTTTTGATTCATTTTGATGTTTTGACTCACATTATATTCTTACGCATTTATTACTTTACTGGATACGGTTTTATGTTCCGGGCTTTAAGCCCAGTTTGTGATTTTGGGCTTGTGACTGTATGGACCCGTCTTCCGTTTTGGATATTTTGTTCATTTAAATAAAGTCTTCCTCTGTGGTATTTTGTTCACTCCGATGTTATGCCAGATGTCTGTTTCTTATTTGACAAGCTCCAATTTTTGAAATATTAATTACGTTTGTTTTGGGAATCACGTTTGAAAAGTCTTCTAAGCCTTGTGGGATTCGGATTGGTCCACGTGTTGGGCTTGTCCGGGTTTCACGGCGGTAAGGGCCTAGTTTTCGAGTTTGGGTCCTTAAAAGGGTAGTAGCGGAGTATGGTTTTACAAATCGGTTTCAAAAATATTTCGGAAAATATGTTTTAAACTCACTTGCACGTGCATAGTCCAGCGTCGTATCATTTAGGTTGTTTGTTTGAGTTCCTAGGCTTACATATTGTTGATTGTGGTGTGTTCTACCCAATCACTATGGTTAGGACACGTAGTACCACGGCTGCTCGTAATCGTTAGGATAGGAGTGGCGAGTCAGTTCTCGGGCCAACCGAGCCCGATGTACAAGTGGATCAACAAACCCCAGCTGCACCAGCTATGCATGCCGCACCAGTAGCTCAAGCAGCTCAGGTTGCCCCAGCAGCCCCTGCTGCGTCGGTTTAGGATCCAGCATTGTTTCAGATTTTGGCCACGATGCAGGCCGCATTGCAGCAGTTAGTGGCTCAGCAGCAGCCAAATCCGGCCCCAGCAGCACCTGTAGTTCCGGTACAGAAGCCAGTAGCTCCAGTTCAGCAGCAAGATGCAAGGAGACTCCTAGTGATGACTACGAAGCTGTTAAAGGAAGCCTACAACTGGGTTGCAAGAATTTTTCCGGGACAGCCGACATAGCTGTAGCCCGGGAGTGGCTTGATACAGTTTGCCGAACCGCACAGGCTTTACGGATTTTCGAGGAGGACAAAGTTGCTTTGGCCACCTTCCTATTTGAGAAGGAAGGTCTATCATGGTGGACCGCAGTGAGTTTGAGGTATGGAGGTTAGCAACCATCATGGGATCAGTTTCTGGGGGAGTTCAATAACCGGTTTTATACGCAGTTTCACCAGGATGAGAAGAGGTCAGAGTTCTATAAGGTGAAGCTAGGTTCCCGATTTGTATTGGAGTTCGAGTCAGAGTTAAGGGAGTTGTCTCGATTTGCTCCAGTTGAGGATCGTTTGTAGGCAAAGTTAGCTCGTCATTTTCAAGATGGGTTGAACAGTGATATCCGATCGATTGTGGGTACGACGCCGATTTACGACCTGCAGACTTTGGTCGTTGCTGCCACCGATGCTGAGAAGATGATTCAGAGGCGGAAGACGCACAATCAGGACCGTAGAGATTTTTTGTCGGGTAGAGGGCCGATGCGGCATGGTACGAGACATGATCATAGATCGAGTCATTCCGCAGGACCGTATCCTTCGAGACCTTCCCATTTCTGAGGAGGTAGTCACGGGACCACCCAGTCACAACCAGCTGCTTCTAGTCACAGTGTGAGTCGACCATCTATGCCATGGTGTGCTAGTTGCCGTCAGCTCCACATCCCTCCTTGTCCGCATTTGTGGAAGTGCTACAATTGTGACGAGGTCGGCCATATGTCTCGAGATTGTATGAAGCCGAGACCTAATGCCTCACATCCTTTCGAAGCCACGAGACCAAGCGGTAGTTACGTTGGTTCACATGCTTCTTCCAGGCCCCCATCCAAAGCACCAGACAGACCTTCTAGTAGTCAACCGTATGCCCAGCCGACACAGCCGAGGCCAACTAGACTTTTCACTTTAACCGAAGCCAAGGCCTGTACCAGCCCCGACATGGTGACAGGTACTGTTATAATTTTTCTCGTTATGCTATAGTATTGTTAGACCCCAGAGCAAATAGGTTGTTTGTGGGCCCCAGCATTACAATTAGTGCAGATCGTTCTTTGTCATCCTTGGTTCCATCAATCGTGGTCTTAACTCTGTTAGGTGAGCAGCACGTAAATTTCAAGGACGAAATTTTTGTAAGGACGGGAGGATGTGAAACCCCATCCTAGATACCTGTCCAGTCAGCAAGTTTAGGTATAATCAGCATTGTTCTAGTGGTCCACGTGTTCGGTTGACAGTTTGACCAAGACAAAAATCGAGGCCGATTGTTTTTATTTCCAAGCTGGGCTTGTTTTTCCAAGTCGAGCCAATAAGGCTTCGGGACCCAAACTATTTAAGCTTCTGTTAGCTGCCATAAAAAATAACCCTAGCCGCTGCCATTGCTCTTGTTTCAGACAGAAAACTTGTGTCCTGTCCTCCTCTATTTTTTTTTCTTCTCAAGCTATTCTTGATTGCCGCCATCAATCTTTGTCGTTTGATGCGCCTTCCTCCTTCCAACCCAACGCTCGCATTAAGCCCCTTTCTTTCCCCACTGCTCGATTGTTCGTGTAAAACTTAGTGGTTTTGTTCGCTTTATACGTCGGTGAGGGAGCGGTAGGATTCCTCTCTTCTTTATTTTAATTTGGCTTTGCAATTGCAGAATAGGGTAAGGGCCGTAGATGGTGTAAAAAAAAAATAGCTGTCGCAAGCTTATTATCATCAATTGTGTTCGTAGAAAATCAAAAAGGCCCTTGCTTTTAGCTTAAGAAACAAACATGTGCATAAGGGAGAAACAATAGGTGCGCATGATATTATATTAGCTTTGGCAAATGAAAGGAAAGTAAAGTCTGCGCATGATATTATATCAGATTTGGCAAATGAAAGGAAAATAAAGGCTGCGCATGATGTTATATCAGCCTTGGCAAATGAAAGGAAAATAAAGGGCTGCGCATGAAATGAAAGGAAAATAAAGGGCTGTGCATGATCTTATTTCAGAAAGTCAACAAAGGAAGCAAGGAGGGAAAACTGACAAGATAATGCTATTTTAAAGTAAGGAGCTGGTGGTTCTTTAGAATAGGATAAATTATAAGAAATTAGTGTGCCTCATTTAATCTCGCACAAGCAGGACACATTTGTTTCCTCCCTATTATAGAAGACCAGACAATAATAAATTTTCATCACTTATTTAATTATCAAGCAAGCCTAAGAAATTAGCCAGAAATGTTGATATTAGTGACAAAATCCCATATTGGATTAAAATCATGTCTGTTCTTGCTTGTTAAACCATAAATTTCATAATGTGAGACATGTGGACGCCTCTGGCAAGGCAATTACCATCTCAAATAACCCAATGCACTTTTCTCTTTACGAAGAAGCTATCATGCACTTAAATCATCTGATAAAAGCTGCGGCAGATTCCACTTAACCAAAATAATGTCAATCTTCCTAACGACAAATATAGGCAGGCTGTAAAGAGAATCCGGTTAATCAGTCATTGCAAAATATGTGCCTCATTTAATTATGGTTATTAAAGATGCTGGACAGGTCCAAGGCTGACGGACAGGATTTTGTTTCATCCATTTTAGGTGTTATCAATTTTCTAACAAATAGGAAAGAATCGTCAAAAATCATTTCTGACCATCATGCATCCATTTCTTTAAGGGCAAAATAGTCATTTCAGCTGCATCGGCTCCTGGACTTCTTGGACATCTAAACTAGGAAGGATCAGGTTCTTACACAAACACACAACCAACATGCTTAGGAGTTCAAATATATGGTTCATGCACCCGAGACATGGCAAGCAAGTTCATGAAGCTAAAATGAATGTCATACACACTGCACTTATGACCTTTATTCAAAACCAAGCATTTACCATATTTTAATTCAATAACACAAAATATTTCCATGTAAGAAAATAAAACATAAACTTCCACCTCTTGTAGCGTAGAAAACTCGATGGTAACACCCTTTTCCCTTATCGACCGCTCCAGCTTCGCCAAAACTTGATATGCCCTTACTGAGCCAAAATAGGTTTTAAAATCAATAATCATAAAAAATAGACTAAAATAATTAATAGAGCTCAAAAATTTGTAAATAAGCTCAGAAAATTATAAACGTACTCAAAACGGGTTTTTCGGTCCAAAGGCCCACAATCACTCAAAACGGACCTGGAACCGGCCAATATCGATTTCCACTAACTCAAATTTCGACACTTGACCTATAATACTCTCCAAGATACCTAGACGTATACCTAGGTTTTCTATGGCTGTTTCCACCCTAAAGGTTAACTATGGGGTCAACGGTCAACTCTGGGGTCAATGGTTAACTCTCGGGTCAAACAGTCAACTGTTCACAATTGACCAAAATCGAATAATCTCACTGGTCCATCATGCTGATTAGGTACTCGGAGGGACAAGGTTTCACATCATCCACTCCCTATAGGAATTTCATCCTTGAAAGTCACTTACCTTGTGCCTCAAACAACTACGGGTACTGCTCTCTCATTGACTACTCAGTCTCCCAAGTCATCTCCTTATATTTGTCACAACGGAAAACTACCTTCACCATCAGAACACTGCATTTCCGAAGTTGTTTCACTGCTCTATCCACAATTGTAACTGGCTGAGTCATGTAGGACAGATCGTTTGCTATCTCCATAGGTGGCATCTCTAGAGCATGAGACAGATCCTTAATGTATTTTCTCAAAATTAAAGCATGGAATACATCATGGATCCTTTGCAAACATGGTGGTAAGTCGAGTCTGTATACCATTGGTACAATTGATGATGTGTTTAATTGTGCGTGTTATTAACACCTAATCATTCCTTGTTATCATGAAATCACAACCCCTAAGTCCCTTATGCATGAAATCGCAAATTTACCCTATTACCCTATCTTAAGTGCCGAAATTTGTATAGTTGATTAGGATGGTAAATCAGGTTAATTCTTGTTGAGTTCTTGTCTATCACATCACACATCCAAGGGGGAGGTACTTGGGGCATCTGATTAGTGGTTTATGATAGGTTTGGCGTGTGAAATTGGTAAGGAAATAGGATGTTTACTTGGAAATTGAGAATGCATGCTTAGTATGGTTTTTTTTGCCTTATGATGATATAGGTGGTTCGAATCCTCTAAATAAAGACAAAGGAATAGCTTCTTCTTCAAAAACAAGAGAGGTAGGATCTATACCTCATCGGTTTCTCCAGAGATCCTTGTTGCTTATTTGATGTTTTTGGTTAAATGGTATATGCGCATGCCTTATGTTTGGTATGCTTGGTTGCGGAATTAACTATGGATTTGGTAGGCAATTTCGAACCCCTAAGATAGGTTGTGTGTGCCTAATTTGCATGTATTGTGTATTTTGAATATGCTGAATATATTGTGATATGATTGAGGATGCTTTGCTATGATGTCATGCCTTGTACTTGCTTATGTGTGCTTGTACATGTCTATGTGTCAGGATCCTTTTCAGGTGGACATTCCGGGTAAGCGTTGATGCTCCTGAGGAGAGGAGATGTTCTTACTTGTATAGGAGTCATATGGGTGGCAATCCCCAACAAGAGCTCTCTGGATGCCTTGTCCTGTGTGCTGGCTAAATGTCTAGTCCTATGTGCTAGCTAGATGCCTTGTCCAATGTGTTGGCAATATGCCTTAATCCTGTGTGCTGGTTACGATGCCTAGTCCTGTATGCTAGCTAGATGCCTTGTCCTGTGTGTTGGAAGATGAATAGGCTTACTGATTAGCTTATGTGCTAACCTTTTACCTTTTGTGTAGCTAAGCCTTAGACAACACAAGTGGAAGGGATAGCAATTTCTGTTGATGAGATTGAATGATGATTTTTCTGCCTGTGTACTTCTGATTTTCGAAAGTGTTTGCAGTCCACCCTTAGCCAACAGTTTTCGGCCTTACCCCTATTGTGATTGCTTATTGGTTGCATGATATCCCTTTAGATGTGTAGTTGAATCTGATGTTATTCGGGAGATGTTTGTTTAAGATTTCTGTAGATTTTATGATGTTATGACTCTACTGAGATTCTTGTAATCTCACCCTATTGTTTTCACCCTTTTTTCAGGCTTAGATACATCTTTTGTTCGTGGTACCAGTGTGTGCGATCAAGGCTGCATGGTGGGACGATATTGCATCACATTCACATACTTGTTTCCTTGATTGCTTGCGCATATAATATGAAGACTGATTGGACTACTTTCTGGTTTTTGGACTGCCTCCTTTGTTTGCTTATTTCCGAAATTTACTGGGGGTATACTTGTTGGATTTTGAGATCCCTGTGGAACTTGTGTGTTGTGGTACCTTTAATAAATTATAAAGACTTCCGCTGAAATTTTCATTCACTCCATTTATTGTCAGATTGTATGTCCATTATCATGCTCCAACTTTTAAAAACCATAAGTAATGAATCTAATAAAAATTGGAACCAAGGGGAGATAAGCCTTGTAAGATTCAAATAGGTCCTAGGTTTGGTTTATTTGGGTTTCATGGCAGTAAGAGTCCTAGTAGGTTGGAACTCGGATATGGGTCCTTACACCAAGTACTCCCGAAACACCCTATTCATGAGATCCATGAACACTCCTAGGGCATTGGTTAGCCCGAACGGTATAACCAAAAACTCGTAATGGCCATATTGTGACTGAAATACTGTCTTCGGGATGTCTGACTCCCGAACCCTCAACTGATGGTATCCCGATCTCAAATCAATCTTTGAGAACACTAATTCACCCTGAAGCTGATCAAACAAATTATTGATCCATGGCAGTGGATACTGGTTCTTCACTATGGACCAGTTCAGCTACTTGTAGTCAATGCACAAACGGAGGGTGTCATCTTTCTCCTTCACGAACAACACTAGTGCTCCATATGGAGATATACTGGGTTTGATGAATCCTCTATCCACCAAATCCTCAAACTAAGTCTTTAACTCTTTCAACTCTGCTAGTGCCATCCGAAACGGTGGGATGGAGAAAGGAGTTGTTCTTGGAGATTTCTCAATCTCTCACCCTTATGGCAAACCCGTCACTTCATCTGGGAAAACATCAGGGTACTCTCTCACCACTAGTACACTACTCAACTCTAGGGACTAATTGTCACATCTTGGACATGTGCCAAAAAGGTTGTACAACCCTTGCTGATCATCCGTCTCGCACTCAATGAACATGCAGCCTCAATTAGCCCAACTAGTAAATAATTGAAACCACACAAGGCTTATCTTATAAAACTCTCAAAATAACTTTTCAGAAAAAATACAGACAATTTAAAATTTTTTCTTTGAAAATGAGCATGGTATCACTTCTTTTAAATTGACTTGACAATATCATAACGAAATGGAGTAAATAACACAATGGACTCACACAACACAATTACAGTGGAAGACTTTAAGAATAAAGGCCAAAAGACCCAAACTTAAGTACTATACAAAATCAAGGCCCAACGGCCACATACATGTCACAATACACACGCAACGGCCAGGCAGCCGAACTATACTCAATAATCTCATAAATACTCAATAAGCCCACCGGCCATACAAAATATGAGATGTGTAAAACTACAGATATATTGATCACACAAATCAAAACGAGGAGCATAATAACATCAAATGAGTATGCATTAAATCCAAAATAAACAAGAGCATGCCGAGTGATCAAAATGTGAGTGGAATAGTCCAGCTCCTAAAGGGCTCCAAACAGCAACCTTAAGAATTTCGACAACACTCTAAACTAATCTTGAAAAATAGACAACAACAGGGAGCAAGATTACAAGGATCTTTATGGGAGTCAAAAATTCATATATAATCGAGGGAGAAAGGAGGCAAACCGTAAAACACCTATAAACATACCTTTGTTGATAAACACACCTTAGTGCAACATGTGCATTTTATAGTGCAAAGCAACCTCACATATGCAAATGCATTTCATCATGCAAAATAAACAGTAAACATTATCTTATGTATCCCAACAAGTGAATAAATAAAAAATCTCATAAATGTGCCATCACGTACTAATATCAAGCAATAGGCCCAAAACCTATCGGGGTAGACATAAAAATAGGCTAAGGAAAACTTCCCTGCGTATGGAAAATCCATAGTCCCATTAGTGGATTTTTCATGTATGAATTTTTAAAATATAATATAGTACTCATATTCTTATTCCCATCTATCAACGTAGTCCGAATCGAGTGGAGGAAAAACTAGAAACAAATATACATCATACTCGAGCTCATAATATCTCATATAATATGTCTCATTATCATAATCACATATATATAATAATAATAGTAAGCTCATAATCATGTACCATCCTCACCACTCTAAGCAAGTGACTAGCTCCACTCGAGGCCCCGTACACATGCTTAGTAATATTTAATATATATCACCATATACTCCTAGTTAAGGAAATACCCTTCTATCTAAGAATACTCATCCACTTACCTTTGCATTAGCAAATTGTAAGAATCATTAATATCATGGGTATATATGGTGTATATACTCAAAGTTATATTCACCATCTCAAAGTGCAAATCAAATCGAAAAATAATTTATGCAACGGGAACACAGTAGGCTCATATGTGTGATAATGTACTCATTACACTAGTCATTAATACACACCCACCAATCAAATGCACACCACTCTGTCCCCAATGAATTTACACAAACATGCTCACATGGAAGGTAAATAATCAACCCGCACTCAGAATTCACTCCTATCTTACTAACATCAATGAGTAAATATGGGTCTGGGAAGCCATCTATAAAATATCAAAGGAAGAACATACACATTCTCTATACTCACCCCTCTATTGTTCTAACCTTACCTCTAAGAACAAGGACAACTCAAAAGTATTCTCCAGGAAATTTAGGCTATAGGAATTGGTTAACAAGGATAAATAAACTCTCGGGTCAAAAATCTCTCATACTAGGGTAAATCTCTATTATTCACCACTTTCTCTCAACCTTAGGACTCTAAGTGATCAAGGCATAGGGAACACTCATGGATACCCATCTAAAGTTGGGAAGGGTGTAGGTCAATGTTTTGTTAAAGTTAAGTGGATCACGGTTCTATAAACTAGGTGTGGGTATATTAGGGTCATAGGTGAATGAATTGATCGTGGTTGACTGGAGCCATGACTGTATGGACTAATCGTGGTCAATTTAGGATCCATAACTGTATAAAATGGTTATGGGTGTGTCTGGGGACCACGGTTGTATGAACTAGTCATGGTATATTTGGGAGTCGCGACTGTATAGATTGGTCATGGTCTATATGGGAGCTATCGCTCTATGGACAGGTAGTGGGTGTATCTGGGCCACGGAAGTGTGTACTAGGTGTGAGTGTGTCGAGGATCATGGATGTTTAGACTACATGTGGGATTGTATTAGATCCATAACTGTGTGTCTGGGGCCTCGGGTTCATGAGTGTTAGGGCCTCGGGTCACAAATGTTGGGGCCCTTGGGGTATAAGTATTGGGGCCTTGGGGTTTAAGTGTTGGCACCTCATGGGTATAAGTGTTGGGGTACGAATATTGGGGCCTTGGGGTACAAATGTTGGCACCTTGGGGGTATAAGTGTTGGAGCCTCGGAGGTATAAGTGTTGGGGCCCTTGAGGTATGAACTATACACATGGTATGTTGGGGGCACGACTTTTTTGGGTTTTCTCACTCACAAATAGCTCAATTTCACTTACAAAAATCATCCAAAATCTTTTCATAACTCCCTAAAAACCTCACAACACAAATCCCTCACACATACCCGCATAAATCCATCACAAACACACATATCCAACATAATTTATCCACAAAATCCCTCAATATATTAAGAACATCATGTCTCACAAATCTCACATTCTTACCATATATTCATACACAATTAATGCATGCACATTAGATCAAAATACATAATTTATACAGCCAAAACATATCATACACATTGAATGATCTAAACACATTCACACTGACGAATGCCTCACAATCAAACCAAAACATATTTTCATATTTTAATTAAAGAAAGCAAAAATATTTCCTTTTATGAGTATGAAAGATAGATTCCCACCTCATAAAGTGCAGACCACAGCTGCAGCAACCACGACCTCAATAAGCTCCTGGAAAACCACCTAGAATCACACAAGGTTAACACAGCCAAACTCAAGATAAAACCAACTACCAAACCAAAAAGACATGAAATTAGACTCAAGACCACTCTAAGCTCTCAACTAACAACAGTCCAACACAAATCAACCATCTAAAATCAACCATCACACAACTCGAAAGGAAAAGCGAATAACTCTTCTCTGAAACCACCATCGATTCCTCCAAAATCTATTATACACACCGAACGAAAGGCTGAAACCACTTCTAATCAACTCAAAAACATTAACACAACACCTCTCAAGTACTGAAATCGCACACACATCAAAATATAACAAATTCAAACTCGCATCGAAGCCATCTATCCACTAAAAACCACTCAATCGGTGAAATCGAGGCACACAAACCAACAAATAATCTTAGAAAACGTCAAATCTACCAAAAGGAACTCAAAAATATCAAAGAAAGACACCAAATCAGGCTTACTAAGAATAAGTACAAAAAATCCCTTAAATCAGAAAATCTTTCAATTTGCCTCTCCAATCTAGTTTCTGCCAGTGGAAATACTTAGAAAAAGCAAGAGAAAGTGTTTAAGAACAAAGCCCAATGGTTAATGTGAGATCTTGACACTTTTGGGTTATATGGGTTGAAGGCCCAATTGAAATTTTGATGTCGAAATAAGTGGACCTTGAATTGTAGCCCTCATTTATTACAAATGCGATGGATTCGTTGAGTGGTTATGAAGGATTTTAGAATTTATTAGACAATTTTATCGATTTGGGCTACTATGTAGTCCTAGGGCCCATTTGAGATGTGGATAGGTTTCCGAAATCTTTATCCATTTTTTACGAGTCATCAGGACTCATAAGTGTTAATTTGAGGTTTTGACTTCGAAAAAAGGAACATCGGAGAGCATTTTCTTAAAAAACGGGATCCGGGGGTATTTTAGTCATTTCACCACCCGACACCTTTCATGCTTAGAAATATAAACTTTGCGACATGTGTCTGATTGGGATATACATTATTCAGTTTTAAATAAATTTTGATGATTCCAAGATTTATTAATTATATTTTTGGAATTTTTATGCTTAATTAGATATTAATCACATTTAAGGAATTTATGAATAAAAACTCATATGATAAGGTATAATGATGGTTTTGTTGTTCTAAGGTCTTGCAAAATTTTATTGAACAATAATAAGCATTAAGAAATCTTCTAGGAATTTTTGGATAAATAATTCTTATTATTATTATTTTTCTAAGATAACTTAAGGAGTATTTGATTTTTATTAAATTATAAATTAATAGGAAAATAGTTTTCAAATTTTATTTGATAGTACTGTTTATAATGTGTATAGTAATTTTCTAGATATTTTTCAGATTTATATGGTATTTCTTATGAATTTTTGAATATTTATTAGAATTATTAATTATTAATAATAATAATAATAATAATAATTATTATTAATTATATATTAATTATTATTATTATTATTATTAATTTATATTAATTATAATATTAGAAAAATTTAGAAGACTAAAACAAGATGTTATGTTGACCAAGACGGTCAAAACGACACAAGCTGTGTCAC
Source organism: Passiflora organensis (assembly GCA_019739055.1). Taxonomy (NCBI): domain Eukaryota; kingdom Viridiplantae; phylum Streptophyta; class Magnoliopsida; order Malpighiales; family Passifloraceae; genus Passiflora; species Passiflora organensis. The sequence goes on along the minus strand of JAEPBF010000087.1, from coordinate 26,383,585 downwards.
TGTAGTCTATTAATGTGGGGAAAGTCATTTCAAGGCTAGCCCAAACGATGCCATTTTGTTCCCAGTACCGGCTGCTCCTTAGCCTTCGCCCGGTTGTCTCCCTTCCCCGGTCAGCCAACATGATAAGATCCCATTGGAACTGCTAGCTTCCCCACTTTGTCTTGTGTCCCATTTTCTCCCCTAAAGTTTTTCTCTACTGCTCGCGAATACATCTTGGCTAATTTCGTGCAGTTTATGGCTGATTCTCAAGTAAGACGTGTGCTTGGAATCTAGGAATCTTATTTTGCTTGATTTGTTGGTTTTAGCTTGTTAAATTAATTGAAATTTGTTGGGTTAGTTTCTCCTTGAGGTTGCGGTTGTGGTAGGTTAAGTTTTGAAGTGATTCGTTGACTGTATAAAGCATTGGGAATTTTGAAAATTAGGGTTTCAAAGGACAGGCATGTTACAGGGCTGGCTAGAGGTTGAAGACGACCCAGTCGAATGAGGGGTTGTCTTCTCTAGTGAGCGTATGAACTATCGTTTGGGTTTAGGAGAGGTGATATGTCGCATGCCCTACCAGGCGACGTGTCACTCACAAGAGGCAAATAGGGCATCACCCTAGCCTGAGGCTAGGACGACATGGCACACGAGGAGTAAAACGTGTGTCATGGCCATGGAGGTTCGGAGGTAGGGCCGAACACACTCTGATGGTAACACATGGCATGTTCTGGTTGGCTGAAATTTAAAATAATTACAGAAAATAAGAAAAATGGGCAGAAATGCTGTAAAAATCGGGAAAATAACAAAAAAATTAGAAAAATTCAGAAAAAAAATTACAGAAAATAATAGATTGAATAAGAAGTATAATGGTATAAAAATTAGTGAATTTAAAGTTGATTTGATAGGTAAAATAAATCTTACAATTTTTGGAAAAATAAAAAATAAAAAATTTCCCGATTTAGTTTCATATTGAGTCGTGGGTAGAAACACTTCGATTAAAAGGATTAGATGTATAATTTTATATAATATTATGTGTTGAATGTGATTTCTAGAGATATTGGTTATAATCGTGTGTAGGTAGATACCTATAAATGACAAGACTTTGAAGAATTAGTTCGGTAAGCCATCAATGCATGTGTGGGCTTCAAAACCATTAAGTGGATGGAATTTTTATTAGTTCAAGTATTGGCATGAATTATCGCATGAATTTTAATCAGATAATAAGTAGATAAATTGAAGGCCTAAGCATGCTATTAGTAAGCATGAGAATTGTTAGTTTGCTTGACGAGTTGGGTGTTTAAATGCATGTGTTGTATGAATTACGTAAATATGAAATGCCATGCTAATTATAAAGAATGAATCATATATTTGAGCTTTGTTGCTTGTTTATATTGTACTGCATATAATGCATTGAATGAATTTGGGTATGAGTATGCAAAGCACGAAGTCACATAGGATGACCTATGTAACCCTTGAGATATCTCTGGGTCTGGTAGTGAGGCGTGGAGATGTCAAGTTCGAATCCATAAGGTAGGGTAGGGACAACCGAGCAAACTGATAGACACAAGACAGGATCCTGCATTGTGTGGACTCTTTAGGTGGTGCTACCATCACCTAACCCCCCGGCATCGTTAGTGGTTTTTGGGCAATAGTAAGTAATAATGAAGGTAAGTGTGAAGTACAAGATCTCAGTCCTTCTTCTGGCATCGGATGGACTGTGAATTATTGCCAAGCCTAGTCACGATCTTGTTGTGAATGAATGTTTTATACGTGCTAACTGTGACTAGTTGATGTATTCATATGCATGTGTGCATAGTATTATTTGTGTGTATACATGTGTTATGGTATACGTGTTTTTCCCATCCGCTCACCTGGCAGGTTTCTGCCTGATCTTGTGATCTGAATTTGAATAAGATTGATTGTGAATGGACATGATCATGGCATCCCTCTAGGTAGACAGTTGAACAAGGATTTAAGCAATTCGAGGTTAGGATCCCTTTAAGGTTTCTAGTGTATCGTGTACATGACATCTATTCTAATAGTCCACATGCATGATATTTTGGGTAACTAGTAAATCTTGGGTAAACATAATTGATTGTAAATTTTATGAATGTTATTGGGACCGAGTAGTAATAGACAATCCACAATGTTAACCCAGACGACATCATCCTTTCTTTTTTCTTATGCTGTTTGTTTAATTAATATATTCCTCAATATACCTGCACTGTTTAGTTTTATCCTAGCCTTGTAAGTTCGTTGTATGCATTGCGGAGTAACTAGAAAGTGTATATAATGGGTCACGTGAAAATAAATAAATTTGGAGTGTGGGGCAAGACAGTTAATTTAGTTTAAAAAGTGACTCTGAGTAGTGGGGGTTCATTTGGGTGTATGTGCTCTTAAAGAGGAGAATAGTGGGCTTAGGAACTTATAAAATTTTCTAAGTCCTTAAGTGTTTGGGTTGGGTATTTATACTTCAGAGTCCGGAAAAACCTGAAAATTCTGAAATAAATTTTTAAAAGTCTAACACATACCAAATAGACTAATTGGCATTTCAATAACTTAGATATCAATTTTGGGCTTTACAATCACTAATGGGCCTCGTAAATTGAAAATGGATCAAAGGTAGAAAGTTTGACAATAGGCTCAATCACAATAGGTTTCAAAGGCATAATATGGGTTTCCACTGGACTCAAATCCACAAATTCACATAAGATGATATTAAATCACATACCCGCACTAAAGCCAACAAATGATATATCGCGCAACTCAATCAATGCACAACCAATGACATAATTCAGAAGACATGACAACTAGGCTCTATGAGTATGTTCATGTCACTCAGTTAACTAGTCCACTGTCTAGTCAAATGGTCATAACTGACTGGTCCATTGGTTAAAGGTTACCGTCAAATGGTTCAACTAATAAACCTCGACCAATCTGGATGATCTAACTTTACACATTGGCTGACTAGTCACTTTGAAAGATGGGGTCTTACAGTTGGTTTTGAGCATCCGATCGGTCAATTTGTTCTCGCATTGTTGGTTAGGAGCAACTAACCGGTCAGTGACATGAGTCCGACTGGTCGTTCTTGGTTTGGTTTCAATTCGTACTTCAACCGACCGATCAGTGCATTAGGTGGTGGGCCTCTGCAAGTGGCATATGACTATATACTCGTTTGTGGGTTCATTTTTATCCAAAATGGTTTCATTACGTCGATAAACCTATACTAACGCCTGCCCAGCCACAACATGAAACAAACCCTAAAAAATTTGCAATTTGTTAACTCAATTATTTATTAAGAACAAAAAATAAATAAAAAACATGTGCAGATGACTAATGCGAAACATAGGTTATCATATTTTGAGAGTTCTTGAATTTTTTTGTCATTATCTTCATACATAAAATTTTGTTTTATTCAGGGATAGAGTATGTAGTACACCTGAGGACAGTTTTGGACATACTTAAAGCACCACAATTGTACGTCTAGTTTTCTTAGTATGAGTTATTATTATATGAGGTGAGCTTCTTATGGCATAATATCACGCCCCATACCCCATGGTGATGTAACAACCCTCCCCAGCCATATAACATCCATATCTCTCACTAGTGCCTCTTAATGAAAGATATAGATACTATACAATGCTGTAAGTTAGAAATTTTTTTCCCATTATGTTATTGTCAAATTTAATAAAAGCATTTATATAAAAAAACTGCATGGTGATATTAAAATTTTACATCAAAACTATATGCGGAGTTAATACAAGATATATGTTACAAAAATACACCATTTATTTATTTCACAACCTATAATTTAGTAGGCCCCAAGATCTTTTGTTCAACACACACACACAATATACACATGAAGTAAGCCACCTATATATAGGGTAAGATCCTTGATTATTTATATTTACCTAGAGTAGTAGGATGCCCGAAAGTTTTTCTCATAAATCTCTCACTCTCTAGCCACACTTTCCAATATCTTGAGAAAACCTGGCATGGAAAACCAGGTGAGTGGACCTTGAATTTTTTTCTTACAATTTAAGGTGAGTGAGGAATACTTCTTTGACAGATTTAAACTCTTAAGAGTTCATTCATGGCTAAATCAAGCATTTCACAACAAGAGTAATAAGAGAACAAGTAATATCATAGTGCATAGACACATAGAATCCCATTTACTCAATCAATAGCAACAAGGCTTTCACGATTTATTATATGAAATATTTATTAGTTATTTTCATGCTTAATAGGATTAAAATAATATATTATTGGTGGATTATATTGTTGGTAAGAATTTTTTTTCGTAAAACCCACTATCGTCGTATCGAGGAAGACCGTCAGTGGTTTTCTTTGTAAGAAATGGGTATATAATACACACTGACATTGCCAAGGAAGCGGTGGTGGTGACTTCACAAGCTCAATCACAAGCTTACGATGGCGAATTCACTCATAATCTCACACTCAAGTTATTGCTGTAAATAATAGATTTCTTATTAGATATTAATTCATCACACTCATCAACATGTGCATGGATAGCATCACCATACTTGAGAGAGTTAGAACCCTTTAAATTTTGCATATAGCAAGGTCCTAATAACCTTATCCACCATATAATTGTTCACACAATACTTAGATTTTGATGTAATTCTTTGCATATCGAAACCGAAGCAAAGAAATTATTGGTTTAAAAGAAATACCATGATGAAAGGGTTTCTGTTAATAAAAAACATGTTTATGACAGATCAAATGTTTGACACAGGAAATACAAATAGGAAGTATAAACAATTGATGGAAATATTTTAGGATAGTCCACTCACCTTATTCTAAGGCACTCGACTGGGTCCCATTCTCGAGTCCAGTGCATGTATTTCAACTCCTATACAGGTCATGATCCATAAATTCATTTAGTTTCATAGCTAATAGGGTATAAAACTAAAAATTAAACTCATAATTAAACTTATTTATTTGCTTTATTGGTAGCATGAACAATTAGTTTTTACTATCAAAAAATTAATTAACATAGCAAATTGAAATGTTATGCAATGCACTGTGATAGTCTATTGTGCAGTATGCCTAGTATGCCTTGCCATGCTATGAATTGAGTGTTGTACCTGGTATGACATTATAAATGTTATATATGTAATGCATTAAGTGCATCGGATACATGGGATGTCAAATGCACATACATAGTATAGGGTAACCTATACGACTCTTGAGAGCTCTCCGAGTATGGTAGTGTGATGTGGAGATGCCAATAATATCAAGGCTGTAAGGTGGGTCAAGGACTATATGAGCAAGACAATAAACACAATATGGGTATCTGTAGAATGGGGATTGCTTGGGTGGAACTACAATCACCTAACTCCCGGCAACATCACTGCAATGGGTAATGAGGTAAAATAAGGACATGCTAAGTTAAGTACCACTAATGTATCTTAGTCTCAATCCCAGGACCTCTACGGTCTAAGAGACTTTTCCATCCCATTCATGATCGTGATTGCTTCGAAGGTCATGCGAATGTGTCATATTTTGACTATAACTATGTTGCATACTCTTTGACTCTATAATTGCATACCAACGTGTGTGTTGAGTAAGTGCATCATTGCCTATGTACTTTGAATATGTTTTTCCCATCCGCTCACCTACAGACTTCTGCTAGGCTACTAGCATGAATGCAGGACTAAAGAATAGGAGCTCACTCTCAGGCATATCGTGAAGACTATAGTGGATTACGAGTATTTGAGGTAACATGTATAGGAATTATATTCATCCTTGTTCTCCTGAGATTAATTAATGATTTTGGGATATTAGTAAATCATATAGACAATGTAATGAGTTCATTCCTGAGGTTTTCAATGTCATCCGGAGATATCGGTTTTTTCTTTAATTCCACTACATAGTATTTTGAGTAATTCTCTTACTCAAAATCTCTGCTTTAGTTTTATACTATGAGCCTTGTAGGTTTGCTGTATGTATTGTGATGTGATATAACAACGTATATAGTAGGCTTACAGCGACTGTTATGCGATTTGAGGGATCTGGGCCGTGATAATTATTATGGTAGCGGATCATTATTTACTATTGTTCTTGGGAAACTAAGTTGCCTGTTACTTTCTATTGTTATGCTATCAATCAACTATCACCCGAGCGGATGATAGTTAATGTGGTAGCGGATTATATTTCCTATTATTGCAAATGATGACCTGTTTAGGAGTATTGGTCATCCGTTATGATTTTGGTATGATTTAAGGACAATTGCGTTCTAATTGTGCTAGTTTAGTAAACATTTTGATCATTTGTTGAGTGCTGTCATTGAATAGGTGTGCAATGGATTTTAAAGGCAAAAGGCAGCATTTTCCTATGAAAGACACGCCAAAAAAATGAAATCAATGTTGTTGATTGCGAAGGCCAACCAACTGACTGGTCTGTGCTATTAAAGAATTTTGCCAAACCTCAACCGACCAGTCAGTTGCCCGCCCTTAACCGACCGGTGAGTTCACTCAGACAATTATACCAACCATCAATGGACTGGTCAGTTCACTTACACCAACCGGTTGGTTGTACGAGAACTAGTCTAGAAATTCACAGATAAGTATGATCAAATAGGAATAAAGACTATCCATTTATTTTTAACTATAAAATAGACGTCAGGGCTATATTATTTTTCATCGAACACTTTACGCATTCAAGTCTTTTCTTCAGAATGTGTCCTTGAAGCATCAATGATCAAGATAACGTTATGTTTTTTTCTAGTTTAATTAATTCCAAGACTATCTGGATTAATTTTTTCTCTTCATCTTTTACATCTTGATTTCTTGTCGTAAAACTGTGTTTCAAATTCACTGTGCTCTTATTACAAGTTCTCAACCCTATTTCTAATTTTGATTAATTAACAGACTTGTTCATTTTGTCCATATGTAAGTCTTGATTGATTCAAAAGAGTAATTAAACTTTAACAACAGATTAGAAGTCCTACAGTATAGCTGAAACTTGGTAGAATAGGAATATATCTATCAAACATAGGGTTCATTTTGATTGGGCAAAATAATTCAGAAGTTCAATTATCATAGAAATATAGTTAGTTGGGAATCTGAATTAGCTCCTAACAGTCTGAAAGGATATTAGGAGACTAAAAGATCATTAAGAACAGGTACAGAATATTGGAATTGAACAATAGTTGGATTGGTTCCCAAATTAACTAACAACCCTAACCCTAACATATAACTAATTAATTTAGGATTTAAGTTTAGTATAATTACAACCCTTATTCGATACATTTAACTAGAATACTGAATTAGGCGAATTGATTGGTTTTAAACGGCTTTCCCTGTGAGATTGATACTCGTTCTTTTGAACTACATTACATGTTGATAGTCGTGCACTTGCTAAAGGTAAATTCAATTTTACGCCTATAGAAAACAGCCTTTTCCTTGGTATAAACCTTATAATGAAACTTGATTGCCCTATTGAGAAGTATCTTTGAAATTGTTGCATTGAACTCATAAGCACTGTTATTTCATAAATATCACCCTAGTGAGTGATAGTTTTGTGGTTGTTAGGGTTGAGTTGTTGATCATTTGAACAAGGGATCATTAGATTTAGTTGCCATGTTATCTTAGAAATGACAGTGTAAACATGCATTGAACTCAGTTTTGAGTTAATGTAAACATGCATTAAACTCATAAGCACTATCATTTCGTAAGTATCACCTTAGTGAGTTACAGTTTGGTGGTTGCAGGGTTGAGTTGTTGATCACTTGAACAAGGGATTATTGGATCTAGTTGCCATGTTAGCTTAGAAATGGTGACATGGCATTACGTAAAAGTTGAGTGAACTTTCTTAAAGGAGTTATATAAATGAAAAAAATTTTGTGAGTGATTTTCGATTCAGGGAAACTATAAATATATACACTATAATGATTTTTATTTCAGGTTGAAAGTCATAGGAGAAGCGAGAAGAATTGTTTATATGATCTACTATGAATGTGTGAGATTTTTGTAGGTGAGTGAAAATGCAGTAAGGTTGAGTGTGGATTCGAGATGTTGCCTTCGATGAGAATAGCTTGATTGGGTTATAAACAATATTGTTCTATTGAGTTTTAGTTGATTGAAAAGAAATTAAGAGTAGTCATAAACGGCTCATTGCATTATAAGTGCATAGAGTGCATATGAAATATATTAATGCATGGGGTGCATAAGGCAACTATGTCAAGAAGGAATCCAATTTGGATTCTGGAGTTATGGCACTATTATACTTGTAAAATAACAGGCCTTATGGTGATTCAGCTCAAACTATTGACTTTTGGGCTAGGCTATCCAAATAGTATACTTGAAATTTGATAAGTTGAGGAAAGTTGACAATGAATGAGAGTGAAGAATATTAGATCTTATAATATAGATTTACTAGAAGATGGCCGAACTATTGATAAATCGGATCGAATTGAAACTATAAGTATGGTTTCTAAGGATTTTGAAACAAATGTATTCCCTGGTACGTTAGAATATTGAATCATTAGTTATATTGTGAATGCATTACTTTGGGAATGTTACCATTTTGGTCTTGCCACGTGAAAGAACTAGAGATCAGACTTATATGTTATCTGACTTATGATGATATAACGTTAAGTATTTAATAAACACATGTTGCAGCATATGAATGGGCTATGGCTGTTGTAATAAATCTATCAGTATCACTTGTAAGCGTGAATTGTATATCAACTTCGAGTTATATGATTGATAAACAGAGTCAAGAATACTCTGTTAATTTCTTGGTACATTAGATAAATGGTTATCGAACCTCCTATGAGGTTAATTTATGATTTCAGATTATCTTTGGTAAGTGGTGTTAAAGTGGAATTGATTATATATAAAAATAAACAGGATATAGTGAGATGTTATATCCTAGTTGCAAGTTGCATTGAGATAGTTCTTATTGTTACACGTTACAGCTTGTGGTGTGAATCATTAATGTGATAACATTTAATAGTGATTGCTATAGTACAGTTTCAATATGGACTCGAGAAACTGTGATGATGAAATTGTGATGGAGTTCAATTGAAATATTATAGACTTTAAAGTCTATTACTTAATTAGTTGATTAGAAGTAAAGATAACGGTAGATTTATGAAGAGAAAGTGTGGCATTTATGAATCAGAAAGAACTTGAGATAGTTCTTATATGAATTAATACTGAGATTGTTGTCTAAGTATGATCACTATGACTATAGCTTCGAGCTAATAATTTTGTGTGTGATGATAAGGATTCAAATGTTTAATTGCATGTTGAGAGATGATGGAATGAAAGAAACAGAAAGGGTAATGTACAACGATGTATAGAATAAAGATTATTCAGTGGTTACTACAAATTTAGTGTGATTGCGAGGATGTGAAATTCTAATGATAAGGTTCATCTCAATTGAAGCAATTTTTTAGAATGAAATTTTTTATAAATTGGGTAGGATGTGAGGTCCCGTAAACCTATAGCTTTTTGGGATTTGAAGCCCAATTGAGAATTAATGTTAATGGGACTTAGCCTGCAACTTAAAATCATTTACAAGCTTATGGTACAATTCGTATAATTTTTTATGATATTATTCAATATTGGAAATTATTATAATTATTTATTTAATAACTGAAAATCATTAAGGTAGTGGTACTGATAGTTTTAGAATTTTAAGATCATAGATTGGTCGAATAAAGGTTTAGAGTTGCATATATTTTCAGAAAATTTTCAAAGATGAATTCTTGTTTATTATGAATTTTCTAAGTGATTTAATCTGGTCTTAATTATTAATAAATTATCTTGATATGGAAAAAATAATTTTTGAGTTTTAATAAAATCTCTTATTCATAAAGAGTGTATAGAAATTTACTAGGTATTTTTCAAAGTAGTATAGTATTTATTAGAAATTTTAAATAATTTTATATAATTTATAAATAATATTAATATATTTAATATTATTAAAATTATATTATTATTTTATTAAGATGGTCAAAACTGCATTGACCAACATCGTTTTGACCATCATTGGTCAAATGTAGTGATGGTTGTTGTTTTGGCCACCCAAGCAACCCTAACTTTGTTTTTCCAAGAACGACATTGTTTCACAAACGACCCAACACGACGTTGTTTTCCCCTACGAAATGGCTGTCGCTTCCCTTCCTCCCTATATAACCCCATCTTAGTGTCGGTCCAGCCAACGTATTTTGCCTAGTCGGCATTGCCTTTAATGATCCATTTGTGTTTTGATATTCTGATCGAGTCAGAAATCGAGACAGTAAAAATTACTGTTTTGTTCCTGTTAGACCCGATGTGTGTTTTGGGCTCATGTTAAGTAGTCGTAGGCTTCGGGTTGCTTCGTTGGCCTTTAAGCAGGCCTATTTGTATTTGGGTCGTTTTATTCGTTTTCGGGCCCATTTGTTTGTTTTAGAGCTGTGCTCGTTTTTCCAAGCCAGGCCACTAGAGTTTTGAGGTCCGAGCTATATAAACACACTTAAGCCTTTTAGAAACCTAGCCACTCATTTTTGTTCTCTCTTGTTTTATTCCACACAACCCTATCCTCTTCATTACTATCTGCTTGTGTCGCCTAACACTTTTATTATGTTCATCATGTGTGCTTAAGATAGTAAGAGAAGCAGTTTCTTTGTTTTCTTTCTCTAATTTTGATTACACATCTTGATTCTAATTTTGATCCTTCTACAATTTTCCTTTCAATTGTTTTTCCAGTTTTTATGTGATGGTATATTCATCAGTTAGAGTTTTATGTTGGGATTTCTAAGTTAGGAGTCCCTGTGTATCCATGAATAGTTAGAGGGGTCTATAAGGAGTCCATTTACTTCCAGTTTATGATTTATTTCTGTTTTTATTTTCCTCATTGTATATATTTATTATAGGAGGTACTTGTGAGACTCTGACTCTTCCTAATTTAGTTGTCCAAGAAGTCCAGGAGACCGATGCAGCTGAAATGATTATTTTGTCCCTGAAAAATAAATGCGTGATGGCCTAAAATGGTTGCTGTCAGATATTTTCTATTTAAATTCTGGTATTTTTATATTAATTATCCTTAATTTTATCCCTTATTATCTAAGGTATTAGATAATTCTTCCATTTAAAATAGAATATCTCTTTTAATAGATTTATCCTTTTAAACAGAATTATCCATCTAATAGAATTATCCTTTAATTATCTTTTTAAGCTTAAAAGTAGGGATTTATCTCTTAGCTAAACCTCTTTAGACACCTATAAAAGAGTGGCTAGCCTATCCGACCTAAACATACCAAAACCCACATAGAAATTTCGTAATTTATCCCCTTCTTAATTTTCGATTTTTGCCTAAACCCTAGCCGAAACTCCTTGATCTTCATCTTGCCATAACTCTCTCATCCTTTATCGGATTCTTGCGAATAATAGCTTGTTGGAAAGCTCTCTTCATCCTCTTTCCAACCATTTTGGTTTTTTCATCTGGAGGTTAGTTTTTCTTTATTAAAAGTTAAATCGTATTTCGGAGGAATTACTAAAATCTGCTTAAACTTCAAAATAGCATAACTCTCTCATCCTTTATCGGACTCTTGCGAATAATAGCTTATTGGAAAGCTCTCTTCATCCTCTTTCCAACCATCTTTTGTTTTTCATCTGAATGTTAGTTTTTATTTGCCTTAATTTAGGTCCAAAATTCGGCAGGATTAGGTTTCAAAATTGTGTGATTCTGCCTTCAATTGATTTATGTTACTGTCTCTCTTGTTCATATGATTTTTTAGCATCCATTCATGATTTTAAAATCATGAATTCATCTTTGAATCTTCCCTATTCATGAAATCAGCATGCCCTATCTTTGTCCTATTGATGCCTATCTTGATCAACTGATTAACCTATTAGATTCTGACCTTGTTTCTTTTGATTGTACACGTTATAAACACTTATTCCTTTCTTAACTTCATGAAATCACAACCCCTAACCTCTCTAATGTTGAAATCGCAAGTTGCTCTATAAACCTTAAGGTGTTGCCGAAATTTGTATATTGAATTAGGGTGAAATATCAAGTGGATTCTTACTGAATTATTGGCCATCACATCACGCATTCAGAGGAAAGATATTGCTGCATCCGGATCGTTGGATTTGCGTAGTTCAATTGGTAAGGATTCCCAATGCTTTTGGTTTTTAATTAAGTAGTCTTGTGGCTTAGTATTATGTGGTCTTTGCCTTGTAATTGTTTAGGAGATTCTGATCTTATTGGAAAGGCAAAGGATTGCATCTGATTCAAACAAGTGAGAGGTAGGATCTATGCCTCATCGGTTCCTTTGGTTACCCTAGTGTTTGATTGTTTGAATATGATTGAATTCGATTGCCTATTTTGGTTATATGCTTGCGGAATGTGTGATTATGATGATAGGGAATCTTGGAAGTTAATAGGAAAATAGGTTGCTTTATTCAATTATGAATTTGAGGATTGATCTTTGATTTGTATTGTGATTTGATTGAGGATTCTTTGTTGTGATTTGTATATGCGTGTACTATGTGTGTATGCATGTATGTACCTTGTTTGTGCTTTGTTTGAAGGATCCTTTTGTCGCTGGCTATGTGAGGTAAGTATTGTTGCTACTAGGGAGAGGAGAGATGCTTACCAAATCGAGAGGTTTATGGGTGGTTATTCCCAGCAAAAGTTCGCTGGATGACTTGTAGGCCAGATCAAGTCCGGACGTCAGGAAGCCTTGTAGGCCAGTTCGAGTCTGGACATCAAGATTCCCTATAGGCCTGTTCGAGTCTGGACATTAGGTTGCCCTATTTGAGAGTGATAGGATGACTTGTATATGCTGCTGCAAGAGTGCTCCTAGGCCAGTTCAAGTCTGGATGTCGGAGACAACTAAAAGGCTTGCTGCAATAGTGATTGTCTAACTATTTACCCTTTGTGCAGCAAAGCCTTGGACAACATAGGTGGAAGGGGATGGCCTTTTCTTTTCCTACTGCCGAGAGTAACCTGATGAGTTTTCTTGCCTGTGTACTTCTAATTTTCAGAAGTGTTTGTAGTCCACACTCAGCCTTAGTTTCGGCCCTAACCTTTTTTATTGATTCTTGAATTGCATGATACCGTTAGATGAGTAGGGATAATCTGATGTTGTTTGGGAGATGTTTGATTGGGAATTCCTAGGACTTATGATGCTATGACCCTACTGAGATTCTTGTAATCTCATCCCTTTTTTCCTCCCCCTTTGCAGGCTTAGGTGTGTACTTTGTTGCCGATACCAAAGGTGTGAGATCAAGGCTGCACGGCTGGATGAATTTGCACCCCTTTTCTATTGAATACACATGCCATGTCTTTGAACTTGTGTGGATTTGCATTCTGGCTTTCCAATCCCTCTTTCTCTTTTTGTTGCTTCCGAAAAATGCATGATACTATTGGTTGATGTTTTGAGATTCCTATGGGACTTGTGTGTTATATTTCCACTTATTTTGAGTATTATATAAGTCTTCCACTGATGTTTTCTTTCACTCCGTATAAGCCAGAAATCATTAATGTATGAATATGCTCCAACCTTTAAATAGCATATAAATCAACCAATAAAATTTACAATTAGGTAACTTGAGCCTTGTGGGATTCAAATAGGACCTTGCGAGGGCTTATTTGAGTTTCACAACGGTAAGGGTCCTAATAGGTTGGGTTTGGGTCCTTACAGTACTGGTTCATGTGACAAAGGCAAGGGTACCACCACATAATCATCTGCTCAAGTGGGAGTTATTATATCATCAGTTTGAACGGATTTCTTTCTTTTTAATTAAAATTGGTTGTGTGATTTTGAATGGAGGTTTATACTCTACATATTGTGTGACTCTCATTCTTAGATCATCTATAATATTTATTGTGTTTTCTTGGGGTTAATCTTGAGTATGGTTGTATGAAAGAGCAAGACAAAGGAAGAGAGAGGGAAGAGGGAGCATTAAAAAATTAATAAAAGGAAAAAACAAAAACCCATTGGACTAGATTAGGATTGTTCTCACATTTTTTTTTGTAAGAGGCGTCCTCCATATAAAAAAAACAATAGGTGGTGGTTCGAATCCCAATTATAACAGCTAGGGACTTAATATGTTCTACTAGACCTTGGGCTTAAAAGGTTTGTTGCTCACCCTAGACAATATCTTATGTGTGATTTGAAGATTTGTTGCTCCAGTTACATTATTCTTTATTCATCTAGGGAGGTGGTCCTCACATAACATGGCTTCTTTGTTTTGTTTTGTTTTGTTTTAATTTTTTATGTCTTTAAGGGGTTGAGGTAACGAGTTATGTTTATTATATAGGCTTGAGGAATAAGAAAATATCTTTTGGTTATGATGTGGGCTTGCAAAAGAGTATGGCCAAATAAAATAAAATTTTTGTATGTGGGCTTAGATAAAAATAGGTTTTGGATTTATGTCTAATATTATTTATTTTGAATTTTAAAAAAAATGGTTAATGGTTTATATTAGTGGATTTTATAAATATTGATTGATGGGCTTAACATAATTATAAACTAGTATTTGAAAGTGAAAGTGGGATTTGATATATAAACAAATATTTGTTAAAGGATCAGCTTTAAAAGAAGAAACTAATTTTAATATAAACGTAAGAAATAAAGCACTAGTTAGATTAGGATAGTCTGACTAGTCGAAGTTCATCCAATCAGTCAGGTTGGTCGGTCCAATTGGTCAGACCGAAATTTATCCGATCGTCTTTTCTTCTTATCATTTTGGATCAGTTTGATTTCTAGAGATTACCTAATTATGTTTCCGAGTGATGATACAGTAAATTTTTTGTCTGATAAATAAAATAAGTGTCCGATAAGTCAGTGTTATGTCTGGTAAGTGAGTTTCTAAACCCATTAATTATACCTTTATGTGGGTTTGAGTTCGGTAAACTGAGATTTATTTGGGTATTCTTATGGATGCTTGTATTGCATTGCACATACTACTATTTTACAACTTATTTTTATAAGCGTAAACCCATTTTATTAAAGTATACCTGAGTTATATAAGCATATACTGGTTTTATAAACATATTTCTGAGTTTTACATAGATATGGGTTTGATATCCTACTGATAGCTACATTCTCTTCGGCAATGTGATGTGAGTATATGGAATCTTAGTATTACTTGCTTGCTTGGGAATTGTATGGATGACGTTATGTATTGTCTGACACTTGTTTTGCAAGCCTGTCAGTTATGAGTATTGAGACAGGTATAACTTGATGTTGTGTTTCTATGCCTAGTCTCAGATAACACTGGCAATAAGGGTACGTATACATGTGTTTTCGAAACTAAAGCTCACTCTGCCAGTGGGCTTCTAATTTTTCTTTAGAGGGGGTTACTTATGAAGTGTTTTCTATATCCACCCCGATAGGTTTCCCTTGAGCTTGAGTAGCCCATGAGTTTTGTTTGTGTACTTTGATATGAATCTATTGGGCTGGTTTTCCTTACTATGTTTTAAAACTAAATGCATGGCATTGTCCTTCTCTTTGTATGTGCACCTTAGTTGCATCATATATAAAATGTTTTTAGAGTTAACTATTTTAAATTATGTTTGTATATGTCTCTATTCTTCCATAGAGCTTATGATGCTGTGACTTTCACTGAGATTCTTGTAATCTCATCCTATTACTATTTCCCCCTTTTAAGGCTATTAAGTGAGCAGTAGGTATTTGATTTGAGGAGTGAGTTTCCAGACGATCTTTTAGCTGGACTATCGCATCTACACCACACTACATTTGTGCGACAGTCGTAGTAGACCCACTATATTCACTGCCACAACACACAACAATGCATATAATAAACCTACAAGGCTAATGATGTAATAATAAATAACAGAGTCTTCACTAGAATATGATTTTAATTAGATTGCACAGTGGATAGAATAGAAATAATGATATCTCCAAGTGACATCAGACAACTCTAGGAATAATCATTCCAGAATGAGCATGTTGCAATGTTTTCATGCTCGAATTCATTATCAATAACATACCAGTGTCTCAAAACAATCAAATGATTCAGGGGAACCAACTATGCATATAAATCCTCATAATTACCTCGATCGTACTTAAGTTCGATTAAAATCTTCACGTTTTGCCTGGGAGCGAGCTCCTGCTCTTGATTCCTATATCATGGCAAAAGCCTAGCAGAAATATGCTAGGTGTGCGGATAGAAAAAATATATTCAAAGAATACAGATAGTCATGTACTTACTAAACACACATGTTGGCATGCAGTTAAAGACTCGATGAGTCGAAGAATATGTAGTACAGTCATAGTCAAAACATGACATACTCACACAACTTTCCAAAACAATAAAGACCATAATCGGGCTGGCAATCACTCTCAGTCTGTTGAATTCCCAAGATTAGGACTGAGATACGTTAGTGATAGTTTTCAACTTACCTTTACCTTAATTATCACAATACCCTTTCCCTTGACGCTGTCGGGGCATTAGGTGATGGTAGCTCCACCTAAGCTGACCCCACTCTGCAGGTGCCCATCTTGTGTTTATCGGCTTGCTCGTATTATCCCTACCCCACCATATAGTCTTGGTTTGATTGGCATATCCACGCCATGCAACCATAGTTGGAGAGCTCTCAAGAGTCGCATAGGTTACCCTATCCTATGCTTATGCATTCACTTCTCATATATTCGATGTACTCAATGCATTACATGCATAACAAGTTATCGTGACACATAGGTGCATCACTCATATCATAACATGACACATTAGACTAAGCATATTGCACAACTCAAAATCGCAGAGCATGGATAGCATTTCAAGTAATCAATTTAATTAATTAATCTTTTGTTATTTGCAACTAATTATTCATGCCAATAATAAAATACTTAAATAAATTCATCCACTCATGGTTTTTTTTTAATGTTTGAAGAGTCTACACTTGATCCTCGATATCTGGACCGGTTCCTTGAGATCCATCACCGGTACATATCTACCTACAAGGCATTCATTTCCAGTTCTTCAATATCATAAACTAGATTATATAATCACACATAAAATCACGTGTCTATCATCTTAATTTGACGTGTTTCCACTTGATAACCAACTCTAAATTGATTCGGATATTTTTCCTTACTTTTCTGAATCATGTTTTAGTTATTTAACCCATCAAATTAATTCCAATTTAAAAAATTTTGGTACCACTAGACTCCTTATTCATACTAGTATTAATTTTTTGGAAAATTTTCTAATATTTTTACTAATTTTTCTTTTATTTCTAGGTATTTTTTTATTTTCTGGAAATTATTTATTTTTGGCCAACCAAAACACACCACCTGGCAGCTCCAAGTGCTGCCAGGCTAACTCCGAGCCTCTAAGTTTGTGGCACATGATTCATCCTCCGCATTCCACACGTATCCCAAGCCTCAGGCTCGGGTCCTACCATCTGCACCAACGAACGATGTGATGCGAGATGTGGCTCAAAACCTTCATCAGGCGACCCCCAGCCGACATGTCTTCTGGGGTTGTCTTCTTCCCCAACACGCAGAACTTGCATATTTTTCCCCCAAAACCCTAGATCCTCATACACACATCAAAGGTCAACCTAATCTATACCAAAATGAAGTACACCTCAATCCGAACATAACCTTACAAACATCATCAAATATCACACCCTAATTTTCACATACAAAAGAAAATAAGATCCAGTATTTTCTAGATGAAATCTCATCTGAATCCAGTGATAGAAGGCCTAAAATAGCTCAAGATCTATTGGGAAGTGCTCTCGCGGGCTCAAGGGGAACATTCTCGGGGAGAGAAGGAGATCTTGGTTCCACAAATTCGACCATCTGGAAAATTATGAGGTCTTATCCCACAAGTTCACCGAAAACAAGTTTAAACCAAGAAAGTTTCAGGTGACAGCCTGTTGCCTAATAAAACAGTGTTGTTTGAGCTATTACTCGAAACAATATTGTTTTTGAAAAACAGCTTCTCCCACCCATGATGGCTCAAAACGACAAGGTTGGTTGTCGTTTTGACCAGTCTTGGTGAAAACGACACACCATGCTGTTGTTTTGGGTTTAATTATATTTTATTAATATTAATTAATTTATATTATTTATTAATTATATAAAACCATCAAAAATTCATAATAATTTCTATACTATTCCTAATAATACATAGAAAATTTCTATAGACTTCTTATGAATAATACTATCTATTAATGTCATAAAATTAATTTTTTTTCATAAAATTATAATTTTTTAAAACTAAAATATCTTCTTTTTTTTCTTAGAAAAATTCACGATAATTTTAAATCCACTTTTGAACATTCTCAAAAAATTTGTACACCCTTAAATACCCTCAATAGACCAATTTAAGGTCTTAAAATTCCAAAACCACTAATACTACTTAATGATTTTCCAATCATAAATAATTAATTATAAAATTTTTTAATAATGAATAATATCTACCAAAACATACGGACAAAACCGTAAATCTGTAAAAAATTCTAAAATGCAGACTAAAGCTCATTAACCTCGATAATCCTCCCTTGGACTTCTCGGCCTATGAAAGTCAAAAATTTCAAATTCTTACACCTGAGGCCTAGTTTTGGTTTTGGGCTTGTGTGTTATGGATCCGTTTTCTTTTAGGTTACGCTTTTTTATTAAAGTCTTCCATTATTTTCCATTTATCCTTGTGTCAGATATTTATAATTTGTGGAACATGCTCCTTTTACTTTAAAATTAATTATATCTTTCTTGGTAAATATGTTTAAAAAGTTATAAAACCTTATGAGGTGGGATTGGTCCACGTGTTCAGCTAATCCGAGTTTCATAGTGGTAAGGGCCCCAGTTTTGGGAGTAGATCCTTACAGTCCCAATGGGAGAAGCTAAAAATTTTGAGTAGCTTGGGTCGAGAGCTCAATCAAGGATCGTGTTGGTTAGTGGGACTTAGCCTACATTTTTAAACTAGAATTGAATTTTAATCAGGTTTGGATATTTCGAAGTTAAATGAAATTTGATGAATTATTGTAATTACTAAAAATTATGGATATTTATGAAATTAATGGTTGAGAAATAAAAAGATGAGATATATTGATGATTTTGGTGTCCTAGGATCTTGGATAGATCCATTAAGAATTTTAAAGTATCAAAGAATTTTCGAAAACGAAATCAAAATTTTCATAATTTTTTAAGAATATACAATTGAGGTATTTAGTTTTTAGTAAGTTATATATATATCTGAGAAGAATAATTTTATAGTACTGATGGATATCTATTCATAAGAAGTCTCTAAAAATTTTCTGTGTATTTTTTGGAGGTGTATCCTAATTTTTATGAATTTTTTATGATGTTACACAATTAATAAATAATATTAATTATTTAATGCTAATAAGTTAAATTAATAAAATATTATGGGGCCTAAAACGATAGCATGGTATGTCGTTTTGACTGAGGCTGGTTAAAACGACAACCAGTCTTGTCATTTTGAACCATTACGAGGGGAAGTGTTGTTTTTCTAAACTGACATCATTTTATTTCGAGTCCTAAATGACGTCATTTTATTTCAAGCCCTAGATGATGTCGTTCACCTCCGCAGACAAGCTGCCGTTTTGCCCTTCCCGGTCACCACCCGTTGCCGGTGAAGTAACAAGATAAGATCTCGTAGAACCCTCTAGATGTCCAAACCTTGTATCGAGCTCCTCTCTCTTCCAAAAATTGCTCTGAAGATGCCTCCCATCCTCACAAACCTTTTTCAAGTGATTTCGTGTCATTTCTAGCTACTTTGGATCTGGGTAAGAATTAAAATAAAAAAACCGAGTGCTTATCCTTCCTCGATCTATGGTTTTAGCTGTCTAAAATGAGTGATTTTAGTGTTGTTTGGTTCGTTTTGATATTGGGTACATTAAGGTAGTGAGCTAGTAAGGTATTCTTGCGTGTATAGAAGAATTGAATATTTGAAAATTAGGGTTATAGGTTTTAGAGTTCGGCTGGAGGTTGAAGACGACCTAGTCGAATGATGTGTTTTCTACTCTGGTCGAGGTTGGACATGTTGTTGGCAAGGATTACAAATGACTTGTCACTTGTAGGTTCGGATGACAAGTCGTTCTATAGGAAAGGGAAAACAGGGTCAGTCCAAACCGAAGGCTTGGATGTGACATGTCACAACCTGAAGCGAGCACTTGTAACAATCCTGGAGGTCCAGGTTGTTGCCTGGGCACTCATGGCTTTGCCAGGTGTTGCACAGAGATTGGTCAAAAATAATTAAAATTTCAGAAAAATAGAAAATAGCCATAAAAGGATAGAAAATTTGAGAAAAATGGAATAAAATGATAAAATTTCCAAAAAATTATGATAAATACTAAAAAAAATAAGGTATCCAATTTTATCAAGATTATAGGAATCTGATGAGATTTAATGGGTCAAATAATTAGATTAAGATCCAGAAAAATAAGAAAAAATAGAAAAATATCTGGATCAATTTCCTATTGATTTTCGAGTAGAAATGCATCATATTGAGTTTATAGATGCATAATTTTTATGCGTAATTATGTATTGAGTATACGATATTAAGGATTCGATTATAAATACATATGTAGGTGGATACCTATAGGTGATGGGCCTTGAGGAATCGGTCTAGCTATCGAGAATCATGTGTGGGCACTTCGAATGTCGGAAAACTGTGAATGAACAAACCTCTTTAATACATTGTTTCCAAGCATGAATGAATATGCATAAGTATGATTAATCAGAAGCGTAATAAAATAATGAATGAAATCATTGCATGTGCTATAAAGTGGGTAAGAATTGCTTGTGATGCCTCATGCTTGGATTGTATTGCTATATCATGAATTAGTTGAGTGTGTCATATATGTTTATGATAATAAAAGTGCATATGAATTATTTGGGTGTATTTCGAAGAATGAGACAGAATCAAGCATCGCAATAGCATAGGATGACTTATGCGACTCCTGAGAACTCTTCGAGTATGGTAGTGTGGCATGGATTTTCCAAGGGAGGCATAAGAAGGGACGGGAACATAATTTATAATATAAAAAGAATAAATACGATATCCTAACGTGGGGATCGAGTAGGTGAAGCTACAATTACCTAATGCCCCAGCACAGTCAGTGGAACTGAACTAAAAGGAGTGCATGTCCCATCGGGACGGATCAAGTTTAGCATGCAAGATAACAAGAGACATAAGGACTTGCATCTAGAAGTGCCAATGACAGATCCCAGTCCTATTCTTGGTGCCGAAAGGACTGAGAGACATTGCTAGCCCACCCATGGTCCTGATTGCCTGAGCTATTACGTGTTACATTATGTATGACTGTGATTGTGCTGATTACAATGATAAATATGCAAATGTCTGTTGTGTGCCAGTATGCATGTGTTATTGTTAAAAGATTACATGTGCTTTGCTAAGCATATTTTCATGTCTTTTCACCTGCCAGGATTCTGCCAGATCACTAGCATAAAATGAGGGAATTTTGATAACAAGCTCACTTCTAGGCAATATGAAGAAAATGATGATGGAGCAAGTGTGATTGAGGTAATATTTAAGGATTGGTGTATTCATAGCATTTTCCTCTTAGTTTATTCAGCTAACCGAGTCATTGTTTCTGAATTAATTCCTGACTAGTTTGGTGAACCTTAATCATTTTACGATGTCACTCGGACAATGTCATGTCTTCGCTTTAATTCTACTGCTTAATATTATAAGTAATTCCTTTATTATTATCTTTGCTTTACTTTTGTACCACTAGCCTTGTAGATTTATTATATGCATTGTTGTGTGATATGACGGTGTATATTGTGGGCCTATGGCGATTGTCATACGAAATTTTGGGGTCCCAAGTTATGACACCCAATCACCGACCGTTGCCGATGAGATAATACTATAAAATCCCATAAATTGCCAGATGGTCAAATTCGTGGAATCAAGTTCTTTCACTCCCCCGAAAATGTTCCCCTTGAGCTCGGAAGTATTTCCCGATGGATCTTGGGCTATTTTGGATCTTCCATCATCAAATTCAGGTGAGAATTAAACTAGATAATACTAGATATTATTTCCCTTCATGTGTGTGATTTAAGGAATGGATCTTGATGGTTTTTGCGGGGTTTTGGTTGGATTGATATGCATTTTTTTAAAATATAGATTAGGTCGAGCTTTGTTGTGTGTGGGAGGTTTTAGAGAATCTGAAAATCATGATTTTGTTGCTGGGTTATGTCCTTCCGGAGCTTGAAGATAATCTCGAATGGTATGTCATCCAAGGTCCCTTTGAACGACCGATCGTTTGGTCAATAGACAAAACAATGTGTCGCCTACAAGGACAAGTGACGTGTCGTCCGTTAGGGTAAAGCCCCAACCCGAGTCTTAGGCTCGGGAGACGCGTGGCACGCGGAGGATGAACCATGTGTCACCATCTTGGAGGTTCAAAAATTGGCCTAGTAGTGCATGGAGCTTCCAGGTGGTGCAAATTCATTGGTAGAACACTAATAAAATTAAAGAAAATAATAAAATAGACATAAATGATCGAAAAATCATGAAAAATAGAAAAAATATCAAAACATTATGAAAAAGTACTAAAATCAACGAAGAATCTTGTGATACTAATATTTCTGAAATTGGATTTCATTTGATGTGTCAAATAATTAGAAAACATTTCAGAAAAAATTTAAAAAAATAAGAAAAATATCTAAATCAATTCAGAATTGATTCTTGGGTAGAAACGCATCAAATTAAGATTATGAATACATAATTTTATGTATTTTTATATAATTTAGCATGTGTTATTGAGGAATTGGCTATGATTGGATGTGCAAGTGGATACCTATAAGTTATGGGCCTTAAGGAATCGGTCCAACAAGCATGGAAGAGTTTGTAAGCATTACAAACTCCAAACCCGTGAGTGGGTGGACTTTACTTATTTGCTGTATTGCAGGCATGAACATTTAGTTATGATTATCAAAGAATTAATTATCTAAATAGCAAATTGAAATGCTATGAAATGCACTATGATAGGCTGTTGGACAGTATGCCTAATATGTCTTGCCATGCTATGAATTGAGTGTTGTACTTGGCATGACATGATAAATGCTATGCATGTAAAGCGTTAAGTGCATCAGATACAGATACATGAGATGTGAAATACACAGGCATAACATAGGGTAACCTATACGTCTCTTGAGAGCTCTCCGAGTATGGTAGCATGGCGTGGAGATGCCAATAATACGAGGCTATAAAGTGGGACAGAGACTATACGAGCAAGTCGATGAATACAAGATGGATACCTATAGAGTGGGGATTGCTTGGGTGGAGCTACCATCACCTAACCCCCTGATAGCATTAGTGGGATGGGCAAAGAGGTAAAATAAGGACATACCACTGATGTATCTCAATCCTAATCTCGGGACCTTAACGGACTAAGAGACATTGTTAGCTCAGTCATAATCATGATTGCTTGGAAGGTCATATGAATGTGCCATGTTTTGACTATGACTATGCAGCATACTCTTTGACTCTTTGAATTTATAATTGCATGAGAGCATGTGTGTTTAGTAAGTGCATGATTGCCTATGTACTTTGAATATGTTTTTCTCGTCTGCTCACTTGGTAGGCTTCTGCCAGACTATTGGCATGAATACAGGACTACAAAATAGGAGCTCACACCTAGGCATATCGTGAAGACTATAGTGGATTACTAGTATTTGAGGTAACATGTATAGGAATTATATTCATAGTTGTTCGTCTAAAGCTATTTGATCATGTTAGGATATTAGTAAATCATGTAGACAATGCAATGAGTTCATTCCTGGATGAATTATTCATTCTTTCGCGATGTCATCCGGAAACATCGGTCTTTTCTTTTAATTCCGCTGCATAGTATTTCGATTAATTCTCTAACTCACATCTCCACTTTAGTTTTGTACCACAAGTCTTGTAAGTTTGTTATATGCAATGCGGTGTGATTTGACAATATATAGTGAGCACACTACAAATTTCTACATGATTTGCTACGTAGTGTTTCGTATCAAATTAGTATCTAAAGATAAATTTGCTATTGTTTTGATATATTAATGACGGTAGCAAATACTCTTGACGCTAATTTTATTTTGGTAGTATAATTTGCTACAATATAATTGTCCGTAGCAAATGACTGTATTTATTATTATTGATTATCAAGAATAATAACAACAAATTTGACAAAAATATTTTATTTATAGATTCTTATTTTTTTAGATATTAATTTATTTAATAATTTTTAATGTATCAAATTATTAAAAAATATATTAATTAATTAAAAATATAATAATTAAATATAAAGTTTTTTAGATAAAATATATTATATATGTTTAAATTTTATTTTTCAAGTTTGGATATATTTTTTAAAAAAATTAAAATCTAAAATCTAATACAATATCATTATTTTTATTACAATAAAATTTATAATTTCAAATAAAGATATACAAAATAAATACTCTAACAAAATTTGGCATGTTACTACAAATCATCTATCCAATCTTCACTCATGTCAATCTAACATCATTCAGGTTAATGGCTCCTTCCCAAATAAAAAGCACCCAACCACCAAGGGTGACACCAAGCATCAGCAATGGCTCCTCCCCAAACAAAAAGTGACCCAACAATACAATTGACACCAAATAATGTGAGTAGACTCTCCGACCTTCCGACTTGTCTTCCCCTGCCTTTGTGAAAGGGAAAAAAAATAGAACATGGAGATAGCAAAAAAATAAAAAAAACTTGGGAGATAATAAGATGAACATAGAAAAAAATCATTTGTAAGACAACAACTAAGTTAACAAGATATAAAGAGGAAAAAAAAAGAAAAGAAACCTAAGAGGAATAAAGTAAATAATAGAGGGAGGAAAAGGAGAAAAAAGAAGGATGAGGATAAAAAAGAGAAGAAGAGATAGGGAGAAAGGAAATGAGAAAGAATAGTTTAAAATTATTATTATCTATTTAGATTTGTTATCAATTATAGAGAGAGTCTCTCTCATCGAAGTAATAATTAGATGACAGATATAAATATTGAAGAGCGAGAATCTAATTTAAATCTTATAGTAGTAATTTTGAATAGTAAATTTTTTTTAATAATATTTTATTATAATAGTTGCAAATACGATAATTGCTACGTCCAAATTTAGATGCAAAAATAAGGTAACAGATTGACCAAAAATTTGTAATGACATATAATGACTATTACCTGATTTGTGGGACCAGAAATTTGTAATGGCATGACTGTTATGTGATTTTTGGGATCCGGACGTGATAATATATGTTGTTATATATAAATCAATATTATTTATGTCCACATATATTTATGTTTGTGACCCCTCGATTGCATTTTTCAATATGATAGCTACCCGACATCTTTACAAGAAAACGAGGTTGCTTGCAGAAAGACAACATGAAGCGTGATTTTATACTATGATTGGGACTCTTGATTTTTTTTCTTGTGGCCAATAGAACTGTATAAAACGTGAACCATACATGTCGTCTGTGTGAACCATAAAGATTTTTTCTTCCTGATTTTACTATGTATTCAAATAATTCAATCTTACCAAACATATTGTTGTCTGAACGCATCAACTCACCTTAGATCTATAGGGTTGTGATAGTGAATATCATAAGTCTGTTGGGCCAATGAGCCTTAGCGCAGATGACATGATTATGAGGTTCCAGGAGATCCTGATTTCAAATCCCAATAGATGTGGGGGATTATAGGAGGGTGGGGCGGGGGAATAGATGATTAAGAAAATTGGTATTGGGTGGTGGGATCTTATGTCTGTATCATGATTAGTGAGCTTTTTCAACTAATCAAGACTTAATTTTTTTTTGAATACATCGAGTCTACTTTAGTATCCTCACCTATTCCCTTTTAAATCCTATATCCACCTAACTGGGTTTTGAACTCAGGACCTCCTCCAATCCCATAAGATAGCATGTCATCTGTGCTAAGGCTCATTGGCTAATCAAGACTTAATTAAGAACGCATGTAGATCAAGACGCACAAAAAGCATAACACCATACGGTCGTATTATAGCGCTTGGTTTCTAGAGACGGTGGAATTCTCAGTATACTTAGATATATAGAATGCATTCTACCTGTTTGATAAAATTTTTAAGATTTTAAATTAAAAATATATAGCGTTAGCATGCCACCTCATGACCATGAGATCATCATCCGCCACGTCACGTGTTGACGATATACTCTATTTTAGAAGATTTGACTTGTTTTATATGAATGGTTTATATTCTCCTCATACCCCACAAGGATGATGCTCCTCCTCAATATCTACTTCGTGTTCGGCCGTGTTAATTGGGTTTGATATAAAGTTAACAACCCTTACCCTTACTGACGCAGACCTCTATAAATAGAGGCACATACCCTGTGGCTTGAACCCACAATCCACGACCATACAACTGACCAAAGTGTGAGAGAGAGCAAACCAAAGCAAGAGAAATGGAAGTCATTCAGGTTCTTCACATGAATGGAGGAATGGGAGACACAAGCTATGCCCAGAACTCGGTACTGCAGGTAATCTCTATAACACTTGACGGACATAACTAAACATATGTTTTCTGTTATTCTTTGCAAATAATTTGGTACTGATCAAATTACAATCATGGGGACGCTCAAACATGTAGCAAAAGGTTATATCCATGACACAACCTATAGCAGAGGAAGCCATAACCAATCTCTACAACACCATTTCCAAGAAGAGCCTAGCCATCGCGGATTTGGGATGTTCTTCAGGACCTAACACTTTACTTGTGGCATCCATACTTGTCAAAGCAGTGGAAAAGATATGCAGAAAACTTGGCCATCAGTCCCCACAATATCAAGTGTTCTTGAACGATCTTCCAGGAAATGACTTCAACGCCATTTTCAGGTCCCTGAAAAGTTTCAAAGAGAAAATGACTGAACAATTGGGAGATAGAGCTGGGCCATGTTTTTTCGCTGGGGTGCCTGGTACTTTCTACGGTAGGCTTTTTCCAGATAAGAGCTTGGATTTCGTCCACTCTTCTTATAGTCTCATGTGGCTATCTCAGGTGAACATGCTTTGAACCTGTTCCAGTTATATATTCGAACAAATAAGTGGCAAAGATTAAATGCTTGTTACTTTCAACTATTAATGTTTGATTATTTTGTTGGATAGGTTCCAGAAGGGCTGGAGGCTAACAAAGGGAACATTTATATGAACAAGACAAGCTCGCCAAGTGTCCTTCGAGCTTATTACGAGCAATTTCAGAGGGATTTTTCACTATTCTTGAAATGTCGTTCAGAGGAACTGGTAACAGGCGGACGAATGGTGTTAACTATATTAGGGAGACGAAGTGAAGATCCTGCCAGCAAAGAATGTTGCTACATCTGGGAGCTTTTAGCTGCAGCTCTGAAAGAAATGGTTCAAGAGGTAGATTAACGATAATTTTTACAAGAAAAACATATTTATTTTGAGATTGCTTAGATTTGATGATATGTTATAACAGATAATCCATAAAAGTCACACAAATCAACATAGATATCAAATAATTTATATGTTTCTATATTGGCTAACGTAGGATTGACGACAGTCTACTAGCTAGCCCTTCTGATAAACCCTTCACAAACAGGGTTGTCGTGAGTGCCAAAGGAATATCACGAGAGAAATTTATTAAAGGAAAGAATTTACAAAATATTACACTTAATTTTTCAGATAACAAAATCTTCCAACGAAATTTGGAGAAAGCTATAACGCCAACCAGGATACCTCTATCACACAGGGTATCCTAAATATTAATTTACAGTTCTATTTATCTAAAAAGCTCGATAAAATCGCCATGGAGGATCTGATTTCCATGAAGTAAATCTTCTTGTATGCAGGGAAAAATAGAGGAGGATCTTTTTGATTCTTTTCACATTCCTCAGTACACACCATCCGGGTCAGAGGTGAAAAAAGAGGTGGAAAACGAAGGTTCCTTCGTAATCAATCAATTGGAGGTTTCTGAGGTGGACTGGAATGCCTACGAGAGAGAAACGAACGTGCCTGACGCATTTCAAAATGGTGGATATAATGTCGCCAAGTGTATGAGAGCTGTGGCGGAGCCTCTGCTTGTTAGCCACTTTGGGGCAGCAATTATCGAAGAGATTTTCTCAAAGTACAAGGAAATCGTGGCCGATGGAATGGCAAAAGAGAAGACTGAATTCGTTAATGTAACCGTGTCTATCACTAAATATTAATAGTAAAGTGCCGGCATGCTAAGATTAATCAATAAATGTTATGTCGTTTCTTTTTCTAGATCTTTCACCTTATTTTATCAATGACTGTTTTACTGATGTGATAATCATGTACTCTTTAAGTTTTTTAAATAATAACATTTTAAAATAATGCTTAAAAGATCTCGCTCGTTCCCTTTAAAATGAACCCTTTTGGCTTCTTTTGTTAAATAGCACCAACCACTTTTCAACCGCTTTATAATTCAATTGTATTGTTTTGGTTTATTAACTGCATAAATTCTGTTGATAATATTGAAGAAAGGACCCCATGAAAGACGAATATACGTTGAATGAAGACCGAGTCACTCTCAATCAGCTATACTTCATTGTATTCCGTGCAACATGTTCCTCCTATTCGTTTGGCTGTCCTTTCTTCTAAAGTTTCTATCATAACTTTTTTTTTTGAAGAAATATCGATATGTATATTTATAATGATGAGTCATTAATAGTACAACAGAGTTGGACAAGGAAACTGTGTCCACACTCAATGGAAAAATCGAACATCATAGCCCTGAATCTGTAACCTTCAGAAGTAACTCAAATGTTTAGCCAGTTTATCTACGATACATCAAAACTAGCCAGTCTAATCTCTGCAAGAGTGTTTTCACCTCAGCAATCCATACGGCAAGCAGTTGATTACCCTATCAACTTCATGTTTACACCCTTGCATCTGTGGCCTTATCTGTTGCAGCGCTATCACCAGGCACGCCCCTTGGCAGCAGAACCTAAGGAAGCCGCAATGCAAGAAAGTCCCCAGTAGGTAACACAGATAAGCTATCAGGACAGCCCTCCTTCAGATTATATTTAGCCCAGCAGAAACCATGTCTAATAGCATTATAAAATATCTCATTCGTATTACAGCAGACGTGGCGGAAAATACGTGCATTGCGTCCCAACCAAATGCTCCATGTCAATGCAAATAGTAAAACATACCATAGGTCCAGCCATTTGCCTAGAATAGAAAAGCCTTCCCACTGCACAAACATATCTGCCATGCAACGAGGCTGGACCCAGCATAAACCCCATTTGTGGAATAGCAGTGACCAACATTTCCATGCGACTTTGCAGCTAAGTAAAATATGATTTGAATCTTCTTCCTGTTGTCCACATGCCGCACAT
Source organism: Passiflora organensis (assembly GCA_019739055.1). Taxonomy (NCBI): domain Eukaryota; kingdom Viridiplantae; phylum Streptophyta; class Magnoliopsida; order Malpighiales; family Passifloraceae; genus Passiflora; species Passiflora organensis. Next base: position 26,354,249 of record JAEPBF010000087.1, on the reverse strand, counting down.
TCACCCTCAGCATGTGATAGTAGTCCAAGTCGAATCAGGTGACCTTTAGTATTGAGCTTCTCCCTACACGCAAGCCACATGAAAGATTGCCATTTTGGAGCTCCGTGGCGTCTCCAGACGTTTGGGATCATCGAATCTCTGGACTGATCCATCTTAGTTTCCAGAGTGTTATAACAATTACTGACCGAGAATGGTCTCAGATGTTCTCCCCACCTCAATGCATCCTCCTGAGAAAAATTCGGTGCAAAAGCACTCAATAGGTCCTGCAATCTGTGCGCCTCCTCCTCCTCCCATACAAATAGCCTTCTCCTCCATATCAGCCTCCACTCCCATTCCTGTCCTATAAACTCTCCAAACTGATTTATGGGTCCCTCTTTATCCATGGAGAGATCATACAATCTTGGAAATAACAACATTAACGGACGATTACTACACCAGCAATCTCTCCAGAAAGCAATAGACAAACCTCGACCTACTCTCCATCTGTGTAATTCGGAAATGCTTTGGCCATCAGGGAAAGAAATCCTGCTGGCTTTTGCTATCCCTCTCCATATTGCCGACACATTGCTCACTGAATTCTCTATTCCCGCATGACTGAGACGAGGCCTATATTTCAGCATGATCACCTGTTTCCACACAGAGCAGTCATCCGTGACAAGTCGTACACACCATTTAGTGAGGAGTGCCTGGTTTCTGAGCCGCAAGCATCCTAATCCAGCTCCTCCCCTCTCCTTTTTCCGGACCACCGTCGACCATCGAACTTTACATAAACACCTTGACTCAATTTTTCCAGTCCACAAAAAGCGTCGCATCCATTTTTCTAGCACCTTCCGGACACCTGCCGGTATCTGAAAAAAAGTCATATAATAAACAGGGAGACTGTCCAAGACAGACTTAATCAAGATCATTCTTCCTCCAAGTGACAAAAGGGCTCCCTTCCACGCGCTAAGTTTTCTTTTAAATCTGTCCATCACCGTTTGCCACGTTTTTCGTCGCTGAGGTTGCGCAGCAAGAGGGACACCAAGGTACAAGATTGGTAACACCTGTAATCGGCAGTGGATCTTTGCTGCCAAGGTCGCTGCTTCTGAATTGGAGGTGTTAATGCCGACCAACCCAGATTTATGGAAGTTGATCTTTAATCCTGCAAGAACCTCGTAGCATCTCAGCAATCTCTGTAGGCGAATAATCTCCGAATGATCTCCTTGACTAAAGAGAATGATGTCATCGGCATACTGCAAGTGCGTGAGACGCATACCACCAATACTTATCCCCTGAAATACTTGGCCATCTGTTGCTGTAATCAACATTCGGGACAGTACCTCAGCGGCAAGGTTGAAGAGTAAAGGAGAGAGTGGATCGCCTTGGCGCAAACCACGCTGCACTGAAAATTCCTCTGTTGGTGCCAATTAATGAGAATGGCGCACCGCGCAGACGATATGCAACTGTGAATCCATGTACGCCACCCGCTGTCCAAACCCCATTTGTAACATAACCTCCATCAGAAAAGACCAGTTCACAGAATCGTAGGCCTTTTGAAAATCTAGCTTCAGACACCAGCCTTTATGATGGGATGTTTTCATACTATGTATAATTTCGTTTGCCACCATAATTGAATCAGCAATATATCTACCTTCCATAAACCCTGTTTGGAATGGAGAGATTAATTGGTCCATCACTCTCTTAAGCCTCTTGGACAGTAGCTTGACTATAATTTTATACATTCCGTTGATAAGACTTATAGGTCTGTAGGCATTGAACTCATCAGCACCAGATACCTTGGGTATAAGCATCAGAAAACCGTTATTTACCCCTCGAGGAAGAATCCCACTATGATAAAATTCAGTCACCATCGCAACTATATCCTTGCCAACCACTGACCAAGCTTTTTTAATAAAATAAAATTGAAACCATCTGGTCCTGGTGCTTTATGACTACCACACTCCCATACTGCACTTTTTATTTCCTCCTCAAGGAATGGCAATTGTAGCTGTTCTGCTGCTGTATCAGATATGCGCGGCAATTCTAACCTACCCAGCCCCAACCAGCGCTGGCCCTTGTTCGCAAAGAAGCCTTGGAAGTGGTCTACTGCTGTCCGTTTGATTTCCGTTGGAGTGGTAAGAATCCTGTCCTGAAATCTGATGGAGCCGATGAAATTAAAAGAACGCCGTAACGTAGCACTTGCATGAAAAAATTTGATATTCTTATCCCCCATCTTGAGCCACTGTTGTCTTGATTTTTGCCTCCACATCGATTCCAGCTTTTGTTTTAGATCCCATTTCTGCTGGTGTAACTCATGATATCTGGTATTCAGCGTCATCCCCATATTACTTCTTCGCTGATCAAATGAATCTATCTCGGCCAGTGTGGTTTTCAGTTTGCCCTCCACTTCCCCGAAATGTGAATTGTGCCACATCTGTAATTTTCGCTTTAGAAATGCAAATTTCTTAACCACACAGAATAGTCCAGGATTGTGATGCTCGGCCTCCCTCCATATACTATCCACCAGCTGAATGAATTGACCGTCTTCCCACCAGACGTCCCATGTACGGAATGGTGTATGTCCCCATCGAAAAGAATCAGCCTTGAAGATGATGGGGACGTGATCAGAGAACCCCTTATCCCCAGCACACAACCTATGATTGTGGAATTGAGAAACCCACAATGGTGACGCTAACACTCTATCTATACGGGAAGCAGAGTATGTATTAAACCAGGTAAACGCTTTGCCAATAAGAGGAATATCAACCAACCCTGCCCTGCTGATAAAGTGTGCTAACCGACTGGCTGCCGCATGGTTGAAGTAATTGCCAAGTCGTTCTGCCTCTATAAGTGTTTCGTTGAAGTCTCCCAACATGATCCATGGGGTGTCGTCTACACTCTTCCGCTGTGCCAACTCTTCCCAAAGCAAACGTCGTTCCTCCACTACATTAGTAGCATGAAGTCCCACGCACACAAAGGTAAATCCTGTATCCCTAACCCTCATCTTCAATAGTATCCATCTGTCATACTTTTCCACCCCAAGAACCTGCACTACTGACTCATTCCATAAACTTACAATCCCCCCCGCAGTCCCCTGAGCATCAACAGCTGCCCATTTAATATTATGCTCAGGCCATAGACGAGAGACCACTGCCTCTGAAAAATTCTCCAATTTGGTCTCACATATCAACATAATACTCAACTGTTCTTTCCTAATAATAGCACGTACCTGTCTCTCCTTCAGCTTCCCCCTGCAACCCCGTATGTTCCAAAAAGCTAGATTAACCATTCCGTTGTCAAACCGCAAATTACCTGCCTCTAAGCCTGCACTACTGCAGACAGTGAGCCTGCCATTCCTTGTCTTCCTCCACAATCAGTGCCTTCAATTTCTGCCTGATTGCCGCTTTCGTATTCTTCCGACTGAGGCCCAACTGATCCGCAACATCCAGGGTCTGCAGCACCTCCTTTTCAACTGGACAACTCTTGAGAGTCATCGGCACTTCACCCTCACTGCTGGACTGACCGTCTTCCGTTACTCTTGGTTCAGAAAGGAAAGAGGGATCATCCACCAGGGGTGCATCACCACTTCCATTTTGCTGACTATATCTCTCTGAAGACAGACTACCATTGGATTTAAGATGCTTGAGTTTTTTGTGTTTACCAATCTTCCGAACACCGGATCTACCTTTGGACTCTACTCTCGATGCCTTCTCCCCTTCCTTCCTCATTCTAGTAAACACCATACCCTCAGCTGAGGATGGAAGATCAGAGTTAGTATCTGCTACCTCACCATGCGCACCTGCTGAGATGGCCTTGCGAGAGACACCTCGCAAGTTCTGCCTCTCCAAAGACACGGACACACACTCAGGGGCTGTGTATTGACTTCTATGTCTGTTAGAATTCAATGAAAATCCCACCCACCCTTCTTTGTGCTGACTCATCGCCACCTGTGGCATCTTAGCTGGACATATTATCTGAGCTGGCTGGTTGTGTAACCCAGGATTCTCACGCATGGGACTAGCATCGGGAGCTGTTGGCACTGCTCGTCTCAGCAACTCATCTCCCTTTAGACCTTTTGTCTTAGCTACAGGGGGGCTGACTGGCTTTTGTAATAAAGTAATTTTCCTGTCAGTTTTTAGGTTGGGTTGTAGGGGAACAATAAAGCTATTGCTCCCACCAGACACGGACCCCTGGCCATCCTTCTCAGGACCCAGAACAACTTCCTCCTTTATTTCACTTATCTGTACCGAACACTGTTGATCTTCTACTTGCAAATTTACGTATTGCTTGATATTCTGCACCAGGGGAGTGGCTACTTGCAATACAGCACCTGATAAATCACTCCATTCTGTCGTTTGTGGATGAATTTGCACTAGCGAGCCTATTGAGCTAAGGATCCTTCTGAAAGCTTCCTCATACCACACGTTGAGGGGAAGACCCTGCACCTTTATCCAGCATAATGTTCTAATGCCAACTTCTTCCATCCGCCATGGTTGCAGATCATAAAACTTCTCATGCCAAAAAACTTGATTGGTACTCAGTTCTGTCCGCATGTGTTCCACATTATTAAATACCACTAGTTTCTGAGAGGATCCCATATCAATGCACATGACCCCGTCCGGTAAACCCAACTGAGAATCTGCATTTTGACGAAAAAGGCCAACTGCACTTCGCTGTAGTCTATCCAGCAGCCTTGGATCTGAAACAATCTTCAATGGACAGCCCTCCATTTCTTTCTTCGTATGATCCGTTATGACATCTGCATATGTACGTCCGTCTGTTCCCCGCAGAGGTGTTTGAGAAGCTGATATTCCAGCTTGTCTCCCTTGCTGCCCGCTGTGTTGGCCAATGCCCGCCTCATACCTAGTGACGTTGATGTGAGTCCACGCGGAATCACCTAAGATCGACTGTAACCTTCTTTGTCGAGCTTCTTCCTGTACTCCACATCTCACAAATTTGAGAAAACCAAATCGAACTCCTCGTTTAGACAGCCTCCCCGAGATAAAAACATCAACCACTGGTTCCACATTTGCTATCGCTTTGTATAACTTGTTAGATATCCATTCTGCCGGAATACCATCGATGAAATAAGAGATATACCGTTCCTTACTAAACACCTGTGTTGGGGACCATTTGGGGTGGTCCTGTCTCAAACTGCCAAGGTGTGGTGAACTCGGGGCATTACCGACTGGGGAGGAAAATCTTTTCCTGCCGTCCACACGGGTGGTTGCAGGGGTATGTGTGAGTGGGGGGATTGGGATGGAGAGGGTCTGTAGGACAGGGGTAGTGAGAGAAGCCATCTCCTATTAAGTTTCTATCATAACTTGGAAGTACAGTCTATATTTACTGTCATTACCTCTGTGCTATATCAACCACAAGAGTCATACTTAAAATGTTTTACTTCATGATATTTTCTTTTTCCATTTGGTTTGAGATTTATTCGAGATGAAATTAATTTTCTTATAAAAGTCAGTATTATATGAGGAATGGTCGGTGGAATAAGTTGGAAAACATCGAATCTAACGGCATCGAACAGTTATCTCCATCTGATCCTCTTAGTCAATTCCTGTATATCATAAGAGCCTTGCCATTCTTCTGGAATCACGTGTCATTTAGTCCTTAGACCATTTATCAATTGGCCATCTGGTCTTATTCGGATCGAGAATAGATATCTCATCTTAAGCTTTAATTAATATATATTTGGTTTAAATTAATATCCGATAAAAATATTCTTGAGTGAATTAGATAACAATTCTCAAAATAAATTACACTCTATATTTTCTTTTTAATTTTTTTTACTTTGATAATCAAAATATTAATGTTTCATAATTTTTTTTTGCAATGCCATTCAATTAGCAGATAATACATAGTTCACCTATAATTGTTCCTACCAAACGAGTAAAACATTCAGATCATAGATTTTGATTCCTAACCCTAAGTCTGAATGCTAAACAAATCATAATATTAAGTCTGGTCGATAGCCTCTCCTTCAAAACGTCAAAACCGTTATTAGGGCATAAATACATTAATAACGGATTTATGGCTCTAAAGTCATGCCTTCTTTCTTATCACGATGATCACTTATCACCTTAAACCCTAAGGATTTTATCACTCAAATCTCATCTAAAAAATCTTCTCATCCTGAATCACATATTAATCCTAGTTATGCAAATATCCAATAAGTAAAGAGAAAGTTGCAGAAGATTGGTTAGATGCTAAATTTTTTGCCCGAGGCCCGCCATTCACAGAGGATGTTGATTTTTCTTTTACAGCAAGCCCAGAGATCGAGGTGGGTACTAATGAGCATGCTCTGAGATTGGATTTTTGTGCATCCAAATAATACTATCTTATCAACAATTGCACAGTAGCAGACATCCTAATAATTCAATCTGGCACCAATAATTCATACAGAGGCAGATATTCTGTAGTGTTCACGATAAATCAGTACAGAAATTTATATATTTATATTTGGATGAGACAGTGACGTGACTTGCATTACGTGTAACCTTTTAACATCTCTGCATTAATACAGTAGTGTTGGATTCCAATACTTCACGTCACGAGCAACAACCGCCAGAGAGAGACAGGGTTGGATATACGGGAATTTATATATGAATAATTTAGGTTTTGTTGTTAAATTGATTATAGGGGTAGAGATAAAATATCCTAAATATATGATGCTGATTTTATATTATTATTTGTTATTTATATTTTAAAAAATAAATTCCACATCCCAGTTTTCTCCATATCTAACGCTGGATACTATTGATGATAAGGCTAATAACAGTTTTATGCGATGGGTGAGACATAATTGTCTGTACCCCTCTTCCAGACTGCCAGACTCGATTATGAGTTTCTTGACTCATCCATCCCTGCTTAGACAGAGATCATGCCAAACCGCCAAAAATTTAATTTTTATGGCAGAAGAAGTCTGCAAAATCCCAAAGCACCAGCGACCCTCACTGGAACGGACAATGTCACCCAGACCACTGTGGGTATTAAGTTTATAAAAATCCTTTTGTGGAGGTTTCCGATAGATTAGATACTCCTCTCTATGTAATTCCACAAGTTGCTTACAAGCCCAACAACGGTCCACCGATTTGGCAAATTAAAAAATAATATTAGGCGATGCTTGAACATCCACAGAATCGCAAAACAATTGGTTGTTCCTCTACAGTAATTTTCAGCATATAACACTGACACGGAAACGATAGATCAATTATTATTATTATTATTATAGATAAATTTAAAATCTAGATTTTGAAGAAGCCAAGGCTCAATATTATCTGTCAAGAAATCGGTCAGAATCTCTGGTGGAACAAGGGAACTCCACATGCATGTTATGATAAGACAATCACGCAGGACATGACACCGACCATGACTGTCTATAATGAAAGTCTGTGTCACGGTAATATCATCACATGCGATGACGTGATTGCCATACAAGTCAGCTGGAAATAAGTAATAAATATATAAATGAAATATTTTTAAAACTTTGATATAAGTTATGGAACTATCATTAGATTTAGTAAATGAACTTACTGTGGATATGTATATCTCATCATCTAACACATTGATATTTACGCAAATAGCTGAAAAAAATCTACTACCAAGTACCAGTGGCATGATGACATGCTACTTTAGCATATTACCTCCTCGTTTGTCTATCATTGTGAACCCCACATAGTTGCACATTAAAGCTTGTAATAAAATTTAAAAATAAAGACAAAAGCTACGCATAGTTGCTTAGAACCCACAGAAAGGGAAATATTTTAGTCGCTGGTAACAATGGCCTGTAAGAAAAGAGAAGAATCCTTCTGACCTCTATAAATAAAGGCACATCTAGAATATCGTTAGAGAGTGCAGACCAAAGCGAGAGAGATGGAAGTCATTCAGGTTCTTCGAATGAATAGAGGAGTGGGAGACACAAGCTATGCACAGAATTCAGTTCTTCTGGTAACCCATGCTTGATTCATGCATACTTTTTAAAGAATAAACATCAACTTTCTTAATAAATACTGAAGATACAAAAATACATCAGCCTCCACCAAAAACTTCCATTTGCTTAAACAATGAAACCACAGATACCAGCATCTCGTCGCACCAGTATCTTACCATTTCATGATTAGCGTATGATCTGATGCCAATCTCCTACTGCAAGCCATTCTGTTTCTCCTAAATTAAACCCCTTCACGTTTGATTTTGCTTAATGAACAGCAAGATACTGCTCTAAACCTGTAACTGTTTTTTGTTAGTATGGAGCCCTCCCATTGGCCCACCAAATCTGCAATCTTCCGTGGAGCCACCGTTGCGCTCCTCATCTTTTCATCATCTCATTCATTCCAATAACACATGAGACGCATCCTCCTTCTCTATATAGCATGCCTCACATTCAGCTGGGCCAGCAACCTCATCCGCACCAACCTCTTTGGTTGACCATAATAAAAATTTGACGTCTGTAGTTTTGTGCTTGCTGTCTATATTGTACACGGCAGTTACATATAATTTGATATAGATCAATTTATTTAATGAATAAATTAAACATCCAGCTAAAGGTTATATCCATTACACAACCTATAGCGGAGGAAGCCATAACTAATCTCTACCGCAGTACCTTCAAGAAAAGCCTAGCCATCGCGGATTTGGGATGTTCTTCAGGACCTAACACTTTACTTATGGCATCCATACTTGTCAAAGCAGTGGAAAAGATATGCAGAAAACTTGGCCACCAGTCGCCACAGTATCAAATGTTCTTGAACGATCTTCCTGAAATTACGTCAACGCCATTTTCAGGTCCCTGAAAAGTTTCAAAGAGAAAATGACTGAACAATTGGGAGATAGGGCTGGCCCATGTTTTTTCGCTGGGGTGCCTGGTACTTTCTACGGTAGACTTTTACCAGATAAGTGCTTGGATTTCGTCCACTCTTCTTACAGTCTCATGTGGCTCTCCCAGGTTAACAGGCTTGAACCTGTTCCAATTATATACTCAAACAAATATGTAAAAAAGATTAATGCGTGTCAATTCATTAATTTGAACTAATAATCTATTATTCCTTTTGTTTTTCGTTAGGTTCCTGAAGGGCTGGAGGGTAACAAAGGGAACATTTACATGAATAAGACGAGCTCGCCAAATGTCCTTCGAGCTTATTACGAGCAGTTTCAGAGGGACTTTTCACTATTCTTGAAATGTCGCTCAGACGAATTGGTATCAGGAGGACAAATGGTATTAACCCTATTAGGGAGAAGAAGTGAAGATCCTGCCAGCAAAGAATATTGCTACATCTGGGAACTTTTAGCTGCCGCTCTAAAAGAAATGGTTCTAGAGGTATATTAACGATACTCTTCACTAGAAAACCATATTTACTTGAGATTGCTTGGATTTAATGCTATGGTGTAAACAAATGATCCATAAAGGGGCACAAATCAACATATTCTATCAATTTTTATGTTTTAATATTAACTATTAGTTAATATTTTATTTTTTTAAAAGAATATCGAGATGTATTAAGGTAAAACAACAGTACATATGAGTAGGACAATGCAATATTGTGCCTACTCAACTAACAAAATGAAACTATCTGATGTCTTAAGTTGTGACTGTATCTGAAACTTTTACGGGGCATACAATCTAAACTGCCATTAAAGATATGAAATCACCTGTAGGTATCACATCCAAGCTGTCTATACAAACTTCTGCAAGATTAGTCCTAGCCCAATAGAACCCATGCCGCATGCCGTTGTAATACAAGTCAGCCGCAGTACCATCTTCTCCCCTGAAAATTCTATTATTCCTGCCCAACCAGATACTCCAAGCACAGGAAAATAGCAGAACGTACCACAAGCGCCGCCAACGAGAGGGAATTGGGAAGCCCTCCCATTGTACAAAGAAGTCCGCCATTGACCGCGGTTGCACCCAGTTTAGTCCCCAATGCTTGATGAGCAATGACCAGCAAGCCCAAGCCTTCCTGCAATCCAACAGAATGTGATTGGAGTCCCCTTCGACATTGCCACAGGCGTCGCAGTATCTATCAGCAGCTGGAAGAATGCCAAGTCGAATTAGGTATCCTTTGGCTGTAAGCTTATCCTTGCACGCCAGCCACATGAACGCTTGCCATTTGGGTGCTCCCTGTTTACTCCAGACATTTGGAATCAACTGTTCATTAAGAAAAACTGCACTAGCTTCCAATGACTGGTAACAATTTTTTGCTGAGAAAGGTCTCAGCTGTTCTCCCCATAGCATCGTATCCTCATCCACTAGATGCGGTTGGAAGCCACCTAACATGGCTAACAAACACTCAAATTCCTCTTCCTACCATGCGAATAGTCTGCGCCGCCAAACAATATTCCATTGCCACTCGGTACCACTCCTTAATCCAAACTGTAGCACTGCACCATGCTTCTCCAAAGAGATTGCATATAAGCGAGGAAATAAAACTCTTAATGGAGAAGGGCTACACCAAACGTCATGCCAGAATACAATAGAATCTCCCTTACCCAATTTCCAACGGTAAAAGGAAGAAATGCACCTGCCATTGGGCAATGTCAACCTGCTAGTTCGCACTATTCCATTCCATATTGCTGACCCGTTACTGATATCACAAACTATGCCATCATGACAAAGTGTAGGTCTGTATTTTTGAAAGATAACCTGTCGCCATAGTGAGCCTATATCAGTAGCAATGCGATAGCTCCATTTTGTAAGCAACGTATAATTCCGCAGCTTCAAACAACCTACACCTGCACCCCCGTTGTCAGATGCTCTGACTACCATTGGCCATCTCACTTTGGGTATGCAACGCTTCTCCACTTTCCCAGCCCACAAAAAACGCTTCATCCATTTCTCCAAATCCCTCCTAACTCCCACTGGCAGCTGGAAGAAACTCATATAATAGACGGGCAAACTACTAAGCACAGATTTAATCAACGTAAGTTTTCCCCCCAAAGACAACAAAGAGCCTTTCGATTAGGCTAGCTTAGTTTTGAACCTAGCAACCACAGTAGCCTATGTACTGTGTCGACGTGGGTTGGCCCCAAGTGGTATCCCAAGGTACCAGAACGGCAGGGTCTGCAATCTATAATGAAGAGAAGATGCCATCCTTTCCGCCTCACTGCTAGGGACATTGATCCCCACGAGGCCAGATTTGAAAAAATTAACTTTGAGTCCAGATAATAACTCATAACAACGCAAAACTCCTTGAAGATTATGAAGCCCCTGCTGGTCACCAGTGCTAAATAGAATAACGTCGTCGGCGTACTGAAGGTGTGTTAGTTGTATATTGCCAACGTTTATCCCCTGGAAAAGATGACATTCTGCTGCTCTACTAAGCATACATGACAATACCTCCGCTGCCAAGTTGAAGAGGAGTGGTGATAACGGGTCACCTTGTCGCAGGCCTCTCCCCAAGTTGAATTCATCTGTTGGCACACCATTTATAAGGACTGCACAGCGCGCGGATGAGATTCACACCTGGATCCAGCGACGCCACTGCTCCCCAAATCCCATTTTTTCCATCACTTCAAATATAAAAGTCCAATCAACCGAATCATATGCCTTCTGAAAGTCCAATTTGAAACACCATCCTCGATATTTAGACTTTTTCATTGAATGAATTATCTCGTTAGCAACCATCACTGTATCCGCAATAAACCGTCCTTCCATGAAACCAGTCTGAAATGGAGAGATTAACTGATCCATTACTTGCTTAAGACGCGAGGACAGGAGCTTGGCTATTATTTTATATAGACTATTGATTAGACTGATCGATCTGTAATCCGAGAACTCCGCAGCACCCAAAATCTTGGGAATCAAAGTTAGAAAACTAGTATTAATTCCTCTTGGTAGTACTGCACTGGAGTGGAATTCCTGCACCAGAGTGATAATATCAGCTATGATCACCTTCCATGCTTTCTTAATGAAGTAAAAATTGAACCCATCCGGTCCTGGTGCCTTGTGACTTCCACAGTCCCAGACTGCGCGTTTGATTTCCTCCTCAAGAAACGGACCCTCAAGAGCAGCTGCAGCAGCTAAAGACATCCGGGGCAGAGCCAGGTTGCCCAGGCCGAACCATCTGATGCCCCCAACCTTAAAAATGCCTTGGAAATAACCAACAGCTTCAGCTTTGATCTCCTCGGGCTGACGGAATTCCTTGTCATTGACTCGGACTGCACCAATAAAATTCTGGCATTGCCGCATGGTAGCACATGAGTGAAAGAATCTGTTATTCTTATCCCCAAGCTTGAGCCACTGCTGTCTCTGGCGCCACATAGCTTCCAGCTTCCGCTTGATTTCCCACTTCTGTACCTGCAGTTCCTCATATCGCCTTAATTGCATAGTTCCCAAACTTTGTCTATTCTGATCAAGCAAATCAAGTTCAGTGAGTATCTTCTTTAATCGGTGGTCTAAAGAACCAAATGATTCGTTGTGCCAAATCTGAAGCTTCTTCTTCAGGAAAGCCAGTTTCTTGACCATGCTGAAAGCGCCTGGAAAACGTACTCCTGCCTCTTGCCAACACTCCTCGACCGTTGTCAGAAAACCGGGATCCTCCCACCACAAATCCCACGAACGAAACGGTTTGCTGCCCCCAAAGAACGAATCAGCTTTCAGAATTAGGGGTACATGATCCGAAAAACCTTTGTCTCCTGCATACAAACGATGTCGATTGAATTGGAGACACCAATTGGGTGATACCAGAACCCGATCAATTCTGGAAGCGCTGTGGGAACTAAACCACGTGTAAGCTTTGCCAAGTAATGGCAGATCAACCAATCCAGTCCTGATGAATGAAATTCACTAAATGACGAGCAGCACTCCGATTGAAAGAGCGACCTAACCGATCCTCCGCAGTAATGGATTCGTTGAAGTCACCAAGAATCACCCAAGGAATCATATCTGTAGCTATTCGTCGCTGCAGTTCCATCCATAATGATCGACGCTCAACCGCTTGATTGGGAGCATGAAGTCCAGCGCATAGAAAACTAAAACCAGACACCCGAACCTTCATTTCCAATAGCAGCCATCGGTCGAATTTTTCCACTCCAAGATTCTGCATTTTCTCATCATCCCATAAACACACGATGCCACCAGCTCGACCGTGTGCATCAATAGCTTGCCATTTGATATTATTACCAGGCCACATCCGACTGGCCAATCTATCTGAAAAGCATTCCCTCTTCGTCTCGCAAATAATCAAAAGGCTCAGCCGTTCTTTAAATATAAGCTGTCGAATCTGATTTTCTTTCATTTTTTCATGACAGCCACGAACATTCCACATTGCTAGATTAATCATTGAGAGTAAAACCCATGCACAGACCAATACCTGATCACGCTAAGATGTACAGTGATTGCGCCATGCCTGTCCATCCTCCACTATTCTCCCCTATAATTTTTGACGGATTGCAGCCTTTGTTTGCTTACGGCTAAGCCCCAATGTTTCAGCTATATCCAATGATCTCTGGGTTTCTACCTCTGTGGAGCACTGATCCGAAACGGAGTCCCTGGAATAGGTCTTCTCCGAATGTCCTGCTGCCTTATCATGGTTGATGTCCAAGAAGGAAGGATCGTCCACCAATTGTGACACACCTCCCTGCCCCATAGCGCTTATACGACCCGACGAAAGACTGCCCGTGGGTTTAATATGTTTGAGTTTTTTCTGCCTCCCTATCCTGCTGATAACTGTCCTGCCCTTGGATCCAAACCATGAAGCTTTTTGTCCTGCTTTCCTCATTCTGATAAAATCATTATCTTCAGGGGATGAGACAGAGTCAAGAACCTCAGTTGTAGATTTCCTAAGTAACCTTGCAGACAAAGCATTCCGCAAATGCTGGGGCTGTCCCCCTTCGTGGGTTTCTTTTCTTACCAGCATAAACTCAGGGGCAGAGTAAGTGCTGGTCCCTACCCCACTGGAAGGAGAAAGACAGATAAGACCCTCCTTATGTTGGTGTACCTGTGGGAGAATACTCACGTGTGGGTTATGTTCTTTGGGAAGTGGCTGAGTCAACAAAGTAGGCCTAGGTCCCACAGCTCCATGATTGACTTTCTCCACACCAACCCTTTCTTCTGCACTACATACCGTCAATTCCTGCTGGCAGACCTCCTTATGACCTACGGATGAGTTGCGCCCCTCCTTGGCTTCCTCAACAGGTTGCTTGTCCCCATCCTCGAGACCCACCCGGTCCCCCTCCTTGGCTTCCTCAACACGCACCGTGAACAGTTGTCCATCTACCAACACTTGCACCATCGCCTGTATGTTCAGCAAGGCTGTTGTAACTACATGCAACCTGACCTTATCAAGATACTTCTAGGTGGCTGTGTTGGGGTGTATCTGAACCAGGGATCCATGCGGTTGAACTAGTTTCTTAAAAGCATCATCAGACCATGTATGTAGGGGAAGGTCAAACACCTCCACCCAACATAACCTCCTACTGCCTACATCTGCTGGGCTCCAAGCATGAAAAGCATGGAACCTATCAGTCCAAAAGTGAAGATTGGATGTAAGTTCCTGTTGCAGTAAGGAGGCATTGGCAAAAGTGAGTAGTCTCTGAGTCCCCCCCATGTTTGTACACCCAACATCCGGAGGAAGAAGCAGTTCATCGGTATAGTCTTCGCGGAGAAAGCCCACAGAACTTCTATGGAGCTAGTCTAAAGTCCCCGAATGGGAAGATACCACTATTGGCCTCGCTTCAGAAATATGATGAGTCTGACCTGTAATGACTTCCGCATAGGTTCTACCATCATGGTTCTGTATAGGCATCCGAGGATTACCCAATGGAGATTGCTTTGAGGGTATTGTGATATGCTCGCTACCATGTCTACCACCCGATATAGCACGCTGCCCATGCATAGTAGGATAGCGCGCCACATTGAAGCTCATTCGAGTATGCCTGCCGATGGGTCTCCTGAGTCCCACACTTCACAAACTTGACGAAACCGAATCGTAATCCCCTCCGGGACTAACGATTTGGAATGAACACGTCTGCTACGGTCTCAATGGAAGCAATCTCTTGAAAGAGCCTGTTAGAGGTCCACCCATCTGGAATGGCTTCTACGAAGTAAGAAATATATCTGTCGGTGCTGAAAACCTTAGCTGGATCCCACTTGAGAGAGGAATGGTTCGGCTTGTTCTGGACATCTTGTTGAAGCTCACTGGATAACGGTGTTTTCCCCACATTCCGACGGTCATTGTTGAAAGAAGGAGTGTGAGAGGTGTGTATGGGGTTGGGTGCAGTGGTAGGACAAGGGTTAATGAGAGGTGGGAGGTTTTATGAGGTTAGAGAGTCCATTTTTTGCCTAAAAGATTTCCTATTAGTTAATATATGATTGTATGACAGTATTTTTTCTTTATAAAATTTTTTTATCTACTAGCCGCTACAGGTTTTTTGGTAGAAAACAACTCCCCTTAAGCCTTTACAAACACCAGGGTCGTCGGTGGTGTCAGAAGGAATATTACTGCGTATTAGCAAGTGAAAGTTGGATCTTTTCGTTGGGAGGGAAAAATAGAGGAAGATCTATTTGATTCCTTTAACATTCCTCAATACACACCATCCCCATCTGAAGTGAAAAAAGAGGTTGAAAATGGAGGTTCCTTCGTCATAAATCAATTAGAGGTTTCCAAAGTGGACGGGGATGCCCATGAAAGGTAAATGAACGTGCCTGATTTATTCAAGGATAGTGGATATAATGTTTCAAAGTGCATGAGAGCTGTAACGGAGCCTATGCTTGTTAGCCATTTTGGGGAAACAACTGTCGAAGAGGTTTTCTCCAAGTACCGGGAAATCGTGGCTGTCCGAATGGCAAAAGAGAAGACTAGATTTGTTAATGTAACCGTATCCATGTCTAAATTTTAATACTAAAAGGCCAATATGATAAGATTGGTGATTACTGATTAGATGTTTATTGCTTTTTCTATGATAGGAAATGCTTTTTCTATGATAGGAAATTTTTTTTCTTCCACCTTTCAAGAAATTAATAAATTTCTAGAAACAAAAGTATTTTGAAAACTAAATATACCAAGCATTGCATTTGTCAAATTTTACTCCAAAAAATATTTTGACCAAAAATATGCAATTAAGTAAATTATAATAATTTTATTATTTTTACATCAAGGAGGTAACATTGAGTCTAACAAAGTATATGCAACCATGGATGTATATCAATCAATCCAAAGTAAAATATCAACTACAATAAAATCCCTCGAAATTAATAGTCCTCTAATCTACTATTGTATGACAGGTCCCAATTTGGGACTTAATGATTTAATAACCCCTCTATCGTCATAGTTTATAATTTTTTCGAGGTCTCGACGATTGCATAAATTAATATTTCTGAATGAATTTCTTGAAATTTGGGTAGATCTTATTAACAAAAAAAGATAATTTTACTGTAGTCCAGGACCAATACGTTCACATTTGGTCCCACAAACATATAGATTATTTTAATAAAAGTAGTTAGTAGCCAATAACTAGTAAGCAGAAATAAATTTTGAAGAAGCATAAATAGTTTTCTTATTCTTATGACCAAATTTGAAAAACAGATTTGCTTTTCAGACATATGAATTGAACCCAGCTCCAATATAAATTTACGAGAATACAGTCTGACTTCCTTAACTAAACCCTCAAATTTCAGGTCCTGCGATTTCATGTAAATTTAGAAGAACACGTACTATCTTCCCGTATTTTTTTATAAAATCTCTAGTTGCTTAACGGTTTGCCACTAGTTTAACAGATTTGATTCTCTTATGTTGATTTTTTCAGATTTACAATATACCAAGTGAATTGTGAAGAATATGATTTTGGAGTATGAATGATTTTGTCAAGATTTAGTATGAGGAGCACCGGTTAACATTACTGATTTTCTTCATTTGGGGACAATTACCCGATTGTTTTTGTTACCGAAGTGAACTTGTGTATCTAATGTAATATGATGCTAATATTAAATATGATATACATTACATGTAGCATATTTTGTGTGTACCTGATGTAATGTGACATCAATATTAAATATGATACCCATTACATGCAGCATATTTTGTGTGTACTGCATGCAATGTGATGTCAATGTTAAACATGGTACACATTATTTGAAGCACATTTGGTATGTACTATATATCATGTGACATCAATGTTAAACATGATGCACATTAATTACAATATATTTGGTATGTACCGTATGTAATGTGATTGCATATGACCCATATTTTATAAACATGTCTCTCACTCACCCATGTTAATCCCAACCATATCAGTTCTCATGGCCCACAATCTTAAAATCCATCCAGCCAATCATTAAAGGTATTAAACACATAATAAATTTACATAATATGAAACACACGTGAAAATATATTTCTGACATTAGAGTTATACCGCAACTGATGATCTGTTTCGAATTCAACAAAAATAGATCTGTTTTATCATTAACAAACTTGGTATTATTTCTTTCTGGAAGGGTAAAAATTCAAATTTACCCTTCCCATAAATTTTATTTTGGTGCTAACTGATTTTATTAAAATAATCTCTGTCTCTTTGGGACCACAAATGTAGTGGTCCCGAATCATTCATAGTGGTCCCAGAGTACCACCTGGGATTTACACCACCCTCTCATAGATATTAGTTTATAATATTCAATCAGCATACATTCAGCATAGTTGGTGGAACATTGCAACTCAAATTTTCAGAAAGGTAAATGGCTATTTTACCCTTCCCACTCTTCATCAAAAATCAAATTTTAGCTCCAAAATTTGAATTTCAAATTAAGTCTGCATATATAGATACAAATCCACGTAGGTACCACACAATCCATGCTTCACCACACAATCTGCAAGATTCCTCATACAATCTTTAAGTCCCCCACGAATTTAAACATAATTTTCAAGCACCCACAAATCTTTAAAATTTCTCCATTACACTTTTCTATCTAGAAAAAAACTAGTTTGTAGATCGGAGGAATATCCAAGTATAAAAAATGAGTGCTCAATATTTTGGTAAGCCATTGGATATTTTAGTTCTGGGTGGTAAATTGTGCAGAGTTTGTTAGTTTGCTTTGGGGGGTTTTGTTAATTTGCCTTAGGGATTTTGTGGATATGTTGATATGTTGATTGAAACACAATGAGTTTAGTGTGGTTAAATATTTAGTGATTAGGTCATGCTGTTCATATTATATAATGCATGTGTGCTATAGTTTTAGTGTTTGTTTGTGTTGGTGTACTACATGTATAATGTATTATCTCTGAACAAGTAGCTAATCTTTTGCGTTTATTAAGAGGATCTGAACCATCTCTATAACCATAAAGCAAATGCAAAACCATACTAAGCATACAAAAATTCAGAAACCAAATAGACATCCTAGTTTCTTTCCAATTCCATTCACCAAAACTATCAGAAACCAGTGATCAGATGCTACTGAGACCTCCCCCTTGAATGCGAGATGTGATAGCCGGAAACACAACAAGAATCAATTTGATTTTCCAACCCATTTCATCATGTAAATTTCGGCACTAGGTTAGGACAATGTGGAAAATTGAGATTTTATACACACAAGGTTTAGGGGTTATGATTTCATGATAATATAGAAAGATTAGGTGTTAATTGCACATACAATTAAAAGGAACAAGATCAGAAACCAACAGAAAAGTCAGTTGGCAAAAATCAACAACAATAAGTCAAAGGTATAGGGCATACCGATTTCATACATAGGGAAGCTTTAAAGGATGAATTCATGATATTACAATATGAATAGGTGTCAAACAATCATAAAAACAAGAGGAACTACAACAGAAACCAATTGAAGGATCAATCAAGGAATTTCGGCACCAATACCTAGGTAATTGCAATAAAGAAAAATATAGGGAATAACTAACCTTCTGATGATGAAACCAAGATAAAAAGATGGAGGATAGAAAGAGGTTTCCAACAAGCTATTATTTTCAGAAATCTAATGAAGGATGAAAGAATTCGGCCATGGTAAGTGTTAAGGAATTTTCAGTAGCAAGGGTAAGGAGCGTGGTCTATCACGTGATAAGTTTGTGTGTTTTTAGTGTGAGATTATTTGTATGGCTGGCTACTCTATTTTTAGAGTTTAATGGGATCAATTTCCCCTACTTTTAAGGCTAGATATAAGGAGATAATCCTTAGGATTCAATTCTGGATTATCTCTTAAGAATAGATAATGTACCGTTGATGACAGAAATGAAATAAGGGAGAAATGAAATCAGAAATAAATATTGAACCTTCAATACCATTTTCGGCTATTACATATCCATTTTTTTAGGAGTAAAATGGTTATTTCAGCTGCATTGGCTTCTAGACTTCTAGGAAAAAGGATCAAGGTCTCACATCCTTCCCTCATGAAAATTTCGTCGTCGAAATTTCAGTACAAGTATCTAAGAAATCAGGTAAGGAAATTTTGTACGCATAGATTCCTCAGTCTCTCAAGACTGCTCCTCAACTTGGTCATTAAGCCAAACAACTCGTACCATAGGCACGCTTCGACTGCGAAGCTGAAAAACTAACCGATCTAGTATGGCAACTGGCTGTACTGGATAGTATAGGTCTTATACAACCTCAACTGGTGGTTTTTCAAGAACATGAGCAGGATCTCGCACATAGTTTCTCAATATCGAAATGTGAAACATGTTGTGAATTCTTTCCATATTCAGAGGTAATGCAAGTCGGTATGCAATAGGACCGATTCTTTCAACAATATCATACGGACTAATATAACGAGGTACTAGCTTACCTCACTGCTGAAAACGAAGGACACCCTTCCATGGGACGACTTTCAGAAACACCTTGTCACCCACCACAAATTCTAACTATCTTCTTTGATTATCAGCATAGTTTTTCTAGTGATCTTGCGATCTCCTCAGCCTTTATCGAATCAGATTCAGCTACTCTATTGCTTGATAAATCAATTCCGGATTACTTAGGCTTCTCTTGCCTACTTCATTCTAGCAAATAGGAGTTCTGCAATGTCTCCCATACAATGCTTCACAAGGAGCCATTCTAATGCTTACATGAAAACTGTTATTGTAAGCAAATTCCGCCAAAGGTAGACATCGATCCCAACTGGTATTTCGATCCATCACACACGCACGTAACATATCTTCAGGCTTCTGAATCATTCTTTCAGATTGACCATTGGTTTGGGGATGAAAGCTATAATGAAATTCAGTCTTGAACCCAGCGCATTCTGGAATTTCTCCCAAAATCTTGAAGTGAAACGGGAGTCACGACATGAAACAATAGAAACTGGCACTCCATGTAGACGAACAATCTCGTCCAAAAAATGAACATTCAATTTTTCAGGGGTTTCTGTCACATGAATAGGTACAAAGTGTGAAGATTTCGTTAATCAATCCACAATCACCCAAATGACATCGAATCCACATTGAGATCTGGGCAAACCGGTCATAAAGTCCATCGTGACATGCTCCCACATCCATTTTGGAATCGAAAGTGACTGAAGTAAACCAGCGGGTCTTTGATGCTCAATCTTCACTTATTGACATGCAAGGCATCAGGCAATAAAATCAGCAATGTGGCGCTTCATATTCGGCCAACAATATTGTTTCTTCAAATCTCGATACATCTTAGTGCTACCAAGATGAATAACAAACTTTGAATATGCACTTCGGAAAATATCAGATTGTCAACATCAATATCTTGTGTCACACATTCTCGATTTTTGAAGACAAGAACTCCATCATCTCGCATTCTTAAATCACGAACTATGGCATCAACACCATAAGATATTTGTTGCCGAATTTCAGCCAATCTTGGATCTGCAGATTGCTGATTTTGGATCTCTTCCGGTAAAGTAGGCTTGACTTCAATTTGAGCCAACAACAAACCAGAGAAATCACTGCCAAGATGCACAATGTAGCTCTCAAATCCAGCAACACAGGCATGTAGTGCGCACGCATATATGCTAAAATCGATGGAGAAGAAGAATGGGTCTTCCAGTTTAAGGCATCAGCAACAACATTCATTTTTCTGGGATGATATTCGATGATCAAATTGTAGTCTTTAATCAGCTCCACCCATCTTAGTTGTCTCATATTCGACTCCTTATGCGTAAGGAGATACTTCAAGTTTTTGTGGTCGGTGAAGATTCTACACGTCTCGCCGTACAGGTAGTGGTGCCATATCTTAAATATAAATACCACAGCTTCAAGCTTCAAATCCTACGTAGGATAGATGCTTTTGTGTGGACTCAACTGTCGGGAAGTATAGGCAACGACTTTCCATCTTGCATCAATACACATCCAAGTCCGGATTTCGATGCATCACTGTAAATCACATACTCCTTTCCGCCAAATGGTAAGGTAAGAATAGGTGCGGTTCACACGAATGGCTCTCCTTTGCGTGCCAATTTCGTTATTGATCCAGCAAGTGATGAAAAATTCTCCACAAAGCGACGGTATTATCTGGCTAAGCCAAGGAAATTGTGAACTTCAAATACAATTCTCAAGGGCCCAACCAACAAAGGCTTCAATTTTCTATGGATCAACAAGAAAACTATGGGTAGAAACAATGTGGCCAAGGAAACCGACTTCTCGCAACAAGAATTCACATTTGGAGTACTTTGCGAATAGGTATCTATCTCTCAAAATTTCCAACACAATCTACAAGTGCTTAGCATGCTCATCTTTCAGTTTTGAGTAAATCAGAATATCGTCGATGAAGACTATCACAAATCTGTCCAGGAACTCTCGGGATACTTGATTCATCAGGTCCATAAAACTGCTGGTGCATTGGTCAAACTGAATGACATAACCAGAAATTCGTAGTGGCCGTATCACGATCTGAATGCAATCTTTGGAATATCAGCTTCACGAATATGCAACTGATCGTATCCTGATCTCAGATCAATTTTGGAAAATACAGCTACACCTTGGAACTGATCAAACAAGTCGTTGATGCACTGTAGTGGATACTTGTTCTTCACATTTACACGATTCAGCTGCCAATAGTCATTGGACAATCGTAGCAAACCATCTTTCTTCTTTATGAACAAGATAGGTGCTCCCCAAGGTGATACGCTGGGTCAGATAAAACCATGATCTAACAAATCTTCCAGTTGTATCTTCAATTGTTTTGTTTCCGCAGGAGCCATACGATAAGGAGGAATGGAAATCGGATTCGAACCCGACACTAGTTCATTGCCAAATTCCACTTCTCTTGCGGTGGCAAACTGGCTATGTCTTCTGTAAACACATCCGGAAACTCGCAAACCACTGGAACAGATTCCAGATCCGAGGGCTCTTTGGAAATGTCATGTACATGTGCAAGGTATGCAATACATTCTTTGCTGACCAATCATTTTCCATCGAGATAGGAAATCATGCAAGTTGGAACAACTCGCCTATCACATTCAAAAAATACTCGGAACCATCTGGAAGGGTGAACACACACACTTGGTGAAACACTCCATTCAGGCTTGATATTTGGCCAGACAATCCATGCCTAAGATCACAACCAGCTCTCGGGTGTCCAATGGAATCAGATCCACTTCAAGTATACTCAAATTCATACGTTTAGCATAACCGATGTAGACTAGATCACAATTCAGTTGCTCTTCCAAAGGAGTCAAAACCGCAATAAGAGGAAACAGGGAAGACAGAGGCCGATTCATTCTAAATGCTATCGTTGGAGTCACAAATGATCTATTCGCTTCGAGATCTAATATCACTTTAGAATTTTGAGAAAAGACTGAAATAGTCGCTATCACCACATCTGGGCTTGCCTTGGCATCAGTCAGAGTGAATAAACTTGTCGGTCTGGGATGCTGCTCACTTGTAGATCCGCTAGGTGGTCCTCTAGGTGAGCATGATGGTGGTTTAGAGAGATTGACATACCCACCTCAGCTTGCATTTGGTGAGCCTGTAATACGCCTTGGTTTAGGACACTTCCTCTAAATATGACCCATTTTTCCACTGTTGTAGCATCGTCGTGGCTGTGAACTCCATGTAGATCCATTGGGATTAGGACCAGAAAAATTCTTCCTATAGTTACCTCAATTCCCATAATTCTTTGGAGGATAGGACCTCAAAGGATAAGGTCCCATATATCGGCTGAATCTGGAACCTCGTCAGAATAATGTGCCATTGTTTCCCGAGGGAAGCTTCTTGCTTTGCACGATCTTCTTGACTTTAGTGGCAGCAACGATCAATTCTTGCAAATTTTGTACAGGTGTCGTGCTCACAATGGTTTTGAGCTCTGTCTCAGCCCATCTTGGATTCGTCTCGCAAGTTGATAAGGTGAGTGATCTCCTTTAGGTGCAAAATGGGACAACTACCTTAATTCCTTCTCGTATTCCAGCACCAAATGGGTGCCTTGTTCAAGTTTATAGAAAGCTTGTTGGGGCTTGCTTTTGTGGAATCTTGTGTAGAATCTTTCATCAAATTCATACTGGAATTCTTCCCACGAAGGCAAACGATCCCCAAGCTGCAAACTCATGGTTTTCCACCATATAAGGGCTTCTCCATCAAGTAGGAAAGTGGAGATGGAAACCTTGTCATCATTAGAGATGCGCAGGAACAAAGACATTCGACAAAGAGTGTCAATCCACTCAGGAGCTGCAGCGGCACCTGGTGAACCGCTGAAATCTTTGCATCCTAGCTGACGAACTTCCTTTAGCAGCTTTGTAATAACAATTGGAAGTCTCTCGACTTCCTTAGGATAAGCCGGCTGAATAGCTTCAAGTGGAGGAATAGGCTCTTCCATAGGTGGTGCGGGTGCAGGAGCATTTTGGAATTGGGACTCCATTCGCTTTTGGTTCGCAGCAATCCCTTGGAATACGTTCAGTATTTGTGCCACTACAAGATCAATAGCTGGTTCGGCTGGTGCCTCAGGTTGGTTTTCAGCCTCAGCTTGCCCTCCCTGCTCATTTTGTGCATCCGGTTCATTTTGCTCAATGGGTTGCTGTTCGACTTGGGCTTCATACCTACCCCGATGATCCCTAGATGATCCCTAGTGGAGAGGCATACACCGGACGATATGCATATGCTAAAAAACAAAACACACATATGCAGACAAGTACACACAAATCTTGGCAATGTGCGCATATAGATAGAAACACTCTCGGCAATCACACACATGCACTCGGCACATACAAAAACATTCATCAGCATGCATCAATAGATCACAATCAACATGCAACAACTCAGATATGCATTTGAAAATCATAAGGAAAACACAACAAAACACATCAAAACATAACAAGTCATACAATATATAAGAACACAATGAAACACAGAGCAAAACACACAGTCAATTATCACATTTAAACTTCACAAACCAATCATTTTATCATTAAGACACTCTCTTCATTGACTTCTAAAAGGTGTGGGTGTGTGCACATGTTCTTTCCTAAAAGCATAAAACCAGAAAACATGATAGAATATAACAAATTTATATTTCCTAAACCATGCTCCGCTACCAAACTTGTAAGGGCCCAAACCCAACCTATTAAAAGCTAAACCTAAACTATTAGAAGTTAAACCCAACCTATTAGGACCCAAACCTAACCTATTAGGATCCCTACTGACATGAAACCCAGACAAGCCTAACTTAGGACCTATCCGAATTTCACAAGGCTTAATCACACTAGTTCCGATTTTATTAAATTCCTTTCTTATGTTTTTTAAAGGTTGGAACATGATAAATATGGAGAAACATTATGTTTACATACGGAATGAATAAAAACATCAGTGGAAGTCTTTATAATTAACCAAAGGAACCACAACACACAAGTCCTATAGGGATCTCAAAATCCAGCATGTAGCCCTCCAATAAATTCTGAAAATAAACAAGAATAAGAGTGGTTCAATAAACCAGAAAGTAGTCCAATCAAAATTCATGTTTAATGGTATATGCACAAGCAATCAGCAAGGAAGGAGGTATGCAAATGTGATGCAATATCATCTCGCCGTGCAGCCTTGATCTCACACACCAGTACCACTGAGAGAAGACGTACCTAAATGGTGAAAATAACAGGGTGAGATTATAAGAATCTCAATAGAGTCACTACATCATAAGATTTGCAGAAATCTAAACAAACATCTCCCAAAAAACATCAGATTCGCCTACATAAATAAATAGGTATCAAATAATCATCAAACAGTCATAATAGGGATAGGTTTGAAAGTCATAGGCTGAGGTTGGACTACAAAAACTTCTAGAAATAGAGGTACATAAGCAGGTATTTCACTATTCGATCTCATTAATGAAAAGGTCATCCCTTTCCACCTGTATTGTCCAAGGCTTAGTTACACAAAGGGTAAATGGTTAGCACACAATCTAATTAGCAAACCTATTCATCTTGCCACACAAGGACAAGGGCATCCAAATCACACAAGGATAAGGGCATCCAAACCACACAAGGATATGGGCATCTTGCCAGCACACAGGACAAGGCATCTAGCCACACAAGAGCTAGGCATCCAGCGTGCACATACTGGGGATTTCCACCCATGCGACTCTTATACCAGTAAGAACCTCTCCTCTACTTGACGCACAATCATGTATAAGCACACATAAGCAAGTACAAAGCATATCATCACAGCAGGGCATCCTCAATTACATTACAACATAATCAGAAAGTCCAATGCACATAACACATCCGAATTAGGCACACACAACCTACCATAAGGGTCTGAAATTGCCTAAGGACTCATAGCTCAATCTGCAACTCATGCATACACTATACCAATAATGCGTATACAATCAGCAACAAGGACATGCATTGAAAACATCAATCATACAACAAGGATCTTTTGAGAAACAGATGAGGTACAGATCCTACCTTTCTCATCTCTGAATAAGTAGCTAATCCTTTGCCTTTATTAAGAGGATCCGAACCACCTATATAACCATAAGGCAAAGAAAAAACCATACTAAGCATACAAAAATTCAGAAACTAAATAGACATCCTAGTTTCTTACCAATTCTACTCACCAAACCTATCAAAAACCAGTGATCAGATGCTACTGAGACCTCTCACTTGGATGAGAGATGTGATAGCCAAAAACACAACAAGAATCAACTTTCCCACCCAATTTATCATGCAAATTTTGGCACTAGGTTAGGACAATAGGAAAAATTGCAATTTCATGCTCTCAAGTTTTAGGAATTGCGATTTCATGATAATATAGAAGGATTAGGTGTTAATTACACATAATATTAAAAGGAACAAGATCAGAAACCAACAGACAAGTCAATTGGTAAAAATCAGCAACAATAAGTCAAAGGTATAAGGCATGCTGATTTCATACGTAGGGAAGATTCAAAGGATGAATTCATGATATTACAATATGAATAGCTGTCAAACAATCATACGAACAAGAGGAACTACAACAGAAACTAATTGAAAGATCAATCAAGGAATTTTGGCACCAATACCTAGGTAATTGCAATAAGGAAAAATATAAGGAAGAACTAATCTTTTGATGATGAAACTAAGATAGCAATATAGAGGATGGAAAGAGATGTCCAAAAAGCTATTATTTGCAGAAATCTGATGAAAGATGAAAGAATTCAGCTATGGTAAGTGTTAAGGAATTTTCGACAGTGAGGGTAAGGAGTAGAGTTTATCACGTGATAATGAAGTTGAGTACTAATTCATTAAAGTCTCATATGACTTGTTTCTATATCAATGATTTAATAGAGACTCTCATTAGAGTCTGCTTAAAATTCTTTCTCCTTAAATAATAATAATCATCATTCTCAATAAGAATTTCAAATTTTGGTCTATGTATATCAATCTCACACTTCATATTATCGTTATAATTCTCATAACATTGTTCCTCAGGGTAGCTTAGCCTCAATATAGGCTATACTCCTATGATTCACACTTATAGGTTTCTTTAACCGAAATCCATGAATGGATCAGCCCATCGATTAATCCTTTATCAAGCATACTCTTCATCTATAGTTCTCAATCCTCAGGGTTTGAGTGTAACTAGTTAATCGAATAACCTGATTTCCAAGAGCAATCAACATAAGCTCATACTTTGGAATAGGCCACATATATTAAGGTTTCAAAACACATCCAAAAATGCTTCATGTGAACTCCGTGCATGATAGACCATATTATCTTTCTATTAAATAGTATACGGATATGCACTTTTCATGACCTATATTTCACATTGTTCATTCGCGTATATTTTTTATTTATTTTGTGTTCTTAGTGAATACTTGAGTCATTAAATTGAACTTTTTGATAGTTTGTTGAGTGTTGTGGTTAGGCAGGCGTTAGTATAGGTTTATTGATGAAAAGAAGCCGGTTTGAATGAAAAACGACCCCTGAATGAGTGTTAAGTCGTATGTCACTTGCGGAGGCCCACCAACATGACTGGTCGGTTCATGAAGAAAATCGTGTCGAACCAAGACCGACCAGTTGGATGCCCAAACCCAACATTGTAAGACTCAACCGACTAGTCGGTCTAACTAGATGAAGAATTTCTGATGCATTCAGAGACTAAACAGGCCAGCCAGTCACCCAAGAGGAAGCCACCAACTGGTTGGTGTATCCACACGGACTGGTCGGACATGTTTTTTTCATACAACATTAGAAACCCGAATGTTTTATTAATTATCGAGTTCTAAGTTTTAGAGCATACGAACTTATTCCTTTATTTTTCCCTAGTTTACTCGATCCTTTAGAGATCATACTATGATATGTTGTTTAGAATTTAAGTATAACAATTGATTTTGTTTTGCTTCTCTTCCTTTCTCTCTGTCAATTTAATTTCTGAGCTCTAACCGGAATTCAAGCCAAAATTTGTTGATGAATTAGTTAGGAAGATTAATTCTACCTTGTGCCCAATTACGAACCTGATCACTTTGTTTAGGTGAACCTAATCTAGTTGGAAGATTAGCTTAGGCTTCAACAAAGGGATATAATTCCTAGGTCAAGCCAACTAACAGAATAGAAATATATCTACCAAACCTAGAGTTCATATTAGTTGGGAATTATTTTCCTATAACAGAATTAACATAGGGATATAGCTAATTAGGTAAATAGAATTAGCTAATAGTAGCCTAAAACGATATTATTAGATATTAGGAATCAAGAATGTCTTCTGAGTTAATTAATTATATAGATTCTAGGTGAAATTTCTGAATTTACCATATTTCTTTCAACTGATTTTATTTATTGTCTTGTTTTAGTTTAGAGTTAAATTCAAGTCATTCAATTAATTCTATTTAATTTATTTAACTAGAATACTAGGTTAGGCGAATTGATTGGTTTAAACATCTTTCCTTATGGGACCAATACTCATTTTTTAAACTATATCACTTGTTAACAATCGTGCGCTTGCGATTAATCGTAAATTTAATATACACTAACAACTCCATGCAGTATCCAAATTATTGAATGCTCCAATTTAATCATATGCATTCCGTATGCTTATAAACATATAATACACTTAGTAATGTAAAAAGTTGTACCCATTTTTTCTAATTATTAAGAACTGTTCATAGTTCTCTATGAGTTAGTATCTAGGGCTCACCAAAACACAGCCTATAATCGGCTTCATCCTATTGTCATTCATGTTATTCTAGTTAGGATTCAATAAGGAAAGTTATTTCTTATAAGTCTGTCAGACTAGAGTCAATCCCAAAATCGATTTATGCCTCAAAAGAAAATATTCAATCTCAAGAATATTTACAATCACCTGTGATCTCAATGAATTGTTGTGAAATCCTAACCCTTTGGGTTGTTTGGGCCGAAAGCTCAATTGAACTTTGAGAATGAAATTAGTGGGCTTTGAATCATAGCCCGGGTTTAATGTGAGTCTAATAGACTATTTGAGTGCCTTTGAAGGATGATTGGAATTTATTCGACGATATTATCTAATCGGGCCACTATGTAGTCTTAGATCCCATACGATATGCGATGAGGTTTCCGATATCCTTACCTGCTTTTGATGAGTCATCGAGACTCACATGTGCCATTTTGAGGTTTTGACTCCGAAAAAGGAATATCAGAGTGCGTTTCCTTGGAATCAGGTCCCAGGGGTATTTTGGTTATTTTACCACTTGGCACCCGTCATGCTTAGAAATACGAGCTTTGTGACATGTGTACATGCTTCTGGGATGTGTATTATTCTGTCACAAAGAAGTATCGATGATTCTATGAGAGTTTAATTGAATTTTTGGTGGTTTAGTATGATTAATATGATATTAATATAAATTATGTGTTTTGTGGATAAAAGATCATACAATGAGTTATATTGATGGTTTTGATATTTTAAGAACTTAAGAAGGTCTATTGATCATCTATAAAGGTTGAGAAATTTTCTAGGAATTTTTGGAGGTATAATTTTAATTATTATGATTTTTTTAAGATAAATTAAAGGATATTTGATTTTAATAAATTATGAATAAATGAGAAAAATTATTTTTGAATCCTAATGGATAGTACTGTTTATAAGGAGTGTATGAAAAGTATTTGGATATTTTTCAGTGTAATTTGGAATTTATTTAAATTTTTTAAAGATTTATTAGAATTATTTAATAATAATAATTATTATTATATAATATTTTGTATTATTATAGTTAGAAAACCAAAACGATAGTCTATAGTGTCATTTTGAACGAGATGTTCAAAAAGACGCAGACTATGTCTTTTTGGCTAATCATGCACAATGGTGTGGGTTTTGACCCAAAACGTCATTATTTCGGGGGAGGTCTGAAACGACGCCGTTTCGACGGAGGAACTAGGTGCCGCCTCATCCTTCCAGGTTCCTTCCCTTCTTTGGTCAGTCTACGAGATAAGATCCCGTTTCTACAGCTGGCTCTTCAGTTGGTCTCGGGCTCCCATATCTCTCCTAACATGATCCTTGCGTGCTCGCGATCCTTACCCAACCTAAATTGTGCTAGATTCGGCCTCCCATCTTCGGATTCAGGTAAGTTTTTGTTCAAAAAATAACAGTCTAAATTTTCTTAGTGTAGTCAATTTAAGGCATAAAATTAGATTCTTGTTATGGGGTTAGAGTCAGTTTGAAAGTTATTGTGAATTGGTATCGATTTGGTGAAGCTTTGCTATAGATTTGGTGGTTTTGTAGAACTGGGTTTCTGCGATTTACAAGAATGTTAGGAGGTAGGAGATGACCTCGGACGACATGTCGTCCGAGGGTCATCTAGATGATAGGTCGGTTGGGAAGAGTAGCAGACGTTGTGTCGCCTGCTTGTGTCATCTGTAGGCGCATATAGGTAACACCCGAGCCCGAGGTTCGCGCGACGTGGCATGCATGGACTGGGACACATGTCATAATTGTGTAGCTTCGAAGATTGGTTTGGGCACACCTGGTGATGCCAGGTGGCATGATTTGATTGGTCGGATTAATAATAATTACAAAAAAATAAAAAAAAGGGTAGAAATGGTAGAAAAATTGGGAAAATAATAAGAAAAGGAAAACAAATTAGGAAAAATTACAAAAAATACTAGATTGAATGAGGAGTCCAGTGATATCAATTTTTTTTATATAAATTTGGAGTCAATTTGATAGGTTTAAATCATTTAAGTTTTGGAAAAATAGAGAAAAAAATGAAAATTTCCTAATTTGGTTTTGAATTAATTTGGGGATAGAAATGCGTCAATTAAAGGGATTAAATGCGTAATTTTATGTGCTATTGTATATTGAGTTAATTTCTTTAGAATGTAATTATAATTATGCATAGATGGATACCTATAGTGGCAAGACTTCGAGGAATCAGTCCAGCAAGCTATTGAGCTATTTGTGGGCTTCAAAACCCATGAGTGGATGAAATTTTTTATATTTCAAGTATTGACATGAATTATCGCAAGAAAGTTAATAAGATATAAGTAAATAAATCGAAATCGTATGTATGCTATTAAGAGGCA
Source organism: Passiflora organensis (assembly GCA_019739055.1). NCBI lineage: Eukaryota > Viridiplantae > Streptophyta > Magnoliopsida > Malpighiales > Passifloraceae > Passiflora > Passiflora organensis. Next base: position 26,323,405 of record JAEPBF010000087.1, on the reverse strand, counting down.
TGAGATTTGCCATGTTGTTTGCCATGTTGTATGTTAAAATGAATGCTATGCTATGAATTGCGTAGATATGATATGCCATGCTAGGGTGATGATTTTTGAATGGCATGATTGTGCTGTGTTGTGTATTATATCGAGATGCATGCGATGCATTAAACGCATTCGTGTACGAGTTATACAAATCATTGTATTTGCATAGGATAATCTATGCAACCCTTGAGAGTTTTCTGGGTCTGGTAGCGAGGCACGAAGACACTAGGAAAAGAAGCTGTAAGGCGGGAAAGGGGACTACATGAATGACAATTAACGTGTGTTTCCTTGGAATCGGATCCCAAGGGTATTTTGGTTATCGGAGTGCGTTTCATTGGAATCGGGTCCCAAGGATATTTTGGTTATTTTATCACCTAGTACCCATCATGCTTATAAATAAGAGTTTTGAGACATGTGTACTTCTTCGATGTGTATTATTCTGTCCCAAAGAAGTATCGGTGATTCTATGAGGGATTAATTGAATTTTCGATGGTTTATTATGATTAATGAGATATTAATCTCATTTATGTATTTTGTGGATGAAAAATCATATGATGAGTTATATGGATAGTTTTGATATTTTAAGACCTTGAGAAGGTCTATTGATCATCTATAAGGGTTGAGAAATTTTTAGGAATTTTTAGAGGTATAATTTTAATTATTATTATTTTTCTAAGGTGAATTATAAGATATTTATTTTAATAAATTATGAATAAATGAGAAAAGTAATTTTTGAATCTTAATGGATAGTATTGTTTATAAGAAGTGCGTAGAATGTTTTTGGAATAATTTAGAGTTTTATTATAAATTTTTAGAGATTTATTAGAATTATTTGATAATTTTTATTACTATATAATATTTTATATTATTATATTTAGAAAACCAAAATGACAGCCTGTAGTGTCATTTTGACCGAGATGGTCAAAATGACGAAGGTTATGTAATTTTGGCTAATCATGGACAATGGTATGCCCACAAGAACAATAAAGGTCAGATGATACCCACAACAATTTAAAACGGCTGGAGAGTTTGTATAGATTATCGAAAGCTTAACAAGACCAATAGGAAGATCACTTTCCTGTGTCATTCATTGAACAGATGCTCGAGAGGCTTGTAGGGAAGAGCCATTACTACCATTTAGATGGTTTTCAGGATTTCATTAGATTCCTATGGCTCTGGAGGACCAAGAGAAAACCATTTTCACTTGTTCGTTTGGTACATTTGAGTGCAGACGCATGCTTTTTAGACTTTGCAACACACCTGCTACTTTCTAGAGATGTATAGTGAGCATCTTCTCTGAGTATGTCAAGGATATAATTGAAGTTTTCATGGATGAGTTTACAGCCTATAGTGATTCATTCGAAAAATATCTAGCTAATTTGGCAAAGATTCTATAAAGATGCATCGAGAAAGATCTGGTGCTCAATTATGAGAAATGACATTTCATGGATGATCAAGGTTAATTGTGGCCATGGTAGACCCCCAACCACTCCGGGAGGCATTTCCAGATGAACACATTTTTTGGGCAAAAAACATCTCTTCCAATCTAGAGGAACCAAGACATACATCTTAAAATAAACCTACTCGACATATTACCACACTTTCATAGTATGAAGAAATTTTCAGCTATATTAATACTGGAGAACTCCTAGTGAGTATAAACAAAAATGAGGTAGCAAAAGTTAAACAAGAGTCTAGATAGTATGTCGGGGATGAGCCGTATTTGTGGCGATACTGCACTGAACAAATCATCTGCAGATTTGTTCAAGATTTTGAGAAGCACTACTCCTGGTGAGTATAAACAAAAATGAGGTAGCAAAAGTTAAACGGAAGTCCAGACAGTATGTAGGGGATGAGCCATATTTGTGGCGATACTGCACTCACCAAATCATCTGCAGATGCGTTCAGGATTTTAAGCAACACTATATCCTCAATTTTTTCCATTATGAAGCGTATAGGGGTCATTTCGGGCCTCAACGAACAGCCCGGATAATCTGAAAAGCAGCTTCTTCTGGCCCACTATATTCTATGATTCTTATCAGTTTTGCAAAGCGTGTCCCCGATGTCAACTTGAAAGATCCTTGGGACATAGAGATGAAGCCCCTCAACACTCAATTATAGTCTGTGAAGTCTTTGATGTTTGGGGAATTAACTTCATGAGACCCTTCCCATCTTCTTTTGGTTACACATACATCATCTTGGCAGTCAACTATATATCAAAGTGGGTTGAAGATAATGCAAAAATGAAGGAAAATGCGAAGACAACGGTTGACCAGACTTGATGGTGCACTATGGGCCTATCTCATAACGTACAAAAATCCAATTGGCACAACCCCATTTGGATTTATCTATGCAAAAGCATGTCACTTACCAGTGGAAATTAAATACAAGGCTTATTGGGCTGTACAAATATGCAATGAAAACCTCGATCGTGCTGGACAAGAGAGGTTATTATAGTTAGATGAACTTGAAGAAATCCGACTCAATGTATATGAAAACATAAAAATTTACAAATAGAAGGTGAAAAAATTTCATTATGAACAATGTAAGAAAAACACCTTCTTTGTAGGGTAGAAAGTCTTATTGTTCCATTTCAAGATGAAATTATTCATAGACAAACTCTGCTCTAAGTGGGTGGGTCCCTTCATTATCATAGCAACCTATGCATATGGAGCCATTGAGATAGCCAGCCAAGATAATGGCAAGGTTTTCAAGGTAAATTCACACAGGGTAAAGCCTTACTATGAACTTCCAAGGACTACAGAGCAACATGAGCTTGGTATCCCCGAATAAACCTGATCACAGTAATAAGTAGGTCAAGCCAACAACCTTAAACAAAGGCGCTACTGGGAGGCAACTGTCACGACCCGGCCCCCGGACCCTCGGCTCAGCGAGCTTGGAAGTGTATATGCGCGTGATGGATCACAACTGCAATGTTGAGTTGGGCTTCTAACTACGTGGCCCAAAAGATGCATCTTGTTACAAATGATACTATCACACAACACATATAAGCCCAAGACCTCCCTCGCTCCTTTCCGATGTGGGATTGGGTAACTTGAACCTCCCTACGGGCTGGGTCTCATAATCTTCCCTCCTTATAGACCTCGTGTCCTCGTGAGGGGAGCCCAAACATAACTGACTTGGGCTCAAACTCACGGGCCCAAATGTGAACACACAACACGGCCCATGCCCACTCGAAAGAGTGAGCCAGATTTGCTCCGCTACCATTTGTCACGACCCGGCCCCCGGACTCTCGGCCCAGCAAGCCCGGACGTGTATGTGCGTGTAATGGATCACAACTGCAACACTGAGTTGGGCTTCTAATCACGTGGCCCAAAAGATGCATCTTGTTACAAATGATACCATCATACAACACATATAAGCCCAAGACTCCCCTCGCTCCTTTCCGATGTGGGATTGAGTAACCTGACCCCCCTTACGGGCTGGGTCTCACAGCAGCCTAGATTTTTATTTCAATTAGTGCCATTATTTTTGTTTTGTAGATTACAGGAACCTTGTATAGAATCTTCATTTGTCAGTGTAAGCTTAACACCAAGGGATGACTAGGGGCTAACCAAGGTTGTGGTGTATTTTTTGTGGTCCTAACATAAAAAATTATATATCTCGTCCACCAAGGTCTTTAAGTTTCGAATTTAAATTAAGACAGGAAAGGGACAGCTGTCTGAAGAAGACGAAAGGACACCATTATGAAATATTGTGGTCACATTTCCACTGAGCAATTATCACCAAGCAATAACTGCTCCTCTTCTTTCCTATCATTAAAACCTTCCAATCCCACACAAGCACACACAAAATCCTAGTTTCTAGAAGACACTCTCTCACTCCCAAAATCACACACTCTGAAACCCTTATCTCCCAAACATAGCCGAAAATAGACCCATCCAGTAGCCGATCTTGTCAAACAAAAACTAAAGCTAGATGTGGCCTTAACATCGTGTAATATTTCGGCAATACCAGCTCTGAGTCACCATGTAAGGACACAAACCCAACCTAATAGGACCCTTATTGCCATGAAACCCAAACAAGCCCAACCTAGGATCTATCTGAATCTCATAAGGCTCTAATTATCCTAAATTATTTTATTAGATTCTTGTCTTATGCTTTTTAAAGGTTGGAGCATGATAATAATGGAAAAACATTCTGGTAACATACGGAGTGAATAAAACATTAACGGAAGTCTTTAAATTTAACCATAGGAACCATAACACACAAGTCCCAAAGGAATAACAAAATCTAGCAAGTAACCCTCAAATATAATTCCAAAATAAGAAGAGAGAAGAGGGAACTAGAAAACCAGAAAGTAGTCCAATCAAATTGCATAGTCAAGGGTATATGTGCTAGCAATCAACATAGAGGGAAGTATGCAAATGTGATGCAATATCTTCTCGTTGTGCAGCCTTGATCTCACACTGTAGTACCACTGAACGTAGATGTACCTAAGCCTGAAAAATGATGAAATAAACAGGTTGAGATTACAAAAATCTTAGTAGGGTCACAACATCATAAGATTTACAGAAATCTAAACAAACATCTCCCAAACAACATCAGATTCACCTACACAACTAAAGGGATATCAAAAAATCATCAATCATCCATAAAAAAGAATAGGGCCAAAAGTAATAAGCTGAGGGTGGACTAAGAACACTTCTGAAAATAGAAGTACATAGGCAGGTAATTCATCATTCGATCTCGTCAATAGAAAGTCCATCCCCTTCCACCTGTGTTGTCCAAGGCTTAGCTGTACAAAAGGTAAATGGTTAGCAAACAATCTAATCAGCAAGCCTATCCATCTTGCCACACAAGGATAAGGCATCCAAGCAACACAAGGATAAGGGTATCCAAACCACACAAGGATAAGGGCATTTTGCCACAAAAGGACAAGACATCTAGCCACATAAGGACTAGGCATTCGGCGAGCTCTTGTTGGGGTTTGCCACCCATGCAACTTCTATACTAGTAAGTACCTCTCCTCTCCCTAGGAGTGTCAGTACATACCCAAAATGGCCACAGAAAAAGGATCCTGACACACAAAAATGTACAACCTCACACAAGCAAATACAAGGCATAACACCACATAAGACATCCTTAATCACATCACAATACATTAAGCAAGTCCAATGTACATAGCAAATCCAAATTAGGTACACAAAACCTATCATAAGGGTCCAAAATTTCCTAAGGTATCATAGTTCAATCTGAAATCATGTATACAATAAACAAGGAATGCGCATACAACAACAACAAAGACAAGTACCTAAAACATCAATCAAACAACAAGGATCTCTGGGGAAACCGATGAGATATAGATCCTATCTTTCTTGTCTCTAATCAAGTAGCTAATCCTTTGTCTTTATTAAAAGGATCTGAAGCACCTATATAACCATAAGGCAGAGACAAAATCACACAAAGTATACACAATTCAAAAACCAAATAGACATCCTAGTTTCTTACCAATTCTACTCATCAAACCTATCAGAAACCAGTGATCAGATGCTGCTGGGACCATCTCCTTGGATGTGTGATGTGATAGCCAAGAACATAACAAGAATTAAGCTGATTTTTCAACCTAATTCACCAGGAAAATTTAGGCACTAAGTTAGGACAATAGGGCAAATTGCGATTTCATAAGGGGTTTAGAGGTTACAATTTTTTATGATGACAAGGAAGGATTAGGTGTATAATACATTTATGATTAAAAAGAATAAGATCATAAACCAAATGACAATTCAATTGGTAAAAAACAACAACAATAAGGCAAGGAAGTAAGGTATGCCAATATATCTTATAGGAAAGATATAAAGGATGAATTTATGATATTATAACAAGAATAGGTGCCAAAAAATCATACAAAAAAGAGGAACAAAAACCAAAACCAATTGAAGAAAGAATCAAGAAATTTTGGCACCAATACCTATAGGAACTTCTTTAGGGACCAAATTGTCATTTCAGTATATGAACTTCTTAATTCTGAGGATCAAGATTATTGGAATCTTCCTCCCCCTATATTGGTTTTTTTTAGTTATTTTCTTACTTTGCTTTCCTTTAATTTTTAAACGTACCTGCTTAGGGAAAAACATGATTTAAGAATGAGGATGTTTATATACGTTTTATTATTTTTACCTCTTACTTGGTTATGCTTGTCATAATTATTTTCCATGTCTTGTATAAAAATTTTGTTTGCTATAATTGCTGATTGTCTCTAAGTTAATGCTTGAAGTCTGCGTGAAAATCGAACATTGATCACCTAGGATACTTTGGATTCATGAAAATAAAAGATTGAACTCTTGATATGATAAGACTAATGCTTAATGTATGAGTACTGTTAGATTGACCCAAAATAAAATTGCATGCACAACCTCAGACCTTTCAGAAAGGAATATCCCATGCCTTCAATATTTTTTAGAGAGATCTTCACATAAAGTTGAATCTAGAACTTGCCATTGACACCTTTATGAGTTCACATGAAAATTAAATTTAGGAATATAAATTAAACAATTAAGATTAAAAGCATTGTGTGCAAAATAACACTCTTTCTTGACAGCTACCTATGAATATGATCCATAGTGACCCACTTTGAGCTGTGGTCTTATTCTTTTTTACACATGAATTCAATCAGCTATCTTACATTGCATCCCTGATAGAACCCCAATAGTCAGTCATAGTGTCGCAAAGAAAAGAAAGCATTGGATATCTTCTCACAAAACACTCCCCCTAACAAAGTAAATCTTGCATGAAGATCCTTAACCAAGGTTTCTCCAAGACCACGGAAGATCATTAAGGCTACAGTTTTTTATCTCAGACGAAAATCTCAGAGTTTGCATTGCCTGGAAAAGATCAAAAGAGGAAAAAAAGCAAAATGATCAGAAATAATGGGATGAAATAAGAAAATATAATTGTTTTTCCTATGCAAATAGCAGAAAAATTTGATTGACTAATCAGTATCTTAAAGACCTCTAACATACTTGAGCCATGGCTCCGATATATCCCCAAAAGACCTGATGATTGTTCATATGTTACTTTACAAAGTGAAGGAAATTAGGAGTCATGACGAGCTTATGGTATTCTAATTATTATGTGTAGAAGATGAGAATTGCACATGTCTTGATTATTTCAATTTATTATCAAAGTATGTGATTTGATAGGGAAACTTGACATGATCTTGTTCAACATGAGTTCTTGATTACGAGGAGTGGATATCTGATATTGGAAATGCATTCTGTGTATCCTGACGATTTATATTATGATGTCTCATACTAAACTATATGCTTTGGGACAAGCATGTATAAGATATGAGGATATTTGATGGTATGTTTATTATGCTAATTCTATCTGATATTTCCGGACAGATTTTACACTTAAATTGGTTTAAATATTATATTTATTCTGTTATTTAATCTGAATTATGGTCACAAGATACTTGCAGATTTTGTAGCTAAAAGACTGAAAATGGGAGAAAATCGGGGCCTCTCAGATTTTCGAACTTGAAGAAGCAGACAGACCAAGTGCATGTTGAAGACATGCTCGTGATCAAGACGGACTAACTTCTCTCTTCTAAAAATTCTAGCAAGATTTTCTCCACAAAGCCTACTTTGTAGTGGCCCTACTTTTAGGATTTTCGGCAAACAAAACATTAATTCTTATTAGGGGATCTGACGAGATCCAATTTTGAGTATATATGATGTATAGACCGCTTGTGGTCTGGCACCAACAATTTTATTGAGAATTACATTAGGAATTCTATCTTGTTTAATTATATGTTTGCCAGATTATGTCAAGCTAAATCACTTTGTTCTGTTCCTGACCTGCAGCTAGTCCCCCTGTGAGACCTCGGTTTATCATTAATGAATTTCCAATTTTAGTTTATCTTTCCTTTTTAATAAATCCATAGATTCTATTTCTATTGGTTTTGATCAACTCGATAGAATAGATTCTTACTTGTTAAAGCCAGTGAGAGTAGTTCATTGCATGAGTGACATATCTTATGAGTGACACATGTTATGAGTGAGACATCTTATTAGTGACACACTTAGTGGGATGTAATAAGGGAAACACACTTGGTGAGTGAAACACTAAAGAAAGGCGAGGATAGTTAAGGACTGACGACGTTCGCAGTCTGAGGCTAGGGTTATCAGAGAGCTAGGTGAGCGAAGGGATCTTCAGACATTCTAAGCCACCGGAGTGCTTACGTTCGTACCAAGCAGCCCCTTTAAGATACCTAGACTGAAACGGAATTCATATATCAAGGAGACCCCGTGACCACGGCTCAGACACGATACATAGGCAGTATTGAATCATTATAATATCTAAAGACAATAACAAAATATTTCATTCTCTTCATTATTTATAATCGTTCAATCAAAATTCAGTTACAATCCTTTACAACATCATTTGTTCTGATACTTGGAGGGTACGCCGGGGACACGACTTACACTCGACATTCCTGTAGCAGCATTTCTTTCTTGGACTTAATCCCATCTCCCTAGTGGATTTGACCCTTCTTACTACGTACTATCATATAAACTAAAAAGGTAATTTGGAGTGACTGATGACATCACATCACCCACTGTCTTTTATTCCTCGAAAGGGATGCCTCATACTTTAGTAGCTAGCTGAATTGGTAAGAGGTATCCTCTTTAGAGGAATAAAAGGCAATGGGTAACGGTTCATATCCTAGTAGCTGTAGCCAAGGACAGAACATGGCTCACTGGGTTTTGGGCTAGCGAAATAATGGATTCCTCCCAAAAAAATACCTTGAGTAATGGTTTCTCCAGGAGGCATCCTCCTTGAAGGAATAAAGACAGTGTGTGGCAGTTCAAATCCTAGTGGCTATAGCTGGGAATAAAAGATAGCTCAGTAGGCCTTGGGCCGAATAGATAATGAATTCCTCCTTAGAGAATACCTTGAGTAGTAGTTCCTCCAAGGACAGGGTCCTCACACTTCTGGTGTAGAATTGATTTCGTAGGAGTCAAAGAGATTTTAGTGTGATGGGTGTTTGCTTTTGGGTTTGAGTTGTGTATGGGGCGACTCCTGAGGCTTGATTTGTGTTGTTTGAGAGTGTGAGTGTTGCAAGGGGTCTTAGATTTTAGTTTTCGTTTTAGACTCATTTCCTTTGTTTTACTCGATTTTGAGTTTATCTCGGTTTGTATTACCTAGCTTGTAGAGATGGTGCAACAATTAATGATAGAGGAAAGGATATCATGATTAGTGCGACGTATCGGTTTGAAACCTATATACATGCTTTAATTGTAATGTATTGCATGGTGAGGATTTGTGTGCTTATGAGGCTTGATTTGGATGCCATGATTTTGTGTTGGAGTTGATTGTTTGAATTGGTTTTAGCGCAAGTGGGGTATCTGAGAGTTTTTTGTGAAGTTTTTATGAGTTTGGGGAGGAATTAAGGGTGTGAAGTGTGAGGATCTATGAGTTGTGAAACCAGGTTTCATATCTTTGATCAATTGGGCCAAGGAAGCATGATTAGTAAGTCCTGGAAAATTTGCCTCAATGGTCGGTCGCTCATTCTGGCGACTAGTCTTACAAGTAGCATGATCGGTTGGGCATGTAGCATGATCGGTTGGGCATGTAGTATGATCGGTCATATAGAGAAAAACCAAGAAACCGATGATTTGCCTATTGTCTGGTGAGTTGGCTATTATCTGGCGATTGAAATCCATAAACCAATGAGGTGAGGTGGTGATTGGTTGGGTACCTTGTGCACGATCTGTCAGGAACATTCTAGGAGAATATTTTTTTAAAAAATTTTTCCTTTGTGTACGATTGGTTGTGCATTATCTATTCTATTGATCGGGTTGTTGAGTGATGGGTGATTGATCTAGTAGGATCTATGATTGGTAGGATAATAGTTTTCCTTTCAGCCCGGATCACGCATTTGCATGATAGGTCAATCTTGGGATAAGACTAGTAGAGCACAAAAATTGAGACCTCTCAGAACTGTGATAAGTGTGAACCGAGTGTTTTGCTTTTCACAAGTTCATTCATCAATTATTCAAAATTTAGCAGACATAAATTCATTCAATCATCCAAAAGTGTTTCCAAAATCAAATGGAGTTCAACAAGCTAATATGACAGAAAACCAAAAATACAAACAAGCAGGAATACGTGCACTGCTCATAGTAAGAGGTCTTGCCTTGAATCAACTCGAACAATGCCTCTCAGATGACTCTATTCTTGACAAGGGTAAATTGAGGAGGGTGAGTACATAAACCACGGTACTTAGTGGCATGGGCTAATATAGAACTAGTTGGAGAGAAATAGATCAACACTAAGTCCATTCATCAAAATTTAGACTTGAAAAACCATGTAAAAACATTAATGTATGCAATGTCGAGATTAAAACATTATAAACGCATGGAGATTGATATAAAAAATTTTAAAAAATGTAAAAATGGGTTAAAAGTGCTCAAACTATATTCAATTTCCCTTTCTTATGCAAAACCGGACACACAGTACGTAGACACACAATCCTATCCTTTGTAGTAACTAGACATACAGTTTCTTTAAGCAACTCAAGGTACAGTGATGCGTCCCTGACATAATTGACGGCTTGGAATGGTGAATAATATATCTCACGACATAACTTCTTTAATTATCGAACAACTCTCCCCTTATTTATGCTTAGGTGTACGTGTTGTCTTCTTTCCCTAAGGTTTCTCACACGTCATTCCACATTGATCAATGGTTGCCTAGTCTATACAAGCCCTATATCTCACATCTGGTACTTATTCACACAAACACTCTAGCAAGAACAGACATAAATTTCTTTCCCCAAAAACATTATAATGTGATACTCTACAATAGTATAGTTCAAAACCCATTGGTTTTCCCTTATTTTCATTAATTTGCAAGTCAAGCATAAGGTTTGGCAACACCTCAAAACACATGTATAATAATAGTATAGTTCATAAACTAGATCCTTCCCGAGTTGCTTCTTGTAAACCCCGGGTTTTTGGTTACAACGTGTTAGTTCATTTTGTATTATATGCCTAAGATCAGTTTCGTAATTTTTTTTCCTTGATATATTTTGTGTTGAATACATATTTATGTGATATTATGATTTTAAAGTATTTTTGAGTATGTATTTAAAACTTATATGGTATGGTTTTTTTTAGATATAATTTTAAGATCTAGTTTATCATTTTTTGGATGATATTTTATTTTTAATTAAATATTTGTTGGCCTGAAAATTATAGCTTTGACTCATTGGGAAGATATAATTTTTCTGGATTTTTGATAAAATTTTCATAATTTTTGGACTTATATTTTATTTATTATGATTCTTCAAAGTTTTAGAGTAATTTCTGGATTTATTTTAACATTAAAAGTTAATAAATAATATTATTTTATTGATTGTATTAAACGACGCCTTTTCGGTTATTGCCGAGGAACCATTTAGTGAAATAATGTCGTTTTGGCTTTCGTCGGAAGATGTTGTTTCGTTTTTTTTTCCTTTTTTTCTCTCTCCTTCACTTCTCCTTCCTGCCACCTCTGTGAGCTATCTTCAATTCATTGGTATATTCATGTTCTTGAGGTTCAGAGCTTTTTAATGGTGTATAGTTTGCTAATTTTCGTTACATTTTTAGCAATTTGGGGAATTCTGGTTTCGTCTTCGGTCCGGCCGCCGTCTGGCCACGCACTGCCTCCGTCACTTTCCAAAACACAAAATGTTTCCCATTTGAAATTTTGAGTACTTCGGACATAATTGTATTGTCAGTTTTCTGATTTGACTTGTCGTTTGTGAGATATAAGCTTTTAAATTTTTTCTCGAAAAATATATTTTGGTTTTAAATGATAAATTATGGTTTTATAAATAATACTATGTTGTTTAAAATATAATTTTAGGGTTTATCATCCTAATTCTGGATTTCTATGTTATTTTTGAAAAATATGAATTTGCCTTGTTTTGAGTGTTGCCTTGTTTAGATAATAATTGTATGTTCGGTATGTTATGCATGCTTTTGACCTATATTCATTGTTGTGGGTTGTGGTTTGGTTATCTATTGTGCTTATTGATTGGTTGTGTTGTGGCTAAGTACAGGTGATTGGGGACCTCACACTTTCTTGAGTTTTATAATTTTTAGAAAATTTAAAGGTGAATCGTGTTGGAATTTGGACTTATATACGTTTGTGTTTGGAAAATTATTATTTTACAAATTTAACTTGTTTACTGGTTTTATTATGGTTGAAACTGAGAGGCATATTGTGATATTGTGCATGTGGTTGCACCGACTATTGAGATATGTCTGTCCTTGAAATTTTATGCCTGTATTTGATACTATGATACTCATTTGATTTTGACCTGCTTGGATTGGTTTTTATATCCCACTCTGATTACTTTTGAGTATCCAATGCACTGACGATGATTAAACACGATTGGCAACTGGCGGGTGGTTATGTACTCCCTTTGGCATCCCTTTTTGCGGAGGGGATTTAATGTCCAAAAGAAGATGGTCAACATGGGCTAACCATAGTCTTCCACAATGCTAGTGTGGGATACGTTTTCAAATAAATAAAATAAACACCACTGGACCCTAAACACTTCTTGATTAGAAATAGGATGGGTGTTTTCTAGCTGACTTTCCAGTCTAATTTTCAAAAGAAAATGCATGAGTGTATATATGATATTGAGATATGTCTGTCCTTGAAATTCTATGCCTATATTTGATACTATGATATTGGTTTGATTTTGACCTGCTTGGATTGGTTTTTATATCCCACTCTGATTACTTGTGAGTATCCAATGCACTGACGACGATTGAACACGATTGGCGACTGACGGGTGGTTATGTACTCCCTTTGGCATCCCTTGTTGCGAAGGGGATTTAATGTCCAAAAGAAGATGGTCAACATGGGCTAACCATAGTCTTCAACAATGCTAGTGTGGGATACGTTTTCAAATAAATAAAATAAACACCGTTGGACCCTAAACACTTCTTGATCAGAAATAGGATGGGTGTTTTCTAGCTGACTTTCCATTCTAGTTTTCAAAGGAAAATGCATGAGTGTATATATGATTCACCGTATGCTATTTCTAGTTGACTTGGCTTGAGAATGAGTTTCGCTATTGAGTTGCACAGAATTTCATTTTCAGTTTTGGATTTTGTTTCATGTTTTTATGCATCTATTTTATGGTTCCTATTCCCCTCACCTGGACATTTAACTAAGTTGTTTAGTGCCGTCCAAATTATGCTATAGATAAAGGTTGTCATCCGTCCGCCTCACATATTTCAGAGCAACCTGATTTTAGGTTTGATCAGCATTTAATTTGATTTGTACATATGGACCGGATTGTATTTTGTCATTACACTATTGATTACCATTTTGATTGTATACATATTTTCTGGTGCTTGGCTTTTATGGATATTGTTGGACAAGTGGTATATATCGGTTGATTGGGTATTGTTTGGTTGTGACATATTTTAGTGAGATTTGGTATCACCCTACATTTTATTCTATTCAGCTGCGAATTTTATAGTTTTGTTTTTACTAGCCTTACAGAATTTTGAGGGTAGCATGGTAATTGCAATTCTTAGGGTTTTGTGGTGAAGGTGTTTAGCCCCAGAGTAGGGTACGAGGCCTGTGACATCTTTTTGGTGATAGCGAAGCCCCCGATTTCTTTTTAACTAAAATATTTTTGTAATGGATTGATTTTAAACAAAATATTTTTAAGATTATTTTCATATTCTATGAATTTTTTTAAAAATTTGGTCCAGTTATATAATCAAATTTGTTAAGTTCTAATCATTTGCATAGTACAATTTGGACATCTCTTTTGTGTATTAATATATGTGTTGTGTTTATTTATAGTGATTAGATATGCCGCCATGTAGAGCTAAAGATAGAGGTAGAGGTAGAGGATAACTGTAGAGGTGCCAAAGGAGATTAGAGTTCTGGTAGAGTGGTTGAGGTGGAGGAGTCTAGTGCTGCTGTGGAGAGTACTGTACCAACTCATAGGGATAGAGCTAATAGAACTCGCAGACTGCAGAAAGCAGCAAAGTTCCTAGCAGAGGCAAATCTAACCCCCCCAGGTTCTATTAGAGCTGCGTACTCAGCTTGGCAGGAGATAAGAACTTAGAGGATGCTCTCTATGAGTCAGATGTTGAGCTGGATCAGAATGCTGCCTCAGTTCGTGCAGCCATTGATAGAGATATACCTAGGATGCTAAAGAGCATAAGACAGTTCAATTGTTCAAAGTTCTTTGGTTGAAGAACATATTGTGGAGGCAAAGGAGTGGTTGGGCTAAGTGTCCAAGGCTACCGATGACCTGGATCTTTCAGAGGATGATAGGTTGAGAGTGACTATCAGGCTATTGAAGGGAGATGTTACCACTTGGTGGGAGACAATAGTATCCAGGTATACCAAGGCTATTGGCTGGGACATATTTGAGAGAGAGTTTATAGCATAGTTCTTCACTGGGGTGCATAGAGATAGGAAGTGCCTCAAGTTTTATGATCTGAGGCAAGGCGCACTCTCAGTGGAAGAGTATGAGACATGGTTTAGAGAGATAGCCAAGTTTGTGCCAAAGTTGCTGGTACCGATGAGGAGTATTTGCAGAGGTTTGAAGAGGTTATCTCAGTGGCGGTCAGAGGGCGGATGAGTATTACCACGGACATGGACTTCGCCACCATCTTTCACTTAACCCACAGAGTAGAGAATATTTTGCAGGTAGAGGTGTTATAGGCTAGGGTGATGGCTATGCCAATTCCATCTTCCCTTGGGAAAAGTCCTATACTCTCCAGTGGTTCTTAAAGGAGCAGACCGTTGTTTCAGCGGTTTGGAGTTTAGAGGACTAGTGGTACTTCTGTGAGGATCTATTTTTGTTAAATGGGACCATCACCGTCGTGTAGTCTTGATCGACCCAACACGTGGATCAATCAAAACCACATAAGACTCATAATAATTTTACAAAACCAAATTCCCGAAAATATGTATAAATTTAAATTTTCCTTTTTAAAGGAACATGGCATATCACAAATCATACCCAGGCATAAACAAACATCGGAGTATGCACATACAATTAGCGGAAGACTTTAAATAACAAATGACAAGCCACACTGCTCCAAACATGCTACACACAAGTCCACACATACATGTCCCATAAGGATCCATACGAAAAATGCCCAGAGCACACATTTCATATCATAATGTAAAATACGAGTCATACATGCTAGCAAGAGTCAATCGGAATTAAGCCCACTACAGGTCTATATAAACAACCAAAATCCAACACAAGCATACATATCATTAAAGTATGCAAATATAAAAAATATAAGCATGCCGAGTTTCCAAAATTTGCAAGTGCAGTAGTCTGGCCCTAAGATCAACACCCAGAAAGACTCGACTTCAAAGGCGAATGGCTACTCGAATGGACTAGCCATGATAAGATATCAACAAACGGGGGTGAGTTCAAAGGACCTTAGTGGGAGTTACCGTGTCATAAGCACATTTAGTGGAATAGAGGCAATGGAAAATCATTTATAAAAATAGTTATTTAAAGTACATTTATCATCCATGCATACTAATCATGCACTCAAGTGTTTCACAAACAAGTATGCACAATGTATGGTTTGTAATAATATGCAATAAATACCATCCCAATAGGTTTCATAAACTCACAATAAATACCAGCCCAATAAATACCAGCTCGTGTATTGACACAAAACCTAGGCATAGGGCCGTGTACTTTCGGAAGGGGTACGCACCCCGGAACACTCCCGAAATTTACTGGAACCTTCGGAAAATCTTACTATGGTTTCTCGGCAACAAAAAACAACACACAATACTCCAAACACTCAATCGGAAGGCCTCAATATGAACAACACGTGGGTATTCACACGAGTCACAACGAACGGGTATCAACAACAGATCAAATGCTCAATTATCATGTACACACGCACAGATGAAATGCTTAGGAGTTCAATCGTGTATATCATGCATTCAAAAGATGGCAAGTAACTTAATGTACCTAACAGGGTCGTCAATCACATCACAAGTATAGCCTCAATTCAAAACCATACAATACCGTATTTTAATCGAAAACACAAAACGATTACGCATATGCAAATGAAACAGAAACTCCCACCTATTGATCTGCAGAAAAATCAGATGCAAAACCTTTGCCCATATCAACCACACTAGCAACTCCTAAACTCACAAACAGAACAAACGAACATAAACATCAAAACCGACCAAAAATGAACAAAGGACTCGAAATTAAAAAATATGCCCTAGAGACCCCAAAAACATGCTCATTAGCTCAAACCTCACACTACGACATGTTCAAAACTCAAGATACCAGAAATCCAACAAACGAGCGAAATGCCCAAACCTCACTCGACACAAAATCGTCCAACAAGCTCACTTAATCGCACGATCAGATTCGCCAAACCACAAATACATTTCACAACACACAATCAGCTAATCTAAGCATCAGAATCACTAAGAATAAAAAATTTTGGCAAAAACACAAAATACCCAAAATTACCGAAAATGCCACAAAACACAAAAATGCACACCCACCGATCAAGGGACGTTTTCAACAAACCAAAACCCGCAAATAGACTTAGGAATGATGACAAAAAACTATCAAATCCAACAATCGACGAAAGAAATAGAAATCTATGGCACTTACCATGAAATCCCCAAAAATGCCAAGGTAAACTGATCGATCATAGCTCATCAAGCAACAACTAGCAGTGGAAATTAGTTAGGGAATGAGAGGAAAGGGTTTAGGTCAATGCTCGGTAGTTTTGTTCCGAAGAAAATTGACAGATTTTGAATAGTGTTATCGGGAGGGAAAATAAGAGAGAGAAGAAAGGGAAAGGGGAGGTTGGTTTTGATTCTGACACTTAGAAGTTTAAGTGTTGGTTTGGGCCAAGTATTTATACCCTGGGCTCAAAAACTCGGAATGATCCCCGAATATTACATTTTAAAAACTTGATATACCCCGAGTGAGCCAAAATGGGTTTTAAAACCAATGAACACCATAAATAGGCTAAAATAATAAATTGGGCTAAAAAATAGATAATCAGGCCCAAAAAATAATTAACTGACCTAAAATAGGTTTTTTTGGCCCAAGCTCCAGTCACTGAAAACGGATCTGGAATCGACCAATCACTATTTTCACTGACTCAAACCTCGATACTCGTTAAGATACCTAGATGCAAACCTAGGCTTTCTATAAGTATGTCCACCCTTAGGGTCGCTCTCAGGTCAACGGTAAACTCTCTCAGGTCAAAGGTCAACTAAAAAGTCCAAAACCCAACTTATAAGGACCCTTACTACCGTGAAATCCGAATAAGCCCTCGCAAAGTCCTATTTAAATCTCTCAAGGCTCAAGTCACACTAGTTACTTATTTTAAGGTTTCATTCTTATACTTTTTAAAGGTTGGAGCATGTAAATATTAGACATACAAGCTGGCATATTACGGAGTGAATAAATTCATTAGCGGAAGTCTTTATAAATACAATAATCAGAGGAACCACCACACACAAGTCCGAAAGGAGTCTTAAAATCCAACATCTACCCTCATGCATGTTTTGAAAATTGAGGGAAAGAACAGAAAATCAGAAACCAGAAAGTAACACAATCAAGCAAGCAGGAATAGGGAATATTCGCAATCAAATCCAGCAAAGTAGGTGCATGCGAATGAGGTACAATATCGTCCTTCCTTGCAGCCTTTATCTCACACCCCACTACCATTGGCAGAACATGTACCTAAGCCTGAAAAAAATGAGAAAAACAAAAAGATGAGATTACAAGAATCTCATTAGGGTCATAACATCATAAGATCTACAGAAATCTAAACAATCATCTCCCAATCAACATATCAGATCACATATACTAACAAAGGGATTAAACAATCAACAAGCATACGCAACAAAGGGGCTAGGCCGCAATCTCTAGGTATTGGGAGGACTAAAAACATTTCTGAAACTATAAGTACATAGGTAGGTAATTCATTATCTGCTTTGTACAATTGAATGGCTATCCTCTTCCACCTATGTTGTCCAAGGCTTAGCTGCACAAAGGGTAAATAGTTAGCAAAAAAACTAATCAACAAGTCTTTCCATCTTGCCATATAAGGACAAGGCATCAAAACCACACAAGGATAAGGGCATCTTGCCATCACAAAGGACAAGGCATCTAGCATTACAAGGACTGGGCATCCAACGTGCACTTGCTAGAGATTGCCACCAATGTGACTCTCATACCAGTAAGTACCTCTTCTCTCCCTAAGAGCATCGGTCACTTTATCCCGAATGACTACAGCAAAAGGATTCTCACACACAAACAAGTACAAGTAAACACAAGCCAGTACAAGAATATAGAGATATAACAGGGCATCCTCAATCAATCCCAACATAATTAGCAAGTCAATATCACATGGTATAGCCGAATTAGGCCTTCTATTCTCAATATATGGATCTGCAATCACTTAAGATATTCCACAATCAATCCACAAGTAAGCATACTAAACCGCAAGCATGTATATTCACAAAACACAAGCCGAAACAAGTAAGCAAGCAAAAGGATCTCTAGAGAAACCGATGAGGGATAGATCCTACCTCTTTTGTGTCTGAACAAGTAGCTAGTCCTTTGCCTTTATCCATTGGATCAGAACAACCTAAACAAACATAAGGCAAAGACAACACAATATTAAGCATACGAATTCAGAAACCAAAGAACATCCTAATGCCTTATCGATTTCACTCACCAAACCTATCAAATACTAGCGATCAGAAGTAGCTACAACCTCACCTTGAATGTGTGATGTGATGGCCAAGAAGCTAACTAGAATCAACCTGATTATTCACCCCAATTCAGTGTATAGTTTTTCCATAGATAGGGAACATAGGTAGGGTTGCCAAATTTTGCATAAAGAATGATACAAGAGCTGATTTCATTATATTATATCAAGAATAGGTGTCAAACACTCATACAAAAAAGAGGAACAAGATTCAAAACCATCAACAAAGGGAACCATAAAATCGGCATACCTATAGGGCAAGGAGAACTCAGCATCAATAATAAAAGAGAAGAACCAACTTTTTTTGTGAATTCAAGATAGTAAAATGCAGCACAAAAAGAGGATTCCAACAAGCTATGATACGCAGAAATTTGATGAAAGATGACAAATTTTGGCTAATGTAAGGGAGAAGGGAAATTTCGGCAGCTAAGGAAAAGAAAAAGTATATTTCCAAAAAAATAAAATAGATTTAGGCATATGGAATAGGGTAGGCCAACATCTGTATTTATAGGGTCTTATGGGATTAATTTTCCATATTTTTAAACCTAGATATACTCAAATAATGATTAGGAGATAATTATGAATAAAATTTGGAAAAAATCTTCTTAAAAAATTTCAAAATAGGAAAGAAACCAAATAGGAAATAAATGAATAGGAAGAAAATGAATTAATCAAAATAGGAATGAGTCGTCTCATTCATTTCTGGCCATCACACATTAATCTTTTCAGAGACAAAATGGTCATTTCAGTTATACCAGTATCTGGGCTTCTAGGACATCTATCTAGGAAAGATCAGGGTCTCACATCAACTCTTGATCAACCTCGGTCAAACTGGTCATAATCGGTCAACTGGTGTAACGACCCCAATTCCTAACCATTATTAATTGCTCCAATTAAGATCATTACCGCCGTGAAACCCAAATAAACCTAAATGACTCGTACGATCTATTTGAATCTCACCAGGCTTATCATTATCTACCGATTTTTAGCATATGTATTTTATTGCTAATCAATAATTGGAGCATGATATTGGACACACGTTCTGGTAGCATACGGAGTAAATAAAACCTCAGCGGAAGTCTTAAATTAAATCATTGGGTTCATAACACACAACTCTCATAGGGATCCAAATAACCACCAAGAAATCCTCCAACAAAATTCGAAAATAGCTAACAAAGGAGAGCGCTTAAAATAAACCAGAAAGTAGCCCAATCATCCATGTTATATGCGCAAGTAAACTATTATGCAAATGTGATGCGATATCTCCCGGCCGTGCTGCCTTGATCTCACACACTGGTACCAATGACTATGGATGTACCTAAGCCTGAAAATGGTAAAAATAACGATATGAGATTACAAGAATCTCAGTAGGGTCACAACATCATTAGATCTGCAGAAATCCTAAACACAAATCTCCCAATTCACATTAGATTATTCCTAATCAACTAAAGGGGATCACACAAATCAAGAAATCAATCAAAGAGGTTAGGGCCGAATCCATGGTTGAGGGAGGACTACAAACACTTCCGAAAGATC
This sequence comes from Passiflora organensis, assembly GCA_019739055.1. Lineage (NCBI taxonomy): Eukaryota > Viridiplantae > Streptophyta > Magnoliopsida > Malpighiales > Passifloraceae > Passiflora > Passiflora organensis. The sequence continues at coordinate 26,303,057 of JAEPBF010000087.1, read as the reverse complement.
AGAAGTAGACAGGCAGGTGAAACTCATCACTCGGCACTGTAGAACAAAGGTCATCCCTTTCCACCTGTGTTGTCCAAGACTTACTGCACAAAGGGTAGATGGTTATCACACAAACTAATCAGTAAGCCTATTCATCTTGTTCTCGCAAAGACAAGTCGACTAGCCACATATGGACAAGTCTTCCCTAGCCACACACGGACTAGAGCATCCCAAACCTCACAAGGATAAAGGCTTCCTTCCTCGTAAGCACAGATATCCAACGCTAGCTTGCTGGTTTGCCGCCCATACAACTCCCATACCGGTAAGAACCTCTCCTCTCCCTAGGAGCATCAGCGCTTACCCCGAATGGCCGCCGAAACAGGATCCTGACACACAAACACGTACAAGCACATACAGGCAAGTACAAAGCATAATACCACAACAGGGTATCCTCAATCATGTCGAACCATAATCAGCATATTCAATTCACATAACATATCCAACCCAGGCACTCAATACCTAACTCAGAGGTTCGATATAGCATATGAGATCCATATCTTATTCTGAATTTCATACTCTCACCCTATAATCCAATCGCATGCAATACAACAAGGACAGGTAACAAAAGTATCAAGAAAATAACAGGGGTTTCTGGAGAAACCGATGAGGCGTAGATCCTACCTCTCTTGTCTCTGAACAAGAAGCTACTCCTTTGCCTTTATTAGTTAATTTCGAACCACCTATATTATCACCAAGCAAAGATGAAAACAAATTAAGCATGCTTATTCAATAGTAAATTGAATACCCTATTTCCTTACCAATACCACTCACCAAACTTATTAGAAACCTGTGATCAGACGCTGCAGGTGCCTCCCTCTTGGATGTGTTATGTGATAGCCAGTAACTTAACAAGATTCAACCTGAATTACTATTCCAATTAACTATGCAAATTTTGTCGCTAAGAGTAGGGCATAGGACGATTTCGACTTTAACCTTAGACAAAGAAATATTTACATCCAAACAACGAAACATATCTGGTTGGAAATAGGATGAAAATAGCTTTCCAACAAGCTTGTATTTGTAGGAATCTGACAAACGATTAGAGAGTTATGCTATTTTGAAGTTCAAGAAGATTTGGCGAAAACCTAATTCCGCCGCCGATTTTCAACTTAACCTTTGAGAAAGAAATACTAATCTCCTGATGAAAACCAAAAAATGGTTGGAAATAGGATGAAGACAGCTTTCCAACAAGCTATTATTCGCAGGGATCCGATGAACGATGAGTGAGTTAAGCTGGTTTAAAGTTTCAACGAATTTTTGCGGCTATAGGGAGGTATAGGGTTTTAGGCTTATACGAATTTGTTTTATGAGAGATTTTTGTGGAGTTGGCTTCCTATTTATAATGAATGAGTATAGGATTATGATTACTACTTTTAATCACTTTATCAAAATAAGATAATTTACTAGATAACTAAACTCTAAACTCTTTAATTATCTTCCCCTATTTTTAGGGATTTTAATCTCTAAGAAAATTATCTATCTATAAGGATAATCTCTAAGGCAATTATCTATCTATAAAAACTTAAATTTAAGGGAATTTAAAATAAACTTAACTATTAAACAATCTTACCAATTTCAGCCATCACACATCCTTTCCTTCAGGGGTGAAATCGTCTTTTCACCTGCACTGGCTTCTAGACTTCTAGGGCTCAAAATTCGGGGTCTAACATCCTCCCCTCCTTACAGGAATTTCGTCCTCGAAGTTTTAACATATGTACCTAATCAAACAGGTAAGAAAATTTTTCACGCATAGATTCCTCAGTCTCCCAAGACTGTTCCTCAATTTGGCTATTACGCCAAACAACTCGTACCATAGGCACGCTTCGACTGCGAAGCTATCGAACTGACCGATCTAGTATGACAACTGGCTGTACGGGATAGGATAGGTCTTCAGCAACTTCAACTGGCGGTTATTTAAGCACATTAGTAGGATCTCGTATATACTTTCTTAGCATTGAAATGTGAAATACGTTGTGAATTCTTTCCATATTTGGAGGTAGTGCAAGTCGGTATGCAACAGGGTCGATTCTTTAGACTATGTCATATGGACCAATGTAGCGAGGTGCTAGCTTACCTCGCTGCTGAAAACGAAGGACTCTTTTCCATGGGGCGACCTTCAAAAATACTTTGTCACCTACCGCAAATTCTAGCTCCCTTCGTTGATTGTCAGCGTAGCTTTTCTGTCGATCCTGGGCTGTTTTTAGCCTTTGTCGGATCAAGCTTAATTGTTCTGTTGCTTGGTCAATTTATTCCGGATTGTCTAGGCGTCTCTCGCCTACTTCATTCCAGAAAGTGGGAGTTCTACAACGTCTCCCAAATTCCTCATCTGCTTTTCAAGTTCGTCGATGAGTACCTTACACATGCCCTTCCTACGAAACTTCAACCTTGTACAAGCAAATGGTATTTCTGTTACTTAATCTCCCAGAATTTGCACACAAGCAGTACCGGCTTTTCTCTTCTTTTTTTTTTTTTTTTAGTACAACTATGTAGAATCCCTTAACATCTAGTTGACTAGACTCAGATCCTCCATCAAAGATATTTTTCACCATATCCCTTCCTGTATAGGGATCCTCAATTATATCAAAAGATTCGTGCATTACCTTAAGTGCAGCTTTGAGTTTGGTCTTGCTCTTTGATTGTATGTTTGTGGTCTTCAACAATGTCCAGCTTATCTTGTCAGACCCTACCGTGACTGATCTTCCTAGAAGCCTTTCTAGAGTTGAAGATATGTCTTTGCATTTGTCGCTGCAAAACCAATTATCATCTGACTTGATGTTTCTGTTCCTGAGGCAGTTAGCGTGATACTTACGCCTTCATTGTCTTCTGGGGAGCATGCTGTCGTCTTCTTCCTTGAGTCTTCCCTCACTACAAAAATCTGATTTTTCAATGGGAATAGTCCCAAGCAGTAACGCCCTGGATTGTCTCCATGCTCTTGGCCGTTTCGAAAACTTCCAGGTAAAACTGGACTGACTTTTACACTCCCCGAGTAAATACCAGGTCTCAGTTTCCAGTTACAAGGACCCGTTCAGACTTCAGAAATCGAATCGAACTTGCTACAGCCTTCGCCATGGTTTGGGTTTAGGCTGTCACTGGAAATCAATTCTTAGTCGGAGTCCTCATAGATTCCTCCATCATCAGAAACCTCATCAAAAGATCTCATGTCAAGCTGGTAGCGAAGAATGCCTCCAATCCCGCCAAAACCTCGGCAAAACTGTGGTCCTTCCTGAGATTTGTTGGTAACAAATTGGAGTGTGCAGCCAAATTTCTTGTAGCTATTAGCAAACCACTCAAGTAAGGGCATTTTCTCCTGAACTTCCAGCTCACCGGATGTTGCAGTATCCAGAAAGTTGCTCGGGTCAGCCTCCTGCTCCTTGTTCAGGTGCTTTACGACAATTTCGCCGGTAACCCTGTTTTTCATCTCATAGCGATTGATATCCAAATTTTCCCACACAATATGGGTTTCAACAGCACCCATTTCTAGGGCCTTCAACGTGTCATCACCTCCAAAGACACATTTCCCAGTGTCCTGGCTGGTCTCCTCGAAGTATTTTCTGATCAACTTTTTTTTCCTGTATGAACTTCACATTAGATAGAATTTCTGCTAAGAGTTCGATAGCTTGGTTGAAGGCATTCTCTCCCCCATAGGAAACATCAACCACATTCAAAATCTTGGCCTGCAAACGAGGATCAAACATGTCTGACTGGCTCAACTCGGTTTTTTAAGTCAGCTGAACAAGCAAGTATCAGCCCAGAGACATTAGGCTGACTAGTACTGGGATTGATGAAAAATTATGTGGCAAGCTCGGCAGTCTTCCCCACATAGTTGTGCCGTTTCTCCATTCGAAGACGAGCAAATCGCAGAGCACACTGCCCTCCTCTTCCATGTTTCTTTGGAAAATCAACAGTAAATTTATGAAGCACTTCTCGTGTATTTCCACTCAGTGTGCCAAATAGGGGTTCCATCCATGACAATAAAACCAAACTTATCATCAGATTCCAATAGTTCATTCTGCGCTTCAGTGTTGAACTTGTTATCACAGAGGTATAAAGTCGCATTTATAGGTTTGAAAGGCTCAAAGTCAATAGCAACCTTCTTCTCCTTGCCATCTTCTGTCATAATTGTCCCAGTATAAAGCACCAACCCGTTGGGTGGAGCCTTATTATAAAGCTTCAGCCTCTGCTGAGCTGAGGTAATTGCACCCAAGACAGATTGCCGGTTAACTCTGCTTTTAATGTTTGAAGCGGTTCCAAATTCATCACCTAGCATTTTAGTGACTCGAGATATTTGATCACGAGGCGGCATTATAAGAGATATCATACTGGTACCATTACCTCTAGCAGATTCCAATGCCTTGATCAACTTTTTGATCTTCCATATCTCAATATTTTTATCTGATTCCTGACCATCTGATATCTTGATCAACAATAGATGGATGAATGAGGGAGCCGTCTTTGTCTCTCAGTAGAGATGCAGCTTTGCAGTGGTCTGCTAGGGTTTTAACTCTCTGCTACTGCTCGCGCTTGGTGCACCCCTCCTCCTCTTGGTCCTTTTCCCTTTAGTAACTTTTTTTTTCTTTTTGTCCGGCCCGGCGGGTACTTTTTTTATTTAGGAATGTCATCGCAGAAACCCTGGAGCTCTACATTACCCATATTCAGCAACTGAAGATGTTGCATCTTTACAAAAGCTATAGTGGAAAACTTGATTACAGAAGAATTGTTAGAAGGTGTCCACAGCAAGAAGTTAAGCCGTCGACTTTTTGGAAAACATCCTTCAGCAATGTTGTAATCACGACGGGAAGTCTCTCAGCCTCCATACATTGCTGATTTGCAGCAATTCTTTGTAATACATTTAAGATCTGTGCCATGACAAGATCAAGAACTGGTGCAGCTAGTGCCTCAGATTGGTTTTCGGGCTCAACTTGCCCTTCCTGCTCATTTTATGCATTCGGCTCCTCTTGCTCAATAGGTTACTGTTCAGCCTGAACCTCAAACCTACCCCGTTGGTCCCTTTGTAGCCTCGAGCGTGTTATACTACACAAATACACCTGTATTACTCAATATATAACTAAATATGATAAACAGAAATGGTACCTGGTGGAGAGACGTGCACCAGACGATACGCATATGCTGGAAAACAACATATAAATTTTTGGATATCTCATGCACACATGCAAAGGTATTCTCGGCAATTACATCAATACTCATATATACTCTCGGAAATCATCATCAAACGTTAAGCAAGCATGGATTCACACAACATCCATATTCGGCAATACACACCAGCAATCACATACATATACATTCAGTAATGACAAGAAACTTAGCTAATCATCCACTGAAACATATTAAGGCATACTAAACATAAGAACATACATGGACAAACATCACATCAGATTATTATTCTCATCATTTAAATCTTACAAATCAATCCCATTTTAGCCTTATCACTTTCAGTATTAGCCCCTAAGTGAGTGAGTGTGTGCCCATGTCCTTACCTACAATCACCAAAATCAACAAATAGGTTAGCATATAACAAATTATACTTCCTAAACCATGCTCCGCTACCAAACTTGTAACGACCCCAATTCCTAACTATTATTAATTGCACCGATTAAGGTTATTACCGCCGTGAAACCCAAATAAACCAAAATGACACCTAGGACCTATTTGAATCTCACCAGGCTTATCATTATCTACTGATTTTTAGCATATGTATTTTATTGCTAATCAACAATTGGAGCATGATATTGGACACACATTCTGGTAACATACGGAGTAAATATAACCTCAGCGGAAGTCTTAAATTAAATCATTGGGTTCATAACACACAACTCCCATAGGGATCCAAATAACCAACAAGAAATCCTCCAACAAATTTCAGAAATAGCTAAAAAAAAGGGTGCTTAAAATAAACCAGAAAGTAGCTCAATCATCCATGTTATATGCGCAAGTAAACTAGTATGCAAATATGATGCGATATCGCCCCGTCGTGCAGCCTTGATCTCACACACTGGTACCACTGACTATGGATGTACCTAAGCCTGAAAAATGGTAAAAACAACGATATGAGATTATAAGAATATCAATAAGGTCACAGCAACATAAGATCTGCAGAAACCCTGAACAAAAAATTTCCCAATACACATTAGATTATTCCTAATCAACTAAAGGGGATCATGCAAATCAAGAAATTAGTCAAAGAGGTTAGGGCCGAATCCATGGTTGAGGGAGGAGGCCTACAAACACTTCCGAAAGATCAGAAGTACACAGGAAGGTGAAACTCATCACTCGACACTGTAGAAGAAAGGCCATCCCCTTCCACCTGTGTTGTCCAAAACTTACTGCACAAAGGGTAGATGGTTATCACACAAACTAATCAGTAAGCCTATTCATCTTGTCCACGCAAAGACAAGTCGACTAGCCACACATGGACAAGTCTTCCCTAGCAACACACGGACTAGAGCATCCCAAACCTCGCAAGGATAAGGGCTTTCTGCCTCTCAAGGCAGGGATCCGGCCTCGCAAGGACAGATATCCAGTGCTAGCTTACTGGTTTGCCGCTCATACAACTCCCATACTGGTAAGAACCTCTCCTCTCCCTAGTAGCATCAGCACTTACCCCGAATGGCCACCGGAACAGGATCCTGACACACAAACATGTACAAGCACACACAGCAAGTACAAAGCATAATACGACAACAGGGTATCCTCAATCATGTCAGAACATAATCAACATATTCAATTCACATAGCATATGCAACCCAGGCACTCAATACCTAACTCAGGGGTTCGATATAGCCTATGAGATCCATATCTCATTCCGAATTTCATAATCTCACTCTATAATCCAATCGCATGCAATACAACAAGGACAGGTAACAAAAATATCAAGAAAATAACAGGGGTCTCTGGAGAAACCGATAAGGCGTAGATCCTACCTCTCTTTTCTTTGAAAAAGAAGCTACTCCTTTTCCTTTATTAGGTAATTTCGAACCACCTATGTTATCACCAAGCAAAGACGAAAACAAACTAAGCATGCTTATTCAATAGTTAATTGAATACCCTATTTCCTTACCAATACCACTCACCAAACCTATCAGAAACCAGTGATCAAACGCTGCAGGTCTCTCCCCCTTGGATGTGTGATGTGATAGCCAGGAACTTAACAAGATTCAACCTGAATTACCATTCCAATTAACTATGCAAATTTTGTCGCTAAGAGTAGGGCATAAGACGATTTTGAATTTAACCTTAGACAAAGAAATATTTACATCCAAACAACGAAACATACATGGTTAGAAAGAAGATGAAAAGAGCTTTCCAATAAGCTATTATTTGTAGGAATCCGACAAACTGTTAGAGTTATGTTATTTTGAAGTTCAAGAAGATTTGGCGAAAACCTAATTCCACCGCCGATTTTCAAATTAACTTTTGAGAAAGAAATACTAACCTCCTGACAAAAACCCATATATTTTTGGAAAGAGGATGAAGAGATATTTCCAACAGGCTATTATTCGCAGGGATCCGATGAACGATGAGTGAGTTATGCTGGTTTAAAGTTTCAGCGAATTTTGGTGGCTATAGGGAGGTATAGGGTTTTAGGCTTATACGAATTTGTATGTTTTTTTTATGAGAGATTTTTGTGGAGTTGGCTTCCTATTTATAATGAATGAGTATAGGATTATGGTTACTACTTTTAATCACTTTATCAAAATAAGATAATTTACTAGATAACTAAACTCTAAACTCTTTAATTATCTTCCCCTATTTTTAGGGATTTTAATCTCTGAGGCAATTATCTATCTATAAAAACATAGATTTAAGGGAATTTAAAATAAACTTAACTATTAAACAATCTTACCAATTTTGGTCATCACACATCCTTTCTTTCAGGGGCAAAGTCGTCTTTTCACCTGCACTGACTTCTGAACTTCTAGGACTCAAAATTCGGGGTCTCACAACTGGCCCACTCTCGGGTCAAACTTGTCAACTGCTCACAACAGAACAAAATCAGACACCCTTGCTATACGGTCATGCTGACTAGTCACTTAGAGGAACGAGGTCTCACATCCTCCCCTCTTTATAAAAATTTTTCTCTTGAAGTTCACTTGTCTTTGTGCCAAAAATATTCACGGGTACTAATCTCTCATCGACTGCTCAGTCTCCCAAGTTATCTCTGACTCAGTACTTACTAACTGTATTGACACCACTGCCATCACTCTCTAACTGTTGTCCCACTAGGAACAATGCTGAATCTTCAAATAGTTTGGATCGAATCTCATCTAGCCATGATAATCTGACAATCAACTGTGCAACCAATGTTCCGAACTCATCACTGTCAAACCGGATTCTAGATGCTCTCAAATAAATTAGCCTTGCATGTACTCAGCTCAGACATAGGCTAAGGAAGACGATGTCTTCCTAGTGGACGCATCAATGACAACTCTCGCCTCTCCTGGATGGTAGTCGATCACCAAATCATAATCCTTTATCTACTCTAGCCATCATCTCTGTCTCAAATTTAACTCCTTCAAATCTGTTGGAAAATCTATTGTATGGTCTGAGGCGCATCTAAGTACTCTCTCTCCATTGGTATGCTGCTCAATTCCGAAAACTCAAAGGTCACATCTTTCTAGTGTGCCAAGAAAGCTATACAACTTATGTTGATCATATACCTGGTACTCAACTATGAAATCACAAGTCGACATCACTCGTCTGTCATACTCAAACAGTACTTTGTACCATTTGCTAAGTTAAACTATACTCTCTTCGTGAAATAGTCCATCCGTGCTCTGTATCTGCCCAAACAGTCCATACTCAGTATCGTATCCAATTCTCTGATGTCCAATAGAATCAGATTGGCCTCAATCTCCACTAAACCCATCTGTGGTACACATCTCACATACACTTTTCTGCAAATCAACTGCTCACCTAGCAGTTCTAAACCTTTATGGGTGGCTTTGAGGGTGACAAATCTCTAAAGACACTCCTAGCTACCCTAGGACTAACAAACAACCTTTTTGCTTTGGGTTCCAACCAAACTCTAGCACAACAAGAAAAAAACTTGAAACTGTACCTGTCACAACATTTGGACTAGCCACGACTTCTGCATCGGCCAAGGTGAAGAGGTGTGCCTATTGCTGACCTGTAGCCTGACTACCAGAAGGCCTACCTACCTATGATCTCTATAGTGCTCTAACAGAACCTTGAGAATCCATCTGACTGTCTCTAGACCTCTGAGCTGCTAGAAGTGTTGGGATTCTCAACTGTGAAGCCCCCGGCTGGGCTGCTCTACCTCCGGGATACTCTCTGGCCATATGCCCAAACTGGTCACACTGATAGCATCTTGGTGGCTACAGGCAGGGAGGTGGGTGGAACTATTTGTAGTTCCCGTACCTGGGGCCCATACGGCCTACTCACGCTTTGGAAGGATTGAACGGGCTATAAGTGGGTGCTAACTGATGTAGTCTATTGTGACCTGATCTGTACTGGAAGGTAAGGACCAGCTGTTCCACCCATGAGCCTCTGCTCAAATCCAGAAATATGCCTAATCGGACCCCTTACTAGCCAAATTGTCCTAACACTTCTGTTTTTGTCCCCGCTGTCCCAAAAAGATCTCGTCAGCCTTCATTGCTTCTGTGGCTAGCTCCTCAAGATCGTTGCTCATCTTCGAACCCAATACACCTCGGTCATCCCAATTAAGCCTATACTCAAACCTGCTGGCCATCATAGCATTGGTCTTGTCCACTTGGAGTATAAAGTGAGCTAGAGCTCATGGCTTGGTCTCATACTCGGACACTATCCTATTCCTCTGTCAGAGATGATAGAACTTGGACCTCTTCTGATGTTGGAAGTACTTAGTATAGTACCTCTGATCAAATTTCTTCTCAAATTCCTCTCAAGTCGGTTGGTCTGCATATCAGTCTCTCACCAAGCTCCACTACCTGGTTGTATCCCTCTCCAACAGACGGAGAGCTAGTGTCACCTTATCCTCAGCTGAAAATCTCATGTCCTGTGCTATCAGAATCTCCTTGTCCTTCCAATTCTTCACTACAATGATATTGCTAGTGCTGTATAAACTCTCACACCCCAAGTGTCTGGCCTTTTTCAGCAGCTTGGACAACTGCACTGGTAGCCTACCACCCAGAACCTAAACCTGCTGAACCTTTGGCTCAACTTGTACCTCAAGCACTACTGCACCCTGTGGCTGAATTGGTTCATGTGGTGCCTGCATCTGTGACCACGACAAATTGCATCATCATCTGCTACATCAAACCCAAAGTCATCTGAACATAGCCAACACCTATAATAATGCCTGATTCTGAACCGTTGGTGCTGCCTGAGTTGGTTGTGCCTCTAGTTTACCCTATGCATGTCCCACACTAACTACTAGACCTCGAGCATCGGAGCTCTCATCTAGTTCCCTGATCTGAATTCGGCCTCCTTGGCCATCACAACCTCTCAAAGCACTACGACCTCTACCTTGGGCCATCTCAACTCACAGAACACATAGTCATAGATATAAGCCTAAGAACAAACTCGACCTCTAGAAAACTCTATGTTGGACTATGCATGTGCAATGAGTGTGATGCATTTGTAAAATATGCTATTTTAAACCAATTTTGCAGTCAGTGCACACAAAAAACAACCATGCTCTATTACTAACCGTGTAAGGACTCGCTCCCGATAAATGGAACCCTCAACATTGCGTAGATCCGATCGACAGACCTAACACATGGATCAATTGAACCACACAAGGCTTGCGATAACTTGACAAAATTAAATTCCCAAAAAATGCATATAAATTTAAATTTTCCTTTTTAAAGAAGTATGACACATAACAAATCATACCCAGTTTAAAAAAACAGAGTATGCACACACAATCAGCGGAAGACTTTAAATAACAGATGACAGGCCACACGGCCCCAAACATGCTACACACAAGTCTATATAAACATGTCTTACAAGGATCCATACAAAAAATGCCCAAGGCACACATCTCATATCATGTATGAGTCATACATACTAATAAGAGTGAATTGGAATTAAGCCCACAACGTGTCTATATACATGCAAATATAAAAAAATAACCATGTCGAGTTTCCAAAATATGCAAGTGCAGTAGCCCAACCCTAAGACGAACATTGGAAAAGACTTGACCTCAAGGACGAACGGCTACTCGAACGGACTAACCATGAAAAGATGTCTCATAACTTCACAGTAATCTGTTACTCATCCCTTTCCTCCCAGGTTCTCTAGAAGAGAGCCCAAAAAATAATTTACCTGCCACAGAGTGGGTCACGTGGAAAGGCAGTATAAATATGGTAGTAATCTCATAGTGTCTCAAGCCAGTGTTGGTGGTCCTCCGAGGACTGGTACTTTCAGACCTCTAACAGGCCCTTCCCAGGCTCGGTTTCAACCTAGAGGTTCTTCTAGAGTGCAACCTACTACTCTAGCTACTGCACCCTCGACATCAGGTAGACCAGGATATCCCCCTACTAGGAGTTAAACCAAGCTATTCACATTCGCTGATGAAAAGGCAATAGCCAATCTTGCAGTTGTTACTAGTACTACTCTTGTCTTTTCTTTTTTTGCTCGTGTGTTGATGGATCTCAATGTTATTAGGTCTTTTATTGGTCCTCGAGTATCTTTTATTGCTGATGTGCCCATATCTTGGTTGGATCCTGTGATTAAGGTGTCTACTTTGTTAGGAGAGCACTAGTTGTGGAAGCATGTGTTATTGGATTGTCTTGTTGTCATTGCTAGGGTTGTGTTTGAGGCTGATTTGAAACAAAATCATGGATTGGCTTGAGTTGCTTGATTTTGATGTGATATTTGGTATGGATTGGCTTGCGTGGTATAGGGCTACTTTGTTATATTTTAAGAATAGGGTGGTTTTGCATGCTCCTAAGGGAGTGGAGGTTGTATTTGATGGATATAAGAATGTTGTTGCTTCTTGTTTGATTTCAATCATTAAGGCTAGGCATTTGTTGTAAAGAGGATATCCGGCCTTCTTAGCTCATGTAGTTGATGTTAATACTGCTAAGCCTACGTTGGATAAAATGCCTGTTGTGAGTGAGTTTGTTGATGTATTTTCTGAGGATTTGTCAGGCTTGCCTCCTTTGAGGGATGTAGAGTTTTGTATTGAGTTGCTTCCAAGTTCTACACCTATTTCCATTCCACCCTACAGGATGGCACCAGCTGAGATAAAGGAGTTGAGGACCCAGCTTCAGGAGTTGGTGGAGAAGGGGTTCATTCAGCCTAGTGTTTTACCCTAGAGAAACCCACTATTGTTTGTTAAGAAGAAGGATGGCACCCTCCGTTTCTATATTGACTATAGACAGTTGAATAAGGTGATAGTCATGAACCGTTATCGTTTGCCTAGAATTGATGATCTCTTTGATCAGTTGTAAAGAGAAGTGGTGTTTTCTAAGATAGACCTCAAGTTTGGATATCATCAGTTGAGGGTCAAGGATGCAGACATACCTAATACAATATTTCGTTCTAGGTATGGTTATTATGAGTTTGGGGTGATGCTGTTTGGTTTGACTAAAGCTCCTACTTTCTTTATGGATCTAATGAATAGGGTGTTCAGACCTTATCTAGATAATTTTGTAATTGTGTTCTTTGATGATATATTGGTGTATTCTAAGTCCAGAGATAGAAATGTGCTGTATTTGAGGATTGTGCTTTAGACTTTGAGGGATAACCAGCTATATGCCAAGTTCAGCAAGTATGAGTTTTGGTTATCTGAGGTTGGCTTTCTTGGTCATGTAGTCTCTGAGAAGGGGATTGGTGTTGATCCGAAGAAGGTAGAGGCTATTAGTCAATGACAGGTGCCCAGGAGTGTGACTAAGATCCATAGTTTCTTGGGTTTGGCTAGTTATTATCAGAGACTCAGTGAAGAATTTCTCTTTACTTGCAACCCCTTTGACTCATTTGACGAAGAAGGGTGTGAAGTTTGTTTGGGATGCTAAGTGCAAGAAGAGTTTTTAGAAACTCAAGGACCACCTTACATCCGTATCTATCCTGATTCTCCCTACTTTAGGTATAGGTTACGTGGTGTACAATGATGCTTCAAAGCAGGGTTTAGGTTGTGTGCTTATGCAGGGGATAAGGTGATTGCCTATGTCTTTCGTCAGTTGAGACAGCATGAAGGTAACTATCGTACCCACGATCTTGAGTTGGCTACGATTGTGTTTGTTTTGAAGATTTGACGTCACTATTTGTATGGAGAGACTTGCAGGATCTTCACAGACCATAAGAGCCTAAGGTACATTATAACTAAGAGGGACTTGAATATGAGGCAGAGGAGGTGATTAGAGTTGATAAAGAATTATGACCTTATTATCGACTACCACCTTGGAAGGCTAAGGATTATAACTCTTAGTCATAAGTTCTCAACTTTCTTGTCTTATATTCGGGAGATGTACCGGCCATTACTTATTAGTTTGAGATCCATAGATACTTCTTTGGCAATTGATCGCAGAGGAGTGTTGTTGGCCAGTCTATCAGTTCAGCATGTTTTGCTTGATGAGATTCGGGATGCTCAAAGTCATGATCTAGTGTTGGTGGGAGTGAGAGATGGTCTTTCAAAGGATTGAGACTCTGGGTATAGAGTTCGTGATGATTGTATATTATTGTTCAGAGACCGGATATGTGTACTAATAAATGATAGATTAAAGGACACAATTTTGTCTGAGCCTCACTCTTTACCTTATGCTTTACACCCAGGAGGTACGAAGATGTACCAGACTCTTAGAGAGGTGTATTGGTGGGCTAGTATGAAGAGGGATGTTGCTCAGTATGTTGTTTGATGCTTGACTTGCCAAAGTCAAGATAGAGAGACAGTGGCTTGCTGGACTATTACAGCCTCTCCCTATTCCCAAGTGGAAGTGGGAGCATGTGATTATGAATTTTGTGGGTGGCTTTCCTAGATCTCAGAGGGGCATCATGTAGTATGGGTAGTGGTGGATCGACTCACCAAGTCGGCCCTTTTCCTACCTATTCAGATGGGTCTTCCGTTAGAGCGCCTATAGAGTTATATGTTTAGGAGATTGTCAGATTGCATGGTATGCTAGTGTCTATTGTATCTAACAGAGATTCCAATTTTACATCAAGATTTGGGGTCAGTTGCAGGAGGCTCTGGATACGTGGTTGAGTTTCAATATCGCGTTTCACCCTCAGACTGACGGTCAATCAAAAATGACTATTTAGACCCTTGAGGACATCCTAAGAGCTTGTGTCTTGGATTTTCAAGGCAGTTGGGATCGTTATATGTCGTTGGTTGAGTTCGTGTATAATAACAGTTTCCAGGAAAGTATTGGTATGGTGCCTTATAAGGCATTGTATGGGAGAGCTTGTCGCACACCATTGTTGTAGAGCGAGGAGAGAGGATATTGAGTGGAGCAGAGTTGATAGATTTCACCTTGGATAAGGTGAAGTTTATTCGAAACAGATTGAGAGCAGAGGGGTAAGCTAGGACCTTGGTATATTGGCCTTTATGAGGTGATCGAGAGGATTGGTCCTGTAGCTTACAATTTGAGTTTTCCTTCTAAGTTAGAGACGATAAATAACGTGTTTTATGTATCAATGTTGAGGAGGTACATCCTAGATCCCATTCATGTGTTGGAGATGCCATTTTTGGAGATAGTAGAGGATTTTCCCTATCCTACACAGCTAGTATCCATCCTGGATAGATCCAAGAGAGTATTGTAGAGCAAGACCATTCCTATGGTGCATGTACTTTGGAGGAGTCCCCACTTGAAGGAGGAGATATAGGAGACTGATGCTGAGATGAGGAGGAGATTCCCTCAAATTTTTGCTTAGTAAGTTTTTTGTTTCCCTTGAGTATATTTCTTTCTTTTCTTTTATGTTTATTTTGTTGTTGTGATTGTTGATATTGTTATTATGTTTGTTGATTTTGTTGTTGTGTTTATGGATATCATTGATGTGCTGGAGGATATCTGTGGTGTTGAGGATATTGCTACGTTGAGGATATTATGGATGTGTTTGGTGATATGTTGTTGCTTGTTAATGCGCTTAAGGAAAGTTTTGGGACAAAAATTTTCTTAAAGAGAGTAGGATGTAAACCTGTTTTTAGTTGTCATGTGTTAGTCATTGATGCGTTTTGTGTTTTATGCCTAAGGGTAGTTTCATAATTTCTTTTCTTGGTATACTTTGTGTTAGAATGAAATATTTGTGTGATACTATGATTTTAAAATATTTTTGGATATATATTTAAAAATTATATGGTATGATTTATTTTAAAAAAAAATTTAAGATATAGTTTATTATTTTTTAGATGATATTTTATTTTTAATTAAATATCTGTTGATTTAAAAAATATAATTTTTAGTTCATTGGGAAGATATAATTTTTTTTGGATTTTTAGTAAAATTTTCATAATTTTTGGACTTATGTCCTATTTATTATGATTTTTCAAAGTTTTAAAGTAATTTCTGAATTTATTTTAATATTTAAAATTTAATAAATAATATTATTTTAGTTATGGTGTTAAATGACGCCGTTTTGTTTTTGGTCAAAGAACCATTTATTGAAACAACCTCGTTTTGACTTGAATTTAGTATAAAACAAAAAAAATTTATTTTTTTCTCTTTTTTTGCTAATTTTTGCTCTCCTCCTCTTCTCCTCCTCTTGATCTCTCCTCTTTTCTGATTGCACCAAGAGCTGCGCTTGCTCGTCCGGCCATCGTTCTTCACACTGCCATTGCCATTAGTTTCCTCTCGTCGCATTCAACCCTGAACGTCCCAAGAAACAACTCATGATTGTGTTTATCTTTTGTAGGGAAAAATCATTGATTCCGGCCAACCCCGGTGAGCAATCGTCGATTCGTTGGTATATTCAAGTTCCTAAGGTTGAGAGTTTTTGAATGGTGTATAGTATGCTAATTTTTGTTGCATTTTGAGCGATTTGGGGAAATTCTGGTTTCGCCTCCGATCTAGCCACTGTTTGGCCAGTATCCGTGTAAGGATCCAAACCCAACCTACTAGGACCCATACTACTATGAAGCCCAAAGAA
Source organism: Passiflora organensis (assembly GCA_019739055.1). Taxonomy (NCBI): domain Eukaryota; kingdom Viridiplantae; phylum Streptophyta; class Magnoliopsida; order Malpighiales; family Passifloraceae; genus Passiflora; species Passiflora organensis. The sequence continues at coordinate 26,286,977 of JAEPBF010000087.1, read as the reverse complement.
GGACCAATCTGAATTCCACAAGGCTCAATCAAACTATTTATATTTTATTAGATTCATTTCTTATCTTTTTAAAGGTTGGAGCATGTTAATATTGTACAAACATTCTGGTAACATAAGGAGTGAATAAAACATCAGCAGAAGTCTTTATAATTAACCAAAGGAACCATAACACACAAGTCCCATAGAAATCTCAAAATCCAACATGATGCTCTCAAATATATTTCGAAAATAAACAAACATATGAGGGATCCAAAGAACCAGAAAACAATCCAATCAATTGACATATTCATGGGTATATGCGCAACCAGTCAGCAAGGAAGGAGGTATGCGAATATGATGTAATATCATCCTGTCATGCAGCCTTGATCTCACACCTTAATACCACAGACAGCAGATGTACCTAAGGCTGAAAAATGAGGAAAATAACAAAGTGAGATTACAAGAATCTCAATAGGGTCACAATATCATAAGATCTATAGAAATCTAAACAAACATCTCCTAATAAACATCAGATTCACCTATACTACTAAAGGGGTATCAAACAATCACAATAGGGATAGGGCCGAAAGTAACAAGCTGTGGCTGGACTAAGAACAATTCTAAAAATAAAAGTACACAGGCAAGTAATTCATCATTCGATCTCATCAATAGAAAGGTCATTCCACCTGGGTTATCCAAGGCTTAACTGGAAAAGGGGTAGATGGTTAGCAAACAATCTAATCAACAAGTCTATCTATCTTGCCACAGAAGGACAAGGCATCCAAGCCTTAGAAGGACAAGGCATCCAAGCCACACAAGGATAAGGCATCCAAGCCACACAAGGATAAGGCATCCAAGCCACACAAGGACAAGGCATCTAAGCCATACAAGGACAAGGGCATCCAAACCGCATAAGGACAAGGGCATCCAAACCACACAAGGATAAGGGAATCTTGCCGCACAAGGATAAGGCATCTAGCCAAACGAGGACTAGGCATCCAATGAGCTCTTGCTAGGGATTGCCACCCATGCAACTCCCATAACAATAAGTATCCCTCCTCTCCCTAAGAGTATCAGTGTTTACTCCGAATGGCCACCAGAAAAGGATCCTGACACACAATCATGTACAAGCACAGACAAGCAAGTGCAAGGCATAACACCACAACAGGGCATCCTCAATTATATCATAACACAATCAACATTTCCAGTGCACATATCACAACCGAAATAGGCACACACATCCTATCTTAAGGATTCGAAATTGCCTAGGGAATTCTCAAACTAATCTGTAATCATGCATAATAAATTCAAGCCTGCGCATACACAAGGACATAAACCGAAACATCAATCAAATGAAAAAGATCTCTAAAGAAACTGATGAGATATAGATCCTACCTCTCTTATCTCTGAACAAGTAACTAATACTTTGTTTTTATCAAGAGGATCTAAACCACCTAATCACACATAAGGAAAAGACAATACCATACTTAACATACATATTCAGAAACCAAATAAAAATCCTAATCCCTTACCAATTTTACTCACCAAACCTATCAGAAACTAGTGATCAGATGTTGCTAGAACCACCCCCTTGAATGTGAGATGTGATAACCAAGAACATAATAAGAATCAACCTGATTTGATTAGGTATCAATTACACAAGCGATTAAAAGGAACAAGATCAGAAACCAATAGACAAGTTAATTGACAAATTTCGGCAACAATAGCACAAAGGAATAGGGTATGTCAATTTCACATATAGAGAGGATTCAAATGATGAATATATGATACTACAACAAGGATAGGTGCCAAACAATCATATGAAAAAAGAAGAACAAAAACTACACCAGTTGATGGTGATATCAATCAAGAAATTTCGGCACCAAGACCCAATGAATTACGATAGCAATTAATATGGGGAAGAACTAACCTTTTGATGATGAAACCAAGATAGCAAGATGAATGATGGAAAAAGGTTCCCAACAAGCTATTAGTTACAGAAATCTGATGAAGGATGAAAGAATTCAGTTATGGTTAGGAGTAAGGTAATTTTAGGCAACAAGGGTAAGGAAGAAAGGTGTATCACATGATGATTTTGAGTGTTTTTGGTGTGAGGACAAGTGTGTGGCCGGCTGGTATGTTTATGGGATTAATGGAATTAAATTTCCCTACTTTTAAGACTAGATAATGAACTATTTATGATAGAAATGAAACAAGGAAGAAATGAAATCAAAATGAAGACTGAACCTTCAATACCATTTTCAACTACCACACATCCATTTCTTCAGGGGTAAAATGGTTATTTTAGCTGTAATGGTATCTGGAATTCTAGGACAAAGAATCGGGGTCTCACATCCTCCCTCCTTATAAAATTTTTGTGCTTGAAATTTCAGCACAAGTACCTAAGAAAATAGGTAAGGAAATCTCGTAGGCATCATATCCTCAGTCTCCCAAGATTGCTCCTCAACTTAGCCATTACGCCAAACAACTCGAACTATAGCCATGCTTCGACTACGAAACTGAAAAACTGACCGGTCTAGTATGGCAACTGGTTGTACGGGGTAGGATAGGTCTTCAGCAACCTCAACTGGTGGTTCGTCAAGTACATAAGCAGGATCTCGAATATACTTTCTTAGCATCGAAACATGAAACACATTGTGAATTCTCTCTATACTCGGGGGCAATGCAAGTCGATATGCAACATGGCTGATCCTATTAACAATATCATATGGACGAATATAATAAGGTGCTAGCTTACTTTGCAACTGAAAACAAAGGACACCTTTCCAAGAGGTGACTTTTAAAAGCATTTTGTCACCTATTGCAAATTCCAGGTCTCTCCATTGATTATCAATATAGTTTTTTTCTCAATCTTGTGCCATCCTCAGCCTTTGTCAAATCATATTCAACTATTCCATTGCTTGATCAATCAATTCTAGATTAACTAGGCATCTTTTGCCTAACTCATTCCAACAAATTGGAGTTCTACAAGGTCTCCCATATAATGTATCATAAGGAGCCATTCCAATGCCTATATGAAAATTGTTGTTGTAAGCAAATTCTACCAAAGGTAGACATTGATCCCAACTAGTATTTCAATCTATCACGCATGCACGCAACATATCTTTAAGTGTCTGAATCATTCTTTCAGATTGACCATCTATTTGGGGATGAAAGGCTGTATTGAAATTCAGTCTCGAACCCAATGCATTATGAAACTTCTCCCAAAAACCTAAAATGAAATGGGGATCACGATCTGAAACAATGGAAACTGGCACTCCATACAATCGAAAAATCTCTTCCAAATAGCAAACAACCAATCTCTCAGGGGTGTCTGTAACACGAATAGGAAGAAAATGTTTAGATTTCTTGAGTCGATCCACAATCACCCAAATGGCATCGAATCCTCGCTGAGATTTGGGAAAACCAATCAAAAAGTCCATCGTGGTATGTTCTCATTTCCACTCTGGAATCGGAAATGACTGAAGTAAACTAGCGGGTCTTTGATGTTCTATCTTCACTTCTTGACATACAAGGCATCGTGCAACAAACTCAGCAATGTGATGCTTCATATTCGTCCACCAGTATTGTTATTTCAAATCTCAGTACATCTTGGTACTACTAAGATGAATAGCAAACTTCAAACTATGTGCTTCGCAAAAAATCAGATTATGAACATCGATATCTTGTGGTACACATACTCTGATTCTGAAGACAAGAACTCCATCATCATGGGTTCTGAAATCATGAACCGCGGCATCAACACCATCAGCTAATTGCTGCAAAATTTCAGCCAATCTTGGGTCTTCGGATTGATTTTGGATCTATTCCATCAAAGTAGTATTGACTTCAATTCAAGCCAACAATGAACGAGAAAAATAACTACCAAGATGCACACGTGTAGCTCTCAAATCCAGCAATATAGGCATATAGTGTGCACATATATAGGCTAGCACAGATGGAGAAGAAGAGTGAGTCTTCCAGTTTAAAGCATCAGCGACAACATTTTCTTTCCCGGGATGGTACTCGATGATCAAATCATAATCTTTAATTAGCTCCACCCATCTTCATTGTGTCATATTCAATTCCTTCTGCATAAGGAGATACTTCAAGGTTTTGTGATCGGTGAAGATTCTGCACGTCTTGCTGTACAGGTAGTGGCACCATATTTTAAATACAAACACCACGGCTGCAAGCTCTAAATCATGCATAGGGTAGTTTCTCTCGTACAAACACAACTTTCAGGAAGCATAGGCAACAAATTTCCCATCTTGCATCACCACACATCTAAGTCCAGATTTCGATGCATCGTTGTAGACCACATATTCTTTTCCACCGACCAGTATTGTAATGATAGGTGTGGTCACCAATCTGATCTTCAATTCTTCGAAACTTTGGTGGCATTTCTCAGTCCACACGAATGGCTCTCCTTTGCGTGCCAATTTTTTCAAAGGTCCAGCAAGCGATGAGAAATTCTCCACAAATCAACAGTAATATCTAGCTAGGCCAAGAAAAGTGTGAACTTAAAATATAGTCTACGGGGTTCCCAAGCAACTACGGCTTCAATCTTCTTTGGATCAACAAGAATACCACGGGAAGAAACAACATGGCCAAGGAAACCGACTTTCCGCAACCAGAATTTGCATTTGTAGTACTTTGCGAACAGCTGTCGATCCCTCAAAATTTTATGCACAATCCACAAGTCCTCAGCATGCTCCTCTTTTGATTTTGAGGAAATCAGAATGTCGTCAATGAATACTATCACGAATATATCCAGGAACTCTTGGAACACTCTATTCATTAGGTTCATGAACACTACTGTAGCATTGGTCAAACTGAAAGGATTAACCAGAAATTCATAGTGCCCATATCACAATTTGAATGTAGTCTTCGGAACATCAGCTTCACGAACACGTAACTGATGGTATTCCGATTTGAGATCAATCTTAGAAAACATGGCTACACCTTGAAGTTGGTCGAACAAGTCATCAATTCGCAGAAGAGGATACTTGTTCTTTACGGTCACACGATTCAGCTGTCAGTAGTCGATGCACAATCATAGCGAACCATCTTTCTTCTTCATGAACAAGACAGGTGCTCCCCAAAGTGATACACTGGGTCGGATGAAACCACGATCCAGCAAATCTTCCAACAGTGTCTTCAATTCCTTCATTTCCACAGGATTCATACGATAAGGAGGAATGGAAATCGGATTTTTTCGCGGCACCAATTCAATGTCGAATTTCACTTCTTTTGCTGGTGGAAAATTGGCTACATCTTCTAGAAACACATCCGGGAACTCGCGAACCACGAGAACAGCATTCAAATCCGAGGACTCTTTCGAGATGTCATGCACATGCACTAGGTATACAGTACATCCTTTTCTGATTAGTCGCTTCACATCAAGCCAGGAAATCATGCAAGTTGGAATAACTCACCTATCACCTTCAAAACAGAATTTGGAACCATCTGGAAGGCTGAACCACACACGCTTGGTGAAACACTCCATTCGAGCTTGATATTTGGCTAGACAATCCATGCCTAAGATCACATCCAGCTCTCAAACCCATACATACAACACAGCCGATGTAGACTAGATCACAAGTCAATTGCTCTCCCAAAGGAGTCAGAACCGCAATAGGAGGAGACAAGGAAGAGGTCGTGTGGGCCTGGGCTGCACCTCACTCAAAGTTCCAATATATAGTCCTCCAAGTGCGCGTGTTGGTGGTTTGGTGGGATTGGCATACACACCTCGTCCTGCATTTGGTGCACCTGTAATACGCCTTGGTTTAGGACACTCTCGCTGAATATGGCATGTTTCTCCATAGTTATAGTATCGTCGTGGCTATAAACTTCAGGTGGTTCCATTAGGATTAGGACCAGAAAAATTCTTCCTATAGTTACCCCCATTGTCGTTGTTCTTCGGAGGATAGGACCTCAAAAGATAGGGTCTCGTATGTCGACTGAATTTGGAACCACATCGGAATGAACCACCATTGCTTGACGCTGGTGGTTTCTTGCTTTGCATAATTTTCTCAGCTTCGGTGGAAACAACAATCAACTCTTGCAAATTCTACATAGGTGTTGTGCCCACAATCGTTTTGAGCTCGGTACTTAGCCTCTTTTGGAATCACCTTGCCAGCTGACAAGGTATGTGATCCTCTTTTAGTGCAAAATGGGGCAGCTACCTCAATTCCTTCTCGTATTCTAGCAACGAACAAGTTCCTTGTTCGAGCTTGTAGAAAGCTTGTCACTACTCACTTTTGTGGAATGGGGTGTAAAATCTTTCGTTGAATTCATACTAGAATTCTTCCCAAGAAGGAAAACGATCTCCGAACAGCAAACTCACAGCTGTCCACCATGCGAGGGCTTCTCCGTCAAGTAGGAAAGTGGCGATGGCAACCTTATCATCATCAGAAATATGCAGAAATAAAGATACACATCATATGGTATCTATCCACTTACGACCTACAACGGCACCTACTGAACCGTTGAAATTTTTGCATCCCACTTGACGAGCTTTCTTCAACAACTTGATAATGACAGCCGGAAGTCTCTCGACTTCTTTAAGATAAACTGGCTGAACAGGCTCAAGTGGAGGCGTAGGATCTTCCACAGGTGGTACGGGTGCAGGAGCATATTGGAATTGGGCTTTCATTCTCTGTTGGTTTGCAGCAATTCCTTGCAACACATTCAGTATCTGTGCCATTAAAGGATCAATGGCTAGTGGGGCTGGTGCTTCAGGTTCAAGTTGATTTTCAGGCTCAGTTTGCCCTTCCTGCTCATCTTGTGCAGTTGGCTCATTCTGTTCATTTGGTTGCTGCTTGGCTTGGGCTTCAAACCTACCCCGACGATCCCTATGTACATTATGTCTTGTCGTACTTAACAAGCACACAAGGTCACTCAATACATAACCCAATTACAAAACCAATGAAAAAAAATGGTACTTGGTGGAGAGGTGTACACCGGACGACATGCATATGCTGAAAAAAAAAACACATATGCACATAAATACATAAAATTCTCGGCAATACACACAAAGGCACACTCAACATTCATAGAAATCACACACATGCTTTTGGCACAAATATAAACATTCGGCAACATGCGTCAAAGGATCACAACCAACATGCAACAAGTCATATATAACTTTGGCAATCATAAGGAAACATAGCAGAATACTCATCAAAACACATCAGAACATATCAAGTAGCACAACACATAAGAACACACAGCAGATCACACAACCAACCATGGCAATTAAACATTACAAACCAAATATTTAATCATCAAGACACTCTCGGTATTGACCTTTAAAGGTGTGGGGGTGTGTGCGCATATATTCTCCTACAAACAGAAAACCAAAAAACATGTTAGTATAGAACAGATTATATTTCTTAAATCATGCTCCGCTACCAAACCTGTAAGGACCCAAACTCAGCCTATTAGAACCCTTACCACTATAAAACCTAAACAAGCCTAAATAAGGACCTATCTGAATCCTACAAAGCTTAATCAAACTATTAATATTTTTTAAAGGTTGGAGCATGTTAATATTGGACAAACATTCTGGTAACATATGGAGTGAATAAAACATCAGCAGAAGTCTTTATAATCAACCAAAGGAATCATAACACACAAGTCCCATAGGAATCTCAAAATCCAACAAGATGCCCTCAAATATATTTTGGAAATAAATAAACATATGAGGGATCCAAAGAACCAGAAAGCAACCTAATCAATTGACATATTCATGGGTATATGCACAAGCAATCAACAAGGAAGAAGGTATGCGAATATAATGCAATATCATCCTTCTGTGCAACCTTGATCTCACACCCTAATACCATAGACAGAAGATGTACCTAAGCCTAAAAAATGAGAAAAATAACAAGGTGAGATTACAAGAATCTTAGTAAGGTCACAACATCATAAGATCTAAGAAATCTAAACAAACATCTCCCAATCAAGATCAGATTCGCCTATAATAGTAAAGAGGTATCAAACAATCACAATAGGGATAGGATCGAAAGTAACAAGCAGTGGGTGGACCAAGAACACTTCAGAAACTAAATAAACATCCTAATTCCACTCACCAAACCTATCAGAAACCAGTGATCAGATGTTACTGAAACCACCCCCTTGGATATGTGATGCAATAGCTAAGAATACAACAAGAATCAACCTGATTTTTCAACTCAATTCACCATGCAAATTTCGGCACTAAGTTACGAAAATAGGACAAATTGCGATTTCATGCACAAGTAGGTTATAGGTTGCAATTTCATGATAACAAGGAAGGATTAGATATCAATTACACAAATGATTAAATAGAACAAGATTAAAACCAACAGACAAGTTAACTGACAAATTTTGGCAACAATAGGGCAAAGGAGTAGAGTATGCCGATTTCACATATAGAGAGGATTCAAAGGATGAATTGATGATATTACAACAAGGATAGGTTCCAAAAAATCATACGAAAAAAAAGAACAAAAATTAACACCAATTGACGGATCAATCAAGAAATTTCGGCACCAAGACCTTATGAATTGCGATAGCAATTAATATGGGGAAGAACTAACCTTCTGATGATAAAACCAAGATAGCAAGATGAAGGATAGAAAGAGGTTTCCAACAAACTATTATTTACAGAAATCTGATGAAGGATGAAGGAATTCGGTTATGGTTAGGAGTAAGGTAATTTTCGGCAACAAGGGTAAGGAAGAAAGGTGTATCACGTGATGATTTTGAGTGTTTTTAGTATAAGGACATGTGTTTGGCTGGCTGGTATGTTTCTAGGATTAATGAGATTAATTTTCCCTACTTTCAAGGCTAGATAATATGAGATAATACTTAAGATTTAATTCTGGAATTATCTCTTAAGAATAGATAATGACCATTTATGATAGAAATGAAACAAGGAAGAAATGAAATCAAAATGAAGACTGAAACCATTTCAAGCTACCACACATCCATTTCTTCAGGAGTAAAATAGTCATTCAACTGCAATGATATCTGGACTTTTAAGACAAAGGATCGGGGTCTCACAATCTGGCCATCCACTGCTATCACTTTCCGAAACATGAAATTTTCTCCATTTTAAATTTCAAGTATTTCGAACAAGATAGTATTGTCGGTTTTCTGATTTGACCTGTCATTTGTGATATAGACATTTAAATTTTTTTCTTGAAAAATGTGTGTTAGTTTTAAATGATAAATTATGGTTTTATAAATAATACTATGTCGTTTAAAATGTAATTTGAGGGTTTATCAACCTAATGCTGGATTTCTATGTTATTTTCAAAAATATGAATTTGCCTCATTTTGCGTGTTTACTTGTATAGATAGTAATTTTATGTTTGGTATATTATGCAGACGTGTGACCTGTATTGATTGGTGTGGATTATGATTTGGTTCTCTGTTGTACTTACTGATTGGTCATGTTGTGGCTGCATACAGGTGAGTGGGGACTTCATACTTTACTGAGTTTTATTTTAGGATGCATGTTTGAGATTTATAGTTTTCAAAAAATTAAAAAGTGAATCGTGTTGGAACTTGGATATAGATATGTTTATGTTTGGAAAATTAATGTTTTACGAATTTGACGAGTTTTCTGGTTTTACTATGGCTGAAACTGAGAGGCATATTGTGATATTGTGCATGTGGTTGCACCGACTATTGAGACATGTTTGTCTATAAAATTCTTTGCCTGTATTTGATACTATGATATTGGTTTGAGTTTGACATGCTTGAATTGGTTTTTATATCCCACTTTGATTAGTTGTAAGTATCCATTACACTGACGACGATTAACCGAGATGGTGACCAACGGGTTATGTACTCCCTTTGGCACCTCTTGTCATAGAGGGGATTTAATGTTCAAAAGGAGATGGTCAACATTGGTAGACCCTAGCCTTCGATAATGCTAGTGTGGGCTACATTTTAAAATAAATAAAGTAAACATTGGTAGACCCTGAACACTTCCTGATTAGAAGTAGGACGGGTGTTTCCTAGCCGACTTCCCAGTTCGGTTTTCAAAGGAAAATGCATGAGTGTATATACGATTCACCATATTTGATATTTATGGTTGACTTGGCTTGAGAATGAGTTTTGATGTTGAGTGGCACAGATTTTCATTTTCAGTTTTGGATTTCGTTTTATGTTTTTATACATGTATTTCATTTTCCCTATTCCCCTTACCTAGATATTTTAACTAATTGGTTTAGTGTCATCTAGATTTTGCTACAGATGAAGCTTGTCATCCATCCGCCTCATAAGGTTGATTTCAGATCAACCTGATTCTAGGTTTAATCAACATTCAATTTGATTTGTATATATGGACGAGACTATATTATATCATTATATTTTTTATTACCATTTCGATTGTATACATATTTTCTGGTGCTTGGCTTTTATAGATATTATTGGACATATTGTATATGACAGTTGATTGGGTATTGTTTGGTTGTGACATATTTTATTGAGATTTGGTATCACCCTACACTTTATTTTATTCCGCTATGAATTTTATAGTTTTGTTTTTACTAGTCTTAAGGGATTCTAAGGGTAGCATGGTAATTATCATTCTTAGGGTTCCGTGGCAAAAGCATTGACCTCTTGAATAAGATATGGGGCGTGACAGTACTATTCAAGGATTGATTAAGGACTTCAGAATTGGTCAAAAATACAAGATGTATTATGACAGTTATAATACTAGGAAAGAATCAAGTCTTTCATACAAAAATGAAGCATATTGATTTTCATTTTTATTTTGTGTGAGAGATTTTAAAAGAAAATAGAGTACATATCTAGAAGATCAAGACTATTGAAAATCCTACTAATATGATAACGAAGATATTGATTATAATAAAAAAAATTTATTGTTTGAACTTGATTAATATTGTCAAAATTTTAAAAATATTTTTGAAAATGTGTGAGAGATTGGAAGATAGGATGTGAATCTTACCAAGATAGAGATTATTAGTTTTGACTTAGTTTTTAGTATTTTTTGTGTGGCAGGCAATTTGGTTATCCTTTAGAATTTGCAACATTATCGGTGGATGCCATCTGACACAAAACTTTCAAGATACAGTCCAGACAAACATGGATATTTTTGTAAAATATCGCAAAACCATAAATTTTATTCATCATCTTCTCTATTGGTAGGAAATATATATTATTCCACCTTTGCAAGAAAATAATAAATTTATAATAGCAAAAGCATTTTGTACTGGTTAATTCTGTACAGATTTCCCAAAGTTGGGCCTCTATGACGGAGCTCTATCCGATATGCTACGTAACTTTTAATCCATTATCCCTCTTCATTACTAATCAAATCTCCAGCACCCACCTCTTCCGACTTTCTCTTTAGCATTTTTGTGAGAGGAGAATCCATTGACAATGGAGCAGATTTCTTGTTCATTATGGTTATGTAAGCTATTCCCTAATGCTATAGCATTGCAAGAAGATCTTATCGTCATTAATGATTATCATATATCACAAAATTTTATTTCTTATTGATGAATGGATTCATGATTCCTTTTAAATTTTAAAAAATTTAAAAATTTGACTGATGATTGATGATTGCCGATGGATTAATCTTGTTACACAATCATATTTTTTTTATTTTTTTAAATACAATTAAATTTCTCTAAATAGTATCATTATTAAATATTGACAGACATATAGACACAGGAGCATTTCGAATTTATATTCTTTTGTTAAATATCTCGAACTACTTGCTATCATCGTTTTAAAGTTGAATGGTATGCTTCTTTTACTAACGACATAGCCTATAGTTGAAGACTGGACCACATGAAAGACGAGTATGAAGAAAAAGTCAGTCTCAATTAGCAATAATTGATTGTTTTCCGTGAAACACGTTTTTTTAATTTGTTTGACTATTATAACCTATATGCATAGTCTATATTTATTGTTTTTAGCTCTGCGTGATACCGACCACAAGGCAAGATCTAGACCGACCACAAGCAGGCTTAAAAGTCTGGTTCTCCAACCGGGGAGTCACATCCTAAATCACAATTCCGCGATAGGTTACGCAACCTCCAATATGTAATAAAAAAAGTTAGAATATTTTAAAATTTTGGTGGATTTATTTATAATTGACAATAAATGTCATTTTGTTATAAATTAATGTCTTTCAAAACCTATAGTTTCATTATAAAAACAAAAATTATCATATTTACCATTAATGCAAAAGATACATTTGGGTACTTATAAATATGTCATTGTGATGTTGTATGTGAATAGCTATAAAATATAAAAATTCTCTTCTTCCTTCATTATCTTTCTTTCTAATTATCATCTTTCTAAATAAATTAGGATTCATCTTGATTTATTCGTTTATTACATAACACGTTATCAGCATGAAGGTTTAAAAAAAAAAAAAGAGAATCAGGAGTTTTACAAGAATTCTTCGCAAAGAACGAGAGTCTTAATTTTCACAGAGGTATAATTGAGATCAAGTAAAAAGATGATAAAATCTAAAATTCTAATGCTATATTATCATAATATTAGCATTATTAAATATTATTCTTATTTTTGTAGCTCACTTCTTGTTGTTTAGATTATAAGTTTATTTCTCATCTTATTATGTGATTAGGTATATGTGTTTTTAATATTTTTATAGTTCTACAATGACAAATATTGCAAAGCTTGAGTTTGAAGCTATCAACATTATTGGAAAAAATTATTTATCATGGATATTAGATGCTAAAGATCTTGGAGAGACAATCAAAATACCAAATATAGCATCAAATCAGGATAAGACAAAAGCAATGATTTTTCTTCGTCATCATCTCTATGAGGAATTGAAATCTGAATATCTTACAATAAAAGATCCTGCAAATCTTTGGAAAAATTTAAAAGAGAGGTATGATCACCAGAAAACGGTGATACTCCCAAAAACTCGTTATGAATGGAAGCACATTCGTTCGCAAGATTTTAAATCTATGAGTGAATATAATTATATAGAGAAAATATCACTGATTTTGATATGCTTGAAATAACATTCTCTACTTTTCATGCTTTAAATGTACTTTTACAACAGTAATATCGTGAAAAAAGTTTCACAAAATATTCTGAGCTGATTTCATGACTTTTTGTGGTTGAACAAAACAATGAGCTATTAATGAGAAATCATGAATCTCGTCCTACTGATTCTGCTATATTCCCTAAAGTGAATGTGATATTATCTTATAATCGTGGTAGTGGTCGAGGTCGCTGACGAGGACAAGGACGAGGAACAAATTATAATCAATTTTGTCATGGTATTGGTCAATCAAGTAAAATTATCCTTCACAATCAAAAAGTAATAAAGAATGAAAGACTTGAAAAGATAATGGATGGCATAAAGAAAATTTATAACTAGTAACTACCATCAATGTGGAATGCAAGGTACTTGTCGTACACCAAAATATTTCGCCAACCTATACCAAGAATCTTTAAAGTCTAAAGGCAAGTATATGGAGACAAATTTTGTCAAAAATGATTTCACTGAATTTGTTAATGGCCTTGAGGATATAATGCACTTTGATGTTGCTGACTTGCTTAATGATCCAATTTGTACATGTGTCTTTATAAAAAGATATGGATCTAGTTTTGTAATAATAGTTGTTTATGTTGATGATTTAAATATCATTGAAATCATGAAGAGATAGATAAAACTGTCAACTATTTAAAGAAAAAATTTGAAATGAAAGACCTTGGAAAAATATGATATTGTTTGGGTCTTCAGATGGAGGATTTGAGTGAAGGAATATTTATTTATGAATCAAATTATGTGGATAAAGTACTTAAAAGATTTTACATGGATAAAACTCATCCATTAAGTACACTAATGATTGTGAGGTCACTTGATATAAAAGAAGATATTTTTTGACATCGTGAAAAAAATGAAAAAATTTTAAACCCTGAGGTTCCATATATAAGTGCTATTAGTGCACTTACATATCTTGCTAATAATACTCGACCTGACATATCATTTGCAGTAAATTTACTATCAAGATATAGTTTTTGTCCAACTCGAAGACATTGGAATGGAGTTAAACATAATTTTAGATATCTTCAAGGAATAATGGATATGGGTTTATTTTATTCAAATTTATCCACTTTCAATTTAGTTGGTTATGCAGATGCGGGATATCTATCAGATCCATATAAAGCTAGATTACAGATAGGTTACTTATTCACTATAGGGAGTACAGTCATTTTATGGTGGTTAGTGAAACAAATTTTGGTTGCCACTTCTTCTAACCATGTAGAAATTTTAATAATTCACGAAGCAAGTCGTGAATGTGTTTGGCTTCGATCAATATCACAACACATAAGAGAAGCATGTGGATTATCAAGTAACAGGGAATATGCAACGACACTGTACGAAGACAATGCTGCTTGTATAGCTCAATTGAAGGAAAGGCTACATCAAAGGTGACAAGACAAAACATATTTCACCAAACTTCTTCTTTACTCATTATCTTCAAAGCAAAGTGGAAATCACTGTCAAACAAATACGCTCAAGTGACAATTTAGCTGATTTATTTACTAAAGTTCTTCCCACATCAACATTTGAGAAGTTTATACAAACGATCGGAATGCGTCGTTTGAAAGATTTGAAAGAATGACTAAATCAGGAGGAGTATACACTGCACTCTTTTTTCCTTCACCAAGTTTTTATTTCCATTGGGTTTTTCTTGGTAAAGTTTTTAATGAGGTAGTATGACAATGACATACTCTCAAATTGAGAATAACATACTTTTTTTTCTTCACTAAGATTTTTCCGATGAGATTTTTCTTAGTAAGGTTTGAACAAGACATTAAGTCATTTTTAATATAACAAATAGACATTCAAGAGGGAGTGTTATAAATAAATGTCTTTGAAACCTATTGTTTTATTATGAAAACAAAAGTTATCATATCTACCATTAATGCAAAAAGTACATTTATGTACCTATAAATATGTCATTGAGATGTTGTATGAAATAGTTATAAAATATAGAAATTCTCTTCTCCTTTCATTATCTTTCTTTCTAATTATCATCTTTCTAAATAAATTAGGATTTATCTGGATTTATTCATTTATTAGATAACACCTTTCAATTAAAAAAAATTAACAATAAAAAAATACACAGTAGACAGATCAGATGCCACATTTATTGCGTAAGTGTTCAGTGTTCCAGAAATAGCAGTGTGGAAACATAAATGGAAAGCATAATTGGGCCCATTTTCATTTCCTTCATTCATTTATGTTAAACAACAAGAAATAGATTCTACCTCGGATCCGAAGTAGACAAAGTTTAAAAAAAATTATTAAATTATTATAATAAGTTTATTTACCAAAATAATCTCATTATTTTTATTAATTTCATTCCTTATACATAACAAAAGTAGACTCATCCCTCGTGAAAACTGTCATGTGTATGGCATAATCAGGGTTACAGGCAGGAAGTAACAAATCTTGTATGATCCCGCTCAATATTTAAATTTTAAAGTGTATGTAAGTAATTTAACATGTTTAATAAGGAATAATAATGTCCAAATTGTTGTAAATGAAGGAGGACACAGATATAGGGAGAGAATAGAAGGATCTTATTCATAAATATTCATGATACTAAAGGATATCACAAAGACATACATATTTATAGATACTAAAGGGTATCATTTATATCTCTTAGAAAGGATATATCTGTTGGTAAAGATACATCTCTTGGAAAGGATATACCCGGTAAAGATACAACTCTTGGGAAGACTTCAATGGATATTCACCATTCACAAAACTCCCCCTTGAATGTCCATTGAATTAAAAGTAATAGATATTCAACTTCATAACACTCCCATTTTGAAAATCTATTCATTATATGACTAAATGTCTCGTTAAAACCTTATTAGGAAAAAATCCTAGCTTAGGAAAAAGAGTACATGATTCTTAACTTGAGAATATATTATTAGAATACTGTCTCATTCAAAACCTTACCAAGAAAATCCAATGGGAAAAAAATTTTGGTTAAAGAAAAAATAGTACAATTCATATTCTTCTGATTCAGTTATCATATTCTTCTGATTTATATTCCCAATTTTCACAAGAATAGTAAAACTTCCTAGATGTTTAATCTTAGGGAGAAATTTTCTCTGAATAATGGCATTGCACTTCTCTGTCAATGCCAGTGTCTCATAGTCCCTAATCTTCCTTCACTTGGCTAAGATATCCTTCATAAAATTCACATGGTCTTTTAAATTAAAAAATATTAACATTTTTGACTGTATAGTAAATTTTAAAATTTTAGAATATTTTATACTTAAAATCAAAATTCAAAAAATAGATAAACTATCACACCCACCTATACTTTCAAATCAAATATTATCAGATTTAATAATTGAATTTATTATATGAATATACACATCTCATCTAATACATTAAATTATATTGTCTTGCACGCATATTCGGAAAATTTTTTATGACAAAGTCGAAGACAGGTACGTACCAACCCGACTTTTTGAACAGCTCTAATCAACGTGTAGCGCTCATATCTTTGGAATCGTAGTATCAAAACGTGAACTTCAAGGTTCACATGTTTCTAACAATTATATTCGACCATCACTCTTCTGATAGGTGTCGAGGTAATACCGTCCTATGCTATGACGTGACAATAAATAAGTTGGAATTAAGTAAAAAAATAGATAAAATTTTTTTAAAAAAAATTTGATAAATATAATAGAATATGATTAAATTATTTTTTAAATTAAAAAATACTAACAGTTTTAACTGTATAGTAAATTTTAAAATTTTAAAATATTTTATACTTAAAATTAAAATTAAAAAAAAATAAATTTTATTACTCAGCTATACTTTCAAATCAAATATCATGAGATTTAATAATTGAATTTATTATATGAATATACACATCTCATCTGACACATTAAATTATATAGTCTTGCACGCAGATAGCTAAAACATCTGATGGATAGACTATGTCAAAATTGTTTGAAAGTATACAAATATCTTTTTCAAAAACAAATTTTATTTTGCCACAGGTAAGAATAAATTTTTTTTCACATCTTAGAGATGTGTCTACTTTATTTGTATCTGTCAATCTTGAACCTAATATTTAAGAGAAACTAAACCTTATTGTTGTTAATGGGACCACCGGCCCCTATCTTTAACTCTATAGATAAAGGCAATCTCATTGAACACAGCACATCCATCCAACATCCCACGTTTTGAGAGAAAGCAAGCCAAAGCGAGAGAGATGGAAGTCAGGCAGGTTCTTCGAATGAATGGAGGAACGGGAGATACAAGCTATGCCCAGAACTCAGCTCTACAGGTAATCCATGTTTGATTCATATTCATAATATTTGCTTGACTGATAAAAAACTGACGTTTGCAGTTTTGTGCTTGCTATCTATATAACGCGCGACGGTTATATATAATTTGATATTGATCGAATTATTTAATGGACAAATAATTTAAACACGCAGCGAAAGGTTATATCCATTACACAACCTATAGCAGAGGAAGCCATAACTAATCTTTACTGCAGCACCTGCAAGAAGAGCCTAGCCATCGCAGATTTGGGATGTTCTTCCGGACCAAACACTTTTGTTGTGGCATCCATACTTGTCAAAGCAGTGGAAATGATATGCAGAAAACTTGGCCATCAGTCGCCACAATATCACGTGTTCTTGAACGATCTTCCAGGCAACGACTTCAACGCCATTTTCAGGTCCCTGACAAGTTTCAAAGAAAAAATGACTGAGCAATTGGGAGATAGAGCTGAGCGATGTTATTACGCTGGGGTCCCTGGCACTTTCTATGGTCGGCTTTTTCCAGATAAGAGCTTGGATTTCATCCACTCTTCTTACAGTGTCATGTGGCTCTCCCAGGTTAAGAATATATTCGAACAAATAAGTAAGAAAGATTAAGGCGTATGAATTTGAACTGATAATCTATTCTTCTTTTTGTTTTTCGTAAGGTTCCTCAAGGTCTGGAAGCTAACAAAGGGAGCATTTATATGAATAAGACAAGCCCGCCCAGTGTACTTCGAGCTTATTATGAGCAATTTCAGAGGGATTTTTCACTATTCTTAAAATGCCGTTCAGAGGAATTGGCAACAGGAGGACGAATGGTATTAACCTTATTGGGGAGGAGAAGTGAAGATCCTACTAGCGAAGAGTGTTGCTACTTCTACGATCTTTTAGCCGCAGCACTGAAAGAAATGGTTTTAGAGGTTTGTAAACAATACGATTGACTATGAATTAGATCAAACTTTGCTTAGTTAGATGTCATGGAATGGCATAAGCAATAACCATAAAAGGGCACGTATTAACTCACAAAATCGACTTCATGTTTCATATTGGATCATAAAGTATGTAACTTAATCATATATTTCATCTAAAAGAGAGTTAATTTGGTGAATGTGATTAAAATAAACACAGTTTGTAGGATATTTTCACGATATTTATGCTTAATCGATCTCCAAAAAATATTAATTTTGTGAATTATGTGATACTTTTTATTAAGTAAATTTGGATTGGTAAAGCTGAATGCATATTTTTTATGCAGGGGAAAATAAAAGAAGACCGACTTGATTCCTTCAACATTCCCGAATACACGCCATCCCCTTCTGAAGTGAAAATTGAAATAGAGAATGAAGGCAACTTCACTCTTAATAGGCTGGAGGTTTTTGAAGTGAACTGGAATGCTTATGACCAAGAAGTTAATGTGCCTGATGCATTTAAAGATGATGGGTACAATTTTGCCAAGTGCATCAGAGCCGTTACTGAACCTTTACTTATCACTCACTTTGGTGAATCAATTATTGATGAGGTGTTCTCAAGGTACAGGGAAATAGTGACCGATCGCATGTCAAAAGAGAAAACGGGATTTATCAGTGTAACTGTGTCTATCTCCAAATTATAATTATTAAGAGTCTGCTTATTTTATAAGATCTTAAATTAGATTCACAAGTAAAAATAAATAAAATTGATTGTTATATTAATTTTATAATAGAGTATTTGATTTGATTTTAAACCATTTGATACATTCAATATAGAGCATGTGGTTTAATTCGATGCTGGTGTTAGGCCAGAGGAAGATGAGGATAATGTAAGTCATCATGCCCCTTGTGAAATCCCGTCCCAGTCGTGTGTCCAGTCAGCGCCGTATTAGTGGTCCACGTGTACATTTGACGTGTTGACCGGGACGAAAATCGAGACAGTAGAAAAATTACCGTTTTGCCCCTATTGGACCCGGGCTTGTTTCCGGGCCTGTTAATTTCCCCTTAGAGCCTTCTAAGTACCTGTGTTTTATTCCCGGGCCCGTTTGTTACCCTAAGCCCAATACGTACCCTTTTAAGCCTATTAGTCTACCCTAAGCACCATCACTGTATACGCCTCAGACAGAAACCTAATAACCGTTCGCTCTCTATTCTTTGCAATTTGCCGCCTCTAGCCTTTCCTTGTTCCACTGCCAGATTGTCAGCTAATCTACAGATCAGTGAGGGTACGGTAAGGGTTTTGTTTCTTCTCCGTATGTAGATTGGGTTGTGATTGTTTGTCTGTTATTGCTTTGATTCAGGTGGATCTGAATCGGGATACCGCGATAAGGGCAAAGGGATTGCTGCTAGTTCATCTGCACACCAGGTAGGAGACTATGCCTCATCTGTTTGATCGGCTATTGCTTTTGTCCTCGTTGTTTGGATGTCCTTTGTTTATTTCTTTTCCTTTACCCTCGTTGTTTATGCGTCTTTTGTTTACCCTTTTGTTAATCATTATGTTGCTGGATGTGCTCGTTCTCTGTTTTCCTTTCTGTTGAGACTGGCTCCGTGTGATCTATTTGAATGCCCTTTTTGTCAATGGAAACCGTGAGGATACGCTTGGGATATATCCGGCGCGGGCCACATACGGGATCAAAGTCGCGCCCCTGTCTTCCTTTCGTTTCTCCCCGTCAGCGCCGAGCACCTCCTTTTGGCTTCCTTTCGTGTAAACTGATTCTTGCTTTCCTTTTATTCCATTAATACAAGTCTGATTTGTGTTCTTCCTTTTACTTTCTTTTCCATTCGCACCAGTCCATGCTCTCCCTGTTGGCTCTCCGATCTCACCCTTGTTTCCCTGCGATACCCACTTGTTGTCGTTCTCCCTTTCCTGTTATGCCGAGAGCAAGAGCTGCCCTCCTGTTGCTTTGTTATTTCCACACCACTTGATTTACTGCGGCCCTCTCTTCTCTCCATAGTTCCCCAATTTTCCTTCTTCCTGTCCCCGTTGAGTGAAGCTCCAGACTAGCACCAGCTCGCACCAGCCCCCTTCCAGTCCCGTTCTGTTACGCGGTCGTTCTCCTGTTGCCCGACCGTTTTCTTTCTTTCCCCACTGGTAGTTTTCGTGTTTCCTTTTCATTTACTTTCCCTTGTCGTAGCTTCTTTCCGGTGTAGTTTGGTACCCCTGGTTGTCCCCTTGACTTTCATCTGTTATGCCCGACGTACCCAGCTTGTCCCTCCAGTCCCGTTCTTCATTAACAGCGGGTGAAGCGTACTACAAAAGAAATCACATTCGTGTTTCATTCTTCATTTCTTTATGGGTACCTCGAGCTTGTTCTCCACCGGTTTGAGCAAACCGGGTTCGTTCATCTTCTTCCTCTGTATTTGCGGACTTGCTCAGCCAGCCCCTCTTCTCCTTTTTACTTGAACGAGGCGGGCTTGCTGTTCTTCTCCTCGTTTAGTTCCCGGCGCCGTAAACTGTTCTCCACCAGATCCGTTCCTCCCTTTGTTATTTCTTGGTGCCGTGAATTTGTTCCCAACTGAGTTCGTGCGAGCAACAACGAACTTCTCTTTTCCCCGGGCACCTCTGCTATTCCGATGTTCCCAGCTCGCACGATTCTTTTTCTTCTTTTTTCCTTTTGTTTTTGTTTTTCCGAGCCTTACCTGTTGCTTCACCGGTCTCTCTCACTCACCAGTCGTCCCTACGTTTCCCAGTGTGCTCTGTTCTTCCGTTTCCTTTCTTTCGTGGAGCAAGGCTTGCGCCCTGTTTCTTCCTTGCAGGTCAAGCGGCGGGTGATCTCTTGTCTGCGTTTTGTCCCGGTGTTGTGAGCTTGATCTTCACTGGATTCGGGTAAATCGGACCTGTGCCCCTTCGTTCCCATCGATTTCCTGTGATCCGTTCTCACTTCGTATGATGCGCGCATGGTGTTCCTTCTCCAGTAATTTCGTTTTGTGTTCCCTTCCTTTGCACCTCAATAATGAACTAATTAATTAAGCAATTAATAAAACATGGACATGGGATATAATATGTATGTCTAATATTCTTTTATATATACATGTTCACTTACGGGTTCCAAAATGATATTTTCTGGATTTCTCTAAGTATTAGTTATGTAGCTTAACTAAATTGTGGAGTGAGTTCATAACGAAATGTGTGGGTTACTCAAGTATACGAGTTTACAAACTTATGATTTTAATATTATGGATTTGATCAAGGGTAATAATAACGTAATATTTTTGGGATTGTAACGTTTGACAAAGTATAGTATTATAAACTGACTATATGCTCAGTTCGTGTATCTACAGTCGTTAAACGTTCGCTTGGCCAATGCGAGGTAAGTAAACGGAATCCCAGTGATAGGGGAGAGTTGCTTACCTGTTAGGGAGTTGTATGAGTGTTGTTATCGTTACCTGCCACAACTTCGCAGGTTGGTCCGTTTTGAGTATTGAGACGGGTATGATGTGTGTTATGTTTTCTCTGCCCAGTCATGGACAACACTGGCAGTAAAGGTTACGTATATATTTATTTATTATTTTCTTAAAATATAAATTTAAACTGCCAGTGAGTTCCCAGTTTCCCTTTAGCGGGGGTTACTAGAGGAGTGGTTTATTATGTCCAACCCGATGGGTTTTTCTTGGTTGACATTGTTAATAGTATTGTGTTACGAGTTGTTGTTATATAACCTATTGGGTTGGAATCGTATTCTACAATATGAAACTTTAATGTGTGAATTCCTTATCCTTCTGTTTGTTTCTGTTACATCCCTGTTCACATCGTAATCCGTTTCTCCTCTTCTTTGTTTGTATTCTCGTTTCCCCGTAAGGACATATGATGTTGTGACTCCTATTGAGATTTTATTAGCTCACCCGTTGTTGTTTCCCCCTTTCAGGAGTAGTTCGTGAGCTGTAGACGGCGTTTGAGGTGTTAGTGCTTCCTACGACTTTGCTGGACTATCGCACTTGCATGTTTTACACGGTTTTCTATTCTGGCATTTCCTATTGACTCGTTTTGATGTTATGACTTACGTTTTATTTTTATGCATTAATTACTCTACTGGATACGGTTTTTACGTTCCGGGCTTTTAGCCCAGTTTGTGATTTTGGGCTTGTGGCTGTATGGACCTGTTTTCCGTTTTGAATATTTTGTCCATTTGACTAAAGACTTCCGCTGTGGTATTTTGTTCACTCCGGTTTTTATGCCAGATGTCTGTTTCTTATTGATATGCTCCAATTCTTGAAATTTTAAATGTGTCTATTTTGGGAATCGTGTTTGAAAAGTCGTTTAAACCTTGTGGGATTCGGATTGGTCCACGTATTGGGCTTGTCCGGGTTTCAAAGCAGTAAGGGCCTGGTTTTCGGGTTCGGGTCCTTACAAGGGTGGTAGCGGAGCATGGTTTTACAAATCGGTTTTGGAACTGTTTTCGGAAAATATGTTTTCAACTCACTTGCAAGTGCATAGTCTAGCGTCGTATCATTAAGTTAATTGTTTGAGTTTCTAGGCTTACATTTCGTCGTGATTATGTGCTATATGCAGTTACTATAGTTAGGACACGTAGTACTACTGCCGCTCGGAATCGCCAGGATGGAAGTGGCGAGTCAGTCCACAGGCCAGTTGAGCCCGAGATACAGGTGGATCGGCAAGCCCCAGCCGCACCTACTAGTCAAGTCGAACCAGTTGCTCAGGCCACTCCAGCAGCCTCAGTGGCGCCGGGTCAGGATTCGGCGTTGGTCCAAATTTTGGCCTCGATGCAGGCCACATTGCAGCAGTTAGTGGCACATCAGCCACCTGTTCCCACTGCGGATGCACCTGCAGTTCTGGTGCAGCAATCCCAGTTCAGCAGCAGGATGTCGGGCGACTCCCGGTGATGATTACGAAGCTGCTGAAGGAAGCTTGTCAGTTGGGTTGAACGAATTTTTCCGGGACAGCTGACGTTGTTGTAGCCCGGGAGTGGCTTGATACAGTTTTTCGTACCGCACAGGAGTTACGTATTTCTGAGGAGGACAAGGTTACCCTGGCCACCTTCCTATTCGAAAAGGAAGCTTTATCGTGGTGGACCGCAGTGAGTTTGAGGTATGAAGGTCAGCAGCCGTCGTGGGATCAGTTTTTGGGCGAGTTCAATAACCGGTTCTATACGCAGTTTCACCAGGATGAGAAGAGGTCGGAGTTCTATAAGGTGAAGCAAAGTTCTCGATCTGTATTAGAGTTCAAGTCGGAGTTAAGGGAGTTGTCTCGTTTTGCCCCGGCTGAGGATCGTTTGGAGGCAAAGTTAGCTCGTCGTTTTCAGGATGGGCTGAACAGCGATATCCGAACGATTGTGGGTACAACCCCGATTTACGACCTGCAGGCATTGGTCGTTGTTGTCACTGATGCTGAGAAGATGATTCAGAGGCGGAAGACTCACAGTCAGGACCGTAGAGATTTTTCGTCGGGTAGTGGGCCGATGCGACATGGTACGAGACATGATCGTGGATCGAGTCATTCCGCAGGGCCGTATCCTTCGAGACCTCCCCGTTTCCGAGGAGGTAGCCACGGGACCACCCCATCACAACCAGCTACTTCTAGTCACAGTGTGAGTCGACCACCTATGCCATGGTGTGCTAGTTGCCATCAGCACCACATCCCTCCTTGTCTGCATTTGCGGAAGTGCTACAATTGTGACGAGGTCGGCCATATGTCTCGAGATTGTCCGAAGCCGAGACATAATGCTTCACAGCCTTTCGAAGGTTCGAGACCGAGTGGTAGTTACGCTGGTCACATGCTTCTTCCAGGTCTCCATCCAAAGCACCAGAAAGACCTTCTGGTAGTCAACCGTCTGCCCAGCCATCACAGCCGAGGTCAACTAGACTTTTCACTTTGACCGACGTTGAGGCTTGTGCCAACCCCGACATGGTGATAGGTACTGTTACAATTTTTCTCGTAATAATATGGTATTGTTAGACCCCAGAGCTAATAGATTGTTGTGGGCCCTAATGTAGTAATTAGTACAGATCGTTCGTTGTCACTCCGTTAGGTGAGCGGCATGTAAATTTCGAGGATGAAATTTTTGTAAGGAGGGGAGGATGTGAAACCCCGTCCCAGTCGTGTGTCTAGTCAGCGTCGTATTAGTGGTCCATGTGTACATTTGACGTGTTGACCGGGACGGAAACCGAGACAGTAGAAAAATTACCGTTTTTCCCCTATTGGACCCGGGCTTGTTTCCGGGCCTGTTAATTTCCCTTTCGAGCCTTCTAAGTACCTGTGTTTTATTCCTGGGCCCCTTTGTTACCCTAAGCCCAATACTTACCCTTTTAAGCCTATTAGTCTACCCTAAGTACCATCACTGTATACGCCTCAGACAGAAACCTAATAACCGTTCGCTCTCTATTCTTTACAATTTGCCGCCTCTAGCCTTTCCTTGTTCCACTGCCAGATTGTCAGTTAATCTATAGATCAGTGAGGGTACGGTAAGGGTTTTGTTTCTTCTCCGTATGTAAATTGGGTTGTGATTGTTTTTCTGTTATTGCTTCGATTCAGGTGGATCTGAATCGGGATACCGCAATAAGGGAAAACGGATTGCCACCAGTTCATCTGCACACCAGGTAGGAGACTACGGCTCATCTGTTTGATCGGCTATTGCTTTCGTCCTCGTTGTTTGGGTGTCCTTTGTTTATTTCTTTTCCTTTACCCTCGTTGTTTATGCGTCTTTTGTTTACCCTTTTGTTAATCATTATGTTGCTGGATGTGCTCGTTCTCTGTTTTCCTTTCTGTTGAGACTGGCTCCGTGTGATCTATTCGAATGCCCTTTTTTTCAATGGAAACCGTGAGGGTACGCTTGGGATATATCCGGCGCGGGCCACATACGGGATCAAAGTCGCGCCCCCGTCTTTCTTTCGTTTCTCCCCGTCAGCGCCGAGCACCTCCTTTTGGCTTCCCTTCGTGTAAACTGATTCGTGCTTTCCTTTTATTCCATTCATACAAGTCTGATTTGTGTTCTTCCTTTTCCTTTCTTTTCCATTCGCACCAGTCCGTTCTCTTCCTGTTGGCTCTCCGATCTCACCCTTGTTTCACTGCGATACCCACTTGCTGTCGTTCTCTCCTTCCTGTTACGCCGAGAGCAAGAGCTGCCCTCCTGTTGCTTTGTCATTTCCACACCACTTGATTTACTGCGGCCCTCTCTTCTCTCCATAATTCCCCAATTTTCCTTCTTCCTGTCCCCGTTGAGCGAAGCTCCAGACTCGCACCAGCTCGCACCAGCCCCCTTCCAGTCCCGTTCTGCTACAGGGTCGTTCTCCTGTTGCCCAGCCGTTTTCTTTCTTTCCCCACTGGTCGTTTCATTGTTTCCTTTTCATTTACTTTCCCTTGTCGTAGCTTCTTTCCGTTGTAGTTTGGTACCAGGAACCCCTGGTTGTCCCCTTGATTTTCACCTGTTATGCCCGACGTACCCAGCTTGTCCCTCCAGTCCCGTTCTTCATTAACAGCGGGTGAAGCGTACTACAAAAGAAATCACATTTGTGTTTCCTTCTTCATTTCTTTATGGGTACCTCGAGCTTGTTCTCCACCGGTTTGAGCAAACCGGGTTCGTTCATCTTCTTCCTCTGTATTTCCGGACTTGCTCAGCCAGTCCCTCTTCTCCTTTTTCCTTGAACAAGGCGGGCTTGTTGTTCCTCTCCTCGTTTAGTTCCCGGCGTCGTAAGCTGTTCTCCACCAGATCCGTTCCTCCTTTTGTTATTTCTTGGTGCCGTGAATTTGTTCCCAACTGAGTTCGTGCGAGCAACAATGAACTTCTCTTTTCCCCGGGCACCTCTGCTGTTCCGATGTTCCCAGCTCGCACTATTCTTCCTCTTCTTTTTTCCTTTTATTTTTGTTTTGCCGAGCCTTACCTGTTGCTTCACCGGTCTCTCTCACTCACCAGTAGTCCCTACGTTTCCCAGTGTGCTCTGTTCTTCTATTTCCTTTCTTTCGTGGAGCAAGGCTTGCGCCCTGTTTCTTCCTTGCAGGTCAAGCGGCGGGTGATCTCTTGTCTGCGTTTAGTCCCGGTGCTGTGAGCTTGATCTTCACTGGATTCGGGTAAACCGGACCCGTGCCCCTTCGTTCCCATCGATTTCCTGTGATCCGTTCTCACTTCGTATGATGCGCGCATGGTGTTCCTTCTCCAGTGATTTCGTTTTGTGTTCCCTTCCTTTGCACCTCAATAATGAACTAATTAATTAAGCAATTAATAAAACATGTACATGGGATATAATATGTATGTCTAATATTCCTTATATATACATGTTCACTTACGGGTTCCAAAATGATATTTTCTGGATTTCTCTAAGTATTAGTTATTTAGCTTAACTAAATTGTGGAGTGAGTTCATAACGAAATGTGTGGGTTACTCAAGTATACGAGTTTACAAACTTATGATTTTAATATTATGGATTTGATCAAGGGTAATAATAACGTAATATTTTTGGGATTGTAACGTTTGACAAAGTATAGCATTATAAACTGACTATATGCTCAGTTCGTGTATCTACAGTCGTTAAACGTTCGCTTGGCCAATGTGAGGTAAGTAAACGGAATCCCAGTGATAGGGGAGAGTTGCTTACCTGTTCGGAAGTTGTATGAGTGTTGTTATCGTTACCTGCCACGACTTCGCAGGTTTGTCCGTTTTGAGTATTGAGACGGGTATGATGTGTGTTATGTTTTCTCTGCTCAGTCTCGGACAACACTGGCAGTAAGGGTTACGTATATATTTATTTATTATTTTCTTAAAATATAAATTTAAACTGCCAGTGGGCTCCTAGTTTCCTTTTAGCGGGGGTTACTCAAGGAGTGGTTTATTATGTCCATCCCGATGGGTTTTTCTTGGTTGACATTGTTAATAGTATTGTGTTACGAGTTGTTGTTATATAACCTATTGGGTTGGAATCGTATTCTACAATATGAAACTTTAATGTGTGAATTCCTTATCCTTCTGTTTGTTTCCGTTACGTCCCTGTTCACATCGTAATCCGTTTCTCCTCTTCTTTGTTTGTATTCTCGTTTCCCCGTAAGGACATATGATGTTGTGACTCCTATTGAGATTTTATTAGCTCACCCGTTGTTGTTTTCCCCTTTCAGGAGTAGTTCGTGAGTCGTAGACGGCGTTTGAGGTGTTAGTGCTTCCTACGACTTTTCTGGACTATCGCACTTGCATGTTTTAGACGGTTTTCTATTCTGGCATTTCCTATTGACTCGTTTTGATGTTTTGACTTACGTTTTATTTTTATGCATTAATTACTCTACTGGATACGGTTTTTACGTTCCGGGCTTTTAGCCCAGTTTGTGATTTTGGGCTTGTGGCTGTATGGACCTGTTTTCCGTTTTGAATATTTTGTCCATTTGACTAAAGACTTCCGCTGTGGTATTTTGTTCACTCCGGTTTTTATGCCAGATGTCTGTTTCTTATTGATATGCTCCAATTCTTGAAATTTTAAATGTGTCTGTTTTGGGAATCGTGTTTGAAAAGTCGTTTAAGCCTTGTGGGATTCGAATTGGTCCACGTATTGGGCTTATCCAGGTTTCAAGGCGGTAAGGACCTAGTTTTCGGGTTCGGGTCCTTACACCCCTTCTGCCCTGGGTGGCACACGTACTCCAATGGCCAAGAGTCGCAATCCCGCGGGGGTGAGTAACTCCAAAAACCTGGTCTCAGTTGGGATTGCAGGCTGCAACTCGCCTGCATGAAGCAGAAATCGCTAGTAATCACCGATCAGCCATATGGCGGTGAAACAAACGTAGTTTAAAATTTATTCACATGATTAAAGTTGTTTAAAATGTAATTAAATATTTAAGAGTTACTAATATTTATTTCACTGTGGGAATATTCAAACTCCCATATTTTATATATATTTTTAATGGACTATCAAATTTTACAGTATTGCAATTGGATGTTATATAATATGTATCTAGTTCGAGAACAAAAAATAAAATATAATATATATCTATCTATCTATCTTACGGATTGTCCACTTTTCATGATATTGATTTTTGACAATCTTGCTTTGTACGAGCTCCTATGAAACAGACGGTGGGCTATCCCAACAAGAAATTTCAAATGTATTGGAGGCCCATATTGTTCAGCATACACAAGTTGGACTTCTAACTGTTTTCTTTGGGCCATCCCTAACATGGTCTCACCGAAAAAAAAAATAATGACGTCAGTGCAAATTCAGGTACTTGTTTTTTTCCATTGTGGTTGCTTTTCAGGATAATACGATCAAGCTGGAATACTTGTTTATTTTAATTTGTTATATAATTGATATTATTTTATAATATCTTAAAATTTTTTTGCCGATTGGATATATTTTTTAATTAATGTTTATAATATAATAAAAAAGCATTTATTATAGTCTAGAATACACTTTTATATAAAAAAATAATGCAAAACATGAACATATTAAAGGTTGGCCATATGCGCTACTCTTTTGAAAATCAGACTTCAAAACCTAACTTAACAGGTTATTATTTCCTCGATATATGTCACAGTATAATATTTGTGTTGATTATATTGGATTTTAGGGTTTTAAATTATGTTAAAAGATATGATTTTAGGTTGATATTTTGATATTTTTGTAAATTTTGTTTTAAAACCATAGTTGTGAGAATTTTACAAAAATCCAGGAAGATTTTGTAGATTTTAGATTGTTCGACCTCCTCGTGATGATCCGTTGATTGGATATAAGAGTGTCATTGGCCATAAGCATCAATGAATAGTAGAGTTTAGCATTCTTTAAGTCGAATTTTTTATATTCTGTACATTATGTCTAGCTAGAAAGCTTTGTTATAATTCAGGCTGTTTGATTGTCTCGTGCCTCCGTGAGAAGTTTGATTTTTAATAGCTTTGCATTGTTTTTATTCAGCACAATTCCATAAAATGTCTTTGTATTTGTATCTAATCAATTCAGTTTAATTGCAATCTTACCGTCAAAACCAACATGAGTTATACTATATTAGTGAGTTGAAAAGTGAAGATATTCAAAAATTGATTATGTTAATAATCTAAGGATAAGATTATTAGTAAGAGGATGAGCGGAAATACCTTGAGTTATACTAAATTCCAATGTCACCCCGGCCTTGATAAAAGTACTTGGATAACAAACAATTGAATGGTCCATGACCACGACATGATTACTAGTCAAGACGGGATTAGAATCTACCATCAATAAAATTTGTTGTTCAATTACTGTTCGAGTTATTGCAGTATTTAACAAATTACAACTATCCAATGGCCACGATTTTCCCCATTCCAAGAAGACATCGTGGACATATGTACAATCTCTTTGTATAGCATATTATTTTGTTTGTTTGTCAAGATGTTTTTTTATGGTTTAAACATAATTTTGGAAATAACATTTTCTATTTGGAGGTATACAATTACAATAATCTCCTGCACTCGAAATTCAAGTAAATTCCGACCCAAAGGTGGATTAATTAAACAAGTATGAAGTGGAATTTTCAATGTAGTGCATTAGCTATAAGAGGGCCACAAGTCTAGCTTTCACTTTTGGAAATGCAAATCAGACTGTACTTGGGCAATCGATTGTAATTGTCATGTCAGTCGAATGGCACAAGTTGTTCAAACCAACTGACAGGCAGCAAAATCATTGCCTAACGCATTATATTGAGAGAAGCAAAAAGCTAGGAGAAAAAGCATAATACTAAAGTAAAATCATGGGCGTCTTGCACCTTTGAACAGAAAGCCATATTGTCAGCTTGCGCATTATCTTCTTTTGTGCTCCTCTTTGTGCGGTCTTCAAAATTTTCATGATTACGATCATTTTTGGTTTTACTTATTTTTATTGCTCAATGGAACTATGAAAAAAAAAGAAGGAAAGAAGATATCATTTGTAGTTGGGGAAGTGATAAAAATGATTGGATTCTTTTCTGCATCACATTTCAAGTTTAAATCCTTATGGATATAAATGGAATTGATAGAATATTTTATTATATTAGTTTTGAATTAATTTTTTTTAAAAAAATCTTATTATCAGATTAAAATATTCTTTATTAAAAATATATATAAATAAATATTTTGGAATCTTTTCTATAATACTGATTTTATCTTCATCTCATCTATTTTATCCCAACCTAACCGGATTTTGAATCCAACCTCTCATTCTATTCTATTTTCACAGTAAGAGAAGTCAACTAGAACCTAGTTTTAATAATTTTTTATAATATAGATTCTATCCTCACCTCACTTATCTTTCTATATCTTCTGGTTAGATTTTGCATCCAAAATCTTATAGTCTATTTTTAAGCATGCGATTATTGCCAGATCTCTCCTCAGTATCAAATTTCATTTGGGGTGGGTATGCCGGTACTAGTTGTAATGGAGGATGACAATGGCCCATTGTGGATATTAAAATATCATTAATTTTACCTTCGCTCGGGACAATAATTTCTTCTTTTGTGTCAAATCCTTCATTGGCCTATGAACTAAATTCGAGAAGAATTCAATCATTCAGATGGTGAAAAAGTGTGCAGAAAGAGCCATGACCAAAGAGAACCCCATCAGAAGTACATTACTCTATAATATGAATCTTGAGAAATTATATATTCAATCGTAGTGTCTGTCGAGGGTGGGTTTATGACCAAAATGGGTTGCTGATGTCATAAGAGGTGATGTATAATTGACTATCAATTTCTTACTTTACATGACATTTCCTAGTCTTGGTATGGTAGTTTTATTAGTATTGTTGGTGTTGAGTTAACTAAATTAATAAATCTTCTGTTTGGAAGCTATAATTGTTGGTTTAACAAAACTATTGATTTATAAAAATAATATTTCTTGAAATGAAAAACCTAAATTACCTTTGGTTTAATAAACTAACTGATTATTTGACCAATATATCATTATGAACCAAAAGCTATCACACAAAAAATATATGCGCTTTAAACTAACTTGAAGATATATAGATTTGATGAAGATTTTAAGAATCATTCATGTCATTATATTTTTTTAAATTTTTTTTCTGAGATAGCATATATAGAAAAAATCAAAGGTATTATAGATAATTCATAAAATGTTAAAACCAATACAAATTAATTTTTCAATTACCAAACATGTAATTAGTTTACAAAAATCAATAAAGCAAATCTAACAAATATAACATTCATGTCATACTATTTGGACTCTTGCAAATGACAGCCTAGAAACAGAAAGAAAACCGTTTATTATCTAAAAAATTCATTTTTTTGTTTGTTTAAATAGAAAGCTAGAAAAAGTTTACTATTCATGGTGAAAACCGAATAAGTTCAGGTTTTTTAAAAAAAAATTAAAAAAACAAAAATTACATGGTGACCCTTTTCTATGTTCTTCATCAACTAAGTCTCCCTCATTTGTGCCCCCTCACACTTCTCCTTCACTCCCTGGCACTTCTTGTCATGCTCCGTACCCTATTCTAAGGATGAACATCTTTGCCACGGAACCCTAAGAGTACCAATTATAATATTATCCTCAAAATCTCGTAAGGTTAGTAAAATTAAATAGTATAAAATCGCAACGGAATAAGATGATAGGGTAATACAAAATCTCATTCTCAACCAAAATGAATAATAAAAAATCCAATCTCAATCAACATATACCACATACAAATATAACAACTATAAATTAAGCACCAGATATTATGCATAAACCAAAATCATAATCGTTTGTATAAAGTCTAAATACAATTTGGTTTGTATGTAAAAATGAAATTAAAATCCTAACCAAACCTAAAATCGAAAGTCCACTCAAAAGTCAGCCATGTGAGGTGGACGGCTGGCAACCAATACTTGTAGCACAATCTAGACAGTACTAAAATAATTAGTTAAATATCTAGGTGAGAGGAAATAGGGATCACAAAATGCATAATTGAAAACCAAAACCGAAATTATATAGTCCATGAAATCTCTCAACAATATTCAAACTCAAAACTAAATAAAACAGAAATACATAAAGGGTGAATCATTCACATACGCATACTTTTCTTATTTAAAAGGGTTAAAAAGTAGGCTAATAAAACACCTGCCTACCTCTGAGCCAAGAAAGAAGACTAGGCCCACTAGTGGTTCTTTTATTCATTTTATAAAAAATATAGTCCACACTAGTATTGCGGAAGGCTAAGGTTATCCCATGTTTATCATCTTCCTTTAACATTAAATCCCCTCTGCGACAAGGGGTGCCAAAGGGAATACATTACCCGTCGGCCACTAATCTTAGTCTAGGTCGTCAGTGCACTAGAATACTCAGTAACCAGAATAGAAAGCAAAATCGATTAAAACATAGTATACACAACCCAAAATATCAATGTCACAAATAGTCATATACTCTCATAGACAATCACATATCTTAACAATATGTGCAACCACATGCACCTCATCACAATATACTTCTCAATACCAAACATAGTAAAATCAAAATACGTGCCAAATACCAATATGATTCACTATTTAAATTTTTAAAAACACAAAACTCAAACATGCATTTTAAAACAAAACGTGTAAGTGTAAGGTCCCCACTCACCAGTATGTAGCCACAACATAACAAATCAAACAGCACAACAAAACGTGTAAGTGTAAGGTCTCCACTCACCAATATGTAGCCACAACACAACAAATTAGACAGCACAACAAAGATCCAATCCACAATCGACAAAAATTAACACAAGTCACACGTCTGTATAAAATACAACTATATAATCACCAACTATACAATCAATACGTAAAACGAGACAAAAATTATATTTTATGAAAATACATAGAAATCAAAATTATTAACATATTATTATTATAAAATAATATTTTATCATTTAAAACCAAAATATAATTTTCAAAAAAATCTTTAAAAGCCTATATCTCACAAACGAAATGTCAAACAGAAAAATTAGCGATATCATCGCGTTCGGAACATTGAAATTAGGTATAGGGGTTGAAATGGAAAATTAGGATTTTGGATAGCCGGTGGCGGGGTGCCGGCAGCATGTGGTGGAAACTGGGGACGAAACTGGAATTTAACAAAAACGGCCAGAATCTGTGATTTTCCTCACTAGAAAATCACAAGTTTCTCCAACTCCTCCCGGTCACGTGCGGCGGCAGATCGGTGAGCTTCCAACGACCGAGTGTTGCTGGCGACGAGAGCTTCTGATCGGTGGTGACGGTGAAGCTCGGGTGGCCAAACAGAGGATATGCGATACCTTGACCAGAGAAGAAGAAGAACAGGCGGGGGAGGAGGAAGAAGAAGAGAAGGAAAAGAATAAAAAAGAAAAAAGAGAAAAGAAAAGGAAAAATAAAGTATTTTTTTAAAAACAGAATCTGGCAACAAAAGATCATCATTTTGGCATTTGTCTAAGTGACGTCATATAGAAGAAATAAAATTCTATTATTTTTATTTAATTTTTAAATAATAAAAATAATTTCATAAAATACTTTTAAACTTTAAAATTTTCAATAAATAGAATATATGTCCAAAATTATAAAATTTTAAGATAAAAACCATATCATTTTAAAAAATAATAAACTATATCTTAAAATTATGAAAAATCAAACTATATAATATGATCCTCATATTCATCTCCAAAAATGCTTAAAAATCACAATATCACACGATATAATCCATCACAAAAATACCAAGAAAAGAAATTATGAAACTACTCTTAAACATAAAACACGAAAAACCCAGAACTTACACTTCTCCTAAACACAAAACACAAAAAACCTAGGAGTTACACTTCTCCTTCACATCCACCACCTTCTTCTTTATCTCGCTCATCTATATCCCCTTGAACTTCGCTTCTCTCCTTCCCTCATCGCTTTTGCCCTTAAACTAACTAAGCCGGAGAAGCCTTTTGGTGCTTCTTCGGCCGTTTGTAGCAACGACAGTGCCATAGCACAACGACAATGCCATAACCATTTTGATGGGCGAGAAAACAAAATTTTAACTAGTTATCCTGTCACATCTCAGAAAATGAAAGGTATTAATATCATTTTAATACATAAATGAGGATTATAATGATCAAGGTGTAGCCTGTGACACTCTTATACAGTAATCCGATTCCTTATCTGTCTTTCAACAAACACAATAATTTTTTGACGAAATAATTAGTGAATAATATCCAGAAAATTATTTCATTTTCGATTCTATTCGTGGGAAGGTTTTTTCAGGAGTCCATAAAGACCCTAATAGAATGTTTGGTATCCATAGTTTTGCCGGTTTTGATTTTACAAAACCAAAACTAAAGTGATATACCATATACTTGTCACATTAATTTTAGTTTTGCAAATCCCTCTATTTTGGGTTTTGTAAATGACGATGAGTAGGGTGTCATCTACAAAACTAATCAATAATATCATTTATTTAAATAATATATTAACACACCAAAATACTATTTTAAATATCTTATTTTATAAATGTCAAAACTAATCTTTATTTTATCAAATTTTTTTACAACATTAATCACCAAAACCAAAACTAACAATCTATGTACCAAATGTGGTACAAATACCCTGTAAGATCATAACTATTTGGTTGAATTTTCGAGATTGTAGATTTATAATTTTATTGGAAATGTCGATAAACCTCTGGTTGAAAATACATATACTGAAATAATAGAATAAAATTTCATTTCCAAATCCGTTGATGAAGATTGTCCTTTAACACTCTATTTGGATTGGTTAGAATTAATATTGGTGATGAAAGATTAAATAATTAATAAATTAATTTTATTATAATAAATTTTGATTTAATTTAATAATAAATTATATATTTAATACTAAAATATAATATTTCACGTTTTTATGACATTTTTAAAACAAAACCAAAACTAATAGAAACAAACCGATTTTTTACTTTTAGTACAAAGAATTATTAGTGTTGGTTTTGTAAAACTAATAGTGTTGGTTCTGTTAGTTTTGTTAATGGTTGTTTGAAAACTAATGCCGTGTTTGACGTAAAAATAATATCAAACAGTTAGTTTTAATTTAGAATTTAGAATTTTTATTTTATTCCTGATTAATTTAAGTTGATGGAAGCCATATTAGTATTTTATAATATTAATTTCTGGTAATTTTTTGGTTAATAGAAGACATACTAATTTTTTATTTCTGTGATATATCAACAATATTTGTATTTTCTAAAGTAGTGGGATTTGCTATTATTTTGTGAGTTAAGTTTAAGGAAGAAATTGTTGTTTTTAGGCCTTTTATCAATTGTTAGGTTGATTTTATAAAATTTTCAGACAAGAATTGAAATTGAAAACAAAATAAAAATACTAAATTATTATATAAATTTTATTATAATTAATTTTATTTGATTTATATAAATTAATTATATATTATTAAAAATAATTTTCATAATTTTCTAGATAAATTTGTAAAATAAAATTGAATTAAAAAAATAATTAACTAAAAATATGTAACAATGTGAAATTAGGTTTCTAGTTGTGATTATATGTTTTCTCAAATTATGTGTTTTTTACAGTTTTTTTTACACAAAAAAAAAGATAGTTCGAGATCATAATTTTGGACTTTTAGTAAATGGGAAATTTTAGCAACTTCATTGTAAATTCTATTATGATTCACTTACACTAAATTGCAGAATTTTCCTAAACGTCTTGTTTCTATTAAAAAATAAAAAGAAAACTGAATTAACAACAAAATTCAAATGAACTTTACTCCCGACAACCCAATAGGAATAAACGTGGAAAGGGTGGAACATTTTTTGGGTGATGTCTACATTTGTAATTCTTATTATTCTCTCTTTGGTTTTGACAAGTTAGGCAGGGATCTTTCTCTTTGGTAATAAAGTTATTAGTTTTGGTTGTGATGCTTTAGAATAAATAATCACGAGACAATCACCGTAGGTCCATTATATATACTACCACATAATACGATAATGTATTTAGCAAATCGACAAGACTAGTGATATATAACTAAAGTGGAGATGATAGTAAAAAAAAATTAAAATATTATGTAGCAGAATCAAAAGAAAGACATGATGTATTATGGGTAACATCGTAAAATGAGGAAATTTAGTATTACTTCCAAGGAATAAAATTCAGACGATGACTCGATCACGTTCAAATACACTAAGAGAAAAACATTATAAATATAATGTTTCTTAAATATTACCTTGAGCATAGTTGTTCAGTTGTCGATCGCCTCTCGCTAAGCCTGGGAGTAAGCTCCCAATCGTTATTCCTACACTTATACCAATAATCTAGCAAAAGCCTTCCAGGTGAGCGAACGGGAAAAAGATGTATAAAAAAACACATGCAATCATTAAATAACATAGGCATGCTGGCACACATCAACTTATTTGCACACATAAGTTTAACGTAATGCAACAGGCAATAGTTCGGGCAATCAAAACCGTGGCTAGACTGACAATGTCTCTCAGTCCTTCTGGCACAAAGAATAGGAATGGGATCTGTCAGTGGCACTCTATATGCAACTCCTCATATGTCTCTCATCATCTTATATACCAAAACTTGATCAATCCCAATGGGACATGCACACCTCTTGGCCACCTACTCGATCTCCATATTAGGATATTCTATTTATTTATATTATATTGTAATAAATTATACTCCCTATCTCTTCTTATGCCTCTCTTGGCAAATCCATGTCACACTACCATACTCGAAAAGCTCTCAAGAGTTGTATAGGTTGCCTTATGCTGCTGCGATGTTTGATACTGTCTCATGCTTCTAAATGCACCCAAATACTCCATATGAATTTCCATTATTATAAACACACATGACATCTTCGACTAAGGTATAGCATAGTTCAGCAAATCAAGCATGAGGCAACATAGGTAATTCTTAAGCATTTAATAGCGCATACGATATTTCAATTTATCAATTCATTATATTTTATTAATTATATTCATGTTTATTCATTCATGCTAATAATCAATATACTAAAAGAGTTCTTACACTTACAGGTTTACGAAGTTCGGATAGCCCACGACTTCTTTCTTGCTTGTTGGACCGATACCTTGAGGCCCATCACCTGTAGGTATCCACCTACACATTCATTCATAACCAGATCCTTAATATCACGTACTAAATATATAAACACAGATAAAATTATATGCCTATAACCTTAATCTGTCACGTTTCTACCCAAAAACCAATCTAGGATCGATTTAGATATGTTATTCTATTTTTTCTTATTTTTCGGGATTTTGATCTAATTATTTGACCTATCAAATCACATCCAATTCTCAAAATCTTGGTATTATTACATTTTTCATTGCTTCTAGTATCTTTTAAAATTTTTTGAGAATTTTCTTAATTTTCTATTTTTTTCCGATTTTTCTATCATTTCTGGCTATTTTCTTATTTTCTAGAATTTATTTATTTTCCCTAAAAGCATGCAGTGTCGCTCTAGTCTTAGGCTCGGGTCCAAGCCTACTCCTCTGCCCAGACGTCCCGTATATGTCATCCACAAACGCCCCTAAATGACGCGTCATACAAAAAATGCCTTGGACGATATGTTGTCTGAGGTAATCTTCAACCTATAACAACCCTACAACTCAAATGACCAAACTATGACATCTTTCATTTTACTACACCAACCTCACCATATCTTATACCAACACAAAGCTCTAGTTACAGCAAGTATATATATGTCAAGAGATCAAGAAATTACCACCGAAACCCAGCAAAAATGACAGAGAAAAGAACCGGGTTTGGACCTCTCAAGATCGACCTCACACACACACACCTCACAGGATGAAATCATGTGAAATGTGTAGGAGGACACTCGCAAATAGGGACTGCAATCGGAGCTCGAAGAGCTCTGTACAGCTAATGAACAATCTCGATCCGAAAGAGGTTAAGAATGGGCTAATGCAGTGGGAAGATTCTGGGGGGCAACAGATTTGATGACCAAACGACATCGTTTTTGTCTTCAACAAAACAACATCGTTTTACCTTGAAACGACAGAACTTGGGAGAATCCCTCCTGAGTGTCAAAACAGTGCTGGCTGTTGCCGTTTTGATTAGCCCCAGTCAAAACAGTATAGCAATCCATTGTTTTGACTAATTGTGAGAATCAGGATTTTCAAGTACTTGGGCCGGGAAGCCCAACTGAGATTTTTGAGGGTAATGGGCCTTAGCCCAAGTCTTAGATTGATGAAAAGCAATAAATTCAATTTTTTGATGATACAAGATTAAATTTTATTTTTTGAGGAATTAATGTATTTATTGAAATTTTGGATAATTATGAAACCAAGGATTTAAAAATAGTGTGATGAGATTTAATGGTGGGTTTGGATAATTTAGGACCCTGGATAGGTCTGTTAATCCAAAGGTATTAAGAGATTTTTTCGAGAATTTTCGGGAGTGAAACAGGAATTTTTGTAATTTTCTGGAAATATTTGAATAAAGAAATTAATTTTTAATAAAACTTATATTATTGAGAAGATAAAATTTTATGGTACCAGGAGATAGTATTCTTCAAGAGGAGTCCGTAAGAATTTCCCAAATATTTTTCAGAGTTATATGTTCATTTTTACGAACTTTGGGGTAAAACCCAAAACCTTCTCCCTCTACTTGAGCCTTGTTTATCTTCCCCCGAATCAAAATTGTGTAAATGACGTATAGAGCATCCCAAGCTCTTAAAATTCTGCCCTAGCTTACCTGATGTGCGTCGAACCTTTTTCCCGGAGAAATGATGCGTTATGGGGCCGAGAGGAGTGAGTTTGAGGTCAGATTTTAGGACCCGAAAACCAGATTCTTCTCCTTTGATTTTGCCAGATTTTCGGCGGTAAATCCCTTTCCTTTTGATGTGTTAAATTTCGTAATGAAGTATACTTTTAATTTGATGTGAAGATTGCTAAGATTGGTGTCAAAATCAGAAGGTTTAGAATTTTCTGAAAAACCTGCAACTCTACTATTCACGGGGTGGAGGTTGAAGAAGACCAGTGCGAGTGACAGGTCGTTCGCCCCAGCCCGTGTGACATGTAGTTCGTAGGGCAGTGTAACGACCCCAAATCCTAACCTATTATTAATTGCTCCGATTAGAGCCATTACCACCGTGAAACTCAAACAAGCCCAAGAACCAGGACGTATCTGAATTCCACAAGGCTTACTTATCAAATTCTCGATTTTTAGAATGTACATTCGTTATGTTCATTAGTTATTGGAGCA
This sequence comes from Passiflora organensis, assembly GCA_019739055.1. Lineage (NCBI taxonomy): Eukaryota > Viridiplantae > Streptophyta > Magnoliopsida > Malpighiales > Passifloraceae > Passiflora > Passiflora organensis. The sequence goes on along the minus strand of JAEPBF010000087.1, from coordinate 26,247,594 downwards.
TGATATTGGACATGTATTCTGGTATCATACAGAGTGAATAAAATATCAGTGGAAATCTTTAAATAAAATCAATAAATCCACAACTCACAAGTCCCATAAGGAGCTAAACATCCAGTAAGTTAATTCCCAAAATAAAACGGAAACAAGTAAAGGAGGAACCTTGAAAACTAGAAAAATAGTTCAATCATAATTTATGCTATATGCGCAAGCAATCAAGGAACAGGTATTCTAATGTGATGCGATATCCCTCCGCCGTACAGCCTTGATCTCACACACTGGTACCACGGATAGTGGATGTACCTAAGCCTGAAAAATGATGAATACAACAGGATGAGATTACAAGAATCTCAGTAGGGTCACAACATCATAATATCAACAGAAATCTTAAACACAAATCTCCCGAACAATATTAGATCATTCCTACACATCTATGGGTATGATGCAATTCAAAAATCAATCAAAGGGATAGGGACGAAACTAAGGCTGAGGGTGGACTGCAAACACTTCTGAAAATCAGAAGTACACAGGTAGGTAAAACTCATCAGATTGCTCTCGAAAATAGGAAAAAGAAAGGTCGTCCCCTTCCACTTGTGTTGTCCAAGGCTTACTGCACAAAGGGTAAAAGGTTAGCACACAAGCTAATAAGTAAGCCTATTCATCCTGCCATACAAGGACAAGACTTCTAGCCACACAAGGACTAGACATCCAGCACTCGCATGCTAGGGTTTGCTACCCATACAACTCCCATACCAGTAAGAGCCTCCCCTCTCCCAAAACGCATCAACGCTTACCCCCAATGACCATTAGAACAGGATCCTGACACACAAACATGTAGAAGCACACAGGCAAGCACAAGCACAATACCATAACAAGGTATCCTCAATCATGTTAGAACACAACTAGCTTATTCAATTCACATATCATATGCAATTAACTCAAGGGTTCAGTATAGCCTATAGGATTCATATCTCAATCCGCAATTCTTGCACATATCCTACAATCAATTAGCATGCAATAATAACAAGGGCATGCATTGAAAACAATAAACAAACAACAGGGATCTCTAAAGAAACCGATAAGGCATAAATCCTACCTCTCTTGTCTCTGAACAAGAAGCTATTCCTTTGCCTCTATTTAATAATTCTGAATCACCTATAGTATTACAAGGCAAAAACAAAACCAAACTAAGCATGCATACTCAATAACCAATTGAATACCCTATTTCCTTACCAATTTCAATCACCAAACCTATCAAAAACTAGTGGTTAGATGCCGCAGGTGCCTCCCATTTTGATGTGTGTTGTGATAGCCAAGAACTTAACAAGATTCAACCTGAATTACCACCCAATTTAACTATGTATATTTCGACACTAAGCATAGAACACAAGATAGTTTGCGATTTCATGTTAGTAAGGTGTAAGGGTTGTGATTTCATGCTAACAAAGAGGGATTAAGTGTTTATAACTTATACAATCAATGTCCAAAGCATTCTTCGGTGTTATGAATTACTTTCTGGCCTTAAGGTTAACTTTTTCAAATCAGGACTTGTGGGAATCAATGTCCCAACACATGCGGCTGAGGGGTTAGCTTCCTTAATCCATTGTCAACGGCAGACTTTGCCTTTCAATTATCTTGGAGTGCCTCTTGGGGCCAATCCACGTCGACGTACCACGTGGGATTCGGTGATTACTCGTTTTAAAGGAAAATTAGCTTCTTGGAAAGGTTCTCTGCTTTCGATGGGGGGAAGAATCACCTTGATCAGGTCTGTACTAAATAGTTTGCATGTGTATTATATGACATTTTTCCAATTGCCAGTGGGAGTGCGGAGGGATTTTGAGAAGTGGATGAAGTGTTTTCTGTGGGCTGGGACAATGGACAAACGCTGCCTCTGTAAAGTGAAGTGGACAACGGTTGTCAGCCCAACTGATAGTGGGGGTGCTGGGCTGGGTTGCTTGAAGTTGCGAAAATCATGCTTTGCTCACAAAGTGGAGTAATCGGATTGCTCAAGACACTTGTTCACTTTGGAGCCAGGTTATCAAGCAGAAATATAGTCCCAAGCTTAGACAATAGGGTATAGTGTGTGCTGGAAGTTGTGGTTCAGCATTGTGGATTGGAATAGTTCGGACTAGCAGAATGACTCTTTCCAATGGTCAGTGCATTTCGTCATTTTTCAACTGGAAATTGGGCAGGGGAGACTCCATTGCCTTTTGGGAAGATGTGTGGTGTAGCGATTCTCCCTTGAGTGTAATTTTTCCCAGATTGTATGCTCTTCCAGTGGTGAAGGAAGGGACAGTGTTACAGTTTGGGTTGGGGTGCGGTATGACAATGTGTGGCGCTGGAATTTCCTTTGGCGGCGTCAGTTGTTTGCATGGGAAAGAAGAGGATGTTGGACGACTGTTGACACTTTTAGAGGATTTCAGACCGAACACTATGGAGGAGGACCTGATTATCTGGGGGACACAGGGCAGACCCTTCTATGTAAATGAGTGCTACCAGTCATTGGCAGCGACTACAGTAGTATTCAGTGAGCATTCCATTCCCAATGTGTGGCGGAAGCCAGGGGCTCCCAAATGGCAGGCTTTCATATAGGCTTGCGTGTAGGGACAAACTTCCTGCCAAGAGTTACTTAATTCGGCTAGGCATCCTCCCTACTGCAGATTCCATTTTGCGAGGCATGTGGCAGAGTGGAAGAGGATGCTACTCACATATTGCTTGATTGTAGGACAGCTTGGGAGTGCTGGTCATTGGTAATTAAACATTGGGGTTTCTGCTGGGTCCAACCGCGGTCTTTGGCTGATCTATTCGTACAATGGGAAGGCTTTAGTATCCCCTGCCGCTACCGCGGACTTTGGTGTCCCCTGCTGTTTTCATGTGCATGGAGCATTTGGTTGGGTCGCAATAATAAAATCTTTAAAGGAGTTCACAGCAGCGCAACAGAGATGTTCTACAACGGCATGCGGCATGGGTTCTACTGGGCTAAAACCAACCTCCAGGAGGTTTGTATGGATAGTTTAGCAGTTCTCCCCTCAGGAGATTTTGCTTCCTTGTTGGCTAGGTAGATTGTACGGAGATTGTCGCAGATACTGTAATATATTTGCGGTATCTGACAGGTGTCTTTTCTTAAGTCAGATGGGATAATGTTTCATTATCCTCTTAAGTTGTATAACGTTTGGTTTATATAATATATATCGATATTTACTCAAAAAAAAAAAAAACTTATACAATCAAAAGAAACAAGATCGGAATCCAATAGGTTCATCAATTGATCAAGATAGGCAACAATAAGGCAAGAGTAGGGCATACTGATTTCATGTATAGAAAAGATTCAAAGGATGAATTCATGATTTTATAACAAGAATGATGTCAAAAAATCATGCAAACAAGAGGAATAACAACAGAAATCAATTGAAGACAGAATTACACAATCTTGAACCCTAATCCTGTCGAAATTCAACTTATCTTACGATATAGAAAAACTAACCTCCTGAAAAAAAAAACCAAAGATTGATGGAAATAAGATGAAGAGAGATTTCCAACAAGCTATTATTCTCAAGAATCCGACAAAGGATGAGAGAATTATGCTATTTTGAAGTTCAAGCAGATTTTGACAATACTGCCGCAATTCGATTTAATTTTTAACAAAGAAAACCTAACCTCCAAACAAAAAATCAAGAATTTTTGGAAAGAAGATGAAGAGAGCTTTCCAACAAGCTATTATTTGTAGGAATCCGATAAACGATGAGAGTGTTATGCTTGTTTGAAGTTCCAACGGATTTTAGTAGAAATTGAGAGGTGTAGGGTTTTTAGGTCTTACGAATTTTGTGTGTTTTTTGTATAAGATTTTTGTGTGGCTGACTTCCTATTTAGATAAGGTGGTTATGGAATTAAAATCCCTACCTTAAAGGCTTAATTAAAGTAAGATAATTATCAGAATTAAATTCTGTAATTATCCCCCCTTAAACTTAGGGTTTTTATTTCCTAAGGTAATTATCAACCAATAAAGAATCAATTTAAAGGGAATTAATACCAGAAATAATTACTAGACATCCCTTACCAATTTCGGCCATCACACATCCTTTTCTTCGGGAGCAAAACGGTCTTTTTCACCTGCACTGGCTTCTGGACTTCTAGGACTCAAAATTCAGTGTCTCACAGGCAGGCTTGGTGTAGACCCGAGCCTAAGACTCGTAGGAAGGTCTGGTCATAATTTTTATAGCCTTGGGTACTCCACTTGCTGGATTGGAGGAAGGTCCGGTTATAGATGTGGCTGAACCTTTGAGTGCCACGTGGAGTCTTGTGATTGGCTGGAAATTAGAAATAGGGAGAAAATAGGAAAAATTGGCAGAAAGAGGTTAAATTCAAGGAAAAATGAATTAAATTTGAGAAAATTCCGAAAAAGTTATGTTAAATACTAGAAATGATAGGAAATCCAATGGTAAAAGAATCATTTGAATCTGATGTGATTTGATAGGTCAAATAAATAGATTAAGATCTGGAAAAATAAGGTAAACTAGGAAAAATATTCGGATTGATTTCGTATTGAATTTCAGGTAGAAACACACTATGTTAAGGTCATAGGTGTGTGATTTTGAGTGCGTTATGTATTGAGAATGGGATATTAAGGATTTTATTACAAATACATGTGTAGGTGAATACCTATAGAGGATGAATCTTGAGGAATTGGCCCAACGATCGAGGATCATGTGTGGGCACTTTAAATGACAGGAAATTATGAGTGGACGGACCATTTTTATACATTATTTACTGGCATGAATGAATATGCATGATTAGGATTAATTAGAAATGTATGGAATTAATAAATGAAATCATTGTGCGTGTTGTGAATTAGTTGTGTGCTGCTTGTATTCTCATGCTCGGTTATCGAGTTATGTTGTGCATTGATTGAATGTGTGATTATATTGGAAATGTAGATGAATTTTTTTGGGTGCATTTGGAATCATAAGACAGTATCAAGCATCGCAACAGCATAGGGTGACCTATGTGACTTCCGAGAGCTCTCCGAGTATGGTAGTGCGGCATGGATTTGCCAAGGGAGGCATAAGGTAGGACGAGGTGTTTTAATTAAATAAAAATAATATGAATAAACAGGATACCCTAACGTGAGGATTGAGTAGGTGAAGCTATCATCACCTAATGCACTGGAATCATCAGTGGAACTGAGCCAAGAGGAGTGCATGTCCTATTGGGACTGATCGAGTTAACATACAAAATAACAAGAGACATAAGGTGCCGCATATAGAAGTGCCACTGATGAATCTCAGTCCTATTCCTGGCTTTGGAAGGACTGAGAGATATTGCCATCCCAACCATAGTCCTGATTTATGTGTGGCATTATGTTATACTTGTGACCGTGCTGATTGCTATGATGAGTATGCAAATGTTTTTTGTGTGCTAGTATACATGTACATCATTAAATGATTGTATGTGTTGCTATGCATATTTTCCAGTCCGCTCACCTAGCAGGCTTCTGCCAGGCTATTGCCTTGTGTGCAGGAATGGTGAAGGACGATTAGGAGCTTATTCCCGGGCATGGCATGAAGACGATCAATTTTTTTTGACTAGTCGAACTTGAGGTAAACTAAGGAGCGTTATGTTCATATTATATTCCCCTTGTGTGTTTAAATCTATTAAAGCCAATGTAATTAATGAAGTCTTGAGTAATTTTTAAATAAATTTAACAATCATTGATGGTGCCTGGACATCATCATTTCTCCCTTGTAATTCCACTGCCTATCAATAGAATCTTTTAGTGTTTACCTCCATTTTTATGTGTACCTTTAGCCTTGTAGGACTATTATATGCATTGTCGAGTGTTAAGACAGTCTATATAGTAGGTTTACAGTAGGGGTTGTCACATAATGAATATTGGGTTCGGGGCGTGATGAGACTGAACCCTGACAAATGGTAGTAGAGCCTTGTTTAATCCTTATTCATAGAAACTCATACGTTTCTTATTCTTTAATGCTACGCTACCTCTTTTCTATCACTCTTATGAGTGATAATTTTTGCAATAGCGGAGTTTATTCCTTTTCTTTGGAATAATCTTGGTTATCGAGTAACCTTATACCCTGCGGGTTTTCTTTTCTTTCGAGAACACGAGTGAGTTATGATAATCATCGAGTATGACTATGCCTTCTTTGTTTAGTTTTCTAGATTGAGTGGTAGTTATTTCAGGTTGTATCTTGTCACCGCAAATTCGTTGTTGCGCATGGCATTCATCGGATTTGCTACATTCTTCTGTATTATCATACCACGTGCATGAAGTCTAATTAAAAATGAAATAGGTCCTTTTGCTTGATGTTAATATTCTAAATATGCATTGCATTTTATAAGCAATGTTATTCATAATCATCACTCGGATGAGTGATGGTATTAGGTTTTGCTAAAAGATATTGAGTTGTGTTTGGTTGTGTCGCTATTGAAATGGGCCGATCAATTGAAAATTCATTTGTTTGTGAGTCCATTGAGTTAGGGGAAAACTATGAATATATGCATATCGTATTCATTTTGATTTCAGATTTAAAAGTCCCGGGAAGAGCAAGTGTCACGACTCGGCCCCCGAATCCTTGGCCCAGCGGGCCTGGACGTGTAAGTGTGTGTGATGGATCACAACTGCAATGCTCAGTTTGGCTTATAACCACAGGGCCCAAAAGATGCATCTTGTTACAAATGATACCATCACACAACACATATAAGCCCAAGACCTCTCCCGCTCCTTTCCAATGTGGGATTGGGTAACGTGACCCTCCCTACGGGCTGGGTCTCACAATCTCCCCTCCTTATAGACCTCGTGTCCTCACGAGGGGAGCCAAACGTAACTGACGTGGGCCCAAACTCACTGGCCCAAACGTGAACACACAACACGGCCCAAGCCCACCCGGAAGAGGGAACGAGATCGGCTCCGCTACCATTTGTCACGACCCGGCCCCCGGATCCTTGGCCCATCGGGCCTGGACGTGTATGCGTGTGTGATGGATCACAACTGCAACGCTCAGTTGGGCTTATAACCACAGGGCCCAAAAGATGGCTCCCCTCGTGAGGACACGAGGTCTACAAGGAGGGGGGAGATTGTGAGACCATGTGTGACTGACCGGTCGATCCAATTGGTTCGACCGATCGGTTTCGTATCAACTCATCTTAAAAAAATCTTCATCTTGTTGAACCAACCGATCGATGTAGGTGAACAGACCGGTCAGTCTTGGTTTGGCTTGAATCTTCACTTAAACTGACTAATTGGTGCATGTACACCGATTAGTCGGTGGGCCTCCGCAGGTGACATGCGGCTTCGCATTCATTTGAGGTAATTTTTTATCTGAAATGGCTTCCTTTTGTCTATAAACCTGTACTAATGCCCAACTACAACGATAGACAAATTGTCAAAAAGTTATATTTAATGACTCAATTATTCACTAAGAAAAAAAAATGAATAAAAAATATATGCGGATGACCAATGTGAAACATAAGTCATCAAATCTCCTCAAATTTAGAACCTTGCTAGTCCATAACAAGAGTAGTTCGATAACTCGAAACACACTGACAAGAATACACAACACTCGTGGCCGGTTCACTTTTTTCATACCTGGTAATAAACTTCCAATTCAGTAATTTTGGTTTATCAATTCACACCCAAAACTATACAGATTCAATTCTCACATAAAGGAGTTAGGATATTTTAAACATCCAACATTCATGCATTAGTTGATCAAACCATCCAGTCAAAATGCTTATTGGAGTCTAGAGGTGCAGCTCAAAGGTTCTAATAGGTTCAGCTCACCTTAGTGCCTTTATTTTATTCCTTTATTGTGCTTTAAGAATTTTTTTCCCTTTTCAATTGCATATATGCACAAGTTTATTCATTCATTTTTTTTCACAACAATAATACACAAACAGGTGAGGGAAACCACTAGCTTAACCAGTACTAACCAACTCTCTTAATATTTTTTTAACATAAACTGAATTGATTTGATGATTTAATGCTTTGATGCTCTAAGTTTAGGTTAATGTCTTTTACCTAATGCCACATTTAATTTATAAAAAGAAAATTCAATACAAAACTAGGATACGAATCAATTAACCATACTCAACCAAACCAAGCATCCATTACGAGAAATTGAAAGTGAACCAACCTCCTCAAATTTAAATAAAATAGACGCCTTTGGACATAACAATATCATCTATAAATATCAAAGTACTAGAACATAACAAGCTGACAACATAAAAAGATAACATAACATAAAGTAAAAGTAACATAACAAAAACAAAAGAAATAACGAAAAGAAAAGGAAACTAAAAAAGAAAAATAAAAAGAAAATACTTTGAATAACAACTCAAACATCTCTAGGAGCTTGGCCATCATCATCATCCCACTCCAGTAGAGGAGGAGCATCAAGATCCAGAAGTCAAAAATGATCATACATCCACTGGACAGTCTCTCTCTGGTACCTCATAGTCATGGTCTAGTGGACCTTTAAGCTCCTGAGCAGCTCGACGGTGTTGGCCTTGGCTGCCTACATCGCCATGAGTGCATCGACCGTTCGTCCCTGGTCAGCTCTCATCTCTAGCATAGTCTCAGTCAATACCTGCTTCTGGCCTACCAATGTTTGCTGCTGTAGTGAAATCACCTCTAACCGGGGTATAATATCATCACTCGTAGTAGCCTATGAAGATGATCCTATCTCTGGCTGGTGAGTCTCCTGAAACTCCGTAGGTGGTGGTGCTGAGGTAGTGGCAGCACCTGCTCTAGTATATACTCCGGTGTAGTACAAATAACAAGCACTTTCCTGCTGCTAAACCTCAAAAGCTATCACTTGAAACTTCAAGGAGATGTAACAATGGGTGAAAGGCATTAAGGGCTTCAGTATTGGGAAATATAACTCACCACTCCTACTTTTAAACACATCCCCAAAATCAAATGTGAGAATGGAAGATAATTGTTAGTCTTGTGTTTCCAAGACAGAATCTTCCCAGCAATAACCTTTCCTACATCAAATCGCATACCCATAACTATCTTATAAAGGAGTAATGATGCCTCCTTGTTTATCTTCTGATCCTGGGATGTGGGTATGAGATTATGCCCCATAAAATTCCTCCAAAACTTTTCCTTCCTACAAAAGTTCGTCACAATCACTATACCAGCCGGTGGCTTCTGCACTCCTCTCCCTATAGTCAGCACATCATAAACAAACAACAAATCTGGCTCCTCCTCCTCCTCACGAAACTCTAATTCAAAGCAATCATCAATAATAGTAGTAGTAATGGGCACAGATTTTTGTCTAACCATCACAATTGGCCCAATTGCATTAGGTAAATTTGCATAAAACTCATAAAAAAATTCACAATATGCATCAAACAGAGTACGAAAAACAAAGGTTTCCCAGCCTAACTTACTGCATAGTTGCTTATACATTGGCATACGACAAACTGAACTCTAAGCAAATCTGGCCTTGTAGTCGAATGTGCAAGACTTCTCTGACTGAATTTAACGGCCCTTCAACGCTTCGTATCATTTCTCATCAGTGGAACTGGCTAGGCATTAACTTGACATAGGCTTGTCTATTGCTTGCAATAATAAGATAAAATGAAAGATAACGAGATTAGAGTGCCACTGATGAACTCCAGTCTTGTCCCTGGCCCGGATATACTAGAAGATATTGCCAAGCCCAAATCACGATCATGTGTGCATTGAAGAGTCATGTGCTTGATGTATATTACATGGCTGTGATTGCATGTTAAAGCATGAGTTGATTAAATCATAAAATACCAACATGTTTAATTGATCATAATGAATGTTGCATGTGAATTACTTCGTACGATTTTTCTATCTGCTCACCTGGCAGGATTCTGCTAGATTATTGGCATGAAATGCAAGAAGAATAAAAAGGAGCTCACTCTCTGGTATCTTGAGGAAACAAGGATGGAACAAGTACGATCGAGGTAATTTCAGGATCATTGTATTCGTAGCATTTTCCCTAGAATGTCTAAGCATGTTAGAGCTAATGTATTAAATTGATTCCTAGGTATCAATAATACAATAATTGTTCATTTACCGATGCCTCCTAGATAGCATCGCATTCTTTATTTGAATCCCACTGCGTAGTAATTTAATGGATTTTTATAATTTGTCTCCATTTTATTTTTATTCCATGAGCCTTCTAGGTCTATTATATGCATTGCTAGTTATTATAATAGTATATATAGTGGGCCTATGGCAATTGTTGCGTGAAATTTTGGGATCTGAGGCATGATAGTGCTAAACTTGGTTTCACTAGCAGATGACACGTCGCCTACCCATGTAGGCGACATGTCATCTATTCACCCTATAGACAACATGTCAAACGAAGACGGCCTCAAACGACAAGTCATCCATGGTCCTCTTCAACCTCTAGATTTATAACAGCCAAACTCCAAAACCAGCAACCCTAAACCAAGATTCTCCTAATTTCTCAACAATCCTTATTTTAACCTATACTAAAACATTCTATTCCTCACAACGAATTTAAAGATGCATAAATCATTAAGACACATAACCAGAACAAGCCATAAAGTGCTCAGATTTTGGGCGGAAGAACTTACATACTAGCTAGCCTGATTCGTCACAAAAATTGACGATTTTAGCAAGGATGAGATCACGATGCAAGACGGAGCTCAGGGGTGATGTTTCGTGGCTTGGAACATGCTGGAATGAACATAAGAAGAAATGGGAATTTATCCCATTTAAGTCACTAGAGAAGGGAACCAACCAGGAGATTCTGAGTCAGCAATCAGTGGACGTGTAAAATGACATCGTGTTTGATTCGATGCAAAACGGCGTTGTTTCCATAAAAAAAGACTTACTGCAAGGGTTCAACTAAAAAGACACCTCTTGGTGTGTTTTGGCTCACAGCGATCAAAACGACGTTGACCGCTGTCATTTTTTACTTTCACTTAAATATTATTAAAATAATATTATATTATATAATAATATAATTATTTATTAATTGCCTTAAATCATCAAAAATTCATAAAAATTATTTTACATCTCTGAAAAATATAAGAAAAAATCTTACGGACTTCTTGTGAATAGTACTATCCAGTAGTACTATAAAAATAATTTTTTCATAAATATATAATTTATTAAAAATTTAAACACCTTAATCGAATATTTTTAAAAAATTACGATAATTCTAATTAAGTTTCCAAAAATTCCTAGAAAATTTCCTAATACTTTTAAACCCTTAATATACCTACCCAAGGTCCTATAAAACACCAAAATCATCAATGATCAGACATCATCGATCTAAAAATACGGGCTAAGGTCCATTTATGTCGTCAATTTTGATTAGGCTTTCTGACTCAAGTAACTGGAAAGTTTCAGATTCTCACATTATCAACTGCCAATCCTCTTTCTAAAACCAAGTGCCCCAGAACTACGCCCTCAGTAACCGTAAAGTGACATTTTTTCCAATTCAGCACTAGTTTTGTCTCGCAGCATTGCTTATGTACTATCCTCAAATGGTCTAAGCATTGATCAAAATTATCTCCAGATACAGAAAAATCATTCATAAATACCTCCATGTACTTTTCACTCAAATTAGTAAAAATGATCATCATGCACCTCTGAAAAGTGGCAGGCACATTACATAACCCAAAGGACATCCTGCTAAAAGCAAATGTCCCACAGAGGAAGGTGAATATGGTCTTATAAATTTATCCGACATCTTATAAATAAAGGAGAGTGGAAAATGATCTTTGCAGGTTGCTTTATTCAGCTTACAGTAGTCCATGTAAACTCTCTAACTTGTGACTATTCTAGTAGGCGCAAATTCACTCTTCTCATTCTTCACAACTGTGGTACCTCTCTTTTTAGGAACACACTGAATTGGGCTCACCCAATTACTATCTAGGACTGGATAGATGATCCTAACATCCAGCCACTTAATGACTTCTTTCCATACTACCTATTTCACATTAGGATTTTGTTGCCTTTGATGCTCAATTGAGGGTCTGATCCTGTGCATATAGAAAGAAGAGTTTATCCCTATGATATTAGCTAAAGTCTAAACTATAGCTGTCTTGTTATCCTTCAGAACTCTCATCAGCTTCTCTTCTTGCAACTCTGTCACTACAGCTGAAATGATAACAGGGAGAGTATCATTCTCCCCCAAAAATTGGTACTTCAAATGAAAATGTAGCTGTTTTAACTCAAGGACAGTTGGCTCCTCCACCGAAGACTTCAATCTATTCAACTGTCCTAAGGGAACATCAAAAGTCTTGAACTAATTTCTCCTCCACCTGGGCATATTATCCATGATACTAATTCAGGTTGCCTAATCTTCATACTCACTATCTTGTATACCTAATAAAGTAACTTCTAAAAGGTCCTGGAACTCAAGTGCACCTTCTTCTATCCAGTGCTCTGATTCCCAAGAAGAAATGACATTAACACTTTTATAATCATAATGCTTCATAGAAGAACAAATGTTCAAGGTAACCTGCCAATCAACCACTCTCATAATCAACTAGCCAGCATGCACATCAATTAAAGCTCTCCCTGTAGCTAAGAATGGCCTCCTAAGGATAAGCGGAACTGCTTTTTCTTCCTCCATATCCAGAATAATCAAATCCACTAGAAAAATAATTTTTTCCTCTTTGATTAGAACATCCTCCACAATACCTCTTGGAAAAGATATTATGTGATACGCCATTTACAATGTGCAAGAGGTAGGCCAAATATCTTTTAGACCCAATCTTTCTACCATAATCAGTTGCATCAGGTTTATACTGACACTAAAATCACATAGTGCCTTGTAGAATTGATTTGCCCCTATTTCCAGTTGAATAGTGAAGCTCCCTGGATCTTTATTGGAGACAATTTTCTCTAGATAATAGCACTGCACTCTTCTGTCAATGTCACTGTCTCATAATCTCCAATCATCTCGTTCTTGGCTAAGATGTCCTTCATGAATTTCACATAAGATGGCATTTACTCCAAGGCCTCACCAAATGGTATGTTAATTTGCAATTTTTTGAATACTTACAAGAACTTTACAAACTGCAGGTCAAGTTATTCTTTCCTCAACCACCTAGGGAAAGGTGGTAAGGGTAGATACTCCTTGCTCTCATTCTTGGGTGGGCTTTCTTCTGTCACTTCCACTGGTGCTTCAGACTACTTTTCCTGAACTTCCTTGAACTTGGGTTGTTCATTATTCTGACTTGCACTAGGCTTTTTGGCTACTAATAGCTCTGGCAAAACTATCCCTGATCTTAAAGTCACTACCTTCAGTTCTAAGGGAGGCTTAATATCAGAAGGTAAAGCCCCTGATGGTCTATTTTGAAACATCTGAGAGATCTGACTTATTTAAGTCTCTAGGTTTTTAATTATGGAGTCTGAAGGCATAATAAATTGTTGCATAAGTTCTTCTAAATTGCTCTTCTCCTCAACTGGCTATGGATTCTGAAAAATTAGGATTGCTCTGTTGGTAGCCTGGATTGAAACCTCCACTCTAGTTATGAATAGGATTTGGATCAAGATGTGGATTATTATTCTTATAAGAAAAATTGGAATGATATTTCCAATTTTCATTATAAGTGGTCCCAAAGTTGTAAGGCTGCTTCCCTAGATTGCAAACATAATTAACATATTCCACTGCCCCAGGACACTAATAGTTGTTGTGGTTCCCCCCCATAACGATCACACGAAGCAAAAATTAGCTGATTTGCTAAACCACTACTAGCAACTACCACTGATGCTCTATTATGAGAGAGTTCATACCTCATTACAGATTCCTCTACAGTCAATTTAGTGATGGTGTCCACCTCTAATTTTCCAAAAGTCTTGTCAAAATCTGTATTCAAAGCCCAAATCAAAAGATTCACCAGCTTCCTTGTCTAGAACATTCCCATTGGTAGTTGCATTTATCATAAACTTGTGCATTTCCAATAATCTTCTAAAGAAAGCATCTAATATTAGAAAATCTGAAATGCCATGATGAGGACACTTCTTTAACAACCTTTTGAATATATCATAAGCTTCATAAAGTCACTTCTTCAGTTGCTATTTGAAGTTGCTGATCTCATGCCTTTGTTAGGAAGTTTTTGCCACCGGAAAGAATAGTGCCAAAAAGGCATTCATTAGTTCCAAGTTGTAATAGAGCCAATGAAAAGATTCTCCAACTAGTATGCAGCTCTTCTCGATAAAGAGAATGGGAAAAGGTGCAGCCTAATCACCTTTGAGGATACTCCATTGAATCTGAAAGTGTCTGTTAGCTTGATGAATGTCTTTACAAGTTTCATGGGATCCTCTTTTTCCAACCCAAAGAACTGATGGTTCTCCATTATTTGGATCATTGTAGGCTTGATCTCGAAGTTATTCGCTTGAATTGTTGGCCCAAAAATACCGTCAACGCATCAACTGTTGGGATATTGTAATCCATGATGGTTCTACACCTTGGCTTTTGCTCATTAGGCACTGTTGGATTTGCATGATCGACTTTGTTATTAGCATTAGCAGCTCCATGATTCAGTGGATTCATGGCTTGGTCTGATATCTTAACTCGCTTGAGTCTTTGAATAGTCTTCTTAATAGATAGGTCAATAAGATCAAGGTCAAGCTTTTTGCTCCTCAAGTTATATATGTTCTCTAGTTCTATACACCAAAAATAAAAAGATTTTTAGCTTAAAAATCAATTTTTTTCTGGCAACGGCACCAAAAACTTGTTGGCATAAATTAAATTTACTATTATCACAAACGCACGATTATCAACAAGTAATATAGTTCAGAAGAACGATCACTAATCCCACAGGAAAATACGTTTAAACCAATCAATTCGTCTAGCCTAGTATTCTAGTTAAATAAATCGAATAGAAATTGAATAAATTTAACTGAAAACTGAACTTAAACAAGATGATAAATAAACTTGGTTAAACGAAATGTGGTGATTTCAGAATTCGCACCTAGAATCTGTAGGATTAATTAACTCAGAAGATGTTCTTGATTCCTATTATCTAATAATACCTTCCTAGGCTACTATTAGCTTACCCTATTTACAGAATTAGATATATCCCTATAGTAATTCTGCTTATAAGATTGAATAATTCCCATCTAATATGAACCCTAAGTTTGATAGATATATTTCTATTCTGTCAATTGGCTTAACTTAAGAATTTATACCTTTGTTGAAACCTAAACTAATCTCCCAACAAGATTAAGTTCACCTAAACGAAATGATCATGTTCGTATTGAAGCACATGATAGAATTGATCTTCCTAACTAATTCATTAACAGATCCCAGCTTGAATTCCGGTTAATACTTAGAAATTAAATTAACGGAGAGAAAGGAAAAGAAGCAAAACAAAATCAATCATCACAATTAAAATCCAAATAAAATACCGTAATTTGATCTCTAAAGGATCGAGTCGACTACGGAAAAATAAAGGAATAGGTTTGTATGCTCTAAAACTAAGAACTCGATGATTTATAGTACATCCGGGCATATGATTTTACAGTAAAAAAAACTCTTCTAATCGATCCATGTGGGCACACTAACCGGTCAGTGTCTTCCCTTCATGTGACCGACCGATCGGTCCAATTAGTTCAACTGGCCGGTCCCATTGGTTCGACCAGTCAGTTTCGCCTTGACTCATCTTTGGAAAATCTTCATCTTGTTGAACCAACCAGTCGGTTTGGACTTGCATTGTTGGTTTCGAGCAACCGACTGGTCGGTGACAATGGTCCTATCGATCGGTCTTGCTTCGGCTTAAATCTTCTCTTGAATTGACCAGTCGATGCATGTACACCGACCAGTCAATGGGCCTCTACAGGTGACATACGACTTCACAGTTGTTTGGGGGTTGTTTTTTATCTGAAAAGGCTTCCTTTTGTCGATAAATCTGTACTAACGCCTGCCCAACCACAATACTAGACAAACCGTCAAAATATTCAATTTATTGAGTAAATTAATTAGTAAGAACACAAAATAAATAAAAAAATATATACAGATGACCATTGCAAAACATAGGTCATCAAAGACCCACTAAATGTTGACAATCCATGATTAGGCTTTCAGACTCAAACAACTCAAAAGTTTAAAGTTCTCTTGTTGGTATAATCAAACCAATAATTTTAGAGTTATTGGTTTTGTTATATGATATTTTAAAATAAATTTTGCATATAAGAATAAGTGTATAGCATTGGGTTTTTTTGGATTGTAAAATTTATATTTAACTCCTAATTAAATTAAATTTTAAATTATTTATATAAATATAACCATCTTAGGGTGATTTTAAATAAAAAGGAATAATTATGTGTAATGATACATGAATGTTTTTCTAAGATTTTATAAAAAATAATTTTAAAATTATAAAAGGGAATTTTAGTCTTTTAGTTTTTTAATTCTATTGATTATTTTAAATATTTTTATTCCTTGAATTAATGAAATTTGTTAATTATTATTTTATCAAATTATCCAATAAAATATCAATTACCAAATATCAAAACTAACAAAACTAAAATACAGAAACTATTAGAAAATAATATATCTTTTATTGCTGCATAGAGTACTTCTAACTACTAAGAACGAATCCATTTTCAATAATGGCTGAAATGTTGATGATGATATCAAACTTTTCCTTGCATTGGTGTGCATCTCCACAAACATTATCTCTAAAAAAAGTGTGCTTGGAATAGTACTTAGAAAGTATAGTCTACATTAATAATTTTTATGTATTTTTATTTTAATTTTGATAATTTTAACCCTGCTAATTGAACGATACATTAAATCTTATTATTAAGTTATATATTTACATCCAAAAATTCTTAATTTATCAAATCTATGGTGTAAAAATATTTATAAAATAAATTTGATAAAATAATACTTTTATTAAAATTTATCAATATAAAAAATATAAAGATTTTAAAATATAAATAATTTTTAAAAAAATTTTGATCAACTATTTAATTTATTTTTTTAATACATATCAAGTTTAAAAAATTGAATAATATTTTGATAAAATAAAATATAAATTTTTTATTAAATTATTTTTAATAAATATTGTTTTTATTATATCTTTTTAATCGATTCGATAAAACAAATTTAAGACTGTAAACTTTCGTTTAATATAAATTATTTTAACACGAAAAGGAAAGAAGTTGTTCAAGTCAAGAATGGACTCAAATGTGAAGTGAGTAATTGATAAACAAACCAAGGTCAAACTCGGCGGACGATGCTAGATGCGGCCCCCTCTATGCTGAAAGACGCAACAAAGGGCGGGGTCAGCAAATCAGGGCATCCCTCTAAGGCCACGTGTCCGGAAGCCATGCTCATAAAACAGTGAAGGGTTATCATGGGCTAGAATTAGGGTGGCATGCAGTTTATCCCTACCAAAATGACCAAAGCGATGATTGATTTGATGGACTCAAATGAAATTGTTTCCAGTAGTTAAAGTGCTGAGGCCTAGTATAGTAACCGCACTTACTTGCGGGACTTGAATCATTAGGCTCCACATTTTTAGTGCCCATGACTTTGGAGTTTATGTCAATGCATGTGGCTAATGGAGGGGGCCATATCAATTGCTAGGAAAAGGCTTCATGTCCTTCCAGTCATGCTAACTACCTCACCTCTGCTAGTTCCAGCACTACAAAACACAATCTAAAATACCAGATCCTTAATATCTTAAATTAGAAAAACATTTCCGCATCCACATAAAATTAATTCTTATTTATATATCATAAGATAACAGTGAAGTTTACCTTTGGTTAACCAAAAAGCGGATGGGAGAGTCAGTAGAAACATTAATTGCAAGTGCGATCAATTATATGATTCTTCCAGGTTTTCCTTTAAAAAGAGACCACCGGCAAGTTAAGAACTCTGACCCAGAGAGCGCAACTCTCGCCGACCAACATGGATGTTGAGAAAATCTTTCACATGGCAGGAGGTACCGGGGAGAACAGCTACGCTAAGAATTCCTCACTTCAGGTTTTGCATCCTTGCTTTACGTTACATTCCTGACCTCGATCGATTTGTCAATTCTTCTGACTTTCTAGTGTTCTCAATATTGTGGACAGAAAAGGGCATCGGATATCGTCAAACACATAACGATTGAAACACTGGAAAGAGTTTGTCTTGCGCTGGCGCCAAAGAGTATGGGAATAGCTGATTTAGGTTGCTCCTCTGGACCTAATACATTATCCGTAGTCAAAGATATCCTTGAAGCTGTTGAAGCATCAAGCTGTAAAGTCATGCGTCCTTTGCCCGAGTTTCGAGTGTACCTAAACGATCTACCCACAAATGACTTCAACTCACTCTTTAAAGCCCTGCCAGATTTCTTAAGAAATCTTAAGATTAAGAATGAAAGAAAAGAAGAGCATCCCTCGCTTTTCATATCAGGCTGCCCCGGTTCCTTTTATGGAAGATTGTTTCCTCTGAATAGCTTGCACTTTGTGTATTCATCATACAGTTTGCACTGGCTCTCCAAGGTAATTCATCTTACAGCCAATTAAGCTTTTCTTAACTGGATCCTCCAGCCATGGGGATTTTGGTTAAGCACGCTAACCACCTGGTGCCATGCAGATTCCACCATCACTTTATGATGAACAAGGGAAATCGATAAACAAGAGCAGCATTTACATTTCTGAGTCTAGTCCTCCTCTTGTGTCCCAAGCGTACTATGAGCAATTTCAAGAGGACTTTTCACTGTTTCTTCGATCACGGTCTGCAGAAATAACGACCGGAGGGTGTATGGTGCTCATCCTGTTGGGTAGGATAGGTCAAAATCATGTTGATAGAGGCAACTCGTTCTTCTGGAAACTTCTTACAAGATCTCTTTCCATTTTAGTTTCTCAGGTACAGTTGATCTGTCCTGCAGCCACCTTCTTATGAACCCATGGCTACAGTTACCAAATCTTATTGTAACTTTTTTCAGGGAGAAATCAAGAAAGAATATATTGATTCTTATGATGTACACTTCTTTGCGCCATCCAAGGATGAAATAGAAGCTGAGATAAGGAGAGAAGGTTCCTTTGAATTAGACCTTATTCAGATGGTCGAAACAGGGAAGGAAAGTGACAAGGTTGGTGAAAGCTATGGGACATTAGTGGCAATGAGTGTTAGGGCAATCCAAGGATCAATGATTAGCTATCATTTTGGAGATGGAATTTTAGACCCTTTATTTGAAATTTACGGGAGAATGGTGGATGAAGAATTGCTTCAAGAGGCAATTAATCCCGTTACTTTTGTTCTCTGCCTTAGAAAATTATAAACAGTCACAGACAGTATTGAAATTCAAAATTGTAGTTTGTGTTTTTTCCCTTTTTTTTCTTTTTCTACTATGTAATACGTTATGTTCATCTCAATCTTTCTTTCTAAAACAACGATTTATCTGTGTACTAAATAAGTGCTGCTCTCTTATGAAAACTACGTCGCAATTGCACGAGTAATCTCTTCTTAGACTTTGATCAACATCTTTATAACCAGATAACATCCTATCAACTATACTATGTTTATATATTTTTACTCTCTCACGAAAAAACTAAATCAAAACTTTTGCTTACCCCTGCAAATAACTTCTCAACTTTCCTAGAGTAATAATGTTCAGTACACAGAAATTAAATGTATTATTTTTAAAGAATTAGATTGGGAGATTAGTTATGATATATTTATTTCTAATCGATCTTATCGTATAATTATTTTGTCTGTCAAGTCCTTTCAGACACTAAACTAAGAATAGATACTTTGATTTATTCTTATATGCATATTCGTTAAAATTAAAAATTCAGAAAATTATATGATGATTTAAGTGCGGTTCTACATTTACTTGTATAAATTAGTCAACAAATAAAAATCGTTATGAATGCCATAAAATAAAATTAATTTTTTATCATTATATTTCCTTGAGGCTGAGGGAGTTCATGCATCATGCTATACACTAGTTTTACGCTTTTAACTGTAAATGAAATATGCATTGTGATTAGATGTTTCGGTAAACATAATACTATATATATTGTAGACTCTCGTTGTATTTGTATGCATATTATTCTATCTCGTTGTATTTATTTCGATCTCAAGATTCAAATTTTAATTAAATATTTAAACAACTTCAAATATTATATAGACTAGTACTAAACAAGACAAACCATGGAAAGTCCACCAGATCGGCAGATCCCACTTAGGCTGCCTACCCAGATTATCCAAAAGCTATGCCTGCATCGGGAGTCCAAAAATCCATCCTGACAGTCCCTAGGCACTAGTTGCAAGCATAGTATGGAACTGATCACAATCCCTGACCACATGCCTCCTGGGTGGCCATACACTCTGGATAGGTCTCCGTGCTAAGGACACGCCGTTAGCTTGTGGCACAACGAATTAGTTGGAATTCTATATATCGTGCATGCGTCACTAACCAAAAAAAAAATTAATCCGTTCAGGACCGGGCCATTTTCACAAATGTGTCCATAATCTCATTGAATCATCCTCATCCGATAGGAAAGAAGAGCTGACTCCAATGCCAAAAACGAACCCCTTACCATTGCCTAGGCGCCAACAACAGCCCTTAGGGAGACTGAAGTCGAAACTTCAGACCATACTATTCTGGATTGCAAGGAATCGTGGAACGTTTGGTCACCTGTGCTGAAGTTGTAATTCGATAAAACAGTTTGTAATCAATCTCGAAAACATACTAGATTGTGGAACCTGCTCTTTTTTGTTTCAATTTAGAAGATTTGGCTAAAAAGAAACAGTTTAAAATTCAGAGGAACCTGGAAAAGTCATAGGAACATTGCGATGAAAGTCTGGTTTCTGACTTTATATGATGGACGCGGATCGATTTAAAGAAGTCGAGTCATCTCAATCAGATGATATCTGCTACGTATACTAAGAATCTTAGGGAGCTTTTTGTAGTCTTTTCCTGAGATATTTTTGTGCTGGCAAGATTCAGTTTGCGGATCATTGTGCAAGAGTTGATGTCTAATGTATATTGTTTTGTACAGAGTAAAGCAACAATAACATCGATTTTGTAAAAGAAAAAACAGCCCTTATCGAGCAATGGGAAGGCACGAAAATAATCTTGCTGCCACCCATACTTTCCACGCAAGATCCTCACCCAAAGCTGGTATGGCTTCGTCATAAACAATGATCCCAATTTCATAAGTAGAGCTTTATTAACATCCGAGGCTCGTTGAAGACCAAGACCACCTTCTCCTCCGGTGAACAAACCGACCGTACGTGCCCCACTTCACATGATATTGCTTCCACCTTTCAGCAGAGTGGAGGTTAAATTAATTTTTTTATTATATAACAAATTAAGATTCGATTTTTTTAATTTTTAATAAATTATGGATGAGTGTTTCACTCAATCATATTTCTTGGGTTGAAATTTATATATATTAATTGATTTAGGACTACAGCATATTCACTGTTTTTATTCCTTTCTTATCGTCTCAGGTTTGAATTTATGACAATCGAATAAGATAAACAATTATTTTTACTTAAATCTAGCAGGAATATTTTTGTTCCTTTCTGACTATGATGCATGGATGGAAAGACATTCGAGCAGGCATGATCGAACACAAGAAATATTTTCCAGCCTAATACTGGACGAGAGATAGATAGAGTGGTAGAACCAAGTTGAGAGGATAAATCTAGGTTGTTAAATGAGCATTGTCCAGACTGAAATCTATTATAAGGATCCTATTCTATTTTTACTAGTTTTGAGAGAAGCAGGTCTTCCTTTAGGCATGTGTCTGTTTTCCCAGTGTTGGATAATGATCTATCATTCTTAGCTCTTCTGGCGTGGCTTTTCCTCTTTAGCATTGAAGGACGATTACTTTTGACGAATGGTGTGAATCAAAAGGAGCAGGATAATTCTCTGTCTGCCACTATATCCTCATTTAGAAAGAACCAAAAAGAATTTTGGTACGTCTTATTGAGATTCATCAATGAAAATATTCATCATGTGCTAACCCTCTCTAATTCAAGTAAGATCGAGGCATCTACCCATATCCTACGTCTTTTCTGCCATAGGGTCAATCATCCACCAATACTATTCTCCTCACGACAAAACATCTAAGATGTCCTTACTCTCGGTCATGAATTGAGAGGAATCACTGGTATGCTGAGCTAATGCTCGCCCATTTTCTGATAAGATCAAAACTCTCACTTAACTAGGAATAGTTTCCTTTCAATGTATCTGTTGAAGTTATTCTTGAAAAACTTGATTCTTTAAAAATAAGAAACCATAAAAGAAAAAATGAAACATGGGCCTCACTATACAGGCTTGGCCCTTAAAATATAGTACCGCACATTAAGGTTGTTGGTCCAGCCATAGTAAGTATCTTAGCACATCAGATCTTTTTGGACGGCCTGTCTCTCTTGGGCTACCCAAGCAAAGAGGGTTTCCAACTTTTCATATAATCGATTAATTCAGGTAAAATATGGTTTGTACTTCTTCCATTTTTTTTTTCTGCATATTTGTTAAGATTTTACTATTTGTTTAAGAAAAAATAATATTAGTTATCTATATAATTAAAATTATAAAATTATATAAATAATTTATAATATTATTATTATATTTGATATAATTTATATTTTTAAATTATTATTATTATTATTATTATTATTATATACGGTTATTTGTTGTTAATATACAATCTCCACCGTAATCTCAAAGGCAGTATAGTATATACAAAAGATCGCTAAGATACTAGTTTAACTAATAGCTGAGTATCTTAGCTTATCATGAATATAATTATCTCAGTACTTGGTATAAATCTCTTGCACTATTAAACCACCCATCTAATATTGAATTTCATCCATTTGAGGTCCTGATCCGTAGAAGGTTAGATGTCCTAGAAATCTTTATGTCAGAAATGACACCTAAGTACCGGTATAGTTAAAATGACTATTTTGCCTCCAAAGAAATGGATGCGTAATGGTCTGAAGTGTTTGTGTCGAATCTTTTCTATTTTGAGTTTGGTATTTTTATTCATTTCTTTCCTAATTTGTTTCTTTCCTAAATTGAGAATTCTAGAACCACCTTTTATCAGATTTATCTCCTAAGCATTATTCTGTCTTATCTAAACTTAAAAGTAGGGAAAATTACTCCCTTAGGCATTTATAAATAGCATGGTCGGCTACCCCTTTTATTCCACACTTATTTTCTCTTTTATTTCACAAAAACATAAGTTCTTCTTTCCCATTTCTTTTCCCCTTGTGGCCGAAACCTACCCTATCTTCCCTAGTGTCACAATTGTTCATCCTTCATCAGATTCATGCGTGTGATATCTTGTTGGAATCATCTCTTCGTTCTGTCTTTTATTATCTTGAATTCATCATCAAAACGTTAGTTTTTGTCTTTTATTATTGCTGTTGAAAATCCCTTACCTTGGTATGAGTGCCGAAATTCTTCCATCCCTTTCTTATGTTTTTGAATCTTATTCCTCTTATTCATATATGTCTGACACCTATTCCTCTTTTATTATTATGAAATTGCACCTTCTTCCCTTTTATTTTGTAAAATCACAAGTTATGCCCTATAAACCCTAACTGTTGCTAAAGTTTATACTAGAATGGGGATGAATAATCAGGTTGATTCTTGTTGAGTTCTTAGCCATCACATCAAGCATTCAAGGGGAAGATATTACTGCATCTGGATTGCTGGTTATTGGTAGGTTATTGGTAAGAATCATAGGATGTATTTGGTTTCTGATTTCGTATCCTATTGCTTAGTATTTTATTGTCTTTGCCTTATGGTTGTTTAGGAGTTTCTGATCTTATTGATAAAGGCAAAGGACTAGCTACATGTTCAGACACGTGAGAGGTAGGATCTATGCTTCATTAGTTTCTCTAGAAATCCTTTTGCTTGTTTACTTGTTTACAGTTGTGTAATAGCCTATGCATGCTTGTGGATTAGTTATACATGCTTGAGAATTGATTGTTGGTTCCTTAGTTAATTTTGGAACCTATGATTGAGGATCTTATTCGGTTTGGTCATATGATATTGGTTTATTTATTGTCTTATGACTTGTTTGAGGATACCATGTTGTGTTGTTATGCCTTGTACTTGCTTGTGGTTGCTTTTGGTTGCTTGTGGTTGCTTGTGATTGTGTGTGTGTCAAGATTCTCTTTTCGGTGGCCATTTGGGGTAAGTGATTGATGCTCCCAGTGAGAGGATAGGTACTTACCGTATTGGGACGTTTATGGGTAGCAAGAGCTCGTTGGATGCCTAATCCTTGTGTGGTTGGATGCCTTGTCATTTATGATAGTAGGATGCCCTTGTCCTTGTGTGGCTTGGATGCTCTTGTCCTTGTGTGGCTTGGATGCCTTGTCCTTGTGTGGCAGGATGCCTGGTCCTTGTGTGGCAGGATGCCTAGTCTTTGTGTGGCAAGATAGAAAGACTTGCTATGAGTTTGTTTGTTAACTATTTTCCCACTTTTGCAGCATATTCTTGGACAACATAGGCAGATGGGGATGAGCCTTTCGATTGGAAATCAGATAGTGACATAGGCTGCCTGTGTGCTTTCGAATCAGTCTTGTGTTGGTTGCCTACAAAGTGTTTTGAATCCATCCCTTAGCTTGTTACTTTTGGCTTTACCTATATCTATGTGTTTGTTTGCTGATTGTTTGAGCCTATTGTTAGCATAAGCGATCTATCTATGTTGTTTGAGAGATATTTGATTGGGTTTCTGCAGATCTTATGATGTTATGACCCTACTGAGATTCTTGTAATCTCATCCCGTTTTTTAACCCTTTTTTCAAGCATAGGTATATGCTCTGTTGGTCGTACTGGGGTGTGAGATCAAGGCTGCACGGCAGGACGATTTTGCATCACATTCACATTATACTTCCTTGCTAGTTTTTAATTGATTGTGCATATACAACCATGACTGGACTTATTTTCTGGCTTCCAACATTTGTTCCTTTCCTTCTTGTTTCCAAAACTACTATGAACAGATGTTAGAGTTTGAGATTCCTTTGGGACTTGTGTGTTATGATTCCACTGATTTTCTATATTTATGAAAGCTTTCCGTTGATGTTTTTATTCACTCCGTAATGTGCTAGAATATTTTACATGCTCCAACCTTTAAAGCATCTTATTTGATTAATAAAATTGGTAACTAGTGAGACTTGAGCCTTGTGGGATTTGAATAGAACCTTGCGAGGATTTATTCGGGTTTCACGACAGTAAAGGTCCTTCTAGGTTGTGTTTGGATCCTTATAGGTTGTGTTTGGGTCCTTATAGGTTGTGTTTGGGTCCTTATAGGTTGTGTTTGGGTCCTTACAGTCCACGCAACTCCTTGCAATATCCCTCCAAAACATATTTCATCCGGACTTTTTTGTTTTTATCTAAAGATAGATTTGTTCTATTGATCTAAATACCCTATACAACTGCAAACAAGATAGCATACCAGACTCTTTGTTGAGTTTTATTTACAATAAACCCTCCCCATTGTAAAAACAGGTCAAGCATATCCTTAGGAGGAACACAGAGATAACCCCACTTCTTCATTAATAATGACCAGTAACTCCATGCTATGCGACAATGTAAAAGGATATGATTTGAATCTATCACCACAAGACTTTATTTTAACAAATAAGCCATATAAAAAATTTTCGAGGCCCCTACTTCTTCCAAATAATTCTCTGGGATACAATCTCTTAGAATCTTTTTTTTTCATAGAAGCATAACAGAGTTTTGAGGAACGTATCTCACCTAAATCTCCCCATACCACGTCATCTTCTTGGTTATCCAAAAATCTCATTGCGTCAATAGTCACCCACAACTCATCCATAGCTTGAGATTCCCAATCATATAGAGGACATCACCAATTTAGAATCCACATCCAATGCTCTTCCTCTTAAAGCTGAATTGAGATATATATCTCCTTTTCTATAATGATATCTCATATAATCTAGGAAACGATCGTTGAAGGGGTTGAGAATCACACCAAATATCTTCCTCAAATAAAATATTAGATCTATCTCCCACCTTCCTTCGAAGGTGATCTCGGTTACATCTTGCCAAAGTAGAATTATCATTTAGAGAATTTCCAATATCTTTCAACACTTGGGAAGGTTGTCCTGTCTCAAATCTAATCTTTCCTCTATTAATCTTAGAGAGAGTAGATTATGCACTATAGTTTTTCACAGAGTTTGAGAAGAGTCGAACAGTTTCCAATACCACTTAAGGAGTAATGCTGATTTCCTGAGATCTAGGAAACCCATCCATGCACCCCCTTTATTAGAGCTCATACAAACCTTCTCCCACTTGACTTTATTGGTACATCTACCATCCACCTTCTCTTTCCATAAAAACTTTCTCAATATGTTCTCAATTTTCCTTTTAACTCTAGAGGGAATCTTGAAAAGAGACATTTGAAATATAGGGATACTATTGATGACTTGATGAGCACCGGCATTCCACCCATCGAAAGAAACTTTCCTTTCTAAGTTGTAAAGTCAAAGCCATGCAAGAAATCCAGTCCAAGTATTTTTTTTTCTTTCCGTTGGTGGGTAACGGAAGCCCGATATTTGTAGTGGGTAACGTCTTAGACAAGTAGTGAAGTTTAACAACCATATTATCCGTTTCCTACTTTGAAAAATTAATTCCAATGAGAGAACTCCTATGAAAATTTATCTTTAAGCCTACTAATAATTCAAATGCTCTCAAAATCCTTTTAAGATTTCTTAATCCCTTTTCATCTTCTCCATAACAAACAATATGACATCATATGCACATTGCAGGTGTGTGACTCTTGACTCTCCTACCAAAAACTGTTAAACAAACTCAAGTCTGCTTCCACTTATACCAAATGTGATAGAACTTCTAGCACCATATAAAAAGGAGAGGTGATAAGAGGTCTCCCTATCTATGTCCTTTGCCAATCGGGAATTCTTTGGTTGGGCATCCCTTCACTGAAACAGCCATCCTTGTTGTACTTATACACTATCAAATTCAATTAAACTATTTATCTTTTAAACCCATTGATGACATGTGTTTCACATTGGTCATCTGCATATATTTTTTATTTATTTTTTATTTTTAGTGAATCATTGAGTCAATAAATTGAATATTTTTATGGTTGGACAGGCTTTAGTACACGTTTAACGATGAAAGAAAGCTGTTTTGGATAAAAAATGACGCCTAAACAAGTATCGACCCATATGTTACCTGCGGAAGCCTACTGACTGGTCGATGTCAATCAACCGACTGGTAGGTTCAAGAAAGAATTAAAGCCAAAGCAAAACCGACCGGTTAGTTTCATAATATCAACAATGCCAGACTAAACCAACCGCTGGTTTAACTACACAGACCGATCAGTTCAACAAGACAGAGAATTTTTGGAGACGAACCGAGATGAAATCGACCGGTCAGTCACACAATAAAAAGACATCGATTGGCCGGTGTATCTACATAGACTGTTCGGATAAGTTTTCGATTATAAAAATAGA
The DNA here is from genome assembly GCA_019739055.1 of Passiflora organensis. Classification (NCBI taxonomy): domain Eukaryota; kingdom Viridiplantae; phylum Streptophyta; class Magnoliopsida; order Malpighiales; family Passifloraceae; genus Passiflora; species Passiflora organensis. Next base: position 26,220,154 of record JAEPBF010000087.1, on the reverse strand, counting down.
TGTCTTGATATATTAGGATCCATCGAGTTTTTAGTTTTTAGATCATACAAACCTTTTTCTTTTATTTCCTTCATTGACTTGATCTTTTAGAGATCAAATCAGGGTATGTTATTTGGATTTGAAGTATGACAATTGATTTTGTTTTTATTCCTCTCTTTGTTGATTTAGTTTCTAAGTGCTAATTGGAATTCATGCCGAGATCTGTTGACAAAATAGCTAGGAAGATTAATTCCACCTTGCAATCTAACTGATTCACAAGCCCACGACTATCAACCCAGCATTGCAATACCAGTCGATTCATAGAAACAGACAACTGGAAAGGAATCTACCTTTGCTGCACTAGCTACAATGCTAAGGAAGGATAAATTCACTATCAGGAAACCAATATATCTCAATGATTATGTAGTGTAAAGTAAGGAAATTCGTTGCAATGGATAAGAATAAGAGGACTCTATATTTGTGATGAGTGTTGCTTGTGAATACATGAATAAATTTTTCCTTTGCTTTTTTTGGCCTTTCTTCCTTCTTTCCTTATCTCTGTCTCGGCTTCCCTTCTCTTAGTATCATTAGTGCTTTTGTTGAGCCTTCCTACCCAGCACTCTTGCTATGGTGAAGGTACAACTACACGTTATGAAGCCATGGAAGAGGTCTTTCATAAGCTTTCTAAAGACCTAGAAATATGGCCATTTATAGGGTCTCTCCGTCAAAAGAGTTCTCTAGGAAAATGGCCACTATTGAATATCTATAGAATTCCCACGAATCCTTAATGTTAACCCTTGCTCGTGTCGAAAAGCAAACAACTTCCTTATCACCTTAGCTTCTGCCCTTATTACCCACACCCAACTCATCTCAATCCCATACTACATCTTCCTCTACTATGACAACTCCACACTCTAAACCGATCCATCCACCAATCCATATGTTCGTGTACCTAAATTAGAGATACCCTTTGTCATGCCCCGGATCTAAAAATTTTACGCGACAATCACTTTAGGCCTATTATATACACTGCTATCACATCCAACAATGCACTTAGTAACCCTACAAGGCTAGAAAGAAATAATAAATAGGAGAGAAGAAATAAGAAGAATAATTTAAAATGCAACAGTGGATTTAATTTTAGTCAATAGTGTCATTCGGGAAATACCGAATTATAATTATACATCACAGGTCCAGCCCACTTCAATAAAAACATGGACTCCTATTTGGCAATATGTATTCTTAATTTACACAAGTCGATTATAACACAACGATATAGTCTAGGGGAATCTGATATCATGTAAATAAAATACTGAGGTCCACAACAGAAATCCTAACCTGGTATTGAGCTAATACCCAATAAGTTGACTACCTATCTAGGGAAAAAAATCGCGGTCGTATTCAATCCTTTCATTTCTGGTTTAACAAAAATCCAGAGATCTAGTAGAAACCTGCCAGGTGAGCTGACAGAAAAAACATACAAGGTATACACATTCATACATTGACTGACATGCTGCCACACATTCAAGCATCGACGAGTTAATAAAAACAGTCACAGTCAATATACGTAGCAATATCAAGACTCTTCAGGCATTCACGACCATAACTAGGCGAGCAATATCTCTCAGCCTATATAGGTCCCAGCAACACAATTGAGATACGTCGATGGAACTTCATACGGTACCTTACACCTTTTCTCTCATTGTTTCTTTATGATGATTTCGTATGTCCCTATGGGACGTGCATAAAACTTGGCCTAAATCACTGATGATAATGGGGTGATAAGTGATGGTAGCTCGACCTATACAGTCCCCATGTTAGGAATTTATGTCATACATTCAGTTAACACAAATATATAATCCCTATCCCTCCTTATGACTCCTTCGGCAAGTCCATGCCTCACTTCCATATAAGGAGAGCACCTAGGAGTCGCATAGGTCACCCCATGCTGCTGTAATACGTGATTCACCTCATGATTCTGGATGCGACTCAATGCGTCATTTCACTTCAATGTCATTTCCCACATTATAGAAAAAGCATAACATTTCATTACTGTGACATATCTTATTATTGAATGATTCACATGCGTTTCAGCACACATAAGTTTTTATGCAATTATTTTATTATAATTTCCTTTATTAAATGCATTCATATGATCATGCCAACGATTCAAGTAATCAAGTAAAAAGATTCATCCACTCATAGGTTTTTCAACGTTCGAAGAACTTTCACTTGTTTCCTGGATTGATTCCTCGAGATCCTGCATCAGTAGGTATCCATCTACACATAACGATATCTAATTCTTTAATAACCAATACTGGAGGTCATAATACATAAAATCATACTTCTAAAGCCTCTACCCAACAAATTATGGTCCTAGACTAAACTTAAGATCAAACCGAAAATCTTTCTTATTTTTCCCAATTAATCCGAATCTTGTATCATTTATTTCGCCAACCAAATCAACTCCAAATCTAAAAATTTTGGTATCATTATGCTCCAAGTTCAATCTATTATTTTTCATAATATTTTTCAAATATTTTAAATTTTTTTTATTTTTTTCTACTATTTCTAGCCTTTTTTTTTATTTTTCTAGAATTTTATAAATTATAGCCAATCATAGAGCACCACATAGCACCACCAGACGATGCCATTCCTAACTCCAAGCCTGCCTAAGACTGACACGTTCCAATTCCTGGGTGTGAACGACTTGCCTCATCTGAGCCTTTACACCCTATCTGTGAACGACTTGCCATCTGCCCTTACAGGCATCATGTCGTTTGGTCGTCCGACCAGATGACTCATCATTTAGAGAGGCCTTGGACAACAAATTGTCCAAGGTCATCTTATACCTCCAGACAACCCTTCCTTCTCCTACAACCCTAGATTCACAAATCACCTAGTACCTCAATTCACGTATTAATCCTTCACCCAAGCTATATTAACACAAAGATCTATCAATTTTGAACTCAACCCAATCAAAAATCAAAGATTTCAACAAAAAAATAGGTAAATCGCAGCTCGAGTTACTCGGATTTCTAGGTAAAAATTTTACCTGAATCCGGCCATAGGAAGGCTGGAATCGCCATGAACGGGGAGTGTTCTAAGGAGCTGGACACATAATAGGACGCTTATCTCGTTACCGCACCAGCACTTGGCGGAGATCGGGAATGCCCTAGGCGGCAATCAGTCTCATGATGATAGGATATTGTTTTGGAGTCCTTCTAAAATGATGTCTTTTTTTACTAAAACGACCTAAACCTAGCCTTTGGCCAAAACGACAAGGTTGGCTAAAAATTCTTATAGAATCTTTATAGATAGAACTATCCATCAGTACTATCAAATTAATATTTTTATATCCTTATTATTTTCTAAAAACTTGAATACCTTATAATATAATATAAAAAAATTATAATAAATCAAATTATAATTCCGAAAATTCCTAGAAAATTCACTAACCATTGTAAACCTCCAATGGACCTGTCCATGGTCCTAAATACCAAAATCATCAGTGTAATTCCTAGTTTCATGTTTTCATCACCAATCAAATAAATAACAATAATTCTTATTAATAATAAAAATTATCTGAAAAAGAAATTTATCCTTTAAATCATAAAAAAAAATTACGAGTCCGTCATTGATCTATAAATATGGGTTAAGACCCACTAACCTTGTAAAATTTTTATTGGCCTTTCAGGCCCAAATATCTCTAAATTTCCGAGGTTTCACACCATTATTTTTTGGAAATAATGTTTCTGGTTGGTTTTTTCAGCTGGAATGTTTCTTCATGTTTCATCGCACCATTCCAAACAAAAAGTTAGATGTTGCATCTTGTTATATAATAGGAGAAGCTTTGCAGTGGTTTTAATGGTTTCATGCCAACAACCGCTACCATTCCAAACAAAAGGTTAGATGTTGCATCTTTTTATATAATAGAAGAAGCTTTGCATTGGTTTTAATGGTTTCATGCCAACAACCGCTTAACTTCTTGGGAAAATTTTACACAAATTTGTTGACTAGATTTGGCCCCTCCAAATATGTTAACCACAAGCCCTTCTCTTCAAAATCTAGCAAACCTCTTATGTTCCCAACTACATGAAGCTATTTGAGAGGCTTTCTACTCGTTCCTATGGTCTCATCGAGGAGTAGCTTCTTATCTGTTTTCTTTTAGGGCTTAGAAGATTACATCAAGCATGAACTTAATCTTCTTAAGCATACTTCAGTCACCACTATTGTGGATACGAAAAAAATCATAGAAACCAAGTGGCAAGCCGCAACCTTGACCCCAAACACACCCACCTCTTCCATCCCCTTCTCATGCCCCAATACTCCACCAAACCTAACTAGTCAACCTTTACATGGCCCTAGTTAAGCCCTCCACCTACGGAATCCAAAATACCTATCAAACGCCTCTCCCTAGCCGAAATGGATGCCCGACGTGACAAAGGGCTCTGTTTCAACTATGATGAATGCTTTGTCCCATGCCACAAATGTACTAAGGTTCAGTTCCACTGTCTAGTGACAGACAAACCATATGAGTTGGACTCTAGTAATCCCTCTCTCATTGATCTCATTGATTTTTGTTTGAACCAGGGGATTCTGCCGAACCTTCAGCTGAACCGCCTCCATCATCCATCTCATTGCATGTGTTAGTAGGACATGACAATCTTTGTACCCTTCGTGTCCAAGGTACTATCGCTGAAAGCAGTATCATCATTCTCATAGATGGCAGCTCTACCCACAGTTTTATCCAGACTAGAATAGTTAATTTTTTTCACTTATCTATCACTTAAACATCATGGTGGGAAATGGAGATTCTTAAAACTGTGCTAGTCTCTGTGAAGATGTAGCAGTAACCATTGTTGACCATCATTTTACTATCAATCTTTTTCTCTTACCTATATATGGAGCGAATATTGTTCTAGGAGTTGCTTGGATGGCTGGTATTGGACCGGTGGTTTTATATTACCGAGAGTATGGATGAAGTTTATTATAGCTGATATAAAAATAAACTTCATGGAATCAAATCTGCCGAACTCTCCCTCATATCAGTAAACCAGTTATGACGTGACACATTTACAAATGCTATAGCAATGTGTTATCAGTTGGTTGCTACACATATGGCTGTATTCTTGGCTGTGGTCAACACATCAACACCAGAGGAATTCATTCGTGAATTGCAGATTTTGCTGTAAACTTATCAAAGCATCTTTGATAAGCCACAAGGACTTCCTACGGTGTGCCATGCTATGTACTGTATCACAACCCAGCTTGGTTCTACACATGCTAACGTTCGACCCTATAACTACCCATAGTTCCAAAAAGTAGAGATCAAGCGACAAATCAATACCATGCTATCGCATGGTATTATACAGCACAGTAACAACCCCTATTCCTCACCTGTTATGCTTGTCAAGAAGAAAGATGGATCATGGCTACTATGTATGGACTATAGAGCATTGAACTCTATCATGGTCAAGGATTGATTTCCTATCCCCACAACTGATGAACTCTTTAACGAACTTCATGGGGTTATAGTTTTTTCCAAACTTGATCTCAAAGCAACTTATCATCAGCTAAGAATATCACCACCGAATTTAGAGAAAAAAGCCTTCAGAACTCATGAAGGCCATTATGAGTTGCTTGTCCTTCCTTTGAGCCTCTACAATACCCCTTTTAGCTTCCAAGCTGAGATGAATATTTAGTTCAAGTCACTTCTCCACTGTTGTGTGCTTATTTTCTTTAATGATATTCTCTTCTATAGCTTATCCTGGGAGTCTCACTTATCCTACTGGACTACCGTATTTCAGATTTTGAGAGACCAATCCTTTCATGTTAACCTAGCCAAATGCAAGTTTGGGGTCACATCCATCTCCTATTTAGGTTACATTATTTCATCTTATGGTATAGCCGTAGACCCTAAAAAAAAAGAAGTTATTCAGTTTTGGCCCACCCCAATTATTGTTCGCCACATTCGTGCCTTCTTACGACTAGCTGGGATTTTATAGCCGCTTTGTTCCAAATTTTTCCAAGCTAGCTACCCCTCTTTCTAGCCTTTTACATAAAAATGCTTTTATTTGGACACCAACCATTGGCCTAGCTTTTCAAGACCTCAAAACTCCCTAGTCAAATACCCCTATTTTGACTTTACCTGATAATAATAAGACTTTTTTTCTGCAGACAGATGCCTCAAAAAATGTAATTGGAGCTGTGCTTTATCAAGACGGGTGCCCTATTTCCTATTTCAGCAAGAAAATTTACCACACTCTTGAGGGGTAAATCGACTTATGCAAGGAAAATGAATGTTATCATTGATTCCATCAAACGTTGGTGACAATACCTTCTTGGCCACCGATTTGTACTCGAGACTGATCACAAACCCCTCAAAGCCCATTCTCACTCAAACAATTCAAACTCCAAAGCAGCAATAGTGGTTATTAAAGCTCTATGGATATGATTTTGAGATTCGTTACAGGCCAGGATGCAAAAATCTCCTTGTTGTTGCTCTCTCTCGTATTCAGCCTATTGTAGCAACACTATCTACGATCAGTGGCACTTCTAGACCAATCTCAAACGTTATCACCACCATCAAATAATTTACTACTCATCATGCAGCTACTCACAGTTTTTATGACTCTATTATAACCAATCCTGAGAAATACATCCATTACACTGTTCATGATGGCCTCATCTTCTACAAAGCACGCATTTGGGTTTCATTGGAGTCTGGCTTGCGTGGCCCACTCATTTGTGAATTTCATAACAGTCTTATGAGAGGACAAGCTGGCATTTAGAGCATATTGGCTAGAATCAGAGCAGTTTTCTTGCGGTCGGGCATTCATTAGGACATCACCAACTACATCAATGTGTGTTCCATCTATCAACAAGTAAAACCTTTTCACACTACTCCTCAAGGTTTACTCGCACCATTGGCCATTTTGGGTAATGTTTGGGAATCCATCCCTATGGATTTTATCACCCATTTACGTCCATCTCACGATAAGATAACTATTTATCTGGTTGTCGATCGTCTGTCCAAAGTTAGCCATTTTATTTCCTTGGGTGCACATTATACAGCCATATTTGTGGTCGATGTGTTTGTTCATGAAATTATTTATTTACATGGCGTCCCTCTGAATAAAGTATCGAACCAAGATCCATTGTTTATATCAACTTTTTTGCAAGAACTTTTTCACCTGCAGGGAACAACTCTGTCTACCAGCAACGCTTACCACCCACAGTCGGATGGCCAAACAGAGATAGTCAACTGGTGCCTTGAAGACTGTCTATGCAGTCACATTATGGATAACCTTAAGCAGTGGGCATGATTTCTTCATTGGGAAAGCTCTCGTAAAATATAGATTGGCACTCATCTATCGAGTCCTATATCCCATGATCCACTCTAGTACATGATGTGGAAACTTCCTTACTCCAGCGACAACGCTTGTTAGCTAATCTAAAGACCAATATCCAGAGAGCCCAGCAATGTATGAAGGCCAAAACTAACAAACATAGAACTGCAGCATCATTTCTTCTAGGGGACCTTAATTACGTATGTCTACAACAGTATCGCCAAAGCTCTATTGTACATAGAAAAATCCCACAAGCTTGTTAGACTATTTTATGGTCCATTTCAGGTGCTAGAAGCCATCGGTCTAGTAGCATATCGAGTCAAGCTACCAGACAATGCTACTAGTCCTCTCCAAGAGGTGCACCAGCAACTCCAACTCCACTCCTAGTCCTCCTCCAAATTACCTTCTAGGCATGGATCGTATTCAACCACTTAAGATATTGGGTCAATGTTAGGTACTGCAACAAGGAAAATTTGTTCCTAAACTCTTAGTTCAGTGGATAGCTTAGATAGTTGAAAAAGCTATGTGGGAGGAAAAGACTCAATTTCAAAATGAATGCCCTACATTCCACCTTGAGGACAAGGTTTTTGTGAACAAGGGAAGTAATGATCCACAAGCCCACGACTCTCAGGTCAGCATTGCAATACCAGCTGATTCAAAGAAAACAGACAACTAGAAAGGAATCTACCTCTATTGCGCCAGCTACAATGCTAAGGAAAGACAAAGGCACAACTAGGAAACCAGCATATCTCAATGATTATGTAGCGTAAATTACAGGAATTAGTTGCAACGGGTAGGAATCAGAGGACTATATATTTGTTATGAGTGTTGCCTGTGAATATATGAATAACTTTTCCCTTAGCTTCTTCTCCCCTTTCTCACTTCTTTCCTTTATCTCTGTCTCGACTTCCATTCTTTTAGTATCACTAACACAAACCTAATATGGTTGGGAGATTAGTTTAGGTTTTGACAAAGGGGTAGAATTTCAAGGTTAAGCCAATTGACAGAAAAGAAATATATATGTCAAACCTAAGATTAATATTGATTTAGAAATATACAATCCTATAGCAAAATTAGCATAGGGATATAGCTAATTAGGTTAATTGGATTAGCCAATAATAGCCTAAGAGGGTATTATTAGAAAATTAGAAATCAAGAATGTCTTTTAGTTAACTAATTATATAGATTCTAGGTGCAAATTTTGAATTCACCACATCTTAATTGATCAATCTTAAATATAGTCTTGTTTAGTTTAATTTTCTTTTAAAATTCATTCAATTTATTATTCAATTTATTTAACTAAAATATTATGTTAGGAGAATTGATTGGTTTTCAACGTAATTCCCAATAGATCAATACCCGTTCATCATAACTATATTACTTGTTGCATCATACGTTTTCGATTATAGTAAATTCAACTTTACGCTAACACCCATTGCATACATTACTTCAATAAGGAGAGACCAATCCACCATATCATATGCTTTCTTAAAATCAATCTAAAAGTACCATTCCTTCTCTTTTCCTTCTTATAAAAATATATGGCTTCAGAGGTAACCATTACTGAGTCAAAAATACTCCTAAGCAATGATATTATACTGACCGTTGATTAGAGTTATAAGTTATAGTCCTTTAATTTCGCCGCACCGCTGATCTTAGGAATAAGGGTAATAAACGTGTTGTTAATACCTTTGGGCATAATGCCAATTGAAAAGAATTCCTTTACCATCACACTGATCTCATCTCCTACAATCTTGCAAGCATTTCTAAGAAATAAGAAATTGAAGCCATCAGACCTCGGGACCATCCTAGCTCCACATGCCCACACCACTTCTTTAATATCTTCATCCTCAAAAGAAATTTTCAGTTGGTTAGCTTCATCTTTTGGCATTCGTGTGAAGTTAAATCTCCCAAAAATCTACCAATCTACATCCTCTTGACGGTAAAGCTTCTGAAAAAAATCCAAAATTGCCTTTCTCACTTTTTGTGGCTTCTCTAAAATCTGCTCATCAACAACTAGATTGCAAAGGAAATTTTGTTGTCTGCGTATACTAGCACAGGTGAAAAAACTTGCTATTCTTATCTCCCAGCTTTAACTATAACTACTGAATTATGCCTCTACTTGGATCCGCATTAACTCTCCTTTTTTCAACAAAAGACCAGTATAATACTCTTCGTCAAAAGGGCTAGTCGAAGAAATGTGAGACTTGTCAAATTTGTCAAGTTCCTCCGTAATCGTTCTCATCTGCAGATCCAAGTTTCCATCATAATTCTTGCTCCAACGAGTCAATTTCTTCCTCAGAATAACTAAATTTTTGAATGACAGCAAAGCTCCCCTATAATGATATCCCTGTCCTAGTTCGAAATTGTTATGAATTATTTGATTATTTGACTTTTATATAATTGATATGATTTTTATAATACAGAGATTTATCATTTCTCATGTAGTTCTTGTTACTTGTAAATTATCTTGGATCCATTTTTCTCTTCATACTACTTTTAGATATTTACTATATTTATCTTTGGAAATTTATTGTATTCATAAAATTTATGTCAATATCTTATGCTATCCCCTACTCATTGAGTGTCATTGGTCACATTCACATGTTCCTCGAGGTTTAGTTTATTTCCGGTGATGGTTCGAGATAAGGTGGATAGACTTAAATTTGTGTTGAGTTATGATTTTAAATAAAGTTTATATTTTTTAAAATTATTAATATTTTGTTTATAATTTATGACATTAAGCCTTTAATTGTCCACTATGGTCAAATTTGAAATTTTTAGAAATATTTATTTTTTAAAATCACCAATAGCTAAAAAAATTTTAAGATTTTGAATCTTTACATTTAATTAAAAATAGATGAATATTACCACTTAATCAACTTAAAATTATATTATTGTCGAAAAAATAAATTTAGTTTATGGAATTATCGAAATAATTCAAATTAAAATTGGTATTAGTATTGAAAATAAATTATATATATATATGTAACATTTATGGAGCAAATCTTTTTTAAAGTAGAAATTAAGGGTGGAACTTGTTGTAAATTTGAGCAACATAACCCAGCCGTGGTTAAATGGGAGGGTTCCAGACAAGATCATCTGGATTTCGCGGTCTCAGCTCGACGTCCCTCTGGTGTATTTCGATGAAGACTCAAAAAATTTCAGCCAATAAAATAGCAATGTCTGGTGTATTATTTTCGTTAATGGGATGCAATTATATAATAATGGTCAATCAATTTCCAGTCCTCCACTTTATTTCCTACTTCCTGTCCAACACAAATGATTACAAACACTGAATTCCCCTTGTGTTCCCCATTTCTTTGTAATAAAGCCCAGCGCCATTCAGTCAGATATATATGAATTAAATACGAGAGGTCGGCAGCTTTTCAGGAGAATGATTGAAGTGATTATCCAATAAAAGGTTTATGGAACGAAAACCTCCCCAACTTTAATGGATAAGAGCAAGCGGCTTCATTAAAATACTAGGCGGTATAGAATACGCATTTTCCATTAAATGAGTTGTCTGTTGGAAACCACCATTAGAGAACACTCGATTAGGGTTGCCCTACTTTCTTCACTTTCCCTGTAAAAAGAAGTTTAATAATTGAAGGTCACAAAATGGAAATCGGCATACGTTCCAGACAAAAAGGAACTAGAAAAAAGATGGGACGAAGGCAAGCAGCTTGACATCCCTTAAAGAGGACATTATTGAAAGGAAAAGTTGTTTCACGAGTTATGTAAAATCTATTGAAAAATGCAATTAGATAACTAATTCAACCACCCTAATAGTCATGGAAGGTGGATGTAATCATGACTTCCCAAACGAAAAGGGGAAAAGAAAGTTTGGGAAATTAAAGTATGGTGGGGAAGATTGAAGATAAGCTGTTCATCAGGGATTTATATCTAATCTCTCGATTCGATGGTCTCGTGAAAATGACATTTTCTGAAGTGATTTTAGTGTAGCCGATGGTGAAAGTAAAGCGCATGCTGTTCTCTTTTTGCATTATTGTCCCATAATTGTATGATGATTGGGTTAATATATGCATCGATCAGAAATGTCTATATGCCGGAGAAGTGGGGACGATAGGGACAATGTTTGACACGGTGGTGAGAAAGATAGGATATTTCTTACTTGTAGAACATACTTTTACGCCTTCTTGTCTTCCCTTCAAGCATCAGATTTGTCATTTCTTAATGATTATAAGCGGCCACGGCAAAGCAAAGAGACCATGCTAGTCAGAAGATGGTGGAACCACCTAAGCTTCTCGCCAGTTTTTCATGTCTTTATAACAAACCTGACCACTGATTTCATTTCTTTTGGCTAATCCCTCACCTCGTTGGAAGAAAACGCAAAACCAGAGAAAAAAAAAAGAAAAGGCCTCAAGGAAACAAATGCGCAAGTTTTTTTTACAATGGCTATGGATATTACTAACCTAGATCGTGCTAGATGAAGAAAAAAAGGGTGGAGAGGGAATAGAGATCCTTGAAGTATGCATGAACCAAGCCATCAGCGTGGAAGATAAATAGACTTGTTAGTGGTTATAACATTGCTCAAACGCAACGCAGTTCAGTAAGATAGAGGTGGTGAATCATCTACAGTAAGAAGTGGGATTTGAAGGACTCTATCTCTGAAACACACAAAAGAGTCACTCTTTCCCTTTCCCTTATGTCTCAAACTCTCCCTCCGCTCTCTAATGTTCCCGATATCATCCCTACCCCACCCCATCCTCCCCCCTTATCAATTCATCCTCAGCAAACGGATCGTGGTGCAGCATCAAGGGGTCAGTTGTCCCGGGTCTTTAGTTCAGACAGGTATACGTCTTACTTCATTGAGGGTATTCCAGTGCAATGGACTTCTAGCAAGCTCTTCAAAGAGATTGCAGCGATTGAACCTGTTGCGGATGTCTTCATATCTCATCGCCTGTCCAAGAGGGGCTTACGCTTTGGATTCGCAAAGTTTGTCAGATGCGGAGTGCAGGAGGAGGCTCGCCAAAGGAGACTTAATCATGCTTTACGTGGGTTCACAGGATTACAGTTTAATGTCGCTCGTTACGCGGCTAAGGGGAGCTCCTATCGAAGTGGCTCTGAAGGTGTGGAACGTGGTAATCCCCCAGCACCTGTGAGCACCAAGACCATGGAGGTGCAGCATCCAGCCCGACAGGCTGGTGATACTAGAACGTACGCGGCAGTGTTACAGACTTCAGTGGATCCTGCGGCACCCAGTAAGCCAGTGGAGATCTGGTCGATGAGGGATATTCAAGCTAGACTTAGTCGGAGTGCAGTGGGAGCAGCTAGTATGGGACAGTTCGATAAGGTTTCCTCATTCCAGGGGGTTGAATGTGCTTCCATGGGAAGTCATCGCTATCTCCTCACCTTTACCAATGCTGCAGTCATGCACTCTGAACTGACAACTAATATACAATTCTGGCGAGGTTTCTTTTTCGATATTCACCCATGGCAACCTGAAGATTCATGTCCTCGGAGGTTAGTTTGGGTGAAGATTGTGGGTTTGCCTTTACACGCCTGGTTTGAGGATGCATATCGGAAGCTCACCCACTCTGTTGGTACACTAGTTCAAGTCTCTCCTTCTACACTTACATGGGCAAGCTTAGATGCTGCGGTTGTGCTGGTGGAGACCTCCCGCTTTTCCCATATCCAAGATAGTTTGCAGGTCTTGGTGGATGATAAGAGTTTCACAGTGCAAATGGTGGAAATGCATGCAGGAGATGTGGAGGGACCCGAGGTACAGCATAAAGTCACAAGTGAGAGTGGGTGTCATAGACCATCTGCCCACCACTACCACTCCTCTGTAGCTGCCGACAAGGAGAGGTCTGGGGAGGAGAAAGGTAGTACACTTTTTACTGCACCAAGGGATAATTGTCCCCTGGATGAGATAGGAGACACCGATATAGTGGTGGGTAGGCCCAACCCACTCACACCAGATGTTGTGCTACTGGTCCCTGCCCCCAACACTTTAGTTAGCAGTTCTTCCAAAACGGGGAGGATCATTTCGCAAGTGTTACCAGTGCTGGAGGATCATGCTAGTCTTTCTGTGCAAAGTGAGGGGTATGTCAGTAACCTTACTGCTCCCAAACTTTGCAAGCTGTCAGGAGGTCCACACATTGGTTCCCCTTCTCAGTGCTCTCGTAGAACCAAATCTGAATGCCTTCCTCACGCAGCTGCTGCAGAGATGGTGGATTTTTCTGGGTTGTATGAGGAGATGGCCTTTGCACGGATGCGGAAGACTGGCGTCAAAGCTTCGTGTCCTACAGTCCATGGTGGGGTTGCTGGCCCTAAACGGGGTAAACAGAAAAAACTTAAACACCTAAAACCCACGGGAAGTATATCTTCTGGCCGAACTAGCCAACAGGTGGTGGACAATCCTTCTCAGCTGGCCGACGAGCCATCCTTTCTATTGGCTCAGCAGGAGTCAGTTGATGGCATTTTGTGTCGACCAGGCATTCCTTGTCCTGCCACAGTTAGTTGCTCTGTTGACGTGGAGACCCAGCAAACTTTGGACGTGCTGGATATGTTGGGTCTCCGTCGTAAGCAAACGAAGGATGTGATTCGTCGCAAATTAAAGACAGGGATCATTAAGGAGGGGGAGGAGTGGCAGGCACACTGCTCCTAACGGTAAATGGCTGATGGGTTGGGACAGGGTCTGCTTATTCAGATGATTAATTTGGCCTTCTGGAATGTCAGAGGATGTAGAGGTAACATCAAGGGTAATCAGATTCGTGCTTTGATTAATAAAAATTGTATAGATGTTTTGTTTTTGTGTGAGACGAAAAAGGATAATTTCACTGATCGTCTAGCCTCTAGTTGGTGGCGTGGCCAACATGTATTGTGGACGGCAATTGATGCCCAAGGCAGCGCGGGAGGAATTGTTTGTTTATGAGATAATACAAAGATCCAGACAGTTGGTATAGAAAAATTTGAGCGTTGGCTTTTGCTTAAAATGCAACTGCGGACTTCAGGTTTCTGTTTTACGTGTGTGGGGTTACACGCTCCCAATTTGGCGGCAGAGCGTAGCGGGTTATGGGATGCGTTGCTTCTCCGGAAATCAGTGGATTCGAGTCCTTGGGTTATACTAGGCGACTTTAACGAATCAGTTCATATGCAGGAGAGGCTTGGTGGTTCCTTTAATTCTTCGGCCGCTCGTCGCTTCCTCACATTTATCCATCAGGCGGGGCTGCTCGATATGCCCCTAAATGGCAAAGAGTTTACTTGGTTCAGTGCTCACAGTGCCTCACGCATTGATAGAGTTCTGGTTTCTCCCGAATGGTGTGTGTTTTTTGCTAACCATAGGCTGTACGCTGGAGCTAAGGGATTGTCTGATCATGTTCCACTGATTGTGAAAGCAGATTCTTTTTTCTGGGGAAAGAAGCCTTTTCGGACATGGGATGTATGGTGGGAAGATAAGCATTTTCTTGGGGTCATTGAACAACATTGGCGAGAGGCTGGCAGCAGATTTCCTGGAGCTTTCACAGTGGTTAAAAAGCTGGCTTTCTTGCGCAAACAATTAGAGACTTGGCATCACAATGTGTTCGGAAGTTTAGAGGGTCAGTTGCAAGTCATTTTGACAGAAATTGATTCCCTAGATCAGCATAGGAGGGATTGGAACGCTGAATCGTGTGGGCGTTATGAAACTCTACAGTGTCAGAAATGGTCTTTGAAGAAGCAATTGGAGGATATGTGGCGGCATAAGTCTCGACAAACTTGGCTTAAATTGGGAGATAAAAATAACAAATTCTTCCACTCTTGTGCCTCTCTCCGTCGCTGTTCCAATTTCATTGGTGCTGTGAAGTTTGATGGGGTGGTCTGCAATTCACCCACTACTATAAGAGCTGCAGCGGTTTGCCACTTCAAGGCAGCATTTGCGGGTGAAGGCATCAGGTGGCTGGGATTGGGCAGTTTGCATCTGCCAAGGATTTCCTCGGATGCGGCAGTCACTTTGGAGGAACCTTTCACAGCGGAGGAAATCAGGAGTGCCGTGTGGAATTGTGGGAGTCAAGGCCCCCGGTCCGGATGGCTTTAATTTTTATTTCATTAAGAAAGCCTGGGATGTCATAGGTGGAGATATTGTGACAATGGTGCAGGAATTCCACTCCACTGGTGAGCTACCAAATGGTATTAACAATAGCTTCATCACACTAATTCCCAAGGTTGCCGGTGCAGAGGATTTTCATTCTTATCGTCCTATTAGTCTCATCAATGGCCTGTACAAGATCATTGCTAAGTTGCTGTCCACGAGACTCAAGCAAGTAATGGACCAGCTAATTTCCCCATTTCAGACAGGCTTTATGGAGGGGCGATATATGGCGGATTCCATCATGATCGCCAATGAACTTGTTCATACTATGAAGAAATCCAGGCAACGGGGATGGTGTCTCAAGTTAGATTTTCATAAGGCGTATGATTCAGTGGACTGGGCATTTCTTCTAGACGTAATGGAGTTTATGGGCTTCGGCAGTCAATGGAGGCGATGGATGTCGGCGTGCATCTCCACAGGCCGTTGTTCAGTTCTTATCAATGGGGCCCCAACGGAGGAGTTTGCACCAGGTCGAGGACTGAGACAAGGAGATCCCCTGTCTCCTTTACTCTTTAATTTAGCGGCCGAGGTATTATCACGCATGCTTGAAGCTGCTGCCGCATCTCATTTGTGTCAGGGCATCGCTATTGGACATTTACGGCTCTCGCATCTCCAATACGCGGACGATGTTATCCTATTCAGCCATGGCGATCAGCATGGGCTATTTGGTTTGAAACGAATCCTTCACTGTTTTGAATTGTTGTCTGGCTTAAGGATTAATTTTTTCAAATCAGGATTGGTGGGAATCAATGTGCCACACGAAGAGGTAAGGGCCATGGCAGCAGCTCTTCATTGCCGGATACAGGTCTTGCCCTTGCATTACCTTGGTGTTCCTCTTGGGGCCAATCCTCGTCGACATAGTACCTGGGCTATGGTAATTGCTAGATTTAAGGGTAAATTGGCAGCCTGGAAAGGATCCTTATTATCCCTTGGTGGCAGACTTACTCTCTTGAAGTCTGTCTTGCACAGTATTCCTGTCTTTTACATGACTTTTTATCGCATGCCTGTGGGTGTACGCAAGGAGTTGGAGAAATGGATGCGGTGTTTCTTGTGGGTTGGCAAGGTGGATAAATGATGCCTGTGTAAAGTTAGATGGTCGGTGGTAGTGAGGGCTAAAGAATGGGGTGGTGCAGGATTAGGGTGTTTGCAGCTTCGAAATGACGCTCTGTTGTTGAAATGGAGTTATAGGATAGCCACTGACACCTCCTCCTTATGGAGTCAGGTCATCTCACAGAAATATAAGCCTGTTCTACGTTATGGTGGAATTGTGAGCGCTGTCCCTGACGGCTCAGCAATGTGGCGTGGCATTGTTCAGACCAGCGGCTTATGTTTGCCACACGGGAAGTGCTTATCAGCCTTTTTTCATTGGCGACTTGGCCGAGGGGAGACTATTGCATTTTGGGGTGACCTTTGGTGTAGTGAGGTCCCTTTGCAGGTGTTATTCCCAAGATTATATGAGTTATCGCTGGACAAAGAGGGCTATGTGTCCAGGTTTGGGGATCACTTTGGTTCAGTCTGGCGCTGGTCCTTTCTTTGGAGACGCCGGCTTTTTGTGTGGGAGGAATTGGAAGTTGGCCAATTGTTGCACTTGTTGGATGGTGTTAGTCCATCCCATGGCGAGGATGATCAGTTGCTGTGGGGCACACAGTCCAATCCTTTTTCAGTCAGTTTATGTTATTCCACTATGGCTGAATGCTTGATCAACCCCAATGAACTTCAAATTCCCAACGTTTGGAGTAAGCTTGGCGCCCCAAAATGGCAGGCATTTCTCTGGTTAGCTTGCAGGGAGAAACTACATTCTAAGGGACACTTAACTCGACTTGGAATTCTTGCTGAGTCCGAAAGTTTGTGTGATGCTTGTGGTGCCATCGAAGAAGATTCCAATCACATTGTACTTCATTGCCAGGTAGCTTGGAGATGTTGGACTCTTCTGTTCAGACGATGGGGCTTTCTTTGGGTACCACCACGGTCTATGGCCGATTTATTTGTGCAGTGGGATGGTTATCCAGTTCCCAGCCGCTGGAAAGAGGTGTGGTTTGTGATGTTGTTCTCTACTGCATGGAGTATCTGGTTAGGCAGAAATCATAGACTTTTCAGACGTGAGGCCAGTACTGCTGATGATCTCTTTTATCAAGGCCTACGCCATGGATTTTGCTGGGCTAGGACCAACTTACAGACTATTTCTATTGATAGTCTGGAGTTGCTAGCTTCAGGTAATTTTGTTGTTTTGCTGAGTACGCTGGTTGCTTAACAGATGCAGGTACAGGTCGGATTGTCATTGCCAACTTGGGGAGTCCTGGGGCTGTTGCATATTCCTGCAGATTGTTTGGAGGGGAGCTTATGTTGGAATCAGTGTTGCGAGTCGCCGCTGTTTTGACGTTTTGTTCTCCTTCTGGATTTGTAGCTAATTGGTGCTTGAACTCACAGTTCATGTCTTTGGGTCACAGGGGCTATTTATTTTTGTTGTTTTCATTCAGTACATGGCGCTGGCACAATGTTTTCATTGTCCAGCCTCTCTGTATTCCTCTTCCTAATTAATATACTTATCGATTTTCTTTAAAAAAAAAGATAAATAGACTTGTTATCATGCATTTATTTAATGGCATTGCCTCTACATTACAGAATTTGCATCCACATTATCTGGTCCTCCTTATTTTGAACTAAAAGAAAAGTTCAGCCATCCTCAAATTTTGAACCATTATGCTGTCCGCAATCCTAAAAGCCTGATAATAAAACCCAGTTATAAAAAGCCAGGGATCTGAATTTGTGTTGCTTAGCCTTTCAGACCAAGCGTCCCTTAAGCTACTCAAAAACAGCGTCATGAAATCCGAATAATGTATTTTATGTATGAAACACTTTAAACTTTCGATTGATTCTATTAGAAGAAACTATATTGAAAGCTTTTAATTTCCATTCCACCGCATTATATTCTATTATTAAGAGAAAATAGAGTGATATAATTCGCACTTAAGTACGTAACTTAGTACCAACCAAACGCATCAGCTGATCTTCTAGCTATTTCTCAACTGGACGCTACAAACGGCACTGTTAATACCTAAATCAGCTGGCTACCTAATTATACACATAGCGCTAATTAAAGAGACAAAGGATTACAGAAGCAAAGACAGAAAATGAGAAAAATTCCATTCCTTGCAATGTTTCTGAATTTCTGCATTCGTGCTCTGGCTATGAAGAACAAAAAATCTCTTAACGGCGGAACAACGAATGCTTAGCAATGAACTCATCAACCGCTCGCTGAAACTCCTCGGCACTCAATTCGTCCTCCGGGTATGACTTCTTATAATACTTGTCTGTATCCGACCTCCGCAACACCCTAGCTTTATTCACTTCCTTTTTATCCAACTTTTCCGATTTAGTCCTCCGAAACACTGCTGGCCCCTCTTCGGGCACAGCAATACCTGATTCACTTTCCTCGCGCTTGCACGCTAGATCAGTGACAGATTTTGGTCCTGTAACGACGATGATCTGTTTGTCCTGGAAAACGACCTGATCCTCCGTCGTTGTAGCCTCTATAGATAGAGGACTATCCAACAATAATGTTGTCGCTGGCCACCAGCGGATATTGTTGTCGTCGTTCTGTTCACTGAGGTTATTATTAATTCTATCGTTGTTTTTCACCAACAGCGTTTCATGGTCTGTCTCGTCAGCGATATCATCTACAGCACTGATGGTGCCGCGGTGATTCTCACCGGAGAATCTCCCGATAAGAGTGGCTATGATCACGTTGCAGATCGCAAAAACGAATAGCGGACTCGTCATCAACCTCACGGCACGGGAGAGCACCTCGCCGGATATCCTCACGGCAAATGGGAGGCGAGTAACTGTCCAGACGAGAAGAGCCAGAACGACACATAGTTCCACCAAACGGAAGAAGTTGGTCAGGCTTTTAAGACGGTTGTACCTTAACAAAGCACTCGCTTTCTCTGCCTTCACTATGTCGAATGACCAATAACTGGTTTGGCTGCTCATTTTAGACTGAAAAGTGTGAGTGAGCAAGAGAGTGAGGAGAGAAAGTTGTCTTGGCCTTGGAACGAAAGAGGATCGGAAACTAAAACTTGCTGTGAACAAATCTTTGTCTTTTATAATCGCCTCCCGGAAAGGATATGAATTTCTCTAACGAATATAGATTTGTTAAATCCCAAGTGTTTCGTGGTCCAAATCAAGCGGGACCCTGTATCCAGACAGGCGTGGATTATTTCCGATCAAGTGGGGTCCATGGCAATCCGGATATAGTTATTATTATTTTTTTATTTAAAATAATTTTTGCGTTGGGAGAAGGGTTGTAATTATTTTTCATCAGTGGACATTTTACCATTAGCAATTGGTGCATAGATGGACTCAACTTGGGGATGTACAAAAAGATACAAAAAGAATACTCAAAATCAAACAGTTGATTAAGGTATCTGGTATTATAATATATAAATTTAAATGTTATTTTAATTTTAAAATAGTAAATATTTCTAATATTATATACAACAACGTAAATTAATAAATATTAAACAGAAAATTTTTGTATTTTCAGTTTGATAACATTGGTTTTCTGTATGATCGGAACGGTTTGGTTTGGTAAGACATAGGTTTAGGATACATTCTTTTCAAAATTGGTGTGGTTGGAAGCTCACCCCTAATATTGTGAGCGTCATGGCACAATTATTCTTTGATTGTATATGCATGGGTGTTGAGCATTGAATATGGTAGCCTTAAACAGATATGTCAATGGAATGCGTTTAGGAAATGTTTGTAATGGAGCTATAGCCATGTAAGTAAGAGGCAGAGGGAGCTTGTGACTCCCATGTTGTACAAATCTCGCATTATTAAGTAAAGAGTCTGCACATAAATTATCCTGTGTGTAGGTGTATCACATATACTATCGTCTGATATCCTTTATCAGTCTTGAGTATTAACTAAGGTTTGGATTGTCGCCTGGATCATCGTTAAGGCATAACTATTATCTGACTATAGGATAGATGATATGCTTGAACCCACTATCCCAGTAAAATAATAGTCCCAAATAGCTCTACATGAATTGCGCATTAAGTAGACCTCGTATTGATAACGAAACTTGCCTGCCAATAGCCATTAGAATCTCTAGTAAGCCCAAGGATACACTTGAATCATTACAAGACCTACATTAAATTTTGTTGGAAATAAAATATCTACTTTTTAGTCATGTTTATTTTTTCTTCCTATCTTTACTTTCTTTGATATCCTCCTATTGAATGTTTTGGAGCACTATAAGTCATAGTCATAGGCCATTTGTGTGCTAGACTTACCTCTTTCTATTTTTCGTCCATAAATTTTTTTCAGATTTTTTTTTTCAAATTTAATTTTTGAATTTTTGAATTAGTTCTATTAATATTATATATCATTAATTATAAGAAACCAATCCTAAAATGCGAGCATCACCATCATACAACCTCAATTGACTCAACTCATGAACTAATTGAAACCACACAAGATTTATCCTTTAAAATTTTCTTAAAACTCTTTTACAAAAAACAATATAAACTTAAAATTTTTCTTTTAAATGGAGCACCTTACAATCTCTCATCAAGACCACTCCACAATCAACACAAACATTCAGAGTAATATACATAGAGGATAAAATATTTGCACAATTATAGTGAAAGACTTTTATGCAAGGCTACGAGGCCAAAATCACAATCTGTAATAAAAAGCCCAACAACCACATACAAACCACACACAACCAAGTGATCATGTGGTCAGTCTCAAAATAAGAGCATCAGCCACACGATCCAATCATGCTAAACAACATCATAAATGTATAATAGGCTCACCAACCAATAGACACATATGGGAATACAAATATAAAACCCAAACATATAATACACTATCATAACGGAATATACATACTATTCTAAACCGTAGTATGCTACTCAAATGCCACAAGCATCACACATAACATTTAGGTTATCATACAATCTAAACAATGACAAGTATAGAAATGTGAAATCAATATGCATCAAATCCAAAATATACAAAACATGTTGAGTGCTCAAAACGTGAGTGCAATAGTTCAGTTCCTAAGAAGACTCCTAACGACAACTTAAGAAAAGGAAACAACACTCTAAGCTAATCATGAACAACAAACAACAACAAGGGGTGAGATCAAGAGCACCTCTATGGGAGTCAAAACATCATATATAATCGAGGTGGAAAGGAGACAATACGTAAAATAAGTATAAGCATACCTTTATTGATAAACACACTTTAATGTAGATTTGTGCATTCTATAGTGCCTCACAAGTATAAATGCATGTCATTATGCATAGTAAATAGTAAGTAATCTAACATCCATTCCAATAGGTAAGCAAATCATAGATCTCATGAATATACCATAAATGTATTCGTACCAGGTAGCTGACCCAAAACTTGAAAGATGCTAAGGACTAACTTTCCCGTGTACGGAAGGTTCAAAGCCCATGTACTTATTTTTGAAACATCATATAGAACTCATAGTAGTAAAACCCATCCATCAACATTGTCTGAATCAAGTGATGAAAAACAAACGCACATATATATTGCACTCAATTCGATACTATCTCATACACACATACACACACATACATACATATATATATATATATATATATATATATATATATATATATATATATATATATATAGAGAGAGAGATAGATAGATAGATAGATAGATAGATAGATAGATAGAAAGATGATTCACACAAGGATTACCCATATCACTCCAAGTCAAACTAGTCCCTCTTGAGTCCTTATACTTTTACCTCGCATTAGCCATGCACAAGTATCCGTCAATTCCAAGGATAAACACGATGCATATACTCACAGGTATAATCACCGTTTCAATATGCACACCCATCACAACTAATTTACAAGAAGAAAATTAATATGTTCATACACATGATAATGCACTATCTCTCTTATCATCAATCCACTCATGGAGAACCAGAATTAGACCTCACCGAAGTCAATGAACAAAACTCACATACAGAGATCAAATCATCCCAAGCTAGAAGCACAATCAAGCACAACCCCAATGTAATGACCTATGTTTTGCATTGGTCATCTGTGTATATTCTTTGTTCATTTTGGATCCATATTAAGTAATTGCATCGATAAATTGGATGTTTTTAATGTTTTTGTTTAGTGTTGTGATTGATCAAGTTTAAGCATAGATTTATGTAGCAAGTATCAAAGAAAGGAGTCAATTCGGATGAGAAACTGCAACCTAGGATCATAACAAAGTTTTACCTTTGAAAGCACACTAATTGGTCGGTTAAATAAACCTACTGGTCGGTCAAGAAGAATGTTTAAGGCGAGAGCACACCAACCGGTCGGTCCATTTCTATCGACCCGTCGGTCGCCTGATAGGAAGAATCTGAAGACATACCGATTGGTTGGTCCATTGTGCACCAACTGGTAGGTTGATTTTAGTTATAAATATAAACATCGAATGTACTATTTTTCATTGAGTTTTTGGTTTTTAGAGCAGAAAAATGCAATTTTTTTCTTTATACTAATAAACTCGATCGGTCAGTGATCAGGATAACCATATATTTTGTTTGAGTTTTAATTAGTGTCAAGTTATTTGAACTAATATTTTCTCTCCATCTTTTGCTATTTTGATTTATTAATGTAAACTGGAACCGTTTGATAACAAAATCTAAAATCTACTTTTAATCTAGAATAATTGACAAACCTGATTAGTTTGTGTATAGGTAGGTCATAATTGATTCAGAAGAACAATTAGGCTGTAACAACATATTAGACGTCCTAGGGCAATTACTTAAACTTAGAAGAATAAGAATATATATTTTCAAATATAGGGTTCACATTGATTTGGATAAAACAATTCAAAAACATAATTATTATAGAAATACAATTAATTGGGAGTCTGACTTAGCTTTTAATAGTCTAAGAAGATGTTAAGGGATTGAAAGATAATCAAAAACAGATTACAAAATATTGGAATTGAACAATAGTTGGATTAATTCCAGATTATCTAACAACCCTAACTTTAACATCTAACTAGTTAACTTAGGTTTTAAGTTTAGCGATATATTTAACTAGAATAGTGGATTAGGCGAATTGATTGGTTTTAAATGAATTTTCCTATGGGATCGATACTCGTTCTTTTGAACTATATTACTTGTTGACAATCATACGATTACGATTAATAGTAAATTCAATTTATGCCAACATAATGTCACGCCTCGTACCAAACTTTAAGGATAAACATCTTTGCACGAGACTGATGTGCTATCGTAAGTTACGCAAATTAATACATATTCTTCTTGATGGATAACAAGTGAAAGCAGGGTCAAATCCTCTGGAGAGCTGGGATCAAGCGTGACCACAGAAAATTGCCTCTAAGTCGTGCCCTCAAATCCTTAGAAATAAAAGTGGAGATCTGCAAAAGGATATTATAACTAATAGAAAATTTTGTAAATGAAGAGAAGAAATTGAACCTGACCGTAGTAGTGTCTTTGATTGGTAGTATTATCTAGTTTTGCCAGCTAAATGTTACTAAGCCGTGATCATAGGCCATACGAAATTGTAATTGTCTTCCTTTCAGAGATCTCTATTAAGGCTGTCAGGTACGATCGTGGCACTTCGGAGGGGCTTGGTATGACCAGAGGCCCTTTTTCTTGTCTTCCTTTGAATCAAGACCTAGGATTGATAACGTAGTCAATCCTCAGTCTTACCTGCCCTCTATTTCGGAGGGGCTTGGTATGACCAGAGGCCCTTTTTCTTGTCTTCCTTTGAATCAAGACCTAGGATTGATAACGTAGTCAATCCTCAGTCTTACCTGCCCTCTATTGTATCACTCGCCAACACACAATTCACTATAGCTCACCATTGGTGTGTCACTCACTAGGTGGGTCACCGTAACTATTATGAACTGGTATCGGTTTTGATTGTAAGATATTAGTCTATAGAATTTATCAGAGACTATAAACGAATATACTTTAGAGTTGAGCAGAGAGTAAGATGAACTAAATAATCATCAACAAAAATAGAAAACTAAGCCTCTCAGAGGGCTCGGAAAGATTCAAAAATTGTCTGAACTAGATCAAAGAAATCTAGTCGGACATAATCTGTAGCAAACAAAAACTAAATGAAACTAAATGTGAGATTAGAATTCGTTGTGCCTAGCCACAGAAGGCCAAGACTTTATATGGATTATGAATCGAGCAAGATCGCTAGTGATGGTGCAAAAATTCAAATATTTGTTTGTTCAAAATTTAAAAAGCATGAGATAAAGACTATCTTCCAAAATTTTTGAAGGTCTTCAATGAAAGCACATATCGGAGGTCATAGCCAAATCCGACATTTTCTCCAAACACACCCTTTGAATTCCTAAAAATATCTCAAACATAGATTTTCAGGTTAGTTTATCAAAATATAACCAAATCATACCCAAAATACAACTTTTAAATTTAAATAATTAGATAAATGCTGAATAAAATATGTAAAAATTATGTGTTATCAGAGGCTCTAAGAATAGCAAATTCTATGTTATATTAAAAAAACCCGTAAGACTAAGAAAATAAAACCGTAGAAATACGCAGTAGAATAAAATAAAAATATAGGATATTTAGATTAAAATCAAATTTATTTCTAAAATCATAGTATTAATCTCAACTTATATCAAATCTGTCGCGATCCGGAACCCACAAATTATGTAATAGTTCCTCATAAGCCCACTATATATACTGCTTTAACTTACAGTAATGTATGTAATGCGTCTACAAGTCTTAAAGAAATTATCTAAAAGGATTTTAAGACCTATGTAGATCGTAGTGGTTTAAAGAAAATAATAGGTGTCTTTTGGGGGACACCGACATCAAATATTAAACAAACTTCCAAATGTTTATAGTAAACATACTAATTTACGTTTTATTTACATTGTTTAGATATTTTACCAAAACACCCAACCAAACATGCATGTAGGCAGAAGTTACAAAATAACAAGAGTACATATGCACACCACACTGGCATCCATTATATATATATCAATACCTAGTATTACTAACCAAAAGATGGTTGGGATGATATCCACACTCAAGTCTCTCTAAACTGCTGCCTACAAAGGAGCAGATCTATCGATCTCGTAGAAACCTGCCAAGTGAGTAGTCGAGAAAACATAACTACAATCTATACAAGCACATATCTAATTCCAATCATACAGTTATAAAAATCTCAAAGGAAACCAGCAACTCAATATACACATCATAACTCAACAAGTATAACAAGCACAAGTAAATACAATTATCCAGTTATAAAGTTCCTTCTTTAGTCAAACACACAAGACATATCTAGGCTGGCATTAACTCGCAGTCCTTTCAGACCCTAGATAACATTGGGATTTGTCAGTGGTATCCTATATCATAATATTTTATCTTTTCTTTATATTTTCTTTATTTTAGGTCATCTATCTGATTCACTTCTACAACTCAATTACACTGATAATGATGGGGTGTTAGGTAAAGGTAATTCCACCTAAATAATTCCTAAACCTTATGTGTGAGAGCTAGCCTGCGTAAGGGGTCTGTGTTACCCAATCCCACATCGGAAAGGAGTGGAGGAGGTATTGGGCTTATATGTGTTGTGTGATGGTATCATTTGTAATAAGTTGCATCTTTTGGGCCATGTTGTTATAAGCCCAACTCAGCGCTACAGTTGTGATCCATCACCCATAAATACACGTCCGGACCCGCTGAGCCGAATGTCTGGGGGCCGGGTCATGACAAATGATAACGGAGGCGATCTCGCTCACTCTTCCAGGTGGGCTTTGGCTGTGTTGTATATTGAATTCACATTTGAGCCCGTGAGTTTGGGCCCAAGTCAATTGTATTTGGGCTCCCCTCATGAGAACATAAGATCTATAAGGAGGGGAGATTATGAGACCCAACCGATCTACCAAGCAAGTAAAATGACTCATCACTCGCTCTGCCTATGAACAACTTGTCACTCACAGTCCACTATAAAACAACCTGTCACCTACCAGACTTATAAATGACTTATCACTCAATGCTTCCTTGAATGACTTGTCATCTGGTTTAACCTAATAATACAAATGACATGTCACTCTTCCAAGGTCCAAACAATCCATCGTTAGGATGCTCTCAAACAACCGTTGTCCGAGATCATCCCTAACCTAAAAGCCCAACAAAACCAATTGGAAAACTTCATCTCTCTACTTCTGTTTTACCCAAACAAGCACCAAAACAACATGTTAGTCACACCTAAGGCGTCCCCTCATTACTTCGAACTAAACCCACACAAATCTACCTAGTTTTATACAATCTAAAACAATGAATCCATAGATCTAGGTACCTGGATCTTCGGGTAGAAATCACAACACACTCTGAAGCTCTCCTACAACTCTCATAGACAGATTTGAAGCTCAAGGGATGAGTAGGGAGCTATACCCACACATGGCCTTCTTGTCGGACTTCCTCTGGCCACATATGGGATAATTCAGGTGACAGTGTGCTATTCCGGTCACATGTGGGATGGAGGGGTTATGCGGGTATGACTCATCCCCACATCCAATATGTCGACCTTGAAGCATTATAAGATACATATACATGATTGGTAGTATTATATCTGTATCTCTATTCTAAACATTGAATATTCTACTTCTACAATTTACATCCATTCTAAAATAAACAGAATGTTGAAGATATGCCATATAGTAATAGAATTCATTAGTTCATCAAATGAATACTTAGACTATTCGTGCACCTTTTCGATCACAACACCAACATGTTCAAATTTTGGAGTAAGACTTTGTAACATTTTTATAATCACAATTTCTTCAGGCATATTTTTTTCGTAAGACTTCATTTGATTAACAAGAGAAGATACTCTAGACAAATATGTCTAAACAGATTCAGTATTTTTTATAGATAAAGTTTCAAATCACACGATGAATCTGCAAGTTTACCATAATCACTTTTGAGGAACCTTAATACTCTTTTTTTTTAAGATCTGTCACATCTGTGAGAATCTAATATTTTCGAGCTACTTGATAAATTAGGTATTTATAAGAAAAATAGTTTTGTGGTACAGATTGATAGTACTATTCACAAGGAGTGCATAAAAATATTTTGGGTATTTTTTAGTGTAATATATAATTTATTATGAATTTTCCAAAATTTATTATAATTATTTAATAATTTTTATTATTATATTCAAAAAACTAAAACGACAACTTGCAGTGTAGTTTTGACCGAGATGGTCAAAATAACGCAGCCATGTCATTTTGGGTAAACACACATAATGGTGTGCGTTTAGACCAAAATGATGTCGTTTCACCAACGGAACTGGTTGCTACCTTAGGGTTCCCAGTTTCCTCCCTTCTCCAATCACCCTATGGGATAAGATCCCGTTTTTACAGCTGGCTCTTTAGTTCAAAATCGAGCCTTGATTTTTCGTCTAGAAGCTTCGTCTCTCCCTGCCGTTCTCATCTACACCATTCTCATGTAGTTTCCGACTTGATTTCACTAGATTTAGGTAAATCTTCTGCCCGAAAATCTGAGATCTTATTTTGTTTAGATGTTGAGTTTTAATAGATAGAATCGAGTGATTTTTTCCGGGTTCATGTCGAATTGAAGGGTATATGGTTTTAGTTTCACCTTGGTTCCAACAATACACACTTTCATAACTGGTGCTCTCCTAATGGACTAGACACCTCAATCATAGGATCTAACAAAGATATAGGAACACAGCAAAATGAGATACTCGAGGCCCAATAAAAGATCTACTTGCACCCGAGTCTATCAATACACAAGCAGATAAAGAAAAGATAGAAATTATACTAGTCACTACTGCAGGACTAGCAACTGCTTCTACATCTGCGAGGGTGAAAAGTTTGGCCTAACTCCTGGTAGTGGGACATCCTAGTCTACCAGAAGTGGAAGGTATAGTAGCAGAACCAATAGACTGAACTCTAAACACACTGTTAGTCTAAGACGGAGTTTGAAAAGAAGAAGCCACTGGTGGCCTATATGTACCTATCCTCTAAGGACCTCTAACACTAGCCTGGGAAACTATACCACTTTCAACTCTACACATCTTAGCCACATTACCAATCATGTTACACTTAAAGCATCTCTTAGGCTCTCCACCTATGAATCTGGAAGGAGTAGGTCTACAAAGAGGAACAAAAAAGGTACTACTTGAACCCGGTACTCTAGACCTTTAAAAGAATGATCTACTCCTGTGAGGACCAACAAAAAGTGCAGGTCTCTTCCCTAGGGACGAAGTAAGTCGAGCTATGGCCTTAACTTTTTTAGTCTCAGCCTGTAAGATATTCTCTGCTCTTTGAACCAAATGCATAATAGTAACAAAATCCATATCTTTGGTCATACTCATATGTCCTCGAATAGCAACTAAGTGACCATCCTCATATCTCTGCGAGTACTCTTCATCCCTCATACTCAACTTCGGCACAAACTTTCCAGGCTCTCTGGACTCGGCCTCATATTCAGCCATCGACTTAGTCCCTTACTTCAAATCATAGAACTCATGGCGTTTTCTGTCCCTATTTACCCTGGTGAAAAACTGAGCCATGAATTCTTTCACAAAAGTCTTCCACTTGACTATCTCTGCATATCTAGACTTTACAGTCTCCCACCAGGTGGCAGCATCACTCTCAAGCAATCTGACAATCACTCACATCTTGTCCTCTTCAGAAAGATCCAAATCATCTGTAGCATAGGACACTCGATCCAACCACTCCTTAGCCTCCATTGGATCAATCTTCTTACCAATGAATGTAGTACAACCCAACTGTCTTATACTCTTTAGCATCATTGGCATGTCCCTGCCAATGACTACCTATACTAGTGTGATAATATAGACTGGCTCTACCACTGGCTTAACATATATCTCCTCCAGTGCTCTCATCTCCAGCCAGGCTGTGAACACTGCTCTAAAAAACTCCAAAGGACGAACATCTGCCTTAACTTTAGGCTCAACTGGCTGCTAGGCTCTAGGGTGTCAAACAACTCTACCCCAACATACTGGTGCATCACCTCTCTAAGCCACACTAAACACCTACTATGCTATCCTATCAAAACCTCAACCTCCTCCACAGGCTCTACCCTTAGCTCCAAGCGACAACATATTCAATCACTTTAATAGAACTATAACACAACCAACAAAAAGAAAATACACATCAGTACTTTAGACAGTACACATAAATGATCAGAATTTATAGATTGGATTGTACAACTGAATAATAATAAAAATAATTTGGTGGAGTCTGAAAAAAATTCTCTAACTATTTTGTTTAAATTCCATTTCACATCAAATATACTTTAATTTAAAGAAAAGCTAGTGCTATGATACCACTTTAGAGATGTCACGTCCCGTACCCTACTCTAGGGATAAACATCCCTACCACGAGAGTCTAAGAATAACAATTACTATGCTGTCCTCAAAATCTCCTAAGGCTTTGAAAATAAAACTATTAAATACGCAGCAAAAAAAAAATATAGGGTAAGTTAAGAATCACAAACAAGATTTAAAAAAAAAATTGCAATATGGGTTGATAATCAAGACTAAACCAGAAATCATACAATTCATGTAAAATAAAATTCTACCTGTAATAGTTTTATATATATCATAGTGCATCCAAAACAAAACCTGTATCATCCTCCACAAGCAAAAAGAAAACAACCATACAATCAACCCATCACAATATCTCAAAAAAAATTTATACAGTTCACAAGGTCAAAAGCACCAGAAAATCATATATCAATAAGATATAAATCAAAAGGGACAAAAACTAAAAAAAATATATGTTTAGTTCTCCGGTTTATAAATAAAATCAAAAGTCTAATCAAACCTGTTAGCAACTGGCTGGACCGGATGCTAAGTCACGTGAGGAAGACGGCTGAGAACCTGAGCCTGCAATACAGTCTGGATAGCTTTAAACAACGTTAGTTAAATATTCAGGTAAGTGGTTTTAGGGACCAAAATAACATAATCATAAATATAAACAAAATATTATATCGTAAAATAAAAATCTAAATTTAAACTCATAAGTAATCTTAAAAACTAGCATATATATATAAAGTAAATCTCAAAATTCATGTAAAACAAAATTCTACCTATAACAGTTTTATATATATCATAGTGCATCCAAAACAAAACCTGTATTATCCTCCACAAGCAAAAAGAAAACAACCATACAATAAATCCATCACAATATCTCAAAAAAAGTTTATACAGTTCACAAGGTCAAAAGCACGAGAAAATCATATATCAACAAGATATAAATCAAAAGCGACAAAAACTAAAAAAAATATATGTTTGGTTCTCCGATTTACAAATAAAATCAAAAGTCTAATCAAACCTGTTAGCAACTGCCTGGACCGGATGCTAAGTCACGTGAGGAAGATGGCTGAGAACCTGAGCCTGCAATACAGTCTGGATAGCTTTAAACAACGTTAGTTAAATATCCAGGTGAGTGGTTTTAGGGACCAAAATAACATAATCATAAATATAGACAGAATATTATATTGTAAAATAAAAATCTAAATTTAAACTGAGAAGTAATCTTAAATACTAGCATATATATATAAAGTAAATCTCAAAATTCATGTAAAACAAAATTCTACCTGTAACAGTTTTACATATATCATAGTGCATCCAAAACAAAACCTATATCATCCTGCACAAGCAAAAAGAAAACAACCATATAATCAACCCATCACAATATCTCAAAAAAAGTTTATATAGTTCACAAGGTCAAAAGCACCAGAAAATCATATATCAACAAGATATAAATCAAAAGGGACAAAAATTAAAAAAAAATATATGTTTGGTTCTCCGGTTTACAAATAAAATCAAAAGTCTAATCAAACCAGAAATCACACAATTCATGTAAAACAAAATTCTACCTGTAACAGTTTTATATACATCATAGTGCATCCAAAACAAAACTTGTATCATCCTCCACAAGCAAAAAGAAAACAACCATTCAATCAACCCATCACAATATCTCAAAAAAAATTTATACAGGTCACAAGGTCAAAAGCACCAGAAAATCATATATTAACAAGATATAAATCAAAAGGGACAAAAATTAAAAAAAAATATATGTTTGGTTCTCCGGTTTACAAATAAAATCAAAAGTCTTATCAAACCTGTTAGCAACTGGCTGGACCGGATGCTAAGTCACGTGAGGAAGATGGCTGAGAACCTGAGCCTGCAATACAGTCTGGATAGCTTTAAACAACGTTAGTTAAATATCCAGGTGAGTGGTTTTAGGGACCAAAATAACATAATCATAAATATAGACAGAATATTATATTGTAAAATAAAAATCTAAATTTAAACTGAGAAGTAATCTTAAATACTAGCATATATATATAAAGTAAATCTCAAAATTCATGTAAAACAAAATTCTACCTGTAACAGTTTTACATATATCATAGTGCATCCAAAACAAAACCTATATCATCCTGCACAAGCAAAAAGAAAACAACCATATAATCAACCCATCACAATATCTCAAAAAAAGTTTATATAGTTCACAAGGTCAAAAGCACCAGAAAATCATATATCAACAAGATATAAATCAAAAGGGACAAAAACTAAAAAAAAATATATGTTTGGTTCTCCGGTTTACAAATAAAATCAAAAGTCTAATCAAACCAGAAATCACACAATTCATGTAAAACAAAATTCTACCTATAACAGTTTTATATATATCATAGTGCATCCAAAACAAAACTTGTATCATCCTCCACAAGCAAAAAGAAAACAACCATACAATCAACCCATCACAATATCTCAAAAAAATTTTATACAGGTCACAAGGTCAAAAGCACCAGAAAATCATATATTAACAAGATATAAATCAAAAGGGACAAAAATTTAAAAAAAAATATATGTTTGGTTCTCCGGTTTACAAATAAAATCAAAAGTCTTATCAAACCTGTTAGCAACTAGCTGGACCGGATGCTAAGTCACGTGAGGAAGATGGCTGAGAACCTGAGCCTGCAATACAGTCTGGATAGCTTTAAACAACGTTAGTTAAATATCCAGGTGAGTGGTTTTAGGGACCAAAATAACATAATCATAAATATAAATGAAATATTATATCGTAAAATAAAAATCTAAATTTAAACTCAGAAGTAATCTTAAAAACTAGCATATATATATAAAGTAAATCTCAAAATCAAATCAAAGTCAATAGTTAATAACAAACAGTGGTGAATTACAAGCATAAAGTCTTTTTATATCAACAGGGCTAGAAAGTCGGCTAGCAAAACACTTATTCAACTCCTGATGAAAGGGTATT
This sequence comes from Passiflora organensis, assembly GCA_019739055.1. Taxonomy (NCBI): domain Eukaryota; kingdom Viridiplantae; phylum Streptophyta; class Magnoliopsida; order Malpighiales; family Passifloraceae; genus Passiflora; species Passiflora organensis. The sequence goes on along the minus strand of JAEPBF010000087.1, from coordinate 26,187,382 downwards.
CTAGGCCCACTAGTGTATATTTCTCATTATTTTATTTTTAAAAAATATAGCCATACTAGTGTTGTCGAAGGCTAGATCAACACGTTTCTACTCAATGTTGATCAACATGCCAACTTTCGTTGACCTGACTCAATGACATTACTTCCCCTCACTCGGTATGCCAATGAGTTAAATACAAGACCCGTCGGTCCTAATCAGTTATCACTCAACAGTGCACTGTCTACTCATATCTCACAAGGAATGGATAAGAAAAAGTAAATCAAACATCATAAATAGAATCTTGAAAGAAAAATACTTGTAAAATACTGTGTCTTCAGCCTCATCTATGCCTGTGCAAAAAGAAATATGCATCCCTATGCAAGAAGAAGTATACATCCATGTGCATATCAAAAACCTGCACCCCTGTGCAAAATAATCTCAAGACAAAATAGAATTTCTAATCAAGTCGTAGTGATTTGTCATCATAAACTAATCAAAATATCAAACAAGATTTATCAATATTTTCTTTTAAAAAATCAAAAGTCTCGAACATGCATATTTAAAATCAAACAGTAAAATATAAGGCCCCCACTCACCTCCAACTAGTCACAACAAAAATACAATCCAACACAGCAAACAAAACTCAATGCATCCACCAAAATTTCCACATTACGCATATGCAAGTCATGAGCCTGCATAAAACATGTCAAGCATAAAATCACTATATTTGTCATCCAACTAACATAGTAGATTGTTTAAGTATGCTAAGGTACTATCACACATAATATACAAAATTAATTAATTGGGTCTCAAGTTTCATATTTAATTTGATAGTATTGCTTAGAATGTTATTATTTATCATTTTACGAGAAAATTATATTTTAATAAAAATTCTTTATAAAATTATAATTCATAAACCATGCATCAAATCAAAAAACAGACGATACCATCGCATTCAGAATGTTGAAAATACTTAACTGACATACTTTGGATTATTGGAAAATGGGCGGCGAATGGTGATCCGGCGGCAACAAAAGGTGACGTTTGGCTAAAGGACGGTGGCGACTATGAGACCCCAAATTTTGAGTCCTAGAAGTCCAGAAGCCAGTGCAAGTGAAAAGACGATTTTTTCCCTAAAGAAAAGAATGTATGATGGCCGAAATTGGTAAGAATGGTATGGTAGTTAATTCTGGTATAAATTTCCTTTAATCTAAGTCCTTATAGATAGATAATAACCTTAGAGATTAAAATCCCTAAGAATAGGGGAAGATAATTAAAGAATTTAATTATCTGGTAATTATCTTTAAAGTAGTAATCATAATTCTATACCTATTCATTATAAATAGGAAGCCAACCTCACAAAAATCATTCAGAGAAAACATACAAAATTCGTAAGAGCTTAAAACCCTACACCTCCCTATAGCCGTCAAAATTCACTGAAACTTTAAACCAGCATAACTCTCTTATCGTTCATCTGATCCCTGCAAATAATAGTTTGTTGGAAATCTGTCTTCATCCTCTTTCCAATAATCTTTGGTTTATTGTCAGGAGGTTAGTATTTCTTTCTCTAAAGATAAGTTGAAAATCGGCGGCGGAATTAGGTTTTTGCCAAATCTTATTGAACTTTAGAATAGCATAACTCTCTCATCGTTTGATGGATCCCTACAAATAATAGCTTGTTGGAAATCTCTTTTCATTCTCTTTCCAACCATATATTTTTTGTTATTTGGACGTAGATATGTTCTTGTCTAAGGTTAAGTCGAAAATCGGCGACGGAATTAGGTCTTTTGTTTTTAGATTTCAACAGTTTTTGTCTTCGGTTGATTTCTGTTGTCGTTTCGCGTGTTCTTATGATTTATTAGCATCTATTCATGATGTATGATCATGAATTTCCTTCTTTTAAACTTCTCTATACCTAAAGTTGAAATTGTCATATGCTCTACTTTTAGCGACGAAATTTGCATAGCTAATTGGAATGGTAATTCAGGTTGAATCTTGTTAAGTTCCTGGCTTTCACATCGCACATCCAAGGGGGAGGCACCTGCAGCATCTTATCACTGGTTTCTGATATGTTTGATGAGTGGAATTGGTAAGGAAATAGGGTATTCAATTGATTTTTGAATATGCATGCTTAGTTTGTTTTCGTCTTTTCTTGGTGATAATATAGGTGGTTCAGAATTACCTAATAAAGGCAAAGGAGTAGCTTCTTGTTCAGAGACAAGAAAGGTAGGATCTACGCCTCATCCGTTTCTCCAGAGACCCTTGTTATTTTCTTGATGTTTTTGTTAATTGCCCTTGTTGTATTGCGTGCGATTGCATTATAGGGTGAGAGTATGAAATTCGGATTGAGATATGGATCTCATAGGCTATATCGAACCCCTGAGTTAGGTATTGAAAGCCTGAGTTGCATATGTTATGTAAATTGAATGTGCTGATTGTGTTCTGACATGATTAAGGATACTCTGTTATGGTATTATGCTTTGTACTTGCCTGTGTGTGTTTGTACGTGTTTTTGTGTCAGGATCCTTTTTCGGTGGCCATTCGGGGTAAGCGCTGATGCTCCTAGGGAGAGGAGAGGTTCTTACTGGTATGGGAGTTGTATGGGTGGCAAACCCTAGCATGCGCGCGCTCGATATCTGTCCTTGCGAAGCCGGAACCCTGTTCTTGCGTGGCAGGAAGCCCTTATCCTTGTGAGGTTTGGGATGCCCTAGTCCGTGTGTGGCTTGGGAAGACTTGTCCGTGTGTGGCAAGACGACTTGTCCTTGCGAGGCAAGATGAATAGGCTTACTGATTAGTTTGTGTGTTAACCATCTACCTTTTGTGCAGTAAGTCTTGGATAACACAGGTGGAAGGGGATGGTCTTTCTTCTTCATTGCTGAGAGTAATCTGATGAGTTCTACCTGCCTGTGTACTTCTAATTTTTCGGAAGTGTTTGTAGTCCTCCCTCAACCATAGATTCGGCCCTAACCTCTTTTTAATTAATTCTTGAATTGCGTGATCCCTTTTAGTTGTTTAGGAATGATCAAATGTGAATTGGGAGATTTTTGTTTAGGATTTCTACAAATCTTATGATGTTGTGACCCTACTGAGATTCTTGTAATCTCATACTGTTGTTTTTACCATTTTTCAGGCTTAGGTACATCCACTGTCCGTGGTACCAGTGTGTGAGATCAAGGCTGCACGGCGGGGCGATATCGCAACATTTACATACTTGTTTTCTTGCGCATATAACATGAATGATTGGGCTACTTTCTGGTTTATTTTAAGAACCCTCCTTTTGCTTACTATTTCCGAAATATGTTGAAGAATTTCTTGCTGGTTAATTGGATCCCTATGGGATTTGTGTGTTATGAACCCAATGATTTAATCTATAAACTTCTGCTGATATTTTATTCACTCCGTATGTTACCAGAATGTGTGTCCAATATCATGCTCCAATTGTTGTTAAACTTTAAAATAAACATGCTAAAAGTCGGAAGTTAATGGTAAGCCTGGTGGGATTCAGATAAGTCCTAGGTGTCATTTAGGCTTATTTGGGTTTCACGGCGGTGATGACCTTACTAGGAGCAAATAGTAATAGTTAGGAATTGGGGTCGACACAGGTTTGGTAACGGAGCTTGGTTTAAGGAAAATAATTTGTTATATGCTAACTTATTTGTTGATTTTGGTGTTTGTAGGTAAGGACATGTGCACACACTCACTCACTTAGGGGCTAATACTGAAAGTAAGTTAATGCTAAAATGATTTGTAAGATTTAAATGATGAGAATGATAATCTGATGTGATATTTGTTCGTGTATTTTCTTATGCCTAATATGCCATGATATGTTTCGCTAAGTGTTTGATGTGTTTCTTATCACTGCTGAGAATGTGTGTGTTGATTGATGCGTGCTGCCGAGTGTCCCTATTTGACTCATGTATTGCTGAATGTATATGTATGTTATTGCTGGTGTGTATTGCCGAAAATGGATGTTGTATGAAACCATGCTTGCTTAATGTTTGATGATGATTTCTGAGAGTATATATGAGTGTTGATGTAATTGCCGAAAATACCTTTGCATGTGGGCATGAGATTTCCGATAATTTGTATGTTGCTTTCCAGCATATGTGTATCGTCCGGTGCACGTCTCTCCACCAGGTACCACTTCTGTTTATCATATTTAGTTATATGTTGAGTAATAAAAGTGTATTCGTGTAGTATGGCACGCTCGAAGCTACAAAGGGATCAATGGGGTAGGTTTGAGATTCAGGCTGAACAGCAACCTATTGAGCAAGAGGAGCCGAATGCACAAAATGAGCAGGAAGGGAAAACTGAGCCTGAAAACCAACCTGAGGCACCAGCCGCACCAGTCGTTGATCCTGTCATGGCACAAATCTTAAACGTATTACAAGGAATTGCTGCAAATCAACAGCGAATGGAGACGCAATTTCAGAATGCTCCTGCGCCTGCACCAGTGGAAGAACCTATTCCTCCACTTGAACCTGTACAGCCGGCACAACATAAGGAGGCAAAGAGACTTCCCGTTATGATTACAAAATTGTTGAAGGAAGCTGGACAACTTGGATGTAAAGATTTTGGTGGTTCAGCCGCAGTCGCAGCCTCTCGTGAGTGGATAGACACCTTATGCCGAGTATCATTGTTCTTGCGTATTTCGAATGATGACAAGGTTTCCATTGCTACATTCTTACTTGAGGGAGAAGCCCTCGCATGGTGGACATCTGTTAGCTTGCGATTCGGCGATCGTTTGCCAACATGGGAGGAAATCCGATATGAATTCGACGAAATATTTTATACGAGATTCCATAAAAGCGAGCAGCGACAAGCTTTTTACAAACTTGAACAAGGCACCCGCTCGGTGCTGGAATATGAGAAAGTGTTAAGGCAGTTGTCCCGATTTGCACTAGAAGAAGATCGTACACCGTACCAGCTTGCGAGACAATTTTAGGATGGGTTGAGTACTGAACTGTGGAAATTTATGGCAATGGAAATACCAACAGGAGGAACTTTTCTGGTTCAAATTCCAATGGATCTTCGTGGAAATTTCAGCAACGGAAATGTTACAACTGTGGCGAGATGGGACATATTCAGAACGAATACCCAAAACTATGGCGAATCACAGGCGTACCAAACACAGGCCGAGGTAGGAATGCTAACCCCGCAAGACCACCGACATGCGCACCAAGAGGACCACCCAACGGATCCACAAGCGAGGCGCAACCAAGACCAACAAGGCTCTTCACTCTAACTGATGCCAAGGCTAGTCCTGATGTGGTGACAGGTACTATTTCAGTCTTTTCTCAAGATGCTAAAGTATTATTAGATCCCGGAGCAAATAGATCATTTGTAAGTTCGAGGATAGCACTTAGCGCGGATCAGCCTCTATCTCCCTTGACTCCTCCTATTGCGGTTCTAACTCCTTTAGGAGAGCAATTGATTTGTAATCTAGTCTACATCGACTGTGTTGTACGTATGGGTTCGAATGTACTTGAAGTGGATCTGATTTCATTAGACATCAGAGAGCAGGATGTGATTTTAGGCATGGATTGTCTGGCGAAATATCAAGCCCGTATGGAGTGTTTCACCAAGCGTGTGTGGTTCACTTTTCCTGATGGTGCCGAATACTGTTTTGAAGGTGATAGGCGAGTTGTTCCAACTTGCATGATTTCATGGCTTAAGGCGAAGCGATTAATCGACAAAGGATGTACAGTGTACCTCGCGCACGTACATGATATTTCTAAAGAATCCTCGGATCTGGATTCTGTTCCAGTGGTTTGCAAATTTCCAGAAGTATTTCCAGAAGACATAACCGGTCTACCACTAGCAAGGGATGTGGAATTCGGTATTGAGCTAGTGCCTAGTACGAATCCGATTTTCATTCCTCCGTATCGTATGGCTCCTGCGGAAATGAAGGAACTAAAAACGCAGTTGGAAGATTTGTTGGATTGTGGTTTTATCCGACCTAGTGTGTCACCTTGGGGAGCATCTGTTATGTTCGTGAAAAAGAAAGACTGTTCGCTGCGATTATGCATCGATTATCGGCAGCTGAATCGTGTGACTGTGAAAAACAAATACCCTTTGCCGCGCATCGACGATTTGTTCGACCAACTCCAGGGTGCAGCCGTATTCTCTAAGATCGATCTCAGATCTGGATACCATCAATTGAGAGTTCGTGATGCTGATATTCCGAAGACCGCGTTCAGATCGCGATACGGCCACTACGAATTTCTGGTTATGCCATTCGGCTTGACCAATGCACCAGCTGTGTTTATGGACTTGATGAATCGTGTGTTCCGCAAATTCTTGGATAAATTTGTGATAGTCTTCATCGACGACATTCTGATTTACTCAAAATCGGAAAAGGATCATGCTATGCACTTACGGATTGTGCTTAAAATCCTGAAGGATTGACAGTTGTTTGCAAAGTACTCAAAATGCGAATTCTGGTTACACGAAGTTAGTTTCCTTGGCCATATTGTTTCCGCCCAAGGTGTGTTAGTTGATTCAAAGAAGATTGAAGTTGTGATTGCTTGGGAACCTTCGCGAAGTGTGTTCAAAGTTCGTAGTTTCCTTGGCTTAGCAGGATACTACCATCGCTTTATGGAGAATTTTTCATCGCTTGCCGGACCATTGACAAAACTGACAAGCAAGGGTGAGCCGTTTGTATGGAACGAGAAATGCCAGCAAAGTTTTGAAGAGCTAAAGAATCGGTTAGTTTCTGCACCTATCCTTACCCTACCTATTTGCGGAAAGGAGTATGTGGTTTACAGCGACGCGTCAAAATCTGGACTTGGATGCGTATTGATGCAAGATGGGAAAGTCATTGCCTACGCTTCCTGGCAATTGCGACCGCATGAGAGCAACTACCTTACGAATGATTTGGAACTTGCAGCCGTGGTGTTTGCCTTAAAAATATGATGACATTACTTACATAGCGAGACGTGTCTAATGATTTAATCTATAGACGTCTGCTGATATTTTATTCACTCCGTATGTTACTAGAATGTGTGTCCAATATCATACTCCAATTGTTGTTAAACTTTAAAATAAACATGCTAAAAGTCGGAAGTTAATGGTAAGCCTGGTGAGATTCAGATAGGTCCTAGGTGTCATTTAGGCTTACTTGGGTTTCACGGCGGTGATGACCTTACTAGGAGCAAATAGTAATAGTTAGGAATTGGAGTCGTCACAGCGATGAACCCAGCAAACCCACCTGCACAAAACTTAATAATTTTTAACATGTTATATGTCAAAAGAAAGTGATCGATGAGAGGAACTCAAACTTGTCATTCGTTTTTCAATAGCTCACTGGAGTTGGCCAAAAAATATAATTTTCCAGTGACGAAACTTATATCAACCAAACTTACACCAATAGATTGTTGTGGAGGATAGGAACAAAATGAGACCAACAGCGAGCTGAATGGTGGTCGGTGTAGGAATTTTTCCTTCATGTGGGGAGAGAGATATGCAGGAGGAGAGAAACAATACACAGGGAAAGGAGGACGAAGTGGAAAAAGAAGACTAGGATTTTTCATTAAATCCTAAGGCCAAAATGACGTCATTTCACTAACTCTTTTTCCTTTTAAAATATCTGATACCAAAACAACGTCGTTTAGTGTATTATCATATTAAAATATTATTTATTAATTTACTAATTATTAAATTAATTATAAAAACTTATAAATTTAAGAAATTCATAATAAATTGTATACTAGTTTAAAATTTATGGAATTTACACCAAAAATTTAGAAAAAATAAGATCTTTCCAATGATTTAAGAATTATATTTTTCTAACCAACAAATTTTTAATTAAAAATAAAATATCATTCGGAATAATATAAAAATAATCTTTTTAAATCATAAAAATCAAATCAAACTCAATAACTCTTTATATCATACAATAAAATATTATTACGACACTATAAATCTAAATTTTAATTTGAATTATAAAATATAAAATTATAAAATTACCCCCACGTGTATGCTTACACATGGTACAGAAAATCTGGGGTTTACAAAAGCCCTGAGTGGATGGATTTATTTACTTGCTTTGTTACTGGCATGAATTATTATGACTATCAAAGAGATAATTTAATAATTGTTAATGTAAAATTCTATGCATAGGTTGTGATTGACTGTCATGCGATATGCTTAGTTTGATGTGTCATGCTATGATAGGAGTGATGCACTTAGTATGCCATGATAATTGTTAAGCATGCAATGCATTGATTGTATCGGATACGAGAGCACAAGCATAGCATAGGGTAACCTAAGGGACTCTTAAGAGCTCTCTGAGTATGATAGCATGGAGCGGATACTCCAACAATATCGAGGCTATAAAGTGGGACATGGACGACACGAGCAAGCTAATGAATGCAAGACGGATACCTACAGAGTGGGAATCGCTTAGGTAGAGCTGTCATTACCTAATGTCCTAGTAGTATTAGTGGAATGGGCAATGTGATAATTAAGGAAAATGTAAGTCGGATCTACCACTGACGTATCTCAGTCCCAATTCCCGGGACCTCAACAGATTGAGAGACATTGTCATCCCAGTTATGGTCGTATTTCATAGAAAATCATGCTTATATGCCATATTTGACTATGACTATGCTGTATATCTCTGACTCATTGTGTGAGACCCAGCCCGTAAGGGGGGTCAGGTTACCCAATCCCACATCGGAAAGGAGCGGGGAGGTCTTGGGCTTATATGTATTGTGTAAGTGGATCATTTGTAATAAGATGCATCTTTTGGGCCCTGTGGTTAAAAGCCCAACTGAGCGTTGCAGTTGTGATCCATCACGCACACATACACGTCCGGGCTCGTTAGGCCAAGGGGCCGGGGGCCGGGTCGTGAAAAATGGTAGCGGAGCTAATCTCGTTTCCTCTTCTAGGTGGGCCTGGGCCATGTTGTGTGTTCATGTTTAGGCCCGTGAGTTTGGGCCCAAGGCAGTTACGTTTGGGCTCCCCTCGTGAGGACACGAGGTCTATAAGGAGGGGAGATTGTGAGACCCAGCCCGTAGGGGGGGTCAGGTTACCCAATCCCACATCGGAAAGGAACGGGGAGGTCTTGGGCTTATATGTATTGTGTAAGTGGATCATTTGTAACAAGATGCATCTTTTTGGCCCTGTGGTTAAAAGCCCAACTGAGCGTTGCAGTTGTGATCCATCACACGCACATACACGTCCGGGCCCGCTGGGCCGAGGGTCCGAGGGCCGGGTCGTAACACATTGAGTCTTTAATTACATGCCAGCGTGTGAGTTAATAAGTGCATGATTGCTTGTGCACTTTGAATATATTTTTCCCGTCCACTCACCTAGCAGGTATCTACTAGGCTTTTGGCATTGAATGCATAATTAAAGAAAAGGAGCTTGCTTCCAAGCATAACATGAAGATTATGACGAATTTAAATACGTTGAGGTAACTTATGAAGAATTATATTCAAGTTTTTTTTCTTGAGTCAATTTGATTATTTCGAGATACTAGTATACCATTGTTAATGAAATTGGGCAAGAACACTATGTATATGCTCATTCCTGAATTATTTATTCCTAGGGTTGTCCGATTTCATCCAAAGATATCAATATTTCTTTTATATCCACTGTGCAATCTAGTTAAGTTTATATTCTATTGTCGACTCTGTTATTTACTATTATACCACTAGCCTTATAGATTTATTATATGCATTGTTGAGTGATATAGCAATGTATATAGTGGGCCTACGGAAATTGTTGCATAAAATTTTTAGGATTTGGGACGTGACAATGCCTTTAGTGATGTTGATATTGCTGCAATTCTTGAAAAAAAAAATGTTTCATGAAATGCTTGCTTAATTAGGAATAAAGCTTTAGCATCTATTATTTTTGGTTTCCCTCAAGTTGGCTTTATCTGTGAGACTCAGCCTGCGTAGGGGGTCAAGTTACCCAATCCCATATCGGAAAGCAGTGAGGGAGGTCTTGGGCTTATATGTGTTGTGTGAATGGATCATTTGTTACTAGATGCATCTTTTGAGCCATGTGGTAAGAAGACCAACACAGCATTGCAGTTGTGATCCATCATGCACACATACACATTCGAGCCCACTGAGCTGGGTCATGACAAATGGTAGCAGAGCCGATCTCACTCCCTCTTCTAGGTGGGCTTGGGCCGTGTTGTGTGTTCATATTTGGGCCCGTGAGTTTGGGCTCAAGTCAGTTTCGTTTGGGCTCAATTCAGTTTTGTTTGGGCTCCCCTCGTGAGGACACAAGGTCTATAAGGAGGGGAGATTGTGAGACCTAATCCCACATCGGAAAGGAGTGGGAGAGGTCTTGGGCTTATATGTGTTGTGTGAATGGATCATTTGTAACTAGATGCATCTTTTGGGTCATGTGGTAAGAAGCTCAACGCAGCATTGTAGTTGTGCTCCATCACACATACATATACGTCCGGGTCTGCTGGACCGGGTTATGACATTATCAAATCAAAAATATTAAAACATAAATAAAGTATTTAGTTTAATATTCTTATAAAAACCTATACGAGTAGTTGCAAAGAAGATGAAATTATATTTAATGTCATGGTATTTGTTTTATAGTGTGTTTCCCTCCCTCTCAGTATTTTCCTCTTTCTCCTTTGGCTTCTTCAGAGGATTTAATGGCTTCGTTACCAATTTGTTAAAACAAAAGAAAATTTAAAATAAAATTAAGAAAAAAAACAAAATAATACTTTATTATTTTTTGGATACTTTGATACAAAAACACAACTAAAGATCCATTTATATAGACTTTTTTGAAAACCAACTAAATAACTAAAAACCAATAAATATTATTGAGAGATCTTATTATTTTATCAAAAATATTTGAATCACTTTTTGATAGATGGAGTTTTCACATGAGTTATATAATTTATTATGAATCATTAATTATTATTAAATAATTCTTTGAACTATATATATATGTATATATATATATCACAAACATGGAGTTTTCAACTAAAGCTCTCTCGGTGCCTAACATGTGTAATGCACCTTTTGAGTATTGTGTGCACCGAATCCAAATAATTTGAATAATCTAAAAAACATGTTAATATTTTTAAAATATGCTTTATTCAAAATAAAGATTGGCATTTCAGTCTCCTTTGGATTAGACCTAACATTTTTGGGTTTCTTCACTTTATTTTTATGAAAATTTGAATTACCGAAACTGTAAAATTAGCTGATTTGATCAAAACAACATTAATTCTCTATATCTAATACAACAATACTTTATTTAAAATATTATCAGCTACAAAACCGTTTTGTTTAGTATAATAAACTTAAAAATATATTCCAGCCAAACTAAAATTTTGATTCCTCGGATATGGTATCGGTTCTGTTCATAAATTTTTAAAGTACTGAGTTATTTCAAATTTACCTAAAATTAAGTCCGAAATTTGGGAGACAAGGCAATGTCGCGTGTCTAAGGCAACATAAATAGAATTAATTTTCTACAATTTATAGTTTTTTTCTCGAATAGGTTACTAACAGTAAATATTTTACTTTTTATATTTAATAAAAAAAATAGATTTCATTATATATAAATAAGAAGTCTCCGTATCCAAAAATAAAAAAAACGAAACACTCTGACGGGTCCTACTTAATTACTGATCATTGAATTTTAGATATAATATGATAACTTAAATCGTATTTGATGTGATAAATTTGGGGTGTGATTAATACATACTCAATTCTTGATCGTTGCATGAGACAAGACAATCTGGGCATAGAGACCCATTCCCAGTTTTGCTTGTCCAAACATGCGACATAAGGCAGTGATAAGATCGAAGCCGCAATATGCAAAATTAGGGGTCCCTTATTGCCCGACCTATTTCTCTTACCTAGGCCTACTTCTCCCTCCGAGTAGGCTTATGCCAATACCTGTACCGTTAGATCTCCCTTCTACAAGTGGCGCATGCTTTTCTGGCCTTGTCCAGACCCCTACCCAGATCTGTCAAGACAATCCGACTCCCGGATGGGATTTTGGTGATATTTTTGTGTTTTTTGGATAGATTAAACAGATTAATTTATTATTAAATAGAATAAAATTTTTAATATAAAATAAATAAATATAATAATTGTTTTTCTCGGCCGTTTGCTGGAACGACAAAGTAGATTAATCATATAGAAGGAGGGAGGCAAAGAAGAATGCTCCCCGTGATGGATGGAAAATTACATCTATCGTGGAATCTGCAGTCTATAAAGTCCCCTGCTGCTCTCTAGCGTCGTGATTTTTATCCAAAGCAGGTAACTTTCCCGTGGAACAAAAGTACAAAAGTGGTACTGTCTTTACCTGTGGAGTTTGGACATCATGCATAAAATTCGTATTATTTTTTATCATAAAAAGTAATAAGAAATTAATTCTTATGTTCGTTTTAAACATAAATTATAATCATAAATTATAATCTTTGTACCCGAATTTGATCCCATAAAGTTCGGCTTTTGTGGTCCCACATCGTGACTTTGCTTTCTTGCTTCCTCACTTCTGAGATAAAGACTAAAAGACTACTCTAACAACAAAATCATAAAAAATGACTAAACATAATTTTAGACATTGCGACCGTGTGATGAAGATAATAGTCTTTCCGAGAGTTTCACGTTCAAAGGGCCTAAAAGTAGCATTGCTTATTTCTCACATGTCCTAATTTTAGTGGACAACCGTATTGGACTGAAAATGTCATTTTGGACTTGTCCATTCTCAATATTTCAAAACTTGGGCTTATGACCTATTAAGAAAGAGACCAAAGGTCGGATTCCTCATTTTCAGTTTCAAGAAGATCGAATCTACCCAATAAATGCAACCCTTGAATGGGTAATAGTTTTTAGGCTGACCATGTAAACCAAAACGCCCCATTAGTCTGAATACTCTGAAGACCAAATCTAAATACTTTGAATTTGGATTTATTAAAGTATTAAAATATAAATCGGACTATAATTAATCCGGATCAAATTATTATTTTGGTTCGATTAAGATCGTCTTCCTCGAAAATATAAAAATCTAAAATAAATTTTAGATTCGTTAAAACTATCTCATTTTATTAAAAAAGTCTTAATTTTCTCTATTTTAGCTTCTTTGCTCTCTATTAGTTCTATATTATTATCAATTCTCGTCTTTTTTATTCGGTAAGCTTATTTTATTTTTTTTAATCTTTTGGCTGTCTTTTTTTATTTTTTTATATTTGTAATATTTTTTCTATCTTCAATCATTCTTTATACTTTTTACTTTACATATAACATGGTAGGCAAAAAATTAAGAAAAAAAAACTAGAAATATATTGTAAAAGAATAAAGAATGAATGATTTTGTGGAGGTTGTTGAATTGATCTATTGTTTTATTGTCTTTGAACACTTAATATCTTTTTTATATTAGAAATTTTTACTGAATTTTTATCAAGTAAGATATATTGGATTATTTTTATATTTTGATGAATTTATAAATTATCAGTATTTTAAAATGGTAGATTTTATAATATTTTTATTAAGATATATATGGATTAATATACTTCCTATTTGCTTAAAAATATGAAAGATATATTATATATTTTTTATTTATATAATAGTTATTTAATAAATTTAGATATTCGGGCTAAACCAATAGTCTAGAATATATTTCGATCTTTAAAATTTTATTATAATATAAAAAATTTAGTTTTAACTGATATTTTATAAAATTTAGATTACGAAACCAAAATATAATTTGGTCAGCTCAAATGTAAATTAAATAAAATTGATACATTTATGAGATACATCAATTTTAAATACAACAAAATGTTAAATTTAAACTTTAAACGAAACTATTCATATTAAGATTCCTTTTGCTAAACTTAGTACCAAAAAATTTTAAGAATGACATCCTATTTTTTATTAAGATTAATGAATTATATGGATTGTCATAGTAAAATTCCATTATAGCTTCTACTCGAATCTTTTGTCAAACTAAATTCGTTATATACCAAAAATAGCATTGCTCAGCTTGTGAAAATTTTAATTAGAAAAAAAAAGGTTATAGAATATGTATGTCCATATCTACGTGCTGACATTGTCGGCATGCGCGTTTGCGTGTCAGCTTCTAACCCAACATTATCAAATAGGACAAACCTGAGGAGTTGTCTGACTATTTCATGGTATCCAAACTTGGTTGTTTCGTGCCTACTGGATCAGATACCTTGTTTGGCCTTTCCTCCAGTATAGGGGATTGTATGCATGAAATCCATCACTTCACCTATACGTTTTATAACCTTCACATGCCAAAACTCTGCTTTCCAATAAAATGACCGTTACAGCGGTCACTCTTCCAAGACCCACCTTCTACACTCAGCTGTCTCGTCCTCATCGGGTCAGTCCTTTGAATTCGGATATGGGTTTTCCGGTTTCAGCTTCAAAGACTGTTTTCTCTGGCGGGTTTTATCCTGGGAGAGGTGGGTCAAAAACCATGATCGAGTTAGTCAAGAGGTCTGTTTTTTCTAAGGACAATGGTAATGATGAAGAAAGAGTGAGGCTGTCTGAGCAAAATGCTGTTGCTGGAGTGTCCTCCCAATTCACAGCCGAAGGATTGGAAGCCACCATCAATCGTCTGGTTCGTGGAGAGCCTTTCTTCATTATTGTTGATTTAATTCCATGCAATATCTTTCCTTCAAAGTATATTGACTATACAGCATTATGTTGCTTAAGTTCAAAAAATGAAATTCAGATTCTCTGTTGGTGTAGAGCAAATGGGTTGTTTCGGCTCTGCTTGGTGCTGTAATTCTATGGAGGCATGATACTGAAGCGTTGTGGTGTGCTACGGGGTCTGTTGTCAATGCGATTCTCTCCTGGACGCTCAAACGGAAACTCAATCAGGAGAGACCTATTGCCACGTCGAGAGACGATCCTGGGATGCCATCCTCCCATGCACAATCCATCTTCTTCACTTCAATGTTTGCTATTCTGTCGGGTAAATCTATGGCTCCTTTTCCTCATGTCTCTATATACACCTCCGTATTTGATTAAGAAATCGCTGTTAATGCTGCACTAATGCTGAAGCATGGTTGTTAATGTTGCTCTTATTATATACAGTTGTGGAAATGCTAGGAATAAATGAAATTACATTGACCCTCAGCGCACTGGTTTTGGCTCTTGCCTCATATCTTGTAAGTAATCATTACATTGAGCCGCAGACACAGTAGAATTTATATATTTTTTATATTCAAATGTGACCAGATTAGGGACAGCCGGCTGATGTTTATAGTCAACCCCATTTGTTTTGTTGTAGTCATGGCTACGTGTCTCTCAACGCTTCCATACAGTCAGCCAGGTGGTTGTCGGTGCTGCTGTTGGGTCTGTATTCTCCATTTCTTGGTATTGGTCATGGAATGCCTTTGTGCTGGACGCATTTGCTTCCTCCCGGTGGGTTCGTGTAATTGTTAATCTGGGGGCTATGACATTCTGCGTGGGCTTTATACTGTACGTGCTCCGGCATTGGCTTACTGTCGAAGGATGACTTAAGTAAATGGATTACACCACCAAACTGATAGTTCAGCAATCAAACTTAACTAATCCCACAAAGCATCAATGCCTGATTGATCAAGGAAAAACAACAAAAGATAATGCTTCTCTTCTTTCTGGCCACATCAAAACCATATGCTTCAATTGCAGAGATGCCTTGTCTTCTAAATGAACCCTGTAAGATGATCATTACTAGCTTGTGCTCCCTCTTAACGTATTTGAAAAAGATATTACTTCATCGGATTCTTGTGCATACACGATTTTTTTATGTGGCCTTCATTTCTGCGGTATGTGTCAATCATACCTTTTAGCTATCATAAAAGGTGAGGAAGAGCCACAAGAGAGACGAGAGCCTTGAGAATTAATAGTGCATGCAAACTAAAGCTCCGAGAAACCATATCCTTGAGCTCCTGAGCAGAAATGCTGCTGTGAACAAAATCTCCCAAAAAGCATATCTAAATAAAATAAACATAGCTGTCTGGCAACGAAAGGCTGCTTGCCCTTCAAGAATGCAGGTTCAATGTAGCATCCACTAGTTCCGAATGCACTTCAACGAACTTTTACCTGGTGTTAAGGTTTTTCGCGCTGGAGTTGTAAGCTTCAAAGTCATCTTGTTATTTTCAGAAATTCTTGCAGCACAATTACAACCATGATAACTCCTTTCCAGATACATCTACAACTCTCAAATTTCATCAGTGCACCATTCTTACAATGACCCATAAATGTTGGTTTGTGCAGACCAAACCTGTCTGACCGTTGTCTGTGATCTGGTTCTTTAAATAATTGACTGCACCAGATAAAAGTATAATCTTCACCAATTTAACCAAGTATTTTCACCCTTCAAAGCCTCCAATATTTAATAGATAATCTATATACTGAATACAGATTTCTGACTCAGAAAATACTAAATCCAAGATGCTATATACGTCATCATCCTGTGGATGGGATCGATCACCAGACACAAATGAAGAAACTTGATCCTGAACCTTAATCCAAGACAATCCCGGCTCCTTATTTAACCCCTTAATTTTCATCATCTTTCTTGTATCTGCTGCTTGTCTCCATTGTCCTTTTGAAGAATATATGTTAGCAAGGGTTATATGAGTCCCTGCACAGTTCGGATCTAATTCAAAAACCTTTTTTGCAGCATGTTCCCCTAAATCCACATCACTGTGAACCCTGCAGGCTCTAAGTAGGGTGGACCAAACAACGTCATCCTGTTGAATTGGCATGCTTTTGATCATGCCTTCTGCCTCACTTAATTGCCCAGCTCGGCAAAGGAGATCAACCATGCACCCATAGTGCTCTTTTGAAGGATAAATCTGGTATTCCTTACACATTGACCGGAAATACTGGAAAGCAAGATCAACAAGGCCAGCATGGCTGCAAGCAGTGAGAACACCAATGAAGGTTACTGAATCCGGTCTCAGCCCAACTTTGGGTATCTTTTCAAACAAGTTAATGGCTTTTTGGCTGTAGCCATGTTCAGCATATCCATTAATCATGGCTGTCCATGAGATTATATCATCATTTTCCCCTTCGTCAAAGATTTTTGAAGCTTCTTTTATACTCCCACATTTTGCATACATATTGATTAAAGCACTTTTTATCATCGCATTCTGCTCAAGCCCAACCGATAAGACATGAGCATGAAGTTGCCTCCCTTGCTCAAGTATTGCCATGTTTCCACAAACACTCAGCACACTAGCAAAAGAAAATTCATTTGGTTTTGGCCCTTCCCTTCTCATCCATGACAGGTACTCGAAAGCTTCCCGAGCATATCCTGCTTGAGCATATACTGAAATTACTGTGGTCCACGAAATGATATCCCTCTTATTCATCCTTTGAAACACCATCAAAGCCAAATCTAACTCCCCACATTTTGCATACATGCTGATGATGGAATTGACCACTGACAAAGAATCCACAAAACCTAGAAGCACAGCATGACCGTGTAATTGTCTGCCCCATTTGATTCTCCCAAGACCAGCACAACCAGATATAACTGCAGCAAAAGTATAGGCATTAGGACACACATCCATTTCTCTCATTCTTAAAAACGCTTTAACACCATTTTCATCTTGCCCAGCTTGAACACTTGCGCTTATAATCATCGTCCATGAAACCACATCTCTCACACTCATCTTTTCAAACAGACGTGAACCATAGTCCAATTTTCCGCACTTATTATACATAGTAACAAGAGTGTTGGCCACAAACGAGCTCGAATCAATGCTCTTCTTCATCGTCAAGCAATGAACCTCCTTCCCATAATTCAAAGCACCCGAATCAGCACATGCCTTTAATGCAATAGCAAACGTTTGAGCATCACATCCCACCTTCAATCTCCACATTTCAGAGAAATAAAGTAACCCCTCACTATAATACCCTGAACGCACGAGCCCTGTTATAACAGCAGTCCACGAGACTACATTCCTAAATGACATTTCGTCAAAGAACTTGCAACCTTGCTCAATTTGTCCAACTTTTGCATACATATCAACAAGAGCACTCCCAACAAATACCGAGTTAACAAAATCAGTTTTGACCGAATACCCATGCAGCGTTTCACCAAAACTAGCATTCGAACTAAGCCCACAAGCCTTGAGAGCAAGGCTGAGTGAAAAAGAATCCATGTAGAGTCCAGGCTGGACCCACATTTGCAAAAATAATGACAAGGCCTCGGTAGTATTCATGGAATTGACGTAGCCGGATATTATAGCGGTCCATGAAATCTCATCTTTATAGGGCATTTCGTCGAACAGTTGGCGGGCATTCATCAGCTGACCGGTTTTCACCATAGCCTTCAATTGAGAGTAGATTTCAGGGATGTTTACATGATTTTCCTGTATAGTTTTATCAGTTGAATTTCGTAGTGTGGTAGATGCGACCCAGAAATCTCTGTAGTCGGTATAAGCGATACTTGAAACTGCACATAGTCTCCTAATACGAGCCCCAACCGAAATCATGCTCCGGCAAGGGGAGCAGCCATGCAAGCCACTTTGCCCCCGTTTTCCTAGTAACGGATCTTTTGTCTAAATTGGAGCCCTTCCTTTACCCTGCCAGTCCCTACGCTGATATAGGATTATGTACAATACGATTATGGCCTATTTTACTTGGGCCCACTTAAATTCATACCTTAAGAAAGAATAATGGCCCCGACCTTTTTTTCTTTTTTTTTCTTTTGAAGCACCAACCTTTTTTTTTAATGTATTACTTTTTATATTTTACAACTGAAATTTTAGAAATAATTAAATTAGACTGAAAATGAATCTCATTATTATTTAAAAAATTAAATATATATATATATAATATTCTTATATTAATTACAAGTTAAAATTATAACTTCATCACAAAAAAGTTAAAATTATAAATATTTATAATGATGGATATAAAATTTTAGATCAAATTTTAAAAACATTTTCTATAGTTTGCAAGTCCTGGGCTAATCAAATCATTAATTTTAATTTTTTATTTTTGACTCCATATTATAGTGTATGCGCATCATAACGTTCAGGCTGGCTATAACCATGCTGGACTAATCTTGAAATAGATGACTCCGATGGGCTATCAATAATTTTTGTTTATGATACAGTCGAAATAATTAATTATTGTTGTTGGATAATTAGTAGATACCCTCTTAATTTTTTTTTTGAAAAAAAGAAACAACTAATGATATACCTAATGCCATCTTCATATCCTAAATGTCATGTTTAAGATAATCTCGCGATGTTGCTGTAATTTTCAGAAATAGCAGACAAAGGAAAACTGCACCACTACTGTAAGATAATATTTGACTTAATTGGCTTTACCTCCTGGACGAACAGGTATTAATTCGTCTCTAAGAGAAACCAATTACACTCACTGACTACAACACTCGATAGGATGGAGTTGCTAGCTTACATTATTTTGGGAAGCAACCTCTCTGCAAACACGTCGCCCTTTTTGCATAAATCTAATGCTTACCCTCTCACCCTCCAATGCGCTTGTCTCTGTTTCCGCTCTGCCACTGCTTCCTCCTGATCGCTCTTGCCCTCTTCCATCTCTGTACGTTTCTCATTCTCTCAAAGATCTTGCGGATTTGATAAAGCTTATGAGACTGTTGAGCAATAATGTTTGCGGTTGAGGAGCTCTCTCCCAAGCTTATGTCATAACCATCCCGGAAATTGTCCATTCCTTCCGTCAGAAGTTGCCAAAACAGGCCACCAGCTGCTGACCCGCCTCGTTTAGCCGACGAGTATATGTTGTAGTAAACAGTATTGAACAACTGGTCTCTCTGGTATGTGTTGTAGCCAGAGTCTTTCCAGGATTTTCCAAACTCTGCCACAATTATTGGTTTTCTAAGGATGTTTTGGGCATCCTGGATATGCGTGTTAAGCCAGTTGTTAAGGAAAGAAATCTGGGATTGATCACTTGAGCTGGACAACCTGTCGATTTCATTCAGCAAAGACGTGGTAATAACGTGATTAGTAAATCCAAACCAAGTTCCTTTTGGCTAATCAAATGTACTTCAGTTCTTCTGCAGATTGGCATCTAAATGACTTTAGCCTCCTCCAGGCAGAAAACGAGGAGAGTCTATAATTTAATTGGTGACTGAAGAGAAAGCAAATTACCATTGATCAGGGTATGCATGAACTGTCGCAAAATCAATGCCGGGTATCCTGTTATTGGCAATGAAGTCAGTTCCTATGTTAATATTGGGATTTAGAATTCTCCTCTGTGGGGTTGACTGTCCATAAAATCCTTCTAAACCAGCCTCAAGCAAGTGATTTTGGTCTATTGATTTCACAAAAGATGCCATTTCCGCAATCCAAGCCTATAACAGAAGCATTAAAGACGAAAGTTGAACATGAAACATGTTATGTCCAATTAACAAAATAATCTTAGTACTAGCTTGGGCAGAAACATCATCATTTTGAAAGTCTTGTTCAGGATGACCGACAGAACTAGGTCCACAGAAAATGCAAGGTGAGTTTCGATGGACTTGGTGGTGCTCTATTAATATGATGCATCAAGCTCAAAATAAGTACAGGAAAATGGTATTAATTAAGTCATAATAAAACTAATCCTCCAAGCTTTTCGGAAGTTCATAAAAATCATCAAATGGCTCAAAAGGCAAAGATCGATCTAAGATGACCCAGGAAGAAGAAGGATTGACGAAAGACCTGAATAGTCCTTCCAGACGGATCTGATGTGCACCGAGGTTCATTCATGAGTTCCCACGCCATGATTGTCGGATCATCTTTGTAATGGATCCCAGTAAAGCTGTTATATCTGGTAAGAACAGTCTAAAAAAGAAACGAAAAAAAAAGAAAAGCAATTGGTAATAGGTAGAGATCCTGTCAATCGTCAGGTCCAATAAACAAGAAAGGTCCAAACTACTCTACTTACAGTCCTCACAGAACAGTAAGCGGACTGGGATGAGAAAAATGTCCACTAACCTTTACATGGTTCTTGTAGTAAGTCTTAACTACTGGGTGCCTGAAGAAATCATCATCGGATGTCAGATATTGCCCTCTACTTCTAGCCCAGTCCACATACTGTTTCTTCCCCCCGAAGCTGTCATAGTTGTTGGCCAAGCTTAGTATGACCTTAATCCCATACCTTCTGGCCTCAGCTATGACAAAATCCAGTCCCTTAGAGATCAAAACCAAAGAGCTTCAGATCAACTAGCTAGTGAACTCTAGAGCAAGAACAGAGGAAACTACTAGACCTTAAATGTTTGTTCATTGTAGGAGCCAGGAGAGTACTGCAGAGGACGGTAACCACCATCACTGAAAGCCCAAGTCCTAGCCACGGTAAGACCATGGCTTGTCGCTTCACGAAATGCAGCTGAAACTTTGGGCCTCTGAGCAGGGTCAGAAGCGACATACATCAACCAGTATGCATTGAAGCCATTGGCATAGTAAGGGTTACCATTCAAAAGGAAATGTGCTCCTCTGGTTCTAATGAACCCATCCCCTGCTTCAACATGGATATGAAAACACCCTAGGTGAATCAAAAGGGCGAGCAAAATAGCCAAAACTAAATGCCTCATCTTAGTTTCTCTGTCTGGGGAAAGGAGGAATTTTGGTTGAGAATAATGAGGAGCACTTGCTGCATAAAAGCCGATAAAAGTTTGTCTTCTTCCAACTGCAAAATCTCTCTTTGGTAAATGGTAACTACCGAGAAATAAAGATAGCCAAATCAAAAACTTCAGAGCAAAAAGGAAACCAGAATAGGAAACTTATACCCTTCGTTGGATGGATGTAAAATTTTGTTAAAACGCAATCTCAAAAGTGAACCAATTACATGTTCATCATTCATTAATTCACTTACAATAGTAAACCTTAACATTCACCTTCACTAAACACCAAATGAAGGAAACATTGGACTAAATCTATCGGTAATCAATTTTTTCCCTCTAATTCTCTATGAACAACTGTGTAAAATGAGTGTAACCTACCGACAATGTTTAAGCACATCGTAAAATTTTTAATTCAAACACTAAAATTGGTCGTTTTTGCATATGGTTGAATTCCCTCCCGGATCCTACCAGGTCTAGCCCACCCACCACCCATGTTCGTACTCATTGAGTACGGCACCGAGAGGTGGACAACTGCCGACGGGCTTGAGGGTTAAGGAATCTTAATTAACTCTCTACTTAGATATAGCCTCCATCTTTGCGTCACGAGGGCCTATCAATTACGATAATAAAAATAGCGGTGCAGACTTTGTGTGATTTTCCTGAGGAATCACCTAACCTAACAGGAAACTCTGCCCATCCTCACAGTTATTGTCCACTCGGAAGAGCCCAGATGTCTCCCATTACTTTAGATTGCGTCAATGTCCCTGTCAATATTACGCAACACGCGGCACTAGCTTTATGGATTTTCCTTGTTGAACCCATGTGAGTGCTGGCATCCACTGCCCCTTTAGATGCCCCCAGTAATTGCTTCGATTCGGCCACTCAGATAGCCGGCTACCAGAATCTCCTCATTAAATGACGCCATTGGACGCCATGTGCCAATGCTTGATCATGTTCGTTAGGTAACATCCAGAAAACCAATGTGAGGGAAGTACTGTAAATATTGTGATATGATTATCCAAAAGGATATCACGATAAAAACCTTCAAACGAAGATCATCAATATCTGAATATAACCCTTGTCAGATGCAATTAACATGCCTTTATATATGTAATTGTTTTGGAGAGATCCGCGGATCTTACCCATCGAAACGAAGGCAGCCGAGATGGGACGTCTGGCCCAGCGCAATACAAGGTAGAAACAGTAGCATTGGAGGTTTCAAGCAATCATTGCAAAATGCAGCCGTGGAGCCACACCTTGTAGGGCCGTGCCGCACTCTGATAGTTGGGCTCAGCTACCGATGTGAGCCTCAATCTTTAAGTTGAAGCCCAGGCTCGTGTGAAGCCCACTTTCCCCTCAGCCGCTTCAACTATGGTTCGCCACTTGTTGCTCACAGCGCGGCATGGAATCATCCTCTGCCTGGTTTTCATTGCCTCGTAGGTTGGAAGAGAAATTCCCGCCCTCCAAGGATTGTGGCCTAATCACTTTTTTTCTGCCAAGAATGAGAAGAATGACAAATACAAGTGCTGGGCTACGAATACTAAAATCAAAACTCGGCACAAAATTTCCTCAGTATACATCTTAGCAACAAGGATTAGTGAATGGATAGTGTTAGCTGGGGACGATCGAACTTTTCCCGGATGCCAACGTACAAGCATCTAACGTTTTATATACTACACGTGACAACCAGACCCACAATTGATTGAAGCGCCTGAAGCTGACAAAACTCAAATGTTATAATACTTTAATATGCCCTCCGTAGCCATAGCGCTTCAATAGATCTTCGTCCTGTCGCCAATCCTCTTTCACTTTCACAAATATCTATTTAACGAGCAAGTAACAGGAAATAAATTACCTAATAAAAGAATATTAAAATTTATGAAATGATAACATAAAATGATCAGATTATATTCAAAAATAAATCATCAGAGCATTTGGAACTGATTACGGTGAAGTAATTAGTGAATAAATCCTCACCTCGAGATACACTTTTTTCTGCAAGAAATCTTCAATGTCAAGCCGAGCAGCAGTTGCAACTGTCTTTAATGACTTCCCTTCCTGAAGTAATCCAGTGAATAGAGAACATTGAGGCAAAATCTATAAATGGTTCTGCAAATATACATGCATTGACCCTAATACCTGGGGTGCAATAAAACAAGGCTTCAGGGATAACATCAACCATCTAAGATCTCCCTTTCTAACCCTTCATCCATCATAGCACTGAGCATTCGTTAGATAAATGGCTATACTTACTTTTCCAATGATGATTATCTTCTGTGAATTTTTCTCCACCAGAATCTCCACTTGTATGAAGTCCTTTGCTGTTGGCCTGGCTTTATACCCGACCACATTGACCTAAAGGACATGACAGAAAATAATATGACATCAAATAAAAGAAATAATTTGGGCGTTTATTTATGCAGAACAAAGACAAGAGCCAATCTCGAAAACTCTGTTTCATACCTGGCAGGCATAAGGAACTTCTTGATGGTATTGAAGAAAAATCTTTTCTCTCACAATTTCAGCCACAAAGAATCTCTCTGGATGCTCACTAACAATTTCCTGGAGAACTTGTAAGCAACAACATAATAAATCTAACTTACGGAAGTGAATTAACAGCTAAAAGACATGCTTGACAGCAGTATACAACAATGATAATGGCAGGTTTGAAATAGTGAGTGCAGTAGGCTGATGATATCGTCCAAAGTATAGGCCTCAAAACAAAGCCTAAGCCTTCTCGTTTGATTTCAGTCCCTTATAGGACAAGGTTATAACTGCAAAACTAAGACCTAGCATCAACTATCTTGCTGTGATTTCATTCGCATATGGTCTACGCACATTCCTATCTGATCCACCAATTCCAACTATTCTTCCACAGATGAATTCTAAGGAAAATGAAACAAACCATAGTAAGCTGTCGTTCTTCGGGAAATTTAATGGGTTGCAAGGTCCCTGATTACAAAAATGAAAAAAAGGAACAGGGGCATTTACTGTTATTCCAGTAAAATTCATCATGGAAATGACAGAACCGACTCTCACTTGATTTTTACTTAATACAGAGACCCATAGAGCGAGTATAACAGCTTCTTCTGGATTCTTTTTCTTTCTGCATGGGTCCAATCTAACCACATATAAATGGTATCGTGTTACGAACCAAGTTTGGTTTCCTATAGAATACTTTCAGACTACAAATACCCATTTCCAACTTACTGGAAGTTTGTTATAACTTATAATACACACACACACACCCCATTTATACTAGTAAAAGCAAAACATCTTAAAGGTTTACCATCATTAATTTCCAAGGACAAAAGGTTTCCATTTAAAACCATATCATATAGAGAATGAGCAAACAATCAACACAAAACCTCACTTCCTTTCAAATTGGGGAGCTTCAATGACCAAGTGAAAACAATAAAGTCGTGAGCCTCTCACAACTAATCCTATTTACAGTAATTCCAAGCAAAACTATGTTTTCATCTCTCTTATCCTATCAATCTCCATAAGAAAGTGTGTGTTAACTTATATTTTCCTCACACAATTTTGATGTCAAAGGACACCCACAAGGTCAATTATCAACAATTCATTCCACAGATAATAAACTTTTTTATTGGAATCCACTTGTAAGAAAGCTCTCGACCACAAATATAAATGCATTACTTCTTGGAAAAATTAAAAAGGCAACAGAAAAGAGAAAAAATGCACTTAAAAGTACCTTTGAATAATAAGCGGGTCCACTAGGAAGTTTTGACAGTATCCAGTCCTTGACATCTTGCACTCCATGACCATATTTAGCACTCACAGGTATGACCTCATCAACATCTGTAAATTTCTCGTACCACTGCAAAGTATGAAACAGTTAACAAAATGTCTAATCACATACACAGTAAGCCAATATCCTAGATTCAAAGTGCAAGTCATGAGATTGTTGATATAATATTACTAAAGCGCAAAGACCCAGATCAAATATAAGACCACTAACATAGCACCTACATTTATCCATTAGCATCAAGTTTTGGCAGGACATTTATGCAATGAGGATGCAGAACAGCAACTGTATCATCCTTGTCAACATTGATTGAAACCAATATAAAGGCTCCTTTCACTACTTCTCCTTCTATCTTTCAAAGTCAGCAATACTAATGTGCAGGCATAACCATGACATAAGCAAAAGCAATTCAGTTCTACTTCCAGACCAACCCATAGCACAAATTCCACCAATGGATCAGACAGTTACATCAATATCAGGTGAAGAAAGAGCAGGTTCGAGAAATGAACATAGGACTTTTTTTCTCACTTTATATAACCATCAGTGCAGTCAAATTTTAATGCTATAATGCAGGAAAGGCTGTAAACATGAAGCACAATATCAACCTTGGACAACCAGAAAAATTTGGATGCGATACAAATATCGCTCAACAATTCCTGACCTCAACTTTCTTTGCGAGTTCACCAGGTTTAATCAGATCCTTCTTATTCAATACCAGCAAGGAGGGTAATTTGTCTTCGTGGCTTCTCATTTCTCCTTCTAGCACTTCATCAATCTAAAAATCGTCAAGAAATCAAATTCAGAATATACAATACCGCAATCATTTCCTGCACACATTATAAAAAGCATACATGTTTGGGTGCTTTAGTCGCGTCAACAATAACTAGCACACAATCCGCATTCACAGCAGCACTGTGGACATTTTTCATCATCATAGAATCCAACTTGTTCATTTTCCCCTTGATAACGCCAGGCGTATCAAAAAGTACAATCTGCATTGCTCATAAATAACCATAAATTTTCTCTCTCGATCACTCTTTACAATGCTTTAATTGACAGAAAAGAAACTAAAATTTTAACAACAATAGGAACAAACAATAAAGAATTTGTTTTTAAAAAAAAGTCCAACCTGATAGTCTGGGGCAGAACATATACCAAGAATCCGGTGCCTTGTCGTCTGTGGCTTATCGGTAACAATTGACAGTTTTTGTCCTATCATTTGATTAGAAAGTGTGCTCTTTCCTACATTAGGTAGCCCAATCACGGCCACAAAACCTGCCCTATCATTGTTCGTTAAGCTCATCATCTGATTAACGATAAGCATAAAAATAGACGAATTTAAAGAGTAATAAAGGGAGAGAACTAACCGCTTTTGTGATTAGAATCAGAGCCGTAGTCTAGCTCTTCCATTTCATACTCGTCAAGCAGAGCCATCTGGCGGTCAGGCTTCACAGTCAATGACAAATAATTGGAGTCGTCTCCGTTTAGACTCTCGACCTCTTCGTCCACTTCATCTTCCTCGTCCTCTTCATCTTTCCCGTCCTCTTCGTCGCCGTCGCCGAGTACTTGCTCAGTGATGCGTATCTGTCGCTGCTCTTTCATCGAGAACAGGACTTTTGTGTTTCTACGACTACCGGTTCTCTGAACCCGCAAAGGCGCTGTATAAAAGCTGCAACAGTCGGTTCTTCCGGAGCTGAAAAAGAATCTATGGCGGTGAAGAGTAGGAGTGACGTTTAAAACTAGCTTCATTCTGGGAGCTTGCTTAGATATGTTTCTCAGTGACGATACTTCTTCATTGCCCTTCTTTCCCGTATGTTTAAATTCTGAGTGGATAATTCAGACTACGTCGTTTGATCTCTCCACCTCCCAAGTGATTGGATGATCCTCTACGCCGTCGTTTAAGTCGAAACATACCCGATCCAAAAGAACCGGGACGCTTCGATGATTCAAAAATCCCTTTTGAGTTAAACACCACAAACGTGGTTTGGTCAATTGGCACACCAGAACGCAGCCTCGGCAACTTAAATGAGAAAATTGAATTGCGTTATTTTTTTGGACCTTCTCGAAATCCACAGCACGATGCAGGAAGGTTGCATATAAATTACAATTTCCTTCGGCTAACTCTTAGCAGCAATGTTACTAGTCTCAGACAATACAATGCCCTGACTACTACAGTAATTGTGTAAAATAACCAAGTCACTGCCGTTCCTGATCTACAAGTTTAAATTTTCCATGCAACAGCTTTAAACCTAAACCTAACGAGAGAAACTACGGTTGGTGACCATGGAAGTAAAAAGCCTCTACAAATCAATGGAATCCTGGCGCGCGTGCAGTATCAGTATGATGAATGATTATTTCACAAAAGTATAACACCTCCCACATTGCCGGTAAGGATTTATAGTGATGCTGCGAGCAATCGCTGCAAGCAGTAAAAATTGCCACTGACAAAAGCGACAGATCTTTATTCACAAGATGGCATTTACAACATTTGATTCTCTTTTGGTCTACAATACGAGATTGGAAATGATAGTCCTTTGCTTCATTGCAATTTTATCATGTAGCAGTATCATTACGCTCCAGAGCCGATGAACCGTTGCTAGAAGATGAACCTCTTGCTGGAACATAAGACAATGCCAAAGCTGCCGCACTAATAGCAGTTGCAGCAGCAACTGAGCCCCAAACCCATCTCTGCCTTCTTTTCCTCGCAAGCCGATTTCGTCGTCCCATCTCTGCGCGATCAATATTACACAAATTAAAACAATATATAAATATGTGCAAGTAATGTATATATTTAGTGTGGGGTTTTGGCATGCCACTGGTTCACATGGAAAAGCAGACCATCAAAATATACAATAAAAAAGTATTTGAATCTCTTACCTACAGCTTCTTGGTTCCTCTGAGACATTTCCCGATTCACAGCCTCATAATAGTTAAGCCGATCCAATAATCGAGAAATCTCAATGTTTTTTGCTTCAATCTGTGCTTTCATTTCCATCTGCATCTCAGCTTTTGCCATGCCTCTCCCTATTGACTCTGACACAAAGCGAGCGAGATAGAGTTGCTGGCTGAGCTCTTCTACGGAATTAACATCCACCATTTGATCCCCTTCTGTTATATCAACAGGGTATGCAGGGAGTCTCAACCCTACAACGGCCATTTCTTGCCTGATCCTCTGCCATTGGCTTTGCATACCCTTGAGAGCTTCCTCTGCTTGTTTTCGCTTCTCTATCTCCATCAACAAACCCAGTCTCATTTCACTCAACTCAGCTTCAACTTCGTGAAAGGATGGCTGTTTCCCACTATCGGAAGAAAATTCTGGAGATAGGAAAAAATATAAGTGAGCTATTCTGCTAGCAAGTCTACCATCGTATTTCTATAATGATGGCCTGTTTCATATGGTCGAGGAAACAGCAACATCTAGACATTCAGTATCGAAACAAGAAAGCAGAACGACGCCAAGAACAAAATATTACAAAAGCAAAAAAATCTTCTCCAATAAAAATGTGAAAAACTGTTTTAGAAAACGCAAAATATAGAAACAAGAGGTAATCAAGCTGTTATAAGCAAACAGCACGGAACAGACATGCACCAATGGACCATATAGCAAAAAAAAAAAACAAACAAACAGAGGCAATAAACATAACGTAAGATATGTATGCCTTACCATCCCAAGCATCGAAAAACTCTCCCCCCGGTGTGGTTGCAGCATACTTTACAGAACTTTCAACCCCAGCGCTGTCCTCACGATCACTATTTTCTTTACAACTCATCAATTTCTGTGAATCAAAAATATCCTCGCACTCATTATCTTTTTCCAAATTTGGTGCTACAGGCGTGGACACATCATTCTCAACAGTCAAATTGTTCCTCGTTCCATTACCTCCAAGTTTCGAATTGCTGTTTCCTACTTCACTATCCTGCAGACCATTACCACATTCCCCTTCGTTAGGGCAACCTTGAGCACCGTTAGCAAGTTCCTGCTTCCTGGAATTATCACCTACACCGTTCAAACGCTCTTCTTCAATAGTAAAAGTAACAGTACGAGCCTCGTGTATAGCAGCAACCTTAGCTTCCTCATTTTTTGCACGCTCATCTTCCTTAACTTCCTCTACAGCCTTTTTGCAAGTAGCCACATCAACCTCAGAAAAGCTCTTCAAGAGGCGAGGCCCGCGTCGCTTGTGGTTGATAATATAAGGTGAAGGAGGGAATGAAGATGGTGAATCTGGAAGCGGGGCTACTTCAGGAGTGGCATAGAGTGCTGGCGATATTTGAGGACGACTAACTTTCCTCTCCAAGGTCGGCACACTCTTTGTCCTCTCCAGATTTGGGTTGCTTGCAGAAGGTGGTTTCGGGATATCTCTCGGCTTAGAAACAGGGTTAGAACGAGCAACAGACTTGTCGACAGAATTAGAAGTTCCAGGTTCCAACAATCTATCTAAAGCAAATGCGGTAAACGACGGCATAGCTCTGCAACACAACAATAAAACCAACCAATATGTTTATGAATTTCGTTTCCATGACTTAAGACAAATTCTGCTAACAAAACTGTAGGAGTAAAGTCATGAATAAACGAAGTAACATTTTGATCCATATCCGATAATCAAACATTAGGTCAGTTTTTTTTTTTTTTTTAAATAAACATTAGGTCAGTTAAACCAATATTGAGAGATAAAAGAACATATAAAGAGCAAGGGAGCTCCGATTCATTACGATAATATTATCGGTTCCTTCACAGAAAAACAAATCCAAAACAGAAAGAAATCCTATTTTTTTCAAAAACAATAAATCTAAATGAAGATTAAAACGAATCCATGAGGAACGAGACAAAACGGTTAAAAGCGAAATGCAATGAATCCTTTAAAATCCCTAGCCGAGCATCCATTTATAGGCAATAGAACAATGAATATTTCACAAACGTTGCGATGCAAACAAGAGCCAGTAAAAACATGTAAAATTTACCTCGGCAACGAAAACGTATAGAGGTGGTGTCTGGCAAGAGGAGCACTCGGTCAGGCGTACATACCAAGGAGAGAGAAGAAAAGAGGTCGAGGAGTGGGCGTGAGGTGGTGGAGAAATTGGGGGAGACGAGATAAAGAACAAGCAGAGGAGGAGAGATAGCGAAAGGGTATGACGGTTGTGTGGATTGCAGAGCACGACTCTTTCCTTTCCCCGGAGAAAGAGAGGCCAATAGAAAAAACAAAATAAACAAAAAGGCAGCAGGAGACCCCTCGCTCCCGTTTTTTTTTTCGTCTCTCCGTGTGTTGTCGCAAGTACCGCCTCTTTTTCCCACTGGGGGTTTCTGGAAACATTTGAATCTAGAGAGATCGCGTTTGACAACCTTATAATCTATGCATACAAAAAAAATCTCGTCACTTTTCCGCTATGGCACACGTAGGCAATCACGCCTTTCCGTCTCTAGATTGTTTTATTTTATGATAAGAATTTAATATCCGCGCTTGACTTTTCCATCACACCGAGACCATACTTCCTTTGTTGTCTTCACCCTCCCAAACATTTGGAAGTGTCGTTTTGTACAACTTGGTGGTATTTTGCGCCAACACGGGTTGTCGTTAAGCAGAAATAATAATATTATAATATATAGTTGACAACAGAATTGAAAAGTGTGGGGTTGAAAATATATATATATATATATATATATATGTATTATGTATATTTTTGGAATTAAATATTCTTAGTATTTACTTAATTGGATAAATATCCTTAAATAGAAGGATAATCATTTACCCAGAATGATATCGTGGTATGTAATATAAATTGCCAAGTAGGTGTACATGAGCCTAAAATGGGGCTAGTCACTTGTTTTGAATAGTGTGATTGGTATTAGCCTAATTTTGTTATGACTTAAGAGACTTGCGAATATGAGCTTAATACTATTATTTATATATATATATATAATTAAGTAACATTATATATGAAATATTATGGAATTGAGTGTGATGTATATTGTGTGCAGTTTTCTCTACTTGATGTAGACATGGGGCTATTATTATGAGTACTATAAGATATTTTGAAAGTATGTGCATGAAAAACCCATCAACGGGCTTTGAACTTTCCGTATGTGAGGAAGTCCTCCTTAGCACCTTTTATATCCATCCCAATATGTTTTGGATCCATTGGCTAGTATGAATGCATAGTGGCATGTTCATGTGATTTGTGAATTGTTCACATGTTGGGATGCATGAGAAATTATAATTGTTTATAATGCATAATGACATGCATTTTGTCACGATCCAAACTCATATTACATATCATTCGGCATTGTGCGTGAGGTCATTTAGCCTTTGACATGATTTCCTTTAAAAATCGACATGTCGTTCTGATTAATACGACTTGTCGTTCTGATTAATACGACCGGTCATTGCTCACTATGCTTTGAATTTATTTTTGTATCCTCATACGCTCCCAGGTTTGATTTGCACAGATCATATCCTCACACAAATCGCTCTTCTTAAAATGTGTTTAGTCCCAAAAACCTATACATTAGCCTGCTAAACAACATGCAACAAATATAATAAAAAGCCCATATTTTATTAATAAAATATCTCGTGATTAAACTAATCATGGATAAATAACAAATCAAATAACCATTACAAGCACGGGTTATCAAATCTCCTCAAACTTTGAACTTTGCTTATCCCTACCAAAAATAGTTTGATAACTAGAAAATAAAAACAAGAATAACCATCATAGTTAAAATCATTAAAGATTTCATTCATTCCTACAATAAATTTCAAATTTCATGCTTGACTATCCTGGTAAATCAATTCACAGCTTCAACTGTATTCAATCGACGCTCAATCACACTTATATACTAGTTCAATAAATCAACCTAAATGTTTATTGGAGCCTTGGAGGTCTAGCTCAAACGTCCTATATTATGTTAACTGGCAATCCAATTTTCTTGATTTTCTTTTTCAACGCAAATTTCATGCTTTTGTAATAATTTTATTTTTCTCTTTTTTTATACAACATGCAAATATTAACCGACCATAATAGATTAATCAATACTACCAACCCTCACTGATTTTCTCCTTAACATAAACAAATTGATTCATTGTTTTACTGCTCTAAGTATAAGTTAATATGCACCTAATGTCACTTTTAATCTGTAAGATCATCAATCAAATACAGTTGAACAATAAATCAATCATCATTTAAGTCAAACTAGCATTTTAAATTTATATGTAGGAATGAACATCAATCTCCTCAAACTTAAGCATAATGGACTCCCACGAACATAACTAATAACAACATAAAAATCGATAAAACTGAAACAATAACATAAAGGAAATAACAATACTGAATAACCATAATATCAAAAACCAATGCAAAAATTAAAAAAAAATACAATAAATAAAAGATATGAAAAATGGTACTCATTCCAATCTAGTTGTATTATTTGCATCATCTCACAGTGGTGGTGGAGGAAAATTCGGATCCTGGCAAACAAAGTAAGATTGCAGCCAGCTATTGTTGTCCTGCTAGAATCAGACAGCCCTCATAAGAGCATCTACCATCTGTAGCTGACTCTCCACATCTCTCGTAGCTCGTCCACCAATGTCTGATGCTGCAGCTTAATAACAGCTAGTTGAAATGCTAACTCATCATTCTTATCAGCTATGCATGATAAAGAAGCCTGCGATCAATTGGCTGAAGTAGGTAAAGGCATAGTGTCTAATGTTGGAAGAGGATCTGTAGTCCCTAGACTCCCTATAGGCCCATACCGCCACCGATACCAACTCAAGCAAGTCCAATGTCGGATTGACTTTTCATTCAGCACTTTGATCTTCTTTTAATATAAGCCGCAGTAAACAGGGGTGAGGGTTGCAACATAGGAAACCAACCATGGCTCTGATGGTAACTCTACCACATGCTCCACATACAGTCCTATAATAAGATGAGGAAAAGGTAGACGATTCTTCAACTTCTGTTTCCAAACAGACAACTTATTGTGAACAATCTTCCCCACATCCACTTTAGTGCCCCGACACTATCTTATACAACAATACTATCGCCTCTCTACTAACCTCATAATCCTGAAATGTTAGTATCAGATTATGCCCACTAAAAATATGCTAGAATTTTGCATCCCTGAAAAAATTATTCACTGTAATAGTACCCCTAGCAGCTCCTGTACTCCTTTACCAATAGTCAAAATATCATTAATCATCCCAAAATCTAGCTCCTCCTCCTCAATATCCAACTTCTTAAGATACTCCAAATCATAATAATTATTGATCATAATCAGAGCAATTGAAACAAACTTATGACCTACTATAACATCAAGTAAATTGCATAAAACTCAAACACTAAAGGCCTCAATAAGAGTCTTGGTAGCAAAATCAGTCTAACCCAATTTTTCACACAAGTCTTCGTAGTGACAAACTGTGCCATAGTATTTGTTGTTCGTGGTCGTTTATGGTCAGAAATAGTAATACTTCTCATAGTGATGAGTTTATCCCTTGAGTGCCTCAAGCTGCTTTTTATCTTCTATAGATGTGAACCACTCAGTGTTGAAATCAATTAGAGGAGCTTTAGAGGGGGAAGTCTGACCTCTCTTTGGTCGATATTAGGGAGGCGACAGATCCCTTGAAACATTCTTGGTGTGCACTATGATAACACTAGAAAAAATGGTTGAATGTAGGTGTTTACAGGTTAGGAAGAGTGTTTTGGGGGGGATTAAGTAAGGGAAGTAACTGGGTAGATGATTTTTGAAAGAAAGGGAGAGAATTGAGTGTTTTAAAGGGATGAGAAGGGTGTGTTTCGGATGGAAAATGAAGAAGTAAGGGTTTAAAAACCCTATATTGGGATAACTACCAATTGTATAAATGATACGACAGGTTCAAATGGGGTTTGGTCATGAGCTTTGGGTGTTTTGACCGGTTGTTCTGTTTAGTACGACCGGTCGGTGAGGCTTTGCACTTAATCTATGACAAGTACGACCAGTCGTTTAAAGTGTATGACCATTCAGTGAGGCTTCAGCATGTCTACTTCTCAAGTTCAACTGGTCTTTTGAAGTGTACGACTGGTTGTTGTCTCCTCGGCATGTCCATTATCTAGGTTTGACTGGTCGTTGAATGTTCACACTTAATTATGGACAATTACAACTAGTTGGTGGTTGATGTATGACTAGTAGGTGGGGCTTCGCAACATGACAAATTTTTCTCAGCATGAATGAATGATTATTGGCATAGTACAACCAGTCATTGCACCCTGGTCTTTGAATCCTTTGACTCTCAGTAGGTCGTTTATAGGAATGACCCGTGCTGCCACCCTTCACCTAATCCTGATATCCTCCTCAAACTTAATCATTTCCTGTATAGAAACACACACATCAGTGAAACCACTATTTTCTTCTCTAGTCTCACCATTTTTTTTCTTTTTTGGATAATAATGGGTTGTCTCCCATTAAGCGTCTTAGTTATAGTTATGGTATAACCTTATATATTCAGTTTATAGCCTGCATTTTTAGTTCCGAGGGAGGCTTTACATCAGATAGCAACACCCTGTGTAGCCTGTTTTGTAAAATCTGTACAATCTTGCTCATCTATGTCTCCAGGTTCTTGATTCTAGAATCTTTCTTTATAATGAATTGCTGCATCAAATCTTCAAACCCACTCTTCTTTTCCACTTGTTGAGATGACTGGTTTCCCTGATAGTTCCCTGGATTATAGCCTCATTCTTTATTCTGATTGACATTTGGACTATAATTAGGATTATTATTCTTATAAGAAAAGTTAGGATGATATTTTCAATTTTTATTATAAGTGATCCCGAAGTAAAATGGCTGCTTAGCTAGATTGCCAACATAATTTTCCTCTTCAATATTCATGGAGAATTGATAGTTGTTGTGATTCTCAGCACAATGATCAAAGAGGGCCAAAATAGATTAGTTTGTAGGATTCTGATTCACCACTATCACTCCTGCCTTGATTTAGTTCAACTCATGTCTCATGGTAGCAACGTCTGCAGTCAGCATGGTAATAGTATCTACTTTTAGCTTCCCTGGAATTCTATCAAAATCAGTATCTGTACTCCAAGTCTGTCCTCCCAATGCCGCCTTCTCTATCAATTTGAAGGCTTCTCCAACTTCTTTATCCAAGATATTTCCATCAGTATAAACATTCAATATAATCTTGTGCATCTCTGATAATCCTCTAAAGAAAATATTTAACTGAAGAAATCTAGAATACCATGGTGAGGGCATCTCTTAAATAACCCCTTGAATCCATAAGCTTTATATAATAATTCCTTTAGATGTTGCTTGAAATTACTATTCTGATGCTTGGTTGGGAAGCCTTCGCCACTGGAAAGATATAGGCTAAGAATGCATTCATAAGCACCTCCCATATTGTAATAGAACCAAAGGGTAGAATTTCTAACCAGTCTGCAGCTTTCCCTGATAAAGAGAAAGGAAAAAGGTACAATCTGATTGCCTCAGGAGATACTTTATTGAAACTAAATGTGTTTGTTAGCTTGACAAACATCTTCACATACTTCATTGGGTCCTCCTTTTCCAACTCAAATAACTGGTGGTTCTCCATCATCTCGATCAATGTAAGCTTGATTTCAAAGTTATTGTCCTGAATGGCAGGCTTGCGGATGATGTCTCCTAATGTCTCAGTTGTTAGCGTATTGTAGTCCATGACAGCTCTACACCTTGGCTACTGATTAGCCCTTACTGGTATTGGGTCTGCATTATCACCTTCATTGACAGCATCATGGATCTGGTGGTTCATTGTTTGGTCTGATAACTTGAGCCGCTTAAGCCTTTGTATAGTCTTCTCAATCGAAAAGTTAATGGGTTCTAGGCCAAGTTTTTTGCTCCCTACGTTATTCCTGTTCTCTAGTTCTGCACACCTGAAACAAAAGATAAGAACTTTAATCTAGAAAAAGAATTAGGGATAAATTGTTAGCTTTAAAACCGTTTCCCTGGCAATAACGCCAAAAATGTGTTGGCTTAAAATTGAATTTATCTTTACTTGCAAGTGCATGAGTATCAACAAATAATATAGTTTTAACGAACGAGTATCGATCTCATAGAGAAATTCGTTTAAAACCAATCAATTCGTCAAACCCAATATTCTAGTTAAATGAATCGATTAATAAATTATAAATTAATCTAAACTACAACCTAATTTTACTAGTTAGATGTTAAAGTTAGTACTGTTACATATTTTGGAAATTAATTCAACTATTGTTCAATTTCAATATCCAGTAATCTGCTATTGATTATCTTCCAATACCTTAATATCCTCTCAGATTATTAAGAGCTAATTCATACTCTTAATTAACTATATTCCTATGATAATTAAGTTTTGAATCAATTTGTCCAAATCAGTATGAATCCTAGGTTTGACAGATATATTCCTATTCTATTAAGTTTCAGCAATTGCCTAGGATTTCTAATTTGTTGTTGCAGCTTAATTGTTCTTTCGAATCAATTAAAACTCACATATATACAAACTCATCAGATTTGTTAATTATTTTAGATTAGAAATAGATTTAAGAACTTGTTATCAAACATAATTGAATTGAATTCCAGTTTTACTAATCAAGATAACATAAGAAGTAGAGAAATAATTAATTCAAATAGTTTTGACATTAATTAAATCTCAAAAAAACATACTAAAATCTTAATAACTAATGAATCAAGTATACGTTCTGAAACTAAAACTCAATTGCATAAAATGTTCAATAAAATAAAAACTCTACCCAAAAGTTCTTTAAATAATAAGGTACTTCGACTGGTCGTTGATATTCAAACGACCGATCGTACTAAAAACATAACAAGTGTTCTTCATGTGCGTACGACCGGTTGTCTGTATCCAACGACCGATCCGATCTTGCTTTGGTTTCCGATTGGTCGTTCCTTGGCAAACGACCGATCGTTTAGCCTTTGACATGATTTCCTTTAAAAACTGACCGGTCATTCTGACTAGTACGTTCAATCGTTTCTCATCAAGCTTCGAATCTATTTTTGTAATCCTCATATGCTCTTGAGTCTGATTCGCACAATTCATATCCTTGCACAAATTGCTTCCCTTAGAACGTGTTTAGTCCCAAAAACCTATACATCAACCTACTAAACAACATCTAACAAATATGGTCAAAAACTCTTACTTTATTGATAACACGGTGCATGATTAAATCAATCATAGATAAATAATGAATCAAATTACTATTACAAACACGAGTCATCATCTACCCACAATCTACATTGTAATTTATAATTTACACCCATTTTTAAATACAGTTGAAACATAAACTATTAGTTACACAACAAAAAAAATAGCTTGTTTCCAAGTTCTTGAGATAACAATTCAATCCAAACCTCTGGTACTTGTCCAACCCATATTTGATCAATGCGAGTTTGATCCAAATTGATTGGGTTTGGGTCAAAACCTGAAATAATATATATAAATAAAATAAAAGTTTGATACAAATACACCCATCTATATGTATATATATGTAATAAATATAAATTAGTTATATTAATATATAATAAAAATTATAAAAATAAAACGATATTATTAGTATTATTATATTTAATTTTTAAATATTTTTATAATTAACATTAATATTAATTTATAATCTTTACTATATTTTATATATGATATGATGATTAAAAAATAAAAAATATATTTTAGTCTTTAAAAAAATTTTATGATATATATTTTTTTATTATTTAATTTTAATTTATTAGTTTTTTTCACATTAAATTAAAATATTTTTAAAATAGAACAATTTATATAGATCTATATTTTTTTTATTTAATTTAATATTATTATTATTATTATTAGTTATGTTAAATTAAAATATTTTTCAAAGAAAATAATTTATGTTTTAAAGATATATATTTATTTTTTTTATACTTTTTATTTTTGAACTAAAAAATATATTAAAATGGAGAAAATACTAAAAATATTTAAGATTTACTTATCTATGTTTATTTTTCAGATTTTGTGATATTATCCAAGTTAATAAATGTAAATAAAATATATATTATCTTAATAATTTATTTATATTCTATTTTTTATTATTAAAAGTATATATTTTCTGAATATAAGAAATTTATTTTTTAAAATTATAATATTTATTTTCTTAAAAATTTTAAATTTTATATATTAAATATGATTTAGTTAATTATTAATCTATGTTAAATTTTTATTATAATTATGATATTTTTAGTATTATTATTTAAAATATATTTTTATTAGATTCAAATATATATTTTTATATATAAATAATTTATATTAAAATTTATTCAATTATTTTTTATAAAAAATATATTTAATATAAAAAATAAATTATAAATACTCTGATTTAATTCATGAATAACTCAAAAACTTCCATGGATATATTAGGAGATTAATCATTAAGAATCTAATGAATGATTTTTAGACTGAATTTGAACTAAATTTTAAAATATTCTTGGATATTGTATTTTAAAAAACAGACGAGAACCTATTCCCATGCCTAGTATATTTCCATAGTTTACTTTTACATCAAATTTTCATTATTTTTATAATGGACTACCACATTAAACCTTATCCTTCATTCTTTTTTAATCTTTTTTCTGCAAGTGTTTATTTAACCAATACTATTAAAACATCTCGAACAAGAGGGAACGGGCTCTTCCAGAACTCTCCAGAGAACATACCTTCACGTTCTCTATGGAATCTTCCTAAACCTTCTTTTCCAGCACCTTCCACTTCCCAATCCCTAGTATAAATATATACTCCATTTCTGAAATTAATTCAGACACTGAATCCAAGCATACATCTGTTGCCTAATCTTTCTCTACAATATGTCAGCCAGCTCCCTTGCAGTAAAAAGGCTAGTTTCTCCGAGCTTTTCACTCCGTCACTATATCCGCCCTCTTACGACCCGCTTCTTCAATACCAATGCTCTACGTGACTTCAATGACGACGTGGACGAAGACCGCCACCGTCCTTACCGTCGTGGCGACAGTGTCTTCTCTGGTACTTCTTGCCTTTCTCCACATTATCCCGTATATGTCCAGAGAATTTTTTGGATTGAAGAAAACCGCGACTGCTCTTGATTTATTGAGGATATTATTCTTGTTTCTTTCGCTGACAAGTGGCTTCTTGTTGTTTGCAGATGCATTCGACCCCTTCTCACCAACGAGGAGCCTGACGCAAGTCCTAAACATGATGGACCAGTTCACGGAGAACCCCTACGTTTCAGCGGCTCGTTCTGGGATACGCCGTGGGTGGGCTGCGCGTGAGACTGATGATGCTCTGAATTTGAGGATTGATATGCCTGGGCTGGACAAGGATGACGTGCAGGTGAGTGTGGAGCAGAACACCCTGATCATTAAAGGCGAGGAAAGGAAGGGTACGACAGAGATCGATGATGAAGAGGAAGGCAGGAAATACGGCAGCCGAATCGATCTCCCAGAAAAGATGTACAGAACCGACTTAATCAAGGCAGAGATGAAGAATGGTGTTCTGAAACTGGTGGTGCCAAAAGTGAAAGATGAGGAAACCGTAGATGTTTTCCACGTTAAGGTGGAGTAGATTGGTTTTGAGTGATTTTGAGCGATTCGATTTGGCTCTTATCGAAGAAGAGCATTATCTGTCTTTCCAGTACTTCATGGTAATAATTTGTATCGAACACAGTTCAATCGAAATAGACGCGTTTCAATCTGTTTATTGACTACATATAGCAATCCAACAACTGGTCTATCGGTCTACTGGGCATGTTTTAGACCTGGGGCTGGGAGATGATTAGTTGCTGTGGGTAGATCAGATCATTGTCCGACCACTAATTTCGTTCTGTGCCTATGGAGAGAACTTATTAGGAGGCAAGGTTTTTAAAAATTGGCAATATTCAAGGATTTCAAACTGAAAAATTAATTGTCAATATGAATATATTGTATTTCCGGAGCCCGTATCCACGACTATGGGCCACAACCCATCAAACGGCCCAAGAAGAATTAGCCGAGCTTCACAGCTGCCATTGAAGTTTCGAGAGTTTGAAATGTCAGAGCACACTAAGGACGTACACACCACCTGAGGCATGAACAGACAGAAAGTTATATATACGGTTATAGACAAAGACGAGGGCATGCAAAGTTTTGGAAGATTCTTGTTAATGTCGCAGAATTTTTTCTTTTTCTGTCAATATATTGCTTTTTTTTTCCAGCAGTACATCAATAATAGTTACTCATACATTCCACTGGTACTTTTTTTGACCTTTGCATATATGGCAGAGTACAATACACGTTTCCGGGCCCTTGGTGCCGAAGTCACCACCATCCGAGCACACACCCCCCTAACCTATTCCATACTTTCACACTGGTGAAAGCTCAGTTACACGACCACTCTAGGCTCTAACCCCTCGCACACCAACGATACCCCTTCCCAAACGAGACACAAACTTGCTCCAGTGGAGCTATCCCGGTTCACTGGTGGCAATGTTGATCGTTGGATCTCTAAGGCTACTAGATATTTCGAGTTTTACAATATCAGAGAAGAAGAACATTTGTCCATCTCTTCTTTCCATTTTGATGATGTTGCGGCTGACTGGTATGATTGGATGTATCGGAATAAACAGCTAGCATGTTGGAAGAATTTCTGACCGCGTTTAAGAAGCGTTTTCGGCCTCGCGATCTGGAATCTCCGGAAGGATAGTTGGCAAAGCTAAAGCAAGAATCCTCAGTAGAAGATTATCGTGCACGGTTTGAAGCCATGATGAATCGCTCCATGTACTTACCACCAGCATTCGTGGTTAAGTGTTTTGTCTCAGGCCTTAGAGCTGATATCAAGGCTTCTGTATTAATGCAAGACACTCTAGATTTGGAAGAAGGTATTCGTCTGGCCTACTTGCATACGCATATTTAGTGAAAAGTTCACTACCAAGCCCAAGCTAGGAGGAGCTCCTGGGCTTTTGCCAACACCTACAACTGGGCCACCCACCCGACCCAAAGTAACAACACCTACTTCCGCCACTCTTCTTACAGGTGCCAAGATGCTCGTACGACGATTGTCTCCAGTGGAGGTTGCTCAAAGAAGAGCACAGGGGCTATGTTACCAATGTGACAAGAAGTATAGCTGGGATCATAAATGCAAAGCCAAACCTCAGCTCCTGCTCTTCACTGACGAAGAAAATCCACAACACACGGAGGATCCACCAGAAAGCTCTAACACTAAGCAACCAGATCCGCCTGATACAACGGTAACAGAGGCAAGAGACAACACGACCATCTGTCACTACGCACTTTCAGGGACGTCTCCCCTACAACGATTTGCTTCCTTGGGTCTATACGTGGCTCTCCCATTCAAGTTCTGCTTGATGAAGGTAGCACTTATAATTTTATCCAATTACGTACTACCAAGTTTTTGCAATTGATTGTAGAGCCGGTACCAACCTTCGGAGTGTTGGTGGGCAATGGTGAGAAGTTAGTATGTACCGGAATGGTTAGGTAAGTGTCCATTGCGATTCAGGGAGAGGATATTTGTGTTGACTTCTTTGTGTTAACATTGCAAGGTTGGGATATGATATTGGGTGTTTCTTGGTTGGCCACCTTGGGACCTATAGTCATGGATTATGCTCGTTCAATTCAAGTAGGGGAACAAGACGGTTTAGTGGAAAGGGAACTTATTAGATGCAGTTCAGCCAGCATCCTTACACGCTCTCCCTTCGACTCACGGCAACACAGTTTAGTCTCGAATTGTTTTAGTTGGAGGTACTGGAGCCAACTGTCGTGGACACCCAATCCCATCCTTCAGATTTGTGGAACCTGTTACACGACTATGAGAAAGTGTTCCACAAACCACATGGTTTACCACCTCCACGACCACAGGACGATTCCATTCCCTTACAGCCGACAGTAGCTCCAGTAAATGTCAGGCCTTATCGATATTGACACTTCTAGAAATGTGAGATTGAGAAATTGGTCGATGAAATGTTGAAAGATGGAATCATTCGCCCCAGCACTAGTCCTTTTTTCTCTCCGGTTCTGCTAGTTTAAAAGAAGGATGGATCCTGGCGTTTCTATGTTGATTACCGCACACTCAATGCTGTTACGATCTGCGATAGATTTCCCATACCTTCCATCGACGAGTTATTCGATGAATTACATGGTGCTGTCTTCTTCTCCAAATTAGACCTACTAGCCGGTTACCATCAAATCTGAGTCAATCCAGCCGATGTAGCAAAGACGGATTTCCGCACTCACGATGGGCATTACAAATTCCTAGTAATGCCCTTTGAACTTTCCAATGCCCCTTGAACATTTCAGTCCTTAATGAATGAGGTATTTTGTCCATTACTGCAAAAATTTGTGCTTGTGTTCTTTGACGATATTCTTGTGTATAACAGCTCATGGGAAATGCGTATGAAACACTTGCGGATGGTCCTCCATCTATTACGGCAACATCAACTGGTAGCCAAGATGTCTAAATGTCATTTTGGACAATCGAAGTTGGGATACTTGGGACATGTTATTTCGGCAGCTGGAGTTTCAGTTGATAGCGACAAGATAGAGGGAATCCAGTCTTGGCCAACTCCATGATCCGTAAAAGATAATAGAGGATTTCTCGGCTTGGCTGGATATTACAGAAGATTCATCAAGAACTTTGCTTCTGTGGCAGGTAGCCTATTTGATCTCCTCCGCAAAAATAGCTTCAATTGGACTGTGGATTCCCAGAAATCATTCGATACCCTCAAAGAACTCTTGAGTGTTGCACCTATTCTTAGGCCGCCGGACTTCTCACATCCTTTTATATTGGAGATCGATGCCTCGCATATCGGAATTGGAGCCGTGCTATCACAGGATTGGCATCCTATAGCCTTCTTCAGTCAAAAGTTGGGTCCCAAAATGCAATCTGCATCAGCTTATCATCGCGAAATGTTTGCCATCACACAAGCTATCGCCAAATGGTGACAATATCTCTTGGGGAGGAGATTCACAATACTTACGGACCAACAGTCACTCAAACATCTTACCAGCCAGGTTATTCAGACTCCAGAACAGCAAGGTTGGTTGAGTAAGTTAGTTGGTTACGATTTTGATATCCAATATCAAGCAGGCAAACAAAATCAAGCGGCGGATGCACCATCACGAGTATCTTCAGTGAATTTTTTCTCCGTAACAGCAGTTCAACCTGATTTTCTCAGTCAATTGCGCAAGGCTAATGGTGAAGATCACGAGCTCCAACAGATACAGCAACAACTAACGAGTGATTCCTTGGCTCTACCCGGATTTCAGTTTAAAGATGGCTTGCTTTTCTATCATGATCGCTTGGTGGTTCCCTCGCGATCCTCCCTCAGACAACAGTTATTGCAAGAGTTTCATTTTTCCGTAATAGGAGGACATGACGAAGTAACTCGCATGTTTCACCGGATTTCTTCTAATTTTTTCTGGCGAGGAATGTGCAAAGATGTGACTCAGTTTATTCTGGAGTGTCAAGATGAGGGTCCAAACTAGTCGACCAATGGCTGATCCGTTGGGAAGGACTGGATGCTGAAGGCGATAACTGGGAAGACAAAGATCAAATGTTGCGAAGCTTTCTTGAGGACAAGGTTCTGGGACAGGAGGGGAGTAGTGTTGTATCTCCAAAGCCCGTATCCACGACTATGGGCCACGACCCATCAAACGACCCAAGAAGGAGTAGCCGAGCTTCACAGCTGCCATCGAAGTTTCGAGAATTTGAGATGTCAGCGCACACTAAGGACGTACACACCACCTGAGGCATGAATAGATAGAATAGATAGAGACGAGGGCATGCAAAGTTTTGGAATACTCTTGTTCCCGCCTTTTT
Source organism: Passiflora organensis (assembly GCA_019739055.1). Lineage (NCBI taxonomy): Eukaryota > Viridiplantae > Streptophyta > Magnoliopsida > Malpighiales > Passifloraceae > Passiflora > Passiflora organensis. The sequence goes on along the minus strand of JAEPBF010000087.1, from coordinate 26,143,261 downwards.
TTGTTCTTGACGTAATATCATAGAATTTTTTCTTTTCCTGTCAATATACTGTTGTTTTTTTTAGCAGTACATCAATAATAGTTACGAGTACATTCCAAAATATATATATATATATATTATTTTTATAATTAATTAAAATATTAAAAATTAAAAATTATAATAATACATTTAAATAGCAAAAATTAAAACTTTAATATATATTAAATCTAAAATTAATATAATAAATCTTATCATAGATAATTTTTAATTAACAAATGAAAAATAAAACCTTTTTATGTACAGTATATTAACAAATAATTTCTTTATTTGTCAAGGCAGCACAATTTTCTTCTTTTTAAGAGTCTCCTATCCGCACAGAGTGTTTCCTCAGGTAGCCACAGGCGCTCCAAATTCTCTGAAGAAGGAAGCTCCTGCAGTCGCACATCAGACATGAGGTAGACATTGTTTGTGAGACCTGTGGGGACGTGGCAAATTTTTGCCTCACCCACTTCATAAGTGCCTCCCGACAGTTTTCTTTTCCCCCACCCCTTTCCATTTTCATTTTTTCTTTCCCGGCTGGCATTTATTGTTTTCACCTTCACTACCTTCAATTACCTCCAGTATCAAATCCAACCGTCTGATCGTCGAATTGTTTGCACCATTGTGTTCCTCTCGTCGTCACGATCAATCTGCCGCTGGTTTCACCTTCATCGGACCACGGACACGCCCGGATCGGAGCTCGGAAGTTTCGAAATTCTCACCGGAAAATCGCCGATTCCGGCCAATCTGAGGTGAGTTTTAAAGTTTGGTTTTCGGATTCATAATCCTAATGTTTGTAGCTTCGTGTTGATGTAAAAATTTTCGGTTTTGGATGAAGTTGGAGTTTTCCGGCCACCGCCGGCGACTGTTGACCGGCGACACTGTTCATGTTGACCGACGACCCGTTGACTCGACCCGTTTACCTGACCCGACTCGTTGACCCGATCCATCGACCCGACCCGTTGATCGTTGACTTTGACCAAAAAGTGAAAACCTCTCCGTTAGGTAATTTCGACGTTCTGATCGCAATGACGCGATTCGTTTTTCCATTTGATATGTCATTATTGAGTTATAGTCATTTGAAAGTTAATATCCATATGTTGAGTCTAACCGTAATGTTGTGTTCTTAGGAAGGGCGAGTGTTGAGGACAAAGGCAAGAGTATCGTTTCCTCTTCTTCAGCCCGTAAGGTAGGGTCCTTACCGTATGTGGTTCATCATTAGTATTTCCTTGTTGTAAAATCCGTTTTACCTTGGTTTTGAGTGATTCGTTGTATAGTCCATCGGAGCCCATCCGATTGGTCCATTGTTCAAAATTTCATTGTTCTCTTCCGTAGGTAGCTATAAAGTATCATAATGTGAGGTCTTTACCGTATTTGTCTCATATTAAGTATTCTTTGATTTTAAATCCGTACTTTGGTCATTGAATTGTTGTGTAATCCATCGGAGCCCATCTGATGGATCCATTGTCCAAATTACATTGACTTTTCCGTATGTACCCGTAATGTATCATAATGTATCTCCAAAATTTCATGTGTTCAATCAAAGTCCATTTGATTGATTTGTTGTGTAAATTGGGATGATTCTGTATCATTGCCCGTAAAGTAATATAAAGGTTGTAATCAAAGGTTTCTGTAACGATATATGATAATATATCGTATTATTGAGTATTAATTGTAAAGTATGGTATTTCAGTGTTATTGAAAGTTAAACCAGTTTGTGATTTGTAAAGTATGTAAGTTTTTATGTTACTCGTACTTGTGTTCCGTTTGGCCAAACGTGGTGAGTGCTCGTTCTCTGAGAGTAAGCGGAGAGACACTCATCTGTTGGGAGGTGTATGGTTACTGTATGTTCCCTGCTTCGCAGGATGATCTGAGAGGACTAGTTGATCTTTTACGTATACAGTTTTGTTAATCAATCTAGTCTCGGACAACACTGGTAGAAGGGGCTATGTATGTAATTGTTTTAAAAGTATATGTATAAAACCTACCAGTGGGCTTCCGGTTTCCCTTTAGCGGGGGTTACTCGAGAAGTGATTTCCAGTCCGCCCATGTTTTTACTATTAACCCTGTTGGGTTCTTTGTTGAAAGCGGAAGTACATTTTCGAGGCCAGTAAGTAAACGTTTTGTAAAGTAAACAAAAAGTACATGTTGGGTCCAGTAAGTAATGTTTTGTAAAGTAAACAGTAAAGTTTAAGTTTTGAGAAATTACAAGTTCAGTAATATTCTAATAAGTTCCTTGTTGTTTCCCTCTCATCTGATAAGTTGTTGTATTGTACCTCTCCTTTGATAAGTTCCTTGTTGTCCCTCTTCTTTGATAAGTTCACTTTGTTGTCCCCTACTGAGATTCTCGAAAATCTCACCCCCTTCGTGTTTGTTTTTCCCTCCCAGGACTAGATCATGGTCAGTAGCTGTTTTCAGTGTGAATGTCGGGACTACTCGCTGGGACTATTGCATCTGCACATGTATGGTTTTATTGGCACACTGTTGAATATTTATTGTTTGGATTTTTGGTTTCGTTTTCAGATACTTGGGGCTTGTGTGTTATGGTTTCACTGGTTTGTATTGTGTTGTTATAAAAGACTTCCGCTGTTTTCAATGTTCTCCGTTATTTATTGTGCCATGTATTTAGTTCTTATCAGCCGTGCTGTAATTTATAAATATTTTAAATTTTATTTTTGGGGATTTACGTTTGAAAAGTCAAAATAGCCTTGTGGAGTTCGGATTGGTCCACATATTAGGCTTCTCCGGGTTTCACGGCGGTAAGGGCCCACTTTCCGGGTTTGGGTCCTTACATTGTTCCTCTTCTTACCTAAACTATATATATTTCTTTTAAATTGTTGTTTCAGTTTCACTCCAGTAATATCTACCTAAACTCATTCTTCCTTTCTCATAAATTTTTTTCAGTTTCTTCTCGATAACAATCAATGATTTTGATGATTTTTTCATCTTATAAGAAATTAATTTTTCAAAAATTGTTTGTTGTGGATATTCATATTTTTTAATCCTATATTTTTAATTTTTATTAATCATTCAACTTGTTTTTATAAAACTGGCCGGATTAATCGGTTATAACAAGATTTTAAACATATAAAAAATTAGGTTTATTTAATCTGGACTGAACAATGATTCCGGTTGACCCGGGTGGTCGGGTCCTGTCTGATAACCTTGAAGCAACTAGAGGAATACGACCATATTATTATTTCACAAATTTGATCTGAATTGCTAGCGATTTTTAAAAAAATATGTTGAACTTTTTTGTTTCAATAATCCCTCCCAATAACGATTTTTATTCAATATAAAGTATGCTTAAAATCTATAAGAGATGATTGATTTATATAAAAAAAACATGCCCTCGTATTTATAATTAAATTATTTATACAATAGATATCAAATTTGATAAATAGGTTATGGCACTAAGTTTTTGTGTATGATTATTTGGATATTATACAGGTTTGGGTTTGGAGTTATAGTTATTGAACAGATAAATTAGATAAAAAAAATGATAGAACAAATAAATATTTATCTCTATTAGTATGGACTAAACTTCATATATACCCCTAGTCACACCTCTGAGTGTCCTGAATTGCCACACTCTTGTATAATATTTATATGGAATATACAAAAATACTCCGAAACTTGAACTTTATCTGGGTTAGGAAGATCTGAACCTCCATTCTTTCACTATCACGTACAGATCTCAGTCAATAGAACAGACTGTTGGGGAGCATTACAATGCCACAGTGAAGACACCCTGCATCTGTGGCCTTTTAATTTCATTTGAAACAAAGTTTGGCAAAATATGATGTTGGATCTGAGCTCTTTCTCGGACGAGAAATTCGACCCGAAGAAATGGATAAATTCGACTTGCAAGAGCCGGCATCCGCAGGAATCGCTGGACAATCACCTGGTGGATCTGGAGATGAAGCTCCAGATGGTCGCCGAGGAGATCTCCGCCTCTCTCGAGGAGCAAAGCGCTTCATCACTCTTACGCGTTCCCCGCGCCACCCGCGACGTTGTCCGCCTACGCGACGATGCCGTCTCCCTCCGCTCAACCGTCTCCGCAATCCTGCAGAAGCTTAAGAAGGTTTTATTATTGAGTCGCTCTCGGATTTGCTTCTTCACATTTCTTAAACTCTTAGTGCTGCGCTGGATCTTTCTTTCTCTCTATGTAGAAACTATCTGAGCTCACAATCGATTTGCGGTGTGGCATTATTTAGGCTGAGGGATCTTCGGCGGAGTCTATAGCGGCACTTGCTAAAGTTGATGTCGTGAAGCAGAGAATGGAAGCTGCTTATAAGACTCTGCAGGTGAATTTATTCAACAATCTGATAAAATACGGGGAACCTGCTTTTATTTCCTTAACATGATTCTGTTTTAATACTTCTTTCATTTGAATCTTGTAGGACGCAGCCGGGTTAACGCAACTGAGTTCCACCGTGGAGGATGTATTTGCCAGCGGGGATCTTCCCCGAGCCGCAGAAACCTTGGCTAACATGAGGCATTGCTTATCTGCTGTAGGGGAGGTAATGCTTTTCTCTAATTGCCACTTGTTTTGTTTGGGCTGAGTTTGATGGTCTTTTATTTTTCTTTTTTAGCGTGACTTGTTTATTTGTCTGCTTTTTGTTGATACGATGGCTCTAGGTTGCGGAGTTTGCTAATGTTAGGAAGCAACTTGAAGTTTTGGAGGATAGGCTTGACGGGATGGTACAGCCCCGCCTTACAGATGCATTATCCAATCGCAAGGTCATTATTGATATGGACTATTTTATTGTCGTTGGCTGGTGTTCTACATTTAGTTCTGTCAACTCCAGATGGACCAAATTGATTCTTTCTTTCATTTGCTTAGTTAGTTACTAAAATGCAGGTTGATGTTGCTCAAGATATGCGTGGCATTCTCATTCGAATTGGGAGATTCAAGTCTATGGAGATGTATTACACTAAGGTTCACCTTAAGCCCATAAGACAGCTCTGGGAGGATTTTGACTCTAGACAACGGGCTAATGATTCACATGCAATTTCGTTCTCAAGTTGGCTGCCAAGTTTCTTTGATGAGTTGCTACTATATCTTGAACAAGAATGGAAGTGGTAATTTTTAATGTTCTATCATCTGAACTTTCCAGAGGGTAAAAGTAGTGGCAATGCCTTTCTAATAGTTAAAATGTCAAGATGAACCTACTCTAGGAGTATGCTGCACTTAATTTTGGAATGGGCACCAAATTGTGTTTGTACACTCTCACAGCAGTGTTGTTATGCTAGAGTGGATGGCAATAACACAACAATTTTGTTTTGGTCGGTTAGGGATGTACAGATTGATGGGAGTCCGAATGTTAGATTTTTAGAGTTCTCATCAGTAAAGTGTCAATTTCTAAAATTATGTGCATTAAATATGTGTCTTATTATCACATGTGTTTGAGATACCTAGTTGGCTTATATCATTGACTTTTTGGATAGGTATTGGAGTGTAGCAGTTTATTATTATAGATGTGGTCAATTCCAAACTTCACTGCAAGCTTAGATCTAGATCTGTTGTCTACAGGTGTATGGTTGCTTTTCCTGATGATTTTAAAACACTTGTGCCGGAGCTATTAATTGAGACAATGGCAGCTATTGGGCCAAGTTTTGTTTCCCGAATCAATTTTGCCACTGGAGATGTTGCCCCTGAAACAAAAGCACTTTCTAAAGGTATAGTATCAGATGTTCTCATCCTTATGAGTTCAGTGTTGAGAGTTGGACTTGGTTTGTCTTAATGCTGCTATATTTTCCTAGATCTCACCCGTTGTCTCCCTGTTGTAACTTTTTAAAGAAATTTGGAATTATATCTTATTTTCTCCGCTTATTTTTAATGAGATTATTGATTTCTGCTTGATAGTCTTCGAGTACTCAGCTTAATGATCTGAAGGGATGCTAAGTTGTAGGGGGCAAAGGAGGGAAGTCTCAACCATGCTATCCTCCATACTAAAGAAAGAAATTATCAGCCACCTGCCTATTGTGGGTGAAGGAAACTTTGGCTGGCTTTTTTATGCACTCGGAACACCTAGTTAGTTGGAAGAGGCTTATGTGAAAAAAAGACTTCAAAGACCCATTATATTGTATTTTTATTCTTAGAACACTTAATTATTTCAAAGAGGCTCATATGAGAAAAGAAGATATTTCAAAGGGTGCAAAATATTTTTTCTGTCTTTTGAGTCTGATCATTGTGTGTGTATGTTTGTTTTTTTTTTTTTGCAAATTCAGGTATATTAGATATTCTATCTGGAGATTTGCCGAAGGGAAGCAAAATCCAGACTAAACATCTTGAATTACTTATTGAATTGCACAATATGACGGGGGTATTTGCAAGGAATATTCAGCACTTATTCTCAGATTCTGATCTCCGGGTCTTAATGGATACGCTGAAGGCCATCTATGTTCCTTTTGAGTCATTTAAACAGAGGTGACTGGCTGTAACTGATCTAGTTGCTCCTTCTTAAGTGCATATGCAAAAACTATTTCTTTTTCAATAGGTTTGATTTTTTCAGAGACAAGCTATCAAGCTTCTTATTTAATATTGATTGACTGAACCCTTTGACATACTGTCAGTTTTGTAGGACCACAGATTGTATCTATATGAAAAATGGTGTGTTTCATACATTACATTTACTATGTTGTCAGTTTGAAAAAAGAAAGAAAAGAAAGATAGATATCATTTATAGTATTCTTAAATGAAGTAGATATGGTTCCAGTCTCTTTTTCCTGTGTAATATATGGGGAAAATATTTGTATAGTTGTCCTGAGCATATGGCACTATAATGTCAAGTCTTTTCTGTAATAATGATATCATATTATGTCTGCATTCTGGTTCCACTATGACATTTGTTTTTTCACAAGTAAAAATTTTGTGCTGCATTCTTAGATTTTAAGTTTGCTGCTCAATTTGTGTAGAACGAGTTTTTCTATACGGAGATATGCCAAAGGGAATCTCAAATTACATTATCTTTCTGTGTGTATAGTTACAGAGGACACTGTTCTTAGATGACTAAAATAAATCTAGTCTTTGCAATTGCTTTAAAATGTCTTCCTACTTGTTTCTTGCTTTTTAATGCATGGATGAGTTACTGGGTCCTTGTTACTTTATAGTATTCCTTGCCTTACTTTGTAAACTTGATGTGCCATTCTGGCCCTGAGCCATACTTATAGATTATGACAATATTTACAACTGGAACTTGTCATCATATTTAAGGTTGAATGTCTTTTATATTTTGGTCCACAGGAGTTGCTAAACAGACTTTATGGTTCATTCAGAATATTAAAGTCTATCTGTTTGGTTTTGTGCATTCTTTGTTATAGTTGGGTAGTGAATATTTTGAGGTACCAGGTTTTCTGTCTGGAAATGGCTTGTTTCAGTTGCAGAAAATACATACTGCTGAATGCTAGTTCAATTAATATCTGGTCTGTTGTTTTTCATTGCTAATTAAGGAATGATTTCTTTTATCATATTTAATTAATAATTAGAAATCTCATAGGTATGGACAGATGGAACGTGCCATCCTTTCTTCTGAGATAACTGGGTTGGATCTACGGGGAGCTGTTACAAGAGGCATAGGAGCCCAGGGAATTGAACTGAGTGAAACAGTTCGAAGAATGGAAGAGTCTATTCCTCAAGTCATTGTCCTTCTTGAAGCAGCAGTAGATAGGTGCATCAACTTCACTGGTGGTTCTGAAGCAGATGAACTAATTCTTTCCCTAGACGATGTAATGTTACAGTATATTTCATTACTGCAAGAAACACTGAAATCATTAAGAGCTGTCTGTGGAGTTGATCATGTTGGTGATACAAAGAAGGACATGAGTCTGGAGAAAAAAGAGGGGAATCACAACACACGCAAAGCAGAATCGGTCTCAAATGAAGAAGAATGGTCCATTGTCCAAGGGGCATTACAGATACTAACGGTTGCAGATTGTCTTACAAGTAGATCTTCTGTCTTTGAAGCTTCCTTGAGAGCCACTCTTGCTAGACTCAGCACAAGTCTGTCTTTTTCAGTATTTGGTTCAAGCTTGGACCAAAACATGTCTCATCTTGCTGATCACAATGGAAAAGAGGAACCACCATTGGGTGGCAGGGCTGCCTTGGATGTGGCAGCAGTACGCCTTGTTGATACTCCTGAAAAGGCTCGGAAATTATTTAACCTCTTAGAACAGGTAAATGTGCAAGTTATTTGTCACTCAAATTGTCCCCCTTCATCACTGAGAAAAGTTTAGGGTGGTGGAACACATCTTGAAACTACTGCTATCTTGAACAGTTGCTTTTCTATTTTTTTGCCTGCGTTCTCAAATTATATTTGCTTTTGTTTTCTCAAAATCCCCTACTTTTTCACTCCTTATTTTTGTCAATATTTCATTAAATTGGCATTACTTGCATGTTTGCAGTCCAAAGATCCTCGTTTTCATGCACTCCCACTTGCATCACAGAGAGTTGCAACATTTGCTGACACTGTAAATGAACTTGTCTATGATGTTCTCATATCTAAAGTTCGGCAACGGCTCACTGATGTATCTCGTATGCCAATCTGGTCCTCAGTAGAGGAGCAGAGTGCTTTCCCTCTCCCATCTTTCAGTGCGTACCCACAATCCTATGTTACAAGTGTTGGTGAATATCTTCTAACTTTACCACAACAATTAGAGCCACTTGCTGAGGGCATATCTAGCAGTGATGTCACTAATGATGAAGCCCAATTTTTTGCAACTGAATGGATGTTCAAGGTAAAATATCTCAATTTCTAAGCATCAATTCCTTCAGATTTTTATTGAATTTTATTTCATTAAGCATTTGGCTTGCAACTGATTGGCACAGTAGCTTTGAATCACTAGTTATCTTGGGGCAGGCCAATGGCTATTGAGTTTATTAGTTAGCATCCTGATGAGCCGACCTGTTCAACTGGATTTCGGTGTTTGATTTTATGTACTTACTGTTTAATCCTAAAATATCATAGACTTAACTAACAATTAGTCTAGGATCCTTAGTCCAAAATAGGATACTTGGAAAGTTTTGGATATGTGGATTGGTGGAGGGCCTGACAAAGAGAAATCCGTTGCTCCTTGGAGATTCTTAATGAATGCATATGTCCTTGGAACTTTGAACCATATGGAGAACAGATGCTGCCACATCTAACTGAGTACATTTAGGTTTCATACATGTCCACTTTTAAACTGTATAAATACAACCTGAAATGTCTTATCTGGAGGGCTGGCTTCTTCCTCATTCTCCTAGCACATCATACTGTCTATTTTACTAGAATGTCCATAACACATGCTAATCATCACTTCATGGAAGTCACTCTTGGTAGACATCCATTCAAGGAAGTCATTTTCCCTTTACCTTCGAATGTCAACTTTCTCTTCCACATATACCCCTTACATCTTACTTTTCTGCCATTCACTTGCAAACTTTCTACTTCGTGTACTCTTCCTAATTTTTTTTACACTGCTACACAATTGTATGCAATGCTACCTCATCCTGGCAAAAGAGCTGCCTGCTGATTATTAGGATTGGCTTTTTTGAGGATGGTCTAGTTTTTTTTTTTTTGAAAAATTTGAGGCTGGTCTAGTTGATGTCTAATCTAGAACACGAATTGGCAAAACCTTGTTATAACTGAGAAAATTCATTTAAAATTTGAAATGAAAGTGACTGACAAATAGTGCTAGTGCTGCTAAATCTAACATGTATGATTTAGCCTTGTTTTTGGATAGACGACTATGATTCACTTACACCTTTTCTAATTGCTTGCCCCTTGGTCCCTAACTCTCCACCTTCAATAGCTGCTGGTTGGCATGGAGTTTGTAAATTTTGTTTTTCTTTCTTTTTATCTTTCTACATAGGAGAAATAGTAGTGTTGAAAACAACTTGCAAAAGCATTCATACTTCACTTTAAAAAGTTAAGAATGCCAAGAACATGATGTTCTATATGATAACGTGACTTATCATTGTAAAGTATGAAGTTAACCGATCCTATCATGAAATTTGAGTTAAATTTTAAAGGTGATTTTCAGTGTTCCTAGCAATTCTTGCGGAAAAAGCCCGGGTTCAGTTTGTTTATGGTTTGGTAGATGCAGTTTTAGAACATAGGCATATGCGTGAGATTGCGGAAAATGTGATAATGCGGAAATTGGTGCAAACGAAGAATTGAATTCGAATATGACTATGTGGTGTCTGTTTTAGGTTGCAGAGGGGGCCACCGTGCTTTACATGGAGCAGTTGCGGGGGATTCAGTATATAACAGACCGTGGAGCACAGCAGCTTTCAGTTGATATTGAGTACTTGAGTAACGTGCTTTCGGCTTTGTCGATGCCCGTACCCCCAGGCCTTGCCACGTTTCATACATGCCTCTCCACTCCGAGAGACCAATTGAAGCATCTTGTTAAATCAGATGGAGGGAACCAGTTTGATCTTCCTACGGCGAATCTAGTTTGTAAAATTCGGCGAGTTAGTTTAGATTAGATTAAACCATGTATATAGATAGTACACATTCTTTTGATGCTATTGGGAAGAAAATTTGTTGTGGAGTAAAGTGTTAGAACAAATGCTTTCGTTGTTTTGGTAATTTGTCATTTGTACTTTTTTTTTTGGTAAACATTTGTACCTTTTTCTTTGAGCCGCTGTTATTACTACCCATTAAGGGGAAGGACTCGGAACAACCGTGAAGTTATTACATATCTAATACAGATGTTACTCAGCATGTCATTAGATTTTATTAATATTTATTCATTATCCAATTAGAATGCCTTGTCAGTTTCTTTTTAAAAAAAATGATTTTCCGTTAAAATAAAATATTATTAAATAAAATTAATGTCAAATATAAAATATATAAAATATTATATTATATTATATATTAATTTTTTCCTTTGCAAACTCTCATAGTAAAGAAGAATTTACAAGAGTCAGGGATGTTTAAGTTGAAATATTTAAGTTCAGATTGTTATGCTTGAATTATGTGATTTTGGTATTATGTTTTTGGTTCTGTGGTGGATGTTATTATAACTATTGATTGTTATGCTATGGATGTATGGTGTTCTGAATTAAGTTATAAGATTATCATGTCATGATATTATATGAACATTCATGTTTTAAGACAAACAAATCACACGGTCGTGTTTAAAACATGCGAAGCACAAGGTGGTGGGTTTGAAACATTTTGGAGTTAAGTGATTGTTGATAACACGTATGATGAAATAGTTATGAACCACCTATCAAACTTGACAAAAAAATCAATGATCATTGATACGTCTGATAATACTGCACATACATGTTTATTTATAATATATATTTGTAAATATTAAAAACAATAATCAACTTGATTACAAATCCTACCTACCACTTCGTTGTTACATAATAACATAATAGAAATGATTTAGTATGTATATTAACAAATTATATGAATGCGTAATTTATTACATGGAAACTATATAGGCTAACCGAATAACCGTTATAAGAGAATTAAAATTATAACGGCTGTAAGTATCATAAGCATTGTAATCATCAACTTAATGAATATCATTAAGTTGACCCTTGTACGAAATAAGTACAGTCTTATCATTTTTCAATATATATTATATAGTTATTCATATATTTTATAAATCTAAACTATATAGCCATGGTTAACGTATCACGATATCTGCTCAATAGGTGGTATTGTATGTCCTAAATTTTGCATTTTATAAACGGAAGGGTAGACTCATAATAAACTGGCAGTAGAAAATAGGCAAATAGGTAGGTACAAGAGAATCACAGGTCACAGGACAGATCAAATTTCACCATCCCATAAATCTTCCAGTGTCTTGTAAGGACTTGTTGTCTGATTAATCAGAAAGTCTCCCCTCATGATTTTCCTCTCTTCCATTGTGTCAATCTCGATGACATCTTGCTCATCCAAATTCAGGTACAATGCCTCCATGTTCTCCCTCATCCTATTCACGTTGAAACTCTTGACGATCATGCTTGCGCCCTTTGATAATCCCCAGTTTAGTGCAACCTAATTAATGAGTCACACAGAAGACGATTAAAGGCATTCAGATTTTGTAGCCATATATAGAGTTTGGTAGAATTTTAAAAACATTGAATCTATATGATATGCTTCAGACCTGAGCTGGGGTAGTCCTGTGTTTGACGGCAATTGATCGTATTGTTGGACTGTCAATCACGGCCGTGCATCCCCATGCATTTCCCGGGCCACCAAGTGGGGAATAAGCACTTACGTGCACCTTGTGCTCTCCACAGACCTCTCTTAGTTTTGTTTGCCTCCACATTGGATGCATTTCCACCTGTGTATACCATTCAAATTATATTCTATATATTGTTTTTCCTGTGCATGATTTACACAATTACATGTTATCACGTTCTCACCACGTTCTAATTGTATATCTATTAGGTTACTCTCACCGGCTTATTGCAAGAGTTGGTGGGACACACATTTGGTTTGCTTGCACATGGAGGGAGGGAAGACATTATTAATGAACACCAATTAATTTCATCCGCAGCGTCTGAGAAATCCTATCGGGACTTCCCTCTTTTTAGTCTCCTCTTGCCTAGCTTGTGTCACTTAAGAAGATGAAAGTTGGTTCTGAATCCTATATGCTAATCCGAGTATAATTATGTGTACCTGATTGACCGCTGGAGGCACCGAGGCAAACTCAAGCAAGCCTTTGATCTTCTTGGTGGAGAAATTGCTGACACCAATGCACCTGCACAGTCCCAGGTCTAAGCATCTCTCCATTCCGGCCCATGTGGACTCAAGCTCTAACTCCTCAAACTCATCTTCCCGCGGTACAGCAGTGCAAGCCCAAGGCTTCAGCTTCACTGGCCAATGCACTAGATACATGTCTATGTACTCCATGCCCAGGTTCCTATTGACAGGATTAAACAAAACAAAGAAACCAACCCATGTCTGTCAATCAAGTTGCACCACCCGAATAAAATCCCAAAAGGATTCGCTCCACGGAATATTTCCAAGATCCTCGTGGATAGAAATCTTGGGAACTAGGATCTTGGATTCCATGGTGGGATTTTCTCCCAAGATTTTTGTAAATATAAAAGCACTAGCCACTACTACCAAAGATCCCCAAAATGCCTCATCCACATGCTCTAAAGACCTGGATTGCAGGGTACGGAGAGGACACCAAGACAGATCAAAAGTAAATGAAGCTTCAAAGTGGGGGTAATTAATAATGGCTTTATGTAAAGCAAAAAGGCGTAAAGGAATTAAAGATTATCTTCAAAGTATTATAGGGCATGCTTGCTTACTTCAGGGTTCGCCTGAGAGCTGAAACAGGATCACCATGATCACTCCCCCACAGTTTTGACGTAACAAAAACATCTTCTCTGTCCACCCTTCCATCAAGGATGGCTTCTGTCAATGCATGCCCCAAGGCTGGCTCAGAACCATATATCTTTGCTGTGTCGAAATGCCTGTAACCTACCTGCAATGCCTCCAAAAAGACCACACCTGTAAGTTCCTAAACTGACAAACCTAGTATTCATTTGAACAACATTTACTGAACTTTCATTCAGTGAGGCGAACTGCCATCTCTCACTGAATGTAAGTTCTTACACCCAACAATCCAGTATGGTGTGTGTCTGTACCTATGTACATATATATATACATGGGATGGTACAGCTAAACAAGACAACGAATGACCTTGCCTTCTGAACACATTAAATGGCAAAAGTCCTGGGAAACGTACCTCGAGAGCCGTATGGATGGCCTGTTCTGTTGTCTCCCTGTGGTTGAGGGAAGAATAAGTGCCCAGCCCGAGAACCGGCATTGTAATGCCACAATTTAAAACTACTTGGTTGCTTCTCATCTTTCTTTTCCTCTGGCTCTGTCTCTCTGTATAAGCCTGGAAAAAAAAGAGAACCACTGATGGGGATTGGCCTCCATCCCCTGGGTTTTTATATACCCGCTTATTACACTCTCACTCATACATACAAGTCAAACTCGAACTTAGCTGCAAGGGAAATCGGTGAATCATAGCGTTAAGTAGCACAGAGTATATCTGATTCATTTGTTTGAGGGATGTGTTGTGGGTTTAATTACACAACTGAGGTGTACGTATCATAGCCTGGATCTTCCTTGTCTAGGGGGATTTTACTAGATGGCCCCAACCCGTCATGTTAAAGGAAGAATCTAAATCTAAATTACTCCTTGATTTGGAATAATTCATTTATTAGAATATTGGACTTAGTGCCGCCCCGGTCCCCTCCTCTCCCTGGGTGTGTCTGCGTGTTGTTGACTTTTAACATTAATATTCATAACTGAGTTTTGACATGCAAATATGTCAAAGAATTTCAATTATACTTTAAGAGCGAAAGTCAAATGATACATAAATATGGGTACTTGTATGGCATCAGCAACATCACAGGTTGACTTCCTGTAAGAAAGTCAAATAGTTAGGTCGGTTACAAGCACCTGCATTTGTTGCTTGTGATGCATTCATTCGGCTTGGGGCGGCACTTCTATTCCGACAATTAAAAAACATATTGTATAACTATAAAATCTTCAACTGATTCGGACAACTTAACTCAACTATTTTTATATTGGCATTCGTTATCCTGAAGCAGGAATAAAATATTAGGCAGTCCCAAGAGGATGAGTTGGACTGGCAAGAGTTATTACCTCACCAAGTTGATCAATACCATATCCCCAACTCAAGCTTTAAATCATCTTTCGGCGATCCCTTCTTCCATATCACTTAGTTTAACCAAACCTAAGTGCCAACCTCTGCGATATGTGGCTGCCTGATTATTCTACTACACCGCCCCGGAATACGTGTGGGGATCTCAAATATTCTGCCATGTGAGATTAGGATTGTCTCATACATTCGTATAATCCAACTCATTTTTTTCTTTCACGTTTTATTTTGTTTAGTTTCACATTCCTCCCGGGCGTAAATAAATTGGATTTGACCATATCCTCAACTCAAAAATTCGGCATCTCTTTTCTGGAACCCTATTTCCCCAAAACAAGATCTTCGTCTCTTTTGTTACAAAATCAAAAGCATCATTGTCCAGAAAGAACAGGAGAAATCCCTATCGGTTAGCTCCCGGATTTTTCGGTACACTTCAAAAAGACCAAGAAAACAAAGCCCAAACTAGTTCTAACTATCTCGGATCGAAGGTATTGCCAGAAAACAAGTACTCCTTCCTCGTGTAGCACTGGGGATATAGGCAGCGTCAACTGCTGAACTAGTTAAAACAATCAACATCAATGCTATGCAAGCTTGATACGCCACAGAAAACACAAAAAAGCTGGGGAATCTGGATTCTACCTCCTGGCTTTCAAATTGCTCCACCCTCAAGATCTCTTATTTCTTTTTTTTATTTCAAACTAAATCTTGTTGATCAGAAAATCAATACAGAGCAACAGGAGAGACCATTTTGACAATCACAGAATCTAATTCTTTTGTCGGAACGTAGAGAAGCCCAGTATCGAATGAAAGATTCTGCACATTTGTGAAAAAAAAAGGAATCTTTTTCGATGATAGATATATAAAAAAAATACACCATCCTTGGATTCCATCATGATATGACATTTTACAGTAGATGTCGAACAACTTATATAAAGAGAAAGAGATATATTGTAAGTTTTTATTTTTCAGATTAATTGTAATTACTGTAAATGCTGAGAATAATATGGTGGAGAGAGCTGCGGACTGTTAGAAAAATTAAATAAAAAGTTAGCATACTTTTTTGATAGCAGAGCAGCAAGAAGGTGGTAATAGATATTGGAATCATGTCAATGGCTTGATCTTCTAATCTATCAATACACCAAAACTAATCATTAATATCTTATTTTATGAAAGATAAATTTTTTTTATCAAACATAGTTTGATTTTACAATATTGATAACCAAAACTAACAATTCTAAAACTAATGATTTTAAAAAACCAAAACCAACAATTACGTGTAAATGCCTTGTAAAAATTAATATACTTTTGTGATTGTAAGGGTATTTTTTGACTTTCATAAATAAAAGTTAGGATTTTGGTTTTAAAAAAATTGAGGAATATAAATACAAAGTAAATCAGATTCTCTTTATTTCTTTTGGTATGATTTTGTGACTTTGTATATGTCATTTTGTTTATATAAGTGGAGATTGGTATGATTGCAAGAAAATAACTAATCTAAGTGCTTAGAAAAATATTGGATCCCTATAAAGAGGAAAAACTTTGGGTTTCTACAAGAGATTATTACTAATTTAATATTTTTTGTAAATATTTAATGAATTATCTATATCTTGATTCATATATATAATAAACTAACAATGGCAAAGTTTATATGTATTTAAAATTATAGTATATAAAGATATATTTATTATATATACTGTTCACGTTTTATAATCTATTTATATAATGATTAAAGTTAAAATCGCAATTATATTGGTTTGGATCTATGAAAATTTTATTTGTTTTTATTTCATAATTTCAATAAAAAAAGTGGTATATGTTTTGATGCACAATTGTGTATCAAGAGTCTATTTTTTAATATAAAAACAGACTCACATATTTAATGTAAAAAAAAAGAAAAGAGTAGAGTAAAAGTCATACCAACCTAATTTTGGTATCCATAAGTAAAACTTCAAAATCAATTTACATATGTAAGTATCTTAGAAAGATTTTGAATAATGAATTTAAAGTTTATTTTTTATTTAATTATTTTGATTTATTTAAAATTATTTGGACTTGGAGCCATGCGTGATATATGTTTTGCATATTTTTATAGTTTCAATTAGATGCATTACACGATGCTTAAAATTGAGTATGACATATGTTTTGATTTAGATGATATTTAGATGATGACTCACACATATGACAATTCTAAAACACACACCTCATCTTTGACGCAAATTACACTTTTTGACATTCGTAAAGCTTTGAGTAATATGGTCCATTCTTATCTTTACAAAGATTTTTTTTTTCACTCTTAGTATCTTTAATAATGAGAAAGTTATATTTGTAATATTTATATCATCAAAGTCATATTTTATAATTCAAATACAGATTAAATATTTTAAGAAATATAGACATTCAGATTCCCAACTAAGACCAACAAAATTTTAGTTAATGTGTTTTATGCCTAAATCTTAGAGATATAAATTATATAAACATTATTTAATATTATATTTATTCAAATCGTTGTGGGTCCTCCAAGGGTGAGAGATGACACAAAACTGGAGGGAGCAAATCATGTTGTAAAACCCACCACAGGCACAGCCTCTTAAGAGGAAAACCCCCCCACCTCTATTGGTCACCAAAGTTGTTGGGCAATGGCCCCTAAAACCCTCTCCATATTTATTTCCCCTGTTGCTCTTCCTCGTTTCAATCCTAAACTCACCAGAGTTTATGCAAAACGTTCCCTCGTCATCTGCAAATCAGAGACTCAAGGGACTGGTGCCGCTGCCCCGACCCGGGGGGAGCACTTTCTTGACCGCCAAAAGGCTATCCAAGCTGCTGAGTTGGTGACGAAAGAGGCCAAGAGGAAGGCTCAGAGAAGTGAGAAAAGGAGAGCCAAAACTGTCAAGGTGCCCTCGGAGGTTTCTTGTTATGGTTGTGGAGCTCCGTTGCATACTTCGGATCCCGATGCTCCGGGTTATGTAGATCCTGAAACTTATGAATTGGTAAGTATCCCAACATTATGCGCCGACTCATTTAAAGTACTATTGTTATTTTTCCATTCGGGTTGATTGTCATCTGTTTGCTGAACTTTTGGAGTTGCAGAAGAAAAGACACCATCAGCTTAGGACGGTTCTTTGTGGGCGATGCCGCCTTTTATCTCATGGTCACATGATAACTGCTGTTGGTGGGAATGGAGGTTATTCTGGTGGCAAACAGTTTGTTCTAGCTGATGACCTGAGGGAAAAGCTGTCTCACTTGCGCTACGAGAAAGCTTTGATTGTAAAGCTGGTGATTTCTACTAGAACCCCTCTTACTTGCATATTATTCTTGATGTCAAAATTAATGCATAGATCATAAGGACAAATATCTGATTTACTATTGATCCTTACTCTGGGAGTAGGTTGATATAGCCGACTTCAACGGAAGCTTTTTGGCTCGTGTCCGTGATCTTGCTGGTGCAAATCCAATTATTCTAGTTGTAACTAAGGTCAAATATCCGCATTCTGGTGATTTTACTTACCACGTAATGTCAGGATTATTGCACTAAAATTACTCAGTTTCATTTCTACATTTTACCATCAGGTTGATCTATTGCCTAGGGACACTGATTTTAATTGTATAGGCGATTGGGTTGTAGAGGCCACTGTCAGGAAGAAGCTTAAGTAATCTTTCTCTCCTGGTATACTTTTTTTTAGTTTCTGCAGTTCAATGTATTCACTGAATAAATTTGATACACCTGTTCCTATTTTTAATTTTCATTAAATGTGGTACTTTCATTGATGTGGTTATTATTCCTTATAAACATTTTGGAGCTGTGAAGCTTATTGGCGATTTTCATTCAAATCACTTAAGCCTAGATTTGCACAGTTTTAAGGCGAGGTATTGTTTCGGCAGGATTTTGAGTGTTCATCTAACTAGCTCCAAGTCATTAGTGGGAATTGCTGGAGTTGTATCAGAAATCCAAAAGGAGAAAAAGGTGCTATATTTCTCATTGATGTGTTGCAATGTGTATGCATAATCAGCCGACCCTTTCCGATGCTACTAAATCCAAGTAAAACATATATGCAATTTGCTTACTTAGGTTCAAGTTATAGCTGTTTGTAATACAAATAAGCATTCTTGTTATTCTGTTTCTTTTGCGGAATCCTTTGGCCTTGCTTACATGCTACTATTACGTTATTAAATCAATACTTACAGATTCCAGTACGCAAGCATGTATATTTTCTTCATTTCTGCTAATGTGTTGAATAATTTGCAGTTCTATGCATTCACTTTATATGTTTAGTTTTTTCTTCTTACAGAATTCTGTTGTCATCAACTTAACATTTGGAGACGGTTTTATGCTTATTTCTCTCTAAAGAACACTGTGACGATGAGTTTGTTCATCCTGAGCTGATTATAATAGGCATTAAGAATTTATACTGAATGAAACTATGATCGATCTTTTTCCTAATATCTTTCCTTTCCTGCATTCTTTATTGTTGATATTACTTGTTATGGTTGCAGGGCCGTGATGTTTACATTCTGGTGAGTAATACTCTGAATTGACTATTTACATTTATCTGAAGATTAAGGCCTATAATTTGATTTTTTCTTTCTGAGTGAATCATGGCATTTGCCATATTCTCAGCATTCTTAATTCTACAAGTTGGATGACTTATGTAAGGAGACTCTCTAATGAATTGGTTCTCGATGAAACTTCTTTTTCCTGGACCTTTTGCTTGTGCCGGGTCTTTTCCTCCCCATGTCCACTGTTTTCCATTGATAGTTTTGCCTGTCCATCTACCCAGGGTGCTGCTAATGTCGGTAAATCTGCATTCATCAATGCTTTACTGAGTAAGTCTGCTAATTTGCTCATTTTAATTTAGACCAGAAATTCCTATGTGGAGAAACAAATGAAAAGAAGAAGATGATTATGCCTTCCATATTGGTATCATGAAGATAATTCAAAACTCAATGACCAGAATGTTGAGATTTGGAATCTTACCGCAGATGTCTTTTATTTTATCTAATGCATGGCTTATTGATTAAGTTTTCAACCACCTAAGCATTTCTGAACATTTTATGAGGGAAAACGTGATGTCAGAGAATATAGCTCTACATCAAGTTAAATAGCCAGGGGTGCTAGCCTGATCTGGAGCACTAAGATTGCTGCTTGGTCACAAGGCTTATTGATCAAACTAAAAATCAACAGTGAAATTGATTCACTTTGTTTTTCTTATTGGATGCATGCTTTGGAGCTTGTTCCTTCTCATTCAATTCTTACCTAATTTATGTATATCTTGTAACTTTATCCTTTCATAAGATGGTGATACCATTACTCACTCTATCTTGATGTTTTCAGAAAATTATTGATAGCAATATGTAACATTGTCTCTATTTTGGGTTTAATATCCCTTGGAATTTTACCACTGTTAATTCCTCTCCAGCTTATTGTCTTAAAAGCTCATTTAGAGATATTCATTTGCATCTTATTCTCATTTACTCATAAATTATTTTTTTCTGGTGTTTCTAACTCATTATTTCTAATTGTTAACATCAGAAATGATGGCACAATGGGATCCAACTGCTGCAGCTGCTCGAAGGTACAAACCAATACAATCCGCAGTTCCTGGAACTACCTTAGGTCCAATCCAGATTAATGCTTTCCTTGAAGGAGGGGTATGCTCTCTTTTTTTTCTTATAATTAATTATTGGGTGAATTATTTGGCCATATGTCGTTTCATCTTTTTACTCAGAGTGTTGTCTTCTTTTGGTGCATTTGGTCATAATTGAGATAATATACTTGTTACTTTGGTAGTTTAATCTTTGACATTTGTTTTATTGATAGCTTCCATAATTGTAGTCAATACTTTTTCTTTTGCCAGAAATTGTTTGACACACCTGGGGTTCATCTCCACCATAGGCAGGCTGCAGTTGTTCATTCAGAAGATTTACCAGTCCTTGCTCCCCGAAGTCGTCTGAGGGGCCAAACTTTCCCTGTATGTTGCATTCAACATGTCCATGATTAGATCTTTGAAGGCTGTTTACTAAGATTTACTTTCACATAGCAGAATGCTATGATGGCCTCCTCAAGCAATATGGCAGAAAAGTTAGAATCAAATGGCTTGAATGGGTTTTCATTATTCTGGGGTGGTCTTGCTCGGATTGATATCTTGAAGGTCTTTTCTGCTAATCTTGTAAATTTGAAGTTGTGCTTTGTTAAGCAATTCCTGGGATACAGAGTCAATATGCTGCAATAATTGTTGCCTTTTCAGGTTCTGCCAGAAACAAGTCTAACTTTCTATGGTCCCAAGGCCTTGAAGATTCATTTAGTACCTACTAAAGAGGCCGATGAATTTTATCTTGTAATGTACTCTGGTTGATCATGGTTTGCATTATGTTGCATTTACATAGGCTTGTTTCTTTTGTTATAAATAATTGATTAGTTCTAGACTGCTATGCCTTGATACTGGCAATTACATTAAATTTCTTTTCTGAGTTTCATTAACTTTCTTTTCCTTTGTTTTATTTTTGTCATCTTCTAGAGAAACAAAGTTTTGAATGTTATATATCCAGAAACGAAGTTGCATTATTATGCTAGGACTGCATTTCTGACATTTTATCGACTACATATGGTGCTCGTATGCAAATCTTGTTCTGCATTAAGCTAAATTCTACCTGGCTCTGTTTTTGAAGCCATATAAATTGTATAGCATCATGATTCTTGTGGACAATGCATGATAGGTGTGGAGTGCTTATGATCTTTTATGTTGATTTATTTTAATAATTTCTCAGGGTTTTCCCTGATATGATGATTAGAATGCTCATTTAGTTTCTAATCAACAGCGTTGTGCTCTGATTGTTGCAGAAAGAAATTGGAGGACTATTAACCCCTCCAACTAGAAAAGAACGAGCAGACAACTGGGGAGGGCTTGAAACAGAGCGTCAGTTCAAGATCAATATTGAAGAAACAAAAAGGTTTATTATATTGATATCTTTATCATCCCTCTCAATCTTAGAAGTATCCCTATGCATTTCAGTAGTTTTACCCCTTCCCATTGCTTCCATTCATATTTATTGTGCCACAATAGCTGGTTAAACTCTAATGTTGAAATCTTCACCTTTTTTTGGCTGGTAAGACCTGTTGCCGACATAGCTATATCTGGTCTCGGATGGATTGCCATTGAAGCCGTGAGTAAATCACTTGAAAGGTCCAATCCAAATTTGGAACAAACTCCCAAGGAACTGCATCTAGCTGTCCATGTACCTAAGCCAGTGGAGGCTTTTCTTAGACCTCCATTGCCAGTGGGGAAGTCTGGAGCAGAATGGTACCAATATCGAGAGCTGAATGAAAAGGAAGCGGAGTTAAGACCAAAGTGGCATTTTTAGTACTGCTGTATTCAAAATAGTCTGTTTAATTAATGTGCCTATTGTGTAAAATTAGAATTCTCATCTACGATTTTGATCATGAAATCTGTAACCTTACCAACTTTGGTCATTGATTTATTGGTGTTTATTTTTATGCCATGTTTGTTTCCGTCTTATTATTGAGATTGGAACTGTATAATTAATATGAATACTCAAATTGAGGTTTTTTTTCTAGAAAGAAAAAGAAATTAAAGGGTATTTATTATCGGAGAATTCAGTTAGTCCATAATTTTTATAATAATTTATAACTAAGTCAAGGATTAAAGAATAAGGGTTTAAATTTTGATTTCGGGTTTGGAATATTTTAAAAATTTTGGACTAATTGAATTTATTAATTATTGGTGTTTACAATACAACATAAGAGGTAATGTATCATTGACTATTCTTTAATTTTTTTTTTAAAAAAAACAAAGATTAAATTTATAATCTTCGGTTACAGATTAATGAATTTTATTACCTTAATACATATTTCGGATTTTTGAGACCGTTAATGATTCTAAACGACATGTTTGTATGATTTTAATTGACATATTTGTAAGGGTAACCTGCTTTGGTGATATGAGATTATAAGTCATGGTTGTATCTTTATTTATTTCATTGGAGTAATGTAATTCATATAAATAATAATATATTATATCTAAAAATATGAATGAATATCGATTTCATTATGATCAAATTTTAGTTTTGGGTAAATCAAGAGAGACTAGTTAATGATACTAAGATCGAAGTCCTTCACGATGGAATTCAAGGCAAAGTCTCAATTCAAAATCAAGAGAGACTAGTCTTTGACCCCTCACCAAACTCAGTGTTTGTGCAAAATCTTCTAATTGATCATCTCTTGGATCTCTGTTAGTTTTTGACCCCACCATCAACTTTTCTCAACCACGACTACAATTTGACTGGTCTCTATTATTCTCACTAATCAACCATATTCCATTCAACTAATCATCTTCTTAAAATCTACTAATTATAAAAACAAACTCCTAAACTCAAAATAAATAAAAAACTATAATTAATATCACATATCGAAATAAATAAAAAACTAATCGTTATTTTTTTTAATTAACTTTATTATCATAGGCTTAATAATAATATTTTGTTATAGGTGTTACAAGGTATAAAAGAAAATATGAAGTAATGTGAGAACCTAATCCCAAATATAGATTCTCATATCTCGTGTAATCTTGAATAGTCCAACAAGTGGTTTATCCAAAACTACGTAAGGCAATATCCCAGTGTAACCCAATTGTGTACTATTTATTCTTTATCTTTTTATTTATCTCATTTACAAAATAAAAACACGATTAGGAATTTATTTATTTATATATATATTTATAATAGTAGATAAAATATAACAAAATTTAGCAAAAGTGTGAGGACTCGATCCCAAATACGGATCCCACATCGTTGTATAATCCTAAATAGTCTAATGAGTCAAGCTATTTGAATACCTACAAAACACTCTAAATTTCATCCATAAAACGTTACCGATTAGTTTAGCTTTCTTGTTACTTGGATGTATCTAAAAATGACTTATATTTCAAAATAGCGGAAGACTTATCTTTCATAACAAGGGAAGACTTATCTATGACAACGCAATACTTAAGTTCGTTATCTAATTTTACATAGTTAGTGTTTATTAAATATTTTCCCCAACATCTAAGTGTTCAACAAATAACAAACCACAAGAAACACATGCTGTATTATATAAATAAATAAGTCATCATGTCTAGGTCATATATCTTTTATTTGAAAATAAAATATAAAGGGTCGTTGGGTACTAAAAGTCAAAACAAATTACAAGCATTAGAGTCATCTTGCCACAACAATAAAAGAAACTAAAAAAAATAAGGGATCATCTTGTCCCACGGTTAAAACAAAGCAATAGTTCAAGTCAAACACACAAAGAGTACTAGTGTGATTCAACAGTATCCACACACTCTTTAAGAATGACTTAGGTTCCAAAATTTACTCATAATTTACTTGTTCTATATCTTTGAAATCCCATTTTAGAATCGGGATCCTCACCATTGTGTACTCCTAATTGGTTAAACTTCTTAATTAACTAAGGTCACAAAAGATTTCTCTTAGAATTATTTGAAAATATACTATAAAAATATGTATAAATTTAAAAAAAATTAATTAAATAATAACATATTACAATCAACACTTAAACTCAGAAATCACACGGATAATGGAGTAATTAACTTGTTACAGAATTTATGCATCAAATATCAGCAGAAATATTTGAATAATTATATTTAGTAACATAGCATTAAATAAAATGTCACTTGAGCCAACATAATATTCTCATCTCAATGGTTCTAAAAACACTAAGTAAGATATCATATGAACTAATCCAACTATAACATTACCTTGTATATATACATGTATCAATGTTAAGCATGCATAATAAAAAATAAAAAAAATGTTATTCAAAATGTGAATGTATAAGTACAACACCTAAGGAAGACCCCAAGACTAGAACCTCAAAGACAAAAAACACACTAGTGATATAGTCTTGATAAGAAACAATAAGAGAGGGTGATATAAGTATTTTAGTGAAAGTTAAAATGTTTAATGGAAAGGAGGATACTATGAAAATATGTTTCATGATAAGAGTGAAAATATGATTTCGTAAATGTACTTATGGGTAAAAATACATATTTTGACTAAGGCGGCATAGGTTTGCATGAGTAAATATATTTGTGTGAACATGAATAAAAATTCAATGTGTGCTTATATGTGGAAATACACATAAGGTTTGTGTAATACAGGAGGTCATTTGAGAAAATATTAATTCTGTATGCATATGTTAGCGTGCACTAGTGAAGATGTATGAGTTGGTATGGTATAAATAGTCAGTATTAAAATGAGTTTAGTAATAGTAGTTTATGTAACCATTAATTTAATAGGTATAATCTAATTTAATCTAATTTATTTTTAATAGTATTGATATTGTTTTAATAGTATTATTTTTGTTAAAATGAGTTGTAATAAAATATGTTCTTTCAAATTATTTTATACACCCATGTACACAATCAATAACCATTCTCAGTTACCACTATTATAAGAAACAATTCGTGTTAAATAGGTGCTTACCATTGTATAACTCTTAATGATCCAACTTGTAACTAATTGAAGCTACACAAGACTTCCTTTTAAAAAAAATTCTAAATCATACTATAAAGATTTGTAAAAATTTAAAATTTTTATTTTATAAAAAGGATGATACTTTCTCACACAATCTTGACAAGTAAATATGCATGAAGTAATATCATGCAACAAAATATAATTGTCAATCATAATGGAAGACTTCAATTAAACTAATTATGTAATAGGTCACATGATCTCAAATAAAACATGCCCATGACACTAGTATTATTAAATATTCACTAATCTAAAAAATTATAAGAGTCAAAAAGTGAATATAAAAAATAATGAGAAAATATCAAGCATGCATTATCTGATGAGCATGCAAAGTATGAAAGTACAAAAGAATGACGAGTGTAATTGTGTAAATACAGTCTTCACAAGCAATCTAACCCTAGAAAATAACAATGAAAGAGAAAGGGTGAGATCATGAGGAACTCAACAAAAGTCACAGTCATAAGAAATTCTGATGAAAAGAAAACACACATAAAACAAGTACAAAGCATTTAATAGTAAATACATTTGATCAATCTATACTTCTATCAGTGCATTCATCTTTATCAATGTCATGCATGTCAAGATGCATAAAGCTTGTCATTTATAAATATACTATCTAGTAAAGATCCATCCCGATAGGTTCACATCATAAAGTTTAACGCATACATATACTGATACAAACCTTTAACCACCCCAAAACCTATTAGGATGGATCAAAAAATACTATTGAGTATTCCATTGCCAAATCGAAGGTAAAAGTTTATTGGCAGGATTTTCAATGTAAATAAAATATATATAAACCCCTACTACTAATATTATCCAAAATAAAACAAAGAAAAACGTACTATATCACCCAATCCTCAAGAATATCACATTACACAAATACTCGCTTTGTCAAAATAAACTCGGATTAATATATACCATAGATATCTTCGAGGCATGATGCACTATCTTATTTAAAAGTTCTATAATATTCATGAACTTGAAGAATTAAAGGCAATAGTGCTATAGGTATCTTTGTAGTATATGATAGAGATCTTCTATCTTCAAATATAAAAGATTATTATAGATAGATCATTGTGTGATTTGTGTATTATGGACTCACTCTTTACCATATATCAAATTGTATTGTAAGGTGTTGTAAATTGTTTGTGTGAGACCCAATTCCATATCAAAAATAAGTGAAGGTGGTATTGGATGTATATATGTAGGCTTGTGGAATCATATACAACAACATATCTTTTGGGATATAAGGACAAAAGTCCACCACAATATTATTCTTCTGATGCCACACACACTAACGTTTGGACATCTTAGGTTGAGGTATGACAAATGGTAGTAGAGTCGATCTCACTCTTCTTTCATGTGTGACTTGAGCCTTTGAATTTAGGTCTGTATCTCGTGGAATGATATTAAGGGGTCTCATGAGGTCTTAAGGAAAGAAGATCATGAGAACATAATTTCATGTTGAAAAATATTAAAGATGGTCTTGGGCATATATATATATATGTGCAACAAAATATCTTTTAGACAATGAAGATAAAAGTCAACATAATATTATATTTGTAATTCCACATGCAGACACTCTTGTCCGAACTCTTTAGGTAAAGGGGGATGACAGTTTGAGTTGAAAGCACAAGTTATTGTCCTTGTATGGAGTTCAAGTTTCAGCAAAATTCAGTGAGCATAGGGATAGTTGGTTGGTGTAGAGATGACTGTAAGTACCTACAATGAGATAATTTTTATAACTAATAAATATCATGAATTTTTTTATAATAAATATTAATATTTTTAAATAAATAATTATCTAAAATATCAATTAACTTGTTTTTTATCACTTTGGTGAAAAACTCTCCACTTTATATCTAAATTATGCATAAATCTCACTTCTAATACCTAATTTTGATTTTAATATGAATTCAAAATTGTTGATAAAATTAAAAATTAATAAACCAAAATTTTAATTTATTATTATAATTATATATATGATTTGATCAAATATTAATATTCATTATAACCGATTAAGAATATAATGACCACCACATTTTTAAACGTTATCTAGCATAAAAAAATATATTATTTTCAATTTAAATCATAAAAGTCCTGGAAAAAAATCAATGCCAATAAAAAAATAAAGAGTATCAAATTTATGTATGATTACAAAATCAGAGTACCTACCAAAAAAATAATTAGATTCACATTCTCAAGTAAAAAAGATTAAATATTTAAGGGACCACAAACTTTCTTATAAAGACCAATCGATTAACATAACTAATTCATATCTTCAATAAATAATAACAAAAAACATTCTAATATGACTGTAGATAATTATTCAATATATTTAAATAATTATCACAATATATAAGATATAATATTATAGACTTGATGGAAGAGACTATAATTGTAAAAAGAAAGGGAAAATAATGATAGTAATTTGATAGGTAATATGTGGAAACATTGATATATAAAGTGAAATACGGAAAAAATTCATTTTCAGAAATTGTTTGGAAACCAAAAATAATGAGAAGTAGCAGATAAAATAAACCACGAGCAAAGGAGGCTTCACGTATACGGAGCAAAATGCTAAATAACGAGTTTCAAGTCAATTCGACGAAGTCAAAATAACGAAGCTCAATTATGGGTTTGTATACTCGATAGATTCACACATCTCAGTGGAAAATATAAGAGTAGATAGTTTTAATAGATGAGCCCTAACTTTATGATTATGCGTATATAAATAACATCCCGCAATACTAAAAACGGAAGGAGTGGCAATAGCAGTAACAGTAATAGTAACAGGTATGTAGAGACACATGAAGAATAGGTACTAAGTAGGAAGAGAAATGAAGAAATGTTTTTTGCATTTTTAGTGCTCCACTTCCACTTCCACTTCCACTTCCACTGACTGGCTTGATTGATGGTTTTACGAGGGCCAATTTCTATACCAACCAGCCCAAGCAGAAACCAACCCGCTGATACCAAGGGTCACTGTGTGGTTGCAGAATGGGTTTGGTTCGATCTCCGCCAGTGCAATGATCAAGTCTGCGATATTAGCAGCTACCGCCATCAGCCTCATAACCCTGTCAGCTCTGATCTTCCTTAAACTCTCCTCAACATCTGCGGGATCTTCTTGGGAAGAAATAAGCCTTCTCTGCGCCTTTAGTCCTTGCCTCATTATAATGAAATCAGCTACGACAAAAAATATGTAGCCAAATGATTCGCCAAACGCTGAAATGAAGCTCATCCTTTTGGCAAGCTTTGCATCCAAGGTTCCAATTCTCGACAACCAAAGGAGATGATCAAAAAAGAAATACACCATCTCCCCCGAATTAGCAAGAACAGCGAGAAACCTGAACGTAGGAGTGGAGCCAGGGCCTCTTCTCAGGGCATTGAATCCAGTGAGAAACCTTCCAGTTCTAAAAGCTTTTCTGCTAAGGCCTGAAGCAACTTCCCATTGCTTGAATCTTTGTGCAACATCTGGTCGGGTGGTTTCTGTATGCCAGTGAGCAAGCTTGGACACATACTGGAAAGTCTTCACAAGCTTGTCTATACCGTCCCTCTTGGCCAGGAAGATGACCAACTTATCCACTTTGTCATTCATGATGGAAGAGGAAGGCTGGTGCTTGCGTTGGTGCTGAAGATAAGGTTGCTGGAGTGTTTTTCAGCTACGTTTCCAGAGTTCTGAACGCGACAAAACTAGACGAGAGGCACAGACCACAAAAGGGTCATAGTTTGGATAATTTTTGTGGCTGGGCTCTGTTTAGTGTTTTCTTGAGAATTGTAGATTATTATTATTGCGCCTGTAGTTTCTTTTTTACACTATAGACGTTTTCTACTCATTATTCGGTTTTGATAATTCTCCGGCTCACATGCTTCGTTGCTGCTATTGCTAGAAAACGACGACGAAATTGATGAAATAATAAATCCGATTCATATCATTATGAAATTACTTTATAAATGGTCATCAGTGAAGTCACACATCGGGAGGCAATGCACTGATGATTACTGATTAAGCCCATTTCAAATTCGATTACTAATCACTTCCGCTGTATTATATTAATATATTATATGTGGAGTATTTATCATCATCACATCATGGCTAAGTCTTATTTCAATTCTCTGGATGAATCAAAAGAATCATAAGATGAAATTGAATAATCATGGAGGAGCCAAGTATAAAACCGTGTTGATTGCTAGAAAAAAAATTTAACAACATTGGCTCAGATAACTACTTTGTTTCAACTTGTATCCGAAGACACTGAAACTGCTTCGTCCACAAACATAATCTACACGATTGCACCAACGATATAGAACCTCCAGCAGCAAACCCCCACTCATCATCATATACATTCCCAGTTACCTCCAACAAATCATAAAATTGTAGAATGTTCTGCAGTGCACATAACTTTGCAAGCAAAAGCTTAGACAATACTATGAAGCGCTATCACATTTACATCTTTGACAGGAAAAAAAAATGCTATACACAAATCATAATTAAAGTGACCAAACAGACATCATCTTGCAGAAATAACTTCTTCAGATAAGAAAATCGATGAATACTGATTGATATTTGGGCATACTAGATTTCCTCAATTTTCAAAATGAGACATGTTAGATTCGAGGAACTCATGAGTAAAAAGAAAATAAATTTAAGAACCACGGATACATGGTGAATCCTCAGCATTTTAAATTTGATCTCTATTCGATAGATTGAAGTAGCTGCTGCAAAAACATTACCTAAATTCGCACCAAAAAAAGCATGTTTACCCGGGAAAAGAAAGAAAAAAACCCTATGAGAAAGGCATTCAAACTTTCAGCAAGTCATGACAAAAATGAGATCTATCTGTTACCTCGAAATCGAGAAATTAGCCATGATGTCTTTCAGCAGCACTGTCATTCAAGCATACAACGGGCCTGTCCTCTCATATACATGAGAACAGGATAATCATCATTGATCCTAAAGGAGAGATAGGCTAGACTCTGAAAACAGTGCTCCACAGATAATAGCATAAAACAAATTCAGTTCAACGAAGCCCAAGACATGTGAAAAGAGTTACAACATAAAGACATACCTACCTCAACCCTTTTCTCCTCTAAATATTGATGAAAGGAAGGAATACTCTCAACAAAGCTGTGATATAGCAAGAAAAAAATTCATCCATGATGGTAATTTAATTTGAGACTCCAAAAGCACATTTTGATAAGACTATAGATTCAAAAGGTCTACCTCATAATTTTAAAGCTCAGACATCTATCAACACAAACCCCCTAATATGATGGAAGTGAACGTCAAGGTGACCTGTGACGATGCCTAACCGGGGAACGTGACCTACTTCGCTCCCGATATCTATTTCTGCTCCCATCTCTTCCATTCCTGGACCTCCATTCCATCCCTCTTCCCACATCTCGACTACCTCTACCGTTCCATTCCCTTGATCTTTCATGATCACGGTGTCTGTCCCTGTCTCGGTCTCTATCATGATATCGGTCCCTGTCACTTGAACCACTCCTGTTCTCATGTTCCTTCTGCCTCAGCTTCCTCCGCTCCTCAGCTTCTTTCTCCCTTGCCAGTCTTTCCTCTTCTCGTGCTTTCTCCTTAGATTCCTGCAATAAATTACAAACACAAACGTTGCTTATAGCAGTAGATGCGTAGGAAAATGAAATTCAGTCATGGAAATGTAACTCACCTTAAACTCAGTAATGAAATCCCGGACCATGCCATATCCTATGTGCTGCTTCCCCATCACATGAGATTGAGTCCTCTCCACAGCATCATTTGCAACAAGAAAAGAACCACAGATCTCACACAATGCCATTTTTTTCTCCTGTGGGACCAACAGTACTTTGTCATTCTGGGATTGAATTGAAGCTTTCTCAGCATTAAGCTCATCGACCTGAAAAAGATTTGCCAAAAGTTAGATTCTGACATTAACTTCATGAAAAAAAAAGAAGAAATCATTGCATTGAAGAATATGCAACATGAAAACTAAACCAATCTGGTGGTATCAAAATTTGAAAGAATTTGAGTAGATATCATGCCATCTTTCCATTTTGAAAAATAAAATTTTCAAACGACAAGGAAAAAGCTAGAATCTCTAGTGCTTCCAGCTAGATATAAAGACCATTACTTTCTTCCATCCAGGTATCCCCTTTCCTCCAAAAGTGACTCAATGTCAAGACCTGGCATTGGAGGGTGTGCAAAATATTACCAACAGGCTGCACTCAGCCATGGGACAGCTTGCTACAGCTGTTTTTCTTTTCCATTAAGCTTCTTAAGATTTTCCATTAAATTTATATAATAAATCATTTTACTTCTGTCTGGGAGTAGAATAATTGTATGTTGACTAGTACAAGGAAGATAATATAACCTTTTTCATCAAAGCTTGAGCTTCATCCACCTTCCCAGCTTCACCAAGGGTCTCTGCCTGCTCCAGCAAATTTTTAATTTTCTCCTCCACCGCAGATAATTTCTCTGAATTTTCAGCTGAAAGTGGAGGTGTTGGCATTGGTTCATCCCCTTGAGCAAGACGCTCTCGTCCACGCCTAACTCTTCTATCCAAATCCATCACCTAAAATAAAACAGGAAGTAAGAGAAATACAACTAAAAAATTTCAGATCTGTAAGAAGCAAGGAAAGACACTACATATACCAAGTATATGACTCACCAGTTTTTCACACCGCTGAGAAAGTTCAGCTTCAAATTTGGACAGATGTACATCATGTCTTGGGGATTTCTCAAAGCTAAAGGCAGAAATGAAGTATAGATTCTATATCAGAATTCAAGAAAAACTAATTGCAGAATACATTAAAAAATTATCAGAAATGTCAAACTCTATTTGAGCCCAATGCTTATAAGATTAATCAAACAACAATTAACATCCCTTTTCATTAATTATTTCTTATAAACATTATGATAAAATTACAAAAGGAAATAAGTCAAAAAAATTGAACAAAGTATAAGCAGGATGAAGCAATTATGAATCTGGAAAGCCTTTTCAGGATCTGTTCAAAACATCAATGTCCGATGCCCAAGGAACCGAAGAAGCCTAAATCCCACATAAGCACCACTAGCATATCCCAAATATGACTCCCAACTTGTCAGATTAAAAGAAGAAAACAACGTAATCAACCAGGTATCAAGACATGACATCTGAAATACGGAGAAAATATAGCATCCTAAATCCTCAAACAAATAAATCAAAAAGAAAAGAATCATGATGATTGGTTTGCACCCAGGTTGAATAGTAAGCAACAATTGAGCGCAAAAACTAAAGCAAAAGCAAAACCGCACCTTTCTTTCAACTTAGGATCATGAATTCTGTCGCATGGACCTGGAAAGAAAACATAACCAGATGGTTCAAAGTAGTTTTAATGTCTTCCACAATAAAGACACAAAAAGTGAAATAAGATGCGAAAAGAAATGGGGGAACACAAACCCAGATCACTCTTGGTGTTGACAAAGAGATCATGAGGACAAAAGCGAGCCATATAATAGGCACAAACCTCCTTGGAATCCCAGGTTATTTCCTTGTACTCTTTCTTCTCTTCCTCCGTCAAGTTACGATCTGATTAAAAAATAGACCACAAAGAAAACCCAAAATCATATATAAACCATGAATGAGTATACAAAAGGAAAAGAAACTGGGGGAGTGTTCGTAGATTCACCTGCACCCATGAGCTCGTCTAGCATAGCTCGCTGAAGGTCCATGCCTCGGATTCTAGAGAAAATTGAACAAAACCGAGGCGTGCCAGAAAGCGAATTCCAGGATAGGAGGAGTGAAGCAGCGGACTGGATTTTGTATTGGCGAGGAGAGCTTAGTGTGACTTTACACTTGCTGTTATAATCAATATTAGTTGGCTTATTTAGGGTTTTGGGATAATGCAAGACGAAAGAGATTGTGGGACTTGGGAGAGGATTTGGGTAGTAAAAGACTAGTTGTCTAACGTGGGGTTTCTGCTTCTGCTAGGATTGGGGATTTGGCTTATCACAGACCGCGGTAATGATTTCTACAACGTATATATAAAACAGAAAAACAATAAAATATTAAAATAGGTATAAAAAAAAAATAATAATTTTTTTTGATTATATTATTTAGAAAAAATGGTCACATCTAGTGAGAGTAAAGAGTAATATCCTTTAATCAGTGGATATTTATTTTTATATAATACTTTATCTTGAATATTTATTCAGTATACCAAATATGATCTTTATTTATAATATTTCATTTTAAATGTTATTAGAATAAAAATTGAAAGTCAATTATTACATCCTTGTTGAATGTCTTTACATTAAGAATATGACTTTTAAAAATCTTACAAGAAAAAATCTGATAGAAAAAATCCTAGTAAAAAAACAGGATGCATTACACAATAAGTCTTTATAGAGAGATACCAAATAAGTCTTTATTGTGTAATGCATTACACAATAAGGATGCATTACATCCTTGGTTTATAAGTCTTTATAAACCAAGACACTCATTTCATTCATATCATTAACTACTCATGCACCTAAATTATAACAATATTAGTCCACAATGGGCATTAGTATTGTAAGATCAGAAATTTTCAGAGATTTGGTTTGAGCTTGAGAGTTTAGCTATGGAATATTGAGTCATAGGTATAGCCTTGTTATGCATTATTTGATGTGGTTGTCTTTCGAGATGAATCGTCTATACAATATTGTGTGCACATTATGTCTATAGTGAATAGTGATTTTATATGGAAGTGGAGGAATAGATGCAGAAAAAACAGATTTAAGACCTTTTGTTCACAATGGCCCCCAATCGGATCTATTTTGAGTGGTTGGTAACTTTCGAACTTTTGTGATCCTTTTGACCCAAAACCACTACTTATAGTCTTAAAACACCTTAAATTTTACTTTAAAATGAAATTGGGTTGTGTGGACCAAGTTTCATTGTTTTTTAAATCAACAGGCCTTATGATATAATTAGCTCGACAAGCCCCTGAGATTTATTCCCTCTCTCCTCTTCTTATGCTTGTTTCTCCCCCTCACTCATTTAATTGTTGTTTCTTCAATTTCTTTCAATTCTCTTACTTAGAATCATCCCCCACTTGTTTCTAAATATTTTTCTAAACTTTTAATTCCATGAAAATAGATTACTTTTATCGGATAAAAAAAATTACATTAGGACACAAAATCAAATTTTTCATGAGTTCTTTGATTTTATTAGTTTTTTTTTTGCATGGCTTTTATTCCTTGATGGTATGTTAATGATTTTAATGTCTTAGAATTCATTTTCACCGTTGAATTAATGGATATATGATTGATGTGTGATTTGATAGAAATTTGTTTATGTTTGATTATGGTTTTTATATGAATTGTGGTTTATTTAGTGTTGTGGAGTGACATTGGCAGCCGCATTGTGTTAGTTTCTTTTGAAGAGACTTGATTCAGATTTTCCCCTTTGAACCCTTAGTGGTAAAGGTATGTTATCATATCTTGAATTAATATTGGTTTAATCCCTTTGCACCACTCGTAGATCAAATCACCTAGCCCTAAAAAAGATAAAAACAATAGCAATAAGACCATAAGAGTCTCAGTAAAAGTCGAAACATCACACAAATTTAAGGAGAAACAGAGACTATACAATAAAACAAGTCAAAACACAATTACTTAAGCAAATCAATCAATGCAATACTAGTGCATCTACAATGAACAACCATGGTATATCATATGCATCATGCATGATCCATGCATATCCAATCCACATGCAAATCATTTATCTCATACATTCCATCCAACATGCATATCATAATCTACACATTTCATGCAACAAAAGCAGGGCCCAAAACCTGTAAGGGTATACTAAAAGTTGATCCTCAGATACCAAGGCTATTGACATACTTGAATCTATCATTAGTGGTTATTTACTTTTAAAACTATGCAATCCCCCCACTGATGTTGTCATAGACAGAGC
Organism: Passiflora organensis; assembly: GCA_019739055.1. NCBI lineage: Eukaryota > Viridiplantae > Streptophyta > Magnoliopsida > Malpighiales > Passifloraceae > Passiflora > Passiflora organensis. The sequence goes on along the minus strand of JAEPBF010000087.1, from coordinate 26,108,102 downwards.
TAAAGGTGACCACTAGTATGCTTATTATAATATGTCATACCCAAACAATACATATCATATAAGCAAAATAGGTAGTTGTCCCCATACAATTCCCAAGACAAGTACACTGCCTCTCTGTTTATTATAGACACCATGCATCCCCTAGTTTGGCCAAATTAAAATGTCACCAAGATCAAGGCACACAGATATGCCACTCGGTGCCTCGTAGGGCACCCTACAAGCACAAACAACAAGTGAGTAATTTATGTAATGCAATAAACCACAACCCTCAAGCTCTTGGGATAGGCTAGATATAGGTTCGGGCTACACCAAAACTGTACACAATCGATTCAGAAAAGAAAATATTTGTGTTACTTGCTGACCTATATTTTATATTGGTCATTCATTGTATTTTTCAATGTTTATGTATAAGTTTGATGCCAAATTGGCTAATAAATTGGACAATTTTGATATGTTTGTTTAGTGTTGTGGTAAGCAGGTTCTTGATAGATTTTTTGAAAACAAATTGTTGTTCCTTGATTAGTGTGATGGTGTTTATACAACCAGTGCTTGGTTGGGAATGATAGGTCAGAAATTGGCAATTGTAGATATGAAAATGCGAAGACCTATTGACCAATTAATATTTTATCACCAACCAATCGAACTTGTGGCATGCTTGAGCCAAAGGTCAACCGACCAATCAATGTAAGATGATGAATCGGATGAATATCAACCAACCAATCGGTCTATTTACATTGACCGATTGGTCTCTTGAGATGTAAAGGTTGAGAGTTAACTGACCGATCGGTCTTCCAATATGAGAAACTTTAAGACATATTGACTGGTCGGTTGGTTTGTCACAAACCAGTTGGATTTTGCGAAACGACATAAAAATAACTCAGATGTAAAGATTTTCATATTGAGTTCTTAATTTAGAATACATACTTCCTTTTTCTTCTTTTTTTTTGAACAAACTTGATCCTCTAGAGATCGGAACTACAGTATGTTATTTGATTATTAGTGAATATCAATTGAATTGAATTTGTTTCTTTTTTCTTACCTTTTGTTGTTTTAGATTCTAATGAATATTGGGATTTAAACAAAGAATTATTAGAGATTTAGCATAGTATGTTAATTTTATCTTGCATTATCTCACTAACCTGATTAATATATTCTAGATGAACCTAATCAAATTGGGAGATTAGTTTAGGTTTCAACAAGGAGTAAAATACCTATGTTTATCCAATTGATAGAATAAGAATATATCTATTAGACTTAAGGCATATTGATTGGGAATTAAATAGTTCTATGGCCATATTAGCATATAAATATAGCTAATTAGGTTAATAGGATTAGCCAATAATAATCTCGTAGGATATTATTGGATTATAGAATCAAGAACACATTTCTATGGGATAAATTGAAAATAGGTTTAGGGGAGAATTCTGATTCAAACGATTAATTTATTCTGCACTCAAGTTCAACTTAGTTAGTTTTTAATTCTTAATTATTAAACTCTTAATCGTTCAATTTAACTAGAATTCAGAGATTAGGACAAGTGATTAGTTCTAAATGAATATCTCTATGGGATCAATATCTATACTTCAAAGCTGTATATTACTTTTGATTGTCATACACTTGTGATAGTAAATTCGATTTTACACAATATTACTCTCGGGTGGAAAACTAGTAAAAGACCCTTGCCTGACCAATGATGAGGGATGATTGCACATTTGTCTACATGATCAATCGATAGCTGAGGGTTTTCTCTTGAGTAAACAATGCACGACTAGTCTTCCCCTAGTGGGTGACCAATCCCCACCTGTCCCTTTTGGCTAGCTGATCGGACAACATTGATCCGACCGATTGCCAACTAAACCAATCAGATTTGTCACTGAATAATGGAAACTTTCATCAAAATATGGAAAATCTAAGATCAACCTATCATAGCTAAGTACCCGATTAATTGCCTTCACACACCAAACTAGTTGTTTGCTCGAGCAACAGAAGAAACACATGGATTTGACACTAATAACTGGTTGCCTCTAATTGGTCCAACTAGTCTGATACTCACAATCTATTTTCTCAGCTCACAAACCCCTTATTTTGTCATTCAAGACCACTCTTTAACACTCCCCAACCCCTCGCTCCCTGAACAGCCCCCAAACACACAACAATCTAAGAAAACAAAAGTATAAAGAATCTGAAAACTGAAATGAGGACTCAAAACCTATCCTAAAGGGTACTCAACAACATCCTAATCCATCACCGAACATAAACAAAATATATCCAAACCAAGCTCATATCATCGGACCATATCTCACCCTTTCACTAAGGGTACTAACTCAAAAATCAATCCACACACCAAACCAATTCGAATCAAGCACAACCACCACTCAAATATACATCTACAACCTCCAAACAACGCATCACAGCCAACTAAAACCAAAGAAATTCACAAACTAAAATCGGCCATATGTCCTAATCCACTCAAATCCAGTGATGTCTCGTATATAATCAATATCTAGGACATAGAAAACACTCACAAAACTAATCTAAATAAAACAAAACAAAACCAAGGCAAAAAAATAGCAATCGAAAACCACTAAGAATAACGAACTCACCAAAATATCATTTTTGTGCCCTAATGTGCAAAAATGACTCCATTCCGTTTTCTGGAGAACAGAGACTAGAAAAGTGTTTAGGTAGTGAGAGGAAGGATTTACAAGCGAGAAAATTGAAGGAAATCGACGAGGGAATGATCAGGGTGAGATGGATGTATGCATCTGAAAAGAGGAAGGAGGAGAGTATTTAAAGTTAGAAATTTTTTTAAGTCTTTGAACTTTCTAAGTTATTTATATCTCGGGACTCGTTGAGTTAGAAAATCAACCTTTTGGCCTAATCGGCCCCAAAAAAGGTTTAAAATAAAAGTCAAAAGTTAAAAAGACAAAGTAGGCTCAAAATAGTCAAATTGGGCTTATGAATAGTAACAAGTCAAACCAAGCTGCCTTGAGCCTATAATCAATCGACTTCTCAAAACAAGCTTGGTTTGGGTCCAGTATCAACAAAAAGCTATAAGTGGATTTCTCCATGCCTAAATCAACTCACCATTGCCAAACCAAATCTTTGTTCACTCTAGGCTCGATATGCACCATATGTTGTACAATCAACTGCCTTGAAAGACATGAAAAGAACAAAAATGACACAATAGACATAGATAAACCGATCACTTGGTATTGCATAACTAACTCCCTCACTCAACTCAACATTAAAAATCACTAGATTTCACATGTACACCATGGTCTCTTTCAAAAAAAAAGAAAGAAAAGATTGCTAAATTTGTACACAGGTAAATGAATATTTTGGGTTTAAAGAATAAGATAGGTCTTTTATGATCTTGCTTCGTCTGCAGGTGGGCGGATCGAGATTATTCGACAGTGAAGTTCTTGTGGGATCCTGACCCTTTAGGCTATTGGGTACAAAGGCCTAATTAAATTGTAATGATGAAATTGATAGGGTTTGAATCAATTTATTACGAGTCTAATGGACTTATTGAGTGTTTGTAAAGGATGATTTTAAATTTATTCGACGATTTATCGATTCGGGCCACTATATAGCCTTAGGGCCAATACGATATATGGTTAGGTTTACGATATCTTTATCTAATTTTTATGAGTCATCGAGACTTATAGGTGTCACTTTGAAGTTTTAACTCCGAAAAAATAATATCGGAGTGTATTTTCTTGGAAACGAAGCTCAGGGGTATTTTGGTTATTTTACCACCGATACCCATCATACTTAAGAAAACGAGCTTTGCGACAAGTGTAATTCTGGAATATATATTATTCAATTTTAAAGTAGTGTCGATGATCTGATCGATTAAGTATATTTTTGGAGATTTATATGATTAATGAGATATTATTCTCTTTTAAGTAATTTGTTATATTGATAGTTTTGATGTTTTAAGACATTGGAAAAGTCTATTGATCAATTATAAGAATTGATAAATTTTCTAGAAATTTTTTGATATATAATTTTTATTATTATAATTTTTCTAAAGTAAATTGAGGGGTATTTGATATTTAATAAATTATGTGTTAATGAGAAAATAATTTTCATGGGTCGATTTATAAAATGACATCGTTCGAAGTAAGCCCGAACAACATCGTTTTGTCCCCAATACCTTCTGCCGCCTTCAGCCTCTTAGTTCCTTTTGGTGAGGGAGAGAGAACAAGATATTTAGGGCATATCCTGTAGTTGCCCAAAAACTCTCCTAAGCTCGATGATTTCTCCCTCTCCATGCGCGTTTCGTTTTTCCGAGTGAATCTGTGCCAATATCGTGAAGAATTCATAAGAAAAGGGTGAGTATTAAGAGTTCATAGTTTTAAAATTTCGAATGCATGATAAGGGTGAATTAGGGCTTGAAACCGATTGGTTCTTGTGGGGATAGGTTCGGAATCATCATAGTTACGTTTTGGTATGAATTTAACTGAGTTTTGTGCTACTTTGAGGGTTATTGGAATGCTGAAAAAAATTTTCAAATCGCAATCAGGTGATTGAAGAAGACTCGACCAGATAACGGGTTGTTCATGTCTGGACTCCGTGATAGGTTGTTTGCAAAGGAGACAGACGACGTGTTGCCTGCATAAGCAGGCGATGCATTGTTCGTAGGGTGCGACAGGGTAACACCCAAGCCTGAGGCTCGAGCAACGTGGAACGTATAGAGTGGGAAGCGTGTCATGACCTTGGAGGTTCAAAAACTAGTCTAGGTGGGTGTGGTGGTGCCAGGTGATGCGATCTGGTTGGTCGGATTTATATTAATTTCAAAAAATGGGAAAAAGTAGCAGAAATGGTAGAAAAATTTGAAATTTGATAAAAATTTAGGAAAATTACAGAAATTTCTAGATTGATGAGGAATCTAGTGATATCAAGTTTATTGAATTTGGAGTTGGTTTGATAGGTCAAATAAATTGTACAAGTTTCATAAAAATTTTAAAAAATAGAAAATTTCCCGTTTTAGTTTCAAATTGATTCAGGGATAGAAACACATCAATTAAAGGGGTTAGACACATAATTTTATGTATTATTATGCTCTGAGTATGATTTCCAAAGAATCAGTCCGACAAGCCATCAACGTGTGTGTGCTTCGAAAACCCATTAGTAGACGAAAATTCTTAAATTTCAATTATTGACATGAATTATCGTATGAGGACTAACAAGTTAATAAGTAAATAAATTAAAATCGTGTGTGTACTATAAAAGACATGAGATTTGTCGTGTTGCCTGCTATGTTATACATTAAACTGCATGCTATATTATAAACTACGTATAGATGACGAATGAATAGGATGAGCGTGCTTTGCCATGTTTAAATTGAGATGCATGTGATGTATGGAATGAATAGAATGAGTGTGCTTTGCCATGTTTATATTGAGATGCATGAGATGCATGTGATGCATGGAATGCATTTGAGTATGAGTTATGCAAAGCACTGAAGTCGCATTGGGTAAACTATGCAACTCTTGAGTACTCTCCGGGTCTAGTAGTGAGGCGTGGAGATGCCAAGTATAAAGCTATAAGGCGGGACAAGGACTACAAGAGCAAGCCGACAATCATGAGACAAAATCTTACAAAGTGGAGACCGCTTAGGTGGAGCTACCATCACCTAACACCTTGGCATCGTTAGAGGTTTTGGAAAATGGTAAATAATAATGAAGGTAAGAGTGAACTACCATTGACGAATCCCATTTTTACTCCTGGCATCGAACGAACTGTGAGTTATTGCCAAACCCAGACACGGTCTTGTATGCATGGAATGATTATACATGCTGAATGTGACTTGTTGATGCACTTGCATACTTGTGTGCCTAGTATTGTTATGTGTGTGTGCATGTGGCGTGTTTTACCTGGAAGGTTTTTGTTAGATCTCTTGATTTGAATTCGAACAGGAATGGCTATGATCGTGGCATCTCTTCGGAAAGATGGATAGTCGAGGCTTTAAGCTAATCGAGGTTAGGACTCTCTTTTGATTCCAGTATATGGTGTATATGATGTGCATTCTCCTAGTCTACATGCATGATATTTTGTAATCCGAGACCCAAGATTAAGACAAATAAATATATAAATCATATAAATGCTAGTAGTAATAGATATACATCGATGCTACTCGGATCAGCATCTTCTTCTCCTTTTTACTTCTGCTATTCGTTTAATTAAGATAATATTTAATTTACCTCCATTGTCGAATTTCATTCTAACCTTATAGGTTTACTATATGCATTGTTGTGTATGTTGGCAGTGTATATAATGGTCTTGCGGCGATTTTCCCGAGAAATTTTCAGGACCGAGGCATGACAGTTCTCATGGCAGATTTATATTCTCACAAGGATAGTAACATAGCAAGATTTATTTTAACACTATTTTCTCTTGAGTGTGTCTACATGAATTTACCGAAGGGATTGGCTGACCAGTCGAGATTTTAGACCACTAGTTAAGAGGATGAGAAAATTGATTGTGAATATGCACGATCTGGGCTAAGAGGTTTTCAAATGACCCACGACTAATCATATAAATGAGAAGGTCGGTTGGCTATGCGATAAAAGAATTACAAGTCAATCCAAAATCTGGTGCAAGACCAGTCGAGTAGAAATGGTAGGATTGGTCGTAGTGACGAGATAGAAATAGATAGATTAGGGTCATAGTTTATTATCAATTTCAAAGTGTTGTGCGTCAGACCCTTTTGCTATCGAATTAATGTAATGAGATGTTTATGTTTTTGAGTAATTGTTTCTTGATTATAATAGTGAAAGCACTCATCTTTTGAGGGTGTGATATAAATCTATTATGTGGAATGTTCTACTTTTATTCTGAATTATTTCATCATTTTATTCTTTTTAATTGTTAAACATATATCACTTTGTTCTAATCAAACCCACAAAAGAGTGAGGATTCACCAATGGACAAGGATTACAGAATCAAAGTGCTAGAACCCATGGGATAGGAATATATCTTATGATTCTAGTCTTTTTTACAAATTAGATCTTTATTATCTTTTCCTTACAATTCTCGTAGAGGAATATAACTGAGTTAACTGTGGTCAATAGTTCTAGGTGACTTTTGGAAGAAGTCCTAAAGAATTCATAGGAATTGTTAAAAAATAAAAAAGAACAGTAGACATAACAAAAGCTAGATCTTAATCAATTGTTTTTTTTCTCTCTATTTTAATTTTTATTGTTTGTTCACCAAACCTAGATATTCGACTAATGTAATTAGAAGAAAGAAAACTAAACCTGTGTTTCTAACATTTTCTTCAAAGTATTATATTACTTGTAAACCAATATACTTGTAGGAAGTGCTTAATCATATATATAACAAAGAAATCAAAAGAAAATGAACTGTCAAACCTTTAAGTACATTAAGCAAAAGGTGAAAGTAGGAAAGAACTAACTGCATCCCAATGCCACACTCTACATAACACAGAAAGACTTCTTTAACAATTAAAATATTTTGTCACTAAGTGAAAAAATAATAGAAAGACATACTACCAACATATACATATATTCGACATTAATAGGAACAAGGAAAGGAAAACTAATTACATGATATCTTCACCTAACAACAAACACATGTATACATACATAATAGATGATGTTGATTTGATTCAAAACATAAACCAAAGTTGTTCAAAATAATTTTCAGAAGATCAAAAGTGATAAACTTAAACTTCTTCACCACTTGACACACAAAACAAAACATCCTTTTCAATAATCCTAATATCGCTTCTCCTCATCTTATATTCCATCAAAATCAATGATATACACAACATATTACATTCGGAAACACTAAAAACGAACCCTACACATCTAAAATTTTTTTACAAATTAATTCCACACTCCCAATCATCAATACATCAACTCGGCACACTCCCCTATGCACATACATAATATCGACACTATTCTTCATAAATAATGAATCTAGAAACACCATCCCAAGCCCCAAATCAAGATAAAAAATTTGAAATCAGATAAGAAAATATATTTTTATTGTTTATTTTATTTTTATTAAAATTTTAACTATTAGAAAACGAAAAATGAAAGGGGATTCTTACTTGGATGCTTGCGGTGACAACAAGAACAAAGGGTATCAGATGATTTTTTCTTCTTCTAACAATCCTAAGATATTTATGTATTAGGGAGAATGATTGATTCATAAGAAAATCAAAAGAGAAAACAATGTTTTTACTTGTTGGATTGAATAGATGTAGCAGCCATAAGGAGGAAAAAGAAGAAGAATACTAAGTGCTATATTTTCGTGAAACTAGAGTAAATGATAGGTACGAGGTCGGGTAGGACGACTACACTACTTACAATAGGGTTATAAGGTTTAATTTGAGCTTAAGTGATGTTAATTAAAATCTTATATGTTAATTTAATTAGCTTATTAAAACTTAACCCATTAAATATAATATAAGGCCACCTTTTAATTAAAACCTTTGGTTTATTTTAATTAAATTCTTAATTAATCTGTTAGCTCATTTAAAAAAAATAAAATTTTATATCTTAAGTCCTTATAAGTTAAACTCGTATTTGGGCCAATGTTACAAAATATAAAAATATATTTTAAAGCGTAGTACCTTAGTAAAAATGTTTTAAATGATAACAAACCTTATAAACTTACCCAAACACTAGTCTACTTACTACCGACTAATTATGCCAACTAATTAGCCCAAAAATCAACAAATCATGCTTACACATAGCCCAATCACTCCTTAATCATGCCAACAATCATATCAACCACACTACCTCACACGCCATAGGTGTAGCACATGGCTCAAAAGCCAACTACACTGCTAAATTGAATTCATCATTTATCATCCTATGTAACTCATTTGCAAAAACTCAATTCTAGCAACACACATCCTATCACAAATTCAAAAATAACACATAAATCTAGACATACAAACACAACAAAAAAAAAAGAATTTCACAATTTAATTCCAATATTAAACATTACGAAAACGGATTGCCACCACGCTAATTCTTCCAATACATCACAACCTTTCCATACAACATGGCTTCTAAATGTAGACACACACAAACTCACAAAATCAACTACTATCTTGAAAAACAAGCAACATACTAAATAACATTGACTCATCTATAACTCAATGTTGCACAAATAAGAATTTTACAAAGGAAAAGAGTTTCAAAAATATTTCGCAACTAAGCTTCTAAGATATGGAAGAAACCTATAATTTTAATTTGTGTCAGTCATCCAACATAATCGATGAAATTTATATATTAAAGAGTAGGATAGTAAAAGAACACAATAAAAATTGTGTTCTCATCTCTTGCTAATTAGGCAACATATTCGAGGTTAATTTATTTGACTAATCCAACACGGAGACCAGAGCAATAACAAACATGAGAATGACGGTTATATATACTAAGAGAAACCAACTCTACCTACTCCATATAAAGAAACAAAGTGAAAGAATCATTTGAGCTGTGTGGTTGTTACTAATGTCGTAAATAGAAATTTAAAATAAAAATTTAAGTAAAAATATATAAAATACAGCAAAATTACATTATATATAAATAACCAACACAATTTTCTTCTCCATAAATTTAAATTTAAATTTATTTATCACATAATTCCAAGTTAAGAATTTTCTTGGATTAATAAAAGAAGATAAACCTAGATAACTGAAAACTGTAAAGAAGAATTTTACAAAAATTTTACACAGTAAGCTGTCATTTTCAACACCTGTCAAAGAAGTATTGTGTAACTTAATTCTCAATCTAGACAATTAAAGAAAAAGATCTAAGGAGGGTTTTGAAATTGGTCATCGCAATTAACCAAACTTATGGATTGTAAAATTTTCTTAATGATTGTTGAGAACCAATCATACATGGAGAAAATAGTGAGAAGAGTTAGAAATTTTATTGGAAGATTAAAACTTAGTTAAATTCTAATTAAATGGAACCAAAGTTCCGTAAATAAGATTATTAAGTGAAGATTTTCAGAGATGGTATGATTGCCTCTCAAAAGATTTGCCCCATTTCTTGAGGAATCTATCCTTTTACATTTTATTATACGGGTTATTGCATTACAAATTCCTTTTTGAACTTTTTTTAACATAAATGGGCCCACTGACATGGCAGTGGGTCATCCCAGTAGGCGTGTCACTACATTTAAGTCTAACCTAGCTTAATGTCTGCAGCTGGCCAAATTTCGACAAACTGGTGAACTTAAAATGGCGGCTGTAAGTAGAATTCATCTTCGTACGATCAAGTAAAAAACTTGGGACACAAGGCATTGATTCTAAAGGGAGAGAATGGGTAAAGAAGCAGGTTACGCTTTTGCACTGCATGCCCGATGACAAGGGAGAGAAATTTCTCCAACATGTAATGTTAATGGGTTTACCCCTACCCCTCACCACTGCTTATAACATTCCTCGGGGGTCGGGTAGGGGCGTTGGTGGAAATTCCAACACTCCTGGCTGTGGCACTGGCTCCGATCCTTATAATATATAAATTGATAGTACATACATAGCGCTATCCATGTATCGCATTAGCTTAGAGTAGGTAGGTTTTTATGGCAAGTCAATCGGGGATGTATAGTCAAATAACAAATTCTCAGTCATTGCCTGTCCATATGTCTTGTATGTATGGAAGGTTTTTGGCTAAAAATGCAAAAAAATTCAAACCATATAAAAATGCCGCAAATCAGTCATCGAAATCGAATGTATTAAATAACACGGAGAATTCTAGGCTAATAACTCGGAGGGAGGGGTTCTTTACCTTTTAAAAATAGAGTGTTCGATTGATACAAACCCATGGAGGAGGCCAGTACTGGAAGATGCCGTTATATATGTATTTCGCTTCTTCACAAACTATGTAGTTAAAGAGATGAGAAGAAAAAATATATATATGAACTTTGACTTCTTCACCAACTGTACCAGCTAAATAGAAGCTAAGCCAAATTCCATTTTCAAACAAAAACAATGATAACCAAGGAAATTTATAGAAAAGAAAAAAGAAAACATAGTTCATCAAAACAAGCTCAGGCTATGGATAGCATCAATGTTCCTTCAATTCTTTCGCATTACAACATTTGTGGCTTAATGGAAATCAGCTCCACTCTACTCTTCTCGAAATCAGACACATACGTTGTTGAAGCAAGCAAAATAGAGTAAGAAATGTACCCCAGCTGATCAAGGCTTTTGTTGTTGAATGACCCTAAACATGGCTTCCTCTATGAGGGGGAAGAGGAAGGGCATAACTTCTATGGTGAACAATGGAAAGTACCTACGCTTCATCAGACACATTATACAAAGTCTTTATCTAGTACTTAACTGTTCAGAGCTTCTCCTGGCTAACTTCGCCGTCATCGTCAGCCGCTAGGGAAGCAGGCAAGTTGAGATCTATCACATTACGATGGACTGATTTTGTCACTTGAGTAATATTTGCACTTCCCACCAAACCTAAATAAGTGAAGTGAACTTTTTTGTGACCACCAAGTGCCTGACCAGACTCAAACACTCTATCACATAATGGACATTTATAGATTCTTTGGCTAATAACTGAGTCGTTATCATCTCCAATGGTGCTATCACTTCCTTCTTCACTCCTCCTTTCCTCATTACATTCATCCTCTTTAACATGGGTTTTCATCTTCTTATGATTGGCTTTATGCCCGCCTAGAGCCTGGTATGATCCGAATCCTTTATTACATTTTTGACATCTATAGATGATGCAACTTTTGGATCGTGAGGGTGTCGAGGAAAGCATCTCTAGCTCATCTTCCTCTTCTTCGTTTTCGGCTTTGTGTTTGTCTCTATCATCATCCTCGCCTATTGTTTTGGATTCCCTCTTATTATACTTTTTCCATCTATCACTCGCTAGCATAACAAGACACTTAGCACATTCTTCCTCATCGAAGATTTCAGAAGTAACACTTACCCGTTCTGGTGACTCAAATGCTTTCGTCACTGATTCAGCAACTTTCTGCAACAAATTGCGGTGCGTTCTTTTGGATCTTCGTTGGTTAGGATTTCTAAGTGATTCCGCTTCACTTTCACCATCATGAACTACACCAAAGTTGGGTTTCGGAATAGAAGAAACTCCTTGTTTCTGAGATCGAGAAGACTGTATGACCTTGTCAGTAGAAGAAGCAAGATTTTGGGGTTGGTGGGGCGGGATTGGTTTAGGAGGAAGGGGTAGTTTGGCCAAGTGAGATCTCATGTGGCCTCCCATAGCTTTGCCATTAGCAAAGCGCCTATTACAGATTCTACAGATTCGGTTCTTCTCCTCCATTACTAGAGAAGAAGAAGAAACAGCGGCTGCTGATGGCCGAAGCCTACTTTGCTTGTGCGTATCAGGCGAAGAGGATTAGGGTATTGTTGCAGGGAAATCCCGAACTTAAAAGAGAGGGTTGGTGACAAAGCAATTGGTTTATTGTACGCACGTAAAAGGAGAGACTATCTATATATACTATATAGCCATAAGTATTGTTGAAAAAATTATTAATAAATTAATATTTAGTTGCGGAGTCGGATTGCTCATGAATGCCCTTTTAATTTTTCTTTTTAAAAATAAAAGCTTATGATCAAGAATAAATTCGTAGTTTAGTGTCACTGAGAATTTTTTATTTTCTCTTTAGCTTCTGCTTTAAATCTTTTCGTAGTTGCAAATTAGATAGTACCAACCTAGAATATATTCTTATACTACACATACCTTTTATTCTATATGATGTAAACTCTGAAATTTATTAAATTCATAAAAAAATAATCACAATCAAAAATTTACATGACGTCTAATTATAATTTTTTTTTTAAAATACCATTGAAAAAGAAGATTTTATGGCAAATAACAATAGAACTTTTTATTTGATTGGCACTATCCCTATAATAGACCTACCTAACGAAGCTTGTTTTACATCGGTAAATCTAGCCTAATTAAGTGCAACCATGATCAAAATGCAAATACTCTATGACCATACTCTGCAATACACAGTGGAAATATAGCAGATGATGCTGTTTACTCTCGCAAGATTTGACGGTAACTCTAATTTGCAAGTTTAATTTGTAAATTACAAGCACAATCCTGTCAATAACATACAAATTTTGGGTTTGATCCTTGATTTTGCGTATTAAACATTTAAAATTTTTTGGACTAGTGAATTCCATCTATAGTTAGTGTTTAGGATACAGCAGAAATAATTAATCATTGTTACTTCTGTAATTTTTAAAAAATACTGTTGGTAATGAATTTTTGTAAGAGATAAATTATTATTATTGTATTTTGATCATTATTAACCTTATATTTTATTTCCTGATATTTTTAAATATTTTCTAAATTTTTGATGTGATTTCTTCATTGTTGGCGACAAACTTTCTAAGGGGTCTCATATGTGATATCCTAACTCTTTTGAGATACTTGGACCTAAAAGTTCAATTAGGTTTTACTTGAAATTGGTAGGTCATAATCCACACTTTAGGATCATTGAAAAACATACAGTGTGGCTTGGACATTCTAAAGTATAATTTGGATCTTGCATAGGCACAAGAGGATTTATGTATTTAATAAAGACTAATTTTATTTTTAGAGATTTATTAAAATTTTTGAGTTATTATTTTTATTTATATATCTTATGGATAAAAAATTATATAATAAATTATATCAATAGTTTTAGTATTTTAAAACCTCAAGAAGATCTAGTGGCAGTTTATAATGATTGATAAATTTTATAAACATTTTTGAAAATGGTTCTTGTTATAAATGAATATTTTTGAAACTCATAGTTTCATTATAAAGATACAAGTTATCATCTCTATCATTAATGCAAAAGGTATATTTGTGTACCTATAAATATGCTATTGTGATGTTGTATGAGGCATCAATAAAAATATTGAAATTCTCTTCTCCCTTCTTGTTTATTATATAACACGTTATCAGCACAAATGTTTAAAAAAAGAAAAGAAAAGAGAGAATCAAAAGTTTTATAATAATTCTTCACAAAGAACAAGTAAGAGCCTTAGTTTTCACAAAGTTCTACAATGACAAATATTGCAAAGCTTGAGTTTGATGCTCTCAACATTACAGGAAAAAATTATTTATCATGGATATTGGATGCTAAAGGTCTTGGAGAGACAATCAAAATACCAAATGTAGCATCAAATCAGGATAAGGCGAAGACAATGATTTTTCTTCGCCATCATCTCCATGAGGGATTGAAATCTGAATATCTCACAGTAAAAGATCCTACACATCTTTGGAAAAATTTAAAAGAGAGGTATGATCACCAAAAAACAGTAATACTCCCAAAAGCTCATTATGAACGGATGCACCTTCGTTTATAAGATTTTAAATCTGTGAGTGAATATAATTTAGCATTATTTAAAATCAGCTAACAATTAAAATTATGCAAAGAAAATATCACTGATGATGATATGCTTGAAAAAACATTCTCCACTTTTCATACTTCAAATGTACTTTTACAACAACAATATCGTGAAAAAGGTTTCACAAAACATTCTGAGCTGATTTCATGTCTTCTTGTGGTTAAACAAAGCAATGAGCTATTAATGAGAAATCATGAATCTCGTCATATTGGTTCTGCTCCATTCCTTGAAGTGAATGTGATGCTATCTCATAATCATGGTCGTGGTCGAGGCTGTGAACGAGGACGAGGATGAGGAAGAAATTATAATCAATTTCGTCATGGTTTTGTTCAATCAAGTAAAATTATCCTTCAAAATCATAAAGTCATAAAGGATAAAGTATCCGAAAAGATAATAGGTGGCATAAAAAAAGTTACAACTAGTAATTGTCATCGATGTGGAATGTAAGGTCATTGGCAACGTACTATTCGTATACCAAAATATTTTGCCGACCTATACCAAGAATCTTTAAAGTCTAAAGGCAAGAATATAGAGACAAATTCTTTCCAAAATGATTTCACTGAATTTTCTAATGGCCTTGAGGATATAACACACTTGGATGTTGCTGAATTAATGATCCAAATGACTTATTTTATTATGAAAATTTCAATTATATTTTTCTTATTTTATTATAATAAAAGTATATTTATTCTATTTATTTATCTTTTTGTTTTATATTTTAATTTAATTTAATTTATTTATATTTTCTTATTAATTTTATTTATTCATTGAAAAGGATGGATATCAGCATGAATATATATAAAATGAACGCCATGAAAATATGTTTGGTTGAAAGTGCCTCAACGCATACACTATTGAGAGATAAGAATTATTTCTTTTATTTAAACATTGGAAAAACCAATGTACATACAATATGTGGTAGTCAAGATTAATTGAGGGCTTCGAAAGAGCAAATATTATTTTATCTGGAGGAACCAAAATAATAATAGAAGATGCATTATATTCTTCTAAGTCTCAAAGAAACTTGTTAAGTTTTAAAGATATTCGTTTTTGAATGGATATCATATTGAGACAATGAATGAAGGAAGCATTGAGTATCATTGCATAACGTTTATAATTTTGAGTAAAACGTATATATCAGAAAAATTACCTGCTTTTTCTTCCGGATTATACTACACAAGTATAAGGATGATAGAATCTCATTCTATAATAAATCATCAATTTAATTATTTGTTTAAAATTTGGCATGACCGGTTAGGCCATCCCGGTTCAACAATGATGTGGAAAATAATAGAGAATTCCTGTGGTCATCCATTGAATAATAATAAAATTTTTTAATCTAATAAATTCTCATATGCTGCTTGTTCTCAAGGAAAATTAATAATACGGCCATCACTAGCAAAAATTGGGATTGAATTTCCAAAATTTTTGGAAAGAATTCAGGGAGATATTTGTGGACCTATACATCTACCATGTGGACCATTTAGGTATTTTATGGTTTTGATTTATACATCAACCAGATGGTCACATGTATGTTTATTATCATCTCGCAATGTGGCATTTGCGAGATTACTTGCACAAATAATTCATTTGCGAGCTCAATTTCCTAATTATCCGATAAAGTCTATTCGGATGGATAATGCTAGTGAATTTACATCTAAAGCCTTTATAGATTATTGTATTTCTATTAGAATAAAAATTGAACATCCTGTTGCTTATGTTCATATACAAAATGATATTGCAGAATCATTTATAAAACGTTTCCAATTGATTGCAAGACCTATGCTTATGAGATCCAAACTCTTGGTTTATGTTTAGGGGCATGCCATTTTACATATACCAACAGTTATACGCATTATGCCAACAAGTTATCATAAACAATCCCCAATGCAATTGGTTCACGGTCAGGAACCAAATATTTTCCATCTAAGAATTTTTGGTTGTGTAGTGTATATCCCAATTTTTCCACCACAACATACAAAGATGGGTCCTCAAAGGAGGATAGGAATATTTGTTGGATATGAGTCTCCATCTATAATTAAATATCTTGAGCTATTAACTGGAAACTTATTTACAGTGAGATTCACTGACTGTCATTTTGACGAGATTATATTTCCAACAGTGGGGGGAGAAAATAAACAATTTGAAAAGAAAATCTCTTGGAATGAATTATCATTATCTAGCTTTGATCCTTGAAAAAATTAATGCTAGCATGAAGTTCAAAAGATAATTCATTTACAAATGGTTGCAAATCAACTGCCAGATGCATTTACTGACCTTAAAAGAATAACTAGGTCTCATATTCCAGCTGTAAATATTCCGATAAGAATTGATATTCCTAAAGGACAATCTAAAGTTGCTAGTGAATCTAGACCACGCCAGAAGTGTGAAAGACCATTCGGTTCTAAAGATAAAAATCCTCGAAAAAAGAAAGAAGAAACTACATAAGATAGTAAGGAAGAGGATATAGTTTTGAAAAATCCAGTTAATATAATTAATAAAATTCTAGAAGAAATACAAGAGAATGAAGAAATCTCGATTAATTATGTCACTATAGGAAAAAGATGGAACCAAAGCACAGTACTTGTTGACAATATTTTTGCATATAATATAACGCTAAATATTATGAAAGAAAATGAGGATTTTGAACCTATCTCTATGGAGGAATGTAAAAGCAAAAAATATTGGCCAATCCGGAAAGTCACAATTCAATCAGAATTAAACTCATTTGAAAAACGTGGTGTTTTTGGACCTATAGTCCATACACCAAAAGATGCAAAATCGATTGGATATAAATGAGTATTTGTGCGAAAAAAAAATGAGAAAAATGAAGTTGTGAGATATAAAGCAAGACTCGTCGCACAAGGTTTTACCCAAAAATCATGTATTGATTATGATGAGACGTATTCTCCAGTGGTGGATACAATAACATTGTGATACTTACTTTGTTTTGCAGTACATAAAAAAATTGAAATGCGTGTAATGGATGTAATTACAACCTATTTATATGGCTCATTGGATACTGATATATGAAAATTCCTGAAGGATTTAGATTACCAGATACAAATAAACCAAATTTCCAGGAAATTTATTCGATAAAGCTAAATAGAGATTTATATGGATTGAAGCAATCTGGTCGGATGTGGTATAATTGTCATAGCGAGTGCTTACTTATAATAGATTTCAAGAATGATCCAATATGTCCATGGTCTTTATAAAAAGTTATGGATTTGGTTTTGTAATAATAGCTGTTTATGTTGATGATTTAAATATTATTGGAACTCATGAAGAGATAGATAAAACTGTCAGCTATTTAAAGAAAGAATTTGAAATAAAAGACCTTAGAAAAACAAGATATTATTTGGGTCTTCAGATTGAGCATCTGAGTGAATTAATATTTATTCATCAATCAAATTATGTGGATAAAGTACTTAAAAGATTTTATATAGATAAAGCTCATCCATTAAATACACCAATGATTGTGAGATCACTTGATGTGAAAAAAATATTTTTCGACTTCGTGAAGAAAATGAAGAACTTTTAAACCCGAGATTCTATATCTAAATGCTATTGGTGTACTTACATATCTTGCTAACAATGCTCGACCTGACCTATCATTTGCAGTAAATTTACTAGCAAGATATAATTCTTCTCCAACTCGAAGACATTAGAATGGAGCTAAATATATTTTTAGATATCTTCGAAGGACAATGGATATGGGATTATTTTATTCAAATTTATCCTCTTTCTATTTAGTTGGTTATGCAGATGCAGGATATTTATCAGATCCACATGAAGCAAGATCGCAGACAGGTTACTTATTCACTATAAGGAATACAGTCATTTCATGGCGGTCAGTGAAACAAACTTTGATTGTCACTTCTTCTAACCATGCAGAAATCTTAGCAATTCACGAAGCAAGTCGTGAATGTGTTTGACTACGATCAATATCACAACTCATAAGAGAAACATGTGGATTATCAAGAAACAAGGAACATACAACGACACTGTATGAAGACAATGCTGCTTGTATAGCTCAATTGAAGGAAGGCTACATCAAAGGTGACAAGACAAAACATATTTCACCAAAATTCTTCTTTACTTATGATCTTCAAAGCAAAAAAGAAATCATTGTCGAACAAATACACTCAAGTGACAACTTAGCTAATTTATTTACTAAAGCTCTTCCCATATAAATATTTGAGAAGTTTATACAAAAGATCGGAATACGTCGTTTAAAAGATTTGAAAAGATGACTAAATCAGGGAGAATATACGCTGCACTCTTTTTTCCGTCATTAAGTTTTTATTCCCATTGGGTTTTTCTTGGTAAAGTTTTTAATGAGGCAGTATGACAATAGTATACTCTCAGATTGAGAATAATATATTTTTTCTTCACTAAGATTTTTCCCATGAGGTTTTTCTTAGTATGGTTTGAACGAGACATTAAGTCATTTTTAACATAACAAATAGACATTCAAGGGGGAGTGTTATAAATTAATGTCTTTGAAACTCATAGTTTCATTAAGAAGATAGAAGTTATCATCTCTATCTTTAATGCAAAAGGTATATTTGTGTACCTATAAATATGCCATTGTGATGTTGTATGTAGACAACAATAAAAATATTGAAATTCTCTTCTCCCTTCTTATTTTTTATATAACAGATCTTGAACTATTATGATTTTTCTAAGATTATTTACGAGGTATTTAATTTTTAGTAAGATACATATTTATAAATAGAATATTTTCTTGGTAATGAATTATATTTTTTATAAGGAATTTATAAAATTTTATGGATATATTTTGGAAGGATATAGTAATTATTTTGAAATTTTAATATTTTTATAATTAAAAACTAATAATGATAATTATTATTATTTAATATTATTTATATTAATATAATATTATGACAAAACGGTCTGCTACTATGACATTTTGACCAGACTAGTCAAAATGGCAACAAACCCTTCTGTTTTGATAAGCTGTAATGAGGGACGTCATTTAGTTAAAACGATGTCGTTTGGTAAGGATAACCAGTTACCATCTTAGCCCCTCTCGTTTTGCCTGTGGCCACTGAAATTACTGGATAAGTCTAGATTTAACAGAATTTGTGCATAGCACTTCAACCCACCAAAAATATTGTTCCTTTTCCCTTTCAACCCCTTGAGTTTCTTTAAAGTATTTTTGTGCCATTTTCGATTTTGGGTAAATTTCTCAACCTAGAATCTGGGTATTTATCTTTCTTAATTTTACTATTTAGGTTATGAAAATTAGGGGTTTTTCGCGGTTAGTTTCAGAATTGAGTAGGTTTTCTATGGGTATGAGTTTTGTGGTGTGTAGCATTATGCAGATGCAGATCGGATTTCTGGTTTTGTCTTTAGATTCTGTCTGTTAGAGGTTAAAGACGACCTTAGATGATGTGTCATCCGTGGTCTCTCTGAATGATGAGTCGTTTAGTCGTTGGGCCACATGACATGTCGCTCATAAGTATAGATAGGATTAGTCTGAGCCTGAGACTTAGACGAGGCATGGCACATGCAGGAGAGACTGTGTATCGCTCTCAGGTGCTATGGGTGTTGGAGTGCCGGCGCCTAGTGCTGCCAGATCGATTGCTCTAGTTTGCCTGATTATTTAATTTAGAAAAGCGTATAGGCCAGGATCTTATAAGTGTGATGGGTATCGTTTGAATGATTGAGTAAAGATAATTAGGTTGGATTAATCAAAAGTTATATTATTGCGCTTAATCAGCCAAATTTCATATTAATGGGCTTATAATCTGAATGTTGGGCCCATGAATTTTTGGTTTCTGACTCAAAAGTGTTGAGTAAGTGTTATTTGGAATCCGGTAAGTGGGAGGTATTTGAGTCTTTTCACACCTTGTTTTCCGTCAAATATTGAAATTTGAGTTTATTCCATAATTATAACCCTCAGAGTCTATCTTTTGCGATTCTCGATGGTGTAAATATTATTATAAATTATTATATTTTAAGAATATATATATATATATATTTTATGTGTATATAAATAAATTTACTGTATATATGGAGAAAAAATCAAAGAATGAGTTATAAGGATGATGATTAAATAGGGTTATTGAGGGATAATTGGTTTGTATTAATTTTATAAATTTTTATAAATTTATTTATATTTATTATAATTTTTTAATTTATTTAACAAGATATATTATATTTTTAACAAACTATATACATATATATATATATAACAAGATATATTATATATGTAACAAGTTATGACATGAATGTAGACTAGAGGAATAAGACATCATATACATAGAATACTAAAGTCCACAAAAGATATTCTAAATTAGTTTTGCGCAAAATCCCGACTGTTTGTTTAGAGAGGAGCCATAATCATTCCCAAACCTGATTAAACACGAATCCAAGGATCTGGTAGAATCCTGCCAGATGAGTAGATGAGAAAAACATGTATAATACATCACATGCAAACACACAACTCATTGCTAGACACATAACCATACACGAGCAACAGTAACTAACAGTCAAACCATATGGTAGATCCATGCACGCAAGATCGTGATTGAACTGGCAATAACTCTCAGTCCTTCTGGCCCCAGGATTGAGAATGAAGTCGTTAGTGCTTTACACGTAACTTTTTCCGTTATACCTTAATGCCCGATTCCATTGACAATTTTGAGATATTAGGTGATGGTAACTCCATCTAGCAGTCCTCACTTTAAAGGATTCTATCAAATGTTCGTTTGCTCACTTATGCATTCCTTGCCCTCTTTATAGCCTTATTCTCTGACATTTCCACAATCAAACCCAGAGAACTCTTAAGGATTACATAGGTTACCCTATGCAAATTTAGTTGTTATGCTTTGAACCTCAAATTTTTCCCCGACAATCGCTGTAGGCCCATTATATACACTGCTATCATATCCAACAATATACATAGTAAACCTACAAGGCTAAAAGGAAAAATAAATAACGGAGAGGATAATACAAATAATAGTCAATAAGGCAAAAAATGGATCTAGTTATAGTCAACGGTGTCATTCGGAAAACACCAGATTATGATTAGATATCAAACACTATTTCAATAATACTATAGGTCCCTCATGATTTACTGTATTCTTACTTTACACAAGGTACTAAAAAATCTTAAGAACTCAGTCTAGGGAAATATGGTATCATGTACATAAAATACTAGAGTCGAAATCCTAACCTGACATTGAGCTAATACTTGATGAGTTGACTGTCTGTTTGGGTAGAAACCGTCATCATAATCCATCCTGATCAAACATAGATCCAGAGATCTGGCAGAAGCTTGCCAGGTGAGTGGACAGGAAAAACGTATATAATAATTCACATGCAATCACATATTAAATTAACTGACATGCTGACACACATTCAAAGCATCGATGAGTCAAAGAACATAGTCACACTCAATATATGCAGCAACAAAATGACTCTTTAGGAATTCATGACTATGACTAGGCTGGCAATATCTCTCAGTTCAAATAGGTCCCAGGAATAAAGCTAAGATTCATCAGTGGTACTTTATGTGACACCTCATGCCTTTTCTCTTATTCACATTATGATGATTTAGTATGTCCTGATGGACATGCATAACTCTTGGCCAAGATCACTGATGATGCTAGTCTGATAGGTGATGGTAGCTCCACCTATAAGATCCCCACATTAGGAATTCCTATCATACATTCAGTTAACACTATTTTATAATTCATGTCCCTCCTTATAACTTCCTTGGTAAGTCCATGCCTAACTACCATACTCGGAGAACTCTCATGAGTCACATAGATTATCCTATAATTCTACAAATTTTTATCCATCTCATGATTGTGGATGCTACTTGATGCATTATTATGCTTCAATATCATATTTCACACTTCCATACCAAGCATAATATTTCATTCATGTGACATATCATTATATGAAATATTTCACATGAGGTTTAAGCACACATAAGATTTCATGCTATTATTTCGTTATAATTTCTTTTACTAAACATTCATATGATCATATCAATGATTCAAGCAATTAAGTAAAAGGATCCATCCACTCATGGGTTTCGAAGTTCAAACAGCCCACACTTATTTCCTGAACTGATTCCTCATGGTCCTGCATCAGGAGGTATCCACCTATATAAAATGATATCCAATTCTTCAATAAACATACTAAAGGATAATAAATACATAAAATCATACTTCCAAACCCTCTACCCAACGAATTATGTTCCTAGACCAAGTCTAAGATCAAACTGGGAAATTTTCCTATTTTTTTTATTTGTTTCGAATTTTGTATTATTAATTGACCTATCAAATTATCTCCAAATCTTACAATCTTAGTATCACTAGACTCAAAATTCAATCTAGTATTTTTCATAATTTGTTTTCTAATTTTTCATATTTGTTTGCTATTTGTTCCTGTTTTTCTACCATTTATGGTTATTTTTCCTAAATTTTGTGATTAAATAAATTCTAGCCAATCAGAGTATACCATGAGGAACCACTTGGCAATGCCACTCCTACCTCCAAACCTTTCTAAGGCTAACACTTGTCCCAATTGGGATGTGCCACACCTCGTCCGAGCCTGCATATCTCAGTGTGAGAACAACTCGTTCCCTGTCCATACAGACTACACGTCTTCTAGTCTGTCGACCAGATGACCTATCATTTGAAAGGACCTCAAAAAACATGTCGTCTTCTACCTCCAGATGAAGATTTTCCTCTACAAACATAATTTTTTTCCAGACATCCACGACCCCATACACGCTATAATCCTCCATCAAAACATCATCACATCAAAGACTAACAACTTTCGACCATAACCCACTAAAAACTAACAAATTTTGTCTATTAAATAATCCGGAAAAGAACATCTGGTTCTTCCAGGCTAAGTTCTTACCTAAATCTGGCTAGATATAGCTGGAAATTACTCCCTTCCATCGTAGAATGATTGTTCGTAATGAGACGAAGCTAAAGGGATACTTTTCGTAGCTTGAGGAAGATTGAATCCTCAAAATGGAGTAATAGGTTCTTATCTCGTTCTCCTACCGGGCATAGGCAAAAACTGGGAAGCCTTAGGCAACAGTCGATTTCCCTCTCAAAATGACGTCGTTCTAGGTTCCCTCCCAAATGATGTTGCTTCATGTGAAACAATATAGACTCGGATATTTGGCCAAAACGACGAGGTTTACTATCATTTTGACCATCTTGGTCAGAACGACACACCTACCTATCTTTTTGGTTTAAATAATATAATATTAATATATATTGAATATTAATAAAATAATAATAATAAATATTATTTATTAATTTTAATAAATCTTTAAAAATTCATAATAAATCCAATATTACTCTGAAAAATACCAAATTTTGTTTACAGATTCCTTATTTTTCTCATAACTTGATAGTTTACTAAAAAATAAATATTTTACAATATAATTTAGAATAATAATAATAAATCAAATTGTGATTCTAAAATTTTTTTTAAAAATCATAGATCTTTTAAACCATTAATGGACCTATCTATGATCTCAGATACCAAAATTATTAATGATATTTACTATCTCATGTTTCAATCACCAATCACATAAATAACGGTAATTCTCAATAATTATAAAAATTATCTGAAAATTTAATTCATCATCTAGAATGTCCGATCTCAACCACATATTCACAATAGATTCTAGAATACGGGTTAAGGTTCACTAACCTCGTCAATTCTCAATTGAGCTTTCGAGCCCAAATAGCTCGGTTTGACTAGGAGGATACCATGCACGACTGTGGTACTAGGGAGACATAGTACGATTAAAGGCTCCTTTACTTTTCCTATTAATCATCCTCCTATCCCCTTGAACACTTATGTAGATATTCAAGGTGATACCTTCTTCTCTTTAGTTGTCACTGATTTCTAGAATTTTTGTATGAAAAAAACTCCTTCTGATAGTGTAGCAATCAATCACGATGATCCAGCCATGACATTGGTGATGGGCTTCACATATAACAATAAACAGAGAAGAGAATAACTAAAATACTTCAATATATTATTAATAGAATCTCCCAAAGATTTTGACAATAACCTATTGTAAAGCTGTGGTTAGATTATAAGTTTCTAGCTTGACATGTTGAGAGAAATTGTTAAAAGCTCTAAGGAATGCTAAAATTAGATTCTCGTTACCACATGAGGTCGCGAGTTTATTAATGAAATGTTTTACATGTCATATTAGTCCCCGATTTTAGTATATTTTTAGGAAATTTCAAGAGATAAATCGGGCATTATCTTCATAAGATTAGCTCCTCGAGATAAATTGAGAGTTTCAAGGAAAAGAAGATAAAAACAAGATAAGAAGATAAAAATCAAGGACACATGAACATATCTATATCAGAAGAAGATAGACCAAGAGCTTATCCATTCCGAATAAGGTGGGGACAGTAGTTATCTAATAATGAGTATATAAATCCAAGACCACATGTGGTCAGTGCATCTAGTTTTTAACATCCTTTAGAATAAAGAGTGAACCCTCAAAAGCATGTCTGACTTGAAATTTATAATCTAGTCACAACTTTTTAATAGGTTACTGTCCAAATCCTTAAGGAGATTCTATAATAAAAGGTTAAAGTCTTTATTTATTCTTTCCTCTATTTATCTTTCAAGTAGATTTCATAACCATGATCACAGTCTGTGAATTCATATCGTCAGAAGGTACAATCCCTTCGGAATCAAGTGACAAACCGAGAAGGAAGAGGTATCAATTTGAGTATCTACATTTACACTCAAGGAGATAGGAGGATCGTTGATAAGAGAAGCGAATGAGCCTTCAGTCATACTTAGCCTTCCATGTATCATGGCTATGCCTGGTTTCCAACCAATCAAGTTCTCTAGGTAAAGAAGTCAAGATATTTTACAATCGAATCTATAAACGAAGGAAGATATTAATGATTTGTGAAGATACTATCATCATATCATTTACAACCTTACATGTTTCTTCTTTTTACTATTCGAGTCGTACAAACCATCCTTAAATTAATATTCATCCCACCATGCCACGCCTCTTGATCGCGTGCTCACAGGCAGCCTTGCATAACTTACCTGTGCCTTAGTTGCAACTTAATCCTTATTTCCTATGGATTCAACCCTTCTATATATACTATAGTATAATCATCATGGTAGGAATTTATCTTTAAGTGTTTTGACAACACATCAGTTATATAGTCTTTTATTGATAGCCTTTGTGCCCTATATACCCGGAATGGATATACTCTAAGTCTTCTTTCTTTATCTTTATCTTCTTTTTCCTTGAAAATCGCTTGGTGCCTGATAAAACCAACTTTGTGTAGATAAAGCTCCTATTATCTTCTAAATTTGTCCTAATTTTCACTAAAAATTATCAGCGGAAGTCTTTATAAATAATAAAAGAAACTATAACACACAAGTCCCAAAGAAGTCTCAAAATCTAGCAAACAGTCCCAAACATGTTTTGGAAATTGGGAAGAATAAGAGAATCATAAAACCAGAAAGTAGTCCAATCAAGCAAGCATGAATCAAGGTATATGCACAATCAATCCAGCAAGAAAGGAGGCATGCGAATGTGATGGAATATCATCCCCCGTGCAGTCTTGATCCCATTGGCAGAAGATGTACCTAAGCATGAAAAAAAGGGAAAAAAATAATGGGATGAGATTACAAGAATCTCAGTAGGGTCAAACACCAAGAATCTCAGATTACAAAAATAATTCTCTCTTAATCAACATTAGGGATGTCAAACAAGCATCAAACAAGCACAATAAGGGTAGGCCCAAAAACACCAAGTGTTGGAAGGACTAAGAACACTTCTAAAACCAGAAGTATACAGATAGGTAATTTATCATCTGACTTGAACAATTGAATGATAATCCCCTTCTACTTGTGTTGTTCAAGGCTCAGCTGGACACAGAGTAAATGGTAAGAAAAAAATCTAATCATCAAGCCTATCCATCTTGCCATACAAGGACAAGGGCATCCAAACCACACTAGGATAAGGCCATCTTTCCACAAAAGGATTATACATCCAGCGTGAATTTGTTGGGGATTGCCACCCATGCGACTCCCATAATAGTAAGTACCTCTCCTCTCCCTAAGAGCATCAGTCACTTACTCCGAATGATCACTAGAAAAGGATCCTGACATAAAAAACAAGTACAAGCACACACAAGCAAGCACAAGGCATAGCAACACAACAAGGCATCCTCAATCATACCACAATACAATCAACAAGTCAAATACACAAGGTATAACCGAAATAGGCACTCAACCCTAGCATAAGGATCTGTAATCTGCCTAGGGTATCACAAACCAAACCACAAGCATGCAAATAAAACCATAAGTATGCACATATCAAGGAAAATAAACTGAATTATCAAATAAGAAAAAAAGAATCTCTAGAGAAACCGATGAGGCATAGATCCTACATCTTTTGTGTCTGAACAAGTAGCAAGTCCTTTGTCTTTATCAATAGGATCTAAACCACCTTAGCACACATAAGGCAAAGACAATACCACACTAAGCATACATATTCAGAAACCAAATAAACATCCTAGTTCCTTACAAATTCCAGTCACCAATTCTACCAAAAACCACAGATTAGAAGCAACTGGTACCTCTCCTTGGATGTGTGATGTGATAGCCAAGAACACAACAAGAATCAACCTGATTACAATTCATAGTATAAATTTTGGCAAACTTTGGACTTAATAGTGTATATGCGATTTCAACATTAGATAGGTTAGGGGTTGTGATTTCATGTATATAAGAAAGGAATATGTGCCAATTACTCAAACGATTAAAAGGAACAATATCTGAAACCAATAGACAAGTTAATTGATCAAATTTTGGCAAATATAAGGTTAAGAATAGGGCATATCGATTTCTTTAATAAGGAAGAATACAAAGGCTGATTTCATGATATTATAACAAGAATAGATACTAAACATTCAAACGATGAAGATGAACAGAAATAGAAACCAATAAGAAAAAGAAAAGTAGATTTTGATGCATATCCCTAGGAATTTCGGAAATAAAAATTAAAATAGAAAATCGAACCTTCTGATGATGAAACCAAGATAATAAGATGTAGGATGAAAAAAAGATTCCAACGAGCTACTAAACGCAAAAATCTGATGATGAATGATCAATTTCAGCTAAGGTTTGTAAGCTATGAAAGTCGACAGTAATTGGGAAAAAGAGAGGGTTTAATTTCAAAAAAATAAAAAAAAATAAAAGAGGTTTGCGTGTGTGGAATAGGGTAGGGTAGCATTTGTATTTATAGGGTCTTTTGGGATTAATTTTTTCTACTTTTAAGGCTAGATATAAAGAGATAATGCTTAGGAATTAAATCTGGATTTATCTCTTAAGAATAAGAAAGAAACCATATAAGATAGAAATAAAACAGAAAAGAAATAAAATAAATCAAAATAGGAAAGAATCATCAAAACCATTTCTTCAGGGCAAAATGGTTATTTCAGCTGCACCGGTACTTGGACTTTTAGGACATTTATCAAGAAAAGCCTCAAGGTCTCACATCCTCTCCTCAGAAAAATATCATCCTCAAAATTTCAGCACAAGTACCTACGAGAACAGGTGAGGAAATCTCGCACGCATTGATTCCTCAATCTCCCAAGACTGCTCCTCAACTTGGCCATTACGCCAAACAACTCGAACCATAGGCACGTTTCGACTGTGAAGTTGACGAACTGACTGGTCTAGTATGGCAACTAGCTATACAAGGTAGTATAGGTCTTCAGCAACCTCAACTGAAGGTTCTTCAAGCACATGAGTAGGATCTTAAACATACTTTGTCAACATCGAAATGTGAAACACGTTGTGAATTCTCTCCATATTTGGGGGCAAGGCAAGTCGATATGCAACTGGGCCGATTCTCTGAACAATGTCATATGAACCGATATAAAAAGGTACTAGCTTGCCTCGTTGCTGAAAACGAAGGAACCTTTCCATGGGACGAATTTCAAAACTACTTTGTCACCAACTGCAAATTCTAGCTCTCTTCGTCTATTATTAACATAATTTTTCTGTCGGCCTTACGCCATCCTCAGCCTTTGTCGAATCAGATTCAACTGTTCTATTGCTTGATCAATCAACTCTGGATTATCTAGGAGTGTCTTGCCTACTTCATTCCAGCAAAACAGAGTTTTGCAACGTCTTCCATATAATGCTTCATAAGGAGTCATTATAATGCTTACGTGAAAACTTTTGTTTTAATCGAATTCTGCCAAAGGAAGACATCGATCCCAATTAGTATTTTGATTCATCACACATGCATGCAACATATCTTCAAGGGTCTAAATTGTTCTTTCAGATTGACCATCGATTTGGGGATGAAAAGTTGTGCTGAATTCTGTCTCGAACCCAATAGATTCTGAAACTTCTCTCAAAATCGTGAAGTTAAACGGGGATCACGATCAGAAACAATGGAAACTGACACTCCATGCAGTCGAACAATCTTGTCCAAATAACAAATAACCAATTTCTTGGGAGTGTCTGTAACACGAATATGTAGGAAATGTGAAGATTTGGTCAGTAGATCCACAATCACCCAAATGGAATCGAATCCTCGCTGAGATCTTGGAAAACTGGTCACAAAGTCCATTGTGACATTTTCCCACTTTCATTCTGGAATCGAAAGTGACTGATGTAAACTAGTGGGTCTCTGATGCTCGATCTTCACTTGTTGACATACAAGACATCTGGCAACGAACTCAGCAATGTGATGTTTCATATTTGGCCACCAGAATTACGCTTTCAAATCTCGGTATATCTTGGTACTACCAGGATGAATATCAAATTTCGAACTGTGCGCTTCGGACAAAATCAGATTGCGAAAAATGACATCTTGTGGCACACATTCCAGGTTTCTGATAACAAGAACTCTATCATCTCAGATTCATAAATTATGAATCGTAACATTAGCATCATTAGCTAACTACTGCTGAATTTCAGCCAATCTTGGGTCTTTGGATTACTGATTTCGGATCTCTTCCAATGAGATATGCTTGACTTCAATTCGGGCCAACAATGAACAAAAAAAATCACTACCAAAATGAACACGCGTAGGTTTTAAATCCAACAACATAGGCATGTAGTGTGCATGCACATAGGCCAAAATAAAAGAAGAAGAAGGAGAATGGGTCTTCCAGCTTAAGGCATCAGTAACAATATTTGCTTTTCCTAAAGGTACTCAATGATCAAATCATAGTCTTTAATCGGCTTCACCCATCTTCATTGTCTCATATTCAGCTCCTTCTATATAAGGAGATACTTCAAGCTTTTGTGGTCAGCAAAGATTCTACATGTCTCACTGTACAGGTAGTAATGTCATATCTTCAATGCAAATACTATAGTTGTAAGCTCCAAATCATGTGTAGGATAGTTGCTCTCATGTGGACGTAACTGCCAGGAAGCATAGGCAATGATTTTCCCATCTTGCATCAACAAACGTCCAAGGCCGGATTTCGATGGATCGCTGTAAACCACATGCACTTTTCTGCTGACTGGCAAAGTAAGGATAGGTGCAGTCACCAATCTGGTCTTAAATTCTTCAAAAATTTGCTGGCATTTCTCAATCCACACGAACGACTCTCCTTTGTGTGTAAGTTTCATCAAAGGTCCAACAAGCAATGAGAAATTCTCCATAAAGCGATGGTAGTATCCAGCTAGGCGAAGGAAACTGTGAAGTTCAAATACAGTCCGCAGGGGTTCCCAAGCAACAACGACTTCAATCTTCTTTGGATCAACAAGAATGCCACAGGCAGAAACAACGTGGCCAAGGAAACCAACTTCACATAACCATAATTCACATTTGGAGTACTTTGCAAACAACTGTTGATCTCTCAGAATTTTCAGCACAATCCACAAATGTTCAGCATACTCCTCTTCTGAATTTGAATAGATCAGAATATTGTCGATGAAGACTATCACTAATCTGTCTAGGAACTCTCGGAATACTCTATTCATCAAATCCATGAACACCAC
The DNA here is from genome assembly GCA_019739055.1 of Passiflora organensis. Classification (NCBI taxonomy): domain Eukaryota; kingdom Viridiplantae; phylum Streptophyta; class Magnoliopsida; order Malpighiales; family Passifloraceae; genus Passiflora; species Passiflora organensis. Next base: position 26,077,687 of record JAEPBF010000087.1, on the reverse strand, counting down.
TGGAACATTGGTCAAACCGAATGGCATAACCAGAAATTCATAGTGGTCTTATCACAATTTGAATGCAGTCTTCAGAATATTAGCTTAACGAACACGAAACTGATGGTATTCCGATCTGAGATCGATCTTGGAAAATATGACTGCACCTTGGAGCTGGTCGAATAAGTCATCAGTTCGAAGCAAAAGATACTTGTTCTTCACAATCACACAATTCAACTCCCGGTAATTAATGCACAATCGCAACGAACCATCTTTCTTCTTCACCAGCAAGACAAGTGCTCCCCAAGGTGACACACTAGGTCAGATGAAACCACGATCTAGCAAATCTACCAATTGCGTCTTTAATTCGTTCATTTCCTCTGAAGCCATACGATAAAGAGGAATGGAAATCAGATTCGTACCCAACACAAATTCAATGCCGAATTCCAATTCTCTTGCTAGCAGCAAACCAGCTACGTCATTTGGAAACATATCTGGGAACTTGCAAACCACAGGAAAAAAATTCAGCTCTAAAGACTCTGTGGACGTATCATGCACATACGCGAGGTATACAATACATCCTTTGCTGATCAATTGCTTCACATCGATCTAGAAAATCATGCAAGTTTGAACAACTTGCCTACCTTCAAAACAGAATCCGGAACAACACACGCTTGGTGAAACACTCCATTCGAGCTTGATATTTGGCCAGACAATCCATGCCTAAGATCACATCTAGCTCTTAGATATCCAATGGAATCAAGTCCACTTCAAACACAATAGAACCCATATGTACAACATAGTCGATGTAGACTAGATCACAAGTCAATTGTTCTCCCAAAGGGGTCGAACCACAGTAAGAGGAGATAAGGGAGACAAAGGCCGATTTGAGCTAAGTGCTATTCTTGGACTCACAAATGATCTATTTGTTCAGGGATATAATAACATTTTAGCATTTTGAGAAAAGACTAAAATAATACCTGTTTCCATATTTGGGCTTGCTTTGGCATCAGTCAAAGTGAACAATCTCATGGGCCTGGGTTGCGCCTCACTTGTAGATCCACTAGGTGGTCCTTCAAGTGCATGAGCTGGTGGTCTAGTGGGGTTGGCATATCCACGTCGGTTTACATTTGGTGTGTCTGCAATACTCCTTGGTTTAGTGCAAACCCTCTAAATATGGCCCATTTCTCCACAATTATAGCATCGTTGTGGCTGTGAACTCTATGTGGATCTATTAGAATTAAGATTGAAACCAGAGAAATTCTTCCAGAAATTACCTCCATTGCCATTGTTCTTCGGAGGATAGGACCTCAAAGGATAGGACCTCAAAGGATAGGGTCATGTACGATAGTTGAATTTGGAACCACATCGGAATGAACCACCATTATTTGTTGTTGGAGGTTTTTTGCTTTGCACAATCTTCAGTGGCAACAACGATCAGTTCTTACAAATTCTGTACTAGTGTTGTGCCCACAATGGTTTGAGCTTGGTACTCAGCCCATCTTGGAATTGCCTCGCGAGCTAACAAGGTGTGCGATCCTCTTCTGGTGCAAAACACGACAGCTCCCTCAATTCTTTCCAATATTCTAGCACCGAATGGGTAACTTGCTAAAGTTTGTAGAAAGCTTGTCGCTGCTCACTCTTATGGAACTAGGTGCAGAACCTTTCGTTAAATTCATGCAAGAACTCATCCCAAGTAGGTACACAATCTCTGAACTGCATACTCACTGCTGTCCACCATGCTAGGGCTTCTACCTAAAGTAGGATTGTGGCGATGGTAACTTTATCATCATCAGAAATACGCAAGAACAAGGATACACTACATATGGTATCAATCCACTCACGAGCTGTAGCAGCACCTACTGAACCGCTGAAATCTTTGTATCCCAGTTGACAAGCCTCTTTTAGCAACTTGGTAATCACCGCCGGAAGTCTTTCAGCCTCTTTAGGATCAACCAACTGAACTGAAGCAACGGGAGGAATGGGATCTTCCTCAGGAGGTGCGGGAGCATTATATATTTGGGCCTCTAATCGCTGCTGATTTGTAGCTATTCCTCGCAGCATATTCAGTATCTGCACCATCATAGGATCCATGGTAGGTGCGGCTGGGGCTGCTAGTGTGACTGGGACTTCAGGTTCAGATTGCTTTTCAGGTTGCTCAACCTGATTTTTGGGCTTAGCTTGCAAACCTTGCTCAATTTGTGCAATCAGCTCATTTTGCTCATTTGGTTGCTGTTTGGCTTGAGCTTTGTTCCTACCCTGACGAGCCCTAGAAGGAGTACACATCCAAATAGACCTTGCCATACTAAATAAACATATGAGGTCACTCAATACATAACTCAAATATGAAACAAAGGAAAAAAAATGGTACCTGGTGGAGAGGTGTACACCGGACAATATGCAGATGCTGAAACAAATCACAAAGGATGCATACAAGTACATACAAGTCTCGGCATGCATACATAGACATATAGGGGCATACTCGGCAATAGATTAAAACACATACATACATTCGGCATTTATATAACTTAAGATGAGAAAACATAACAAAACACTAATCAAAACGCATCAGAAAACATTCAGGTGTACAACATATAGTCCCATGTAAGAACACATAAAACGCATAGCAAACCACACTACAAACCAAGCATTTCACATCAGGAACACATTCAGTATTAGCATCTCAAGGTATGTGTGTGTGCACATGTACATTCCTATAAACAAAAAATCAGAAAACATGTTAGCATATAATCAATCAAATTCATACAATCATATTTTCTAAACCATATTCTGCCACCAAACCTATAAGGACCCAAACCCAATTTATTAAGACCATTACCATCGTGAAACCCAAACAAGCCCATCTAATTACCTATCTGAATCCCACAAGGCTCAAGTCACACTAATTACGAATTTTAAAGTTCATTCTTATATTTTTAAAGGTTGGAGCATGTTTAATATTAGACACAATCTGGTATCATACGGAGTAAACAAAAATCATCAGCGGAAGTCTTTATAAATAATCAAAGGAATCATAACACAAAAGTCCCAAAAGAGTCTCAAAATCCAGCAAACAATCCCAAACTTATTTCGGAAATTGGGAAGAAAATCAGAGATTCATAAAATCAGAAAGTAGTCCAATCAAGTAAGCATGAATCAAGGCATATGCACAATCAATCCAACGAGAAAGGAGGCATGCGAATGTGGTGCAATATCATCCTCCCTTACAGCCTTGATCTCACACCCAAGTACCATTGGCAGGAGATGTACCTAAGCCTAAAAAGAGGAAAAAAATAACGGGATGAGATTACAAGAATCTCAGTAGGGTCACAACATTGTAAAATCTGCAGAAATTTAAACAATCATCTCCCAATCAACATCATATTCGTATACACTACTAAAGGGATGTCAAACAAACATCAAACAAACATGAAACAAACATGAAATAAACATAATAAGGGTAAGATCGAAAAAACCAAGTGTTGGAAGAACTAAGAACACTTCTAAAATTAGAAGTACACAGATAGGTAATTTAACATCTAACTTGAACAATTGAATGGCTATCCCCTTCCACCTTTGTTGTCCAAGGCTTAGCTGTACAAAGGGTAAATGGTTAGCAAACAATCTAATCATCAAGCCTATCCATCTTGCCACACTAGGACAAGGCATCCAAGCTACAGACAAGGGCATCCAAACAACACAAGGATAAGGGCATCTTGTCGCACAAGGATAAAGCAACTAGCCACACAAAGACTAGGTTTCTAGCTACTTAAGGACTAGGCATCCAACATGCACTTGTTGGGGATTGCCACTCATGCGACTCCCATACCAGTAAGTACCTCTCCTTTCCCTAAGAGTATCAATCACTTACCCCGAATGGCCACCGGAAAAGGATCCTAATATAACAAACAAGTACAAGCACACATAAGCAAGTAAAAGGCATAGCAACACAGCAGGGCATCCTCAATCATACCACAACACAATCAGCAAGTCAAATACACAAGGTATAACCAAAATAGGCACTCAATCATATCATAGGGACTGCAATCTGCCTAGGGTATCACAAACCAAAATTGCAAGTATGCATATCAAACCATAAGCATGCGCATATCAAGGAAAACAAACTGAATCATCAAACAAGCAGAAAGGATCTCTAGAGAAACTGATGAGGCATAGATCCTACCTCTCTTGTATCTGAACTAGTAGTTAGTCCTTTGCCTTTATTAGTAGGATCTAAACCACCTAAGCACACATAAGGCAAAGACAATACTACACTAAGCATACATATTCAGAAACCAAATAAACATCCTAAATCATTACCAATTCCACTTACCAATCCTACCAAAAACCAAAGATTAGCTGTAGTTGGTACCTCCTATTGGATGTATGATGTGATAGGCAATAACACAATAAGAATCAACCTGATTATTCAACCCAATCCATAGTATAAATTTCGGCACGTTTAAGGCTTAATAGGGTGTGAGACCCAGCCCGTAGGGGGGGTCAGGTTACCCAATCCCACATCGGAGAGGAGCGGGGGAGGTCTTGGGCTTATATGTGTTGTGTGAGTGGATCATTTGCAACAAGATGCATCTTTTGGGCCATGTGGTTAGAAGCCCGACTCAGCATTGCAGTTGTGATCCATCATGCGTACATACACGTTCGGGCCTGCTAGACCAAGGGTCCGGGGGCCGGGTCTTGACAAATGGTAGTGGAGCCGATCTCGCTCCCTCTTCCCAGTAGGCTTGGGCCGTGTTATGTGTTCATATTTGGGCTCGTGAGTTTGGGCTCACGTCAGTTACGTTTGGCTCCCCTCATAAGGACACGAGGTCTATAAGGAGAGGAGATTGTGAGACCCAGCCCGTATGGGGGTCAGGTTACCCAATCCCACGTCGGAGAGGAGCAGAGGAGGTCTTGGGCTTATATGTGTTGTGTGAGTGGATCATTTGCAACAAGATGCATCTTTTGGACAATGTGGTTAGAAGCCCGACTCAGCGTTGCAGTTGTGATCCATCACGCGCACATACACATTCGGGCCTGCTGGGCCGAGGGTCCGGGTGTCGGGTCGTGACATAGGGTATATGCGATTTCAACATTAGAGAGGTTAGGGGTTGTGATTTCACGTATATAAGAAAGGAATAGGTGCCAATTGCTCAAACGATTAAAAGGAACAAGATCTACAACGAGTAGACAAGTCAATTGTTCAATTTTCAGCGGACATAGGGTTAGGAATAGCGCATACTGATTTCTTCAATAAAGAAGAATACAAGGGTTGTTTTCACGATATTATAACAAGAATAAGTACTAAGCATTCAAACGATGAAGATGAATAGAAACAGAAACTAACAAGAAGAAGAAAAACAGATTTGGGCACATATTCCTAGAATTTTAGGAATAAAAAAATCTAACTTTTTGATGATGAAACCAAGATAAGAAGATGCAAGATGAAAGGAGTATTCCAACGAGCTATTAAATGCAAAAATTTGATGACAGATAATCAATTTCGACTAGGGTTTGTAAGCTATGAAAGTCAACAGCAATGGGGGAAAAAAGAGGGATTAATCTCGGAAAAATAAAAGAAATAAAATAGGTTTGTGTGTATGAAATAGGGTAGGCCGGCATATGTATTTATAGGGTCTTTTGGGATTAATTTTTCCTACTTTTAATGCTAGATATAAAGAGATAATATTTAAGAATCAAATCTGGAATTATCTCTTAAGAATAAGAAAGAAACCATGTAGGATAGAAATGAAACAGAAAAGAAATGAGATAGAAAGGAAATGAAATAAATCAAAATAGAAAAGAACCATCAAAGCCATTTCTAGCCACCACATATCCATTTCTTCATAGGTAAAATGGTCATTTCAATGGCACCGGTACCTGGACTTCTAGGATAGCTATCAAGGAAAGGATCAGGGTCTCATAGATATGACATTCAAACCATGTCATACGCATGCGTACCGAGGAAGAGAGAGAACACTACAGGAGTTACAAGTATAAACAAGAATGAATGGGCTGAGCTTAACACACCAGGCTAGGCTTGATATTTATATCCTGAGCCTATAAACAAGAAAATTGGCATAAATTAATAGAAACAAATTCACTTAACATAGTGGTTTAACTCATATTTCTAAGCCTTTTAATAGAAGCAATATTCACATGATCATGTCTTCCATGCCATAAATTAATAGCCTCAACAACATAAGCAGAAGAAGAATTTGCATTCAAAAATTGAGAAATAATGCTCAAAGATGGTAAAAAATTTTCTAGAAAATATTAATTTTTAATATTTTACATATATTTTTACTTTATTAAGAACATCAGTCATCAGATTCCAACACTCATGTACTTGATTCATGATTGGTTTGTCATCTACCATGTTAAATGTAACGACCACCCAATTCTTACCTATTAATATTTACTCCGATTAAGGTCATTACTACCGTAAAACCCAAACAAGCCCAAAGACACCTAGGACCTAGCTGAATCCCACCAGGCTTACTCACTAAGTTTTTGACTTTTAACATGTTCATTCTACATGTTTAATAACAGTTGAAGCATGATATTGGACAATCATTCTAGTATTATACGGAGTGAGTAAAAATATCAGCAGAAGTCTTTAAATTAAATCACTGGATTCATAACACACAAGTCCCGTAAGGATCCAAATAACCAGTAAGAATTCCTCCAATATAGTCGAAAATAACACGCAAAGGAGGAATCTTAAAATAAACCAAAAAGTAGTCTAACTTTTTTATTCAAGTTATATTCACACGTAATCAAGGAATAGGTATGCAAAAGTGATGCGATATTGCCCCGCCATTCAGCCTTGATCTCACACACTGGTACCACGAGCAGTGAATGTACCTAAGCCTGAAAAAATGGTGAAAACAACGGAATGACATTACAAGAATCTCAGTAGGGTCACAACATCATAAGATTTGCAGAAACTATAAACACAAATCTCCCAACAACATCTGATCATTCCTACGCAACTAAAGGGATTCATGTAATTCAAAGATTCAATAAAAAAGGGTAGAGCCGAATCTAAGGCTGAGGGGGACTACAAACACTTTTGAAAAGTATCATAAGTACATAGGCAGGCAGAACTCATCAGATTGTTCTTGACAATGAAGAAGAAAAGGCCATCCCCTTCCACCTGTGTTGTCCAAGGCTTACTGCACGAAAGGTAATTGGTTAACATACAAGCTAATCAGCAAGCCTATTCATCTTACCACACAAGGACAAAACATGCCAAGCCACACAAGGACAAGGGCATCCCAAACCACACAAGGATAAGGGCTTCCCAAAGCACACAAGGATAAGGGGTTCCTGCCACACAAGGACAAGACTTCTGGCCACACAAGGACTAGACATCCAGTGAGCTCTTGCTGGGATTTGCCACCCATACGACTCCCATACCAGTAAGAACCTCCCCTCTCACTAGGAGCATCAGTGCTTACCCCGAATGGCCACCGGAAAAGGATCCTGACACACAAACACGTGCAAGCACACACATGCAAGCACAAAACCACAACAGGATATTCTCAATTCTGTCAGATCACATTCAGCATGTTCAATACACATCACACATCCATGCTAGGCACTCCTAACCTACCTTAAGGGATTCAGTATAGCCTAGAAATTCCTCAATTCAATCCACAACTCAAGCATGCATTATTTAATATGAATACACATACAGTTTCACAATCATAGGTACCGAAATTAATTAAGCAAACAACGAGGTCTCCGGAGAAACCAATGAGGCATAGATCCTACCTCTCTTGTCTCTGAACAAGCAGTTATTCCCTTTCCTTTATTCAATAATTTTGCACTACCTATAGCATCATAAGGGAAAGCCAAAACCAAACTAAGTATGTATATCCAATATCCAATTAAATACTCTATTTCCTGACCAATTCCCCTCACCAAACCTATCAGAAACCAGTGATCAGATGCCGAAGGTACCTTCTCCTTGGATGTGTGATGTGATAGCCAAGAACTTAACAAGAAACAACCTGAATTACCATCCCTAATTATCATACAATTTTCGGCACTAAGAATAGGGCAACAGGGCAAGTTGTGATTTCATGTTAACAAGTTATAGAAGTTGTGATCTCATGTTAACAAGAAAAGATTAAGGGTTTATAACATATATAATCAAAAGAAACAAGATCAGAATCCAATAGGTTAATCAATTGATCAAGATAGACAACAATAGGACAGTAGGGCAAAGGTAGGGCATACTGATTTCATGTATAGAAAAGATTCAAAAGATGAATTCATGATTTTTCACTATGAATGGATTCTAAACAATCATATGAATAATGGAAACAACAGCAGAGATCAATTAAAGACAGAATTATACAAATCTTAAAACCTAATTCTGCCGCCGATTTTCAACTTATCTTTTGACAAAGAAATACGAACGTCCAAATAAAAAAACAAATATGGTTGGAAAGAGGATGAAGAGAGCTTTCCAACAAGCTATTATTTGTAGGAACCTGACAAACGATGAAAGAGTTATGCTACATTGAAGTTCAAGAAAATTTTTGCAGTTCCGCTGAGTTTCGACTTGTCTTACGAGAAAGAAATACTAATCTCCTGATGAAAAACAAAATATGGTTGGAAAGAGGATGATCAATCGTTGTACATCCTTTGTTGGTCAATCGCTTCGCATCAAGCCAAGAAATCATGGAAGTTGGAATAACTCGCCTATCACCTTCAAAACAGTACTCGGCACCATCAAGAAATATGAACCACACGCGTTTGGTGAAACACTCCATATGGGCTTGATATTTCGCCAGACAGTCCATGCCTAAGATCACATCCAGCTCTCGGATGTCTAATGGAATCAAACCACTTCAAGTACATTCGGACCTATACGTACCGCACAGCCGATGTAGACTAGATTACAAATCAGTTGCTCTCCCAATGGAGTTAGAACCGCAATAGGAGGAGTCAAGGGAGATAGAGGTGGATCCGTGCTAAGTGCTATTCTTGGACTTACAAATGATCTATTTGTTTATGGATCTAATAATACTTTAGCATTTTGAGAAAAGACTGAAATAGTACCTGTCACCACATCAGGACTAGCCTCGGCATCAGTTAGGGTGAAGAGCCTTGTTGGTCTTGGTTGCGCCTCGCTTGTGGATCTGTTGGGTGGTCCTCCTGGTGCACGTGTTGGTGGTCTGGTAGGGTTGGCATTCCCACCTCGGCCTGGGTTTGGTACACTTGTGATTCGCCTTGGTTTCGGGCATTCCCTCTGAATATGTCCCATCTCGCCACAGTTGTAACATCGACATTGCTGAGAATTCCACGAAGATCCATTGAAATTTGAACCAGAAAAGTTCTTCCTGTTGGTATTTCCATTGCCATTAATTTTCGGAGGATAGGATCTTAAAGGATAGGCTCCCGTTCATCGATTGAACTTCGAATCACGCCTATAGGATCCGCCACTAGTGGCTATGGATGGATTCTTTCTTTGCACGATCCTTTCGGCTTCGATTGCAGCAATGATTAGTTCGGTACTCAACCCATCCTGAAATCGTCTCGCAAGCTGGTACCGTGTATGATCTTCTTCTGGTGCAAATCGGGACAACTCCCTTAACATTTTCTCAAATTCCAGCATTGAACAGCTGCCTTGTTCAAGTTTGTAAAAAGCTTGTCACTGCTCGCTGCTCGCTTTTATGGAACCTCGTATAAAATCTTTTGTTGAATTCGTACCTAAATTCTTCCTAAGTTGGCAAACGATAGCCGAATCGCAAGCTAACAGATGTCCACCATGCGAAGGCTTCACCCTCGAGTAGAAAAGTGGCGATGGCAACTTTGTCATCATCCAAGATACGTAAGAACAAGGATACTCGGCATAAGGTGTCTATCCACTCACGAGCGGCAGCAGCTCCGACTGAACCATTGAAATCTTTACATCCCAATTGTCGAGCTTCCTTCAACAATTTTGTAATCACGACGAGAAGTCTCTCGGCTTCCTTAGGATGTGTCGGTTGTACATGTTCAAGTGGAGGAATAGTTTCTTCCACTAGTGCAGGTGCAGGAGCATTCTGAAATTGTGCCTCCATATGCTGATTTGCAGCAATTCCTTGTAATACGATTAATATTTGTGCCATCACAGGGTCAATGATTGGTGCAGCTGGTGGGTCAGGTTGATTTTCAGGCTCAGCTTGCCCTTCCTGCTCAATTTGTGCATGCGGCTCCTTTTGCTCAACAGGTTGTTATTCGACCCAAATCCCATTCCTACCCCGTCGATCCCTCGTAGCATTCAACCTTGCCATACTATTTAAGCATACGATTGTTACGTACATATAACTAAATATGATACTAGGAAAAGAAGTGGTACCTGGTGGAGAGGCGTGTACCGGACGATACACATATGCTGGAAAGCAACATACAAATTTTCGGAAATCACATGCACACATGCAAAGGTATTCTCGGCAATTACATCAACACTCATATATACTCTCGGAAATCATCATCAAACATCAAACAAGCATGAATTCACACAACATCCATATTCGGCAATACACATCAGTAATCACATGCATATACATTCAGCAATACAGGAGTCAAATAGGGACACTTGGCAGTATGCATAAATCAACACACACTTTCTCAGCAATGATTAGAAACACAGCAAACACTCACCGAAACATATCATGGCATACCAGGAATAAGAACATACACGAACAAACATCACATCAGATTATCATTCTCATCATTTAAATCTTACAAATCAATCCCATTTTAGCATTAGTTCACTTTCGGTATTAGCCCCTAAGTGAGTGAGTGTGTGCGCATGTCTTGACCTACAAACACCAAAATCAACAAATAAGTTAGCATATAACAAATTATTTTCCCTAAACCATGCTCCGCTACCAAACCTGTAACGACCCAAATTCCTATCTATTAATATTTGCTCCGATTAAGGTCATTACCACCGTGGAACCCAAATAAGCCCAAAGACACCTAGGACATATCTGAATCCCACCAGGCTTACTCACAAATTTTTCGACTTTTAGCATGTTTATTCTACATGTTTAATAACAGTTGGAGCATGATATTGGACAATCATTCTGGTATCATACGGAGTGAGTAAAAACATCAGCGGAAGTCTTTAAATTAAATCACTGGATTCATAACACACAAGTCCCTTAAGGATCCAAATAACCAGCAAGAATTCCTCCAACATACTCGAAAATAACAAGCAAAGGAGGAATCTTGGCCTCCTCACTAAGTTTTCAACTTTTAGCATGTTCATTCTACATGTTTAATAACAGTTACAGCATGATATTGGACAATCATTCTGGTATCATACGGAGTGAGTAAAAACATCAGCGGAAGTCTTTAAATTAAATCACTGGATTCATAACACACAAGTCCCGTAAGGATCCAAATAACCAGCAAGAATTCCTCCAACATACTCGAAAATAACAAGCAAAGGAGGAATCTTGGCCTCCTCACTAAGTTTTCAACTTTTAGCATGTTCATTCTACATGTTTAATAACGGTTGGAGCATGATATTGGACAATCATTCCGGTATCATACGAAGTGAGTAAAAATATCAGCGGAAGTCTTTAAATTAAATCACTGGATTCATAACACACAAGTCCCATAAGGATCCAAATAACCAGCAAGAATTCCTCCAACATAGTCAAAAAAAACAAGCAAAGGAGGAATCTTAAAATAAACTAGAAAGTAGTCCAATTTTTTTATTCAAGTTATATTCGCAAATAATCAAGGAATAGGTATGCAAAAGTGATGCAATATCGCCCCGCCGTACAGCCTTGATCTCACACACTAGTACCACGAGCAGTAAATGTCCCTAAGCCTGAAAAAAATGGTGAAAACAAAGTAATGAGATTACAATAATCTCAGTAGGGTCACAACATCATAAGATTTGCAAAAACCATAAACAAAAATCTCCCGAACAACATCTAATCATTCCTATGCAACTAAAGGGATTCATGCAATTCAATGATTTAATCAAAAAGGGTAGGGCCGAATCTAATGCTGAGGGGGACTACAAACACTTCCGAAAAGTATCAGAAGTACACAGGCAGACAGAACTCATCAGATTGTTCTCGGCAATGAAGAAGAAAAGGTCATCCCCTTCCACCTGTGTTATCCAAGGCTTACTGTACGAAAGATAATTGGTTAACACACAAGCTAATCAGCAAGCCTATTCATCTTGCCACACAAGGACAAAACATCCCAAGCCACACAAGGACAAGGGCATCCCAAACCACACAAGGATAAGGGGTTCCTGCCACACAAGGACTAGATATTCAGCAAGCTCTTGCTGGGATTTTCCACCCATACGACTCTCATACCAGTAAGAATCTCCCCTCTCACTAGGAGCATCAACGCTTACCCCAAATGTCCACCGAAAAAGGATCCTGACACACAAACACGTACAAGCACACACAAGCAAGCACAAAGCACAAAACCACAACAGGGTATTCTCAACTCTATCAGATCACATTCAGCATGTTCAATACATATCACACAGGCAAGCTAGGCACTCCTAACCTACCTTAAGGGATTCAGTATAGCCTAGAAATTCCTCAATTCAATCAGCAACTCAAGCATGCATTATTTAATATGAATACTGTCACGGGACTAGAGTTTTACGGAATAGAAACTCTCCGTGCGGCCTTAGACTATCGCACTCGCAATAGGCTAAGTTAGCCTTCCTCACAAAGCTAGCTAGAATGCTAAGCTTAGAACACAACTGAAAAGAGAGAGACACACAAGAGAATGGAGAGAAAGCTCTAAACTCTCAATATTGCAAGTATTGCTGGATTTGGTGGATGATTACAAATGAGTGAAGGCACCCCTTATATAGCCTTTACAACTGCCCAATAGATGGTGGAGATCAAGCCGTATGATCTAAGAGTTATATACAAAAGTAGAAAGCACAAACACGGATCCCAATTGAGTTCCTTGATTCCCTCACTTAGTGGGAAACATAGTGGGGAACATAATGGGGAAAGATTTCCTCATTGATTAACGTGATCCTTGATTTGGGAGTCGGGTCCTGCACGAAGCCGAATGACTCACAGTCTGATATTCTGAATGACGCGTAGTCTGATATTTGGTTGTGACATTCTCCCCCACCAAACTCGACAACGTCCTCGTTGTGTGCTGCCTCAAAAACTCATTGATTTCATCTTGGTACTGCCAAATATCGAAATCTTTCTCCCAGTTTGTTTCGCTAGGAGAGTCACCTTTCCATCGAACCAAGTACTCCACATGGTTCATGTGCTTCCCACTTTTTTGCACCACCCGCCTTGATAAGATCTCATCAAGCTTCTTATCATAGGCATTGGTCACAGCTGTGGGAGCTCTCTTGAACTTCCCCCTCTCCGGATCTTCTGTGTCTGCTTAGAATGGCTTCAATAAGCTCACATGGAAGACAGGATGGAACTCCAATCTTGGCGGTAATTCCAGCTTGTATGATACCTTGCCAATCCTCTTCAACACCTTGAAAGGACCCTTGTATTGTCGCACTAGCCCCTTGTGTAACTTGGCAAAAACTCGGCTTTGGTTAGGCATCAGCTTCACCAACACAAGATCCCCTTCATCAAATTCCAAGGGTCGCCTCTTTGCGTCTACCCCTTTTGCCTTCCACTTTGCCTTCTTGGAAAATTGCACTCTTGCAATGTCCTTCTGCTTGTCACACTCCTTGACAACGCGGTAGGAGGATGGATTCAGTCCTTACATCACTTGTTCTTCCATGGCCTAAACTTGAGTTTTTTGTTTCATACCCCCTTGGATCCTTTCCAGCAAAGGACTCTCCGGTTGGCTGATGGCTGCAAGTGTTTTTGCCTTCAGCTCCTTCTCTAGAGCAACAGGCACCACGCAACACTGGCTCCCTTCCGAAAGTATGAGGGTGTTGGTGCAAGACACTGGGACTGCTCTCGTCTTATCCAGGAATTGCATCCCTAAGACAATCAGAAAATCATCCATAGGAACAATGGAGAAGTCAAGTTTACCTTTCCATTCTCCCATTTGTAGCTCGACCCCTCGGGCTACTCCAAAGATTGGCTGGGCTTGAGTGTTCACCGTCTTCAGCCAGCCTTTCTCCTCTTTGAACTTGATGCCAAGTCGTTGTGCTTCCTCCTTCTTCATGAAGTTGTGAGTAGCACCAGTATCGATCAATGCACGGGACTCCCTCCCTTGCACGATGGGTCTAGCAAACATTCTCCCAGCTTGCTCCACCTTGGCATCTTTGGTTGAGGCTTTAACGGCACTCAACAATTGCATGGAATTCATCCTTGGTGTTTCCATTTCTTCGGCCTCCGTGACCATGGCTGCCAGCTTATTCCTCATCGGGCAATCTATAGCTTTATGCGGCCCCTCGCATAAAAAGCATGAAAGCTTGGGTCTCTCTCCCTTGTCCCGATTTTCACCTCCCTCTTGTGTGGGTTTGGCTGGACGGAAGGACTTGAAGGACTTGAAAGGCTTATCCTTCCACTTCTTGGCTTCATGGACTGCTCCCCCACCTTTAGCCTTGTAGTCGTGGAAACTTTTAGGCTTAGGTGGGCTTGAACCCTCGGGCTTCCTCTCGAATTCCGCCAAGGATTCAGCCTCGGTGATCACATCATTGAGCTCCTTGACATTGCGTCGATGAAGCTCTAGCTTGGCCCAACTTTGTAGGCCTCTTAGAAACATGTACATGGCCTCCGTCTCGGGCATGTCTAGGATCTCCAATAAGACTTCCCTGAACTCCTTCACGTAGTCTCGGATGTCGCCCTTGTGGGACAACTTGCGAAGCTTCTCCCTTGCTTCTAGCTCCACATTTCTCGGTGAGAATTGTGCTCTCAGGAGCCTTTTGAAATCTGCCCACGTCTCCAACTTCAAGGTGCCACCCTCGATTTGAGCATGCTTCATCCTCCACCAGGTTATGGCACTGTCGGTTAGATACAGTGGGGCTTGGGAAAGTCGATCTCTATCGCTCTCCATGCCCACCTCTTGAAAGTATTGTTCAAGGTTGAAAAGGAAGTTGTCCACTTCCTTGGAATTCCTCGTCCCACCAAATGACTTCGGCCTTGGGACATCCAGCTTCAGCTTGGGTTTGGCAACCCCTTGCGCAATTCCCTTCTTGCAATCCTCCCTGATTCCAACCAAATCATCCTTAAATGAAGAGATCTCAGCAAGAAGATTTACCTTGAAGTCATCTAACTCTTCCCTCCAAGAGTGGATAGCAATGAGGGCGCCTTGCATCTCCTCGCGAAGCTCATTCACGTCCCCTGACTCGAGCTCGCTTATGCGTTGGCCGTATTCCTCAAGCATATCTTTGTCAACGGCAACCTTCATCTCCATACGAGTGATCCTTGCCTCTAATGATGACAGATGATCAACAGTCTTCATTCTTTTCTTAGGTTCGGGAGCACGTTGGGGTAGTCTCCCCACACGGACCTCCTCGACCTCCTCTTCAATAAGGATGTTGGCATCAGAAGTAGTAGGCATCTCCATTTCTCTCTCAAAAGATTTGAGTCTTAGCTCCGCTACCAACTATCATGGGACTAGAGTTTTGCAGAATAGAAACTCTCCGTGCGGCCTTAGACTATCGCACTCGCAATAGGCTAAGTCAGCCTTCCTCACAAAGCTAGCTAGAATGCTAAGCTTAGAACACAACTGAAAAGAGAGAGACACACAAGAGAATGGAGAGAAAGCTCTAAACTCTCAATATTGCAAGTATTGCTGGATTTGGTGGATGATTACAAATGAGGGGAGGCACCCCTTATATAGCCTTTACAACTCCCCAAAGGATGGTGGAGATCAAGCCGTATGATCTAACGGTTATATACAAAAGTAGAAAGCACAAACACGGATCCCAATTAAGTTCCTTGATTCCCTCACTTAGTGGGGAACATAGTGGGGAACATAATGGGGAAAGATTCCCTCATTGATTAACGTGATCCTTGATTTGGGAGTCGGGTCCCGCACGAAGACGAATGACTCGTAGTCTGATATTCTGAATGACGCGTAGTCTGATATTCGGTCGTGACAATACACATACAGTTTCACAATCATAGGAACCGAAATCAATTAAGCAAATAACGAGGTCTCCGGAGAAACCAATGAGGCATAAATCCTACATCTCTTCTCTTTGAACAAGCAGTTATTCCCTTGCCTTTATTCAATAATTCTGCACTACCTATAGCATCACAAGGCAAAGTCAAAACCAAACTAAGTATGCATATCCAATATCCAATTAAATACTCTATTTCTTTACCAATTCCACTCACCAAACCTATCAGAAACTAGTGATTAGATACCGAAGGTACCTCACCCTTGGATGTGTGATGTGATAGCCAAGAACTTAACAAGAAACAACCTGAATTACCATCCCTAATTATCATATAATTTTCGGCACTAAGAATAGGGCAACAGGAAAAGTTGCGATTTCATGTCAACAAGTTGTAGGAGTTGCGATCTCATGTTAACAAGAAAGAATTATGGGTTTATAACATGTATAGTCAAAAGAAACAAGATCAGAATCCAATAGGTTAATCAATTGATCAAGATAGGCAACAATAGGGCAGTAGGGTAAAGGTAGGGCATACTGATTTCATGTATAGAAAAGATTCAAAAGATGAATTCATGATTTTTCACTATGAATGGATTCTAAACAATCATATGAATAAAGGCAACAACATCAGAGATCAATCAAAGGCAGAATTATACAAATCTTAAAACCTAATTTTGCTGCCGATTTTCAACTTACCTTTTGACAAAGAAATACGAATGTCAAAATAAAAAAAAACAAATATGGTTGGAAATAGGATGAAGATAGCTTTCCAACAAGCTATTATTTGTAGGAATCCGACAAACAATGAAAGAGTTATGCTACATTGAAGTTCAAGAAGATTTTGGCAGTTCCGCCGAGTTTCGACTTATCTTACG
Source organism: Passiflora organensis (assembly GCA_019739055.1). Taxonomy (NCBI): domain Eukaryota; kingdom Viridiplantae; phylum Streptophyta; class Magnoliopsida; order Malpighiales; family Passifloraceae; genus Passiflora; species Passiflora organensis. Next base: position 26,060,779 of record JAEPBF010000087.1, on the reverse strand, counting down.
AGAAAGAAATACTAACCTCCTGTAGAAAAACCAAAAATGGTAGGAAAGAGGATGAAGAGAACTTTCCAACAAGTTATTATTTGCAGGAATCCGATAAACAATGAGAGAGTTATGCTGGATTAAAGTTTCAACGAATTTTGGCAGATATAGGGAGGTGTAAGGGTTTTAGGCTATATGAGTTTTGTATGTTTTCTATGAATGATTTTTGTGGGGTTGGCTTCCTATTTATAATGGATGGGTATGGAATTAAGATTACTACTTTAAAGGCTTTATTAAAGTAAGATAACTATCAGATTTAAATTCTGTAATTATCCCCTTTTAATTTTAGGGATTTTAATTCCTAAGATGATTATCAACAAATTAAGAACCAAATTAAAGGGAATTAATACCAGAAATAATTACCAAACATTCCTCACCAATTTTGGCCATCACACATCCTTTTCTTCAGGGCAAAATGGTCTTTTTACCTGCACTGGCTTCTGAACATCTAGGACTCAAAATTCGGGGTCTCACATTAAATTGTAACCATTTGTCCATGGATATTTTTTTTCCAACATTATCAGTACCATATCTTTTTTGGAGAAGTAAATAGGCCAGTGTTAATAGCTAACTAGTTGTCCCTAATATATCTCATATATCTTTAGTATCTCTTTGATTTATGAGAATTATTCATGTGATTGAGTAAATGACCTCCTACGATCTTATTGTCTTTCTCAAACTTAGATCTAACTTCGACATTGGAAGATTCTTCTTGATTGGATGGTATTGTAAAAAAAACACATGATCAACTTCTAATTGCTCAGATAAGATGAGTAATTATTTTGACCATCTTTTATAATTGATTCCATAAAGTGGCTCCAATTTGGAGAGGTCGGGTAAATTTTTAGAGATATTAGTAAATTAGGATAATTTTTCCCTCAAATTGTTGATTTTGATGAAAGAAAAATGTACAAAATTAAGAATAAGGATTTATAATAGCTTTGTTGTGGGTTAAATCCACTATCCTGAATACAAAATTTGACTGTTGCAATCCAAAGGTTGTTGCTTTTCAAAGTTAACAAAGCAAGACACCCGTCACTTTCACTGGTGGGAAGTGCATCTAAACCAGATGACTAGTACAACCGTCCAAAATTTTTATAAAGCACAAAAGAGAAAATAGAGAGAATATGGAAGGAGAATAGTGGAGAAGATGTATATCTTTGCAAATCAACTGAGGCTATATATAGTCTAGTGTGGGTGGCTACAAAGACGAAGAAATAAAAATTGATAAATTGAATAATAAGATTTATGGGTGGCTATAAAAAAAATTGATAAATAGAATTAATAGTATTAACAAGACATTTCAGCTTTAAATTATGTTAATTTTGATTTTTGAATTATTAATCATTTAGTATGTACATCATAGGACTGTTATAATTTGAACATATTCATAAGAAAAAATATGTATAATATCGATATACTTAATCAAGGTATTAAACTCCACGAAAATATGGTATACTTTGGAGAGGCTAAGTTTTCAGTATCACATTTGGGACGACAAAATACTCTTGGCGATATACCCTTTAATAGGACTAATCTTGTCCCTAACCACGGGTGATGTGCATCTGGAAGAGCTCCAGCACGAGCCTCGTTTAGTTTGTTTGCTCACCGCCAATAACGTTCTTTATTACTGAAGGAGTGGTCCTAGATGTCCTACTCTCATCGATCGGTTCTAAGGTGTCGCATTGTTTTCTAGTGCTAGGACGAGAAGATGAAAGAGAAGGAAGGGGGTCCCTAAAAATAAATAAAAATAATATAAAAAAAAATTGTTGAGAAATTCTAAATCATATTCCAAATTAATAAAAATTTAATTAAATAATTTTTAAATAAATTAAATTGAGTTTAAAAAGTATGGAACATCGTTAAATTTTGAGTAATTTAACTCGCGAAGTCTAAGGACTCAACGGAAAATATTTATGGTATTATGATTCCAATTCTATAAATATAAGTAAAGATTATTTTATTTATAGGATGTCTATTTCCATAATTGTCGATTTAAATAGAAATCAATCCTATACTTTGGCAAAATAATATTTTAATTTTTGAAAAATTAAAAAAAAATTGTGATATATTGTATTACCACTATCATGATTTGTTCGTACATTGATTGTTGATCTTCTGAATAACATGATTATTTCCACAACGATATTTTCAAAATATTTACAGCATGTTTATTTTGGTAGAATTGTTCGATTATGATATATTTTTTAATCAATAAAATTAATTTTATGTTTAGATACTTTATGATTTATTAGATTTATTAGATAAATTAAACCAGTAAAAATAATAGAAGAGATGGATGATGTCATCCACATATTAAATTATATTGTCAAAATTACTCTTATCATAGAAAACTAATAAAGACAAACTAACTTTATAGATAGGGTATCGTTTCTCTCTAAGAAAAGTAATATAAGAAAGATCTTTTTTATTATGAGATAAATTTACACTTCCTATCTATTAAGAAATATATAATTTTTTTAAAATTTTTGGAGGGATCTAAAATATCACTTTAAATTTTAGATGTTCTTTTACAAATTTTATAATCCACCAAAAGTAAAATATTTCAGTTTTTATTTTTATATTTATTGAATTTTTATCTTGGCGTCATCGTTTTCCGTCAAAATAGATTGATACATACATATTTTTTATTTTAAATTAATATATATATATATATATATATATATATATTATTAAGAATATTCTAGTCATTATATTATTTAAATATATTTTTATTTTTATTCCATTTCTTAACCAAACATAAGAATACTATGATATATATATGTTTTCAAATCCACTAGTTCATTTCCGATATACATTTCCTGTGAGACCCAGCCTACTTAGGGGGTCAAGTTACTCAATCTCACATCGGAAAGGAGTGAGGGAGGTCTTGTGCTTATATGTGTTATGTGAATGAATTATTTATAACAAGATACATCTTTTGGGCCATGTGGTTAGAAGCTCAATCAAGCGTTACAGTTGTGATCCATCATGCACACATACACGTCTGGGCTTAGTGAGCCAAAGGTTTAGAGGCGGGGTCATGATAAATGGTAGCAAAGCCGATCTGACCATGTGCACTTGGGCCGTGTATTGAGTTTAAATTTGGGCTCGTGAGTTTAGGCCCAGGTCAGTAACGTTTGGGCTCCTCTCATGAGGATATGAGTTCTATAAGGAGGAGAGATTGTGAGACCCAGCCAGCGTAGAGATCAAATTACCCAATCCCATATCGAAAAGGAGTGGGGGAGGTCTTGGACTTATATGTGTTGTGTAAATAGATCATTTGTAATAAGATGCATCTTTTGAGCCATGTGGTTAAAAGTCTGAGACCTCGTTCCTCCGAGTGCCTAGTCAGTGTGATGGACCAGTGAGAGTGTCCGATTTTGGTCCGTTGTGAGCAGTTGATCAATTTGACCGAGGTTGACCAGTTTGACCCGAGAGTTGAGCAATAGGGTGAACACAGTCATAGAAAGCCTAGGTGTGCATCTAGGTATCTTAGCAAGTGATCTAGGTCGAGTGTAGAGTTTTGAGTCACTGGAAATCAATGGGTCGATTTCGGGTCTATTTTAAGTAACCGTGGGCCTTTGAGCCAAAAAACTCGTTTTGGGCCAGTTTGATATTTTACTTGTACCAGCAACCTGTATCTTTCCCGCAACTCGTGTACCCCATTTTGACACCCCCAAACCTACCTTAAACCTACCCAACACCAAATAAACATCAAATCACACTCTAATCAACCTCATATGAGTGCCTTTTGATATTTCTTATATTTCATGCATTAAGGGTTTTAGAGTAAAAGCTATATACGTGCGTTCTTAGGAACGACTTGGAATTGATGGCTAATGTTTGGCCAAGCAAGGTAAGTACATGGAATCCGAATAGAGGAGACTATGACTTACCTATGGTTGTTGTATGGATGAGTTATATATGTGTACCTGAATTTGTTATGACTTAGTAGGCTATGTGTTTATATATGTGTAGATTGTTACTGTGTCCGGGTTTGTCTCGTCACATCTCAGACCCCAATATTCACTGTGCGACAACCCCTGCCATAGGCCCACTATATACACTGTCTTAACATTCAACAATAATATAATAGTTCTACAAGGCTAGTGGTATACATTAAAGCAGAGTTAACCATTAAAAGATTCTATTGATATATTGGGCAGCGGAATTACAAGGGAGAAACGATTATGTCCAAGAATTATCAATGATTGTTGAATTTATTTAAAAATTACCCAGGACTTCACTAATTACATTGGCTCCAATAGATTTAAACACACGAGGAGAACATACTATGAACACAATGCTCTTTAAAAATTACCTTGAGTTTGACTATTCAATAGCCGATCGTCTCTTTCTATGCTCAGGAATGAGCTCCTAATCATCCTTCACCATTCCTGCACACAAGCCAATAGCTTGGCAGAAGCCTGCTAGGTGAGCGGACGAGACAAATATGCATAGTAAAACACACACAATCACTTAATAATAACACAAACATGCTAGCACACAACGACACACTTATCATAGCAAACCATCACGATCACTGGCATCATATAATGCATCACATAGAAACTTAGGCACTCAGACTGTGGCTGAGCTGGCAATATCTTTTAGTCCCTCCGACGCAAAGAATAGGATTCGGATTTGTTAGTGGCACATCTATATGCGACATCTTATGTCTCTTGTTGTTTCGTATGTTGGCTCGATTTTGTCACAACACACGCAATGATTTCGTTCACTAATTCATTATGCTTTTAATTAATCCTAATCATTTGTATTCATTCATGATAGTAAAGAATGTATAAAAAGGGGTTCACTCATAGTTTCCCCGCATTTAAAGTGCCCACACTTGATCCTTGATCGTTGGGCCAATCCCTCGAGATCCATAACCTGTAGGTATCCAAACCCAAATCCTTAATGTCACATCCTTAATACATAAACACTCATAAACTTACGCACTTATAACCCTAACACGATGCGTTTCTACCCGAAAATCAATACGAAATCGATCCGGATATTTTTTTTTTGGGATCTTAATCTATTTATTTGACCAACCAAATCACATCCGATTTATGTAATTTTTATACTATAAAATTCCTTATCATTTATAGTATTTATCATAATTTTCAGGAATTTTTATCAATTTTCCAGTAGTTTTCCCAAATTTTATCCCTTCTCTGCCTATTTTTTCCATTTTCTGCTTATTTCCAATTTCCAGCCAATCATTGAGTGACAACTGGCGAAACCAGGCATGCCTAAAGCTATCACCGAGCCTTCCAGATCTTGACACACACTTGGATCAGAGCGTGACATGTTGCCCCTTCCCCAGGATCGGATCCGTTCCTGGGTCTCCTTTAAACGACCTGTCGCCCTTGTTCATAGGTGACTCGTTGTCCTCCTGCACGATGAACTACATGTCGCTCTTCGGCTGGAGCAGACGACCCGTCGCTCGACTGGGTCGTCTTCAACCTCCAGCTGAAACCCTAGCTCCTGCAAACCCTAAAAATCGAAATTCCTATCTTCCCATACATCCCCCAAAACTTAACAAACCTATCACTGAATTCTGAATTGTTCCTTGCATCAAGACGAATCAAAACACACCAGTAATGCCCATTTTAACAAACTAAAACCCTAGATCTAGGAGGAGGAAGCACCCAGTTTTCTGGGTAGGGTTCTCACCCAAATCCGTCGGAGATTCTCGTTGAAACGACATGAAGATAGTCGGAATGAGTCTAGCATTCTCCCAGGAAAAAAAGTCGAAGCTTTTCCAAGTGTGTTCGAAGCTGGAGACGAAATAGGTGCATGGCTATGTCCAGCTTACTCTGGCTACATGTGGGCTGATCGGAGAAACGGGTGTATTCCCCGTACACATACAGAGCGAAGGGCGATTCACGAGTGTGACTCATCCCGTAACAAAACAAAGTCGTTTTCGTGTTACCTCCCCCACTTTCACAGGCCAAAACGGTAAGCTTCCCTATGGTTTTGACCTTCACAGTCAAACACAACAGCTGATGCTGCTGTTTAATTTTAAATAATAATAATTAATTATTTTCCTACTTAATAGAAATCTTCAAAAATATGTAGAAATTAGCGTATAACTCTAAAAAATATGAGAAAAATTTCTACGCACTCCTATTTTGAAGAGCACTATCACCTGGTACCATAAAATTTATCTTCTCATAAATATAATTTTTACTAAAAAATTAAATACCTTATTTGAATATTTCCGAAAAATTATGAAAATTTTAGTGTCACTTCCAAAAATTCTTAGAAAATCTCCTAATACCTTTGGACTATAACGAACCTATCCAAGGTCCTAAATCATCCAAACCCACCATTAAATCTTATCACACTATTTTTAAATCATCAATTTCCTAATTATTTGAAATTCTAATAAATAAATTAATTCCTCGAAAAATATAATTTTAACCTCGTATCATAAAAAATCAAAGTTATTACTTTTCATCAGTCTAATACACGGGCTAAGGCCCATTACCCTTAGAAATCTCGATTGGGCTTCTCGGCCCAAGTACTCAAAATTCCCTATTCTTACAGACTGAGTGCGATAGTGTGATTTGTCCACTCGATTTTGGATAACATTGGCAGTAGGAGAATTATATGTTCTTTGTAAAATGAAAAACTAACTGTCAGTGGGCTTTCGGTTTCCCTTTAGCGGGGGTTACTTGAAAGTGCTTTGTGATCAACCCCGATAGGTTTTTGGGGCATAGTATCTAGTGTGATAATAGTGTGTGATAGGAGTTTATGAAACCTATTGAGCTGATCTTTACTACATTATGTTTTACAAATCATGCATTATGCTTGCTTGCTTGTGAAATACATTCAGTGCATGCTGAGTATATATGGATGTTAACAGTGTTTAAACTAACTGTTTTATAATTGATTTTTCGTATATCTCTATTCCACCGGGTATGCCTATGTCGTGGTAACTTCCACTGAGGTCTATGATCTCACCCCCTCTTGTTGATCTTTTCAGGGCACCGTGCATCCTTGAGGTTGTGTTTTCCCAATGTTGGTCTTAAGGCTGCACTATTGCACTTGCATATCTTGGAGGCTCGACAATTTTGTGTCTCGACATTTTCATACTCGATTGACATATGTGTTTGATTTGGATTATATTGCTCGTTATAGTCCTGTTGTGGGTTTGTTTTCCGGATTGGTTATTTTACTCGAATGTATGACTCAGATTTCAGTTTATGTTATAAGATGTGTGCCTTGGGCATTTTTGTGTGGATTTATATGGGCTTGTGAGTATGGTCTCTTGTGTAGCATGTTTGGGACTGTGTGACTTTTTGTATGTGATTTAAGACTTCTGCTATATGCCTGTGCGTACTCCGTTAATTTTTTTGTACCGGGTATATTTTGTGACATGCCATACTCCTTTTAAAAGGAAAATTTTGAATTGGAATGCGTTATTGGGAATTTGGATTTCATAAGTTAATGCAAGCTTTGTGTGGTTTCAATTGATCCATGTGTTGGGTCGATCGGGACTACACAGTGGTGAGGGTCCCATTTACCGGTAACATGTCCTCATAAGAAGCCTAACCAAGCATTGCAGGTGTGATTCATCACACGCATATACACATCCGGACCTATTGAGTCAGGGGTTCGAGGGCTGGGTTGTGACATTTCTATTTCAACAATTCTGACAATTCTAACAATTCTAACAATTCTAACAATTCTAACAATTCTAACAATTCTAACAATTCTAACAATTTTGACAATTTTAACAATTCTGACATACCAAACTTCATGTTAATATGGTAGGTTTATCACTTTTTTGGGGCTTTTTGATGTTTCACGTATGTGGACCTTCTTATTGAGTATTATAAGGGCCCCAAATCCTAACGTATTCTTAGTTGCCCCTAAGAGAACCCTTACCGCCATGAAACCCAAACAAGCCCAAAGCCAGAAACTATTTAAATCCACAAGACTTACCCATCTAAATTTCCAATTCTAGCATGTTCATTCTTTGTACTTATAACAATTGGAGCATGATATTGGATAAGCTTTCTGATATCATACAGAGTAAATAAAACATCAGCAGAAGTCTTTAAATTGAATCTTTGGAACCACAATGCACAAGTCCCATAGGGATCTTAAAAATCCAACAAGTAAACCTCCTATATAATCTGGAAACAAACAAGCAAAGGAGGGACTTGAAGAACCAAAAAAATAGTCCAATCAAAGTTCATGTTATATGTGCAAACAACCAAGGAAACATGAATGCAAATATATTGCAATATCGTCCCGCTGTGCAGCTGTGATCTCACATACTGGTACTACGAACAACGAATGTACCTAAACCTGAAAAAATGGTGAAAAACAACAAGATAAGATTACAAGAATCTCAGTAGGGTCACAACATTATAAGATCTACAAAAATCTTAAACAAACATCCCCCAAACAACATCAGATCAGCTTATACAACTAAAGGGGATCACGCAATCATCATTCAACCAAGAAGTGATAGGGTCGAAAGCTAAGGCTGAGCGTGGACTACAAATACTTCTGAAAATCAGAAATGCACAAGCAGGTAAAACTCATCAATCATCTTGGCAATAGGAAAAAGTCATCCCCTTCCACCTGTGTTGTCCAAAGCTTCATTGCACAAAGGATAAAGGTTATCAATTAAGCTAATCAGCAAGCCTTTTCATCTTGCCACACAAGGACAAGGCATCCATGCCACACAAGGACAAGGCATCCAAGCCACACAAGGACAAGGGTATCCAAACCACACAAGGATAAGGGCATCAAAACCACACAGGGATAAGGGCATCCAAACCACATAAGGATAAGGACATCTTGCCACACAAGGACAAGGCGTCTAGCCACACAAAGATTAGGCATCCAGCATGCACATGCCGGGGGTTGCCACCCACACAATTCCCATACTAGTAAGAACCTCTCTTTTCCCCAAGAGCATCAGTGCTTACCCCGAATGGCTACCGGAATAGGATCCTGACACACAAACACGTACAAGCACACACAGGCAAGTACAAAGCACAATACGATAACAGGGTATTTGGATAATCACCCTATGTATCATAATTAAATTCTAGAATCATTCTTCCTTAATTTTAGGGATTTTATTTCCGAAGATAATTTTGAACCAATAAGGAACCAAATCAAAGGGAAATGAAACCAGAAATGATTGCTAGACATTTCATATCATTTTCGGCCATCACATATCTATCTCTTCAGGGGCAAATCGGTCATTTTAGCTGCACTGACTTCTGGAATTCTAGGACTCAAAATCGGAGTCTCACATATATAACATTTAATGTTGTAGGCTATAATCTTAAATAATTTTTAGGATTTGTTTTAAATTATTCTCTTTAGGGATATTTGGATACAACAATTGTGTATATATATCCCGTTAATCCAAGAATTTTGATCCCTGGCTTAAATTAAAAATAAATACATTTTAATTATACACTATTAATTTTTGATATTTTAAAATAATTTTAGAAAGAATCTGTCTGAAATTTAATCTATAATTTATACGATATATATAGATAGTTTATATATAATGATACAATATAAAATATATTTAAAATTTTCAAAAAATATCATCATATATTATACCCATTTGTGGGTTTGTCTCTGTATGAGCTGTTGTGTTTGGTTTGTAAAATTATAAAAAGTTTATGAATGAGATTAAAAATTTAAGTTATTAGATTGAGTAATATTTCTAATCTAATCTTAATCCTATATTTGATGTTAGTTAGAGAATTGAATGGTCTAATCTAATTCGATAGTTTGGTTAATTAAGGATTGGGAATAAAAATAATTTTAAATTACCAGAATAACCTTATATTATATTAATTATTTTTTTCTTTTTTTTTCCTTTATGCTAACTATAGTTTAAACTTCTTCATTTACTCTTTCTATTCATTAGTGGATTTAGCTACCAAATATCTTGTCAAAAAATAACTGTAATTAAACCAAATTATTACTTTGTTTACCCACCAAATATCTTGGAAGATTTTGTGAATCAAATATCACCCAATGAAAGGATCTGCGAGAGAGACGGTTGTTGTGAATCAAATCAAAATTTTTTATATATTTAGCATGAAAGGATAAAGAGTAATTTCAATGCAATGCAGATCCTTTCAATTATGTATATTATCTACCGCATTAAATAGTTATCTATATTGCAGTGATCTTTTTATAAATCTTTTATTAATAGTCTGTTAAAAGATTGCGTGAAATAAATTGTTGTCCTCAATAACTGAGAGAAATAGACTTTGTGCATCAAATCTAATTAGTTATATAGTCGGCTAAGGAAGTCGTTTCATTATGCATTATACAGTATAGAGTGCAGAGGGTTTTCATTTATGTCTGCCATCCACTATATTAAATGGTGATACAATCTCTTTATAAATAGTTGCAGTGACCTCGTTTTAGATTGTGTTTCTTCTCAATTTGTACATGTTTATACAATAAAGTGTCAGCTGCAAATAATGAGAATGGGGGTGTGCCAATTCGGGAAAAAAATATGGTCCAGTGAGGAAGATACACTATTTATTCAAATTTTATTGGAGTTGCATAGTACAGGAAAATTCAGAGTTGATTGTGGTTTTAAACTTGGTTTGTTCTTAGCTGTGGCAAAGGAACTTGAGAAAAGAATACTAAGGTATGGTACTCGGGCTGATCCATATGTGTACTCAAGAATAAAAACCCTCAAAAGTCATTTTAGCATTGTTTATCACATGCTTTACGGGTCTATTAGAAGATTCGGTTGGCATCCTCTAAAGAAAACGGTTACTGCTAACAAAGCAGTATGGGATGCATATATTTAGGTATTTTAGTTATTAATTTATTTTTAATTTTGTTCATAATATCAAAATCCATAGTGATACATGATTGATTTAACATGGATTTGCAGTGTCATCAATTATACATGATTATCATGAAAAGAAGATCGGATGTAGTCGAAGAATAACATTTAAAACTCCTCTAAAATGCATATTAATTGTCTCCCCCTTATCGGTAAAACCTAAATTTGATAACTCTACTTTTAAGGTAAATGTGCTAAAATATGGAGAAACATTGCAACTTGTTCATCCACTAATATATGTTTTGTATTCTGCAACCTTCTTCTATCTTACAGCATAACACATAATTATTTAAAAATATTTCTACCCATCCTAAGTTGCTCAATACATATTTCATTATTTTCATAAATTAACTTTCGCTATTTCAATGAGCTTTTTTTCCTAATTTCTTCATTGATTTGGATACAAGATTTTTGCAGCGTTATAATCTTTTTCTAGAAATAAAGCATCCTTTCTCAATTAAAGTATTGGCAAAGCCAAATGATATTATATTGAGTTTAGGCTTTTTTGTATTTATAGCAGATTTGTGCTATACCCTAAACCATTTTCGTTAATGAAGAAGAGTCTTGTTGCCTACGATTAGTTTTTTTGGTCAAATGTTAACGACAACTTGTGCTAAACAATAATTTCATTTGGCTGTTGCAGAGTCAACAATTCTGTATAGATATTCATAAGCAAAAAATACTACTCTCCAATACTTTACCATTTTCATTTTACTTAATCCTATATTTATAATTTATATGTTTAAAAACCAACATCAAATGAATAGATAATAAATATAAATTCTCCCATCTCAGAAGTTGGAAGCCACAGAAAATGAATAGATAAACCAGCAAACGCCGCGCCCCTAAAGTTCCATGGAGTCCAACGAGCATCAGGTGGTTCTCATCTCTGGATGCAGCCAGGGAGGCATAGGCGATGCCTTGGCACGCGAATTCGCTGCCAACAACTGCCAAGTTGTGGCAACTAGCAGGTCTTTGGCTTCCTTGAGAGGCCTCGACCAGGATCCCAGGTTCTATCTTCAAGAACTGGATGTTTTGTCCGATGAAAGTGTACAACAAGTGACGGCTAATGTTCTTGAAAGATATGGGAGAGTTGATATCCTTGTCAATAATGCTGGGATTCAATGCGTAGGCCCTCTTGCCGAGATCCCTTTACCTTCTATGCAGCTAACATTCGAGACTAATGTTTTTGGTAATTCCTATTGGACTTTCTCTTCGCATCTCCTTTCTTCAATTCCTTCGTCTCATATCTAGCTTGTCCAACGTCTTCTCGTATCTAGATTGCCTGGTGACAGCCTCTTCTATGAATTTTTAGTTTGCCCAATAAAGCACTCGACTAGTTGGTATTTCCTTTCGTTTCTCTTTTTCGTATGATGTTGATGATTACAGATTAGAAGCCAAGATGGCTTCTTTCGTTTGATTTTCTGTTTACTTATTTATATATGTTTTGTGTGATATTTAAACTGGAATGGCTGTCATCTCTCTCTGCTGCTTGGTCATCAAATCCTGTCACTGATATTTTGATTGGGTTGCATTGGGTATCTCTTGTTGACTTGCTTTCTCGCTTCATTTGTTGCTTGTATTCTTTTTTCTTTTCCTTTTTTTTAAAAATCGTAATGTTGGGGTATGTATGTTTCGGTGATATTGCTTCCGGGCATATTATCAAACACATATACTATGCTTCCTTTAGTTTTTGTGTCTGTTTCTCTGCTGAATTAGTCAGAACTGAGATGGACATTTTGAGTTCGGGTGATGCCTGCGCTCAATGATTATGTTGTCTTATCTTCATATCATCGAAATTATGAACATTTTCCCTTAAGAAGCTCTCATAATTATTGCGCACCCTCCACTCATTGTTTGCTTGTTTGTTGGTATATCATATTTTCATTCTTTTCTTAGGCTTGTCTGAGTGATGTAGTGTCTATCTGACAAAAGGATGATAGACCTTCCATTAAATATGTGTATCAAAAGAGGAGGGAAAAAGCCAGCGGGGCTGTGACAGCTATCAATTCGCAGGGAAAGGAATCGTCATAGGAATTGTTGCCTTAGACAGTCTGTTGACCATTTATGTTGGGGTTGTCTTTTTTTGTCTTTTGTGCATAGGAAGGATTAGGAAAAGACGAATCTTTTCAAATTGGTAGCGGAGCTCCTTTTCTGGGCAGGGGTATGCCAACAACGAGAATGAAGTCTCGTTTAGAAGCAGTAGAGAATGAGCTAAGAAGGTTACCGGTGTTAGAAGGGGAAGTGGCGGCGATCAAAGGTGAGGTGGAGCTGGTCAAGTCAGAGTTGAAAGCTACTCTCATCGCTTACACTCAAAGAATGGAGGAGTTATTGACTGGCACAGTTAAGAATAGAACTTGTGCACCAACAGAGGAGAACAAGCCTAGCTCGAGCCGCACAAAGGAGAAAGAGCCACTGGTTACAGAGAACGTGGAGGCTCTCAACGCAGTTATGTCACCTCAAAGCTTCATGAGTGGAGAAAACCGAATGGCCCTCCAAGGAAACTTAGGGCAACAGTGGGGATACTGGACGGACCCAGAGGTTCGAAAGATTGAAATGCCGGTATTCGAGGGAAGGGAAGCTGATATATGGATCTACAAGGCAGAACACTACTTTGTGTTGCATGAGATGGGTGAGGAGGCGAAGCTACGCGCGATGAAGTTGTGACTGAATGGCCCCGCACTCGTTTGGATGAGAACGGAGGATCGAAAGAAGCCTTTTGTCAGTTGGATCGAGTTCAAGGAGGGATGGCAAATCGGTTCAGGGGGGTGCACGTCTTCAATATGCATAAGAGGTTACTGTTCATCAAACAGGAGACCTCTGTTGAGGCATATGCCGAATTGTTTGAACTGCTAGTGATGCAATGTGAAGACTTGTAGGAGGAGACCTTACTGGCCATTTTTATCAAGGGCTTGAATCCGATCATCCGAGCGGATTTAATGATTCTACCCCGAGGTTTGCTTCAGCAGACAATACAGTTGGCGGAGAAAATAGAGGAGAGAAATCAGATTTTGGTGGAGCACCAATCTGCTATGGGCTCGTGGAGTTTTAGCCTACACAGAACCTCACATGCTTAAATTCATGGGAGCCATTGACGAAGAACAGGTTGTGGTTATGATTGATAGCGGTGCCACGCACAATTTTATTTCACGTGATGTAGTGGAGAAGTTGAAATTGGAAGTAGTGCCGACAGCCTGCTATGGAACAATGATTGGCAATGGTGGAATAACAAAGGGAGAAGGGATGTGTAAAGAAGTGGAACTCCTAGTAGGAGAATTGAGGGTGGTAGCTGATTTTCTTCCGTTGTGGATGGGAAGTTCCGATGTCATTTTGGGGCTGAAGTGGTTGACAACTCTCGGTGAGACCAAGCACAATTGGAAGCAGCTGAGAATGCGATTTATAATGGAAAGGGAGGAGGTCGAGGTAAAGGGGGATCCGAGTCTACACAAACCGATTATCTCATTAAAGACATTAGCACGATCAGTGGGGACCGGAGACAAAGGGGTGCTGGTGGAACTTTGCAGCTTACAGACAGAAGAGGTAGAAGATATATTCTTCTAGTTGATGAAGGGATACGAAGATATATTCTAGCTGCCGACAGAACTATCTCCGGATCGACAACATAGTCATGCAATTACCTTGCAATCTGGGACAAGTCCAGTGCGAGTGAGACTTTATCGCTATCCTCATATCCAAAAGAACAAGATTGAAAAGCAGATTGAGGACATGCTTAGTTCGGGAATTATCCATGCCAGCACCAGTCTTTACTATAGTCTAGTGTTCTTGGTCAAGAAAAAGGACGGGACATGGAGGTTTTGTGTGGATTACAGAGCACTGAACAAAATGACTATTACTGATAGGTTTCTAATTCCCAATATTGATGAGTTGATGGACGAGATTCATGGAGCTGAAATTTTCTCCAAGTTGGATCTAAAATCTGGATACCACCAAATTAGAGTACAAGGGGAGGATGTGGAGAAAACAGCTTTTCATACGCACGAGGGACATTATGAATTCTTTGTCATGCCTTTCGGCTTAACCAATGCGCAGCGACATTTCAGGCCTTAATGAACAAAAATTTTCGCCCGCACATGCGAAAGTCAGTATTGGTGTTTTTCGATGACATCTTGGTGTACAGCCATACCTTGAAAGAACATCTGCAGCATTTGGAGGAGGTGTTTGTGGTTTTAAGAGATCAACAGCTTTTTCTGAATAGAAAAAAGTGTTGTTTTGCCCAGCGAGAGTTGGAATACTTGGGTCATCGAGTTTCAAGGCAAGGGGGTAGTTGTGGATCCGGAGAAAATTTGAATAATGCGTGAGTGGCCTATGCCAAAGAATCCGAAGGAGTTGAGTGGATTTTTGGGTCTAATTGGTTATTACCGTAGGTTTGTGAAGGGATACGAGTCCATTGCAGCTCCGCTAACCAAGCTGTTGCGGAAGGACGAGTTTGAATGGACATCTGAGGCAACAAATGCAGTCCGTGTATTGAAAGAAGCGATGATTAGCATACCAGTACTCTCCCTTCCAGACTTTGATTCGGTGTTTGAGTTGGAGGCTGATGCGTCAGGAGTAGGATTGAGTACGGTGTTGTCGCAGAAAGGGAAGTCGATTGCTTTTTACAGCCAGGCTTTGTCCACGATGTCACGGGACTAGAGTTTTGCGGAATAGAAACTCTCCGTGCGGCCGTAGACTATCGCACTCGCAATAGGTTAAGTCAGCCTTCCTCACAAAGCTAACTAGGAGCTAAGCTTAGAACACAATCGAAAAGAGAGACACACAAGAGAATAGAGAGAAAGCTCTAAACTCTCAATATTGCAAGTATTGCTGGATTTGGTGGATGATTACAAATAAGGGGAGACACCCCTTATATAGTCTTTACAACTCCCCAATGGATGGTGGAGATCAAGCCGTATGATCTAACGGTTATATATAAAAATAGAAAGTACAAACACGGATCCCAATTGAGTTCCTTGATTCCCTATCTTAATGAGGAACATAGTGGGGAATATGGTCCCTGATTCCTTCCTTGATTAGCTCCTTGATTTCTTCCTTGATTCCCTTCTTGATTCCCTCCTAGATTCCCTCTAAAGGTTGGGAACATATTCTTTGATTTGGGGGACGGGTCCCGCATGAAGCCGAATGACGTGTAGTCTGATTTTCGATCGTGACATTCTCCCCCACCAAACTCGACAACGTCCTCGTTGTGTGCTGCCTCAAGAACTCGTTGATTTCGTCTTGGTACTGTCAAAAATCAAAATCTTTCTCCCAGCTTATCTCGTTAGGAGGGTTGCCTTTTCATTGAACCAAGTATTTCACATGGTTCATATGCTTCCCACTTTTTGGCACCACCCGCCTTGATAAGATCTCATCTAGTTTCTTATCATGAGTATTGGTCATAACTGTGGTAGTTCTCTTTGATTTCCCCCTCTCCGGATCTTCTGTGTCTTCTTGGAATGGTTTCAACAGGCTCACATGTAAGACAGGATGGAACTCCAATCTCGGTGGTAATTCCAACTTGTATGACACCTTGCCGATCCTCTTCGACACCTTGCCGATCCTCTTCAACACCTTGCCGATCCTCTTCAACACCTTGCCGATCCTCTTCAACACCTTGCCGATCCTCTTCAACACCTTGCCGATCCTCTTCAACACCTTGCCGATCCTCTTCAACACCTTGAAAGGACCCTCGTATCGTCGGACTAGCCCCTTGTGCAACTTGGCAAAAATTCGGCTTTGGTGAGGCATCAGCTTCACCAACACAAGATCCCCTTCATCAAATCCAAGGATCGCCTCTTTGTATCTACCCTTTTTTTCTTCCACTTTGCTTCATTGGACAATTGCACTCTTGCAATGTCTTTATGCTTGTCACACTCCTTGACAACGCGGTTGGAGGATGGATTCAGTCCTTGCTTCACTTGTTCTTCCATGGCCTAAACTTGGGTTTTTTGTTTCATACCCCCTTGGATCCTTTCCAGCAAAGGACTCTCCGGTTGGCTGATGGCTGCAAGTGTTTTTGCCTTCAGTTCCTTCTCTCGAGCAACAGGCACCACGCAACACTGGCTACCTTCTGAAAGTATGAGGGTGTTAGTGCAAGACACTGGGACTGTTCTCGTCTGATCCAGGAATTACATCCCTAACACAATCGGAAAATCATCCATAGGAACAATAGAGAAGTCAAATTTACCTTTCCATTCTCCCATTTGTAGCTCGACCCCTCGGGCTACTCCAAAGATTGGCTGGGCTTGAGTGTTCACCGTTTTCAGCCAGCCTTTCTCCTCTTTGAACTTGATGTCAAGTCGTTGTGCTTCCTCCTTCTTCATGAAGTTGTGAGTAGCACCAGTATCGATCAATGCACGAGACTCCCTCCCTTGCATGATGGGTCTAGCAAACATTCTTCCAACTTGCTCCACCTTGACATCTTTAGTTGAGGCTCTAACGACACTCAACAATTGCATGGAATTCATCCTTGGTGTTTCCATCTCTTCAGCCTCCGTGACCATGGCTGCCAGTTTATTCCTCATCGGGCAATCCACAGTTTTATGCGGCCCCTCGCATAGAAAGCATGAGAGTTTTGGTCTCTCATTTTTGCCTCGATTTTCACCTCCCCTTGTGTGGGTTTGGCTTGACGGAAGGACTTGAAGGACTTGAAGGACTTGAAGGACTTGAAGGACTTGAAGGATTTGAAAGACTTATCCTTCCACTCCTTGGCTTCATGGACTGCTCCCCCACCTTTAGCCTTGTAGTTGTGAAAACTCTTAGGCTTAGGTGGGCTTGAACCCTCGAGCTTGAACCCTCGGGCTTTTTCTCAAATTCCGCCAAGGATTTAGCCTCGGTGATCACAACGTTGAGCTCCTTGACATTGCGTCGATGAAGTTCCAGCTTGGCCCAACTTTGTAGGCCTCCCAGAAACATGTACATGGCCTCCGTCTCGGGCATGTCTGGGATCTCCAATAAGACTTCCGTGAACTCCTTCACGTAGTCTCGGATGTCGCCCTTGTGGGACAACTTGCGAAGCTTCTCCCTTGCTTCTAGCTCCACATTTCTCGGTGAGAATTGTGCTCTCAGGAGCCTTTTGAAATCTGTCCACGTCTCCAACTTCAAGGTGCCACGCTCGATTTGAGCATTCTTCATCCTTCACCAGGTTGTGGCACTGTCGGTTAGATACAGTGGGGCTTGGGAAAGTCGATCTCTATTGCTCTCCATGTCCACCCCTTGAAAGTAACGAAAAGAAAGTTGTCCACTTCCTTGGCATTCTTCGTCCCACCAAATGGCTTTGGCTTTGGGACATCCAGCTTCGCTTGGGCTTGACAACCCTTTGCTCAATGTCCTTCTTGCAATCTTTCCTGATTTCAACCAAGTCATCATTAAATAAAGAGATTTCAGCAAGGAGATTTACCTTGAAGTCATCTAACTCTTCCCTCCAAGAGTAGATAGCAATGAGGGCGTCTTGCATCTCCTCGCAAAGCTCATTCACGTCCCCTGACTCGAGCTCGCTTATGCGTTGGCCGTATTCCTCAAGCATATCTTTGTCATCGGCAACCTTCATCTCCACACGAGTGATCCTTGCCTCCAATGATGACAGATGATCAACAGTCTTCATTCTCTTATTTGGTTCAGGAGCACGTTGGGGTAGTCTCCCCACACGGACCTCCTCGACCTCCTCCTCAATATGGATGTTGGCACCAGAAGTAGTAGGCATCTCCATCTCCATTTCAAAAGATTTGAGCCTTAGCTCCGCTACCAACTGTCAAGGGACTAGAGTTTTGCAGAATAGAAATTCTCCTTGCCGCCTTAGACTATCGCACTCGCAATAGTTAAGTCAGCCTTCCTCACAAAATTAGTTAGGATGCTAAGCTTAGAACACAACCGAAAAGAGAGAGACACACAAGAGAATGGAGAGAAAGCTCTAAACTTTCAATATTGCAAGAATTGCTGGATTTGGTGGATGATTACAAATGAGGGGAGACACCTCTTATATAACCTTTACAACTCCCCAATAGATGGTGGAGATCAAGCCGTATGATCTAACAATTATATACAAAAATAGAAAGCACAAACACGGATCCCAATTGAGTTCCTTGATTCCCTCTCTTAGTAGGGAACATAGTGGGGACCATGGTCCCTGATTCCCTCCTTGATTAGCTCCTTGATTTTCTCCTTGATTCCCTCCTGGATTCCCTCTAAAGATGGGGAACACATTCCTTGATTTGGGAAACGGGTCCCGCACGAAGCCGAATGACGCGTAGTCTGATTTTCGGTCGTGACAACGAGAACTCAGCAGAAATCAGTCTACGAACGTGAACTCATGGCAATTGTTTTGGCAATACAGAAATGACGACACTACTTATTGGGCAGGCACTTCATAGTTCATTCTGACCAGAAGAGTTTGAAGTTTTTGCTGGATTAAAAAGAGATAGCTCCAGAATACCAACGTTGGTTGGTAAAATTACTGGGGTTCTCGTTTGAAATTCAGTACAAATCGGGGGCCTCAAATCGTGTAGCTGATGCCCTTTCAAGGGTGCCAGTAAGGGTGGAATTGAATCAGTTGGTATCTAGTGCGGTGCTGGATATTGCTAAGATTCAGGAGGCGGTTGTTGCTGATACGAAGCTACAACAAATCGTAACTTCATTATCTTCAGCAACACCGGAGTATGAAGATTGGTCACTGGTGCAGGGTCAGTTGAGATACAAGAATCGAATTGTTCTACCATCCAAATCCGAGCTGGTTGATCAAATCCTAACCGAGTTTCACTCGAGTCCTATAGAAGACCATAGGGGATTTCTAAAAACTTATAAATGGGTATCCAATAAACTTTTCTGGGACGGAATGAAAGCCAATATTAAGGCTTTTGTGGCTGGTTGCGAGGTGTGCCAAAGAAACAAAACCAGCATGTTGTCACCGGCGGGTCTTCTACAGCCCTTACCCATTCCAAGAGCAATTTGGGAAGACCTGTCCATGGATTTCATTGAAGGCTTGCCCAAGTCTAATCGATTTGATGTAATATTGGTGGTGGTTGACAGGCTGAGTAAGTATTCTCATTTTATTTTATTACAGCATCCTTTTACTGCTAAGAAGGTTGCGGAGGAGTTTGTGAATCAGGTTGTGAGATTGCATGGTTTTCCCAAGAGCATTGTGTCGGACAGGGATAAGGTCTTCCTCAGCGTGTTCTGGAAGGAGCTTTTTCGTCTGCAGGGGACATGGTTGAATCGGAGTTCAGCTTACCACCCATAAAGCGATGGACAGAGTGAAGTGGTTAATCGTTGCTTAGAAACGTATTTAAGATGTTTCACTAGCCAGAAGCCACAGGAATGGTCCAAGTGGATAACGTGGGCAGAATATTGCTTTAACACGTCATACCATGTATCGACCAAGACTACTCTGTTTTCATGTAGTCTATGGCAGGGATCCGCCGCTGATATTGAAGTATGATGAGTCTCCGGCGTCACCAATGGCAGATTTGGATCAACTGCTGAAGGATCGAGATGTTGCGTTGTTGGAATTAAGGGAACACCTCTTAATGGCACAAAATAGGATAAAGAAATCAGTGGAAGCGCATAGGAGGGATGTGCAGTTTCAGGTGGGGGATTGCGTTTTTCTTAAGATACGACCATACCGGCAGAAGTCATTAGCAAAATGGATGAATGAGAAATTATCTCCTCGATATTTCGGACCATTCACCATCCTGCGGCGCATTGGTGTTGTTGCTTGTTACTTGGAATTACCGGCAGCTGCAAGTATTCACCCAGTGTTTCACATATCATAGCTTAAAAAGGTAGTCAAAGACACAACTTTGATAGCCCCTGAGTTGCCAGCTTCATTGACCGACGAATTGGAGTGGACTACTGAGCCGGAAACAGTGCTGAGCTCTCGACAGGGGACCAGGGGAATAGAAGTTTTGATTAAGTGGACTAACTTACCTGAGTTTGATAGTACATGGGATTAAATTTCTTTTATACAGGGTCAGTTTCCAGAGTTTCACCTTAAGGACAAGGTGAAAATTCAGGGAGGGAGTATTGATAGACCTTCTATTAAGTATGTGTATCAAAGGAGGAGGGAAAAAGCCAGCGGGGCTGTGACAACTGTCAATTCGCAGGGAAAGGAATCGTCATAGGAATTGTTGCTTTAGACATTCTGTTGAACATTTTGTTGGGGTTGTCTTTTTTTGGTCTTTTGTGAAAAAAAAAAGGATATAGGCAGGCGGACACGCACACACACGGATATTCTGGAATTTACCTAGTTTGTTATTGGTCTTAGCTTTTCTGGGAAAAGGAGAGTCTCAGCCTCTCGAATGCTGATGGTCCTTACTCTTTACAACAATAATATTATCCTTTTTCTATATTCCTGTGTGTTAGTCTTTACATTGATCTTTGTGTGCGGTTGTTGTTAGTAAATATACAGGTAGGATAAGCCGGATCTTTATCAGAGTATAAAATCCTAGATGGTTGCTATATCTTTTGAAGAAAATTAATCTATGGTGCTTCCTGATTTGTTAATTGTTACTGTGCTCTCTTCACCCATCTTGATGATATTAGAAGTGTACTGCCCTATTTTCTGTCTATTTTGAAAGCTCAAGTTATATCTGGAATTTACAAAATTCCATCCATATGTTGCGGGCAGCCTTGAGTCAGTTTTTCGTTGGCAGATTTGATGTTTGTGAGGCAGGCATAGAGATTTTAAGCTGTTTTGTCGGAGTTCTTTTCTTAATTATTAATTTTCAGGCTTCTTGTGAACAAACATGGTCTTTCTAATTATGCTGAGCAGGCCTTAATATATTATACATTCTTGAGAGCCAATTATGTCCTCTCTGTTTCCCAACTATCTTTGTATAGTCATCTGTTGATCAATAGTATTCCTTCTATCTAATAATGCCTTCAGGAAATAATATGAAGAAGCTCATTATATACAAGGCGCAAATGTTCCAATTTCCAGAAATATTTCATGTTTCCCAGTGTTCACTAATTTACTATCCCTAATGTCTCAAATTCTGTTGCTTTGCTAGACATAAAGACAGACAGATAATCTGCTTTAAACTTCTTCAACTATGCAAATCAATTCCAAAGTTACTGGTATCTTGTATCAGGTCAAAGTTTTTGCATAGCATTTACACAGTAGAGTAAAGAAAACAAAGTACTATGATTCATTCTGATGATGTTGATGGATTATGTAACAGTTTTTATTTTCTACTTGAATATGACATTATTCTTTTTTTTCTCCTTCTTGGTGCCTAATATTTGTCTTTGTCACATGTAAGGATTGTGTCATGGCTATGGGTATTGACATTTTAAGTGACTCATAACTTTTAAATGACATGAAATAATTTCAGTCTTTGGGGATCCATCAGCTAACTTCTTCCCATAATATAGCTTGATTGGCAGTCTTCTTTCGCTCTATCTTCTCCATGTCCTTCATTATTTCATAAAGAAGTTTTTATATCCTTTAAGGGTGTTTTGTAGGTACCCTATTTACAAAGCGTTGAAGCTTAGTGTATAGTAGTTCATGATTGTCTAGAGGACGGCTTGTCAAACAGTTCATATTTTATTTTAGTTTCCCCTTTGTTTTGTTTCTTGGCGGTAGTTATTTTTTAGGTGCACAGGTTAATGGCCTAAATTTGGGTGGCACTCCGTTAGGCCTTTGATACGTTTTGTTTTGTCTTCATGGAAAATAAATATTTTGGCTGAAATGTCAACTAATGAGAATATAACACTAATGCACAGAAGGATCTCGTGGGCAGTTAATATGCATTATCTATGCATGTCATGGGAATCAAAATGTTATGTTTTGCGGTTAGATATTTGAATAAGTAATATTATTGTCACTAGAGGAGATTTTATCTTTTTTTTTCTAAATTATTTAGTTATTAGGTTATGATATTATATATATGTATTTTTTCTTTAAATACCCTCAAAATGAACGAGGAGTATAATATATTTTCTCTGTTTAGGCAGTTTCTCTCATAGCCACATATCGCTTTATACACCAACAGTTATGGCTGACATGTTGAGAATATGACACTTACGGAGAATACGACACTTATGGATGCACAGAAGAATCTTATGGACAGCAATATATCGACAGA
Organism: Passiflora organensis; assembly: GCA_019739055.1. Lineage (NCBI taxonomy): Eukaryota > Viridiplantae > Streptophyta > Magnoliopsida > Malpighiales > Passifloraceae > Passiflora > Passiflora organensis. The sequence continues at coordinate 26,037,799 of JAEPBF010000087.1, read as the reverse complement.
CAATATTGCTGACTAGGCCTAGGAATGGGAAAATGGCTATGGATCCTGCCTAGGGGGAGTATATGGCAAAGGACTAGGAAAAGGTTAAGGAGAACTTTGGAAAAAAAATACTTTTTGGAGTAAGAGAGAGTGGATAGCTTCTCAAATGCTACTCATCCTTGTTTTCATCTTTCTTTTACATCAATAAACTTTTCTTTTACATCATTATTTGGTCTATTGAGTGGATAGCCTCTCAAATGCTATTTGATATTTTAGATCCTAATATTTTGGTACTGAAGAGAGGTTGATTCAATGCCAGCTTGGTGAATGGGAAGCTCGTATGAATCAGGTCAAAGTGAATATCAAAAGGGTTGCAATTGCAGGTTTTGGGTAGCACTCGTTATTGTCTTTTAATAGGCAATGGAGAGTATACCAGAGGACAGGGAGTTTGTAAGATATTTGAGCTATTGGTGGGTGATTTAATCATCACCGAGGATTTCAAGCCAATCCCAATAGAGCAGTGTTGATGTGATCTTGGGTTTGAAGTGGCTGTCGTCTTTGAAAGACTGGCTATCATGGTGGATGGACAAGAAGTTTCAATTCAGGGGATCTATCCCTGCATCGCCCAATGATTTCTTTGAAGTAGAATGGGATACTCGTGGAATTCTACATTATGGAGGCAGCAGAAGAACTCTCACAAATAAGCTTGAAATGCCCCCTGCTATATCTGTAGACATTGAAGCAGATGTGTCCAGCAGGGGTAGGGAGCTACGAGAGGTTGCACCTGAGAATAAAAAATGGATGCTTAAGTTGCTAGGACTCCACTTTAACATCGAATATAAACTAGGTGTGCAGAATAAAGCGACTAATTCTCCTTCTCATCAACCTTGTTAGGTGGAACTGCATTTGATTGTGACCATTGAGTTGCTAGATGTAACTTCCATGCAGGCAAAGATGACAATAAATAAAAAATTGCAGAAGATTGTAGCTGAATTGTCTCAGCATGACCATTCTAAAGTCGGCTGGTACTTGGCCAGTCAAGTGTTGGGCTTAAAGAACCGAATGGTGATTTGCAACACATCTTCCTTTGAGTAGGTCATGCAGGAGGAATATAACTCCAGTCCTAGTAAAAATTACGGTGGGATTGTAAAACATCCATAGATTTCATTGATGGCTTACCTAAGTCAAAAAAATTCTACACGAGCATGGTGGTTTTTTATTAGCTTAGTCAGTACTGCTCTCCCAGTTTACTTCACCATCCTTTTAGTGCTAAACAAGTTACAGCTGAATTTATTTCCATTGTGGTTAGATTTTGTGGATTTTCCAACTCTGTTACTTTGGACCGTGATAAGATTTTTATGAACTTGTTTTTGGAAGGATGACCAGTTTGTGGGAAACCTAATTACATTATAGCTCCTCCGACTATCATTCACAAAGTGATGGACCGACCGAAATGGTCAATCACTTTTCTGAAGGGTGTCTCCACTACTTCACAACTAAAAAACCCAAAGAATAGTTATTTCTTAGGTTGAGTATTAGTTTAACTCATCCTACCATACATCCACTCACACTATTCCTTCCTGGTGGTGCGTTATGATAAAGTGCAGGCCACCATAGTGTCAGATTTGGAGTTGATATTGCAAGCTCGTGATACTGCCTTTAATGAGCTACAAGAATAACTGGTGGTGCTGATTCAGTACAGAATGAAACAGCAGACCCATAAGAAGCAATGTATAGTGGAATTTTCTATCAATGATAATGTCCTTGTGAATTGTTGCCTTTATTGACAATCCTCCCTAGCAAGACGTAAACTCCTTGTTTTTTTTGGACCTTTTTAAATTTTATAATTAGTGGGGGCAGTAATTAATAAACTAGAATTACCATCCTGCTTTCCCTTGCATTCGGTATGTCACGTTGCGTGTTTGATTAGAGAATGGGGGCTAAAGCCTAAAGGATTGAAAGGTTTCATCTATCGGCAGAATCTGGTAGACTACGAGGCTATTTGGAACCTGTTGCGACTATACAATCCCAGTTTCCATGTTTCCACCTTGAGGATCCTCAAGGTGACTTACGAGAGGGAGTACTGTTAGGCCTATGATACGTTTTGTCTATACTCGTCATGGCAAGCATAAGGTTTCTTCTTATTTACATTATATTATACTCAAACTGTTACCGTTGGATATCCCAAGTACTTTTCCAGTTTTGCTTTTTCTTTATGTAATTTTGTTATTTGTCTTCCCTAAACGCTACAGTCATACCCATATATAGGTTCCATGAGACTGGTCCAAGCAGTTGTTCCTCACATGGCATCAAGAAGAAAGGGAAAAGTCGTGAACATCGGAAGCGTTTCTGTTATGGCTTCTACCCCATGGGCTGGTGTATACACCGCAACCAAAGCTGCTCTCCATTCATTAACCGATACCTTAAGGTCAGTTTGTGTTTTCCTCTTAAATGAGATTTTCTCTTCCTGTTGTTAATGAAGTCATCAAGTGTGTTTTTCGTTTGTTATCGGTCATGCATGCAGGTTGGAACTGAGGCCTTTAGGGATCGATGTCATCAATGTTGTTCCAGGAGCAATTCGGTCAAACATTGGGAACTCTGCTATAGCCACCTACAACAAGATGCCAGAGTGGAAGATCTACAAGCCATTTGAAGCGGCAATCCGAGAGAGAGCATATCTTTCGCAAGGCCTTAAGTGTACTCCTACAGAAGAGTTTGCCAGAAAGACAGTGGCTACGGTGCTGAAGAAAAACCCCCCTGCTTGGTTTTCGTATGGTCAATTCTCCACTGTTGCGGCCATCATGTATCATTTGCCGGTTTGGGCGAAAGATTTCTTTATAAGGAGAAAATTTAACTGTTGAGCTGCGTGCATCTATCAGTTTAGGAAGTGGTCATCTTCTTTGGCACTGTACAACGAGGGGTCTGTTATGACAGTTTTCGTGGTGTATTACTTAATAAGAAAAATAGTCACCTAATTTCTGAACTCCTAAACACCATTGCATAGTTGCATAATTGCATGGTTTATATTTCTCATCTCTCTCATATCTTCTTGCACAGGCCACGAGTCTTATGGTGACTATTTTTCTCCATCTTATGAAAATGGGTGGAATGCATTTTGTATGCTGCGGAAGCATGATGGAAGCCAAACGCCAGATGATGTGCAGAAGTACCAGTGAGCATCGGTAGAGTTTAGAATGAACAGAACCAATTTGAAAAAGAAGATATAAATTATCAATCTAAATCATTTAGAATCTTGTCAAAATTGAATTTCCCCCCACCCAAAAAATATCAAATATTTTCTGTTCGATCCAATATTTCAATTATGTTCATCAAGATTTTTTCAAGCCCTGAGGATAAAAACTCAGTATAATATTGCATCTGTAATTCCATATACACACTTGTGTTGAGCCTCTTAAATTAGGGCGTGACAAATGATAGTGAAGAAAAGTTCACTATCTTCCTTAGGATGGGTTTGGGCTTTTGATTTGGATTTGTATCTTAAGAGATGATATTAAGAGGTCAATTTGAATTACCAATTTCACATCAGAAAGGAGCAACTATTCTTGGATATCTTTCTAATCGGAAGGATAAAAATTCAATATAGTATTACATCTGTAATTTCACATATACAGAATTGTGTTTGGCCAGTTGGAACCCAATCCCATATTGTGCATCAAGATAGTTTTGGGGTTGTCAGAACAGAAACCCAACATAGTGATGTAGCTGTATTTCCATACTAACATACTCATATCCCATATCTGACAAAGGCATGACAAATGAATCTGTATCCTTTACCAGTTTAAGCTTTCCAGCCTCATAATATAAATAGCTGATAATTTTGAAAAATTCTAAAAAAAATTTCAATTTTAGAAAAAAGTCTATTTAAATAAAGAAATAACTTTTAAACCATAAATCTTTAAATATATATTAATTTTATTTAAATAAAATAAAATTTCTTAAAACCTCCAAAATATAACAACTCACCTACAAATTGAAACATTCTCAACATAATATCCTATTTAAATCTAATAAAATATTTAGGATAATAAAGCACATAATTTGCATTAAATTATAAATTACATACTAAATCAGACCTGTAAATATGATAGATATATGTTAGACATAAATCAAAATAGTTATGTTTTCATAAGAATTGGTATTAAAATATACTCATAAGTGATGTCAAATCAATTAAAATGAATTATAAAAATATCTCTGAAAACATGATTTCATAATCATATTTAGTGTGATAATGAAATTAAAAAAGACCAAAATCAATGATTCTAGTATTTCATGAGCAGATTGAAGGGGGATTCTATATATCACATATCATAAATGAGTAACATTTCAACCATAAATTTATTTTATTTTATATATAAAATAAATAACTTAAACATAAATTTCAATCAATGTTTGAACCCTTAACCAAATAGGATAAATGACTATTGTCGCTCTATCACGCGGATTTGAGTTATTTATTATTTAGAAAGACACATATTTGTAAATACCTATGTAGGTCAACAAAAAATATAAAAATGAAAAAAAGATAAACAAGGAAATCCGTATCTAAGGAGGTTTATTACCAAGTTCTATGATGACTTTTTTGAAAATTCAAAGATCAATGTACAAACTTTCAAAACTCATAAACCAATAGATCACAGAAATTTCAAGAATAACAAGAATATTTCAGAAAACATAATTTATAATGAAAATTTCCAAAATAATACATATATATATATATATAACAGTACTATTCACAAAATTTGCAAATATCAATTTGCTGCACTCATTCTCCTAATTATTCAGAAAGAAATCCCCAAAAACTTGTATTTTACTATTATATAAATATAATACCTAGAATTTACATATACAGTTATAGTGGTCGTGGCAACCAACTATATCTGTTGACCTCAACTAATAAATGATGAACGGAAGAAGCATCCGTCTGCACAATCTGTAGTTTATAACTTTATTTGCTTATCTGCGGATTCATATCCAATGGCTACGGAATGGTGGTTCCGAGGATATAAAGTCAATGCACTAAATCAACAAGGTCGTGGAAGCCTTAATGTCGATTCTTCAAACCTGTAGTCCACTTCTCGGTGTTGGTGTTCGGTCTTGTATACATATATTAGTATGGGATCATAGCTACATGCATGGATATACTTTAAAACCATCACAGCATCATATCGAGAGAGGAAGAAGACAAACAATGGAATTCCCATTCACGCGCAGGTCTCAGCCATCTGCTTCGCGACAGCCATCGCCACGCCTCCTTCGAAGCAGAAGCCAACTGGAAAGCAGTTCGTCAAACTCGTTTGGCTCTACTCGTAGATTTAACATCCGTTCTACTTCAACTACCAGATCAAGAAAAGAAAACGCAAGCCCTTCAGCTGGTACCACAACTAGATCAGCGTCGTCGACAAGAATGAAAAAGAAGCCTAGTACTGGGCTTTGTCAAGAGAAGAGTGGAGATGGGTTTGTAAGGTTCTTGCAGCGAGGCAGTGGCAGTCCATCTATTTCTACTTCTGCATCCAAGAGGCCTAAATCCTCACCATCAACTTCTCCTTCAGCGTGGGCTTTGTCACCGGGAAGGCCGTCGCTGCTTACGTTGCCGCAAGAATCACCGCGGAACGGTGGTGTGCGAGTGCTGAAAGTTGTTAAAGGTGAAAGTAGCGGGCGAAGTGGGGGTATGGGAAGTGTTTTGAGGTACTTTAGGCAGAAGAAGGTGTCTCCAATACAAGAGGAAGAGTATCATAGACTTAGGGTTTTGCATAATAGGATTTTGCAATGGAGATTTGTGAATGCAAAAGCCGAGGCCTCCATGGCTTCTATGAAGACTGTGGCAGAGGTAACAGATTAATTACCTCTCTCTCTATATATACAGATATATATATATCAGCAAACTTACAAATCACCATTTTATTACTATCCTGTGGCTTCATCTTTAATTTTTTTTTTTACCTTTTAATAATTTGGTCAAAACTATTTAATTATGCACCATGCAGAATATGGGTAGAAGGGCCTCATTCTGACGAAATAATGCTACTGTTTAATTTGTTTGACTAATATGATCAGGATAAATTATTCCATGTCTGGTTAAGGATCTTTAGCAAGACAAATTTCATTCTGGAAAAACGAATTCAAGTAGAGAAAATGAGACACCAGATCAAATCATGTCACATTTTTGGTCAACAAATGCGTCTTCTAAACGAATGGGCAAAATTAGAGGGCAAAAACTGTGAAGCTGTGAGCAGGATGACAAGGAAACTATCAGCATTATCTGTCAAGTTTCCTCTGCCAGAAGACGTGAAGGTACATTCATATTTCCAGTGGTTTTATTTTAATATTCTAGTTATATTCTTCTTCTCTTCTGGGGGGTTGGCGTATGTGTACGTGAACAAAAGGATCAAAATGGAGATTCATACATATGTACCTACATAGTTGTTCTGCATTCTACTTCTGCAGGGGGATGTGAAAAGCATCTACGAAGCTACGACTACAGCAGTGAATGTCATTGAGAGCATTGAAGCTAATGTCAATAAATTCCACTCGCAGGTTCGTACAGTTTCTCTCCTTGCAATTGGGCTACATTTATAATAACATCATTGCATTTTCTGTTTCATTGTACAATCACAGAGCAATTTCTTAAACAGCAGGTCGAGAAAGTCCTATATTTGCTTACAGAGCTTTCAAGCACCATAGAGCATCATAAGGAGAGTTCACAGGAAATGGAGAAACTAATAACCTTGGTGGCCAATCTTGTGGTAAGCTAACCAAAATTCTTTCGTACCCTAGCTAGGGTAAGATATATATTTTGAACTGCCAATTTTGTTTTTTCAGGTACAGGAACAAAGTGTGAAAGTGCTTCTCCTTCAAGTAACCAAGGATGGTGGAAGAGACTCTTTGACAGGCTTTTCATCAAATCTGCATTTGTAAAGAGTACGAAGACGCTCATTTTTGGGTTTGGTATAAATGCTAATGAACCTCCTGCTGGAGCACTGCATCTTGGACATTTCACACTAAGATCTAGATCGATATTATTGTTTGAGCTAGGAGAATGACATTAAATTTGTGAGATTCCAGCGTATAGGGTCAAATATGTGTTTCAGATCCAATCCTATATTGGAAAGGAATTGAGAGGTCTTGGGGTTATATGTGCTATGTGATAGGATCATTTGTGATAAGATATATCTTTTAAGCTATGTGGACAAAAGTCCAATTGCAGATGTGATCCCACATACGCACATCCATTTCTGGATCCGCTGGTCTAGGGGTTGGGTTGTGACAAGTGATAACGGAGCCGATCTCGCTTCCGACTTGGATATGTGTATGAGTTTGAGTTTCGACCCATACCTTATCATTTGTAAGAAAATATATCTTTTGGGTCATGTGGACAGAAACTCAACTGAGCGTTGCACATATTATCTCACATGCACACATCCCCATATTCGAGCTTGTTGGGCCAGGAACCGGGGACCGAACCGTGACATAATCAGACAAATTCATTATTGAACTTATACTTCATGGCTAGTTTCCTTGGCATTGTCTGCCAATGAAACCATAGTCTCCATTATCGTGTTTGGATCACAATTTTCAAAGTCCACCTACAAACTTAAAGATTGCTCATCTGTATGGTACTCCCCTCCATGTTCAGGGGAATTTATGGGAATATTTCATCCTTGTTTAATTTTTCATTGCAATTGAAGGTTTACTCTGTGAGTTACATGATCCCTCTCCAAGATGTTGCACTAATGGAACAATCTCCCACTAAGATTTTGCATGTAAAATCCTGAAAATTTCGAGTAGTTTCGGCCAAGAAGCTTATTTGAGGATCACCATTGTTAGTAGACTTTACCCCACAGATCGGGATGGATTATGAATTTAAGGAACAAATTGGAATATTTTAAAGGAAATGGTAATTTTTGAAATTTATTGTAATTATTTGTTTTATGAATTGGAATATCATAAAGAGAGTTCTAATGTTAATTTTGGAATTTCAAGACCCTAAGATTGGTCGACATATGGAACGTAGGTTATACAAACTTTTAAAGAATTTTTGGAAGTGAATTTGAAATTATTTTGATTTTTTCTAAGAAAAATATAATGATATTTGATTTTTAATAGATTACAAAGATATAGAAAAAATAATTTTATAGTACTAATAGATAATACTATCCACAAGAAATTCATAAAAAATTTTAGAATATTTTTCGGAGGTTTATAGAATTTAATATCAATTTTAATATTAAAAGAAATATTAATTATATAATATAATATAATATAATATTAATATTTTAATAAGAAAAATGACAGGAGGAGATGTTGTTTTGATCAGGATTGGCCAAAATAACACCCATTATGTCGTTTTGATAAAACACACCCCTTGTGCATGTTTTGGCTGAAATGACGTCGTTTCGAGGAAGGCCAGAAATAATGTCGTTTCAATGAAAGACCGGTTGTCACCTTAGAATCTCCCGGTTCCCTCCCTTCTCAAGTGATCCAACCGGATAAAATCTTGTTTCTCTTATTGCTCATTCCAGTATGTTTCGAGCATTGAAACACCACTTCCGAGCTCCGCCTTGATCTCGTGAGTCTACCCTAGCCAAAATCGTCTATTTCTATGTTGAATCGGGCTAGCTTTTAGGTGAGTTTCCTTTCCCTGAAATCTGGGCATATCCCAGCTCATTCCAGCTAGTTTTGCCCATTATGTTTAACGCTTTATACATGTTTAGATTTTTTGTGATGTAAGGTTTGTTTTAGTGTACATCTGGTTAGGGATTGTTGAGGAATTAGGGAGATCGAGATTTAGGGTATATAAGAGTGCAGAATGAACAATGACTGCGGTCTAGAGGTTGAAGAAGACCCATCCAGACGGTGGGTCATTCGTCTATAGCCCATGTGACAAGCCAGCTAGTGTAGGTATAGACAACATGTCGCCATCATGAGCAAGCGACATATTGTTTGTTTGGCACAGATAGGTAACACCAAATCCTAAGGCTTGGGCGACGTGGTACATGTCACACCTCGGACCTGAAAATTTCGAATGATAATCGCCGTAGTCCCATTATATATACTACCACATTACATGATAATGTATACAATAAACCTACAAGGCTAGTGATATGTAAATAAAACAGAGATAATGATATAAAGAGTAATTGAATTACTATGCAGTGTAATTTTATATAGTAACTTAATGTTATCCGGGATCACATTATATAATGAACAATTAAGTTCACAACAATCCTAGATTTGTCTCAATTTCGTACACAAACAAACTCAGGAGAAATATGACTATGAATATAAAATCCTTTAAAATTACCTCGAATGTGACCAATAGTTGATCGATCTATTATTTTCTATCTCAAGATGCTTGGGAGTGTTCTTATTTATCTTTCCTGCATTTCATACCAATATTCTAGTAGAAACTAGCTAGGTAAGCGAAGGGAAAAATATATAAAATATTTCACATGCAATCCTTGCTTTAATCAATAAATAAGTTAGCATGCAATAATTTAATGTGTTCATACTTTTAGCATAGGCAATCACAGTCAATTCAAATGCAGCAAGCATCACTATTTAGAGCACACAAGATCATGATTTGGGCTTGGAAATATCTTCTAGTCTATCTGGGCTAGGGACAGGACTAGAGGTAGATAGTGACACTCTATTGTCATCTTCATTCATTTTATCTTATCACATCATGCAGTAGACAAATCCATGTCCAATGCAAATCCTAGCCCGATCCGCTGACGACGTCGGGGCATTAGGTGATGGTAGCTCCACCTAATCGATCCCACATTATAGAATCTTGATTTATAATTAAATTAATAATAAAATAAATAAATCTTATTCCATCCTTATTACCTTGTGAATTGACATCTCCACGCCACGCTACCAGACCCGGAGAGCTCTCAAGGGTTGTATAGATTATCCTATGCAAACTCGATGCATTCCACATATCGATGTCGTTTCCCGAATGTGCCCAGTGCATTTAATGTATTTCAAATAATTCACAATGGCATGACACATTCATATGGTTCATAGCATATTATGATAATCATGGGATACCTGATGCACGCTACACTAGTTATCATGCTCAACATATCATTTCTCAAGCATAGGCATGCATGATTCCAATTAATGATTTCTTATTAATCATATATTAACATTCATGTCAGCAATTTATCAAAAGAAAGGAAGTTCCATCTACTCACGGATTTTCCGAAGTTCGATACATCCGTCGATGGCGCTCTGAACCGACATCATTTGTGTCATGGTTCGATACGACATCATTTCCTTCGAAACGACACCCCCTTTATTGCCCGCATATCAGAACGACATGGGTGGGTGTCGTTTTGACCAATCCTGGTCAAAACGACATTCCCTCTTGTCTTTGTGAGTAATTAAATATTAATATAATCTTATATTATATTATTAATAATAAATATTTTTTAATATTAAAATCAAATATAAAATACAAAATAAATTATATAGGCCTCTGAAAAATATCCCAAAAATCCAAACAATATTGAGGAAATCCGATCAAAGATGGTGGAGTGGACCAATAGGGCATCCGACGTCAAAACGACATCGTTTGTGTCATGGTTCGATATGGCATCGTTTCCTTCGAAACAACACCCCCCCTTAGAAACCCACATATCAGAACGTGGGTGTTGTTTTGACCAATCCTGGTCAAAACGACATCCTCTCTTGTCTTTATGAGTAATTAAATATTAATATAATCTTATATTATATTATTGATAATAAATATTTTTTAATATTAAAATCAAATATAAAATCCAAAATAAATTATTTAGACCTTTGAAAAATATCTCGAAAATTTCTATGGAATCCTTATGAATAGTATTATCTATTAGTATTATAAAATTAATTTTTTTATAAATATCCTTATATTTTTCTTATAAAAATCTCATTATATATAAATATTCTTTCAAACATTCGTATAACTTTAAATATATCTCTAAAATTAACATTAGAACTTTATTTATGATTTTTCAATCATAAATGGATAATTAAAGTAATTTCTTAAAATTAATATTTTCCTTAAAAATATTCTAATTTACTCCTTAGATCCAAAATCGATATCGATTCGTAAACTAAGGCCTACCAATTATATCGATCCTCGAATGGACTTTTTGGCTCAAGTGGCTCGAAAATATAGGGTTCTTACAACATGTGTGGGTGAAGCAATGTGTCACATTCTGTCAATTTCAGGTAGTGGGCTATCAACACCTTTTTCTGCCAGGTGTCATGCTTTGATTGGTCGAATTTAATAAAATTATAAAAAATCAGAAAATGGCCAAAAATAGTGTAAAATTCGAAAATTTTGAGAAAAAATTACAGAAAATATTATATTTAATTTAAAGTCTAATGATAACCAATTTTGATAAATTTGGACTTGATTTAATAAGTCAATTAAATCGAACACAATTCATAAAATTAAAAAAAGAATAGGAAAAATATCCAGATCAGTCCTAGATTGGTTCTCAGGTAGTCATACATTGGATTAAGGTTATAGGTGCATGATTTTATGTGTGTTTATGTCTTTAGTATGTGATATTAAGGATTTGGTTTTGAATGCACATGTAGGTGGATATCTACAGATGATGGCCTTCGAGGAATCGGTTCAGCAAACAAGGAAGAAGTTGTGGGCTATCCGAACTTCGAAAACCTGTGAGTGGATGAATTCTTTTATTTATTGATTTTGGGCATGAATAAATAATCATAAGTAAGATTAATTAGAAAAATAATGAATTAATGATCTAAATCATTGCATGTGCTACCTGTATTGCCTTATGCTTGAATTGCCGAATTAAGCTATGCCTTAGTCTAATGTGTCGTGTATGTTTATAATAATAAAAGTGCATATGAAGTGTTTAGGTGCATTCAAAAGCATGAGATAGTATCTAAGATCACAACAACATAGGGTAACCTATGCGACTCTTAAGAGTTCTCAAAGTATGGTAGTGAGGCATAGATTTGCCAAGAGAGGCATAAGGAGGGACGAGGAGTATAATTTATTATAATATACTATAAATAAATAGGATATCCTTATATAGGGATCAAGTAGGTGAAATTACCATTACCTAACATCCTGACATCGTTAGTGGAACTGGGCAAAGAGGTGTGCATGTATTGTCGGGATTGATCGAGTTACATCATATGAGATAATGAGAGACAAATGATGAGTTGCAAATATAAGTGTTGTTGACGGATCCCAGTCCTATCCCTGGCACCAGAAGGACTGAGAGACATCGCTAGCCCAGCCACGGCCCTGATTGTCTGAGTAATTACATGTTGTATTACGTTATGACTACGACCATGCTGATTTTCCGTGATGAGTATGCAAATGAATTGTTGTGTGCCAGCATGCCTATATTTTGTGATATTGACTGCATGTGTAATGCTTTGTATATTTTTTTCCCATCCCCTCACCTGGTAGGCTTCTACCAGATTTTTGGCATTGAATGCAGAATGACACCATAGGATCTCACTCCAAGGCATAATGAGAAGCGAAAGGCTATTGGTCATGCTCAAGATAATATTTAAAGAGCATTATATTTGTAGTGTTTTCCTCTTAGTGTATTCGACTATGATCGAGCTATTGTCTTAATTTTATTCTTGAGGAGTGATACTAAACTTGCTCATTTTAGGATGTCACCCGGACAATACAGTGTTTTTCTTTTAAAAACTTCTGTAGCATAATATTTCAAATAATTTCTTTATTATTATTATCTCCATTTTAGCCCTATACAACTAGCTTTGTAGGTTTGCTATATATATTATTGGGTGTATTAGCAGTATATATAGTATATTTTTTTTATTATAAGTTTTGCAAAGTTTTTTTCTTCCCTTTATAACAATCGTATACTACAAAATAGTAGTGGAGTTAAATTATCTTGAAAGACTTGAGAGAATGGAGAGTGATACACAATCGGTTTTTAGTCATTATGCTACTCCATCAGTTTTTTATGATCAAAATTATCAAGCATGGACTGTTAGAATGAGAATTTATCTTAATGCGATATATCTTTGGAATACTGTAAAAGGAGGCTATAATGTAGCATGGTTGCCAGAAAATCCAACGATAGCACAAATGAAGAATCATAAGGAGAGAAAGAAAAACAAGTCAAAAGTCATAGTTTGTCTTTTCTCTAAATTTCAAGTTACATACTTACCAGGATCATAAATCTAAAGTCAGCCAAAACCATATATGTTTATCTTAAAAAGGAGTACCAAGATAATGAAAGAACCAAAAATATATAAATTCTCAATTTAATTAGAGAATTTAAGATGGTAAAACAGAAGGAGTTAGAAACAATTAAAGATTATTCAGACAATCAATTGGTCATTGTCAAATTAAGGCTTCTAGGTCAAGATTTTTCTAATAAAAGAATTTTCAGAAAATTCTTGTCACTCTTCCTAAAAAATATGAGTGAAAACTCTCTTCATTTAAAGATTATTCGGACAATAAATTGGTCACTGTCAAATTAGGGCTTCTAAGTAAGGATTTTTCTAATGAAAGATTTTTTCAGAAAATTCTTGTCACTCTTCCTGAAAAATATGATTAAAAACTTTCTTCATTTAAAGATTATTCGAACAATCAATCAATTGGTCACTGCTAAATTAAGATTTCTAGATAAGGATTTTTCTAATGAAAGAAATTTTCAGAAATTCTTATCACTCTTCTTGAAAAATATGAGTAAAAACTCTCTTCATTAGAGGAATTTAAGGATTTTTCAAGCATATCCTTGACAAATTTAGCTAATATTTTGCATACTTGGAACATAAAAGGATGATGAGATAAGGAGTTATTGAGAAAGTTTTTACAGGTAAATTAGAATGCTCAAGAGGTAAAAAAAAAGGATATTGTTTTTCCTTGTCTTTATTAAACAAAGTCAAACCATCCATAAAAAAAAGTTTTGGTGGGGGCCTAACATTAAATCTAGAAAATGGGGAGGTATGGGACATATTAAGAAAGCATGAAAATCTTAACATACTAAAATAGAAAAAACATATACTGAAAAAAATAATGAAAACCAACTTTTTGTGGCGACATATTTTGCAATCAAAGATAAGTTATTCTTGGTTGATTGACAATAGATGTACCAATCATATAACCAATGATCAGGCTCTTTTCATTGAGATAAATATTAATTTTTTCTCTAAAGTAAAGATTGGCAATAGTTAACTTATTCCAGTACAAGGAAAGACACAATAGCTATTAAGAGCATGAAATGTTTAAAATATATCTCTAATATCTTATATTTTTCTGATAGTGATCAAATTTATTTCGTGTTGAAAAACAATGGTGTTGTATTGAGGATGAAAATAAGCAAAGATATGTGGTGATGATAATGTTTAAGAGTTTTGTTCTAAATTTCCTAGAGGATGGGCGAACAGCATTTATATTTAATATGCAAAAAAAAATAACTTTGTGATGGAGGAGTCATTAATCAACGAGGAGTCATTACTCAAAGAAGACCCACTACGCAAACAAGAGTCATTACTCAATGAAGATCCACTACTCAAAGAAGAGGTGTCTAATAATGTGGTATATCAATGTGAAAAACAAGTCAAGAAATCATCCTGTCAAACAATATGAAGAGTTTCACTCAAATTATTGCTGAAAAATGCCATAAATGAGAAAAGAAAGATTGCAAAGAAATCAGCACATCAACGAATCTGAAAAAGAAATAATAAAGAAGATTATGTTGAAAAAGTAACTGAAAAGGTCGCTGAAAATATTATTGCTCAAAGCATAATAGAAATAGAGAATCAAGCAAATTGGATCCTGAAAATACTTGAAGACTGGTGCTGCAATTTCAAAGGACTTTCTTAAAACAAGATTCATAGTTAAGAGAAAAGTTAAGTATATATAAATACTAAGGCAATGGGGAGATTGATAGTAATTTACTGTTAGTATTTAATTTTACAGTTAAATATATGAATTAATTATCGAGGGGTGCCTAGATGAGATATGTATAGGCTCTCTTTTAGTTTAACCAAGGTCTCAAGTTTAAATCTTGGGAATGAAACAATATTAAATCCTTAAGGGAGAGCTTGTCACACAAAAAGATCCTACCCCATTCGTAGAAGAAGAGTTAGTTGCTAAATGTACTGTACACCAGAGAGTCAACACTAAAAAAAATAAAAAAAATATTTGAATAAGTCTTTTAAGTAGGATTTTTTTGTTACTTGATTAGGGAATATTTTATTTTATTTTAAAAAAATTAAATAAGTCTTTTAAGTAGGATATTCTTGCTACTTGAATAGGAAAGATTTGATTTTATTTTTCTGGATTAATTAGTTATTAAGTTATTATATTATATGTGTTTTTTCCTATAATACTCAGCAATGGATAAGAAGTATGTATGGTGAGTATTTTTCCTTGAAGAGTGTAATTTCAAAGGACTTTACAAATCAAGATTCAAAGAGTTAAAAGAAAAGTTAGGTATATACAAATACTAAGGCAATTGAGGATTGATGCTTCAATTTCAAAAAACTTCCTAAGCAAGATTCAAAGGGGATAATTTATTTTATTTTTCTAGATTAGTTAGTTATTAAGTTAGTATATTATCTAGCAGTGAATAAGAAATATATATGCTCCCAAGTCCAATATATTTTCTCTTTATTTATATGTTTTGCAAAGTTCTCTTATTTTTATATCAATTTTATACTATACAATACTTGAATTGAGGCATGTGATTCAACTGTGTGTTTGTAGTTATCTAAAGTGATATCCATACAAACCATATACTTCCTCAAAATGGTTAAGCATCTAACGTAGGAGGTGGGGATACTGCATTTGGCGTGATCGCCATACATGTAGATTCTCCTTATTAACACTCATGTTGAATGATGATCCTGTTTTGATTTTCAAATATTTTGATGTAAAAAAATCTTCTATTTATATCTAAAAATGTGAAAAATGATATTTTAGATCGTGTTTAGACTGTAATAGATATTTCTAGAGTAT
This sequence comes from Passiflora organensis, assembly GCA_019739055.1. NCBI lineage: Eukaryota > Viridiplantae > Streptophyta > Magnoliopsida > Malpighiales > Passifloraceae > Passiflora > Passiflora organensis. The sequence continues at coordinate 26,021,814 of JAEPBF010000087.1, read as the reverse complement.
ATGTCAAATACTCCACTTTTTGTGTATAATAAGATCTAAACTTGGAGTATTATCAATCACAAAAACTGTTATAAATGTGTAACTAGTAATCAAATTCACATGTAAGAGAGAAGAAAGAAGTTTGTGTAAAAAACTCATTGGTATGTTCTTAAGTTTTGTTCTTCCTTTTGTGTGTTTGTTCTGGTTTCATTATTATACACTATTACAGAGCTATTGATCCTTCCTATTAAATAAAAAAAGAAGGCAAGTACAGTTGGTTCATCGATTATTAAGTTCATCCCTACCTATACCTCCAACATGTGCTAGAGAAAATTGTGATTATTGGGCGGTTAGAATGAAAGTTTTTCTCTTTGCTAATGGCATGTGGGAGCTAGTGGAAGAAGGTTTTTCAGAACTTGAAGATGTAGGACAGCTATCTATTCAACAAATGAAGTAGTATAGAGAAATGATACAGAAACATAATACTGTGATTTTCTACTTACACTCACTCATTGCTCCCTCAATATTTCCAATGATTGTGAGTTGTTCTTTTGTAAAGGAAGCCTGAGAAATTTTTCAGTAAGAGTTCCAAAATTCAGTGAAGACTCGTTCAATTAGATTGCAACTATTAAGGCGTTAGATTGAGACTTTAAGATTGAAATAGATAGAAACTGTTAACACATACTCTTCTCACATACAGAAAGTGGTCAATCAAATGAAGTTATACAAAGAAAAAGTTCAAGATTCCAAAGTTTTTGCTATTGAAAAAATAAAAGATATAAGCAAGTTGATAATAATAAAAAGTGATTGGATCAATACAGGTACATGAGCAATGAATTAATATAAAAAAAGAGATGATGTCACAGAATGAGTTTTGTAGTCCAAACATCACAAGTCTAGCTACAACAATGAAGCGATAAAGGAAAATAAGGTTTTTTCCAAGTTATCCCCAAATATAAATGTTGAAATACCAAAAAATATAATTTTTATCAACAGATGGGACACATACAATAAGAAGTGAAACTTGTGGAGAAAAACAAAACAAATGAATTTTTATTAATGGCTAATGAAATAAAAAAGACGATGGCAATGATATTTGGTATGTGGATGATGATTGTATTAGTAACATTGTGAGATTTTGTACTTTTTCAATTGTTTGGGCCTGAAAATCCATCTAAGAATCGATGATGTCTAATAAGCCATAAACTATGACCATTTGGAAAAATTATCAGGCTAACTATATTGATTCTTCAATTTGGGCTCATTAAATGGTCTTAAGGCCCGCAAGTGTATGATTGTATCTTCCAAAATAATATTTAATAAAATATTAATTTTATTTATATATTTAATAATTAAAATCATAAAAAAAGAATTTTATAATTGATACAACCGACGAATTATCTATAGAGATGCAAAAAGATGTCATTTCAGCACAAGATCCCTTATACTGTAAATTAATTATTACAAAAAAAGAGATATTTTAAAATATTTTATTAAAATATATTATAAACTAATTATAATAAAATGAAATTTTATTAAATTCTAAATGCCGTTTGAAATGGCCCAAGGGGATGTATTTTCAATCAAATTGGGAGAGTTGCTCACTATTTGACCACAAAATACTATAGTAACTATGATCACGCCACGCCATCCAATATATATATGTCCACAACAGGAAGTCATATAAAAAAGAGACAAATTATAATAAGAACACCCGAAATTCCATCGAGATTTGAAGACCAAGAAAGAAAAATCACTTGTCATATACCAATTCCCACCATTTTTTTTCTAAAAGAAGTAACAAAAAGATGAAAACAGTAAGAATTAATCATATTAACAGTCCAATTCCAGGGAAGGCTTTTGGTCTATAGCAGCACCGGCAGAGACCATGTCGGCACCCAGACCACTACTAACTAGTACACCGGCGGGCAATTTTCTCTTGGGCTTTGCTTCTTGCAGCATCAACACAACATCCCTCATGGAGGGTCTATCCGCGGGATTCCGGCTAGTGCATAGCAAGGCAATTCTGAGCATTTGCATCATCTCCTCCCTCACAGAAGCAATTGAGGCACCGGCATTCTTATCCAAAATGTCATAGATGCCATCTTTTGTCTTTATCTTGGACCTAACCCAATCCACGATGCTGTTACCATCCCCGAACTCGGCCTCCACCGATCTCTTACCACTTAAAATCTCCATCAAGACAACCCCAAAGCTGTAAATGTCACTCTTCTCGTCAACCTGTAATGTATAGGCATACTCTGCAGTCAACCAAGCGCAAGAAATTCAAGTTTAGTCCCTCTTTGCTTTATGGAAAATTAATTTGTTAGAAAAAGAGGAAAGCAGCATCATGAGGTCAACACTGCAATGAATGGAAGGATCCAAAAGAAGGCCAGAGTGGGTCCGACATGTATGGTAAGGTAAATCCAGCAAAAGCAAAAGAGGAATTTAAAGGGAACAAAAGGGTGGGTTCACGCGCAATAGTGCGCCATGCACTCAAGACAGTTACAAATTTTGCGGTGCTTAAAGGTAAAGAAATGACGTGCTCGCTGCTGCATTTTCTTTCTTTCTTTCTTTCTTTTTCACAGTCCCACAGCCTCCTCACCTCCTCATCGTCGTCGTCATCATCATCAGGAACTGTTATTTTATATTATTCTAATCCGCCAGATTAAGTGAAATAAATGAAGAGCATTAAGCAACTGTATATACTCTGGGTAGTAGATGTAGATTTGACACAACATGCATATTCTTACTGGATCATCCATCCTATTCTGTCTGTCCTATCCTATCCTATCCTACAAAGAGAATTAAGCAAACAAAAGCCTAAAAGTACATATAACAACCACCAACCTCCACTCACCAAGATTTGGAGTCAAGAACACATACAGGACTCTTATCCAGGCACTTCCCTCAACTAGACACACCATTCAGCGAACTCTGCTAATCTAATGAATTTGATGTATAAACCATAGCTAGTTCGTGTGATAATCCAAAAGCATGAAAAACACAAGGCACCAAATAAAACTCCTGGGATAAATTTATGGGTTGGGAATGGGTAAGAATCAAAATGCAAGATTTTTCAAGAATTTTGATATCAACACAACATACCTGGGGCAATGTAGCCATAAGATCCGGCAATCACAGACATGGACTCGTCAGATTGGATGAGTTTGGCCACCCCAAAATCAGCCACTCTCGCCTCCAACTCACAGTCTAACAAAATGTTGCTGGGTTTCAGATCTCGGTGCACGATGACCGGGTCACAGTCATGGTGGAGGTAGCATATCCCCTGAGCAACCCCAAGTGCAATCTTGTACCTTGTAACCCAATCTCCCACCAAATTCTCTCCTTTGTTATTACCATGCAACAGGTCGTCCAGATTCCCATTCGGCATGTACTCGTAAAGCAGCATGGTGCAATCCCTGTTGCTACAACACCCCAACAGTCTCACTATATTCCGGTGCCTCACGTTACCCAACACATCCACCTCCGCCACCACCCCTCTCCGTCTCCTTATGCTCTCCTTGTTCCTCCCCCACAGCTTCTTCACCGCTATGATCTCCCCGCCTGGCATCTCCGCCTTGTACACCGTTCCCGTGGACCCCATCCCTAGGATCTTATCCGACATAGAAACGCATTCCAGCACATCCTCCGCCGTGAAATTCAGCCGCTGAAATGCAGTTAATTTCCACGGACCCATTTCCCTCTCCACGCTAAACTTGCGGCCGTAATTGGCATGGAAACACTTGGTGCCTGCCACCAGAACAAACAACGCTATACCAAAAGCCGCGGCCATGATCCATACGATGGCTCCCGCGCTTCTCTTGGGCTGTTGCCTCCGGTGAACCTCCATGTCTCCTGCATCAAGCGTGTCGGCCGCACACGGCTTCGGCAATACACCGCCACACAACCCCTCGTTGCCGGAAAACGAAGACGGATGAAGATTCGGGAAGATCGAGCCGGAGGCCGGGATGGGTCCGGTTAACAGATTATAAGACACATTGAAAGTTTCCAGGGTTGGGCAGTTACCGAAATTAGAAGGTATGGTTCCCGTAAGAAAGTTGTGAGAAAGATCGACGGCTGTGATGGCCGGGAGTGTGGATATCTCCCACGGGATTATGCCTGTGAGGGAATTGCGGCTTAAATTCAAGGCGAGAAGCTTCTCGCAGTGGCCAATGTCCCAGGGAATACTTCCGTTCAACAGATTGTCCTGCAATTCCACATTGTACACTCCCGCGCACCCGACAAAATCCGGGATTTTTCCAGTGATTTTGCTCGAACTTGCGGAGAAGATTTGCAGTTTAGGCGCGCTCCATATGTTGCTCGGCAAATTTGTGTTCAGCGGGTTTTGAGAGATGTTCAGGAACTGTAACTGCTGTGCTTTCCCGAGATCGTAGGGAATTGGTCCGGAAAAGTTGTTGCTGCTCAAGTCGACGAAGGTTAAGTTGGGCAAGAGCCCCAAACCGTGAGGAATTGACCCGTTGAGTTGGTTATTTTGGATTCGGAACCTTGACAGAGAGGTGCAGTTGGGCAAGGATGGTGGGAACGGGCCAACGAACCTGTTGGAGAATAGAATGAGCTTGTACAGCTTGTTTCCCTGGCATAGATTTGGAGGGATTGGACCGCTGAGGAAGTTGGAGGAGACGTCGAGCCACTGTAAGTTGGCGTTAGAGCCTAGCTTTGGTGGGAGGACTCCTGTGAGGAAGTTGTTCCAGAGAGACAAGGTGTTAAGATTTGGTAGTTCGCCGATTCCTTCAGGTATCTCGCCGACAAGTTGGTTTCTCATCAAGCTTAGCGTTGTTAACTCTTTCAGAGAGGACAATCCAACTGGAATGGTTCCTGAAAGATGGTTGTCCGACAAATCAAGGGCTTTAAGAGCTTTTAAGTTGGTGTAGCTCACCGGGATTTCACCGCCGAACTGGTTCTGGAAGAGCAGCAAGGACTGGAGTTTGGTGAGATTGCCGAGGTGTGTCGGAAGGTGGCCAGTGAGGTTACAGTTTGAGATATCGAGGTAGATGAGACTAGATAACAATGCAAACTCCTGTGGTACTTCTCCCGTCAACAGCGGATGGTATCCAATCTCCATGCGCTCAAGTTGGTCCAGGAATCCTAATTGCGGTGGCAATGGTCCTTCCAGTTCATTTCCTGCTACATGCAAAAACTTAAGTCTTGGGAAACTTCCATAACTCTTCGGAATTTCTCCTGCAAAGTAGCTTCCTCCAAGATTGAGCTGCTCCAAGTAGCGCAACGAGACCACGTCGTTGGGCAGAGGACCGGCGAAACTGTTGCTGTATGCATTGAACACTCTAAGGAACCTGAGCTGGGAAATCCCAGGCGGGAAAGTGAAACTGAAATTGTTGTGGCTGATGTCAATAGTCCTAAGGTGGGGCAGTTGAAAAATGGCTGGTTGAAGCGGGCCGTCAAAGGCATTTCTACTCAAATTGAGGTGGATTAAGGTTTTAAAAAAGCGAATTTCCGGTGGAATGGCGCCGGAGAGATTGCGGGAAGAGAGATCAATGGTGGTGATTTGACCTGTTTCGGGGGAATGGCATTCGATGCCCGACCATGTGCACCAACTGGGGTTGGAAGTGAGGTCCCAGTCTTGGAAGGAGTTGAGAGGGTCTCGCAGAGAGGACTTGAGGGAGAGGAGGGAACGAAGAGGGAGAGGCAGAGTGGTGGCAGAAAGGGCTGGTAGAGAAGTGTGGTGCAAGTAGAGGCAGAGGAATAGTGGGAGAAGGAAAATAAAAGGAGGTTTCATGGTTACGGGGATATGGGGATCTGGGTTGAGAGATGCGAGGAATTAAAACAAGTAAATTTAAGGGAAGAAAGGTTTGGATGGGGTGTGATGATGATTTTTGATAGTGCTGGGTGCAGAGGGTGTTTCATGATGACTATGTGCATCAGTGGGTTTGTTGGTGGGTTTTGCCATGGAAGAAACTAGTTGTAGTATGTTTGTTGCTTGCAGGTGCTGGTATGCGAGTACCTTCTCGGCTGCCTGCCCTCTCTTGTTACATTTATACACAACACAACACAGCACATCATCATCCTACATTCTCTTTTACTTAAATTTTTTTTGTAGTGCTTGTTTGAAATATATGCACATCTCATTCTCTTTCTTCGTCCTGCAGTATTTTTGCTTTGTCTGCTCTCCATATACTTTTTGGTTTTATTGGAATTCTTTTTCTTTCTTCGTTTCAACTTTTCATCATTCCTTGGTTCCTTTATGTTGGCTAACAAATATTTGTTACATATATGTGTGGCAGAACAGTAACCCTCACAGGATCCAAGAAAGTCATTTCAATTTCCACCACGCTCTCTTACCACCACTCTTCTGTAATGAGTGCTGTGTTCTAAATGAATTCCCACCAAATGTTTTTGTTTTTACCAACACGAATATTCAATACACAATGTTAAAAGGCATTGGATCAGGACATCTCAAATTTACACAATGTTAAATAATCTAGTATATTTTCGACTTACCATACAACCAATATGATGACTAGTACTTACGATAAGGTTGCTAAATAATCTAGTATGATTAAGGTTGCTAAAGTGTATCTTACGATAAGGGCAATAGCGACAAACAAGAATGAACCTTGTACATTTTATTTCTTCATTAAATGTATTTTCAGAGCCACAAAAAGTATATATATCCTCCATCCAACACCTTTTTGCACCGTTTCCTATTTCATCATTCTTAATTATTGTTGCTGCCAGCTTGCCGTGTGAGGTTCGTATGTCTCTGCTTGCACAACACTTTTTTTCTTTTATTAATTCTTTGTTTTTCAATTTTTGGTTAGGTTGTGGCTAATTTATGCTGTCCTTATCCAACAATCGAGGCTGCAAGAGATGATGCAATGCGAAAATGAGAGTTCATTCGACATTCTTCTATTTGTCTGACGTCATGTATAACTACTACAGCAGAACGCATGACCTTAAGCAACTTTACTTGTTATCCTCTTTAAGTATATATCCATGCTCGATAGCGTTGCAGGAAAATATATATTATTGGAAACCTCAACCTTTTCTAAGATAGACACTTGAAAATTAAATATAATAATAGGAGCACAAGAATTTATAATTTTTTAATATAGAAAATTCTTCCATATACAATAGAATAGTAAGATTAAAAATGTATTTACAAAATTGATTCACACTATGATGACAATGTCAAGGTTGAGGATACAGATTTCTCAAACTATCTATCTCTTTTTTTTTCTTCGGAAAAGACTCAATAATTCTCACACAATGGTGACTTCTCTCAAATTTTAGGATAGAAATTTCTCAAGTTATCTTTTTTCTCTCTCAAAAAGAGTCCTTAATTTTCACATGTTGGCTCTCTCAAATTCTTTGGAATTGATAATAATGAAGATTCTTATTTTATTTTTAGGATAAAGATTTCTCAAGTTATCTCTCTCCTCTTTCAAAAAAACTCCTTAATTCTCACACGTAGCTCTTTCAAGTTCTTTGGAGTTGATAATAATGAACATTTTTATTTTTATTTATATTGTTCTACCTTTACAATGAATAGTAGAGATTTTTTATATCCACGGTGGGAATTAATTCTCTAAAATGCTCTAAACATTCTAGGAATCTCTATATTTTTCTACCGCTCCTATACTCTTCCTTACTTTTCGGTAAGGTTACATACATCTTTAAATTGTTAAAGTATTTCATATTCTTTCACAAGTTTCATGAGAGTCCTATATCTCTCTAGAATTCTCTAAAAAATTCTACACTTCTCTAGAAGGCTATAAAATTTTCTAAAACCTTAATTAGAGGGATCCTAATATATATATACACAGCAAGAGAGAAATAGAGAGAGAACAAATAAACAAAAAAGATTAAAGAAACAAATAATTAATCTATGTTAAAATATTTACTTCTCTTGTACTGTTATGGTTACTTTATAATGTTTTTATTTTATAAAGAATAATGCACTAAAAAAAACTAATGTCTAACTTATTATGTTAGTGTTAATCTAATTGGTTTAGTTTAAATTAATATAGATTTGTAAAAATAATTTTATTTTTATATAATATTTAGTCCATATTCCATATGGTGGCGTGAGTATATAGTATGTGTGTGGTTTGTTTTTTAACTAACAAAAATTGTCACACCTTAGATCTAAAAATTTTACACAATAATCGCCGTAAATTTACTATATACACTGTTATCATACCCAGCAATGCACATAGTAAACCTACAAGGCTAGAATGGAATAAACCTACAATAATTTTTAACTAACAAAAATTGTCACACCTTCAATAAAAACATGGATTCCCATTTAACTTAATGTATTCTCAATTTGCACAAGTCATATATGGCATAGAATCACAGTTTAGGGGAATATAATATCATATACATAAAATACTAAGGTCCACAATAAAAATCTTAACCTAGCATTGAGCTAATTCTCGATGAGCTAACTGTTTGTCTAGGAAGAAAGTGCTATCATAATCCATCCAGGTCAAACACAGATCCAGAGATCTGGCAGAAACTTGACAGGTGAGCAGACGGGAAAATCATGCATAATAATTCACATGCAATCACACATTAAGCATACTGACATGCTGGCACACATTCAAAGCATCGATGAGTCAATGAACACAGTCACAGTCAATATACACGACAATAACAAGACTCTTCAAGCATTCATGACCATGAATGGGGTGACAATATCTCTCAGTCCATATAGGTCCCAAGAATAGGACTGAAATACGTCAGTGATACTTCATGCGACACCTCACATCTTTTCTCTCGTTGTCTCATATGATGATTTGGTATGTCCCGATGTGATATGCATAATATTTGGTCCAGACCACTAACGATGTCAAGGTGATAGGTGATGGTAGCTCCACTTATATGGTCCTCATGTCAGAAATTCCTGTCATGCATTCAGTTAACATAATTATATAATCTTTGTCCCTCCTTATGACCCCCTCGACAAGTCCATGTCTCACTACCATAGTAGGAGAGCTTTCAGGAGTTGTATAGGTTACCCCATGATGCTCCAATGCATGATTCATCTCATGATTCTGGATGCGACTCAATGCGTTATTCACACTTCAATATCATATTTCACACTTTTATTCCAATTATAGCATTTCATTCATGCGTCATATCATTTTATCAAATGATTCATATGTGTTTCAGCAAACATAAGATTTCATACTATCATTTCATTATAATTTCTTTTCTTAAACACATTCATATGATCATACCAGCAATTGAAGCAATTAAGTAAAAAAGTCTATCCACTCACGGGTCTTCAAAGTTTGAATAGCCAACACTTTTTTCTTGGACCGATTCCTCAAGATCCTGCATCAATAGGTATCGACTTATACATAACGACATCCAATTCTTCAATAAACAATACTAGAAGGTTATAAATACATAAAATCACACTTCCAAACCCTCTACCTGACAAATTATGGTCCTAGACCAAACCCGAGATCAAACCGGGAAATTTTCCTATTTTTTCATAATTATTCCGAACTTTATATTATTTAATTGATCAACTAAATCAACTCTAGATCCTACAAATTTAATACCATTAGACTCCAAATTCCATCTAGTATTTTTTTATAAATTTTCCCGATTTTTTCTCCTTTTTTTGTTATTTTTTTCAATTTTTCTACTATTTCTGCTATTTTCTAATGTTCTGTAATTAAATAAATTCTGGCCAATTATAGCGCATCATGTGGCACCACCAAGCGATGCCACTCCAACCTCTAAACCTGCCTGAGGCTGACATGCATTCCAATCGGGATGTGCCACGCCTCGTCCGAGCTTGCCTTTCCTTGACAATGAATGACCTATTGCCAGCCCATGCAGGCGATATATCATCTGGTCATTCGACCAAACGACCTGTCGTTTGGAGTGACCTTGAGCTATTTGTCATCCGAGGTTGTCTTCTACCTCTAGATGACCGGTTTTAGATCTATAACCCTAGTTCTTTTCTAGATCCCTAAAACTTCTTACACACAACTATCCTTCACCATAATAGCATCAAAACGAAGGACAACAATTACCGATCCTAACCCAACCAACAATCAATCATTTCCATCAACTAAAACAACCAACCGAGCACACATAATACCCAGGTTTCTAGGTAAAAACTCACCTAAATCTGGTTGTGGAAAAACTAGAATCGCCACAAAATGGTCGGGAAGAATTTGTGAGCACGAGAGGAGCATTTTTAGAGTGATTTTTGGGGATTTAGGGATGTAAGAAGTGACTTACATGTAACAGGACACTTATCCCGTTACTGTACCAGCAAAAGGTGGAGACAGGGAAAGCTCTAAGCGGCAGCCGATCTCGCAACAAGATGGCGTCGTTCTGGATTCCTTCTAAAACGACGTTGTTTCGATTAAAACGACCTAGGCTCGCTGATTTCATCAAAACGACGGTCAGTTCCTCGTTTTGGCCACTCTCGGTCAAAAAAAGGGAAAAACCTATCATTTTGACATATTATAATATATTAAATATTAATAAAATAATAATATTATTATTATTTATAAATTCTAATAAATCTTTAAAATTCATAATAAATCTAATAATACTCCAAAAAATATCCAAATTTTTTTACGAAATCCTTATAAATAGTACTATCCATCAAATCCCTATCATTTTTTCATATCTTGATAATTTAGTAAAAATAAAATACTTTAAGATATAATTTAGAAAATCCATAATAAATCAAATTATGATTCCAAAAATTCTTAGAAAATTCTTCCATCATTTTAAATCATCAATCGACTCTTCTACGGTCCTAAATACTAAAGATCATCAATACACTCTGTCACGCCTCGGACCCGAAGATCACGCTCGACAACTCGCCTTAGGCCCATCATACATACTACTATGACATACGACAATACATATGATAGACCTACAAGGCTAATGATACAAAATTAAGCAGAGATAATAATTAAAAGGATTTATCGATATTTTAGGCAGCGGTATTACAAGAAATAAATGATGATATCTGGGTATCATCGATAGATATTTAATCTAACATTTAACACATAGGAATCAAATTATTACACTGGCTCTATTATACTCGACAAACTCGAGGAAAACACTATGAATATGATGCTCTTAAAATTACCTCGTTCGTACTCGCCGCTAACCCTTGGATCTATTACTCTATTCTCAAGATGCCTGGAAGCGAACTCCTAATTATCATTCCTGCATTTCATACCAATAAAATGACAGATTCCTGCCAGTGAGCGGACGGGGAAAAATACATGAAATATTTCATACGCAATTAAACGCACGTGAAGAGAAAGATGCTGGCATATAATGAATTGACAAATTCATATTTTGACTCATGCAATCACTGTCGTAAACAGTACAATAAACACACGACTCTTTAATGCACACATGACCGTGATTTGGTTTTGGTAATATCTTTCAGTCTATCTGGGCTAGGGACAGGACTAGAGTTCGTCAATGGCACTCTATTCTCGTCATCACTCGTTTTATCTTATCATCACATGCTATAAACAAATCCATGTCAATTTCATACCTAGCCCGATCCATTGACGATGTAGGGGCGTTAGGTAATGGTAGCTCCACCTAATCAATCCCCACACTGCAGGATCCTGATTAATAATTTAGGTAGTATTAAAATAAACAAAACTCATTCCAACCTTATTACCTCGTGATTAACGTCTTCAAGCCATGCTACCAGACCCGAAGAGCTCTTAAGGGTTGCATACGTTACCCGATGCAGACTCGATGCATTCCTCATGCTGATGTCGATTCCCGGATGTACCCAATATATTTATGCATCCTAATCATAGTATGACACAACCATACATTGCATACTATATCATGCCACTCGGTGCACGCAATATTAGTTATCATGCTCAACACATTATTTATCACACATATGCACACAAGACTTCAATTAATAAACTCCTATTAATCAAAATTAATATTCATGCTAGTAATTTATCAAAAAAAAGAAATTTCGTCCACTCATAGATTTTGATGCTCAATTAGCCGTCGTTGGCATTCCGGACTGATTCCTCTAATTGTTGCCATTGTAGGAACCCACCTACCCACAACGATCCCACATTCTAAATAAATCATTCTCATATTATAGTAACACATAAAATAGCATGCCTAACTTCTTAACTCGATGCGTTTTTTCCCAAAAATTGATCCGAGACTCAACCAGGTGATTTTTTTCTATTTTTTCTTAATTTTCTGAATCTTGTTTGATTTAATTGACCTACCAAATCAAGTCTAATTCATGAAAATTTTATATCACTAGACTCAAAATAAAATCTAGTATTTTCTGTAATTTTCCGGATTTTTCTCAATTTTTTACTATTTTCCCGAATTTTATCTATTTTCTGGCTATTTTTCCAACATGATAACACTTCGTCCGAGCTATGCCTGAACAACCCATCATACAAGACGACCTTGAACGACAAGTCGTCTGAGGTCGTCTAAGGTCGTCTTCTATCTCTTGTCACCATCGATGACCTGTAACATGTCGGAAAACAACCCCAAAACCGAAGTCCCTAAGTACTTACTCAAAACACATAAAATTTATACCTAATCGAAGCTCTACTTAAGACGAATGCAATCACATGGAAGCTTTACCGCCAAAAACTGGCTGAATCAGCTAGAGAAAGAAAGTAATTCAAAGCTCTGAAAATCGACTTTACCAACTCCTCCCGCAGCACAAAATCGTGCATTTCCTACACGTATGAAATTCTGACTCCGTGCGCAACTCCAGGGAAATTTTAAGCTCGATGAGCTCTCCAAAAGAAAATGAAAGAAACTCAACCCAAAGGAGAAATACACGGGTCAAGTGGTGTAGGAGGCTGCTGGACGGATTCCAGAACCAACAGCAAAACAACATCGTTTTTTTCTTTAGGCAAAATGGCGTCGTTTCCCGAGTGTCAAAACGGCATCAACTACTGCCGTTTTGACCAGAATGGCACATCAGTGTGTTATTTTGACTAAACTAATATTTATAATAATTAAAATAATAATTATTATATTTTATATATTTTCTAAAATATAAAAAATTTATTATAAATTCGTATAAATTAGCATACACCTCCGAAAAATACACCAAAAATTTCAATAAATTCCTCTTAGATAAGAGAATCCATCAAACTAATAACAATATTTTTCTCATAAATACACAATTTATTAAAAATAAATTTATTAAAAATAAAATACCTTATTGGATTCCATCGAAAATTCACTATAATTTCAAATACGATTCCGAAAATTCTACAAAAATTTATACACACTTAAATGTTGTTAATAGACCATCCTATGGTCTTAAGATCCCAAATTCATTAATAGGACTCCCTTTATAATATTTCAATCATAACTCAATAATTATAAAATTTATCAAAAATAAATTTTTCCAAAAAAAATACTCTCATTTCACCTCTTAAATCCAAAATCAATCCTAGTTCGTGATGTAAGGACCTACGCTACGATCTCTAGTTGAGTTCTGCCTTGCCATACTATTCAAGCACACAAAGTCACTCAACACATAACCCAAAATACAAAACTAAGGAGAAGAAGTGGTACCTGGTGGAGTGGCATACATCGGACGATATAAGATAAACACACATATGCACACAAGTATACACAAGTCTCGACAATGCACATGTTCACACAAAGATACACTCGACAATCATGACAACCACACATATTTATACAAGGACATACTCGGCAACCATAGTAATCACATAGGAACACTCGGCACATCATTAAGTCACAATCAACATGCAGCATTATACACACAGTCGACAATCATAAAGGAAACACATCAAAACACAATCAAAACACATCAGATCATACAACATTCAAAAGTAAATAAAAACTCAGCAAAATACTCATTTAATCAAGGCATTCAAACATTACAAACCATCATTTTAGTGTTATAATATTTTTGGCAATGACCCCTAAAGTTGTGAATGTGTGCGCATGTTCCTTCCTACAGACACAAAACCAGCAAACATGTTAGCATATAACAGATTATATTCCCTAAACCATGCTCCACCATCAAACCTATAAGGACCCAAACCCAACCTATTAGGACCTTTACCGCCATGAAATCCAAATAAGCCCAACCTAAGACCTATCTGAATTCCACAAGGCTTAACCATCCTAAGTTCTGATTTTACCAAGTTTCTTTCTTATAGTTTTTAAAGGTTGGAGCATGATAATAATGGACAAGAAGTCTGGTAACATACAGAGTGAATAAAAACATCAGCAAAAGTCTTTATAATTAATCAAAGGAACCACAACACACAAGTCTCATAGGGATATCAAAATCCAGCAAATAACCCTCCAATAAATTCCAGAAATAAACAAAAAACAAAAGAAATTCAATAAACCATAAAGTAGTCCAATTAAACTTCATGTTAGGGATTGTATATGCAAGCAATTAACAAGGTAATAGGTATGCGAATGTGATGCAATATCGTCCCGTTGTGCAGCCTTGATCTCACACACTGGTACCACTGATAGAAGATATGCTTAAGCCTGAAAAATGGTGAAAACAACAGGGTGAGATTACAAGAATCTCAGTAGGATCATAACATCATAAGATCTGCATAAATCTAAACAAGTATTTCCCAAACAACATCAGATTCGCCTAAGCAACTAAAGGGTATCAAACAATCATCCACAAACACAAAAGAGGCAGGGCCGAAAGTCATAGGCTGAGGGTAGATTACAAACACTTCCGAAAATCAGAAGTACACAGACAGTTATTTCATCATTTGATCTTATCAATTGAAAGGTCATCCCCTTCTACCTATATTGTCCAAGGCTTAGTTATACAAAGGATAAATGGTTAGCACACAACCTAATCAGGAAGCCTATTTATTTGCTAGCACACTGGACAAGGCATCCAAGCCATACAAGGACAAGGACATCCAAACCACTCAAGGATAAGGACATCCAAACCACACAAGGATAAGAGCATCTTGCCAGCACATAGGACAAGGCATCTAGCCACACAAGGACTAGGCATCCAACGTGCATATACTGGGGATTGCCACCCATACGACTCCCATACCAATAAGAACCTCTCCTCTCCTCAAGAGCATCAACGCTTACCCCGAATGGCCACCATAAAAGGATCCTGACACACAAACATGTACAAGCACACACAAACATGTACAAGCACACACAAGCAAGTGCAAGGCATAACATCACAGCAAGACATCCTCAATCATACCATAATATAATCAGCAAGTCACATGCATACTATACAATCGAATTAGGCACACACATCCTAACTCAAGGGTCCAAAATTGCCTAAAGGATCATAGTTCAATCTGTAACTCATGCATACAATAAACAAGCATGTGTATATACAATATCATAGACAAATACTGAATTCATCAATTGGACAACAAAGATTTCTGGAGAAACCAACAAGGTATAGATCCTACCTTTCTTGTCTCTAAATAAGTAGCTATCCTTTTTCCTTTATTAAGGAGATCCGAACCACCCATATAACCATAAGGCAAAGAAAAAACCATACTAAGCATACACAATTCAGAAACCAAATATACAACTTAGTTCCTTACCAATTCTACTAACCAAAACTATCAGAAACCAGTGATCAAATACTGCAGGAACCTCCCCCTTGGATGTATGATGTGATAGCCAGGAACACAATAAGAATCAACCTGATTTACCATCCCAATTAACCATGAAAATTTCGGCACTAAGATAGGGCAATAAAGAAAATTGCGATTTCATGCATAAAGGAATAAGAGGTTGCGATTTCATGATAATATGGAAGAATTAGGTGCCAAATACACATATAATTTTAAAAAAACAAGATCATAAACCAATAGACAAAGAAATTGGCAAAAGTAGGCAACAATAGGGCATGTCGATTTCATACATAGGGAAGATTCAAAGGATAAATTCATGATATTACAACATGAATACGTGTTAAACTGTAACGACCCCAAATCCTAACCTATTATTAATTACCCCGATTAGGGTTATTACCACCGTGAAACTCAGACAAGCCCAAGAACCAGGACATATATGAATTCCACAAGGCTTACTTATCAAATTCTCGATTTTTAGCATGTATATTCGTTATGTTCATTAGTTATTAGAGCATGATATTGGACATGTATTCTGGTATCATACGAAGTGAATAAAATATCAGCGAAAGTATTTAAATAAAATCAATGAATCCATAACTCACAAGTCCCATAAGGATCTAAACATCCAGTAAGTTAATTCCCAAAATAAAACGGAAACAAGTAAAGGAGGAACCTTGAAAACCAGAAAAATAGTCCAATCATAATTCATGTTATATGCACAAGCAATCAATGAATAGGTATGCTAATGTGATGCAATATTGCCCCGCCATGCAGCCTTGATCTCACACACTGGTACCACGGACAGTGGATGTACCTAAGCTTGAAAAATGGTGAATACAACCGGATGAGATTTTAAGAATCTCAATAGGGTCACAACATCATAAAATCTACAAAAATCTTAAACACAAATCTCCCAAACAACATTAGATCATTCCTACACATCTATGGGTATCACGCAATTCAAAAATCAATCAAAGGGATAGGGCCGAAACTAAGGCTGAGGGTAGACTTCAAACACTTCCGAAAATCAGAAGTACACAGGTAGGTAAAACTCATCAGATTGCTCTTGGAAATAGGAAAAAAAAAGATTGTCCCCTTCCACCTATGTTGTCCAAGACTTACTGCATAAAGGGTAAAAGGTTAGCACACAAGCTAATTAGTAAGCCGATTCATCCTGCCACACAAGGACAAGACATCCCAAGCCACACCTGGACAAGGGTATCCCAAACCACATAAGGATAAATGCATCCTGCTACACAATGATAAGACTTCTAGCCACATAAGGACTAGACATCCAATGCGTGCATGCTGGGGTTTACCACCCATACAACTCTCATACCAGTAAGAGCCTCCCCACTCCCAAGGAGCATCAGCGCTTACCCCAAATGGCCATCGGAACAAGATCCTGACACACAAACATATACAAGCACACACAGGCAAGCACAAGCACAATACCATAACAGGGTATCCTCAATCATGTCAGAAAACAATTAACTTATTCAATTCACATATCATATGCAATTCGGGCACTCAAAACCTAACTCAAGGGTTCGGTATAGCCTATAGGATTCATATCTCAATCCGCAATTCTTGCACATATCCTACAATCAATTCGCATATAATGATAACAAGAGCATGCATTGAAAAGAACAAACAAACAACAAGAATCTCTGGAGAAACCGATGAGGTATAGATCCTACCTCTCTTGCCTCTAAACAAGAAGCTATTCCTTTGTCTTTATTTAATAATTTCGAACCACCTATAGTATCACAAGGCAAAGACAAAACCAAACTAAGCATGCATACTCAATAACCAATTGAATACCCTATTTCTTTACCAATTCCACTCACCAAACCTATCAGAAACTAGTGGTCAGACGCCACAGGTGCCTCCCCTTTTGATATGTGATGTGATAGCCAAGAACTTAACAAGATTCAACTTGAATTACCACCCAATTTAACTATGTATATTTCGGCACTAAGCATAGGACACAAAATAGTTTGAGATTTCATGTTAGCAAGGTGTAACGGTTGCAATTTCATGCTAACAAAGAGGGATTAAGTGTTTATAACTTATACAATCAAAAGAAACAAGATCGGAATCCAATAAGTTCATCAATTGATCAAGATAGGCAATAATATGACAAGGGTAGAGCATACTGATTTCATGTATAAAAAATATTCAAAGGATGAATTCATGATTTTATAACATGAATAGATGCCAAACAATCATACGAACAAGAAGAAAAACAACATAAATCAATTGAAGACAAAATCACACAATCTTGAACCTTAATCCCGTCGAAATTCGACTTATCTTACGATAAATAAAAACTAATCTCCTGATGAAAAACCAAATATTTCTGGAAAGAGGATGAAGATATCTTTCCAACAAGCTATTATTCGCAAGAATCCGACAAAGGATGAGAGAGTTATGCTATTTTGAAGTTCAAGTAGATTTTGGCAATTCTGCCGAAATTTGATTTAACTTTTAACAAAGGAAAACTAACCTCCAAACGAAAATTCAAAGATTGTGAGCTTTCCAACAAGCTATTATTCGCAGGAATCCGATAAACGATGAGAGAGTTATGCTTATTTGAAGTTCCAACAGATTTCAGCAGAAATTGGGAGGTGTAGGGTTTTTAGGTCTTACGAATTTTGTGTGTTTTCTATATAAGATTTTTGTGTGGCTGACTTCCTATTTATATAAGGTGGTTATGGGATTAAAATCCCTACCTTAGAGGCTTAATTAAAGTAAGATAATTATCAGAATTAAATTATATAATTATCCCCCCTTAAACTTAAGATTTTTATTTCCTAAGGTAATTATCAACCAATAAAGAATCAATTTAAAGGGAATTAATACCAGAAATAATTATTAGACATCCCTTACCAATTTCGGCCATCACACATCCTTTTCTTTAGGGACAAAACGGTCTTTTTCACCTGCACCGGCTTCTGAATTTTTAGGACTTAAAATTCAGGGTCTCAAATAAATAATCATATGAACAAGAGGAACAACAACAGAAACCAATTGAAGGTTTAATCAAAGAATTTTGGCAGTCACATCTACGGAATTACAATAAAGAAAAGTACAAGAAAGATCTAACCTTTTGATGATGAAACCAAGATAGCAAGATAGAGGATGGAAAGAGCTTTCCAACAAGCTATTATTCACAGAAATCTAATGAAGGATGAAAGAATTCGGCTAAGATAGGTGTTTAGGAATTTTCAGCAACAAGGATAGGGAAGAGGGCTTTATTGCATGATGATTTTGTATATTTTTTATGTGGGATTTATGTGTAGCCGACTACTCCTATTATAGGGTGTAGTAGGATTTAATTTTCCTACTTTTAAAGCTAGATATAAGGGGATAGTCATTAGGATTAAATTCTGGAATTATCTCTTAATTTTAGGATATTATCATTTAAGATAGAAATGAACCTAGAAGGAAATGAAATAAAGGAGAAATGAATTCGAAAATGAGCATTAAACCTTCAACACCATTTTCGACTATCACACATCTATTTCTTCAAGAGCAAAATGGTCATTTCACCTACATTGACTTCTGAACTTCTAGGACACAAAAATCGAGGTTCACTCATGAGCGAAGGCCCACTATTCTCTTTCGTCCTCGAATGGGCTTCCCTGCCCAAGTAACTCAAAATTTTCTAGTCTTCACACACTCACCATTTTATTTTTCAATCATTGAGTTTTTAAATACATTAATTTCTCAATAATTATAAAAATTTTCCTAAAAATAGAATTCACTCTCCAAAATAAACAAATCCAACCATGTACTCATAATCGGCCTTAGAATGCAAACTCAGGCCTGCTAACATCGACATTCTTCGATAAGGTTTTTGGGCCAAGTAGCTCGAAATTTTTGGGATTTCACAAGAATAGTATATAATCGTTATTTGAAAAGAATTAAGAGGTTTGAAAGTCCTTATAAGATTAGGAAAAATATAAAAAAGATTAATTAATCCTAATTAGATTAGAAAAAACTCTAATTTTTCTAATTGAAAAAATTATTTTAATCACCATAAAACAATATTGTTTTATTTTCTACTCAAATTGTCAATCGTAAAACTTTGTTCTCCCTTTAAACATCATTGTTTTGATACAATGTCACACTGTAGCCAAAACGACAGCATTTTTTACCCAAAGCGACAACATTCTGTGGTGCAACATCTTTGATCCAAAATAATCAATAAAATATCCCCAAAATAATATTTTTAAAATCTAGAGAAAAATAAAAGTATATATTCTAATATAAAATAAAAGATAATATGAAAAAAGGATTATGTTTAAAAAACCCCAATTTGTATAAATCAACATAAAGGGAATCAGGATTTTAGAAAACAGTTTAGAAAAATTATAATTAAATCTAAATAAACTTATAGAAAAGGAGATTCCATCTTAAACAAAAAAAAGTAAAAATTAAAATAAATATTTTGAAGTCAAGAAAAATTATCAAATTTATACCCAAGGTAAATCGAGTGTGTAGAAACCAAATTTTAGAGCTCAGAAAATGAAAATATGGGTTAAAGAAATAATTTTATTATTGATTTCAGAACTCAAATAATGCAAAACTAATTTTACCAAAACGTCATGTAAGAATAACTGTTGTTCTCTTGACCCGATGAGACGCTGGGAGCCATGGCGAATAATACTATCAATAATATATTTAATTTTGTGCATTAAAATTCATTAAACATTAAAATCGCTAGTCTCCTTCCTAGGTGAAGCCTTTGTAAGAGGGTATTAGAACCATAGACATGAAGCATAATGGTTGATTTTATTTATTTTTTTTACTCTTTCCATATACGATGATGAACGAACTACGAAGCGTTGGTTATATAAATTATAAAGCAAAAAAAAAAAAAAAGGAAAAAAAAGAGCAGCACTACAGAAGGCACGGAAGCACACACAACAGAGGGTGGTCTTGAGTTTAGTGCAGAGGGGAATCTGTGTTTTATGCATTCTTTAAATAGCGATCGAGAGCGACACAACACAAGGCATGCTAAGAGGGTTGGTGGAGGGTTTTTTGTGGGGATGGCCCCGTGGTCAAGTGTGCAGTTGTGGCACTGAGACTTGGAATCACTTTTGTCTCCTTTGAATCATTCATCGGAAACTTACAATCTTCTCGTCTGAGGATTTGCCTTATTCAAGTCCATCTGTTACGCCCAATACAAGTTATCCGTCAACTAGATGTACATGATGATATTATGTAACTTTTCAAACTGACAACCTCCCCACCTGAGAATTTGTCCAAATTATCGGTCACTTAGATGTACACGATGATATTTTTTACTTATGTAGTGTGGTAATATATAATATGTCATCACATATATTTGTTTTTGTAATCATATACATATTGTTGGCAGATTTATGCTATGTGCCTTTCCTTCACATCATCTTAATTACTCTTCACGGGTTGTAGGATTGAGAGTTGGGACTTATATTTCGGTTGCCTATATTTACAAATCAAAACTCACCAAAAAAGAGAGGACCAAACAGTGTAGCAGAATTAGTGTACGTCGATCGGGGCCAGGAAAAGCCATATATATATATATATATGCTTAGGGTTCTATCTCAGGCGTGACAAGCGTGCCCCAAGCCACCAATAACATTTACCTTCCGCCCTTCATCATGAGAGTTGTGGAGATGATGGGAGCGTGCTCTTAATGCCACGCCTGCCTTTTTCAGTTTTGTCCCTTTTCCCGCTCCTAGCATCCTAGCATCCTAGCATCCTAGCATCCGTCTCCCTTTTCTTTCTTTTTTTCTTTGCTAAAATATCAGAAATGAACCAAAGTAAATTTACATTCATTTTAGTGGAGATTTACTTTGGTATCATGAAGTACGTATAGTTTGGAGAAAAGGTATATAGAAGATGATGAACAAGACAATTCTACTTGTAAAGCATGAAAGCGACCGAGATAGAGGCGATATAAAGATGAAAAAAGAGGAGATAGTAGGGTTCCACCACCCAATGATGAAAGAGTTGAACATGCTTGAGCAAATATCATTAAGATTTGGAACAAAACATTGTTTTGGAGTTTCTTTCCATTTCAAAATAAAAATAAAACAATGCTACTTGGTGTTTGACTTCAGGGTCACATCCCTCTTTGTCTCTGCCTCTCTCTTTCTCTATCTCTCTCTCTCTCCTTTTTCTTTCTCAGGAATAGAAACTTCATTTCCCGGTCACATATAGGTGCATACTACGATGCCTGAGTGGAGAACAAAATAATTAAGGTGGTTTCAGGTGAACGAATGATTATTATGCCCATGTTAATTTGACACTCAAGCAAAGTCAAGTCACGCCTTAATTAAGTCTTGAGGAGGTAAGGAAATCAGTATATTTTCCAGATCCATGGCCAGGGCTACCTTTTAGGACAAGACTATTTGGTGCATGTTGATCATCAAAACAAACAAAGACACAAACACTAGAGTTAGTTTGGCACACTATGATATGGTGGGAGATGTTGGTGGCGATTAAGCATTAGGTTTAGACTGTGGTTTGTGGTTTGTGGTTTGTGGTTTGTGGTTTGTGGTTTGATTCATTGTAAAAGTTGTGAATTGTGATGATACCTTAGAAAATCAATCAACCCTTTATGGGTGAGGTGAATTAGAAAAAAAGTAAGAAGAGGCTAATCAAGAGGGAACTACAACCATTATGACACATTTGAAACGTTAACTATTGGTACATGTTTTTATGGCTTGACAAGATTTTACCAATATAGTGATTGATTTCGGAGAAGGGTCCCATGTCATCATTATGTGTCATGTTCTTTCTTACTTTGGTGATTGTTAAAAAAGAAGATGCTCTTTTAAAAAAAAATAATAATCCGAAAATTGATTGCTAAATAAAAAAAAGAAGTTAGGACTTCCACTTATTTCCTGGCTATTAATTTCGTGGTATTGGTATTGAGCCCATCTATATTTGTACCATAATAGTGGAAAGCCCTTTGATGCTCAAATAAACCAATACGAGAGTCAACCACCCACCTATCTTCTTCTTTTAATAAGTCGAGATTCCAAACAGATATTTCCACCACCAAGATCTCACACTTTCAGGCTGTATTATAGGGGCATTAACAGTGGGCTCTCTTTCCTTGATTTTCTTGGCAACAACTCGTTTTACAGTTGTACGTACTCCACTCCCATCACAACAAATACAAATGATATATTATTTGACTCGATACCAGAATATATAGTCATTACATCAGACAACAAACGGAAACGCCAAGGCTACTCAAGGTCAACAAAACAAGCCCGATCCAGACAATAAACTCGGTGGGTGTCAAGTCGCCATATTATTTGTCTTCATCTTCATCTTCATCTTCATCTTCTCACCCAGATTTGATATTTGTAAAACATAATTGGATGAAAATGGAGGCTACTATTTTACACGGGAGAAGGAACTTTTTTAAAGCCCTACAATCCAAGAATAAATTTGGATTTATAAATAACACAATCAGATAAACTACAAAGATGTTTAATCTTTAACTTTGGGTACATATTGTATAGAACATAAGGGAAATAAATTTTAGATGCGGGAAGAGGATATATAGTATATCCTGATATACTTAGTTAGATTTCTCAAATTTAATACTCTAAAAATTAATATTCTCCAATAATTAATAAATTTTGCATTCATCAATGTCGTTCCTTTGTTATAATTAATATTTCTCTAATTTTTAATATTTAATAAAATCTTAAGTATTTATTAATTTTGAGAGGTCGTCATTGTTTTGCTTATCCATATATCCAGTAATGGTTGGGAAGTTTTTTGAACTTTCAATGTATTCTGTAGATGTAGATGGTGTAAGACTCTCACCACACTTTCGTATTCCACTTTATCAACGTTCAGCATCTGCACCACTATATGCATAGCATATAGCTGATTGCGAAGACTAGGAACTAAGTTGTCTTGACTGACATTCTCTTTTTCCATCTCATCTGTATTGTCATTGTTATCTGCACACTTCTTTAGTACCCTTTATCAACGTTCAGCATCTGTACCACCATATGCATAGCATGCAGCTGATCTTGAAGACTAAGAGCTATGTTATCTTTACTAACACTCTCTTCTTCCATCTCGCCTATGTTGCCATTGTTATCTACGACCAAAACGATATACTCCTTATCTGTTAATTATTGATGCACTTCTTGTGATTCCTCTATTAGATTCAAGATATTTTTAATTGACATCAGATGACTGACAGTAAGTATCTAAATTGCTACTCTATGATCTTAGTTGATTATATTTTCCTCTACCTATATTTTTTTGCCCTCTTATGCAATTTGGTTGTGGAAAGCTCAGTGTGCTTGAAGTAGTTTGCAATCATAGACTGCGCGGATCTTCTCCTAAGTAGGTTTGCTCCAAAGCACGCAATTAATTGGTCAACCATGTAAATATTAGTGGAACTCGGTTCGTCCATATCAAGCACCACTTGCAGTTGGTAGTGACGGTATCGACACTTAAAAAATAAAATTATCCCGACATCAATCAGTTGAATTTTAAATGTGGTATTTTGTGGAATTAAGACGATTTTGATATGTGCATTTTGAGATTGTCCAAAATATGTGAAGGTACATTATCAACAAGAAACAATATGGCAATTTGCTTCCACATTATGATAATATATTATTATTTAATAATAATCTTCTACCACATTATAATTTCAGCCAATCATATGATGATTCTCTATTATTTAATAATATATTAATTATAAGAGGTAATTTTGTTAATTAATAATCTCTAAAAATTGATAATTTTTCTATTCATATTAAATTTGAGAGATCTAACTATATATTTATTCTTTTATAAGAGCTAGACATAGGATAGATAGTGTATCCTGATATAGAAGTATGTAAAATAAACACAAACAATGAAGAAAGACGACAATTAGATGTGGGAAGAGGAGAAGAAAATCAAGATATTGTTTTGTGTTGTAAGAACTATGTTATACCCTTGTCATGAAATTTTCAACCAAATAAATAAAATAAATGGCTAATTATGAAAATAAAATTTTTATTAATTAAGTTAATGAAGAGAGACCAGATCATAGGATATAAAAACAATAAAAATTTAAGGTATAAATTACAAACAAAAAAAACCATTAATATCTTTATTTTCAGTTTTCTTCTCTTATCCTTGTAACTTCAAGCCCAACACGCCCCCATTTCATTAAATAAGCCCACCTACCATGTAATAGCTAAAAACGAGCCAACACCTTCTAAAACAAAGACCCATGCGAACAAATCCACACAGATATACTAGCCCACGCTTGCTCCAATACTCACACTGTCACACAAACCAATAAGCATGATGGTACAACACAAAATAGTGAATGATAAGAAACCAGGTCTCACACATTATGCCTCTAATCTAACAATAATTAATGCAATTCTTGTACAGAAAAATATTAAAAGTATTTCACTAATTTTAAAAATATAACTGCATTTTTAGGACCAATCATGTAAAAAGGTTTTATATAATGAGTAAATTTTTCAAGGTAATAGGGAAGTGTCTTGAATAGTTTTGAATGGATTGACAAGACAATCTATTCTCTTTTTGGGGTACGGTACTACATGGGTCCTCAAATTTCTTAAAAGAAACTTCTAAAACATATTAGGATACATAATTCTCTATAATATTCTAAAATATTTTAAACATATTCAGAGATCTAAGAATCACTATCAAATATTATTATAAGAATAATTTATATAATAATCCATATTATATTCTTATTAATTGGGTAAGTTTTTAGGTACTATTCTAGACACTAGTATATTAACTCCATATCTCTATGTTAATTATTTATGATACACCAACTAGTAATTATATACTAAATTTTTCTATGTTATGGTTGCCCATTTACTACAATGATATATCAATTTAAGAATGTTTTATAAATTTATTCTAAACTAAAAAATTGGTAACCGAGAAGAGTCATGACATACATTTAACTATTTCATGAGTTTTGTCGGTTTTGTGGGTTTCTTAAAATGATAATGGAACAAATAATGCTATTAACCTATTCTGTTGCATTGAGCTTTGGAATGGATGATATGGTATAGTGGGTTTGCTCTCGTTTCTCACCTACAAATGCAATGACTTTAAAGCATTTGAGGTAATATTGTATAATTTTCTTCTGTCACTAGTATTGTTTTGCATGTCAATTTAATAATTTTAATTTGTATTGAGCCTCACAATGAATTTTTTATGGCTTACTGTTATTGAATGTTTCTATTGTGGTGGTTAATAACAAATTCAACAATATGAGTTTTAATGATTTTGTGGGTGAGGATATATTTAGGATAAGAATTTTGTCAACTGAAATTTGAGGGTGGGGATACATTTCAACTGGGTTTTGTGTTGTTTGTGGATGAGGATACATATGATTAAGATTCAACACGTATTAGTTGGGTTACTCGATTATTGGTGCATGTTCGATTATGTAACCATGTAAATCAATCTCATCACATATTTTGTATCTTATACATGACAGATCGAAGTCTATATAGAATCTATTTTATATCTAAAAAACCTCAACTGAAGACATATGTTTGAACCACTATGATGGAAACAAATGCATTTTCCAAGCACGATTTCACAAATATTAAATTTTTACCTCACCTTGGTGAACTACCTCTCTCCAACTCCACCACTTACGAGCCACTATCTTGCAAACTATCTACAAATACCTATATGAAAATACTCAAAATATACAAATTTTCACAAATTTCTCAAATAAAATAATATTTTTTCACACACATTAAGTATTTAACCGACAAAGATAAACAAAAAAAATAGTAAATCAGCATAAAAAACAACCGAAGCTCTCTCATTTTCGTCTATATTAGCATGTTTTGATTCCAAAACATCTGTTCCTAACCCTAACTACCTTTCATCTCCCATCTGTCTTCTTTTCGGTAGAGAGAACCTTTTTAAATCGAGAAAGAGGAACAAGATGGATCGGGAGAGAAAAACGACATGAATCGAGAGAAGATGCAATTGTCAAAAATGATTTCAAAAACTATTTATGATAAGAGATGATTGAGCAGAAATTAAAAAAAAATTACCAAAGAGAAATTTTTCTCCTTTGGGGAAATGAAAATAATACATCTTTTTGTTAAGTTTTATACTGATGACGTTGGAATGATAACTGAAAACTATTAAATTAATTTGTATTAGTAACTTGTAAAAGTTTCAAATTACCAAGATTATCCGCGTGTTTACTATCACAGGACTAGAGTTTTGTGGAATAGAAACTCTCGGTGTGGCCTTAGACTAACGCTCTCGTAATAGGCTGTGTTAGCTTTCTTCACAAAGCTAGCTAAAATGCTAAGCTTAGAACACAATCGAAAATAGAGAGGACACAAAGGAATAGAGAGAAAACTCTAAACTCTCAATATTATAAGAATTGTTGGATGATTACAAATGAGGAAAGGCACCCCTTATATAGCCAATACAACTCCCCAATGAATGGTGGAGATCGAGTCAACCGATCTAACGGTGTCTATACAAAAATATACAAGACAAGCACTAATGACTGATTTCCCATCTATGGTAATCTTTGATTACCTTGATTCCCCAAATCGGGTCTCTTATATGGCAGGAACGGATTCCCATTGAATTCCCCGATTGCCTTTGATTGATCCTCTATTAATGTGTCGATTCTCCTTTATTGAGGCTCCAGATTTGAGGGACGGGTCACGCACGAAGTTGAATGACTTGTAGTCTGAGTTTCGGTCGTGACATTCTCCCCCACCAAACTCGACAACGTCCTCGTTGTGTGCTGCCTCAAGAATTCATCAATCTCGTCTCGATGTCGCCAGTGATCAGATTCACTCTCCCAACAAGTCTTATTAGGAGGGTCATCTTTCCAATGAACCAGATACTCCACATGGTTCATGTGCTTCCCGCTCACCCGCCTTGATAAAATCTCATCAAGGTGCTTCTCATGAGTCTTGATGGCTGCAAGCTCGGCCCTTCTACTGAGAGCATCCACCACCAAATTTGCCTTCCCCGGCTTATACTCAAGTATGTAATCAAACTCTACCAAAAAATCTTGCCACCTTGCTTGCTTCAGCGATAGCTTCTTCTGCGAAAGGAAGTAGCTTGTGGCAATGTTGTCAGTCTTGACAACGAACTTGCTCCCCAACAAGTAATGTCTCCAAACTCGCAAGCAATGCACCACTGTTGTCATCTCCTTCTCTTGCACCATGTACCACCTCTCAGTATCATTCAGCTTATGGCTCTCATAGGCAATTGGGTGGCCTTCTTGCATCAAGACACTCCCAATTGCAAAATCTGAAACATCCGTTTGCACCTCGTATGGAAGTAGGTGGTTAGGCAATGCTAACACCGGCTCCTCCACAATGGCTGCCTTCAAAGAATCAAATGCCTCTTGGCATCCACTCAACCAATCCCATACCTTGTTCTTCTTGAATAACTCGGTCAAGGGTGCGGAAATGGAAAAGTACCCTCGTATGAACCGCCGATAGTAATTGGCCAACCCCAAGAAGGAACAAAGATTCGTGACCTTCTTTGGTGGTTGTCAATCCTTGATGGCTTGGATTTTGGCACCATCCATCTTGATCCTTCCTCCGCCCACTATGTGACCAAGGAAAGTCACTTTGGCAAATGCACACTTCTCCCGCTTGACATACAGCTCATTGCCCCTCAAAGCTTGAAACACCATCCTTATATGTTGGATGTGCTCCTCAAGTGTATGATTGTATATAACTATGTCATCCAAATACACAACAACAAAGTGGTCCAAAAATTTATGGAGTACTTTGTTCATTAGTGTACAAAAGGTAGCAGGTGCATTTGTTAAACCAAATGGCATGAGCAAGAATTCATATGAACCATACCTTGTGACACATGCGGTCTTGGCCTCATCTTCCTTTGCTATGCAGACTTGATAGTAGCCCGACCTCAGATCCAACTTGGTGAACCATCTCACATCCCCAAGTTGATCAAAACAAGTCAGCAATGAGAGGAATTTGGTACTTGTTCTTCACAGTTACCTTATTCAAGGCCCGGTAGTTGATGTACAATCTCAGCGACTCATCTTACTTCTTTTGAAAAAGCACCAGTGCTCTTTAAGATGTTTTAGATGGTTGGATGAAGCCCGCATCCAACAACTCCTTTAACTGCCTTCGTAATTCAGCTAACTTCGGAGGTGTTATTCGATAAGGGACTCTCGCAGGAGGCTTAGCCCCGACTTCTAACTCAATGACATGGTCTACCTCCCGTATGGGTGGTAACTTCTTTGGGAGTTCCTTGGGCATCACATTGGCAAACCTCCCAAGAACTTCCATGACTTGGATAGGCACATCATCATCAGAAATTGTGCCTTCATCCATCACCAAGATAGCTAGAAATGTGGGTTCTAGCTTCCTTACTCCTTCTTCAGCTACAATGGCTGAAAGTGTTTTTGCCTTCAACTCCTTCTCTCAAGCAACAGGCACCACACAACACTGGCTTCCTTCCGAAAGTATGAGGGTGTTTGTGCAAGACACTGAGACTGCTTTTGTCTGATCCAAGAATTGCATCCCTAACACAATCCAAAAATCATCCATAGGAACAGTGGAGAAGTCAAGTTTATCTTTCCATTCTCCCATTTGTAACTCGACCCCTTTGGCTACTCCAAAGATTGGTTGGGCTGTAGTGTTCACCGTCTTCAGCCAGCCTTTCTCCTCGTGGAACTTGATACCAAGTCGTTGTGCTTCCTCCTTCTTTATGAAGTTGTGAGTAGCACCGGTATCGATCACCTTGGGCATAGCAACTCCTTGCACTACGCTCTTCTTGCATTTGGACCTGATTTCCACCAATCATCCTTGAATAAAGTGATTTCAGCAAGATGATTTACCTTGAAATCATCTAACTCTTGCCTCTAACAATTGATAGCAATGAGGGTGCCTTGCATCTTCTCACGAAGCTCATTCACGTCCCTGACTCGAGCTCGTCTATGTGTTGGCCAAATTCCTCAAACTTATTGTTGTCATCGGCAACCTTCATCTCCATATGAGTGATCCTTGCCTCCAATGACAACAAATGATCAACAGTCTTCATTCTCTTCTTACTTGGTTCGGGAGCATGTTGAGATAGTCTCCCCACACGGACCTCCTCCACCTCCTCAACAACAAGGATGTTGGCATCAGTAGGCATCTCCATTTCTCTCTCTCAAATATTTGAGTCTTGGCTCCGCTACCAACTGTAACGGGACTAGATTTTTGCGAAATAGAAACTCTCTGTGCGGCCTTAGACTATCACTCTCGCAATAGATTAAGTAAGCCTTCCTCACAAAGCTAGCTAGAATGCTAAGCTTAGAACACAACCGAAAAGAGAGAAGGATACAAAGGAATGAAGAGAAAACTCTAAACTCTCAATATTGTAAGAATTGCTGGATGATTACAAATGAGGGGAGGCACCTCTTATATAGTCAATACAACTCTCCAATGCATGATGGAGATCGAGTCAACCGATCTAATGGTTTCTATACAAAATATACAAAATAAGCACTAATGGCTGATTTACCATTTATGATAATTTTTTATTACATTGATTATCTTGATTATTTTCTATTAATTGAGATTCCAGAGAGACGGGTCACACACGAAAGACGCGATTTTCGGTTGTGACATTACCCTCAAAAAGTCTGAGCACTTCCTTGCTGCGGTATCCGAATAGAAAGCTTGCGTATCAAGGTTAGGTGAAACAATATGGTCATGTTCCCTGGAGGCATGTTCACACACGTCGGACGATCAGTTACAAGGGCCGGTGTTTCTCCTTCTAGCCTCCAACAACCCATTTCTTATTTTGATTCTTTTAATGCTGCTGCTTCCCCCACTACCCACAATATCTGTACTTCACCAACTGCCGTTTCAAGGCCAGCCCACGACCCCAATTCCGTTAACTACGGTCTTAGCCTCTCCGCCCCTACTTCTGGCTCTGCTTTCAGTTCCTGCGATGCACCTGTGCCCCAACTCACTGCCATTCTTTTGTCGGTTCTTGCGGTGATGAGGATGTCTATGACTGGGTCTCTGCGGACTATCCTGAAACTGATGCTTTTACTCTGGACCCCGTTCCTTCCAACGACGAAGTTCGCCGGGCTGTTTCGGCCCTTACCCAGTATGCCAATCTTTTTATTTTATTGAATTGATTGAAAAGGTAAATTAGACTGATGATGCTGTTATTGGTTGATATTATGTTCTCAGAATTTGGAATGATGCTTTTTGTTATAATCATAAATTAGGTATTTTTTCTGATTGGAGTGATTGTGACAATGGGATTTGTTGTTGGTTAATTATCCATGAGGTTGCGTAATGGGTTGTCCGGTGGTTACTTTCACAAAATCCTGCACGCCCTTTGCGCCTGTAAATTATTTGGAATCGAAATTGTTGTTGTTTGAACCTAATGGTGCTGCCATGTATACTTCGGTAAACTTCATTCTCGTTTCACTTGATGTACAACTTGGAATAATAATTTCTTCACAAGAAAGAAGATTTCAAGATAAGCTGCAGATAGCGAATATCTTGGTCAACGAAATGACTGTTATGGAAACGGAAGGGGAGAATGAAGAATAAATATATCCACATGGGTTCCCTTGATGTACTTGAATACGAGTTTTTTGACAATAAAGATGGTTTCTGGATATGCCCTTGATAACTAGAATTTTTGCTTATTCATTACAGTTTGGGAAAAGAAAAAGGTGGAGAAAGAAACCTAGTATGGTGGCTCAACACCCTCTGTCCATGTTAGGAAATTCTTTTGCTTGTTACTATGTTAATATGTTACTATGGAAGACATGGCTTTCTCTTTATCGCTAATGCCAGTGTTATGCTAACCAGCCAATACTTAGATGGGTTAGATTTAATATACTATGCAGGTTTTACCTGACTTCACCAATTGTTTCTAACTTTTTCTTATTTATTGTTTCCAGTGTGGAATAGCTAAACTGGTTTTTCTCTTACAAAAGTTGATACTGTTCGGAAGAAGAGGAAATAACTTGTGAAGATAGTTCAAATTGGTTCCACACTAGGTGGTATTCGTTGATTCTAGCCATAATCTGTCTTGGAATTGTTTGTTTCAGTGTACTTGATGGTCCTTCGCACCTCCAGCCTATGAGGGATAAGTTAACTCATAATGACGACAAGGATTTGGCGGATACAATTTCTGGCTCATCCTCCCTGCCACAAGGACAAGGAATTGCTTTAGTTGGGTCAGTGGACTGGAAGGAGCCTTTGCCATCTATGCGTGATTCTAGGATGTTGAATGCTGATGTATATCCCAGGGTTTATGATGCTGTCAATATGTTGCAGACAGATCAATCTGTTAAGGTGCCTTTCTTGGGAACTCTCCTATTAGTGTATATATACATCAGCTGTGCTATTGTGTAAAAGCTCTCAGTACACTACCTACCTCCACCAGATGATGCGGAAGCATACTAAATTATGATCATATACTTGTACAATGTGTATAGATATATATGATCAGTTCCCTTCAAACTTCAAAACAGACTTGTTTTTACTGAGTTGAAACGAGTTTATTTTTTTCTGCAGAGAATGGTTATTTCGTTAGCCTCAGATCCGGCAGTTTGGGAATCTGTTTTGAACAATAAGATGGTTCAGGAGTTGAGAAACAAATACTACGCAGGTAGGTAGGTGTTGTGTTGATTGCTATAGAACAGTGAATGGGAATATATAGAAACAGAAATACAAGTGATATAGAAACAGCTATTGCTTCTTTATTGCTGAGAATTGATGGAATAAATAACAATATCTGATGACTCAAATTTAGCATGTGAAGTAAAGTAAAGTGAAGTGAAGTGAAGTGAAGTGATGTGATGTGATGTGATGATGATGAAGGGTGGTCCTTTGTTTGCAGAAAAGTTGTATCTATGCATTGACATATGATTTTGATTATGGTTAAAGATGCAGATGAAAATAGTATTGAAGGAGTGGCAGAGAGTTGTGATGAAGGCGGAGACAGCGAACCCGATGCAGGTGTAAGTTTTAGAAGGTGGATGCTGGATAGTACCAAAGCGAAAGTGGTGCAAGTGATGGAGATGGTAACAAAGTTGGCGAAGGATTTGTTTAAGCCCCACGGTGGTGTGGACCATGGGACAGCAGGAGCTACCCATCGGTTTGAAGGAAAGCTCAGGACCTCATTCATGCTCTCCGTGATGCTCCTGCTGATTGTGGTTCTGACTCGATCGCAGCGGGAGCGTTGTTGACCATAATTTGACGACTTGAAATTTACGCAACTGCTTTATTACCAATTCATTCTGTGTTCCTTCTTTTTGTTTTCGGAATTACTCTTTAAAACTCTTTGGTAAGTAGCATGTCTTGTTAATAATACTGGTGAGTAAAGGTGTTTGGGTTTAAGAAAATTGATCTACAGTATAACTTCATACTTGATATAAAACTAAATAAATAAATAAATAAAAGAAGAGAAGATCATCAAGTGCAGATCACAAACTAGAGAAAATATGAATGAATAGAGTAGATTCTACCCAAAGAAAAATCATTTAATAATAATGAAAATCATACTCTTATATTATTGTTATTGCATTGCTACCCAAATAACAAAAAAGCCCATTCCTCGCATCTAAGACTCAAGCATCGGCTGATCCCTGAGCAATATTCCCCCCTACCACAAACCTGCCATTCAGTCTCTCCATCCCCCCACCATCGCCAAACATGCCGCACCCATCAAGCTCGGCCGTGAGTCTGTAAGGAGGAGCATCAGTTGCCAGCCACTGCATAACGTAGAAGATGGTCTGGCTACAGTCCTTGTGGGGTCCGGTGGAGGTGACTTCCATATACTCACAGTACCATCCATGGTGCGAACCCGAACCATCAGAGGTGATGTTGAGGCGGCACAAGGGCTCACCAATGCAGGGTCCTCGCCCACTTAAGATATCCAGATTGTCACGCTCCCAGTAATCGTGATTGGGTTCCATTATGCCCCATGATTTAAGGTTGGGGACCCAGACGGAACGGCCCGATGCGTCGCCCAAGGCGATGCTGATCCTGGAATCTGTTCCTGCCTTGATCACTGAACCTGTCTTCACGTATATCGTGTATACACACTCATCATCATGATCCTTCTGCTCATCATCCAAATTCCAAAACAAAACACAATTTCATTTTTTGTGTGAGGTATAAGTACGCGTGCTATATGTGTCAGATCATAGAGTAACATATATAAAATTGAAAAAAAAAGGACGAAGAGGTAGCGACATTACATGAGGACAAATCAAGAACTAACTCACGTGATAGTCTGTAGGAGCAACCGGGGAGAGAACAAGTAGAAGGAAGAATAGTAGTGTGAAGAAGGGAAGGCCGCTCATTTTGCGTTCTCTCTGCTCTCTGATCACAGCAAAGTTGAAACAAGAAATGGGTGTTGTGATGTAGAATGGGCGAGATAAGGGATTTTATATATATAAACTTGTAAGAGAGGTGCCCCTGTATCGGACGAGTAAAATTCGCAATGCGCCGCGACTCGAAATATGTTTACACTAGACGTACCGCTCTTGCTAACATTTTTTATTATTTTTATTAAAAAATAATTTTTTAAAATTTTTTTAAAGATATTCTTTGTTTTTTTTTCCATTAAAAGAAATTATAATTTTCTATATTCTTGTTTATTGGTATCCTTTTTAGTTTATTAAGGGGAATGGGCGCGGTTGTGTTTAGTTTACTATTTTATATTATTAAATGACAATTTATTACTATTATTATTAGTTCCCTTTCTCCAATTAACAAAAAATAGCAAATGCCAACGGTACGGTTTCAAATTAGCACACACCACAATCAATAAAACAGACTTTTGAGTTACCCATTAAACTCATAGGTGTTTGTCGTGTCGTCCATTATGTACAACAACGTATTCAGCCAATGTGCATTAAAATATTCAGAACACAGTTGTAGGTAGACTCTCACACCCATTCCACTTCCACCTGCTAAAACCAAACATTAGTAAACAACGCCTTATCCACAAATTAAAATCAAAACAAACAAACAAACAAAAAACTCGATACATCAGAAATATAGAGATTAATGATCATGATTACCTCACAGATCAGTTGCTTGTGCTACCAAGATCAAAGTCCATGGTGTAATCATATTCAATGGTTGGAATTACAGAAGCCATAAATTTCAAGAATAGGAACAGATACCTAGAAATTACACATCAGGAATCACAACACATTAAGGGGTTTTAAGAAAGATAAAGTCAAAAAAGATACATCAGAAAAACAAAACAAAATTATTAGCTCAAGAAGTCCGACCGATTTGTTTCCAGAAATAAGAAATACACATTTTCCTTTTTTAACGGGAAGCCACTATTTCAACAATGCATCATCTTGCCGTGCACAAAGCAAGCTCACAGTAATTCAGCACTACAGTCTTACCCTAATCCAATCACTCAATAAACTATCATAAACAGGTCTAATAATGAAGGAGTTATGCTAAAAGAGAGAGCATTGACACCTCAAATATGTGTACCAATAAATCAGCTGTATCCCAAAGTTGAGATACAAATTCTACCTACTTGTGCACAAAGCTATTAACTGCATTTGAAAAATTCCTCCACATTGTTGAAGATTGGGAAGAGTTAATAGTTTTTTCACTTTAATTGTTCTTGGAAGATAAAATCATTACATAAATATCTAAGGTTACATAGAACTAAGATTTGCGGTGGAGCTCAAATAACTAAAATAGTTTCAATTGAATTTGGACTTAATTTTCTGAAATTGTTAGGTCAAACAATGTTGAGGGCACGCTTTCATTATAGGCACATCGTAGTTTACTTTTCTCTATAGACTGAATGAAGAAACTTACTTGTCAACTTCAGGCTCAACTCCACGTGACATTAAAACATCAATAATTTTCTTCATGACAGCCCCATGTCTGCACGGATGAATAGAGGCATGCTTCCCATGTAGGTGAGGATGATCTTCAATAGTTACCTGTATGCAATTTTAAAGTTAAAAAGCAAATGTAAGAATCAATCTAACCATAACACCGCCACTCAACAAAATAAGTTGAACTGGAAGACATAAAATCACGATTTTCCAGTTTCTCTAGTGGATTTCATATCCCAAATAAAGCCATTTTAGTGTGCAAATATTGTAGACATCCAAAATATCTTAGAAAATGACTAGCACAATTACATTTTACAGTAGAAAGCAACAAGTTCAATATGAAGGATTGATGTATCTGGAATCTTAAGCAGTTAAAGTTCAGACACACATGGCTATAAATTCCCAATAAACCCACAAACCAAGATTGTCCAAACAATATAAGATCAAACCATTTATACAAGACGAGAGCATTGAATTTTACTGTCAAATCGTGCTAATCTTCTTTCACCCAAGCTGAAGAGTTGAACTAGTGCTGAGAAATCTTCATATGTCAGAATGCTAAACTTCAGATTATGCATATGCTTGACTTGATCTTTCATTTTGTTATCAAATTTAACACTGAAAGTAAGCTTTTATTGTAAATTGTTATATGTGATATGATGGGTTGGGGATGGGAGATTAGCACCATAAACAGAAGTAGGAGGAGTTTTCTGGACAGAATGATGCGTCTGCTATCTGACAAATGCAAAGACACAATACTTGAGCTGTCACTAATAGAGGACCTAATAATCATCTGGTCTTTTCCTGAGACCCAAATACAAAGAGGAGCACAAGCAGATAGTAAAGGGAAGCCTATCATTAATGATCATCCACAATAATAGGCAATAAACTATTTTCGAATGCAGCCAATCATTATGCACATGCAGAACACCAGTTCTTACTGTTTTTCGTGCATGGTCTTGACTAACATCTTCAAGCACAAGCTCAGGTTCCAAAAGCTTTCTCGACTGCAATTTGATAATAAAAACAGAGGTGAATTTATCTTTTCTGAAAAATCGTATGACCAATTTCACATCTCTAACCACTATATTTATGGGTCGTAAAAAAGACAGCAAATAGAACTATGCAAAATGATATATTTGAGCAACACAACCAACAAGATCTTATTATCAAGCGGCAAACCTCATCATATCCAGTAAGCCATACACGAGGAGTTTGATAATATTTATCATATCTGGTAAGAAAGACGAGTAAGCTTTCTGTCAGGAAAAGGACAATCTATGAATTTCACATAATAATCAGCTTCAGAAGAGAAATTAACACAAAGTACCTCCAAGTTAG
The DNA here is from genome assembly GCA_019739055.1 of Passiflora organensis. Lineage (NCBI taxonomy): Eukaryota > Viridiplantae > Streptophyta > Magnoliopsida > Malpighiales > Passifloraceae > Passiflora > Passiflora organensis. The sequence continues at coordinate 25,984,980 of JAEPBF010000087.1, read as the reverse complement.
AACAGTCAAAACTCCAAAAGCAAGAGAAGGAACTAATTCTAAACTAACAATTTAAAGAAAAATAAAAACTTAAATTCCAAAACTATGAGAATAAACTTCATGAACATAGATTCTTACGTGATGCTGACGTCATATGCTCGAGTCCGCAGGATGTTATCATCTTCAGGCTCATGAGCCACAAGATATGTAGGCTGAAGGGTTGCCTTCATGATATAAAGCGAACAGACAACAATAAGCAGTTTCATCTTTCCAAAAAGAGCACAATATTAAAAAAAAAAAAACTGCAACTTACAGGATCGCTTTCAATCATATTATCAGTATCTTCATATTCAGCCATCTCGGGAATATCTTCTTCTTCATCACCTCCGAAATAGGAAGGGATCGACTGGATATGACCTTTGGAGGAGATATCTAAGGCCTCCATAGAAGGCACAATCTCGTCACCATCACCTTTACTTTCTGAAAAGACCCAGATACATGGAAATTAGAATAGCAATCATAAAACTATGTCATGCAAAAAATATAAAAAAGCAACCTTTGGGTTTGCCATGAGTTGCAAGCCAGCCATCATCATCTTCACTATCCAGCAGAAATTCACCTCCCGAGGCTTCGTATTCTTCTTCGATGGAAGCAGCTCTTCGCAGACAAGGAACTGAGACAAGTAATTTAAGAGGCAAGAACGCCCCCCCATGTCCAATTTTTAGCACATATAGAATTAGTGATTCCAATTATTTTGCGAGGATATCAAACGATCAGCTTGAGTTACCTCTTCGAGTAATCAAAAACTGCTTGTCAGAGGGCAAGTAAGGCTTCCGCTTGCTCGGATCACCAGATTCCCTAATTCAAATAATTCATCTCAGTTTATCATATAGAGCAGGAAAAAAAAAACATAATTGAGTAAAATGAAGAGGGAGAAATAAGTACCAGGACCAGGTAGGGCATTTGGAGACAAGATTGTCACCGGCGAGGATAAACTCGTAGACGCTGAGAACGCCTTTCTCTTTGAAGGCGGAGACCGTGCGGGGACCTGTCATTCTCTCCACCGTGCCCTTGAATGCTTCATGGAGCTTCTGTGACAAAACCATCTTTCCTGGAGTAGTTTATTCTTGTTTCCGCGATACCGAGAAGAGAATTATGGGACAAGTCGGTGCGTGCGTCAATTCCTTTGTCCAGGTGGCCCGACGATCCTTGAAGCGAAGTATAGCGGAGGAGGTAAGGATTTGATACTTGATGAGACGGTGATCGGGGAGAGAGGAAAAGGGCAAGAGGATGAGGAAAATGGTTTCTTGATTGAAGTTTCAACTGACTTGAAGTTTCTTGATTGGCATTATCTTCTGTTTTGATTAAATAGGGTTGGTTAAATGTGAATAGCCCGAGAACGCCGATGATTTACCCGACTCACATTCTCACATTTTAGATTAAATTTTTTAAACTATATTTTAATAAAAATTAATAACATTTTCTTTGTGTTATTTGAATGATATTCTGAAGATTTTCTTGAGTACATTGCATTGCATTGCATTGATATATAAAATTGAAACAGCAATATAAATAAAATAAGTGCATAGGTTTAGAGTTTTGTGAAATAAAATTAGTCTCGTGATATTTAGATTAAATCTCCAAATACAAAGCTAAAATGTCAAATTTCAGAACTCTCAAACAACAAATATAAGGGTCGAGAAAATTGAGGTAGAAACTCTTTGTATCGGGATGATTATAAAATGAGGTGTAGTATCTTCTCCTATGGAGTAATTTAGCACGTGATTCTGGTCTACTTGGATGACATGACATGTTATTCGGTATACATGTTTTTTATAATTCTCATAATTTTGGGACGTGACTTTCTAGCCCACCAAAGTCCACAACATCCTTATCGTGTGTTTTGTAGACCTTGCCTATGTGGTTTTTAAAATTATCACATATCTTGCTCTCTCTGCTAGTTTCTTTAGATAGATCTACCTTCCAATGAACTAGATATTTGATAAGCTTTCCACTTTTTTGAATACCATACTTTGACAACAATTCACCAATCTTCTTGTCATGTGCATTAATCACGATTGTGGGAGATTCCTTTGATCATCCTCTATCCAAATCTCTATTGTTCTTTTGAAATAATACCGATACTCCATACAATGCTTTTGAGGGTTTGGATGAATCATGCACCTAATAAATTACTCAAATGCCTCCATGATCTACTAGCTCGGGAGGTATGACTTCCCCTATCTCCAACTTAATGACAGTCCACCTCTTTCTTAGGTGGTAGTTTCTTAGGTAGTTCCTTGGGCATCATGTCTTCGGATACTCCAAAAACTTCTTCCATAGGAAAAGACACCTCATTAGAAATATGATTGCCTTCATCCACCATTGGATTAACAGGATATATCGTCTCTTCCTTTCCTACATCTTCTTTCAATTCTATGATTGAAAGTATCTGGTTTTTTATCCTCTCTCTCTCATGTCACGGGCACAACACATGATTTGTTTTCTTCCAAGAGTATTATGATATTTGCACTTGAAATAGAGACAACTTCATCTACAAACTACATTTCTAGTATAATAAGAAAGTCACCTATAAGAACAATAGAGAAATCATGTGTACCTATCCATTCTCTGATTTGTTACTCAACCCTATATGCTACTCCAATGATAGGTTGGGCATTAGGTTGATTGTCTTCAACCATCCTCTTTCATCTTTGAACTTGATACTGAATTTTTGTGTCTCTTCTTTCTTTATGAAGTTATAGGTTGTGCCGGTATCACTCAAAGCTCGTAAGATAGAATTAGACTTTCAACAATCGTTTTTTGAGCTTGACCCATGTGTATATCCTCGTGTGCTTTGCTGGCTCTATCTAGATGTATAAAAAACCTCATTAAAAGTTACATGCTTAAAATGTAATATTTTGTGAAATAATCAAAATATCCTTGGTCTTAAAATAACAGTTTTCTTGTGTTTCTTGAATTTTTAATCTTAATCATACACACGTCCTTTATTGAAAACTTGCACTCCACTTCTGTCTCAGGCTTGGAGTTTTGTACCAAAGCCCCTTGTGACACTGGACAATCCTTCCTCGATTGCCCAACTCAGCTTTACTCGTTAACCGAAGATTAAGCTAAAACTGGAACGACGGAGAAAATAAGGGCATGCAATAATGTGAATGCGAATCTATGCTTATGCTGTGGAAAGCCTAATTCGTTTCCAGTAAAATTTATGGATAAATGACAATCCACTTCGAGCTTTCGTACAAGTATGGCTTTCACCTTCAATTTACCTTCTTATACTTGGGCACAATTGCTACGGCTGTCTTTCTAGTAGTCATAGTATTTCTTCCCCAGTTGCCTCACGACTTTGTTTTTGGCGGGAGAAAAGTTCCCGCAAAGACCCTCCTCGCACAAAAGAACAACTCTCCAGCCATCCATATCAACTACACAAGAACCAACTCCATAATCCATATACACGTTAGACATTTATATACAAAGGTCAATTCTTTATTAGTGGAAAAAGAAACAGAAAAGACCAACAGCTTGCATATACAAACACAAAATTTTCATCTTCGTGCCACCCAGAATGACCCTCTTTAGATAACTGTACCATGCTCCAAAAAATATCACCATCGGCAAATCCCAGGAGCTTCGCTTCTGCTTAAAGCTAGCATTTCTTCATACTTGGAGCCATACACAAAACCCCACAACTGTAGTACGAAAATAAAGAATATTTGTATGCATTAATAAAAAAGATTCACGCACTTTTAACTTGAGCTCTACTCATACCTCAACCTCCTTCACTTCAAAGTCTTGGGTTTCGGCAAGGCAAGAATTTCCATAGGTTTCTGACACCGAACTTGATCCATTCAGTCTTTACATGCACATAAGCAGCCGGAAATCATCTCAGTTATACTAATGTGAGCCAGTCATAAACACAATAATAATGATGGAGAAAAGGTCGCGGCTCACAGATCACCATCCAAGTAGAGGGCAAAATGGCTCCCACCACCAATTGCAAGAAAGTCGGTGGAACACAAAGTAAAATAACGATTTGCACCTGCTTCAAAGTTGTTGTTAGTGCAGCACCAGCACATCAAACCAAAACGATCAGAAGTAGATGTTCAACCAGCATGCATCTCCTTATTATTGATTTCCCCCCTACGACCAGTCTTAAACAATGTCTGAACATCTAAACAGAGAATATCTTTTGATATAACCCGGGATGTGGTCTTGCATTCCATGTCAATAATATATGTCACATAATTTGGAGTCCAAGCATAAATTATGGGTGGTTTACCAAGCAAATCTGCCATCGTTATTAGCTTTTCTACCCATGGGTCTGTTTTCTTGACTACTACTATTCCCAAATTTGACAGACTTAAGATACTTGGTTGGATGAATGTTGAAGTTGGTGTGAGTTGATTTCGACTGCCTGTCCAAAGATAGACTAACATGGTAGGAAAATATTGTGATTTTGTCATGAAGGACTCCTACAAGTGTAATCGAAATGAGGGAGGGTAGGTAATTGTTCGGCTACCATACAAGAGAAGTACCCCTCCCTCCACCATCATCCAAGGTTCAATTGTGGTGGTGGATAAAACATAACCGATGAATTTGAGTTTTCAATATATGGATGAATGTCCAAAACCCAATAAGACATTAACATGGGTGGCGACCGAACAACAACAATATCTTCCACTCTCTTCAACTCAAGAAAATCACAACTGTAGTACTGCCATTCACCACCAAGGCAGACCTGAACTTTGGGTAAGAGCAGTGATATTTAGATGGCGTATGGTATTCTTCTGATGTATGAATGGTAGCAGAGCTAAAACCATTGACAGCAGCAATTGGTCAAGGGTTTGCACCCCTCCCTTAAAACTGATTTGAAGCTTTAAGGCAACTAGTGCTGCATGGCTGTCATCAGTATCAGCGATACCACAGGAAGTGATCAGTGCTGCTAACACTGCCATGTGCTCATATATGGAAGGTTCTTAAGATTGTTATGAACTCTTATATGATTCTGTGTGGGGTACATGGCTTGGCATTCTTGTCTCAGGTTCGGTATGTGAAGAAGGAGACAATTTGTGCAGTCAGTAGTGAAGGTCTCAAGGAGTTGGTGGATAAGGCTTCACAAAAATATGCTTAATTCTTTTTCATAGAAACTAGTTTAGAGAGTGTCAAACTCAGAACAGGCCCAAACAGGAGCAAAGTCCTCTCATGGCAACATCTTTCATTCATTCAAATCAAGAGGAAACTGAGGAGAAGATCCACATGAAATGATAGATGCCTCAGAATTTCCAAATTTAACTTCTCCCACCTGAGTATGACTAGACTAGCTACAACTTGGGAATCTGTAAAGTAACAACTTATCTGGTTCCTGTAGTATAAGAAATACACAGTCCTCACTTACAAGAACAGGCTAGCTTGTAATTCATTAAAGATAGAAAAATAGACATTGAGCAGAGTATACCCTACAAATCCTCCCACTCCCAGAAATGAGGTAAGCCTTCAAGACCTGCTGCCTACACCTATCTGCCCGACACTCTATTACCCCCAACAGCTAAGCACATTCCAAAGGCCCTGTTCGGTTGGTAGGGGAATTGTATTTAGGATTGTAGTTGGTGATAAAAACGAATAAAAAATTATTAAATTAATTTTATAATAATAAATTTTGACATGATTTGATATCAAGATGACATGTTTTATATTAAAATATAATATTTCACATATTCCATAAAAAAAATTCCTACACCTAATCCTACTCTATTGCGCCGAACACGCCCTAACACAATTTGGCCAAGTCAACCACCACAATATTCTTTACGACAACTAACCATGGGCAATTTATCCCTTTTTTCCTCTACTATTGTAGAAATATTTGATAGGGGTCTATCAGAATCTCATACTTAAATCGGAAACAGTAGTACATTATATTTAGAAAATTTCTTTTTCCTCTTTTTAAAACAAATACAATAGTTTCACCCAGCTTCATCCTACACAAAAACATAATAAATAATGATTTTCTCTTTCTTCATTTTATTCTCTGCATTTACATTTATCTCCATTTATACCAAACTAACTCTAGAGGAACATAAATGGAAAGATAATCTGAAGATAATATATTGATAATTAGGGAAATATATTGCTCTTAAAAATTTACTTCTATTTTTCCAATTTATCCTAAGTCATAAGGATGACTGCAGAAGATACCTAATACAAACTCCCATGCCTACTTCAACTTATGAAGAGAGATTTGATAACTAATATCCATTGTACCTTTTTAAACAAACCCTCTTAAACACATGTATACTCGGAGAGACTGAAGAGAGGGAAGTTGCAGGTGAATGTGGATTGTCATTTTCGTGCATCAATTATAATAAGGGTGCAATGACTAATGTTGCACGGAGGAAGGAAGTGGAAAACAAGGCTTTGGGACATTAACTAAGGTCTCTCTTTGATTTTAGGACAATGAATTGGAGTCCAATGTCACAATGGCAGTAGTAAACACCCAAAGTCACGATGGACCTTCTCCCATGATATTTGGTTGTGTAAGGAAAATTTTAAAAGCCAACTGCCGCACAAATGACTGCTAATTATGCTTTTCAACTCCAGTATCAGGTATCTTTCGTTGATCAACCATCTGATAGTAGTTTTCCAACTTTGATGAAAGATTATTATTATTTTTGGTTCCTTCCAGAACTCAATGAAGCAATCAATAGAACCACATCCCAAACACTTTGTACCATGGACATTTTTATCCAAGTGCCCATAAACAAAAACCAACTAACATTGGCTCAATAGTTTAACTTTTTCAACAAAGATTCCACGTTAGTTCAAGATATTTAAAGACATCATATTAGTTGTTGTGAACTTGATACCATGGATGTTATATAGATAAACAAACTGAGTCAGAAGGCAGAACCAATATACCTGTGGGATGGAAGATAACAGGATGGCCAGATTTATTTGTGAAAACAAATGTACTATTGGTACCCTGTGAAAGATCTGATATCAGTATAACATGTAAAATTGAAACTAAGTGAATGAAATTAAATAATGTAACTATGAACACCTGATATTTTCTCTGATTGCTGGTTCGTAGGGGGGCCTCAACCATGCCACCAAAAACAGCACCTTTTTGGTCTCCAACTACCTGATACAAAGAAACACAATAAGATGACGAATATTTTATAATCCACAATGAATGACCCAAAATTTATGTTACAAACAACAATAACCTTTTGCAAAGAAAACGGACATGACCTTGGATCACTGTCATTCCTCACTTATATAAAATGAAAAACAAAATGACAGTTAATTGTGGAATTACTAAATGACAAACAAAGGTACAACATCCTTTCTCCCTGTTCCTAGTCATAATGACTGCAATTAATTCCAGAATTGAAAATTACACCATTTTTTATGCAAAAAAATACAGAATCTGAATGGCAAAGTATACAAAAAATTAAAATATAGCAAGAAAATTTACAAGATCAGTATCTTGTTTAATATATATTTCGAGGACTTGTCCAGCACTGGAGAATCACTATTTCAGTATTCCACCAGGAGGGTGGGAAACATTTGATGCGTCATCTTGATGCATGGTGTTTGTCCTTTATTAGCAAAGTAAGAACAATTTGCTTAATGAACAGAAATTAGATGGACAGCAACAAAAGAATGAATTAAACTTTTAACTTCATAACCATCTTTTGTTAGTAAAAAGGAGTTGAAACGAAAAGTAGAATTGTTATTATAAAGGCTCTTGGAGTTTATAGATATTAACAGAAGTCTGAACATCAATCATTAGATATATGGACGCCATGCACTTCTAAGAGGTATCTTCTGCAGAACTGCAAGACACAGATACTTACGAGGTTATGCATAATTCAGAATTAATGTTATATCTGAATGAGTAACAGTCATGCAGAATCAAGTAGAAATAAAAACAGAGCTGAATAGAACAAGGCAGCTTATACTGAAGTGAAATCCCATGCCTTCAAATAACAAGAGAAAGAAATCCAGTAGCAGCATATCATTTCAGAAACAAGTATAGTACATGCACACAAAAAAGTGGCATGCGGGTGAAGTAATCATGCATTACCAGCAAACTGAGCCCAGGCCAAAGCATGCTTCTTCTATATAAGGTCGAAAGTGAAATCCCATGCCTCCACGTACTGAAAAAGAGAAAAAAAAAGACCAAGAAATCAAAAAGGAGCATAACAGCAACTCATCGTAAGAGTCCAGGGATTGAAAAGATGAATGTGAACTTTTGAAACAAGTCCAGTTTGCATACGAGTACAGCAATAACCATATTCTTCCTTGAACAAGAGCTGGAAGTGAAGCATAAAGAGAACCTCGTGCTTTCTCTGAAAGAAGTAACGAAGGTTCGGAAATGGGTGGTAGATTTACAAAAGCATCACGTTCATTTAAATCATGCATAGACTTCATTTCTAGTCCGTCAAAAGTATCGGGGTGCTCATTAGCAATATTCATGTCAGAATCATGATTGCGATCTTGAGTTCGATATATTCCAATCCGAGCAGCTTGGTAGATGGCTCTAAGAGAATGTTTGCCCCTAGAAAGTAAGCCTTTTCTTGGACCAGCACTGCTGTCTTTGACTGCATGCTCAGATGTCTCGCAGACAATGTCCGCTTGATTATCATTTTCTTCATTTGAAGAGTTGGCACTGTTTCCAGATTCTGAAGAGAGTAACGAATAGAGGAATGCAGTAAAGGAAGAAGTATCAGGCCCCTCAAGTGAATCCCTATTATCCTCTTCCACGAATGATTGTAACTGACTTCTATCCGATTCACTGGCATCTTCCTGTCAAAATAATAAGCCAAAGAAACTACAAATTGCACAATCATTTCAAGATTCTGTAAATCATGCAGAAAAGCAATTGTTCCAGCCTTTAGTCAGAACCGAATTAACAAAAACCCAGAAAAGAAGCTTAAAAAAATGGTTCGAAAAAGCAACATCCGCAGAGATAATAACAAAGGTACCCACAATAAAACGACCAGTGGGTCTTCAATCAATTGTCACAAGGGAGCCAGTAAAAGAAGAAAATAAGCAAAATTAAACGAAGAGCGAGACGTACTGTTTGAGGATGAGGAGAAGGGTTCGAAGGCTTATCATAGATAGGGTTGAGGAAAACAGTGGTGAGATCAGACACAAAGTTGACTGCTTTGCTCTTCAATGACCTTTGCTTTGTCATTTTGAGTCTCCCCCGTGAAGCTACTACCAGACCGTTTTGGTGGTTCCGGCTATTGGGAATGGAACAGGCTCTGGCTCCCTTGTTCTGGCCTGCCCTCTTCTGCTCCCCAGTCTCTGGTTACTGCTAGTTGAGCTGTTCCTCTTTTCCTCCTTTCATCTTTTCCTCTTTTCCATCTCTGAAATTCTTAAATATTATTAATTTTTACTAAACCAAAAAAAGTACGTCTATTTTTTACTCTAACATCTGCTTGTTTACCTTCCCATTAAAATCTTCGGCTTCCTCTGCAAATTGTGTGTGTTTTTTTTTTTAATATCACATGAAAGTAATCAATTTTTTATAAATAAACCAAAAAAAGGTAAAAAAAAATACTAGGGAAATAATAGAAAGTGCAGAATAAATAATCTGATTAAGATTAGATTCCAAAACAAATATATATATATATAGAGAGAGAGAGGCATTAATAGTAATTCAAAGACAAAGATAAAAAATATAATTATTGAAAAAATATGTCTTTAAAAAAATTATTTTATGAATATTTATTAAACATTATATTTAAAAATATGGTATTTTTTTCTTCTCTCAAGTAATCCAAGGGTTAAAAGATCTTGACCACCTTGAATGTAAAAGTATATATATCGAATATTATTTCTCTCTCTTAAATATTATAAACATAAAGATGATCCTCTAAAATATTGCTAAAAAAATTGGGAAGTAAAAAAAATATATCATCCTCAATTTAAAAATATATCACTATAATACTATCTGATTAAAAATAAAAAATTATAATGTCTTTTCAAAACTTTTAAATGACTATATAAATATATAAATAGAAATCTTAATGATAGAAAAAAATGCAAAATTAATTTTAAAAAATTAATGTATTATAACTTCATAATCAACAGCCAAAAGTTTTTATCATTAAATATAACCATATATATATATATATATGATCTTTCCATAAAACATCAATCTAAATATTATTATTTTAAAATTTATTTAATATCACAATAAGATTATCTTAATAGATAACCTTTATCCACAAAATGTTTTTAGTATTTCTTAAGCATTCGATATAAACATGTAAAATAGTCCTTATGATATTTAGCTTTGTATAATCTATAATTTTTTATAACACTTCAAGAATTTCAAAAATATTTATCTTTTTAACAATCATGTCAAATTTAGATGTTGATCTAAAAGTACATATGTGAGGACTCCCTTCCTGGAGAAACAAACACACACTCACATATCAAGTATTGTCTGACAATGAGACACTTTTAATCCCTTGGCATACTGTTATTGGGATTTAAACCACCATCTATTGCCTTTTGTTCCATTAAGGAGGACGCCTCTTACCAACACTTGTTTTTATTTTCCGAGCTGAGCTTGTTTTTCCAAGTTAAGCAAGTAGGGTTTCGGGACCCAGGCTATTAAAGCATGTGTTAGCTGCCAAAAAAATCACTAGCCACCCTTATTTTCTTCATATGTTATTTCTTCTCTCCCGATTCTACTAACCATCATCTTCTGATTCTCTCCAGAAAAAAAACATCATTTCCCAATTCTTGCAAGATTCACTTAATTCCTTTTCCAAATTCTGTCATCGTATTATCCTTTCTATAAATTGGGCACGACCTTTGTTCCAAATTGATATCTGTATCATAATCTTTTTATTTTGCTCCGACCAATTTATTTTCTTCTAATCGTTCTCTTTCGAAACTCCAGTAATATTCCACTACGCTCGTCTATCCGTGTTTGTTAATTTAGGATGGTGGGTATTGGTATAATAGTGAGGAGCTGGTAGGGTTATGTTTCTTTTTTTTATTTTATTTGTTTTGATTGTTCACCATTCTCGTGATTCAGGGTTCTGGATCACGCGATAAAAAGGAATTGTCACCAGTTCTTCTACATGTGAGGTAGGAGACTATGCCTTATATGTTTGATCGGCAATTTTTTTCGTTTAGGGAAACACACTTATTGCCTAACTAATCTTTTAGTGCAGCGCAAATGGTAGCGAAGCCGATCTCATTCCCTCTTCCGTATGCACTTGGGCCGTGTTGTGTGTTCATGTTTGTGCCCGTGAGTTTAGGCCTAAGTTAGTTACATTTGGGCTCCCTTCGTAAGGACAGGAGGTTTATAAGGAAAGGAGATTGTGAGACCTAGCCTGCGTAGGGGGTCTGTGTTACCCAATCCCACATCAGAAAGAAGTGGGGGGGGTTTTGGGCTTATATGTATAGTGTGAATGGATCATTTGTAACAAGATGCATCTTTTGGGCCATAATTCTTAGAAACTCAACTTAGCATTGCAGTTGTGATCCATCACACACACATTACACGTTCGGGCCCGCTGGGCCAGGGGTTCAGGGGCCGGGTCGTGACGATGATTTTATTCACATTATAACTATCCAATAATGTACACATTAAAGATCAATCATTTAAAAATTAAAACTGAAATAATAAAAATAAAAATATCATATTAATTCTATTTATCAACTTTTACTTCTTTGTCTTTTGTAACCACCCATTAATTGTTTTAATTCCATTTATCAGTTTTTATTTTTTTGTCTTTGTAACCTCTCATACTCAAGACTATATATAACTTGCTTTGTTGATTTGTCAAGACACACAATTTTTCTTACACTGCTCTCCTCTTCCTATATTTTTTATTCTCCTTTGTGTATTGTTTTAAACAATTGCAGTAGTCAATTGGTTCCAGGTGCACTTCCCACTAGTGCAAGTGAGAGGTGTGCTGTTGTGTTAACCTTTAGATTATACCAAGGTCTAGTCGAATTTTGCTTCAAGACAGTAGATTTAACCCACGACATAACTTTTCTAACTTGATTTTGTATATTTTCTTCTCTCACCTTCTATAATTTGAAAGCAAAATTATCCTTCACACATAAATCATGTCTATCAATATGTTTGAAACCTTACTCAACCTCTTCAAATTGGGGCCGCTTGATGGATCCAATTATAAAGATGGTCACAAGAATTGCTCATCTTCTTTAACAATTAGAAATTGATCACGTGTTGTTTACTACAATACCATCCAATGAAAGAGGATCTTCCAATAATGAAGCAAGAGCCAAGTTAGAGAAAGACAATAAAATCATAAGAGGTCATCCACTTAATCATATGAATAATTTTTTATTTGATTTATTCATTAGTTAAATACATGCCAAAGATATATGGGATATATTAGAAAAAATATATGGTGCTAATGATGCTGGAAAAAGAAAATATGTCATGGGTAAAGGGCTATAATTCAACATGGTGAATAACAAGTCAATCATGAATCAAGTACATGAATATGAAAATATGATGACTGATATTCTTCATGAAGGTATGAAAATGTGTGAAACATTATAAGCTAATGTTTTATTAGAAAAGTTTCCACCATCTTGGAGTGACTATCAAAATAATTGGAAACACAAAAAGAATGATATGTCTCTCCAAGAGCTAATCAGTCACATGAGAATGGAAGAAGCCAATCATTTTAAAGATACACAAAACTCTATCTATATTATTTCTATTAAACCTAACTTAGTTGAATCTGTTGGTGCTTCTAAAGATAGGTTTAATAATAAAGGGAAAAGATTCCAAAAAGAAAAATATCCAAAGAAACCAATTTCTTTTAAGAGTGGTCACAATCAAATTATCAAGAAGAATGTGGTTTGCTATATTTGTGGCAAACCGGTTCAAACCGGTTCATAAGGCATATAAATGCAAACAAAGGATTAATCATGGTGGGATGTATTAAAAGACAAATTCTCAACCTAATCAACAAACTAATCCTCAAGTTAACCTTACAAAAATAGAAGAGACTATTATTGCGTTGGTGGCAGAAGCAAAATTGGTGGAAAAAATAACTTATTGGGTGTTGGGCACTGGCGCATCCAAGCGCTATTATGCAAAAAAGAATTATTTCATAATTTTGAAGAAGTGGCTGATGGTAGGCATGTCTACAAGTCCAATTCCATTATTTCTGATAGGTTCTTGGTAAAGGAAAAATCTTTCTCAAACTTATCTCAGGAAAAACTCTTGCTTTAAATGATGTACTTTATGTTCTTTCTCTAAGTAGGAATTTAATTTCTAGAGGTCTACTTCTAAAAGCTATTCTTCATGCTAATATAGTTGAGTCTATTAATTTATAGCATGGTAGGCTTAATTATGTGAATATTGTTTCTATTAAAAAATTTAAAAATATGAATTTAATAAATTCAATAGATGATAATTTTTCTAAATATCATGTATGTGTAGAAGCAAAATTTGTAAAGAAACCATTTAAACCTATAATGACTAGAAATTCAAGATTTTTAGAATTAATTCATACTGATTTAGCTAACTTTAAGAATATAGTTAGTAAAGGAGGTAAAAAAATATTATATCACTTTTTGTGGATAATTTTTCTAGATATACTAAAGTCTATTTTTTTAAATCTAAAGATGAAGTAGGGGTGTTCATCGGGTCGGGACGGTAATTTTCGACCCGTTTATATCGATTAAACAATTTCCCGAAGTTTCCAGTTCCGATCGGTAAATTTGCATTAATTATTTCGTTCTCGACCCGCCCCGTCGGGAAAAATGCTATTTCGCGGGAAAATTTTCCCGACAATTATCATTCCCGTCGGGAAATATTGTTGCCATATTCCGTTACCGACCCGACCCGACTCGACCCGTTACCATACATAGATTCGGGAGTAAGACATTACAGTATAAACACAAACATATTTTTCTATGTTTTTAAAAGCAGCAACATGAAACAATGATAATGTCTTGTTCAACGTAGAAAATCAACATTCAAGCTAATCAACAATTCATGGTTTGCCAAATGCTTTACACTTTTAACTTACAGGAATGCAAACTGGAGCTCCATCAAAATAAGACGAGAATAGTTCAGCATCCAGGGTTGCAGTTCTTTGATAGGGCATCCAGGGTTACACCCTCAAGCCGGATCTTGTATCCAACCTTCAAAGAGAACATGAAAATCACAAGAGATTCACTTTGATTGTCATGAGAATATTATGACGGATACAAGGTATCAATATAGCCAAGTAATCAAAAATTAAGAACTCACACAATAAAAAATTAGGGCATCCCTGATACCATCAGAAGTAATTATAAGTCTCCCACCAGCATTTGACAGCTTTTATATTGAAAAAGAACCAATTTAAATTTCATACAGAGGACATATCTAAGAACTGTCACAAAAATGCATAGATTTCAAATTGGAAAACATAAAAGACTGAATCAGGAGAAGCAAAGGATACTCAGTTGCTTCACATATGGCATAGGAACTATAAACTGTAAGGCTGTCAGCTACAAACTGCAAAGTGAAAACCACATTAGTTAATAGTTAGTAAAAAGATAAGTAAGAAAATAAGCATAATCACACCTGACACCACACACCCGAGAAACCTATGTGCTTCTTCATACTTCAACTGGTGAGTCCACTACCAAATCTGCCACATCTACATCAAGTTATAGTAATCAGTTAAAGAGGGGTACTAGGTAGATAAAGAAATAAAAACAATAGCAGTTATATTGCAGTAATCCACTCACCAGCTTCAAGCTTCTCTATGTCTATAGGAGTTTCTTCGAAACTAATATCTGAAACACCATTATTGAGCCAGTCTTGTGTGCAAATAAGTGCTTGTACAAGTTTAGGAGACAATGAACTTCTATAGGGATCAAGAATTCTTCCACCAGTGCTGAAGGCCGACTCTGAAGCCACTGTTGAAATTGGGACAGCAAGCACATCCTTGGCCATGGCAGACAGTACAGGAAACCTCGAGGCATTCAGTTTCCACCAACAAAGGATATCAAAATCATCGGAATAATCCTCCACATCCTCACTGCCATATTTCTCCAACTCAGACATGCTTTCAGTTTCACGGTTATCACCATGCTTGCTTTTCTTCCACAATGTCATCATCTCCAGTCGAGCTTTCTTCCTCTTTTCCAGTACCATCTCCTCTGGTGAAATAACCGAATGGTGCTAAGCTGTTGTGGAAGTGACCTCATCTATCTCACTGGATTTGTGGGAAGCTGAAGTTTCATTTGGTGGAAATAGCAAAGCCCTATATGCATGGAATAACTCGTGACATGCATTTTTTATCTTCTGCCAAATCGTCTCACCAACAGATTCACCATATGCTTGTTTGACTGAAAACTCTACATAATCAAATTTGTGTCTGGGATCTAAAATTGAGGCAACATATGTAATCATATTACATTTTTCAATATCACCTCAATATTTATCCCATTTATACTTCATATTTTCAGCCATGATGTATAAATCCTGATCTGGACTATCCATCCACTGATTCAATAACCTTAGAACATAAAAAATTTCATCTAAACAACCACTACTTGTAACATAAGATGTCCCGGATACAAATTTAGTCAATTCATTAAAATTAGCAAGACAATGGCATAACTTCTTGGCGGCCTCCCAATCTTCTTGATCAGGAGTACCTGTCCAATCTTCACCCACAGGCACTGACTTATCCCGATCCATTATTTCCATATCAGCACGAAAATTATCATCAACTTCACTAAACCTCTCAAAGACACTCTCAAACCTACAAGCTGACTCTAACATCATATAAGTTGAATTCCACCGTGTGGGTACATCCAAAGACAACAAAGCTTTGGTAGTAATTCCTTCTGCTTCCACACAAGTTTTAAACCTCTACAACCTAGATGGTGAACTCCTAACATATCTAATAGCCTTTCTTATTTTGTACACAGACTTCCCACTGAATTTTAGTCCGTCATTTACTATCAGATTCACAATATATGCAACACACCTAACATGAATATATTTACAACCGAGAATACTACCCTTCCATTTTGCAAATTTTTTTTTCATTGAAGCTATTGCCACATCATTGGCAGAGGCATTATCCATGGTTATTGTAAATACTCCAGTTATACCCCACTCAATCAAACACATCTCAATAGCAGAAGCTATCTTCTCTCCCTTATGACTACCAATGTGACAAAAATTCAAAATTGCTTTCCTCAAAACCCAATCAGTATCTATAAAATGTGCTGTCAGACTCATATAATTAACTCTTTGGATAGAAGTCCAAGTATCAGTTGTCAGACACACCCTATGACAATTACTAGTCAAATATTGCCTAAACCTCTTCTTCTCCTCCATATATAGCAAAAGGCAATCCCTGGTTATAGTTGATCGCGAGGGCATTCTGAACCTAGGACATGCAGTCAACATCACTTTCTTAAAGCCCTTTGTCTCTACAAATTTTAAAGGTAACTCATCAGAGACAATCATCTCTGCAATCGACCTTCGTAAAGCCTCACTGTCAAACCTATATGTTCCAATAGTTGCCCTACCAGTCCCAGCACCACCATCTTCATCATCATACTGAATGCTAATTTGTGACTGCCCCATAATGGTATGCTTCCTAAGACAACTATTGGCATGATATATTAGCCCAGAAGTCCTATATTTTTTTGAATCAGCCTTGAACTCCTTCCCACAATACTTACATTTAGCCATCACAGACCCACTAGGTAACACTATTCCAGTGAAATTATCCCATACTTTTGATTTACACCTAAACCTACCACCATCTGCAACATTCTGTTTTTCTGACACCATAGGCTCATCATGAACCGCCAATGAGGTACCAGGTCTTTGGAAATGTTGATCCTCATCATGTGAGGGAGATTTAGACTGGTCAATGGGACTCACAGGGGTAGAACTTCCAACATCAGACGGCTGTGTATTCATTTTCCTAGGTTTTAAAGTCTAAAATTAGTAATTTAAATTCAATCATAGTACAAAATTCTAATTCCTAAAGACAATTACTCAAGCAGAACAAAAGGAAAAGAAAAAACATGCATAACATACAAGTGTCATGCAACTTAGAATGTATCTCATCATCATTTCTTTCAACAAGAATTGTCCGAAATAGAGGACGAATGCCAACAGTAAGACCGAGAAGATGTGGTGCTGACTCCAAGATCCAGGAATAAGTGATCAGGATAAGAATAAGCAATGCCTATTTCACTTATGTCTAGATGTTGGAATCAGGATCACATCGTCTGGTTCTTATTTTTGGCACTCGCCCTCCATTCCAGACATTTCTTATGAAACAAACCCGCACACCCACATAGCAGACATACAAACAACTGAACAAGATAGCATAGGATATGACAAATCAGACCTATGCATGTTTCTAGTCCACTGCTTATCATATCCTATATACCTAACATTCATTAATTTGGTTAACAGCTTAACATAGCAACACTCAACACATTAGCATAAGGCGAGGCAATAATCCAAAATGCAATAACCTAAAGGCATAAACAAGGTGCTTAGGAACTCAGAATGTAGTATCATCACCGTTCCATGTGGATTTGGCACATCCAATGGCCCGGGAAGTGTGTACTGGGAGTGGTACGTGGCATTGTTACACCAGTTGTATGATGCCCGTGGCATCCTGTTAGCCCCACAACTTTTGGTTTCCAGCCTAAACACCACTCCCAGTACACACTTCCCGGGCCATTTGGATGTCCCAAACCCACACACCCACATAACAAACATACAAACAACTGAACAAGATAGCATGGGATATGACAAATCAGACCTATGCATGTTTATAGTCCACTGCCTATCGTATCCTATATACCTAACATTCATTAAGTTGGTTAACAGCTTAACATAGCAACACTATGCAGGCTCAACACTCAACACATTAGCATAAGGCGAAGCAATAAAACCAAAAGCAAGCCATATCCATAAAACCACATAATAGGAACAGTCATATACCAACAAGCAGCATCCAACAATGATAAATAAACATTATACATACGCAATAAATAATATCAAACAGCAATAGCCAATACAATAGGTTACATCACCAATATGCATAAATAATTCAACATGCATAAATAGTTATATACAATATATAATAACGTAAAATAAACGTAGTTTACACTTCACAAAAAACCTGTGATGCGTTTGTTACACTTCACGTAGTATCAACGATCAGATGTCCAGCCCAACCGTCCACTGTCTGAACTCCTCTTCACTCAAATGACTCCCGGTTGTCCTGCACAATTAAATACATGATCAATTAACAATTGGAAAAGGATAATCAAAACTAACAAAACCCTAAAATATAGAATAATTCACCTAATTTGGGGATTAGGGTTTACAAATTAGGGGTTCTCAAAATCGAACCCCCAAATCGATAGAACCCACTCCAGCAACTCCAAAGACACAACCAGAACCAAAGACAAAGGACGAATTAGGAACAAATAGTTGATTAGGGTTTTCAATTTGGGGATTTTCCAAATCAAACCCCCAAATAGACAGAAACCACCCCAAAGTCCCCTACATGCTACAAATGTAAACACAGAGTAAATAGACGGACGCACAAAGGAAACAAGACGAAGTCAGACCAGAGACAAGACGAAATCAGGACGAGAAGAAGGATGGAGGAGAAGACAATGGAATAAAGGAAGAGGGAAGGGAACCCGAACAACAGTTTGAGTTTGATCGGATTGGAGATTCAAAGGGAGGGAGAGAAAGCGGGTCACGGTCGGTTGATCGCAGGATTGACGGACTGACAGGAGAAGAGACGAAGAAGTCGGGGGCACCAGGGGTAAAAATGAAAAAAAATTTGGGGAAGGGGCTTTTATTCTCAGAAATCGGGTCGGTAACCGACCGACCCGATGAGTCGGTTTTTTTGTTTACCGACAAACGTGGTCGGTAAAAAAAAAAACCGACCCGTATTTCCCGTATCCAACCTCTCTCCCGGCCGATTTCCCGACCGAAATAAGTCGGGTCGGGAATTTACCGTCGATTCGGAAAAAATGAACACCCCTAAGATGAAGTTACAGAAATATTCTTAAAGTATAAATCAGAAGTTGAAAATCAATTTGATAAAAAAATAAATAGATTAAGGTCCGATCAAGGTGGAGAATACAATATGATTTTTTGAAAGGATTTTTGTGAATCAAATGGCCTTGTATATGAAACTAGTGCGCCTTACACACCTGAACAAAATGGCATAGTTAAACGTTAGAATCAAACTTTAAAAGAAATGATGAATGCTATATTATTAAGTTCGGGTTTATCTAATAATATGTGAGGAAAAACTATTTAATCTGCTTGTCACGCTCCGTACCCTACTCCAGAGGTAAATATCATTGTCGCGAGACACTGAGAATAATAATTACTATGCTATCCACAAAATCTCATAAGACTTTGAAAATAAGATCATTAAATTTAGAGCAAAAACAAAAACTTAGGGTAAGTTCAGAATCATAAATAAGATTTTTTTAAAAAATTACAATATAGGTTCTTAATCAGGACTAAACTAGACATCACACAATTCCTGTATCACAAAATTCCACCTATAACAGTTATATATATTATAGTATATCTAAACGAAACCTATATCATCCTCCATAAGCAATAAAAACTAACCATATATATACAACCCATCACAATATTTCAAAATAAGTCTATGCAGTCCACAAGGTCCAAAGCACCAGAAAATCATATATCAATAAAATATATATCAAAAGGGACAAAAATAAAAAAAATACATGTTTGATTTTTTGGTGTACATATCAAATCAAAAGTCTGATCAAACCTATCTGTGATTGGCTAGACCGGTTATTAAGTGACATGAGGAAGTCGACTGAGAACCTGAGCCTACAACATAGTCTGGATAACACTAAACAACGTTAGTTAAATATTTAGGTGAGTGGTTTTATGAACCAAAATAACAAAATCATAATATAAATAGAATATTATATCGTAAAATATAAATCTAAATTTAAACTCAGAAATAATCTCAAAGAGGAGCATACATATATAAGGTAAATCTCAAAATTAGCTCAAAGCCAATATTTAATCACAAGCAATGGTGAATTAGAATCATAAAGTCCCTTTTTTTTAACAAATAGGGCTGCAAAGTCAGCTAACAAAACACTTATTCTACTCTTGATCAGTAGGTAGTCCAAGCCCACTAGTGTATATTTCTTGTTATTATTATTTTTCTTAAAAATATAGCTCACATTAATGTTGCCGAAGGCTAGATTAACACACTCATACTCAATGCTCATCAACACGTCAACTTTTACTGACCCGGCTCAATGACATTATCTCCCCTTTCTCGGGGTACCAAAGAGTTATATAAAAGAACCATTGGTCCTAATCAAGTATCACTCAACAATGCACTGTCTATTCATATCTCACAAGGAATAGATTAGAAACTCTAAATCAAATATCATACTAGAACATAAATCTTGAAAGAAAATACTTATAAAATACTATCTTAAACCTCATGTATTCCTTTGCAAAAAGAGGTATGCATCCTTGTGCAAAATCATATCAAGACAAAATCGAATTTCCAACTAAATCATAGTGATTTGTCAAAATAAATTAGTCGAAATATCAAGAAAAATTTATCAATATTTCCTTTTAAAAAAATCACACATTTCAAACATGTATATTTAAAATCAAACAGTGAAGTATTAGGTCCCCACTCACCTCTAAATAATTATAGCAAAAATACAATCCAACATAGCAAGCAAAACTCAGTGGATCCACCTAAATGTCCACATCACGCAACATAAGTCACAAGCCTGCATAAACATGCCAAATATACAATCATTATATTTGTCATCCAACTGACACCCCAGTTTATTTAAATATGCTAAGGTACTAACACCCGCAATATAACATTAACTAATTAATTTGGTCTCAAATTACAAGTTTAATTTAATATTATTACTTAGAATATTATAATTTATTATTTTTTAAAGAAAAATATATTTTAATCAAATTCTTTATAACCTTAAACTTCATAAACCATGAGTCAAATCAAGAAACAGAGGACACCAATGCGTTCAGAATGTCGAAAATACTTAATAGGAAAATTTTAGATTTTTAGGAAAATGGGAGGCACGTGGTGGTCCCGCAGCAGTGAAAAATCCAAAAAACCCACTTGCACAAAACTCAACAATTTTTAACATGTTATATGTCAAAATAAAGCTCTCGACGAGAGGAACTCAACCATGTCATTATTTTTTCAATAGCTCACCGGAGTTGGCCGAAAAAACCAATATTTCGATGACGAAATTGCACCCTTTTTGAACTTCTGTAGCTCATTTCGTAGCTCCAATCTCAACCAAACTTATACCAAAAGATTGCTACAAAAAAGGGGAACAAAATGCGACCAACGACGAGGCAAACGATGGCCAAAGGAGGGAATTCGTCTTTCACGTGGGAGAGAGAAAAGAGTACGCAAGGAGAGAGAAGAAAAACACAGGGAAAAATAGGAAGAAGAAGAAAAAGAAAGGTAGGGTTTAACATTAAACCCTAAGTCAAAACGACGTCATTTCGGCATTTGCTCAAAACAACGTCATTCCACTAAATCTTCGTTTCTCCTTTTTTTCTGTTTTTTTTTAATTTAATTGACACCAAAACAGCAATGTTTTGGCACCTGCCCAAAACGACATCATTTTGACACCTACCCAAAACAACATCATTTAGTGTATTTATAAAATAAATTATTAATTAATTAATTAATTATTAAATTAATCATAAAAATACTTATAAACTTCAGAAATTCATAATAAATCATATACTTGTCCAAAAATTATGAAATTTACATAAAAAATTCTGAAAAATAAAATCTTTCCAATGAATTAAGAATTATATTTTCTTACCAATGAATATTTAATTACAAAAAATATAATACCATTCGGGATAATATAAAATAATATTTTTAAATCATAAAAATCAAATCAAATCCAATAATTCTTTAAATCTTACTCTAAAATGTTATTATGTCACTCTAAATCCAAATTTTAATTTAAGTCATAAATTATAAAATAAAAAAAGTTACTAAATTACCCTCACGCGTATGGTTACATGTGGCACATAAAATTGGAGGTTTACATCCTACCCTCAAGAAAGAAAAGTTTCATATCGAAACTTTCCTCCAAGCACAAATAAGATCAACGACAAAGATGTCATAAATCATAGCTCTAAGAGAAACCAAAAAAATATGTAGAGAAGTGTAGAACACTTACTAAGCAAACAACTGAGGGAATCTACTCTTCATCTTAGACTCAGTCTCCTATGTCTCCTCCCCTATCTGAGAGCTCCTCTAAAGAACACGAACTATAGGTACAGTCTTACTCCGTAAGACTATCTCAGATTTATCCAGAATAGACACCAGCTAGGTAACATAAGACAAATCCTCAATTATATCCAAGGGAGGCATCTCCAATATATGACTGAGGTCTGGGATGTACCTCCTCAACACCGATACATAGAATACATTATGTATCCTCTCCAACTCTGGAGGTAAACTCAAACGGTAAGCTACAAGACCAATCCTCTCAATCACCTCATAAGGGGCAATATACCGAGGTGCCAGCTTAACCCTTTGCTTAAAGCGTATCACCCCCTTCCAAGGTGCTACCTTCAATAAGACTTTGTCTTTGACTGAAAACTCCAAAGGTCTATACCTGTTATCCGCATAACTCTTCTAGCGATCTTAACTTGTCTCAAATCAGCTTTACCTTCTCCAAGGTGAAATCAGTCAACTCTGCTCCACTTAATCTCCTCTCTCCAACCTCACTCTACAATAACGGAGTACGACAAGCTCTCATATCTAATGCCTCATACGGTGCCATACCAATGCTTGCCTCAAAACTGTTGTTATACCCAAACTCTACCAACGACATGTATCAATCCCAGCTGCCCTGAAAATCCAAAGCACAAGCTCTCAACATGTCCTCAAGTGTCTGAATAGTCCTCTCAACTGCGTACCCAAAACCTCTTGCAACTGACCGCAAAATCTCGATGTGAAACAGAGATCTCTGTCAGACACAATAGACATTGGCACACCATGCAATCTGACAATCTGATAATCTCCTAAATATATTGCTATGCAAGGTGCTCTAACAAAAGACCCATCCGAATAGGTAGGAAATGGCTCGACTTAGTGAGTCGATCTATAATTACCCACACTGCATCATGCCCTCTCTGAGATCTAGGAAAGTCGCAAACAAAATCCATAGTCACATGCTCCCACTTCCACTCAGGGATAGGAAGAGATTGTAATAATCCACCAGGTCGCTATCTCTCTGCTTTGACTTGCTGGAAACTCAAGCACCTGGCAACATACTGAGTAACATCCCTCTCTATATCTGCCCATCAATACACCTCTCTAAGATTTTGGTACATCTTTGTACCTCCTAGGTGCAAAGCATACATAGAAGAGTTAGCCTCAGCAAGATTGTCTCCCGTAATATATCATCCATAAGAACACAAATCCGATCTTTGAACAATAATATACCATCATCTCGAACTCAGTAATCAGAGTCTGAGTCCTCTAAAAGACTATCCTTCACTCCTACCTATATCGGATCACGACTTTAAACATCCCGAACATCATCAAGCAAAATAGGCCGAACTGATAAGCTAGCCAACAAAATCACTTTCCGATCAACTGCCAATGACGCACCTGTGGATCTCAAACAAGCAATCAATGGCAGATACATCTCTCTGATATAGGACAGAGAAGCTGAAGACTTACGACTGAGAGCATCCGCAACAATATTTGCCTTTCCAGGATGGTAGTCAATAATGAGGTCTTAATCTTTTATCAACTCCAACCATATTCAGTTCCTTCTGAGTCAAAATATATTTCAGAATTTTATGATCTGTAAAGATCTTGCAAGTCTCCCTATATAGATATTGATGTCAAATCTTCAGAGCATTTACAATAGCAGCTAACTCAAGATCATGGGTGGGATAGTTACCTACATGCGGTCTCAACTGGCAAGAAGCATAGGTAACAACCTTATCTCCCTGCATTAGAACGCAACCCAATCCTTGCTTTGATGCATCACTATAAATAGTGTAACCCATACCTAATGTAGGAAGAATCGAGATAGGTGCTGATGTGAGGCGGTCTTTGAGTTTCTGAAAACTTTGTTCGCACTTAGCATCCCAAATAAACTTCACACCTTTCTTCGTCAGACGAGTCCAAGGTCCTGCAATCAAAGAGAAATCCTCCTCAAATCTCCTATAATAACCAGCCAAACCCAAGAAGCTTCGGATCTCAGTTACACTCTTAGGTGCCAGCCATTTTGTAATAGAGTCTATCTTCTTAGGATCAACAGAAATTCCTTTCTCATAGACTATGTGGCCAAGAAAACCAACTTCAAATAACCAACATTCACACTTACTGAACTTGGCATACAACTTATTATCTCTCAAAGTCTGAAACACAGACCTCAAATATTAGAGATGCTCATCTCTGGACTTAGAATGTACTAGAATGTCATCAATAAACACAATCACAAACTTGTCCAGGTAAGGTCTAAACACCCTATTCATCAAATGTATAAAGAAGGCCGAAGCATTAGTCAGACCAAAAGGCATCATAACAAACTCATAATTTCCATAACTAGAGCGGAAAGCAGTCTTAGGTATGTCCTCCTCTCTGACTCCCATTTGGTGATATCCAGATATGAGGTCTATCTTGGAAAATAGCATAGCTCCTTGCAACTGTTTTTTATTGTTACCTTATTCAGTTGCCTATAATCGATGCATAACCGAAGTGTACCATCTTTCTTCTTCACAAACAATACTGGGCTCCCAACTGGGTTGGATGAATCCCTTCTCCATTGACTCCTGCAGCTGAGTTTCAACTCTTTCATCTCAGCTGGAGCCATCCTGTTAAGTGGGATGGAAATAGGTGTGGTACCTAGAAGCAGATCAATACAAAACTCCACCTCTCTAGCTAGAGGTAAAACTGGCAAATCCTTAGGAAACACATCCATAAATTCACTCACAATAGGCACATTATCTAATATAGGCTCATCAATAGATGTATGCACAATATGTGTCAAGAAAGCTAGATATCCTTGCTGCAACAAGTATCTAGCCTCGATTGCCTAAATCAAACAAGAGGTTACCACATTTCTATCACTATCAAATACAACTTCTTCTCTAGAAGGAGTCTGCAAAATCACTTTCTTCTCAAAACACAACAAAGCAGCTTTGTATCTCCACAACCAATCCATGCTAAAGATTATGTCAAAATCAAGCAAATCAAGAGGTATCAAATTAGCCTTAAGCATAACTCCTGAAATCAACACATCACAACCCAACAACAGATGCTTGCATAACTGGTCCTAATGGAGTAGACACCTCAATCACAAGATCTAACAAAGATACAAAAACATCAGCAAAATGAGATACTCGAGGCCCAAAGAAAGATCTACTAACACCCGAGTCTATCAATACACGAGTAGAATGAAAAAATATAAAAATTGTATCAGTCACTACTGTAGGACTAACAACTGCCTCTGCGTCTGCGAGGGTGAAAAGTTTGGCTTGGCTATTGGTAGTGGGACGCCCTGGTCTATCAAAAGTGGAAGGTGTAGGAGCAGAGCCAATAGACTGAACTCTAGATAAACCATTAGTCTAAGTCGGAGTCTGAAAAGAAGAAACCACTAGAGGCCTATATGTACCTGTCTTCTAAGGACCTCCAACACTAGCCTGGGAAACTGTACCACTACTGACTCTACACATCTTAGCCATATGACCAATCCTGTTGCACTTAAAGCATCTCTTAGGCTCTCCACCTGTGAATCGGGAAGGAGCAGGTCTAAAAGAATGAACAAAAGAGGTACTATTCGAACCCAATACTCCGGATCTCTGAAGGAATGGTATACTCCTCTTAGGACCACCTGAAAGTGTAGGTCTCTTCCCTAGGGAAGAATTAGGTCGAGCTGTGGCCTTAGCTTGTGTAATCTCAGCCTGTAAGATATACTAAACTCTCTAGGCCAAATACAAAATAGTGACAAAATCCATATATGTGGTGACGCTCATACGCCCTCGAATAAAAACTGCGAGACCATCCTCAAATCTCTGTAAGTACTCATCATCCCTCATAATCAACTTCGGCACAAACTTTGCAAGCTCTCTGAACTGGGCCTTATACTCAACCATAGGCTTAGTCCCTTGCTTCAAATCATAGAACTCACGATATTTTTTATCCCTATGTACCTTGGTGAAGAGTTGAACCATGAATTCTTTCACAAAAGTCTCCCACTTTATTGTCTTTGCATATCTGAACTTTACAGTCTCCCACTAGGTGCTAGCATCACTTTCTAGTAGTCTGACAGGCACTCTTATCCAATCCTCTTCAGAAAGATCCAAATCATTTGCAGCTTTGGACACTCGATCTAACCACTCCTTAAACTCTACTGGATCAATTTTCTTACTAGTGAATACAGTGCAACTCAACTGTCTTACACTCTTTAGCATCTTTGGCATGTACCTACCAATAACTGCATGTGCTGGTACAACAACATAGACCGGTTCTACCACTGGCTCAACACGTATCTTCTTTTGAGCTCTCATCTCCTGTCAGGCTATGAACACCGCTCTAATAAACTCCGGAGGAGGGACATCTACCTGAACTCTAGGCTCAGCTGGCTATTGGGCTCTAGAGCGTCGACCAACTCTACCCCAATATATTAGTGCAGCACCTCTCTCAGCCACACTAGACACCTCATCTGCTACCCTACCAGTACCTCGACCTCCTCTACGGCCTCTACTTCTAGCTCTACGCAGCGGCATATCCAATCACTATAATAGAATCACAACACAACCACCAAAAACAAAATACATATCAATAGTTTAGACAGTACATATAAAGTATCAAAATTTATAGATTTGATTGTACAACAGAACAATAATAAAAATAATTTGGCAGAGTCTGAAAACAATTCTCAAAATATTTTGATCAAATTCTGTTTCACATCAAAGATATTTTAATTTAAAGAAAATCTAGTGCTCTGCTACCACATTAGAGATGTCACGTCCCGTGTTATTTGTTATTATTTCTTGTTATATTTCTTTTATATTTCTTGTTATTATTTGTTTTCTTAAAAATATAGCCTACACTAGTGTTGTCGAAGACTTGATCTACACACTCCTACTCAATGTTGATCAACACGTCAACGTTCGTTGACCCAGCTCAATAACATTATCTCCCCTTACTCGGAGTGCCAAAGAGTCGCATACAAGACTCATCGGTCCCAATCAGATATCACTCAATAGTGCTCTGTCTACTCATATCTCACAAGGAATAGATTAGAAAAATTAAATCAAGCATCATACTAGAACATAAATCTTGAAAGAAAATACTATCTTAAACCTCATGCATCCCTATGCAAAAAGAGGTATGCATCCCGTGCATATTAAAAATCTTCATCCCTGTGCAAAATCATATTAAGATAAAATAGAATTTCCAACCAAGTCATAGTGATTTGTCAAAATAAACTAGTCGAAATATCAAGCAAGATTTATCAATATTTCCTTTTAAAAAAATTACACATCTCAAACATGCATATTTAAAATCAAACAGTGACATGTAAGGTCCTCACTCACCTCCAAATAGTCACAGCAAAACTACAATCGAACATAGCAAACAAAACTCAGTGAATCCCTCTAAATGCCCACATCAAGCATACACAAGTCACAAGCCTACAAAACATGCCAAGCATACAATCACCATATTTGTCATCAAACTGACACCCCAGTTTATTTAAGTATGCTAAGGTACTAACACTCGTAATATGAAATTAATTAATTAATTGAGTCTTAAATTACAAGCTTAATTTAATATTATTGCTTAGAATATTATAATTTATTATTTTTATGAGAAAAATATATTTTAATCAAATTCTTTATAACCTTATACTTTATAAACTGTGCATCAAACCAAGAAACGGGTGACACCAATGCTTTCAGAATGTCGAAAATACTTAACAGTAAATTTTGGATTTTTCGGAAAATAAGCGACGTGTGGTGGTCTGGCGGTGGCGGACGGCGAAAAATCCAGAAAACCTATCTGCACAAAACTCAACGATTTTTAACATGCTATATGTCAAAGCTCTCGAGGAGAGGAACTCAATCATGCCATTTAATTTTCAATAGCTCATCGGAGTTGGCCGAAAAAAATAATTTTTTTATGATGAAATTGCAACCTTTATGAGCTTCTACAGCTCGTTTTGTAACTCCAATCTCAACCAAACTTATACCAAAAGATTGATGTGAAGAAGGGAAACAAAAGGCAACCCACGGCGAGACAAACGGTTGCCAGAGGAGGGAGTTCATCCTTCACACAATAGAAAGAAAGGAGTGCGCGGGGAGATATAAGAAAAAAGCAGGGGAAAGAGGATGAAGAAAAAATAGAAAGGCAAGGTTTTTCATTAAACCCTAAACCAAAACGACATCGTTCCACTAAATCTCTTTTTTCTTCTTTTTTACTTTTTTTTTTAAAATTTAATCGACACCAAAATGGCGTCGTTTAGTATATACATATATTAAATTATTATTAATTAATTATTAAATTAATCATAAAAATACTTATAAATTTCAAAAATTCATAATAAATCATATATCAGTCCAAAAATTATGAAATTTACATCAAAAATTCAGAAAATGAGATCTTTCCAATAAACTAAGAATTCTATTTTTTTACTAAAAAATATTTAATTATAAAAAATATAATACCATTTGGGATAATATAAAAATAATATTTTTATATCATAAAAATCGAATCAAATCCAATAAATATTTAGATCTTACTCAAAAATGTTATAATGTCACTCTAAATCCAAATTTTAATTTGAATCATATATTATAAAATATAAAAAATTACTAGATTACCCTCACGTGCATGATTACACATGGCATAGAAAATCAAAGGCTTACACTATTAATCATATTCTTAATAGAGTTTGCTAAAAAAAATTAGATAAAACTCTATATGAAATGTGAAAAGGCTTTGTATCTAACCTAAAATTCTTAAAGGTGTGGGTTTGTTTGGCTAAAGTTTGTATACCAAAGTTTAAAAAGATAAATATTAGACCACAAACTTTTCATTGCGTGTTTATTGATTATGCTCAAAATAGTACTACATGATTTATGTCATTGCATAATAATTTTATTTGTGAGTATAAAGATACATAATTGTTTTTGAACATATTTTTCTAATAAAAATTAAAAAAGTAAATGATATAAAAACTTCTAAGATTTCGTCTACTTCTTCTATTATTACTTTTAATAATAGAGACGTGGTAATTTAACCAAGAAGTAGTAAGACATAGAATAGAAAGAAGTTTCAGATAAAATTTTATCACTATTTTTTTAACTGAAAATCCTTATAAAGTTAGTGATGAGTGTGTGTCTACTTTTCTAATAGAAGAAGATCCAAAAACTTATACAAAAATAATTACTTCTATATATAAAGGAGTAATTAATAGTGAGATTGATTCTATTAAAACCACTAACACTTGGATTTTAATAAACTTCCTTAAAAGGTGGTAAACTTATAAAATGTAAGTGGATCTTTAAGGAAAATTTAAGACTTGATACTACCATTTATAAATTCAAAGGAATATTAGTGGTTGTAGGCTATAGTCAAAGAAAAGATTTTGATTATTTTGACATATATTCTCCAATAACCAAAATAGCTACTATAAGATTTTCTATAGGAATTACAGCTATTAATAACCTTGTGGTTTATCAAATAGATGTAAAAATAATCTTTTTAAATGGTGATTTAGAAGAAAAAATATATATGGAATAACATGAAGGATGTACGATTGTAGGCCAAGAAAATAAGGTATGTATAAGAAATCTCTTTATGGTTTTAAACAAGCACATAAGCAATGGTATGATAAGTTTAACAAAACTTTAGTAAATAATGATTTTATTGTGAATGGATTTAATACATGTATTTATTCTAAAATGTGTGGGTCTAATTGTGTTATTATATATCTTTATGTGGATGACATGCTTATCTTTGGAACCAATATGGATGTGGTTGATAAAACAAAAATATTTTTTATCCTCTAAATTTGACTTGAAAGATTTATGAGAGAATGACGTTATTCTTGGAATTAAATTAAAAAAAAATTAATATTTATTATGTTCTTCTTGTAAGAACATATTATGATTCAAGTATGTCAATTAAGAAAAATTATGTTGATAGTGTATCATAGGAATTGTTATGCATCTTATGAATTATACTCGATCTAACATTGCTTATGCTGTGAGTAGGCTAAGTCGTTATACTCATAATCCTAATAAAGAACATTGGAATGCACTTCATCGACATCTAATATATTTAAAATGAACCATAAATTTGAGTTTATATTTTAGTAAATTTCTTGCGGTGTTAGAAAGTTTTTATGATGCAAACTGGGTAACTAATAATGATGAAGTTAGTTATACTAGTGATTATATTTTTTCCTTTAGGAGGATGTGTTATATCATGGAAGTCATCCAAACAGAGTGTATAGCTTGTTCCATTGTGAAATCTGAATTTATTGCACTTGAGTTCGCAAGTCAAGATGTGAGAACCCGTTCCTGGTAAATAGGACCCTCATTGCCATGTAGTCTCGATCGACCCAATATATGGATCAATCGAAACCACACAAGGCTTTCGTTAACCTTACAAACCAAATTCCTGAAAATACGTATAAATTTTTTTTTTTTTTTAAAGGAGCATGGCATGCCACAATTCATACCCGACATAGACAAACATCGGAGTACAAACATACAATCAGCGAAAGACTTAAAATTGCACATAACAGGTCACACAACCCTAAACATGCAACACACGAGTCTATACACACAAGTCCCATAAGGATCTATACAAAAAGTGACCAAGGCACACATCATATATCATAATGTAAAATACAAGTCATAGATGCCAACAAGAGTTAAATAGGAAATAAGCCCACAACAGGTCTATATAAACAACCAAAATCCAACACAAGCATATATATCATCAAAGGATATAAATAATAAAAATATAACCATGCCGAGTT
The DNA here is from genome assembly GCA_019739055.1 of Passiflora organensis. NCBI lineage: Eukaryota > Viridiplantae > Streptophyta > Magnoliopsida > Malpighiales > Passifloraceae > Passiflora > Passiflora organensis. The sequence continues at coordinate 25,953,861 of JAEPBF010000087.1, read as the reverse complement.
TCCAAGACGTGCAAGTGCAGTAGTCCAACCCTAAGACCAACACCTGAAAAGACTCAACCTCAAGGACGACAATCTACTCAAATGGACTAGCCCTGAAAAGATATCAACAAACGGGGATTGTCGGGATCAAATTGGGTGAAGGAGGCAGAGCAGTACATGGCTTGTTTACGAAAGTACATGACTTTGTACCCTCAAGGACAGGTCGTGCACTATTTTGTCAAGAATAGTACATGGGCATGTACTCCCTTCCAGTAGGGGTATGCACCCCGAAACGAAACCAGAGAGCTTCTAAAACTCGTCCAAACACTCGGGAAGTCTTAACATGGATTCTCAACAATGAAATACACCTCACGATACATCAAACACTCGAATCAAAGGGCTTGAACATTATCGAACACGAAGCATAAACATGAGGCTCAAGAACAGATTCAAATTGGTTTGTTCACATGCATCAACACACAATCAACATGCTTAATAGTTCTAACATGTAATTCATGCATTCAAAACATGCCAAGCAAGTCCATATAGCTAGAATGCACGTCACACACATCATATACATAGCATTCATTCAAAACCATGCATTTACCATATCTTAAATCGAAAATATCAAACGATTTTGCATATGCAAATGAAACATAAACTCTCACCTCTTGATGCGCAAAAAACTCAGCAGCAATACCTTTGTCCTTATTGACTACACCAGCACCGTCTAAACATACAAACTGAACAAACACATGATAAGCACCAAAACCGAACAAAAACGACAAAAGACCTGAAATTGAAAAATGAACCCTAAGACCCCAACGACACGTTCACCAATGCACATCTCAAAGTAAGACACGCACACCAATCAGGATTTTCTGAAACCAACCAATGGGAGAAATGGCCAAACCTCACACAAGCCTCACTCGACTCCAAAACGACCTACAAGTACACCTGATCTCACAATCGGGTTTCTTAATCCACAATCATGCTCCACAACACGGAAATCAACTATCCTAAGCATAAGAAACACAGAAAAATGATAATTCCATCGAAACCACAAAACACCCAAAACGACAATTCCATTGAAACCACAAAACACCCAAAACGATAATTCCATCGAAACCACAAAACACCTAAAATTACCGAAAATGCCACTGAACTGAAAAGTATTCACCCACGAATCAAGAGACTTTTTGGACATATCAAAACCACCAAACAGATATAGGAGTGACAACAGGAAACTAATGGAACCAACAATCGATGAAAGAAACAGAAATCTAGGGCACTTATTACAAAATTTCCAAAATTGTCTTGAAAACAGAAAACCAATCAATTACAGCTCCTTAAGCGAAGACTAGCAGTGGAAATCGGCTAGGGAACGTTAGGAAAAGTGTTAGGGTCGATGCTCGGTAGTTTTTGTCGTAAGAAAATCGACGGATTGTGAACGGTGTTGGGAGGGAAACAGGAGGGAGAAATGGAAGGTTGGGTATAATTCCGACACTTAGAAAGTTTAAGTGTCGGGCTGGGTTAGGTATTTATACTCGAGGCTAAAAATCTCGAAAAGAACCCGATTAAAACGTTTTAAAATCCCAATATGTCCCGAGTGGGCCAAAATGGGCTAAAAAAATAAATTGAGCTCAAAGATGGGTAATTAGGCATGATAAATAACTAACGGGCCCATAACAGGCTTTCTCGGCCAAAGGTCCCGGTTACTCAAAACGAACCCGGAATCGGCCAATCACGATTTCCACTGACTCAAACCTCGACACTCGACGTAAAACACTCTCTAAGACTCCTAGATGCAAACCTAGGCTTTCTATGACTGTGTCCATCCTAAGGTTAATGCTCGAGTCAACGGTTAACTATTAGTCAAACTGGTCAATTCGGTTAAAATCAGCCACTCTCGCTGAACGATCTCATTGACTAGGCACTCGGAGGGACGAGATCTCACACAAGAAGCCGAATGGTTGAGGAATCTATTAGCAGATATCCCACTATGGGAGAAAACTTTAGTGCCTATTTTCTTGCATTGTAATTCGCAAGCTGACATTGGAATTTTCAAGAATAATATATATAGTGGTAAGAGAAGATACATCCGTATAAGATATAGTATGGTAAGAAATTATTGAAAAATGGAATAATTTCTCTAGATTATATTAAGTTTGAGTGAAATTTGGCAAATCCTCTTACTAAAAAATTGATGAGAAAGATTATTTTTGAGTCTTCAAGAGGAATGAAAGTTAAATCCATAGATTGAGCATTAAGCTCTTATTTGTTTCATATCCCAAATCTTTAGGTGGTCCTTATACATTATGGACTTGATGGATAAAATCTTAAAATTTTAATCCATAGCCCTTAGTGGTGGTCCAATACTAAGAGAACTTAATGAAATTTTTAGCTATGTGAAGCTCTTGAATGTTTTATAGCCCTTTAAGAATAATGGTCTAAATTTTAAACTTGCAAAAACATGCTATATAAGTGTATAGGTGAGCTTCCTATTATAAAGAAATAGATTAAACTTTCTAGAGCACTAATGGAAAAAACCAAGATATGAACATGGCCATTACTGATAAATATTGTATCGTGTAATCAATCTACATTATTAGTATAATATGTGATGTGGAGATTCTTCAACATATAATTAGTAAAAATTCAAAAGACACTAATTCTTACTTTTATTGATTAAGTTGTCACTTCAATTCACTATGCATCAATTCAATCAAAATATATTATTGTTTACGTATATAAACCTTTACTTTGCCCGAAATATTTTATTAAACATATCATTTGTGAGGGATTGTAGGAAATGACATGATTTTATTCACACTATAATTGTCCAATAATGTAGACATTAAATATCAATCATTCAAAATTAAGACACATCAAAATCTTTAACTCAAAAGATGATAGCTTACAGACAATAACCTAGTCTTGAAAAAACAACAACTAGAAGGGACTGGATCCTAAACCACTAATAAATCTTGATTCCTCCTCTAACACTAGTTTAGAGTAACAGAAGCCACTCTTAATTGATTGTTTGATGTTTTAGAAAGTAAATCCGAAAAATTAATCATAGAAAAAATATCATATAAAACATAATTATTACGATGAAATTGTATTTAATGTTTTTGTTCAAATCTAAACCTATTCTGTTAATAATTTTAATCCAACTATATGCCAAAAACAAATCTATATACCAAAAATACTGTTAACGTTCGTGGAATAAATAGAAACAATGTGCCGCACGTTATTTATGATTCCGGGGTAGGCCTATGGAATACGGAATTATGAAATTATGAAATTATGAAATTATGGATTATGGAATTATGGATGTAGCCTAGCAATCAGGAATTAGGTGCGCCTATGGTACTGTGAGATCGGACAACAACTGGCTAGTGATATTCATGTATAGAGCATTGGCTGATATATTCTCACAGGACCAACCAATCTGTTTCTCTTCTTCCGATTGCTTAGGAAAAAAAGATTTTCTTAAGATATAATATGTTGCGATGAAGTTTTTTTTATCCAGTTTTTTGCACCGAACATAAACAAACAAAAATAAAATAAAAGTAAGTTTGTGGGAACCGTAGATGCGGTAATGAGAGAGAAGAATAAGGTGATGTGTAATAATTCTAGGGAAGTACAGGCCCACCAATGGTTCTCATCTTACTCACTCCCCAATACCTTTCCTCTTATTACATTATTGTTATTCTTATGTAGTTTTATGACGACCCTCACCTGAATTTCATGAGTCATCCTTGTATTATTATTTGTTAGTATATTTTTTTATGAAATATAAATAAATATAATCTTCATTTTATTATATACAGAAAATATAATCTTCATTCTATTGTTTCAATGTTAAAACGATTTACGGGATTATAATATAAGCAAACAGGGTGTTATGAGTATTAAAAGAAAAGCCAAAATTCTCGTCAATTCGAAAAATAGAAAAAGGAAAAATAGGCAAATGTTTTTATTTTAATCCATCCACCCACCCAGCCAGCCCCCTCAACGCTCACACACATACACTCTCTTTCTCTCTCTCTCTCTCCATATCTCTCGTATGCAAATCTGGTGTTGTGGTAAGCTCAATCCTCTCCTTCGTTTATTTTGCCTCTTTTTCTTCCTTTCATTAGTTTTCCTGTTTCTTCTTTATCTGTGAATGCCGTTTCTCAGATTTTTATTTCCAAAACGACGCCCGATTGTTGATTCTAGTGCTTTTCGATGTTTTAGGGTTCGTTTCGATTCATGAAGGAGAAGTTGGGGTCTCTGCTTTCTATGCTTTTCTGTTCAATGGTACTACTGTGTAATTACAATTAGTGCCCTGCTGCTGCTTTCATTTTCTTTTCTTCACTTTTTTTCATAGGTTAGGATCCTTCAATGACTCTCCTATTTAATTTTGCCCCTCATTTGGCAAACTAGACTATCCATCTTCAGAATAACAAAAATAAAGATATTGGGTTCGATCTCAGGCGTGCGTTCCAATCAATTTTTTTCTTTTCTATTGGCTCCATGTTCTTGGAGCGGTGAATTTAACGCCTGGACTGAATTTGTTACTATTTCTGTTAGTGTCTTTTTCCTTTATCTCGAGTTTTTGCTGTTTCATTGGGAGGGCTGGGTTTGCTACAGCTGTACATTGAGAGAAAGGATGCAAAAGAAGATGCTGTCTGTAGAGAGGACCCATATTCATTTGGGGAACGAGGTTAGCTCTGGAGATTCCTTTTGTGTTGAAATGGATGCCCAAGATATGGAAATTGCATCTCCAAATAATGGGTTTCGTCCCTGCCTCACCACCAATAATGGAGAGGCCACCAGTAACGTTGTGTTCTCAAGAGAGCCACCACTTGTGACCAAGGAGATGATGAAAAAACCCTGTGTTTGTAGTTGCAGCGGTAAGAAGCTTGCTGCAAATGAGACTGAAATTGGCAATGAAAGTCTTGGTCTCGAGAGGAAGCTCAGCAGGCATGACAGGATTGAGTTGGGTCGAGTGTTTCAGGGTGCACTGACTTCTCATGATTGGGAGCTTGCTGAGAGTCTGATATTGTTGGCAGATCCACAGACCCTTAATGATGCTTTATGCATTACTCTTGACTCCATCTGGTTCTTGAGCACACGGCAAGAGCTTGATGGGCTAACTGGATTGATTAAGAAGATCATAGCGAACGGTGCTTATGACTTCACTAGAGCTGCGCTTAGAACTTCGTTTCTTGCTTCCTGTGTTTCTGCTTGCCAGAGTAGAACAATGAGCCTCGCGGACACCATAGCTGTGATGGCCCGAAGGTGAAAAAAAGAAAAAAGAGTTCTCTATTTTCTTACTGGATGGAAAAGTTGCATTTAGTTTCAGAATTTTGGATAGATTACTATCTTAATTGCATGTGAGTTTCCTTGTATTGCTGTGCATATACGTGTACATCATGCATATTTATTTGGTGTTTTCTGAAACTTGACTAAACATACCGTGTCTATATTCCCTTCCTGAAACTTTTGATTCATTTTAGCATTTATCATCTTATCAAGTGATATTTTATTTTTCTCGTTTGGAAACTCTTCTGTAGAAAACGATATTTCTTCCTAATATGCACTTTAAAGGAAATGCCACAGTTTTAGAATTCTTAATCTTGTTCCACATGCTCATGTGAATATAAACAGAAGGAATGATACACATACAGGTTCTTGTTTGTGTTACTAACTTTATAAAGTATGAAAACATGGAATGAGTATGACTTTCTCCATATATTGAATTTGGTTATGATCCTTTACTGTATTATAAAAAAAAAATCTCTTGAGAGACTAAATATTCGATCATCTCTTGCTCTGTATATGTTTATTCCTATACCTGTGCAATACCTTGTGTTAATCAGTACGATAGCATCTCCTTTAGCAAGGTTTCTAAGCTTATTTATGGTAAATTTATTCTATATTCTAATAGTAAAATAAAATCTAAAGATTTTGCTAGTAGGCCTGTGCATACTGGATTGCACTTTGAATATTTATTTATTTATTAATTTAATTGTTCTTGTGTTTAAATTAGATTGCATGAGCGTCTTCATGAATGCCATGGGGATGAGGTTTTGAAGGCTGAAGCTGCTGCCAAGGTTCAAAAATTTACAGAGTGGGCTCTGAAATGTATTGGCTTCCATTCTCGCTGCCAAGGTAACAATGATAGAGGGAGTCACAGCTCAGTGGTTGAAATTCAACTCCAATTATCTGCTTTCAAAATGTTTCTAGACCTTGCTGGTAGTCAACTGACAGGGAAGGATTTCACCGAGGCTTTTGACACAGCTTGTTTTCCACTTACTCTATTTTCTTGTTCATTTGATCCTGGCTGGGCATCTGGGGTTTCAGCTTCTGTAATCCAAGGGTTACTTGGTATGCTGGTTGAGGGAGGGGCAGACAATGTAAACCAGTGTTTCCTTGAAGCTTCTCGTTTTGGAAGTACTGAACTGGTTCGCATCTTATTGCAGGTGATATGACTCACTCCTTGTACAAGGTTTTCACATTCCATGTCTTTTCAGTCTTTCTTCCATTTTACTCTTATGGTTTTTGAAAGGGTTACGTTTGGAAAAGATTCATAATATTTCAGTATGTGAGGAAGCCACATTGATTGAATCAGGTCCATGTTCTTCTGAGATGCCTCTGTCCAGTATTAGGTGGTTTCTGTACTAGGATTTTTTGTCCAATCTGCATTTGCCTTTACTTTTCTTTCGTACTTTATTTCTCTGCAGGTTTCTTGGTTTTGAACATGGAAACAATTTGAACGCGTTAGTTAAGAATGATAAAAGTCAAAATGCTACGGAGGTTTTGTTCTAAGCATGAGATTGATTCATTATTGGTCTGACACTGGATGTTAAATTATTCACTCTGCATTGTCTCCACTGCATTGGTGTAAATAAACAAACTATATAATTCTTAATGAGGTGACTTGCATTGCCTACAATATTTTTCATATGTTATTCTGGCACGTTTATCTCATGTTTCCTTTCTCTTGTCTCACAAAACCAATCTACGAATTCTGTGAAGGCATTTCTATAGTGTCGCTTTTCATGTTGTTATGGGGGATGTGCATGCATCTGGTAGGGTTGATATGGGTGAGAATGGTTTTGAGGGGCCTTGGAGATTTTGATATATTCAATTTTTCTTACTAAGACAAATTGATGTCGATTGTGTCTACCTAGATTGCGCAAAGAAACAGCCTGGACATTGATGTCGATTTGGCATTGGGTTTTGCATCACACTACTGCAAGATTGGTACAATGGAGTGTCTTGTAGAAGAAGGAAATGCCATAGCTTTCTTGGGACCTCTAATGAGAGCAGCTGAAAGGGGTTGTATGCAAGTTGTCCAGTGGTTTGTGAAAAGAGGTTGCCGTGACATGGAGCTTTGCCTCGCTCTTACAGCTGCCACTTCCAGTAGCCAAGTTGAAGTTGCTGCATATCTTCTCCCTCAGGTACCTCAGCATGTTCTTGCAGCCCTCAGCATTGAAATTCTCAAGGCTGCTGGTGAACGGAGTGGTGGGTCCCTAGATGGTGTGGCATTTCTCCTGCGATCTAATTTCTTAGGTGATGCAGCTGCTACTTATTCTGTTGCAGACAGCATTGCTAGGTCTATTGACGAGGCAGTTGCCCCCGAACTAAGAACTTTTCTTCTTGAGCACTGGTCAGAAGCAGCTTTCTTGGATGGAGTAAGGCAAGGACAAGCACAGTTTAACAATCTCGTGAATATTCTGCGTTGGGGCAGATCTCCTATATGCTTAAGGGATCTACCAGGGCCTCTAAAGGTTGCAGTTGCTTACCTCCCTCTGTACAGGGACTGCGTTGAAGCAGGAGGATGTCTGTTTCCACAGAGATTGAGGGGACAGCTTGTTGAAGCAGTGAGAAGGCTTGGGGGTGGCTCGATGGAAGAGGTGAGCAGGGGAAGAGAGCTGTTGACGATTCTGGAACATCACCTACCTCCATTTTTTGTGAATGCCTCGAGTGTTGGGTAGAAGGTTTGATGTTGTGGATTTTGACAACAGTTTTCCCATCCACAGCATATGTAGCATGGAAACTAAATATTTAAGCGGTGGGTTTATGAGACAAATTTGTTTATGGTTTTGGTAATTTCCATACATAATGTATGTGATCTGTCGTCTGTAATCTGTGTAGCATATAAACTGGTGCACGCCTATGCTGTGGTGGACGGAGCAAAGTATTATCACAAAAGCGTTGTTGATATATGCTGGGATGTATATGTATATGTATTGTAGTACCTGATATAGCCTTATATCCATCACTATTATATATCTATCTGTCAATCTGTGTCATGTTCCTTGGCCTCTTTCATCTTTTGAGGTTTTCATGAAATCCAATCTCAAAATCATTTCTGATAGGAAAAGGCTAATGTAATTGTTGATTTATATTAACTTGAATTATCCGTGACCCTGCTTTTTCCTATATCTGTTATGTTTATATTCTTATCTGGATTTGTTTGACATCCGACTTTTAAACTTTTATATATGATCATCTCATCTCTATCTGAGGAGAATGAGGTGGTCGTTTGTAACAATTATTTTGGAAGTGTTAGCTTTCTGTATATACATGAGGCTGGGTTCTGGTACAGTTTGTTTTATACTAATGCATGTGACGTCGATTTCTTTTTAAAAAATCTCAATTTCTGCTTGCTTAATACATTTGTGTTTGTCATTTAAAATTTTTACAAACTAAGCGTAAAGCCTTGATTTGAAGTTGAATGATATGTCCAACCATTACAGATAGATATATAATATGAAAAGTTTTGTTCTGGATGTGTTAACAGTTGCCTTCAGACACTGCGAGTAACGTACTGTGTCCTCTGCAGATCGCGTGACTCCAATAATACCATTAACTGTGAAACTCTCAAAACCTCACAAAACTAGAAAACAAAACAGTCAAAATTTGTAGCGGAGGAAAATTAAATTTAGGGTAATTTGGATCTAAATATTTTTATTTTAAAATCTATACAATCAATTCATAATTGATGATCATATCCGATAATATCCGAAAACATAAAAAGTACAAAATGTATATCTAATATATGTTCAATCAAAATCTACAATATTATCAAATGTGAAATCTCATAAATAACTTTTTTTTGTCTTTAGGTTCATTTTTCGAGGCACAATGTATTTATGAGGACCTAAACCGGACATGTTTTTCTCACCATCATGCAATCCCGAATTCGAGTGCCACATGTGATCCATTGGATTTTAGCGAGCATGAACCCATTCTTATATCTAGGTTCGAATGTGTCGTGTCATTCGATGTTTTAAATGCATTGGTGACGTCCATTTGGAAGGTAATTATTTTGTTTAGATGAGTTGATAGAGTTTGGTAGGTTGGTAAAGATATTTTGATTTACAAGATTTCACAAGCTCCTTTCCAACTCAGTATTATCCTTTGAGTAGGTTCAGACATGACTATGTGTGGAACACCGGTGTAACATTGTGAATTTCTGTCATTACAGTCTAAAAAATAAATTGATGCATATGATGGCATAAGTCCATACTTAAATACCCAATATCATCTCTCATTAGCAATGTGTGATTGGATTCTTACACTGATTATATATATCCTCCTGGTTGGGGTGGGTAAAGATGCTGCATAGATGTGTTTATGTTTAAGTTGCTCCAAAGAATATGTCTCATATATGTATCCAGCAGGGTGCCTTTATAGTTAGACCAAATCAAAGAGATCTCCATCTTCATCGCATATGACAGAAACTCCATTTCTATGCTTCTGTTCTAACTACGGTAATTATAATGTGAAACTCTGTCCTTGTCTTTTGTTTAGTCAGCTCGTTTTAGTCTAGTCAGCATTGTTCTAGTGGTTCACGTATCTGTTTGACACTTTGATTGAGAAGAAAATCGAGGTAGTAAAAAATTATAGTTTTGCCCATGTTAGATCCAAACGTGTTTTTGGGTTCGTTTTGAGTAGCCATGTGTTTTCGAGTCGTTTTATAGGCCTTTGGGTCTGTTTGTTGTTTTCGGCCCATTCGTTCTTTTCTAGGCCCAATTAGTTGTCATCGAGCCTTATTTGTTCTTTTCGAGCCGGTCGATTTTTTTTTCCGAGCCAGGCTTGTTTTTCTAAGTCGGACTACTAGGGTTTCGGGACCATGCATATTTAAGCCTATGTTAGCTGACAGAAAATCACTAGTCACTTATTCGTATGGACATTTTCTTTCCCATTCGTCTCCCTATCCATTTCTTTCCCATCGAATCATTCTTTTCCTATTTCCTGCATCTCCTTTCTTTCCTGTTTTGACTTAGGACAACCCTACTTTGTTTCTTTCTTGATTGGGGTGCCAGCATCTATCACTTTCTTCCGTTCGTTCATCACACACACTTGGTTCCCTTTTACCTTTTTTATTCTGTTATGTTATTCCGAATATTTTCTATCCTTGTACCTTACTCCCTTGTCTCTTTTAATCAGTTGGGTTACATTGCACTCATCCGGGCATTCATCAAGTTTAATTGTGTGATTAGGGTTTCACAGGTAAGAACCCTATCAGTTGTTCGTTCCTCAGAGAAGATTTAGGAGGGGTTATCGGATTCTTTTCTATTATTTGTTTGCTGTTTTATTGTTCTTACTTAGTATATGTGTTCTTTTGTATAAGCGGATTAGGTTCACACGACAAAGGAAAGGGCATCGTCACTGATCCGAAATCGCAGGTAGGAGACTATGCCTCATCGGTTTGATTGAAAAGGTTTTTTTTGTTTTCTAATTAAAAAGGATATTGTGTGCATTTGAATTGAGGTATATACCTGTGAATTGTGTGTGTGATTGTAATTGCAGGATCATCAATGTGTTTGCCATAATTGAATTTATCTAATCTTGTGTTAGTCATATATTTGTAACTTAATTAGTTGATAAGTGCGTAGATGAATTTCAAGCTGAGTTTTGGATCAATTTGAGTATCTGCTATTTTTTATTATTTTTCAAGAGAAAGAAGAAGAAGACAGAATTAAAGAAAAAAGGAAAAAAAAAAGAGACGGAAGAAGAAGTGCCATAGCTTCTTCCTTTTATTTTTTAGTGCGCAACCCTTCAATGTGGGCTGCCTCTCTTTATTTATTTATCTATTATTTTTAACTAGTTATTAGGGTTGCAACTTATAAACTTGAGGACAAAATCGTGGCCAAGCTTATGGGGCTTGCCAAATTTAACTTAAAAATTTGAGAAAAAACATCGTGGGCTTTGCTTGTAAGGATCCAAACCCAACATATAAGGGCTCTTACTATTGTGAAACCCAAACAAAGTCCAAAAAAAGACCAATCTGAATCACACAAGACTCTAGTCACACTAATTACGTTTTATTAAAGTTCATTCTTATGTTTTTAAAGGTTAGAACATGTTAACATTAGACATACAATCTGGTGTCATACAGAGTGAATAAAAAACATCAACAGAAGTCTTTATAAATAATCAAAGAAACCATAACACACGAGTCCCAAAGGAGTCTCAAAATCTAGCAAGTAACCCTCAAATACATTTTAGAAATAAGTAGGAATAGAAGGGATCTATTGAACTAGAAAGTAGTCCAATCAAATTGCATGTTTAGGGTTATATGCGCAAGCAATCAACAGAGAAGGAAGTATGTCAATGTGATGCAATATCGTCCCGTCGTGCAATCTTGATCTCACACCTTAGTACCACTGGCAGAAAATGTACATAAGGCTGAAAAAGAAGAAAAACAACGAGGTGAGATTGCAAGAATCTCAATAGGGTCACAACATCATAAGATCTACAAAAACCTAAACAAACATCTCCAAATCAACACCAGATTCGCATACTACTAAAAGGGTATCAAATAAGCACAATAAGGGTAGGGCCAAAAGTAACGAGGCTTTGGGGTGGACTAAAAGCACTTCTGAAACCAGAATTACACAGGTAGGTAATTCATCATCTGATTTGAACAATTGAAAGGCTATCCCCTTCCACAAAGGCTATCCCCTTTGTATTATTCAAGGCTTAGCTGCACAAAAGGTAAATGGTGAGCAAACAATCTAATCAACAAGTCTATCCATCTTGCCACACAAGGACAAGACATCCATGCCACATAAGGACAAGGCATCCAAGCCACACAAGAATAAGGGCATCCAAACCACACAAGGATAAGGGTATCTTTCCATACAAGGACAAGGCAATTAGCCACACAAGGACAAGACAACTAACCACAAAAGGGCTAGGCTTCTAGCCATACAAGGACTAGGCATCCTAGTGAGCTTTTGCTAGGATTGCTACCCATGTGACTCCTATACCAGTAAGTATCTCTCCTCTCCCTAGGAGCATCAGTCACTTACCCCAAATGGCCACTGGAAAAGGATCCTGACACAACAAACAAGTACAAGAACACATAAGTAAGTACAAGGCATAGCAACACAGCAAGACATCCTTAATCATATCACAATACAATCAGCAAGTCAAATACACAAGGGTATAACCGAAGCAAGCACACAATCCTAGCATAGGGATTTGCAACTGCCTAGGGAACCACAAACCAATCCGCAATCATGCATACCAAACCTTAAGCATACGTATACATCAAGGAACAAACTGAATCGGTGTGCAAATAATGGATTTCTGGAGAAACCGATGAGGTATGGATCCTACCTCTCTTGTCTCTGAACAATTAGCTAGTCCTTTGCCTTTATCATTGGAATCAGAACCACTTATACAATCATAAGGTGAAGACAAAACCACACTAAGCATACATATGCAAAAACCAAATAAACATCCTAGTTCCTTACCAATTTCACTCACCAAACCTAACAGAAACTAGTGATCAGATGCTACTGGAGCACCCCCCCTTGGATGTGTGATGTGATAGCCAAGAACACAACAAGAGTCAACCTGATTTCTCAACCCAATTCACCATGCAAATTTCGGCACCAAGTTAGGGCACAAGGGAAAATTGCAATTTCATGCATAAGTAGGTTAGAGGTTGCAATTTCATGATAACAAGGAAGGATTAGGTGTCAACTACCCAAACGATTAAAAGGAACAAGATCAGAAACCAACAGACAACCCAATTGACAAATTTTGGCAATAATAGGGAAAATAGTAAGGTGTGCCAATTTCACATATAGAGAGGATATAGAGGCTGAATTCATGATATTATAACAAGAATAGGTGCCAAACATTCATACGAAAAAGAGGGACAAAAACTAAAACCAATTGAAGGAAAAATCAAGGAATTTCAGCACCAACACCTTAGGAATTGCGACATCAATAAATATAGGGAAACACTAACCTTTTGATGATGAAACCAAGATAAAAAAATAAAGAATAAAGAGAGGATTCCAACGAGCTATTATTTGTAGAAATCAGATAAAATATAAAAGAATTCTGCTAAAGTTTGGGTAGAGAAAATTTCGGCAGCAAAGGGAAAGAAAAAGAGGGTATCATGTGATAATTTAGGGTGTTTCTCTATGGGGACATGTATATGGCTGACTGCTATACTTATAAGATTTAATGGGATTAATTTTTTTTACTTTTAAGGCTAGATATAAAGAGTTATGCTTAGGATTTAATTTTGAAATTATCTCTTAAGAATAGAAAATAAACCATTTAGGATAGAAATGAAACATGGAAGAAATGAAATGAACCAAAAGAGGAAAGAACCTTCAATACCATTTTTGGCTACCACATATCCATTTATTTAGGGGTAAAATGGTCATTTTAGTTGCACTGTTACCTGGACTTCTAGGACATCTATCAAGGAAAGGATTAGGGTCTCACATTGTTTATTAAATAATAATAATAATAATAATATGTGGGCTTATATAAAACTAAACTTTTAAATTCTAACTATTTATTCATTTTGGGCTTTAAAAAAAGATGGTATTAGTAGATTTTAAATAAGCTTGGCATAATTATAAGATAGTATTTCTAAAAAATAAAAGTTGGGCTTTGAGGTATAATTGAATATTTACTAAAGGATCAACCTTTTAAGTAGGGACTGATTTTGTTACTAAAGTAAGAAAAATTATGCACCAGTCAGATTCGGGTAACTCGACTGGTTGGAGTCCATCTGATCGATGGGGTTCATCGGTTCGACCGGTTTGTTTTCTTTTATCGTTTTGGATTGGTTCAATTTCTCGAGGTTACCTAATTTTGTCTCTGAGTGATGATCAATGAATTTTGTGTTTGATAAATGAATTTAGGATTCGGTAAGTGAGTTTTTAAACCCGGTAAGTATACCTTTGGGTTGGTTTGAGTCTGGTAAGCTGAGATTTGCTAGTGTATATTTGAGGATATGTGATATCATTGCATGTTTTACAAAATTCTATTACTGTATGGCTTTGTTCTACTATCATAATCTAAGTATACCAGTTTTAAACATTTAAACACATCAGAGTTTGGTATCCACAGTTATTAAACGTTCACTTGGCTAATGCGAGGTAAGTATACGGAATCCCAGTGTTATGGGAGAGTTACTTACCTGTTCGGGAGTCATATGGTGTTGTATCGCTTTGTCTACCACGTCTTCGCAGGTTTGTTCGTTCTGAGTATTGAGACAGGCATGACGTGTTTATATGTTTTTCTATACCTAGTCTCAGACAACAATGGTAGTTGGGGGTATGTATACATATATTTTTAAAATAAACTAATACTGCCAGTGGGCTTCTGGTATCCCTTTAACGGGGGATTACTTATGAAGTGTTTTGTGACGTCCACCCCGATAAGTACTTATTAGGCACTATTAGCCTGTGTTCTGTTGTTTGTATTTGTTATAATCTATTGGGCTGGATCTACGTTTTACATTCTTTAAGTCAAAAGATTGTTTATATATTTTTGTGGTGCATCAGTTACGAGTACATTTTAAACGTATACATGTTTTACTCTATTTTAGTATATGTCTCTGTTCTCCTATAGGACTTATGATGTTGTGGCTCATACTGAGATTATTATCTCACTTGTTGTTGTTTCCCCCTTTCAAGAGCAGTTCGTGAGCCATAGACTATAGTTAGAGGTGTGCGCTTCATACGACCTAGCTAGACTATCGCACCTGTACATTTTATACGGTTTTCTTTTCTGGCGCTTTTCATTTGGATTTTACTTTATGTTGTGGATTACACACTTGGATTATTTTGGACATAGTAGGGTTTGTTGTGGATTTTAGGCATGTTTGATTTTTGGGCTTGTGTGTTATGGACCCATTCGGATTTTCATTTCTATTTTAATAAAAGACTTCTGCTTTCGTTTATTATTTCGTGTTTCTGTGCCAGATGTCTTACTGTCATTGGTACATGCACTATTTCAATAAGATTAAATGCTTTGTTTTGGGAGATATACTTGAAAAGTCGTTGAAGCCTTTTGGGATTTGGATTGGTCCACATATTGAGCTTGTCCGAGTTTCACGACGATAAATGTCTAGTTTTCAAGTTCGGGTCCTCATATACTGTAATTTAGAAAAAGGAAATCACTTATGATCGAGATGAACAAACAGATGCAGTCAAATAATAAACACAGCGAATGTACAACTGAAATGGAGAATATATAAAAAATAATATATATGAAAATAAATACAAAAACAACTTTGGTTTTTCATCGTAAACAACTCATTGGAATGATAACTCCGCTGGTGACTCCATCAGCATTGGCACATGAAGACGTTGCATTAGCTCCACCGCGGCATCTTAGCTCTATGTCTTCTAGTTTTAGTTGGCGACATGGATTAGTTGCACTGCAGAGGAAGTCCATTGCTACTGTTGTGGCCGACGTTCCCGTTATATTCTTGTATGTCACATTAGAAATCTTCACACCAGAGTTCTGAAATACCAGGATTAGTTATTATGAATAGATCACTAATTTGTCCTTTAAAATTCTGTATGTGAACCAGATAGCAGTGGGTACCTTCCTAGGGCAATGATGACCACCTGGGCAGTACCTTTGGTCAATGATGATTGGATTGTAGACATTTTTCATGACAATATCTTGAAACACAATGTTCGTGGCAAAGCCTGTGCTATCTCTTCCCCATGATTTTATCCGAACACCATTTTCAGTGGATGTGAAAACGACATCTGAAACACTTAAGTTCTGGACGCCATCTTCTTTGCTATGTTCAGCCAGACTACCAACGCTGCAAGAAAAAAGACACAGAATTACGTACACGTACGTTTGAATTCAAATATTTGTCTTCTTGTCTTGTCTTGTATTTGTCTCTTGTCAATGTTTTGTCTTATTTTGTTTGGTAAATAAATTGAGAAAGAGGCGAACAGTATATATAATTATAACCTGATTCCGTGCCCAGGGCCACAAGCAATGCCTTGAATCCATACATTCTTAGAGCCAGGACCAAGAGATATGCAATCATCACCGGTGGCTATGAGACTGTTAGCTATGGATATTTGTGTGGAAGATTGAATATGAATGCCATCGGTGTTGGGACTCCAACTGGGTGCCTTAATAACCAAGTTTAGAAGGCTCACGTTATAGCATTGGTCTATAGCGACGTGAAACATCTGACTGTTGATGGATGTCAATCTGTCAACCACAACGTTTCTGGACGCCACAAATGATATGGACTGCCAAATCCACCATAGATGTAAATATAAATATTAATTTACGCATAAATAATCAATAATTAATTAGCCTACCCTGGCGCCGGGTGGACATTCTTTTCCTGCTTTCCGGCAAGCCCAAAAGCCGGCTCCATTCGCGTCGAGAGTGCCTCCCGAAACAGTGACCCCGCTGACCTTGTAGAACAAAATCCAAAATCCAGAATTACCGAAATTGGTGTAGTTAGATGACCCTGCAATGATTCCGCTGCTGGAGAAAACTATGTTGTTCTTACACGGACCACCAAACACTACTGGTTTTATCAAGAATGTCCCCTCAGGAACCAACAATGTTGCTGGCGACGTGGAGTTACAAGCTGCTGACCATGCACGCTCGAAGGCTTGGGTCGAGTCGCTTCTCCCGTCTGGCTTAGCTCCAAAATCCGTGACTCTATAGGCAACATCACTGGTATAGACCGCACTGCATGCCTGGAAGAAGAGAAAGATAATGCAGTACGTGAAGCTAATTTTTGCCATCTACATCGATAATTCCTCCTTCCCGGCCGCACTATATAGTCACTTGCCTATATATATATATGAGTTACCATTCCACGCATCCTCACATCCTCATGTCTATATTTATTTAAGTTGAGTTCCCATCTTAACTATATTTATTTAACCGTTCTTAGCTTGTCACTTAGCATTCCCCGCATCCTCATGTCTCTCTCACAATATCCCTGGCACCAAGCCAAGGTCACCATAAATATGCATACGTACGGAGGCAAATTGAGTGGATTGGATTAACTTAATACTCACTTCTGTTCCTTTTTTGGACCGAGTACGTCGTACTGATTTGTTATAAAAATAAAATATAAAATTTCGTTTTACTTCTTTCTTGGAAGATATGATGTTCCTCAATCCCCAGCCTTATGGACATATATTTAAATGCGTATGATTATGTAGACAATGGATAATTATTGTATTTATACCCTCGTCGCTAATCAATAATAAAACCACTTGTTTGTAATTGTTTAGGCCATTACAACTACTTTAGGTGGGACAATGGATATCTTACAAATCCTAAAACAGGACTATCAGAATATCTCTTTTCTAGTGCCAAATCTTATGTCGACAAATCCCCATGTTGTTAATGCTAGGAATGGAGATCTCGATACTGATTTGATCAATTTGATTCGGATATTAAGAAAATCTAGACTGAGATTTGTAAGATAAAACACGAAATACCAGGTAGGTTCACAAAAGTGAAACGAAATTAGTGACTTAATCATCAATTTACTGTGGATATTTTTTTTTATAATAAAACAGTATTATTATAAAATGAGAATTCATCTCCATTCACAATTAGTGACTAACAAATATAATATCATCATATTTAAGTCTAAGCCTCTTATAATCCAAACTAGGTAATATAAATTAAAAAATAAAAAATTATAATAAAATCTAATCCTATCATAGTCTAATTCGCATCCAAATGTACCATAACTTGAGGCATAAACCCCATGACTCCACTAAGACATCCAAACGAACTTAATTGGGTGAATCTGACTATGCGTAAGTAATTCTACGCTATGGAGAGGTTTGATTAGTTAAAAAAAACAAAGAAACAATTAAATTTATTTTATATAATAAAATTTTAATTTAATTTTACAAGAAATTATAATTTTTAATAATAAAATATTTTAAAAAATTCATTTTCAAAGGAAGCCTCATCAATTGTGCTCCATAAGTTGGAGGGCAAGGCCACTAACCATAGGATTCACGAACAAGCTTAAATTAGAATGCCAACTGTATTTTCCCTTCATAACTCAGACCCATAAAACAAATGGATTCGTTAACAAATGCCACCCCAATTTCATGATAGCAACTTTATTCTTTTCCAAAACTGGTTTCAAACCGAGACCTCCTACATCTTTTGATTGACTACAAGCTGAGAAGAGCCTAATAAAAAATCCCAAAGAATTCTATCCAACTCATCAAAAATACTAGCCGGGAGAAAGTTCATTTGCATCACATACACCGGAAGAGAGGCTAAAAAGGACTTATTTAAAGTCAACCTATTTGTCAAATATAAATGCCTTACTTACTAAGTGGAAAGGTGTAACTTAGTTTTCTCGATGATGAATTAAAAATTAAAAATAATCTCGACTCGACTCGGCACCTAAGTACTTCTCAAAGGCTAAAGTGAATGAAAATCCAGATATCTACTCACCCTACCCTGCAAACCACTCCAAATATTTGACGAAAAGTAGATAGAGGTTTTAGCATTACTCACTTTTTTCGCCGTAGCTTGCACAAAGTTTGTCCAAAATCGATGCCACTACTGCTGGTTGTTCCATCGAAACCTCTGCAAAGATGAAAATATCATTTGTACAAAAAAGATTAGACAATACTGGCCACCCTGAACCAAGATTGATATGTTTCCATCTACCCTCAGCCTTTGGCATCCTTAATCAAATAACTTCATACATAAGACAAATAAATAAGAGGTTACAGGATTCCCTTCTCTAATGCCCCTTTTAAGAACAAAAGAATCTGTACCTTCACAATTCCAAATTAGACTTATTCTTGCTGATTTTACACATGTATGAATGCAGTCAACCAGTTTCCTATCAAAACATGCAAGATTTTAAAATCTTAGCAATAAAGTCCCAGCTCATACGATTATAGGTTTTCTCCAAATACAACTTGATGGTCATCCACCCACTCCCCTCTCTTAATTCTCATAGAATGGATTGCCTCTTTAACAATAACCACATTATCAGTGATTTGTCTACTAGGTATGAAACTCGACTAGGTCTCCAAAATAAGACTTGAAAGAAATAGTTTCGTACAATTTGCCACTAGTTTTGTAATAATTTTATAAGAAACATTACATGAGATAAAATTATGAAAATAGCTCAAAATTATGCACTTTTGGGATTAGCGCCATAGGGCCAGTAGAGTATCATTCATAAACTGGTCCAAAACTCCAGTTTGAAAGAAACGTACTACTAATCTCCATACCGATTCCCCAATAGTCTTCCATTTTTTTTTTATTATTTTTTTTTTTGAAGTATCGAAGATGTATTAATATATAGAAATTGTACAGAATGCTGGAACAAAGAAATATTGTAGCAGCTCAATGGACAAAATGAAACAGACAGATCCCGAAAGTTAGGAACGGGATCTTAAAGTTTCAAACTCCCGACAGTCTATCTAGGCAATAAAGAAACGAAATCCCCAGAGGGCAATATATCCAAACTATCAACGCCAACCCCTGGAAGATTAGTCCGCGCCCAATAAAACCCATGCCGCATACCATTGTAATATATATCAGCTGCACTACAGGCGTCTCCTCTAAAAAGTCTGTTGTTGCGCCCCAGCCAAATACTACATGCACAGGAAAATAGAAGAACGTACCACAGACCACGCCATCGACATGGGATAGGGAAACCGTCCCATTGGACAAAGAGGTCTGCAATAGATCGAGATTGCACCCAGCAAATACCCCACTGCTTGAACAACAACGACCAACAGGCCCATGCATGTCTACAATCGAGCAAGATGTGTGTAGAGTCTTTTTCCACCCCACCACAAGCATCACAGAATCGGTCAGTGTCTGGCAGAATACGAAGTCGGATCAAATATCCTTTTGCCGAGAGCCGCTCCCTGCACGCCACCCACATGAACGCCTGCCATTTGGGTGCTCCCGGCTGACTCCAAACATTGGGTACCTGCTGGGCGATAGGCAGAACGTTCGTCGCTGCAAGAGACCAATAACAGGCAGCAACTGAGAATGGTTTCCGCTGATCACTCCACAGACGTAAGTCCTCCTGCTGGGGAACGGAATAAAAATCTCCTAGTAGAAGCATCAAGTGCGCAGCAGCTTCTTCCTCCCACACAAAGAGGCGACGCCGCCAAAGTAGCTGCCAGCGCCACACATTGTCAACTCTCGACCCAAACTGAAGAACTGACCCTTCTTGCTCCAATGATAACACGTAGAGACGAGGGAAGAGGACCCGTAATGGAACCGAGCTACACCACGCATCTTGCCAAAACGCAATAGATTCCCCCGTCCCCAGTTTCCAATGATAGAAGGACGAGATACACTGATCATTGGGCATGAGCAATCGACTGGTCTGAACTATGTCGTTCCACATGACTGATCCGTTGCGAACAGCACAAGCTATACCATTTGGACGAAGACTGGGACGATATTTCTGTGTAATGACCTGTCGCCACAAGGAACAAGTCTCACTCGCAAGACGATGACTCCACTTTGTAAGCAGCGCAGCTTCAAACATCCTATGCCGGCACCTCCCTCATTCATGTCTGTAGTGACCGTCTCCCATCTCACCTTGCACAAACAGCGTTTGTCCACTGTCCCACTCCACAGGAAACGCCTCATCCATTTTTCGAAATCCTTCCTAACTCCCACTGGCAACTGGAAGAATGTCATGTAATACACTGGCAAGCTGCTGAGCACCAACTTAATCAAGGTAAGTCTCCCCCCCAACGACAGCAGAGCACCCTTCCATGAAGCCAATTTTCGTTTGAATCTATCAACCACCGTAGCCCAGGTACTGCGGCGTCGTGGATGTGCGCCAAGAGGTATCCCAAGATAAGGAAGCGGCAAGGATTGCAGCCGACAATGTAAAGAGCGCGCTATTCCTGCAGCAACACTCGCAGAAACATTAATGCCCACCAGACAGGATTTTAAAAAATTCACCTTGAGGCCAGATAACAGCTCATAGCATCGCAGGATGCTTTGTATGTTAGCTAGCTCCTGGTGACTGCCGGTGCAGAAAATAATGACGTCATCCGCATATTGGAGATGTGTGAGCTGTAAACTGCCTATGCTGACACCCTGAAATAGATTACATTCAGCCGCACGTCCCAGCATACGCGACAGCACTTCCCCTACGAGATTAAACAATAGAGGCGATAGAGGATCGCCCTGTCGCAGACCTCTTCCCATCCGAAACTCCTTAGTTGGTGCACCGTTGATGAGAACTGCACAGCGAGCCGAGGATAGACAGACCCGAATCCAGTGACACCATTGCATCCCAAAACCCATCTTCTCCATTACTTCCAATAAAAAGGACCACGCAACCGAATCATAAGCCCTCTGAAAATCCAATTTAAAACACCATCCTGGCCGCCTAGACGTCTGCATGGAGTGGAGTACTTCATTGGCAATCATCACAGAATCCGCAATAAACCGTCCTTCCATGAAACCAGTCTGAACTGGAGAAATGAGCCTATGCATTACCTGCTTAAGTCTCATAGACAATAGTTTGGCAATAATTTTATACAAACTACTGATAAGACTGATCGGCCTGTAATCTTCAAAAACTGCAGCACCAGGACTCTTGGGTATTAAGGTGATGAAACTGGTATTGACACCTCTCGGTAATACACCATGAGAGTGAAATTTCTGGACCATTGTAATGATATCATCTCCTATCACTGACCATGCATTCTGAATAAAACAGAAATTGAACCCGTCCGGCCCCGGAGCCTTATGTCTACCGCATGCCCAGACTGCACGTTTAATCTCATCTGCTGTAAACGGACTCTCCAGCTCAGTTGCCTCGAAGGAAGATAATAGGGGAAGGCGCACCTCGCCCAGCCCAAACCAACTGGTTTCCTCCATCGCAAACGAACGCTGAAAATGAGTAAAGGCAGCGCCTTTGATCTCTTCAGGCTTGCGAAGGTCTGTTGCCTCTACACGAATGGTCCCAATAAAATTACGGCATTGGCGAATGGTGGCGCAGGAATGGAAAAACCGGTTATTACGATCCCCAAGTTTTAACCACTGCTGCCTGGATTTTTGTATCCACATCGCCTCGACCTTGCGTTTACAATCCCACTTTTGCACCTGTAACTCTGCATACCGTGGTGACGCGTTATCCCCTCCACTCTGCCTGTTCTGGTCTAGCAAGTCAAGTTCAGTAAGGATGGTCTGTAATCGACGTTCTAAATCACCAAATGACTCGTTGTGCCAGCTCCGCAGCTTCTGCAGCAGAAAAGCCATCTTCTTAACAACACAAAACTCTCCCGGAAAACACTCCTCAGCCTCCTTCCAGCACTCCTCCACCCGTGTCAAGAAACCCCGTTCCTCCCACCATATATCCCACGTGCGGAAGGGTCTGCGACCCAAAAGATAGCATCAGCTTTCAAAATTATTGGAACATGATCCGAAAATCCTTTATCTCCCGCATACAGTCGATGCCTGTGAAAATGAGTACACCAAGAAGTAGAAACCAACGCCCTATCGATGCGAGAAGCACTGTGAGTGGAGAACCACGTGAATGCTTTGCCTAGCAAGGGCAAGTCCACCAAGCCAGTCCGGTGTATGAAATGTTCAAAACGCCGAGCCGCACCCTGTTGGAAGGAACAACCTAACCTTTCTTCCGCATTAAGTGATTCATTGAAATCACCCAACACCACCCATGGGGCCATATCAGTAGACTTCCACCTCTGTAACTCATCCCATAATACACAACGTTGCGCAGCAAGATTCGGTGCATGCAACCCAACACACACAAAACTGAAACCTGTATCTCTCACCGTCAACTTCAGTAACATCCAGCTCTCGAATTTTTCAATGCCTGTAATCTGAATATACGTATCATTCCACATACACAGAAGTCCTCCTGCGTTGCCACGGGCATCGATAGCTGTCCAAAGGATATGAGTACCAGGCCATAGTCTACGCACCAAAAAATCGGAGAAACTTTCTCTCTTTGTCTCACACAGAAATAGAATACTCAACTGCTCTTTCATGATAAACTGTCGAATCTGGTTTTCTTTCAACCGACCTCTACAACCCCGAATTTTCCACATAGCTAGATTGATCATAAGTATATAGACCCTCATACAGCCAGCACCAATCCACTCCTATGACACACAATGCTTGTGCCATGCCTGTCTGTCTTCCACGATTCTCCCCTGTAATTTTTGCCGGATAGCAGCCTTTGTTAGTTTACGAGTAAGTCCCAGAGTTTCCGCAACAGCTAATGTGCGATGGGCCTCCACCTCAAGGGAACCTTGTACCGTTATAGCACCCTTGGTGCCAGACTGCACCGAGGTACCCTCCTGCTGATCGCTGTGAGAGGCAAGAAAAGAAGGCTCCTCCACCATCTGTGAGACACCACAACGCTCCATCTGACTTGCTCGCCCAGACGACAGACTACCCGTGGGTTTAAGATGGCGAATTTTTTTCTGCTTCCCCACCCTACTCATAACTGATTTTCCTTTAGACCTAATCCGCGAGGCTTTAAGGCCTTCGTTCCGCATTTTGGTGAAGGCGGTGTCTGCCTGGCTCGTTGTAGATATGAAATCCTCCTGCGTTGAAGCCGTGGATATCTGTTCGGATAAAGTATGTCTGCAAGGCTGGAGATGACCCTGGTCATGTGCGTCTTCGCGGAGCAACAAGAAAGCTGGTGCAAAACAGTAGCTGAGTGCCCCTCCACTGGAAGTGGAATGACGAAAAGGGCCTGCCTTAAGTTTGGGGACCGTTATATTAAAAGGCACGTGACTGGGGAGTTCCTGTACTTGTGGACTAGGTTGCAAACCAGATGTTCCAGCTCCACGAGGAACTTGTTCCGAACCAGCCCTGTCTGTATCACTATTCACCAACAGCTCTGGCGGACAAAAACACTGATTCTGACGCCCTATATAGGGCGTGCACTCCTTACCTACAGCAGGCCTATTTGGACTATAATCTGAAGGCTGATGGGGAGGGGATACAGGGCGGCTAGTGGACCCACCTGTACCGGGTTGTTGTCTACCAACCTCGGGACCCACTCTTTCATCTTCCGAGACCTCCGAAATACGCACCATGAATAGGTGACCATCAACTTGGAGTTGGATCTGTTTCTGAAGAATGGACTCGCTGTGGGTAACGATTCGTAGCAGAACCCTATCTAGACAGTTCCAGTTTGACGTATAGGGATGTATTTGCACCAATGAACCGAAAGGATGCACAAGCTTCTGGAACACTTCCTCAGTCTATGCATGTAAAGGCATACCAAACAGCTGCACCCAACACAGTCTCCTACCGCCAACGTCCATAGGCTTCCAAGGATGGAAAGCATCAAACTTGTCATTCCAGAAACTGAGATTGGAATTGAGTTCCTGCTGCATTAATTCAGAGGTAGCAAAAGTGATCAATCTCTGCGATCCTCCCATATATTTGCACCCCACACCCGTCGGCAAACATAGATCAGCATTAGCGTCTCCTCTGATAAAACCCACCGCACTACGACACAGCCAAGCCAAGGACCCCGACTGAGAGGATAGAGTAACGGAAGACGTCACCGATACATGGGGAGAGTTCCCTGTGAGGACTTCCACATATGTTCTACCATCGCATTGTCTGGGAGGTACCTGCGGCATATTCCTCTGCGGAGGCCTCATGTCTATAATGCCAGCTCTTCTACCATGCCCGTCAGCCGACAGAATGGTTCTCCCAGAACGAGCAGAATAACGGGCTTCGTTGAACCGCATCCCGGTGTGTCGGCCTAAAGTCAAGGAGAGCCTCCTATGCCGATGAGTTTCCTGTGTACCACAGCGCACAAACTTGACAAATCCAAACCGGGATCCCCGCCTGGACCTACGGTTTGAGATGAATGCATCGACAACAGGTTCTATAGTAGCAATCTCTTGGAACAGCCGGTTCGAAGTCCACCCAGCTGGAATATCATCTATAAAATAGGATATGTACCGATCTAATGGGAAAACCTTTGCCGGATCCCAGTTAGGTCGGACCTTGGCATCCAACTCCGGGGAAGCTGCGCGGTGCAGACCATGCACATGCATTGCTCCAGTATCCTGTCCGCGATGGTGCACGCGTGGAGGGGAAGAGGCTGGTTGGAAAGGTGGGTCAATGGGTAGGTTTGAGTTGGAGAGAGGGGGGAGGTTTTGGGAGGTGAGAGAAGCCATGATTCTGATTCTTTCTCCCAATAGTCTTCCATTGACTCTGAATGAACAAAGGGTTGACACTATTGATCCCTGAAGCCTTGAAACCAACCATGGACTTAACTTCTTTGTTCACCTTCTCCACTAAAAGGACCAACAAAGAAGAAGAAATACCAAAATAATCAACAATAGGAAAATAAAAAATTTTGCAAAAAGGAGAGAAAAAATTGGTCCTACTTATAGAGGTTCTTGAAAAAGTACAAAGTTATATATTAAAGTTCCAACAGGTCTAAATACTATTTATTATGATCAACCTGGATCTGAACGACTCGATTAGCTCGCCCACGAATAATGGTAGATAAATGAAATAAATGTGTATTTTGGTCTCTATATCTAAACCCTTTCACTTTGAATTTCTAGAACTATAGAATCTCCTCCCGAGACAATGTCAACTCATATTCCTTCCTGAACTCCTCACCTTATGAAAATAAAGCATTAGAAGGCCTAGATACAAGATGAATGTCTATACTTTGTATATGTCTTAGTAAGTTATCCTTCCTGTTAAAGATGTTGCCAAAAATTTCTATGTTCCACTTCATAACTACTTCTGTGAATTGAGAGCCAATGGTCTTTGACAAATTGTGAGAAATTTGGGTGTGTTAGAAAGCAGAATAGCCTCCGATCATGGTTCTAGATTAAGAAAGGATCTTAAATGAATAAAATGGGCCTGTGGTCTGATTTCACATGAGAAAGATGTCTAACTATAGAATATGGGAACTAAAGCTTCCACCTTGAATTATATAGAATTCTATCCAGCCTCTCAGAAGACTTTATTTGTAAACCAAGTTAACTTCGGCCCAACATAGCCCAAAACAACCAAGCCACATTACTCCATCATCTCCCAAAAATCTCTAGACCTTTCTAGAATAAATCTAGAACCTCCTAGTTTATCTTTTGCAGACAACAAAAAATTAAAATCTCCCAACACAAACCATGAGAAATCTTGACCCACCTTAATTCTACAAAAAATAAGACTATAACTCCTTCCTCAAGACTAGATTAGGACTAACATAAACTACAGTAAAAAGACCACTTCTCAAGTCTAAAGATCATTCGAAAAGAATAAATTGGTTACTAGACTCGATGACATACACCAAAGTCTCCTATTTTCTCCAAAGAATCCAAATACCTCCCGAGAAACCCCTAGCCTCAACCCCGAAGGAGCCATCTATACCTAATTTCTTAAAATAGTATCTGCCTTGTCACCATTGATACAAGGCTCAATCACAACAGGCCCGAGGGTTCAAGCCCACCTAAGCCTAAGAGTTTCCGCGACTACAAGGCTAAAGGTGGGGGAGTAATCCACGAAGCTAAGGAGGGGAAGGACAAGCTTTTCAAGTCCTTCAAGTCCTTTCGTCCAGCCAAACCCACACAAGGGGGAGGTGAAAATCGGGGTAAGGGTAAGAGACCCAAGCTCTCATGCATTCTATGCGAGGGGCAGCATAAAACTGTGGATTGCCCAATGAGAAACAAGCTGGCAGCCATTTCCATGGAGGCCGAAGAGATGGAGGCCCCAAGAATGAGTTCTATGCAACTGTTGAGCGCTGTTAAAGCTTCAACCAAAGATGCCAAGGTGGAGCAAGCTGGGAGAATGTTTGCTAGACCCATCGTGCAAGGGAGGGAGTCCCGTGCATTGATCGATACTGGTGCTACTCACAACTTCATGAAGAAAGAGGAAGCACAACATTTGGACATCAAGTTCAAAGAGGAGAAAGGATGGCTGAAGATGGTGAACACGAAAGCTCAGCCAATATGTAGAGTAGCCTGAGGGGTAGAGCTACAAATGGGGAAATGGAAAGGTAAACTTGACTTCTCCATTGTTCCTATGGATGAATTTCCGATTGTGTTAGGGATGCAATTCTTAGATCAGACAAGAGCAGTCCCAGTGTCTTGCATAAACACCCTCATACTTTCAGAAGGGAGCCAGTGTTGCGTGGTGCCTGTTGCTCAAGAGAAGGAGCTGAAGACAAAAACACTGTCAGCCATGCAGCTACCTTGGTGATGGATGAAGGCACAACTGCTGATGATGATGTGCCCATCTAAGTTATGGAAGTTCTTAGAGAGTTTGCTGATGTGATGCCCAAAGAACTCTCGAAGAAGTTACCACCTATACGGGAGGTAGACCATGCCATCGAGTTAGAAGTCAGGGCCAAACCAACTGCGAGAGTCCCTTATCGAATGGCACCTCCGGAGTTGTTGGATGCGGGCTTCATCCAACCATCTAACGCACCTTACGGAGCACCGGTGCTTTTCCAAAAGAAGCAAGATGGGTCGCTGAGATTGTGCATCGACTGTCGGGCCTTGAATAAGATAACTGTGAAGAACAAGTATCTCATTCCTCTCATTGCTGACTTGTTCGATCAACTTGGGGATGCGAGATGGTTCATCAAGTTGGATCTGAGGTCAGGCTACCATTAAGTCCGCATAGCAAAAGGAGATGAGGCCAAGACCGCATGTGTCACACGGTATGGTTCTTATGAATTCTTGGTCATGCCACTTGGTTTAACAAATGCACCTGCTACTTTTTACACACTAATGAACAAAGTACTCCACAAGTTGTTGGACCACTTTGTTGTTGTGTACTTGGATGATATAGTGATATACAGCCACAAACTTGAGGAGCACATCCAACATATAAGGATGGTGTTTCAAGCTTTGAGGGACAATGAGCTGTATGTCAAGCGGGAGAAGTGTGCATTTGCCAAACAAGAGGTAACATTTCTTGGCCACATAGTGGACAGAGGAAGGATCAAGATGGATGGTGCCAAGATCCAAGCTATCAAGGATTGACAACCACCAAAGAAGGTCACGGATCTTCGTTCCTTCTTAGGGTTGGCCAATTACTATCGGCGATTCATACGAGGGTACTCTTCAATTGCCACACCCTTGACCGAGTTATTCAAGAAGAATAAGGCATAGGATTGGTCGAGTGGATGCCAAGAGGCATTTGATGCTCTGAAGGCAGCCATTGTAGAGGAGCTGGTGTTAGCCTTGCCTAACCACCTACTTCCATACGAAGTACAGACGGATGCTTCAGATTTTGCAATTGGTGGTGTCTTGATGCAAGAAGGCCACCCAATTGCTTATGAGAGCCGCAAGCTGAATGATACCGAGAGGCGGTATACGGTGCAAGAGAAGGAGATGACAGTCGTGGTGCATTGCTTGCTTGTTTGGAGACATTACTTGCTGGGGAGCAAGTTCATTGTCAAGACTGACAACATTGCCACAAGCTACTTCCTTTCGCAGAAGAAGTTATCGCCGAAGCAAGTGAGGTGGCAAGATTTCTTGGCAGAGTTTGATTACAAACTTGAGTATAAGCCAGGGAAGGCGAACTTAGTGGTGGATGCTCTCAGTAGAAGGACCGAACTTATTATTAACAAACTTGACAAACACCTTGATAACACATGAACTATGTGGAGTATCTAGTTCATTGGAAAGGAGACCCTCTTGGTGAGACTAGTTGGGAGAGTGAATCCGATCTTTGGCAATATTGAGATGAGATTGATGAGTTCTTGAGGCATCACACAACGAGGACGTTGTCGAGTTTGATAGGGGAGAATGTCACGACTGAAACTCAGACTACGCGTCATTCGACTTCGTGTGTGACCCGTCCCTCAAATCTGGTGCCTCAATCAAGGAGAATCAGCACATTAATGGAGAATCAATCAGAGGCAATCGGAAAATTCAATGGGAATCCATTCCTGCCATATAGGAAACCCGATTTGGGGAATCAAGGTAATCAATGTAATCAAAGATTACCATAGATGGGAAATCAGCCATTAGTGCTTGCCTTATATATCTTTGTATAGACACCGTTAGATCGGTTGACTCGATCACCATTCATTGGGGAGCTGTATTAGCTATATAAGAGGTGCCTCCCCTCATTTGTAATCATCTAGCAATTCTTGCAATATTGAGAGTTTAGAGTTTTCTCTCCATTCTTTTGTGTCCCTCTCTCTTTTCGGTTGTGTTCTAAGCTTATCATTCTAGCTAGCTTTGTGAGGAAGGCTGACTTAGCCTATTGCGAGAGCGATAGTCTAAGGCCCACGGAGAGTTTCTATTCCGCAAAACTCTAGTCCCGTGACAATAGTCACAGTTATTTATAAAGACAATTAATAATCTGTAAAGCACAAGAATTAATTAATTTTTACATACATTTAACTTGCAAATGTTATAATTGTTTTGTTTTACTCTTGTAAATTTGTATAATTATTATTTTAAAAATTTTAGTTTATAATATTTTATTATTATATTAAAATAATAATAATAATTATTAACAATAAATATATTTTTTAAATTATTAAAAATTATTAAAAATTCCCGATAAATACTATTTTATTCCAAAAAATATCTAGAATATTTCTATAAATTCTTTGTAAACAGTACTTTCCATAAAAGCCATAATATTATTTTTTCCATAAATATTGGATTTATTAAAAATTAAATACCTTATAATCTATTGTCAAAAAGTCATAATAAATTAATTCATATTTTTAAAAATTTTCAGAAAATTTATTAATCACTATAAACTCCTATTGGATCTGTCTATGGTCATGAATGCCAAAATGATCAATAGAATTCACTATTCTAGTTTTCAATCATCATTTTCACAACTAACAATAATTCTAAAAAGTTACGAAGATTCTCTGATAAATGAAATTCATCTTTCAAAACACCAAAATTACACTATAATCTTGTAATCGATTTAGAGATGTGAGCTAAAGTCCACTAACATTGATAGTCCTCGAATAGGCTTCCTGGTCTACGCAACTCAAAATTTTCTAGATCTTACATTAAGACTTTGAATTTTCTGGTTTAGAAAAAAATTCTCAATGAAAAATACTATAGGTATAATATTTTCTATTATATTTGGACATTGGTGCAATTTACTATATCGAACGCTTCTCAAGATTAACACAACAACCTTCAAACATGTACACTCATGACTGAAGGTTTTGGAATTTTATAGATTACAATTTCTTTAAATGCTCGCAATAGCTATGGAAAAATGTGCTAACATTGGCTAAGAAAAAATATTATTTTTGGGGATATAAGATAGCCATAGAGAGCTATACAAAAACATTAGGGAAGGGGAACAAGAACAAATAAAAAAGCTAAAAAAACATGTGCGACAAATACATACATTCATCCTCTTTGTATAGGGATGTCAGTGAAGAGTTACAAATCATGAATTAAGAGAAATGATGGTCATGCCACAACTCTTGATCCTTTTTGTTTTCCTTTATTTTTATTTCTTGCAATATTGAGAGTTTAGAACTTTCTCTCCTTTCTCTTGTGTCTCTCTCTTTTGGTTGTGTTATAAGCTTAGCATTCTAGCTAGCTACGTGAGAAAGTCTAGCTTAGCCTATTACGAAAACGATAGTCTAAAGCCGCACAGAGAGTTTCTATTTTGCAAAACTTTAGTCCCATAACAGTTGGTAGCAGAGCTAAGGCTCAATTCTTTTAAAGAGAAATGAAGATGCCAATGCCAACATCCCTATTCTTGAGGAGGTGGAGGAGGTCCGTGTGAGAAGACCACCCCAATGTGCTCCCAAACCTAGTCAGAAAAGAATGAAAACTGTGGATCATCTATCGTCATTAGAGACAAGGATTACTTGAATGGAGATGAAGGTTGCCGATAACAGCTATATGCTTGAGGAGTATGGACAACGCATAGACGAGCTCGAGTCAATAGGCGTGAATGAGCTTCGTGAGGAGATGCAAGGCGCCCTCATTGCTATCAACTCTTGGAAGCAAGAGTTAGATGATTTAAAAGTAAATCTTCTTGCTGAAATTACTTTATTCAATGATGATTTGGTTGAAATCAGGAACAAATGCAAGAAGGGCACAGTGCAAGGGGTTGCCAAGCCCAAGTGAAGTTGGATGTCCTGAAGCTAAAGTCATTTGGCAGGATAAGGAATGCCAAGGAGGTGGACAACTTCCTTTTCAACTTTGAGAAATACTTTCAAAAGGTAGGCATGGAGAGCGATGAACATTGGCTTTCCCAAGCCCCACTGTATTTTACCGATAGTGCCACAACCTGGTGGAGGATGAAGCACGCTTAAATTGAGCTTGACACCTTGAAATTGGAGACATGGGAAGATTTTAAAACGCTCCTGAGAGTAAAATTCTCACCGAGAAATGTGGAGCTAGAAGCGAGGGAGAAGCTTCACAAGTTGTCCCACAAAGGTGACATCCGAGACTACATGAGGGAGTTCACGGAAGTCTTGTTGGAGATCCCAGACATGCCTAAGACAGAGGCCATGTACGTGTTTCTGGGAGGCCTACGCAGTTGGGCCAAGATGGAGTTCCTTCGACGCAACTACAAGGCTGAGGGTTCAGCCCACCTAAGCCTAAGAGTTTCCGCAACTACAAGGCTAAAGGTGGGGGAGCAGTCCATGAAGCTAAGGAGGGGAAGGAGAAGCCTTTCAAGTCCTTTCGTCCAACCAAACCCACACAAGGGGAAGTTGAAAAAAAGAGGCAAGGGCAAGAGACCTAAGCTCTCATGCTTTCTATGTGCGGGGCCGCATAAAGCTGTGGATTGTCCAATGAGAAACAAGCTGGCAGCAATTGATATGGAGGTCGAAGAGATGGAAGCTCCAAAGATGAGTTTCATGCAATTGTTGAGTGTCGTTAAAACCTCAACCAATGGTGCTAAGGTGCACCAAGCTGGGAGAATGTTTGCTAGACCCATTGTGCAAGGGAGAGAGTCCCGAACATTGATTGATATTGGTGCTACTCACAACTTCATGAAGAAGGAGAAAGCACAACGACTTGGTATCAAGTTCCAAGAGGAGAAAGGTTGGCTGAAGACAGTGAACAGTACATCCCAGCCAATCTTTGGAGTAGCCCGAGGGGTTGAGCTACAAATGGGAG
This sequence comes from Passiflora organensis, assembly GCA_019739055.1. NCBI lineage: Eukaryota > Viridiplantae > Streptophyta > Magnoliopsida > Malpighiales > Passifloraceae > Passiflora > Passiflora organensis. The sequence continues at coordinate 25,921,498 of JAEPBF010000087.1, read as the reverse complement.
AATAGAAAGATAACCTTGACTTCTCCATTGTTCCCATGGATGATTTTCCGATTGTATTAGGGATGCAATTCTTGGATCAGACTAGAGTAGTCCCAATATCCTGCACCAACACCCTCATCCTTTTGGAAGGAAGCCAATGTTGTGTGATGCCTGTTGCTCGAGAGAAGGAGTTTAAGACAAAAACACTTTCAGCCATACAGCTGAAGAAAGGAGTAAGGAAGCTAGAACCCACATTTCTAGCTGCCTTGGTGATGGATGAAGGCACAACTACTGATGAAGATATGCCCATCCAAGTTATAGAAGTTCTTGGGGTGTTTGCAGATATGATGCCCAAGGAACTCCCGAAGAAATTACCACCTATACGGGAGGTAGACTATGCCATCGAATTAGAAGTCGAGGCAAAGCCGTCTACGAGAGTCTCTTTTCGAATGGAACCTCCGAAGTTAGCTGAATTATGGAGACAGTTAAAGGAGTTGTTGGATGCGGTTCTTCATCCAACCATCTAAAGCACCTTACAAAGCACCATACAAAGCACCAGTGCTTTTCCAAAAGAAACAAGATGAGTCGCTGAGATTGTGCATCGACTACTGGACCTTGAATAAAGTAACTGTAAAGAACAAGTACCTCATTCTTCTCATCGCTGACTTATTTGATCAACATGGGGATGCAAGATGGTTCATCAAGTGGGATCTGAGGTCGGGCTACTATCAAGTCCACATAGCGAAAGGAGATGAGGCCAAGACCGCATATGTCACACGGTATGGTTCTTATGAATTCTTGGTCATGTCATTTGGTTTAACAAATGCACCTGCTACCTTTTGCACACTAATGAACAAAGTACTCCACAAGTTCTTGGACTGCTTTGTTGTTGTGTATTTGGATGACATAGTGATATATAGTCACACGCTTAAGGAGCACATCTAACATATAAAGATGGTGTTTCAAGCTTTGAGGGACAATGAGTTGTATGCCAAGCGGAAGAAGTGTGCATTTGTCAAACAGGAGGTGACTTTTCTTGGTCACATAGTGAGCAAAGGAAGGATCAAGATGGATGGCTCCAAGATCCAAGCTATCAAGGATTGGCAACCACCAAAAATAGTTACAAATCTTCATTCCTTCTTGGGGTTGGCCAATTACTATCGACGATTCATACGAGGGTACTCTTCCATTGCCGCACCCTTGACCGAGTTATTCAAGAAAAAAAAGGCTTAGGATTGGTCGAGTGCATGCCAAGAGGCATTTGATTCTTTGAAAGCAGCCATTGTGGAGGAGCCAGTGTTAGCATTGCCCAACCACCTACTTCTATATGAGGTACAGATGAATGCTTTAGATTTTTCAATTGGTGATGTCTTGATGCAAGAAGGCCACCCAATTGCCTATGAGAGCCACAAGCTGAATGATACCGAGAGGCGGTACACGGTGTAAGAGAAGGAGATGACAGCCGTAGTGCATTGCCTACGAGTTTGGAGACATTACTTGCTGAGGAGCAAGTTCGTTGTCAAGATTGACAATATTGCCACAAGCTACTTCCTTTCGCGAAAGATGCTATCGCCGAAGCAGTCAAGGTGGCAGGATTTTCTTGCAGAGTTCGATTACATACTTTAGTATAAGCCGGGGAAGCCAAACTTGGTGGCGGATGCTCTTAGTAGAAAGGTCAAGCTTGCAGCCATCAAGACTCATGACAAGCACCTTGATGAGATTTTATCAAGGTGGGTGAGTGGGGAAGCACATGAACCATGTGAAGTATTTGGTTCATTGGAAAGGTGACCCTCCTAGTGAGACTAGTTGGGAGAGTGAATCCGATCTTTGGCGACATCGAGACGAGATCGATGAATTCTTGAGGCAGCACACAATGAGGATGTTGTCGAGTTTGGTGGGGAAGAATGTCACGACCAAAACTCAGACTACGCGTCATTCAACTTCATGTGTGACACGTCCATCAATTTGAGAGCCTCAATAAAGGAGAATCGGCACATTAAAGGAGAATCAATCAGAGGTGATCAAGGAATTCAATGAGAATCCGCTCTTGCCATATAGGAGACCTGATTTGGAGAATCATGGTGATCAATGTAATCAAATATTACCATAAATGGGAAATCAGCCATTAGTGCTTGCCTTGTATATCTTTGTATAAACACCATTAGATCGGTTGACTCGATCTCCACCATTCATTGGGGAGTTGTATTGCCTATATGAGAAGTGCCTCCCCTCATTTGTAATCCTCTAAAAATTCTTGCAATATTGAGAGTTTAGAGCTTTCTCTCTATTATCTTGTGTGTCTCTCTCTTTTGGTTGTGTTATAAGCTTAGCATTCTAACTAGCTACGTGAGGAAGGCTAACTTAGCCTATTGCGAAAACGATAGTCTAAGGTCGCACAGAGAGTTTTTACTCCGCAAAACTTTAGTCCCCTGACAAGTTGTTCAAGGCGGTCATTTATGATAGGTTAAGATAGGGTTTATGTGACTCTCAAGCTTCGAGTTCATTTTATACCTGGGCTGAGATTCTTACAGGAAAATTGTAAATAGAATTATGCTTAACATAATTCTGTTTGCACGGTTGATTATATATCAATGCACATTTAACATACTGTTTTTTTCGTTGTGAAGGTGGTTTGCTTCTGTTAAATAGAAGATTATTTTCTTTATTACATTTGTGCTGTTCTGCATTTAGCAAACATTTAAGCTGACGAATGGGTTGAGAGCTGTTCTATTATAAACAACTGCAGAATGCAGACACCTGGTCGGCTGATGAATTGGTTTATGGACAAAATATGTAGATCTGTTTTTTCTTTCAAATTATTGGAATCTGAAAAAAAAAAAAAACAAGGATAGAAAAAACTATTAGATTTTTTGCTATACAATGACAAAAATTACTGTCTCAAAAACGGATATGGTAGGATTAACACAGTAACTCTAAATATGTGCACTCGTCGCTGAGGATTTTAAAATTTTGTAAGCAACAATTGTCTGAAATACTCATATTAGCTAAGAAAAATAATACTAACATTACTCAAGAAAAAATATTATTTTTAGGGATATAAGATAGACAAAGAAAACTATATAACAAGTAAATAACACTTATATAGAAAGTAGATGAAAACAAATGAGAATAAATAAAAATAAAAAAACTCAAAGAACATGTCTAACAAATGCATGCTCTTATTCCTTTTATATAAAGATGTTAACGAAGAGTTACAAAATCAAGAATTAAGAGAAATGACGATCATTAAGAAAAATGATGACCATCAAGAAGAAGGATGACTATTAAGAATAATTTTATAAATTACAAGATTAATTATAAAATTATAACATATAATTTAGACAAGATATTACAATATAAACAATAATATGACCTATAATTTTTCCAATAATTTATACAATTTCTCCTGGCCATTGGTTTCTTCACTCTTTGGATACATCCTAATTCGTTGTCTTGGCATCCTACATAGAGACCTAACTGGTGTCTCTTTTTCAATAAAGGAAACTCAAACATTCCAAGATTAAGATTTTGAATTTTCTGACTTGTAAAAATTTACGAAAATACTACAAATACAAATATTTTGTTTTAATTTCATTAATCATAAAGTAAAAACTGTTCGTAGCATTGACAAGAGGACTAATTTATGTAGAAGTATTAATTAATCAACAACGAAAAATTAATATTTAAAACTCCAAACCTTTATAAAAGCTACACATATGATTTCTAGTTGAAAGTTTATATAACAGTAGTTAAATATAATGTATACATAAATATTCATAAGATAAAATTTTGCTAACCTCTAAACACTAAGGTTTAATTATTTATAAATATTATGTGATATCGCAGGTCAATTGTGTCCCAAGGCGAGGAAAGAAAGAAGAAAATCAAACATTGGGTAAACTTTTACGATCATATGACTAAATGCAACGGCATACCTTGTACGTTTGAATAAATTACGTAGAGATCTTATGAATGAAAAATAAAAGGACAAATATGTATACAGGTGTTAATTATTAATAATTATAGGTCCATTGTGGGGTAGGGGGAAACGATAACGATAATTATATATACAGGTGTTATTTTTATTCTTAATACATGTCATATGAGGGTGATACATGCGATTTCTGCTATTGCATAAGTCAAATTAATGTTGAACTAAAGACCTTGGAGCAATTAAACAATATTTGCAGGTGTATTAAGATACAAGGATGTATGATTGATATTGTGTGCAGGAATGCACTTGGTTTGAGGTACATGGATGTGTGACTGGTTTTATCTAACTTTGACTATTGAGACGTTTATTGAGTTTGATTAATCTATTGACGTGTTGTCATTGAACACGCAAATTAGTTCTTGTTTTTCTTAATGGGTAGCAAGTAAAAATAGGGTCAAATCCTCTGAAAAGCTGGGATCAAGCGTGATCATGGAAGATTGCCTCTGAGTCGTGCTCTCGGCTCCATAGAAATAAAAGTGGAGGTCTATAGAATTGATCAGACACTACAAATGAATATACTTGGAAGTTACACAAAGGGTGAGATGAACTGAATAATCGACTAAGGAAATAGAAACTGAGCCTTTCAGAGGGCTCGAGACTTCCAAAATCTGCCGAAACTAGATCAAAGAAGTCTAGTCGGACATAATCTGTAGCAAACTAAAACTAAAAGAAACTACATGTGAGACTAAAATTCGTTCTCCCTAGCCACAAACAGCCAGGACTTTATATGGATCATGGATCACATAGGATCCCCAGTGATAACCGAAAATTCAAATGTTTATTTGTTCAAATTTTACAAAGCATGAGACAAAAACTATCTTTAAGAATTTTCAGAGTCTTTAATAAGCGCGTATATCGGAAGTCATAGCCAAATCCGACATTTTCTCCCAAAATATTCCCTAAATTCCTACAAATATCTCAAACATAGATTTTCAAGTCAATTTATAACCAAATCATACCCAAAATACAATTTTTAAGAAATCTGAATATGCAAACCTCATAACCATATAGTCGAATCTACCCATCCTCATCCGAGACTTTGGGTCATTCAAAATATCAAAACTACTAGTATGTTCAATCAGATACACACACTTTGGATAGTGAATATCCTACTGAATCTAAGGGTTGGTGTTTAAATCACCAAGTATCAATTCACAGTCAATAGACTACCATATGTTTGCCATCAAACCTAAACTCGACTTCGTAGAACATTACACTTAAAAATCAATGGGTCTTTCCTTTGGTTGTAATAGGGTTGTGGTCGAGGTGAGTCAAGGGAACTATTGAAGGCTAAATAGTCAGTCAAAATTTCAAGATCATACAAGAGTGTAATTTTTTTTAGTCTCATCTTATTTTTTCTCTTATTATTTCCTTTCTTTCTTTGTCTTTTGACAAGTCCACTAGGATTCATCTCTTTTGTCCCTCGTTCTCTATTTGGAGTTTTATATGGTTTACTCATTCTCCTTTGTTGTGTAGGTTTTCTATTTCTCTGTATTTGAATCATCCGAGGGCTCGATTGAGATGCTTTTATCATTCTTTGCCTTTGAGGAATGTCTATAATTTCAGAGACCTTCGTTTGTTCTTGTATATCTTAGTAATTCTGAATAACTATTGAGACTTAAAAATACAAGGATCAAAATTGGATTGGGTTTGGTTTCAAGTCTCGGGTGAATGAATAAAGGTGTTGGCTCAAGAGGCTTCTCTAGAGGGTAATATTTACAAGGTTGGTTCAAGAAAGAAAAGTCTGCGATCACAACTGGCTAAAATACATTTTGCTCAAGTCATCTTCCTATGTGTAAAGTCCTTTCTAAGTTCACAAAGGTATACATGGAAAGTTCTAAAGTCTATCAACAAATGAAGGCCTCTAAAGAGTGGAAAATTTTTAAGGCAAAAAATGTGCCTTAATAAGCTCAAGTCTAAAAAAATATGCATGTGTGTGTGTGATCTTATTTCAAATCATACTGTTATTCTAACTTTTGTCTACTCAAGACCTTAGATGAAAAAAGTTTCAATCAAGAGTAGATACGTTTATCCAGAAAAAATTTCAATCAATAGTAGAGACTTCTATACAGTCATGGCAATTCAATTAAGATCATACTCATATGTAATCAATAGAGGTCACAAATCATTACAATTACCACTCATGCATAGATAGCACACCTCGTCATACTTATGCAATGCTTGTTCCTAAGCATATATACTAGGCAAGAATCAAATAAGTAAGTTCAGAATCTAAAAAACATAAATATAAATCCTATCTAGAAGAACCAGAAGTGGATAGTCATTTGAGATCTTGAGCAGCAAGCGGTAAGTCTAGTTGAGCCTCCATCCTTGCCAATCGCATATCAATCTTCAACAAGGCTAGCCTGAAGTCCACAATTGCATCTTGAGAAGCCAAGGTCCCCTTGAGTAGGTTCACAGATAAGGCCTCCCCTTTTTGAGCTTTTCTAGCTCTTGCAATATCATAGGAACCATCTGGACTTTGATATATCAGCCCCATATTAAGGAGGCTTGATATATTAAGTGAGCTGTGGTCTTGGGCAATATGCATTGTTGGAGGGATATGCAGATCGGCTTGAATGGAAATGTGGGTGATATTTGCTCCCATCAGCAACGACTTCCACTGCTTTTGAGCTCCCTTAAATTGTGGAGCCATCCAAACCCCCAAGTTAACTGGGACACTCAAGACCTTGCACTAAAGAAGGAAAAATTCTTGTTGAGGGTGGAAGCAGAGTTGGTCCTACCTGAGTAGATGTGCGCTACTATTCAGTGTAGATAGTGAAAGGCTGGAGAAAGTAGATTGTAATCTGTGGCGGTTAAAGAACTATAGGCCACCGAGGTCCTTGTCCATTCCTGATACATTACAGTATTGTCAAAGTTTGAGGTTATGTTCTCGACACCCTTCTTTGCTAAGAAACCATGAATATGATTGAATTCAGCATACGAAATGCTGAGCTCATGCCCAAACAACTGGAAATGAACCAAATCAGTGGTCTTGGATGTGAACCTAGCCGACTTTTTATAGTCAAAACTCGTATAGAATTCTCACATCAGCTCAGTGTAGGTAGGCTGCTCAATGTGTAAGTATTTGGTCCACCCGATATTGCTTTTCAGCAACTCAGCCTCCTCTTGGATCCCTAGAGTAACCAGAGTCTTGGGCCAGACACTCTTGTATAAGTTCAGTGGCCTTCATGAGAGAGTCTGGCATAGCTTCCTTGAGTCATGGTCTCTGAAGTATAATTGTTAGCTGTAGAATAGGTGGAACCAGTGACTTTCTTCTTCCTCTTAGACTTGGAGCTCAAGATCTCAACAACACCCCCATGTATCCTCTTAGTTGTTCTTCGTGGAGGATCCACGAAGGAGACCACCTTCTTTTTCTTGGAGCTCGACTCCGATGATGTATCAGAAGGTACCAACATAAGATTTATATGTATAGAGTCCTTAGAGGAAGACGAAGTCCACAGGAGGGCTAAATCAACCAGGGACTTCTAAAGGTGGAATAATGGGGGCCGCCTATGCTTCACTAGGTAGACTGTGTGGCAAAATCGGTACAGCAAAATCAATGTTTGGCAAATCAGAAGACTCAAAAGGAACTTTATCTTGTGGCTCTCTAGTGGTCGATCTATTAGATGGAGGGCTCGGAATAGGTTATTCTAAGAGAAGTGCGAGCGAGGTGACCCGAACTTCCCCTTCAACAATAATTTCATCAGTAGGAGGAACTGGAATGTAATTGGCCATAGCTACTTCTTCTTGCTCTCCTTTTTCTGGCGCACCCATCCCTCCCTCAGCGACATTGGACGGGATGGGTGGTATCTCAGTAGGCTCAGGGATCGGCGATAACTTCTACGCTACCAAGGTATTGGGTGACTTTGTAATTATAGGAGCACAGGCCTTGGTAGCCTCATCCTCCCCAAGAATATTAGCAGCAATATCAGCTTGGGAAACCTCCTTAGTAAACATACTTGTTACCGATTTTACTTTGGAAGATATTGAGTCGAGGGGTTTCGTCCTCTTAGAGGAGTTGGAGTCTTCCTCCGCTCTTTGGAGTCTTTAAGCTGGAGTTGCAGACAAAGTAGGAGCAATGACATTGTTTTGTTGATAGGAGTTATGGAATCCTCCACCAGATTTGTTGAGGGAGTAGCAGTGGCTACGGGTTCAAGCATTTGAGAATCCATTTCCATGTTAGTAAGTAGACACATGTGTTCGTTAAAATGCCACATCATCTCCTCTCTTTGTCTCTTAAGTTCATGTAGGGAAGAAACTAGGACCCATGGCTAGTGCAGTAGAACTGGCCATAACATTGTTGTTCATGTCCATCTTCTTGGTTGGTTGGAGGCTTAAGAGTGACGGAATCTCTGGGTTTTGTGTTTTCAGCGGTGGGAACTGAAGGGTTTCTGAAAGTTTCTACTTTGGGGGTGCCGGCGGAGAGTTAATATGATAGTATGTGATTTGATGTCATGCACGTGTCTACATCCCACTTGTCCGAGAGCAGTTATGATGCTGCACCCCCGTCTGCAAAGTGTCCCACTAAATCACTATTATCCCGCTCATGTCATTTTATCTCCCCTTTTCAAATCTTTTAACCAACCATACCCTCCAAAGTGGTCTGTTGGTTTAAGGTCTCTAGTGACTATTGCCTCAAGATCTCCGCTAATACAATATTAATGAATTCAAACAAACAAAAGGTTAGATTGGGTTACCTCCTAGTAGCACTTTGTTTATTATCTGTAGCTAGACTTTACAAGATCTTCACTAGTATTCTGGAATACCCAAAGAGCTCTGCTCAATAGTATGAGACATTTTGTAGAACAACTTCAAATGATGTCTGTTTCCCTTAAATTTATTCCTAGTGTGAGACCTCATCTGTAATGATTCAAACCCAATCTATATGGATCCTTACCGCTGTGAAATCCAAACAAGCTCAACTTAGGACCTATCTGAATTTCACAAGGCTTAATTACACTAGTTTCGTTATTAAATTCATTCTTTATAAGGTTGGACCATGATAGTTATGGACATACATTCTGGTAACATACGGAGTGAATAAAAACATCAGCGGAAGTTTTTATAACTAAGCAAAGGAACCATAACATACAAGTCCCAAAGGAACCTCAAAATCCAGCAAATGCCCTCAAATATATTTCAGAAATAAACAAACACAAGAGGGATCAAAAGAACCAGAAAACAGTGTGAGACCTCACCCTTCAGAGATCCAATGAAGTATGAGGGAGTTACGCTGGTTTAACGTTTCAGAAAATTCTGACGGCTAATGGGAGGTATAGGGTTTTAAGCCTATACGACTTTTGTAAGGTTTTAGGGGACAAATTTTGTGGGGTTGGCTTCATATTTATATTCAATGAGTGTAGAATTATGTCTACTACTTTTAATCAATCTATCAATCCAATATAATTCACTAAATAACCAAAACTCTTAAATTACCTTCCCTATTTTTAGGGACTTAATCTCTAAGGCAACTATCTACCTTAAAGGATGGTTCCTAAAGCTATTACCCATCTACAAGGACCGAAATCAAAAGGAATTAGAAGATAATTAATTTACTGAACAATCTTACCAATTTCGGTTATCACACATCCTTCTCTTCAAGAGCAAAATTGTCTTTTCACTTGCACTGGCTTCTAGACTTCTAGGACTCAAAATTCGAGGTCTTACACATTCCTTACCAATTTCAGCCATCACACATCCTTTTCTTCAGGGGAAAAATGGTCTTTTCACCTGCACTAGCTTCTGGACTTCTAGGACTCAAAATTCAGGGTCTCACATCCTCCCCTCCTTACAAGAATTTCGTCCTCGATATTTTTTACACAAGTACCTAAGCAAACAGATAAAGAAATTTTGCACGTTTAGATTCCTCAGTCTCCCAAAGTTGTTCCTCAATTTGGCCACTACGCCAAAAAACTCGTACCATAGGCACACTTCGACTGCGAAGCTGTCGAATTGACCGATCTAGTATGGCAACTGGCTGTATGGGATAGGATAGGTCTTTAGGAACGTTGACTGGAGGTTCCTCGAGCACGTGAGCAGAGTCTTATACATACTTTCTCAACACTGAAACGTGAAACATGTTGTGAATTCTTTCCATATTTGGAGTTAAAACAAGTTGGTATGCAACAGGGCCAATTCTTTCAACGATGTTATACGGACCAATGTAGTGAGGTGCTAGCTTACCTCGCTGCTAAAAACGAAGGACTCCATTCCATGAGGCGACCTTCAAAAACACTTTATCACCTACCGCAATTTCCAGCTCCCTTTGTCGATTGTCAGCATAACTTTTCTGCCGATCCTGGGCTGTTTTTAACCATTGTCGGATCAAGTTCAACTGCTCCGTTGCTTGATCAATCAATTCTGGATTGTCTAGGCGTCTTTCATCTACTTCATTCCAGCAAATGGGAGTCCTGCAACGTCACCCATATAATGCTTCATAAGGTGCCATACCAATACTTACATGAAAGATATTGTTGTAAGAAAATTCTGCCAACGGTAGGCATCGATCCCAACCGGTTTGCTGATCCAACACACTCACTCGTAGCATGTCTTCGAGTATCTGAATCGTCCTTTCTGATTGACCATCGGTTTGAGGATGAAATGCTGTACTGAAATTCAATTTTGAACCCAGCGAAATTTGGAATTTCTCCCAAAATAGTGAGGTGAAACGAGGGTCAGGATCTGAAACGATGGAAACTAGCACTCCATGCAATTGAAGAATCTCATCTAAGTAACGAACAAAAAATTTCTCAGGTGTATTCGTCATAAGTATAGGAAGGAAGTGTGCAGATTTCGTCAATCGATCCACGATCACCAAAATGGCATCGTATCCTCGCTATGACCTAGGAAAACCGGCCACAAAATCCATTGTGACATGCTCCCACTTCCATTCTGGTATTGGAAGTGACTGAAGTAGTCTAGCGGGTCATTGATGTTCGATCTTTACTTGTTGACATACGAGGCATCGGGCAATGAACTCAACAATGTGGCATTTCATGTTTGGCCACCAATACTGCTCTTTCAAATCTCGGTACATCTTAGTGCTTCTGAGATGGATAGCGAACTTCGAACTATGTGCCTCCGATAGAATAAGGTTACGAATGTCAATATCTTGTGGAACACATACCCGATTTCTGAAGACAAGCACTTTGTCATCTCGTATTCTGAAATCATGAACTATGACATCAACACCATCAGAAAGTTGCTTTTGAATTTCAATTAGTTTCAGATCCTCTAATTGCTGATTCCGGATTTCCTCAATCAAGGTAGGTGTGACTTCGATTCGTGCCAACAATGAAACAGAATAATCAGTGCCAAGATGCACACGATTAGTCCTCAAATCCAGCAACATAGGCATGTAATGGGTGCGCATATAGGACAAAACTGATGGGGAAGGAGGATGAAACCACGATCCAGTAAATCTTCCAATTGCGTTTTTAGTTCCTTCATTTCCGCAGGAGCCACACGGTACGGAGGAATGGAAATCGGATTCATACCAGGCACTAACTCAATGCCAAATTCCACTTCTCTTACTAGTGGTAGACCGGATATGTCTTCTGGAAATACTTTTGGAAATTCGTGAACCACTGGGATAGAATCCAGATCCAAGGGTTCTTTTGAAATATCATGTACGTGCGCGATGTACATTGTACATTATTTGTTGATCAATCGTTTCGCATCAAGCCAAGGAATTATGCAAGTTGGAACAACTCACCTATCACCTTTAAAACAGTACTCGACACCATCAGGAAATATGAACCACACACGTTTGGTGAAACACTCCACACGGGCTTGATATTTCGCTAGACAATCGTTTCTTAATATCAAATCCAGCTCTCAGATGTCTAATGGAATCAGATCCACTTCAAGTACATTCGGACCCATACGTACCACACAGCCGTTGTAGAATAGATTACAAATCAGTTGCTCTCCCAATAGAGTTAGAACCGCAATAGGAGGAGTCAAGGGAGATAGAGGCCGATCCGTGCTAAGTGCTATCCTTGGACTTAAAAATGATATATTTACTCCAGGATCTAATAATACCTTAGAATTTTGAGAAAAAAATTGAAATAGTACCTGTCACCACATCAGGACTAGCCTCAGCATCAGTTAGGGTGAAGAGCCTTGTTGCTCTTGGTTGCGTGTCGGTTGTGGATCCGTTGGGTTGTCCTCCTGGTGTGCGTGTTGGTAGTCTAGCGGGGTTGGCATTCCCACCTTGGCCTGTGTTTGGTACACCTGTGATTTGTCTTGGTTTCAGGAATTCCATCTGAATATGTCCTATCTCGCCACAGTTGTAACATCAACGTTGCTGAGAATTCCATAAAGATCCATTGGAATTTGAACCAGAAAAGTTATTCTTGTTGGTATTTCCATTGCCATTAATTTTCGGAGGATAGAACCTTAAAGGATAGGGTCCCGTTCATAGATTGAACTTTGAATCTCACCTATAGGATCCACCACTAGTGGCTGCAGATGGTTTCTTGGTTTGCATGATCCTTTCAGCTTCGGTTGCGGAAATGATTAGTTCTTGTAAATTCTGCACCGGTGTCGTACCTACGATGGTTTTGAGTTCGGTACTCAACCCATCCTGAAATCGTCTCCCAAGCTGGTACAGTGTATGATCTTCTTCTGGTGCGAATCGGGATAACTCCTTTAACACTTTCTCATATTCCAGCACCGAACGGTTGCCTTGTTCAAGTTTGTAAAAAGCTTGTCACTGCTTGTTTTTATGGAACATCGTATAAAATCTTTCTTCGAATTCGTACCGAAATTCTTCCCAAGTTGGCAAACGATCGCTGAATTACAAGCTAAGAGATGTTCACCATGCGAGGGCTTCTCCCTCGAGTAGGAAAGTGGCGATGGCAACTTTGTCATCATCCGAGATACGTAAGAACAAGGATACTCGGCATAAGGTGTCTATCCACTCCAGAGTGGCAGCAGCTCCGGCTAAACCATTGAAATCTTTACATCCCAACTATCGAGCTTCCTTCAAAAATTTTGTAATCATGATGGGAAGTCTCTCGGCTTCCTTAGGATGTGCCAGCTGTACAAGTTCAAGTGGAGGAATAGGTTCTTCCACTAGTGCAGGTGTAGGAGCTGTGAGACCTCGAATTTTGAGTCCTAGAAGTCAAGAAGCCAGTGCAGATGAAAAGAACATTTTGCCTCTGAAGAAAAGGATGTGTGATGGCCAAAATTGGTAAGGAATATTTGGTAAATATTTCTGATATTAATTCCCTTTAATTTGGTTCTTAATTTGTTGATAATCACTTTAGGAATTAAAATCCCTAAAATTAAAAGGGAATTGTTACAGAATTTAAATATGGTAGTTATCGTAATTTAATAAAGCCTTTAAAATAGTAATCTTAATTCCATACCTATCCATTATAAATAGGAAGCCAACCCCACAAAACTCATTCATAGAAAACACACAAAACTCGTATAGCCTAAAACTCTTACACCTCCCTATATTTGCCAAAAATCGCTGAAACTTTAAACCAGCATAACTCTCTCATCGTTTGTCGGATTCCTGCAAATAATAGCTTGTTGGAAAGATATCTTCATCCTCTTTCCAAAAATCCTTGGTTTTTTTCAGGAGGTTAGTATTTCTTTCACGTAAGATAAGTTGAAACTCAGCTGAAGTGCCAAAATCTTCTTGAACTTCAATGTAGCATAACTCTTTCATTGTTTGTTAGATTCCTGTAAATAATAGCTTGTTGGAAAGATCTCTTCATCTTCTTTCCAACTATATATTTTTAGTTTTTTTGACATTTGTATTTCTTTGTCAAAAGATAAGTTGAAAATCGACGGTGGAATTAGGTTTTAAAATTTGTATAATTCTACCTTTGATTGATCTCTGATTTTGTTGCCCTTATTTATATGATTGTTTAGAATCCATTCATAGTGAACAATTATGATTTCATCCCTTGGATACATGAAGTCAAAAATTGTCTTGTGCTTTACTCTTAGTGCCGAACTTTGCATAGTTAATTAGGATGTTAAAACAGGTTGAATCGTTAAGTTTTTGGCTATCACATCACACATCCAAGGGGGAGGTACCTGCGGCATCTGATCTCTGATTTCTGATAGGTTTGGTGAGAGGATTTGATAAGGAAATAGAGTATTTACTTGGTTATTGCGTATGCACACTTAGTTTGTTTTTTTTTGTCTTTAGCTATTGATGACTTAGGTGGTTCGAAAGTATCTAGTAAGGGAAAAAGAATAGCTTCTTGTTCAGAGACAAGAGAGGTAGGATCTATGCCTCATCAGTTTCTCCAGAGACCTCGTTGTTTGCTTAATTGGTTTCGGTACCTATGATTGTGAAACTGTATGCACATTCATATTAAATAATGCATGATTGAGTTGCGGATTGAATTGAGGAATTTGTAGACTATACCAAATCCCTTAAGGTAGGTTAGGAGTGCCTAGCTTGCATGTGTGATGTGTATTGAACTTGCTGAATGTGATCTGACAGAATTGAGAATACCCTGTTTTGGTTTTGTGCTTTGTGCTTGCCTGTGGTGCTTGTACATGTTTGTGTATTAGGATCCTTTTTCGGTGGCCATTCGGGGTAAGTGCTGATGCTCCTTGTGAGAGGGGAGGTTCTTACTGGTATGAGAGTCGTATAGGTGACAAATCCCAGCAAGAGCTCGCTAGATGTCTGGTCCTTGTGTGGCCAAAAGCCCTGTCCTTGTGTGGCAGGAACCCTTTAACATTCTGTGGTTTGGGAAGCCCTTATCCTTGTGTGGTTTGGGAAGTCCTTATCCTTGTGTGGTTTGTGATGCCCTTGTTCTTGTGTGGCTTGGGATGTTTTGTCCTTGTGTGGCTTGGAATGTTTTGTCCTTTTGTGGCAAGATGAATAGGCTTGCTGATTAGCTTTTGTGTTAACTAATTACCTTTCGTACAGTAAGCCTTGGACAACACAGGTGGAAGAGGATGACCTTTTATTTTTCATTGCCGAGAACAATCTGATGAGTTATGTCTGCCTGTGTACTTCTGATACTTTTCGAAAGTGTTATGGTTTCTGCAGATCTTATGATGTTGTGACCCTATTGAGATTCTTGTAATCTCATTTCATTGTTTTCACCAGTTTTTAAAGCATAGATACATTCATTACTCGTGGTACCAATGTGTAAGATCAAGGCTGTACGGCGGGGCGATATCGCATCACTTTTGCATACCTGTTCCTTGATTACTTGCGCATATAATTTGAATAAAAAAAATTGGATTACTTTCTGGTTTATTTTAAGATTTCTCATTTGCTTGTTATTTTTTACTATGTTGAAGGAATTCTTGGTGGTAATTTGGATCCTTACGGGACTTGTCTGTTATGAATCCAGTGATTTAATTTGTAAGACCCCGAATTTTGAGTCATAGAAGTCCATAAGCCAGTGTATGTGAAAATACGATTTTTCCCCTGAAGGAAAGGATGTGTGATGGCCGAAATCGGTAAGCTTGTTTAGTAGTTAATTCTGTTTTAAATTCCTTTAGATATAGGTCCTTATGGATGGGTAATTGCCTTAGAAATCATCCTTCAAGATAGATAGTTGCCTTAGAGATTAAGTCCCTAAGAATAGGGAAGATAATTTAAGAGTGTAATTATCTTATTTTGATAAAGTGAGTAAAAGTAGTAATCATAATTCTACACTCATTCATTATAAATAGGAAGCCAACGCCACAAAAATGCTTCATAGAAAACTTACAAAATTCGTATGAGCCTAAAACCCTATACCTCCCTATAGCCGCCATAATTCGCAGAAACTTTAAACCAGCATAACTCACTCATCGTTCGTTGGATCCCTGAAAATAATAGCTTGTTGGAAATCTCTCTTCATCCTATTTCCATAAATATTTGATTTTTTGTCAGGAGGTTAGTATTTCTTTCTCAAAAGTCAAGTTGAAATTGGGGGGCAGTGCCAAATCTTCTTGAAATTCAGAATAGCATAACTCTTTCGTTGTTTGTTATATCTCTGAAAATAATAGCTTGTTGGAAATCTCTCTTCATTATATTTATAACCACCTTTTGTTTTTGATCAGAAGGTTAGTATTTCTTTGTCTAAAGTTAACTTGAAAATCGGCGGCAGAATTAGGTTTTCGCCAAATCTTCTTGAACTTTAAAATAACATAACTTTCTAATTGTTTGTCAGATTCTTACAAATAATAGCTCGTTGAAAATATCTTTCCATCTTCTTTCAAAAAATATATGTTTCAAAATTTTTATGTAAATATTTCCTTGTTTAAGGTTAAGTCGAAATCGTCCTATGTCCTACTTTTAGCGACAAGATTTGCATAGTTAATTGGAATGGTAAATTCAGGTTGAATCTTGTTAAGTTCCTGGCTATCACATCATACATCAAAGGGGGAGGGACTTGTAACGTCTGATCACTGGTTTTTCTGATAGGTTTGTTGAGTAGTATTGGTAAAGCAATAGGGAATTCAGTTGATTATTGAATATGCATGCTTAGTTTGTTTTCGTCTTTGCCTGGAGATATTATAGGTGGCTCGGATTTAATTAGTAAAGGAAAAGGAGTAGCTTCTTGTTCAGAGACAAGAGAGGTAGGATCTACGCCTCATCGGTTTCCCTACAGACCCCTGTTATTTTCTTGATGTTTTTGTCACCTGCCCTTGTTGTATTACATGCAATTGGATTATAGGGTGAGAGTATGAAATTCGGAATGAGATATGGATCTCATAGGCTATATCGAACCTCTGAGTTAGGTATTGAGTGCCTGGGTTGCATATGTTATGTAAATTGAATATGCTGATTGTGTTCTGACGTGATTGAGGATACCTTGTTGTGGTATTATGCGCTCGAGAAGGAATACCAAAACCTAGTTCACTCGCTGAGTCTCTTTGCGTCCGTCACTTTGTACTTGCCTGTGTGTGCTTGTATATGTTTGTGTGTCAGGTTCCTGTTCCGGTGGCCATTCTGGGTAAGCGCTGATGCTCCTAGGGAGAGGAGAGGTTCTTACTAGTATGAGAGTTGTATGGGCGGAAAAACCCACCAAGAGCTCGCTGGAGGTCTGGTCCTTATGTGGCCGGAACCCCTGCCCTTGTGTGGCAGGAAGCCCATATCCTTGTGTGGTTTGGGGTGCCCAAGTCCGTGTGTGGCTTGGGAAGACTTTTCCGTGTGTGACAAGACGACTTACTAGGTTTGCTGACTAGCTTGTGTGTTAACCGTTTATCCTTTGCGCAGTGAACCTTGGACAACACAGGTGGAAGGGGATGGCCTTTCTTCTTCATTGCCGAGAGCAATTTGATGTGTTTCACCTGCCTGTGTACTTCTGAACTTTTGGAAGTGTTTGTAGTCCTCCCTCAGCCATAGATTCGGCCTTAACCTTTTCGTTTGATTCTGGAATTGCATGATCCCCTTTAGTTGTTTAGGATTGATCTAATGTAAATTGGGAGATTTGTGTTTAGGGTTTCTGCAGATCTTATGATGCTGTGACCCTACTGAGATTCTTGTAATCTCATACCGTTGTTGTTTACCATTTTTCAGGTTTAGGTACATCCACTGTTCGTGGTACTAGTGTATGAGATCAAGGCTGCACGGCGGGGCGATAACGCATCACATTTTCATACTTGTTACTTGCGTATATAACATGAATGATTGGGCAACTTTCTGGTTTATTTTAAGCATCCTTCTTTGTTTGCTATTTCATAAACTTGTTGAAGAATTTCTTGTTGGTTATTTGGATCCCTATGGGTCTTGTGTGTTATGAACCCAATGAATTAATTTAGAACTTCCGCTGAAATTTTTATTCACTCCGTATGATACCAGAATATGTGTCCAATATTATGCTCCAATTGTTGATAAGCAATAAGATTAACAAGCTTAAAATCAGATATTTATGATTAGCCTGGTGAGATTCAAATAGGTCTTAGGTGTCATTTAGGCTTATTTGGGTTTCATGGCGGTAATTACAATCGAAGCAATTATTAATAGTTAGGAATTGGGGTCGTTACAGGTTTGGTAGCGGAGCATGGTTTAGGGAATAGAAAATTGTTATATGCTAACTTATTGGTTGATTTTGGTGATTTCAGGTAAGAACATGGGCACACACTCACTCACTTAGGGGCTAATATGGAAAGGGAACTAAGGCTAAAATGGGATTAAGTTGTAAGGTTTAAATGATGGGAATAATAAACTAATGTGCTGATTGTTCATATGCCTTCATATGTCTTTCTTGTCATTACTGAATGTATATGCATGTGATTGATGATTCGAATTGCGGAATGTGGATGATGTGTGAGTCTATGCTTGCGTGATGTTTGGTTTATGAGTGGAATTGCCGTTAATACCTTTGCATGTGTGCATGTGATTTCCGAAAATTTGTATATTGTTGTTCATCATATGCGTATCGTCCGGTGCATGCCTCTCCACCAGGTACCACTCCTTTTACTAGTATTGTATTTACTATATGTTGCGTAGTAAAGGTGTATTCGTGTAGTATGGCATGCTCGAGGAAACAAAGGGACCAACGGGGTAGGTTTGAGATTCAGCCTGAATAGCAACCTGTTGAGCAAGAGGAGCCAAATGCACAAATGGAGCAGGAAGGGAAAGCTGACAAAACTGACACGCAAGGGTGAGTCGTTCGTATGGAACGAGAAATGCCAGCAAAGTTTCGAAGAACTAAAGAATCGGTTAGTTTCTGCACCTATCCTTACCTTACCTATTTGTGGAAAGGAGTATGTGGTTTACAGTGACGCGTCAAAATCTGGACTTGGATGTGTATTGATGTAAGATGGGAAAGTCATTGCTTACGCTTCAAGGTAATTGCGACGGCACGAGATAAACTACCCTACACATGACCTAGAACTTGCAGCCCTTGTATTTGCCTTAAAAATATGGCGACATTATTTATACGGCGAGGCGTGTCGAATCTTCACTGATCACAAAAGCCTGAAGTACCTCCTTACACAAAAAGAATTGAATATGAGACAACGACGATGGGTGGAGCTGATTAAAGACTATGATTTAATCATCGAATATCATCCTGGAAAGGCGAATGTTGTTGCTGATGCCCTAATCCGAAAGTATCATCCTCCTTCCCCATCAGTTTTGGCCTACATGCGCACCCATTACCTACCGGTGATGTTGGAATTGAAAACTAATCGTGTGCATCTTGGCACCGATTTCTCTGGTTCGTTGTTGGCACGAATTGAAGTCGCACCTACCTTAATTGAAGAAATCTGGAATCAACAATTAGAGGATCCGAAATTTACTGAAATTTGGAAGCCACTTGCTGATGGTGTTGATGCTATAGTTCATGATTTCAAAATATGAGATGACGAAGTACTAGTCTTCAGAAACCGGGTATGTGTTCCACAAAAAGTTGATATTCGTAACCTTATTCTATCAGAGGCGCATAGTTCGAAGTTCGTATTCATCTTGGAAGCACTAAGATGTACCGAGATTTGAAGGGGCAGTATTGGTGGCCAAATATGAAACGTCATATTGCTGAATTCGTTGCCCGATGCCTCATATGTCAACAAGTAAAGATCGAACATCAAAGACCCGCTGGTCTACTTTAGTCACTTCCAATTCCAGAATGGAAGTGGGAGCACGTCACAATGGATTTTGTGACTGGTTTGCCTAGATCGCAGCGAGGATACAATGCCATTTGGGTGATCATGGATCGAATAACGAAATCTACACACTTTCTTACTATACGTGTGACAGATTCACCATAAAGATTGGCAGTTCGTTACTTGGACGAGATTGTTCGATTGCATGGAGTACCAGTTTCTATTGTTTTAGATCGTGACCCTCGTTTCACGTCACGATTTTGGGAGAAATTCCAGAATGCACTAGGTTCGAGATTGAATTTCAGTACAGCATTTCATCCCCAGACCTATGGTCAATCAGAAAGGACAATTCAGACACTTGAAGATATGCTACGTGTGAGTGTATTGGACCAGCAAACCGGCTGGGATCGATGCCTGCCATTGGCAGAATTTGCTTACAACAATAGCTTTCATGTAAGCATCGGTATGGAATCCTATGAAGCACTATATGGGAGACGCTGCAGAACCCCCATTTTCTGGAATGAAGTAGGCGAGAGACGCCTAGACAATCCGTAGTTAATTGACCAAGCAACATAACAATTAAGCTTGATTCGATAAAGGCTAAAAGCAGCTCAGGATCGGTAGAAAGGCTACGCCGACAATCGACGAAGGAAGCTGGAATTTACGGTACGAGACAAAGTATTTTTGAAAGTCGCCCCATGGAAAGGAGTCCTACGTTTTCAACAGCGAGGTAAGTTTGCACCTCGCTATATTGGTCCATATGACATTGTTGAAAGAATCGGCCCTGTTGCATACCAACTTGCACTACCTCCAAATATGGAAAGAATTCACAACGTATTTCACATTTCAATGCTAAGAAAGTATATGTGAGATCCTGGCCATGTGCTTAAAGACCTGCCAGTTGAAGTTGCTGAAGACCTATCCTATCCCGTACAGCCAATTTCCATACTAGATCGATCAGTTCCACAGCTTCGCAGTCGAAGCGTGCCTATGGTACGAGTTATTTGGCGTAATGGCCAAATTGAGGAGCAGTCTTGGGAGACTGTAGAGTCCATGCATGCAAAATTTCCTTACTTGTTTCAATAGGTACTTACGGTAAAAAATTTCAGGACGAAATTCTTATAAGGAGGGGAGAATGTAAGACCCCGAATTTTGAGTCCTAGAAGTCCAGAAGCCAGTACAGGTGAAAAGACGATGTTTCCCCTGAAGGAAAGGATGTGTGATGGCCGAAATCGGTAAGCTTGTTTAGTAGATAATTTTTTTTAAAATTCCTTTAGATCTAGGTCCTTATGAAAGGGTAATTGCCTTAGAAATCATCCTTGAAGATAGATAGTTGCCTTAGAGATTAAGTCCATAAGAATAGGGAAGATAATTTAAGAGTTTAATTATCTAGTAAATTATCTTATTTTGATAAAGTGAGTAAAAGTAGTAATCATAATTCTACACTCATTCATTATAAATAGGAAGCCAACCCCACAAAAATCATTCATAGAAAACTTACAAATTCGTATAAGCCTAAAACCCTATACATCTCTATAGCCGCCATAATTCGCAGAAACTTTAAACCAGCATAACTCACTCATCGTTCGTCGGATCCCTGAGAATAATAGATTTTTGGAAATCTCTATTCATCCTCTTTCCATAAATATTTTATTTTTTGTCAGGAGATTAGTATTTCTTTCTCAAAAGTCCAGTTGAAATTTGGCGGCAGTGCCTAATCTTCTTGAAATTCAGAGTAGCATAACTCTTTCGTTGTTTGTTATATCTCTGAAAATAATAGCATAAATTTTCATTTTATTTCTAACCACCTTTTGTTTGTTGTCAGAAGGTTAGTATTTTTTTTTCTAAGGTTAACTTGAAAATTGGCGGCGGAATTAGGTTTTCGCTAAATCTTATTGAACTTCAAAATAGCATAACTTTCTAATTGTTTGTCAGATCCTTACAAATAATAGCTTATTGAAAATCTCTTTCCATACTCTTTCCAACCAAATATGTTTCGAAATTTTTCTGTAAATATTTTCTTGTTTAAGGTTAAGTCGAAATCGTCCTATGCCCTACTTTTAGCGACAAGATTTGCATAGTTAATTGGAATGGTAAATTCAGGTTGAATCTTGTTAAGTTTCTGGCTATCTCATCACACATCCAAGAGGGAGGCACCTGAAACATCTGATCACTGGTTTTTCTGATAGGTTTGTTGAGTAGTATTGGTAAGGAAATAGGGAATTCAGTTGATTATTGAATATGCATGTTTAGTTTCTTTTCGTCTTTGCCTAGTGATATTATAGGTGGTTCGGATTTAATTAGTAAAGGAAAAGGAGTAGCTTCTTTTTGAGAGACAAGAGAGGTAGGATCTACACCTCATCGGTTTCTCTAGAGACCCTTGTTATTTTCTTGATGTTTTTGTTACCTGCCCTTGTTGTATTGCATGCAATTGGATTATTGGGTGAGAGTATGAAATTCGGAATGAGATATGGATCTCATAGGCTATATCGAACACCTGAGTTAGGTATTGAGTGCCTGGGTTGCATATGTTATGTGAATTGAATATGCTGATTGTGTTCTGACATGATTGAGGATACCTTGTTGTGGTATTACGCTTTGTACTTGCCTGTGTGTGCTTGTACATGTTTGTGTGTCAGGATCCTGTTCCGGTGGCCATTCTGGGTAAGCGCTGATGCTCCTAGGGAGAGGAGAGGTTCTTACTGGTATGAGAGTTGTATGGGCGGAAAAACCCAGCAAGAGCTCGCTTGAGGTCTGGTCCTTATGTGGCTGGAACCCTGCCCTTGTGTGGCAGGAAACCCATATCCTTGTGTTGTTGGGGGTGCCCAAGTCCGTGTGTGGCTTGGGAAGACTTGTCCGTGTGTGACAAGAAGACTTACTAGGCTTGCTGACTAGTTTGTGTGTTAACCGTTTATCTTTTGAGCAGTGAGCCTTGGACAACACAGGTGGAAGGGGATGGCCTTTCTTCTTCATTGCCGAGAGCAATTTGATGTGTTTCACCTGCCTGTGTACTTCTGAACTTTCGGAAGTGTTTGTAGTCCTCCCTCAGCCATAGATTAGGCCTTAACCTTTTCTTTTGATTTTGGAATTCCATGATCCCCTTTAGTTGTTTAAGATTGATCTAATGTAAATTGGGAGATTTGTGTTTAGGGTTTCTGCAGATCTTATGATGCTGTGACCCTACTGAGATTCTTGTAATCTCATACCGTTGTTGTTTACCATTTTTCAGGTTTAGGTACATCCACTGTTCGTGGTACTAGTGTGTGAGATCAAGGCTGCACGGCAGGGCGATATCGCATCACATTTGCATACTTGTTACTTGCGCATATAACATGAATGATTGGGCAACTTTCTGGTTTATTTTAAGCACCCTTCTTTGTTTGCTATTTCATAAACTTGTTGAAGAATTTCTTGTTGGTTATTTGGATCCCTATGGATCTTGTGTGTTATGAACCCAATGAATTAATTTAGAACTTCCGCTGAAATTTTTATTCACTCCGTATGATACCAGAATATGTGTCCAATATTATGCTCCAATTGTTGATAAGCAATAAGATTAACAAGCTTAAAATCGGATATTTATGATTAGCCTGGTGGGATTCAAATAGGCCTTAGGTGTCATTTAGGCTTATTTGGGTTTCACGGCGGTAATGACCTTAATCGGAGCAATTATTAATAGTTAGGAACTGAGGTCGTTACATAATTTAGCAGGAAGGGCAAGCTAAACCCGAAAATCAATCTGAGCCACCAGCTGCACTAGTTATTGATCCTGTGGTGGCACAAATATTAAACGTATTACAAGGAATTGCTGCAAATCAGCAGTGTATGGAGACGCAATTTCAGAATGCTCCTGCACCTGCACCAGTGGAAGAACCTATTCCTCCACTTGAACCTGTACAGACGGCACATCCTAAGGAAACCGAGAGACTTCTCGTCGTGATTACAAAATTATTGAAGGAAGCTCGACAATTAGGATGTAAATATTTCAATGGTTCAGCCGGAACTGTTGCCGCTCGTGAGTGGATAGACACCTTATGTCGAGTGTCCATGTTCTTACGTATCTCGGATGATGAAAAAGTTTCCATCGCCACTTTCCTACTCGAGGGAGAAGCCCTCGAATGGTGAACATCTGTTAGTTTGCGATTCGGTGATCGTTTGCCAACTTGGGAAGAATTTCAGTACGAATTCGACGAAGGATTTTATACGAGGTTCCATAAAAGTAAACAGCGACAAGCTTTTTACAATCTTGAACAAGGCAACCGTTCGGTGCTGGAATATGAGAAAGTTTTAAGGGAGTTGTCTCGATTCGCACCAGAAGAAAATCGTACATCGTACCAGCTTGCGAGACGATTTCAGGATGGGTTAGTACCAAACTCAAAACCATCGTAGGTACGACACTAGTGCAGAATTTTCATGAACTAATCATTGCCCCAACCGAAGCCGAAAGGATTGTGAAAACCAAGAAACCATCCACAGCCACTAGTGACGGATCCTATAGGCGAGATTCGAAGTTCATTCGACGAACGGGACTCTATCCTTTAAGGTACTATCCTGCGAAAATTAATGGCAATGGAAATACCAACAGGAAAAACTTTTCTGGTTCAAATTCCAATGGATCTTCGTGGAATTCTCAGCAACGTCGATGTTACAACTGTGTCGAGATGTGACATATTCAGAGGGAATGCCCGAAATCAAGGCGAATCACAGGTGTACCAAACGCAGGCCAAGGTGGGAATGCCAACCCTTCTAGACCACCAACACATGCACTAGAAGGATCACCCAACGGATCCACAAACAAGGCACAACCAAGACCAAAAAGGCTCTTCACCCTAACTGATGTCGAGGCTAGTCCTGATGTGGTGACAGGTATTATTTCAGTCTTTTCTCAAAATGCTAAAGTATTATTAGATCCCGGAGAAAATAGATCATTTGTAAGACCAAGGATGGCACTTAGCACGGATCGGCCTCTATCTCCCTTGACTCCTCCTATTGCGGTTCTAACTCGAATGGGAGAGCAACTGATTTGTAATCTAGTCTACATCAGCTGTGTGGTACGTATGGGTCTGAATGTACTTGAAGTAGATCTGATTCCATTAGACCTCCGAGAGCTGGATGTGATCTTAGGCACGGACTGTCTGGCAAAATATCAAGCCCGTATGGAGTGTTTCAGTGTGTGGTTCATATTTCCTGATGGTGCCGAGTATTGTTTTGAAGGTAATAGGCGAGTTGTTCCAACTTGCATGACTTCTTGGCTTGATGCGAAGCGATTGATCAACAAAGGATGTACAGTATACCTCGCGCACGTACATGATATTTCAAAAGAATCCTTGGATCTGGATTCTATCCCAGTGCTCACGAATCTCCAAAAGAATTTCTAGAAGACATAGCCGGTCTACCACCAGTAAGGGTAGTGGGATTCGGCATTGAGTTAGTGCCTGGTACGAATCCGATTTCCATTCCTCTGTATTGTATGGCTCCTGCGGAAATGAAGGAACTAAAAACGTAATTGGAAGATTTGCTGGATCGTTGTTTCATCCGACCAAGTGTGTCACCTTGGGGAGCACCTGTCCTGTTCGTGAAAAAGAAAGACGGTTCGCTGCGATTGTGCATCGACTATCGGTAGCTAAATCGTGTGATTGTGAAAAACAAGTACCCTTTGCCACGCATCGATGATTTGTTTGACCAACTCCAGGGTGCAGCCGTATTTTCCAAGATTGATCTCAGATCTGGATACCATCAATTGCGAGTTCGTGATGCTGATATTCCAAAGACTGCATTCAGATCACGATACGGTCACTACGAATTTCTGATTATGCCATTCGAATTGACCAATGCACCAGCTATGTTTGTGGACATGATGAATCATGTGTTCCATGAGTTCCTGGACAAATTTGTGATAGTTTTCATTGACGACATTTTGATATATTCAAAATCGAAAGAGGAGCATGCTAAGCATTTGCGGATTATGCTGAAAGTTTTAAAGGATCGACGGTTGTTCGCAAAATACTCCAAATGCGAATTCTGCTTACACGAAGTTGGCTTCCTTGGCCATATTGTTTCCTCCCAAGGTGTGATAGTTGATCAAAAGAAGATTGAAGCCGTAGTTTCTTGGGAACCCCTACAAACTGTGTTCGAAATTCGTAGTTTCCTTGGCTTAGCAGGTTATTACCGTCGCTTTGTGGATAATTTTTCATCGCTTGCCAGACCATTGAAAAAACTAATGCACAAGGGTGAGTCGTCCGTATGGAACGAGAAATGCCAGCAAAGTTTTGAAGAACTGAAAAACCGTTCGAAGTTCGCTATCCATACCGGAATCACTGATTTAATGATCGAATATCATCCTGGAAAGATGAATGTTGTTGCTGATGCCCTGAGCCGAAAGTATCATCCTCTTTCCCCATCAGTTTTGGCCTACATGCGCACCCACTACCTGCCGATGATGTTGGAATTGAAAGCTAACCGTGTGCATCTTGGCACCGATTTTTCTGGTTCGTTGTTGGTACGAATGGAAGTCGTACCCACCATAATTGAAGAAATCCGGAATCAACAATTAGAGGATCCGAAATATACTGAAAATCAGAAGCAACTTGCTGATGGTGTTGATGCCATAGTTTGTGATTTCAGAATACGAGATGACGAAGTACTAGTCTTCAGAAACCGGGTATGTGTTCCACAAAATGTTGATATTCGTAACCTTATTCTATCAGAGGCACATGGTTTGAAGTTTTCTATTCATCCTGGAAACACTAAGATGTACCGAGATTTGAAGGAGCAGTATTGGTGGTCAAACATGAAACATCACATTGCTGAATTCATTGCCCGATGCCTCGTGTGTCAACAAGGAAAGATCGAACATCAAAGACCCGCTGGTCTACTTCAGTCACTTTCGATTCCAGAATGGAAGTGGGAGCACGTCACAATGGATTTTGTGACTGGTTTGCCTAGATCGTAGCGAGGATACAATGCCATTTGGGTGATCATGGATCGAATGACGAAATCTACACACTTTCTTCCTATACGTGTGACAGATTCACCATAAAGATTGGCAGTTCATTACTTGGACGAGATTGTTCGATTGCATGGAGTACCAGTTTCTATTGTTTTCAGATCGTGACCCTCGTTTCACCTCACGATTTTGGGAGAAATTCCAGAATGTGCTAGGTTCAAGATTGAATTTCAGTATAGTATTTCATCCCAAGATCGATGGTCAATCAGAAAGAACGATTCAGACACTAGAAGATATGCTACGAGCGAGTGTGTTGGATCAGCAAACTAGTTGGGACCGATGCCTGCCATTAGCAGAATTTGCTTACAACAATAACTTTCATGCAAGCATCGGTATGGCACCCTATGAAGCACTATATGGGAGACAATGCAGAACTCCCATTTGCTGGAATGAATTAGGCGAAAGACGCCTAGATAATTCAGAATTGATTAAGCAACAGAGCAGTTGGACTTGATCCGACAATGGCTAAAAACAGCTCAGGATTGGCAGAAAAGCTACGCCGACAATCGATGAAGAGAGTTGGAATTTTCGGTAGGTGACAAAGTATTTTTGAAGGTCGGTCCATGGAAAGGATTCCTTCGTTTTCAGCAGCGAGGTAAGCTAGCACTTCGCTACATTGGTCCGTATGACATTGTCGAAAGAATCGGCCCTGTTGCATACCGACTTGCCCTACCTCTAAATATGGAAAGAATTCACAACGTATTTCATATTTCAATGTTAAGAAAGTATGTACAAGATCCTGCTCATGTGCTTAAAGAACCTCCAGTTGAAGTTGCTGAAGACCTATCCTATCCCGTACAGCCAGTTCCCATACTAGATCGGTCAGTTCGACAGCTTCGCAGTCAAAACGTGCCTATGGTACTAGTTGTTTGGCGTAATGGCCAAATTGAGGAACAGTCTTGGGTGACTAAGGAATCTATGCGTACAAAATTTCCTTACCTGTTTGATTAGGTACTTATGTTAAAATTTCAAGGACGAAATTCCTGTAAGGAGGGGAGGATGTGAGACCCCAAATTTTAAGTCCTAGAAGTCCAGACGCTAGTGTAGGTGAAAAGACGATTTTGTCCCTGAAGGAAAGGATGTGTGATGGCCGAAATTGGTAAGAGTGGTTCTGGTATAAATTCCCTTTAATCTAAGTCCTTATAGATAGATAATTGTCTTAGAGATTAAAATTCCTAAGAATAGGGGAAGATAATTAAAGAATTTAATTATCTGGTAATTATCTTATTTTTAATAAAATCTTAAAAATAGTAATCATAATTCTATATCCATTCATTATAAATAGGAAGCCAACTTCACAAAAATCATTCAGAGAAAACATACAAAATTCGTATAAGCCTAAAACCCTACACCTCCCTATAGCCACCAAAATTCGATGAAACTTTAAACCAACATAACTCTCTTATCGTTCATCAGATCCCTGCAAATAATATCTTGTTGGAAAGATCTCTTCATCCTCTTTTCAAAAATATTTTTTGTTTCATCAGAAGGTTAGTATTTGTTTCTCTAAAGATAAGTTGAAATCGGCGACGGAAATTAGGCTTTTGCCAAATCTTCTTGAACTTCAAAATTGCATAACTCTCTCATCGTTTGTCGGATCCCTACAAATAATAGCTTATTGGAAAGATCTTTTCATCCTCTTTTCCAACCATATATTTTTTGTTATTTTACATAATTCTTGTCTAAGTTTAAGTCAAAAATCGGCGACAGAATTAGGTCTTTTTTTTAGATTTCTATAGTTTTTGTCTTCGGTTGATTGCTGTTATCATTTCGTGTGTTCTTATGATTTCTTAGCATCTATTCATGATGTATGATCATGAATTTCTTTCTTTTAAACTTCTCTATGTTTAAAGTCGAAATTTTCCTATGCCCTACTTTTAGCGATGAAATTTGCATAGTTAATTGGAATGGTAATTCAGGTTGAATCTTGTTAAGTTCCTGGCTATCACATCACACATCCAAGGGGGAGGCACCTTCAGCATCTGATCACTGGTTTCTGATAGGTTTGATGAGTGGAATTGGTAAGAAAATAGGGTATTCAATTGATTATTGAATATGCATGCTTAGTTTATTTTCGTCTTTGCCTGGTGATAATATAGGTGGTTCGAAATTACTTAATAAAGGTAAAGGAGTAGCTTCTTGTTCAGAGACAAGAGAGGTAGGATCTATGCCTCATCGGTTTCTTCAGAGACCCCTGTTATTTTCTTGATGTTTTTGTTACCTGCCCTTGTTGTACTGCATGCGATTGGATTACAGGGTGAGAGTATGAAATTCGGAGTGAGATATGGATCTCATAGAGTATAACGAATCCCTGAGTTAGGTATTGAGTGCCTGGGTTGCATATGTTATATGAATTGAATATGCTGATTGTGTTTTGACATGATTGAGGATACCCTGTTGTGATATTATGCTTTGTACTTGTCTGTGAGTGCTTGTACGTGTTTGTGTGTCAGGATCTTTTTCTGGTAGCCATTCGGGGTAAGCGCTGATGCTCCTAGGGAGAGGAGAGGTTCTTACTGGTATGGGAGTTGTATGGGTGGCAAACCCCAGCATGTGCGCGCTGGATATCTGTCCTTGCGAGGCCGAAACCCTATCCTTGCGAGGCAGGAAGCTCATATCCTTGCGAGGTTTGGGATGCCCTAGTCTATGTGTGGCTTGGGAAGACTTGTCCATGTGTGGCAAGACGACTTATCCTTGTAAGGCAAGATGAATAGGCTTACTGATTAGTTTGTGTGTTAACCATCTACCCTTTGTGCAGTAAGCCTTGGACAACACAGGTAGAAGGGGAGGCCTTTCTTCTTCATTGTTGAGAGTAATCTGATGAGTTCTACCTGCCTATGTACTTCTGATACTTTTGGAAGTGTTTGTAGTCCTCCCTCAACCATAGATTCAGCCCTAACCTCTTTTTAATTGATTCTTCAACTGCATGATCCCTTTTAGTTGTTTAGGAATGATCTAATGCGATTTGGGATATTTATGTTTAGGGTTTCTGCAGATCTTATGATGCTGCGACCCTACTGAGATTCTTGTAATCTCATACCATTGTTTTTACCAATTTTTAGGCTTAGGTACATCCACTGTCCGTGGTACCGGTGTGTGAGATCAAGGCTGCACGGTGGGGCGATATCTCATCACATTTGCATATTTGATCCTTGTTTATTTTCGCATATAACATGAATGATTGGGCTACTTTCTGATTTATTTTCAGATCCCTCCTTTGCTTGCTATTTCCGTAATATGCTGGAGAATTTCTTGCTGATTGTTTGGATCCCTATGGGACTTGTGTGTTATGAACCCAATGATTTAATCTGAAGACTTCTGCTAATGTTTTATTTACTCTGTATGTTACCAGAATATCTGTCCAATATCATATTCCAATTGTTGTTAAAAATTGAAATAAACATGCTATAAAAATCGGAAGTTAATGGTAAGCCTGGTGAGATTCATACAGGTCCTAGGTGTTATTTGGGCTTATTTGGGTTTCACGACGGTGATGACCTTAATCGAAGCAATTAGTAATAGATAGGAATTGGGGTCGTCACATTAATTCGGAACAATAGCGATCTTGCAAATTCACAGCCAAGATGCACAGATGTAGCTCTCAAATCTAGCAACATAGGCATGTAGTATGCACGCACATAGGCCAGAATAGAAGGAGAAAAAGAGTGTGTCTATGGACTTAAGCGTCAACAACAATATTTGCCTTTATGGGATGATATTCGATGATCAAATCATAATCTTTAATCAGTTCCACCCATCTTCGTTGTCTCATATCTTTTGTGTAAGGAGATACTTCAAGTTTTTGTGGTCGGTGACGATTCTGCACATCTAACCATACGCATAGTGGCGTCATATCTTCAATGCAAATACTACAGCTGTAAGCTCCAAATCATGCGTAGGATAGTTGCTCTCATGTAACAACTTTCCCATCTTGCATCAGCACACATCCAAGGCCAGATTTCAATGTATCTCTATAAACCACATATTCTTTTCTACTGACTGGAAAAGTAAGGATAGGTGTGGTCACTAATCTAGTGTTCTATTCTTCAAAAATTTTCAGGCAATTCTCAGTCCACACAAACGGCTATCCTTTGCACGTCAGTTTCTTCAAAGGTCCAATAAGTGATGAGAAATTCTCCACAAAGCGACAGTAGTATCCAGATAGGCAAAAGAAACTGCAAACTTCAAATACAATCCACGGGTGTAAGGACCTAAAACCCATGTTTCGTATTTTTCTCCTATTAAAACCCTTACTGCCTTGAAAACCAAACAAGCCCAAAATCAGGACCTATCTGAATCCCATAAGGCTTAACCATCTAATTTTTGATTTTATTAGGTTTATTATTTATGTTTTTTAAAGGTTGGAGCATGATATATGGACAAATATTCTAATAACATATGTAGTGAATAAAAACATCAGCGGAAGTCTTTTAAATTGAATCAATGGAACCACAACACACAAGTTCCATAGGGATCTAAAATTCCAGTAAATAAACCACCAATAAGAACCGGAAGTAAACAAGCAAAGGAGGGACTCAAAGAACTAGAAAATAGTCCATTCAAAGTTCATGTTATATGCGCAAGCAACCAAGGAATCAGGAATGCGAATGTGATGCAATATCAGCCCACCGTGCAGCCTTGATTCTCACACACTAGTACCACGAATAGAGAATGTACCTAAGCCTGAAAAATGGTGAAAATAACAAAATAAGATTAAAAGAATCTCAGTCGGGTCACAACATCATAAGATCTACAGAAAACTTAAACAAACAGCTTCCAAACAACATCAGATCATCCCTACACATCTAAGGGATATTGTGCAATTCAAGAATCAATCAATAGGACTAGGGCCGAAAACTAAGATTGAGGGTGGACTACAAACACTTCCGAAATTAGAAGTACACAAGAAGGAAAATACATCAACCACTCTCGGAAATAGGAAAAGGCCATTCCCATCCAACTGTGTTGTCCAAGACTTCACTGCATAAAGGGTAAAGGTTAGCACACAAGCTAATCAGCAAGCCTAATCATCTTGCCAGCACACAAGACAAAGCATCTAGCCAGCACACATGACAAGGCATCCTAACATGCACACAAGATTAGGGAATCTCCTAACCAGCACACAGGATTAGAGCATCTTGCCAACACATATGACAAGGCATCCAGCATGCGCAAGCTGGAGTTTGCCACCCATACGACTCCCATACTAGTAAGAACCTCTCCTTTTCGAAGGAGCATCAGTGCTTACCTCGAATGGCCACTAGAAAAGGATCCTAACACACAAACACTTACAAGCACATACAAGCAAGTACAAAGCACCATACCTCAACAGGGTATCCTCAATCATGTCAGAACACAATCAGCATGTTCAATTCACATAACAAATGCAATTTAGGCACTCATAACCTATCTCAAGGGTTTACAGCCTAAGTAAGCCTCAAATCAATCCACAACTCATGCATACACTATTTCACATATGCGCATACAATATTTTAAGGATATGCATCGAAAATAATCAACCAACAACAAGGACCTCTAAAGAAACTAATGAGGAAAAGATCCTACCTCTCTTGTCTCCGAGCAAGAAGCTATTCCTTTTCCTTTATGGGGGATCCAAACCACCTATAACATCATAAGGCAAAGACAAAACCACACTAAGTATGCATACTCAATAAGAAAGTGAATATCCTATTTCCTTATCAATTCCACTCACCAACCTATCAGAAACCAGTGATCAGATTCTGCAGGTGCCTCTCCCTTGGATATGTGATGTGATAGCCAAGAACTTAACAAAATTCAACCTGAATTACAATCCCAATTAACTATGAAAATTTCGGCACTGAAGATATTTATGAGATTAATTTCCCTACTTCAAAGGCTAGATAAGGTAAGATAATCATCAGAATTAAATTCTTGAATTATCCTTCCTCAATTTTAGGAATTTTATCTCCTAAGGTACGTTTAATCCAGTAAGGAAATAAATCAAAGGGAAATGAAATCAGAAATAATTGCTAAACATTCCATATCATTTTTGGCCATCACACATCCATTTCCTCAGGGCTAAAATGGTCATTTTACCTGCACTGGCTTCTAGACTTCTAGGACTCAAAATTTGGGGTCTTACAGTGGGGTTTCCAAACAACAACAGCTTCAATCTTCTTTGAATCAACAAAAACTCCACAGGAAGAAACAACATGGCCTAGGAAACCAACTTTACTTAACCAGAATTCACATTTGTAATCACCCAACAATTTTTGCAATATTGAGAGTTTAGAGTTTTCTATCCATTCTCTTGTGTCCCTCTCTCTTTTAGGTTGTGTTCTAAGCTTAGCATTCTAGCTAGCTTTGTGAGGAAGGTTGACTTAGCCTATTGCAAGTGAGATAGTCTAAGGCCTCACGGAGAGTTTCTATTCGAAAAAACTCTAATCCCGTGACAGTGTGTGCTTGATAGACAAACCAGTTGTGACAAAAGCTTTCCTTTAGCATAGTTCACTTACAACAACATTTTCCATGTAAGCATCGAAATGGCCCCTTACAAAGCCTTGTATGGTAGAAATTGCAGAACCCCGAGTTACTGGAATGAAGTAGGTGAAAGACGCCTAGACAATCCAGAATTGATAGATAAGGAAACTGAGCAATTAAATCTGATTCGGTAAAGATTTAAAGATGGCACAAGATAGACAGAAAAATTATACAGATAATTGACCAAGAGAGCTTGAATTCGTAGTAGTTGACAAAGTAGTCTGAAAGTTGTCCTGTAGAAAGGTGTTCTTCATTTTCAGAAACAAGGCAAATTAGCACCCCGTTACATTGGTTCATATGATATTACTGAAAGAATTGGTCCTGTTGCATATAGTCTTGCATTGCCCCCAAGTATGGAAAGAATCGATAGCATGTTCCATGTTTTGATGTTGCGAAAGTATGTCCAAGACCCTGCTCACATTCTTGAAGATCCTCCAATCAAAATTACTTAACACCTATCCTATCATGTACAGCCAGTTGCTATTCTAGATCGATCTATTCATCAACTCTGTAGTCGTAATGTTCTTATGGTTCGTGTTGTTTTCCATAATAGCCAAATCAAAGAGCAGTCTTGGGAGACCGAGGAGTCAATGCAGGTGAGATACTCTCACCTATTTCTGTAGCTCTTGTGCAGAAATTTCGAGGATTAAATTTTTGTAAGGTGGGAAAGATGTGAGACCCGGATCTTTGGTAGGATAGATGTCCTAGATATCCGTGTGTCAGAAATGGCACCTAGGGACCAGTGCAGTGGAAATAACCATTGTGTCTCTAATAACTAAATGCGTGATAGCCCTAAAAGGTCTATTTCTGATTTTTTTTATTGATTTATTCAAGTACTTTTCTGTTAATTATTCTTTTTATCCGAAGTAAACAATTATCTTCTAGTGGAATTATCTTTAAGCTTAATTATCCTTTAAACCCTATCTTATCTTTTAAGCTTAAAACTAGGGAAAACATATCGTTTAAGCTCCTATATAAGCATAGGCCGGCTACCTCATTCCTCACACTCTCATTCTCTCTTTTGTTTCTTCATAAACACAAGTCATATTCCTTTTTCTTCTTTGGGTGGCCGAAACCTGTATCTTCACTATCAAAATTGTCAAAATTCCTCCTTCTTGATCAGATTGTTGTGTGTGATAGCTTGTTGGATTCTTGTCTTCATGCTTCATCTTTCTTGCTTGAATTCACATTCAAAAAGTTAGTAGTTTTCAATTATATTATTACCAAAATTTTCCCATTCTTAGTGTGTGCCGATATTAATTTTCCTTCTCCAGATGTTTCTAAATCTTGTTCCTCTTGTTCGTATGAACATCTGACACCTATTCCCCTTTTAATATTACAAAAATGCAATTTTATCCCTTTGTTTCTTGAAAATCATGATTTTCCCCTTGAAACCCTAAGTGTTGTCGAATTGTATACCTTAAAGGGATTGAATAATCAAGTTGAAACTTGTTGAATCCTTGGCCATCACATTTCGCATTCAGAGGGAGGTTACTGCTGCATTTAATCATTGGGTTTGGTAGGTTTTGGTGAGTAAGATTGTTAAGGACTGTAGGTTGTCCTTTGTTTTCCTATTTTCATATTACATACTTAGTTTTTGTGTTGTCTTTGCCTTATAACTGTTCAGGTATTTTTGCTTGTGGTCAAGGAAAAGGAGTAGTTTCTTTCTCAAACACATGAGAGATAGGATCTATACCTCATTAGTTTCTCCGAAAATCATCTTGCTTGATTTCCTTGATTTCGGTTTGTCTAATTGTGCTCTATGTGCTTGTGGATTGTGTGCTTTGAATCTTGGTAATTTTGGAACTATGTAGTTTAGTATCACCCTATTTTGAATTGGTTTTTCTGTTCTGGTTTATGCATTGTGTTGGTTATGTTTCTATAAGCATGTATGTGTGTATATGCGTATATGCGTGTATGCATGCTTTGTTTGAAGGATCCTCTGGTCGCTGGCCATTTGAGGTAAGTGTTGATGCTTCTGAGGTAGAGGAGTGGTGCTTATCGAATTGGGAGTTGTATGGTGATTGTTTCCCAGCAAGAGCTCATTGGATGCTCCGTATCTAGTAATTGGCAGGATGCCCTACATCTAGTGTTGGCAGGATACCCCTGTATCTAGTGTTGGTAGGATGCCCTATATTTAGTGTTAGTAGGAAGCCATGTATCTAGTGTTGGCAGGATGCTCCATATCTTGTGTTTGGTGGGATGGAAAAAGGCATGTTGTAAGTTTGTTTGCTAAGTTTTTTCCTTTTTCAGCACAGTCTTGAACAACACAGGCGGTAGGGAATAATTATTTGGTTTTGTAATCGTATTGGGCTGCCTGCATGCTATTGGTTTCAATCTTGTGATGGTTTCCTATGAAGTGTTTTGAGTCCTCCTTGTTGTTTTGATAAAAATCGGCCCTTATAATGTTGTGTTTGATTGACTGGTTTGTTTTGGGCCTATTATATATGTATATGCGATTTATATGTTGATCGGGAGATGTTTGTTTAAGTATCCATAGATCTTATAATGTTGTAACCCTACTGAGATTCTTGTAATCTTATTCCATTGTCTCTCCCTTTTTTCAGGTTTAGGTTTGTGTTTTGCTAGCAGTACCGAGGTGTGAGATCAGATGTAATGACCCCAATTCCTATTAATAAAATTTGCTCCGATTAAGGCCATTACCGCAGTGAAATCCAAACAAGCCCAAAGATACCTAGAACCTATTATGAATCCCACCAGGCTTACCCATTAAATTTTTAATAACAAATGGAGCATGATATTGAACAATCATTCTGGTATCATACGGAGTGAATAAAACATCAGTGGAAGTCTTTAAATTTAATTATTGGAATCAAAACACACAAGTCCCATAGAGATCTAAATAACCAGCAAGAAATCCTCCAACATGTTCCAAAACATAACAAGCAAAAGAGGGATATTGAAAAACCAAAAAAAATTAGTCCAATCTATGATCATATTTTATGCGCAAGCAACCAAGGAAATAGGAATGCAAAGGTGATGCAATACCACCCCGCCGTGCAGCCTTGATCTCACACACTGGTACCATGAACAATGAATGTACCTAAGTCTGAAAAAATGGTGGAAACAACAGAATGAGATTACAAGAATCTCAGTAGGGTCACAACATCATAAGATCTACAGAAACCATAAATACAAATCTCCCAAACAACATCAGATCATTCCTAGCAACTAAAAGGGATCACGCAATTCAAGAATTCAGTTAAAAAGGGTAGGGCCAAATCTAAGGCTGAAGGGGGACTACAAATATTTCTGAAAACTCAGAAGTATACAGACATGTAGAGCTCATCAGATTTCTCTCGGCAATGAAGAAGAAAGGCCATCCCCTTCCACCTGTGTTGTCCAAGGCTTACTGCACAAAAGATAAACGGTTAACACACAAGCTATTCAGTAAGCCTATTCATTTTGCCACCCATACAACTCCCATACCAGTAAGAACCTCCCCTCTCACAAGGAGCATTAGCGCTTACTCCGAATGGCCACCGGAAAAGCATCCTGACACTGAACACGTACCAGCACACACAAGCAAGTACAAAACACAATACCACAATAGGGTATCCTTAATCATATCAAAACACAATCAACATGTTTAATACACACCACACATGCAAACTAGGCACTCATATCCTATCTTAAGGGATTTGGTATAGCCTAGAAGATCGCATCTTGGTCTGCAATTCAAGCATTCCTACCACAACATATGCGCATACAACATTACATGTAAAGGCACCGAAATTAACAAGTAAACGACAAGGATCTCTAGAGAAACTAATGAGGCTTAGATCCTACCTCTCTTGTCTCTAAACAAAAAATTATTCCCTTGTCTTTATTCAATAATTATACACTACTTATAGCATCACAAGGCAAAGCCAAAACCAAACTAAGTATGCATATCCAATATCCAATTAAATACCCTATTTCCTTATCAATTCCACTTACCAAACCTATCAGAAACCAGTGATCAGATGCCGCAGGTACCTCCCCCTTGGATGTGTGATGTGATAGACAAGAACTTAACAAGAATCAACCTGAATTACCATCCCTAATAATCAAACAATTGTCGGCATTAAGAATAGGGCAATAGAGCAAGTTGCAATTTCATGTTAACAAGTTGTAGGAGTTACGATCTCATAGGGCAATAGGGCAAAGGTAAGGCATATTGATTTCATGTATAGAAAAGATTCAAAGGATGAATTCATGATTTTTCACTATGAATGGATATTAAATAATCATACGAATAAAGGTAACAACATCAGAGATCAATCAAAGGCAGAATTATAAAAATATGAAAACCTAATTCTACAGAATTTCGATTTAAATTTAGAGAAATAAATACCAACCTTCACACAAAAAAAAAATTTTTTTTTTAAAGAGGATGAAGATAGCTTTCCAACAAGCTATTATTTTCAGGAATCCGACAAAAGATGAGAAAGTTATGCTTGTTTGAAGTTCAAGAAGATTTTGGCAGTTCTAACGAATTTTGATTTAACTTTAGAGAAACAAATATTAACCTTCAGAAAAAAGACCAAAAATTTTGGAAATACAATGAAAAGACCTTTCCAGCAAGCTATTATTTGTAGGAATCCGACAAACGATGAGAGAGTTATGCTTGTTTGATGTTCAAGAAGATTTTGGCAGTTTTGTCGAATTTCAATTTAACTTTATAGAAATAAATACTAATCTTAAGACAAAAAATCAAATATTTTTGGCAAGAGGATAAAAAGAGCTTTCTAACAAGCTATTATTTGCAGGAATCCGACAAACGATGACAGAGTTATGCTTGTTTGAAGTTCAAGAAGATTTGGCAGAAATTGGGAGGTGTAAGGTTTTTTAGGTCCTACGAATATTGTGTGTTTTCTGTATAAGATTTTTTTGTGGTTGACCTCCTATTTATATAAGATGGTTATGAGATTAAAATCCAAATCTTCAAGGCTTAATTAAAGTAAGATAATTATCATAATTAAATTTTGTAATTATCCCTCCTTAAACTTAGGATTTTTATTTCCTAAGGTAATTATCAACAAATAAAGAATCAATTTAAAGGGAATTATTATCAGAAATAATTACTAGACATCCCTTACCAATATCGGCCATCACACATCTTTTTCTTCAGGAGGAAAATGGTCTTTTTCACCTGCACTGGCTTCTGGACTTCTAAGACTCAAAATTCAGGGTCTCACATCCTCCCCTCCTTATAAGAATTTCGTCCTCGAAATTTTTAGCACAAGTACCTAAGCAAATAGATAAGGAAATTCTGCACGCATAGATTCCTCAGTCTCCCAAGACTGTTCCTCAATTTAGCCATTACGCCAAATAACTTACACCATAGGCACACTTCGACTGCGAAGCTGTCGAACTGACCAATTTAGTATGCAACTAGTTGTACAGGATAGGAGAGATGTGAGACCCTGAATTTTGAGTCCTAGAAGTCCAGAAGCCAGTGTAGGTGAAAAAGGCCTATCCTATTAATTGGTAAGGGATGTCTAGTAATTATTTCTCATATTAATTCCCTTTAAATTGATTCTTTATTGGTTGATAATTACCTTAGGAAATAAAAACCCTAAGTTTAAGAGGGAATAATTACAGAATTTAATTTTGATAAATTAGTTTAATTAAGCCTTGAAGATTGGGATTATAATCTCATAACCATCTTATATAAATAGGAAGTCAGACACACAAAATTTGTAGGACCTAAAATCCCTATACCTCCCAATTTCTGCCAAAATCTTCTTGAAAGTCAAACAAGCATAACTCTCTCATCATTTGTCAGATTTCTGAAAATAATAGCTTGTTGGAAATATTTTTTCATTCTCTTTCCAAGAATCTTTGGTTTTTTGTCTGAAGGTTAGTATTTCTTTCTCCAAATTTAAATCAAAATTTGACGAAACTGCCAAAATTTTCTTGAACTTCAAACAAGCATAACTCTCTCATCGTTTGTCGGATTTCTGAAAATAATAGCTTGTTGGAAAGATCTCTTCATTTTCTTTCCAACTATATTTGGCTTTTTTGTCTGAAGGTTAGTATTTGTTTCTCTAAATTTAAATCAAAATTCGGTGGAATTAGGTTTTCAAATTTTTATAATTTTGTCTTTGATTGATCTCTGATGTTGTTACCTTTATTCGTATGATTTTTTAATATCCACTCATAGTGAACAATCATGAATTTATTCTTTGAATCTTTTCTGTACATGAAATCAGTAAGCCCTACCTTTGCCCTACTGCCCTATTGTGCCTATCTTGATCAATTGATTAACCTATTGGATTCTGATCTTGTTTCTATTGATTATACATGTTATAAACCCTTAATCCTTTCTTGTTAACATGAGATCGCAACTCCTACAACTTGTTAACATGAAATCGTAACTCGCCCTATTACCCTATTCTTAGTGCTGAAAATTGTATGATAATTAGGGATGGTAATTCGGGTTGATTCTTGTTAAGTTCTTGGCTATCAAAGACTACGATTTGATCATCGAATATCATCCTAGAAAGGAAAATGTTGTTGCTGATGCCTTAAGCCTAAAGTTTTATCGTCCTTCCCCATCGGTTTGGGCATACTGATTTCATATATAGAAAAGATTCAAAGGATGAATTCATAATTGTTCACTATGAATGGATATTAAACAATCATATGAATAAAGGTAACAACATCAGAGAACAATTAAAGACAAAATTATAAAAATTTGAAAACCTAATTCCACCGAATTTTGATTTAAATTTAGAGAAACAAATACTAACCTTCATACCAAAAGCTAGATATAGTTGGAAAGAAAATGAAGAGATCTTTCCAACAAGCTATTATTTTCAGGAATCCAACAAACGATGAGAGAGTTATGCTTGTTTGAATTTCCAAAAGATTTTGGCAATTCTTCCGAGTTTTGATTTAAATTTAGAGAAATAAATACTTACCTTCAGAAGAAAAACCAAAGATTGGTGGAAAGAGGATGAAAAGATCTTTCAAGAAAGCTATTATTTTCTGGAATCCGACAAACGATGAGAGAGTTATGCTTGTTTGAAGTTCAAGAAGATTTTGGCAGTTCCGCCGAATTTCGATTTCACTTTAGAGAAAAAATTACTAACCTTCAGACAAAAAAAGAATGATTTTTGGAAAAAAGACGAAAAGAGCTTTACAAAAAGCTATTATTTGTAGGAATCTGACAAACGGTGAGAAAGTTATGTTTGTTTGAAGTTCAAGAAGATTTTGGCAGAAATTGGGAGGTGTAGGGTTTTTTAGGTCCTACGAATTTTGTGTATTTTCTATATAAAATTTTTGTGTGACTGACTTCCTATTTTTATAAGATGGTTATGGGATTAAAATCCCTATCTCCAGGGCTTAATTAAAGTAAGATAATTATCAAAAATAAATTATGTATTTATCCCCCTTAAACTTAGAGTTTTTATTTCCTAAGGTATCAACCAATAAAGAATTAATTTAAAGGAAATTAATACGAGAAATAATTACTAAACATCTCTTACCAATTTCGACCATCACATATGTGAAACCCCGTCCTAGTCATATGTCCAGTCAGCGTCGTTGTAGTGGTCCACGTATATGTCTGACCTGTTGACCGGGACGGGAATCGAGAAGGTAAAAATTACCGTTTTGCCCCTATCAGAACCAGACTTGTTTCAGGGCCTGTTTATTTCCCCTAAGGCCTTCTACGTATCTTTGTCTTATTTCCGGACCTGTTTATTTCCCTAGGGCCCTGTACGTACCCTTTAAGCCCATTTGCCTACCCTAATCACTGTCACTGTTTTATTCCAGACAGAAAACCTGTGTTCTGCCGTCCGCTATGCTCTTTCTCACATTGTTTCCAATCTGTCGCCACCAATTCTTTTCGTTCGTTGTGTCTTCCTCCGTACAACCCAACGATCGCCTTTAGCCCCTTCCTTTTTCCCACTGTTGGATTGACCATCAGGTTTGTAGATTGGTGAGGGAACGGTAGGAATTTTCTTTTCCGTATTTTAAATTAGGTTTGTGATTTCTTGTTCTGATAGTGGTTTGATTCAGGTGGATCTGAATCTGGGTATCGCGATAAGGGCAAAGGGATTGCCACCATTTCATCTGCACGTCAGGTAGGAGTCTATGACTCATAAGTTTGATCGGCGAATCCCCTTGTTTCTTAATCTGTTCTTTTAATTGATGTTTATTGCCTTAATCAGTTCTTGTCTTCTGTTTCATTGTGATGCGTTAGTCTCTTCCCTTTTTGCTGCATTCAAGCTTTCGTGATTCGTGTTTCGTGATTTATGCTCCTTTGTGTTTACTTATGATATCATTCCCGTTTAATCTTTCTTATATCCTATAGCGCTTTGGTTTCGTAGTCTTGGTAAACCATTTCCATTTAATCCTTCTTTTATTCTGTAGCATTTGCTTTGTATTTGTGTCTCGTAGTGCAAATTAGCATGAAGCATTAACGCCTCTTCATCTTGCTCGTGAGCTTTCCAGCAACAAGGCTTAGGGTTTGATCTGGTGCTAGATTGGCTAAACAATAGACCCGTACACATGGTAATGGCTCCGCAGTTCCCCTCCTTTCTTCTTCATCCCCTTCTCTCGTTCCTTCCTTTTCTCGTCCTTTCCCATCAGCCGTTCATTTCTTGTAGCAAGCGGAGGTTCCTGTGAAACCCACTTGCTTTTATTCTCTTCTTCCTATTATGCCGAGAGAGAGAGGTGCCCTCTTTATTGCTTCGTTGTTTCCACACCCCTTTTTCCTGCGCCCTCTCTTCTCTCTATGGTTTCCCCGATTCCCCTTATTCCTCTCTTCGTTGAGCGAAGCACCAGCCTCGCACCCGTCTCGCACTGTCTCGCACTAACCTCTCATCCGTCTCGCACCAGCCTCGCACCCGTCTCACACTGTCTTGCACCAGCCTCCTCCAGTCTCGTTCTATTACGTGGCTACTTCTCCTTGTTGTTTCACCGATTTTTCTTCCCCACCGGCCGTTTCTGTGTTTCCCGGCGTGCCCTGCTCTTCCTATTCTTTCTTTTCCATTGAAGCGAGACGAGTCCTTCCTTCTGTTCCACCGAATCCCCACCTACAGTTCCTATGTTCCCAGCTCGCGTCTCCTGTTTCCTCTTCTTCTTTTCTTCGGCGAGCGTCACTGTTGCTTCACTGATTTTCCCTGTCGGTTATTCTTACATTCCCGACATACCCAGCTGAGTCCTATCCTTCTTTTTACGTGGAGCGAGGTGTGTCCAAACTCTCTTGGTTGCTTCCCCGATTTTCCCCACGGCTGCTCCTGTATTTCTAAACTTGCTCAGTCGATTCCTCTTCTCCCTTTTTTCGTTGAGCGAGGCGTGCCTTGTCTTCTTCCCTGGACACCACCGGCTGTACCGTGTTACCCAACTCGCAGCTGCTAATTCCTCTCCTCCTTTCTTCTACGTCGAGCGAGTGCTCTCCCGTTCTTGGTTTCGTGAACTCTTTCCACCTGTCGTTCCATTGCGTGGTGACCTGTTTGCCCACGGTGTTGCCCTGTTTTGTTTCCCTTGTAGCATGAGCTTAGCCTAGCATAAATGAATTGTATTTTGTTGGTTAATAATATTACTAATTGTAGTTAAAATGGTTTCCAAAAGAATAACACGGGTAGCTTTTGTAAACAAAGATTACGGGTTTGATGAAGCTGAAGGTTGAGTTGTGATGGTCTATTCGAGGATGTGTGGTTTTGTCGAGTGTACTGGTTTATAAGCCTATGATTTTTGTATTATGATTTTTTATCGAGTATATTGATTAATACAATTGAATTATTGGAATTGTGACGGTTGCCAAAATATATATATATGGTTTCATAAGCTGTCTATACGTATCAGTTTGGTATCCACAATCGTAAAACGTTCGCTTGGCCAATGCGAGGTGAGTATACAGAATCCCAGTGATAGGGGAGAGTTGCTTACCTGTTCGGGAGTCGTATGGGTGTTGTCTTCGTTTCCTGCCACGTCTTCGCATCCTGCCACGTCTTCGCAGGTCGGTTCGTATTGAGTATTGAGACAGGTATGATACGTGCTATGCTTTCTCTGCCTAGTCTCGGACAACACTGGTGGTTGGGATTACGTATATATTTAATATTTTCCTAAAACTATAAGTTAACATTGGCAGTGGGCTCCAGATTTCCCTTTAGCGGGGGTTACTCGAGGAGTATTTTATTATGTCCATCCTGATGGGTTTTTGGTTGGCATTGTTAGCCGAGTTGTGTTACGAGTTGTTGAGTTAGAACCTATTGGGCTGCAATCATATTTTACGTTATAAAACTCAAATGTGTGAATTTCAAATTCTTCGGGTTGTTTCGGTTACGTCTTTGTTCGTATAGTGATTCGTTTCCTTCCCTTCTTTGTATGTGTTCTCGTTTCCCCGTAGGACATATGATGTTGTGACTCCTACTGAGATTTTTATCTCACCCGTTGATGTTTCCCCCTTTCAGGAGTAGTTCATAAGCCGTAGATAGCGTTTGAGGTGTGTGAACTTCTTACGACTTGGCTGGACTATCGCACTTGCACATTTTACACAGTTTTCTTTTCGGGCATTTCCTGTTTGATTCGTTTTGATGTTTTGACTCACATTATATTTTATTTTATGCGTTTATTTCTCTACTGGATACGATTTATTTTATGTACCGGGCTTTAAGCCCAGTTTGTGATTTTGGGCTTGTGACTGTATGGATCCGTTTTCCGTTTTAGATATTTTTTTCCAATCGAATAAAGTCTTCCGCTGTGGTATTTTGTTCACTCTGATTGTTTATGCCAGATGTCTGTTTCTTATTTGACATGCTCCAATCTTTAAAAAAATTAAATACGTTTGTTTCGGGAATCGCGTTTGAAAAGTCTTCTAAGCCTTGTGAGATTCGGATTGGTCCACCTGTTGGGCTTGTCCGAGTTTCACGGCGGTAAGGGCCTAGTTTTTGGGTTCAGGTCCTTACAACATATTCTTTTCTTCAGGGGCAAAATGGTCTTTTTCACCTACACTGGCTTCTGGACTTCTAGGACTCAAAATTTAGGATCTCACATCAGAACTGCACGGAGGGATGATTGCATACCACATTCAGTTTCCTTTCTGGCTTTTCAATTCCCATTTTTATTTCTGCATATTGAC
Organism: Passiflora organensis; assembly: GCA_019739055.1. NCBI lineage: Eukaryota > Viridiplantae > Streptophyta > Magnoliopsida > Malpighiales > Passifloraceae > Passiflora > Passiflora organensis. The sequence goes on along the minus strand of JAEPBF010000087.1, from coordinate 25,877,371 downwards.
ACAAACAGATGCTTTCTGATTGAGTTCCCTTGGGACTTGTGTAGCATGTTTTCATTGGGTTTTTCATTTATGAAAGTCTGCTATTGATGTTTCTTTTAACTCTATTTCATGCCAGAATTTTACTTAATGAAATTTCATGCTCCAGCCTTAAAAAAACTTATTTAACTTATGAATTTAGTAACTAATCGCTTAGAGTCTTGTGCGATTCGAATAGGACCTTGCGAAAGCTTGTTCGAGTTTCAGGGCGATAAGGATCCTTTTAGGTTGGGTTCTGGTCCTTACATCATAGGTCTTTTTTGTCATTAAAATGCGTCTTTTAACTGTGTTTATTTATTGTTATTTAGAGATATTTTTGTAGGTTTTTGGAAATGAACACATGAGAGGGAGTGGTTTGAGTGATTTAATAGTGTTTAGGGTTAATCGTCTGAATCAGGTAGTTGTATCCCTGATAATGTGAGAGTACTTTGATTTGGGCCAATGTGTGAAGAACAACGACTGGTTAGATTTTAAGAAGAAATGCGAGTTGCAGACGACTGGTCATTGCATAATAATGACTAGTCAGACTTTTAAAAGAATCAGGCAGAGAGGGGGATGACCGGTTGTTATCTTAACAATGATCGGCCGAAAGTGCAATTGAAGCCAAATATGGAACTCACCACTCATTGGACACTTAACGGCCGGTCATACTTACACGATCTTTATGTAACTCACATAAATAACAATTATTGTATTTTTTATAGTCTGTATATATTGTCATGGGTAATTTTTATCAATAAAATATATCTTTTGATTGTGTTTTGTAAGTGTTATTTAGAGGCATTTGTATAGGTTTTAAGAACTGAACATGAGAAGGGAGTGATTCGCATGATTGAATGGTGTTAAGGCTTGATCATGCAAATCAGAAAGTTGTATCCCGAATAATGTGAGAGTATTTTGATTGGTGCCAATGTGTGAAGAACGACTGGTTGGATTTTAAGAAGAAATGCAAGTTATATGCGAGCGGTCATTGCTCAGTGACGATCGGTCAAACGTTCAAAAGAATAAGGTCGAGAGGGGGATGACTGGTCATTATCTCAACAATGATCGGTTGAAAATACAATCAAAGCCAAACATAGAACCCATCAGTCATTGGACACTTAACGGCCAGTCAAACTTACATAGAGGTTTCTTAAATCGACATTTTTATTTTAAAACAACTGGTCATATTGTATGCAGATGATCAGTCAAACTCAATACTCTATTTAAAGTAGGCTATTTGCAACTTTTTTTTATTGAAGCATTATTCTTAGACTTAAACTTTTTTAGCTTTCGGAACGTATTTCTCGATCCATCAGTAAATATACTATGAAATGTTATTTTGGATTTAAATTAGTGATAAGATTGTTTGCATTACCTTCTCTCCCCTATCTTCATTTGTGTTAGTTGTTTACAATAAACTAGGGATTCAACCCAACTATGCCAATCAACAAAATCTGGAATTTACTTCTACTATATTAATACTAAACAAATCAAATCTGAACAATTTATATTTAGGTAAGTTTAATTTACTTCGGAAGAATGAATTAGATTGCGGCAACAGAATAGAAGATTTAGATCTATTGTATAAATTGATAAAATAAAAATATATTTGTCAAACCTAGGATTTGTATTGATTGGGCTGATCAATCTAACGACTTGATTATCATAGGAATATAGTTAAATGAATTGGTTGGATTAGCTTCATCATAGTCTGGAAGGATGTTATAAGATTAAAGAATATTCAAGAACAAATTACTAGAATTTGGAGTGGAAGCATGGGATTGGAGTGAATTTCCATATTTTAATTAAGTCTTTATTTTTTTATCATTAAAAGTATAGTTAGATTTTATTTAAAATACCATCAATAATACAATTTGGTTCTTTTAACTAGAATGATGAATTAGGCTAATTGTTTATATTCAAATGACTATTCCTGTGGGATCTATATTTGGACTTAAATTCCTATATTGCTTGTGGCTATCGTATACTTGCAGGTAGTAATTCTAAATTATGCAACAAGTTTGCTCAGAGGGGTGCAACAGTGACCAATATGAATCAGAATTCAGGAGGTCAGTCCATTTTGGCATTGTGTCATCTCTGTGGGGAAAATAACAATAGCTATCAATGCTCAGTGACAATAAAAGAGGCCAATTATGTGGACAATCTAGAGAAGCAATTGCTCCATTATGAAACAACCTATAATTAGTATTAGAGAAATCATCTAAACTTCTAATACAAGAACAACAATGGGCATAACTATGGGCAGAATTCCAATCTGAATAGAGGAGGAGGCTACAAATTGGATACCATTAGGGAAACCAAAACCGTCAACCATCACAGCCAATTGAGAAGAAGAGCAGTTTGGAGGATTTAATGCAATAGTGTATCATATCTTTAGATTCTAGGATCAAGAACTTGAAAACACAAGTGAGCTAAATTTCTCAGTTGCTATAGAACAGGCCATAGGGGACTTTTCCATTTGATACAAAGCCTCCCTTAGAATTGAAAGCAATAACCTTGAGATCAGGGATAGTGTTACAAGAACCAGTAGTTGTGAGGAAGTCTAGTGTAATACGGGATGATGCTCAGCCTTCGTTTGAGGAGACCCCAGAGGTGCAGTCTAAAACACCGTCAAAGACACCAGTAGAGAATTCAAGAAAGTAGAAGGAGAAAGTGCAACTTCCTCCACCACTATTTTTAATGTCACGCCCTGGAACCAACAAATTACGCAACAATCATCGTAGGCCCACTATATACACCGCCACATCACCTAGGAACACATATAGTAAACCTAAAAGGCTAGAGATAAAATAAATAACAGAGTCAACTATATAAATATTGACCAAAGATCATGCAGCAAAATTTTTAAAAATAGCACGATGTTGTTCTGGGTAACATTGTAAAACAATCAAGCTCAGAGGATTATTCAGGGATAAATTCTAAGACAATAACCCTACCATACTTAAAACACTATGAATATAAAACTCTTTAAAATTTCCTTACAGATGGCCAGTTGCTAATCGCATCTCATTATACCAAGGAGTGAGCTCCTAATCATAATTCTTGCATCTATATGCCAAAATCTGGTAGAAGTTTGCCAGACGAGCGGATGGGAAAAATATATAAAATATTTCACATGCAGTCAATATCATAAAATATAAGCATGCTAGCACACAAAATTTCATTTGCATACTCATCATGGCAAGCAACACAATCACAATCGTAAGGCAATGTAGCACAGAATTGTTTAAGCAATCAGGACCATGGCTAGACTAGCAGTATCTCTTAGTCCTTTTAGCACCAAGAATAGGACTGGGATCCAGTAGCAACACTCTATATGCAGCTCCTCACATGTCTCTCGTTATCTTATATGCTGTAACTCAATCAATCCCGATAGGACATGCACACCTCTTGGCCTAATTCTACTGCTTGCGTATTAGGTGATGGTAGCTCTACCTATTTGATCACCATATTAAGATATCCTGTATAATCATTTTATATTATAATAAGATATACTCCATGTCCCTCCTTATGCCTCACTTGCAAAATCTACAACCAACTTCTATACTTGGAGAGCTCTCATGAGTTGAATAGAATACCCTATGCTGCTGTAATGTTTGATACATCTCATGCTTCTGAAAGCACCCAAACACATCATATACACTTCGAATATTATAAATATACTCCTCACATTTGAGTAATTCAGGCCACAATATGGAAATTCAAGCATGAGGCAACGCAAACAATATATAACCAATTTATAGCACATGCAATAATTTGATTCATTATCTTTCTAATTAATCATACTCATATTTTCATGTCAGCAATCAATGAATAAGAAGGGTCATTCCACTGACGGGTTTCAAAGCCATAATTGCTCCATAACTTGTTGGATCGATTCCTTGAGGTTCATCATCTGTAGGTATCCACCTACATGTAGAGTCATAGCTAATTTCTCAATATTATAAACTAAATTAGATAATAATGTATAAAATTACACGTATAAACCATTTTCCCGACGCATTTCAACCTAAACACCAACCCGGAACCAATCCGAGTATTTTTTCTTATTTTTCCCCATTTTTCTGAAACTCACTATATTTATTTTACCAATCAAATTAACTCCAAATCCTACAAATTTTATATCACTAGACTCCAAATTTAATCTAGTATTTTTTCTAATTTTTTTTTAATGTTATGCCTTTTTCCTGATTTATTTATTCTTCCTGTCTATTTTTAAATAATTTCTAAAACTAATAAATCTGACCAATCAGATCGTGCCACCTGGCAGCACCAGGCATTTCCAGACCAACACCAAAACAACCAGAGAGTAACACATGACTCCTGCCACATCTCATTCGAGACTCTGGCTCGGACTAAACTTGGCCTCGCCCACGTGCCACATATAGCCTGCCCATGCAGGTGACATATCATCTAGTCTTACTGTAACGACCCCAATTCCTACCTATTAATATTTTCTCCGATTAAGATCATTACCGCCGTGAAACCTAAACAAGCCCAAAGACACCTAGGACCTATCTGAATCTCACCAGGCATACTCACTAAGTTTTCCACTTTTAGCATGTTCATTCTACATGTTTAATAACAGTTGGAGCATGATATTGAACAATCATTCTTGTATCATACAGAGTGAGTTAAAACATCAGCGGAAGTCTTTAAATTAAATCACTGGATTCATAACACACAGGTACGGCCCATGCCCACCCGGAAGAGGGAACGAGATCGGCTCTCCTCGTGAGGACACAAGATCTATAAGGAAGAGAGATTGTGAGACCCAGCCCGTAGGGGAGGTCAGGTTACCCAATCCCACATTGGAAAGTAGTGAGGGAGGTCTTGGGCTTATATGTGTTGTGTGATGGTATCATTTGTAACAAGATGCATCTTTTGGGCCATGTGGTTAGAAGCCCGACTGAGCGTTGCAGTTGTGATCCATCACGCACACATACACGTCCGGGCCCGCTGAGCCGAGGGTTCGGGGGTCGGGTCATGACAAGAAAGTAGTCTATTTTTTATTCAAGTTATTTGCGCAAGTGAATGTATACAAAAGTGATGCGATATCGCCCCGCCGTACAACCTTGATCACACACACTGGTACCACGAGCAGTGAATGTACCTAAACCTGGAAAAAATGGTTAAAGCAACGGAATGAGATTACAAGAATCTCATTAGAGTCACAACATCATAAGATTTGTAGAAACCATACACACAAATCTCGAACAACATCTGATCATTCCTACGCAACTACAGGGATTCATGCAATTCAAAGATTTAATAAAAAAGGGTAGTGCCGAATCTAAGGCTGAGGGGGACTACAAACATTTCCAAAAAGTATCAGAAGTACACAGGCAGGCAGAACTCATCATATTGTGCTCGGCAATGTAGAAGAAAATGCCATCCCCTTCCGCCTGTGTTGTCCAAGGCTTACTGCACGAAAGGTAATTGGTTAACACACAAGCTAATCAGCAAGCCTATTCATCTTGCCACACAAGGACAAAACATCCCAAGCCACACAAGGACAAAACATCCCAAGCCACACAAGGACAAGAGCATCCTAAACCACACACGGATAAGGGCTTCCCAAACCACACAAGGATAAGGGCTTCCCAAACCACACAAGGATAAGGGGTTCTTTCCACACAAGGACAGGGCTTTTGGTCACACAAGGATCAGAAATCCAGCGAGCTCTTGTTGGGATTTGCCACCCATACGACTCCCATACCAGTAAGAACCTCCCTTCTCACTAGGAGCATCAGCGCTTACGCCGAATGGCCACCGGAAAAGGATCCTGACACAGAAACACGTACAAGCACCCACAGGCAAGCACAAAGCACAAAACCACAATAGGGTATTCTGAATTCTATCAGATCACATTTAGCATGTTCAATACACATCACAATACAATCTCGGTATAGCCTAGAAATTCCTTAATTCAATCCGCGACTCAAGCATGCATTATTTAATATGAATGTGCATACAGTTTCACAATCATAGGTACCAAAATCAATTAAACAAAGAACGAGGTCTCTGGAGAAACCGATGAGGCAAAGATCCTACCTCTTTTGTCTCTGACAAGAAGTTATTGCTTTTCCTTCATCCAATAATTCTGCACTACCTATAGCATCACAAGGCAAAGCCAAAACCAAACTAAGTATGCATATCCAATATCCAATTAAATACCTTATTTCCTTACCAATTCTACTCACCAAACCTATCAGAAACCAGTGATCAGATGCCGCAGGTACCTCCCCCTTGGATGTGTAATGTGATAGCCAAGAACTTAATAAGAAACAACTTGAATTACCATCTTTAATTATCATACAATTTTCGGCACTAAGAATAGGGCAATAAAGCAAGTTGCAAGGATTAAGGGCTTATAACATGTATAATCAAAAGAAACATGATCAGAATCCAATAGGTTAATCAATTGATCAAGACAGGAAACAATAGGGCAAAGGTAGGGCATACTGATTACATGTATAGTAAAGATTCAAAGGATGAATTCATGATTGTTCACTATGAATGGATATTAAACAATCATACGTATAAAGGTAACAACATCAGAGATCAATCAAAGGCAGAACTATACAAATCTTAAAACCTAATTCCACCGCCGATTTTCAACTTATCTTTTGACAAAGAAATATGAATTTCCAAACAACAAAAAAAATATGGTTGAAAAGAGAATGAAGATAAATTTCCAACAAGCTATTATTTGAAAGAATCCGAGAAACGATGAAAAAGTTATGCTATATTGAAATTTAAGAAGATTTTATCAGTTCCACTGAGTTTCGACTTATCTTACAAGGAACAAATACTAACCTCTTGATAAAATACCACACATAGTTAGAAAGAATATGAAGTGAGCTTTCCAACAAGCTATTATTTTCATAAATCCAACAAACGATGAGAGAGTTATGCTGGTTTAAAGTTTCATCGAATTTTGGCAGATATATGGAGGTGTAAAGGATTTTAGGCTATACGAGTTTTGTGTGTTTTCTATGAATGGTTTTTGTGGCGTTGGCTTCCTATTTATAATGGATGGGTATAGAATTAAGATTACTACTTTAAAGGCTTTATTAAAGTAAGATAACTACCAGAATGAAATTCTATAATTATCCCTTTTTAATTTTAGAGATTTTAGTTCCTAAGGTGATTATCAACAAATTAAGAACCAAATTAAAGGGAATTAATACCAAAAATAATTACCAAACATTCCTTACCAATTTCGGCCATCACACATCCTTTGCTTCAGGGAAAAAATAGTCTTTTCACCTGCACTGGCTTCTGGACTTCTAGAACTCAAAATTCGGGGTCTTACATCCTCCCCTCCTTATAAGAATTTCGTCCTCAAAATTTTAGCACAAGTACCTAAACAAACAAGTAAGGAAATTTTGTAAGCATAGATTCCTCAATCTCCCAAGAATGTTCGTCAATTTGGTCATTTCGCCAAACAACTCGTACCATAGGCACGTTTTGACTGCGAAGCTGTCGAACTGACCGATCTTGTGAGACCTCGCTCTTTTATCGTATGGTTATTTTTCAGCATTTTCGAGTTAGTAGACCTATTAGCTAATGACTTCGACGCCCGTACGAATCATTTCGGGAATGCCTAAATTTTTACTGTATCCATTTCTACCGTATGATAAATATTTTTTCAGATGGTAAACTTTACCCTGAAAGATTATTTTGAGGAAGGGGTGAGGTTAGTTTGGTAAGTGCCCGAGTTTTACCCCGTCGAGGACTCCGGATGAGTTTTGTTTACCGTGTGACGGTAACATTTTACGATTGAGTCCGTAAATGATCCTAGGTGGACCTGAGTGAACCTTAGACACCTGAGTAACCCTATGAAAGGTAAACAGTGAGTAATGAGATCCTTGGCAATGTAAACTTCATATTTTCGGTCCAATTACCATTCCCAAGGCCCAAGTCCATTCTGAAATTTCCTAAGGTCCAATGTACTCATTCTTCATTGATTAAATCAGCCATGTAATTAGACAATCATCATAGAGTAAAATCAGATTACACAAATCACAAAAAATTGATCACCGTAAATTCCTGATTTTTTTTCCGTACCGTGACTCAGCAATTACAGTGGGTAATTACATAAAATTTTTTTCTTCATATTTTTGTTGCACACGACCGTCGAACCATTGGTGGACCGTTACCTGTTGAAATTACAAAGGTACTTCATGAGGCACGGGAGTTGGGACATGTAGTATCTGTCAGAGGTGTGCATGTTGATCCCAAGAAGGTGGAAGCCGTTGTTGCATGGGAGCCTTCCCGGAGTGTGACCGAGATACGCAGTTTCCTTGGATTAGCCGGTTATTATCGAAGGTTTGTTCAGGACTTCTCACTATTGGCAGGCCCATTGACACGATTGACACGTAAGGGTACTCCGTTCGTTTGGTCAGAACAGTGTGAGAAGAGTTTTGCTGAATTGAAGTCCTGCTTGGTAACCGCACCAGTCTTGACCTTTCCTGTCACTGGAAAAGGTTACGTGGTGTATAGTGATGCATCGAAGAACGGTTTGGGTTGTGTTCTGATGCAAGATGGGAAGGTTGTCGCCTATGCTTCGCGACAGTTGAGACCGCACGAGTGTAACTATCCTACCCATGATCTGGAGCTTGCAGCAGTAGTATTCGCCTTGAAGATCTGGCGTCATTATCTCTATGGAGAGACGTGCAGAGTCTTCACAGACCACAAGAGTCTCAAATATCTCCTGACCCAGAAGGAGCTGAACTTGAGACAGAGGCGATGGTTGGAATTGATCAAAGATTATGAATTGGTGATTGAGTACCATCCCGGGAAGGCCAACGTCGTAGCAGATGCTTTGAGCAGGAAGACATCATCTTCTTTAGCATATGTTCGAGCTGAGTACATGCCGATGTTGCTGTCCATGAGATCTTCTAGAGTGCAGTTGGATTATGATGACAAGGGAGCTTTGCTAGCTCAGATTGTGGTCAGACCCACTCTCTTGGAGAATATTCGGAATAAGCAATCAGTGGATCCGAATTTAGTTCATGTGGGGAGTCAGTTAGATAATCCCGATGACAGTGATTCAGTCAGCGAGTTCCGTGTTCGTGATGATGGCATTCTTAGTTTTCGAGGCCATGTATGTGTGCCGCATGATGATAGTTTGAGACAGTTGATTATGGAGGAAGCTCACAATTCGACATTTTCCATTCACCCCGGAAGCACCAAAATGTACCGTGATTTACGACAACAGTACTGGTGGTCCGGTATGAAGAGACATATTGCTGAGTTTGTATCCCGTTGTTTGCTGTGTCAGCAAGTCAAGGCTGAGCATCAACGACCAGCGGGTAAGTTACAATCACTTCCGATCCCCGAGTGGAAGTGGGAGCACGTAACGATGGATTTTGTTGTGGGATTACCGAGGACACCGCGAGGTTTTGATGCTGTTTGGGTGATCGTGGAAAGATTAACCAAGTCTGCCCATTTTCTACCGATCCGAGTGACAGATACACCCGAGCGTCTGGCATCAAGATACATGGACGAGATTATCTGATTGCATGGAGTGCCGGTGTCGATTGTCTCCGATCGTGATCCAAGATTTACTTCCCGTTTTTGGGGGAAATTACATAGTGCTTTGGGTACAAAGCTGAATTTCAGTACAGCTTTTCACCCTCAGACGGATGGTCAATCTGAACGCACTATCCAGACATTGGAGGATATGTTACGAGCTTGTGCCTTAGACCGAGAGACTACTTGGGACCGTTGTCTTCCATTGGCGGAGTTTGCATACAACAACAGTTTCCAGGTTAGTATCGGTATGGCACCGTATGAGGCTTTGTACGGGAGGCGATGTCGGACACCATTATGCTGGGATGAGGTCGGTGAGAGGCGCCTTGATAATCCTGAGTTGATTGACCAGGCAACCGAGCAGCTCGTACAGATTCGTCAGAGGCTGAGAGCAGCTCAGGATAGGCAGAAGAGTTATGCCGATCATCGACGACGTGAGCTTGAGTTCGAGGTTGGAGACCGAGTCTTTCTCAAAGTTGCTCCGTGGCGTGGTGTGCTTCGTTTTCAGCAACGAGGCTAGTTAACACCGAGGTACATTGGCCCGTTCCTTATCATAGAGCGGGTGGGACCAGTGGCGTACCGACTGGAGTTGCCGCCGGATATGGAGAGGATCCACAGTGTGTTTCACGTATCTATGCTACGGAAATATGTTCCCGACCCTTCGCATGTGTTGGAGCAGCCGTCAGTAGAGGTCACTAGTGACTTGTCATTTCCCGTCCAGCCTGTGGCAATTGTGGATCGTATGGAGAGGCAGTTACGCCGACGAACCGTACCAATGGTTCGTGTGACATGGCGTAACGGTCTTTTTGAGGAGGAAAACTGGGAGACGGAGGAGTCAATGCGACGACGTTACCCCAACTTGTTCAATTCAGATATGTGAATTTCGGGGACGAAATTCTTGTAAGGAGGGGAGGTTGTGAGACCTCGCTCTTTTATCGTATAGTTATTTTTCAGCATTTTCGAGTTACTAGACCTATTAGCTAATGACTTCGACATCCGTACGAGTCATTTCGGCAATGCCTAAATTTTTACTGTATCCATTTCTACCGTATGATAAATATTTTTTCAGATGGTAAACTTTACCCTGATAGATTATTTTGAGGAAGGGGTGAGGTTAGTTTGGTAAGTCCCCGAGTTTTACCCCGTCGAGGACTCCGGATGAGTTTTGTTTACCGTGTGACGGTAATATTTTAGGATTGAGTCCGTAAATGATCCTAGGTGGACCTGAGTGAACCTTAGACACCTGAGTAACCCTATGAAAGGTAAACAGTGAGTAATGAGATCCTTGGCAATGTAAACTTCATATTTTCGGTCCGATTACCATTCCCAAGGCCCAAGTCCATTCTGAAATTTCCTAAAGTCCAATGTACTCATTCTACATTGATTAAATCAGCCATGTAATTAGACAATCATCATAAAGTAAAATCATATTACACAAATCACAAAAAATTGATCACCGTAAATTCCTGATTTTTTTTCCGTATCGTAACTCAGCAATTACAGTGGGTAATTACATAAAATTTTCACCTGGATTAAACCTACATTACCTTACCATATTTACCTCATGGTCCACACCAAATACAGCCACAATTTGGGTCCTTTATGTGTTTATACAAGTTGAGTGTCTAGTTGTGCCATTATTGTTCAGATCTGCCTTCACATGCTTAACCTTTTGTGTAGGCCACATTCTAAATCAAAGTTTTCTGCCATTTTCATACCTGATGCTTTTCTTTTCAAGCTAAAGTCGGAATTTCTCTCTTGGTGGTGATTCTTTTGATTTTTTTTTTGGTTTATATTGGTTAATAACCCACCTAACTAGACATTACACACATGATTAATTCAAACTTCAACCTTCCCCTAACACATTTGATTACGCATCATTTCCTGGCCCTACCACCAGAATTTTTCTCTCCTTTTCCAGCTAAAACACACCTCTCCACTTACCCTTGTCTGCCATTGCAAGATTCTCACTCACTTTCATCTGATTGCTATTGGTTTGGGAACCCCTTTGATCACTCACCATCTTGCAAATTCTGGTTCCTCTTATGTGCCCCCTCTTGAGTCCGACTTTCCCTATCTTTGGTATGCATTTTCTTTCACTTTCTGGTCTATTCTTTCTTGCCTGAATGTACACCTAAGTCACCAGAAGTCTCACCTGAAATACCAAAACTTGTGCTGCTGCAACCAGACCTTTTCTTCTATCTTTGGAACTAATCTGTTCTTGATCTTGGTACCTATCTTCTTCAATTTTTCTTTCTTCTCTAAGCATATCTGAACACCCTCTTTGATACCTTGAACTCTTTGTTGAACCAACCTGCCAAGAAACTCAAGACTGGACCCAGAAATTCATTCCCCAAGTTCATAAGCCAAACTCCTCACCCTACAGTTTCCGCAACTTGAAGATTTTCTATCTTTTTTTCAACTCGACCAAATTTTCCATTCTTCATATACACGTTCGTCTTAGAATGTCAGAAATTTACGATAAAAATTTCATGAGAAATAGTTAAGTTTAACCTATCGGAAGTACCCTTAGCTCCACAAGTGTCACAATCAAACAAGATACATCAAGGTAAGTTGTTGATAGTATATATATATATACTTGGGTCAAGTAGATCCATAAGTGTTCTTTGGATTTGAGTATAGATCTGATGGATCCTAATCATGAGTATATTACGATCTTATGGTAGGCATAGCAGGGCTTGTAGGAAAGGACTCCGTGATCAGAGACAAAAGGTGGGAGACTTCGTATCATCGGTTTGATCGGCTACTCACTTTTATATAGTTTACATAAATGATTTTGTTTTGGTTTTGAGTATGAGGCATGCTTGAAATGGTTTAATTGCGACTAGTGATGTACTCGGCATGTGTTTGAAAATTAATATTTATGTATGTGTTTTGGTTTTGTGAAATATGCGTGAAAACTACCCACATGTTTAAATGTGTTTAAGATGAAGAATAGAAATTTGGATGGGTGATTTTTACCCTTGATGTTGTCGAGTATCACATGCTGTTTTCTAAGTTTTTTTCCTTTTTTTTTTGACATGATTTGGGGTGTTAAGAACTTACAAGGATGCATGTTTTAAAAAAAATTTATGAAAGATGATTTAGCATGATTTTTGGTTACTTTACCATTTCGATACTCATGTGTTGTATGATATTTTGAACATGTGTAAATTATCCCATTTAAATAATTTTATGAATTTTGGGGCATTTTGGTGGGTATTTATATGAGAGATATGATACCGTGAATTACACGAAGCGCTTGGCCAATGCGAGGTAAGTATTCGGACGTCCCATAGTAGGGGAGCGATTCTTACCGTAGGGAGTTATATAGTTGCGTTTTGTGACCTTTGATCACAGGTCGTGAGTATGGAGCGTGGAGGACGTGTGTATTCCCTCCGCTCCACAGACAACAATGGCGGCGGGACATTTATGCATAATTTGTAATAACTCAAACTCTACTGCCATTGGGCCTCCGACGGTTCTACTCACCGAACCGATTCGTGTGGTGTTTTACTTCTGTCCCGTGGGATTTCTCGATACTATATGATATGTTTACCGTAACCACTCATTTTGGACCGTTGGGTCTGATTTTTGAACTTTTACTAGTCATGTTACTTACACTGGTTTTATACTTGCATTTTAAAAGGAAAGGTTTTTCGTATTGCCTCTACTCATTCCCCGTGAACGCTTATGATGTTGTGTCTCTCACAGAGGTCCTAGTGATCTCACCCCCATTTATTATCCCTTTCAGGTTCAGCTGAGGAGAAGCCTAGCCTCCCCTAGAACATCGGACAGTAGGTGCTGAACTATGGCTGTGCAGTTGTGTTTGTGGATTGCATGTATTTTACATTTCTTTGACATTTATATTTCGGACTGCAATAAATAATTTGGACTGGACTTTCATCCTTTTTGGGTTGATTTGATTTTCCAATTTTTTTTATTATTCTTTTTTTTTTCTTTTACAAAGCCTTCCGCTAAACAACTCTGCAAATTGGTGTTTGAAATAAACTAAGTTGTTCTTTTAAAATAATAAATATTTTCAAACCCATTACAAATACAAAGATTTTAGAACCATGCTCAAACACTTTTTCATGAGTTAGTACAGGTTTCCTTGAATATATGAGAATCCAATAAACTTGGTTGTATTGCTGATAAACGGCAACCAGAATTTTATAACTTTACGGATTTTGTAAGAGAAGCCTTGTAGGGTTCTGGTTGGTCCCTCGGTGGGGTCAATTCGAGTCCTACGGCGGTGAGGTCCGGTATCCGGGATCGGGTCCTCACAGATCTAGTATTGCAACTGGCTGTACAGGATATGATAGTTCTTCAACAACTTCGACTTCGGGTTCCTCAAGCACGTGAGCAGGGTCTTGTACATACTTTCTCAACATTTAAACATGAAACACGTTGTGAATTCTTTCCATATTTTGAGGTAGGGCAAGTTGGTATGCAACAGGGCTGATTTTTTCAACGATGTCATACGGACCAATGTAGCGAGGTGCTAGCTTACCTCGCTGCTGAAAACGAAGCATTCCTTTGCATGGGGAAACCTTCAAAAACACTTTGTCACCTACCATAAATTTCAGCTACCTTCGTCGATTATCGGCGTAATTTTTCTGCCGATCCTAGGCTATTTTTAGCCATTGTCGGATCAAGTTCAACTGATCCGTTGCTTGATCAATCAATTCCGGATTGTCTAGGCGTCTTTCGCCTACTTCATTCCAGGAAATGGGAGTCCTGCAACGTCTCCCTTATAATGCTTCATAAGGTGCCATACCGATGCTTACATGAAAACTATTGTTGTAACCAAATTCTGCCAATGGCAGGCATCGATTCCAATCGGTTTGTTGATCCAACACACTCACTCGTAGCATGTCTTCGAGTGTCTGAATCGTCCTTTCTGATTGACCATCGGTCTGAAGATGAAATGCTGTACTGAAATTCAATTTCGAACCTAGCGAAATTCAGAATTTCTCCCAAAATTGTGAGGTGAAATGAGGGTCACGATCTGAAACGATGAAAAATAGCACTCCATGCAATCGAACAATCTCATCTAAGTAACGAACAGCCAATTTCTCAGGTGTATCCATTATATGTATAGGAAGGAAGTGTGCAGATTTCGTCAATCGATTCACAATCACCCAAATGGGATCGTATCCTCGCTGTGACCTAGGCAAACCGGCCACAAAATCCATTGTGACATGCTCCCATTTTCATTCTGGAATTGGAAATGACTGAAGTAGTCCAGCGGGTCGTTGATGTTCGATCTTTACTTGTTGACATACGAGGCATCGAGCAATGAACTCAACAATGTCGCATTTCATGTTTGGCCACCAATACTGCTCTTTCAAATCTCGGTACATCTTAGTGCTTGCAAGATGGATAGCCAACTTCAAACAATGCGCCTCCGATAGAATTAGGTTACGAATATCAATATCTTGTGGAACACATACCCGGTTTCTAAAGACAAGCACTTTGTCATCTCGTATTCTGAAATCACGAACTATGGCATCAACACCAGTAGAAAATTGTTTTCGAATTTCAATTAGTTTTAGATCCTCTAATTGCTGATTCCGGATTTCCACAATCAAGGTAGGTGTGACTTCGATTCGTGCCAACAATGAACCAGAATAATCAGTGCCAAGATGCACACGATTAGTCCTCAAATCCAGCAACATAGGCATGTAATGAGTGCGCACATAGGCCAAAACCGATGGGGGAGGAGGATGAAACTTTCGGTTTAAGGCATCAGCAACAACATTTGCCTTTCCATAATGATATTCGATGATCAAATCGTAGTCTTTGATCAGTTCTACCCATCTTCGTTGTCTCATATTCAATTCTTTTTGCGTGAGTAGGTACTTCAAGCTTTTGTGATCGGTGAAGATTCGACATATCTTTCCGTATAAGTAATGTCGCCATCTTTTCAACGCAAACACCACGGCTGCAAGCTCCAAATCATGTGTAGGATAGTTGCTTTCATGCGGTCGTAACTATCGGGAAGCATATGCAACAACTTTCCCGTCTTGCATGAATACGCATCCCAGTCCGGATTTCGATGAATCGTTGTAAACCACATACCCCTTTCCGCAAATAGGTAAAGTAAGGATAGGAGCGGAAACTAACCGGTTTTTCAGTTCTTCAAAATTTCATTGGAATTTCTCATTCCGCATGAGAGGCTCACCCTTGCGCGTCAGTTTTGTCAATGGTCTGGCAAGCGATGAAAATTTTTCCACAAAGCGACGGTAATAACCTGCTAAGCCAAGGAAACTGCGAATTTCGAACACATTCTGTGGGGGTTCCCAAGCAACTACGGCTTTAATTTTCTTTGGATCAACTGACACACCTTGGATGGAAACAACATGGCCAAGGAAACTGACTTTACGTAACCAGAATTCGCATTTGGAGTACTTTTTCGAACAACCGCCGATCCATTAAAACATTCAGCACAATCCGCAAGTGCTTAGCATGCTCTTCTTCCGATTTTGAATAAATCAAAATGTCGTCGATGAAGACTAACACAAATTTATCCAGAAACTCATGGAACACACGGTTCATCAAGTCCATGAACACAGCTGATGCATTGGTCAAACCGAATGGCAAAACTAAACATTCGTAGTGGCCATATCGCAATCTGAACATGGTCTTCGGAATATCAGCATCATGAACTAGTAATTAATGGTATCTAGATCTGAGATCAATCTTGGAAAATATGGCTGCACCCTGAAGTTGGTTGAACAAATCATCGATGCATGGCAAAGGGTACTTGTTTTTCAAAGTCACACGATTCAATTGCCGATAGTCGATGCACAATCGCAGCAAACCGTCTTTTTTTTTCACAAAAAAGGCAGGTGCCCCCAAGGTGACACACTTGGTCGGATGAAACCACGATCTAAAAAATTTTCAAATTGCGTTTTTAGTTCCTTCATTTCCGCAGGAGCCATACGGTACAGAGGAATGGAAATCAGATTCGTACCAGGCACTAACTCAATGCCGAATTCCACTTCCCTTACTGGTGGTAGACCGGCTATGTCTTCTGGAAATACTTTTGGAAATTCGCAAACCACTAGGATAGAATCCAGATCCAAAGATTCTTTTGAAATATCATGTACGTGCGCGAGGTACGCTGTACATCCTTTGTTAATCAATCGCTTCGCATCAAGCCAAGAAATCATTCAAGTTGGAACAACTCGCCTATCACCTTCAAAACAATACTCAGCACCATCAGGAAATATGAACCATACACGTTTGGTGAAGCACTCCATACGGGCTTGATATTTCGCCAGACAGTCCATGCCTAAGATCAAATCTAGCTGTCGGATGTCTGATGGAATTAGATCCACTTCAAGTACATTCAGACCCATACGTACCGCACAGCCGATATAGACTAGATTACAAATCAGTTGCTCTCCTAATGGAGTTAGAACCGCAATAGGAGGAGTCAAGGGATATAGAGGTCGATCCGTGCTAAGTGCTATCCTTGGACTTACAAATGATCTATTTGCTCTAGGATCTAATGATACTTTAGCATTTTGAGAAAAGACTGAAACAGTACCTGTCACCACATCAAGACTAGCCTTGGCATCAGATAGGGTGAAGAGCCTTGTTGTTCTTGGTTGTGCCTCGCTTGTGGATCCGTTGGGTGGTCCTTCTGGTGCGCTTGTTGGTGGTCAGGCGGGGTTAGCATTCCCACCTCGGCCTGCATGTGGTACATCTGTGATTCGCTTTGGTTTCGGGCATTCCCTTTGAATATGTCCCATCTCATCATAGTTGTAACATCGATGTTGCTGAGAATTTCACCAAGATCCATTGGAATTTAAACCAGAAAAGTTCTTCCTGGTCGTATTTCCATTGCCATGAATTTTTGGAGGATAGGACCTTAAAGGATAAGGTCCCGTTCGTCGATTGAACTTCGAATCTCGCCTATAGGATCCACCACTAGTGGCTAAGGATGGCTTCTTGGTTTTCACAATCCTTTCGGCTTCGGTTGCAGCAATGATTAGTTCTTGCAAATTCTGCACCGATGTCATACCTATGATGGTTTTGAGTTCGGTACTCAACCCATCATGAAATTGTCTCGCAAGCTGGTACGGTGTACGATTTTCTTCTAGTGCAAATCGGGACAACTCCTTTAACACTTTCTCATATTCCAACACCGAACGGCTGCCTTGTTCAAGTTTGTAAAAAGCTTGTCGCTGCTTGCTTTTATAGAACCTCGTATAAAATTTTTCATCGAATTCGCACCGAAATTCTTCCCAAGTTAGCAAACGATCGCCGAATCGCAAGCTAACAGATGTCAATCATGCGAGGGCTTCTCCCTCGAGTAGGAAAGTGGCTATGGAAACTTTGTCATCATCCAAGATACGTAAGAACAAGGATACTCGGCATAAGGTTTCTATCCACTCACGAGCGGCAGCAGCTCCGGCTGAACCATTGAAATCTTTACATCCCAATTTTCGAGATTCCTTCAACAATTTTGTAATCACGACGGGAAGTCTCCCGACTTCCTTAGGATGTGTCATCTGTACAGGTTCAAGTGGAGGAATAGGTTCTTCCACTGGTGCAGGTGCATGAGCATTCTGAAATTGCACCTCCATATGCTGCTGACTTGCAGCAATTCCTTGTAATATGTTTAATATTTGCGCCATCACAGGATCAGTGACTGGTGCAGCTGGTGGCTCAGGTTGATTTTCGGGCTTAGCTTGCCCTTCCTGCTCTATTTGTGCATTCGACTCCTCTTGCTCAATAGGTTGTTACTTAAGCATACGATTGTTACTTACACATAACTAAATACGATAGTAGGAAAAGAAGTGGTACCTGGTGGAGAGATGTGCACCGGACGATACGTATATGTTGGAAAGCAACATACAAATTTTTGGAAATCACATGCACACATGCAAAGGTATTCTTGGCAATTACATCAACACTCATATATACTCTCAGAAATCATCATCAAACATCAAGCAAGCATGGATTCACACAACATCCATATTCGGCAATACACACTAGCAATCACATACATATACATTCAACAATACAGGAGTCAAATAGGGACACTCGGCAGTATGCATAAATCAACACACACATTCTCAGCAATGATAAGAAACACAACAAACACTCACCGAAACATATCATGGTATACCAGGCATAAGAACGTACATGAACAAATATCACATCAGATTATCATCCTCATCAATTAAATCTTACAAATCAATCCTATTTCAGCATTATTTCACTTTCGGTACTATCCCCTAAGTGAGTGAGTGTGTGCGTATGTCCTTACCTACAAACACCAAAATCAATAAATAAGTTAGCATATAACAAATTATTTTTTCTAAACCAAGCTTCGTTACCAAACCTGTAACGACCCCAATTCCTACCTATTAATATTTGCTCCGATTAAGGTCATTACCGCCGTGATCTCACACACTGGTACCACGAGCAGTGAATGTACCTAAGCCTGAAAAAAAATGGTGAAAACAATGGAATGAGATTACAAGAATCTCATTAGGGTCACAACATCATAAGATCTGCAGAAACCAAAAACACAAATCTCCCGAACAACATCTTATCATTCCTACGCAATTAAAGGGATTTATGCAATTCAAAGATTCAATCAATAAAGGTAAGGCCGAATCTAAGGCTGAGGGGGACTACACGAAAAGTATCAGAAGTACACAGGCAAGAATAACTCATCATATTGTTCTCGGCAATGTAGAAGAAAAGGTCATCCCCTTCAACCTGTGCTGTCCAAGGCTTACTGCACGAATGGTAATTGGTTAACACACAAGCTAATCAGCAAGCCTATTCATCTTGCCACACAAGGACAAAACATCCCAAGCCACACAACGACAAGGGCATCCCAAACCATACATAGATAAGGGCTTCCCTTACCACACAAGGATAAGGGGTTCCTGCCACACAAGGACAGGGCTTCTGGCTACACAAGGACCAAACATTCAGCGAGCTCTTGTTGGGATTTTCCACCTATATGACTCCCATACCAGTAAGAACCTCCCTTCTCAGTAGGAGCATCAGCGCTTACCCCAAATGGCCACCGGAAAAGGATCCTGACACACAAACACGTACAAACACACACAGGCAAGCACAAAGCACAAAACCACAACAGGGTATTCTGAATTCAGTCAGATCACATTCAGCATGTTCATTACACATCACAATGCAAGCTAGGCACTCCTAACCTACCTTAAGGGATTCGGTATAGCCTAGAAATTTCTCAATTCAATCCGCGACTCAAGCATGCATTATTTAATATGAATGTGCATACAGTTTCACAATCATAGGAACCAAAATTAACTAAGCAAACAACGAGGTCTCTGGAAAAACCGATGAGGTATAGATCCTACCTCTCTTGTCTCTGGACAAGAAGTTGTTCCCTTCCCTTTATCCAATAATTCTGCACTACCTATAGCATCACAAGGCAAAGCCAAAACCAAACTAAGTATGGATATCCAATATCCAAATAAATACCCTATTTCCTTACCAATTCCACTCACCAAACCTATCAGAAACCAGTGATCAGATGTCGCAGGTACCTCCCCCTTGGATGTGTAATGTGATAGCCAAGAACTTAACAAGAAACAACCTGAATTACCATCCCTAATTATCATACAATTTTCGGCCCTAAGAATAGGGCAATAGGACAAGTTGAGATTTCATGTTAACAAGTTGTAAGAGTTGCGATCTCATGTTAACAAGGAAGGATTAAGAGTTTATAACATGTATAATCAAAAGAAACAAGATCAGAATCCAATAGGTTAATCAATTGATCAAGATAGGAAACAATAGGGCAGTAGGGCAAAGGTAGGACATACTGATTTCATGTATAGTAAAGATTCAAAGAATGAATTCATGATTGTTCACTATGAATCGATATTAAACAATCATATGTATAAAGGTAACAACATCAGAGATCAATCAAAGACAGAATTATACAAATCTTAAAACCAAATTCCGCCTCCGATTTTCAACTTATCTTTGGACAAAGAAATATGAACGTCCAAAACACAAAAAAAATATGGTTCGAAAGAGCATGAAGAGAACTTTTCAACAAGCCATTATTTACAGGAATCCAACACATAATGAAAGAGTTATGCTACATTGAAATTCAAGAAGATTTTGGTAGTTTCGTCAAGTTTCGACTTATCTTACGAGAAAAAAAATACAAATCTCCTGAAAAAAAAATCAGATATGGTTGGAAAGAGGATGAAGAGAGCTTTCCAACAAGCTATTATTTTCAGGAATCCGACAAACAATGAGAGTTATGCTGGTTTAAATTTCATCGAATTTTGGCAGATATAGGGAGGTGTAAAGGTTTTAGGCTATACGAGTTTTGTGTGTTTTCTATGAATGATTTTTGTGGCGTTGGCTTCCTATTTATAATGGATGGGTATGGAATTAAGATTACTACTTAAAAGACTTTATTAAAGTAAGATAACTACTAGATTTAAATTCTGTAATTATCCCCTTTTAATTTTAGGAATTTTAATTCCTAATGTGATTATCAACAAATTAAGAACCAAATTAAAGGGAATTAATACCATAAATAATTACCAAACATTCCTTACCAATTTTGGTCATCACACATCCTTTTCTTCAGGGAAAAAATGGTTTTTTCACTTGCACTGGCTTCTGGACTTCTATGACTCAAAATTCGAGGTCTCACACTTACTAGGAAATGATCCATCTTTCTAATCACCCGACAACGAACCCACTTGAAAAAACTCTAGCTTTTTCCAAAATTCTAATCACCCTATACCTGTGATAAACCTTCATCAAAACCATACCAAAACATAGATCATCCAATTTTGAATATGACCCTATAAAAATCCTCAAATTTCATGCTCTAAATCAACCACATAGGGAGGAAGAACATCCGGTATATTTTGGATGGAAACTTACCAGAATCCAGCGATATAGGCTTGAAATTGATACGAATTTCATTGGATAGGACTTGCAGGCATGAGAGGAATGTTTTCAGGGAAGAGAAGAGACTACACACTAACCTAACATCTAATAGGAAACAAGATTTTATCCTGTTTTCTCGCTAGCCACAGACAGAGTTCGACAGAAAGGAAAGCGGTGGCAGGTCTCTTTGTGAGACAACATCGCTTTGGGATCCTTGCAAAATGACATCCCCTCAATCACTAACCCAAAAGGATGGCATGACCCACGTTTTGACCATCCATTGTCAAAACGATAGGGTCTGTTGTCGATTTGACATATATTAATATAATATAAATATATTTTAAACATATATAATCAAATATTATTTATTTATTTATTATTTATCACCTAAATCTTCAAAAATTCATAATAAAGCTACTCCAAAATATATCCAAAAAAATTCTATACATTCCTTATGAATATTAGAATTTACTAAGATCAAGAAAATATTTTTCTTATAGACATATAAATTATTAAAAATTAAATATCTCTATATTCATCTTTTGAAAAAACCATAGTAATTTCAAATATGTTTCTGAAAGTTTTCAAAAAAAATTCATCACATATAAAACATAAATGAACTTAGCTATGATCTCAATACACCAAAATTAATTATTCAACAATATGTATGATTTTAAGATCATTAATTTCTTAAATAGGAAGAAAATTCCCCTTAATTGAAATAAACCTCATTACTAAGGAATATCCTTTAAAACCAACCAAACTATACAAAAACCCATATCTAATCCCGCACTATGGTTAAACCCCACTAATGATGACGATTCTCGAATGCGTTTTCCATTCCAAACTGCTCGAAATTCCCAGGATTTCACATTTAAGAAGGCTTAAGAAAGACCAGTTTGATAAGTTCCTAGAGGTCTTCAAGAAGGCTTAAGTATAACAGATGCCCTCCTATGTGAAGTTTATAAAAGATAGTTTAAAAAAGGACAAAAGATTGATGACTACGAGGCATTGGCATTGACAGAAGAGTGCAACCCCATCATTCAAAGGAAGTTTTCCCTTAAGTTGAAAGATCCAATGAGTTCTATTATTCCTATAGAGGTTAGGACAAATCACTTTTGCAAGGTCTTATGTGATATGGGAGCCCACATCAATTTGATTTCACTGAGTATGGAAGAAAGGTTTGGCTTGAAAGATATTAGATCAATATCTTGCACTCTATAGATGGCAGACCAAATGTTGTCGTTTCCCAAAAGCATAGTGGAGGATGTTTTGATCAAGGTAGCAAAGTTTATTTTCCCAGTACATTTCAATATACTGAATATGGAAGAAGATAAAGAAGTTTCTCATCCTTGGGAGAATTTTTTTCTAACCACAGGGAGAGCCCTGATTGATGTGCATGCAAGACTATGAGGGTGGATGATCAACAAATCATCCTGGATATCTACTCTTCCATGAAGCACCATGATACTGAGAGTGTAAACGTCATTTCAGTATTTGAAGAAGAGTTTTGGCTTGGACCTTAGAAGTAAGAATATCAGGATTCCCTGTAGGCTACTTTAGTAGGGTTGGAAGGCAGTGATGATGAGAAGATTTCAGCTATGATCATAAGCATGAATAATATGTTCAAGTGAAAGAGGAACCAGTTTGAATCCCTTGATGCACCGCTTAGATGTCTGAACAAGTTAAAGCCTGAAATTGACAACTCACCTTGTTTGGAGTTGAAATAGCTGCTCAACCATATGAAATACTAGTTTCTTGGGAAGAACGATACTCTCTCTATGATTATATCAGCCACATTGCCAGAGGACTTTAGCTGACATTAGAAGGATCAACCCTTCCTTTTATATGTATAGGATAAAATCGGAATAGGCCCACAGACCTTTTACTGAGCATCAATGTAAGGACCCAGAATCCAAATTTGCTCCTATTAGGACCCTTATAGTAAAGACCCAAACCCAAACAAGTCCGAACCAAGACCTATCTGAATCTCACAAGGCTTATCCATCTAGTTTCGATTTTAGCATGTTAATTTCTTTAAGATTATAAAGTTTGTTGCATGATATTGGACAAATATTCTGGTATCATACGGAGTGAATAAAACATCAGCTGAAGTCTTTAACTTTAATCAATCAATCCATAACATATAAGTCCCATAAGGATCTAAATATCTAGCAAATAATCCCCAACATAGTTTGGAAACAACAAGCAAAGGAGGAAGCTTAAGAAACCAGAAAAATAGTCCAATACATGATCATATTGTATGCGCAAGCAACCAAAGAGACAAAGTATGCAAATGTTATGCGATATCTCCCCGCCGTGCAATCTTGATTCTCACACACTGATACCACAAATAGTAAATCTACCTAAGCCTGAAAAATTGGTGAAAACAACAAGATGAGATTACAAGAATCTCAGTAGGGTCACAGCATCATAAGATCTATAGAAATCTTAAGCAAACATCTCCCAAACAACATTAAATCATCCCTACACATCTAAGGGTATCACGCAATTCAAGAATCAATCTAAGTTTAGGGCCGAAACTATGGTTGAGGGTGGACTGCAAACACTTCCGAAAACCGGAAGTACACTGGCAGGTAAACCATCAATCGATCTCGTCAACAGAAAAGGCCATCCCCTTCCACCTATGTCATCCAAGGCTTCGTTGCGCAAATGGTAAAAGAGTTAGCACACAAGCTGATCAGCAAGCCTATTCATCTTGCCACACAAGGACAAGGCATCCAAGCCACACAAGGACAAGGGCATCCAAACAACACAAAGATAAGGACATCCAAACAAAGGATAGAGGCTTCCAAACCACACAAGGATAAGGGCATCTTGCCACACAAGGACAAGGCGTCTAGCCACATAAATACCAGGCAACCAGCATGCACATACTGGGGATTTCCACCCATATGACTCCTATACCAGTAAGAACCTCTCCTCTCCCCAGGAGCATTAGCGCTTACCCCAAATGGCCACCGAAAAAGGATCCTGACACACAAACACGTACAAGCACACATAGGCAAACACATAGCACAATACCACAACAGGGTATTCTCAATCTTGTCAGAACAAAATCATCATGTTAAATGCACACAACACATGCAAATTATGCACTCATAACCTAACTCAAGGGTTTGTTATAGCCTAGAGGATCACAACTTGAATACCCACCTATAACATTATAAGGCAAAGATAAAACAAAACTAAGCATGCATACTCCATAAAAAATTGAATACCCTATTTCCTTACCAATTCCACTCACCAAACCTATTAGAAACTAGTGATCAGATGTCGCAGGTGCCTCTCCTTTGGATGTGTGATGTGATAGCCATGAACTTAACAAGATTCAACCTGAATTACCATCCCAATTAACTATGCAAATTTCGGCACTATGAATAGTGCACAAGACAAATTGTGATTTTATGCATACAAGGTAACATGGTTGCAATTTCTTGTTAACAAATAAGGATTAAGTGTTTGTAACATGTACAACCAAAAGAAACAAGATCAAAATCCAATAGGTTAATCAATTGATCAAGATAGGCAATAAATAGGGAAAAACTAGAGCATGCCGATTTCTATATAGGGAAGATTCAGAGGATGAGTTCATGATTTTACATCATGAAAGGATGCTAAACGATTATACAAACAAGTGGAACAACAACGGAAATCAATTGAAGGCAGAATCACAAATTGTGATTTCATGCATAAGTAGGTTAAAGGTTGCGATTTCATGATAAGAAGGAAGGATTAGGTATTAATTACCAAAATGATTATAAGGAACAAGATCAGAAACCAACAGACAAGCCAATTGACAAATTTTGGCAACAATAGGGCAAGGAGTAGGGTATACTGATTTCACATATAGAAAGGATACAAAGGATGAATTCATGATATTATAAAAAGAATAGGTGCCTAATATTCATACAAAAGATAACAAAAGCTAAAACAAACTGAAGGAAGAATCAAGAAATTTTGGCACCAACACCAAGGAAATTACGATAGGAATAAATATAGGGAATCACAAACTTCTAATGATGAAACAAAGATAACAAGATGAAAGATGAAAAGAGGTTTCCAACGAGCTATTATTTGAAGAAATCAGATGAAGGATGAAAGATTTTGGCTATGGTTAGTGTAGGGTAAATTTCAATAGCAAGGGAAAAAGAATAGAGGGTATCACGTGATAATTTAGGGTTTTGTTCTGAGGACATGGCTGTGGTCGGCTGCTAAGTTTATAGGGTGGGTTTAATGGGATTAATTTTTCCTACTTTTAAAGCTAGATATAAGGAGATAATGCTTAGGGTTTAATTCTAGAATTATCTTTTAAGAATAAAAAATAAACCATTTGCTATAGAAATGAAACAAGGAAGAAATAAAATAAAAAATGAGGGCAGAACCGTCAATACCATTTCCGACTACCACACATCCATTTCTTCAAAAGTAGAATGGTTATTTCAGCTTCACTGATACCTGGACTTTGAGGACATCTATCAGGGAAAAAGATCAGGGTCTCACATCCTCCTCTCTTTACAAAATTTCAGCATAAGTACATAAGAAAACAGGTATGGAAATCTCGCACGCATCGTTTTCTTAGTCTCCCAAGACTACTCGTCAACTTGGTAATTACGCCAAACAATTCGTACTGTAGGCACGCTTTAACTGCAAACTTAACTAGCTGTACGGGGTAGGATAGGTCTTCAGCAACCTCAACTGGTGGTTCTTCAAGCACATGAGCAAAATTTCAAACATACTTTCTCAACATCGAAACGTGAAACACATTGTGAATTCTCTCTATATTCGGAGCAATGAGAGTCGATAGGCAACTGGTCTGATCCTCTCAACAATATCATACGGACCAATATAATGAGGTGCTAGCTTGCCTCATTGCTGGAAATGAATAACACCTTTCCATGGGGCGACTTTCAAGAACACTTTGTCACCTACTAAAAATTTCAACTTTATTCATAGAGTATCAGCATAGTTTTTTTATCGATCTTGCGTCATACTCACCCTTTGTTGAATCAGATTCAACTATTCTGTTGCTTGATCAATCAACTCTAGATTATCTAGGTGTCTCTCAACTACATCCTTCCAGCAAATCAGAGTTCTGCACGTCTCCCATATAATACTTCGTAAGGAGTCATTCTAATGCTCATGTGGAAATTATTGTTGTAAGGACCCAAACCCAACCTATTAGGACCCTTACTGTCATGAAACCCAAACAAACCCAACTTAGGACCTATCTGAATCCCATAAGGCTTATCCATCCTAAGTTTCTTTCTTATATTTTTAAAGGTTGGAGCATGATAACAATGGACAAATATTTTGGAAACATACGGAATGAATAAAAATATCAGCATAAGTCTTTATAATTAATCAAAGAAACCACAACACACAAGTCCCATAGGGATCTTAAAATCCAGCAAGTAATCCTCCAATAAATACTGAAATCAAACAAGCAAATGAGGGATTCAAAGAACCAGAAAGTAGTATAATCAAAGTTCATGTTATATACACAAGCAAATAAGGAAACATGTATTCAAATGTGATGCAATATCGTCCCGCTGTGCAGCCTTGATCTCACACATTGGTACCACGAATAGAAGATGTACCTAAGCCTGAAAAATGGTGAAAACAACAAGGTGAGATTACAAGAATCTCAGTAGGGTCACAACATTATAAGATCTGCAGAAATCTAAACAAACATCTCTCGAACAATATCAGATTCACCTACACATCTAAAAGGACATCATACAATCATCAAACAATCACAGTTGGGATAGGGCCGAAAGTTATAGACTGAGGGTGGACTACAAACACTTTCAAAAATCATAAGTACAGAGGCACGCATTTCGTCATTCAGTCTAATCAATAGAAAAGGTCATCCCTTTTCACCTATGTTGTCCAAGGCTTCGCTACACAAAGGGTAAAAGGTCAGCACACAAGCTAATCAGCAAGCCTATTCATCTTGCCAGCATACAGGACAAGACATCAAGCCACACAAGGACTAGACATCCAAACCACGCAAGGATAAAGGCATCCAAATTACACAAGGATAAGGGCAACTTGCCAGCATACAGGACAAGGCATCTAGCCACACAAAGACTAGGCATCCAGCGTGCACATGCTAGGGAATGTAACCCATACGACTCCTATACCAATAAAAACCTCTCCTATCCCAAAGACCATCAGCATTTACCCGGAATGGCCACTGGAAAAGAATCCTAACACAAAACATGTACAAGCACACACAAGCAAGTACAAGGCATAATACCACAACAGGGCATCCTTAATCATATCATAACACAATTAGCATGTTCAATGCACACAACATATGAAAATTAGGCACATACAACCTATCTCAAGGGTTCAAAATTGGCTAATGTATCATAGCTCAATTCGCAACTCATGCATACACTATACAAGGCATGCACCGACACAGTAGCATGGGCAAGTACCGAATCTCATCATTCAAACTACAAGAATCTCTAGAGAAATCAATGAGGTATAGATCATACCTTTCTTGTCTCTAAACAAGTAGCTATCCCTTTGCCTTTATTAAGGGGATCCGAACCACCTATACAACCATAAGGCAAAGATAAAACCATACTAAGCATACACAATTCAAAAACCAAATAACCAACCTAGTTCCCTAAAAATTCCACTCACCAAACCTATTAGAAACCAGTGATCAGATGCCGCAAGAACCTCCCCTTTGATGTGTGATGTGTGATGTGATAGCTAAGAACACAACAAGAATCAACCCGATTTATCATCCCAATTAACCATGAAATTTTCTGCACTAAGATAGAGTAATAAAGGAACAAGATCATAAACCAACAGACAAGGCAATTGGCAAAAATCAGCAATAATAGGGCAAGGGTATAAGGCATGCCAATTTCTCTTATAAGGAAGATTCAAAGGATGAATTCAGATATTACAACATGAATAGGTTTCAAACAATCATATTAACAAGAGGAACAATAACAGAAACCAATTGAAGGATTAATCAAAGGATTTCGGATCCAAACCCTTAGAAATTGCGATAAGAAAAAGTACTAGGAGAATCTAAACTTCTGATGATGAATCCAAGATACAAAGATAGAGGATGGAAAGAGGCTTCCAACAAGCTATTACTCACAGAAATTTGATGAAGGATGAAAGAATTCGGGTAGGATGAATGTTTGAGAATTTCGACAACAAGGGTAGGGGGTTGGGAGTAGGGTTTGATTGTGTGAAAATTTTGTATGTTTTTTATAGGGGATTTAAGTATGGCTGACTACCTCCTTTTATAGGGGTAATGAGACTTAATTTTTCTACTTTTAATACTAGATATAAGGAGATAATCATTAGGATTTAATTCTGGAATTATCCTTTAATTTTAGAAGATTATCATTTAAGCTAGAAATGAGCCAAGAAGGAAATGAAACAGAAGAAAATGAATTCGAAAATGAGCATTGAACCTTCAGCACAATTTTTGGCTATCACACATCCTTTTCTTTTAGGAAAAAATGGTCTTTTCACCTGCACTGAGTTCTAGACTTCTATGACACAAAAATCAGGGTCTTACAGTTATTGTAAGCAAATTCTGTCAAAGGTAGACATCGATCCCAACTGGTCTTTCGATCCATCACCCTTGCATACAACATAATTGTGCAACATATCGATCTTTCCGATTGACCATCGATTTGAGGATGAAAATTGCAATGAAATTCAGTCTTGAACCCAATGTATCCTGAACTTCTCCCAAAATCGTGAAGTAAGACACTGGAAACTGACACTCCAAGCAATCGAACAATCTCGTCCAAATAACGAACAACAATTTCTCGTGGGTGTCTGTAACATGAATAAGAAGGAAATGAGTAGATTTTTTCAATAGATCCACAATCACTCAAATAGCATCGAATCAAACCGGTCACAAAATCCATTATGACATACTCCCACTTCCAGAATGGAAGTGGAAGTGACTGAAGTAAACCAGTAGGTCTTTGATACTCGATCTTCACTTGTTGACATATAAGGCATCATGCAATGAACTCAGCAATGTGATGCTTCATATTCAACCACCAGAATCGCTCTTTCAAATTTCATTACATCTTGGTACTACCAGGATGAATAGAAAACTTTGAACTATGCATTTCGGACAAAATCAGATTGCGAATATCAGCATCTTGTGACACACATATCCGATTTCTGAAAACAAGAACTCCATCATCTCGGACTTTTAAATCTCAAACCTCGACATCAACACCATCAGCTAAGTGCTGCCAAATTTCAGCCAATCTTGGGTCTTCGGAATGCTGATTTCAGATCTCTTCCAGCAAGGTAGGCTTGACTTTATTTCAGACCAACAGCGATCCAGGAATATCACAGCCAAGATGCACACGCGTAGCTCTCAAATCCAGCAACATAGGCATGTAGTGTCTCACTCACATAGGCCAGAATAAGATGATATTCGATGATCAAATAATAATCTTTAATCAGTTCCACCCATCTTCGTTGTCTCATATCTTTTGTGTAAGGAGATACTTCAAGTTTTTGTGGTCGGTGACGATTCTGCACGTCTAACCATACACGTAATTGTGTCATATCTTCAATGCAAATACTATAGCTGCAAGCTCCAAATCATGCGTAGGATTGTTGCTCTCATGTAACAATTTTCTCATCTTGCATCAGTACACATCCAAGGCCAGATTTCAATGTATCGCTATAAACCACATATTCTTTTCTACTGACCGGAAAAGCAAGGATAGGTGTGGTCACCAATCTAGTCTTCAATTCTTCAAAAAAATCTAGCAATTCTCAGTCCACACAAACGGCTTTGCTTTACGCGTTAGTTTCGTCAAAGGTTCAATAAGAGATGAGAAATTCTCCACAAAGCGACAGTAGTATCCACTTAGGCAAAAGAAACTGCAAACCTCAAATACAATCCACGGGTGTAAAGACCTAAAACCCATGTTTCGTATTTTTCTCCTATTAAGACCCTTACCGCTATGAAAACCAAACAAGCCCAAAATCAGGACCTATCTGAATCCCACAAGGCTTAAACATCTAATTTTTTATTTTATTAGGTTTATTATTTATGCTTTTTAAAGATTGGAGCATGATATTTGGACAAGTATTCTAATAACATATGTAGTGAATAAAAACATCAGCGGAAGTATTTTAAATTGAATCAATGGAACCACAACACACAAGTTCCATAGGGATCTAAAATTCCAGCAAATAAACCACCAATAAGAACCGGAAGTAAACAAGCAAAGGAGGGACTCAAAGAACCAGAAAATAGTCCAATCACAGTTCATGTTCTATGCGCAAGCAACCAAGGAATCAAGAATGTGAATGTGATGCAATATCAACCCACCATACAGCCTTGATTCTCACACACTAATACCACGAACAGAGAATGTATCTAAGCCTGAAAAATGGTGAAAAGAACAAAATGAGATTAAAAGAATCTCAGTAGGGTCACAACATCATAAGATCTATAGAAAATTTAAACAAACAGCTTCCAAACAACATCAGATCATCCCTACTCATCTAAAGGATATTGTGCAATTCAAGAATCAGTCAATAAGATTAGGGCCGAAAGCTAAGGTTGAGGGTGGAATACAAAAACTTCCGAAAATTAGAAGTACACAGGCAGGAAAATACATCAACCACTCTCGGAAATAGGAAAAGGCCATCCCCTTCCAACTGTGTTGTCCAAGACTTCGCTGCACAAAGATTAAAGGTTAGCACACAAGCTAATCAGCAAGCCTAATCATCTTGCCAGCACCAAGACAAAGCATCTAGCCAGCACACATGACAAGGCATCTTAACATGCACACAAGATTAGGGAATCTCCTAACCAGCACACAAGATTAGAGCATCTTGCCAGCACACATGACAAGGCATCCAGAACGAGCAAGCTGGGGTTTGCCACCCATATGACTCCCATACAAGTAAGAACCTCTCCTTTTCCAAGGAGCATCAGCGCTTAAGCCGAATGGCCACTAGAAAAGGATCCTGACAAACAAACACTTACAAGCACACACAAGCAAGTACAAAGCACCATACCTCAACAGGGTATCCTCAATCATGTCAGAACACAATCAGCATGTTCAATGCACACAACAAATGCAATTTAGGCACTCATAACCTATCTCAAGGGTTCGGTATAGCCTAAGTAAACCTCAAATCAATCCGCAACTCATGCATACACTATCTCACATATGCGTATACAACATTTTAAGGACATGCATTGAAAATAATCAACCAACAACAAGGATCTCTAAAGAAACTAATGAGGCAAAGATTCTACCTCTCGTCTCGGAGCAAGAAACTATTTCTTTTCCTTTATGGGGGATCCAAACCACCTATAACATCATAGGGCAAAGACAAAACCACACTAAGCATGCATACTCAATAAGCAAGTGAATATCCTATTTCCTTATCAATTCCACTCAACAACCTATCAGAAACCAGTGATTAGATTCCGCAGGTACCTCTCCCTTGGATATGTGATGTGATAGGCAAGAACTTAACAAAATTCAACCTGAATTACAATCCCAATTACATGATTTAGCTGCCGGTAGTTGATGCACAATCGTAGTGAACCATCTTTCTTCTTCATAAACAAGACAGGTGCTCCCCAAGGTGACACACTAGGTTAGATAAAACCACGATCCAGCAAATCTTTCAATTGCATCTTTAATTTCTTCATTTTTGCAGGATTCAAGCGATAAGGAAGAATGGAAATCAGATTCGTACCCGGCACTAATTCAATATCTCTTGCTAGTGTTAAACCGGCTACGTCTTCTGAAAATACTTCTGGAAATTCGTGAAATACATGAATAGAATTCAAATCTGAGGACTTTTTGGAGTTATCATGCACATGATCCTTTGTTGATCAATAGCCTCGCATCGAGCCAGGAAACTATGCAAGTTGGAATAACTCGCCTATCACCTCAAAATAGAATTCAGAACCATCTGGAAGGCTGAACCACACACGCTTGGTGAAACACTCCATTTGGGCTTGATATTTGGCCAGACAGTCCATGCTTAAGATCACATCCAACTTTCGGATGTCCAATGGAATCAAATCCACTTCAAGCACAACAGTACCCATACTTAAAGCACAGCCGATGTATACTAGATCATATGTCAGTTGCTCTCCCAAAAGGGTAAGAACCGCAATAGGAGGAGATAGGGGAGACAAAGGCCGTTAAGCACTATTCTTGGACTCACAATTGATCTAATCACTCCGGGATCTATTAACACTTTAGCATTTTGAGAAAAGACTGAAATAGTACCTGTCACCACATTTGGGCTTGACACAGTATCAGTCAAAGTGAACAATCTCGTACGTCTGGGCTGCACCTCACTCGTAGATCTACAAGATATTCCTCCAAGTGTATGTGCTGGTTGTTTAGTGGGATTGGTATACCCACCTCGGTTTGCGTTTGGTGCATCTGTAATACGCCTTGTCTTGGGGAATTACCTCTGAATATGGCATGTGTCTCCAAAATTATAGCATCGTCATGGCTGTGAACTCCATGTGGATTCGTTAGAAGTAGGACTGGAACAAGTGAAATTCTGTGAGACCCCGAATTTTAAGTCCTAGAAGTCCAGAAGTTAGTGCAGGTGAAAAGATCATTTTGTCCCTGAAGAAAAGGCTGTGTAATGGCCAAAATTGGTAAGGAATATTTGGTAATTATTTCTAGTATTAATTCCCTTTAATTTGGTTCTTAATTTGTTGATAATCACCTTAGGAATTAAAATCCCTAAAATTAAAAGGGATAATTACAGAATTTAAATATGGTAGTTATCTTATTTTAACAAAACCTTTAAAGTAGTAATCTTAATTTCATACCCATCCATTATAAATAGGAATCCAACCCCATAAAAATCATTCATAGAAAACAGAAAAAACTTGTATAGCCTAAAACCCTTACACCTCCTTATAACTGCCAAAATTTCGCTGAAACTTTAAACCAGCATAACTCTCTCATCGTTTGTCGGATTCCTGCAAATAATAGCTTGTTGGAAATCTCTCTTCATTTGTTTTCCAAAAAAATTTGTTTTCTTGTCAGGAGGTTAGTATTTCTTTCTAGTAAGCTAAGTCAAAAATCGGTGGAACAGCCAAAATCTTTTTGAACTTCAATGTAGCATAACTCTTTCATCGTTTGTCAGATTCCTGAAAATAATAGCTTGTTGGATAGCACTCTTCATCCTCTTTCCAATCATATTTGTTTTGTTGTTTGACTTTTCTATTTCTTTATCAAAAGATAAGTTAAAAATCAGTGAGGGAATTAGGTTTTAAGATTTGTATAATTCTACCTTTGATTGATCTCTGATGTTGTTTCCCTTATTCATATGATTGTTTAGAATCCATTCATAGTGAACAATTATGATTTCATCCCTTGAATGCATAAAGTCGAAAATTGTCTTATGCCTTACTTTTAGTGCCGAACTTTGCGTAGTTAATTGGGATGGTAAATCAGATTGAATCACTAAGTTTCTGGCTATCACATCACATATCCAAGGAGGAGGCACCTGCGGCATCTGATCACGGAATTGGTAAGGAAATAGGGTATTTACTTGGTTATTGCGTATGCACGATTAGTTTGTTTTTTTTCTGTCTTTGCCTAATGATGACTTAGGTGGTTCGGAAGTATCTAGTAAGGGAAATGGAATAGCTTCTTGTTCAGAGACAAGAGAGGTAGGATCTATGCCTCATTGATTTCTCCGGAGACCTCGTTGTTTGTTTAATTGATTTCGGTACCTATGATTGTGAAACTGTATGCGCATTCATATTAAATAATGCATGCTTGAGTTGCAGATTGAATTGAGGAATTTCTAGGCTATACTGAATCCCTTAAGGTAGGTTAGGAGTGCCTAGTTTGCATGTGTGTGCTTGTACGTGTTTGTGTGTCAAGATCCTTTTTAGGTGGCCATTCAGGGTAAGTGCTGATGCTCCTAGTGAGAGGGGAGATTCTTACTGGTATGAGAGTCGTATGGGTGGAAAATCCCAGCAAGAGCTCGCTGGATGTCTGGTCCTTGTGTGGCCAGAAGCCCTTCCCTAGTGTGGCAAGAACCCCTTATCCTTGTGTGGTTTGGGAAGCCCTTATCCGTGGGTGGTTTGGGATGCCCTTGTCCTTGTCTGGCTTGGGATGTTTTTCCCTTGTGTGGCAAGATGAATAGGCTTGCTGATTAGCTTGTGTGTTAACCAATTACCTTTCGTGCAGTAAGCCTTGGACAACACAGGTGGAAGGGGATGGCCTTTTCTTCTTCATTGTCGAGAACAATCTGATGAGTTCTGCATGCCTGTGTACTTCTGATACTGTTCGGAAGTGTTTATAGTCCCCCTCAGCCTTAGATTCGGCCCTACCCTTTCTGATTGAATCTTTGAATTGCATGAATCCCTTTAGTTGCGTAGGAATGATCAGATGTTTTTCGGGAGATCTGTGTTTATGGTTTCTACAGATCTTATGATGTTGTGACCCTACTGAGATTCTTGTAAACTCATTTTGTTGTTTTCACCATTTTATTCAGGCTTAGGTACATTCACTGATCGTGGTACCAGTGTGTGAGATTAAGGATGTACAGCGGGGCGATATCGCATCACTTTTGCATACCTGTTCCTTGATTACTTGCGTATATAACTGGAATAAAAATTGGACTACTTTCTGGTTTATTTTAAAATTCCTTCTTTGCTCATTATTTTCGACTATGTTGGACGAATTCTTGCTGGTTATTTGGATCCTTACGAGACTTGTGTATTATGAATCTAGTGATTTAATTTAAAGACTTTTGCTAATGTTTTTACTCACTCCATATGATACCAGATTGATTGTCCAATATCATGCTCCGATTGTTATTAAACATGTAGAATGAACATGCTAAAAGTCAAAAACTTAGTGAGTAAGCCTGGTGGGATTCAGATAGGTCCTAGGTGTCTTTGGGTTTGTTTGGGTTTCACGGTGGTAATGACCATAATCGGAGCAAATATTAATAGGTAGGAATTGGGGTCGTTACAGGTTTGGTAGCGGTGCATGGTTTAGGGAAAATAATTTGTTATATGCTAACTTATTTGTTGATTTTGGTGTTTGTAGGTAAGGACATGCGCACACACTCACTCACTTAGGGGCTAATACCGAAAGTGAACTAATGCTAAAATGGGATTGATTTGTAAGATTTAAATGATGAGAATGATAATCTGATGTGATGTTTGTTCGTGTATGTTCTTATGCCTAGTATGCCATGATATGTTTCGGTGAGTGTTTGCTGTGTTTCTTATCATTTCTGAGAATGTGTGTGTTGATTTATGCATGCTGCTGAGTGTCCCTATTTGACTCCTGTATTGCTGAATGTATATATATGTGATTGCTGGTGTGTATTGTCGATTATGGATGTTGTGTGAATTCATGCTTGCTTGATGTTTGATGATGATTTCCGAGAGTATATATGAGTGTCGATGTAATTGCTGAGAATACCTTTGCATGTGTGCATGTGATTTCTGAAAATTTGTATGTTGCTTTCCAGCATATGCATTTCGTCTGGTGCTTGCCTCACCACCAGGTACCATTTCTTTTCCTAGTATCGTATTTAGTTATGTGTAAGTAACAATCGTATGCTTAAATAGTATGGCAAGTTTGAACTCTACGAGGGATCGACGGGGTAAGAATGGGATTCAGGCTGAACAACAACCTGTTGAGCAAGACGAGTCGAATGCATAAATTGAGCAGGAAGCGCAAGCTGAGCCCAAAAATCAACCTGAGCCACCAACTGCACCAGTCATTGATCATGTGATGGCACAAATATTAAACGTATTACAAGAAATTGCTGCAAATCAGCAGCGTATGGAGGCGCAATTTCAGAATGCTCCTGCACCTGTACCAGTGGAAGAACCTATTCCTCTACTTGAACTTGTACAGCCGGCACATCCTAAGGAAGTCGAGAGACTTCCCGTCGTGATTACAAAATTGTTGAAGGAAGCTCGACAGTTGGGATGTAAAGATTTCAATGGTTCACCTGGAGCTGCTGCCGCTCGTGAGTGGATAGACACCTTATGCCGAGTATCCTTGTTCTTACGTATCTCGGATGATGAAAAAGTTGCCATCGCCACTTTCCTACTCGAGGGAGAAGCCCTCGCATGGTGGACATCTGTTAGCTTGCGATTCGGCGATCGTTTGCCAACTTGGGAAGAATTTCGGTACGAATTTGACAAAAGATTTTATACGAGGTTCCATAAAAACGAGCAGCGACAAGCCTTTTACAAACTTGAACAAGGCAACCGTTCGGTGCTGGAATATGAGAAAGTGTTAAGGGAGTTGTCCCGATTTGCACCAGAAGAAGATCGTACACCGTACCAGCTTGCGAAATGATTTCAGGATGGGTTGAGTACTGAACTCAAAACCATTGAAGGTACGACACCGGTGCAGAATTTGCAAGAACTAATCATTGCCGCAACCGAAGTAGTAAGGATTGTGCAAACCAAGAAGCCATCTGCAGCCACTAGTGGCGGATCCTATAGGCAAGATTTGAAATTCAATCGTCGAATGGGACCCTATCCTTTAAGGTGCTATCCTCCAAAAATTAATGGCAATGGAAATACCAACAGGAAGAACTTTTCTGGTTCAAATTCCAAAGGATCTTTGTGGAATTCTCAGCAATGTCGATGTTACAACTGTGGCGAGATGGGACATATTCAGAGGGAATGCCTGAAACCAAGGCGAATCATAGGTGTACCAAACGCAGGCCAAGGTGGGAATGCCAACCCCGCCAGACCACCATCATGCGCACTAGGAGGACCACCCAACGGATCCACAAGCGAGGCGCAACCAGGACCAACCAGGCTCTTCACCCTAACTGATGTCGAGGCTAGTCCTGATGTGGTGGTAGGTAGTATTTCAGTCTTTTCACAAAATGCTAAAGTATTATTAGATCCTGGAGCAAATAGATCATTTGTAAGTCCAAGGATAGCACTTAGCACGGATCGGCCTCTATCTCCTTTGACTTCTCCTATTGCGGTTCTAACTCCATTGGGATAGAAACTGATTTGTAATCTAGTCTACATCGGCTATGTGGTACGTATGGGTCCGAATGTACTTGAAGTGGATCTGATTCCATTAGACATCTGAGAGCTGGATGTGATCTTAGGCATTGATCAACAAAGGATGTACAACGTACCTCGCGCACGTACATGATATTTCAAAAGAATCCTTGAATCTGGATTCTATTCCAGTGGTTCGCGAATTTCCAAAAGTATTTCTAGAGGACATAGCTAGTCTACCACCAGTAAGGGAAGTGGAATTCGGCATTGAGTTAGTGCCTAGTACGAATCCGATTTCCATTCCTCCGTACCATATGGCTCTTGCAGAAATGAAGAAACTAAAAATGCAATTGGAAGATTTTCTGGATCATGGTTTCATCTGACCAAGTGTGTCACCTTGGGGAGCACCTATCCTGTTCGTGAAAAAGAAAGACGGTTCGCTGCGATTGTGCATCGACTATCGGCAGCTGAATCGTGTGACTGTGAAAAACAAGTATCCTTTGCCATGCATCGATGATTTTTTCGACCAACTCCATGGTGCAGCCGTAATTTCCAAGATTGATCTCAGATCTGGATACCATCAATTGCGAGTTCGTGATGCTAAAATTCCGAAGACCGCATTCAGATCGTGATACGGTCACTACAAATTTCTGGTTATGCCATTCGATTTGACCAATGCACCAGTTGTGTTTATGGACCTGATGAATCGTGTGTTCTATGAGTTCCTAGATAAATTTGTGATAGTTTTCATTGACGACATTCTGGTATATCCAAAATCGGAAGAGGAGCATGCTAAGCATTTGCGGATTGTGCTGAAAGTTTTAAAGGATCGACGGTTGTTCGCAAAATACTTCAAATGCGAATTCTGGCTACGCAAAGTTGGCTTCCTTGGCCATATTGTTTCCGCCTAAGGTGTGACAATTGATCCAAAGAAGTTTGAAGCCGTAGTTGCTTGGGAACCCCCACAGACTGTGTTCGAAATTCTCAGTTTCCTTAGCTTAGCAGGTTATTACCATCGCTTTGTAGAAAATTTTTCATCGCTTGCCGGACCATTGACAAAACTGACGCGCAAGGGTGAGCCGTTCGTGTGAAACGAGAAATGCTAGCGAATTTTTTAAGAACTGAAAAATCGGTTAGTTTCCGCACCTATCCTTACTTTACCTATTTGCAGAAATAGGTATGTGGTTTATAGCGATGCGTTGAAATTCGGATTTGGATGCGTATTGATGCAAGATGGAAAAGTCGCTGCATATGCTTCCCAAAAGTTATGACCATATGAAAGCAACTATCCTACACATGATTTGGAGCTTGCAGCCGTGGTGTTTGCATTAAAAATATGGCAACATTACTTATATGGCGAGACATGCCGAATCTTCACCGATCACAAAAGCTTGAAGTACCTACTCACACAAAAATAATTGCATATGAGACAACGAAGATGGGTAGAGCTGATCAAAGACTACGATTTGATCATCGAATATCATCCTGGAAAGGAAAATGTTGTTGCTGATGCCTTAAGCTGAAAGTTTCATCCTCCTTCCCAATCAGTTTTGGCCTATATCCGCTCCCATTACATGCCTATGTTGCTGGATTTGAGGACTAATCGTGTGTATCTTGGCACTGATTATTCTGGTTCCTTGTTGGCACGAATCGAAGTCACACCTACCTTGATTGAGAAAATCTGGAATCAGCAATTAGAGGATCCGAAACTTATTGAAATTCGGAAGAAACTTTCTGATGGTGTTGATGCCATAGTTCGTGATTTCAGAATACGAGATGACAAAGTGCTTGTCATCAGAAACAGGGTATGTGTTCCACAAGATATAGCTATTCGTAACCTTATTCTATCGGAGGAGCATAGTTCGAAGTTCGCTATCCATCTCGGAAGCACTAAGATGTACCGAGGTTTGAAAGAGCAGTATTGGTAGCCAAACATAAAACACCACATTGTTGAGTTCGTTGCCTGATGCCTCGTATGTCAACAAGTAAAGATCGAACATCAACAACCCGCTGCACTACTTCAGTCACTTCCAATTCCAGAATGGAAGTGGGAGCATGTCACAATGGATTTTGTGGCTGGTTTGCCTAGGTCACAGTGAGGATACGATGCCATTTGGGTGATTGTGGATCGATTGACGAAATCTGCACACTTCCTTCCTATACGTATGACGGATACACCTAAGAAATTGGTTGTTCGTTACTTTGATGAGATTGTTCGATTGCATGGAGTGCCATTTTCCATCGTTTCAGATCGTGACTCTCGTTTCACCTCATGATTTTGGGAGAAATTCCAACTTTCACTGGGTTCGAAATTGAATTTCAGTACAGCATTTCATCCTCAGACCGATAGTCAATCAGAAAGGATGATTCAGACACTCGAAGACATGCTACGAGCGAGTGTGTTGGATCAGCAAACCGGTTGGGATCAATGCCTGTCGTTGGCAGAATTTGCTTACAATAATAATTTTCATGTAAGCATTGTTATAGCACCTTATGAAGCATTATATTGGAGATGTTGCAGGACTCCCATTTGCTAGAATGAAGTAGGTGAAAGACGCCTAGACAATCCGGAATTGATTGATCAAGCAACGAAGCAGTTGAACTTGATCCGACAACGGCTAAAAATAGCCTAGGATCGGCAGAAAAGCTACGCCGAAAATCGACGAAGGGAGCTGAAAATTGCGATAGGTGAGAAAGTGTTTTTGAAGGTCGCCCTATGCAAAGGAGACCTTCGTTTTTAGCAGCAGGGTAAGCTAACACCTCGCTACATTGGTCCGTATGACATCGTTGAAAGAATCGGCCCTGTTGCATACCAACTTGCCTTACATCCAAATATGGAAAGAATTCACAATGTGTTTCACGTTTCAATGTTGAGAAAGTATGTACAAGACCCTGCTCACGTTCTCGAGGAACCCTCAGTCGAAGTTGCTGAAGACCTATCATATCCCGTACAGCCAGTTGTCATACTAGATCGGTCAGTTTGACAGCTTCGCAGTCGAAGAATGCCTATGGTACGAGTTGTTTGGCGTAATAGTCAAATTGAGAAACAGTCTTGGGAGACTGAGGAATCTATGCGTACAAAATTTCTTTACTTGTTTGCTTAGGTACTTGTGCTAAAATTTTGAGGACGAAATTCTTATAAGGAAGGGAGGATGTGAGACCCCGAATTTTGAGTCCTAAAAGTCCAGAAGCCAGTGCAGGAGAAAAGACTATTTTTCCCCTAAAGAAAAAGATGTGTGATGGCCGAAATTGGTAAGAAATGTTTGGTAATTATTTCTGGTATTAATTCCCTTTAATTTGGTTCTTAATTTGTTGATAATCACCTTAGGAATTAAAATCCCTAAAATTAAAAGGGGATAGTTATAGAATTTAAATCTGGTAGTTATCTTACTTTAATAAAGACTTTAAAGTAGTAATCTTAATTCCATACCCATACATTATAAATAGGAAGCCAACCCCACAAAAATCATTCATAGAAAACACACAAAACTCGTATAGCCTAAAACTCTTACACCTTCCTACATCTGCCAAAATTCGCTGAAACTTTAAACCAGCATAACACTCTCATTGTTTGTTGGATTCCTGAAAATAATAGCTTGTTAGAAAAATCTCTTCATCCTCTCTCCAATCATCTTTGGTTTTTTATCCGTAGGTTAGTATTTCTTTCTCGTAAGATAAGTCGAAACTCGGCAGAACTGTCAAAATCTTCTTAAATTTCACTGTAGCATAACTCTTTCATCGTTTGTCAGATTCCTGCAAATAATAGCTTGTTTGAAAGCTCTCTTCATCCTCTTTCCAATCATATTTTTTTTGTTGTTTTTTACCTACATATTTATTTGTCAAAAGATAAGTTGAAAATCGGTGGCGGAATTAGGTTTTAAGATTTGTATAATTTTGCCTTTGATTGATCTCTGATTTTGTTGCTCTTATTCATATGATTGTTTAGAATCCATTCATAGTGAACAATTATGATTTCATCCCTTGAATGCATGAAGTCGAAAATTGTCTTGTGCCTTACTCTTAATGTCGAACTTTGAATTGGTAATTGGGATGGTAAATCAGGTTGAATCGTTAAGTTTCTGGCTATCACATCACACATCCAAGGGGTATGCACCTGCAGCATCTGATCACTGGTTTCTGATAGGTTTGGTGAGTTTAATTGGTAAGGAAATAGGGTAGTTACTTGGTTATTGCGTATGCACGCTTTGTTTTTTTTGTCTTGGCCTAATGATGACTTAGGTGGTTCAG
Source organism: Passiflora organensis (assembly GCA_019739055.1). Taxonomy (NCBI): domain Eukaryota; kingdom Viridiplantae; phylum Streptophyta; class Magnoliopsida; order Malpighiales; family Passifloraceae; genus Passiflora; species Passiflora organensis. Next base: position 25,835,568 of record JAEPBF010000087.1, on the reverse strand, counting down.
ATGTATCTAGTAAGGGAAAAGGAGTAGCTTCTTGTTCAGAGACAAGAGAGGTACAATCTATGCCTCATCGGTTTCTCCAGAGACCTCGTTGTTTGCATAATTGATTTCGATACCTATGATTGTGAAACTGTATGCGCATTCATAATAAATAATGCATGCTTGAGTTGCAGATTGAAAGAGGAATTTCTAAACTATACTGATTCTTTTAAGGTAGGTTAGGAGTGCATAGCTTGCATGTGTGATGTGTATTGAACATGTCGAATGTGATCTGACAGAATTGAGAATACCCTGTTGTGGTTTTCTGTTTTGCGCTTGCCTGTGTGTGCTTGTATGTGTTTGTGTGTCAAGATCTTTTTCCAATGGCCATTCGGGGTAAGCGTTGATGCTTCTAGTGAGAGGGGAAGTTCTTACTAGTATGGGAGTCGTATGGGTTGCAAATCCCAGCAATAGCTTGCTGGATGTCTGGTTCTTGTGTGGCCAGAATTCCTGTCCTTGTGTGGCAGGAACCCCTTATCCTTGTGTGGTTTGGGAAGCCCTTATCCTTGTGTGGTTTGGGATGCCCTTGTCCTTGTGTGGCTTGGGATGTTTTGTCCTTATGTGGCAAGATGAATAGGCTTGCTGATTAGTTTGTGTGTTAACCAATTACCTTTCGTGCATTAAGCCTTGGACAGCATAGGTGGAAGGGGATAGCCTTTTCTTCTTCATTGCCGAGAACAATCTGATGAGTTCTGCCTTCTTGTGTACTTCTGATACTTTTTGGAAGTGTTAGTAGTCCCCCTCAGCCTTAGATTTGGCCCTACCCTTTCTGATTGAATCTTTGAATTGCATGAATCTCTTTAGTTGCGTAGGAATGATCAGATGTTGTTCGGGAGATTTGTGTTTATGGTTTTTGCAGATCTTATGATGTTGTGACCCTATTGAGATTCTTGTAATCTCATTCCGTTGTTTTCACCATTTTTTTCAGGCTTAGGTACATTCACTGCTCATGGTACCAGTGTGTGAGATCAAGGCTGTATGGCGGGGCGATATCGCATCACTTTTTCATAGCTGTTCCTTGATTACTTGCACATATAACTTGAATAAAAATTGGACTACTTTCTGGTTTATTTTAAAATTCCTCCTTTGCTCGTTATTTTCGACTATGTTGGAGGAATTCTTGCTGGTTATTTGGATTCTTACGGGACTTGTGTGTTATGAATCTAGTGATTTAATTTAAAGACTTCCGCTGATGTTTTTACTGACTCCATATGATACCAGATTTATTGTCCAATATCATGCTCCAACTGTTATTAAACATGTAGAATGAACATAAGTCGAAAACTTAGTGAGTAAGCCTGGTGGGATTCAGATAGGTCCTAGGTGTCTTTGGGCTTGTTTGGGTTTCACGGCGATAATGACTTTAATCGGAGCAAATATTAATAGGTAGGAATTGTGGTCACTACAAATTCTTCCTGTAATTACCTCCATTGTCATTGTTCTTCGGAGGATAGGACCTTAAAGGATAGGCTCCCATACAACGGTTGAATTTGGAACCACGTCGGAATGAACCACCATGATTTACTGTAGGAGGTTTCTTGTTTTGCACAATCTTCTCAGCTTCGGTGGCAGCAACAATCAACTCTTGCAAATTTTGTACAGGTATCGTGCCAACAATAGTTTTGAGCTCGATACTCAGCCCATGTAAGGACCCACACTCATATTCCCAAAAGTTGTTCCTAAGTGAGACCCTTACCACCGTGAAACCTAAGTAAACCCAACCTAGGACCTATCTGAATCTCACAAGGCTTATCCCCTTATAACCGATTTTTAACATGTTTATTCTTATAATGATTTCAAGCATGATATTGAACAAGTATTCAGGTATTATACATAGTGAATAAAAACATCAGCGGAAATCTTTAAATTTAATCAATGAATCCACAACACACAAGTCCCATAGGGATCCAAATATCCAGCAAGTAAACCTCCAACATAATTCGGAAACAACAAGCAGAGAAACTTGAAAAAACAGAAAAATTGTCCAATCATAGTTCATGTTATATGCGCAAGCAATTAAGGAACAGGTATGCAAAATGTGATGCGATATTACCCCGCCGTGCAGCCTTGATTCTCACACACTGATACCACGAACAGCGAATGTACCTAAACCTGAAAAATGGTGAAAACAACAAGATGAGATTACAAGAATCTCAGTAGGGTCACAACATCATAAGATATACATAAATTTTAAATAAACATCTCCCAAACAACATCAGTTTAGCATGTATTATTAAAGGATCCATCATTCAACCAAAAAAAGATAGGGCTGAAAGTTAAAGCTGAGGGCGGACTACAAACACTTCCGAAAATCAGAAGTACACAGGTAGGTAAATCATCAATCATCTTGGCAATAGAAAAATGTCATCCCCTTCCACCTGTGATGTCCAAGGCTTCACTGCACAAAGGATAAAGGTTAGCACACAAGCTAATCAGCAAGCCTATTCAACTTGTCACACAAGAACAAGACATCCAAGCCACACGAGGACAATGGCATCCAAAACACACAAGGATAAGGGCATCCAAACCACACTGGATAAGGGCATCCTGCCACACAAGGAATAGGCGTCTAGCCACACAAGGACAAGGCGTCTAGCCACACAAGGACAAGGCGTCTAGCCACATAAGGACAAGGCGTCTTGCCACACAAGGACTAGGCATCCAGCAAGTTCTTTCTAGGGATCACCACCTATACAACTCCCATACCAGTAAGAACCTCTCCTCTCCCAAGGAGCATCAGCGCTTACCTTGAATGGCCACTCGAAAATGATCCTGACACACAAACACATACAAGCACACACAGGCAAGTACAAAGCACAATACCAAAACAGGGCATCCTCATTCATGTCAGAACACAATCAGCATGTTAAATACACACAACGTATGCAAACTAGGCACTCATAACCTATTTTAAGGGATTCGATATAGCCTAGATAAACCTCAAATCAATCCGCAACTCATGCATACACCATCTCACACATACGCATACAATATCATAAAGGCATGCATCGAAAATAACAACCAATAACAAGGATTTCTAGAGAAACCGATGGGGTATTGATCCTACCTCTCTTGTCTCTGAAGAAGAAGCTATTTCTTTGCCTTTATTTAAGGGATCCAAACCACCTATAACATCATAAGACAAAGACAAAACCAAACTAACCATGCCTACTCAATAACCAAGTAAATACCCTATTTCCTTACCAATTCTACTCACCAAACCTAATAGATATCAGTGACTAGATGGGACAGGTGCCTCCCCTTTGGATGGGTGATGTGATAGCCAAGTACTTAACAAGAATCAACCTGAATTACCATCTCAATCAACATACAAATTTTGACACTAGGAATAGGGTAGTAGGGAAAATTGCGATTTCATGTATACAATCATTAGGGGTTACAATTTCATGTTCACAAAGAAGGATTAGGTGTTAATAACATATACAATCAAAACAAAAAATATCAAAAACCAACAGGTTAATCAAATGATCAAAATTGGCAATAATAGGGCAAAGGGTAGGGCATGCCGATTTCATGTATAGGGAAGATTCAAAGGATGAATTCATGATTTTACAACATGAATGGATGCTAAAAAATCATACAAACAAGAGAAACAACAACAGAAATCAAATAAAGAAAAAATCACACAATTTTTGCACCAAAAATGATAATTACAACTTGAATTTCGACAGGGAAAAACTAACCTTCTGATGACCAACCCAAGATAGCTAGATAGAGGATGAAACTAGCTTTCCAAAAAGCTATTATTTGAAGAATTCTGACAAAGGACGAGAGAGTTTTGCTAGTTTGAAGATCAAGAAAATTTCAGCAACAATAGGGTGCAAGGTTTGATGTTTTACGAAAATTGTGTGTTTTTAATGTGTGTGGGAAAGTGTGGCCGGCTACTCTTTATATATGATATTTATGAAATTAATTTCCCTACTTTAAAGGCTAGATAAGGTAAGATAATTATCAGATTTAAATTCTCAAATTATCCTCCCTTAATTTTAGGAATTTTATCTCTTAAAGTTAGATTGAACCAATAAAGAAACAAATCGAAGAGCAATGAAACCAGAAATGATTACTAAACATTCCATACTATTTTCGGTCATCATACATCCATTTCTTCAATGGAAAAATGGTCACTTCACCAGCACTAGCTTCTAGACTTCTAGAACTCAAAATTCAGGGTCTCACAGCCCATCTTGGAATCATCTTGCTAGCTGACAAGGTGTGCAATCCTCTGGTGCAAAACAGGACAGCTCCCTCAACTCTTTGTCATACTCTAGTACCAAACAAGTACCCAGTTCAAACTTGTAGAAAGCTTGTCGCTGCTCAATTTTATGGAACCGGGTGTAGAACCTTTCATTAAATTCATATTGGAACTCATCCTAAGAAGGTAGATGATCTTCAAATCGCAAACTCACAGCTATCCACCATGCGAGGGCTTCTCCCTCAAGTAGGAAAGTGACGATGGAAACCTTATCATCATCAGAGATATACAGGAACAAGGATACTCAGCATATGGTATCAATCCACTCACAAGCTACAGCAACACCTGCTGAACCGCTGAAATCTTTGCATCCTAATTGACGCACTTCCTTCAGCAACTTTGTAATGACAACCGGAAGTCTCCCGGCTTCTCTAGGATAAGTTAGCTGGACAGGTTCAAGAGAAGGCATAGGATCTTCCACATGTGGTGCGGGTGTAGGAACATTCTAAAATGGGCTTCCATTCATGGTTGATTCGCAGCAATTCCTTGCAACACATTCAGTGTTTACGCCATTACGAGATCAATGGCTGGTGCGGCTAGTGCTTCAGGTTCAGGTTGGTTATTGCGCTCAGCTTGCCCTCCATGCTCATTCTGTGCATTCAGCTCATTTTGATCATTCGGTTTCTGTTCGGCTTGTGTTTCATACCTAGCTCGACGATCCCTAGATACATTCTTCCTTGCCATACTAAACAAACATACAAGATCACTCAATACATAACTCAAATACGAAACTAAGGAAAGAAAATGGTACTTGGTGGAGAGGCGTACACCAAACGATATGCATATGCTAAAAAAAAAACACACATGCACACAAGTACATACAAGTCTCGGCATGCATACAAACACATAAAGGCACTCTCAACATTCATAAAATACACACACATGCATTCGGCAACACAGATATCATATAACAAAGAATCATAATCATCATTCAGCAAAACATATCAGAACACATCATATCATACAGCATACAATTACATGTAAGAACACACAAAAACTCACAGCAAATCACCCAATCAGTCATGGCATTTAAACATTACACACCAAGCACTTTAACATCAGAGGCACTCTCGGCATTAATCACTAAAGGTGTGGGTGTGTGAGCATGCACCTTCCTACAAGTCACAAAACCAGAAAACATGTTAGCATATAATTAATTATATTTCCTAAGCCATACTCTGCTACCAAACCTGTAAGGATCCAAACCCAACCTATTAGGACTCTTACGCTGTGCAACCCAAACAAGCCCTCCAAGGACCTATATGAATCCCACAAGGCTCTAATCATTGTAATTACATTTTATAAAAGTTCATTCTTATGCTTTTTAAAGGTTGGAGCATGATTATAACGGACAAACATTCTGGCAACATAAGGAGTGAATAAAATATCAGAGAAAGTCTATATAATTAACCAAAGGAACCATAACACACAAGTCCCAAAGGAGTAACAAAATCCAGCAAGTAACCTCAAGTATATTTCCGAAATAAGAATGAAAAAGAGGGAACTAGAAAACCAGAAAGTAGTCTAATCAAATTGCATATTCAGGGGTATATGCCAAGCAATCAATAGAGAAAGAGATATGCGAATGTGATGCAATATCGTCCTACTGCGCAGCCTTAATTTCACACCTCAATAGCACTGACAAAAGATGCACCTAAGCCTGATAAAGGGGAAAAATAACAGGGTGAGATTACAAGAATCTCAGCAGGGTCACAACATCATAAGATCTGTTGAAATCTAAACAAACATCTCCCAATCAATATCAGATCCGCATATACCACTAAAGAGGTATCAAACAAACATCAATCAAGCATAGAAAGGTTATAGCCGAAAGTAATAAGGCTTCAGGTGGACTAAGAACACTTCTGAAAATAGAAGTGCACAAGCAAGTAAATCATCATCTGATATGAACAAATGAATAGCTATCTCCTTCCGCCTGTGTTGTTCAAGGCTTAACTGCACAAAGGATAAATGGTTAGCAAACAATCTAATCAGCAAGCCTATCCATCTTACCATACACGGACAAGGCATCCATCTTGCTAATTTGGAGGCAACCCATCATATACAAAAGAAAAGAGAAGAAGAAGATAGGGAGATAAGAGAAGAACTGAGGGGTTGTACAGATGTGTTTGTTCGTGCATGCAGTTAAATGATTAAATTTGAGGATACAAGGAAGGATTTGATAGTTCGATCGGTCGGATACACTTAAATCCACTGCTCGGTTATTAGAGGATGAAGCAAATGTTGAGAAGAAATATCAATGATCAACCATCTCTTTCAAAATAATCAGTCTTTATTTACAGATGTTTTTGCCGAGGCGAGAATGACTAGTCATCCCTTTCAAAATGATTAGTCATCATTTAGAAGTGTTTTTGCCGAGACAAGAATGACCAATTGTCCAATCTATGAAGACCAGTTGGACAAGCATGTAAAGTTTCAGCTCAAAGGAGTAAAGACCAGTCGGAACCTCATTAACAACTGGTCATTATTGTTCAAGTAATTTGACAGAACATCAGCCGTTGTGTACATTATGATCGATCATAGTTAAAGCATTAACATTAGTGGTAATGTCGAATGGGAAACGACCGGTTGGAACATCACTAATGATTGATCAAAACACCAAGGTCACGCAAATATTCTGTATCTTTAAAGTTCGACCGATCGCCCTTATTCCAATATTCGGTCAAAATGTTGGGTTAGGGTTTTATAACTCTTTCTCCTCATTTATTCTTTCACTTCTCCCCTATCAAAATACAAACCCTTACCTCATCTCCTCCCCAATGTTGGGAAAAGAGAACAGGACATCGACATCTTAGGTTACCACTCCTCCACCAGACCCTGAGTGTGACTTGTTTCAGTTTGCATCTCCTGAGGTAGAGAATCAGTATGAAGCACTTAAGGGCTAGTCATCACAATAAGAGAAATTTTTTTCTCTCAAACCTAAATTAAATATCTATAACAGGTATTATATCACACCCCCTCATTATCAAGATTTCTATAGAAAATTAGGTTGGACTCAATATGCCACAAAAACTCCAATTGATGCATGTCCTGATTTAGGTTTTGAGTTTTATGAGAGTTTGTCTATTACTATTGGGTGAGTGGTGATGGTGAGGCATAAGAGGGTTTCATTCGCTCCTTTTTGAAGTAAATGATTATTATTAGTTAGAGGGAGGGGATGGATGTTGAGAAGCAATATCCAACTTTTAAAGTTATAAATAATGTGCTGATTATTGGCCGTGGAGTGCGGGAATCTCCCAACGGTAACGGTACTATTATAATGACTAATTTTTTTAGAGACATCAAGCGTTGGTGTATTTTTATAGGTTACAATCTAATTCCTACATCTCAAGATCTCAAGATTATGAAGTAACATGAGAGGCTACAATGCTACTGTATAAATTGGTCCTGGGTAATAAGGTGGATGTCGGCAAAATAATTTATGGTAAGAAAAAGTCAGTGAACCGCTTACCATATCCAGACCTTGTCATTAGGCTGTGTCTCGAGACCGATACCGGCACCAGTAGTAGATGATCCTCTTGTTTCAACTAGGCGATCATGGGCCTCTTCTTCATGTACAGCTGAATAGCATGATGAGCTGGTGATGCGGTTGGCAACTATAGAGCTACAATAGTATACCTTAGCAGGAACACTTCAACAGGTGAGAGACAGAAAGCTATGGATAGTAGACTCGCAATTACAGGTTGTGCATTTTAATAAGGACAACAATAGCTGGTTGTACACATTCTTCAGATGCCAAGATTTGGAATTTCCACTATTTTCGCAATGGGATGTTTCACCAATAAAACAAACTTTTGGATGTGTTGGTTTATTGTTGTGTTAAGCAGAAATTAGCACAGGTTTATGGAACAAGATGCATAAGAAGGGGGTGATTCGCATGATTGAATGGTGAAAAGGCTTAATTATGTGAACTAGACAATTGTAACCAACTTGTACAGGGGTTCACCAACGCCCAGTTGTGTGTTTGACGAAAGACCAGTAGGTTGCAATGTTGGAGAACATGTGTTCTTTTTTAAAAACGCAACAACCGGTCAGACTACCTAGACTGACCGATCAGAGTTTCAAAGAGGGTAACATGAGTTTACACCGAAGGGATAAGGACCATTCAGTACTCATCTACTAACCAGTCAAATTACCTAGACCAACCGGTCAGTGTTTCAAAGAGGGTAACATGAGTTTGCACAGAAGGGATACGTTCATACTTCATGTAGATGACCAGTTAGACTCATGTTCTATTTAAAGCAATGTCAGATGTAATGCATTTTTTTTATCCATAGAGTTTAGAGTTTTTCTTACTTTTTTCAAGCAATACTCGATTCGTCAGTGATCAAGACTACGGTATATTACAATTGAAATTTTATTTAATGATAATTTTTTAAAATTTCTTCTTCTCCTCTAATCTTAGTTGTCTTGATTGTCCAATGCTAATCGGAACTCAGACTGTGAGGACCCATTCTCCGTAAATGGGACCCCCATCGTTGTGTAGCCCAGATCGAACCAACACGTGGATCAATCGAAACCATACAAGGCTCGTGTTAACTTTACAAAACCAAATCCCAAAAATGCATATAAATTTGAATCCTTCTTTTAAAAGTAGCATGGCACGTCACAATCATACCCGGCATAAACAAACAACAAAGTTCGCACACACAGATAGCGAAAGACTAAAAAATCACAAACAACAAGCCATATGGCCCCAATCATGCAACACAAAGACCATACTTACAAGTCCATAAGGATCCATACAAAAAGTACCCAAGGCACATATCTCATATCATAACCAAAACATGAGTCATACATGCATAATAAAAGTCAAGTTGGAAAACAAGCCCACAACGGGTCTATATCAACAACCAAAATCCAACACAAGCATGTATATCAATAAAGTGTTAAAATGTCTACAAAAATAAACTTGTTGAGTTTCCAAGACGTTCAAGTGCAATGGTCCAGTCCTAAGGCCAATACCAGGAAAGACTAAATCTCAAGAGTGATCGGCTACTTGAACAAACTAGCTTTGAAAATATTAACAAGCGGTGGTGAGATCAAAGACCTCAATGGGAGTTACAACATCATAAGCACATCCGGTGGAATAGAGGCATATATGAAAGTTATATATAAAAGTAGTTACTTAAAGCTCAATTATCATCCATGCATACCAATATACACTCAAGGTGTTCCGCAAGTAAATATGCACGATGCATGTTTCGTAAAACACGATGCAATATATACCAACCCAATAGATTTCCTCAACTCACAAATCACACAAATTCACATGGGCTACTATGCCTCAAAACCTATCGGGGTGGATTATAAATCATGTTCGGAATCCCTCGCACTAAGGGACACCAAAAGCCCATTGGCAGTTAATTTCGATTTACAAAATACATATAGATCCCCTACCATCAATGTTATCCAAAATTGAGTGGAGAAATCACTCTATCACACTAAACCTCAATTCACACATATATAGATATACACAAGACTGCTAAGCCATAGCAAACATCAGGAAATCACACATATTCCATCCATACAACACCTTTAGGTAAGTTATATTCCCCTCAGCCTCGGATTCTATGCACCTACCATGTTTGGCCAAATATCTTTTGTCAATACCAAGTATTCCTAAGAACATACATATATAATTTTTACATAGAAAACCCATAATGTGTGTAATATAAATCATCACCATGAAGGGCACAAAAGTGGGCTTGATTTGGGTATGATTCGATGGTTGGGTGGAATTGGTTTAGGGAGGTTTACGGGTCCAAAAATGGTGTACACGGGTCGTAGGAAGGGTACGGAGGGGTCGTTGGAATCGAAATGGGCGGGGGTGACAGAGGAGTACACGGCCTATGTACAAGAGTACACGGTCGTGTACTCTATTAGGGGAGGTCGTGTGCAGGTACACGGCCGTGTAACCTATCTGAGAAGGTGTACTGACACATGATCTAGGTACACGGTCATGTACTCCCTAGACAGGCTGTGAACTATTCTGTCCAAAATAGTACATGGGCACTATACTGAAGTACACGAGTGTGTACCCTTTTCCAAAGGGGTACGCTCCCCGGAACGGATCCAGAATGCTCTCGGACATGAGCATGGGATCACCACAAAACACATGGGCATAATACATGAGTCACAACAAACGGATTGCAACAATGGATCACATGCCCAATTATCATGCACACATGCACAAACAATGTGCTTAGGAGTTCAATCACATAGATCATGCATTAGCAACATGGCAAGAAAGTTTATGTAGCTAACATGATCGTCAAACACATTATATGTATAGTCTTCATTCAAAACCATGCAATTACCATATTTTAAATTTGAAATACAAAACGATTATGCATATGCAAATAAAATATAAACTTCTAACTATTGTCATGTGCAAAACTCAGCAGCAATACTTTTTCCCTTATCGACCACACTAGTACCGCCTAAACACACAATCGAACCATAAGCACATAAGCATCAAAAACCAAACAAAAACGTCAAAGGACTCGAAATTGAAATTAAAACCTTAGAGACCCCAACAACACATTCATTAGCACACACTTCACACTAACAACACATTCGCAACTCAGGATTCTAGGAAACCAACAAACAGGCGAAACACCCAAACCTCACACGGCTCAAAAACTACACCCAAGCTCGGCCGATCACACAATCGGGTTTCTAAATCCACAAACATAGAAAACAACTAACCTAAGCATCAGAATCACACAGAATCGACAATTCCACTAAAATCACAAAACACCCAAAATTACCAAAAATGTTTCTGAACTAAAAAACATACACCCACGGATTAGGAGATGTTTCCAACCGGTCAAAACAACCAAACCGACTAAGCGATGACAAAAGCAAACTATCGGAATCAACAATTGACAATAAAAATGAAAATCTAGGGCAGGGAACGTTAAGCGATCATAGAAAACTAATTGATCATAGCTCCTTAAGTGACAACTAGTAGTGGAAATCAGTTAGGGAACATTAGGAAAGTGGTTAGGTGTGATGCTCGGTGGTTTTTGTCAGAAGAAAATTGACAGAAAATGAATAACATTATTGGCACAGAAAATAGGAGAGAGAAAAGAGGGAGAGAAAGTGAAGGTTGGGGGCTGTTGGGGCTGATTCTAACACTTAGAAAGTTTAAGTGTCGGGTTCGGGGTGGGCAATTATACCCCGGGCTCAAAATCTCAGAAAAAAACTAATCAAAATGTTTTAAAAGCATGATATGCCCTGAGTGGGCCAAATCGAGTTTTAAAATCAATAATTGTCAAAAATGGGTTAAAATAATCAATGAGGCTCAAAACTGGGTAATCAGGCCTATAAAATATTTAACGAGCCCAAAACGGGTTTTTTGGCTCAAAGGCCCCGGTCATTCAAAACAGACCCAGAAATGGCCAATAATGATTTTTACTAACTCAAACCTAGACACTCGACCTTAAATACTCGCTAAGATACTTAGACGTACACCTAGGCTTTCTATGACTATGTCCAGCCTAAAGTCTATGCTCGGATCAAAGGTCAACTTGGTCAAACTAATCAAAATCGGGCACTCTCGCTAACTAGTCATGCTGACTAGGTACTTGGAGGGACAAGGTCTCACATGGACCATACTAGTCATTTGTTAGATCAAGAATAAAATTCTATTCAAAAATCTATTAGCAAATCTGATCAGTTTGTGTTTAGGTGAGTCTGGGTTAATTCAAGAGAATAATTTAGGCCTCTACATTGGAATAGAATTCTTAGGTTATCCATCAAAATTGATAGAATGAGAATATATATCTATCAAACCTAGGGTTCATATTGATTGGGTATTAATCAATTCAATAATTAGATTATCATAAGAATTCAGTTAATTAGGTTAATTGGATTAACTTAATAATAATTCGGGAGAGTATTATAAGAGAAACAAAATCAAGCACCGATTTCTGAGTCTGAAGTAATAACAGGCAATCAATGTGAATTTCAACTCTTTATTTAATTCATTTATCGTCCTTAGTTTAGCATAGATTAGTTTCTTTTATTTTAGTTTACATTACAAATTAAATTGATTCATTTAACAAATATTGAATTAACCTGATTAATTGGATTTTAATGAATTTTCCTGTGGGATCAACATCCGGTATTAAGATTCTTGTATTACTTGTGATACTCGAATACTTTCAAGTAGTAATTCTAAATTATGCAACAATGATCTGTCTTCATTAATGATCTGGTTATTTGTACACTCGATTTAAACTAACTTCCCCTTTTTTTCGAGAAGTGTAATTATTTAAAAGTAAAATCCTTAAACTGATTCCTACATTAAAGAAAGTCAACAATGGTAGAACAACCAAGTGTGGACTAAGTCATGTACTATTATCATCCACCTCTAGATATTCAAATAGATCCGCTATCTCTAGATATTTGATAATAATTTTTGGATTTATGTATTATTTATTATGTATTTTTAATAATTTAATATTTATTATGTAATTATTTATTATCTCAACATGTGTGCCTTTCTTCTGCAAATTCGTAGGTGCGTTCCTTTCGTGTTTTCAGGCCGACATAGGTAAGTATTCCGGCCTCTCTCTCATCTGAAAGGGTGAGATCCTTTTTCCTAGATTCGTGAGGTTTTAGTGGATGTGATAGTTTGAGTTTGGTATAAATAAGATCGGGGTGAGTAGATCTGCATGTGGATATAGTTTCTAAAGAGTAGAAATGAGTAATTGGTGACGGTGGGTTTTGAAGAAAACCCTAGGGTTCGATTTGTAGGTGCGGCGCGAGAAGAAGAAGACGACTGCATATGACATGTTATCCTTAGTCTGTCTCGTGTAACATGTCATTCATGTGTAGGTTGAACGATATGTCGTTCGCAAAGGGTGTGAGTGACATATTGTTCAAATCGGTTTGTTAAGATTGGTTCCGGTTTGATATTGGGTTAAAATCGGGCCGAATTTGGTAAAAACATGGCTATGTCTCTGGGTGACATGTGTCACATTGACAGAGCTGACTTTGACCGGATTTTCAGAAAAAAATGGAAATTATTTAAAAATCAGAAATAAATGGAAATAAATTGAAAAAAATGAAAAAATTCTAGAAAATAGAGAAAATTATGAGGAATCGGATGATATAAAGTTTTGATGATTTTAATGAGCTTTGATAGGTATAAAAATTAGTATAATTTTCCGGTAATTAAGGAAAAATATGGAAATTATCTAGAATGAAACCAAGGACGATCGTTGAGTTCTTAGGATAGGTTTGAGGGCCTAGAAGTGCATATTATGAGATTATTAAGATTCATATGATGATATTAAGTATAGGATTGTGATTATATGAGTAGGTCGCAGTAAGAGGATCAGGAATCCTAATCGGATCCAAAAAGAAAATCGGGACGACAAAACTGTGAGTGGAAGAGTTTAATTTAGTTCCCATCGTTTTAAATGAATTTGGATTGATTCTATGTGATGTGTGATATCTGTTAATTGCTTGCATTCATAAATGTATTATCGATGGGAAATTTCTTAAATCATGGCAAGTCTTGATTACATGCATTTAATTGAATTAAAACATAATAATTCTATGGTTATTTCCTGAGTCATGATTGAGTGTTGCGAATATACTTGAGATAACTACGATATAGGGGGACATAAATATTGTAATGTCTAGTGGGAATTGCGAGAATAACTCAACAAATACCTTGTATGGCTTCAAAGTCATACAAGAAGAGTATTGAAGCTCGTGTTGGAAAGGCTCAACATATGAGCAACAGAAATAATGTTTGAGATATTAATGAATCGAGAACATCAAGAACTCTAACCCTACTAATAAGAGATCATAATTCTACTAAATTTAAGGAAATATTCTAACCATGCCACATATGACTAACTGACTAGTCATATGAAAGAATAATGATCGTGCTGAGAATATAGCACGACCATATAAGAAATCGAAATTCAAGATGATAAAAAAAAAAATACTTAGAGGGTCAACCCAACCTAGGAAAATCAAAGGATTTTTATTACAACTTATCTAAGAGCTAATGAAAAATAATTGAGAAACTATTAAATGGGATATGCAGAGAGAAACTGAGAAGAGTATAAGAGTATAAGCAATTAAGAATATACGAATGAAGCAAGTAATGATTCAAGGATATTTTAACAGAATTTATAATAAGGAGAAGTAAAGAATAAGTACTTGTTAGTTAAAATATACTAACCTTAATTGAATGAAAGATGCAAGGAGGGTTAATTAATGTGATACTAACCCTAGTGGAATGAAAGGTAGTGACTATGGAATTAGTTGACTGATAATACTCTACCCTTGAGGAGTATAGTTTATGAACCTATTATGGGATTGATCACCCCAGCATATCAGATTACTGGGTGTTGCCTCAAATTACTATGTGTTTCCATATTACTATGTGTTCCTAAACCACTGTGTGTGATTATAACCCAGGTATAGAGGAAGTGATTATAATACTAACCTGTGATAATGGTTGGCTATATTAGCCATCTATTAGAACGACTATCGAATTGAATGTTGAGATCTATAAGATCTCTGTTTATTCGAGGTGTGCGTGGTATGTGATGATATTTTTATATTGTTTGATGATATTGCTTGAGTGTGGCCCTTATGATGGGGTTATACGTTATATGTTGTGATCTCGTGTAGAATTGATTTGCCTTGATTTGTCATCGATGCATTGTCATGTTTGGATTTGAATGATCCTTAGCCATGACTTTGGTTTTGTTCTTGCTAAAATCATTTGATCGAAAGAATGTATAATCTTGTTTAAATTTAAAAGAGTTAAAAAGAAAATCGTCCACTCACCTGGTTGCCATGCCAGTGTTTGATAGGTTTACCGAATTGAGCAAAAAGACCGACTTCACCCCAGATCGCAGACTCTCTGAACGAGTATGTGTTACAATGTATAATCGAGGATTCGGGTTTGCACTTGTGGACTAGTTGCATATGACATTTCGTGTATGTATGTGTTATGGACTAGTTGCATACGACGGTTGTTATGTATTGGTAGATTCTGAGGCGTGACAAATGCTCCAGCTTCTTTGATGGATTTAATGAAGTGAGAATTTAGACCTGATAGGTTTGTTTTATTTTGACGATATATTTTTTACACTTTTAGTAAAATATTGAACCCTACCAATTTTGTTATCATTGTGTTTTTACAAAATATTTTTGTGTTTAGTCTTACATACTTGGGAGAATAATATGGTAACTATCATCTAAAGAACTGTGCGACAAATTGCTCACTCTTGATGTAAGATATAAGATACGGGGCGTGACAGTATGAACCCCAACCATGTGGTGTGATCCAGATACTTTGACAGAACCCCAACCATGTTGTGTGATCCAGGTACTTGTCAAAGATTGGCCAAAAATGATTGACAGGGTCTACCAGGAGTATGGTCTCACATTATAAGGCGCCATTGACCATCAACTATACAATGAAATAGATATCGATTTTGGAAAATCTTTCATAACCCTTGATTAGGGTATGATTTTCGATTAGTAAGATTTTAAGTCAGCGATTAAGGATTTACATTAAGGTAATTTGTGGTTATTTCTTTTTCTAAAAATTGAGAGGGGTAAGGTAAGATTGTTTTACGACTAATCAACGAGAGAAGAAGGGGAAGGTACATGCTGGATATTAGAGAAAGAGAGTTACCGAGGAGGTGGCGCCGGCCCTCCTTGAGACTAGAGGTCCATATACATGACGCTGACACTGAAGTGAAGAAACGGGTAATGCGTAATGCCCGTAGCTTCCTTTCTACACTGATCAATAGACAACATTCTGTATATCCGTTAAGCTGATCAATCCTGACAAACAAACTGGCATTAATCTCTTAAACTTATCATAACATGTTTCTCCTTCATAAATCATCCATCCTCCACCTCATGATCAACCTCTGTGAAGTCTTCCACCTCATTGGTCTTGCCATTTTGTTTACTCCTCGACCGCATTTCTTCGATTTCTATTAGTAACACAGGATCGCTCACCAGCTTATTTGCCCGCACAATCTTAGGACAACCTAATGGAAAGAAGGACGTTCAAAACCTAGTACAGAAAAAGGATTTCAAGTTAAAAGCAGCCATTAGTTGATTACCAGCTATAGGGCATTTTGCTTGAGGATTCTTGGATATGTGGAGCATGATTGCTTTCTTCTCGTAAATATGCTTGCAATCCACACTGGAAAACACAACGTCTAAAAATGAATATGAAAGCACAAAAGCAAGACAAGTTACTCTTAATGTGGTGCAATGAGACTTTTTAAAGGTAAACCAATGGATACATGCGATCATCTGAGCCACATAGCCAGACCAGGAAATTCTCGCTCCCCTAGCATTTTTGTCCCCAACCACCCAAGAAATGCATGTGATAGTTATCTGTGTTTGTTGTGCCAGTCTCTTGTTTTGGTAGGAAAACTAATAATCCTGACAAAACTCCAAAGATATACCACCAACTAGCCTAGACTCTGAGCGAATGATTAGCTCGTAATTTACCAGCCAGATTTGCATTAATTCTCTCATATTGATACTTTCAGGTTGAAAAGCTGATTATCTGAATTCACAGATTTTTGGCTATTCGAATGTAATGATGATGATATTCCAGGATGTATCAATTT
The DNA here is from genome assembly GCA_019739055.1 of Passiflora organensis. NCBI lineage: Eukaryota > Viridiplantae > Streptophyta > Magnoliopsida > Malpighiales > Passifloraceae > Passiflora > Passiflora organensis. Next base: position 25,818,600 of record JAEPBF010000087.1, on the reverse strand, counting down.
GGAATGAAGAAAAGTTCTGAAAGCATGCAAAAGCTGAGCAAAAGATTTTTCAAATTTTCACACTCAAATGGAAGAATGGTTTACCAAACTACATGAAAAACTTGATTCTTCTCTCCCACAGAAATAACAATACACAGAAAAATGCCCCCTTATTTTCTCCAGCTATCCGTGTTTCCCATACCAAACCACAGCAGATGTACTCAGAACAGATGACCGCCTGAATGTTAAAATAATTTAACATGAAGACAGCACCTAGTTCAACTAGCCACTCCAACACCAAGAGAAGCATGAAAAATGAACTCCTGTTTGGGAAACTTTACTCATTATGCTAGTGTTCCATTGAGAATAAGAATACAGTACCAGCGAACAGGTTCTACTAGCTCTGTAATGGGCTTTCCAGTCACTGGACAAGTGATGTTTAAAACAGTTGACTGCATACTTGTCATCACAACCTCCTCCTGTTCTTCACCAGGCATTGGCTGACCTTCACGATGAACATTCTACATCAGGAAAAAGAAAAGAGGGTGAGACTTCCTCACAAAGGCAGAGAAACTTAAGAAGTCATCTCTATAATTGCTAATTGTTTCCTTCTGGGCCTCGGTCTGTCTGTTAGAATGTACTTGGGGCAACACAGATGTGTGTGCATGTATATAGATGGTGGATAGTAGAGCTAGGGGTAGAAGATGCAAAGGAGAGACAAAGCCCCCCATCTATTATCACTAGCAATGAAATCACGTCTAAGCAGTGGTAACAAGTTAAATTAAACATACAGCAACTACAGTGATTATACTACCATCCTCCTGAAACAATTGATAATACAAATGATCAGCTGTTTACATTTTACATTTGAAAAATTCATCCATGATCTACATTTTACATTTCACATAAAAAATCATGCTTTCAACCATTATAACAAAATAACATACTACAAATATCCATTGTTCACAGACAAATACAGCCTGACATGAATGATGCCTATGCAAAGCTTAAGAGATTAAATACCAGATGACAAAAAATGAAAGTAGCGGTGCCTATTAGCATTAAATTAATTGCCATATGATGCTTTTAGCATAAAGAATTAGCCCAAGCACTAGTTCAAAGCCTGTTCAATTATTCATTAACGTACCCAGAGGGCTTCCCTAAACTGTCGCATGAGTTGATGCTTCTGCGAATCAGAAGATGCAGCAGCTTTTAACTGCAAAAACTCAGTCTCGAGCAAATTCTTGAAATCGGTTAGCTACATTTGAAAATCAATCTTTAGAAGGTATGGCGAACTGAACGGATAAAAACACAAAAAAAAAAAATTAACAGAATTCAAATAATTAAAGCACCTCTGTGGTGGGCTGGTATATTTGAACGATAGATTCAATTGCAGCAGTTTGGTGAGTCAAGTCTTCACAAGTTTCCAACATTTCTGCAACATTGGTTTCAAGCCCTCTCACCTGCAAGCATGAAGCATCACATATCAGTTAAAAGCCAAGGAAATGGCGAAACACTAAGTGTGCTTGATTTACGAGTAAAAAAAACAAACAACTGAGAGTACCAAAGCAGATTCATTCTCTCTCTCTAAATCAACACCGATTCCCTTTATCGTAATGAAAGCCTTTCTGATATCCTGCGAATTACGGCTTAAAAAAGAATTAGTATTGCTTATGATAACAAACGAAGCATGAGATTGTTGAGACTGAAACAGCAGACAGCATTTCAAAATTACAAGAACGGCTTCATTCTCTAACTCACTCTCTTCGCTTCAAACAGAGAACAAAGTGCCCTCTCATGAAAATGAAAACCTATCTAATAACAGAGGAATTGGCGTTTGAGGGAGTGATGAAAAGACATACGGACATGAGCGATTGGTTATCGTCAGACAACATCGAAGCAGCAGCTACCATTCTCCCGGCGGGGCCACCGCGAGAACTGGACGCCGGTGCCATGCTGGGAAGGGGAGGATCCCTAATAGGAGTAAAGGCCCAAATTTATATATGTATTAACATTCGTACACTTAATTCATTCTTATAATATAGGTAAATATTCATATATCTTTGGTTTACCTGAAATTGTGTAAAAGATAAATTAAAATATGTCAATATAAATTTTATATTTATTTAAGTTTAATTATATATATATATATATATACATGGTATTGTTTTTTACTATAATATTATTTTCCAATATGATAAAATTTATTTATGTTGCCATTTGCAAATTTAGTTTTGATTCATCTCCGGCTGGTCTGTGGGGCTGTGGTGTGGGGCCCCCACGTACACCATCCTTTTGACTGCCGACCTTCCAAAAGATGAAACACAAGGTTTCAGTGTTGTTGAGGTGTCAGCCAAAGAAACAGAAGACACGTTCAATCTGATGTTGTGGCTCAGTGGCTCAGTGGCTCAATCACTCACTCTCATCTTATCTTGCATTGCACTCCATGCAACATCTTATAATCTTATTACAACTGCCGCTACCGCCCATATGCATCCACCCAACCTCACAAAACCCACAACCGGGAGGCATAAACATTTGTTCCTTCTCTGGTATGTATTGTTGTGTGTGCCTTTAATTAATTCACTGCTCTATATGTTCTCCTTAGAAACAGAATTTGTGACATCCACCAGTTTTCCATGCATATCCCCTCGTATACATGCATTGTTTTTGATAGGGTGAAAGTCTGTCAGTCGCGCATTCCTAGCATCTGCCCTAGCTGCTATATGCTTCTGGAGACTGCTACAAATGGGTTCAGGAAGTTGTTTTAGGTGGATCATCTGCTCGAGGAAAACAACAAAAGGAGACAACAGATCCAAAAATGTGAAGGTAATTAATTATCTACAACTAATGCAGGCCCGGTCCGGTGTTTGTTGCTTGCTTTTAGTAAACTATTGTTGTTGTTTGATACGAGATAGACAGGTGTGGGCATGGAAAATTCAGATGCTCCTGATGCCCACACCAGCAGAGATCCAAACAATGAAGCCACTAGAGCAGCTTCCCATAGCAATCACAGCAGTCCCGGGATGTCAACTCAAAATGTTGCTGCACTTCAAATTCAAAGAGCTTTTCGGAACCATATGGTATGCTTGATCCATATAATTGCATCATCATCCGCACGCATTTAATTTGTATTTGTAAGAAGCTGCAATCTATGGACCCGCTGTACTCATTTTTTGAGAAAGAAGAAGCAACAAAAGTTATAAGACGGAGGGTCAATTTCAGGTAAGAAAAGCATCCCGGCGCGTTATGAGTTGTGTGAGATTTAATGTGCTGATTCAAAGCCACGACACTCAAAAACAGGCTTCAACCACACTCAAGTGCATACATTCATGGAGCAACATTCAGTCTCAGATCAGTGCTCGTCGGCAACACATGGTCACACAAGGACGGATCAAACAAAGGAAACTCGAGAATCAGCTGAAACTTGAGGTCAAGCTTCAAGAGCTTGAGGTATTAACTAGTACCTTTCAAAATCTGCTGAATCTGCAGGGCATTAATATGGTTTACCTACCCTCTACTTGCTACAAGAGAAATTGCATGTAGACCAGATGCGCTTTTGTCTTTAGCATGTTGGGACAAAAGACAAAAAGACAAAAGACAAATAGAAGATTTAATGAAAAACCAAGGAACCCGCTAGAGAGACATGGAGTCCGTAAATAATCAATAAGCCTGGCCCGTATCATTTAGACCAGTACCCATCATTCCGCTCAAGATTGAATCTCTCCATCCAAATTCATTTATTTATTTATTATCATAGTTATTATCATCTCTTTGCTCTAATCCCTCTGAAAGAGGTGAACAGGTGGAGTGGTGTGGTGGGTCTGATACCATGGAAGAAATCCTTTCCAGGATCCAGCAAAGAGAAGAAGCAGCGGTGAAACGGGAAAGAGCCATGGCTTATGCCTTCACTCATCAGGTTGGGCAACCATGGGGAATGCTATTACGCATACATTCATTGTTGTTTATATGGCATCACCACCATTGGAGAAGCTAACAGTGAGTTTTGGTTTTTATTTTTTAATTTGCAGTGGAGACCAAATGCTACGCAGTATCTCGGCCAGGCTTATTACAGTCTTGGAAAGGAAAGCTGGGGTTGGAGCTGGAAGGAGCGGTGGATCGCCGCACGCCCATGGGAGATGCGGGCTCATGCTCGCAACTCGGATGTGATACCGCTACCCTCCACCAAACTAGGTAACTGGTCTGCTGAGAGGAGCGGTACTAAAGCTAAAAGATTGTCCTCTAACCCAAATGCAGACCACCATCCCTTCCCCCAAGAAGTTGGCGAGTCTCATGTGGTGATTCAACAATCAGAGAAAGATACTAACTAAATAAGGATATCTTTGTATAAAGCTTAATTTGTGATGATGGTATGGTTTTCTTCAAGTGGGTGGGTGTGGTCAGTTTGTGGCGTGTGAAATAAAAGCGTTGGGATGTTGAGAACTTGTGGTTAATTCCATTCGAGAACTGCACTAATATTTATTGGGATATGGATGGGTGGCTGCAGTGTTTTTACTTGGGAGGGATGTTGATTGTTGGATCATCACACCGGGGGCATAGCTGAAGTAGGCAGAGCATGGATGTTTTAAACAAAGCAGCGCCATGCAGAAAACAAGACAAGTGTCACCATATCTATCTGTATTACGATTTCTATTACCCCAAGATATATATATATATATATATTACAGGACATGGGGGGGGGGAGGTAGGTAGCAGACAAACTATAACCAAAGTGTCGTCGTTTGCTGGAGACATTCACATTTTACATTCTAACCAATATTTTACTTCTTCCCAAAAGACGAGCTTCCAGTTCCAGCTAGAATAGAGATATTTGTTAGGGACAGAGATTTTCAGGGTAGAGGACCACATACATATACAGATGGCGCAATGTCATATTATGATGTCTAGTGTCTATCTTCGCATAATTTCCATAAACGTATGCGTCCATACTCACTTACATGGGTCCTGCCCACTGCCTTCCCTCCCACCACCAGATGTACCCCAATTGCCCCATTTTGTCTACCCTGGAGGAGTACCTGCTTAATCAATCCCATCCCACTTTTACCCTTATTACGCAATACAATACACAAAAATGACTGACCACCACATACTTGTTGGCTTGGCTTCCTTCGCAACCCAGACCCAAATCCCAGCTTCACAATCTCAAGACATCCATCGAGAGCTTCCAAATACCAACACCATCGCCTAGTAGATCGCCTAGTACCTCGCCTAGGCTACAACATACAAGAGAATTTAAATACCACCCGCTTCGGCAATTGTGATATCCAACTTGGGCAACGTTCTGATAGGGGATTCTCAAAATCTATATCCTTGATTTAAACGAGGACACATTAAGGTCCAGTCAAAAGCACTCTATAAATACTATTAAAACAGATCAAGCATGGAGTTAATGACACTACTCATATATAGTCTTCATCCCCCGGTCAGCTCTCTCTTATTCCTTTTTCCTTTTTCCATCTCTAGTTAGAATTTTTCCTTCTGTGCTCCCAGATATCTCACCTATAATAGAGATTCCAAAGAGCCTCTCTACTTCCTACTCTTTTAGCAGAATTAAGGAAGCAGTGAGCATGAAAAAGCCCTAAAGCAACAAACAGAAACAACCAGGAATCCTCTTTCTTTAACAAGAAGAGCGTTTTCATCTCTAAACACAGAAAAAGACACTTGACACACTCCACCCTAGTGGTGCTCCTCCTTTTTGATAATACAACAAACCACCAGCAATCTCAACTCAACAATATGTATGATTGAGGTTGCTGATAATTCTATAAATCACCATTGTTGCAGATACAGATTGACACTGTTTTATAATTTAGTGGTTCCACGAATCACACATTGCAGATACTGCACTATTTCCATTAGATACGAAAATCTTCAAGAAAGCAAAAGTAACAGTCGGGCTTCTATCACAAACTGGAAACGGTAGCAAAAGGCAAATATCCAAACATAAGATTCTAGCAACATAAACACACACCCAATCCAGAAAAAGTCGAAGCAAACATAAGCTTCAAGTGCTCACTCGAAACATGCAAACCAAACCAAAAATTAGAGCAATCCTAAGACAACATCTGATAGAAGGTTAAACAGACTGGGGATAAAGAAACCTGAAAGAGCTACCCAGATCCCTCTATTCCCGCAGCACTTGCCATTGGATATGCATTCAACTCTCCAAAATCTCTCTGCGAACTAGTCCTCAATAGTACCTTCTGTAGAATAAGATGGACAACTATAAAAAATGGATCACGAGTTTAATAAGGCTACAACCAAAGCGAAAAATAGTAAAACATTGAATAAGGGTCCTACTCGAGATGAGATTTCGGCTTTCTTTCAGCTCACAATCAATGGCGAGAATCAGAGGAAGCAGAGGACGGCTTGTGATGAAGGCCATCATGATCCTCCTCCTCACCTTGAATTCGTGCTGGTATTCGGAAACCGGAGAATCCACCAACTGGTGAGGTGAATCCGAGGCCTGATATTGCTGCCTGGTGGTGATGGATTTGTGAAAACTGATTATGACGCTGATGATCAGCAGTTATTGCTGGATCTATCCAAGCACGATTTGAAGGCGTGTTACTGGACTGAAGGGGTCCCCTTTGAGAAATAAACTGATGTTGGCCGAACAAAGGCTGCAACAGTGGCGGCGGAGGCGGCGTGCTGAATATGAATCCTCCACTCCCGACGGCACTACCGCTGCCATCACTACCAGAATCTGCAGCTGCATTCCAAGCCACCATTCTCTGAAACCGGCCCATTTCTTCTGATTGGTGGTGCTGCTGCTCCGACCACCCAGGAGAAGACCCATCAAACCCAAGATACTGGGGCGTGGTTCCGGGGAACAACACTTGATGTCCGCTTTGGTGGGCTTGCTGGTGCAAAAGCATGGGCTGCTCCTGAAATGACTGCAACGAGAGCCGCAGATCTTGGTTCTGGCTGCTGCTGGTTCTTGAGAGCAAATCTGGTGGGTAGCTTGGGAACGGCATAGATGCAGACGCTGCCTCCGCCGATGCACCCATAGGGAAGAAAGATTTTATGGTGTCTGCAATGACATCCGAGTCTAACGATGGAGGCAGGAAGCTCGAACTGGCATTGTTGGGGTTGGTATCCTCTGCTATCTGGCTTTGCACGTTCTGCACGTCACTCCCCGCTATCGTTGCTGGCGTTCTTCTGCTAAAACTCACAGAAGCAGTTGCTGCAGCAAGATTGCTGCTGGTGTGGTCTTCTGGGGTGTTTCTTGGAGTAGTTTTGGTGGTGGTGGTGGTGGCGGCGGCGGCGGTTGCATCAGTTGGGTTCCATGCGGGCAGCTCGGCGAGCTCATCAATAGCAGTCTTGGCTTTCTTAATGAGCCAATCGACAGCTTTACTAGGACGGTCGAAGCCGAGGCGGTCCTGGACGTCGTAGAACTGAATGGCTGTGTGGGCTGAAAGGCGAACCCGGCGGTCTCTGGGGCCTTTTGCCGTGCACACTTTGCTATGCCGATCTTTTCTTCCAGTGGATCGTACAATGTGGCCTCCTTGGACCTCCACGATTTCCCCCACTGCGCTCCTCATCCCCAATCTTGACGACGTTGTGGTTTGTTGCTGCCTCTCTCCCATCCTCTTGGCATGTTGGACGCTGTACTCCGGAAGTATAGGAGAAGAAGAGGAGGATGGCAAGTAGGACCGTTTCTTGGGCGGTTGCAGGAGAAGAGAAGGTTGGAGTGTGGGTTTTGGTAGTGATTGTGAATCTATTCTATGGAAGAAATGGCTGTCCAGGTCTGGATGGGATAGTGTCTGCTGGAAATATTGATGATCTACTGCAAAGGGTATCCGTCTATTTTGATGACTTTGTTCAGGCTGTTGGTCGTCTTCTTCTTCTTCTTCTTCTTCTTCTTCTTCTCCCTCTACATGTCTTGCAATGAGGGTTATGTTGTGATGCTGGTGACGCTGATGATGAGGATGCTTCCTTTGAGGATCCAGACTCAGACCCTTGAGCTTTTTCTGTTCCAGGTTTTAATGGGAGGACACTTTTATTTAAAGGTCGAGGTGGGAGTGGGTGGTTGTGCCTTCACAATTCTCTCTTTGCTCTTGCTTCCTAAAGTTTTGTTGTTGCTTGTGCCACTGCTGCCACAACTCTGATACCTGATGCTGCTGTCTCTCCCAAAACCCTCTGCCGTTCAATGTTTCCACCCCCATCACACCCGGCATAGCACCACCACCACCTCCAAGAAGGCCTCTATCCCTACCTAAATCAGAAAGCTAAATCTGAAAACTAAATCTGAAAACCGAGGCAAGTAGTCCAGAATCCTGCGCCAACACCGTGAAGAGCCTAACCCATCTCCTCTCCCTTGTATATGAAAGCAATCAGCGGTAGTAGCACTGCAATTCCGGCACTTGCTCGTATTTTTACTGTACCGCCGTGGCGTGAATCAGACCCAATTGATTATTATACGGGTAACACCACCTGCTAGCCCGGAACTAGCTCCAGACACCAATTTCCACAAGAGGGGTCTGCTGGGGGGATTTCTTTTCGGACAGGGAGAAAGAGAGAGAGAAGGAGAGAGAGAGGGGGGTAGGGATGGTTCTATGCAACAGTAAATATAGGGAAGTAGAAAAACTTTCTATCTTAGCTAATAGAAGGAGTGCTTGACGATGATGGCACAGGTGAGGGGTGGCAGTGTCTGGTCAGAAAAAGATTAAAGATCTATGTGATCTCATCACTGCGTCTGCTGCTGCTGTTCTTTGTACTATGCTACAACAACAAAAGTCCCACCCAGCACCCACACAGATAATCAAGTGCGCTTTTTTGGGTCAAGCCTCCAATTTTTAATAATCCTTATTTTTTAATTCCTTGACTCAAAATTATAAACCCTAACTTCTAACTTTGGGTGTGGGAATTGGGTATTATTGGGTAGAGGGAGAGGGTGTGGATGCTTTGATGAATCGTAACCTTTAGGTGGCAGAGAGCCACCACCAGACTTCCTGAAAGCGACCCCGCTGCAGCTTTTAACTCACCCTTGGGCCTTGGCTTGGCTTTGAAGGAAAAAACACAAGAGAGGAAAGAAAACCTTGCTCCGCCAAACAAGAAAAAACACTGCATTTTTTTGTTTGCAGACATTTTGTTAAACTACGTACCACTCATTTTCCTTTCCCACTCATCTTTTGTTTTTCCCTCTTGTTGTCATCCGATTCCTTTTATCCTTTTGTGTCATCCGAAGGCCAATTGGTCGGTGTATATGAGGTGCACCGCTGGCCGCAGCGACCCATGTTCCGCCCAACGGCCGTGAGGTTGACTTGCAACATAAGAATTGAAAAACAAAACCCAATATATTCACCTCATCTTTTATTTATTAGAAAGGAAAGATTTGTTCTTACATTATTTATTTATTTCTTAATATCAAATTACATTAATTTTTTCATCAATAAAATTAATTTTTTATTTTTTAAATCTAATATGAATTTAAATTTTGACAATTTTGAGTTAGATTTTTAGCTAGACTGCGTTCCTAGTCTCATATAGGCTTCGAATATGTGGATAATATGAAATTTTACCTTTCACGTTTCAGTAATTTTCAGTCCAACATATATATACATAGATTTAACATTTTTTTTAAAAAAAGTTAAAATTATATTATTCAAAATTAAAATATTATATAAGTTCATCATAACGATTTAAGATGTAATGTTATATTTCCTAAATAGAATAGAATGTATTAAAAAATTAAATTAAATGATATTGATTTTGGGATAAATTAGTTTGGAATTAATATGATCAATCTTATGTTTGCTTTAGTTTTTTTTAAAATTATTTCTAACTAATCTACTCGTAATATTTTTATAATTATTAGATTCTTTTATAGTTCAAATTAAATAAAATAATAAAATAATAAAATACTCATTTCGCTTATTTTGGTCTGTTCAAAATAACAATAAAATCTTTCAATCTTATATCATATTGTGATCAATTTTCTGTTATATTAAAATTTGATAATCCCTTTTAGTAGTCAACAATTTATATTTATTATATATGAAGTATCTTCACAGTATCCTATATTTTCCTCATCAATACGTACATCACTATGGAATAGATGATGAAAATAAAGCTTTTATTAGAAGAAACAATACGGTTTTATTTTCTTGGAATGACAAAAGATTATTAATATTAAACAATCAAACTCAATTCTTTTTTTTTCTTGATAAGGATATTTTTAGAAAAAATATTTTTTTATAAAATTATATAAAATTAATTTTTTCTATAATACCTATTCCCCAAGAGATTATAGGGAAAAACAAAAACATCAATTTGGATCATCCTAAACTACAATCCAAATATGGATTACAATACATGTATACAAAAAATTTAACTCAATCCCATTCTATTCCACATAAAAATTCTAAGGTTCCAACATACAAAAAAAAAGAGTATACAAAATGTACTTAAAACCAAGTACAATGGTCCATATCAAGTACAGGATAACTTTGGACTTTACTTAAAACCACACCCCAAATATACACTTACAAATATGCCTGGAAAAAAAACTATTAAGAATATAATACTTGTATATGTTACCTCGAATACACCTAGTCCATTATTCTTTCCTCGTAGTGCCTGAGAATGAGTTCTTAATTATCATTCCTGTGACACATGTCCTAGTTGGGAAGTGCCACACCTCGTCCAAGCCTCCAAGTCGGACCAAACCTGACCTCATAGGTGAGCTACATATCATCTAGCTCAATGTTTAAATGATGCATCATGCGAAGATTTCTCGAATAACATATCGTCCAAGGTCATATTCAACCTCGAACTCAGCGGTGGTGACCTGTAACTTGCTATAAAACAACCCAGAGGTCGAAAACCTCAAATACGCAGTTATACCTTACGAAATTTACATCAAAACAAATCCTACACTCTCCTGAATCTAACCATATAAGTTTTAAAGCATTTCAAAAAATAAAAACAGAAAAATTGAAGGGATTGGTAACTAGACTTTTGGGTGAAGTTTTCACCTAATTCCGACCATTAAATTGTCGGATCCAACACAAAAATTACACAGAACAACTCGTGAGAGAACGAGGAAGATTTAGGGTCAGTTTCATAGCTCGAAAACAAATGCACAAGAAACCCAAAAAAATCAAACCTTATCCTGTGCTCCGGCCTAAGGTGGTGGTGGAGGGTCAACAATTCTAAAATACATGATCATATGATGCAAGGACCCAAACTCAACCTATTCGGACCATTACCGCCGTGAAACCCAAACAAGCCCAACCTAAGACCTATCTGGATCTCACAAGGCTTAACCATTCTAAGCTCTGATTTTATTAAGTTTCTTTCTTATGTTTTTTAAAGGTTGGAGCATAATAATAATGGACAAACAATCTGGTATTATATGGGGTGAATAAAAATATCAACGAAAGTCTTTATAATTAATCAAAGAAATCACAATACACAAGTCCCATAGGGATCTAAAAATCCAGCAAGTATTCCTCCAATAAATTTTAGAAACAAACAATCAAAGGAGGGATTCAAAAAATCAGAAAGTAGTCTAATCAAATTGCATGTTATATACGCAAGCAATCAAGGAGAAGGTATACAAATGTGATGCAATATCGTCCCGCCGGTCTTGATCTCACATACTAGTACCATGAACAAATGATGTACCTAAGCTTGAAAAATGATGAATATAACAGGGTGAGATTACAAGAATCTCAATAGGGTCACAACATCATAAGATCTGCAGAAATCTAAACAAATATCAAATTCGTCTAAGCAACTAAAGGGGTATCAAACAATAATCCACAAACACAAAAGAGTAGGGCTGAAAGTCAAAGGCTGAGAGTGGACTATAAAGACTTTTAAAAATCAAAAGTACACAGGCAGACAATTCATCATTCAATCATATCAATAAAAGGGTCATCCCCTTCCACCTGTGTTGTCCAAAGCGTAGCTGCATAAAGATAAATGATTAGCACACAATTTAATTAACAAGCTTATTCATCTTGCCAGCACACAAAACAATGCATCTGGCCACACAAGGACTAGGCATCCAAACCACACAAGGATAAGGGAATCTTGCCAGCATACAGGATAAGACATCTAGCCACACAAGGACTAGGCATCTAGCTTGGACATGCCGGGGATTGCCACCCATATGACTCCTATACCAGTAAGAAGCTCTCCTCTCCTCAGGAGCATCAGCGCTTATCCTGAATGGCCATCGGAAAAGGATCCTAACACACAAACATGTATAAGCACACACTAGCAAGTACATGGCATAATATTACAGCAAGGCATCCTCAATCATATCACAACACAATCAGCAAGTTCACAACACATGCGAATTAGGCACACATAACCTATCTCAAGGGTTCAAAATTTCCTAAAGGATCTTAGCTCAATCCGCAACTGTGACGACCCCAATTCCTAACTATTACTATTTGCTCAGATTAAGGTCATCACCGCCGTGAAACCCAAATAAGCCCAAATGACACCTAGTACCTATCTGAATCTCACCAGGCTTACCATTAACTTTCGACTTTTAGCATGTTTATTCTAATGTTTAACAATATTTGGAGCATGATATTGAACATATATTCTGGTAACCTACGGAATGAATAAAACATCAGCAGAAGTCTTTAGATTAAATCATTGGGTTCATAACACACAAGTCCCATATGGATCCAAATAACTAGCAAGAAATCCTCCAACATATTTCGGAAATAGCAAGCAAAGGAGGGTTCTTAAAATAAACCAAAAAGTAGCCTAATCATTAATGTTATTTGCCACCCATACAACTCTCATACCAGCAAGAACCTCTCCTCTCCTTAGGAGCATCAACGCTTACCCCGAATGGCCACCAGAAAAGGATCCTAACACACAAACACGTACAAGCACACACAGGCAAGTACAAAGCATAATACCATAGCAGGGTATCCTCAATCATGTCAGAACACAATCATCATATTCAATTCACATAACATATGCAACTTAGGCATTCAATCCCTAACTCAGGGGTTCGATATAACCTATGAGATCCATATCTCAATCTGAAATTCATACTCTCACCCTATAATTAAATCGCATGCAATACAACAAGGGTAGGCATCAAAAACATCAAGAAAATAACAGGGGTCTCTGGAAAAACCGATGAGAGATAGATCCTACCTCTCTTGTCTCTGAACAAGAAGCTATTCCTTTGCCTTTATTATGTAATTCCGAACCACCTATATTATCACCAGGCAAAGACGAAAACAAACTAAGCACGCATATTCAATAATCAATTGAATACCCTATTTTCTTACCAATTTCACTCACCAAACCTATTAGAAACCAATGATCAGATGCTGAAGGTGCCTCCCCCTTGGATGTGTGATGTGATAACTAGGAACTTAACAAAATTCAACCTGAATTACCATTCCAATTAACTATGAAAATTTCGTCGCTAAAAGTAGAGCATAAGACAATTTCGACTTTAAGCATAAAGAAGTTTAAAAAAAGAAAATTCATGATCATACATCATGAATAGATGCTAAGCAATCATAAGAACACGCCAAACAACAACAGAAATCAACCGAGGACAAAAACTGTAGAAATCTAAAAAAAAAACGAATTCTGTCGCCGATTTTTGACTTAACCTTAGACAAAGAAATATTTACGTCCAAACACCAAAATACATATGGTTGGAAAGAGGATAAAAAAATATTTCCAACAAGCTTTTATTTGTAGAGATACAACAAACGATGAAAGAGTTATGCTATTTTGAAGTTCAAGAAGATTTGGAGAAAACCTAATTTCGTCGCCGATTTTCGACTTATCTTATGAGAACACAATACTAATCTCATGATAAAAAACAAAAGATGGTTGGAAAGAGGATGAATAGAGCTTTCCAACAAGCTGGTGTTTTCAGGAATACAACCAACGATGAAAGAGTTATGCTATTTTGAAGTTCAAGAAGATTTGGCGAAAACCTAATTTCATCGCCGATTTTCGACTTATCTTATGAGAAATAAATACTAACCTCCTGAAGAAATAACATAGATTTTTAGAAAGAGGATGAAGAGAGCTTTCCAACAAGCTATTATTTGGAGGAATCCTACAAGCGATGAGTGAGTTATGCTGGTTTAACTTTTCAACTAATTTTGGCAGATATAGGGAGGTGTTAGAGTTTTAGGCTATACAATTTTTGTGTGTTTTCTATGAATGATTTTTGTGGGGGTTGACTTTTATTTATATAAGATGGTTATGAGATTATAATCCCTATCTTCAAGGCTTAATTAAATCAGAATTAAATTCTGTAATTATCTTCCCCTATTTTTAGGGATTTTAATCTCTAAGGCAATTACCTATATATAAGGACTTAAATTAAAGGGAATTTATACCAGAATTAACTACCATACAACTCTTACCAATTTCGGCCATCACACATCCTTTCCTTCAGGAAAAAAATTGTCTTTTTTCCTGCACTGGCTTCTGGACTTCTAGAACTCAAAATTCGGGGTTTCACTTCCTCCCCTCATAGGCAATATGATATAAAATCAAGACTAAAGGCATCCTAAGATCCTTACCAAAACATTTAGCAAAAATCAACAACCAGATATAGCATTATCTTCCCCCTGAATGCGTTATGTGATGATCAAAAACTCAATGAGAATCAACTTGAATATTCATCTTAATTTATTACACAAATTTCAGTAGGGTGAGAATGTAAGAATCTCAATAGGCATAACATTATAAAATCTGCAGAAACCCAATTAAACATCTCCTAAACAACATAAAATCAATGCTTAATCTAACAAAGAGTTCAACAACTCGCAAACACACAAATAGAAGGAAGGGCTGAAATCCAAAAAACCAGCAAACAATTATATAAGCCAAAAATAAAAAAAATCACCAATAGAATCAATAGGCCTTCACTCTTCCCCACATCTAAACTAGAACTGGCATAAGAGGCATTCTGACTTCCAGACTCAAACTGGCATAAAAGGTTTCTTGAAGTCCAGACTCAAACTGGCATACAAGGCATCTTGCCACACACATGATAAGGCTTCCCTAAATTTAGACTCGAACTGGCATAAGGAGCATCCTGACGTCCATATTTGAACTGGCATACAGGGCATCTTGACGTCCAGACTCGAAGTGGCATACAAGACTTCTAGCGTGTACGTGATGGGAACAATCACCCAGGCAAATCCCCGTTCGGTAAGTGTTTTTCCTCTCACATGAACATCAACACTCACCTCGTATGGCCAGCAACAGATAAGATCCTGACACACAACAAGTACAACAAACACAAGCAAGCACAAGCACCCAGAATTCCAGCAAGGTATTCGTAGTCAAATGACGTTACAAAGTTCAAACCATAACCGACTTAAGCAGCAAGAATCTTAATTGATATCAGAGAATTCCCTAATACTATTACACCTAATCTGCAATCATATAATAAGTGCACATGCATTCGAAAAATAGCACAAAACCTAGGTACACAACCGTAATTAATTTTTCATTAATTAGGTGACCGAATTTAATTGCAATCAATAAGGGGGAATTTAGAGAAACCGATGAGGCATAAATCCTACCTCTCATGTGTCTGAATCAGATGCTATCCTTTTTTCATTGTCAATATGATCAGGAACTCCGAAACAATCATAAGGCAAATACAATACAACATTAAGCAATATGGTATGAAATCAAGACTAAAGGAATCCTAAGATCCTTACCAAAACCTTACCAAAAATCATCAACTAGATGTATCAATATCTTGCCCCCTGAATGCGTGATGTGATGGCCAAGAACTCAACAAGAATCAACCTGAATTTTCATCTCAATTCATTACACAAATTTCAATAGGGTGAGATTGCAAGAATCTCAATAGGCACAACATCATAAGATCTGTAGAAACCCAATTAAATATCTCCTAAATAATTCAAAATCAATGCTTAATCTAACAAAGAGTTCAACAACTCGCAAGCACATAAATAGAAGGAAGGGCTGAAATCCACAAAACCAGCAAAATAATTATATAAGCCGAAAATCAATAGGCCTTCACTCTTCCCTACCTCCAGACTCGAATTGACAGAAGAGGCATCCTGACTCCTAGACTCAAATTGGCATAAAGGGATTTTTGAAACCTAGACTAAAATTTGCATACAAGGCTTCTTGCCACACACAGAATAAGGGATCCTTAAATCCAGACTCAAACTGGCATAAGGAGCATCCTGACATCCATACTCTAACTAAAATGTAGGGCATCTTGATGTCTAGATTCGAAGTGGCTTACAAGGCATCCAGCATACACGTGCTGGGAACAATCACCCATAGAAATCTCTGTTCGGTAAGTATTTTTCCTCTCACAGAAACATCAACACTCACCTTGCATGGCCAGTGACAAAGAAAATCCTTACACACAACAAATACAACTAACACAAGCACCCAGAATTCCAACAGGGTATCCGTAATCAAATGACAAAAGTACAAACCATAACCGAATTAAGCAGCAAGAATCTTAATTGATATCAGAGAACTCCCTAATACAATTACACCTAATCTACAATCATATAATAATAGGTACTTGTGCTGAATATTCGAGGATGAAATTTTTATAAGGAGGGGAGGATGTGAGACCCTGATTTTTGTGTCCTAAATGTCCAAAAACGAGTGTAGGTGAAATGACCATTTTGCTCCAAAAGAAATGGATGTATGATAGCCGAAAATGGTGCTAAAGGTTCAATGCTCATTTCCGAATTCATTTCACCTTTGTTTCATTTCGTTCTTGGTCAATTCTATCTTAAATGATAATCTGTTAAAATTAAGGAATAATTCCAAAATTCAATCCTAATGATTATCCCCTTATATCTAGCTTTAAAAGTAGAAAAATTAAATCCTATTATACCCTATACAAGGATATAGTCGGCTATACTTAGATCCCACACCCAAAACCTACAAAATATTCACACAATCAAACCCTACTCCCTACCCTTGTTATCAAAATTCTTCAAACATTCACCCTAGCCAAAATCTTTCATCCTTCATAAGATCTCTGTGAATAATAGCTTGTTGGAAATCTCTTTCCATCCTCTACCTTGCTATCTTGGTTTCATAATCAGAAGGTTAGATTCTACCTATACTTTTTCTTATTGAAATTTTGTAGGGTTTAGAGCCAAAATCTTTGATTAAATCTTCAATTGGTTTATGTTGTTTTTCCTCTTGTTCATATGATTGTTTAACAACTATTCATATTATAATATCATGAATTCATCCTTTGAATTTTTCTTAAAAGAGAAATCGGCATGCTCTATACCCTTACCCTATTGTTGTCAATTTTTGCCAATTGCTTTGTCTATTGGTTTCTGATCTTGTTCCTTTTAATTGTATATGCATTTGGCACCTAATCCTTTGATATTATCATAAAATCGGAACCCCTAATTCCTTTATTCATGAGAAAGCAATTTGGCCTATTGCCCTATCTTAGTGCCGAAATTTGCATGGTTAATTGAGATGGTAAATCAGGTTGATTCTTGTTGGTTAATTGAGATGGAAACAAGGGGGAGGTTCTTACAGGATCTAATCATTGGTTTCTGATAGGTTTTGTGAGTGGAATTGGTAAGGAACTAGGTTGTTTAATTGTTTTTTGAATTATGTATGCTTAGTATGGTTTTGTCTTTGCTATATAGGTTATATAGGTGGTTCGGATTCCCTTAATGAAGGCAAAGAGATAGTCACTTGTTCAGAGACAAGAAAGGGAGGATCTATACCTCATTTCTATAGAAATCCTTGTTGCCTGTTTGATGTTTTCGGTGCATGTTCTAGTTGATGATTATATGCTCATGCCTTGTATAGTGTATGCATGAATTGCGGATCGAGCTAAAATCCTTTAGGCAATTTTGAACCTTTGAGATAGGTTATGTGTTAGGAACATGCTTATTGTGTTGTGATCTAATTGAGCATACCTTGCTGTGATGTTATGCCCTGTACTTGATTGTGTGTGCTTGTATATGTTTGTGTGTCAGGATTCTTTTCCAATAGCCATTAGGGGTAAGCACTGATGCTCTTGAGGAGAGGAGAGGTTCTTACTGGTATAGGAGTCATATGGGTGGTGATACCCAGCATGTGCAAGCTAGATGCCTTGTCCTGTGTGCTGGCAAGATTCCCTTATCCTTGTGTGGTTTGGATGCCCTTATCCTTGTGTGGCTAGATGCATTGTCCTGTGTGTTGGCAAGATCAGTAGGCTTGCTGATTAGATTGTGTGCTAACCATGTACCTTTATATAACTAAGCCTTGGACAACACAGGTGGAAGGGGATGACCCTTTTATTAATATGATCGAATGATGAATTGCCTGCCTATGTACTTTTGATTTTTGGAAGTGCTTGTAGTCCACCCTCAACCTATGACGTACGACCCTACTCTTTTCTGTTTGTGGATGATTGTTTGATACCCTTTTAGTTGCTTAGACAAATCTGATGTTTGTTTAGATTTATGCAGATCTTATGATGTTGTGACCCCTACAGAGATTCTTGTAATCTTACTATGTTGTTTTCACCATTTTTGTGACGACCCCAATTCCTAACTATTATTATTTTCTCCAATTAAGGTAATCACCGCCATGAAACCCAAATAAGCCCAAATAATACCTAAGACCTATCTTAATCTCACCAGACTTACCATCAACTTCCGACTTTTATCATGTTTATTTTAATGTTTAACAACAATTGGAGCATAATATTGGAAAAATATTCTAGTAACATACGGAGTGAATAAAACATCAGTGGAAGTCTTTAGATTAAATCATTGGGTTCATAACACACAAGTCCCATAGGGATCCAAATAAACAGCAAGAAATCCTCCAACATATTTCGGAAATAGCAAGCAAAGGAGGGATCTTAAAATAAACCAGAAAGTAGCCCTATCATTTATGTTATATGAGCAAGTAAACAAGGAACAAGTATGCAAATGTGATGCGATATCGCCCCGCCATGCAGCCTTGATCTCACACACTGGTACCACAAACGGTGGATGTACCTAAGCCTGAAAAATAGTAAAACAACGGTATGAGATTACAAGAATCTCAGTAGGTTCACAGCATCATAAGATCTGTAGAAACCCTGAACACAAATCTCCCAATTCACATTAGATCATTCTTAAACAACTAAAGGGGATCACGCAATTCAAGAACTAATCAAAAAGGGTTGGAGCCGAATCTGTGGTTGAGGGAGGACTACAATCACTTCCGAAAAATCAGAACTACACAGGCAGGTAAAACTCATCAGATTGCTCTCGGCAATGAAGAAGAAATTCCATCCTCTTCCACCTATGTTGTCCAAGGCTTACTGCACAAAGGGTAAACGGTTAACACACAAGCTAGTCAGTAAGCCTATTCATCTTGCCACACAAGGACAAGTCGTCTTGCCACACAAGAACAAGTCTTCCCAAGCCACACAAGGATAAGGGTTTCTTGCCACAAAAGGACCAGACATCCAGCGTGCGCATGCTAGGGTTTGCGACCCATACCTTTAAGAACCTCTCCTTTCCCTAGGAGCATCAGCGCTTACCCCGAATGGCCACCGGAAAAGGATCCTGACACACAATCACGTACAAGCACACACAGACAAGTATAAAGCATAATACCACAACAGGGTATCCTCAATCATGTCAGAAGATAATCAACATATTCAATTCAAATAACATATGTAACTCAGGCATTCAATACCTAACTTAGGGGTTCAATATAGCCTATGAGATCCATGTCTCAATCCAAAATTCATACTCTCACCCTATAATCAAATTGCATGCAATACAACAAGGGTAGGTATCAAAAATATCAAGAAAATAACAGGGGTCTCTGGAGAAACCGATGAGGAGTAGATCCTACCTCTCTCGTCTCTGAACAAGAAACTATTCCTTTACTTATATTAGGTAGTTCCGAGCCACCTATATTATCACCAGGCAAAGAAGAAAACCAACTAAGTATGCATATTCAATAATCAATTGAATACTCTATTTCCTTACCAATTCCACTCACCAAACCTATCAGAAACCAGTAATTAGATGCTGCAGGTGCCTCCTCCTTGGATGTGTGATGTGATAACTAGGAACTTAACAAGATTCAACCTGAATTACCATTCCAATTTAACTATGCAAATTTCGGCGTTAAGAGTAGGGTATAGGATAGTTTCGACTTCAAGCATAGAGAAGTTTAAAAGAAGGAAATTCATGATCATACATCATGAATAGATGCTAAGTAATCATAAGAACACGTGAAACGACAACAGAAATCAACTGAAGACAAAAACTGTAGAAATCTAAAAACCTAATTCCATCGCCGATTTTCGACTTAACCTTAGACAAGGAAATATTAACGTCTAAAAAAAAACATATATGGTTGGAAAGAGGATGAAAATACATTTCCAATAAGCTATTATTTGTAGAAATACAAAAAATGATGAAAGAGTTATGCTATTTTGAAGTTCAAGAAGATTTTGGCAGTTCCGCCGAAAACCTTATTCCGCTGCCGATTTTCAACCTATCTTTTGAAAAATAAATATAATTTTTTTTTAAAAAAATTATATTGGAAAGAGGATGAAGAGATCTTTCCAACAAACTATTATTTTCAGGAATCCGACAAACGATGAAAGAGTTATGCTACATTAAAGTTCAAGAAGATTTGGCAGTCCCGCTGAATTTCAATTTATCTTTACATAAAGAAATACTAACCTCCCAAAAAAACTCCAAAATTTTTTGAAAAGAGGATGAAGAGAGATTTCCAACAAACTATTACTCGCAAGAAACCGACCAATGATGAGAGAGTTATGGGCATTTGAAATCCCAGCGGTTTTCGACAGAAGTAGGGCGGTGTAAGGTTTTTAGGGTTTACGAAATTTGTGTACTTTGGTGTAAGATTTTTATGTGGCTGGCTTCCTATTTATAGAGGATGGTTATGGGATTATAATTCCTACTTTAAAGGCTTTATTAAGATAAGAAAACTATCAGATTTAAATTCTGCAATTATCTTTCCCTATTTTAAGGGATTTTAATTTCTAAGGCAATTATCTATCTATAAGGACTTAGATTAAAGGGAATTAAAACCAGAACTAACTACCAAACAACTCTTACCAATTTCAGCCATCACACATCCTTTCCTTTAGGGTAAAAATCATCTTTTCACCTGTAATGGCTTATGGACTTTGACGACTCAAAATTCGAGGTCTCACAATTTTTCAGGCTTAGGTACATCCTTTGTTCATGGTAACAGTATATGAGATCAAGGCTGCATGGCAGGATAATATTGCATCATAATTGCATACTTGTTTCCTTGATTGCTTACGCATATAACATGAAGTTTGAATGGACTATACTTGTTTCTGGTTTTTGGAATGCCTCCTTTGTTTACTTATTTCTGAAATTTACTACGGGGTATACTTGCTAGATTTTGAGATCCCTTGGCAGCTTTGTTAAATTATAAAGACTTCCGCTGATGTTTTTATTCACTTTATTTAATGTTAAAATGTATGTCCATCATCATACTCCAACCTTTAAAAAACATAAGTAATGAATCTAATAAAAACGAAACTTAGGATAGATAAGCCTTGTGACATTCAGATAGGTCCTAGGTTGGGTTTATTTGGGTTCCATGGCAGTAAAGATCCTAGTAGGCTGGATATGGGTCCTTACACAGACGCACTGAATGCAGGCCTAGGTGGGTATACCAATCCCACTAAACCACCAGCACACACACCTGGAGGACCACCTAGCGGATCTACAAGTGAGGTGAAACCCAGGCCAATGAGGTTATTCACTTTGACTGATGCCGAAGCAAGCCCTGATGTAGTGACAGGTACTATTTCAGTCCTTTCTCAAAATGCTAAAGTGTTATTAGATCCTAGAGTGAATAGATCATTTGTGAGTCCAAGGATAACACTTAGCTTAGATCGGCCTTTGTCTCCCCTATCTCCTCCTATTGCGGTTCTGAATCCTTTGGGAGAATAAGTGACTTGTGATCTAGTCTACATTGGTTGTGTTATACGTATGGGTGCAAATATAATTGAAGTGGATCTAATTCCATTGGACATCCGAGAACCGGATGTGATTTTAGGCATGGACTATCTGGCCAAATATCAAGCCCGAATGGAGTGTTTCACCAAGCGTATGTGATTTACCCTTCCAGATGGTTCCGAGTATTGCTTTGAGGGTGATAGATGAATTGTTCCAACTTGCATGATTTCCTGGCTCGATGCGAAGCGATTAATCAGTAATGATGTACTGTATACCTAGCACATGTATATGATATTTCTAAAGAGTCCTCGGATCTGGATTCTGTCCCAGTGGTTTATGAATTTCAAGATGTGTTTCTAGAAGAAATATTAGGTTTGCTACCAACAAAAGAAGTGGAATTCGACATTGAACTAGTGCCGGGTATGAATCCAACTTTCATTTTTCTTTATCGTATGGCTCCTGCAGAAATGAAAGAATTAAAGACACAATTGGAAGATTTGTTGGATCGTGGTTTCAATCTGACCCAGTGTGTCACTTTAGGGAGCACTTGTCTTGTTCATTAATGTATGAACATACTCCAACCTATAAATAGTATATAAATTAACAAATAAAATTGACAATTATGTGACTTGGGCCTTGTGGGATCCAAATAGGACCTTTCGAGGGCTTATTTGGGTTTTCCGGCGGTAAGGGTCCTAATAGGTTGGGTTTGGGTCCTTACAGGTTTGGTAGCGGAGCCGATCTTGCTCCCTCTTCCAGGTGGGCTTGGGTCATGCTATGTGTTCACGTTTGGGCCCAAGTCAGTTATGTTGGGACTCCCCTTGTGAGGACACGAGGTTGATAAGGAGGGGAAATTGTGAGACCCAACCCATAGGGGGGTCTGTCTTATCCAATCCCACATTGGAAAAGAGTGGAGGAGGTCTTGGGCTTATATATGTTGTGTGATGGTATGATTTATAACAAGTTGCATCTTTGGGGCCATGTGGTTAGAAGCTCAACTCAACGTTACAGTTGTGATCCATCACGCACACATACACATTCAGGCCCACTGGGCCGAGGGTCCGGGGGCCAGGTCGTGACAAATGGTAATGGAGCATGGTTTAGCAGATTGTGTGATTTTCATGATACTGTGTTCTCAACATTAGAAGCATGTGCATTGTCTATATTTACTTTGATTGATTATGACATACAAGTATGAAAGCATGATTATAAGATTTGCATGTTTTTGTATGATGATTGCATGTTGATATGCTGATTTGCTGAGTGTTGTATGCTTTGTGTGCATGCCGAAATAGGTGTGTATTGCAAGAACCCCAAATCCTAACCTATTATTCTTTACTCCTATTAGGATCCTTACCGCCGTCAAACCCAAATAAATCCAAAAACCAGGACCCATTTGAATCCCGCAAGGCTTACCCATCTTATTTCCGATTTTTAGCTTGTTCATTTATAACAATTGGAGCATGATATTGGACAAACATTCTAGCATAATACGGAGTAAATAAAACATCAGTGGAAGTCTTTTCATTTAATCATTGGAACCACAACACACAAGTCCCATAAAGAACTAAAAATTCATTATGTAAACCTTCTAAAGTGATTCAGAAACAAGCCATCAAGTGAGGGACTCAAAATAACTAGAAAAAAGTCCAATCAAGGTTCATGTTATATGCGCAATCAATCAAGGAGAAAGGAATGCAAATGTGATGCGATATTGCCCCGCCGTGAAACATTGACCTCCCACACTGGTACCACGAGCAGTGTAACGACCCTAACTCCTAACCTAATATTAATTGCTCCGATTAGGGCCCTTACCGCCGTGAAACCCAAACAAGCCCAAGAACCAGGATCTATCTGAATCCCACAAGGCTTACTCATCAAATTTTTGATTTTTAGCATATACATTCTTTATGTTTATAAATGATTGGAGCATGATATTAGACAAGTATTCTGATATCATACAGAGTGAATGAAATATCAGCGGAAGGCTTTAAATAAAATCAATGAATCCACAACACACAAGTCCCATAGGGATCCAAATATCCAGCAAGTTAACCCTCAACATAAATCGGACACAACAAGTAAGGGAGGAATCTTAAAAAAATAGAAAGTAGTCCAATCATAATTCATGTTATATGTGCAGACAATCAAGGAACAGTTATGCAAATGTGATGCGATATCGCCCCGCCGTGCACCCTTGATCTCATACACTGGAACCACGGACAGTAGATGTACCTAAGCCTGAAAAATGGTGAATACAATAGGATGAGATTACAAGAATCTCAGTAGGGTCACAACATCATAAGATCTACAGAAATTTTAAACATAAATCTCTCGAACAACATTAGATCATCCCTACAAAACAATGGGTATCACGCAATTCAAGAATCAAACAAAGGGATAAGGCCGAAACTAAGGCTGAGGGTGGACTACAACACTTCCGAAAATCAGAAGTACACAGATAGGTAAAACTCATCAGATTACTCTAAACACTAGAAAGAAAGAAAGGTCATCCCCTTCCATCTGTGTTGTCTAAGGTTTACTGCACAAACGGTAAAAGGTTAGCACACAAGCTAATCAGCAAACCTATTCATCCTGCCACACAAGGACAAGGCTTCCAGCGCACGCATCCTGGAGATTTCCACCCATACAACTCCCATATTAGTAAGAGCCTCCCCTCTCCCAAGGAGCACAGCGCTTACCCCGAATAGCCATCGGAATAGGATCCTGACACACAAACTGTGAGACCCAGCCCGTAGGGGGGGTCAAGTTACTCAATCCCACATCGGAAAGGAGCGGGGGAGGTCTTGGGCTTATATGTGTTGTGTGAATGGATCATTTGTAACAAGATGCATCTTTTGGACTATGTGGTTATAAGCCCAACCGAGAGTTGCAGTTGTGATCCATCACACACACATACACATCCGGGCCCGCTGGGCCGAGGGTCCGGGGGCCGGGTCGTGACAAATGGTAGCGGAGCCGATCTCGCTCCCTCTTCCGGTTGGGCTTGGGCTGTGTTGTGTGTTACGTTTGGGCCCGTGATTTTGGGCCCAATTCAGTTACGTTTGGGCTCCCCTCGTGAGGACACGAGTCTATAAGGAGGGGAGATTGTGAGACCCAGCCCGTAGGGGGGGTCAGGTTACCCAATCCCAAATCGGAAAGGAGCGAGGGAGGTCTTGGGCTTATATGTGTTGTGTGAATGGATCATTTGTAACAGGATGTATCTTTTGGGCTATGTGGTTATAAGCACAACCGAGCATTGCAGTTGTGATCCGTCACACGCACATACAAGTCTGGGCCCGCTGGGCCGAAGGTCTGGGGGCCGGGTTGTGACACAAACATGTACAAGCATACACCAGAAAATACAAAATATAATACCCCAACAGGGTATCTTCAATCATGTCAGAACGCAATTATATGCATTTCAGGCACTCAAAACCTAACTCAAGGGTTTAGTATGGCCTATAGGACTCATATCTTAATCCGCGATTCATGCACATATCCTACAATCAAATCGCAAGCAATAATAACAAGGGCAGGTATCGAAATAACAAATAAATAACAGGGATCTCTAGAGAAACCGATGAGGCATAGATCCTACCTCTCTTGTCTCAGAATAAAAAGTTGTTCATTTTCCCGTATTTAATAATTTCAAACCACCTATAGCATCACAAGGCAAAGACAAAACCAAAGTAAGCATGCATACTCAATAACCAAGTAAGTACCCTATTTCCTTACCAATTCCACTCACCAAACCTATCAGAAACTAGTGGTCAAATGACACAGGTGCCTCCCCTTTGGATATGTGATGTGTTAGCTAAGAATTTAACAAGATTCAACCTAAATTACCACCCCAATTTAACTATATATATTTTGACACTAAGCATAGGACACAAGATAATTTGCGATTTCATGTTAGCAAGGTGTAAAAGTTGTGATTTCATATTAAGAAAGAAGGATTAAGTGTTTACAACTTATACAATCAAAAGAAACAAAATCAGAATCCAATAGGTTAATCAATTCATCAAGATAGGCAATAATAGGGTAAGGGTAGGGCATACTGATTTCATGTATAGAAAAGATTCAAAGGATGAATTCATGATTTTATAGCATGAATGGATGCCAAACAATCATACAAACAAGAGAAACAACAACAAAAATCAATTGAAGACAGAATCACACAAGCTTTAATTCTAATCCTACTGAAATACAATTTAACTTTTGACTAAGAAAAAATAATCTTCACACAAAAAACTTAAGATTGTTGGAAAGCGTATGAAGAGATCTTTCCATAAAGCTATTATTCTTAGGAATCCGAAAAAGGATGAGAGAGTTATGCTGGTTTGAAGTTCCAACACATTTCTGTAGAAATTGAGAGGTGTAAGATTTTTAGGTTTTACGAATTTTGTGTGTTTGCTGTATAAGATTTTTGTGTGGCTGGCTTCCTATTTATATAAGGTGATTATGAGATTAAAATCCCTATTTTAAATACTTGATTAATGTAAGATAATTATCAAAACTAAATTCTGTGATTATCCCACCTTAATTTTAGAGATTTTGATTTCTAAAGTACTTATCAACCTATAAAGAACTAGATTAAAGGGAATTAAAACCAAAATTAATTACTGAATATTTTTTACCAATTTCGGTCATAACACATCCTTTTCTTCAGGGGAAAAATGGTCTTATCACCTGCACTAGCTTCTGGAGTTCTAGAACTCAAAATTTGGGGTCTCACATCTTCCTCTCCTTATAAGAATTTTGTCCTCAAATTTTTAGCACAAGTACCTAAGCAAACAGGTAAGGAAATTTCATGCATAGATTTCTCAGTCTCCCAAGACTGTTCCTCAACTTGGCCATTACGCCAAACAACTCGTACCATATGCACGTTTCGACTGCGAAACTGTCGAACTGACCTATCTAGTACAACAACTGGTTGTACAGGATAGGATAGGTCTTCAGCAACTTCGACTGGGGGTTCTTCGAGCACATGGATAGGGTCTCACATATATTTTCTCAACATTGAAACTTGAAATACGTTGTGAATTCTTTCCATATTTGGAGGTAAGGCAAGTCGGTATGCAACAGGGTTGATCCTCTCGGCAACGTCATATAGACCAATGTAACAAGGTGCTAGCCTACCTTGTTGCTGAAAATGAAGGACTCCTTTCCATGGGGCGACCTTCAAAAACACTTTGTCACCTACCGAAAATTCTAGCTCCCTTCGTTGATTATCAGCGTAATTTTTCTGCCTATACTGGGTTGTTTTTAGCGTTTGTTGAATTAAGTTCAACTGCTCTGTTGCTTAATCAATCAATTCCGGATTCTCTAGGCACTCTCGCCTACTTCATTCCAGGAAATGGGAGTTCTGTAATGTCTCCCATATAGTGCTTCATAAGCCATACCGATGTTTACATGAAAACTATTGT
This sequence comes from Passiflora organensis, assembly GCA_019739055.1. Taxonomy (NCBI): domain Eukaryota; kingdom Viridiplantae; phylum Streptophyta; class Magnoliopsida; order Malpighiales; family Passifloraceae; genus Passiflora; species Passiflora organensis. Next base: position 25,791,215 of record JAEPBF010000087.1, on the reverse strand, counting down.
TGTAAAAAAATTCTGCCAACGGTAGGCATCAATCCCAACTAATATGCTTGTCCAACAAACTCGCACGTAGCATGTATTCGAGTGTCTGAATCATCTTTTCTGATTGACCATCGGTCTGGGGATGAAATGTTGTACTGAAATTCAATCTCAAACCCAGCGCATTCTGGAATTTCTCCCAAAATTGTGAGGTGAAACGAGGGTCACGATCTAAAATGATGGAAACTGGCACTCCATGCAGTCGAAAAATCTCGTCCAGGTAACGAACAGCCAATTTCTCAGGTGTATTCGTCACACGTATAGAAAGGAAGTGTGAAGATTTCGTCAATTGATCCACGATTACCCAAATGGCATCGTATCCTTGCTGCGATCTAGGCAAACTGGTCACAAAATTCATTGTGACATGCTCCCACTTCCATTCTGGAGTCGGAAGTGACTGCACTAGACCAGCAGGTCATTGATGTTCGATCTTTACTTGTTGACATACGAGGCATCGGGCAACGAACTCAGCAATGTGGCGTTTCATGTTTGGCCACCAATACTGCTCCTTTAAATCTCGGTACATCTTAGTGCTTCCGGGATGGATAACAAACTTCAAACTATGCGCCTCTGATAGAATAAGGTTACTAATATCAACATTTTGTGGAATACATACCTGGTTTTTGAAGACAAGCACTTCGTCATCTCGTATCCTGAAATCATGAATTATGGCATCAACAACATCAGAAAATTGCTTCTGAATTTCAATTAGTTTTGGATCCTATAATTGCTGAATCCGGATTTCCTCAATCAAGGTCTGCGTGACTTCGATTCGTGCCAATAACGATTTAGAAAAATCAGTGCCAAGATGCACACGGTTAGCATTTAAATTCAAGAACATAGGCATGTAATGGGTGCGCATGTAAGCAAAACTGATGGGGAAGGAGGATGAAAATACAACTCAAGGCATCAACAACAATATATTCCTTTCTAGGATGATATTCAATGACCAAGTCATAGTCTTTAATCAGCTCCACCCATCTTCGTTGTCTCATATTCAATTCTTTTTGTGTGAGGAGGTATTTCAGGCTTTTGTGGTCGGTGAAGATTTGGCATGTCTAGCCGTATAAGTAATGTTGCCATATTTTCAATGCAAACACCACGGCTGCAAGCTCCAAATCATGTGTAGGATAGTTGCTTTCTTGCGGTTGTAACTGTTGGGAAACATAAACAACGACTTTCCCATCTTGCATCAATACGCATCCAAGTCCGGATTTTGATGCATCGCTATAAACCACTTACTCCTTTCCGCAAAGAGGTAAGGTAAGGAAAGGTGCGGAAACTAACCGATTTTTCAGTTCTTCGAAACTTTGCTGGCATTTCTCGATCCACACGAACGGCTCACCCTTGCGCGTTAGTTTTGTCAATGGTCCGGAAAGCAATGAAAAATTCTCCACAAAGCGACGGTAGTATCCTGCTAAGCCAGGGAAACTACGAACTTCGAACACAGTTCGCGGAGGTTCCCAAGTAACTACGGCTTCAATCTTCTTTGGATCAACTAACACACCTTGGGCGGAAACAACATGGAAAAGGAAACCAACTTTGCGTAACCAGAATTTGCAAACCACTGGAACAGAATCCAGATCCGAGGATTCTTTAGAAATATCATGTACGTGCATGAGGTACACTGTACATCCTTTGTTGATCAATCATTTTGCATCAAGCCAAGAAATCATGCAAGTTGGAACAACTTGCCTATCACCTTAAAATAGTACTTGGCACCATCAGGAAAAATAAACCACACACATTTGGTGAAACACTCCTTATAGGCTTGATATTTGGCCAGACAGTCGATGCCTAAGATTACATCCAGCTCTCAGATGTCCAATGGAATTAGATCCACTTCAAGTACATTTGGACCCATATATACAACATAGCTGATGTATACTAGATCACAAATTAGTTGTTCTCCCAAAGGAGTCAGAACCGCAATAGGAGGAGTCAAGGGAGATTGAGGCCGATCTGTGCTAAAGTGCTATCCTTGGACTTACTAATGATCTATTTGCTCCGGGATCTAATAATATTTTAGCATTTTGAGAAAAGATTGAAATAATACCTATCACCACATCAGGACTAGCCTCGGCATCAGTTACAGTGAATAGCCTTGTTGGTCTTGGTTGCGCCTCACTAGTGGATCCATTGGGTGGTCCTCTTGGTGGGCGCGTTGGCGGTTTGGTAGGGTTAGCATAGCCACCTCGGCCTGCACTAGGTGTGTTTGTGATACATCTCGGTTTCTGGCATTCCTGCTGAATGTGCCACATTTCGACACAGTTGTAACATCGGCGTTGCTGAGAATTCCATATAGACCCATTGGAATTCGAACCAGAAAAGTTCTTCTTGTTGTTACTTCCATTGCTATTAATTTTCTGAGGATAGGACCTTAAAGGATAGGGTCCCGTATGCCGAATAAATTTGAATCTCGCTTAAAGGATCTGCCACTAGTGGCTGCAGATAGCTTCTTGGTTTGCACGATTTTTTTGACTTCTGTCGCAGCAATAATTAGTTCTTGCAAATTCTGTACCGGTTGAGTACCAACGATGGTTTTGAGCTCGGTACTCAGCCCATCCTGAAATTGTCTCGCAAGTTGGTACGGTGAGCAATCCTCTTCAGGTGCAAATCGAGACAACTCCCTTAATGCCTTCTCGTATTCCAGCACCGAACGGGTTCCCTATTTAAACTGTAGAAAACTCGTCGCTGCTCGTTTTTATGGAATCTTGTATAGAACCTTTCGTCGAATTCATACCTAAATTCCTCCTATATAGGAAGACGATCGCCAGATTGCAAGCTCACAGCTGTTCACCATGTGAGGGCTTCTCCCTCAAGTAGGAAAGTAACGATGGCAACCTTGTCATCATCCGAGATATGTAAGAACATGGACGCTCGGCATAAGGTGTCGATCCATTCACGAGCGGCAGAAGCTCCGGCTGAACCATTGAAATCTTTACATCCTAATTGTCGAGCTCCCTTCAACAATTTTGTAATCATGATGGGAAGTCTCTCGGCTTCCTTAGGATGTGCCGGCTGTACAGGTTCAAGTAGAGGAATAGGTTCTTCCATGGGCGTGTAGGAGCATTCTGAAATTGCGCCTCCATACATTGCTAATTCGCAACAATTCCTAGCAATACGTTTAGGATTTGAGCCATCATATGATCGATGGCTGGTGTGGCTGGTATAGCTGGTGCCTCAGGTTGGTTTTCGGGCTCAGCTTGGTCTCCCTGCTCAGTTTGTGCATTCAGCTCCTCTTGCTCATCAGGTTGCTGTTCGGTCTGAACCTCATACCTACCCCGTCAATCCACTGTAGCGTTCAACCTTGCCATCCTATACAAGCATACGATTGTTACTTAACACATGACTAAATACGATACTAGGAAAAGAAGTGGAACCTGGTGGAGAGGCGTGCACTAGACGATACACATATGCTGGAAAACAATATACAAATTTTGGAAATCAATGCATACATGTAAATACATACTCGTCACTCATATCATCACACATACGTACTCTCAGAAATAATCATCAAGCATTAAGCAAGCATGGATTCACACAATCCATATTCGGCAATCATGCAAACGCACACCCCCATGCATTTGACAATACACATCAGCAATCACATAGGGACACTTGGTAATAAGCCCCAACAACATACACATTCTCGGCAATGACAAGAAACACAGCAAACATTCACCGAAACACATTAAGGCATACCAGGAATAAAAACATACATAAACACACAGCAAATCAAATTATCATTCTCATCATTTAAATCAATCCCTTTTTAGCATTAGTTAGATTTCGGTATTAACCCCTAAGTGAATGAGTGTATGCGCATATTCTTACCTACAAACACAAAATCAACAAACAAGTTGGCATATAACTAATTATATTCCTTAAACCATGCTCCGCTACCAAAACTTGTAACGACCCTAACTCCTAACCTATTATTAATTGCTCCGATTAGGGCCCTTACTGCCGTGAAACCTAAACAAGCCCAAGAACCAGGACCTATCTGGATCCCACAAGGCTTACTCATTAATTTTTTGATTTTTAGCATGTACATTCTTTATGTTTATCAACAATTGGAGCATGATATTGGACAAGTATTCTGGTATCATATGGAGTGAATGAAATATCAGTGAAAATCTTTAAATAAAATCAATGAATCCACAACACACAAGTCCCATAGGGATCCAAATATCCTGCAAGTGCACCCCTAACATAACTCGAACACAACCAGTAAAGGAGGAATCTTGAAAAATTAGAAAGTAGTCCAATCATAATTCATGTTATATGCGCATGCAATCAAGGAACAAGTATGGAAATGTGTTGCGATATCGCCCAACCGTGCAGCCTTGATCTCAAACACTGGTACCACGGACAGTGGATGTACCTATGCCTGAAAAATAGTGAATACAATAGGATGAGATTACAAGAATCTCAGTAGGGTCACAACATCATAAAATCTACACAAATCTCCCGAACATAATCAGATCATCCCTATACAACTGTGGGTATCACGGAATTCAAGAATCAAACAAAGGAATAGGGCCGAAACTAAGGCTAAACATGGACTACAACACTTACGAAAATCAGAAGAACACAGGCAGGTAAAACTCATCAGATTACTTTTAGCACTAGAAAGGATAAAAGGTCATCCCCTTCCACCTGTGTTGTCCAAGGCTTACTGCACGAAAGGTAATTGGTTAACACATAAACTAATCAGCAAGCCTATTCATCTTGCCACACAAGGACAAAACATACTAAGCCACACAAGGATAAGGGCATCCCAAACCACACAAGGACAAGGGCATCCCAAACCACACAAGGATAAGGGCTTCCCAAACCACACAAGGATAAGGGGTTCCTGCCACACAAGGACAGGGCTTCTGGCCACACAAGGATCAGACATCCAGCGAGCTCTTGCTTGGATTTGCCACCCATATGACTCCCACACCAATAAGAACCTCCCCTCTCATTAGGAGCATCAGCGCTTACCCTGAATGGTCACCGGAAAAGAATCCTGACACAAACATGTACAAGCACACACAAGCAAGCACAAAACACAAAACCACAACAGTGTATTCTCAATTCTGTCAGATCACATTCAGCATATTCAATACACATCACACATGCAAGGTAGGCACTCCTAACCTACCTTAAAGGATTCGGTATAGCCTAGAAATTCCTCAATTCAATACGCAACTCAAGCATGCATTATTTAATATGAATGCACATACAGTTTCACAATCATAGGTACCGAAATCAATTAAGCAAACAACGAGATCTCTGGAGAAACCGATGAGGCATAGATCCTACCTCTCTTGTCTCTGAATAAGAAGCTATTCCTTTTCCCTGACTAGATACTTCGGAACCACCTAAGTCATCATTAGGCAAAGACAAAAAAAACAAACTAAGCATACATACGCAATAACCAAATAAATACCTTATTTCCTTACCAATACCACTCACCAAACCTATCAGAAACCAGTGATCAGATGCCGTAGGTTCCTCCCCCTTGGATGTGTGATGTGATAGCCAGAAACTTAACGATTCAACCTAATTTACCATCCCAATTAACTATGCAAAGTTTGGCACTAAGAGTAAGGTACAAGACAATTTTTGAATTCATGCATTTAAGGGATGAAATCATAATTGTTCACTATGAATGGATTCTAAACAATCATATGAATAAGGGCAACAACATCAGAGATCAATCAAAGGCAGAATTATACAAATCTTAAAACCTAAATCCGCCGCCAATTTTCAACTTATCTTTTGACAAAAAAATACGAACGTCCAAACAAAAAAAACAAAAGAGGATGAAGAGAGCTTTCCAACAAGCTATTATTTGCAAGAATCCAACAAACGATGAGAGAGTTATGCTGGTTTAAAGTTTTAGCGAATTTTGGTAGATATAGGGAGGTGTAAGGGTTTTAGGCTATATGAGTTTTGTGTGTTTTCTATGAATGATTTTTGTGGGGTTGGCTTCCTATTTATAATGGATGGGTAAGGAATTAAGATTACTACTTTAAAGGCTTTATTAAAATAAGATAACTACCAGATTTAAATTCTGTAATTATCCCTTTTTAATTTTAGGGATTTTAATTCCTAAGGTGATTATCAAAAAATTAAGAACCAAATGAAAGGAAATTAATACCAGAAATAATTACCAAACATTTTTTACCAATTTCAGCCATCACACATCCTTTTCTTTAGGGAAACAAATTTTCACCTACACTGGCTTCTGGACTTCTAGGACTCGAAATTCGGGGTCTCACACTTCAAACAAAAAAACCAAGATGGTTGTAAAGAGGATGAATAGAGCTTTCCAACAAGCTATTATTCGTAGGAATCTGACAAAGGATAAGAGGGTTAAGCTTGTTTGAAGTTCCAGCAGATTTCGGCAGAAATAGGGAGATGTAGGGCTTTTGGTTGGACGAATTTTGTATATTTTCTGTGTGAGGTTTAAGTGTGGCCGGTTTCTTATTTATATAGCGTAGTTATATGATTAATTTAACTACTTTAAAGATTAGATTAAGATAAAATAATTATCAAAATTAAATTCAGTAATTATCCTCTCTTAATTTTAGGATTTTTATTTTCTAAGGTAATTATAAACCAATAAAGAATCAAATTGAAGAGAATTAAAACTATAAATAATTACTGGACATTTCTTACCAATTTCGGCCATCACACATCCTCTTCTTCAGAGGAAAAATGGTCTTTTCACCTGCACTGGCTTCTGGATTTCTAGGACTGAAAATTCAGGGTCTCACATCCTCCCCTCCTTATAAAAATTTTGTCCTCAAAATTTTAGTATAAGTACCTAAGCAAACTGATAAGGAAATTTTGCACGTATAGATTCCTCAGTCTCCCAAGACTATTCCTAAATTTTTCCATTTCGCAAAACGACTCGTACATAGGCACGCTTCGACTGCGAAGCTATCGAACTGACCAATCTAGTATGGAAACTGGCTGTATGGGATAGGATAGGTCTTCAATAGCTTCAAATGGCGGTTCTTCGAGCACATATGCAGGGTCTTGCACATACTTTCTCAACATTGAAACATGAAACACATTGTGAATTCTTTCCATATTTGGAGGTAAGGCAAGTCGGTATGCAACAGGGCCGATTCTCTCAATGATGTTATACAGACCAATGTAACGAGGTGCTAGCTTACCTCGCTGCTGAAAACTAACGATACCTTTCCACGGGACGACCTTCAAAAACACCTTGTCACCTACCGCAAATTCCAGCTCCCTTTATCGATTATCGGTATAGTTTTTCTGCCGATCCTGGGCTGTTTTTAGCCATTGTCGAATCAAGTTCAACTGCTCTATTGCTTGATCAATCAATTCCGGATTGTCTAGGCGTCTCCTGCCTACTTCATTCCAGCAAATGGTTGTTCTGCAGCATCTCCTATGTAGTGCTTCATAAGGTGTCATACTGATGCTTACACGAAAAATAATGTTGTAAGCAAATTCTGCCAATGGTAGGCATCAGTCCCAACCCGTATGCTGGTCCAACACACTCGTATGTAGCATGTCTTCGAGTGTCTGAATCGTCCTTTCTAATTGACTATCAGTTTGAGGATGAAATGCTGTACTGAAATTCAATCTCGAACCCAGTGCATTCTGGAACTTTTCCCAAAATCATGATGTGAAATGGGGTCACGAACTAAAACGATGGAAATTGGCACTCCATGCAGTCGAACAATTTCATCCAAGTAACGAACAACCAATTTCTCTGATGTATCCTTCACACATATAGGAAGGAAGTGTGCAGATTTTGTCAATCGATCTATGATCACCCAAATAGCATTGTATCCTCGATGCGATCTAGGAAAACTGGTCAAAAATCCATTGTGACATGCTCCTACTTCCATTCTAGAATCAGAAGTGACTGTAGTAAACCAACAGGTCTTTTATGTTCGATCTTTACTTGTTGACATACGAGGCATCGGGCAACGAACTCAGCAATATGACGTTTCATGTTCGGCCACCAATACTGCTCCTTTAAATCTCAGTACATCTTAATGCTTCCAGGATGGATAGCGAACTTCGAACTATGCGCCTCAGATAAAATAAGATTACGAATATCAACATCTTGTGGAACACATACCCGGTTTCTGAAGACATGCACTTCGTCATCTTGCACTCTGAAATCACGAACTATGGCATAAACACCATCAGAATGTTGCTTCCGAATTTCAATTAGTTTCGGATCCTCTAGTTTCTGATTCCAGATTTCTTCAATCAAAGTAGGCATGACTTCAATTCATGCCAACAACGAACTAGAAAAATCAATGTCAAGATGCACGGTTAGTTTTCAATTCCAACAACATAGCCATGTAATGGGTGCGCATGTAAGACAAAACTGATGGGAAAGGAGAATGAAACTTTTGGCTCAAGGCATCAGCAACAACATTTTGCTTTCTAGGATGATATTCGATGATTAAATCGTAGTCTTTAATCACCTCCACCCATCTTCGCTGTCTCATATTCAATTCTTTTTGCGTGAGGAGGTACTTCAGACTTTTATGATCGGTGAAGATTCTACATGTCTCGCCGTACAGGTAATGTCTCCAAATTTTCAATGCAAACACCACAGCTGTAAGTTCTAAATCATGCGTGAGATAATTGCTTTCGTGCGGTCGTAACTATCAAGAAGCATAGGCAACAACTTTCCTTTCTTGCATCAATACACATCCAAGTCTGGATTTCGACGCACGCTGTAAACACATACTCCTTTCCGCAGATAGTAAGGTAAGGATAGGTGCGGAAACTAACCGGTTTTTCAGTTCTTCAAAACTTTGCTGGCATTTCTCGTTCCACATGAACGACTCTCCTTTGCACATTAATTTCATCAATGGTTCGGCAAGTGATGAAAAATTCATCACAAAGTGATGGTAGTATCCGACTAAGCCAAGGAAACTTCAAACTTCAAACATAGTTCACGGGGGTTCCCAAGCAACTATGGCTTAAATCTTCTTTGGATCAACTAACACAACTTGGGCGGAAACAATATGGCCAAGGAAACCAACTTCGCGTAACCAGAATTTGCATTTGGAGTATTTTGCGGACAACCGCCGATCCTTCTAAACGTTCAGCACAATCTACAAGTGCTTAGCATACTCCTCTTCTGGTTTTGAATACATCAGAATGTCATCAATGAAGCCTATCACAAATTTATCTAGGAACTCACGGAACACGCAATTCATCAGGTCCATGAACACAGCTATTGCATTGGTCAAACCAAACGGCATAATCAGAAATTCGTAATGGTCGTATCGTGATCTGAACATGGTCTTCGGAATATCAGCATCACGAACATGCATCAGGACTATCCTCGGCATCATTCAGGGTGAATAGTCTTGGTTGCGCCTCACTCGTGGATCCATTGGGTGGTCCTCCTAGTGTGCGTGTTGGTGGTTTAGGGGGGTTGGCATACCCACCTAGGCCTACGTTTAGTGTGCTTGTGATACGCCTTGGTTTCGGGCAGTTCTTCTGAATATGGCCTACCTCACCACAATTATAGCATCGACATGATTGTGGATTCCACGTAGATACATTAGAATTCAGATCAGAAAATTTCTTCCTGATGTTACCTCCATTGCCTCCATTGTTTTTCGGAGGATAAAACCTCAAAGGATAGGGTCCCGTACGCCAATTGAACTTCAAATTTCGCCTGAAAGATCCACCATTAGTGGCTGCGAATGGCTTCTTGGTTTGCACAATCTTTTCGGCTTCAGTTGCAGCAACAATTAGTTCTTACACATTCTGCACCGGTGTCATACTAATGAAGGTTTTGAATTCAGCACTCAGTCCATCCTGAAATCGCCTCGCAAGCTATATGGTGAGAGATCCTTTTCAGGTGCAAATCGGGACAACTCCCTTATTTCCTTCTCATATTCCAGCACCAAACAAGTGCCCTATTCAAGTTTGTAGAATGCTTGTTGCTGCTCCTTTTTATGGAATCTCGTATATAACCTCTCGTTGAATTCATACCGAAATTCCTCCCATGTAGGCAGACGATCGCCCAATCGTAAGCTCATGGCTGTCTACCATGTGAGGGCTTCCCTTTCAAGTAGGAAAGTTGCGATGGCAACCTTGTCGTCATAAGAGATACGTAAAAACAAGGACACATGGCATAAGGTGTCGATCCATTCACGAGCGGTAGCAGCTCCGGTTGAACCATTGAAATATTTACATCCCAATTGTCGAGCTTCCTTCAAAAATTTTGTAATCACGACGGGAAGTCTCTCAGTTTCCTTAGGATGCGCAGGCTGTACAGGTTCAAATGGAGGAATAGGTTCTTCCAAGGGCGCAGGTGCAGGAGCATTATGAAATTGCGCTTCCATACGCTGCTGATTTGCAGCGATCCCTTGTAACACATTCAGAATTTGTGCCATCATAGGATTGATGAGTGGTGCGGCTGGTGCCTCAGGTTGGTTTTCGAGCTCAGCTTGCCCTCCCTGCTCAATTTGTACATTCGGCTCCTTTTGTTCAACAGGTTGCTGTTCAGCCTGAATCCCAAACCTACCCTATCGATCCCTTATAGCATTCAACTTTGCCATACTATACAAGCATGCAATTGTTACTTAATACATAACTAAATACGATACTAGGAAAAGAAGTGGTACCTGGTGGAGAGGCGTGCACGAAACGATATGCATATGCTGGAAAACAATATACAAATTTCAGAAATCACATGCACACATGTAAATGCATACTCGCCACTCATATCAATACACATATATACTCTCGGAAATCATCATCAAGCATTAAGCAAGCATGGATTCACACAATCCATATTCGACAATCATGGAAACTCACACCCCATGCATTCGGCAATACACATTAGCAATCACATGTATATACATTTGGCAACATAAAAATCACATAGGGACACTCGGTAACATGCCCCAACAATATACAAATACTCGGCAATAACAAGAAACACAGCAAGCATTCACCGAAACACATCAAGGCATATCAGACATAAGAATATATATAAATAAACAGCAAATCAAATTATCATTCTCATAATTTAAATCTTACAAATCAATCCCTTTTAGCATTAGTTCACTTTTGGTATTAGCTCTTAATGAGTGAGTGTGTGCGCATGTTCTTACCTACAAACACAAAATCAACAAACAAGTTAGCATATAATCAATTTATATTTCTTATACCATGCTCCGCTACCAAACCTGCAAGGACCTCAGATCCTAACCTATTATTCTTTGCTTCTATTAGGACCCTTATCGCTGTGAAACCCAAATAAGTCCAAAAACCAAAACCCATTTGAATCCCACAAGGCTTACCCATATTATTTCTGATTTTTAGAATGTTCATTCATAACAATTGGAGCATAATACTGGACAAACATTATGGCATAATACGGAGTAACTAAAACATCAACGGAAGTCTCTTTATTTAATCATTGGAACCACAACACACAAGTCCCATAAAGATCTAAAAATTCAACATGTAAACCTCATAAAGTAATCTGAAAATAAACTATCAAAGGAGGGACTAGCCTGTTCAAGGTTAACATACAAGCTGAATAGCAAGCCTGTTCATCTTGCCAGCACACAGAACAAGGCATCCAGCCAGCATAAAGGACTAAGCATCCTAACCAGCACAAAGGATTAGGGATTCTTGCCAGCACACAGGACAAGGCTTCTAGCCAGTACACAGGACTAGGTGTCTAGCCAACACACAGGACAAGGCTTCTAGCCAGTACACAAGACTAAGCGTCTAGCCAACACACAGGACAAGGCTTCTAGCCAATACACAGGACTAGGCGTCTAGCCAACACACAGGACTAGGCATCCAACGATCTGTTATTGGGATTACCACCCATATGACTCATTTACCTGTAAGAGCCTCCCCTCTCCCAAGGAGCATCAGTGTTTACCCTGAATGGCCACAGGAACAGTATCCTGACACAGAAATACGTACAAGCACATATAGGCAAACACAAAGCACAATACCATAACAGAGTATCCTCAATCATGTCAGAACATAATCAGCATGTTCAGTACACACAGCACATGCAAATTAAGCACACATAACCTATCTCAAGGGTTCTGTATAGCCTAAGTAATCATATCCCAATCCGCAATTCATGTATACACCCTACAATCAATTCGCATGCAATAACAACAAAGGTGTGCATAAAAAATAACCAACAAACAATCAAGGATCTCTAGAGACCGATGAGGCATAGGTCCTACCTCTCTTGTCTCTTAACAAGAAGTTATTCCTTTTCCTTTATTTAATGGTTCCAACCAACTATAGCATCACAAGGCAAAGACAAAACCAAACTAAGCATGCATACTCAATAACTAATTGAATACCCTATTTCCTTACCAATTCCACTCACCAAACCTATCAGAAACCAGTGATCAGATGTCACAGGTGCCTCCCCATTGGATATGTAATGTGATAGCCAAGAACTTAACAAGATTCAACCTGAATTACCTTCCTAATTAACTATGCAAATTTCGGCACTAAGAGTAGGGCACAAGACAAATTGCGATTTCATGCATACAAGGTGTAAGGTTGCGATTTCATGTTAACAAAGAAGGATAAAGTGTTTATGACTTGTATAATCAAAAGAAACAAGTTCGGAATCCAATTGGTTAATCAATTGATCAGGATAGGCAACAATAGGGCAAGAGTAGGGCGTACTGATTTCATGTATAAAAAAGATTCAAAGGATGAATTCATGATTTTACAATATGAATGGATGCCAAACAATCATACAAACAAGAAGAACAACAACAGAAATCAACTGAAAACAGAATCACACAATCTTGAAACCTAATCCCGCCGAAATATGACATAACTTTCGACAAGAAAAAAATAACCTCCAGAAAAAAAACTTATAATTTTTGGAAATAGGATGAAGAGAGCTTTCCAACACGCTATTATTCGCAAGAATCCGACAAAGGATGAGGGAGTTATGCCTGTTTCAATTTCAAACAGATTTTGGCAATTCCGTCGAAATATGACTTATCTTACTACTAAGAAAAACTATTCTCCAAAAAAAAAAAACCAAGATGGTTGGAAAGAAGATAAAGAGAGGTTTTCAATAAGCTATTATTTTCAGGAATCCGACAAAAAATGAGAGAGTTATGGTTGTTTGAAGTTCCAATAGATTTCGACAAAAATAGGGAGACGTAGGGTTTTTGGTTGGACGAATTTTGTATATTTTCTGTGTGAGGTTTAAGTGTGGCCGGCTTCCTATTTATATAACATAGTTATGGGATTAATTTAATTACTTTAAAGATTATATTAAGATAAAATAATTATCAGAATTAAATTCAGTAACTATCCTTCCTTAATTGTAGGGTTTTTATTTTCTAAGATAATTATCAACCAATAAAGAACCAAATTAAAGCAAATTAAAACCAGAAATAATTACTAGACAATCCTTACCAATTTCGGCCATCATGCATCCTTTTCTTCAGGAGCAAAATGGTCTTTTCACCTGCACTGGCTTCTGGACTTCTAAGACTGAAAATTCGGGGTCTCATATGTATGCTTGCTATGTTTTGTGTGCATGTTTGTGTTTTATTTCCAGCATATGCATATCGTCCAGTGTACGCCTCTCCACCAAGGTACCAACTCTGTCTTGGTTTCATGTTTTGTTTTGGATAATTAAATCATGTGTGTTTTTTTTAGTATGGTAAGGTCGAACAGGACGCATAGTGCTGCAAGGTTGCTGCTACAAGATAGGGACAGGGACCAAAATGATTAAGGTGAACAAGTGGATCCAAATGTACAAACTGAAAAAGCCCAGTTTGAAGCTCATAATGAACCAGCCGCACAAGCTTCCCCAGTTGCACCAATTTTGGAACCCGTAGGCGCTCAAATTCTGAATGTGTTGCAAGGAATCCAGCAGGGACTTGATGGACCAATTCAGAATGCACCGACACTAGTCGAACCTGAACCAATCCCTCCTCTTCAACCAGTTAAGCCGGCCATACCAATGGAAGCTGAAAGATTGCTGATTGTGATCACAAAATTACTGAAAGAAGCCTGCCAATTGGGATGCAAGGACTTCAATGAAACCACAGGTGCATCGACCGCACATGAGTGGATTGATACCCTGAGCCAAGTTGCCTTGTTCCTACGAATTTCATATAGTGACAAGGTTTCCATTTCCACTTTCTTGCTTAAGGGAGAAGCCTTATCATGGTGGACTACTATCAGCTTACGATTCGGAGATCAATTGCCAACCTGGGAGGAGTTTCTATATGAATTCAACAATCGGTTTTACACCAGATTCCACAAGAATGAGCAACAACAAGCTTTCTACAAAATTGAGCAAGTTACTCATTCTGTTTTGGATTATGAAAAGGAGCTAAGGGAGCTGTCCCAATTTGCACCAGAAGATGACCATTCTCCAAGCCAGCTTGCACAACGATTCAAGGATGGTTTGAACCTTGAAATCAAATCCATTGTTGGAACCACTCCTGTAGATGATTTCCAACAATTGATTGTGGCAGCCTATGATACTGAAAACATGGTTTAGAAACAAAAAATTGCATATTCATTGCGCTTTGAAAATTCACACAATGGTGGCCCAGTTTGTCACAATTCAAAATCGGATCGGCCTGCAGAACCATACCCAAGAGGTGGCAGCAATAGTGGATCAAAGGTAAACTCAGCGGGACCCAATTCTAGTGGGAATCGACCTCCGTGGTGTCCAAATTTCAGAGGACATAACAATCCTCCTTGTCCTCAACCCCGAAAGTGTTTCAATTGCAGAGAAATTGGCCATTACCAAAGGAATTACACCAAACTAAGGCGAAATGGTAGGAACACATTCGGAACAACCAATACAAGTTTCGGGTATGCTAACAACTTGAATCACGGTGAAGCAACATCAGGTTCACAGCCCAGACCAGCAAGACTCTTCACTTTGACAGAAATTGAAGCTTGTGCAAATCCTAAAAAAATAACCGAGGATTGTTCAAAGCCTAGCTCACAATCCTGAAGATTCTAAAGACCTATCCTATCCTGTGAAGACATTTCTTTCAAATTCGTGTGCAAATTTTGAAGACAAAATTTTTATGAAGGGAGGATATGAGACCCCGACCTTTCCTTGTTTAGATGTCCAGGAAGTCTAGTAGCTGATGCAGCTAAAATGACAATTTTACCCCTGAAGAAATGGATGCGTGATGGCCTAAAATGGTTGCTGCCAGATATTTCCTATTTTAATTCTGATATTTTTATATTAATTATCCTTAGTTTTATCCCTTATTATCTAAGGTATTAGATAATTCTTTCTTTTAAATAAAATATTTTTTTTAATAGAATTATCTTTTTAAGTAAAATTATTCTTTAACTATCCTTTTAAGCCTAAAAGTAGGGAATTACCTCTTAGCTAAACCTCCTTAGACACTTCTAAAAATGTAGCCAGCCTATCCCACCTAAACATACCAAAACCCATCTAGAAATTTCGTAATTTATTCCCTTCCTCTTAAATTCTGATTTTTGCCTAAACCCTAATCAAAATTCCTTGATCTTCATCTTAACATAACTCTCTCATCATTTATCGAATTTCTGAAAATAATATCTTGTTGGAAAGCTTTTTCTTTCCTCTTTCTAAAAATCTTGTGATTTTCATCTGGATCTTAGTTTTTCTTTGTCAAAAGATAAGTCATAATTCTGCAGAATTGCCAAAATTTGCTAGAATTTCAAAATAGCATAACTATTTCATCGTTTGTCAGATTCTTGGAAATAATAGCTTGTTGGAAAACTCTTTCTGTTCACTATCCAGATATATTTGCATTTTTGTCTGGACTTTAATTTTTCTTTGTCCTAATTTAGGTCATAATTCAGCGGGATTAGGTTTCAAAATTATGTGATTCTGGCTTCGATTGATTTCTTTTATTGTTCCTCTTGTTCGTATGATTGTTTATCATCCATTCATGTCATAAAATCATGAATTCATCCTTTGAATATTCCCTATTCATGAAATCAGTATGCCCTACCTTTGCCTTATTGATGTCTATCTTGATCAGTTGATTAACCTATTAGATTCTGATCTTGGTTCTTTTGATTGTACATATTATAAACCCATATTCCTTATTTAATTTCATGAAATCACAATCCCTAATCTCTCTAATATTGAAATCGCAAGTTTCCCTATAAACTTTAAGGTGTTGCCGAAATTTGTAAATTGAATTAGGGTGAATAATCAAGATGATTCTTACTGAGTTTTTGGCCATGACATCATGCATTCAGGGGAAAGATATGGCTGCATCCAGATCGCTGGGTTTTGGTCGGTTAATTGGTAAGGGTTCCCAATGCCTTTGGCTTTTGATTAAGTAGTCTTGTGGCTTAGTATTGTGTGGTCTTTTCCTTGTAGTTATTTAGGAGATTCTGATCTTATTGGAAAGGCAAAGGATTGTATTTGATTCAGACACGTGAGAGGTAGGATCTATGCCTCATCGGTTACTTTGGTTACCCTATTGTTTGATTGTTTGAATTTGATTGCCTATCTTGGTTATATGCTTGTAGAATGTGTGATTATGATGATAGGGAATCTCGTAAGTTAATAAGGAAATAGGTTTCCTAATTCAGTTATGACTTTGAGGATTGATCTTTGATTTGTATTGTGATTTGATTGAGGATCCTTTATTGTGATTTGTGTATGCGTGTATTATGTATGTAAGTGTGTATATGCCTTGTTTGTGCTTTGTTTGAAGGATCCTTTTGTCATTCGCCATGCGTGGTAACTATTGTTGCTCCTAGGGAGAGGGGAGATGTTTAGTGAACTGGGAGGTTTATGGGAGGTTTATGGGTGGTTTATGGGTGGTTTATGGGTGGTTTATGGGTGGTTATTTACAGGCCGGTTCAAGTCCATACGACAGGAAGCCTTGTAGGCCAGTTCTAGTGTGGACGTCAAGATGCCCTATAGGCCAGTTCAAGTCTGGATGTTAGGATGCCTTGTTTGAGAGTGACAGGATGACTTGTATGTGCTGCTGTAAGAGTGTTCCTAGGCCAGTTCGAGTTTGGATGTTGGAGACAACTAAAAGGCTTGCTGTAATATTGATTGTCTAACCATTTTATCTTTTTTCCAGCATAACCTTGGACAACATGGGCAGATGGGGAAAACCTTGGTTTTGAAAATCAGATTATGTATAGGCTGCCTATATGCTTCTGAATAAGAAGTGTTTTCAGTCTTTCCTCTTTTTTTTTTACCAAATTCGGCATACCCTCATATTGTGTGTGCTTATGATGATTTCAGCCTCTAATATGTGTGCAGTTTTAATTAGATATCTTAGCTAGTTTTAGGTGTTGATTTTTTGGTTATTGAGAGATGTTTCATTGGGAATCCCTAGGACTTATGATGCTGTGACCCCATTGAGATTCTTGTAATCTTATACCTTCTTTTCTCCTCCTTTGCAGTCTTAGGTGTGTGCTTTGTTGCTCGTACCAAAGGTGTGAGATCAAGGCTGCATGCTATGTCTTTGAACTTGTGTGGATTTTCATTTTGGCTTTCCAATTCCTCTTTTTCTTTTTGTTGCTTCCAAAATATACATGATAATATTGGTTGATGTTTTGAGATTCCTATGGGACTTGTGTGTTATGTTTCCACTTGTTTTAAGCATTAATATAAGTCTTCCGCTGATGTTTTCTTTCACTCCATATAAGCCAAAAATTCATTAATGTATGAACATACTCCAACCTTTAAATAACATATAAATTAACCAATAAAATTGACAATTACGTGACTTGAGCCTTGTGGGATCCAAATAGGACCTTGCGAGGGTTTATTTGGGTTTCACGGCTGTAAGGGTCCTAATAGGTTGGGTTTTGGTCCTTACAGAATTGGTAGTGGAGCCGATCTCGCTCCCTCTTCTGAGTGATCTTGGGCCATGTTGTGTGTTCACATTTGGGCTCGTGAGTTTGGGCTCAAGTCAGTTATATTTGGTCTCCCCTCATGAGGACACGAGGTCTATAATAAGGGGAGATTGTGAGACCCATCCCGTAAGGAGGACTGTGTTATCCAATCCTATATCGAAAAGGAGTGGGCGAGGTCTTGGGCTTATATATGTTGTGTGATGGTATCATTTGTAACAAGTTGCATCTTTTGGGCCATGTGGTTAGAAGCCCAACTCAGAATTACAGTTGTGATCCATCACGCAAACATAAATTTCCAGGCCCACTAAGCCGAGGGTCTAGGAGCCAGGTCATAACAATATATTCCGAAAGTTCCTCAACAAATTTGTGATAGTCTTCATCGGCGACATTCTAATTTACTAAAAATCGGAAGCGGAGCATGCTGAGCACTTGCGGATTGTGCTGAAAATTCTGAGGGATCGACAACTGTTTACGAAGTACTCCAAATGCGAATTCTTGTTACACGAAGTTTTTTTCCTTGGCCATGTTGTTTCCGTTTATGGTGTACTGGTTGATCCAAAGAATATTGAAGCCGTAGTTGCTTGGGAACCCCGATGTACTGTGCTTGAAGTTCGTAGTTTCCTTGGTTTAACTAGATACTATCGTCGCTTCATAGAGAATTTCTCATCGCTTGCTAGACCTTTGACGAAATTGACGCACAAAGGAGAGTCGTTTGTGTGGAATGAGAAATGCCAGAAAAGCTTCGAAGAATTGAAGAACTAGTTAGTTTCCACACCTATCCATACTTTTACCAATCGGCGGAAAAGAATATATGGTGTACAGAGATGCATTGAAATCCGAACTTGGATGCGTGTTGATGCAATATGGGAAAGTCGTTGCCTATGTTTCATGGCAGTTGCATCCACACAAAAGCAACTATCCTACACATGATTTGGAGCTTGTAGTCGTGGTGTTCACATTGAAGATATGATGCCACTACCTATACGGTGAGACGTGCAGAATCTTCACTGACCACAAAAACTTGAAATATCTCCTTACGTAGAAGGAGTTGAATATAAGACAACGAAGATGGGTGGAGCTAATTAACGACGATGATTTGGTCATCGAATATCATCTCAGAAAAGTGAATGTTGTTGCTGATGCCTTAAACTGGAAGACCCATTCTTCTTCTCCAACTATTCTAGCCTAAATGCGTACGCAATACATGCCAATGTTGCTGGATTTGAGAGCTACACGTGTGTATCTTGGCATTGATTTTTCTAGTTTGTTGTTGGCATGAATCGAAGTCAAGCCTACTTTGTAGGAAGAGATCCAAAATCAGCAATCTGAAAATCCTAGATTGGCTGAAAATCGGCAACAAATAAGTGATAGTGTTAATGCCATAGTTTATGATTTCAGAGTGTGAGATGATAGAGTTCTTGTCTTCAAAAACTGAGTATATGTGCCACAAGTTGTCGATGTTCGCAATCTGATTTTTTCCGAAGCGTATAGTTCAAAATTGGCTATTCATCCTAGTAGTACGAAGATGTACCGAGATTTGAAAAAACAATATTGGTGGCCGAACATAAAACGCCACATTGCTGAGTTCATTGTCCGATGCCTTGTATATCAACAAGTGAAGTTCAAGCATCAAAGACCCTTTGGTTTACTTCAGTCACTTCTGATTCCAAAATGGAAGTGGGAGAATGTCATGATGGATTTTGTGACCGGTTTGCCTACATCTCAGCGAGGATTTGATGCCATTTGGGTGTTCTTGGATCGATTGACGAAATCTGCACACTTCTTACGTATTCGTGTGACAGACACCCCCAAGAGATTGGTTATTCGTTATTTCGACGAGATTGTTCATTTACATAGAGTGCCAGTTTCTATTGTTTCATATCATGACCCCCATTTTACTTCACGACTTTGGGAGAAATTCCAGAGTGCGCTGGGTTCGAGATTGAATTTCAGTCAGTGTTTCATCCCCAAACCGATGGTCAATCTAAGAGAACGCTTGACGATATGTTACATGCATGCATAATGGATCAGAATACCAGTTGGGATAGATGTCTACCCTTGGCAGAGTTTGCTTACAATAACAGCTTTCATTGAAGCATCGAAATGGCTCATTATGAAGTATTGTATGGGAGACATTGCAGAATTCCTATTTGCCGAAATGAAGTAGGCGAGAGACGCCTAGATAATCCAAAATTGATTGATCAAGCAAAGGAGCAGTTGAATCTGATTCGACAAAGGCTGAAGACAGTGCAAGATCAGCAGAAAAACTATGCCAATAATCAACAAAGGGAGCTAGAATTTGCAATAGGTGACAAAGTGTTTCGAAAAGCTGCACCATGGAAAAAAGTCTTTCGTTTTCAGCAGCGAGGTAAGCTAGCACCTCGATATATTGGTCTGTATGATATTGTTGAGAGAATCAGCCCTGCTGCATACTGACTTGCATTGCCTCTGAATATGGAAAGAATTCACAACGTCTTTTATGTTTCGATGTTGAGAAAGTATGTGCAAGACCCTGCTCATGTGATTGAAGAACCACTAGTTAAGGTTGCTAATGTAAGGATCCAAACCCAACCTATTAGGACCCTTACCGCCGTGAAACCCAAATAAGCCCTCGCAAGGTCCTATTTGGATCCCACAAGGCTCAAGTCACGTAATTGTCAATTTTATTGGTTGATTTATATACTATTTAAAGGTTGGAGCATATTCATACATTAATGAATTTCTGACTTATACGGAGTGAAAGAAAACATCAGCAGAAGACTTATATTAATACTCAAAACAAGTGGAAACATAACACACAAGCCCCATAGGAATCTCAAAACATCAACCAATAGTATCATGTATATTTCGTAAGCAACAAAAAGAGAAAGAGGGATTGGGAAGCCAGAATGCAAATCCACACAAATTCAAAGACATGGCATGCACATTCAATAGAAAAGGGGTGCAAATTCGTCCAGTCGTGCAGCCTTGATCTCACACCTTTGGTACCAGCAACAAAGCATGCAACTAAACCTGCAAAGGGGGAGAAAAGAAGGGATGAGATTACAAGAATCTCAGTAGGGTCACAACATCATAAGTCCTAGGGATTCCCAATGAATCATCTCTCAATAACCAAAAGATCAACACCTAAAACTAGTTATCTAATTAAAACCACACACATATTAGGGGCTGAAATCATCACAAGCACACACAATATGAGGATAGGCTAAATTTGGTAAAAAACAAGAGGAAAGACTGAAAACACTTCTTATTCAGATGCACACAGACAGCCTATACATAATCTGATTTTCAAAACCAAGGTTTGTCCCCATCTGCCCATGTTGTCCAAGGCTATGCTGAAAAAAGGGTAAAACGGTTAGCTAATCAATATTACAGCAAGCCTTTTAGTTGTCTCCGATATCCAAACTCGAACTGGCCTAGGAGCACTCTTGCAGCAGCGCATACAAGTGATCCTGTCACTCTCAAACAAGGCATCCTAACGTCCAGACTCGAACTGGCCTATAGGGCATCTTGACGTCCAGACTCGAACTGGCCTACAAGGTGTCCTGACGTCCGGACTTGAACCGGCCTACAAGGCATCCAGCGAGCTCTTGCTGGGAATAACCACCCATTAACCTCCTGGTTCGGTAAGCATCTCCCCTCTCCCTAGGAGCAACAATACTTACCTCGCATGGCCAGCAACAAAAGAATCCTTCAAACAAAGCACAAATAGGACACATACACATATACACACATAGTACACGCATATACAAATCACAACAAAGGATCCTCAATCAAATCAAAATACAAATTAAAGATCAATCCTCAAAGTCATAACCGAATTAGGAAACCTATTTCCTTATTAACTTACGAGATTCCCTATCATCATAATCACACATTCTACAAGCATATAACCAAGATAGGCAATCAAATTCAAACAATCAAACAATAGGGTAACCAAAGTAACCGATGAGGCATAGATCCTACCTCTCACATGTCAGAATCAGATGCAATCCTTTGCCTTTCCAATAAGATTAGAATCTCTTAAATAACTACAAGGCAAAGACCACACAATACTAAGCCACAAGACTACTTAATTAAAAACCAAAAGCATTGGGAATCCTTACCAATTAACCTACCAAATTACAGCGATCCAGATGCAGCAATATCTTTCCCCTGAATGCGTGATGTGATGGCAAGAAACTCAGTAAGAATCAACTTGATTATTCACCCTAATTCAATATACAAATTTTGGCAACACCTTAAGGTTTATAGGGAAACTTATGATTTCAACCTTAGAGAGGTTAGGGGTTGTGATCTCATGAAATTAAGAAAGGAATAGGTGTAATGACCCCAATTCCTACGTATTAAAATTTACCCTGATTATGGCCATTACCGCCGTGAAATCCAAACAAGCCCAAAGACACCTAGAACCTATTTGAATCCCACCAGGCTTACCCATTAAATTTTTAATAACAAATGATATTGGACAATCATTCTGGTATCATACAGAGTGAATAAATTATCAACGGAAGTTTTTAAATTTAATTATTGGAATCAAAACACACAAGTCCCATAGGGATCCAAATAACCAACAAGAAATCCTCCAACATGTTCCAAAATATAATATTGTATGCGCATAGGGATCTTGAAAAATAGGGATCTTGAAAAACCAGAAAAGTAGTCCAATCTTTGATCATATTGTTGCGCAAGCAATCAAGGAAATAGAAATGCAAAGGCGATGCAATATTGCCCCGCCGTGTAGCCTTGATCTCATATACTGGTACCACGAACAGTGAATGTACCTAAGTCTGAAAAATGGTGGAAACAACAGAATGAGATTACAAGAACCTCAGTAGGGTCACAACATCATAAGATCTGCATAAACCATAAACACAATTCTCCTAAACAACATCAGATCATTCCTAGCAACTAAAGGGGATCATGCAATTCAAGAATTCAGTTAAAAAGGGTAGGGCCGAATCTAAGGCTGAGGGGGGACTACAAATACTTCCGAAAACTCAAAAGTACACAGGCAGGTAGAACTCATCAGATTTTTCTCGGCAAAGAAGAAGAAAGGCCATCCCCTTCCACCTGTGTTGTCCAAGTCTTACTGCACAAAAGGTAAATGGTTAACACACAAACTAGTTAGTAAGCCTATTCATTTTGCCACACAAGGACAAGTCATCCCAAGCCACACAAGGACAGGGCTTTTGGCCACACAAGGACCAGACATCCAGCGAGCTCATACTGGGGATTGCCACCCATACGACTCCCATACCAGTAAGAACCTCCCCTCTCACAAAGAGCATCAGCGCTTACCCCGAATGGCCACCGGAAAAGGATCCTGACACACAACACGTACCAGCACACACAAGCAAGTACAAAAAATAATACCACAATTGGTTGTCTTTAATCCTGTCAGCACACAATCAACATGTTTAATACACACAACACATGCAAACTAGGCACTCATATCCTATCTTAAGGGATTTGGTATAGCCTAGAGGATCGCATCTTGGTCCGCAATTCAAGCATTCCTACTACAACATATGTGCATACAATATTACTTGTAAAGGCACCGAAATTAGCAAGAAAACAGCAAGGATCTCTAGAGAAACTGATGAGTCTTAAATCCTACCTCTCTTGTCTCTGAACAGGAAGTTATTCCCTTATCTTTATTCAATAATTCTGGACTACCTATAGCATCACAAGGCAAAGCCAAAACCAAACTAATTATGCATATCCAATATCTAATTAAATACCCTATTTCCTTACCAATTCCACTCACCAAACCTATCAAAAACCAATGATCAGATGCTGCAGATTCCTCCCCCTTGGATGTGTGATGTGATAGCCAAGAACTTAACAAGAATCAACCTGAATTACCATCCCTAATTATCATACAATTTTCGGCACTAAGAATAAGGCAATAGGGCAAGTTACGATTTCATGTTAACAAGTTGTAGGTGTTTCAATCTCATGTTAACAAGGAAGAATTAAGGGTTTATAACATGTATAATCAAAAGAAACAATATCAGAATCTAATAAGTTAATCAATTGATCAAGATAGGCACAATATGGTAGTAGGGAAAAGGTAGGGCATACTGATTTCATGTATAGAAAAGATTCAAAGGATGAATTCATGATTATTCACTATGAATGGATATTAAACAATCATATGAATAAAGGTAACAACATCAGAGATCAATCAAAGGCAGAATTATAAAAATCTGAAAACCTGATTTTGCCAACTTTTGATTTAGCTGTAGAGAAAGAAATACTAACGTTCAGAAAATAAAACAAAAGATGGTTCGAAAGAGGATTAAGAGAGCTTTCCAACAAGCTATTATTTGCAGGAATCTGACAAAAGATGTGAGTGTTATGCTTGTTTGAAGTTCAAGAAGATTTTGGCAGTTCCGCCAAATTTTGATTTAACTTTAGAGAAAGAAATACTAACCTACAGAAAAAAAAACTAAAACTTTTTGGAAAGAGGCTGAGAAATGCTTTCCAACAAGGTATTATTTGCAGGAATCCGACAAACGATGAGAAAGTTATGCTTGTTTGAAGTTCAAGAAGATTTTGGCAGAAATTGGGAGGTGTAAGGATTTAGGTCCTATGAATTTTGTGTGTTTTCTGTATAAGATTTTTTTTTGGCTTACTTCCTATTTATATAAGATGGTTATTGGATTAAAATTCCTATCTTCAAGGCTTAATTAAAGTAAAATAATTATCAGAATTAAATTCTATAATTATCCCCCCTTAAACTTAGAGTTTTTATTTCCTAAGGTAATTTTCAACCAATAAAGAATCAATTTAAAGGGAATTAATACCAGAAATAATTACTAGACATCCCTTACCAATTTCGGCCATTACACATCCTTTTCTCTAGGAAAAAATTGGTCCTTTTCACCTGCACTGGTTTCTGGACTTCTAAGACTCAAAATTCAGGGTCTCACAATAGTTGATTATAGTATGTACAATCAAAAGAAACAAGATCAGAATCCAACAGGTTAATCCATTGATCAAGATAGGCATCAATAGAGAAAAGGTAGAGCATACTAATTTCCTGAATAGGGAAGATTCAAAGGATGAATTTATGATTTTACATTATGAATGGATGCTAAACAATCATATGAACAAGAGTAACAATAACAGAAATCAATCGAAGGCAGAATCACACAATTTTGAAACTTAATCTTGCTGAATTATAACCTAAATTATTACATAGAAAAACTAACCTCTAGTGAAAAACCCAAGATGGATGGATATTTAACATAAAGATTTTTCCAACAAGTTATTATTTGCAAGAATCCAACAAACGATGAAAGAGTTATGTTATTTTGAAGTTCAAGCAGATTTTCACAATTCTGTCGATTTACGACTTAACTTTTGACAAAGAAAAACTAACCTCCAGATGAAAATTACAAAATTTTTGGAAAAAGGACAGAAAAAGCTTTCCAATAAGCTATTATTTGTAGAAATCCGATAAAGGATGAGAGAGTTATGTCGAGATGAAGATCAAGGAGATTCGACTAGGTTTAGGCAAAAATCGGAATTTGAGAGGAATGGGATAAATTACGAAATTTCTAGATGGGTTTTGGTATGTTTAGGTGGGATAGGCTGGCCACTCTTTTATAGGTGTCTAAGGAGGTTTAGCTAAGAGATAATTTCCTACTTTTAAGCTTAAAAGGATAATTATAGAATAATTCTATTTAAAAGGATAATTATAGAATAATTCTATTTAAAAGGATAATTATAGAATAATTCTATTTAAAAGGATAATTATAGAATAATTCTATTTAAAAGGATAATTATAGAATAATTCTATTTAAAAGGATAATTATAGAATAATTCTATTTAAAAAGATAATTCTATTAAAAGAGATATTCTATTTAAAATAAAGAATTATCTAACACCTTAGATAATAAAAACTAAGGATACTAAAATAGGAAATATCTAGCAGTAACCATATTAGGCCATCATGCATCCATTTCTTCAGGAGTAAAATAGTCATCTCACTTGCATCAGCTACTGGACATCTAAACTAGGAAGGGTCGGAATCTCACAGGTGAAGACCTATCCTACCCCGTATAGCCAGTTGCCATACTAGATTGATCAGTTCGTCAGCTTCGCAGTCAAAGAGTGCCTATGGTACAAGTTGTTTGGTGTAATGGACAAGTTAAGGAATAGAATTGGGAGACTAAGGAATCTATGCGTGCAAAATTTCCTTACCTATTTTCTTAGGTACTTGTGCTGAAATTTCGAGGACAAAATTTTTATGAGGGGAGGATGTGAGATCCCGATTTTTGTGTTATAGAAGTCCAGAAGCCAATGTAGGTGAAATGACCATTTTGTCTCTGAAGAAATGGATGTGTGATAGCCAAAAAAGGTGTTGAAGGTTCAATGCTCATTTCCGAATTCATTTCTCCTTTGGTTCATTTCCTTCTTAAATGATAATCTGTTAAAATTAAGAGATAATTCCAGAATTTAATCCTAACGATTATCCTATTATATCTAGCCTTAAAAGTAGGAAAATTAAATCCTATTACACCCTATAAAAGGATATAGTTGGCTATATTTAGATCCCACACCCAAAACCTACAAAATCTTCACACAATCAAACCCAACTCCCTACCCTTCCTATCGAAATTCTTCAAACATTCACCCTAACCAAAATCTTTCATCCTTCATCAAATTTCTGTGAATAATAGCTTGTTGAAAACCTCTTTCCATCCTCTACTTTGCTATCTTGGTTTCATTATCAGAAGGTTAGATTCTACTTGTACCTTTTTTATCGAAATTTCTTAAGGTTTAGAGTCAAAATCTTTGATTAAATCTTCAATTGGTTTCTGTTGTTGTTCCTCTTGTTCATATGACTATTTGGCACCTATTCATATTGTAATATAATGAATTCATCATTTGAATCTTCCCTATAAGAGAAATCGGCATGCCTTATACCCTTACCCTATTGTTGTCAATTTTTGCCAATTATTTTGTCTATTGGTTTTGGATCTTGTTCTTTTAAATTGTATGTGTATTTGGCACCTAATCCTTCCATTTTATCATAAAATCGTAACACCTAAATCCTTTATGCATGAAAACGCAATTTGCCCTATCTTAGTTCCGAAATTTGCATGGTTAATTGGGAAGGTAAATCAGGTTGATTCTTGTTGTGTTTGTCAAACCCTGAATTTTGAGTTCTAGAAATCCAGAAGCCAGTAAAGGTGAAAATGCCATTTCTCCTCTAAAGAAAAGGATGTGTGATAGCCGAAATTGGTAAGAAATGTCCAATAATTAATTTTGGTTTTAATTCCCTTTAATCTAGTTCTTTATAGGTTGATAATTACCTTAAAAATTAAAATTCCTAAAATTAAGGAGAGATAATTATAAAATTTAATTCTGATAATTATTTTACTTTAATCAAGCCTTTAAAATAGGGATTTTAATCCCATAACCACCTTATATAAATAAGAAGCCAACCACACAAAAATCTTATAGGGTGTGTTTGTTTTAATTTTGTGTTGTAGATGGTTTTGGATTTAGCATGTGTCAAATTCTACTTAGCAATATTTTACTGTGGATGTCCAAGTCCATTGTCCGTTTTTACATTTGGTATTGGTGTTGGTTAATAAAAAGGTGTCACTTGTGTACGGATGATAGTTGAAATCTCCAATTTAACCTTAATTGAATCCTTATATTAGCGGATTTCAAAAATTTCGTGGTCATTTCCCGCTCTAGCAGAGATATCG
This sequence comes from Passiflora organensis, assembly GCA_019739055.1. NCBI lineage: Eukaryota > Viridiplantae > Streptophyta > Magnoliopsida > Malpighiales > Passifloraceae > Passiflora > Passiflora organensis. The sequence continues at coordinate 25,763,565 of JAEPBF010000087.1, read as the reverse complement.
ACACCTGGAGAGAGCACATGGATTGAGCCTGAGATTTACACACGTGTCCAACATAAATAGATTTGACGACTTTATCCCTATTGTCACTTTTTAAGCCATGAGGAAATAGATTGGTGAAGAATTCTGTAACAAGCTCTGGCTGCCTTCTACGTGAGATATGGTCTATTGAAGGAGTGAGATGTGGTCTGTTAAAGGCGTGAAAACATCGGTCTGCTGAAGGCCTGAGATGTGCTCTGCTGAAGTGAAGGCGTCTCAATAAAGCACCGACAAAAAATAAGGTCTCTTTGCTCTCTTCGCTTTGTTGTGCTGAACGACATAGGTTTTTCTGGATAATTTTGTAACTGTCTCATTAATAAAATTTGAGGGCAAAACCGACTATTACTATTTAACTCTTTTTAAATTTTAAATTTAATATTTCAAATTAAAACAGTAACTAGTGTTAACACTAACACTAAATGTAAAAACGAACATAATAGCTGGACTTGGAGTGGATAATTGGAAACCAACACCAGTATTTCCAAGTAAACGAACACACCCATATAGAAAACACACAAAATTTATAAAATATAAGAATTTTACACCTTCCAATTTCTGCCAAAATTCGCTGGAACATCAAATCAGCATAACTCTCTCATCCTTTGTCAGATTCTTGCAAATAATAGCTTGTTAGAAATCTCTCTTCATTTTCTTTCCAACCGTCTTTGGTTTATTGTCTGGAGGTTATATTTTCTTTGTCAAAAGTTAAATTTTATTTTGACAGAATTTTCAAAATCTGTTTGAACTTCAAAATAGTATAACTCTCTTGTGCTTTGTTAGATTCTTGCAAATAATAGCTTATTGGAAAGCTCTCTTCATCCTCTTTCAAACCATGTTGAAGTTTTTTTCTGAAGGTTAGTTTTTCTTAGTCGAAAGTTAAATTGTATTTCGGCAGGAATAGGTTTCAAGATTGTGTGATTCTGTCTTCAATTGATTTATGTTGTTGTTCCTCTTGTTCATATGATTGTTTAGCATCCATTCATGTTAAAAAATCATGAATTCATCCTTTGAATTTTTTCTCTACATGAAATCAGTATGCCCTACCCTTGTCCAATTGTTGTCTATCTTGATCAATTGATTAACCTATTGGACTCCGATCTTGTTTCTTTTGATTCTATAAGTTATAAACACTTAATCCTTCTTTGTTGACATGAAATCGTAACCCTTACACCTTGCTAACATGAAATCGCAAATTTTTTTGTGTCCTATGCTTAGTGTTGAAATATACATAGTTAAATTGGGGTGGTAATTCAGGTTGAATCTTGATAAGTTCTTGGCTATCACATCACATATCCAAAGGGGAGGCACCTGTGGCATCTGACCAGTGGTTTTTGATCAGTTTGGTGAGTGGACTTGGTAAGGAAATAGGGTACTTACTTAGTTATTGAGTATGCATGTTTAGTTTGGTTTTGTCTTTGCCTTGTGATGTTATAGGTGGTTCATAATTATTAAATAAGGGAAAAGAAATAAATTCTTGTTTTGAGACAAGAGAGGTAGGATCTATGCCTCATCGGTTTCTCCAGAGATCCCTGTTGTTTATATGTTATTTTCGATATCTGCCCTTGTTATTATTGGATGTGAATTGATTATAGGATATGTGCATGAATCGCAGATTGAGATATGAATCTTATAGGCTATAAGATTGAGTGCCTGGATTGTATATAATTGTGTTCTAACATATGATTGAAGATACCCTGTTTGGTATTACGCTTTGTACTTGCTTATGTCTGCTTGTACGTGTTCCGATGGCCATTCGAGGAAAACGCTGATGCTCCTTGGGAGAGGGGATGCTCTTACTAGTATGGGAGTTGTATGGGTGGCAATCCCTAGCATGCGTACTGAAAGCCTTGTCCTTGTGTGGTTTTGATGCCTAATCCTTTTGTGGCTGGAAGCCTTGTCCTTATTTGGCTTGGATGGCTAGACCTTGTGTGGTTGGAAGCCTTGTCCTTGTGTGGTTTGAATGTCTTGTCCTTGTGTGGTAGGATGAATAGGTTTGCAGATTAGTTTTTGTGCTAACCTTTTACTCTTTGTGCAGTAAACCTTGGACAACACAGGTAGAAGGGGATGGCCTTTCTTTCTTTCTAGTGCCGATAGTAATATGATGAGTTTTACCTTCCTGTGTACTTCTAATTTTATGAAGTATTGTAGTCCACCCTCAGCCTTAGTTTCGGCCCTATCCTTTTGATTGATTCTTGAATCACGTGATACCCATAGTTGTGTAGGGATGATCTGATGTTGTTCCGGAGATTTGTGTTTAAGATTTCTGTAGATCTTATGATGTTGTGACCCTACTGAGATTCTTGTAATCTCATCCTGTTGTATTCACCATTTTTCAGGCTTAGGTACATCCACTATCCACGGTACTAGTGTGTGAGATCAAGCCTGCATGGCGGGGCGATATCGCATCACATTTGCATACTTGTTCCTTGATTGCCTGCGCATATAACATGAATTATGATTGGACTAATTTCTGGTTTTTCAAGATTCCTCCTTTACTTGTTGTGTCCGATTTATGTTCGGGGTTAACTTGCTGGATATTTGGATCCCTATGGGACTTGTGTGTTGTGGATTCATTTATTTTATTTAAAGACTTCCGCTGATATTTCTTTCACTCTGTATGATACCAGAATACTTGTCCAATATCATGCTCCAATTATTGTTAAACATAAAGAATGTACATGCTAAAAATTGAGAATTTGCTGAGTAAGCCTTGTGGGATTCAGATAGGTCCTGGTTCTTGCGCTTGTTTGGGTTTCACGGCAGTAAGGGCCCTAATCGGAGCAATTAATAATAGGTTAGGAGTTAGGGTCGTTACAAATTTTTGTAGCAGAGCATAGTTTAAGGATTATAATTGGTTATATGCCAACTTGTTTGTTGATTTTGTGTTTGTAGGTAAGAACATGCGCATACACTCACTCACTTAGGGGCTAATACCGAAAATGAACTAATGCTAAAAAAAGATTGTATTAAATGATGAGAATGATAATTTAATTTGCTGTGTGTTTCTGTATGTTCTTATGCCTGGTATGCCTTGATGTGTTTCGGTGAATATTTTCTGTGTTTCTTGTCATTGCCGAGAATGTGTATAATGTTGGGGCATATTACCAAGTGTCCCTATGTGATTTCTATGTTGCCGAATGTATATGTGTGTGATTGCAGATGTGTATTGCTGAATGCATGGGGTGTGAGTTTGCATGATTGCCGAATATGGATTGTGTGAATCCATGTTTTCTTAATGCTTAATGATGATGTCCGAAAGTACATATGTGTGACGATATGAGTGACGATTATGCATTTACATGTGTGCATATGATTTCCAAAATTTGTATATTGTTTTCCAGCATATGTGTATCATCTGGTGCACTCTTTTCCACCAGGTACCACTTCTTTTTCTAGTATCGTATTTAGTCATGTGTTAAGTAACAATCGTATACTTTTATAGTATGGCAAGGTTGAACGCTACAAGGGATCGACGGGGTAGGTATGAGGTTCAGGCCGAACAGCAACCTGTTGAGCAAGAGGAGCCGAATGCACAAACTGAGCAGGGAGGGCAAGCTGAGCTCGAAAACCAACCTGAGGCACCAGTCATCGATCATGTGATGGCCCAAATCTTAAATGTATTGCAAGGAATTGCTATGAATCAGTAGCGTATGGAGGCACAATTTCAGAATGCTCCTGCACCCGTCCCTGTGGAAGAACCTATTCCTCTACTTGAACCTGTACAGCCGGCGCATCCTAAGGAAGCCGAGAGACTTCCCATCATGATTACAAAATTGTTGAAGAAGCTCGACAATTAGGATGTAAAGATTTCAATAGTTCAGTCGGAGCTGTTGCCGCTCATGAATGGATCAACACCTTATGCCGAGTGTCCTTATTCTTACATATCTCGGATAATGACAAGGTTGCCATCGCCACTTTCCTACTTGAGGGAGAAGCCCTCGCATGGTGGACAGCTGTGAGCTTGCGATTTGGCGATCGTCTGCCTACATGGGAGAAATTTCAGTATGAATTTCACAAAAGGTTCTATACGAGATTCCATAAAAACGAGCAGCGACGAGCTTTCGACAAGCTTTAACAGAGCACCCATTCGGTGCTAGAATATGAGAAGGTATTAAAGGAGTTTTCCCAATTTTCACTTGAAGAAGATTGCTCAACGTACCAGTTTGCAAAACGATTTCAGGATGGGCTGAGTACCAAACTCAAAACCATCGTTGGTACGACACCAGTACAGAATTTCCAAGAACTAATTATTGCCACGACTGAAGCCGAAAAGATCGTGCAAACCAAGAAGCTATCCGCAGCCACTAGTGGCGGATCCTTCAGGCGAGATTCGAAATTTAATCGGCGTACGGGACCCTATTCTTTAAGATCCCATCCTCAGAAAATTAATAGCAATGGAAGTAGCAACAAGAAGAACTTTTCTGGTTTGAATTCCAATGGGTCTACATGGAATTCTCAGCAATGTCGATGTTACAATTGTGGTGAACTATGGAACATTCAGCGGGAATGCCAGAAGTGGAGACGTATCACGGGCGCACCTAGTGCGGGCCGAGGTGGGTATGCTAACCCCACCAAACCGCCAACGTGCGCAGCAGGAAGACCACCCAACGGATCCACAAGTGAGACGCAACCAAGACCAACAAGGCTATTCACCATAACTGATGCCGAGGCTAGTCCTGATGTGGTGATAGGTACTATTTCAGTCTTTTCTCAAAATGCTAAAGTATTATTAGATCCCGGAGCAAATAGATCATTTGTAAGTCCAACGATAGCACTTAGCACGGATTAGCCTCTATCTCCCTTGACTCCTCATATTGCGGTTCTGACTCCTTTGGGAAAACAACTAATTTGTGATCTAGTCTACATCGGTTGTGTTGTACGTATAGGTCCAAATGTACTTGAAGTGGATGTAATTCCATTGGACATCCGAGAGCTAGATGTAATCTTAGGCATGGGCTGTCTGGGAAAATATCTAGCTCGTATAGAGTGTTTCACCAAATGTGTGTGGTTCATTTTTCCTGATGGTGCCGAGTACTGCTTTAAAGGTGATAGGCGAGTTGTTCCAACTTGCATGATTTCTTGGCTTGATGCAAAATGGTTGATCAACAAAGAATGTACAGCGTACCTCGTGCACGTACATAATATGTCTAAAGAATCCTCGGATTTGGATTCTGTTCCAGTGGTTCACGAATTTCCAGAAATATTTCTAGAAGACATAGCCAGTTTACCACCAGCAAAGGAAGTGGAATTCGGCATAGAGTTAGTGCCTAGTACGAATCCGATTTCCATTCCTCTGTATCGTATGGCTCCTACGGAAATAAAGGAACTAAAAACACAAATGGAAGATTTGCTGAATCGTGGTGTCATCCGACCTAGTGTGTCACCTTGGGGAGCACCTGTCTTGTTCGTAAAGAAGAAAGATGGATCACTGCGATTATGCATCGAATATCGGTAGTTGAATCGTGTGACCCTGAAAAACAAGTACCCTTTGCCACGCATCGACGATTTGTTCGACCAACTCCAGGGTGCAGCCATGTTCTCCAAGATCGATCTCAGATCTGGATACCATCAATTGCGAGTTCGTGATGCTGATATTCCGAAGACCGCATTCAGATCGCGATACGGCCAATACGAATTTCTGGTTATGCCATTCGGTTTGACCAATGCACCAGCTGTGTTCATGGATCTGATGAATCGTATGTTTCATGAGTTCCTGGATAAATTTGTGATAGTCTTCATCGACGGCATTCTGATTTATTCAAAATTGGAAGAGGAACATGCTAAGCATTAGCGGATTGTGCTGAATGTTTTGAAGGATCGGTGGTTGTTTGCAAAGTACTCCAAATGCGAATTCTTGTTACGCGAAGTTGGTTTCCTTGGCCATGTTGTTTCCTCCTAAGGTGTGTTAGTTGATCCGAAGAAGAACGAAGTCGTAGTTGCTTGAGAACCCTCGCAAACTGTGTTTGAAGTTCGTAGTTTCCTTGGCTTAGTAGGATACTATCGTCGCTTTGTGGAGAATTTTTCATCGCTTTCAGGACCATTGACAAAACTGACGTGCAAGGGTGAGCCGTTCGTGTGGAACAAGAAATGCCAGCGATGTTTCGAAGAACTGAAAAACCGGTTAGTTTCCGAGCCTATCCTTACTTTACCTATTTGTGGAAAGGAGTATGTGGTTTATAGCGATGCATCAAAATCCAAACTTAGATGCGTATTGATGCAAGACGGGAAAGTCATTGCTTATGCTTCCCGATAGTTACGACCGCACGAAAGCAACTATCCTACACATGATTTGGAGCTTGCAGCCATGGTGTTTGCGTTGAAAATATGGCGACATTACTTATACGGCGAGATATGCCGAATCTTCACTGACCACAAAAGCCTAAAGTACCTCCTCACGCAAAAAAAATTGAATATGAGACAACAAAGATGGGTGGAGCTAATTAAAGACTACGACTTGATCATCCAATATCATCCTGGAAAGGAGAATATTGTTGTTGATGCCTTGAGCTGAAATTTTCATCCTCCTTCCCCATCGGTTTTGGCTTACATGCGCACCCATTACATGCCTATGTTGTTGAATTTAAAAGCTAACCGTGTGCATCTTGGCACTGATTTTTCTAGATTGTTTTTGGCATGAATCGAAGTCACGCCGACCTTGATTGAGGAAATCCGGAATCAGCAATTACAGAATCCAAAACTAATTGAAATTTGGAACAACTTTCTGATGGTGTTGATGCCATAATTCGTGATTTCAGAATACGAGCTGACGAAGTGCTTGTCTTCAAAATCCGGGTATGTGTTCCACAAGATGTTGATATTCATAACCTTATTCTATCGAAGGCGCATAGTTCGAAGTTCGCTATCCATCCCGGAAGCACTAAGATGTATCGAGATTTAAAGGAGCAGTATTGGTGGCCAAACATGAAATGCCACATTGCTGAGTTCGTTGCCCGATGCCTCATATGTCAACATGTAAAGAACAAACATCAACGACCCGTTGGTTTATTGTAGTCACTTCCGATTCAAGAATGGAAGTGGGAGCATGTCACAATGGATTTTGTGATCGATTTGCCAAGATTGCAGAAAGGATGCGATGCCATTTGGGTAATCGTGGATCGATTGAAAAAAACTGCACACTTCCTTCCTATATGTGTGACGGATACACCTAAGAAATTGGTTGTTTGTTACTTGAATGAGATTGTTCGATTGCATAAAGTGCCAGTTTCCATCATTTCAGATCGTGACCTTTGTTTCACCTCACTATTTTGGGAGAAATTCCAGAATGCGCTAGGTTCAAGATTGAATTTGAGTACAGCATTTCATCCCTAGACTGATGGTCAAATAGAAAGGATGATTCAGACACTCGAAGACATGCTACGTATGAGTGTGTTGGATCAGCATACCGGTTGGGATCGATGCCTGCCATTGGCAGAATTTGCTTACAACAATAGTTTTCATGTAAGCATCGGTATGGCACCTTATGAAGCACTATATGAGAGACGTTGCAGAACTCTCATTTTCGGGAACGAAGTAGGCGAGAGACGCCTAGACAATCCAGAATTGATTGATCAAGCAACAGAGTAGTTGAACTTGATTTAACAACGGCTAAAAACAGCCCATGATCGGCAGAAAAACTACGTTCATAATCAAGAAAGGGAGCTGGAATTTTCGGTAGGTGACAAAGTGGTTTTGAAGGTTACCCTATGGAAAGGAGTCCTTCATTTTTAGCAGCGAGGTAAGCTAGCACCTCGTTACATTGGTCTGTATGACGTTGTCGAGAGGATCGGCCCTGTTGCATACCAACTTGCCTTACCTCCAATTATGGAAAGAATTCACAACTTGTTTCACATTTCAATGATTGAGAAAATATATGCGAGACCCCTACCCATATGCTCGAAGAATCCCCAGTTGAAGTTGTTGAAGACTTATCCTATCCCGTACAGCTAGTTGTCATACTAGATAGGTCAGTTCGACAGCTTCACAGTCGAAGCATGCCTATGGTACGAGTTGTTTGGCATAATGACCAAATTGAGGAAAAGTCATGGGAGACTGAGGAATCTATACGTGCAAAATTTCCTTACCTGTTTGTATGGGTACTTGTGCTAAAATTTCGAGGACGAAATTCTTATAATGAGGGGAGGATGTGAGACCCCGAATTTTGAGTCTTAGAAGTCCAGAAGCTAGTGAAGGTGAAAAGACCATTTTGCTCCTGAAGAAAAAGATATGTGATGGCTGAAATTGGTAAGAAATGTCCAGTAATTCATTTTGATTTTAATTCCCTTTAATCTAGTTCTTTATAGGTTGATAATTATGTTAAAAATTAAAATTTCTAAAATTATAGAGGGATAATTACAGAATTTAATTCTGATAATTATCTTACTTTAATCAAGCTTTTAAAATAAGGATTTTAATCCGATAACCATCTTATATAAATAGGAAGCCAGTCACACAAAAATCTTATACAGAAAACATAAAATTCGTAAAACCTAAAAACCTTACACCTCCCAATTTCTGTTGAAATCCGCTGGAACTTCAAATCAGCATAACTCTCTCATCCTTTGTAGGATTCTTGCAAATAATATCTTGTTGGAAATATCTATTCATCCTCTTTCCAATCATCTTTGGTTTATCATCTGGAGGTTAGTTTTTTTGTCAAAAGTTAAATCGTATTTTGACTGAATTGCCAAAATCTATTTGAACTTCAAAATAGCATAACTCTCTCATCTTTTGTTGGATTCTTGCAAATAATAGCTTGTTGGAAAGATCTCTTCATCTTATTTCCAACGATCTTGGGTTTTCTTTGAAGATTAATTTTTCTTCGTCGAAAGTTAAATTGTATTTCGGCAGGATTAGGTTTCAAGATTGTGTGATTTTGTATTCAATTAAATTCTGTTGTTGTTCCTCTTCTTTGTATGATTGTTTGGCATCCATTCATGTTTTAAAATCATGAATTCATCCTTTGAATTTTTTCTCTACATGAAGTCAGTATGTCCTACCCTTTCCCTATTGTTGCTTATCTTGATCAATTGATTAACCTATTGGATTCTGATATTGTTTCTTTTGATTCTATAAGTTATAAACACTTAATCTTTCTTTGTTAACATGAAATCGCAACCCCTACACCTTGCTAACATGAAATTGCAAATTATTTTGTGTCCTATGCTTAGTGCCAAAATATATATAGCTAAATTGGGGTGATAATTCAGGTTGAATCTTGTTAAGTTCTTGGCTATCACATCACACATCCAAAGGGGAGGCACCTGTGGCATCTGACCAGTGGTTTCTGCTAGGTTTGGTGAGTGGAATTGGTAAGGAAATAGGGTACTTGGTTTTTGAGTATGCATGCTTAGTTTGGTTTTGTCTTTTCCATGTGATGCTATAGGTGGTTCAGAATTATTAAATAAGGGAAAAGGAATAGCTTCTTGTTCTGATACAAGAGATGTAGGATCTATGCCTCATCGGTTTCTCCAGAGATCCCTGTTGTTTATTTGTTATTTTCGATACCTGCCCTTGTTATTATTGCATGCGAATTGATTGTAGGATATGTCCATGAATCACGGATTGAGATATGAATCCTATAGGCCATACCGAACCCTTGAGTTAGGTTTAGAGTGCCTGAATTGTATATAATTGTGTTCTAAAATGATTGAAGATACCATGTTGTTGTATTATGCTTTGTACTTGCTTGTGTGTGCTTGTATGTGTTTGTGTGTCAGGATCCTGTTCCGATGGCCATTCGGGGTAGGCGCTGATGCTCCTTGGGAGAGGGGAGACTCTTACTGGTATGGGAGTTGTATGGGTGGTAATCCCCAGCATGTGCACACTGGAAGCCTTGTCCTTGTGTGGCTTGGATGCCCGGTCCTTGTGTGGCTAAAATCCTTGTCCTTGTGTGGCTAAAAACCTTGTCCTTGTGTGGCTAGACGCCTTGTCCTTATGTGGCTTGGATGCTTTGTCCTTATGTAGAAGGAAGAATAGGTTTGCTGATTAGCTTGTGTGCTAACCTTTTACCCTTTGTGCAGTAAATCTTGGACAACACAGGTGAAAGGGGATGACCTTTCTTTCTTTCTAGTGCCGAGAGTAATCTGATGAGTTTTACCTGTCTATGTACTTCTGATTTTCAGAAGTGTTGAAGTCCACCCTCAGCCTTAGTTTCGGCCCTATCAATTGTGTGGCTTAGATGTCTGGTCCTTATGTGGCTGGACGCCTTGTCCTTGTGTGGCTTGGATGTTTTGTCCTTATGTGGCAGGATGAATAGGTTTTCTGATTAGCTTGTGTGCTAACCTTTTACCATTTGTGCAGTAAACCTTGGACAACACATGTGGAAGGGGATGACCTTTCTTTCTTTCTTGTGCCGAGAGTAATCTGATGAGTTTTACCTACCTATGTATTTCTGATTTTTGGAAGTGTTGAAGTCCACCCTCAGCCTTAGTTTCGGTCCTATCCCTTTGATTGATTCTTGAATTGTGTGATACCTATAGTTGTGTAGGGATAATCTGATGTTGTTCCGGAGATTTGTGTTTAAGATTTCTGTAGAACTTATGATGTTGTGACCCTACTGAGATTCTTGCAATCTCATCCTGTTGTATTCACCATTTTTCAGGTTTAGGTACATCCACTGTCCGTGGTACCAATGTGTAAGATCAAGGCTGCACGGCGGGACGATATCGCATCACTTTTGGATACCTCTTCCTTGATTGCCTGCACATATAACATGAATTATGATTTGACTACTTTTTGATTTTTCATTATTCCTCCTTTACTTATTGTGTTTAATTTATGTTAAGGGTTAACTTATTGGATATTTGGATCCCTATGGGACTTGTGTGTTGTGGATTCATTTATTTTATTTAAAGACTTTCGCTGATATTTTATTCACTCCGTATGATACCAGAATACATGTCCAATATCATGCTCCAATTGTTGATAAACATAAAGAATGTACATGCTAAAAATAATGAGTAAGCCTTGTGGGATTCAGATAAGTCCTGGTTCTTAAGCTTGTTTGGGTTTCACGACGGTAAGGGCACTAATCGGAGCAATTAATATTAGGTTAGAAGTTAGGGTTGTTACAGTATTCCTGGCTATCACATCACACATCCAAGGGGGAGGTTCCTGCATCATATGATATTTGGTTTCTGATAGGTTTGGTGAGTGGAATTAGTAAGGAACTAGGTTGTTTATTTTGTGAAACCCCGAATTTTGAGTCCTAGAAGTCCAGAAGCCAATGCAGGTAAAAAGACGACCGAAATTGGTAAGAGTGGTGTGGTAGTTAATTGTGGTATAAATTCTCTTTAATCTAAGTCCTTATAGATAGGTAATTGCCTTAGAGATTAAAATCTCTAAAACTAGGGGAAGATAATTACAGAATTTAATTTTGATAATTATTTTTCTTTAATTAAGTCTTTAAGATAGGAATTATAATCTCATAACCATATTATATAAATAGAAGCCAACCCCCACAAAATCATTCATAGAAAACACACAAAAATCGTATAGCCTAAAACCCTAACACCTCCCAATATCTGCCAAAATTTGTTGAAACTTTAAACCAGCATAACTCACTCATCGCTTCATGGATTCCTGCAAATAATAGCTTTTTGGAAAGCTCTCTTCATCCTGTTTTCAGCCATCTCTGGTTTTTCATTAGGAGGTTAGTATTTCTTTCTCATAAGAAAAGTCAAAAATCGGCGACGGAATTAGGTTTTCGCCAAATCTTCTTGAACTTCAAAATAGCATAACTCTTTCATCGTCTATTGTATCTCTACAAATAATATCTTGTTGGAAATCTCTTCTCATCCTCTTTCCAGCCATATATATTTTGTTGTTTTGACATAAATATCTCCTTGTCTAAGGTTAACTCAAAAATCGGCAACGAAATTAGATTTTCTGTAGATTTCTACAATTTTTGTCTTCGGTTTATTTCTGTTGTCGTTGGGCATGTTCTTATGATTGCTTAGCATCTATTCATGATGTATGATCATGAATTTCTTTCTTTTAAACTTCTCTATGCTTAAATTCGAAATTGTCCTATGCACTACTTTTAGCGACGAAATTTGCATAGTTAATTGGAATGGTAATTCAGGTTGAATTTTGTTAGGTTCCTGGCTATCACATCACACATCCAAGGGGGAGGCACCTGAAGCATCTGATCACTAGTTTCTAATAGGTGTGGTAAGTGGAATTGTTAAGGAAATAAGGTATTCAATTGATTAATGAATATGCATGTTTAGTTAGTTTTCGTCATTGCCTGGTGACAATATAGGTGGTTCGGAATTGCCTAGCAAAGGAAAAGGAGTAACTTCTTGTTCAGAGACAAGAGAGGTAGGATCTACGCCTCATCGGTTTCTCCAGAGATCCATGTTATTTTCTTGATGTTTTTGATACCTGCCGTTGTTGTACTGTATGAGATTTGATTATAGGGTGAGAGTATGAATTTCAGATTGAGATATGGATCTCATAGGCTATATCGAACCCCTGAGTTAGGTATTGAGTGCTTGGGTTGCATATTTTATATGAATTAAATATGTTGATTGTGTTCTGACATGATTGAGGATACCCTGTTATGGTATTATGCTTTGTACTTGTCTGTGTGTGCTTGTATGTGTTTGTGAGTCACGATCCTTTTCTGGTGGCTATTTGGGGTAAGCACTGATGCTCCTGGGGAGAGGAGAGGTTCTTACTAGTATGGGAGTTGTATGGGTGGCAAAGCCCAGCATGCGCGTGCTGGATGTCTGGTCCTTGTGTGGCAGGAAGCCTTTATCCTTGTGTGGTTTGGGATGCCCTAGTCCGTGTGTGGCTTGGGAAGACTTGTCCTTGTGTGGCAAGACGAGTAAACCCTCTCCTTGTGTGGTTTGGGATGCCCAAGTCCGTGTGTGGCTTGGGAAGACTTGTCCTTGTGTGGCAAGATGACTTACTAGGCTTACTGATTAGCTTGTGTGTTAACCGTTTACCCTTTGTGCAGTAAGACTTGGACAACACAGGTGGAAGGGGATGGCCTTTCTTCTTCATTATCGAGAGCAATCTGATGAGTTCTACCTACCTGTGTACTTCTGATTTTTCGGAAGTGATTGTAGTCGTCCCTTAACCATAGATTCGGCCCTAACCCTTTTTGATTGATGCTTGAATTGTGTGATCCCCTTTAGTTGTATAAGAATGATCTAATGTGAATTGGGAGATTTGTGTTTAGGGTTTCTGCCGATCTTATGATGTTGTGACCCTACTAAGATTCTTGTAATCTAATACCATTTTTTTAACCATTTTTCAGGCTTAGGTACATCCACTTTCTGTGGTACTAGTGTGTGAGATCAAGGCTGCATGGCGGGGCGATATCGCATTACATTTGCATACTTGTTTATTTACGCATATAACATGAATGATTGGGTTACTTTCTGGTTTAATTTAAGAACCCTCCTTTGCTTGCTATTTCCGAAATATGTTGGAGGATTTCTTGCTGATTATTTGGATCCCTATGGGACTTGTGTGTTATGAACCCAATGATTTAATCTAAAGACTTCTGCTGATGTTTTATTCACTCAGTATGTTACCAGAATATTTGTCCAATGTCATGCTCCAATTTTTATTAAACATTAAAATAAACAAGCTAAAAGTCAGAAGTTAATGGTGAGCTTGGTGAGATTCAGATAGGTCCTAGGTGTCATTTGGGCTTATTTGGGTTTCACGGAGATGATGACCTTAATCGGAGTAAATAGTAATAGTTAGGAATTGGGGTTGTCACATATTTGGTTTTTGAATTATGTATGCTTAGTATGGTTTTTTCTTTGCCTTTTAGGGTATATAGGTGGTTCAGATCTCTTTAATAAAGGCAAAGGGATAGCCACTTGTTTAGAGACAAGAAAGGTAGGATCTATACCTCATTTCTCCAGAGATCCTTGTTGCCTGTTTGATGTTGTCAGTGCATGTTCTTGTTGATGATTATATGCTCATGCCTTGTATAGTATATGCATGAGTTGCTGTGAAACCCCGAATTTTAAGTCCTAGAAGTCCAGAAGCCAATGAATGTGAAAAGACAATTTTTCCCCTAAAGGAAAGGATGTGTGATGAACGAAATTGGTAAGAGTGGTGTGGTAGTTAATTATGGTATAAATTCCCTTTAATCTAAGTCCTTATAGATAGGTGATTGCCTTAGAGATTAAAATCCCTAAAAAATAGGGGAAGATAATTACAGAATTTAATTCTGATAATTATCTTACTTTAATTAATCCTTGAAGGTAGGGATTATAATCTCATAACCATCTTATATAAATAGAAGCCAACCCCCACAAAAATTATTCATAGAAAACACACAAAAATCATATAGCCTAAAACCCTAACACCTGCCTGTATATGCCAAAATTCGTTGAAAATTTTAACCAGCATAACTCACTCATCGCTTCTCGGATTCCTGCAAATAATAGCTTGTTGAAAAAAAATTTTCATCGGCATTCCAAAATTTTTTTTTTTCATCAGGAGGTTAGTATCTCTTTCTCATAAGATAAGTCGAAAATCAGAGACGGAATTAGGTTTTCGTTAAATCTTTTGAACTTCAAAATATTATAACGTTTTCATCGTTGGTTGTATTCCTGAAAATAACAGCTTGTTGGAAAGCTCTCTTCATCCTCTTTCCAACTATCATTGATTTTTCGTCAGAAGGTAGTATTTCTTTCTCATAAGATAAGTCAAAAATCGGCGACGAAATTAGGTTTTCGCCAAATCTGCTTGAACTTCAAAATAGCATAACTCTTTCATTATTTGTTATATCTCTACAAATAATTACTTGTTGGAAAGCTCTTTTCATCCTATTTCCAACCATAAATGTTTTGTTGTTTGGACGTATATATTTCTTTGTCTAAGGTTAGGTCGAATATCGACGATGGAATTAGTTTTTTTTTTAGATTACTACAGTTTTTGTCTTCGGTTTATTTCTGTTGTCGTTTGGCGTGTTCTTATGATTGCTTAGCATTTATTCATGATGTATGATCATGAATTTCCTTCTTTTAAACTTCTCTACGCTTAAAGTCGAAATTGTCCTATGCACTACTTTTAGCGAAGAAATTTGCATAGTTAATTGGAATGGTAATTCAGGTTGAATTTTGTTAAGTTCCTGGATATCACATCACACATCTAAGGGGGAGGCACCTGCAGCATCTGATCATTGGTTTCTGATAGGTTTGGTGAGTGGAATTGGTAAGGAAATAGGGTATTCAATTGATTATTGAATATGCATGCTTAGTTTGTTTTCGTCTTTGCCTAGTGATAATATAGGTGGTTCGGAATTACCTAATAAAGGAAACAGAGTAGCTTCTTGTTCAGAGACATGAGAGGTAGGATTTACGCCTTATCGGTTTCTCCAGAGACCCCTGCTATTTTCTTGATGTTTTTTATACCTGCCCTTGTTGTATTGCATGCGATTTGATTATAGGGTGAGAGTATGAATTTCGGATTGAGATATGGATCTCATATGCTCTATCGAACCCCTGAGTTAGGTATTTAATGCCTGAGTTGCATATGTTATATGAATTGAATATGTTGATTGTGTTCTAACATGATTGAGGATACCCTGTTATGGTATTATGCTTTGTACTTGCCTGTGTGTGCTTGTACGTGTTTGTGTGTCAGGATCCTTTTTTGGTGGCCATTCGGGGTAAGCGCTGATGCTCCTAGGGAGAGGAGAGGTTCTTACTGGTATGGGAGTTGTATGGGTGGCAAAGCCCAGTATTCGCGCACTGGATGTTTGGTCCTTGTGTGGCAGAAAACCCTTATCCTTGTATGGTTTAGGATGCCCAAGTCCGTGTGTGGCTTGGGAAGACTTGTCCTTGTGTGGCAAGACGACTTACTAGGCTTACTGATTAGCTTGTGTGTTAACTGTTTACCTTTTATGCAGTAAGCCTTGGACAACACAGGTGGAAGGGGATGGCCTTTCTTCTTCATTGTTGAGAGCAATCTGATGAGTTCTACCTACCTATTTACTTCTGATTTTTCGGAAGTGATTGTAGTCCTCCCTTAACCAAAGATTCAGCCCTAACCCTTTTTGATTGGTTCTTGAATTACGTGATCCCTTTTAGTTGTTTAGGAATGATCTAATGTGAATTGGGAGATTTGTGTTTAGGGTTTCTGCAGATCTTATGATGTTGTGACCCTACTGAGATTCTTGTAATCTCATACCGTTGTTTTTACCATTTTTCAGGCTTAAGTACTTCCACTGTCCGTGGTACCAGTGTGTGAGATCAAGGCTGCATGGCGGGGCGATATCGCATCACATTTGCATACTTGTTTACTTGCGCATATAGCTTAAATGCTTGGGCTACATTCTAGTTTATTTTAAGAACCCTCCTTTGCTTGCTATTTCCGAAATATGTTGGAGGATTTCTTGCTGGTTATTTGGATCCCTATAGGACTTGTGTGTTATGATCTAAAGACTTCCACTGATGTTTTATTCACTTCGTAGGTTACTAGAATATCTGTCCAATATCATGCTCCAAATGTTGTTAAACATTAGAATAAACATGCTAAAATTCGAAATTTAATGGTAAGCATGGTGAGATTCAGAGAGGTCCTAGGTGTCATTTGGGCTTATTTGGGTTTCACGACGGTGATGGCCTTAATCGGAGCAAATAGTAATAGTTAGGAATTGGGGTCGTCACAGGTTTGGTAACGAAGCATGGTTTAGGGAAAATAATTTGTTATATACTAACTTATTTGTTGATTTTGGTGATTGTAGGTAAGAACATGCGCACACACTCACTCACTTAGGGACTAATACTGAAAGTAAACTAATGCTAAAAGGAGGTTGATTTGTAAGATTTAAGTAATGAGATTGACAATCTGATTTGTTGTGTGTTTATGAATATTGTTATGCCTGGTATGCTTGATGTGTTTCGGTGAGTGTTTGCTGTGTTTCTTATCATTGATAAGAATATGTGTGTTGATTTATGCATGCTGCCGAGTGTCCCTATTTGACTCTTATATTGCTGAATGTATATGTATGTGATTGCTGGTGTGTATTGCCGAATATGGATGTTGTGTGAATCCATGCTTGCTTGATTTTTGATGATGATTTCTGAGAGTATATATGAGTGTTGATGTAATTGCCAAGAAAAACTTTGCATGTGTGCATGTGATTTCCGAAAATTTGTGTATTGCTTTCCAGCATATGCGTATCGTCCGGTGCACGCCTCTCCACCAAGTACCACTTTTTTTCCTAGTATCGTATTTAGTTATGTGTAAGTAACAATCGTATGCTTGTATAGTATGGCAAGGCCGAGTGTACAAAGGGATCAATAGGGTAGGTATGGGGTTCAGGCTGAACAGCAACCCATAGGGCAGAATGAACCTGATGCACAAAATGAGTAGGAAGGGAAAGCTGAGCCCGAAAATCAACCTGAGGCACCAGCCGAACCAGCCGCACCAGTCATTGATCCTGCCATGGCATAAATCTTAAACATATTACAAGGAATTGCTGCAAATCAGCAGCATATGGAGGCGCAATTTCAGAATGCTCCTGCACCTGCACCAGTGGAAAAACCTATTCCTCCACTGGAACCTGTATAGCTGGCACATCCTAAGGAAGCCGAGAGACTTCCCGTCGTGATTACAAAATTGTTGAAGGAAGCTCGACAATTGGGATGTAAAGATTTCAATGGTTCAGCCAGAGTTGTTGTCGCTCGTGAGTGAATAGACACCTTATGCCGAGTATCCTTGTTCTTGCGTATCTCGGATGATGACAAGGTTGCCATTGCTACATTCCTACTTGAGGGAGAAGCCCTCGCATGGTGGACATCTGCTAGGTTGTGATTCGGCAATCTTTTACCAACTTGGGAAGAATTCCAATACGAATTCAATGAAAGATTTTATACGAGATTCCATAAAATCGAGCAGTGACAAACTTTTTACAAAATCGAACAAGGCACCCGTTCAGTGATGGAATATGAGAAAATGTTAAAGGATTTGTCCCGATTTTCACCAGAAAAAGATCGTACACCGTACCAGCTTGCGAGACAATTTTAGGATGGGTTGAGTACCGAACTCAAAACCATCGTTGGTACAACACCGGTGCAGAATTTGCAAGAACTGATTGTTGCCGCGACTGAAGCCGAAAAAATCGTGCAAACTAAGAAGCCATCTGCAGCCACTAGTGGCGGATATTGGCGAGATTTGAAGTTCAAACGTCAAACGGGACCCTATCCTTTAAGGTCATATCCTCCAAAAATTAGTGGCAATGGAAATACCAACAGAAAGAACTTTTCTGGTTCAAATTCCAATGGATCTTCGTGGAATTCTCAGCAACATCGATGTTACAATTGTGGCGAGATGGGACATGTTCAAAGGGAATGCCCGAAACCAAGGAGAATCACAGGTGTACCAAATGTAGGTCGAGGTAGGAATGCCAACCCCGCTAGACCACCAACACACTCACTAGAAGGACCACCCAACGGATCCACAAGCAGGCTCTTCACCCTAACTCAGCAACGTCGATGTTACAATTGTGGCGAGATGGGACATGTTCAGAGGGAATGCCCAAAACCAAGGCGAATCACAGGTGTACCAAACGCAGGTCGAGGTGGGAATGCCAACCTCGCAAGACCACCAACACACGCACCAGAAGGACCACCCAACAGATCCACAAGCAAGGCGCAACAAAGACCAACAAGGCTCTTCACCCTAACTGATGCCGAGGCTAGTCCTAATGTGGTGACAGGTACTATTTTGGTCTTTTCTCAAAATGCTAAAGTATTATTAGATCCCGGAGCAAATAGATCATTTGCAAGTCCAAAGATAGCACTTAGCCCGGATCAGCCTCTATCTCTCTTAACTCCTCATATAGTGGTTCTAACTCCATTGGGAGAGCAACTGATTTGTAATCTAGTCTACATCGGCTGTGCTGTATGTATGGGTTCGAATGTACTTGAAGTGGATCTGATTCCAGTAGACATCCGAGAGCTGGATGTGATCTTAGGCATGGAATGTCTGGCGAAATATCAAGCCCGTATGGAGTGTTTCACCAAGCGTGTGTGGTTCACTTTTTCTGATGGTGTGAAATACTATTTTGCAGGTGATAGGCGAGTTGTTCCAACTTGGATGATTTCCTGGCTTAAGACGAAGCGATTAATCAACAAAAGATGTATAGCGTACCTCGCGCACGTACATGATATTTCTAAAGAATCCTCGGATCTGGATTCTGTTCCAGTGGTTCGCGAATTTTTAGAAGTATTTCCAGAAGACATAGCCGGTCTACCACCATCAAGGGAAGTGGAATTCGGTATTGAGCTAGTGCCAGGTACGAATCCGATTTCCATCCCTCCGTATCGTATGACTCTTGCGGAAATGAAGGAACTAAAAACGCAATTGGAAGATTTACTGGATCGTGATTTTATCCTACCTAGTGTGTCACCTTGGGGAGCACCTGTTCTGTTCGTGAAAAAGAAAGACGGTTCGTTGCGATTGTGCATCGATTATCGACAGCTGAATCATGTGACTGTTAAAAACAAATACCCTTTGCCGCGCATCGATGATTTGTTCGACCAACTCCAGGGTGCAGTCGTATTCTCTAAGATCGATCTCATATGTGGATACCATCAATTGAGAGTTCGTGATGCTGATATTTCGAAGACCGCATTCAGATCATGATACGGCCACTACCAACTTCTGGTTATGCTATTTGGCTTGACCAATGCACCAGCTGTGTTTATGGACTTAATGAATCGTGTGTTCCACGAATTCTTGGATAAATTTCTGATAGTCTTCATCGACGACATTCTGATTTACTCAAAATCAGAAGAGGATCATGCTATGCACTTGCGGATTGTGCTTAAAATCTTGAAGGATCGACGGTTGTTGACAAAGTACTCCAAATGTGAATTCTGGTTAGGCGAAGTTGGTTTCCTTGGCCATATTGTTTCCACCCAAGGTGTGTTAGTTGATCCAGAGAAGATTAAAGCCATGATTGCTTGGGAACCTCCGCAAAGTGTGTTCGAAGTTCGTAGTTTCCTTGGCTTAGCAGGATACTACCGTCGCTTTGTGGAGAATTTTTCATCGCTTGCCGGACCATTGACAAAACTGACATGCAAGGGTGAGCCATTTGTATGTAACGAGAAATGCCAGCAAATTTTTAAAGAGCTAAAAAATCGGTTAGTTTCCGCACCTATCCTTACCCTACTTATTTGCAGAAAGGAGTATGTGGTTTACAGCGACGCGTCAAAATCTAGACTTAGATGCGTATTGATGCAAGATAGGAAAGTCGTTGCCTACGCTTCCCGGCAATTGCGACCGCATGAGAGCAACTACCCTACGCATGATTTGGAACTTGCAGCCGTGGTGTTTGCCTTAAAAATATGGCGACATTACTTATACGGCGAGACGTGCCGAATCTTCACTAACCACAAAAGCCTGAATTACCTCCTCACGCAAAAAGAATTGAATATGAGACAACGAAGATGGGTGGAGCTGATTAAAGACTATGATTTAATCATCGAAGATGGGGTTGTGAATTCTTTCCATATTTGGAGGTAGGGCAAGTCGATATACAATAGGGTCGATTCTTTCGACAATGTCATATGGACCAATGTAGCGAGGTGCTAGCTTATCTCGCTGCTGAAAACCATAACCGCCTATCACGTTGTCTCTTCGATGATATTCGATGATTAAATCATAGTCTTTAAATACCAAGTCGACTATTAGTCGAGCCAGTAGCCTACGACTGATCTACTATCTGAGGAAAAAAAAATAAGGGTTTCGTTTTCTTTCCAATATAATCCTTACGTCTTTTTGACCCTAAGGAGCCCTAATACCTGTATGAACAACATAGTGAGTGATCCTCCCCTCCTCCCTAAGCCTTATAGATTCTTAGGGGTGAAATCATAGAGGATAGATTATGAAGATGGTTGATATGTATGTATGTCTACTATGATTGTTGTGTTATTGCATAATATGTCTTGTTAGGCCTTGAGAGGTGATCATAATGTTGGTTTGAGGATGATTGATCGATGGTTGTATTGTAATGGCATGCCTTATGACCATTGTGAGGATTTATGATTGAGATATGTGAGGTGTGAGATGTATCACTTGCATGTGTTTGCATTAAGGGTATGCTGATGTGTATTTGTGCTATGAGTATATGATATGAGATATGGATGCCCTTATATATCTAAGGGCTATACTATATGTATGTGCTATATGACTATATATATATGCATACTATGAGCACAGTATATAGAGACAACTTGTTTACTTTGAGGCTCTAGAGGAGGCCCTAATTTGGGGTGAGTTCCCCTATATATATATATATATATATATTGTGCATAGTCATAGCACTAGGTATTGTATGGAGTTCCAGCAGAGAGGATCGTGCATCATGCCTAGGAGTTCTATGGTGTATATTCCACAGGGGTGTGTGGAGTACACTCGGTAAGATGGTTGGTTTCAATTTTCATTGGTTGAGGCTTCCAGTGGACGGTTTATGCTAGTCTATTGATACTTATGTGATTCAGATTGGATGAAAGGTAACAGAGTATGATTTGAGACGTTTTCAACAATTGTTATCTGAAAAAACATCAATAAACAAGGGATTAAGTAAATATTTTTTAAATTATAAAACCCCATCGACGGATTTTCCAGTCTTCCATTGACGGTGGCCACCATTGGATGAAGTTGACTATGGAGTATTTTATTTTTCCACATTGACAGATTTTGGGCTAGGGCATATATTGAGATATTAGTTTGTATGCATTATGGGTTATGACATCTGTTGAGCTGGACTTGCATGTATGAGTATGATACTTGATTGATATGCATTGCATGTTTGTTTGTGCACGTATATTGGTAAGAGGTCTTTAACTATACTATGAGTATATGTACTTTTAGACTTGAGTGTATTTAGGGATACATACATTATATATAATATTTTCATACTCGCGAGATATATGCATATGCCTATGCATGAGATATGCCCACTGGTGTTTGTTGATGCATTGTATTGAGTGTGTTACATACTGTTTTGAGTTGTTGTGTGGGATGTCTTATTATGCTTTATTTGCCTATGCTTGTGGCATGTTGTTTATGATGTTTGCATGGATAGCAACACGGGCAATGCAAAGGTATGTTTTCATATCTTTAACTATTTTTCTATTATTTTAGATTATGCCTTTTGTCTCCCAGGATGTTGCATGACGTCTCGACTCATACTAAGGTTCTTTAGATCTCATCCCCTTTTGTATGATGCTTGACTTGGTTCTTGGCCTTTTTGATATTCTTGAGTTGTTGTTGAGTGGGCGATGGGCCCATTGTACTGCTGAGCATGTTTAGATCGTGAGGTTATTGCATGCGGATTGAGATGGACCATGTGGCCTTGTGTTTGTGCATGTGGTTGGTTTGTATATGTGGCCGTTGAGCCTTGTATTGGATTGTGATTTTGGTCTTTGGCCCAATTATATTAAAGACTTTTGGTGTGTTTTGAGATATTTTATTATTACATATGATACTCTCTTTGTGATATTTTGATATATTGAGTGGTTTTAAAATATATAACATACCATAATCTTTATAAATAAAAGTTTTAATTTATACGTATTTGAAAAAAAAAATTGAAAATTTTGAAAGAGAAAATCGTCATGTGGGTTCTTTGGATGTCGCAATGAACATATAGTATATCAAGAAAAATGAAGTTTGCATAACAAGGTTTTGAGAAGACTCACATTTCACATTTCTTACACATGTGATAGATACTCTAGAGAGACTAATATCACATTACTTGAATGAAATTGTGCGTTTGTACATAATATCAGTTTCTGTTGTATTAAAGGATTTGAGTAGATTTGATGTTGATATTTTAACTTTATTAAATTACCTTAAGAATCTCTTTTTGCTTAATTAGACCAAAAGAAATTATATTGAATATATCGAAGGACGCAATAAATATAAGAATTTGGTGAGTTCCGTTCTTCAAGGAAAATATAAGTATTGATCATTAACGATTTCATAATGTAATAACTCTTTTTGGATAGGCATGTTTTAATTTATATTACATAATTTATGATAGTTCAGATGTTACAAAATATATGTTTGTGCGTAATCATTTGCGTAAAGAAAGTTATCATCAGACTATTAAAAAGTCAAACGAGTCATTGTATGTGGTGAACGTTGACTTGGTAAAAGCATTCTTTCTGGAGAAACTGCTTCGCAATTTCCTTATGCCAAACCTTGTTGGCTACCCTCCGTACGTCTCTTTCCCTCTTTATATATATCTTAAGAAATATAACGTAATACCCACTACAAAGTGTACTCCTGTAGTCCTATTAATTTTCAAAATAAATTGAGAGAACAAAAAATAATGAGAGACTATATCAATATTTAAATCCTTAAATTTCCTATCAATTATTAGATAAAAGAGATTGAATTTATTTTTAATATAGCCCTTAACTTTTAGATTATGTCTCACAAACTAAATAGGAATGAAGTATACGAAGATATTAGTATTGTGATGATGCTTTTTTATTACAAAAATAATATTATCTTATAAAATATAAGTAATGTTTATAAGATATAAATGAGTTGAGTATTTGATTGGATAATATTTTTCTTTTATTAAAAATTTGAATTTAAAATCTATTAACATCATTAATTTAGTTTATAATTAATGGGAATATTAAAAAAAAAAAGAACGCCCACGCCCTCATTAATGTAAGATGATGTCCTTACATGGAGAAATAATGAAAATAAAGGGACGCACAATATCACCAACTACGCACACAAAGTCGTCTGGCATCTTAGGATAATTAATGAGCCTCCCTTGCGTCATGCTTCCACGAACCTTTCAACCTCAAAACCATTCAGGGCCATCATCCAGAAAACCAAAAAAGGTCATCACGTGCCATCACACGTGCTATTACTTTTATACAGTAGTTAAATTAATGGTCAACAACTTTGTTGTAGTATTTCTTTGACCACCTTGAAGCCCATCATAAATAAACCTAACCCGCTTTCGCCCTTCTTCCCTTTCAACATTTAACAAACCAACAAACCAACAAACCAACAAACCATCAAACCAGCACAGAACAGCAGCTTCTGTGTGCTGGGCCGCCACCTCGCTTTCTACTATACGGCCATGAGCGAAACCATTTCCACCACTTCTCCTGTCTGGAGCCAGCTCCAGGCACCAAACCCTTCTGATGATCAACTACTGCTCCCCAGTCATAGACCACCCTCATCTGGAGCCTCCGACGCCAACGCCGTGACCATCACCGCCAACACATCGGTTGCCATGCCTGTCCCGTTGGGCTCGGTCAATTCTCGCTCAGATTCTCTTCGCTTGAGTCCCAAGGCTGGTGTCTCCAAGCCTGTACGTAGAAGGTCAAGAGCGTCTAGGCGAACCCCTACAACATTGCTCAATACAGACACAACCAACTTTCGGGCTATGGTGCAGCAGTTCACGGGAGGACCTAGCGTGCCCTTTGCGTCAGGTTCAGGGCACCAAATTAGCTCACCTAATGCTTTTAGGTTCGGTACAGGAGGTCAACGTCGTCAAGTGCATCATATTGACCCGAGCGATGGCTTGGTTCCTGCTGGGTATCGTTTGCAGTATGAACTACAGCAGCAACAACAGCAACCTGTGCAGTACCAGCAGCAAAGCCTACCGTCCTACATGTTTTCGTTCAACAACAATATGATCAGTAATCCGCCAGTTGGTGATGGCTTTCTTCAAAGACGAGCAAATCCTAGGCCTCCAAGCATGGACGTGTCGACAGGGTTGATGTTAGCGGAGAATGTTTCTTCCTTGCAGCCGGCGCCTGCTTCTTCTAGGCCTGAACCTTCCTCCATTATTGAAGACCAGCGAAACACTTTCCTGTTCTGAGAAAGAGATAAAGACGAAAGTTAGGCACTGACCTTGACATCATAGATGACAACCATATATTGACCGACGTAAATATGTTTATTGCGTATGATCATAGCTGGGTTTTTGGGCTAGATTCGGATATGTGGCAAGGCGGCTGCCGCATGTTTTATTTACTAGATTTAGGAATACTGTAATATGCCTTTTAATGTTCTTTTCTCCGCTAGAAAAAATGCTTGTGTTGTTTTTGCCTTCGTTCGCCAAAACATTGGGCCGACTTCGTAAATGTTTACGCTGATGCCCTTCATGTTTGTCGAATTAATATATATATATTGTTTTCGCATGTAAAGATAATTGCTTATTTTCAATTAAAAAACTGTCTGAGGGCCAAATCGATTAAAATAAAAGTTCAAATTTTTGATAATAGACTTTTAATGATTAATCTCCTAACAACTCTAACAAATTTTTTAATCGTTATTCATAATAATTTATTTAGATTAAATATGTACTATTTTAAAAATAATTAATAAATTGTAATAATTAATTATATGTTAAAATATTTAAAATATATTTTTAAATAATAATATTTAAAATTTAATTATAATTTTGATAAAAAATTAATAAAGATACAAGGGTATCTCAACCCTCTAATACACTCACAAACAAAAAAGGGACACAATTTGTGAGATTCCGAATTTTGAGTCCTAGAAGTTCAGAAATTAGTGTAGGTAAAAAGACCATTTTGCCTCTGAAGAAAAAGATATGTGATGGCCGAAATTGGTAAGAAATATCTAGTAATTAATTTTGGTTTTAATTTCCTTTAATCTAGTTCTTTATAGGTTGATAATTACCTTAGAAATTAAAATCCTTAAAATTAAGGGGGATAATTACAGAATTTAATTCTGATAATTATCTTACTGTAATCAAGCCTTTAAAATAGAAATTTTAATCCCATAACTACCTTATATAAATAGGAAGCCAGCCACATAAAATTCTTATACAGAAAACACACAAAATTCGTAAAACCTAAAAACCTTACACCTCCTAATTTCTGCCGAAATCCGCGGGAACTTCAAACTAGCATAACTCTCTCATCCTTTGTCGGATTCATGTGAATAATAGCTTGTTGGAAAACTCTCTTCATCATCTTTCCAACCATATTTGGTTTTTTTTTTCTGAGGATTAGCTTTTCTTTGTCGAAAGTTAAATCATATTTCGACGGAATTGCCAAAATCTGCTCGAACTTCAAAATAACATAGCTCTCTCATCATTTGTCGGATTCTTGCGAATAATAGCTTGTTGGAAATCTCTCTTCATCCTCTTTCCAAAAATTTTGGTTTTTTCTTCTGGAGGCTAGTTTTTCTTTATCGAAAGTTAAATCATATTTCGGCGGGATTAGGTTTCAAGATTGTGTGATTCTATCTTTATTTGATTTCTATTGTTATTCCTCTTGTTCGTATGATTGTTTGGCATCCATTCATGTTATAAAATTATAAATTCATCCTTTGAATCTTTTCTATACATGAAATTAGTATGCCCTACCCTTGCCCTATTATTGCCTATCTTGATCAATTGATTAACCTATTGGATTCCGATCTTGTTTTTTTAAATTGTATAAGTTTTAAACACTTAATCCTTCTTTGTTAACATGAAATCACAACCTTTACACCTTGCTAACATGAAATCGCAAATTATCATGTGTCCTAAGCTTAGTGTCAAACTATACATAGTTAAATTGGGGTGGTAATTCAGGTTAAATCTTGTTAAGTTTTTGGCTATCACATCACACATCCAAAGCGGAGGCACCTGCGGCATCCGACCACTAGTTTCTGATAGGTTTGGTGAGTATAATTGGTAAAGAAATAGGGTACTTACTTGGTTATTGAGTTTGCATACTTAGTTTGGTTTTGTCTATGCCTCATCTGTTTCTCTAGAGATCCCTATTGTTTGTTTGTTATTTTCGATACCTGCCCTTGTTATTATTATATGCGAATTGATTGTAGGATATGTGCATGAATCGTGGATTGAGATATGAATCCTATAGGCCATACCGAATGCTTGAGTTAGGTTTTGAGTGCCTGAATTGCATATAATTGTGTTTTGACATGATTGAAGATACCCTGTTGTGGTATTATGCTTTGTATTTGCTTGTGTGTGCTTGTACGTATTTGTGTGTCAGAATCCTGCTCTGATGGCCATTTGGGGTAAGCGCTAATGCTCTTTGGGAGAGGGGAGACTCTTATTGGTATGGGAGTTGTATGGGTGGCAATCCCCAGCATGAGCGCGCTGGAAGCCTTGGCCTTGTGTGGCTTGGATGCTTGATCCTTGTGTGGCTTGGATGCTTGGTCCTTGTGTGGCTGGAAGCCTTCCTTGTGTGGTTTGGATGCCTAGTCCTTGTGTGGCTGGAAGCCTAGTCTTTGTGTGGCTGGAAGCCTAGTCCTTGTGTGGCTGGAGGCCTTGTCCTTGTGTGGCTTGGATGTCTTGTCCTTGTGTGGTAGGATGAATAGGTTTGCTGATTAGCTTGTGTACTAACCTTTTACTCTTTGTGTAGTAAACCTTGGACAACACAGGTGGAAAGGGATGACCTTTCTTTCTTTCTAATGCCGAAAGTAATATGATGAGTTTTACCTGCCTGTGTACTTTTATTTTTTCGGAAGTGTTTTAGTCCACCCTCAGCCTGAGTTTTGGCTCTATCCCTTTGATTGATTCTTGAACTAGGTGATACCCATAGTTGTGTAGGGATAATCTGATGTTGTTCAGGAGATTTTTTATTTAAGATTTCTGTAGATCTTATGATGTTGTGACCCTCCTGAGATTCTTGTAATTTCATCCTGTTGTACTCACCATTTTTCAGGCTTAGGTACATCCATTGTCCGTGGTATCAGTGTGTGAGGTCAAAGCTGCACGGCGGGGCGATATCACATCATATTTGCATACCTGTTCCTTGATTGCCTGCGCATATAACATGAATTATGATTGGACTACTTTCTGGTTTTTCAAGATTCCTTCTTTACTTGTTGTGTCCAATTTATGTTGGGGGTTAACTTGCTGGATATTTGAATCCCTATGGGACTTGTGTGTTGTGGATTCATTGCTTTATTTAAAGACTTCCGCTGATATTTCATTCACTCCGTATGATACCAGAATACTTGTCCAATATCATGCTTCAATTGTTGATAAACATAAAGAATGTACATGTTAAAAATCGAGAATTTGATGAGTAAGCCTTGTGGAATTTAGATAGGTCCTAGTTCTTGGGCTCGTTTGGGTTTCACGGCGGTAAGGGCTCTAATCGAAGCAATTAATAATAGGTTAGGAGTTAGGGTCGTTATAAGTTTTGGTAGCGGAGCATGATTTAAGGAATATAATTGGTTATATGCTAACTTGTTTGTTGATTTTGTGTTTGTAGGTAAGAACATGAGCACACACTCACTCACTTAGGGGCTAATACCGAAAATGAACTAGTGCTAAAAAGGAATTGATTTAAATAATGAGAATGATAATTTGATTTGCTGTGTGTTTATGTATATTCTTATACCCGGTATGCCTTGAGGTATTTCGGTTAATATTTGCTGTGTTTCTTGTCATTGCCGAGAATGTGTAGGTTGTTGGGGCATATTACCAAGTGTCCCTATGTGATTTCTATGTTGCCGAATGTATATGCGTGTGATTGCTGATGTGTATTGCCGAATGCATGGGGTGTGGGTTTGTATGATTGCCGAATACGGATTGTGTGAATCCATGCTTGCTTAATGCTTGATAATGATTTCCGAGAATACATAAGCGTGATGATATGAGTGACGAGTATGCATTTACATGTGTGCATGTGATTTCAAAAATTTGTATATTGTTTTCCAGCAAATGTATATCATCCGGTGTATGCCTCTCCACCAGGTACCACTTCTTTTCCTAGTATCGTATTTAGTTATGTGTTAAGTAACAATCATATGCATGTATAGTATGGCAAGGTCGAACGCTATAGGGGATCGATGAGTGAGGTATGAGGTTCAGGCCAAACAGCAACCAATTGAGCAAGAGGAGCTGAATGCACAAACTAAGTAGGGAGAGCAAGCTGAGCCCAAAAACCAACTTGAGGCACCAGACACTGATCATGTGATGGCCCAAATCCTAAACATATTGCAAGGAATGGCTGCAAATCAGCAGCATATGGAGACGCAATTTCAGAATACTCCTGCACTCTTGCCCGTGGAAGAACCTATTCCTCCAGTTAAACCTATACAGCTGGCGCATCCTAAGGAAGCCGAGAGACTTCCCATAGTGATTACAAAATTGTTGAAGGAAGCTTGATAATTAGGATTTAAAGATTTCAATGGTTCAGTCGGAGCTGCTGCCATTCGTGAATGGATCGACACCTTATGCCGAGTGTCCTTGTTCTTACATATCTTGGATGATGACAAGGTTGCCATCGTCACTTTCCTACTTGAGGGAGAAGCCCTCGCATGGTGGACAGCTGTGAGCTTGCGATTTGGCGATCGTCTGACTACATAGGAGGAATTTCGGTATGAATTCGACGAAAGGTTCTATATGAGATTCCATAAAGACGAGCAGCGACGAGCTTTCTTCAAGCATGAACAGGGCACCCGTTCGGTGCTGGAATATGAGAAGGCATTAAGGGAGTTGTCCTGATTTGCACCTGAAGTGGATCTAATTCCATTGGACATCCGAGAGCTGGATGTAATCTTAGGCATGGACTGTCTGGCAAAATATCAAGCTCGTTTGGAGTGTTTCACCAAACGTGTGTGATTCATTTTTCCTGAGGGTGCCGAGTACTGTTTTGAAGGTGATAGGCGAGTTGTTCCAACTTGCATGATTTCTTGGCTTGATGCAAAACGATTGATCAACAAAGGATGTACAACGTACCTCGCGCACGTACATGATATTTTTAAAAAATTCTCGGATCTGGATTCTGTTCCAGTGGTTCGCGAATTTCCAAAAGTATTTCCAGAAGACATAGCCGGTTTACCACCAGCAAGTGAAGTGAAATTCAGCATTGACTTAGTGCCTGGTACGAATCTGATTTCCATTCCTCCGTATCGTATGGCTCCTACGGAAATGAAGGAACTAAAAACACAATTGGAAGATTTGCTGGATCGTGGTTTCATCCGACCTAGTGTGTCACCTTGGGGAGCACCTATCTTGTTCATAAAGAAGAAAGATGGATTGCTGCGATTATGTATCAACTATTGGCAGTTGACTCGTGTGACCTTGAAGAACAAGTACCCTTTTCTACGCATCAACAATTTGTTCGACCAACTCTAGGGTGAAACCGTATTCTCCAAGATCAATCTCAGATCTGGATACCATCAATTGCGAGTTCCTAATGCTGATATTCCAAAGACCGTGTTCAGATCACGATACGGCCACTATGAATTTCTGGTTATGTCATTCGGTTTGACCAATGCACCAGCTGTGTTCATGGACCTGATGAATCGTGTGTTCCATGAGTTCCTGGATTAATTTGTGATAGTCTTCATCGACGACATTCTGATTTATTCAAAATCGGAAGAGGAACATGCTAAGCATTTGCAGATTGTGCTGAATGTTTTGAAGGTTCGGCGGTTGTTCGCAAAGTACTCCAAATGCGAATTCTAGTTACGTGAAGTTTGTTTCCTTGGCCATGTTGTTTCCACCCAAGGTGTGTTAGTTGATCTGAAGAACATCGAAGCTGTGAGACCCTGAATTTAGAGTCCTAGAAGTCCAGAAGCCAGTGCAGGTGAAAAGACCATTTTTTCCCTGAAGAAAAGGATATGTGATAGCCGAAATTGTAAGAGACGTCTAGTAATTATTTCTGGTATTAATTCCCTTTAAATTGATTCTTTATTGGTTGATCATTACCTTAGGAAATAAAAACCCTAAGTTTAAGGGGGATAATTACAGAATTTAATACTGATAATTATCTAACTTTAATTAAGCCTTTAAGATAGGGATTATAATCTCATAACCATCTTATATAAATAGGAAGTCAGCCACACAAAAATCTTATACAGAAAACACAAAAAATTCGTAGGACCTAAAAACCTTACACCTCCCAATGTCTGCCAAAATCTTCTTGAACTTCAAACAAGCATAACTCTCTTATTTTTTGTTGGATTCCTGAAAATAATAGCTTGTTGGAAAGCTCTTTTCATCCTTTTTCCAACCATATTTATTTTTTTGTCTGAAGGTTAGTATTTCTTTCTCTAAAGTTAAATTGAAGTTCGGCGGAACTGCCAAAATCTTCTTGAACTTCAAACAAATATAACTCTCTCATCGTTTGTCGGATTCCTAAAAATAATATCTTATTGGAAATCTATTTTCATCCTCTTTCCAACCATCTTTGGTTTTTTTTTTGAAGATTAGTATTTTTTTCTCTAAAGTTAAATTGAAATTCGGCGTAATTAGATTTTCAGATTTTTATGATTCTGCCTTTGATTGATCTCTGATGTTGTTACCTTTATTCGTATGATTTTTTAATATCCATTCATAGTGAACAATCATAAATTCATCCTTTGAATCTTTTCTATACATGAAATCAGTATGCCCTACCTTTGCCCTATTATTGCCTATCTTGATCAGTTGATTAACCTATTGGATTTTGATCTTGTTTCTTTTGATTATATATGTTATAAACCCTTAATCCTTCCTTGTTAACATGAGATCGCAACTCCTACAACTTGTTAACATGAAATCGCAACTTGTCCTATTGCCCTATTCTTAGTGCCAAAAATTGTATGATAATTAGGGATGGTAATTTAGGTTGTTTCTTGTTAAGTTCTTGGCTATCACATCACACATCCAAGGGGGAGGTACCTGCGGCATCTGATCACTAGTTTCTGATTGGTTTGGTGAGTGAAACTGGTAAGGAAATAGGGTATTTAATTGGATATTGGATATGGATACTTAGTTTGGTTTTGGCTTTGCCTTGTCATGCTATAGGTAGTGCAGAATTATTGAATAAAGATAAGGGAATAACTTCTTGTTCAGAGACAAGAGAGGTAGGATCTAAGCCTTATCAGTTTCTCTAGAGATCCTTGCTGTTTTCTTGTTAATTTCGGTGCCTTTACATGTAATGTTGTATGCGCATATGTTGTAGTAGGAATGCTTGAATTGCAGACCAAGATGCGATCCTCTAGGCTATACCGAATCCTTTAAGATAGAATATGAGTGCCTAGTTTGCATGTGTTGTGTGTATTGAACATGTTGATTGTGTTCTGACATGATTAAGGATACCCTGTTGTGGTATTATGTTTTGTACTTGCTTGTGTGTGCTGGTATGTGTTGTGTGTCAGGATCCTTTTCCGGTGGCCATTCGGGTTAAGCGCTGATGCTCCTTGTGAGAGGGGAGGTTCTTACTGGTATGGGAGTCGTATGGGTGGCAATCCCCAGTATGAGCTTGCTGGATGTCTTGTTTTTATGTGGCCAGGAGCCCTGTCCTTGTGTGGCTTGGGATGTCTAGTCCTTGTGTGGCTTGGGATGTCTAGTCCTTATGTGGCTAGAATTCTTGTCCTTGTGTGGCAGGATGCCCTTATCCTTGTGTGGTTTGGGATACCCTTGTCCTTATGCAGCTTGGGATGTCTTCTCCTTGTGTGGCATGATGAATAGGCTTACTGATTAGCTTGCGTGCTAACCTTTTACCCTTTGTGCAGTAAGCCTTGGACAACACAGGTGGAAGGGGACGACCTTTCTTTTTCCTATTGCCGAGAGCAATCTGATAAGTTTTACTTGCCTATGTACTTCTGATTTCCGGAAGTGTTTGCAGTCCACCCTCAGCCTTAGTTTCGGCCCTACCCTTTTTAACTAAATTCTTGAATTGCGTGATACCCATAGATGTGTAGGAATGATCTATTGTTGTTCAGGAGATTTGTGTTTAAGATTTCTGTAGATCTTATGATGTTTTGACCCTACTGAGATTCTTGTAATCTTATTCTGTTGTTTCCACCCTTTTTCAGGCTTAGGTACATTTACTGTTCGTGGTACCAGTGTGTGAGATCAAGGCAGCATGGCGGGGCAATATTGCAACACCTTTGCATTCCTATTTCCTTGGTTGCTTCTGCATACAATATGATCATAGATTGGACTACTTTTCTGGTTTTATTTTTAAGATCCCTCTTTTGCTTGTTATATTTTGGAACATGTTGGAGGATTTCTTGCTGGTTATTTGGATCCCTATGGGTCTCGTGTGTTTTGATTCCAATAATTAAAGACTTTCGCTGATGTTTTTATCACTTCGTATGATACCAGAATGATTGTCCAATATCATGCTCCATTTGTTATTAAACATATAGAAAGATCATGCTAAAAGTTAAAAAAATTAATGGGTAAGCCTGGTGGGATTCAGATAGGTTCTAGGTGTCTTTGGGCTTGTTTGGATTTCACGGCGGTAATGGCCTTAATCGGAGCAAATTTTAATAGGTAGGAATTGGGATTATGACTTGCTTAGCATGTTCCTCTTCTGATTTTGAATAAATCAGAATGTCGTCGATGAAGACTATTACAAATTTATCCAGGAAGTCATGGAACACACGATTCATTAGGTCCATGTACATAGCTGGTGCATTGGTCAAACCGAATGACATAACCAGAAATTCGTAGTGGCCGTATCGCGATCTGAACGCAATCTTTGGAATTTCAGCCTCACGAACTCGCAATAAGAGGAGTCAAGGGAGATAGAGGCCGATCCGTGCTAAGTGCTATCCTTGGACTTACAAATGACCTATTTGCTCCGGGATCAAATAATACTTTAACATTTTGAGAAAAAACTGAAATAGTACCTGTCACCACACAAGGACTAACCTCAGCATCAGTTAGGGTGAATAGCCTTGTTGGTCTTGGTTACGCCTCTCTTGTGGATCCGTTAGGTGGTCCTTCTAGTGCGCGTGTTGGCGATTTGGTAGGGTTAGCATACCCACCTCGACCCGCACTAGGTGCGCCAATGATATGTCTTAGCTTTTGGCATTCCCGCTGAATGTGTCCCATTTCGCCACAATTGTAACATCGACTTTGCTAAAAATTCCACGTAGATCCATTGGGATTTGAACCAGAAAAGTTCTTCTTGTTGTTACTTCCATTGCCATTAATTTTCTGAGGATAGGACCTTAAAGGATAGGGTCCCGTTTGATTAAATTTCAAATCTCTCCTGAAGGATCCGCCACTAGTGGTTGCGGATAGCTTCTTGGTTTGCATGATCTTTTCAGCTTCAGTCGTGGCAACAATTAGTTCTTGCAAATTTTTTACTGGTGTCATACCAACAATGGTTTTGAGTTCATTACTCAGCCCATCCTGAAATCGTCTTGCAAGCTAGTACGGTGAGCGATCCTCTTCAGGTGCAAATCAGGACAATTCCCTTAATGCCTTCTCATATCCAGCACCGAACGGGTGCCCTATTCAAGCTTGTAGAAAGCTTGTCGCTGCTCGTTTTTATGGAATCTCGTATAGAATCTTTTGTCGAATTCATACCGAAATTCCTTCCATGTAGGCAGACGATCGCCAAATCGCAAGCTCACAGCTGTCCATCATGCGAGGGCTTCTCCCTTAAGTAGGAAAGTGGCTATGGAAACCTTGTCATCATCCAAGATACGTAAGAACAAGGACACTCGGCATATGGTGTCAATCCATTCACGAGCGGCAGCGGCTCCAGCTGAATCATTGAAATCTTTACATCCCAATTGTCGAGCTTCCTTCAATAATTTTGTAATCACGACGGGATGTCTCTCGGATTCCTTAGGATGCACCGACTTTATTGGTTCAAGTGGAGGAACATGTTCTTCCACGGGCCTGGGTGCAGGAGCATTCTGAAATTGCGCCTCCATACGCTGCTAATTTGCAGCAATTCCTTGCAATACGTTTAGGATTTGTGCCACCACATGATCGATGGCTGGTGCGGCTGGTGCCTCAGGTTGGTTTTTGGGCTCAGCTTGCCCTCCTTGCTCTATTTGTGCATTCGGCTCATCTTGCTCAATAGGTTGCTGTTCGGCCTGAACCTCATACCTACCCCGTCTGTCTCTTGTAGCGTTCAACCTTGCCATACTAAACAAACATACGATTATTACTTACACATACTAAATATGATACTAGGAAAAGGAGTGGTACTTGGTGGAGAAGCATGCACCGGATGACACGCATATACTGGAAAAAAATATACACTTGCACACAAATACTCATAATTTTCGGAAATCATATGTGCACATGCGATGCACACTCGGCAATTACACCAACACTCCCACAAGCATTCGACAACAATACTGTCATACAAACCATTCTTGGAAATCATTAAAACAAACTATAAAGACAATGATAAGAGGTCACATAGGGACACTCGGCATTATGACAAAAACACACATTTGGCAATGACAAGAAATACATTAAGATTTATAAGAACACATCAAGGCATACCAGGCATAGGAACATTCATAAACACACAGCAAATCAGATTATCATTCTCATTATTTAAATCTTACAAATCAATCCCTTTTTAGCATTAGTTTACTTTTGGTATTAGCCCCTAAGTGAGTGAGTGTGTGCGCATGTTCTTACCTACAAACAGAAAATCAGCAAACAAGTTAGCATATAACCAATTATATTTCTTAAACCATGCTCCGTTACCAAACCTGTAACGACCTCAAATCCCAACCTATTATTAATTGCTTCGATTAGGACCTTACCGCTGTGAAACTTAGACAAGCCTAAGAACCAGGACATCTGAATTCTACAAGGCTTACTTATCAAATTCTCGATTTTTAGCATGTACATTCGTTATGTTCATTAGTTATTAGAGAATGATATCGAACATGTATTCTGGTATCATACGGCGTGAATAAAATATCAGCGGAAGTTTTTAAATAAAATCAATGAATCCATAACTCACAAGTCCCATAAGGATCCAAACATCCAGTAAGTTGATTCCCAAAATAAAACGGAAACAAGTAAAGGAGGAACTTTGAAAACCAGAAAAATAGTCCAATCATAATTCATGTTATATGCGCAAGCAATCATGGAACCGGTACGCTAATGTCATGCGATATCGCCCCGCTGTGCAGCCTTGATCTCACACACTGGTACCACGGACAGTGGATGTACCTAAGCCTGAAAAATGGTGAGTACAACAGGATGAGATTACAAGAATCTCAGTAGGGTCACAACATCATAAGATCGATAGAAATCTTAAACAAAAATCTCCTGAACAACATTAGATCATTCTTACACATCTATGGGTATCACGCAATCAAAAATCAATCAAAGAGATACGGCTGAAACTAAGGCTGAGGGTGGACTACAAACACTTCCAAAAATTAGAAGTACACAGGCAGGTAAAACTCATCAGATTACTCTTGGTAATAGGAAAAAGAAAGGTCATCCCCTTCCACCTGTGTTGTCCAAGACTTACTGCATAAAGGGTAAAAGGTTAGCACACAAGCTACTCAATACGCCTATTCATCCTTCCACACAAGGACAAGACATCCCAAGCCACACAAGGACAAGGGTATCCCGAACCATACAAGGATAAGGGCATCCTGCCATACAAGGACAAGACTTCTAGCCATACAAGGACAAGGCTTCCAGCACGCGTATGCTGGGGATTGCCACCCATGCAACTCCCATACCAGTAAGAACCTGTCCTCTCCCAAAGAGCATCAACGCTTACCTCGAATGGCCATCGAAATAGGATCTTGACACACAAACATGTACAAGCACACACAGGCAAGCACAAGCACAACACCATAACAGGGTATCCTCAATCTTGTCAGAACACAATTAGCCTATTCAATTCACATATCATATGCATTTCGGGCACTCAAAACCAAACTCAACGGTTTGGTATAGCCTATAAAATTCACATCTCAATCCGAAATTCTTGCATATATATTACAATCAATTTGCATGCAATAATGACAAGGGCATGCATTGAAAACAACAAACAAAGAAACAACAGGGATCTCTGGAGAAACCAATGAGACGTAGATCCTACCTTTCTTGTCTCTAAACAAGAACCTATTCCTTTTCCTTTATTTAATAATTCCGAACCACCTATAGTATCACTAGGCAAAGACAAAACCAAACTAAGCATGCATCCTCAATAACCAATTGAATACCCTATTTCCTTACTAATTCCACTCACCAAACCTATCAAAAACTAGTGGTCAGATACCGCAGGTGCCTCCCCTTTTGATGTGTGATGTGATAGCCAAGAACTTAACAAGATTCAACCTGAATTACCACCCAATTTAACTATGTATATTTAGGCACTAAGCATAAGACATAAGATAGTTTGCGATTTCATGTTAGCAAGGTGTAAGGGTTGCGATTTGATGCTAAGAAAGAGGGATTAAGTGTTTATAACTTATACAATCAAAAGAAACAAGATCGGAATCAAATAGGTACATCAATTGATCAAGATAGGCAATAATAAGACATGGGTAGGCATACTGATTTCATGTATAGAAAAGATTCAAAGGATGAATTCATGATTTTATAACATGAATAGATGCCAAACAATCATACGAATAAAAGGAAAAATAACAGGAATCAATCGAAGACATAATCACATAATTTTGAATCCTAATCCCTTCAAAATTCAACTTATCTTACGATAAAGAAAAACTAACCTCATGAAAATAAACCAATGATTTATGGAAAGAGGATGAAGAGAGATTTCCAACAAACTATTATTCGCAGGAATCTGAAAAATGATGAGAGGGTTATGCTATTTTGAAGTTTTAGCAGATTTTGGCAATTCCGTCGAAATTGGATTTAACTTTTAACAAAGAAAAAACTAACCTCCAAACAAAAGACCATAGATGGTTGGAAGGAAGATGAAGAGAGATTTCCCAACAAGTTATTATTTTCAGGAATCCGGTAAACAATGAGAGAGTTCTGCTTGTTTGAAGTTCCAGCGGATCAACAAAAATTGGGTGGTGTAGGTTTTTTAGGTCTTACGAATTTTATGTGTTTTTTGTATAAAATTTTTGTGTGGCTGACTTCCTATTTATATAAGGTGGTTATGGGATTAAAATCCCTACCTTAAAGGCTTAATTAAAATAAGATAATTATCAAAATTAAATTCTGTAATTATCCCCCCTTAAACTTAGGGTTTTTATTTCCTAAGGTAATTATCAACCAATAAAGAATCAATTTAAAAGGAATTAATACCAAAAATAATTATTAGACATCCCTTACCAATTTAAGCCATCACATATCCTTTTCTTCAGGGGAAAAATGGTCTCTTTCACCTGCACTAGCTTCTGGACTTCTAGGACTCAAAATTCAGGGTCTCATAAAAACAAGTCCAGATGTGGTGACAGGTACTATTTCATTCTTTTCTCAAAATGCTAAAGTGTTATTAGATCCCAGAACAAATAGATTATTTGTGTGTCGAAAGATAGCACTTAGCTCAGATCGACCTCTGTCTTCTCCTATTGTGGTTCTAACCCCTTTAAGAGAGTAACTGATTTGTGATCTAGTCTACATTGGTTGTGTTATACGTATGAGATCGATTGTGCTTGAAGTGGACCTGATTTCATTGGACATTCGAGAGCTTGATGTGATCTTAGGCATGGATTGCTTGGAAAAATATCAAGCCTGAATGGAGTGTGTCACCAAGCATGTGTGGTTCAGGTTTCCAGATGGTTTTGAGTTTTGTTTTGAAGGTGATAGGCAACTTATTGAAACTTGCATGATTTCCTGGCTCGATGCGAAACGATTGATCATCAAAGGATGTACTGCGTACCTCGCACATATGCATGACATTTCCAAAGAATCCTCAGATATGGATTCTGTTCGATTAGTTCATGAATTTCTAGATGTGTATCCAGAAGACGTAGCCGGGTTGCCACCACCAACAGAAGTTGTATTTGGCATTGAGTTAGTGTCGGGTACGAATCTGATTTCCATTTCCCCTTATCGTATGGACTTGCATAAATGAAGTAACTGAAGACGCAAATAGAGGATTTTCTAGATCGTGGTTTCATCTGACCTAGTGTGTCACCCTGGAGAGCACCTGTCTTGTTCGTTACGAAGAAAGATGGTTTGTTGCGATTGTGCATCGACTGCTGGCAGCTGAATTGTGTGACTGTGAAGAACAAGTATCCCTTGCAGTGTATTGATGACTTGTTCGACTAACTCCAAAGTACAGCCGTGTTTTCTAAGATTGATCTCAGATTGGGATACCATCAATTGCATGTTCATGAAGCTGATATTCCAAAGACTGTATTTAGATCGCGATACAGCCACTACGAATTTCTGGTTATGACATTTGGTTTGACCAATGCATCAGCAGTGTTCATGGACCTGATGAACCGAGTTTTCTGAGAGTTTCTGGACAGATTTGTGATAGTCTTCATCGATGACATTCTGATTTACTCAAAATCGGAAGAGAAGCATGTTGAGCACTTGCTGATTGTGCCGAAAATTCTGAGGGATCCACACCTTTTTGTGAAGTACTCCAAATGAAAATTCTGGTTACGCGAAGTTACTTTCCTTGGCATGTTGTTTTTTCCCATCGTGTTCTTATTGATCCAAAGAAGATTGAAGCCGTTGTTTCTTGGGAACGCCGTGGACTATGTTTGAAGTTCGCAGTTTTCT
The DNA here is from genome assembly GCA_019739055.1 of Passiflora organensis. Taxonomy (NCBI): domain Eukaryota; kingdom Viridiplantae; phylum Streptophyta; class Magnoliopsida; order Malpighiales; family Passifloraceae; genus Passiflora; species Passiflora organensis. The sequence goes on along the minus strand of JAEPBF010000087.1, from coordinate 25,724,132 downwards.
TGGTTTAGCCGGATCCTACCGTCGTTTCGTGGAATATTTTTCACCGTTTACTGGACCCTTAACGAAATTGATGTGCAAAGGAGAGCCATTATTGTTGTGAGACCCCGTCTTTTTAATGCCAGTCAGCGAGTGTGGTTGACTTTGGTTTGGACTCGGGAGTTGTTTGGTGATGTGGACACCGTTGTGTTAAGCCCGTAGCGTGTTTAGGTGTCTTGGTGAGTGGTCTAGGTTATGTGGTCTAGGCTAGGGTCGGTGGAAAGCATTGGTTCAGTTTCCGGTCTGTTTTGAGCGACCGTGGGCTTTTAGCCCTATGCTTTGTTTGTTTGGGCCCGTTTGTGTTTTTATGGGCCCAATTGTGTTTTGGTGGGCCCGTTGAGTTTTCTTGGTGTTGATAACACATACCCGGGCTTCACTTTGGTTTGTCGGGCTTTTCTTTTTAGTTTTGGGCCTGAGGACCATTTGGGCCTTAAGGCCCAACACTTTGGTTATAAGCCAACAAGCCCAAGTGCCTCCCAAATCAGTTTCACTCTCCCTTTTCTTTTTCTCTCCCGATTCTCCCTTTGTTCTCCACTGAAAACCCTCACAAAATCTTGATTTTGCTTGTTTTTCACCAAAAATCACTTGGTGAGTGATACCCTAACACTTCCCCACCATTTCCCCTTGTTTTCCACCTTGTAGGAGTGTTTTGGGTGTGGTTTTGGCTTTTGAGCGGGATTAGCAAGTGGGTTTGAGGTAATTTCTGTTTGCTTGTGTTTTTGGTTTGAGTGTTGGTTGGTTTGTGTTTAAGGCTTGTTGGTTTTGTTGCTTTGATGCTTGGTTTGATTGGTTTTGTTTGTGTGTTGAGTATGTGATGATCTGATGAGTAGGGGTAATGAGATATGCGTGTGGAATTGATAATTTTTGATGGAGTTGGTATAATGGATGGCTTGTGACTAATGTGTGTGCTGGTTTGAGGTTAATGTGATTGAGGAGTGTGGAATTTGTGATGTTGGTGATGGATTGGGTTTGCTGGAAATCCAATCTTGGAGTGAGGATTGATGGATATCAAGTTTGTTGTGGTTGTGGCTATGGTTGTGTGTGGCATGATTGATGCCTAGGTGCGGTTCGGTTGTTAGCTTGTGTTTTGAGGTTTAGAGGGGTGTTGTTGAGTGTGTCGGAAGGGGTCGTAGGGTTGTTTTCGTTTTGTGTATTTTCGTTTGTTGAAGTTGTGTTTGAGTTGGTTTTGGTGTTGCCTTGCGTGTAGGTGGTGCCGTAGCACGTGACAAAGGCAAGGGCGTGGCGATTAGTGAGTCGTCCACACAACAACAGGTGGGAGTTTAAGTTTCATAAGTGTACGCGCAATGTTTGATTTCGTAATTACAATATGGTATGCATGCTTTGATTTGAATAGAGGCAGTCCTTAAAATGTGTTGAAACGCATGCTAGAACATGCTTGCATGAGTCATGATTTATGCATAGAACGTGTGTTTGAAACGTTGAGCATGTATGTGTGTTTTGCATGTATGTGTGTAATTAAGTCCCTTGGTGGGATTGTGACATGTGGTCTAATGATTGTGCATGCATACATATATAAATATAAAACTGTATGTGGATTTCTGCCGGGACTTATCCTGGAATTGTTAAACAACGCTTGGCCAATGCGGAGGTAAGGGACGGGAGTATCCCTTCGTTTAGAGGGACGATCCTTTACCTAGATGTACAGGGTGACGTGTGTAGGCCTCGGATCCGAACTGATGAATGGAATGCCAGGCTACGCATTTCAGTTGAATTGTAGGGACTTGTGTGATCTTGTGGTTTTGTTTTCCACTTGTCCCGAAGACTACGTTGGTGGTGGGGACTATATCTATTTTGACTCAGTGCATGTGTTTTAACTTAAACCACCAACGGTCTTCCGGTGATCCTTTGGCCGGGATTCATCGTGAAGTAATACAGCTTCTCCCCAACTATATTTCTGGTGTAATAGCCATGCGAATGAGATTGTGACAAGGTTATGTGCTTGTGTTGATATGCGTATGCTATGTGATGGCATCTTTGTTGATGAGATGCACTTTGAGTAAGCATGGACTTTACCTGCGTTTATTCAGCAACTATTTATACTTGGTTTTAGTGCTTGCTTCTATTCCATCGTTTACGCTGATGACGCGGTAACTCTCACTGAGGTCCCAGTGATCTCACTTCCCCTTTGTTGTTGTTTTTCAGGACTAGTTTCAGGAGCTTGTTGAGTTTTTCCTTTTGAGGTCGAGCTTCCCGGTTTGTCTTAGGGCTGGACTACTGTGTTGGCACATTTGGAAACTCGGCATATCTTTGTGTTTTGGATTATCGTATTGCATGTTTCTCATTGACTCGTGTTGGCCCTTGATGGGTTTGTCCATTTGTGTGTTGTGACTTGAGATTTTTTTTATATGAGGCATACCTTGGCCGTGTGGCCTTCTGTGCTTGTTTAAAGTCTTCCGCTTGTTGATATTGTGTACTCCGTGATTTCTTGTTGCCGAGCCGAATGCAAAATTAATATCATGCTCCTGTTTTAGTAAAATTCTACTTTATTTGCATGTTTGGGATTTATGTTGTGAAGCCTTGTGTGGCTTCAATTGGTTCACAGGTTGGGCCATTTGGAGCTGCACGGCGGTGAGAGGCCCTGGTACCGGGACGGGTCCTCACAATTGTGGACCGAGAAATGCCACAAAATTTTGAAGAATTAAAGAACTGGTTAGTTTCCGCACCTATCCTTACCCTACTTATCGATGGAAAAGAATATGTCGTGTACAGTGATGTATTGAAATCCGGACTTGGATGCGTGTTGATGTAAGATGGGAAAGTCATTGCCTATGCTTCCCGACAGTTGCATCCATATGAAAACACTATCTTATACACGATTTGGAGCATACAACCGTGGTGTTCGCATTAAAGATATGGTACTACTACTTATATGATGAGATGTGCAGAATCTTCACCATCCACAAAAGCCTAAAGTATCTCCTTACGCATAAAGAGTTGATTATGAGACAATGAAGATGGGTGGAGCTGATTAAAGACTACGATTTGATCATCGAATATCATTCTGAAAAAGCAAATGTTTTTGCTGATGCCTTAAACCTGAATACCCACTCTTCCTCTCCATCCGTTTTAGCCAATACGCATAAGCATTATATGCCAATGTTGTTGGATTTGAGAGCCATACGTGTGCATCTTGGCTGTGATTTCTCTGGTTCGTTGTTAGCTCGAATTGAACTCAAGCCAACTTTGCTGGAATAGATCTGAAATCAGCAATCTGAAGACCCAAGATTGTCTAAAATTCTGCAACAACTATCTAATGGTGTTGATGCCATAATTTCAGATTTTAGAGTGCATGTGTAATGACCCCAATTCCTAATCTATTATTAATTGCTCCGATTAGGGCCACTACCACCGTGAAACTCAGACAAGCCCAAGAACTAGGACATATCTGAATTCCACAAGGCTTACATATCAAATTCTCAATTTTTAGCATGTACATTCGTTATGTTCATTAGTTATTAGAGCATGATATCGAACATGTATTCTGGTATCATACAACGTGAATAAAATATCAGTGGAAGTCTTTAAATAAAATCAATAAATCCACAACTCACAAGTCCCACAAGGATCCAAACATCCAGTAAGTTAATTCCCAAAATAAAACGGAAACAAGTAAAGGAGGAACCTTGAAAACCAGAAAAATAGTCCAATCATAATTCATGTTATATGCGCAAGCAATTAAGGAACAAATAGGTTATTGTGATGCGATATCACCCTGCCGTGCAGCCTTGATCTCACACACTGGTACCATGGACAATGGATGTACCTAAACCTGAAAAATTGTGAATACAACAGGATGAGATTACAAGAATCTCAGTAGGGTCACAACATCGTAAAATCTACAAAAATTTTAAACACAAATCTCCCGAACGACATTAGATCATTTCTACACATCTATGGGTGTCACGAAATTCAAAAATCAATCAAAGGGATAGGGCCGAAACTAAGGCCAAGGGTGGACTACAAACACTTCCAAAAATCAGAAGTACACAGGTAGGTCAAACTCATCAGATTGCTCTTGGTAATAGGAAAAAAAAAGGTCGTCCCCTTCCACCTATTTTGTCCAATGCTTACTGCACAAAGGGTAAGAGGTTAGAACACAAGCTAATCAGTAAGCCTATTCATCTTGCCACACAAGGACAAGATATCCCAAGCCACACAAGGACAAGGGTATCCCAAACCACACAAGGACAAGGGTATCCCAAACCATACAAGGATAAGGGCATCCTGCCATACAAGGACAAGACTTCTAGCCATACAAGGACAAGGCTTCCAGCACGCGTATGCTGGGGATTGCCACCCATGCAACTCCCATACCAGTAACAGCCTGTCCTCTCCCAAGGAGCATCAACGCTTACCCCGAATGGCCATTGGAACAGGATCCTGACACACAATCATGTACAAGCACACACAGGAAAGCACAAGCACACACAGGAAAGCACAAGCACAACACCATAACAAGGTATCCTCAATCATGTCAGAACACAATTAGCCTACTCAATTCACATATCATATGCCTTTCGGGCACTCAAAACCAAACTCAAAAGTTCAGTATAGCATATAAAATTCACATCTCAATCCGTAATTCTTACACATATATTACAATCAATTTGCATGCAATAATAACAAGGGCATGCATAAAAAACAACAAACAAACAACAAGGATCTCTGGAGAAACCGATGAGGCACAGATCCTACCTCTCTTGTCTCTGAACAAGAGGTTATTCCTTTGTCTTTATTTAATAATTCCAAACCACCTATAGTATCACCAGGAAAAGAAAAAACCAAACTAAGCATGCATACTCAATAACCAATTGAATACCCTATTTCCTTACCAATTCCACTCACCAAACCTATCAGAAACCAGTGGTCAGATGCCGCAGGTGCCTTCCTTTTTGAAGTGTGATGTGATAGCCAAGAACTTAACAAGATTTAACCTGAATTACCACCCAATTTAACTATGTATATTTCGGCATTAAGCATAGGACACAAGATAGTTTGTGATTTCATATTAACAAGCTGTAAGGGTTGCGATTTCATGCTAACAAAGAGGGATTAAGTGTTTATAACTTATACAATCGAAAGAAACAAGATCAGAATCCAATAGGTTCATCAATTGATCAAGATAGGTAACAATAGGACAAGGGTAGGGCATACTGATTTCATGTATAGAAAAGAATCAAAGGATGAATTCATGATTTTATAACATGAATAGATGCCAAACAATCATACAAACAAGGAAGAACAATAGGAATCAATCGAAGACGTAATCACCCAATCTTAAACCCTAATCCTGTCAAAATTCGACTTATCTTGCGATAAATAAAAACTAACCTCCTGATGAAAACCCAATGATGGCTGGAAATAGGATGAAGAGAGATTTCCAATAAGTTATTATTCGCAAGAATCTGACAAAGGATGAGAGAGTTATGCTATTTTGAAGTTCAAGCAGATTTTGGCAATTTTGTCGAAATTCTATTTTACTTTTAACAAAGAAAAATCCAATAAAAAAACAAAAGATGGTTGGAAAGAAGATGAAGGGAGCTTTCCAACAAGCTATTATTCTCAGGAATTCGATAAACGATGAGAGAGTTGTGCTTGTTTGAAGTTACAGCGGATTTCAGCAGAAATTGGGAGTTGTAGGGTTTTTAGGTGTTATGAATTTTGTGTGTTTTCTCTATAAAATTTTTGCATGGCTGACTTCCTATTTATATAAGGTGGTTTTGGGATTAAAATCCCTACCTTAAAAGCTTAGTTAAAGTAAGATAATTATCAGAATTAACGTACTTATCCCCCTTAAACTTAAAAATTTTATATCCTAAGATAATTATCAACCAATAAAGAATCAATTTAAAGGGAATTAATACCAGAAATAATTACTAGACATGTCTTACCAATTTCGGCCATCACACATCCTTTTCTTTAGGGAAAAAATGGTCTTTTAACATGCACTGACTTCTGAACTTTTAAGAATCAAAATTCAGGGTCTCACATCCTCCCTTATATGAATTTCATCCTCGAAATTTTAGTACAAGTACCTAAGCGAACAGATAAGGAAATTTTGCAAGCATAGATTCCTCAGTCTCCCAAAACTGTTCCTCAATTTGACCATTACGCCAAACAACTCGTACCGTAGGCATGCTTCGACTCCAAAGCTATCGAACTTACCGATCTAGTATGGAAATTGGCTGTACGGGATAGGATAGGTCTTCAGCAACTTCAACTGGGGGTTCTTCGAGCACATGGGTAGGGTCTCGCATATATTTTCTCAACATTGAAACGTGAAACACGTTGTGAATTCTTTCCATTTAAGGAGGTAAGGCAAGTCGGTATGCAACAGGGCCGATCCACTCGACAATGTCTTATGGACCAATGTAACAAGGTGCTAGCTTACCTCGCTGCTGAAAACGAAGGACTCCTTTCCATGGGGCAAGCTTCAAAAATTCTTTGTCACCTACCGAAAATTCCATTTCCCTTCGTTGATTATCAGCGTAGTTTTTCTGCCGATCCTGGGCTGTGTTTAGCCTTTGTTGAATCAAGTTCAACTGCTCCGTTGCTTGATCAATCAATTCCGGTTTGTCTTGACGTCTCTCGCCTACTTCATTCCAACAAATGGGAGTTCTGCAACATCTCCCATATAGTGTTATACCGATGCTTTCATGAAAACTATTGTTGTAAACAAATTCTGCCAACGGCAGGCATCGATCCCAACCGGTATGTTGGTCCAACACACTTGCATGTAGCAAGTCTTCGAGTGTCTGAATCATCCTTTCTGATTGACCATCAGTCTGAGGATGAAATGCTGTAATGAAATTACATCTTGAACCCAATGTATTCGGGAATTTCTCCCAAAATCGTGAGGTGAAACGAGGGTTACGATCTGAAATGATGGAAACTGACACTCCATCTAATCGAATAATTCTGTCTAAGTAACGAACAACCAATTTCTCAGGTGTATCCGTCACACGTATAGGAAGGAAGTGTGCAGATTTCGTCAATCGATCCACAATTACCCAAATGGCATCGTATCCTTGCTGCGATCTAGGAAAACCAGTCACAAAATCCATTGTGACATGCTCCCACTTCCATTCTAGAATCGGAAGTGACTGCAGTAGACCAACGGGTTGTTGATGTTGATCTTTACTAGTTGACATACGAGGCATCGGGCAACGAACTCAGCAATGTGGCATTTTCATATTTGGCCACCAATACTGCTCCTTTAAATCTCGGTATTTCTTAGTGCTTCCGGGATGGATAGCGAACTTTGAACTATGCGCCTCCGATAGAATAAGGTTATAAATATCAACATTGTGGGACCCCGAATTTTGAGTCCTAGAAGTCCAGAAGCCAGTGCAGGTGAAAAGACTATTTTGCCCTTAAAGAAAAGGATGTGTGATGGCTGAAATTGGAAAGGAATGTTTGGTAATTATTTCTGGTATTAATTCCTTTTAATTTGGCTCTTAATTTGTTGATAATCATCTTAGGAATTAAAAGTCCTAAAATTAAGAGGGGATAGTTACAGAATTTAAATCTGTTAGTTATCTTAGTTTAATAAAGCCTTTAAAGTAATAATCTTAATTCCATACTCATCCGTTATAAATAGGAAGCCAACCTCACAAAAATCATTCATATAAAATGCACAAAACTCGTATAGCCTAAAACCCTTACACCTCCCTATATCTGTCAAAATTTGATGAAACTTTAAACCAACATAACTCTCTCATCGTTTGTCGGATTCCTGTAAATAATAGCTTGTTGGAAATCTCTCTTCATCCTCTTTCCAAAATGCTTTGATTTTTCATCAGGAGGTTAGTATTTCTTTCTCATAAGGTAAGTCGAAACTCGGCAGAACTGTCAAAATCATCTTGAACTTCAATGTAGCATAACTCTTTCATTGTTTGTCAGATTCCTGAAAATAATAGTTTTTTTGAAAGCTCTCTTCATTCTCTTTCCAACTGTATATTTTTTTTGTTTAGACATTCGTATTTCTTTGTCAAAAGATAAGTTGAAAATCGATGGCAGATTTAGGTTTTAAGATTTATATAATTCTGCCTTTGATTGATCTCTGATGTTGTTTCCCTTATTCATATGATTGTTTAGAATCCATTCATAGTGAACAATTATGATTTCATCCCTTGAATGCATGAAGTCGAAAATTGTCTTGTGCCTTACTCTTAGTGCCAAACTTTGCATAGTTAATTGGGATGGTAAATCAGGTTGAATCGTTAAATTTCTAGCTATCACATCACACATCCAAGGGGGAGGCACCTGCGGCATCTGATCACTGGTTTCTGATAGGTTTGGTGAGTGAAATTGGTAAGGGAATAGGGTATTTACTTGGTTATTGCGTATGCACGCTTAGTTTATTTTTTGGTTTTTGCCTAATGATGACTTAGGTGGTTCGAAAGTATCTAGTCAAGGAAAAGGAATAGCTTCTTGTTCAGAGACAAGAGAGGTAGGATCTATGCCTCATCGGTTTCTCCAGAGACCTCGTTGTTTGTTTAATTGATTTCGGTACCTATGATTGTGAAACTGTATGCGCATTCATATTAAATAATGCATGCTTGAGTTATGGATTGAATTGAGGAATTTCTAGGCTATACCGAATCCCTTAAGGTAGGTTAGGAGTGCCTAGCTTGCATATGTAATGTGTATTGAATATGCTGAATGTGATCTGACAGAATTGAGAATACCCTGTTGTGGTTTTGTGCTTTGTCCTTACCTGTGTGTGCTTGTACGTGTTTGTCTATCAGGATCCTTTTCTGGTGGCCATTCGGGGTAAGCGCTGATGCTCCTAGTGAGAGGGGAGGTTCTTACTGGTATGGGAGTTGTATCGGTGGTAAATCCCAGCAAGAGCTCGTTGGATGTCTTGTCCTTGTGTGGCCAGAAGCTCTGTCCTTATATGGCAGGAACCTTTTATCCTTATGTGGTTTGGGAAGCCCTTATCCTTGTGTGGTTTGGGATGTTTTGTCCTTATGTTGCAAGATGAATAGGCTTGCTGATTAGCTTGTGTGTTAACCAATTACCTTTCGTGCAGTAAGCCTTGGATAACTCAAATGGAAGAGGATGGGCTTTTCTTCTTCATTGCCGAGAACAATTTGATGAGTTCTGCCTGCTTGTGTACTTCTGATACTTTTCGGAAGTGTTTGTAGTCCCCGTCAGCTTTAGATTCGACCCTACCCTTTTTTATTGAATCTTTGAATAGAATGAATCCTTTTAGTTATGTAGGAATGATCAGATTTTGTTCGGGAGATTTGTGTTTATAGTTTCTGTAGATTTTATGATATTGTGAACCTACTGAGATTCTTGTAATCTCCTTCTGTTGTTTTCCCCATTTTTTCGGATTTAGGTACATTCACTGCTCGTGGTACCACTGTGTGAGATCAAGGTTGTACGGTGGGGCGTTATCGTATTACTTTTGCATACCTGTTCCTTAATTACTTGCGCATATAACTTGAATAAAAATTGGACTAATTTCTGGTTTATTTTAAGATTCCTCCTTTGCTCGTTATTTTCGACTATATTGGAGGAATTCTTGCTGGTTATTTGGATCCCTATGGGACTTGTGTGTTATGAATCCAATGATTTAATTTAAAGACTTCCGCTGATGTTTTTACTCACTCCGTATGATACCAGAATGATTGTCGAATATCATGCTCCAACTGTTATTAAACATGTAGAATAAATATGCTAAAAGTCGAAAACTTAGTGAGTAAGCCTGGTGGGATTCAGATAGGCCCTAGGTGTTTTTGGGCTTGTTTGGGTTTCACGGCAGTAATGACCTTAATCGTAGCAAATATTAATAGGCAGGTTTGGTAGCAGAGCATGGTTTAGGGAAAATAATTTGTTATATGCTAAATTATTTGTTGATTTTGGTGTTTGTAGGTAAGGCCATGCTCACACACTCAATCACTTAGGGATTAATATCGAAAGTGAACTAATGCTAAAATGGGATTGATTTGTAAGATTTAAATGATGAGAATGATAATCTGATGTGATGTTTGTTCATGTATGTTCTTATGCCTGGTATTCCATAATATGTTTCAGTGAGTGTTTGCTGTGTTTCTTATCATTGCTGAGAATGTGTGTGTTGATTTAGGCATGCTACCAAGTGTCCCTATTTGACTCCTGTATTGCTGAATGTATATGTATGTGATTGTTGGTGTGTATTGCTGAATATGGATGTTGTGTGAATCCATGCTTGCTTGATGTTTGATGATGATTTCCGAGAGTATATATGAGTGTTGATGTAATTGCCAAAAATACTTTTGCATGTGTGCATGTGATTTCCGAAATTTTGTATGTTCCTTTCTAGCATATACGTATCGTCCGGTGCACGCCTCTCCACCAGATACCATTTCTTTTCCTAGTATCGTATTTAGTTATGTGTAAGTAACAATCGTATGCTTAAATAGTATGGAAAGGTTGAACGCTACGAGGGATCGACGGGGTAGGAATGGGATTAGACCCGAACAACAACCTGTTGAGCAGGAGGAGCCGAATGCACAAATTGAGTAGAAAGGGAAAGCTGAGTCCGAAAATCAACCTGAGCCACCAGCTGCACTAGTCATTGATCCTGTGATGGCAAAAATATTAAACGTATTACAAGGAATTGCTGCAAATCAGCAGCGTATGGAGGCGCAATTTCAGAATGCTCCTGCACCTGCACCAGTGGAAGAACCTATTCCTCCACTTGAACCTGTACAGCCGGTACATCCTAAGGATGCCGAGAGACTTCCCGTCGTGATTACAAAATTGTTGAAGGAAGCTCGACAATTGGGATGTAAAGATTTCAATGGTTCAGCCGGAGCTGCTGCTGCTTGTGAGTGGATAGACACCTTATGCTCAGTATCCTTGTTCTTACGTATCTCGGATGATGACAAAGTTTCCATCGTCACTTTCCTACTTGAGGGAGAAGCCCTCGCATGGTGGACATCTGTTAGCTTGTGATTCAGCGATCGTTTGCCAACTTGGGAAGCATTTCGATACGAATTCGACAAAAGATTTTATACGAGGTTCCATAAAAGCGAGCAGCGACAAGCTTGAACAGGGAACCCGTTCGGTGCTGGAATATGAGAAGGCATTAAGGGAGTTTTCCCTATTTGCATTTGAAGTGGATCTAATTCCATTGGACATCAGAGAGCTGGATGTAATCTTAGGCATGGACTGTCTTGCGAAATTTCAAGCCCGTATGGAGTGTTTTACAAAGCATGTGTGGTTCATATTTCCTGATGGTGCCGAGTACTATTTTGAAGGTGATAGGTGAGTTGTTCCAACTTGCATGATTTCTTGGCTTGATGCGAAACGATTGATCAACAAAGGATGTACAGCGTACCTCAGGCACGTAAATGATATTTCAAAAGAATCCTTGGATCTAAACTCTATCCCAGTGGTTCGCGAATATCCAAAATTATTTCCAGAAGACATAGCCGGTCTACCACCAGTAAGGGAAGTGGAATTCGGCATTGAGTTAGTGCCTGGTACGAATCCGATTTCCATTCCTCCGTACCGTATGGCTCCTACGGAAATGAGGAAACAAAAAACGCAATTGGAAGATTTTCTGGATCATGGTTTCATCCGACCAAGTGTGTCACCTTGGGGAGCACCTGTCCTGTTCTTGAAAAAGAAAGGCGCTTCGCTGCGATTCTGCATCGACTATCGGCAGCTGAATCGTATGACTGTGAAAAACAAGTACCCTTTACAACGCATCGATGATTTGTTTGACCAACTCTAGGGTGCAGCCATGTTTTCCAAGATTGATCTCAGATCTTGATACCATCAATTGTGAGTTCGTGATGCTGATATTCCGAAGACCTTATTCAGATCGCGATACGACCACTACGAATTTCTGGTTATGCCATTCGGTTTGACCAATGCACCAGCTGTGTTTTTAGACCTGATGAATCATGTGTTCCATCAGTTTCTGGATAAATTTCTGATAGTATTCATCGATGACATTCTGATATATTCAAAATCGGAAGAGGAGCATGCTAAGCATTTGCGGATTGTGCTGAAAGTTTTAAAGGATCGACGGTTGTTCGCCAAATACTCCAAATGCGAATTCTGGTTACGCGAAGTTGGCTTCCTTGGCAATATTGTGTCTGCCCAAGGTATGATAGTTGATCCAAAGAAGATTGAAGTCGTAGTTGCTTGGGAAACCCCACAGACTGTGTTCGAAATTTGCAATTTCCTTGGCTTAGCAGGTTATTACCGTCGCTTTGTGGAAAACTTTTCATCGCTTGCCGGACCATTGAAAAAACTGATGCGCAAGGGTGAGCCGTTCATGTGAAATGAGAAATGCCAGCGAAGTTTTGAAGAACTGAAAAACTGGTTAGTTTCCGCACCTATCCTTACTTTACCTATTTACGGAAAGGAGTATGTGGTTTACATCGATGCATCGAAATTCGGACTTGGATGCGTATTGATGCAAGATGGGAAAGTCGTTGCATATGCTTCTCGACAGTTATGACCGCATGAAAGCAACTATCTTACACATGATTTGGAGCTTGCAGCCGTGGTGTTTGCGTTGAAAATATGGCGACATTACTTATACGACGAGACATGCTGAATCTTCACCGATCACAAAAATTTGAAGTACCTACTCACGCAAAAAGAATTGAATGTGAGACAATGAAGATGGGTAGAGCTGATCAAAGACTACGATTTGATCATCGAATATCATCCTAGAAAGGCAAATGTTGTTGGTGATGCCTTAAGCCGAAAGTTTCATCCTCCTTCCCCATCAGTTTTGGCCTATATGCGCGCTCATTACATGCCTATGTTGCTGGATTTGAGGACTAATTGTGTGCATCTTGGCACTGATTATTCTAGTTCATTGTTGGCATGAATCGAAGTCACACCTACCTTGATTGAGAAAATCCGGAATCAGCAGTTAGAGGATCCAAAACTAATTGAAATTCGGAAACAATTTTCTAATGGTGTTGATGCCATAGTTCGTGATTTTAGAATACGAGATGTCAAAGTGCTTGTCTTCAGAAACCGGGTATGTGTTCCACAAGATATTGATATTTGTAACCTTATTCTATCGAAGACGCATAGTTCAAAGTTCGCTATCCATCCTGGAAGCACTAAGATGTACCAAGATTTGAAAGAGCAGTATTGGTGGCCAAACATGAAATGCCACATTGTTGAGTTTGTTGCTGATGCCTCGCATGTCAATAAGTAAAGATCGAACATCAACGACCCGCTGGACTACTTCTGTCACTTCCAATTCCAGAATGGAAGTGGGAGCATGTCACAATGGATTTTTTGGCTGGTTTGCCTAGGTTACAGCGAGGATACGATGCCATTTGGGTGATCGTGGATCGAATGACGAAATCTGCACACTTTCTTCCTATACGTGTGACAGATACACCTGAGAAATTAGCTGTTTGTTACTTAGATGAGGTTGTTCCATTGTATAGAGTGCCAGTTTCCATCGTTTCAGATCGTAACCCTCGTTTCACCTCACGATTTTGGGAGAAATTCCAAATTTCGCTGGGTTCAAAATTGAATTCCAGTACAGCATTTCATCCTCAGACGAATGGTCAATCATAAAGGACGATTCAGACACTCGAAGACATGGTACGAGTGAGTGTGTTGGATCAGCAAACTGGTTGGGATCGATGCCTGCCTTTGGCAGAATTTGCTCACAACAATACTTTTCATGTAAGCATCGGTATGGCACCTTATGAAGCATTATATGGGAGACATTGCAGGACTCCTATTTGCTGGAATGAGGTAGGCGAAAGATGCCTAGACAATTAGGAATCGATTGATCAAGCAACGGAGCAGTTGAACTTGATCCGACAATGGCTAAAAATAGCCCAGGATCGGCAGAAAAGCTACGCCGACAATCGACAAAGGGGACTGGAATATGCAGTAGGTGACAAAATGTTTTTGAAAGTCTCCCCATGGAAAGGAGTCCTTCGTTTTCAGCAGCGAGGTAAGCTAGCACCTCGCTACATTGGTCCGTTTGACATCGTTGAAAGAATTGGCTCTGTTGTATACCAACTTGCCTTACCTCCAAATATGAAAAGAATTCACAACGTGTTTCATGTGCTCGAGGAACTCCCTAGTTGAAGTTGCTGAAGACCTATCCTATCCCGTACAGCCAGTTGCCATACTAGATTGGTTAGTTCGACAGCTTTGCAATCGAAATGTGCCTACGGTACGAGTTGTTTGGCATAATAGCCAAATTGAGGAACAACCTTGGGAGACTGAGGAATCTATGCGTGCAAAATTTCCTTACTTTTTTGTTTAGGTACTTGTGCTAAAATTTCGAGGAAGAAATTCTTATAAAGAGGGGAGGATGTGAGACCCCGAATTTTGAGTCCTAAAAGTCCAGAACCCAGTGTAGGAGAAAAGACCATTTTACCCCTGAAGAAAAGGATGTGTGATGGCCGAAATTGGTAAGAAATGTTTGGTAATTATTTCTGGTATTAATTCCCTTTAATTTGGTTCTTAATTTGTTGATAATCACCTTAGGAATTAAAATCCCTAAAATTAAAAGGGGATAATTACAAAATTTAAATCTGGTAGTTATCTTACTTTAATAAAACCTTTAAAATAGTAATCTTAATTCCATACCCATCCATTATAAATAAGAAGCCAACCCCACAAAAATCATTCATATAAAACACTCAAAACTCGTATAGCCTTAAACCCTTACACCTCCCTAAATCTGCCAAAATTCGATGAAACTTTAAATCATCATAACTCGCTCATCGTTTGTCAGATTCCTGAAAATAATAGCTTGTTGGAAAGAAATCTTCATCCTCTTTAAAAAACTTTATGGTTTTTTGTCAGGAGGTTAGTATTTCTTTCTCGTAAGATAAGTCGAAACTCGGCGGAACTGCCAAAATCTTCTTGAACTTCAATATGGCATAACTCTTTCATCGTTTGTTAGATTCCTGTAAATAATAGCTTGTTGGAAATCTCTCTTCATCCTCTTTTCAAACATATTTTGTTTGTTGTTTGGACGTTCGTATTTCTTTGTCAAAAGATAAGTTGAAAATCGGTGGCGGAATTAGGTTTTAAGATTTGTATAATTCTGCCTTTGATTGATCTCTGATGTTATTGCCCTTATTCATATGATTGTTTATAATCCATTCATAGCGAAAAATTGTGATTTCATCCCTTGAATGCATGAAGTCGAAAATTGTCTTGTGCCTTACTCTTAATGCCGAACTTTGCATAGTTAATTGGGATGGTAAATCAGGTTGAATCGTTAAGTTTCTGGCTATCACATTACACATCCAACGGGGAGGAACCTGCGGCATCTGATCACTGGTTTTTGATAGGTTTGGTGAATGAAATTGGTAAAGGAATAGGGTATTTACTTGGTTATTGCGTATGCACGTTTAGTTTGTTTTTTTGTCTTTTCCTAATGATGACTTAGGTGGTTCGGAAGTATCTAGTAAGGGAAAAGGAATAACTTCTTGTTCAGAGACAAGAGAGATAGGATCTATGCCTCATCGGTTTCTCCAGAGACCTCGTTGTTTGCTTCATTGATTTCGGTACCTATGATTGTGAAACTATATGCGCATTCATATTAAATAATGCATGCTTGAGTTGTGGATTAAATTGAGGAATTTCTAAGCTATACCGAATCCCTTAAGGTAGGTTAGGAGTGCCTAGCTTGCATGTGTGATGTTTATTGAGCATGCTGAATGTGATCTGACAGAATTGAGAATACCCTATTGTGGTTTTGTGCTTTGTGCTTGCCTGTGTGTGCTTGTACATGTTTGTGTGTCAGAATCTTTTTCCGGTGGCCATTCGGGGTAAGCGCTGATGCTCTTAGTGAGAAGAGAGGTTCTTATTAGAATGGGTGTCTTATGGGTGGCAAATCCCAGCAAGAGCTCGTTGGATGTCTTGTCCTTGTGTGGCCAGAAGCCCTGTCCTTGTGTAGCAGCAACCCCTTATCTTTGTGTGGTTTGGGAAACCCTTATCCTTGTGTGGTTTGGGAAGCCCTTACCCTTGTGTGGTTTGGGATGACCTTTTCTTCTTCATTGCCGAGAATAGTCTGATGAGTTCTGCCTGCCTGTGTACTTCTGATACTTTTCGGAAGTGTTTGTAGTCCCCTTCAGCCTTAGATTCGGCCCTACCCTTTTTGATTGAATCTTTGAATTGCATGAATCCCTTTAGTTGCGTAGAATGATCAGATGTTGTTCGGGAGATTTGTGTTTATGGTTTCTACAGATCTTATGATGTTGTGACCCTACTGAGTTTCTTGTAATATCATTCTGTTGTTTTCACCATTTTTTCAGGCTTAGTTACATTCACTACTCATGGTACCAGTGTGTGAGATCAAGGCTGTATGGCAGGGCGATATCGCATCACTTTTGCATACCTGTTCCTTGATTACTTGCACATATAACTTGAATAAAAATTGGACTACTTTCTAGTTTATTTTAAGATTCCTCCTTTTCTTGTTATTTTTGACTATGTTGGAGGAATTCTTGCTGGTTATTTGGATCCCTACAGGACTTGTGTGTTATGAATCCAATGATTTAATTTAAAGACTTTCGCTGTTATTTTTACTCACTCCATATGATACCAGAATGATTGTCCAATATCATGCTCCAACTATTGTTAAACATGTAGAATGAACATGCTAAAAGTCGAAAACTTAGTGAGTAAGCCTGGTGGGATTCAGATAGGTCCTAGGTGTCTTTGGGCTTATCTGGGTTTCACGGCGGTAATGACCTTAATCAGAGCAAATATTAATAGGTAGGAATTGGGGTCATTACAAACATCTTGTGGAACACATACCTGGTTTTTGAAGACAAGCACTTCATCATCTCGTATTCTGAAATCACGAATTATGACATCAACACCATCAAAAATTTGCTTCCGAATTTCAACTAGTTTTGGATCTTCTAATTGCCGATTCCGGATTTCTTTAATCAAGGTCGGCATGACTTCGATTCGTGCTATTATTGATCCAGAAAAATCAGTGCCAAGATGCACACGGTTAGCTTTTAAATTCAACAACATAGGCATGTAATGGGTGCGCATGTAAACCAAAACCGATGGGGAAGGAGGATGAAACTTCGGCTGCAAGCTCCAAATCATGTCTAGGATAATTGCTTTCGTATGGTCGTAACTGTCAGGAAGTATAAGCAAAGACTTTCCCGTCTTGCATCAATACGCATCCAAGTCCGGATTTCGACGTATCGCTGTAAACCACATACTCCTTTCCGCAAATAGGTAAGGTAACGATAGGTAAGGTAAGGATAGGTGCGAAAACTAACCGGTTTTTCAGTTCTTCAAAACTTCGATGGCATTTTTTGTTCCACACGAACGGCTCATCTTTGCATGCCAGTTTTGTCAATGATCCGGCAAGCGATGAAAAATTCTCCACAAAACGACGGTAGTATCCTGCTAAGCCAAGGAAACTACGACCTTCGAATACAGTTCGCGGGGATTCCCAAGCAACTACAACTTCGATCTTCTTCAGATCAACTAACACACATTGGGCGGAAACAACATGGCCAAGGAAACCAACTTTGCGTAACCAGAATTCGCATTTGGAGTACTTTGCGAACAACCACCGATCCTTCAAAACATTCAGCACAATCCGTAAATTCTTAGCATGTTCCTCTTCCGATTTTGAATAAATCAGAATGTCGTCGATGAAGACTATCACAAATTTATCCAGGAACTCATGGAACACATAATTCAAGGTCCATGAACACAGCTGGTGCATTGGTCAAATCGAATGGCATAAGCAGAAATTCGTAGTGGCCGTATCACAATCTGAATGCTGTCTTCAGAATATCAGCATCACGAACTCGTAATTGATGTTATCCAGATCTGAGATCGATCTTGGAGAACACGGCTGCACCCTGGAGTTGGTCAAACAAATCGTCGATGCGTGGCAAAGGGTACTTGTTCTTCACGGTTACACGATTCAACTGCCGATAGTCAATGCATAATCGCAGCGATCCATCTTTCTTCTTTACGAACATGACAGGTGCTCCCCAAGGTGACACACTAGGTCAGATGAAACCACGATCCAACAAATCTTCCAATTGTGTTTTTAGTTCATTCATTTCCGTAGGAGCCATACAATATAGAGGAATGGAAATCGGATTCGTACCAAGCACTAACTCAATGCCGAATTCCACTTCCCTTGCTGGTGGTAAACCGACTATGTCTTCTGAAAATACTTTTGGAAATTCGCGAACCACTGGAACAGAATCCTGATCCGAGGATTCTTTAGAAATATAATGTACATGCGTGAGGTACGCTGTACATCCTTTGCTGATCAATTGTTTTGCATCAAGCCAAGAAATCATGCAAGTTGGAACAACTCACCTATCACCTTCAAAACAGTACTCAGCACCATCAGGAAAAAGGAACCACACACGTTTGGTGGAACACTCCATACGGGCTTGATATTTTGCCAGACATTCCATGCCTAAGATTACATTCAGCTCTCGGATGTCCAATGGAATTAGATCCACTACAAGTGCAAATCGGGACAACTCCTTTAATGCCTTCTCATATTCCAGCACCGAACGGGTGTGCTGTTCAAGCTTGTAAAAAGTTCGTCGCTGCTTGCTTTTATGGAATCTCGTATAGAACCTTTCGTCTAATTCATACCAAAATTCCTCCCATGTAGGTAGACGATCGCCAAATCGCAAGCTCACAGCTGTCCACCATGCGAGGGCTTCTCCCTCAAGTAGGAAAGTAGCGATGGAAACCTTGTCATCATCCGAGATACATAAGAACAAGGACACTCGGCAAAAGGTGTCGATACATTCACGAGCGGCAGCAGCACCGGCTAAACTATTGAAATCTTTACATCCTAATTGTCGAGCTTCCTTCAACAATTTTGTAATCACAATAGGAAGTCCCTCGGCTTCCTTAGGATCCGTTGGCCGTACAGGTTCAAGTGAAGGAATAGGTTCTTCCAAGGGCACGGGTGCAGGAACATTCTGAAATTGCCCCTTCAAACATTGCCGATTCGCAGCAATTCCTTGCAATATGTTTAGGATTTGGGCCATCACATGATTGATGGCTGGTGCGGCTGGTGCCTCAAGTTGGTTTTTGGGCTCAGCTTGCCCTCCCTGCTCAGTTTGTGTATTCGGCTCCTCTTGCTCAATAGATTGCTGTTCGACCTGAACCTCATACCTACCCCATCGATCCCTTGTAGCTTTCGACCTTGCCATACTATACAAGAATATGATTGTTACTTAAAACATAACTAAATACGATACTAGGAAAAGAAGTGCTACTTGGTGGAGAGGCGTGCAGCGGACGATACACATATGCTGGAAAATAATATACAAATTTTTGAAATCATATGCACACATGTAAATGCATACTCGTCACTCATATCAACACACATATGTACTCTCGGAAATCATCATCAAGCATTAAGCAAGCATGGATTCACACAATCCATATTCAGGAATCATGCAAACTCAGACCCCATGCATTCGGCAATACACATCAGCAATCACACGAATAACATTCGGCAATATAGAAATCACATAGGAACACTTGGTAATATGCCCCAACAACATACACATTCTCAACAATGACAAGAAACACATCAAACATTCACCGAAACACATCAAGGCATACCAGGCATAAGAACATACATAAATACACAGCAAATCAAATTATCATTCTCATCATTTAAATCAATCCCTTTTTAGTATTAGTTCACTTTCGTTAGCCCCTAAGTGAGGGAGTGTGTGCGCATGTTCTTACCTAGAAACACAAAATCAATAAACAAGTTAGCATATAACTAATTATATTCCTTAAACTATGCTCCGTTACCAAAGCTTGTAACGACCATAACTCCTAATCTATTATTAATTGCTCCGATTAGGGCTCTTACCACCGTGAAACCCAAACAAGCCCAAGAACCAGGACCTATCTGAATCCCACAAGGCTTACTTATAAAATTCTTGATTTTTAGCATGTATATTCTTTATGTTTATCAACAATTGGAGCATGATATTGGACAAGTATTCTGGTATCATACAGAGTGAATGAAATATCAGCGGAAGTCTTTAAATAAAATCAATGAATCCACAACACACAAGTCCCATAGGGATCCAAATATCCAGCAAGTTAACCCCCAACATAAATTGGACACCAAAAAGTAAAGAAGGAATCTTGAAAAGCCAGAAAGAAGTCCAATCATAATTCATGTTATATGCGTAGGCAATCGAAGAACAGGTATGCAAATGTGGTGAGATATCACCCCGCCGTGCAGCCTTAATCTCACACACTGGTACCTTGGACAGTGGATGTACCTAAGCCTGAAAAATGGTGAATATAATAGGATGGGATTACAAGATTCTCAGTATGGTCACAAAATCATAAGATCTACAGAAATCTTAGACACAAATCTCGTAAACAACATCAGATCATCCCTACACAACTAAAGGTATCACATAATTCAAGAATCAATCAAAAGGATAGTGTAAGGACCCAAACCCAACCTATTAAGACCCTTACTACCATAAAATCCAAATAAGCCCTTGCAAGGTCCTATTTGAACCCCACAAGGCTCAAGTCATCGAATTGTCAATTTTATTTGTTGATTTATATGTTATTTAACGGTTGGAGCGTATTTATACATTAATGAATTTCTGGCTTATATGGAGTGAAAGAAAACATCAACAGAAGACTTATATCAATATTCAAAACAAGTGGAAGCATAACACACAAGTCCCATAGAAATCTCAAAACATCAACCAATAGTATCATGCATATTTCGGAAGCAACAAAAAGAGAAAGAGGGATTCGAAAGTCAGAATGCAAATC
This sequence comes from Passiflora organensis, assembly GCA_019739055.1. Taxonomy (NCBI): domain Eukaryota; kingdom Viridiplantae; phylum Streptophyta; class Magnoliopsida; order Malpighiales; family Passifloraceae; genus Passiflora; species Passiflora organensis. The sequence continues at coordinate 25,703,288 of JAEPBF010000087.1, read as the reverse complement.
CACACAAGTTCAAAGACATGGCATGTGCATTCAATAGAAAAGGGATGCAAATTCGTCCAGCCGTGTGGCCTTGATCTCGCACCTTAGGTACCAGCAACAAAGTAGGGTCACAGTATCATAAGTCCTAAGGATTCCCAATCAAACATCTCCAAAACAACATCAGATCATCCCTACTCATCTAAGGGTATCACACAATTCAAGAATCAATCAAAAGAGTTAGGGTCGTAACTAAGGATGAGGGTGGACTACAAACACTTCTAAAAATCAAAAGTACATAGGCAAGAAAACTCATCAGGTTACTCTCGGCAGTAGGAAAAGAAAAAGGCCATCCCCTTCCACCTATGTTGTCAAAGGCTTTTCTGTACAAAGGGTAAATGGTTAGACAATCAATATTGTAGCAAGTCTTTTAGTTGTCTCCGACATCCAGACTTGAACTAGCCTAGGAGCACTCTTGTAGCAGCGCATACAAGTCATCCTGTCACTCTCAAACAGAGCAACCTAACGTCCAGATTCGAACTAGGCTATAGGGCATCTTGATGTCCAGACTAGAACTGGCCTACAAGGCTTCCTGTCGTCCGGACTTGAACCAGCCTACAAGGCATCCAGCGAGCTCTTGCTAGGAATAACCTCCCACAAACCTCCCGGTTTGGTAAGCATCTCTCCTCTCCCTAGGAGCAACAATACTTACCTTGCATGGCCAGCAACAAAAGAATCCTTCAAACAATGCACAAACAGGGCACATACATGCATACACACATAGTACACGCATACACAAATCACAACAAAGGATCCTCAATCAAATCACAATACAAATCAAAGATCAATCCTCAAAGTCATAACCGAATTAGGCAGTCTATTTTCCTATTAACTTCCGAGATTCCCTATCATCATAATCACACATTCTGCAAGCGTATAACAAAGATAGGCAATCGAATTCACTCATATTCAAACAATCAAACAATAGGGTAACCAAAGTAACCGATGAGGCATAGATCCTACATCTCACGTGTCTGAATCATATGCAATCCTTTGCCTTTCCAATAAGATCAGAATCTCCTAAATAATTACCAGGCAAAGACCACACAATACTAAGCAACAAGATTACTTAATTAAAAACCAAAGGCATTGGGAATCCTTACCAATTAACTTACCCAAATCAAGAGATCCGGATGCAGCAATATCTTTCCCCTGAATGCATGATGTGATGGCCAATAACTCAGTAAGAATCTACTTGATATTTCACCTTAATTCAATATACAACATTTGGCAACACCTTAAGGATTATAGGGCAACTTGCGATTTCAACATTAGAGAGGTTAGGGGTTGTGATTTCATAAAATTAAGAAAGGAATAAATGTTTACAATATGTACGATCAAAAGAAATAAGATCAGAATCCAACAGGTTAATCAATTGATCAAGATAGACATTAATAGGGCAAAGGTAGGGCATGCTGATTTTATGAATAGAGAAGATTCAAAGGATAAATTCATGATTTTAAAATCATGAATGGATGCTAAACAATTATACGAACAAGAGGAACAATAAGAGAAATCAATTGAAGACATAATCATATAATTTTGAAACCTAATCCAGCCAAATTTTAACCTAAATTACGACAAAGAAAAACTAACCTCCAGAAGAAAAAACCAAGATGTATGGATAGAGAATGGAAATAGTTTTCCAACAAACTATTATTCTCAAGAATCTGACAAAGGATGAGAGAGTTATGCTATTTTAAAGTTCAAACAAATTTTGACAATTTTGCCAAAATACGATTTAACTTTTAATAAAAAAAACTAACCTCCAGATGAAAAAACTAAGAGTTTTAGGAAGAGGATGAAGAGAGCTTTCCAACAAGCTATTATCCGCAAGAATCCGACAAAGGATGAGAGAGTTATACCAAGATGAAGATCAAGGAGTTTCGACTAGGGTTTAGGCAAAAATCGGAAATTAAGAAGAAATGGATAAATAAAGAAATTTCTATGCAGGTTTTGGTATGTTCAGGTGGGATAGGCTGGTTACTCTTTTATAGGTGTCCAAGGAGGTTTAGTGAAGAGATAAATCCCTATGTTTAAGCTTAAAAAGATAATTAAAGGATAATTCTATACAATGGATAAATCTATTAAAAGAGATATTCTATTAAAAAGGAAGAATTATCTAACACCTTAGATAATAAGGGATAGAACTAAGGATAATTAATATAAAAATACCAGAATTAAAATAGGAAATATCTGGCAACAACCATTTTAGGCTATCACACATCTATTTCTTTAGGGGCAAAATAGTCATTTGCAGACATCTACACTACGAAGGATCGGGGTCTCACAGATAGAGCCGAAACTAAGACTGAGGGTGGACTACAACACTTCTGAAAATCAGAAGTACATAGGAAAGTAAAACCCATCAGATTACTCTCGGCACTAGAAAGAAAGAAAGGTCATCCCATTCCAACTGTGTTATCCAAGGCTTGCTGCATAAAGGGTAAAAGGTTAGCACACAATCTAATCAGCAAACCTATTCACCCTGCCACACAAGGACAAGACATCCAAGCCACACAAGGACAAGGCTTCCAGCGTGCGCATGCTGGGAATTGCCACCCAAACAACTTCCATACCAGTAAGAGCCTCCCCTCTCCCAAGGAGCATCAGCGCTTACCCCGAATGGCCATCGAAACAGGATCCTGACACATAAACACATACAAGCACACACAAGCAAGTACAAAGCATAATACCACAACAGTGTAACTTCAATCATGTCAGAACACAGTTATATGCAATTCAGGCACTCAAAACCTAACTCAAGGGTTCGGTATGACCTATAGGATTCATATCTCAATCTACGATTCATGCACATATCCTACAATCAATTTGCATGCAATAATAACAAAGGAAGGTATCGAAAATAACAAACAAACAACAGGAATCTCTGGAGAAACCAATGAGGCATAGATCCTACCTCTCTTATCTTAGAATAAGAAGCTATTTGTTTGACCTTATTTAATAATTCCGAACCACCTATAGCATCACAAGGCAAAGAAAAAAACAAACTAAGCATGCATACTCAATAACCAAGTAAGCACCCAATTTCCTTACCAAGTCCACTCACCAAACCTATCAGAAACCAGTGGTTAGATGCCGCAGGTGCCTCCCCTTTGGATGTGTGATGTGATAGCCAAGAACTTAACAAGATTCAACCTGAATTACCATCCCAATTTAACTATGTATATTTCAGCATTAAGCATAGGACACAAGATAATTTGCGATTTTATGTTAGCAAGGTGTAAGGGTTGCGATTTCATGTTAACAAAGAAGGATTAAGTGTTTATACCTTATACAATCAAACGGAACAAGATCAGAATCCAATATGTTAATCAATTGATCAAGATAGGCAACAATAGAGCAAGGGTAGTGATTTCATGTATAAAAAAGATTCAAACGATGAATTCATGATTTTATAACATGAATGGATGCCAAACAATCATACAAACAAAAGGAACAACAACATAAATCAATTGAAGACAGAATCACACAATCTTGAAATCTAATCCCGCTGAAATACAATTTATCTTTCGACAAAGGAAAACTAATCTTCAGAAAAAAAACCACATATTTTTGGAAAGAGGATGAAGAGATATTTCCAATAAGCTATTTTTTGAAAGAATCCAACAAAGGACGAGAGAGTTATGCTATTTTGAAGCTCAAGCAGATTTTGACAATTCCATCGAAATACGATTTAACTTTCGACAAAGAAAAACTAACCTCCGAATAAAAAAAAATATGGTTGGAAAGAGGATGAAGAGAGCTTTCTAAAAAGCTATTAGGCTCAGGAATCCGAAAAAGGATGAGAGAGTTATGTTGGTTTGAAGTTCCAGCACATTTTGACAGAAATTGGGAGGTGTAAGGTTTTTAGGTTTTACAAAATTTGTGTGTTTTCTGCATAAGATTTTTGTGTGGCTGGCTTCCTATTTATATAAGGTGGTTATGGGAATAAAATCCCTATTTTAAAGCTTGATTAAAGTAAGATAATTATCAGAATTAAATTCTGTAATCATCCTCTTTTAATTTCAGGGATTTTAATTTCAAAGGTAATTATCAACTTATAAAGAACTAGATTAAAGCGAATTAAAACCAAAATTAATTATTGAATATTTCTTACCAGTTTCGGCCATCACACATCCTTTTCTTCAGGGACAAAATATTTTTTTCACCTGTACTACTTCTGGACTTCTAGGACTCAAAATTCGGGGTCTCACAGCACAACCAATGTACACTAGATCACATGTCAACTATTCTCCCAATGGATTCAAAACCACAATCGGAGGAACCAAAGAAGATAAGAGCCGATTCGAACTAATTGCTATTCTCAGACTCACGAACGATCTATTTGGTCCAATAAAATTAGCATCCTGGGAAAAGACTGAAACGGTACTTGTTACCACGTCGGGGCTGGCACAGGCCTCGGCGTCCGTCAAAGTAAAGAGTCTCGTAGGTCTGGTTTGTGAACCTGATGTGGATCCACTAGGGAGTCTACCGGGTGCATGGGCTGGTGGCTTAAAAGGATTGGCATGTCCACCATTCGAACTTGGTGCTCCTGAAGTCTGCAAACCATCATGTCTCGGCTTAGGCCATTCTCTTTGTACATGGCCAAACTATCCATAATTGTAACACCTACACGACTGTGAACAAGGAGGGACATGATACTGAGGGAAATTCTGACACCACGAGGGTCTGCTCACACTTGATTTGAAACCTGTTGAGTGCATCTACGAATTTCCATTGCCACTGGCTTTTAATAAAATGATTTCGAAAGGTAGGGTCTCGAATGACGGCCAAACTATAATGACCCACATTCCTATATTACTGAATTGCTCTTAAGTGAGACCCTTACCGCCGTGAAACCCAAACAAGCCCACAACTAGTATCTATATGAATCCCACAAGGCTTATCCATCTAGTTCCGATTTTAATAAGTTTTATTCTTATGGTTTTAAAGATTGGAGCATGATGATATTTGAAAATCACAATCTAGTAAAAAACAGAGTGAATGAAAATTTCAGCAGAAGTCTTTATAATTCAGCAAAGGTACCACAACACACAAGTCCCATAGGGATCTCAAAATCCAACAAGTATATCTCTAATAAATTTCGGTAACAAGCAAACAAAGGAGGCATTCAAAAATCCAGAAAGTGGTCCAATTGAACTTCATATTATATGCGCAAGTAATCAATGAACATGTATGCAAATGTGATGCGATATCAACCTGCCGTGCAGCCTTGATTCTCACACACTGGTACCATGAAAAGGAAATGTACCTAAACCTGAAAAATGGTGGAAACAATAGGATGAGATTACAAGAATCTTAATGGGGTCACAACATCATAATATCTACAGAAATCTTAAACAATCATCTCCCAAACAACATCAGATCATCCCTACACATCTACGAATATCACACAATCATTCCAAACATCCAAATATGTAGGGCTGAAACTAAGGCTGAGGGTGGACTACAAACACTTCCGAAATCAGAAGCACACAGGCAGGAAAAACTCATCAATCATCTCAGCAAAAGGAAAAGGACATCCTCTTCCTCCTTTGTTGTCCAAGGCTTCGCTGCACAAAGGGTGAAAGGTTAGCACTCAAGCTAATCAGCAAGCCTATTCATTTTGTCACACAAGGACAAGGGCATTCAAACCACACAAGGAAAAGGGCATCCAAAGCACATAAGGATAAGATCATCTTGCCACACAAGGACGAGGCGTCTAGCCACACAAAGACTAGGCATCCAGCGTGCACATGCTAGGGATTGCCACCCATACAACTCTCATACTAGTAAGAACCTCTCCTCTCCCAAGGAGCATCAGCGCTTACCTCGAATGCCCACCGGAAAAGGATCCTGACACATAAACACGTACAAGCACACTGAAGCAAGTACAAGCCACAATACCATAATAAGGTATCCTCAATCATGTCAGAACACAATCAGCATGTTCAATTCACACAACACATGCAAATTAGGCACTCATAACCGATCTCAAGGGTTCGGTATAGCCTAAAGGATCACATCTCAATCCACAATTCAGACATACACTATCCAACATATGCGCATACAATCATCAACAAGTATATGCAGCGAAATAAACAAGCAAACCGTGAGACCCTGAATTTTGAATCCTAGAAGTCCAAAAGCTAGTACAAATGAAATGACCATTTTCCCCCTAAAGAAATGGATGTATGATGGCCGAAAATGGTAAGGAATGTCTACTAATTATGTAAGGACCCCAATTTCTAACCTATTATTAATTGCTCCTATTAGGACCCTTACCGCTATGAAACCCAAACAAGCTCGAACCAGGACCTATCTAAATCCCACAGGCCTTATCCATCTAGTTTCAAATTTAGCATGTTAATTCCTTTAAGATTTTAAAGTTTGAAGCATGATATTGGATAAATATTCTGGTATCATACGAAGTGAATAAAACATCAGCAGAAGTCTTTAAATTTAATCAATGAATCTATAACACACAAGTCCCATAGAGATCCAAATAACCAGCAATTAAACCTCCAACTTAATTTGAAAATAACAAGAAAAGGAGGAATGTTGAAAAACCAGAAAATTGTCCAATCAATGATCATGTTATATGCTTAAGCAACCAAGGACATAACCATGAACAGTGAATGTACCTAAGCCTGAAAAATGGTGAAAACAACAGGATGAGATTACAAGAATCTCAATATCATAAGATCTACATAAATCTTAAACAAACATCTCCCAAAAAACATCAGATCATCCCTACTCATCTAAAGATATCACGCAATTCAAGAATCAACCAAAAAAGGTTAGCGCTGAAACTAAGGCTGAGGGTGGACTATAAACACTCCCGAAAATCAGAAGTAGACAGGTAGGAATACCCATCAGGTTACTCTTGGAAGTAGGAAAAAGAAAAGCCATCTCCTTCCACCTGTGTTGTCCAATAATTTGCTTCACAAAGGGTAAAATGTTAGCACACAAGCTAATCAGCAAGCCTATTTATCTTACCACCACATAGGACAAGGCATCTAGCCAGCACACAGGACTAGGCATCTAGCCAGCACACAGGACTAGGCATCCTAACCAGCACATAGGATCAAGGCATCTAGCCAGCACACAAGATAAGACATCTAGCCAGCACACAGGATAAGGCATCTAGCTAGCACACAGGATAAGGCATCTAGCCAGCACATAGGACAAGACATCTAGCCAGCACAAAGGACTAGGCATCTAGCCAGCACAAAGGACTAGGCATCTAGCCAGCACACAGGACTAGGCATCTAGCCAGCACACAGGACTAGACGTCTAGCGCACGCAAGTTGGGGATTGCCACCCATACAACTCCCATACCAGTAAGAGCCTTCCCTCTCCCAAGTAGCATCAACGCATACCCCGAATGGCCACCGGAAAAGGATCCTAACACACAAACATATACAAGCACACACATGCAAGTATAAATCACAATACCATAACATTGTATCCTCAATCATGTCAAAACGCAATTAGCATGTTCAATATACATAACACATGCAAATTAGGCACATATAACCTATCTCAGGGGTTCTGTATAGCCTAAGTAATCATATCTCAGTCCGCAATTCATGTATACACCATACAATCAATTCGCATACAATAATAACAAGGGCAACAACCAAACAACAAAGGATCTCTAAAGAAACCGATGAGGCATAGATCCTACCTCTCTTGTCTCTGAACAAGAAGCTATTCTTTTTCTTTTATTTAATAGTTCCAAACCATTTATAACATTACAAGGCAAAAAAAAACCAAACTATGCATGCTTACTCAATAACCAAGTAAATACCCTATTTCCTTACCAATTCCACTCACCAAACCTATCAGAAACCAGTGAACAGATGCCGCAGTTGCCTCCCCCTTTGATGTGTGATATGATAGCCAAGAACTTAACAAGATTCAACCTGAGTTATCATCCCAATTAACTATACATATTTTGGCACTAAGCATAAGACACAAGACAAATTGGGATTTCATGCTTACAAGGTGTAAGGATTGCGATTTCATGTTAACAAATGAGGATTAGGTGTGTCTATCACACAAACAGGTAAAAAGTGTGCAAATTTCATCAATCGATCTATGATCACCCAATTGGCATCGTATCCTCGCTGTGATCTAGGCAAACTGGTCACAAAATCCATTGTGACATGCTCTCACTTCAATTATGGAATCGAAAGTGACTGTACTAAACCTGCGGGTCTTTGATGTTTGATCTTTACTTGTTGACATACAAGACATCAGGCAACGAACTCAGTAATGTGACACTTCATGTTCAGCCATCAATACTGCTCCTTTAAATCTTGGTACATCTTTGTGCTACCACGATGGATAGCGAACTTCGAACTATACGCCTCAGATAAAATAAGATTGCGAATGTTAACATCTTGTGAAACACATACCCGGTTTCCGAAGACAAGAACTCCATCATCTCGTACTCTGAAATCGCGAGTTATGGCATCAACACCATCAGATAGTTGCTTCTGAATTTCATCCAGTTTCGGATCATCTAATTGTTGATTCCGGATCTCCTCAATCAAGGTAGGTGTGACTTCGATATGCCAACAAAGAACTAGAATATTCAGTGCCAAGGTGCACACAGGTAGCTTTCAAATCCAGCAACGGCATGTATTGGGTGCATATGTAAGCCAAAACTGATGGAGAAGGAGGATGAAAATTTTGGCTTAAGGCATAAGCAACAAAATTTTCTTTTCCAGGATGATATTTGATGATCAAATCGTAGTCTCTAATCAGCTCCACGCATCTTCGTTTTCTTATATTCAATTCTTTTTGCGTGAGGAGGTACTTCAGGCTTTTTAGTTCCTTTATTTCCGCAGGAGCCATACGATACGGAGGAATGGAAATTGGGTTCATACCAGGTACTAACTCAATGTCGAATTCCACTTCCCTTGCTGGTGGTAAACTGACAATGTCTTCTGGAAACACATCTAGAAATTCGCAAACCACTGAAACAGAATCCAAATTCGAGGATTCTTTATAAATATTATGTGCGTGCACAAGGTACACTGTACATCCCTTGCTGATCAATCACTTAGCATCAAGCCAGGAAATCATGCAAGTTGGAACAACTCGCCTATCACCTTCAAAGCACTACACGCTTGGTGAAACATTCCATATGGGCTTGATATTTTTCCAAACAGTCCAAGCCTAAGATCACATCCAGCTTTCGAATGTCTAATGGGAATAGATCCCCTCAAGTACATTCGGACCCATACGTACAGCACAAGCATTGTAGACTAGATCACAAATCAATTGTTCTCCCAAAGGAGACAGAATCACAATAGGAAGAGTCAAGGGAGATAGAGGCCGATCCGTGCTATGTGCTATCATTAGACTTACAAATGATCTGTTTGCTCCTTCCATTAGTGGCTGCAGATGGCTTCTTTGTTTGCACAATCTTTTCAACTTCAATTGCAGCAACAATTAGTTCTTGCAAATTCTGCACCGGTTTTGTACCAATGATGGTTTAGAGTTCGGTACTAAGCCAATCTTGGAATCGTCTTGCAAGCTGGAACAGTGTGCGATCCTCCTCTGGTGCAAATCGGGACAACTCCCTTAGTACCTTCTCGTATTCCAACACCAAACGGGTGCCCTGTTCAATCTTTTAGAAATCTTGTCTCTACTCATTTTTATGGAATCTTGTATAAAACCTTTCGTCGAACTTATACCGAAATTCTTCCTAAGTAGGCAAATGATCGCCAAATCGTAAACTCACAACTATCCACCAGGCAAGGGCTTCTCCCTCAATTAGGAAAGTGGCGATGGCAACCTTGTCATCATCCGAGATACACAAGAACAAGGACACTCTGCACAAGGTGTCTATCCATTCACGAGTTGCTGCAGCTTCGGCTGAACCACTGAAATCTTTACATCCTAGTTGACGAGCTGTAACAACCCCAATTCCTAACTATTAATAATTGCTCCGATTAAGGTCATTACCGCCATGAAACCCAAATAAGCCTAAATGACACCTAAGACCAATTTGAATCTTACCAGGCTAATCATAAATTTCCGATTTTAAGCTTGTTAATCTTATTGTTTATCAACAATTGGAGTATGATATTGGACACATATTCTGGTATCATATGGAGTAAATAAAAACATCAGCGGAAGTCTTAAATTAATTCATTGGGTTCATAAAACACAAGTCCCATAGGGATTCAAATAACCAGCAAGAAATCTTTCAACAAGTTTCGGAAATAGCAAACAAAGAAGGGTGCTTAAAATAAACCAGAAAGTTGCCTAATCATTCATGTTATATGCACAAGTAACAAGTATGCAAATGTGATGCGATATCGCCACGTCGTTCAGCCTTGATCTCATACACTGGTACCACGAACAGTGGATGTACCTAAGCCTGAAAAATTGTAAACAACAACGGTATGAGATTACAAGAATCTCAGTAGGGTCACAGCATCATAAGATCTGCAGAAACCCTAAACACAAATCTCCCAATTTACATTAGATCATTCCTAAACAACTAAAGGGGATCACGTAATTCCAGAATCAAATGAAAAGGTTAGGGCCGAATCTATGGCTGAGGGAGGACTACAAACACTTTCGAAAGTTCAGAAGTACACAGGCAGGTGAAACACATCAAATTGCTCTCGGCAATGAAGAAGAAAGGCCATCCCCTTCCACCAGTGTTGTCCAAGGCTCACTTCACAAAGGATAAATGGTTAACACACAAACGAACCAGTAAGCCTAGTAAGTCGTCTTGTCGCACACGAACAAGTCTTCCCAAGCCATACACGGACTTGAGCACCCCAAACAACACAAGGATAAGAGCTTCCTGCCACACAAGGATAGGGTTCTGGCCATACAAGGACCAATCGCATATCTCATTCTGAATTTCATACTCTCACCCTATAATACAATCGCATGCAATACAACAAGGGCAGGTAACAAAAACATCAAGAAAATAACAGGGGTCTCTGGAGAAACCGATGAGGCGTAGATCCTACCTCTCTTGTCTCTGAACAAGAAGCTACTCCTTTTACTTTACTAATTAAATCCGAACCACCTATAATATCACCAGGTAAAGATGAAAACAAACTAAGCATGCATATTCAATAATCAACTGAATTCCCTATTTTCTTACCAATACTACTCACCAAACCTATCAGAAAACCAGTGATCAGATGTTTCAGGTGCCTCCTCCTTGGATCTGTGATGTGATAGCCAGGAACTAAACAAGAGTCAACCTGAATTTACCATTCCAATTAACTATGCAAATCTTGTCGCTAAAAGTAGGGCATAGGACGATTTCAACTTAACCTTAAATAAGGAAATATTTACATAAAAATTTCGAAACATATATGGTTGGAAAGAGAATGGAAAGAGCTTTCCAAGGAGCTATTATTTGTAAGGATCTGACAAACGATTAGAAAGTTATACTATTTTGAAGTTCAAGAAAATTTGGTGAAAACCTAATTCCGCCGCCGATTTTAAAGTTAACTTTAGACAAAGAAATACTAATCTTCTGACAAAAAAAAAACATGGTTGGAAAGCTCATGAAGAGAGCTTTCCAACAAGCTATTATTCACAGATATATAACAAACAGAAAAAGAGTTATGCTATTCTGAATTTCAAGAAGATTTGGCAATGCCTCCGAATTTCAACTTGGCCTTTGAGAAAGGAATACTAATATCCTGAAGAAAAATCAAAGCTTTTTGGAAAGAGGATGAAGAGAGCTTTCCAACAAGCTATTATTGGCAGGGATCCGACGAACTATGAGTGAGTTATGCTGGTTTAAATTTCTGCAAATTATGGCGGCTATAAGGAGGTATAGGGTTTTAGGCTCATACGAATTTTGTAAGTTTACTATGAGGGATTTTTGTGGGTTGACTTCCTATTTATAATGAATGAGTGTAGAATTATGATTACTACTTTTACTCACTTTATCAAAATAAGATAATTTATCAGATAATTAAACTCTTAAATTATCTTCCCTATTTTTAGGGACTTAATCTCTAAGGAAACTATCTATCTTTAAGGATGATTTCTAAGGCAATTACCCAACCATAAGGACCTAGATCTCAAGGAATTTAAAACAAAATTAACTACTAAACAAGCTTACCAATTTTGGCTATCACACATTCTTTCCTTCAGTAGCAAAATCATTTTTTCACCTGTACTGGCTTCTGGACTTCTAGGACTCAAAATTCAGGGTCTTACACGAGATTCCTTCAATAGCTTTGTAATAATGATTGGAAGTCTCTCAGCTTCCTTAGGGTCAGCCGACTATACAGGTTCAAGTGGAGGAATAGGTTTTTCCACGGGGGATGGTGCAGGAGCATTCTAAAATTGCGCCTCCATACGCTACTGATTCGCAGCAATCCCTTACAATATGTTTAGGATTTGTGCCATCACAGGATCGATGACTGGTGCCTTAGGTTGGTTTTCAGGCTCAGCTTGCTCTCTCTACTCAATTTGTGCATTCAACTCCTCTTGCTCAACAGGTTTCTGTTCAGCCTGAACCTCATAGCTACCCCGCCAACCCCTTTGTACAATTGGCCTTGCCATACTATACGAATACACATTTATCACTCAACATATAACCCAAATACGAAATTATGAAAAGAAGTGGTACCTGGTGGAGAGACGTGCACCGGACGATACACATATATTGAAAAAAAAAATTCAGATACACCCAAGTACACACAAATTTCAGAAATCATATGCACACATGAGATGCACACTCGACAATTACATCAATACACACATATAAGCACTCGACAAACAATCATCAAGCATTCGGTAAACACATAAGGACATTCGGAAACACTCTTAGGAATTATAATTATCATGAAAAAACATACATAAGTATTCGGAAGGAAAACATGCATCTACAATACCCATTTGGCAATAGTTAAAGAAAACAAAGAAAACACATTAAGTCATACAGGGCATAACAATACTCATAAATACACAGCAAGTAAAATTATCAATTTCATTATTTAATTCTTACAAACCAATCCCTTTTTAGTATTAGATCATTGTCTGTATTAGCTCCTAAGTGAGTGGGTGTGTGCGCATGTACCTACCTATAAACACAAAATCAACGAACAAGTTAGCATTTAACAATTTATATTCCTTAAACCATGCTCCGCTACCAAACCTGTAAGTACCCCAAATCCTAACCTATTATTAATTGCTCCTATTAGGACCTATACCGCCGTGAAACCCAAACAAGCCTGAACCAGCACCTATCTGAATCCCACAAGGCTTATCCATCTAGTTTTGAATTTAGCAAGTTAATTATTTTAAGATTTTAAAGTTTGGAGCACGATATTGGATAAATATTTTGGTATCATATGGAGTGAATAAAACATCAGCGGAAATCTTTAAATTTAATCAATGAATCCATAACACACAAGTCCCAAAGGGATCCAAATAACCAGCAAGTAAACCTCCAACATAATTCGAAAATAACAAGAAAACGAGGAAACTTGAAAAACCATAAAATAGTCCATTCAATGATCATGTTATATGTGCAAGCAATCAAGGAGACAATTAAGCAAAAATGATGCGATATTGCCCCGCCGTGTAGCCTTGATCCTCACACACTGGTACCATGAACATTGAATGTACCTAAGCCTGAAAAGTAGTGAAAACAACAGGATGAGATTACAAGAATCTCATAAGGCTCACAGCATCATAAGATCTACATAAATCTTAAACAAACATCTCCAAAACAACATCAAATCATCCCTATTTATTTAAGGGTATCAAACAATTCAAGAATCAACCAAAAGGGTTAGAGCCGAAACTAAGACTGAGCATGGACTACAAACACTTTTGAAAATCAAAAGTACACAGGCAGGAAAACACTTAAGGTTACTCTCGGCAGTAGGAAAATAAATAACCATTCCCTTCCACCTGTGTTGTCCAAGGCTTTGTTACACAAAGGGTAAAAGTTAGCACCCAAGCTAATCAGCAAGCCTATTCATCTTACCAGCGCACAGGACAAGGCATGCTAACCAGCACACAAGACAAGGCATGCTAACCAGCACACAGGATTAGGGCATCTTGCCAGCACACAGGACAAGGAATCTAGCCAGCACAAAGGACTAGGCATCTAGCCAGCACACAGTATTAGGCATCCAGCATGCGCAAGTTAGGAATTGCCACCCATAGAACTCCCACACCAGTAAGAGCCTCCTCTCTCTCAAGGAGAAACAGAGCTTACCCCGAATGGCCACTAGAAAAGAATTCTGACACGCAAACATGTACAAATAGACATAGGGGTGCACAATACCATAACAAGGTATCCTCAATCATGTCAGAACGTAATCAACATGTTCAATACACAAAATATGCAAATTAGGCACACATAACCTATCTCAAGGGTTCAGTATAGCCTAAGTAATCATATCTCAATCTGCAATTCATGTATACACCATACCATTAATTTACATGCAATAATAACAAGAGCAACAAGCAAACAACAAGGATCTCCGGAGAAACCGATGAGGCATAGATCCTACCTCTCTTGTCTCTGAACAAGAAGCTATTCCTTTGCCTTTATTTAATAGTTTCGAACCATCTATATCATTACAAGGCAAAGAAAAAACCAAACTAAGCATGCATACTCAATAACCAAGTAAATACCCTATTTCCTTACCAATTTCATTCACCAAACCTATTAGAAACCAGTGATCAGATGTCGTAGGTGTCTCTCCCTTGGATGTGTGATGTGATAGCCAAGAACTTAACAAGATTCAACCTGAGTTATCATCCTAATTAACTATACATATTTCAGCACTAAGCATAGGACATAAGACAATTTGCGATTTCATGCATACAAGGTGTAAAGGATGCGATTTTATGTTAACAAAGGAGGATTAGGTGTTTATAACCTGTAAAATCAAAAGAAATAAGATCAAAATCCAATAGGTTAATCAATTGATCAAGATAGGCAACAATAGGGCAATGTTAGGGCATACTGATTTTATGTATAGAGAAGATTCAAAGGATGAATTCATGATTTTACAACATGAATGGATGCTAAACATTTATACAAATAAGAGGAACAACAACAGAATTCAGCTGAAGGTAGATTCACAGAATTTTCAAACCTAATCCTGCCGAATTACGACCTAACTTATGCCAAAAAAAAAATTAACCTCCACAAAAAAAACCCAAGTTTTTTGGAAATAAGACGAAAAGAGCTTTCCAACAAGCTATTTTTTTAAGAATCCGACAAACGATGAAAGAGTTATGCTATTTTGAAGTTCAAGTAGATTTTGGCAATCTCGCCAATTTACGACCTAACTTTCGACAAAGAAAAAATAACCTTCAGAAAAAAACCCAAAGATGGTTGGAAATAGGACAAAAATAGTTTCCAACATGCTATTATTTGCAAGAATTTGACAAAGGATGAGAGAATTATGCTTGTTTGAAATTCAAGTAGATTTTGGTAGTAGTAGGGAGATGTAGTGATTTTGTTTGGATGAAATTTGTGTATTTTCTGCGTAAGGTTTAAGTGTGGCCAGCTTCCTTTTTATATAGGGTGGTTATGAGATTAATTTTCCTAATTTAAGGCTAGCTTAAAGTAAGATAACTATCATAATTAAATTCTTTAATTATCTTTCTTTAACTTTAGAGATTTTATTTTCTAGGATAATTATCAACCAATAGAGAACCAAATTAAAGGGAATTGATAACAGAAATAATTACTAGACATTCCTTACCATTTTCGGCCATCACACATCCTTTTCTTCAGGGGAAAAATATTCTTTTCACCTGTACTGGCTTCTTGACTTCTCGAACTCAAAATTTGAGGTCTCACATCTGTAATCATTTCTGGTTTTATTTCCTTTTGATTTGATTCCTTATTGGTTGATAATTACCTTAGAAGATAGAATCTCTAAAATTAGGGAGGGATAATTCTAGAATTTAATTTCGATAATTATCTTATTTTAATCTAGCTTTTAAAGTAGGAAAATTAATCCCATAATCACCCTCTATAAAGAGGAAGTCGGCCACACTTAAAGCTTACACAGAAAATACACAAAATTCATCAAATATTAAACCCTATACCTCCTTATTGCTGCCAAAATTTCTTCAACTTCAAACTAGCATAACTCTCTCATCCTTTGTTGAAAGTCTGAAAATAATAACTTGTTGGAAAGCTCTTTCCATCCTCTATCTAGCTAGCTTTTTCTTGTTATAAGGAGGTTAGTTCTTTACTATCGTAAATCAACTCGTAATTCGGTGGGTCTGGTGCCAAAATTATTCGTCCTTAAATTGCTTTCTGTTATTGACCCTCTTGTTCGTATGATTGTTTAGCATCCATTCATGTTTTAAAATCATGAATTCATCCTTTGAATCATCCTTATACATGAAATCGGCATGCCTTACTCTTTTCCTATTGTTGCCGATTTTGATCAATTGATTAACCTGTTGGATTCTGATTTTGTTCCTTTTGATTATATGTGTTATTAACACCTAATCCTTCCTTATTACCATGAAATTGCAACCCCTATGGCTTGTTAACATAAAATCATTATTTTCCCTATTGTCCTATTCTTAGTGCTGAAATTTGTATGGTTGATTGGGGTGGTAATTCAGGTTGAATCTTGTTAAATTCTTGGATATCATATCATACATCTAAGGGGGAGGCACCTACAACATCTGATCACTGGTTTCTGATAGGTTTGTTGAGTGGAATTGGTAAGGAAATAATTTATTTACTTGGTTATTGAGTATGCATGCTTAGTTTGGTTTTCTCTTTGACTTATGATATTATAAATGGTTTGAATCCCTTGAATATAGGCAAAAAAATAGTTTATTGTTCTCAGACAAGAGAGGTGGGATCTATGCCTCATCGGTTTCTCCAGAGATCTTTTATTTACTTGTTGATTTTGGTATCTATGCTTGTGTAAATGTATGTGCATATGTATGAAATAGTGTATACATGAGTTGTTGACTGATTTAAGACTTATCTAGGCTATGTCGAATCCCTTAAGATAGGTTATGAGTCCTAGCTTGTATGTATTGTGTGTATTGAACATTCTGATTGTGTTCTCACATGATTGAGAATACTCTGTTGTGGTATTGGCTTTGTGTTTGCCTGTGTGTGCTTGTACGTGTTTGTGTGTCATGATCCTTTTCCGGTGACCATTCAGGATAAGCGTTGATTCTCCAGAGGAGAGGAGAGATTCTCACTAGTATGGGAGTCATATGGGTAGCAATCCCCAGCATGTGCACGCTGGATGCCTAGTCCCTGTGTGGCTAGACACCTTGTCCTTGTGTGGAAAAATGCCCTTATCCTCGTATGGTTTGGATTCCCTTATCCTTGTGTGGTTTCGATACCCTTGTCCTTATGTAGCTTGGATGCCTTGTCCTTGTGTGGTAAGATGAATAAGTTTGCTGATTAGCTTATGTGCTAACTTTTATCCTTTGTGCAACAAACTCGTGGACAACACAGGTGGAAGGGCATGGCCTTTCCCTGTTACGAAGATAATTGATGATTTTTACCTGCCTGTGTACTTCTGACTTTCGAAAGTGTTTGCAGTCTATCCTCAGCCTTAACTTTTGGCCCTATCCCTTTCTGGTTAAATGATGATTGCGTGATCCCCTCTTGTTGTATAGGCTGATCTGATGTTGTTTGGGAGATGTTTGTTTATGATTTTTGTAGATCTTATAATGTTGTGACCTTACTGAGATTCTTTTAATCTCATCCTATTGTTTTCATCATTTTTCAGGCTTAGTTATATTCGTTGTTCGTGGTAACAGTGTGTGAGATCAAGGCTACACCGCGGGGTGATATTGCATCATATTCGCATTCCTGTTTTCTTGGTTGCTTGTGCAAATAACATCAACTTTGATTGAACTATTTTCTAGTTCTTCGAATCCCTCCTTTGCTAGTTTTTTTCTGGATTATTTTGGAGATTTACCTGTTGGATTTTTAGATCCCTACGGGACTTGTGTGTTGTGCTTCCAATGATTCAATTTAAAGACATCCATTAATGTTTTACTCACTCCGTATGATACCAAAATTTTTATAAATACAAAGAATAAACATGCTAAAATTGGAAATTCGATGTGTAAGCCTTGTGGGATTCAAATGGGTCCTTGGTTCTTGGGCGTGTTTGGGTTTCAAGGCAGTAAGGGTCCTAATAGGAGCAAATAAGAAAAGGTTAGGATTTGTGGTCCTTACACAAACAACAAGGATCTCTGAAGAAACCCATGAGTCATAGATCTTACCTCTCTTATCTCTGAACACTAAGCTATTCCTTTTTCTTTATTCAAGGGATCAGAACCACCTATAATATCATAAGGCAAAGACAAAACCACACTAAGCATGCATACTCAATAATCAGCGGAAATCTTTAAAATTAACCAAATGAACCACAACATACAAGTCCCATAGGGATCTCAAAATCTAGCAAGTAACTATCAAATAAGTTTCGAAAATAATAAGAGTAAGAGGGATTCAATAAACCTGAAAGCAGCCCAATCAAACGTCATGCTTAATGGTATATGCACAAGTAATCAACAATGAGGAGGTATGCGAATGTGATTCAATATCGTCCTGTTGTACAACGTTGATCTCACTTATCAGTACCACTTACACATGAAGTACCTAACCTGAAAAATTGGTAAAACAACAGGTTAAGATTAAAAGAATCTCAGTAAGGTCACAACATCATAAGATCTATATTAATATAAACAAACATCTCCCAAACAATATCAAATTTTTTTACACAGCAAAAGGGATATGAAACAGTCATCAATCAACCATAAACAGGGATAGGGCCGAAAATAACAAGTTGTGGGTGGACTAAGAATACTTCGGAAAACAGAGGTACATAGGCAAGTAATTCATCTTTCAATCTCATAAAAGAAAGGTCATCCCCTTCCATCTGTATTGTCCAAGGCTTCGCTGCACAAAAATCCAAACCACACATGGATAAGGGCATCCAAACCCACAAGGATATGGGCATCTTGCCATCACACAATGTGAGATCCTGAATTTTGAGTCCTAGAAGTCCAGAAGCCAGTGCAGGTAAAAAAGACCATTTTACGCCTAAAGAAAACGGATGTGTGCTGGCCGAAATTGGTAAAGGATGTCTAATAATTATTTTTGGTATTAATTCCCTTTAAATTGATTCTTTATTGGTTCATAATTACCTTAGGAAATAAAAACCTTAAGTTTAAGGGGGCATAATGACAGAATTTAATTCTGATAATTATCTTATTTTAACTAAGCCTTTAAGATAGAGATTTTAATCCCATAACCATCTTATATAAATTAGAAGTCAGCCACACAAAAATCTTACACAGAAAACACACAAAATTCGTAGGACCTAAAAACCCTACACCTCCCACTTTCTGCCAAAATCTTCTTGAACTTCAAAAGAGCGTAACTCTCTCATCGTTTGTTGGATTCCTGAAAATAATAGATTTTTGGAAATATCTTTTCATCCTATTTCCAACCATATTTGTTTTTCTGAAGGTTAGCATTTCATTCTCTAAAGTTAAATTGAAATTCGGTGGAACTACCAAAATCTTCTTGAACTTCAAACAAGCATAACTCTCTCATGGTTTGTCGGATTCTTGAAAATGATAGCTTGTTGGAAAGATTTCTTCATCCTCTTTTAAAATATATATGTTTCTTTCTTAAAGTTAGTATTTATTTCTATAAAGTTAAATCGAAATTCAACAGAACTGCCAAAATCTTTTTGAACTTCAAACAAGTATAACTCTCTCATCGTTTGTCAGATTCATGAAAATAATAGCTTGTTGGAAAGCTCACTTCATCCTCTTGCCAAAAAACTTTGGTTTTTTTTTCTGAAGATTAGTATTTATTTCTTTAAAGTTAAATCAAAATTCGGCGGAATCAGGTTTCTAGATTTTTATAACTCTGCCTCAGATTAATCTCTGATGTTGTTACCTTTATTCATATGATTGTTTGATATCCATTCATAGTGAACAATCATGAATTCATCTTTTGAATTTTTTCTATAAATAGTATGGCCTACTGGAAATCGCAACTCTTATTGGATTATGATATTGTTCCTTTTGATTATATATGTTATAACCCTTAATTTTTCCTTGTTAACATGAGATCGCAACTCCTACAACTTGTTAACATGAAATCGCAACTTGCCCTATTACCCTATTCTTAGTGCAAAAAATTGTAAGATAATTAGGGATGGTAATTCAGGTTGTTTCTTGTTAAATTCTTGGCTATCACATCACATATCCAAGAGGGAGGTACCTATGGCATCTGATCATTGATTTCTGATAGGTTTGGTGAGTGGAATTGGTAAGGAAATAAGGTATGTAATTGGATATTGGATATTAGATATGCATACTTAGTTTGGTTTTGGGTTTGCCTTGTGATACTATAGGTAGTGTAGAATTGTTGAATAAAGACAAGGGAATAACTTTTTTTTCATAGACAAGAGAGGTAGGACCTAAGCCTCATCAGTTTCTCCAGAGATCCTTGTTGTTTGCTTGTTAATTTCGGTGCCTTTACATGTAATGTTGTATGCGCATATGTTGTAGTAGGAATGCTTGAATTGCGGACCAAGATGCGATCCTCTAGGCTATACCGAATCGCTTATGATAGGATATAAGTGCCTAGTTTGCATGTGTTGTGTGTATTGAACATGTTGATTGTGTTCTGACATGATTAAGGATACCCTGTTGTCGTATTATGTTTTGTACTTGCTTGTGTGTGCTGGTACGTTTTGTGTGTCAGAATCCTTTTTCGGTGGCCATTCGGGGTAAACACTGATGCTCCTTGTGAGAGGAGAGGTTCTTATTGATATGGGAGTCGTATGGGTGGCAATCCCCAGCATGAGCTCGCAGGATGTCTGGTCCTTGTGTGGCAGGAAGCCCTTGTCCTTGTGTTGTTTGGGATGTCTAGTCCTTGTGTGGCTAAAAGTCTTGTCCTTGTGTGGCAAGATGAATAGGCTTACTGATTAGCTTATGTGCTAATCTTTTACCTTTTATGCAGTAAGCCTTGGACAACACAGGTGGAAGGGGATAACTTTTATTTTTCCTATTGCGGAGAGCAATCTGATTAGTTTTACTTGCCTGTGTACTTCTTATTTCCAGAAGTGTTTGCAGTCCACCCTCAGTCTTAGTTTCGGCCCTATCTCTTTAATTGATTTTTGAATTGCGTGATACCCATAGATATGGAGGAATGATCTAATGTTGTTCGGGAGATTTGTGTTTAAGATTTCTGTAGATCTTATGATGTTGTGACCCTACTGAGATTCTTGTAATCTCATTCTGTTGTTTCCACCCTTTTTTAGGCTTAGGTATATTCACTGTTCGTGGTACTAGTGTGTGAGATCAAGGCAGCACGGCGAGGCGATATTGCATCAACTTTTATGTTTTTTTTCAAGATTCGTCTTTTGCTTGTTATATTTTGGAACATGTTGGAGGATTTCTTGCTGGTTATTTGGGTCCCTATGGGACTTGTGTGTTTTGATTCCAATAATTAAAGACTTCCGCTGATGTTTTATTCACTCCGTATGATGCCAGAATGATTGCCCAATATGATGTTCCATTTGTTATTAAACATATAGAATGATCATGCTAAAAGTAAAAAAAATAAAAATTAATGGGTAAACCTGGTGGGATTCAGATAGGTTCTAGGTGTCTTTGGGCTTGTTTGGATTTCAAGGCGGTAATGACCTTAATCTGAGCAAATTTTAATAGGTAGGAATTGGGGTCAGTACAGGTTTGGTAGCGAAGCAATGTTTAGGTTATGTGATTTATTGTATGCTAACTAGATTGTTGATTTTGTGTTTGTAGGAACGTACATGCGCACACACCCACTTACTTAGAGAGCTAATACCAAAAATTAATCAGATGTTAAGAACCTGGTTAGAAATGTTTTGATGTCATGTCTGAGTGATTAACTTGTTGTGTGTCTGTGAGTATTTTTATGTCTTGTATCAATTGATATGTTTTTGATTGTTTAACTGGGTTTCTTATCATTTTCGAGAATGTGTATTTGTTGATGCAAGCTACTGAGTATCCCTATGTGATTTCTTATCATTGCCAGGTGTGTCTTTATGTATTGTTGTCAAGTTTTCCGAGCATGTGATTGATTTGTATACAATTCAATTATATTTTGTGTGAACCTATGCTTGACGAATGTGAATATGTGTGAGACATGTTTGTTACCGAATGCATGACATGTGGTGTTGCATGATTTCTGTGTATGGTTTGTACTATTGTTGAGTGCTTATGTGTGTGTTGAGGTAATTTCCGAGTTTGTATTGCATGTGTGCATGTGTGCATGTGGTTTCCAAATTTTCCATACTCATGTTCATGAGTACTTTGATTTATAGCATTTCCATATCGTCCGGTGCATGCCTCTCCACCAGTTACAACTTCTTTTCCTAGTATCGTATTTAGTTATGTGTTAAGTAACAATCATATGTTTGTATAGTATGGCAAGGTTGAATGCTAAAAGAAATCGACGTGGTAGGTATGACGTTCAGCAAGAGGAGCCGAATGCACAAACTGAGCAGGTTGGGCAAGCTGAGCCCGAAAACCAACCTGAGGCACCAGCCGCACCAGCCATCGATAATGTGATGGCACAAATCTTAAACATTTTGCAAGGAATTGCTGCAAATCAACAACGTATGGAGGCGCAACTTCAGAATGCTCCAGGACCCGTGCCTGTGGAAGAACCTATTCCTCCACTTGAACTTGTACAGCTGGCACATCCTAAGGAGGTTGAGACACTTCCCGTCATGATTACAAAACTATTAAAAGTTGCTCGACAATTGGGATGTAAAGATTTCAATGGTTCAGCCGGAGCTGCTGCCACTCGCGAATGGATCGACACCTTGTGTCGAGTATCTTTGTTTTTACGAATCTCTGATTATGACAAGATAGCCATCGCCACTTTTCTATTGGACGAAGAAGCCCTCGCATGGTGGACAGCTGTGAGCTTTCGATTTAGCGATCGTCTGCCTACATGGGAAGAATTTCAATATGAATTCGACGAAAGGTTTAATACAAGATTCCATAAAAGCGAGCAGCGACAAGCTTTCTACAAGCTTGAACAGGGAACCTGTCGGTGCTGGAATATGAAAAGGCATTAAAGGAATTGTCCCGATTTGCACCTAAAGAGGATCACTCACCGTACCAGCTTGCAAGGCGATTTCAGGATGGGCTGTGTACCAAACTCAAAACCATCGTTGGTACGACACCGGTACAGAATTTGCAAGAACTAATTGTTGTCACGACTGAAGCCGAAAAGATCGTGCGAACCAAAAGGCCATCTACAGCCACTAGTGGTGGATCCTTCCGGCGAGATTTGAAATTTAATCAGCGCACGGGACCCTATACTTTCGGGTCCTATCCTCCAAAAATTAACGGCAATGGAAGTAACAACAAGAAGAACTTTTCTAGTTCGTATTCCAGTGGAACTACGTGGAATACTCAGCAACGTCAATGTTAAAGCTGTGGCGAAATGGGGCACATTCAGCGGGAATGCCAGAAGCCGAGACGTATCACAGGAATATCTAGTGCCAGCCGAGGTGGGTATGCTAACCCCACCAAACCGACAACACGCGCACAAGGAAGACCACCCAACGGATTCACAAGTGAGTCTTCATCGATGACATTCTGATTTATTCAAAATCGGAATAGGAACATGCTAAGCACTTGTGAATTATACTGAATGTTTTGAAGGATCGACCGTTGTTCAAAAATACTCCAAATGCAAATTATGGTTATGCGAAGTTGGTTTCCCTGGCCATATTGTTTCCGCCCAAGATGTGTTAGTTGATCTAAAGAAGATTGAAGCCGTAGTTGCTTTGGAACCCCTGCGAACTGTGTTCGAAGTTCGTAGTTTCCTTGGCTTAGCAGGATACTACCATCGCTTGCTAGAAAATTTTTCATTGCTTGCAGGACTGTTGACAAAACTGACGCGCAGGGGTGAGCCGTTCGTGTGGAATGAGAAAAGCCAGCGAAGTTTCGAAGAACTGAAAAATCGGTTAGTTTTTGCACCTATCCTTACTGTACCTATTTGCGGAAAGGAGTATATGGTTTACAGCGATGCGTTGAAATCCGAACTTGGATGCGTATTGATGCAAGACGGGAAAGTCATTGCATATGCTTCCCGATAGTTATGACCGCATGAAAGCAACTATCCTACATATGATTTGGAGCTTGCAGCCGTGGTGTTTGTGTTGAAAATATGGCGACATTACTTATATGGCGAGACATGCCGAATCTTCACCAAGCACAAAAGATTGAAGTACCTACTCATGCAAAAAGAATTGAATATGAGACAAAAAAGATGGGTAAAGCTGATCAAAGACTACGATTTGATCATCGAATATCATCCTAGAAAGGAAAATGTTGTTGCTGATGCCTTAAGCCGAAAGTTTCATCCTCCTTCCCTATCGGTTTTGGCCTATATGCGTACCCATTACATCCCTATGTTGCTAGATTTGAGGACTAATCGTGTGCATCTTGTGTGAGATCTCGCTCTTTTAGAAGTTTCCATCAGTTATTCTTCCTTTTTATTTTTATCGTATAAGATATTTTTCAGCATTTTGAGTGTTAGATATGTACTAGACCTATTAGCTAATGACTTCGACGCCCGTACGAGTCATTTCGGCAATGCCTAAATTTTTACTATATCCATTTCTACCGTATTAGTTTAGTAAGTCCCCGAGTTTTACCCCGTCGAGGACTCCGGATGAGTTTTGTTTACCGTGTGACGGTAACATTTTACGATTTAGATGGACCTGAGTGAACCTTAGACACCTGAGTAACCCTATGAAAGGTAAAAGTGAGTAATTAGATTCTTGGCAATGTAACTTCTCAATTAACATAAATATAAACTACTTATATGACGCAGTTTTACGAATTGTCCGATCGTAAAACTGCTGTTGACCGTAATTGATTCGTATCTTCATATTTTCGGTCCAATTACCATTCCCAAGGCCCAAGTCCATTTGGAAATTTCCTAAGGCCCAATGTACTCATTCTACATTGATTAAATTGTCCATGTAATTAGACAATCATCATAGAGTAAAATCAGATTACACCAGTCACAAAAACAATTGATCACCGTAAATTCCTGATTTTTTTACCGTACCGTAACTCAGCAATTACAGTGGGTAATTACATAAAATTTTCACCTGGATTAAATCTACATTACCTTACCATACTTACCTCATGATCCACATCACATACAGCCATAATTTGGGTCCCTTATGTGTTTATACAAGTTGAGTGTCTAGTTGTGCCATTATTGTTCAAATCTGCCTTCACATGCTTAACCTTTTGTGTAGGCCACATTCTAAATCAAAGTTGTCTGCCATTTTCATACCTGATGCTTTTCCTTTCAAGTTAAAGTCGGAATTCCTCTCCTGGTGGTGATTCTTTTGAATTTTTCTTTGTTTTATATTGGTTAATAACCCACCTAACTAGACATTACACACATGATTAATTCAAACTTCAACCTTCCCCTAACACACTTGATTAAGCATCATTTCCTGGCCCTCCCACCAGAATTTTTCTCTCCTTTTCCAGCTAAAAGACACCTCTCCACTTACCCTTGTCTGCCATTGCAAGATTCCCACTCACTTTCATCTGATTGCCATTGGTTTGGGAACCCCTAGATCACTCACCATCTTGCAAATTCTGATTTTTCTTGTGTGTCCCCTCTTGAGTCCGACTTTCCCTATCTTTGGCATGCATTTTCTTTCACTTTCTGGTCTATTCTTTCTTGCCTGAATGTACACCTAAGTCACCAGAAGTCTCACCTGAAATACCAACCAAAACTTGTGCTGCTGCAACCAGACCTTTTCTTCTATCTTTTGGAACTAATCTGTTCTTGATCTTGGTATCTATCTTCTTCAATTTTTCTTCCTTCTCTAAGCCTATCGGAACACCCTCTCTGATACCTTTAACTCTTCTTTGAACCAACCTACCAAGAAACTCAAGACTGAATCCAGAAATTCATTCCCCAAGTTTATAAACCAAACTCGTCACCCTACAGTTTACGCAACTTGTAGATTTTCTTTTTTTTTTCTACTCGGCCAAATTTTGCATTCTTCATATCCACGTTCTTTTTAGAATGTCAGGAATCTACGATAAAAATTACATGAGAAATCGTTAAGTTTAACCAATCGGAAGTACCCTTAGACCCACAAGTATCACAATCAAACAAGATACATCAAGGTGAGTTGTTGATTAGTGAGTATATATATATATATATACTTGGGTCAATTAGATCCATAAGTGTTCTTTGGATTTGAGTATAGAGCTGATGGATCCTAACCATGAGTATGTTACGATCTTAATGGTAGGCATAGCAGGGCTTGTAGGAAAGGACTGCGTGATCAGAGACAAAAGGTGGGAGACTTCGTATCATCGGTTTGATCGGCTACTCACTTTTAATATAGTTTACATAAATGATTTTGTTTTGGTTTTGAGTATGAGGCATGCTTGAAATGGTTTAATTGCGACTAGTGATGTACTCGGCATGTGTTTGAAAATTAATATTTATGTATGTGTTTTTGGTTTTGTGAAATATGCGTGAAAACTACCCACATGTTTAAATGTGTTTAAGATGAAGAATAGAAACTTGGATGGGTGATGTTTACACTTGATGTTGTCAAGTATCACATGCCGTTTTCTAAGTGTTTTTCCTTTTTGTTTTGGCATGATTTGGGTGTTAAGAACTTACAAGGATGCATGTTTGAAAAAAAAATTTTTGAAAGATGATTTAGCATGATTTTTGGTTACTTTACCATTTCTATACACATGTGTTGTATGATGTTTTGAACATGTGTAAATTATCCCATTGAAATGATTTTATGAATTTTGGGGCATGTTGGTGGGTATATATATGAGAGATATGATACCGTGAATTACACGAAGCGCTTGGCCATTGCGAGGTAAGCATTCGGACGTCCCGTAGTAGGGGAGCGATTCTTACCGTAGGGAGTTGTATGGTTTCGTTATGTGATCTTTGATCACAGGTCGTGAGTATGGAGTGTGGAGGACGTGTGTATTCCCTCCGCTCCACAGACAACAATGGCGGTGGGACATTTAAACATAACTTGTAATAACTCAAACTTTACTGCCATTGGGCCTCCGACGGTTCTACGCGCCGAACCGATTCGTGTGGTGTTTTATGTCTGTCCCGTGGGATTTCTCGATACGATATGATGCGTTTACCGTAACCACTCATTTTAGACCGTTGAGTCTGATTTTTGACCTTTCACTATTCATGTTACTTACACCGGTTTTATACTTGCATTTTAAAAGAAAAGGTTTTTCGTATTGCCTCTACTCACTCCCTATGAACGCTTATGATGTTGTGTCTCTCACGGAGGTCCTAGTGATCTCACCCCCATTGGTTATCCCTTTCAGGTTCAGCTGAGGAGAAGCCTAGTCTCCCCTAGAACATCGAACAGTAGGTGCTGAACTATGGCTATGCAGTTGTGTTTGTGGTTTGCATGCATTTTACATTTCTTTGATATTTATATTTCGGACTGTAATAAACACTTTGGACTGGATTTTCATCCTTTTTGGGTTGATTTGGTTTTCCGTTGTTTTATTTTTTTGTTGAAATGTTTTCCCGGATTGTGTGTTTTCAAAATAAATGTTTTTTTTTCTCTTTTACAAAACCTTCCGCTAAACAACTTCGCAACTTGGTGTTTGAAATAATCAAAGTTGTTCTTTTAATAAATATTTTCAAACCCCTTACAAATACAAAGATTTTAGAACCATGCTCAAACAATTTTTCATGAGTGTAAGGGTTTCCTTGAATATATGAGAATCCAATAAACTTATATGAGAATCCAATAAACTTGGTTGTATTGCTGATAAACGGCAACCAGAATTTTATAACTTTATGGATTTTGTAAGAGAAGCCTTGTAGGGTTCTGGTTGGTCCCTCGGTGGGGTCAATTCGAGTCCTACGACGGTGAGGTCCGGTATCCGGGATCGGGTCCTCACATCTTGGCACTGATTATTCTGGTTCATTGTTGGCACGAATCAAAATAACACCTACCTTGATTGAGAAAATCCGGAATCAGTAATTAGAGAATCCGAAACTAATTAAAATTCGAAAGCAACTTTCTAATGATGTTGATGCCATAGTTCGTGATTTCAGAATAAGAGATGACGAAGTGCTTGTCTTCAGAAAACGGGTATGTGTTCCACAAGATATTGATATTCGTAACCTTATTCTATCGGAGGCGTATAGTTCGAAGTTTGCTATCTATTCCGGAAGCACAAAGATGTACCAAGATTTAAAGGAGCAGTATTGATGGCCAAACATGAAATGCCACATTGCTGAGTTCGTTGCTCGATGCCTCGTATGTCATCAAGTAAAGATCGAACATCAACGACAATAGTTTTCATGTAAGCATCGGTATGTCACCTTATGAAGCATTATATGGGAGACTTTGCAGGACTTTTATTTGCTGGAATGAAGTAGGTGAAAGACGCCTAGACAATCCATAATTGATTGATAAAATACGAAACAGTTGAACTTCATTCGACAACGGCTAAAACAGCCCAGAATCGATAGAAAAACTATACCGATAATCGACGGAGGGAGATAGAATTTGCGGTAGGTGACAAAGTGTTTCTGAAGGTAGCCCCATGGAAAGGAGTCCTTCGTTTTTAGCAGTGAGATAAGCTAGCACTTCGTTATATTGGTCCGTATGACATTGTTGAGAGAATCGGCCCTATTGCATACCGACTTGCCTTACCTCCAAATATGGAAAGAATTCACAATATTTTCCATGTATCTATGTTGAGAAATTATGTGTAAGACCCTGCTCACGTGCTCGAAGTTGTAATTGCTGAAGACCTATCCTATCCCGTACAGCCAGTTGCCATACTAGATCGGTCAGTTTGACAGCTTTGCAGTCGAAGCGTGCCTATGGTGCGAGTTGTTTGGCTTAATGGAAAAATTGAGGAACAGGCCTGGGAGACTGAGGAATCTATTCGTGCAAAATTTTCTTATCTATTTGCTTAGGTACTTGTGCTAAAAATTTCGAGGACGAAATTCTAATAAGGAGGGGAGGATGTGAGACCCTGAATTTTGAGTCCTATAAATCCAGAAGCCAGTGCAGGTGAAAAAAAATATTTTTTCGCTAAAGAAAAAGATGAGTGATAGCCGAAATTGGTAAGGGATGTCTAGTAATTATTTTTGGTATTAATTCCCTTTAAATTGATTCTTTATTGGTTGATAATTACCTTAGGAAATAAAAATCCTAAGTTTAAGTGGGATAATTGTAGAATTTAATTCTGATAATTATTTTACTTTAATTAAGCCTTGAAGATAGAGATTATAATCTCATAACCATTTTATACAAATAGGAAGTCAGCCACACAAAAATCTTATACAGAAAACACACAAAATTCGTAGGACCTAAAAACCCTACACCTCCCAATTTTTGCCAAAATCTTCTTGAACTTCAAACAAGCACAACTCTCTCATCATTTGTCGGATTCCTCTAAATAATAGCTTGCTGGAAATCTATCTTCATCCTCTTTCTAACTGTATATTTTTTTTTTCTGAAGGTTAGTATTTACCTCTCTAAAGTTAAATCGAAATTCGGCAGAAGTGCCAAAATCTTCTTGAACTTCAAACAAGCATAACTCTCTTATCGTTTGTCGGATTCCTGAAAATAATAGCTTGTTGGAAAGGTTCCTTCATTTTATTTCCAACCATCATTGGTTTTTTTTCTGAGAGTTAGTATTTCTTTCTCTAAAGTTAAATCAAAATTCGGCAGAACTGCCAAAATCTTCTTGAACTTCAAACAAGCATAACTCTCTCATCGTTTGTCGGATTCCTGCAAGTAATAGCTTGTTGGAAAGCTAGATTCATCCTCTTTCCATTTATATATGTTTTTTGTCTGAAGGTTAGTATTTCTTTTTCTAAAGTTAAATCAAAATTTGGCAGAATTAGGTTTCTAGATTTTTATAATTCTGCCTTTGATTGATCTCTGATGTTGTTACCTTTATTTGTATGATTGTTTAGTTTCCATTCATATTGAAAAATTATGAATTCTTCCTTTGAATCTTTTCTATACATGAAATCAGTATGCCCTACCTTTGCCCTACTTCCCTATTGTGCCTATCTTGATCAATTGATTAACCTATTGGATTCGGATCTTGTTTATTTTGATTATACATATTATAAACCCTTAATCCTTCCTTCTTAACATGAAATCGCAACTTTCCCTATTGCCCTATTCTTAGTGCCGAAAATTGTATGATAATTAGGGATGGTAATTCAGGTTGTTTCTTTTTAAGTTCTTGGCTATCACATCACACATCCCAGAAGGAGGTACCTGCGACATCTGATAACTGGTTTCTGATATTTTTGGTGAGTGGAATTGGTAAGGAAATAAGGTATTTAATTGGATATTGGATAAGCATACTTGTTTTGGTTTTGGCTTTGCCTTGTGATGTTAT
The DNA here is from genome assembly GCA_019739055.1 of Passiflora organensis. NCBI lineage: Eukaryota > Viridiplantae > Streptophyta > Magnoliopsida > Malpighiales > Passifloraceae > Passiflora > Passiflora organensis. The sequence continues at coordinate 25,672,766 of JAEPBF010000087.1, read as the reverse complement.
AGGTAGTGCAGAATTATTGAATAAAGACAAGGGTTTAACTTCTTGTTCAGAGACAAGAGAGGTAGGATCTAAGCCTCATCAGTTTCTCCAAAGATCCTTGTTGTCTGCTTGTTAATTTCGGTGCCTTTACATGTAATGTTGTATGCGCATATGTTGTAGTAGGAATGCTTGAATTACAGACCAAGATGCGATCCTCTAGGATATACCGAATCCTTTAAGATAGGATATGACTGCCTAGTTTGCATGTATTGTGTGTATTGAACATGTTGATTGTGTTCTGACATGATTAAGGATACCCTGTTGTGGTATTATGTTTTGTACTTGCTTGTGTGTGCTGGTACGTGTTGTGTGTCAATATCCTTTTCTGGTGGCTATTTGGGGTAAATGTTGATGCTCCTTGTGAGAGGGGAGGTTCTTATTGGTATGAGAGTCGTATGGGTGGCAATCCCTAGTACGAGCTCGCAGGATGTCTTGTCCTTATGTGGCCAAGAGCCCTGTCCTTGTCTGGCAGGAAGACCTTGTCCTTGTGTGGCTTGGGATGTCTAGTCCTTATTTGGCTTAGGATGTCTAGTCCTTGTGTGGCTAGAAGTCTTGTCCTTGTGTGGCAGGATGCCCTTATCCTTTTGTGGTTTGGGATATTCTTGTCCTTGTGCGGCTTGGGATGTCTTGTTCTTGTGTGGCAGAATGAATAGGCTTACTGATTAGCTTGTGTGCTAACCTTTTACCCTTTGTGCAGTAAGCCTTGGACAACAAAGGTGGAAGGGGACGACTTTTCTTTTTCCTATTGCCAAGAGCAATCTGATGAGTTTTACCTACCCATGTACTTCTGCTTTCCGGAAGTGTTTGCAGTCCACCTTCTGCCTTAGTTTCTGCCCTATCTCTTTTATTGATTTTTGAATTGCGTGATACCCATAGATGTGTAGGAATGATCTAATGTTGTTAGAGAGATTTGTGTTTAAAATTTTTGTAGATCTTATGATGTTGTGACCCTACTGAGATTCTTGTAATCTCATTATGTTGTTTCCACCCTTTTTCAGGCTTAGGTACATTCACTGTTCGTGGTACCATTGTGTGAGATCAAGGCAGCACGACGGGGAGATATTGCATCACCTTTGCATTCCTATTTCCTTGGTTGCTGGCGCATACGATATGATCATAGATTGGGCTAATTTTTTAGTTTTTTTCAAGATGCCTCTTTTCCTTGTTATATTTTGGAACATGTTGGAGGATTTCTTGTTGGTTAGTTTGATCCCTATGGGACTTTTGTGTTTTGATTCCAATAATTAAAAACTTCCGCTGATGTTTTATTCACTCCATATGATATTAGAATAATTGTCCAATATGATGCTCCATTTGTTATTAAACATATAGAATGATCATGCTAAAAGTTAAAAAAAAATTTTAATGGGTATGCCTGCTGGGATTCAGATAGGTTCTAGGTGTCTTTTGGCTTGTTTAGATTTCACAGCGGTAATAGCCTTAATCGAAGCAAATTTTAATAGGTAGGAATTGGTGTCATTACAGTACATGATGTGTAAGATGCCTTCTCTCTTGTGGGTAGCAAGATGCCTTGCCTTGCTACTGGGTTGGGTACAGTTATATATATGATGCCCCATGCAAGGGAGGTATTGTAAAAAAGGCTTGCTGTAATTTGTTTGCTAACCGTTTTTCCCCTTTTGTAGTAAAACCTTGGACAACATAGGCAGATGGGGATAAACATTGAATTTGGAAATCAGAAAGTGATATAAGCTGTCTATGTGCTTCTGAATTAGTCTTATGATAGCTGCCTAAGAAATATTTTGAGTCTTTCCCTTTATTTTCTACTTTCAACCCTACCTACTTATGTGATTGTTTGCTGGTTTTTTAGGAGCCTATTACTATCCTAAGTGATCTATCAGTTATTTGGGAGATGTTTGATTAGGTTTATGTAGATTCTATGACATTGTGACCCTACTGAGATTCTTGTAATCTCACCCTCCTTATTTTTCTCCCTTTTTTAGGCATATGTTTGTGCTTTGCTAGGGGTATCAAGAAGTGAGATCAAGGCTTCACGGCGGGACTATTTGCTTCATATTTGCATTGCACATACTTGCTGGATTTGATTGGACTTGATTGTGCATGCTACCGTTCGTTTGAACTCTCTTTCTTGCTTTCCAACTTCTCTTCCTTCCTGTTTCCGAATTCTGCTATGAACATTGGTTGGTGTTTGAGATTCCTTTTGGGACTTGTGCGTTATGTTTCCATTAGCTTTTGGCATTTATAAAAGTCTTCCGCTGATGTTTCTTTCATTCAGTATAAGTAGAATATTGTTTAATAAATTTACATATTCCAACATTTAAATGCATATGAATGAACTAACAAAATTGACAACTAGTAAGAATTGAGCCTTGTGGGATTCGAATAGGACCTTGTGAGTGCTTATTCGAGTTTCACGTCGGTAAGAATCCTTATAGGTTTGGTTTGGGTCCTTACAATAAGCACAAAACCAAATGAAAATCAACCAAGGGACTCAAAATGGAAAAATAAACCCTAGAGACCCCAAAGGCTCACTCACTGACACACGTCTCACACTAACGATATGCTCACCACTCAAGATTTCCAAAAACAAACCAATGGGCGAAGTGCCCAAACCGCACACAAGCCTTATTCAGCTCCAAAACAACCCACAACACAACCAATCAAACAATCGGGTTTCTCAATCCATAATAAAGCTCCATAACACAAAATCAACTATCCTAAGCTTTAGAAACACCCAAAATTGACAATTCCATAGAAATTACAAATCACCCAAAAATACCGAAACTGCCACTGAACTGAAAAACGCACACCTACAGATCAGGGGACGTTTTTGACAGATAAAAGCCACCAAATAGACTTAGGAATGATGACAGAAAACTATCAAAACCAACAAATGATGAAAGAAACGGAAATCTAGAGCACTTACCACGAAATCCCCAAAAATTCCCTAAAACAGAAAACCGATCAATTACAGCTCCTCAAATGATGACTAGTTGTGGAAATCGGCCGAAAAACTTTAGGAAAAGGTTTAGGGTCAAAACCTAGTAGTTTTCTTCAGAAGAAAATTGACAGATTTTGAACGGTGTTATCTGGAGGGAAACAGGAGAGAGAAATGAGGGAGAGAAAGAGAGAGGAAAGGGAGGCTGGTTATGATTTCGATATTTAGAAAGTTTAAGTGTCGAGTCAGGCCGCGTGTTTATACCCAGGCTCAAAATCTCGAAAAGAACCCGATTAAAATATTTTAAAATTCTGATATGCCTCGAGTGGGCCAAAATGGGTTTTAAAACCAATAAACACCACAAATAGGCAAAAATAATAAATTGGGCTTAGAAATGGGTAATCGAGCCTGAAAAATAACTAACGAGCCCAAAACAGGTTTTTCAGTCCAAAGGCCCCGGTCATCCAAAATGGACCCGAAATTAGCTAAACATGATTTTCACTAACTCAAACCTTGACACTAGACCTAAGACACTTGCCAAGACACCTAGATGTAAAGCCTAAGCTTTCTATGATTGTGTCTGCACTAAGGGTTGCTTTTGGGTCAATGATCAACTCTTTCAGGTCAAAGGACAATTCTCGGTCAAACTGGTCAAACTGGTTAAAACCTGTCATCTGGTCCACTCTCGGGTCAAACTAGTAAATCTAGGTCTACTGGTCAACTATCGGGTCAAACAAGTCAACTGCTCACGAAGGATCAAAATCAGACACTCTCAATGTATGTTGACTAGGCACTCAGACGGATGAGGTCTCACCCTACCAACTGGAGATATAGTCATATAATGATCCTAAAGAACAAAATTCTATACTAAACTACACATGTGCAAAGTGAGTGTGATGCAGTTTTGAAATATGCTATTTTAAACTACTTTTATATGCATTGCACATATAAACAACCATGCTCCGCTACTACCCTTTTGAAGACTCGAGCCTGGTAACTGAGCTCCAATTGGTGCAACTTGTGGCCCAATTAGAACCACACAAGGCATAACCTGAAAACTCTTTTCCAAAAAAATGTAAAAGTGTATATAAATTTTAAACTTAAAAATAGAGCATGTAACTTTCACAAATCTTGGCATAGCATAACCTGTCACGAAGTACAATCACAAACAACAGAAATCTTAATTTCACACACAACAGGATACACAGCCCCAATCATGCATAATCATTAGAAGTTCATCAATCTCAAGCCCAAGAATAACAAAATATGCCCAAGGCACCATGCTCATCTTCTATTTCAAATCCAAATGAAGAACACATAGTCCAAAAGAAAGTAATCAACACAGTCCACAAAAGGTTCACAATAATCAATAGGCAAGTATCACTATCAAAAATACAAAAGAAAATGTTGAGTTTCAAATGTGTCATATACGGTAGTCTAGCCCTATGAAAAAACAGGAACCTTGACCTCAAAAGAAGCCCGAAATACGAACACTCGGACCTAAGTTTGAAAAGACAAGAACAAGAGGGGGTGAGATAGCGAGGACCTCAGTAAGAGTCACTGTATCAAAAATAATAATAAGAGAATAGAGGCAATAAAATAAAACTATTTGAAAAAAAAATTTGGTAATAAATATCAAGTAAGCCCATGCTAGCTAAACATGCATCCAATCCACAAAACCGAAATGAAATAAATAATTAAAATGACTCAAAATTAAAAATTAAAAATAAAACCTAAAACCTCATCTATTCCACTCTCTAACACTCTACTAATCATCAAACCACTCAACCTAATCAAAAACAATCACTAAAGATTCCAAAAACAACACTCAGATAAAAAATAACGATTCTTCACAAACCACCAATCTCATCCACAATTGCACCAGCCCAAAACCAACCACCAGCAAGCACATACTCACATGCAACAAGCTCAAAAAGATCAGTCTCAGCCAACAACAACATCAATTTCACACATAGGCCTAAAATCCCTAAATCACTCATGAAATCAACACATAAATGCTCACACACCCCACAAAACTCAAGGAAAATCAAAATAAATCATCCAAACATGCTAGATAACTCCAAATCAAGCTAAAGCATGGAAAAATCGGATCATTATCTCAAAATCTGAATTTGTCCTGAAACACCCAAATACAACAAAAATTACCACTAGTCAAGCATACGTTAGTGAGAATCGGTGGAGAGGGGATAGAATTAGTGTTTGGAACAAGACCCAAGTGTTAATTTTGAGAGGAAAATGATTTGTGTGAGGATTGGGTCTTTGGCGGACTATTTCCATGAGTGAAATAGTGTTTAAAGGCTCGAAATACAAAAATTAGGTTTTGAAAATATAATTGGACTCGATGAAAAAAAAATCAGGCCTATTAAGAATAAATCGGCTCAAAGATCATCGACTACTTAAAATAGGTATTGAAAACTCATACTCGGATAAAGGGAATATGAACAAATATTTCCACTAGACATAGGCCTCGAACAATACATAGACCAAATGAACTACTCTGTTGCACGCTAAAACTCGAAAATGACATATCGTGAAAACTATTGCCACACTAGTAAATATATGACACTCTAGCCGTCATAGACTCGACACCTAGGCTCTATGACTATGTCCAGGTCAGTTGTTCAATGGGTCAACTCTTGGTCCACTGTCTAATTGGCTAGTCAAACAGGCCAACTGGTCAAACCCACTCAAACTAACTATTTCGGATGATATAACTATATCTGAGTGCTAACTAGACTCTCTAAAGGATGGGGTCTCACACCATTAGTGGATATTTCATTGGATCTACCAAAAGTTAAAAAAGATATAGATTTTACTATCTATCTCATAGTACCAGGATTGTAGAAACAAGAAATGTAAAATTTATTGAATAAGACTTTATTAATGGGAGTGAAATTGTTCGAGACATGGTTATTGAGAAAGACCAGCCTTCTACTTCAAATGAGAGATTAACTATAATTCACAACACTCCTCATCTTCATTTGAGTGTTGAAAAGATAATCATTGAGACACCACAAACTGTTGATAAAATTCAACTAAATCAAGTTGTTCAACATAATATGAAAAGGATTGAACAACTTAATAAATAACATAACCCACAGGAAAATAATGTTTCAACAATAAGAAGATCTACTAGAGAATGAAAATCAACAATCCTTAGTGACTATCTAGTGTATCAACAAGAATCTAACTGTTATGTTGGAACTGAAACTTATCCTGGATCCTTTTCACCAACAATGAGTTAAAGCTATTGTTCAATATCATAAAGGAAGAAATGAATTCAATGACAAAATACAAAGTTTGAGACTTCTTTGGTTATTTCAACCTTCTTCCTTTTTTTCTTTTTTTTTTAGAAAATTTTGAAAACCTGAAACAACCTACAAAATAATCCATGTATGCCCTAAGAGAGCCAAAATAGTGTTTAAAGGCTTCAAATATAAAAATTAGGATTTTAAAATATAATTGGGCTCGGTGAATAGAAATCAGACCCAACCCAAGTTACCTGTAGGGCATCCTGCACCCAACTGTACCCAAACCAACAGCTATACAGGGCATCCAACGTGCACGTACTGGGAACAATCACCATACATCTCCTAGTTCTTGTAAGCATCTTTCCTCTCTAAGAAACATCAAATTCTTCTTGTTGTTACTTCCATTGCCGTTAATTTTCGGAGGATAGGACCTGAAAGGATAGGGTCCCGTGCGCCGATTAAATTTTGAATCTCGCCGGAAGGATCCTCCACTAGTGGCTGGGGATGGACTTTTGGTTTGCATGATCTTTTCGGCTTGAGTCACGACAACAATTAGTTCTTGCAAATTCTGTATCAGTGTCGTACCAACTATGGTTTTGAGTTCGGTACACAGCCCATCCTGAAATTGGCTCACAAGCTGGTACAGTGAGCGATCCTCTTCAGGCGAAGATAGGGACAGTTCCCTTAATGCCTTTTCATATTCTAGCACCAAACAGGTTCCCTGTTCAAACTTGTAAAAAGCTTGTCGCTGCTCGGTTTTATGGAATCTCATATAAAATCTTTCGTCGAATTCATATCAGAATTCTTCCCATGTAGGCAGACGATTGCCAAATCACAAGCTCACAGTTGTCCACCATGCGAGGGTTTCTCCTTCCAATAGGAAAGTGGCAATGGCTACCATGTCATCATCAGAGATACGTAAAAACAAAGATACTCGGCACAAGGTGTCGATCCATTCGCGAGCGGCTGCAGCTCCAGCTGAACCATTGAAATCTTTACATCCTAACTGTCGAGCTTCTTTCAATAGTTTTGTAATCATGACGGGAATTCTCTCAGCCTCCTTAGGATGTGCCGGCTGTACACGTTCAAGTGGAGGAATAGTTTTTTCCACAAGCGCGGGTCCAGGAGCATTCTGAAGTTGCGTTTCTATACATTGTTGATTTGCAGCAATTCCTTGCAATACGTTTAAGATTTGTGCCATCATATGATCGATGGATGGTGCGGCTGGTGCCTCAAGTTGATTTTCAGGCTCAGCTTGCCTCCCTGCTCAGTTTGTGCATTCGGCTCCTCTTGCTCAAGAAGTTGTTGTTCGGCCTGAACCACATACCTACCCCGTCGATCCTTTGTAGCGTTCAACCTTGCCACACTATACAAACATATGATTGTTACTTAACATATAACTAATTACAATACTAGAAAAAGAAGTGGTACCTGGTGGAGGGGCATGCACCGGACAATATCCAGATGCTAGAAATCAAAGTACTCATGTACACAAGTATGAAAATTTTGGAAACCACATGCACACATGCAATGCACACTCGGCAATTACCTCAACACACACATAAGAACTCAACAACAGTAGAAACCATACACAGAAATCATGCAAAACCACATCTCATGCATTCGGCAACAAACATGTCTCACACATATTCACATTTGGCAAGCATAGGTTCACATAAAACATACTTGACTTGCATTCAGATCAAATACATGCTCGGAAAACTTGACAACAATACATAAAGACATACCTGGCAATGATAAGAAATCACATAGGGATACTCAGCAGCATGTACCAACAAATACACATTCTCGACAATTCTAAGAAACCCAGCTAAACACTCAAAAACACATCAAATCATACAAGACATAAAAATACTCATAGACACGCAACAAGTTTATCAATCAGACACGACATCTAAAAATTTCTAACCAGGTTCTTAAAACCGGATTAATTTTTGGTATTAGCCCTCTAAGTAAGTGGTTGTGTGTATATACCTTCCAAAATCAACAATCTAGTTAGCATACAATAAATCATATAACCTAAACCATGCTCTGTTACCAAACATGTAATGACCCCAATTCCTACGTATTAATATTTGCTCCGATTAAGTCCATTACCGCCATGAAATCCAAACAAGCCCAAAGACACCTAGAACCTATCTGAATCCCCCTAGGTTTACCCATTAATTTTTTTTACTTTTAGCATGATCGTTCTATATGTTTAATAACAAATGGAGCATGTTTAAATGGTTTTGGCTTTGCCTTAGAATGCTATAGGTAGTGCAGAATAATTGAATAAAGACAAAGGAATAACTTATTGTTCAAAGACAAGAGAGGTAGGATCTAATCCTCACCAGTTTCTCCAGAGATCCTTGTTGTTTGTTTGTTAATTTCGATGTCTTTACATGTAATGTTGTATGCGCATATGTTGTAGTAGGAATGCTTGAATTGCGGACTAAGATGCAATCCTCTAGGCTATATAAAATCCCTTAAGATAGGATATAAGTACCTAGTTTGCATGTGTTGTGTGTATTGAACATGTTGATTATGTTCTGACATGAATAAAGATACCCTATTATGTTATTATGTTTTGTAATTGTTTGTGTGTGTTGGTATGTGTTGTGTGTCAGGATCTTTTTCTGGTGGCCAATAGGGGTAAACGCTGATGCTTTTGTGAGATGGGAAGTTCTTACTGGTTTGGGAGTCGTATGGGTGGCAATCCCTAGCATGAGCTCGCTAGATGTCTGGTCCTTGTGTGGCCAGAAGTCCTGTCCTTGTGTGGTAAGAAGCCCTTGTCCTTGTGTGGCTTAGGATGACTTGTCCTTGTGTGGAAAAATGAATAGGCTTACTGAATAGCTTGTGTGTTAACCATTTATCTTTTGTGCAGTAAGCCTTGGACAACACAGGTGGAAGGGGATGGCCTTTCTTCTTCATTGCCGAGAGCAATCTGATGAGTTCTACCTGCCTGTGTACTTCTGAGTTTTCGGGAGTATTTGTAGTAACCCATCAGCCTTAGATTTGGCCCTACCCTTTTTAACTTAATTCTTAAATTGCGTCATCCCCTTTAGTTGCTAGGAATGATATGATGTTGCTTGGGAGATTTGTGTTTATGGTTTTTGCAGATCTTATGATGTTGTGACCCTACTAAGATTCTTGTAATCTCATTCTGTTGTTTCCAACATTTTTCAGGCTTAGGTACATTCACTGTTAGTGGTACTAGTGTGTGAGATCAAGGCTGCACAACGGGAGATAATGCATCACCTTTACATTCCTATTTCCTTGGTTGCTTGCGCATACAATATGATCATAGATTGGACTACTTTTCTGATTTTTCAAGATGTCTCTTTTGCTTGTTATATTTTGGAATATGTTGGAGGATTTCTTGCTGGTTATTTGGATCCCTATGGGAATTGTGAGTTTTAATTCCAATAATTAAATTTAAAGACTTCCGCTGATGTTTTATTCACTCCGTATGATACTAGAATGGCTGTCCAATATCATGCTCCATTTATTGTTAAACATATAGAACAATCATGCTAAAAGTAAAAAAAAATTAATAGGTAAGCCTGGTGCGATTCAGATAGGTTCTAGGTGCCTTTGGGCTTGTTTGGATTTCACAGCGGTAATGGCCTTAATCAGAGCAAATTTTAATAGGTAGAAATTGGGGTCATTACAGGTTTGGTAGCGGAGCATGGTTTAGGTTATATTATTTATTGTATGCTAACTAGATTGTTAATTTTGGAAGGTACATGCGCACACACCCACTTACCTAGAGAGCTAATACCAAAAATTAATCAGATTTGAAGAACCTGGTTAGAAATGTTTCGATGTCATGTTTGATTGATTAACTTGTTGTGTGCCTATGAGTATTTTTATGTCCAGTATGAATTGATATGTTTTTTAGTGTTTAACTGGGTTTCTTATCATTGTCGAGAATGTGTACTTGTTGGTTCATGCTGCTGAGTATCCCTATGTGATTTCTTATTATTTCCAGGTATGTCTTTATGTATTGTTGTCAAGTTTGCCGACCATGTGATTGTTGTGTATGCAAGTCAAGTATGTTTTGTGTGAACCTATGCTTACCGAATGTGAATATGTGTGAGACATGTTTGTTGCCAAATGCATGAGATGTGGTTTTGCATGATTTCTATGTAAGGTTTGTACTGTTGTTGAGTGCTTATGTGTGTGATGAGGTAATTTCCGAGTGTGCATTACATGTGTGCATGTGGTTTCCAAAATTTCCGTACTCGTGTGCATGAGTACTTTGATTTCTACCATCTGCATATCGTCCGGTGCATGCCTCTCCACCAGGTACCACTTCTTTTCCTAGTATCGTAGTTAGTTATATGTTAAGTAACAATTGTATGTTTGTATAGTATGGCAAGGTTGAACGTTATAAGGGATCGACAGGGTAGGTATGAGGTTCAGGCCAAACAACAACCTATTGAGCAAGAGGAGCCAAACGCACAAACTGAGCAGGGAGGGCAAGCTGAGCCCGAAAACCAACCTAAGGCACCAGCCACACCAGCCATCGATCATGTGATGGCACATCCTAAGAAGGCCGAGAGACTTCCCGTCATGATTACAAAACTATTGAAGGAAGCTCGACAATTGGGATGTAATGATTTCAATGGTTCAGCCTGAGCTGCTGCCGTTCGCGAATGGATCGACACCTTATGCCGAGTATCTTTGTTTTTACGTATCTCTGATGATGACAAGATAGCCATCGCCACTTTCCTATTGGAGGGAGAACCCCTCGCATGGTGGATGGCTGTGAGCTTGCGATTTGGCGATCGGCTGCCTACTTGGGAAGAATTTCGATATGAATTCAACGAAAAGTTTTATATGAGATTCCATAAAAACGAGCAGCGACAAGCTTTCTATAAGCTTGAATAGGGAACCCGTTCGGTGCTGGAATATGAAAAGGCATTAAGGGAACTGTCCCGATCTTCACCTAAAGAGGATCGCTCACCGTATCAGCTTGTGAGCCAATTTCAGGATGGGCTGTGTATCGAACTCAAAACCATAGTTGGTACGACACTAATACAGAATTTTCAAGAACTAATTGTTGCCGCGACTGAAGCCAAAAAGATCATGGAAACCAAAAGGCCATCCCCAAACACTAGTGGTGGATCCTTCCGGCGAGATTCAAAATTTAATCGGCGCATGGGACCCTATCATTTCAGGTCCTATCCTCCGAAAATTAACGGCAATGGAAGTAACAACAAGAAGGATTTTTCAGGTTCGAATTCTACTGGAACTACGTGGAATACTTAGCAACGTCGATGTTACAACTATTGTGAAATGGGGCACATTTAGCAGGAGTGCTAGAAGCCGAGATGTATCACAGGCACATCTAGTGCGAGCCGAGGTGGGTATGCTAACCCCACCAAACCACCAACACGCGCACCAGGAATAACACCCAACGGATCCACAGGTGAGGCACAACCAAGACCAATAAGGCTATTCACCCTAGCTAATGCCGAGGCTAGTCCTGATATGGTTACAACTACTATTTCAGTCTTTTCTCAAAATGCTAAAGAATTATTAAATCCCGGGGAAAATAGATAATTTGTAAGTCCAAGGATAACACTTAGCACGGATCGACCTCTTTCTCTTTTGACTCCTCCTTTTGCGGTTTTAAATCCTTTTGGAGAGAAACTGATTTGTGATCTAGTTTACATCGGCTGAGCTATACTTATGGCTCCGAATGTACTTGAAGTGGATCTAATTCCATTGGACATCCAAGAGTTGGATGTGATTTTAGGCATGGACTGTCTGGCAAAATATCAAGCCCGTATGGAGTGTTTCACCAAACGTGTGTGGTTCACTTTTCCTGATGGTGCTGAGTACTGTTTTGAAGGTGATAGGCGAGTTGTTCCAACTTGCATGATATCCTGGCTTGATGCAAAGTGACTAATCAGCAAAGGATGTACTGCGTATCTCGCGCACGTACATGATATTTCCAAAGAATCTTCGGGTCTGGATTCTTTCCCAGTGGGTCACAAATTTCCAGAAGACATAGCTGGTCTGCCACCAGTAAGGGAAGTAGAATTTGGCATTGAGTTAGTGCCTGGTACGAATCCGATTTCCATTCCTCCGTACGGTATTGCTCCTGTGGAAATGAAGGAACTAAACACGCAATTGGAAGATTTGCTGGATCGTGATTTCATTCGACCTAGTGTGTCACGTTGGGGAGCACCTGTCTTGTTTGTGAAGAAGAAAGATGGTTCGCTGCGATTATGCATTGACTATCGGCAGCTGAATCGTGTGACTGTGAAGAACAAGTACCTTTTGCCACGAATCGATGATTTGTTCCACCAACTCCAGGGTGCAGCCATATTCTCCAAGATCGATCTCATATCTGGATACCATCAATTGCGAGTTTGTAATGTTGATATTCCGAAGACCGCATTCAGATCGCGATATGGCCATTAGGAATTTCTGGTTATGCCATTTGGTTTGACCATTGCACTAGTTGTGCTCATGGACTTGATGAATCGTGTGTTCCATGAGTTTCTAGATAAATTTGTGAGAGTCTTCATCGACAACATTCTAATTTATTCAAAATCGGAAGAAGAGCATGCTAAGCACTTGCAGATTGTGCTGAATGTTTTAAAGACGGGAATGTCATTGCATACATGATTTGGAGCTCGCAGCCGTGGTGTTTGCATTGAAAATATGGCAACATTACTTATACGGCGAGACATGCCGAATCTTCACCGATCACAAAAGCTTGAAGTACCTACTCACGTAAAAAGAATTGAATATGAGACAACGAAGATGGGTAGAGCTGATCAAAGACTACGATTTGATCATCGAATATCATCCTAGAAAGGCAAATGTTGTTGCTGAAGCCTTAAGTCAAAAGTTTCATCCTCCTTCCCCATCGGTTTTGGCCTATATGCGCACCCATGATATGCCTATGTTGCTGGATTTGAGGACTAATCGTGTGCATCTTGGCACTGATTATTCGGGTTCATTGTTGGCACGAATCGAAATCACACCTACCTTGATTGAGGTAATCCGAAATCAGCAATTAGATGATCCGAAACTAATTAAAATTTGGAAGAAACTTTCTGATGGTATTGATGCCATAGTTCATGATTTCAGAATACGAGATGACGAAGTGCTTGTCTTCAGAAACCGGGTATGTGTTCCACGAGATATTGATATTCGTAACCTTATTCTACCGGAGGCACATAGTTCGAAGTTCGCTATCCATCCCGGAAGCACTAAGATGTATCGATATTTGAAATAGCAGTATTGGTGGCCAAACCTAAGACGCCACATTGCTGAGTTCATTGCCCGATGCCTCGTATGTCAACAAGTAAAGATCGAACATCAACGACCCATTGGACTACTTCAGTCACTTCTGATTCCAGAATGGAAGTGGGAGCATGTCACAATGGATTTTGTGACCAGTTTGCCTAGATTGCAGCAAGGATAAGATGCCATTTGAGTGATTGTGGATCGATTGACAAAATCTGCACACTTCTTCCCTATACGTGTGACGGATACACTTGAGAAATTGGTTGTTCATTACTTAGATGAGATTGTTCGATTGCATGGAGTGCCAGTTTCCATTGTTTCAGATCGTGACCCTCGTTTCACCTCACGATCTTGGGAGAAATTCCAGAATGCGCTGGGTTCGAGATTGAATTTCAGTACGGCATTTCATCCCCAGACCGATAGCCAAACAAAAAGGACGATTCAAACACTCGAAGACATGCTACAAGCGAGTATGTTGGATCAGCAAACTAGTTGGGCTCGATGCCTGCCGTTGGCAGAATTTTCTTACAACAATAATTTTCATGTAAGCATCGGTATGGCACCTTATGAAGCGTTATATGGGAGACGTTGCAGGATTCCCATTTGCTGGAATGAAGTAGGGGAAAGACACCTAGACAATCCGGAATTGATTGATCAAGCAACGGAACAGTTGAACTTGATTCAACAACGGCTAAAAATAACCCAGAATCGACAGAAAAACTATGCTAATAATCGATGGAGGAAGCTAAAATTTGCGGTAGGTGACAAAGTGTTTCTGAAGGTCACCCAATGGAAAAGGGTCCTTCGTTTTCAGCAGCGAGGTAAGCTAGCACCTCGTTACATTGGTTTGTATGACATTATCGAGAGGATCGGCCCTGTTGCATACAAACTTGCTTTACCTCCAAAAATGGAAAGAATTCACAATGTGTTCCATGTATCTATGTTGAGAAAGTATGTTAAATACCTTGCTCACGTGCTCGAAGAACCCCCAGTTGTAATTGCTGAAGACCTATCCCATCCCGTACAGCCAATTGCCACACTAGATCAGTCGGTTCGACAGCTTCGCAGTCGAAGCATTCTATGGTGTGAGTAGTTTGCCGAAATAGCCAAATTGAGGAACAGTCTTGGGAGACTGAGGAATCTATGCGTGCAAAATTTTATTATCTGTTTGCTTAGGTACTTCTTATAAGGAGGGGAGGATGTGAGACCCTGAATTTTCAGTCCTAGAAGTCCAGAAGCCAGTGCAGGTGAAAAAGACCATGTTACCCCTGAAAAAAAAGATGTGTGATGGCCAAAATTGGTAAGAGATGTCTAGTAATTATTTCTGGTATTAATTCCCTTTAAATTGATTATTTATTGGTTGATAATTACCTTAGGAAATAAAAAACCTAAGTTTAAGGGGGGATAATTACAGAATTTAATGTTGATAATTATCTTACTTTAATTAAGCTTTGAAGATAGGGATTATAATCTCATAACCCTCTTATATAAATACGAAGTTAGCCACACAAAAAATTTTATACAGAAAATACATAAAATTCGTAGAACCTAAAAACCCTATACCTCCTAATTTCTGCCAAAATTTTTTTGAACTTTAAATAAGCATAACTCTCTCATCGTTTGTAGGATTCCATAAAATAATAGCTTGTTGGAAAGTTATTTTCATCCTCTTTCCAACCATATATTATTTGCTATCTGAAGGTTAGCATTTCTTTCTTTAAAGTTAAATCCAAATTCGGCTGAACTGTCAAAATCTTCTTGAATTTCAAACAAGCATAACTCTCTCATCGTTTGTCAGATTCTTGCAAATAATAGCTTGTTGGAAAGCTCTATTCATCCTATTTCCATACATATTTTTTTTTCATCTAAAGGTTAGTATTTATTTCTCTAAAATTTAACCAAAATTTGGCGGAATTAGGTTTTCAAATTTCTATAATTCTGCCTTTGAGTGATCTCTGATGTTGTTACCTTTATTCGTATGACTATTTAATATCCATTCATAGTGAACAATCATAAATTCATCCTTTGAATATTTTCTATACATGAAATCAGTATGCCTTACCTTTGCCTTACTACCCTATTATTTCCTATCTTGATCAATTGATTAACCTATTGGATTCTGATCTTGTTTCATTTGATTGTACATGTTATAAACCTTTAATCCTTCCATGTTAACATGAGATCGCAATTTGCCCTATTTCCCTATTCTTAGTGCCGAAAATTGTATGATCATTAGGGATGGTAATTCAGGTTGTTTCTTGTTAAGTTCTTGGCTATCACATCACACATCCAAGGGAGAGGTACCTGATACATCTGATCACTGGTTTCTAATAGGTTTGGTGAGTGGAATTGGTAAGAAAATGAGATATTTAATTGGATATTGGATATGCATACTTAGTTTGGTTTTGGATTGGCCTTGTGATGCCATAGGTAGTGCAGAATTATTGAATAAAGAGAAGGGAAAAACTTCTTGTTCAGAGACAAGAGAGGTAGGATCTAAGCCTCATCAGTTTCTCCGGAGATCTTTGTTGTTTTCTTGTTAACTTCGGTAGTTTTACATGTAATGTTGTATACGCAAATATTGTAGTAGGAATGTTTGATTTGCAGACCAAGATGCGATCCTCTACGCTATATCGAATCTTTTAAGATAGGATATGAGTGCCTAGTTTGCATATATTGTGTGTATTGACAAGATTAAGTATACCCTGTTGTGGTATTATGTTTTGTACTTGCTTGTGTGTGCAGGTATGAGTTGTGTGTCAGGATCTTTTTCCGGTGGCCATTCATGGTAAATGCTGATGCTCCTTGTCAGAGGGGAGGTTCTTACTGGCATGCGAGTCGTATGGGTGGCAATCCCCAGCATGAGCTCGTTGGATGTCTGGTTCTTGTGTGGCCAGAAGTCCTGTCTTTTTGTGGTAGGAAGCCTTTGTTCTTGTGTGGCTTGGGATGACTTGTCCTTGTGTGGAAAAATGAATAGGTTTACAGAATAGTTTGTGTGTTAACCATTTACTTTCTGTGCAATAAGCCTTGGACAACACAGGTAGAAGGGGATGGACTTTCTTCTTCATTGTCGAAACCAATCTGATAATTTCTACCTGCCTGTGTACTTCTGAGTTTTTGAAAGTATTTGTAGTCCCCCTTCAGTTTTAGATTTGGTCCTACCCTTTTTAACTGAATTCTTGAATTACGTGATCCCTTTTAGTTGCTAGGAATGATCTGATGTTGTTTGGAAAATTTGTGTTTATGGTTTCTACAGACTTTATGATGTTGTGACCATACTGAGATTCTTCTAATCTTATTCTGTTGTTTCCACCATTTTTCAGGTTTAGGTACATTCACTGTTCGTGGTACCAGTGTGTGAGATCAAGGCTACACGGCGGGGCAATATTGCACCTTTGCATTCCTATTTCCTTGGTTGCTTGCGCATACAATAAGATCATAGAATGGAATACTTTTCTGGTTTTTCAAGATCCCCCTTTCGCTTGTTATATTTTGGACCATGTTAGAGGATTTCTTGCTGGTTATATGGATCCCTATAGGACTTGTGTGATTTGATTCCAATAATTAAATTTAAAGACTTCCGCTAATGTTTTATTCACTCCATATATAGAATAATTATGCTAAAAGTCAAAAAATTTAATGGGTAAGCCTGGTGGGATTCAGATAGGTTCTAGGTGTCTTTGAGCTTGTTTGGATTTCATAGCAGTAATAGCCTTAATCGGAACAAATTTTACTAGGTAGAAATTGTGGTCATTATAGGTTTATGAGACTCTGAATTTTGAGTCCTACAAGTCCAGAAGCCAGTGCAGGTGGAAAAATACCATTTTACCCCTAAATAAAAGGATGTGTGACGGCCGAAATTGGTAAGGTATGTCTGGTAATTATTTCTGGTATTTATTCCCTTTAAATTGATTCGTTATTGGTTGATAATTACCTTAGGAAATACAAACCCTAAGTTTAAGGGGGGATAAATACAGAATTTAGTGCTGATAATTATCTTACTTTAATTAAGCCTTGAAGATAGGGATTATAATCTCATAACCATCTTATATAAAAAGGAAGTCAGCCACACAAAAATCTTATACAGAAAACATACAAAATTCGAAGAACCTGAAAACCTTACACCTCCCAATATCTGCCAAAATTTTCTTGAACTTCAAACAAGCATAACTCTCTTATCATTTGTCGGATTCATGCAATTAAGAGCCTTTTTGAAAGCTTTTACCATCCTCTTTCCAACCATCTTTTGTTTTTTGTATTAAGGTTAGTATTTTTTTCTCTAAAGTTAAATCAAAATTCGGCGGAACTGCCAAAGTCCTCTTGAACTTCAAACAAGCACAACTCTCTCATTATTTTTCAGATTCCAGCAAATAATAGCTAATTGGAAAGCTCTCTTCATCCTCTTTCCGAAAATTATTGGTTTTTTGTCTGAAGGTTAGTATTTCTTTCCCTAAAGTTAAATCAAAATTCGGTGGAATTAGGTTCTTAAATTTTTATAATTATTCCTTTGATTGATCTATGATGTTGTTACCTTTATTCGTATGATTGTTTAATATCCATTCATAGTGAACAATTATGAATTCATCCTTTGAATCTTTTCTGTACATGAAATCAGTATGCCCTAACCTACTGCCCTATTGTTGCCTATCTTGATCAATTGATTAACCTATTGGATTCTGTCATGTTTCTTTTGATTGTACATATTATAAACCTTTAATCCTTCCTTGTTAACAAGAAATTGCAACTTACTTTATTGCATTATTCTTAGTGCCAAAAATTGTATGATAATTAGGGATGGTAATTCAGGTTATTTCTTGTTAAATTCTTGGCTATCACATCACACATCTAAGGGGGAGGTATCTGCGGCATCTGATCACTGGTTTTTGATAGGTTTGGTGAGTGGAATTGGTAAACAAATAGGTTATTTAAATGGATATTGGATATGCATACTTAGTTTGGTTTTGGCTTTGTCTTGTAATGCTATAGGTAGTGCAGAATAATTGAATAAAGACAAGAGAATAACTTATTGTTAAGAGACAAGAAAGGTAGGATCTAAGCCTCATCAGTTTATCCAGAGATTCTTGTTGTTTGCTTGTTAATTTCGATGCCATTACATGTAATGTTGTATACGCATATGTTGTAGTAAGAATGCTTGAACTGCGGACCAAGATGCGATCTTCTAGGCTATATCGAATTCCTTAAGATAGGATATGAGTGCCTAGTTTTCATGTGTTGTGTGTATTGAATATGTTGATTGTGATCTGACATGATTAAGGATACCCTGTTGTGGTATTATGTTTTGTACTTGCTTGTGTGAGCTAGTGTTAGGATCCTTTTCTGGTGGCCATTCGGGGTAAGCGCTG
This sequence comes from Passiflora organensis, assembly GCA_019739055.1. Taxonomy (NCBI): domain Eukaryota; kingdom Viridiplantae; phylum Streptophyta; class Magnoliopsida; order Malpighiales; family Passifloraceae; genus Passiflora; species Passiflora organensis. The sequence goes on along the minus strand of JAEPBF010000087.1, from coordinate 25,653,903 downwards.
ATGCTCCTTGTGAGAGTGGAGGTTCTTACTGGTATGGGAGTCGTACGAGTGGCAATCCCCAGCATGAGCTCGTTGGATGTCTGGTCCTTGTGTGGCCAGAAGCCCTGTCCTTGTGTGACATGGGATGACTTCTCCTTGTGTGGCAAAATGAATAGGCTTACTGAATAGCTTATGTGTTAACCATTTACCTTTTGTACAGTAAGCTTTGGACAACACAGGTGGAAGGGGATGGCTTTTCTTCTTTATTGCCGAGAGCAATATGATGAGTTCTACCTGCCTGTGTACTTTTAAATTTTTGAAAGTATTTGTTGTCCCTCCTCAGCCTTAGGTTCGACCCTACCCTTTTTAACTGAATTTTTGAATTGGGTGATCCCTTTTACTTGCTAGGAATGATCTGATGTTGTTTGGGAGATTTGGGTTTATGGTTTCTGCAGAACTTATAATGTTGTGACCCTTATGAGAGTATTGTAATCTCAGTCTGTTGTTTCCACTATTTTTCAGGTATAGGTACAGAAAATAAAAACCCTAAGTTTAAGTGACGATAATTACAGAATTTATTGCTGATAATTATCTTACTTTAATTAAGCCTTGAAGATAGGGATTGTAATCTCATAACCATGTTATATAAATAGGAAGTCAGCCACACAAAAATTTTATACAGAAAATACACAAAATTCATAAGACCTAAAAACCTTACACCTCCCAATTTCTGTCAAAATCTTCTTGAAATTCAAACAAACATAATTCTCTCATCGTTTGTCGGATTCCTGCAATTAATAGCCTGTTTGAAAGCTGTTTTCATTCTCTTTTCAACCATCTTTTGGTTTTTCTATTAAGTTTATAATTCATTCTCTAAAGTTAAATCGAAATTCAGCAGAACTGCCAAAGTCTTCTTGAACTTCAAAGAAGCACAATTCTCTCATCGTTTTTTGGATTCCGGCAAATAATTGCTTATTGGAAAGCTCTTTCATCCTCTTTCCAAAAATTATTGGTTTTTTGTCTGAAGGTTTGCATTTCTTTCTCTCAAGTTAAATCGAAATTTGGCAGAATTAGGTTTTCAAATTTTTACAATTATGCCTTTGGTTGATCTCTGATGTTGTTACCTTTATTCGTATGATTGTTTAATATCCATTCATAGTGAACAATCATGAATTCATCCTTTGAATCTTTTCTATACATTAAATCAGTATGTCCTACCTTTGCTCTACTTCCCTATTATTGCTTATCTTGATCAATTGATTAACCTATTGGATTCTGATCTGGTTTCTCTTGATTGTACCTGTTATAAAACTTTAATCCTTCCTTGTTAACATGAAATCGTAACTAGCCTTATTGCCCTATTCTCAGTGCCAAAAATTGTATGATAATTAGGGATAATAATTTAGGTTGTTTATTGTTAAATTCTTGTCTATCACATCACACATCCAAGGGGGAGGTACCTTCGGCATCTGATCACTGGTTTTTGATAGGTTTGGTGAGTGGAATTGGTAAGGAAATAGGGTATTTAATTGGATATTCGATATGTATACTTAGTTTGGTTTTGGCTTTGCCTTGTAATGCTATAGGTAGTGCAGAATAATTGAATAAAGACAAGAGAATAACTTCTTATTCAAAGACAAAAAAGGTAGGATCTAAGCCTCATCAGTTTCTCCAGAGATCCTTGTTGCTTGCTTGTTAATTTCGGTGTCTTTACAAGTAATGTTGTATGCGCATATATTGTAGTAAAAAAATTTGAATTGCGGACCAAGATGCAATCCTCTAGGCTATATCGAATCCCTTAAGATAAGATATGAGTGCCTAGTTTACATGTGTTGTGTATATTGAACACATTGATTGTGTTCTGACATGATTAAGGATACCCTGTTGTGGTATTATGTTTTGTACTTGGTTGTGTGTGCTGGTGTCAGGATCCATTTCCAGTGGCCATTCGGGGTAAGCACTAATGCTCCTTGTGAGAGTGGAGGTTTTTACTGGTATGGAGTCATATGGGTGGCAATCCCCAGCATGAGCTAGCTGAATGTCTAGTCCTTTTGTGGCCAGAAGCTCTGTCCTTGTGAGGCAGGAATCCCTTGTCCTTGTGAGGCAGGAAACCTTTGTCCTTGTGTGGCTTGAGATGACTTGTCCTTATGTGGCAAAATGAATAGGCTTACTGAATAGCTTGTGTGTTAACCATTTACCTTTTGTGCGTAAGCCTTGGACAACACAGGTGGAAGGGGATGGCCTTTCTTCGTTATTCCCGAGAGCAATCAGATGAGTTCTACCTGCCCTTGTACTTCTGAGTTTTCAGAAGTATTTCTTGTCCCCCCTCAGCCTTAGATTCGGCCCTACCCTTTTTAACTGAATTCTTGAATTGCGTGATCCCCTTTAGTTGCTAGGAATGATCTGATATTGTTTGGGAGATTTGTATTTATGGTTTCTGCAGACCTTATGATGTTGTGACCCTACTGAGATTCTTGTAATCTCGTTCTGTTGTTTCCACCTTTTTTCAAGCTTAGGTACATTCCCTGTTTGTGGTACCAGTATGTGAGATCAAGGCTGCACGGCGGGGCAATATTGCATCAGCTTTGCATTCCTATTTCCTTGGTTGCTTGCACATACAATAAGATCATAGAATGTATTATTTTTCTGGTTTTTCAAGAACCCTCTTTTGCTTGTTATATTTCGGAACATGTTGGAGGATTTCTTGCTAGTTATTTGGATCCCTATGGGACTTGTATGTTTAGATTCCAATAATTAAATTCAAAAATTTCCGCTAATGTTTTATTCACTCCGTATGATACCAGAATGATTGTCCAATATCATACTCCATTTGTTATTAAACCTATAGAACGATTATGCTAAATGTCAGAAAAATTAATAGGTAAGCCTCGTGGGATTCAGATAAGTTCTAGGTGTGTTTGAGCTTGTTTGGATTTCAGAGCAGTAATGGCCTTAATCGGAGCATATTTTAATATATAGGAATTGGGGTCATTATAGGTTTGTGAGACCCTAAACTTTGATTCCTAGAAGTCCAGAAGCCAGTGTAGGTAAAAAAGTCCATTTTACCCCTAAAAAAAAGGATGTGTGATGGCCGAAATTGGTAAAAAATGTCTTGTAATTATTTCTGACATTAATTCCCTTTAAATTGATTCTTTATTGGTTGATAATTATCTTAGGAAATAAAAACCCTAAGTTTAATGGGGATTTTTACAGAATTTAGTGCTGATAATTATATTACTTTAATTAAACCTTGAAGATTGGGTTTATAATCTCATAACCATCTTATATAAATAGGAAGTCAGTCACACAAAAATCTTATACAGAAAACACACAAAATTCGTAGGACCTAAAAACCCTACACCTCTCTATTTTTACCAAAATCTTCTTAAATTTAAACGTGCATAACTCTCTCATCGTTTGTCGGATTCCTGAAATTCATATCCTGTTTGAAATCTCTATTTATCCTTTTTCCAAAAATCTTTTCTTTTTTTTATTAAGGTTAGTATTTCTTACTCTAAAGTTAAATCGAAATTCAACGGAGTTGCCAATGTTTTCTTGAACTTCAAACAAACACAACTCTCTCATTGTTCTTCGGATTCCTGCAAATAATAGCTTGTTGGAAAGCTCTCTTCATCCTCTTTCCAATCATCATTAGTTTTTTTTCTGAAGGTTAGTACTTTTTTCTCTAAAGTTGAATCAAAATTCGGCAGAATTAGTTTTTCAGATTTTTATAATTACACCTTTGATTGATCTCTGATGTTGTTACCTTTATTCGTATGATTGTTTAATGTCCATTCATAGTGAAAAATCATGAATTCATCCTTTGAATCTTTTCTATACATGAAATCAGTGTGCCCTACCTTTGCCCTACTGCCCTATTATTGCCTATATTGATCAATTGATTAACCTATTGGATTCTGATCTTGTTTCTTTTGATTGTACATGTTATAAACCTTTAATCCTTCCTTGTTAACATGAGATCATAACTCCTACAACTTGTTAATATGAAATCGCAACTTGCCCTATTGCTTTATTATTAGTGCCGAAAATTGTATGATAATTAGGGATGATAATTCAGGTTATTTCTTGTTAAATTCTTGGCTATCACTTCACACATCCAAGGGGGAGGTACCTGCGGCATCCAATAACGGGTTTGTGATAGGTTTGGTGAGTGGAATTGGTAAGGAAATAAGGTATTTAATTGGATATTCGATATGTATACTTAGTTTGGTTTTGTCTTTGCCTTAAAATGCTATAGGTAGTGTAGAATAATTGAATAAAGACAAGGGAATCACTTCTTGTTCAGAGACAAGAGAGGTAGGATCTAATCCTCATCAGTGTCTCCTAAGATCCTTGTTGTTTGCTTGTTAATTTCGGTATCTTTACATATAATGTTGTATGCGCATATGTTGTAGTAAGAATACTTGAATTGTGGACCAAGATGCGATCCACTAGGCTATATCGAGTCCCTTAAGATAGGATATGAGTGCTTAATTTGCATGTGTTGTGTATATTGAACTTGTTGATTGTGTTCTGACATGATTAAGGATACCCTGTTATGGTATTATGTTTTGTACTTGCTTGTGTGCGCTGGTGTTAGGATCCTTTTCCAGTGACCATTCGGGGTAAGCACTGATGCTCTTACTGGTATGGAGTCGTATGGGTGGCAAGCCCCAGCATGAGCTCGCTGGATGTCTGGTCCTTGTGTGGCCAGAAACCCTGTCCTTGTGTGGCAGGAATCCCTTGTGCTTGTGTGGTTTGGGATGACTTGTCCTTGAGTGGCAAACTGAATAGGCTTACTGAATAGCTTGTGTTAATCATTTACCTTTTGTGCAGTAAGCCTTGTACAACACAGGTGGAAGGGGATGCTTTTTCTTCTTCATTACCGAGAGCAATCTGATGTGTTCTACCTACCTGTGTACTTCTGAGTTTTCGAAAGTATTTGTAGTCCCCTGTCAGTCTTAGATTCGGCCCCACCCTTTTTAACTGAATTCTTGAATTGCGTGATCCACTTTAGTTGGTAGGAATGATCTACTGTTGTTTGGGAGATTTGTGTTTATGGTTTTTGCAGATCTTATGATGTTGTGACCCTACTAAGATTCTTATAATCTCATTCTGTTGTTTCCACCAATTTTCAAGCTTAGGTATATTCACTGTTCATGGTACCAGTGTGTGAGATCAACACTGCACGGCGGGGCAATATTGCATCACCTTTGCATTCCTATTTCCTTGATTTCTTGTGCATGCAGTATGATCATAGATTGGACTACTTTTTTGGTTTTTCAAGATCCCTCTTTTGCTTGTTATATTTTGGAACATGTTGGAGGATTTCTTGCTGGTTATTTGGATCCCTATGGGACTTATATGTTTTGATTCCAATAATTAAATTTAAGGACTTCCACTAATGTTTTATTCACTCCGTATGATACCAGAATGATTGTCCAATATCATGTTCCATTTGTTATTAAACATATAGAATGATCATGCTAAATGTAAAAAAAATTAATGAGTAAGCCTGGTGAGATTCAGATAGGTTCTAGGTGTTATTGAGCTTGTTTGGATTTCATAGCGATAATGGCTTTAGTTGGAGCAAATTTTAATAGGTAGGAATTAGGGTCATTACAAGTTGATGTAATATCCTGAATTTTGAGTCTTAGAAGTCCAAAAGCCAGTGCAGTTGAAAAAGATCATTTTACGCCTTTAAAAAATGATATGTGATGGCCGAAAGTGGTAAAGGGGATGTCTAGTAATTATTTATGGTACTAATTCCCTTTAAATTGATTCTTTATTGGTTGATAATTACCTTAGGAAATAAAACCCTAAGTTTAAGGGGGATAATTACATAATTTAATTCTGATAATTATCTTACTTTAATCAAGTCTTGAAGATAGGGATTTTAATCCCATAATCACCTTATATAAATAGTAAGTCAGACACACAAAAATCTTATACAGAAAACACACAAAATTCGTAAGACCGAAAAACCCTATACCTCCCAATTTCTGCCAAAATTTTCTTGAACTTCAAATAAGCATAATTTTCTCATCGTTTGTCGAATTCCTGAAAATAATAGCTTATTGGAAAGCTCTTTTCATTCTCTTTACAACCAGTTTTTGTTTTTGTCTGAAATTTAGTATTTCTTTCTCTAAAATTAAATCAAAATTAGGCAGAATTGCCAAAATCTTCTAGAACTTCAAACAAGCATAACTCTCTCATCGTTTGTCGGATTCCTGCAAATAGTAGCTTGTTGGAAAGCTATTTTCATCCTCTTTCCAACTTCTTTGATTTTTTGTCTGAATGTTTGTATTTCTTTCTCTAAGGTTAAATCGAAATTTGGCAGAACTGCCAAAATCTTCTTGAACTTAAAACAAGCATAACTCTCTCATTGTTTGTTGGATTCGTGCAAATAATAACTTATTGGAAAGCTCTCTTCATCATCTTTCCAACCATCTTTGTTTTTTCGTCTGAAGGTGTAATGACCCCAATTCATACCTATTAATATTAACTCCGATTAAGATCATTACCTCCTTGAAACCCAAACAAGCCCAAAGACACCTAGGACCTATCTGAATCCCACCAGGCTTACTCACTAAGTTTTTGATTTTTAGCATGTTCATTCTATATATTTAATAACAGTTGGAGCATGATATTGGACAATCATTCTGGTATCATACGAAGTGAGTAAAAACATCAGCGGAAGTCTTTAAATTAAATCACTGGATTCATAACATACAAGTCTCGTAAGGATATAAATAACCAGAAGAATTCCTCCAACATAGTCGAAAATAACAAGCAAAAAAAGAATCTTAAAATAAACCAGAAAGTAGTCCAATTTTTATTCAAGTTATATGCGCAAGTAATTAAGGTACAGGTATGCAAAAGTGATGCGATATCGCCCCGCCATACAACTTTGATCTCACACACTGGTACCACGAGCAGTGAATGTACCTAAGCCTAAAAAAAATGGTGGAAACAACGGAATGTGATTACAGGAATCTCAGTAGGGTCACAACATCATAAGATCTACAGAAACCATAAAAATAAATCTACCAAACAACATCTGGTCATTCCTACGCAACTAAAGGGATTCATGCAATTCAAAGATTCAATCAAAAAGGGTAGGGCTGAATCTAAGGCTGAGGGGGACTACAAACACTTCCGAAAAGTATCAGAAGTACACAGGCAGGCTGAACTCATCAGATTGTTCTCGGAAATTAAGAAGAAAAGGCCATCCCCTTCCACATGTGTTGTCCAAAGCTTACTGCACGAAAGGTATTTGGTTAACACACAAGCTAATCAGCAAGCCTATTCATCTTGCCACACAAGGACAAAACATCCCAAGCCACACAAGGACAAGGGCATCCCAAACCACACAAGGATATGGGCTTCCCAAACCACATAAGGATAAGGGTTTCCTGCCACACAAGGACTAGACATCCAGATCCGAAAACTGTTCCTCAATTTGGCCATTACGACAAGCAACTCGTACTATAGGCACTCTTTGACTGCGAACCTATCGAACTGACCAATCTAGTATGGAAACTGGTTGTACAGGATATAATAGGTCTTCAGCAACTTCGACTGGGGTTCCTCGAGTACGTGAGCTGGGTCTTGTACATACTTTATCAACATTGAAACGTGAAACATGCTGTGAATTCTTTCCATATTTTGAGGTAAGGCAAGTTGGTATGCAACAGGGCCGATTCTTTCAACGATGTCATACGGACCAATGTAGTTAGGTGCTAGCTTACCTCATTGCTGAAAACGAAGGACTCATTTCCATGGGGCAACCTTAAAAAAAAAATTTTCACCTACAGAAAATTTTAGCTCTCTTCATCGATTGTCGGCATAGCTTTTCTGCCGATCCTGGCTGTTTTTAGCTATTGTCGGATCAAGTTCAACTGCTCCATTGCTTGATCAATCAATTTCGAATTGTTTAGGCGTCTTTTGCCTACTTTATTCCAGAAAATGAAAGTCCTGTAACATTTCCCATATAATGCTTCGTAAGGTGCCATACCGATGCTTACATGAAAACTATTGTTGTAAGCAAATTCTGCCAACGGTAGGCATTGATCCCAACAGGTTTGCTGATCTAACACACTCGCTTGTAGCATGTCTTCGAGTGTCTGAATCCTCCTTTCTGATTGACCATCAGTCTGAGGTTGAAATGCTGTACTGAAATTCAATTTCGAACCCAGCAAAATTTGGAATTTCTCCCAAAATCGTGAGGTAAAACAAGGGTCATGATCTGAATTGATGGAAACTGGCACTTCATTCAATTGAACAATCTCATCTAAGTTTCAATTAGTTTCGGATCCTCTAATTGCTGATTCCGAATTTTCTCAATCAAGGTAGGTGTTATTTCGATTCGTGCCAACAATGAACCAGAATAATCAGTGTCAAGATGCACACGATTAGTCCTAAAATCCAGCACCATAGGGATGTAATGGGTGCGCATATAGGCCAAAACTGATGGGGATGAAGGATGAAACTTTCGGTTTAAGGCATCAGAAACAACATTTTCCTTTCAAGGATGATATTCGATGATCAAATCGTAGTCTTTGATCAGCTCTACCCATCTTCGTTGTCTCATATTCAATTCTTTTTGTGTGAGTAAGTACTTCAAGCTTTTGTGAGCGGTGAAGATTCGGCTTGTCTCGTCGTATAAGTAATGTCGCCATATTTTGAACGCAAACACCACGGCTGCAAGCTCCAAATCAAGTGTAGGACAGTTGTTTTCATGCGGTCGTAACTGTCGGGAAAGATATGCAACGATTTTCCCGTCTTGCATCAATACGCATCCAAGTCTGGATTTCGACACATCGCTGTAAACCACATATCCCTTTCCGCAAATAGGTAAAGTAAGGAAAGGTACGGAAACTAACAGATTTTTCAGTTCTTTGAAACTTCGCTGGCATTTCTCGTTCCACACGAACGGCTCACCCTTGCGCGTCAGTTTTTTTTCAATGGTGCGGCAAGCAATGAAAAATTCTTCACAAAGCAATGGTACCTATCACCACATCAGGACTAGACTCGGTATCAGTTAGGGTGAATAGCCTTGTTGGTCTTGGTTGCGCCTCGCTTGTGGATCCGTTGGGTGGTCCTTCTGATGTGCGTGTTGGTGGTCTGGAGGGGTTGGCATTCCCACCTCGGCCTGCTTTTGGTACACCTGTGATTCACCTTGGTTTTGGGCATTCCCTTTGAATATGTCCTATCTCTCCATAGTTGTAACATCGACATTGCTGAGAATTCTATGAAGATCCATTGGAATTTGAACCAAAAAAGTTCTTCTTGTTGGTATTTCCATTGCCATTAATTTTTGGAGGATAGGACCTTAAAGGATCCCGTTCGTCGATTGAACTCCAAATCTCGCCTATAGGATCTGCCACTAATGACTGCGGATGGCCTCTTGGTTTGCAAGATCCTTTTGGCTTCGGTTGCGGCAATGATTAGTTCTTGCAAATTCCGCATCGGTGTCGTACCTACGATGGTTTTGAGTTCGGTACTCAACCCATCTTGAAATCGTCTCTCAAACTGGTACGGTATACGATCTTCTTCTGGTGAAAATCGGGACAACTCCCTTAACACTTTCTCATATTCCAGCACCGAACAGGTGTCTTGTTCAAGTTTGTAAAAAGCTTGTCGCTAGTCGCTTTTATGGAACCTCGTATAAAATCTTTCGTCGAATTCGTACCGAAATTCCTCCCAAGTTGGCAAACGATAACCGAATCGCAAGCTAACAGATGTCCACCATGTGAGAGCTTCTCCCTCAAGTAGGAAAGTGGTGATGGAAACTTTGTCATCATCCGAGATACGTAAGAACAAGGATACTCGGCATAAGGTGTCTATCCACTAACGAACGGCAGCAGCTCTGGCTGAACTATTGAAATCTTTACATCCCAATTGTCGAGCTTCCTTCAAAAATTTTGTAATCATGATGGGAAGTCTCTTGGCTTCCTTAGGATGTGCCGGCTGTACAGGTTCAAGTGGAGGAATAGGTTCTTCCACTGGTGCAGGTGCAGGAGCATTCTGGAATTGCGCCTCCATACGCTGCTGATTTGCAGCAATTCCTTGTAATATGTCTAATATTTGTGCCATCACAGGATCAATGACTGGTGCAGCTGGTGGCTCAGGTTGATTTACAGGCTCAGCTTGCCTTCCTGCTCAATTTGTGCATTCGGCTCCTCTTGCTCAATAGGTTGTTGTTCGGCCTGAATATCATTCCTACCCCGTCGATCCTTTGTAGCGTTCAACCATGCCATACTATTTAAGCATAAGATTGTTACTTACATATAACTAAATACGATACTAAGAAAAGAAGTGGTACCTAGTGGAGAGGCATGCACCGGACGATACGCATATGCTGGAAAGCAACATACAAATTTTCGGAAATCATAACACACATGCAAAGGTATTCTCGGCAATTACATCAAGACTCATATATACTCTCGAAAATCATCATCAAACATCAAGCAAGCATGGATTCACACAACATCCATATTCGGCAATACACACCAGCAATCACATACATATACATTCAGCAATATAGGAGTCAAATAGGGACACTCGGCAGCATGCATAAATCAACACACACATTCCCAGCAATGATAATAAACACAACAAACACTCACCGAAACATATTATGGCATACTAGGCATAAGAACATACACAAAAAAATATCACATCAGATTATTATTCTCATCATTTAAATCTTACAAATCAATCCTATTTTAGCATTAATTCACTTCTGGTATTAGCCCCTAAATGAGTGAGTGTGTGCGCATGTCCTTACCTACAAACACCAAAATCAACAAATAAGTTAGCATATAACAAATTATTTTCCCTAAACCATGCTTCGCTACCAAACATGTAACGACACAAATTCCTACCTATTAATATTTTCTCCGATTAAGGTCATTACCGCCGTGAAACCCTAACAAGCCCAAAGACACCTAGGACCTATCTGAATACGTACAGGCTTACTCACAAAGTTTTCAACTTTTAGCATGTTCATTCTACATGTTTAATAACAGTTGGAGCATGATATTGGACAATCATTCTTGTATCATACGGAGTGATTAAAAACATTAGAGGAAGTCTTTAAATTAAATCACTGGATTCATAACACACAAGTCCCGTAAAGATCCTAATAACCAGTAATAATTCCTCCAACATAGTCGAAAATAACAAGCAAAGGAGGAATCTTAAAATAAACCACAAAGTAGTCCAATTTTTATTCAAGTTATATGCGCAAGTAATCAAGGAATAGGTATGCAAAAGTGATGCAATATCGCCCCGCTGTACAGCCTTGCCTCACACAATGGTACGACGAGCAGTGAATGTACCTAAGCCTAAAAAAATGGTGAAAACAAAGGAATGAGATTACAAGAATCTCAGTAGGGTCACAACATCATAAGATCTGCAGAAACCATAAACACAAATCTCCCAAACATTATTTGATCATTCCTACTCAACTAAAGTGATTCATGCAATTCAAAGATTCAATCAAAAATCGTAGGGTCGAATCTAAGGCTGAGGGGGACTACAAACACTTCCGAAAAGTATCAAAAGTACACAGGCAGGCAGAACTCATCAGATTGTTCTCAGGAATGAAGAAGAAAAGGCCATCCCCTTCCACTTGTGTTGTCCAAGGCTTACTGCATGAATGGTAATTGGTTAACACACAAACTAATCAGCAAGCCTATTTATCTTGCCACACAAGGACAAAAACATCCCAAGCCACACAAGGACAAGGGCATCCCAAACCACAAAAGGATAATGGCTTCCCAAACCACACAAGGATAAGGGGTTCCTGCCACACAAGGACAGGGATTCTGGCAACAGAAGGACTAAACATCCAGCGAGCTCTTGCTGGGATTTGCCACCCATACGACTCTCATACCAGTCAGAACCTCCCCTCTCACTAGGAGCATCAGTGCTTACCCCAAATGGCCACCAGAAAAGGATCCTGACACACAAACATGTACAAGCACACTCAGGCAAGCACAAAGCATAAAACCACAATAGGGTATTGTCAATTCTGCCAGATCACATTCAGCTTGTTCAATACACATCACACATGCAAGATAGGAACTCCTAACCTACCTTAAGGGATTCGGTATAGCCTAGAAATTCCTCAATTCAATCCGCAACTCAAGCATGCATTATTTAATATGAATGCGCATACAGTTTCACAATCATAAGTACCAAAATCAATTAAGCAAACAACGAGGTCTCTGGAGAAACCGATGAGGCATAGATCTTACCTCTCTTGTCTCTGAAAAAGAAGCTATTCCTTTTCCCTTACTAGATACTTCCAAACCACCTAAGTCATCATTAGGCAAAGATAAAAAAAAACAAACTAAGCGTGCATACGCAATAACCAAGTAAATATCCTATTTCCATATCAATTCCACTCACCAAACCTATCAGAAACCAGTGATCAGATGCCACAGGTGCCTCCCCCTTGGATGTGTGATATGATTGCCAGAAACTTAACAATTCAACCTGATTTACCATCCCAATTAACTATGTAAAGTTCGGCACTAAGAGTAAGGCACAAGAAAATTTTTGACTTCATGCATTCAAGGGTTGAAATCATAATTGATCACTATGAATGGATTCTAAACAATCATATGAATAAGGACAACAACATCAGAGATCAATCAAAGGCAGAATTATACAAATCATAAAACCTAATTCTGCTGCCGATTTTCAGCTTATCTTTTGACAAAGAAATACAAACGTATGAACAACAAAAAAAATATTTTTGGAAAGAAGATGAAGAGAGCTTTCCAAAAAGCTACTATTTTCAGGAATCTGACAAACGATGAAAGAGTTATACTACATTGAAGTTGAAGAAGATTTTGGTAGGTTTGCCGAGTTTTGACTTATCTTACAAGAAAAAAATACTAAGCTTCTGACAAAAAACCAAAGATTATTGGAAATATGATGAAGAGAGATTTCCAACAAGCTATTATTTGCAGGAATCCGACAAACGATGAGAGAGTTATGTTGGTTTAAAGTTTTAGCGAATTTTGGCAGATATAGGGAGGTGTAAAGGTTTTATGCTATACGAGTTTTGTGCATTTTCTATGAATGATTTTTGTGGGGTTGGCTTCTTATTTATAATGAATGGGTATGGAATTAAGATTACTACTTTAAAGGCCTTATTAAAGTAAGATAACAACTAGATTTAAATTCTTTAATTATCCCCTTTTAATTTTAGGGATTTTAATTCCTAAGGTGATTATCAATAAATTAAGAACCAAATTAAAGGGAATTAATACCAGAAATAATTACCAAACAATCCTTACCAATTTCAACCATCACACATCCTTTTATCAGGGGCAAAATGGTCTTTTTACCTCACTGACTTTTGGACTTCTAGGACTCAAAATTCAGGGTCTCACAGAAGGTTAGTATTTCTTTCTCTAAAGTTAAAACGAAATTTGATGGAATGCTTGAATTGCGAACCAAGATACGATCCTCTATGTTATACCGAATCCCTTAAGATAGGATATGAATGCCTAGTTTGCATGTGTTGTGTGTATTAAACATGTTGATTGTGTTCTGACATGATTATGGATACCCTGTTGTGGTATTATGTTTTGTACTTGCTTGTGTGTGCTGGTGTCAGGATCCTTTTCCAGTGGCCATTCGGGGTAAGCGCTGATGCTACTTGTGAGAGGGGAGGTTCTTACTGGTGTGGGAGTCGTATGGGTGGCAATCCTTAGCATGAGCTCATTGGATATCTGGTCCTTGTGTGGCCAGAAGCCATGTCCTTGTGTGGCAGGAAGTCCTTGTCCTTGTGTGGCTTGGGATGACTTATCCTTGTGTGGCAAAATGAATAGGCTTACTGAATAGCTTGTGTGTTAACCATTTACCTTTTGTGTAGTAAGCCTTGGACAACACAGGTGGAAGGGGATGGCCTTTCTTCTTCATTGCCAAGAGCAATCTAATGAGTTCTACCTGCCTTTGTACTTCTGAGTTTTCTGAAGTATTTGTAGTCCCCCCTCAGCCTTAGATTCGACCCTACCCTTTCTAACTGAATTTTAAATTATATGATCCCCTTTAGTTGCTATGAATAATCTAATGTTGTTTAAGAGATTTGTGTTTATGGTTTTTGCAGATCTTATGATGTTGTGACCCTACTGAGATTCTTGTAATCTCATTCTATTGTTTCTACTATTTTTCATGCTTAGGTACACTCACTGTTCGTGGTACTAGTGTGTGAGATCAAGGCTGCACGGCGGGCAATATTGTATCACCTTTGCATTCTTATTTCCTTGGTTGTTTTCGCATACAATATGATTATAGATTGGACTAATTTTCTTGTTTTTCAAGATCCCTCTTTTGCTTGTTATATTTTGGAACATGTTGGAGGATTTCTTGCTGGTTATTTAGATCCCTATGGGACTTGTGTGTTTTCATTCCAATAGTTAAATTTAAAGACTTTCGCTGATGTTTTATTCACTCCGTATGATACCAGAATGACTGTCCAATATCATGCTCCATTTGTTATTAAACATATAGAACGATCATACAAATAGTTGAAAAAATTATTGGGTAAGCCTGGTGGGATTCATATAGGTTCTAGGTGTTTTTGGGCTTGTTTTGATTTCATGGCGATAATGGCCTTAATCGGAGTAAATTTTAATAGGTAGGAATTGTGGTCATTACAGGTTTGATAGCGGAGTCAAGTTTCGATCTTGGGACCTGTGGGTTATGGGCCCACCACGTTTGTTTAGATTATGGGACCTGTGTGTCTTTATGTATTGTTGCCAAGTTTTCCGAGCCCGAAATTCAAACATTCCTACTAAAACATATGCGCATACAACATTACATGTAAAGGCACCGAAATTAACATGCAAACAACAAGGATCTCTGGAAAAACTGATGAAGCTTAGATCCTACCTCTCCTGTCTCTGAACAACAAGTTATTCCCTTGTCTTTATTCAATAATTCTGCACTACCTATAGCATTACAAGGCAAAGCCAAAACCAAACTAAGTATGTATATCCAATACCCAATTAAATACCCTATTTCCTTACCAATTCCACTCACCAAACCTATTAGAAACCAGTGATCAGATGCCGCAGGTACCTCCCCCTTGTATGTGTGAGGTGATAGCCAAGAACTTAACAAGAAACAACCTGAATTACCATCCCTAATTATTATACATTTTTCGGCCCTAAGAATAGGGCAATAGGGCAAGTTGCGATTTCATGTTAAAAAGTTGTAGAAGTTGCAATCTCATGTTAACAAGGAAGGATTAAGGGTTTATAAGATATACAACCAAAAGAAACAAGATCAGAATCCAATAGGTTAATCAATTGATCAAGATAGGCAACAATAGGGCAGTAGGGCAAAGGTAGGGCATACTGATTTCATGTATATAAAAGATTCAAAGGATGAATTCATGATTGTTCACTATGAGTTGATGTTAAACAATCATATGAATAAAGGTAACAACATCAGATATCAATCAAAGGCAGAATTATAAAAATTTGAAAACCTAATTCCATCAAATTTTGATTTAACTTTAGATAAAGAAATACTAACCTTCAGACAAAAACCCATAGATGTTGGAAAGAGGATGAAAAGAGCTTTCCAACAAACGATGAGAAAGTTATGCTTGTTTGGAGTTTAAGAAGATTTTGGCAGTTCTGCCGAATTTTGATTTAACATTATAGTAAGAAATACTGACCTTGAGGAAAAAAACCTGATATGGTTGGAAAGAGGATGAAAAAAGCTTTCCAACAAGCTATTATTTGCAGGAATCTGACAAACGATGAGAGAGGTATGCTTGTTTGAAATTCAAGAAGATTTTGGCAGTTCCACCGAATTTCGATTTAATTTTAAAAAAATAAAAACTGATCTTCATACAAAAAACCAAAAATTTTTGGAAAGAGGATGAGAAGAGCTTTCCAACAAGCTATTATTTGCAGGAATCCGACAAACGATGAGACAGTTATGCTTGTTTGAATTTTAAGAAGATTTTGGCAGATAAACAACAATAGGGCAGTAGGGTCAAGGTAGGGCATACTGATTTCATGTGTAGAAAAGATTCAAAGGATGAATTCATGATTTTTCACTAAGAATGGATATTAAATAATCATACGAATAAAGGTAACAACATCTGAGATCAATCAAAGGCAGAATTATAAAAATTTGAAAACCTAATTCTGTAGAATTTTGATTTCACTTTAGAGAAATAAATACTAACCTTCAGACTAAAAACCATAGATGGTTGGAACGATGATGAAGAGAGCTTTCCAACAAGCTATTATTTGCAGGAATCCGATAAACCTTGAGAGAGTTATGCTTGTTTGAAGTTCAAGAAGATTTTGGCAGTTCCAGCGAATTTCAATTTAACCTTAGAGAAAGAAATACTAACCTTCAGATAAAAGACCAATTATGGTTGGAAAGAGGATGAAAAGAGCTTTCCAACAAGCTATTATTTGCAGGAATCTAACAAACGATGAGAGAGTTATGCTTGTTTGAAGTTCAAGAAGATTTTGGCAGAAATTTGGAGGTGTAGGGATTTTATATCCTACGAATTTTGTGTGTTTTCTGTATAAGATTTTTGTGTGGCTGACTTCCTATTTATATAAGATGATTATGAGATTATAGTCCCTATCTTCAAGGCTTAATTAAAGTAAGATAATTATTAGCATTAAATTCTGTAATTATTCCCCCTTAAACTTAGGGTTTTTATTTCCTAAGGTAATTATCAATCAATGAAGAATCAATTTAAAGGGAATTAATACCAGAAATAATTACTAGACATCCCTTACCAATTTCGGCCATCACACATCCTTTTTTTTTAGGGGCAAAATGGTCTTTTTCACCTGCACTGGCTTCTAGACTTTTAGGACTCAAAATTCAAGGTCTCACAGAGATAGTGTATGCATGTATTGCAGACTTATTTAAGGCTCACTTAGGCTATACCAAACTCATGAGATAGGTTATGAGTGCCTAATTTACATGTGTTATGTGCATTGAATATGTTGATTGTTTTCTGACGTAATTGAGGATACCCTATTGTGGTATTGTGCTTTATAGTTGCTTGTGTGTGCTTGTATGTGTTTGTGTGTTAAGATCCTTTTCTGGTGGCCATTTTTGGTAAGCGTTGATGCTCCTTAGGAGAGGAGAGGTTCTTACTGGTATGGGAGTCGTATGGGTGGCAATCCCCAGCAAGAACTCGCTAGATGCCTAGTCTTATGTGCTGGCAAGATGCCCATATTCTTGTGTGGTTTGGATTCCCTAATCCTGTATGCTGGTTAGGATGCCTAGCCTTGTGTACTGGCTAGATTCCTTGTCCTATGTGCTAGCAAGATGAATAGGCTTGCTGATTAGCTTGTGAGCTAACCTTTTACCCTTTGTGCAAAAAAGCCTTCGACAAGACAGGTGGAAGGGGATGGCCTTTCTTTTTTATGAGATTTAATTGATGATTCACCTGCCCGAGTACTTCTGATTTTCGGAAGTGTTTGTAGTCCATCCTTAGCTTTAGTTTTCAGCCCTATCCCTTTTTGGTTGAATGATGAAATGCGTGATTCCATTTAGCTGTATAAGTTGATCTGATATTAATTGGGAGATGCTTCTTTATGATTTTTAGAGATCTTATGATGCTGTGACCTTACTGAGATTCTTTTAATCTCATCCTGTTGTTTTCACTATTTTTTAGGCTTGGGTACAATCTTTGTTTGTGGTACCAGTGTGTGAGATCAAGGCTGCACGGTGGGCGATATTGCATCGTATTCGCATTTCTGTTTCCTTGGTTGCTGTGCATATAACATAAACTATGATTGGTCTATTTTCTGGTTTTTCAAGTTCCTCTTTTGTTTGTATGTTTCCGAATTATGTTGGAGGTTTACTTGCTGGACGTTTGGATCCCTATGGGACTTGTGTGTTGGGATTTCATTGATTAAATTTAAAGACTTCCGCTGATGTTTTTATTCACTCTATATGTTACCAGAAAACTTGTCCAATATCATGCTCTAACCTTTAAAAGCATATGCAATGAATCTAGTAAAATTGAAACTTAAAATGATTACAGCCTTATGAGATTCAGATAGGTCCTAAGTTTGGTTTACTAGGATAGCGGTAAAGGTCCTAATAGGTTTGAATTCGGGCCCTTACAGGTTTGGTAGCGGAACATGGTTTAGAAATATGATTTGATATATGCTAACTTGTTTGTTGGCTTTGTGTTTGAAGGAAGGTACATGCGCACACACCTACACACTTAGGGGCTAATACCGAAAAATAATCTGATGATAAAATTCTGGTTTGAAATTTTTAAATGCTATGTTTGATTATTTGATTTGCTGTGTATTTATGTGTGCTTTTATGCATTGCATGATTTGATGTGTTTTTCTGGGTTTTGGAAAGTGTTTTGCTGTGTTTTCTTTGCTATTACCGAATGCTTATGTATGCTCTTGCATGTTAATTTTAATCCCTAAGAGTGTTGCCTTTATGGCAGCTGAATGCATGTGATTGATTTGTAAGCAGGCCGAGTATGTTTTCGTATGGTTGTTGCCATGATTGCCTAGTATGATTTGCGTGAAAATGTGCTTGCCAAATGCTTGAATGATTACTTCCGAATGCTTGTGTGTGTTAACATGATTGCCGAGTGTGCACTTGCATATGTTCATGTGATTTCTGAAACTTGTATATTTGTGTGCATATGTGTTTTGTTTTCCAGCATATGTGTATGGTCCAGTGCATGTCTCTCCACTAGGTACCACTTCTATTTCTAGTATTCATATTTGGATTAACTATTGAGTAACATTGTGTGTTCAAATAGTATGGCAAGGCCGAATGTACAAAGGGATCGACGGGGTAGGTATGAGATTCAGGCCGAACAGCAACCTGTAGAGCAGAATGAACCCGAGGTACAGATTGAGCAGGGAGGGCAAGTTGAGCCCGAAAACCAACCTGAGGCACCAATCGCACCAGCCATTGATCCTTCGATGGCACAGACACTAAACTTATAGCAAAGGATCGCTGCGAACTAGCAGCATATGGAGATGCAATTCTAGAATGCTCCTGCACCCGCACTTACGGAAGATCCTATTCCTCCACATGAACCTTTACAGCTGGCACATCTCAAAAAAGCCGAGAGACTCTCAGTCGTTATTACAAAATTGCTGAAGGAAGTTCATCAATTAGGATGTAAAGATTTCAGCGGTTCAGCCGGTGTCACTGCGGCTCATGAATGGATCAACACGTTATGCAGAGTGTCCTTGTTCTTGCGTTTCTCGGATGATGACAAGGTTTCCATCGCTACTTTCTTACTTGAGGGAGAAGCCCTTGCATGGTGGAAATCCGTGAGCTTGCAATTCAAAGATCGTTTACTACCTGGGAGGAATTTTGGTATGAGTTTGGCGAGAGGTTCTATATGAGATTCTATAAAAGTGAGCAACGACAAGCTTTCTATAAGCTTGAACAAGGAACCCATTCGGTGCTGGAATACAAAAAGGCATTAAGGGAGTTGTCCCGAGGAGGATTGTTCACTGTACCAGCTTGCAAGACTATTTCAGGATGGGCTGAGTACCGAGCTCAAAACCATCATTGGTACGACACCGGTGCAGAATTTGAAAGAATTAATCATTTCCGTAACTGAAGCAGAGAATTTCGTGCAAACCAGGAAGACATCTGCAACAACTAGTAGAAGATGCTTTAGGTGTGATTCAAAGTTCAATAGGCGTACGGGACCTTATCCTTTGAGGACCTACCCTCCAAAAAATAATAGCAATGAAGGTAACAATAAAAAGAACTTTTCTGGTCTGAATTCCAATGGATCTATGTGGAATTCTCAACAACGTTGATGTTACAACTGCGGCGAGATGGGGCATATTCAGATGGAATGTCCGAAACCAAGGCGTATTATAGGCACACCTAGTGCGGGCCGAGGTGGGTATGCTAACCCCACCAAACCACCAGCATGTGCACCGAGAGGACCACCCAATAGATCCGCAAATGAGGCGCAACCCATAGTAACGAGGCTATTCACCCTGACTGAAGCCGAAGCTATCCTTGATGTGGGGATAGCTGAATTGTGTGAACATGAAGAAAAAGTGTCCACTACCGTGCATCAATGACTTGTTTGATCAGCTCCAAGGTGCAGCAGTGTTCTCCAAGATCAATCTCAGATTTGGATACCATCAATTACGAGTCCATGATGTAGATATTCCGAAGACCGCATTCAGATTGCGATACAGCCACTACGAATTTTTAGTTATGCCATTCGGTTTGTCCAATGCACTAGCCGTATTCATGGACCTGATGAATCATATGTTCCATAAGTTCCTGGAAAAATTTGTGATAGTCTTCATCGGCAACAATCTGATTTATTCAAAGTCAGAAGAAGAAGATGTTGAGCACTTGCGGATTGTGCTGAATATTTTGAGGAATCGGCCGTTGTTCGTAAAGTACTCCAAATGCAAATTCTGGTTATGCAAAATTGGTTCCCTTGGTCGTAGTGTTTCCGCCTAAGGTGTACTTGTTGATCCGAAGAAGATTGAAGCCGTAGTTGCTTGGGAACCCCTGCAAACTATGTTTGAAATTCATAGTTTCCTTGCTTTAGCTAAATACTACCGTCGCTTCGTGAAAAAATTTTCATCGATTACTAGACCATTAACGAAATTGACATTGAAAGGAGAGCCATTCGTGTGGAACGAGAGGTGCCAACAAAGTTTCGAAGAATTGAAGAACCGGTTAGTTTCCGCACCAATCCTCACCTTACCAGTCGGTGGGAAAGAGTACGTGGTGTACAGCGATGCATCGAAATCCGGACTTGGATGCACACTGGTGCAAGACAGGAAAGTAGTTGCCTATGCTTCACGGCAGTTGTGACCGCATGAAAGCAACTATCCTATGCATGATTTGGAGATTGCTTCCATGGTGTTTGTGTTGAAAATATAGTGCCAATATCCATATGACGAGACATGCCGAATCTTCACCGACCACAAAAGCTTGAAATATCTCCTTATGCAAAGGGAGTTGAACATGAGACAACGAAGATGGGTGAAGCTGATTAAAGACTACGATCTGATCATTGAATATCATCCTTGAAAAGTAAATGTTGTTGCTGATGCCTTAAGCCAGAAGATTCATCCTCCTTCCCCATCGATTTTTGTTTACATGTGCACCCAATACATACCAATATTGTTGGATTTGAAAGCTACATGTGTGCATCTTGGCACTGATTTTTCTGGTTCGTTGTTGGCACGAATCAAAGTCATGCCTACCTTGATTGAAGAATCTGGAATCAGCAATCATAAGATCAAAAATTGGCAGAAATTCAGAAGCAACTATCTGATGGTGTTGATGTCATAGGTCACGATTTCAGAATGTGAGATGATGGAGTTCTTGTCTTCATGTAAGCATCGGTAGGGAACCTTATGAAGCATTATATGGGAGATGTTGTAGAACTCCTGTTTGCTGGAATGAAATAGGCGAGAGACGCCTAGACAATCCAGAATTGATTGATCAAGCAACAGAGCAGTTAAACTTGATTCGGCAAAGAAAGAAAGCAGCTAAGGATCGACAGAAAAACTACACCGATAATCGACATAGGGAGTTGGATTTTGCAGTGGGTGACAAAGTGTTCCTGAAAGTCAACCTGTGGAAAGGTGTCCTTTATTTTCAGCAGCGAGGTAAACTAGCATCTCGTTATATTGGCCCATATGATATGGTCGAGAGAATCAAACCTGTTGCATACTGACTTGCACTGCCTCCAAGTATGGAAAGAATTCACAACATGTTTCACATTTCAATGTTGAGAAAGTATTTGCGAGACTCTGCTCATGTGCTCGAAGAACCACCAGTTGAGGTTGTTAAAGACCTATCTTATCCCGTAAAGCTAGTTACTATACTAGATCGGTTAGTTCGTCAGTTTCGTAGTCAAAGTGTGCCTATGGTACTAGTTGTTTGGTGTAATGGCCAAATTAAGGAACAATCTTGGGAGACTGAGTTTTCTTAGGTACTTGTGCTCAAATTTTAAGGACGAAATTCTTATAAGGAGGGGAGGATGTGAGACCTTGAATTTTGAGTCCTAGAAGTCCAGAAACCAGTGCAGGTAAAATGACCATTTTGTCCCTGAAAAAAATAGATGTGTGATGGTCGAAAATTATGAGACCCTGACCCTGCCTAGTTTAGATGTCCAGGAAGTCTAGTTGTCGATGCAGTTGAAATGACTATTTTGCTCCTGAAAAAATGGATGCGTGGCCTAAAATGCTTGCTGCCAGATATTTCTTATTTTAATTCTGGTATTTTTATATTAATTATCCTTAGTTTTATCCCTTATTATCCAAGGTATTAGATAATTCTTCTTTTTAAATAGAATATCTGTTTTTATAGAATTATCCTTTTAAATAGAGTTATCCTTCTAAAAGAATTACCATTTAATTATCTTTTTAAGCTTAAAAGTAAGGAACTACCTCTTAGCTAAACCTCCTTAGAACTATACTATCTAAACATACCAAAACCATCTGAAAATTTCAAAATTTATCTCTTTCCCCTCATTTTTCGATTTTTGCCTAAACCCTAGCTGAAATTTCTTGATCTTCTTCTCAGCATAACTCTCTCATCCTTTATTAAATTCCTGCAAATAATAGCTTGTTCGAAAGATCTTTCTATCCTCTATCTAGATATATTGGGTTGGTTGTCAGAAGGTTAGTTCTCCTTTGTCAAAATTCAAGTCATAATTCGTCAATTTTGAGTAAGAAATTCCTTGATCTTAATCCTACCATAACTCTCTCATCCTTTGTCAGATTTCTGCAAATAATAGCTTATTGGAAAGTTCTTTCCATTCTTTAATTATATATCTTTGGTTGGTCATCAGAAGGTTAGTTCTTCCTTATCCAAATTCAAGTCATAATAAGTCGGTTTTGTTGCCAAGATTGTGTGATACTTCATTCAATTGATTTCTGTTGTTATTCTTTTTGTTCGCATGATTGTTTGTCATCCATTCATGTTGTAAAATCATGATTTCATCCATTGAATCTTCCATATAGATGAAATTGGCATGCCCTATTCCTAACCTTATGTTTGCCGAAATTTAATCAATTGACTTGTCTATTGGTTTCAGATCTTGTTCCTTTTAATTGTTTAAGTGTCTAGCACTTATTCCTTCCTCATTCACATAAAATCACAGATTCTTCTTATGTATATTATGAAATTGCAATTTACCCTATTAAAACCTAAGAAGTTGCCAAAATTTATATGATGAATTAGGGTGACTAATCAAGTTGTTTATTGCTGAATTTTTTGCCATCACATCAAACATTCAGGAGAAAGATACTATTGCATCCGAATTGTTGGATTTTGGTAGGTTAATTGGTAAGGATTCCCAACGTCTTTGGTTTTTAATTAAGTATTTTGTGGAAAGGCAGAGGTTTTCATCTGATTCAGACTCATTAGAGGTAGGATCTATGCTTCATTGGTTCCTTTGGTTACCCTTGATTGTATATTTGATTTGTTATTGATTTTGGTTTGGTTATCTTTGAATTTATTGCATAATTGGGTGATTTATCATTGGGAAAATCTCAAATATTCAAAGGGCATACGTACGGCTATGATATGCTTAATAATTTGTGGTTGTATTGTGATTTGATTGAGGATTCTTTCTTGTGATTTTTGTATGTGTGTACTATGTGTGTATGTTTGTATGTGCCTTGTTTGCGCTTTGTTTGAAGGATTTTTTTGTCCCTGGCCATGGGAGGTATGTATTGTTACTCCTAGGGAGAGGAGAGGTGCTTACCGAGCTGAGAGGTTTATGGGTGGTTATTCCCAACAAGAGCTCGCTAGATGCCTTGTAAGCCGGTCTAAGTCCAGTCGTCAGGAAGTCTTGTAAGCCAGTTTGAGTCTGGACGTCAAGATGCCCTATAGGCCAGTTTGAGTATGGACATTAGGATGCCCTGTTTTTGAGTAGCAGGATGACTTGCATATGCAGCTTGAAGAGTTTTCCTAGGACAATTCAAGTATGGATGTCGGAGACAACTAAAACGCTTGCCGTAATATTGATTGTCTAACCATTTTACCCTTTTTGCAGTATAGCCTTGGACAACAGGGGCAGATAGGGATAAACCTTGGTTTTAAAAATTAGATTATGTTATAGGCTGCCTATGTGCTTCTGAATAAGAAGTGTTTTCAGTCATTTCCCTTGTTTTCTACCAAATTCGGCCTACCCTCATATTGTGAATACTTGTGATGGTTTCAACCCCTATTATGTGTGATTGATGCATGTGATATTAATTGGATATCTTAACTGGTTTTAGGTGTTAATCTTTTCGTTATTGGGAGATGTTTGATTGGGAATCGCAAGGACTTATGATGCTGTAACCCTACTGAGATTCTTGTAATCTCATCCCTTCATTTCTCGTCCTTTGTAGGCTTAGGTGTGTGTTTGTTGCTGGTACCAAAGGTGTGAGATTAAGGTTGCACAGTTGGACGAATTTGCACTTCATTTGCACCACTTTCCTATTGAGTGCACATGCCATGTCTTTAAATATGAGTGGATATGCATTCTGGCTTTTCAATCCTTGTTCCTCCTTCATTGTTGCTTCAGAAATATACATGATACTATTGGTTGATGTTTTGAGATTCCTATGGGACTTTGTATGTTATGTTTCCACTTGTTTGAGTATTAATATAAGTATTCCGCTGATGTTTTTTTCACTCCGTATAAGCCAAAAATTCATTAATGTATAAACATGCTCCAAGCTTTAAATAGTATATGAATCAACCAATAAAATTGACAATTAGGTGACTTAAGCCTTGTGGGATTGAAATAGGACCTTGTGAGGGCTTATTTGGGTTTCACAGTGGTAAGGGTCCTAGTAGGTTGGGTTTGGATCCTTACAAAAATGGTATGGAAGGTCTTGTAATCATTTCTGGTTTCATTTTCCATTTATTTCTTTCCATAATGGTTCAATCTTAACTTACAAGATAAAATTCTTAAAATTAAAGAAGGATAATTCCAGAATTTAATTCTGATGATTATCTTACCTTATCTAGTCTTTAAAGTAGGAAAATTATTCCTATAAACACCCTACATAAAGAGTGGCCAGCTACACTTGTCCACACACACCTAAAATACACAAAAATTCATCAAACATCAAACCCTACACCACACCCTATTGCTGCCAAAATTTGCTTGATCTTCATCCTAGTATAACTCCCTCATCTTTTGTTAGATTTCTGCAAATAATAGCTTGTTGGAAAGCTCTCTCCATCCTCTATCTAGATATCTTGGGTTGTTCATCAGAAGGTTAGCTTTCCCTGTCTAAATTCAAGTCATAATCATCATTTTTGGTGTCAAAATTGTGTGATTCTTCCTTCAATTGATTTTTATTGTTGTTCCTTTTGCTCATATGATTGTTTGGCATCCATTCATGTTGTAAAATCATGAGTTCATCATTTGAATCTTCCATATGCCCTACCCTTGCCCTATTGTTGCCAATTTTGATTAATTGGTTAAGCTATTGGTTTCTTATCTTGTTCCTCTTGATTGTTTGTGTTATTAACACCTAATCCTTCCTTGTTAACATGACATCACAACTTGCCCTATTTCTCTATTCTGAGTGCCGAAACTTGTATGATGATTGGGGTGGTAATTCAAGTTGATTATTGTTAAGTTCTTGGCTATCACATCACACATCAAAGGGGGAGGCACCTATGGCATCTGATTACTAGTTTTGGATAGGTTTGGTGAGTGAAATTGGTAAGGATATAAGATATAAACTTGATTATTGAGTATGCAAGCTTAGTTTGGTTTTGTTTTTTCCTTATGATGTTATAGGTGGTTCAAATCCATTGAATAATAGCAAAGGAATAGTTTATTGTTCAGAGACAAGAGAGTTAGGATCTATACCTCATCGGTTTTTCTAGAGATCCTTGTTGTTGGTTGTTATTTTCGATGCATGCCTTTGTGATGTTGTACGCACGTATGTGAGATAGTGTATGCATGAGTTGCGAATTGATTTGAGGCTCACTTAGGCTATACCGAACCTTTATGATAGGTTATGATTGCTTAATTTGCATGTGTTGTGTGCATTGAATATGTTGATTGTGTTCTGATATGAATGAGGATACCCTCTTGTGTTATTGTGCTTTATATTAGCTTGTGTGTGCTTGTACGTGTTTATGTGACAAGATCCTTTTCTGGTGGCCATTTGGGGTAAGCGCTGATGCTACTTGGGAGAGAAGAGGTTCTAACTGGTATGGGAGTCGTATGGGTGGCAATCCTTAGCAAGAGCTCACTGGATGCCTAGTCTTGTGTGCTAGCTAGATGCTTTGTCCTGTATGCTTGCTAGATGCCTTTATCCTTGTGTGGATTGGATGCTCTAATCCTGTGTGCTAGTTAGGGATGCCTAGTCCTGTGTGCTGGCTAGATGCTCTAATCCTATGTGCTAGTTAGGCTTGCTGATTAGCTTGTGTGCAAACCTTTTACCTTTTGTGAAGCAAAGCCTTAGGCAACACAGGTGGAAGGGGATGACATTTCCTGTTGATGAGAATGATTAATGATTTACCTGCCTGTGTACTTCTGATTTTCGAAAGTGTTTGTAGTCCACCCTCAGCCTTAACTTTTGGCCCTACCCCTTTTTGCTTGAATGATGAAATGTGTGATTCCCCTTATTTATATAGGCTGATATAATATTAATTGGGAGATGTTTGATTAAGATTTCTATAGATCTTATGATGTTGTGACCCTACTGAGATTCTTGTAATCTCACCCTATTATTTTCACCATTTTTTAGGCTTAGGTATATTCTCTATTCGTGGTACCAGTGTGTGAGATCAATGCTGCACGATGAGGTGAATATTACATCACATTCGCATTCCTGTTTCCTTGGTTGCTTACGGATATAACATGAACTATGATTGGACTATTTTCTGGTTTTTCAAGTTTCTCTTTTGTTTGTTTGTTTCTGAATTATGTTGGAGGTTCACTTGTTAGATATTTGGATCCCTATGGAACTTGTGTGTTAGGATTTTATTGATTAAATTTAATGACTTCCGTTAATGTTTTTATTCACTCTGTATGTTACCAGAATACTTTTCCATTATTATGCTCCAATCTTTAAAAGCATAAGCAATGAATCTAATAAAATTTGAACTTAGAAAGATTAAAACCTTGTGAGATTCAGATAGCTTCTAGATTGGGTTTATTTGGATTTCATGACGGTAAGGGGCCTAATAGGTTGGAATTTGGGTCCTTACTGTAAGACCCAGCCGTAAGGGGGTTTGTGTTGCCCAATCCCACATCGGAAAGGATTGAGGGAGGTCTTGGGCTTATATGTGTTGTGTGATGGTATCATTTGTAACAAGATGCATCTTTTAGGTTATGTGGTTAGAAGCCCAACTCAGCGTTGTAGTTGTGATCCATCAGAAGCACATACACCACCGGCCCGCTGGGTCTGGTCGTGACAAATGGTAGCGGAACCGAGTTGCTCCCTCTTTCGTGTGGGCTTGGGCTGTGTAGTGTGTTCACATTTGGGCCCAAGTCAGTTATGTTTAGGCTACCTTCGTGAGGACACGAGGTCTATAAGAAGGGGAGATTGTGAGACCCAATCGTAGGGTGGTTTATGTTACCCAATCCCACATCAGAAAGGAGTGAGGGAGATCTTGGGCTCATATGTGTTATGTGATGGTATCATTTATAACAAGATGCATCTTTTGGGCCATATAGCTAGAAGCCCAACTCAGCGTTGCAGTTATGATCCATCACACGCACATACACGTTCGGGCTTGCTAGGCTGGGGGTCCAGGGGTTGGTTGTGACACTTACAATCACAAGGAAAAGACCATATAATACTAAGCCACAAGATACTTAATTAAAAACCAAAAGCATTGGTAATTCTTACCAATTGACCTACCAAAATCCAGAGATCCGGATGCAGCAATATCTCCCTCCTGAATGTGTATTGTGATGGCCAGAAACTCAGCAAGAAACAACCTAATTATTCACCCTAATTCATCATACAAATTTTGGCAACACTTAAGGCTTAATAAGGCAAATTATGATTACATCATACACATAAGAAAAGGCTGCGATTTCATGTGAATAAGAAAGGAATAGGTGTCAGACACTCAAACAATAAAAAGAAACAAGAAATAAAACCATTAGATAAGGGAATCAATTAAATTTTGGAAAACATAAGGTTAGGAATAGGACATGCCGATTTCTTCAATAAGAAATACACAAGAGTTGAATCCAATATAATATAACAAGGATAGGTACCAAACATTCAAACAATGAAGATGAATAAAAACAGAAACCAACAAGGGGTTGAATCAGAAGAAATTCAGCTAAGAATCCTAGAAATTACGGCAACAAAACTAAAAGGGAAATACTAACCTTTTCCTTGTGAAACCAAGATAATAAGATGCATAATGAAGAGAGGATTCCGAGAAGCTATCACACGTAGAAATCTGATGAAGAATGATCAATTTCTGCTAGGGTTTGGGGAGAAAAAACTAAAACCCAAAGGGAGAAGGAGAGAGTTTGTTTTTGTGTGAAAAAAAGAGAAAAATTATGTGCTAAATAGGGTGGCCGGCTATATTAATTTATAATGTCTTGAGGAGGTTTAATTAAGAGATAATTTCATACTTTTAAGCTTAGTAGGATAAGATATGATTAAAAGATAATTCTATTAAAAGAATAATTCTATTAAAATAATAACTCTATTTAAAAGAAAGAATTATCTAATACTTTGGATAATAAGGGATAAAACTAAGGATAATTAACCAGAATTAAAATAGAGAATATTCGACAACAACCATTTTAGGCCATCAAGCATTTATTTTTTTAGGGGAAAAAATAGTCATTTAAGTTGTACTGGTACCTGAGTTCCATTTCTGACCTGTGGACTTTTAAAACATCTACTTTATGGAGGATCAGGGTCTCACATTTAGGAACATCATGCATTCATTTCTTCTGGAGCAAAATGGTCATCTCAGCTACACCAGTACCTAGCGGACATTTCTAACACAGACTTCTAGGACACCTAACGCACCAAGGATCAGGGTCTCACATGACTGTTCAATTGGTCAAACCCACTGAAATTGAACAATCTAGATGATCTGACTATATTCGTGTGCTGACTAGACTCTCTGAAGGACGGAGTCTCACCCCATCAATAATTATTTTATTGGATATGCCAAAAGGTTAAAAAGATTTAGATTGTTCTATCAATCTCATAGTACCAAGATTGTGGAATTAAGAAATATATTCTTGAATATGACTTTATTATTGGGAGTGGAATTCTTCAAGACATGGTTCTTGAAAAAGATTAGCCTTCAACTTTAAGTGAGATTGGTTATAATTCACAACACTTCCCAACTTCATTTGAGTGTTGAAAAGACAATTATTGAGATTCGACAAATTGCTAATAAAATTTAAGTAGATAAAGTTGTTCAACATAATATGGAAATGATTGAACAACTTGTTGAACGACATGACCCACAGGAAAATATTGTTCCAACAATAAGAAGATCTATTAGAGAATGAAAATCAGCAACCCTTAATGACTATCTAGTGTATCTACAAGAATCTAACTATAATATTGGAGCCAAAATTGATCCTGAATCCTTCCACAAACAATGAGTTGCAAAGAGTCAGAGCTATGGTATCATGTCATGAAGGAAGAAATGAATTTAATGACAAAAACCAAATTTTGAGACCTTATATCATTGTCTAAAGGTGAAAAAACCATTTAGTGTAATTGGGTCTTCTAAACTAAAAGAGACTCATTAGGCAACACAGAAAGATGTAAGGCTAGACTTGTTGCTAAAGGATCCACTTAGCAAGTAGGAATTGACTATACAGAGACTTTTAGTCATATATCAAATAAAGATTCCTTATGCATAATATTGCCATTGGTAGCTCATTTCGACCTTGAATTGTAACAAATGGATGTGAAAACAGCCTTTTTGAATGGTGATCTACTGGAAGACATATACATGAAATAATTGGAAAGATTTTCTTTAAGTGATGGTGAGAAATTGATTTGCAAGCTAAAATCAATTTATGGATTGAAGCAAGCCTCCCGTCAATAGTATTTGAAATTCCATAATGTTATATCTTCATTTGGTTTTGTTAAGAACATCATGGATAATTTTATATACCTGAAACTAAGTGGGAGCAAAATTTGTTTTCTTCTTTTATATATGTATGATATTTCACTTGCAACAAATGACAAGGATATGCTTTATGAGGTGAAATAATTTCTTTCTAAGACTTTTGATAAGAAAGATATAGGTGATGCATTATATAACATTGGCATTAAGATCCATCAAGATAGACATTGAGGTATCTTAGTTCTATCTCAAGAAACTTATATTAGTAAAATCTTGAAAATTTTCGGATGAAAAACTGCTCTCCAATTGTTGTTCCTATCATGAAAAGGTGATAAGCTTATCTTAAATCAGTGTCCAAAGAATGATTTTGAGAAGGAAAGAATGAAATGCATTCCCTATGCTTTGGATTTTGGAAGCCTAATATATGTTTAGGTCTGCATAAGACCTGATATTGCATTTACAATTGGGATGTTAGGAAGATATCGATCTAATCTAGGAATTAACCACTGGAGAGCTGCAAAGAAGATACTAAGATATCTTCAAGGGACAAAGGACTTCATGCCTATGTATAAACGATTAGACAATTTGGAAGTAATTGGCTATTCTGATTCAGATTTTCCTGGCTATGTCGATTCACAAAAATCAACATCAAGTTATATTTTTATGTTTGCCTATGGAGAAATATCTTGAAAAGGTGCCAAGCAAACATTGATTGCTACTTCCACTATAAAAGCTGAGTTTGTTGCATGTTTTGAAGCTATCTCACAAGGATTATAGTTAAAGAGTTTCATCAATGGGATTAGACTTGAGGATATTATATCTAGGCCATTGAGGATTAGACTTGAGGATACTATAGCAAGATTCAATGGAATTCAGGTTGAATCTTGTTAAGTTCTTTGCTATCACATCACACATCAAAAGGGGAGGAACCTGCGGCATCTGATCACTGGTTTTTGATAGGTTTGGTGAGTAGAATTGGTAAGGAAATAGGTTATTCAGTTGGTTATTGAGTATGCATGCTTAGTTTGGTTTTGTCTTTGACTTGTGATACTATAGGTGGATCGGAATTATTAAATAAGAGCAAAGGAATAGCTTCTTGTTCAGAGACCAGAGAGGTAGGATCTATGCCTCATCGGTTTCTCCAAAGATCCCTGTTGTTTGTTTATTGTTTTCGATGCATGCCCTCGTTATTATTGTATGCGAATTGATTGTAGGATATGTGCAAGAATTGCGGATTGAAATATTAATCCTATAGGCTATACCGAACCCTTGAGTTAGGTTTTGAGTGCCCAAATTGCATATGATATGTAAATTGAATAAGCTAACTATGTTCTGACATGATTCAGGACACCCTGTTATGGTAATGTGCTTGTGCTTGCCTGTGTATGCTTGTATATGTTTGTGTGTCAGGATCCTGTTCTAATTGCCATTCGGGGTAAGCGCTGATGCTCTTTAGGAGAGGGGAGGCTCTTACTAGTTTGGGATTTGTATGGGTGGCAAACCCCAGCATACGCGCGCTGGATGACTAGTCCTTCTGTGCCTAGAAGTCTTTCCCTTGTGTGGCAGGATGCCCTTATCCTTGTGTGGTTTGGGATACCCTTGTCTTTGTGTGGCTTGGGATGTCTTATCCTTGTGTGGCAGGATGAATAAACTTACTGATTAACTTGTGTGCTAAGCTTTTATCCTTTTTGCAGTAAACCTTGGACAACACAGGTGGAAGGGGACGGCCTTTCTTTTTCCTATTGCCGAGAGCAATCTGATGAGTTTTACCTGCCTATGTACTTCTGATTTTCGGAAGTGTTTGCAGTCCACCCTCAGCCTTAGTTTCAACCCTATCTCTTTTATTGATTTTTGATTGCCTGATACCCATAGATGTGTAGGAATGACCTAATGTTGTTCAGGAGATTTGTTTTTAATATTTCTGTAGATCTTATGATGTTATGACCCTACTGAGATTCTTGTAATGTCATCCTGTTGTATTCACCATTTTCAGGCTTAGGTACATCCACTGTTCGTGGTACCAGTGTGTGAGATCAAGGCTGCACGGCAGGGCGATATCACATTACATTAGCATACCTATTCCTTGATTGCTTGCGCAAATAACACGAATTATGATTGGACTATTTTTCTGGTTTTCAAGGTTCCTCCTTTACTTATTTCTGTTTATTTTGGGAATTAACATACTGGATGTTTGGATCCTTATGAAACTTGTGAGTTGTGGATTCATTGATTTTATTTAAAGACTTCTGCTGATATTTTATTCACTACGTATGATACCAGAATACATGTCTAATATCATGCTCCAATAACTAATGAACATAACGAATGTACATACTAAAAATCAAGAATTTGATAACTAAGCCTTGTGGAATTCAGATATGTCCTGGTTCTTGGGCTTATCTGAGTTTCACAGTAGTAATGGCCCTAATCAGAGCCATTAATAATAGGTTAGGATTTGGGGTCGTTACAGATTTGGTAGCGGAGCATGGTTTAAGGAATATAATTGGTTATATGCTAACTTGTTTGTTGATTTTGTGTTTGTAGATAAGAACATTGGCACACACTCACTCACTTAGGATCTAATACCGAAAGTAAACTAATGCTAAAAAGGAATTGATTTGTAAAAATTAAATAATGAGAATGATAATCTGATTTGTTGTGTGTTTACGAATGTTCTTATGCCTGGTATGCCTTGATGTGTTCTGATAAATCTTAATATATTTCTTGTCATTGCCGAATGTATGTTTTTGCCATAATGTCGAGTGTCCCTATGTGTCTTCTTATCATTGTCTTTAGAGTTTGTTGCAATGATTTCCGAGAATGGTTTGTATGATAGTATTGTTGCAGAATGCTTATGGGAGTGTTGGTGTAATTGCCGAGTGTGCATCGCTTGTGTATATATGATTTCCGAAACTTGTGAGTATTTGTGTGCAAGTGTATTTTGTTTTCCAGTATATGTATATCGCCTGGTGCATGTCTCTCCACCAGGTACCACTTTTTTTCCTAGTATCGTATTTAGTATGTGTTAAGTAACAATCGTATGTTTGTATAGTATGGCAAGGTTGAATGGGATCGACAGGGTAGGTATAAGGTTCAGGCCGAACAGAAACCTGTTGAGCAAGAAGAGCCAAATGCACAAACAGAGCAGGGAGGGCAAGCTGAGCCCGAAAATCAACCTGAAGCACCAGCCGCAGCAGCCATCGATCATGTGATGGCACAAATCCTAAATGTATTGCAAGGAATTGCTGCAAATCAGCAGCGCATGGAGGCGGAATTTCAGAATGCTCCTTCACCCATGCCCGTGGAAGAACCTATTCCTCCACTTGAACCTGTACAGCTGGCGCATCCTAAGGAAGCTGAGAGACTTCCCATCGTGGTTACAAAATTATTGAAGGAAGCTCGACAATTAGGATGTAAAGATTTCAATGGTTCAGCTGGAGCCGCTGCCGCTCGTGAATGGATCAACACCTTATGCCGAGTGTTCTTATTCTTACGTATCTCGGATGATGATAAGGTTGCCATCGCCACTTTCCTACTTGAGGGAGAAGCTCTCGCATGGTGGACAGCTGTGAGCTTGCGATTCGGCGATTGTCTGCCTACATGGGAGGAATTTCGGTATGAATTCGACGAAAGATTCTATATGAGATTCCATAAAAGCGAGCAGTGACAAGCTTTCTACAAGCGAGCAGTGGCATTAAGGGATTTGTCCCGATTTTCACCTGAAGAGTATTGCTCACCATACCAGCTTGCGAGACAATTTAAGGATGGGCTGAGTACCAAACTCAAAACCATTGTTGGTACAACACCGGTACAGAATTTGAAAGAACTAATTGTTGCCGCGACTGAAGCTGAAAAGATCGTGCAAACCAAGAAGCTATCCGCAGCCACTAGTGGCAGATCCTTTAGGCGAGATTCAAAATTTAATCGGCGTACGGGACCCTATCCTTTAAGGTCCTATCCTAACAAAATTAATGGCAATAGAAGTAACAACAAGAAGAATTTTTCTGGTTCAAATCCCAATGGATCAACGTGGAATTCTCAGCAACGTCGATGTTACAATTGTGGTGAAATGAGACACATTCAGCTGGAATGCCAGAAGCTGAGACGTATCACAGGCGCACCTAGTCCGAGCCGAGGTGGGCATGCTAACCCCACCAAACCGCCAATGCGCGCACCAGGAGGACCACCCAATGGATCCACAAGTGAGGCGCAACCAAGACAAACAAGGCTATTTACCTTAACTAAGGCCGAGGCTAGTCCTGATGTGGTGACAGGTACTATTTCAGTCTTTTCTCAAAATGATAAAGTATTATTAGATCCCAGAGCAAATAAATCAGTTGTAAGTCCAAGGATAGCACTTAGCACGGATTGGCCTCTATCTCCCTTGACTCCTCCTTTTGCGGTTCTAACTCCTTTGGGAGAACAAATAATTTGTGATCCTACATAGGCTGTATTGTACGTATGGGTCCAAATGTACTTGAAATGGATCTAATTCCATGGGACATCCGAGAGCTGGATGTAATCTTAGGCATGGACTGTCTGGCAAAATATCAAGCCCGTATGGAGTGTTTCACCAAATGTGTGTGGTTCACTTTTCCTGATGGTGCCGAATACTGCTTTGAAGGTGATAGGTGAGTTGTTCCAACTTGCATGATTTCTTGGCTGGATGCGAAGCAATTGATCAACAAAGGATGTACAGCATACCTCGCGCACGTACATGATATTTCAAAAGAGTCCTCGGATCTAGATTATGTTCCAGTGGTTCGCAACTTTCCAAAAGTATTTCCAGAAGACATAGCCGGTTTACCACCAGCAAGGGAAGTGGCATTCGGCATTGAGTTAGTTCCTGGTACGAATCCAATTTCCATTCCTCCGTATCATATGGCTCCTGTGGAAATGAAGGAACTAAAAACACAATTGGAAGATTTTTTGGATCGCAGTTTTATCTAACCTAGTGTGTCACCTTGGGAAGCACCTGTCTTGTTCTTAAAGAAGAAAGATGGCTCGTTACGATTATGTATCGACTATCGGCAGTTGAATCAAATGACCATGAAGAACAAGTACCCTTTGCCACGCATCGATGATTTGTTCGACCAACTCTAGGAGGCAGTCGTGTTCTCCAAGATCGACCTTAAATCTGGATACCATCAATTACGAGTTAGTGATGCTGATATTCTGAAGACCACGTTTAGATCGCGATAAGGCCACTACGAATTTCTGGTTATGCCATTCGGTTTGACCAATGCACCAGCTGTGTTCTTAGACCTGATGAATTGTGTGTTCCATGAGTTCCTGGATAAATTTGTGATAGTCTTCATCGACGACATTCTGATTTATTCAAAATCGGAAGAGGAACATGCTAAGCATTTGCGGATTGTGCTGAACGTTTTGAAGGATCGGCAGTTGTTTGCAAAGTACTCCAAATGCGAATTCTTGTTACGCGAAGTTGGTTTTCTTAGCCATATTGTTTCCGCTCAAGGTGTGTTATTTGATCCAAAGAAGATTGAAGTCGTAGTTGCTTGAGAACCCTCGCGAACTGTGTTCGAAGTTCGTAGTTTCCTTGGCTTAGCAGGATACTATCGTCGCTTTGTGAAGAATTTTTCATCGCTTGCCGCACCATTGACAAAACTGACGCGCAAGGGTGTGCCATTCGTGTGGAACGAGAAATGTCAGCGAAGTTTTGAAGAACTGAAAAACCAGTTAGTTTCCGCACTTATCCTTACCTTACCTATTTGCGGAAAGGAGTATGTGATTTACAGCGATGCTTCGAAATCCGGACTTGAATACGTATTGATGCAAACGGGAAAGTCGTTGCTTATGCTTCCCGACAGTTACGACCGCACGAAAGCAACTACCCTACGCATGATTTGGAGCTTGAAGCCGTGGCGTTTGTTTTGAAAATATGTTACATTACTTATACGGTGAGACATGCCGAATTTTCATCGACCACAAAAGCCTAAATTACCTCCTCACGCAAAAAGAATTGAATATGAGACAGCGAAGATGGGTGGAGTTGATTAAAGACTACGATTTGATCATCGAATATCATCCTGGAAAGCAAATGTTGTTGCTGATGCCTTGAGCCGAAAGTTTCATCCTCCTTCCCTATCGGTTTTGGCTTACATGCGCACCCATTACATGCCTATGTTGCTGGATTTGAAAACTAATCGTGTCCATCTTGGCACTGATTTTTCTGGATCGTTATTGGCAAGAATCGATGTCACGCCTACCTTGATTGAGGAAATCCGGAATCAGCAATTAGAGGATCTGAAACTGATTGAAATTCGAAAGCAACTTTCTGATGGTGTTGATGCCATAGTTCGTGATTTCAGAATACGAGATGACAAGTGCTTGTCTTCAGAAACTAGGTATGTGTTCCACAAGATGTTGATATTTGTAGCCTTATTCTATCAGAGGCGCATAGTTCGAAGTTCGCTATCCATCCCGGAAGCACTAAGATGTACCAAGATTTAAAGGAGCAGTATTGGTGGCCAAACATGAAACGCCACATTGGTGAGTTTGTTGTCTGATGCCTCGTATGTCAACAAGTAAAGATCGAACATCAACGACCCGCTGGTCTACTTCAGTCACTCCCGATTTCAGAATGGAAGTGGGAGCATGTCACAATGGATTTTGTGACCGGCTTGCCTAAATCGCAGTGAGGATATGATGCTATTTGGGTGATTGTGGATCGATTGATGAAATCTGCACAATTCCTTCCTATACATGTGACGGATACACCTGAGAAATTGGCTGTTCGTTACTTGGACAAGATTGTTCGATTGCATGGAGTTCCAGTTTCCATCGTTTCAGATCCCCCGTTCACCTCAAGATTTTGAGAGAAATTCCAGAATATGTTGGGTTCGAGATTGAATTTTAGTACAGCATTCCATCCCGAGACCGATGGTCAATTAGAAAGGACGATTCAGACACTCGAAGACATGTTACATGCGAGTGTGTTGGACCAACAAACCGGTTGGGATCGATGCCTACCATTGGCAGAATTTGCTTACAACAATTGTTTTCATGTAAGCATCGGTATGACACCTTACGAAGCATTATATGGGAGACATTGCAGAACTCCCATTTTCTGGAATGAAGTAGGCGAGAGACGCCTAAACAATCCGGAATCAATTAATTCCCTTTAAATTGATTCTTTATTGGTTGATAATTACCTTAGGAAATAAAACCTTAAGTTTAAGGGGGGATAATTAT
The DNA here is from genome assembly GCA_019739055.1 of Passiflora organensis. Lineage (NCBI taxonomy): Eukaryota > Viridiplantae > Streptophyta > Magnoliopsida > Malpighiales > Passifloraceae > Passiflora > Passiflora organensis. The sequence goes on along the minus strand of JAEPBF010000087.1, from coordinate 25,616,622 downwards.
AGAATTTAATTCTGATAATTATCTTATTTTAATTAAGTCTTTAAGGTAGGGATTTTAATCCCATAACCACCTTATATAAATAGAAAGTCAGCCACACAAAAATTTTATACAGAAAACACACAAAATTCGTAAAACCTAAAAACTCTACACCTCCCAATTTCTGCTGAAATCCGTTGGAACTTCAAACAAGCATAACTCTCACATTGTTTATCGGATTCCTGTGAATAATAGCTTGTTGGAAAGCTCTCTTCATCCTTTTTCAAACCATCTTTGATTTTTTTTTTGGAGGATAGTTTTTTCTTTATTAAAAGTTAAATCGAAGTTTAGCAGAATTGCCAAAATCTGCTTGAACTTCAAAATAGCATAACTCTCTCGTCCTTTGTCGGATTCTTGCGAATAATAGCTTGTTGGAAAAATCTTTTCATCTTCTTTCCAACCATCTTTGGTTTTTTTTGGAGGTTAGTTTTAACCTCCTGACAAAAAACCAAAGATGGATGGAAAGAGGATGAAGAGAGCTTTCCAACAAGCTATTATTCGCAAGAATCCGACAAAGGATGAAAGAGCTATGCTATTTTGAAGTTCAATCAGATTTTGGCAATTTTGCCAAAATCAACATGGCTATGTTGATTCACTAAAATCAACATCAAGTTATATTTTTATGTTTTCCTATGGAGAAATATCTTGAAAAAATGTCAATCAAACATTGATTGCTACTTCCACTATAGAAGCTGAGTTTGTTGCATGTTTTGAAGCTATCTCATAAGGATTATAGTTAAAGAGTTTCATGAATGGGATTAGACTTGAGGATACTATATCTAGACCATTAAGGATATATTATGACAATTTAGCTGCTATTTATATAGTTTAAAATAATAAAAGTGGAAGTTGAAGCAAACATATCAACATAAAATACTTGGCCATAAGAGAACATGTCAAAGAAAATAAAGTGGTCATTGAGCATATTGACATAGAGCTAATGTTAGCTAATTTTTTAACTAAGGGCATGCCATCATTTAAATTCAAGGATCATGTGGTCACTATGGGGCTTAATTCTGTTTTATAATATTTATATTAGAATGGACAATTCTTATTGAATCCTTATACAGTTTGATATTTCTTATTTATGTATATAAACATTCGTTGGAGAAATATCATTAAAATTTGGACCTGGAATAAATATTAGATTTATTCATAAAATAATTTTGATTCATAAGAGAGACTTAATACATAGTAATACATGGAAGATACTACTAAGATATCAAGAGAAAATATTATCATGATTAATGTATTATATTTTTCTTATGTAATTGAATGTGAAACTTGTAAATAAGATTATATGGATCAAGTGAGAGAATGTAAATATTTTGTAACAAAATATTTGATATTCTAAACGCTTTTACACATTAAATGATCCTTTATTAATCTTTGTTTCATCTTCTTACATTAATTGCATTTATATTGTTATTGATGGATTAACAATATAAATAGATGAAGAAACAATGGCTAGAGGTATGAAGATTTTAATTCTATATTTTATAGAATTGTTTAATATGCTTAATATTTTATTTCTGTATTTAAACTAACACATCGTAATCTAAGAAATTTTAGTATGATTCATTACCTTGGCACACTAATGTTATTAAACTTGGATTGAAATTTGGAAAATTTTGAGCTACAAAGAAGAAGATTTTGGGATGAGATTATGAGACAATGAAGTTGTCTTAGTGATCTTATTTAGAAACAATCCAGCAGAGATTTAATTTCTCAAAAGCTAACCTTATGAGTATATCTTTTGTAACTTATCTCAAGTTACAGATTAGACTATGAAATGGATGCTAAGATATCAAAAGAGTACTATAGATATAGGTTTGATATTCGATAGATTCAAGATGAAGGACACTATTGTAGACTTTGTGATTTCAAACTATGCAGGGGAATTAGATAAAATGAAAACTTTTAATAATTATATGTTTATTTGTGACATTAGCTAGAATACAATATTGTCGAGTGTTGTTACCTTGTCTACAGAAGAGGCTAAGTACAACAGAGATAAGAAAGAAACTACATGATTTGGTTACTGTAACGACCCCAATTCGTAACTATTATTAATTGCTCCGATTAAGGTCATTACCGCCGTGAAACCCAAATAAACCTAAATGACACTTAGGAACTATTTGAATCTCACCAGGCTTATCATTAACTACCGATTTTTAGCAGATATATTTTATTGCTAATCAAAATTGGAGCATGATATTGGACACACGTTTTGGTAACATACGGAGTGAATATAACATCAGCGGAAGTCTTAAATTAAATCATTGGGTTCATAACACACAAGTCCCAAAGGGATCCAAATAACCAACAAGAAATCCTCCAATAATTTTCGAAAATAGCCAACAAAGGAGGGTGCTTAAAATAAACCAGAAAGTAGCCCAATCATCCATGTTATATGCGCAAGTAAACTAGAAAATGTGATGCGATATCGCCCCGCCGTTCAGCCATAATCTCACACACCGGTACCACTGACTGTGGATGTACCTAAGCCTGAAAAATGGTAAAAAACAACGGTATGAGATTACAAGAATCCCAGTAGGGTCACAGCATCATAAGATCTGCAAAAACCCTAAACACAAATCTCCCAATTCACATTAGATTATTCCTAATCAACTACAGGGGATCACGCAAATCAAGAAATCAATCAAAGAGGTTAGGGCTGAATCCATGATTGAGGGAGGACTACAAATACTTCCGAAAGATAAGAAGTACACAGGTAGGTGAAACTCATCAGATTGGTCTCGACACAGTAGAAGAAAGGCCATCCCCTTCCACCTGTGTTGTCCAAGACTTACTGCACAAAGGGTAGATGGTTAACACAATCTAATCAGTAAGCCTATTCATCTTGTCCTCGCAAAGACAAGTCGACTAGCCACACACGGACAAGTCTTTCCTAGCCACACATGGACTAGGGCATCCCAAACCTCGCAAGGATAAGGGCTTCCTGCCTCGCAAGGACAGATATCCAGCACTAGCTTGCTGGTTTGCCGCCCATACAACTCCCATACCGATAAGAACCTCTCCTCTCCCTAGAAGCATCAGCGCTTACCCCGAATGGCCACCGGAATAGGATCCTGACACACAAACATGTACAAGCACACATAGGCAAGTACAAAGCATAATACCACAACAGGGTATCCTCAATCATGTCATAACACAATCAGTATATTCAATTCAGATAACATATGCAACCCAGGCACTCAATACCTAACTCAGGGGTTCGATATAGCCTATGAGATCCATATCTCATTCCGAATTTCACACTCTCACCCTATAATCCAATCACATGTAATATAACAAAGGCAGGTAACAAAAACATCAAGAAAATAACAGAAGTCTCTGGAGAAACCGATGAGGCGTAGATCCTACCTCTCTTGTCTCTGAACAGGAAGCTACTCCTTTGCCTTTATTAAGTAAATCCGAACCACCTAAATTATCACCAGGCAAAGACAAAAACAAACTAAGCATGTATATTCAATAGTCAATTGAATACCCTATTTCCTTACCAATACCACTTACCAAACCAATCAGAAACCAGTGATCAGACGCTGAAGATGTCTCTCCCTTGGATGTGTGATGTGATAGCAAGGAACTTAATAAAATTTAACCTGAATTACCATTCCAATTAACTATGAAAATTTCGTCGCTAAGAGTAGGGCATAGGACGATTTTGACTTTAACCTTAGACAAAGAAATATTTACATCCAAACAACGATACATATTCTGTTGGAAAGAGGATGAAAAGAGCTTTCCAACAAGCAATTATTTGTAGCAATCTAACAAACGATTAGAGAGTTATGCTATTTTGAAGTTCAAGAAGATTTGGCGAAAACCTAATTCCACCGCCGATTTTCAACTTAACCTTTGAGAAAGAAATACTAACATTCTGAAATAAACCCAGAAATGGTTGGAAAGAGGATAAAAATAAGTTTCCAACAAGCTATTATTCGTAGGAATCTGACAAACGATTAGAAAGTTATGCTATTTTGAAGTTCAAGAAGATTTGGCGAAAACCTAATTCCCCCGCCGATTTTCAACTTAACCTTTGAGAGAGAAATACTAACCTCCTGAAAAAAACCAAAAGATGGTTGGAAAGAGGATGAAGAGAGCTTTCAAAAATCTATTAGTCTCAGGGATCCAATGAATGATGAGTGAGTTATATTGGTTTAAAGTTTCAACGAATTTTGGCTGCTATAGGGAGGTATAGGGTTTTAGGCTTATACGAATTTGTATGTTTTTTATGAGGGATTTTTGTAGAGTTGGCTTCCTATTTATAATGAATGAGTATAGCATTATGATTACTATTTTTAATCACTTTATCAAAAAAAAATAATTTACCAGATAATTAATCTTTTTGATTATCTTCCCTCATTTTTAGGGACTTTAATCTCTAAAGCAATTACCTATCTATAAGGATAATATCTAAGGCAAGTATCTATCTATAAAAACTTAGATTTAAAGGAATTTAAAATAAACTTAACTATTAAATAATCTTACCAATTTCGGCCATCACACATCCTCTCCTTCAGGGGCAAAATCGTCTTTTTACCTGCACCGGCTTCTGGACTTCTAGGACTCAAAATTCGGGGTCTCACATCCTCCCCTCATTATAAGAATTTTGTACTCGAAATTTTAACATAAGTAACTAATCAAATAGGTGAGGAAATTTTGCATGCATAGATTCCTCAGTCTCCCAAGACTGTTCCTCAATTTGGCTATTACGCCAAACAACTCATACTATAGGCACGCTTCGACTGCGAAGCTGTCGAACTGACCGATCTAGTATGGCAACTGGCTGTACGGGATAGGATAGGTCTTCAGCAACTTCAACTGGCAGTTCTTTAAGCATATGAGCAGGATCTCGTATATACTTTCTTAGCATTGAAATGTGAAATACGTTGTGAATTCTTTCCATATTTGGAGGTAGTGCAAGTCGGTATGCAACAGGGCCGATTCTTTCGACAATATCATATGGACCAATGTAGCGAGGTGTTAGCTCCCTTCGTCACCTTTCCATGGGGCGACCTTCAAAAATACTTTATCACCTTCCACAAATTCTTGCTCCCTTCGTCGATTGTCGGCGTAGCTTTTCTGTCGATCCTGGGGTTTTTAGCCTTTATCGGATCAAGCTTAATTGTTCTGTTGCTTGGTCAATTAATTCTGCATTGTCTAGGCGTCTCTCGCCTACTTTATTCCAGCAAATGGGAGTTCTACAACGTCTCCCAAATTCCTCATCTGCTTTTCAAGTTCGTTGATGAGTACCTTACACATGCCCTTCCTGCGAAACTTCAGCCTTGTACAAGCAAACAGTATTTCTGCTATTTTATCTCCCAGAATTTGCACACTAGCAGAACTGTTTTTTTTTAGTACAACTATGTAGAATCCCTTAACATCTTGTTGACTAGACTCAGATCCTCCGTCAAAGATATCTTTCACCATATCCCTTCCTGTATAGGGATCCTCAATTATATCAAAAGATTCGTGCATTACCTTAAGTGCAGCTTTGAGTTTGGTCTTGTTCTTTGATTGTATGTTGGTGGTCTTCAACAATGTCCAGCTTATCTTGTCAGACCCTACCGTGACTGATCTTCCTAGAAGCCCTTCTAGAGTTGAAGATATGTCTCTGCATTTGTCGCTGCAAAACCAATTATCATCCGACTTGATGTTTCTGTTCCTGAGGCAGTTGGCGTGATACTTACGCCTGCATTGTCTGCAGGGGAGCATGCTGTCGTCTTCTTCCTTGAGTCTTCCCTCACTACGAATACCACATCGGCATGATTTGCAGAACCATTCGTCGTTTGGAACATTCTCCAGACCAAGGCAATCTTTGCGAAAGGACAATGGGCAACAATCGCACAACATCAAATCACGCCTATCATTACAAATAGAGCAGATCACGTTATATTCATATTTATGCTGTTTGAGGTTGCTTTTGGAATTCGTGGGCTTCTTCCGCATGTTGTTACGTTCCAACTCCATTTTTCACTGAAACAATGTCCTACCAACTTTGTTCAAGGTAATATTGGCAGTTGGTCTGTGGATTGCACTCCCAGCATGAGCTTCGAACTCAGTGAGATGAAAAATTTTCTTGCAACCATCACATTCTACTCCATCGCGAGTAATTCTTCCTCCATTCCTAGCCACTCAGCAACACAGGCAACAGGGAGACCTTGGTTATTCAGCAGATTCAGCAGAGTACCCGCTTGAATTTGTTTTCCTTTCCACCATGGCCTGCTACTCTCTTAGGCTTACATTTTTATCCATATTGTTTGTGCTTACATCACAATTCAAACATTCATCGTGTCTCCCCCCTTGAAACAGATCAGCCTCGGCTAACTTTCTTGTTAAGAAATCAATACGTATATCACTGATAGTTCTTTGAGTCTCAAAATTCTGAAGCAATTCCTCATATTCTAATTGCATTTGTCGCATTTCATGATCCTCTACAAGCGAGCCTCTCTTTCTGGGAGGCATTTTTCTTCTTGTGACACGAGATAAATCACATGGATTAGGAAAAGCACCATTGTCAGATGCATCATTATCACACTTTTCCTGTTGCAAGCAGTAATCATTTCCTCCTTCAACTTCACTCACCAACTCTGTAAATTGAAGAAGTGGTCCCATGTCACCTCTATTTCCCATGGGTTTTATTTCAGAAGCCCTTGATTTCACTTTAGTGGCCACCTCTAGAATAGGCTCTCGTGAGAAATTACCTGGGCACCATGTATCCCGTCTTTTACTCTTTTGGTATTGATCGCGCGTTTCATCCCTATTGGAGTGCAATACCATTGAGCTCACGTTTTTAATTCTCTTGGCTTGCTCTTGCAAAACCTTCTCACACTCAGCTTGCGCTTTCTTTTCCTCCTCTAACTCCAAAATAATGTGTTCTCTCTCCAACTCGGACTGTAATAATGTGTTACGAAGATTGAGAATCTCAGCTTCCAAATGTTCAGAATGGGAACCCTGCAATTTTGCCCGAAGTTCTTCTATTTCTTTTTTTTTCTGTCGCTTTAACAAGGCAGCATCGGTCAAAATCTCATTCACATAAGCACAATTGGTCACACGCAGTGCCCTACTTGCGAATTGAAGACTACTTTTTGTCTCATCTGCATGAATCTGTGCAAGGGTAATGTTGCAAACCATGGCTGTATTTGCATTTCCACCAAGTGCAGGTTGTAGAATCCTTGTGAGTTTGCTGTCTCGATAAGGAACATGACCACCTTGGCTTTCAGCACCCTCGCTCAATTTTTTTTTTTATTACAGTTCCAAGTGTCATCAAGCTCTTATTGATGTGGGAACCCTCTTTGAGCCTAATACCTTCTGCACCAGTTTTGGAAGCACGTTCTGAAACACGAACAGCATCACAAGAGTTGCCAACATCTTCATGTTCACTTTTTTCGCAACTCTCAATAATCATACGAAAAATTGTGTGGGATCTACTGCTGTACAAGTTCATATTTGTTTCTCCGATATGCCGGTGAGATTCCCCAAACTGCATTAGATCAAGAACTTGCTGAGGAGAGGCAACTATTTCTTCCTGCAAACCGGCAACATATATTCCTCTCTCAAGGTTTTCATGAATCTGCAGTTTTCAATGCTGAGGAGCTAGTAAGTCATTTATATCCTCATTATAGATCTCCATGTAAGACATTCTTAAAAGGAACTCTCGGTCCATATCCTGTTGAATGATGTGGAATACATCGTGAACTGCAAGAGGGATGATCCCGTGTTCAGAAGCAGATCCCCGCATCGTGTGCGTCTTTCCACTGTTAGTTTGGCCATAAGCAAAAACGGTCCCATTGAATCCGCGAACAGCAGCGGCAACAATATGTCTGGTACGAGCATCATAAACCTCAGCGGTCTTGCAGTCTTCTCCAAAAACCCGATCGAATTCGAATTTGGAGGAGTGACCAGGGAGGGAAATGGAGTTTCCGGAGATTCGCCAGGTGCTCGCCTTGGCATCCTCCGCAGACAGAGGCCTTGATCAGACGTTTAGGTGTATTCTCTCCATTCATTCCATTTTCAATATACAACAGACGTTCTGCTCACAAAAACGAAGAACAAGAGAAACCCTATTCCAGTCTCTGGACTCTAGATGCCCTAACTTTTTGGTGTTATTCTTCTATTTTCCCGCCTTCTTTGCAAATAACAACAATAGATACAGAGAGTATCTATATCTATTGCTGTCACATCCTCCCAAGTGGGCAAACGATCGCCGAATCGCAAGCTAACAGATGTCCATCATGCGAGGGCTTCTCTCTCAAGTAGGAATGTAGCAATGGAAACCTTGTCATCATTCGAAATACGCAAGAATAAGGATACTCAGCATAAGGTGTCTATCCACTCACGAGCTGTTGCGGCTCCGGCTGAACCTCCAAAATCTTTACATCCAAGTTGTTGAGCTTCCTTCAGTAATTTTGTAATCATAACGGGAAGTCTCTCTGCCTTCTTATGATGCGCCTGATGCGCCGGCTATATAGATTCAAGTGGAGGAATAGGTTCTGGCGCAGGCGCAGGAGCATTCTGAAATTGCGCCTCCATTCGCTGCTGATTTTCAGCAATTCCTTGTAATATGTTTAAGATTTGTGTCATAACAGGGTCAATGCCTGGTGCGGCTGGTGCCTCAGGTTGGTTTTCAGGCTCAGCTTGCCCTTCCTGCTCAATTTGTGCATTTGGCTCCTCCTGCTCAACAGGTTGCTGCTCAGTCTGAATCTCAAACCTACCCCGTTGGTCCCTTTGTTGCCTCGAGCGTGCCATACTACACAAGTGTATAATTGTTACTCAACACACACCAAATACGACACTAGCAATAGGAGTGGTACCTGGTGGAGAGGCATGCACTGGACGATACGCATATGCTGGGAAAAAAAATACAAATGTTCAGAAATCACATGCACACATGCAAAGGTATTTTTAGCAATTCCATCAACACTCCCACTATCATTCGGCAATACATGTCATCATTCACATACATATACATTCAGCAATACAGGAGTCAAATAGGGACACTCGGCAGCATACATGAATCATCACACACATTCTCAGCAATGATAAGAAACACAACAAACACTCAAAGAAACATATCATGGCATACCATGCACAAGAACATACACGAACAATCATCACATCAGATTATTATTCCCATCATTTAAATCTTACAAATTAATTCCATTTTAGCCTTAGTTCCTTTTCGGTATTAGCCCCTAAGTGAGTGAGTGTGTGCCCATGTTCTTACCTGCAATCACCAAAATCAACAATTAAGTTAGCATATAACAAATTATATTCCCTAAACCATGCTCCGCTACCAAACCTGTAACGACCCCAATTCTTAACTATTATTAATTGCTCCGATTAAGGTCATTACCGTCGCGAAACCCAAATAAACCTAAATGACACCTAGGACCTATTTGAATCTCACCAGGCTTATCATTAACTACCGATTTTTAGCATATGTATTTTATTGCTAATCAACAATTGGAGCATGATATTGGACACACGTTCTGGTAACATACGGAGTGAATATAACATCAGTGGAAGTCTTAAATTAAATCAATGGGTTCATAACACACAAGTCCCATAGGGATCCAAATAACCATTAAGAAATCCTCCAACAATTTTCGGAAATAGCCAACAAAGGAGGGTGCTTAAAATAAACCAGAAAGTAGCCCAATCATCCATGTTATATGCACAAGTAAACTAGTATGCAAATGTGATGCGATATCGCGCCGCCGTGCAGCCTTGATCTCACACACTGGTACCACTGACTGTGGATGCACCTAAGCCTGAAAAATGGTAAAAAACAACAGTATGAGATTACAAGAATCTCAGTAGGGTCACAGTATTATAAAATCTGCAGAAACCTTAAACACAAATCTCCCAATTCATATTAGATTATTTCTAATCAATTAAAGAGGATCACGCAAATCAAGAAATCAATCAAAGAGGTTAGGGCCGAATCCATGATTGAGGGAGGACTACAAACACTTCCGAAAGATCAGATGTACACAGGTAGGTGAAACTCATCAGATTGCTCTCGACACTGTAGAAGAAAGGCCATCCCCTTCCACCTGTGTTGTCCAAGACTTACTGCACAAAGGGTAGATGGTTAACACACAAACTAATCAGTAAGCCTATTCATCTTGTCCTCGCAAAGACAAGTCGACTAGCCACACATGGACAAGTCTTCCTAGCCACACACGGACAAGGGCATCCCAAACCTCGCAAGGATAAGGGCTTCCTGCCTCGCAAGGACAGATATCCAGTGCTAGCTTGCTGGTTTGCCGCCAATACAACTCCCATACCAGTAAAAACCTCTCCTCTCCCTAGAAGCATTAGCGCTTACCCCGAATGGCCACCGGAACAGGATCCTGATACAAAAACACGTACAAGCACACATAGGCAAGTACAAAGCATAATACCACAATAGGGTATCGTCAATCATGTCATAACACAATCAGCATATTCAATTCACATAACATATGCAACCCAGGCACTCAATACCTAACTCAGGGGTTCGATATAGCCTATGAGATCCATATCTCATTCCGAATTTCACACTCTCACCCTATAATCCAATCGCATGCAATATAACAAGGGCAGGTAACAAAAACATCAAGAAAATAACAGGAGTCTTTGGAGAAACCGATGAGGTGTAGATCCTACCTCTCTTGTCTTTGAACAGGAAGCTACTCCTTTGCCTTTATTAAGTAAATCCGAACCACCTAAGTTATCACCAAGCAAAGACAAAAACAAACTAAGCATGCATATTCAATAGTCATTTGAATACCCTATTTCCTTACCAATACCACTCACCAAACCTATCAGAAACCAGTGATCAGAAGCTTCAGTTGCCTCCCCCTTGGATGTGTGATGTGATAGCCAGGAATTTAACAAGATTCAACCTGAATTTCAAATTTTGTCGCTAAGAGTAAGGCATAGGACGATTTTGACTTTAACTTTAGACAAAAAAATATTTACATCCAAACAACGATACATATATGGTTGGAAAGAGGATGAAAAAATCTTTCCAACAAGCTATTATTCGTAGGAATCTGACAAACGATTAGAAAGTTATGCTATTTTGAAGTTCAAGAAAATTTGGCGAAAACCTAATTCCACTGCCGATTTTCAACTTAATCTTTGAGAAAGAAATACTAACGTCCTGACAAAAACCCAAAAATGGTTGGAAATAGGATGAAAAGAGCTTTCCAACAAGCTATTATTTGTAGGAATCTGACAAACAATTAGAGAGTTATACTATTTTGAAGTTTAAGAAGATTTGGCGAAAACCTAATTCCCCCGCCGATTTTCAACTTAACCTTTAAGAAAGAAATACATAACCTCTTGACGAAAACCCAAAGATGGTTGGAAAGAGGATGAAGAGTGCTTTCCAACAAGCTATTATTCGCAGGGATTCAATAAATGATGAGTGAGTTATGCTGGTTTAAAGTTTCAGCGAATTTTGGCGGCTATAGGGAGGTATAGGGTTTTAGGCTTATATGAATTTGTATGTTTTTTATGAGGGATTTTTGTGAAGTTGGCTTCCTATTTATAATGAATGAGTATAGGTTTATGATTACTATTTTTAACCACTTTATCAAAATAAGATAATTTACCAGATAATTAATCTCTTTAATTATCTTCCCTTATTTTTAGGGACTTTAATCTCTAAGGCAATTATATATCTATATAAACTTAGATTTAAGAAAATTTAAAATAAACTTAACTATTAAACAATCTTACCAATTTCGGCCATCACACATCCTTTTCTTCAAGGGCAAAATCGTCTTTTCATCTGTACTGGTTTCTGGACTTCTATAACTCAAAATTCGGGGTCTCACAGTTATTGATTTGGATTTGCATAGAGGGAAGTGACAGTGTTTTGTGATAGTTAGACTGATAAACATTAACGAACAACATGATGTATCATACCAGAAAAAAAACATATAGATATCAGGTATCACTTTATTAGGGATATCATATAACAAAGTGTTATATATATAGATATCTAGATATATATATATATATATATCTGAAGAAAATGTGTGCGCATGATATGCAATTATCAAGAAAATCCCAGTTAACAAATCTGGACGATGTCTAGACTCGAATGGAGTTTATAGTATCTGATAGAAGGGTTGTGATGAGTTAGAGATTGACTTCCAATGTTGATAAGAGGATTAAATGAATGAGATATATGTGTTGGTGTGCCTTTAATCCACCAGAAGAAAGCTGCACGATCCGTTATGCAGATTGGCCCAACCGAAACTACTAGTTTTAGTTTGATAGGTATTTTACGAAGAATACCCAACTGGTCGGACCCAACTAGTGGGCTAGGGTTCGGCAAAAGTATTTTAAATTAATGAGATATATGTCATTATTGATTGCGCGGATGTTATTACAATAATATTGATACAATAAAAAGATATGTATTATCGACAACGATTAATCTCATTCATCGTTGATCACAACGGATGTTGCAACTTTATGAGGGTAAGCTATATAACGTGGATGCATTATGTAACATGAGCTATTTCCTGAATAGCTCATTTTGTACCTCCTTTAATTAATTAATTACATGTCCGAATTTTAATAGGGCTCCAACCATTGATCCCCGTCGACAAAGGTGGAATTGAGGAAAGAAGAAGCCTGCGTGTCGTTGAGTCTCTGAACATAGGGTGCCCTTAGTGTCACATCAGCTCCCGCGCCTGAACAATTGTACTCTCCATAGAAAATCGACCTGCATCGTAAAGTGTTATTGACATTAATGTAATTAATTGAATTGTTTAGTTCCTGAGCAGACAAGACAAACTAAGTAACAACATGGCCAAGATATGCATACTGGTCTCTTGTGGGGTCATTAAAGTCGTTCCAACCCTCGGGGGCAATGATTTCTGTCATGGATGTATAAGAGAAAACAACCCGGGAGAATGGCCTCCACGCTCGACCTAGCCATATTCTTCCTGTGCCACCTAAGTTGCAGTAGACAAATGAAAAGCCAGAGTTCTCATCTTTTGAAGCCCTACCATTTGCAGTAACTGCTCCATTTATGACTCTTTGTCCAGGGGCTACCGGGCTTGCGATGGAAATCAATTGGCAGTTCTATAAAACGATGCCCAATTGGAACAATTATAGAGAATTTACGTACAAATAAGATAACTATCCAGTTACGTACAAATAAGATGTAGTTTACTTTTGTTTCAATTGTCATTTTCGATCCTTAATAACAAGCTTTAATACAATTGGAGCAAGGAAGCTGAATTTGAGAACAGCCACTTTCTTCTTTCATAAAATTAATGTAAGAAGCATCTGTCCTTTGACAGGTTAGTTGTCGAGAGGAGGATAAACTCACCTCGTAAAGTGACTTGGCGTTGCCGAAAATGAAATCAATGGAACCCTGGATGTAACAATCCCTGAAGTAATGGCGGCCCCTGTCATCATGAAGTGTGTCTTGTGCTCCAAGGAATCCGCACCCCCAAAAGGCTGCTTGGTCTCCTGCGATCCTGATTGCGACTCCCTGGGCTCCAACATCCCCGGGACGTGGAATGGGTGCAAGGTTCTGAATTAAGATGGCATTGTTAGAGTGATTATATAAACTTCTCATTCACAAACAAATTAATTAATATTGTTGTCAAAAGGATGCTTTCATTGAGCTATATATATATATATATATAAATATATATCACCATGAAGCTTATGTTTTTGGCCACGAAATTGGTGGAGAAAACTTGAAGAGAACCACTGTAGAATGTGCCATTCGAAGAATTTGCCGTGTCATTCCATGCAATGGCAGTTGAGGTATAACCTTGTCCTTGGAATGTGATATTGGGTTTCGTTCTTGGAACCATAACTTTCTCGCTTAAACAAGTCGATGGTTTTATTAATATTGTGATGCAAAAAAAAGAAGAAAAGTTTAGGAAATGACCAGAAACAAATCTGAAAATCTTAAAAGGTAATGCATCTGATGGAAGAAAAAGAAAGAAGACGAACTTACTAGTAAACGCCAGAATTTATCCATATTATAGTTCTTTTCTGGCTAAAGTTGGCCACTGCATCAACCGCTGATTGCACTGTCGTAAAGTTGCAACATGCGTTCCGATCAACACAGAAGAAGGTTGTTGTGTTGGTGTCTGCAGGAGGGAAGTCTGTAGGAAAATCATCACATATATTCGCTTGCTTTCCTCTGCCCGGATGTTTATGTTGTTGGTGATGATGATGACGACTACCGTAACCCTCCAAGGTGAATGGGATGATAAGTGCACCACTAGGAGACGAAGGGTTTACGAACCCAATTTGGATGAGCTGTTTGAAGAGAACATGGTTTGGAGGTATGATAATGAGTGATGAGAATGCTGCAATAATGGCAACCAGAAGGGACAGTTTGAAACCCATAGTAGTTTACTTGTTGGGAGGGTAAAGAGGTTGGGATATTATACATATTCTAATGCAATTGACATATAAATATATATAAGGAATACATCACATGTAAATGCACTTGAAGTGAAAGCATAGATTGCATATCTTGCAAATCACCCTGTCCTTTTTCATTCTTGAAGAATTTACAAACCAACCAGTCGTGAAACGGATGATGAATGATGAAATGGTTGAAATGATAAGGGATGCGTTTCAATACTATCAACATTATATGCTAGATAATGATTACACTAATCTATTCTTAATTAAAAATTAAGGATTGATTATTAATGTGTTTTCCACCAAACATTAATTATTTTACTTCATAATCGCCGCTGGATTTTCCCCAAAATACCTAGCAATTTTTTTATTTTTTTATTTTATTTCAATTTTGACAGTTTCAATTTCAAATGCTGTACGTCATAATCTTAATAGTCACAAATCTCCAAAAAGATAATTGGCTACGTGGAAATTTGGGTCCTTACCATATTGTAGATATGGAACTCTCGTTGGAAGATATCGACGAAGACCATATAATCTCAAAATTACCGACTACAAAATCTAGTCTACATGTACAAAAGCGAGTAATCCTATCTATGGATTGTGTGGAAAACTCTTTTATTAGGATCTTTGAAGGTATATTATGTTAAGATATATTTTCTTTTTATCAAAACTTGAATATTATCGTGGCGTTCGATATATAAGTATTAGTTCCAATGTATTTGATTTGTTGGAAACAGAGGAGTTAGTTTATCATTGCACCCACAATTGCATTTTCATTATTTGTTATTTACGATAGTCTTTATATCAGTTTACCAAGATTAATAACTTTTACTTTCTACAAAAATAACTAGTGTAACAAATATTATAGAACTTGTCAGTTTCTTAATATCTCGATATATACAATTCATATACTAACAAATATTATAGTGGATGTTATGAATATAATAGGTTTGGAAATTGAAAAGACAAAAAACTTATTATGTCTATTCAATTGTATAATGAATATTTTGTAACTACAAAACTCTTTATCCTCCAATGTCTCTTCATGTACCCTATCATGTTACCTATAAATAGGAGGTAACATTGTTCACTTTGTACACACTTGTTTTGAGTACTTGATATGATCTTATACTCCCTATATTGTTCTTAGTTTTCTCTCTTGTTCTTTTCTCTTTAATTCTTCTTATTGTTATATTCTATAACACATTATCAGCACGATACTCTTATAAACAAAAGGAGAATCAAGAGTCTTACAAGAGTTCTTCACAAAGAACAACAAGAATCTTAGTTTCTACAAAGAGAATGGATATTGGCATGGATATCTCTAAGATGAACGCCAAGGAAATATGTTTGGTTGACAGTGCCACAACGCATACAATATTGAGAGATAAGAGATATTTCTCTTATTTGGATAATAGAAAAACCAATGTATATACCATAAGTGGTAGTACAAGATTGATTGAAGGCTCCGGAAGAGCAAATATTATTCTATCTGGTGGTACCAAAATAATGATAGAAGATGCATTATACTCTTCTAAGTCTCAAAGAAACTTGTTAAGTTTCAAAGATATTCGTCTGAATGGATATCATATTGAGACAATGAACGAAGGAAGCATTGAGTATCTTTGCATAACTTCAATAATTTCTGGTAAAAAGTATATATTAGAAAAATTACCCGCTTTTTCTTCCGGATTGTACTACACAAGTATTACAATGATAGAATCTCATTCTATAATAAACCATCAGTTTAATGATGTGTTTAAAATTTGGCATGACTGGTTAGGCCATCCCGGTTCAACAATGATGCGAAAAATAATAGAGAATTCTTGTGGTCATCCATTGAAAAAGAATAAGATTTTTCAATCTAATGAATTCTCATGTGCTGCTTGTTCTCAAGGCAAATTAATAATAAGGCCATCACTAGCAAAAATTGGAATTGAATCTCCAAAATTTTTAGAAAGAATTCAAGGAGATATTTGTGGACCTATACATCCACCATGTGGACCATTACGATATTTTATGGTTTTGATCGATACATCAACCAGATGGTCACATGTATGTTTATTATTATCTCGTAATATGGCATTTGCGAGATTGCTTGCACAAATAATTCGTTTCCGAGCTCAATTTCCTGATTATCCGATAAAGTCCATTCGAATGGATAATGCTAGTGAATTTACATCAAAAGCCTTTATAGATTATTGCATGTCTATTGGAATAAAGGTTGAACATCATGTTGCTTATGTTCATACACAAAATGGTCTTGCAGAATCATTGATAAAACGCTTACAATTAATTGCAAGACCTATGCTTATGAGATCCAAACTTCCAGTTTATGTTTGGGGACATGCCATTTTACATGCAGCAACAATTATACGCATTAGGCCAACAAGTTATCATGAATACTCTCCAATGCAATTGGTTCATGGTCAGGAACCAAATATTTCCCATCTAAGAATTTTTGGTTGTGCGGTATATGTTCCAATTTCTCCACCACAACGTACAAAAATGGGTCCTCAAAGAAGGATGGAGAATATATGTTGGATATGAGTCTCCATCTATCATTAAATATCTTGAGCCATTAACTGGAAATTTATTTACCGCAAGATTCGATGATTGTCATTTTGACGAGACTATATTTCCAACACTTGGGGGAGAAAATAAACAGTTGGAAAATAAGATCTATTGGAATGAATTATCATTATCTAGTTTTGATCCTCGAACAAATCAATGTGAACATGAAGTTCAACAGATAATTCATTTACAAACGATTGCAAATCAACTGCCGGATGCATTTACTGACCTTAAAAGAATAACTAGGTCTCATATTCCAGCTGTAAATGCTCCGATAAGAATTGATGTCCCTGAAGGACAATCTAAAGTTGCTAGTGAATCTAGACCACGTCAGAAACGTGGAAGACCATTCGGTTCTAAAGACAAAAATCCTCTGAAAAAGAAAGGAGCAACTATACAAGATGGTCATGAGGAGGATATAGTTTTGGAAAATCCAGTTGACATCATTAATAAAATTCCGGAAGAAACACAAGAGAATGAAGAGATCTCGATTAATTATGTCACTACAGGAACAAGATGGAACCGAAGCTCAATACTTGTCGACAATATTTTTACATATAATATAGCGCTAAATATTATGGACGAAAATGAGGATTTTGAACCTACCTCTGTGGAGGAATGTAAAAATAGAAATGATTGGCCAATGTGGAAAGACGCAATTCAATCAGAATTAAAGTCATTTGAAAAACGTGGAGTTTTTGGACCTGTAGTCCATACACCAAAAGGTGTAAAACCGGTGGGATATAAATGGGTATTTGTGCGAAAAAGAAATGAGAAAAATGAAGTCGTGAGATATAAAGCAAGACTCGTCGCACAAGGTTTTACCTAAAAACCGGGTATTGATTATGATGAGACATATTCTCCAGTGGTGGATGCAATAACATTGCGATATTTACTTTGTTTGGCAGTACATTAAAAGCTTGAAATGCGTCTAATGGATGTAGTTACAGCCTATCTGTATGGCTCGTTGGATACTGATATATATATGAAAATCCCTGAAGGATTTAAATTTCCAGATGCAAATAAATCAAATTCCCGGGAAATTTATTCAATAAAATTAAATAGAGCTCTATATGGATTGAAGCAATCTGGACGGATGTGGTATAATTGCCTCCGTTAATGCTTAATTAAAATTGATTTCAAGAATGATCCAATTTGTCCATGTGACTTTATAAAAAGATGTGGATATGGTTTTGTTATAATAGCTGTTTATGTTGATGATTTAAATATCATTGGAACTCGTGAAGAGATAGATAAAACTATCAGCTATTTAAAAAACGAATTTGAAATGAAAGATCTTGGAAAAACAAGATATTGTTTGGGTCTTCAAATTGAGCATCTAAGTGAAGGAATATTTATTCATCAATCAAATTATGTGGATAAAGTTCTTAAAATATTTTATATGGATAAATCTCATCCATTAAGTACACCAATGCTTGTGAGGTCACTTGATGTGAAAAAAGATATTTTCCGACCTCGTGAAGAAAATGAAGAACTCTTAAGTCCTGAGGTTCCATACCTTAGTGCTATTGGTGCACTTACATATCTTGCTAATAACACTCGACCTGACATATCATTTGCAGTAAATTTACTAGCAAGATATAGTTCTTCCCCAACTCGAAGACATTGGAATGGAGTTAAACATATTTTTAGATATCTACGAGGAACAATGGATATGGGTTTATATTATTCAAATTTATCCACTTTTGATTTAGTTGGGTATGCAGATGCAGGATATTTGTCAGATCCACATAAAGCCAGATCTCAGACAGGTTATTTATTCACTATTGGTAATACTGCTATTTCATGGCGATCAGTGAAACAAACTTTGGTTGCTACTTCTTCTAACCATGCAGAGATTTTAGCAATTCACGAAGCAAGTCGTGAATGTGTTTGGCTACGATCAATGTCACAACACATAAGAAAAGCATGTGGATTATCAAGTGATAAAGAACTTGCAACTACACTGTATGAAGATAATGCTGCTTGTATAGCTCAATTGAAGGAAGGCTACATAAAAGGTGACAAGACAAAACATATTTCACCAAAATTCTTCTTTACTCATGATCTTCAAAGCAAAGGGGAAATCAGTGTTCAACAAATACGCTCAAGTGATAACCTGGCTGATTTATTTACTAAAGCTCTTCCCACATCAACTTTTGCAAAGCTTGTTCGAAAGATCGGAATGCAACGTTTGAAAGATTTAAAGGGATGACTAAATCAGGGGAGTATGCACTGCACTCTTTTTTCCTTCACCAAGTTTTTATTCCCATTGGGTTTTTCTTGGTAAGGTTTTTAATGAGGCAGTATTCTGATTTCATACTCACATTCTTAATATTCAAAATATTCAAGGGGGAGTGTTATGAATATAATAGGTTTGGAAATTGAAAAGACAAAAAACTTATTATGTCTATTCAATTGTATAATGAATATTTTGTAACTACAAAACTCTTTATCCTCCAATGTCTCTTCATGTACCCTATCATGTTACCTATAAATAGGAGGTAACATTGTTCACTTTGTACACACTTGTTTTGAGTACTTGATATGATCTTATACTCCCTATATTGTTCTTAGTTTTCTCTCTTGTTCTTTTCTCCTTAATTCTTCTTATTGTTATATTCTATAACAGTGGAATTATTATTCCAATCATATACTTTGGAAGACTTAAATTCAAAATATGAAATAGGCCGCATGGCCCAATCAGCCCAATCGCTCTCAGCCCAGCGATCTAACCAAATGACCCAAAAGATATATATTATTACAAATAATCCCTTCACACAGCATATATAATCCCAAAACCTCTTCCCATTTTTTTCCGACCGACATAGAATTAAGTCTCTCACACACTAGACTTGATCCTCATACATAGGTTGGGTCTCACAATCTCCCCTCATTATAGTCCTCATGTCCTCACGAGAAGAGCCCAAATTCAGCTGACCTTTATAAGGTACGAGCCCAAACTGACACTCATGCATAGGCTCAAGCCCATACGGAAGAGGGAGCAAGACAATCCAATCCAGCCAAAGGGCATCTCAAGACTCTTATACACTCAATAACATCAAAAGAATATAATTCAAGGCTAGAAACCATTAGAATACTCAAAAATCAGCATAGCCATAAATTAAAAAAATGTCACTGATATATCAATCCCTTAAGTATGGATCAAAGATGTTTTCAAAACAACCCAATCCATCAAAATAACTTAGAAATATCTATAGAAATTTTTAAAAAGAATATCGACAAAAGAAACCAAGAAATCAGGTTCTTACCCCAAGAAATCGATTTTTTCCTTAAAACCTCAAGAACACTTAACTTCTTCTCTAATCCTTAAACTAGTCGTGGAAGGCTATCAAGAAAGATTGAAGGCGTGTTTTGGGACAAACTTGAAGTGCTTGTCACGTCCCGGCTCAATGAGCCTAGATGTGACAGTGTGCTCGTGGAATTACATGTGCAATGCTGTGTTGGCATGAGGAGTCACTCTTGGTAAATGGGACCCTCACTGCAATGTAGTCTCGATCGACCCAACACGTGGATCAATCGAAACCACATAAGGCTCACGTTAACTTTACAATTCCAAAACCCTAAAAACATATATAAATTTGAATTTTTCCTTTTAAAATGAGTATGACATGTCACAAAACATACCCGATATAAAATAGTCACGGAGTACACACAAAAATACCGCGGAAGTCTTTAAATCATGTACAACAAGCCACAAAGCCCCAAACATGCAACACACTGAGACAATACTCACAAACTCATATGGATCCACAAAATGTGCCCAAGGCACGTATCTCATAACACAACCAGGAATACTAGTCATACATGCATAAAAGTACCAAATCTGGAAAACAAGCCCACAACGGATCCATAACCACCAACGGCATCCAAAACAAGCATGTATGTCGAATAGAGTATGAAAATAACAAAACATGAAATATGCTGAGCTTCCAAGACGTGCTAGTCCAATAGTCCAGCTGTAAGACCAACATTGGGAAAACAAGACCTCAAAGACAATCGGCTATGGAAAATGAACTGGCCCTGTAACGACTCCAAATCCTAACCTATTATTAATTGCTCCGATTAGGGCCATTACTGCCGTGAAACTCAGACAAGTCCAAGAACTAGGACGTATCTGAATTCCACAAGGCTTACTTATCAAATTCTCAATATTTAACATGTATATTCTTTATGTTCATTAGTTATTGGAGCATGATATTGGACATGTATTCTGGTATCATACGGAGTGAATAAAATATCAGTAGAAGTCTTTAAATAAAATCAATGAATCCACAACTCATAAGTCCCATAAGGATCCAATTATCCAGTAAGTTAATTCCCAAAATAGAACGGAAACAAGTAAAGGAGGAACCTTGAAAACCAGAAAAATAGTCCAATCATAATTAATGTTATATGCGCAAGCAATCAAGGAACATGTGAGATCCATCCCGTAGGGAGGGTCAGGTTACCCAATCCCACATCGGAAAGGAGCGAGGGAGGTCTTGGGCTTATATGTGTTGTGTGATGGTATCATTTGTAACAAGATGCATCGTTTGGGCCATGTGGTTATAAGCCCAACTTATAACCGGTATGCTAATGTGATGCGATATCACCCTGCTGTGCAGCCTTGATCTCACACACTGGTACCACGGACAGTAGATGTACCTAAGCCTGAAAAATGGTGAATACAATAGGATGAGATTACAAGAATCTCAGTAGGGTCACAACATCATAAGATCTACAGAAATCTTAAACACAAATCTCCCGAACAACATTATATCATTCTTACAAATCTATGGGTATCACGCAATTCAAAAATCAATAAAAGGGATAGAGCCAAAACTAAGGCTGAGGGTGGACTGCAAACACTTCCGTAAATCAAAAGTACACAGACAGGTAAAACTCATCAGATTGTTCTCGGCAATAGGAAAAAAGAAAGGTCTTCCCCTTCCACCTGTGTTGTCCAAGGCTTATTGCACAAAGGGTAAAAGGTTAGCACACAAGCTAATCAGTAAGCCTATTCATCCTGCCACACAAGGACAAGACATCCTAAGCCACACAAGGACAAGGGTATCCCAAACCTCACAAGAATAAGGACATCTTGCCACACAAGGACAAGACTTCTAATCACACAAGGACTAGACATCCAGTGCGCGCATGCTGGGGTTTGCCACCCATACAACTTCTATACCAATAAGAGCCTCCCCTCTGCCAAGTAGCATCAACGATTACCCCGAATAGCCATCGGAACAGTATTCTGACACACAAACATGTACAAGCATACACAAGCAAGCACAAGCACAATACCATAACAGGGTATCCTCAATCATGTCAGAACACAATCTTATCCAATTCACATATCATATGCAATTCGGGCACTTAAAACCTAACTCAAGGGTTCGGTATAGCCTATAGCATTCATATCTCAATCCACAATTCTTGCACATATCCTACAACCAATTCGCATGCAATAATAACAAGGGCATGCATCGAAAACAACAAACAAACAACAGGGATCTCTGGAGAAACCGATGAGGCATAGATCCTACCTCTCTTATCTCTGAACTAGAAGCTATTCCTTTGCCTTTATTTAATAATTTCGAACCACCTATAGTATCACAAGACAAAGACAAAACCAAACTAAGCATGCATACTCAATAACCAATTGAATATCTTATTTCCTTACAAATTCCACTCACAAACCTATCAGAAATCAATGGTCAGATGCCGTAGGTGCCTCCCCTTTTGATGTGTGATGTGATAGCCAAGAACTTAACAAGATTCAACCTGAATTACCACCCAATTTAACTATGTATATTTCGGCACTAAACATAGGACACAAGATAGTTTGCGATTTCATGTTAGCAAGGTACAAAGGTTGCGATTTCATGCTATTAAAGAGGGATTAAGTGTTTATAACTTATACAATCAAAAGAAACAAGATCGGAATCCAATATGTTCATCAATTGATCAAGATAGGCAACAATAGGGCAAGGGTAGGGCATACTGATTTCATGTAAAAAAAGATTTAAAGGATGAATTCATGATTTTATAACATGAATAGATGCCAAACAATCATACAAACAAGAGGAACAACAACAGAAATCAAATGAAGACAGAATCACACAGTCTTGAACCCTAATCCCGTCAAAATTCGACTTATCTTACGATAAACAAAAGCTATCCTCCTGACCAAAAAAAAACTATGGATGAAATAGGATGAAGAAAACTTTCCAACAAGCTATTATTCGCAAGAATCTGACATAGGATGATAGAGTTATGCTATTTTGAAGTTCAAGCAGATTTTGGCAATTACGCTGAAATTCGATTTAACTTTTAAGAAAGAAAAACTGACGTCCAAACACAAAACCAAATATTTTTAGAAAGAAGATGAAAAAAGCTTTCCAACAAGCTATTATTCGTAGGAATTCAATAAACGATGAGAGAGTTATGCTTGTTTGAAGTTCCAGTGGATTTCAGCAAAAATTGGGAGGTGTAGGGTTTTTAGGTCTTACGAATTTTGTGTGTTTTCTGTATAAAATTTTTGTGTGGCTGACTTCTTATTTATATAAGGGGTTAAGGGATTAAAATCCCTACCTTAAAGGCTTAATTAAAGTAAGATAATTATCAGAATTAAATTCTATAATTATCCTCCTTAAACTTAGGGATTTTATTTCCTAAGATAATTATCAACCAATAAAGAATCAATTTAAAGGGAATTAATACCAGAAATAATGACTAGACATCCCTTACCAATTTCGGTCATCACACATCCTTTTCTACAGGGGAAAAACAGTCTTTTTCACCTGCACTGGCTTCTGGACTTCTAGGACTCAAAATCCAGGGTCTCACATCCTCCCCTCCTTATAAAAATTTCGTCCTCGAAATTTTAGCACAAGTACCTAAGCAAACAAATAATGAAATTTTGCACGCATAGATTCCTCAGTCTCCCAAGACTATTCCTCAATTTGGCCATTACACCAAACAACTCGTACCATAGGCACGCTTCGACTGCGAAACTATCGAACTGACCGATCTAGTATGGCAACTGGCTGTACGGGATAGTATAGGTCTTCAACGATTACAACTAGGGGTTCTTCGAGTATGTGAGCAGGGTCTTGCACATACTTTTTCAATATTGAAATGTGAAAAACGTTGTGAATTCGTTCCATATTTTGAGGTAAGGCATGTCGGCATGCAACAGGGACGATCCTCTCGATGATGTCATACGGACCATTGTAACGAGGTGCTAGCTTAACTTGCTGCTCAAAACGAAGGATTCCTTTCTATGGGGCGACCTTCAGAAACACTTTGTCACCTACCGCAAATTCCAGCTCCCTTCGTTGATTACCAGCATAGGTTTTTTGTCGATTTTGGGCTGTTTTTGGCCGTTGTCGAATCAAGTTTAACTGCTCTGTTGCTTGATTAATCAATTCCGGATTGTCTAGGTGTCTCTTGCCTACTTCATTCCAGAAAATGGGAGTTCTGCAGCGTCTCCCATATAATTCTTCATATGGTGCCATACTGTTGCTTACATGTTGTTGTAAGCAAATTCTGCCAATGGCAGGCATCGATCCCAACAGATTTGCTGGTCCAACTGTGAGGACCCGAACCCGGTAATTGGGCTCCTCACCGCCGTGCAGTCCCAATTGGCCCAACTCGTGGCCCAATCGGAACCACACAAGGCTTATCCTCAAATCAATTTCGTAAAATATATAAAATTACATATAAATTTGAACCTTCTTAATTTTCTTTAAAATGGAGCATGCATTTAACCAGAAATCTCGACACAACAAAATCAATCACAGAGTGCATTCACAAACAGCGGAAGACTTAATTTCACACACAACAGGCCACACGGCCCCAAACATACTTTATCAAAATAAGTCCAATAACATGCATCAACCCAAACCCAATAAGGGATCATAGTTTCGATAAACAAGTATGCAAACAAGATAAGCAAGCATACACAAATCCAAAATAATAATGATAGTGTCGAGTTCTCAAACGTGTCATATGCAGTAGTCCAGCCCTAAGACAAACCAGAAATCTCGACCTCACAAATAAGTCAGCTACACAGGCTCTCGACCTAGTCCTGAAAAATATCAACAAGAGGGGGATGAGATCTCAAGGACCTCAGTGAAAGTCACAGTGTCATAAACAATTCCGGTGGAATGGAGGCATATACGAAAACAAGTATAAACAATATAATGCTTAAAAATAAAATCACATTTAATCCATGATGCTAATCGTGCAACGAACTCATATAAATAAAATCAATTACGTATGAATGAGTTTGAAATCATAAACCAATATGTCGAGCACAAGTCCAAATATTACAAAATCTCAAAGTCTCAAACACGTGGCTACTATGCCAAAATCTCTCGGGGAGGACCACTAAAACCGCTTCGCCTGATAACCTGGGCCAAAGGGAAATCGGAAGCCCACTGGTGGCTAATTTAAATACATATTTTCAAATAAATATAAATCCCCTGCCACCAGTGTTGTCCTAGGGAAATGTGGAGAAAACGCACTATCACACAAATCCCAACTCACGCACAACTCGCAAAGCCTGAAGGCATATCATGTATAGCCTGATACTCACACCGTCACAAGGCCTATACTCACCACCTTATACTCCTAGGCAAGGGAATACCCTTCTATCTAAGGGTGCTCATCCACTTACCTCCGCATTGGCCAAGCGTTGTTATCGTCAATTCCAAGATCAAATCCTAGAAATCGTATATGAATATACGTACTTCGCAATTGTGAAAAAGATCTCAAATCATATCATAATTCAAATCGATTATGATGCAATCCAAAAACAATTCAAAAGCTCGCATAAAAGTCCCACATTTTAAGAAATCAATATAAATCAATTAATTCTCGCAAAGTATCTCAATCACGTCACAAGCATGCATATAGGTCCATAAAAATATTTTATGCATCATAAACATGCCACACGCATAATGAACCTAATATGCAAAGTCATGCATCAATGCACATATTGCCTCTATTAAAAAACAAGCATATATCCGATTTTAATTAATAAAACCAAAACATTTCCGTGCATGTAAATGAAACATAGTCTCCCACCTCTTGACGCGCAGACGACTCGACGGCTAAGCCTTTGCCCTTATCGATCGCTGAAATACCACCTAAACAATCATACACACAAAATCGTACTAAGAACAAACCCAAAAATAATAAACTCGAAAAATGACCAGAAATAAAAACAACCTACGAGACTCCTCAAACACTCACTCTAAGTCCCAAATTATTCAATTCAACCTCTAAAAACTCAAACCACTCAATTCCTTAAGAAAATAACAAATTCCCTCACATACGCAATCGATCCTAAGTTCAATTTCCAATTCCAAGCTCCACCAACATCAAAATTGGTTTCCTAATTCGACCAACCTACTCTACAACACATAAACAACCTAACTCAAGCAATGACATCAACCAATTTCACCCAATTTCATCCAATTCCATCCAATTTCACAAAATCACATAAATCCCGAAATTACCAAAATGCCATTGATTCCCAAAATGATCAATCATGGATCAATTAATGTTTTCAATCAATATAAGGTATCAGGATATGTTAAGGGACATCTAATCTTGCTAATTCAACCACAAATCGAAAGAGGAATTGAAGAAATCAAGTAAAACTTCATAAAATCCGAAAATACAAAATAATACCTAAATAAATGAAAAATCCCTATAAACAAACACCATACCTGAGGAAATTCAAGGAGGAAGGTTGGTTTTAGGTTCTGGAACAAGACCCACTCCTTAATTTGATGTTGAAATGAATTGGGAGGATTTTTGGGAGCTTTGTGTTCTTGGCAAAATGGAACAAAATGGGGGAAATGGCTTGCTTTTTCCTGCTGTCTCCCGTGCACTAAGGGGGAAGAATAAGTGGGGGTGTTTCTGAAATTTTGCATTTTTTTTTGACTTTGACTTTGACTTTGACCTCTTTTT
Organism: Passiflora organensis; assembly: GCA_019739055.1. NCBI lineage: Eukaryota > Viridiplantae > Streptophyta > Magnoliopsida > Malpighiales > Passifloraceae > Passiflora > Passiflora organensis. The sequence goes on along the minus strand of JAEPBF010000087.1, from coordinate 25,589,589 downwards.
TTTTTTTTTAAAAAAATTCTCCTAACCTGCCTTATTAATAAAATAGCCCAATTATATGATAACTGAGGTAAAATAAAAATTAAAAGCTCAAAATATTGAAGTCGGGCTTTTAAAACGTAATTGGACTCGAGAAACTGAAATCGGGCCCACGAACGGTAAATCGGCCCAAAGGCCTACGGCCACTCAAAACGGGCCTCCAAAAATCTTTATACGGGTCAAAAGAGTAGATTGGGCTATATCCTCAGGACTCAAACCTCAAACAATGCATCAATCGACTAATTAATCTAATGCACGTTAAATCTCCAAAACGACACGTCGTGCAAATTATCGACATACCACCAACGACATGACGTTCTAAATATTCTAAACATGACACCTAGGCTCTATGACTATGTCCAGATCACTCGGTCAAAAGGTCAGCTATGACAGTCAAAGGGTCAACTCACTCAAATCGACCAATCCGAACAATCTAACTAAATTCGAATGCTGACTAGACTCTCAAAAAGACGGGGTCTCACACCAACACACTCGTACGTAACATGTCTTCGATTGTCTGAATCGTCCTTTATGATTGGCCATCGGTCTGGGGATGAAATATTGTATTGAAATTCAATCTCGAACCCAGAGCATTCTGGAATTTCTCCAAAAATCATGAGGTGAAACGGGGGTCACGATCTGAAACGATGGAAACTGGCACTCTATGCAATCAAACAATCTCGTCCAAGTAACGAACGACCAATTTCTCAGGTGTATCCGTCACATGTATAGGAAGAAAGTGTGCAGATTTCGTCAATCGATCCATGATAACCCAAATGGCATCGTATCCTCGCTGTGATCTAGGCAAGCAGGTCACAAAATCCATTGTGACATGCTCCCACTTCCATTCTGGAATCGGGAGTGACTGAAGTAGACCAGCGGGACATTGATATTCGATATTTACTTGTTGACATACGAGGCATTGGGCAACGAACTCAGCAATGTGGCGTTTCATGTTTGGCCACCAATACTGCTCTTTTAAATCTCGGTACATCTTAGTGCTTCCGGGATGGATAGCAAACTTCGAACTATGCGCCTCCCATAAAATAAGGTTACAAATATCAACATCTTGTGGAACACATACCTGGTTTCTGAAGACAAGCACTTCGTCATCTCGTATTCTCAAATCACGAACTATGGAATCAACACCATCAGAAAGTTGCTTCTGAATTTTAATCAGTTTTGGATCCTCTAATTGCTGATTCTGGATTTCCTCAATCAAGGTAGGCGTGGCTTTGATTTGTGCCAACAACGAACCAGAAAAATCAGTGCGAAGATGCACACAATTAACTTTCAAATCCAGAAACATAGGCATGTAATGGGTGCGCATGTAAGCCAAAACTGATAGGGAAGGACGATGAAACTTTCAGCTCAAGGCATCAGCAACAATATTTTCCTTTCCAGGAGGATATTCGATGATCAAATCATAGTCTTTAATCAGCTCCACCCATCTTCGTTGTCTCATATTCAATTCTTTTTGCGTAAGGAGGTACTTCAGGCTTCTGTGGACAGTGAAGATTCGGCACGTCTCGCCGTATAAGTAATGTCGCCATATTTTCAACACAAACACCACGGCTGCAAGCTCCAAATCATGTGAAGGGTAGTTATTTTCATGCGGTTGTAACTGTCAGGAAGCATAAGAAACGACTTTCCCTTATTACATCAATATGCATCCAAGTCTGGATTCCGATGTATCGCTGTAAACTACAAACTCTTTTCCGGAAATAGGTAAGGTAAGGATAGGTGCAGAAACTAACCGGTTTTTCAGCTCTTCAAAACTTTGCTGGCATTTCTCGTTCCACACGAACGACTCACCCTTGTACGTCAGTTTTGTCAATGGTGCGGCAAGCGATGAAAAATTTTCCATAAAGCGACGGTAGTATCCTGCTAAGCCAAGGAAACTACGAATTTCGAACACAATTCCCCGGGGTTCCCAAGTAACTATGGCTTCAATCTTCTTTGGATCAACTAACACACCTTGGGCAGAAACAATATGGCCAAGGAAACCAACTTCGCGTAACCAGAATTCGCATTTGGAGTACTTTGCAAACAACTGTCAATCCTTCAAAACATTCAGCACAATCCACAAATGCTTAGTATGTTCCTCTTCCGATTTTGAATAAATCAGAATATCATCGATGCAGACTATCAAAAATTTATCTAGGAACTCATGGAACACAAGATTCATCAGGTTCATGAACACAGCTGGTGCATTGGTCAAACCGAATGGCATAACCAGAAATTTGTAGTGGCCGTATCGTGATCTGAACGAGGTCTTCAGAATATCAGCATCACGAACTCGCAATTGATGGTATCCAGATCTGAGATCGATCTTGGAGAACACGGCTGCACCCTGGAGTTGGTTAAAAAAATCATCGATGCGTGGCAAAGGGTACTTGTTCTTCATGGTCACACGATTCAACTGCCGACAGTCGATGCATAATCGTAATGAGCCATCTTTCTTCTTTACGAACAAGAAAGGTGCTCCCCAAGGTGACACACTAGGTCGGATGAAACCGCGATCCAGTAAATCTTCCAATTGTGTTTTTAGTTTCTTCATTTCTGAAGGAGCCATAAGATACGGAGGAATGGAAATCGGATTCGTACCAATGATGGTTTTGAGTTCGGTACTGAGCACATCCTGAAATCGTCTCGCAAGCTGGTACGGTGAGTGATCCTCTTCAGGTGCAAATTGGGACAACTCCATTAATGCCTTCTCATATTCCAGCACCGAATGGGTGCCCTGTTCAAGCTTGTAGAAAGCTCGTCGCTGCTCGCTTTTATGGAATCTTGTATAGAATCTTTTGTCAAATTCATATCGAAATTCCTCCCATGTAGGCAGACGATCACCAAATCGCAAGCTCACAGCTGTCCACCATGCGAGGGCTTCTCCCTCAAGTAGGAAAGTGGTGATGGAAACCTTGTCATCATCCAAGATACGTAAGAACAAGAACACTCGGCATAAGATGTCGATCCATTCATGAGCGGCAGCGGCTCCAGTTTAACCATTGAAATCTTTATATCCCAATTGTCGAGCTTCCTTCAGTAATTTTGTAACCACGACGGGAAGTCTCTCGGCTTTCTTACGATGCGTCGGCTGTACGGGTTCAAGTGGAGGAATAGGTTCTTCCACGGGGTGGGTGCAGGAGCATTATGAAATTGCGCCTCCATAGGCTGCTGATTTGCTGAAATTCCTTGAAATACATTTAGGATTTATGCCATCATATGATTGATGGCTGGTGCGGCTGGTGCCTCAGGTTGGTTTTTGGATTCAGCTTGCCCTCCCTGCTCAGTTTGTGCATTCGGCTCCTCTTACTCAACAGGTTACTGTTCGGCCAGAACCTCATACCTACCCCGTCGATCCCTTATAGCATTGAACCTTGCCATACTATACAAACATACGATTGCTACTTAATACATAACTAAATATGATATTAGGAAAAGAAGTGGTACTTGGTGGAGAAGCATACACCGGACGATACGCATATGCTGGAAAACAAAATACACTTGCACACAAATACTCACAAGTTTCAGAAATCATATGTACACATACGATGCACACTCGGAAATTACACCAACACTCCCATAAGCATTCGGCAGCAATATTATCATACAAACCATTCTATGAAATCATTGCAACAAACTCTAAAGACAATGATAAGAAGTCACATAGGGACACTCGACATTATGGCAAATACACGCATTCGAAAATGACCAGAAATACATTAAGATTTATCAGAACACATCAAGGCATACCAGTTATAAGAACATTCATAAACACACAGCAAATCAGATTATCATTCTCATTATTTAAGTCTTATAAATCAATCCCTTTTTAGCATTAGTTTACTTTCGATATTAGATCCTAAGTGAGCGAGTGTGTGCACATGTTCTTACCTACAAACACAAAATCAACAAACAAGTTAGCATATAACCAATTATATTTCTTAAACCATGCTCCGCTACCAAATCCTGTAACGACCCCAAATCCTAATCTATTATTAATTGCTCCGATTAGGGCCATTACAGCCGTAAAACTCAGATAACCCAAGAACCAGGACTCTGAATTCCACAAGGCTTACTTATCAAATTCTTGATTTTTAGCATGTACATTCGTTATGTTCATTAGTTATTAGAGCATGATATTGGACATGTATTCTGGTATTATACGAAGTGAATAAAATATCAGCGGAAGTCTTCAAATAAAATCAATGAATCCATAACTCACAAGTCACATAAGGATTTAAATATCCAGTAAGTTAATTCCCAAAATTAATTGGAAACACGTAAAGGAGGAACCTTGAAAAGTAGAAAAATAGTCCAATCATAATTCATGTTATATGTGCAAGCAATCAAGGAACAGGTATGCTAATGTGATGCAATATTGCCCCGCCGTGCAGCCTTCATCTCACACACTGGTACCACGGACAGTGGATATACCTAAGCCTGAAAAATGGTGAATACAACAGGATGACATTACAAGAATCTTAGTAGGGTCACAACATCATAAGATCTACAGAAATCTTAAACACAAATCTCCAGAACAATATTATATCAATCTTAGACATCTATGGGTATCACACAATTCAAAAATTAATAAAAGGGATAGGACCAAACCTAAGACTGAGGGTGGACTGCAAAAACTTCTGAAAATTAGAAGTACTTAGGCAGGTAAAACTCATCAGATTGCTCTCGACAATAGAAAAAGAAAGGTCGTCCCTTTACACTTGTGTTGTCCAAGGCTTACTGCACAAAGGGTAAAAGGTTAGTACACAAGCTAATCAGTAAGCTTATTCATCCTGCCACACAAGGACAAGACATCCCAAGCCACTCAAGGACAAGGGTAACCCAAAGCAGACAAGGATAAGGGCATTTTTCCACACAAGGACAATGACCTCTAGCCACACAAAGACTAGACATCCAGCGCGTGCATGTTGGGGTTTGCCACCCATACAATTACCATACCAATAAGAGCCTCCACTCTCCCTAGGAGCATCAGCGCTTACCCCGAATGGCCATCGGAACAGGATACTGACTCACAAACATGTACAAGCACACACAGACAAGCATAAGCACAATACCATAAAAGGGTATCCTCAATCATGTCTGAACTCAATTAGTTTATTCAATTCACATATCATATACAATTCGGGCACTCAAAACCTAACTCAAGGGTTCGGTATAGCCTATAGGATTCATATCTCAATCCGCAATTCTTGCACATATCCTACAATCAATTCGAATGTAATAATAACAAGGGCAGGCATCAAAAATATCAAACAAACAACAAAGATCTCTGGAGAAACCGATGAGTCATAGATCCTACCTCTCTTATCTCTAAACAAGAAGCTATTCCTTTGTCTTTACTTAATAATTCCGAACCACCTAACACAAGGCAAAGACAATACCAAACGAAGCATGCATACTCAATAACCAATTGAATATCTTATTTCCTTACAAATTCCACTCACCAAATGTCACGACCCGGCTCCCGGACCCTCGGCCCAGCGGGCCTGGACGTGTATGTGTGCGTGATGGATCACAACTGCAATGCTCAGTTGGGCTTTTAACCACAGAGCTCAAAAGATGCATCTTGTTACAAATTATACCATCACAGAACACATATAAACCCAAGACCTCTCCCGGTCCTTTCCGATGTGGGATTGGGTAACCTGACCTCCCCTACGGGCTGTCTCTCAATCTCCCCTCCTTATAGACCTCGTGTCCTCACGAGGGGAGCCAAACGTAACTAACATGGACCCAAACTCACGAGCCCAAACGTGAACACACAACACTGGCCAAGCCCACCCGGAAGAGGGAACTAGATCGGCTCCGCTACCATTTGTCACGACCCGGCCCTGGGACCCTCGGCTCAGCGGGCCTGGACATGTATGTGTGCGTGATGGATCACAGCTGCAACGCTCAGTTGAGCTTTTAACCACAGGGCCCAAAAGATGCACAAAGGTTAAACGGTTAACACACAAGCTAATCAGTAAGACTATTCATCTTTCCACACATGGACAAGTTGTCTTGCCATACAAGGATAAGTCTTCCCAAGACACACACGGACTAGGGGATCCCAAACCACACAAGGATAAGGGCTTCCTGCCACACAAGGATAGTGTGTCGGCCAAACAAGGACCAGATATCCAGCGCGCGCATGCTGGGGTTTGCCACCCAAAAAAACTCTCATACTAGTAAGAACCTCTCCTCTCCCTAAGAGCATCAGCTCTGACCCCGAATGGTCACCGAAAAAGGATCCTGAATCACAAATACGTACATGCTCACACATGAAAGTACAAAACATAATACCACAATAGGGTATCCTCAATCATGTCAAAACACAATCAACATATTCAATTCACATAACAGATGCAACTCAGGCATTCAATACCTAACTCAGGGGTTCAATGTAGCCTATGAGATTCATATCTCAATCCGAAATTCATACTCTCACCCGATAATCAAATCGCATGCAATACAACAAGGGCAGGTATAAAAAATATCAAGAAAATAACAGGGGTCTCTGGAGAAACCGATAAGGCATAGATCCTACCTCTCTTCTCTCTGAACAATAAACTACTCCTTTGCCTTTATTAGGTGATTCCGAACCACCTATATTTTCACCAAGCAAAGATGAAAATAAACTAAGCATGCATATTCAATAATCAATTGAATACCTTATTTCTTTACCAATTCCACTCACCAAACCTATCAGAAACCAGTGATCAGATGCTGCAGGTGCCTCCCCCTTGGATGTGTGATGTGTTCGCCAGGAATTTAACAAGATTCAACCTGAATTACTATTCCAATTTAACTATGCATAAAGAAGGAAATTCATGAACATACATCATGAATAGATGCTAAGCAATCATAAGAAAACATGAAATGACAACAGAAATCAATCGAAGACAAAAACTGTAGAAATCTAAAAATTTAATTATGTCGCTGATTTTTGACTTAACATTAGACAAGGAAATATTAACGTCCAAACAAAAAAACATATATGGTTGGAAAAAGGATGAAAATATATTTCCAACAAGATATTATTTGTAGAAATACAACAAAATATGAAAGAGTTATGTTATTTTGAAGTTCAAGAAAATTTTGGCAGTTCCGCCGAAAACCTAATTCTGCCTCCGATTTTCATCTTATCTTTTGACAAAGAAATATTAATGTAAAAACAACAAAAAAAATACAAAACAAATATGGTTGGAAATAGGATGAAGAGAGGTTTCCAGCAAGCTATTATTTACAGGAATCCGACAAACGATGAAAGAGTTATGCTACATTGAAGTTCAGGAAGATTTGGTAGTGCCTCCGAATTTCAACTTATCTTTATAGAAAGAAATACTAACCTCCCCACAAAAATACAAAGATGGATGGAAATAGGATGAAGATAAATTTCCAACAAGCTATTATTTGTAGGAATCCGACAAACGATGAAAAAGTTATGCTATATTGAAGTTCAAAAAGATTTTGGCAGTTCCGCCAAAAACCTAATTCCGCCGCCGATTTTCAACTTATCTTTCGACAAAGAATTGGGAACATCTAAACAAAAAAAATATTTGGAAAGAGGATGAAGAGAGATTTCCAACAAGCTATTATTTTCAGGAATTTGAGAAACGATGAAAGAGTTATGGGATACGAAATTTGGCGATGTAAGGTGGATTTCGATAGAAATAGGGCGGTGTAAGGTTTTTAGGGTTTACGAAATTTGTGTACTTTGGTGTAAAATTTTTATGTGGCTGGCTTCCTATTTGTAGAGAATGGTTATGGGATTATAATTTCTATTTTAAAGGCTTTATTAAAATAAAAAAAGTATCAGATTTAAATTCTACAATTATCTTCTCCTATTTTTAGGGATTTTAATTTCTAAGGCAATTATTTATCTATAAGGACTTAGATTAAAGGGAATTAAAACCAGAATTAACTACCATACAACTCTTATCAATTTTGGTCATCACGCATGCTTTCTTTAGGGGCAAAATCATCTTTTCACCTGCACTGACTTCTGGGCTTCTAGGACTCAAAATTCGGGGTCTCACATCCTCCCCTCCTTACAGGAATTTCGTCCTCGAAATTTTAACATAAATACCTAAGCAAACAGATAAGGAATTTTTGCACGCATAGATTACTCAGTCTGCCACGACTATTCCTCAATTTGGCCATTACGCCAAACAACTTGTACCACAGGCACACTTCGACTGCGAAGCTGTCAAACTGACCGATCTAGTATGGGAACTGGCTGTACGGGATAGGATAGGTCTTCAGAAATTTCAACTAACGATTCTTTAAGCACATGAGCAGGATCTTGCATGTACTTTCTTAGCATTGAAATGTGAAATACGTTGTGAATTCTTTCCATATTTGGAGGTAGGGCAAGTCGGTATGCAACAAGGCCGATCTTTCGACAATGTCATACAGACCAATGTAGCGAGATGCTAGCTTACCTCGATGCTGAAAACGAAGGACTCTTTTCCATGGGGCGACCTTCAAATATACATTGTCACCTACCGAGAATTCCAGCACCCTTCGTCGATTGTCAGCAAAATTTTTCTACTGATCCTGGGCTGTTTTTAGCCTTTGTCGGATCAAGCTTAATTGTTCTGTTGCTTCGTCAATCAATTCCGGATTGTCTAGGCGTCTCTCGCCTACTTCATTCCAGAAAATGGTAGTTCTGCAACATCTCCCATATAGTGCTTCATAGGGTGCCATACCGATGCTTGCCTGAAAACTATTGTTGTAAGCAAATTTTGCCAATGGTAGGCATCGATCCCAACCGGTTTGCTGATCCAACACACTCGTTTGTAATATATCTTTGAGTGTCTGAATCTTCCTTTCTGATTGACCATCGATCTGGGGATGAAATGCTGTACTAAAATTCAATCTTGAATCCAATGCATTCTGGAATTTCTCCCAAAATCGTGAGGTGAAACGAGGGTCACGATCTGAAACAATAGAAAGTTGTACTTTATGCAAGCGAACAATCTCGTCCAAGTAACGAACTACCAATTTTTCTGGTGTATCTGTCACACGTATAGGAAGAAAGTGTGCAGATTTTGTCAGTCGATCCACGATCACCCAAATGGCATTGCATCCTCGCTGCGATCTAGGAAAACCGGTCACAAAATCCATCGTGACGTGCTCCCACTTCCATTCTGGAATAGGAAGTGACTAAAGTAGACTAGCGGGTCTTTGATGTTCGATCTTTACTTGTTGACATACGAGGCATCAGGCAACGAATTCAGCAATGTGACTTTTCATGTTTGGCCACCAATACTGCTCCTTCAAATCTCAGTACATCTTAGTGCTTCCAGGATAAATAGTGAAATTCGAACTATACGCCTCTGATAGAATAAGGTTACGAATATCAATATTTTCTGGAACACATACAAGGTTTCTGAAGACTAGTACTTCGTCATCTCGTATTCTGAAATCACAAACTATGGCATCAACACCATCAGCAAGTTGCTTCCGAATTTCAGTAAATTCCGGATCCTCTAATTGTTTATTCCGGATTTCTTCAATTAAGGTAGGTGCGACTTCGATTTGTGCCAACAATGAACCAGAAAAATTGGTGCCAAGATGCACACGGTTAGCTTTCAATTCCAATCAGCAGGTAATGGGTGCGCATGTAGGCCAAAACTGATGGGGAAGGAGGATGAAACTTTTTGCTCAGGGCATCAGCAACAACATTCGCCTTTCCAGGATGATATTCGATTATTAAATCATAGTCTTAAATCAGCTCCACCCATCTTCGTTGTCTCATATTCAATTCTTTTTGCGTGAGGAGGTACTTCAGGCTTTTGTGGTCAGGGAAGATTTGGCATATCTCGCCGTATAAGTAATATCGCCATAGTTTTAAGGCAAACACCATGGCTGCAAGTTCCAAATCATGCATAGGGTAGTTGCTCTTGTGCGTCGCAATTTCCGGGAAGCATAGGCAATGACTTTCCTATCTTGCTTCAATACGCATCCAAGTCTAGATTTTGACGCGTTGCTGTAAACCACATACTCCTTTCCGCAAATAGGTAGGGTAAGGATAGGTGCGGAAACTAACAGATTCTTTAGCTCTTCGAAACTTTGCTGGCATTTCTTGTTCCATATGAACTGCTCACCCTTGCGTGTCAGTTTTGTCAATGGTCCGACAAGCGATGAAAAATTCTCCACAAAGCGATGGTAGTATCCCGCTAAGCCAAGGAAACTACGAACTTCAAACACACTTTGCGGAGGTTCCCAAGCAATCACGGCTTCAATCTTCTTTGGATCAACTAACACACCTTGGGCAGAAACAATATGGCCAAGGAAACCAACTTTGCGTAACTAGAATTCGCATTTGGAGTACTTTGCGAACAACCGTTAATCCTTCAAGATTTTAAGCACAATTCGCAAGTGCATAGCTTGATCCTCTTCCGATTTTGAGTAATTCAGAATGTCGTCGATGAAGACTATCACAAATTTATCCAAGAATTCGTGGAACACACAATTCATCAGGTCCATAAACACAGTTGGTGCATTGGTCAAGCCGAATGGCATAACCAAAACTTCATAGTGGCCGTATAGCGATCTGAACGCGGTCTTCGGAATATCAGCATCACAAACTCGCAGTTGATGGTATCCAGAGCTGAGATCGATCTTGGAGAATATGGCTGCACCCTGAAGTTGGTCGAACAAATCGTCGATGCGCAGAAAAAGGTATTTTTTCTTCACGGTTACACGATTCAGCTGCTGATAATCGATGCACAATCGCAGCGAACCGTCTTTCTTTTTCACGAACAGAACAAAACCACGATCCAGCAAATCTTCTAATTGTGTTTTTAGTTCCTTCATTTCCGCAGGAGCCATACGATACGGAGGAATGGAAATCGGATTCGTACGAGGCACTAGCTCAATACCGAATTCCACTTCCCTTGCTGGTGGTAGACCGGCTATGTCTTCTGGAAATACTTACAGAAATTCGCGAACCACTGGAACAGAATCTAGATCCGACGATTCTTTAGAAATATCATGTACATGCGCGAGGTATGTTGTACATCCTTTGTTGATTAATCGCTTCGCCTTAAGCCAGGAAATGATGCAAGTTGGAACAACTCGCCTATCACCTTCAAAATAGTATTCGACACCATCAGGAAATGTGAACCAAATACGCTTGGTGAAACACTCCATACGGGCCTGATATTTTGCCAGACAGTCCATGCCTAAGATCATATCCAGGTTAATAAAGCTGGGAATTTCCGCTTAAACCCCGAGAGTTGAACCACTAGCCTTGCTTCTAAGACCTGCGACCCTTTCTTTTCTTTTTCTTCGCGCCGTTTTAGGAATGCTCTTGAAAGCTCTCGGATGTCTAATGGAATCAGATCCACTTCAAGTACATCCGAACCCTTACGTACAGAACAGCCAATGTAGACTAGATTACAAATCAGTTGCTTGCCCAAAGGAGTTAGAACCGCAATAGGAGGAGTCAAGGAAGATAGAGGCTGATCCATGCTAAGTGCTATCCTCGGACTTACAAATGATCTATTTGCTCCGGGATCTAATAATACTTTAGCATTTTAAGAAAAGACTGAAATAATACCTGTCACCACATCAGAACTAGCCTCGGCATCAGTTAGGGTGAAGAGCCTTGTTGGTCTTGGTTGCGCCTCGCTTGTGGATCCGTTGGGTGGTCCTCCTGGTGTGCGTGTTGGTGGTCTAGCGGGGTTGGCATTCCCACCTTGGCCTGCGTTTGGTACACCTGTGATTCGCCTTGGTTTTGGGCATTCCCTCTGAATATTTCCCATCTCGCCAAAATTGTAACATCGACGTTGCTGAGAATTCCACGAAGATCCATTGGAATTTGAACAAAAAAGTTCTTCCTGTTGGTATTTCCATTGCCATTAATTTTCGAAAGATAGGACCTTAAGGGATAGGGCCTCCTTCATCGATTGAACTTCGAATCTCGCCTATAGAATCCGCTACTAGTGGCTACGGATGGCTTCTTGGTTTGCACGATCTTTTCAGCTTCAGTTGTGGCAATAATTAGTTCTTGCAAATTCTGCACCGGTGTCGTACCAACGATGGTTTTGAGTTCGATACTCAACCCATCCTGAAATCGTCTCGCAAACTGGTATGGTGTACAATCTTCTTCTGGTGAAAATTGGGACAACTCCCTTAACACCTTCTCATATTCCAGCACCGAACAGGTGCCCTATTCAAGTTTGTAAAAAACTTGTCGCTGCTCGCTTTTGTGGAACCTCGTATAAAATCTTTTGTCGAATTCGTACCTAAATTCCTCCCAAGTTGGCAAACGCTCGCCGAATCGTAAGCTAACAGATGTCAACCATGCGAGGGCTTCTCGCTCGAGTAGGAAAGTGGCAATGGAAACTTTGTCATCATCCGAGATACGTAAGAACAAGGATACTCCGCATAAGGTGTCTATCCACTCAGGAGAGGCAGCAGCTCTGGCTAAACCATTGAAATCTTTACATCCCAACTGTGGAGCTTCCTTCAACAATTTTGTAATCATGATGTGAAGTCTCTCGGCTTCCTTAGGATGTGCCAGCTGTATAGGTTCAAGTGGAGGAATAAGTTCTTCCATTGGTGCAGGTGCAGGAGCATTCTGGAATTGCGCCTCCATACGCTGCTGATTTGCAGCAATTCCTTGTAATACGTTTAATGTTTGTGCCATCACAGGATCAATGACTGGTGCAGCTGGTGGCTTAGGTTGATTTTCAGGCTCAACTTGCCCTTCCTACTCAATTTGTGCATTCGGCTCCTCTTGCTCAACATGTTGTTGTTCGGCCTGAATCCCATTCCTACCCCGTTGATCCCTCGTAGCGTTCAACCTTGCCATACTATTTAAGCATACGATTGTTACTTACACAACTAAATACGATACTAGGAAAAGAAGTGGTACCTGGTGGAGAGGCGTGCACCGGACGATATGCATATGCTGGAAAGCAACATACAAATTTTCAGAAATCACATACACACATGCAAAGGTATTCTCGGCAATTACATCAACACTCATACATACTCTCGGAAATCATCATCAAACATCAAGCAAGCATGGATTCACACAACATTCATATTCGGCAATACACACCAGCAATCACATACATATACATTCAGCAATACAGGAGTCAAATAGGGATACTCGGCAGCATGTATAAATCAACACACACATTCTCAGCAATGTTAAGAAACACAGCAAACACTCACCGAAACATATCATGGCATACCAGGCATAAGAACATACATGAACAAACATCACATCAGATTATCATTCTCATCATTTAAATCTTACAAACCAATCTATTTTTTGATTTAGTTTACTTTCGGTATTAGCCCCTAAGTGAGTGAGTGTGTGCGCATGCCTTTATCTAAAAACACAATATCAACAAACAAGTTAGCATATCACAAATTATATTCCCTAAACCATACTACGCTACCAAACCTATGATGACCCCAATTCCTAACTACTACTATTTGCTCCGATTAAAGTCATCACCGCCGTAAAACCCAAATAAGCCCAAATGACACCTAGGACCTATCTGAATCTCACCAGGCTTACCATTAACTTTCGACTTTGAGCATGTTTTTTTTAATGTTTAACAACAATTGGAGCATGATATTGGACAAATATTTTGGTAAAATACGGAGTGAATAAAACATCAGCGGAAGTCTTTAGATTAAATCATTGGGTTCATAACACACAAGTCCCATAGGGATCCAAATAACCAGCAAGAAATCCTCCAACATATTTTGAAAATAGTAAGAAAAGGAGGGATCTTAAAATAAACCAGAAAGTAGCCCAATCTTTCATGTTATATGCGCAAGTAAACAAGTAACAAGGATGCAAATGTGATGCGATATTGCCTCACCGTGCAGCCTTGATCTCACACACTGGTACCACGAACAGTGGATGTACTTAAGTCTGAAAAATAGTAAAACAACGGTATGAGATTACGAGAATCTCAGTAGGGTCACAACATCATAAGATCTGCAGAAACTCTAAACACAAATCTCCCAATTCACATTAGATCATTCCTAAACAACTAAAGGGGATCATGCAATTCAAGAACCAATCAAAAAGGGTTAGGGACAAATCTATGGTTGAGGGAGGACTACAATCACTTCCGAAAAATCAAAAGTACACAGGCAGGTAGAACTCATCAGATTGCTCTCGGCAATGAAGAAGAAAGACCATCCCCTTCCACCTGTGTTGTCCAAGGCTTACTGCACAAAAGGTAAATGGTTAACACCCAAGCTAATCAGTAAGCCTGATCATCTTGTGACACAAGGAAAAGTCGTCTTGCCACACAAGGATAAATCGTCTTGCCACACAAGGATAAATCGTCTTGCCACACAAGGACAAGTCTTCCCAAACCACACACGGACTAGGGCATCCCAAACCACACAAGGACTAGGGCATCCCAAACCACACAAGGACTAGGGCATCCCAAACCACACAAGGATAAGGGCTTCCTGCCACACAAGGACAGGGTTCCGGCCACACAAGGACCAGACATCCAGCTCACTCATGCTAGGGTTTGCCACCTATACAACTCCCATACTAGTATGAACCTCTCCTCTCCCTAGGAGCATCAGCGCTTGTCCAAAATGGCCACCGGAAAAGGATCCTGACACACAAACATGTACAAGCACACACAGGATGAAATCTAAGGCGAAACTATACTCTACTCTTATAAAATATTTCCTTATAAGGCGAAACAGTCTAAGGCCAATTTTTGACTTAATATTATACAAGGAAATATTAACTTCCAAACAAAAAAACATATATGGTAGGAAACAGGATGAAAAGAGCTTTCCAACAAGCTATTATTTGTAGAAATACAACAAAATATAAAAGAGTTATACTATTTTGAAGTTCAAAAAGATTTTGGCAGTTCCGCCAAAAACCTAATTATGCCGTCGATTTTCAACTTATCTTTTGACAAAGAAATATTAACGTCCAAACCAAAAAAAAATATGGCTGGAAATAGGATGAAGAGAGATTTCCAGCAAGCTATTATTTACAGGAATCCGACAATGATGAAAGAGTTATGCTACATTGAAGTTCAGGAAGATTTGGCAGTGTTGCCGAATTTCAACTTATCTTTATAGAAACAAATACTAACCTCCCCACAAAAATCCATAAATGGTTGGAAATAGGATGAAGAGATATTTCCAACAAACTATTATTTTCAGGAATCCGAAAAACGATGAAAACGTTATGCTACGATGAAGTTCAAGAAGATTTTGGCAGTTCCGACGAAAACCTAATTCAGCGGCCGATTTTCAACTTATCTTTCGACAAAGAAATATGAATTTCCAAAAAAAAAAGATATGGTTGGAAATATTATGAAAAAATCTTTCCAAAAAGCTATTCTTTTCAGGAATCCGACAAACGATGAAAGAGTTATGCTACATTGATGTTCAAGAAGATTTGGCACTGCCGCCGAATTTCAACTTTTTTTTAGAGAAAGAAATACTAACCTCCCGAAAAAAATCCAAAAATGGTTGGAAATAGGATGAAGAGATATTTCCAACAAGCTATTATTTTCAGGAATCCTATAAACGATGAAAACGTTATTCTACATTGAAGTTCAAGAAGATTTTGGCAGTTCCGCCGAAAACCTAATTCCGCCACCGATTTTCAATTTATCTTTCAACAAAGGAATACAAATGTCCAAACAACAAAAAAATATGGTTGGAAAGAGTTTGAAGAGATCTTTCCAAAAAACTATTATTTACAAGAATCCGACAAACGATGAAAGAGTTATGCTTGTTTGAAATCCCAGCATATTTCGACATAAGTAGGGCGGTGTAAGGTTTTTAGGGTTTACGAAATTTGTGTACTTTGGTGTATGATTTTTATGTGGCTGACTTCCTATTTATAGAGGATGTTTATGGGATTATAATTCCTACTTTAAAGAATTTATTAAAATAAGAAAACTATCAGATTTAAATTCTGCAATTATCTTCCCCTATCTTTAGGGATTTTAATTTCTAAGGCAATTATTTATCTATAAGGACTTAGATTAAAGGAATTGTGCTGAATATTTTGAGGGATCGGCAGTTGTTTGCGAAGTACTCCAAATGCGAATTTTGGTTATGCGAAGTTAGTTTCCTTGTCCATGTTGTTTCCGCCCAAGATGTGTTAGTTGATCAGAAGAAAATTGAAGTCGTAGTTGCTTGGGAACCCCCGCGAGCTATATTTGAAGTTCATAGTTTCCTTTGCTTTTCCGGATACTACCGTCATTTTGTGGAGAATTTTTCATCGCTCGCTGGACCATTGACGAAATTGATGCTCAAAGGAGAGCCGTTCATGTGGAACGAGAAATGCCAGCAAAGTTTCAAAGAGTTGAAAAACCAATTGGTTTCCGCACTAATCCTCACCTTACCAGTTGGTGGGGAAGAGTACATAGTGTACAGAGATGTATCAAAATCTAGACTTGGATGCGTATTGGTGCAAGATGGGAAAGTCGTTGCCTATGCTTCCCGATAATTGCAACCGCACAAAAGCAATTATCCTACGCATGATTTGGAGCTTACAGCCATGGTGTTTGCGTTGAAAATATGGTGCTACTATTTTTATGGCGAGATGTGCAGAATCTTCATCGACCATAAAAGCTTGAAATTCCTCCTCACGTAAAAAAAATTAAATATGAGACAACGAAGATAGGTGAAGCTGATTAAGGACTACGATTTGATCATCAAATATCATCCTGGAAAAGCAAATGTTATTGCTGATGCCTTAAGCCCAAAGTTTCATCCTCCTTCTCCATCAGTTTTGGCTTACATGCATACCAATACATGCCAATGTTGCTGGATTTGAAAGCTACCCATGTTCATCTTGGCACTGATTTTTCTGGTTCGTTGTTGGCATGAATCGAAGTCACGCCTACTTTGATTGAGTAAAATCAGCAATCAGAAAATCCAAGGTTGACTGAAATTCAGAAGCAACTATCTGATGGTATTGATGTCATAGCGCGATTTCAGAGTGCGAGATGACGGAGTTCTTGTCTTTAGAAATAGGGTATGTGTTCTACAAAATGTTGATATTCATAATCTGATTTTATTTGAGGCGTATAGTTTGAAGTTCACTATCCATCTTAGTATCACTAAGATGTACCAAGATTTAAAAGAGCAGTATTGGTGGCTGAACATGAAGTTCCACCTTGCTGAGTTCATTGTCCGATGCCTCGTATGTCAACAAGTAAAGATTGAGCATCAAAAACCCGCTGGTTTACTCCAGTCACTTCCGATTCCAGAATGGAAGTGGGAGCATGTCACGATGGATTTTGTGAACGGTTTGCCTAGATCACAGAAAGGATATGATGCCATTTGGGTGATCATGGATAGATTGAAAAAATCTACACACTTCTTACCTGTTCGTGTGATAGACATACCCGAGAAATTATTTGTTCATTACTTGGACGAGATTATTCGATTGCATGGAGTG
This sequence comes from Passiflora organensis, assembly GCA_019739055.1. Lineage (NCBI taxonomy): Eukaryota > Viridiplantae > Streptophyta > Magnoliopsida > Malpighiales > Passifloraceae > Passiflora > Passiflora organensis. The sequence continues at coordinate 25,572,104 of JAEPBF010000087.1, read as the reverse complement.
CCAGTTTCCATCATTTCAGATCGTGATCCTCGTTTCACATCATGATTTTGGGAGAAATTCCAGAATGCGCTAGGTTCGAGATTGAATTTCAGTACAACATTTCATCGCTAGATTGATGGTCAATCTGAGAGGACGATCCAGACACTCGAAGACATGTTACGTGCAAGTGTACTATACTAACATACCAATTGGGATCGATGCCGACCATTGGCAGAATCGTCTTACAATAACAGTTTTGTTGTAAGCATCGGTATGGAACCTTATGAAGGGAGATGGAATTGGCGGTAGGCGATAAAATGTTCTTAAAGGTCGCCCTGTGGAAAGGTGCCCTTCGTTTTCAGCAGCGAGGTAAGCTAGCACCTCGTTACATTGGTCCGTATGACATTGTCTAGAGGATCGGCGCTGTTGCATACCGACTTGCCTTACCTTAGAGTATGGAGAGAATTCATAATGTGTTTCACGTATCGATGTGGAGAAAGTATGTGCGAGATCCTGCTCATGTGTTTGAAGAACCACCAATCGAAGTTGCTGAAGACCTATCCTATCCCGTACAGCTAGTTACCATACTAGATCGGTCAGTTTGTCAGCTTCACAGTCGAAGTATGCCTATGGTACGTTTGGCATAGTGGCCAAATCAAGGAACAGTCTTAGGAGACTGAGGAATCTATGGGTGCAAAATTTCTTTACCTGTATGTTTAGGTACTTGTGCTGAAATTTGGTGAAGAAAATTCTTATAAGAAGGGAAGGATGTGAGACCCCGATTTTGAGTCCTAGAAGTCCATAAACCAATACAGGTGAAATAACCATTTTATCCCTGAAGAAATGAATGTGTGATGGCTGAAAATGGTATGGAATATCTAGTAATTATTTCTCTTTGATTTGGTTCTTTATGGGTTTAAAATTACCTTATGAGATAAAATCCATAAAATTAAGGAAGGATAATTCCTGAATTTAATTCTGATAATTATCTTCCTTTAATCTAGTCTTTAAAATATAGAAATTAATCTCATAACCTCCCTATATAAAGAGGTAGCCGGCCACACTTAGATCTTACACCAAAAATACACAAAATTTGTCAAACATCAAACCCTACACCTCCCTATTGCTTCTGAAATTTCTTCAACTTCAAACTAGCATAACTCATCTGATTACTCTCGGCATTAGAAAGAAAGAAAGGTCATCCCCTTCCACCTGTGTTGTCCAAGGTTTACTGCACAAAGGGTAAAAGGTTAGCACACAAGCTAATTAGCAAACCTATTAATCCTACTAGACAAGGACAAAACATCTAAGACACACAAGGAAAAGGCTTCCAGCCACACAAGGACCAGTCATCCATGTCACACAAGGACAAGGCTTCCAGCCACACAAGAACCAGGCATCCAAGCCACACAAGGACAAGGCCTCCAGCGCGCGCATGCTGGGGATTGCCACCCATACAACTTCCATACCAGTAATAGCCTATCCTCTACCAAGGAGCACCAGCCCTTACCCCGAATAGCCATTCGAATAGGATCCTAACACACAAACACGTTTAAGCACACAAAAGCAAGTACAAAGCATAATACCACAACAAGGTATCTTCAATCATGTCAGAATAAAATTATATGCAATTCAGGCGCTCAAAACCTAACTCAAGGGTTCGGTTTGGCCTAAAGGATTCATATCTCAATCCGCGATTCATGCACATATCCTACAATCAATTTGCATGAAATAATAACAAGGACAGGTATCAAAAATAACAAACAAACAAACAACAAGGATCTCTGAAGAAACCGATGAGGCATAGATCCTACCTCTCTGGTCTCAGAACAAGAAGCTATTCCTTTACCCTTATTTAATAATTCCAAACCACCTATAGCATCACAAGATAAAGACAAAACCAAACTAAGCATGCATACTCAATAACCAAGTAAGTACCCTATTTCCTTACGAATTCCACTCACCAAACCTATTAGAAACTAGTGGTCAGATGCCGCAGGTGCCTCCCCTTTTGGATGTGTGATGTGATAGCCAAGAACTTAACAAGATTCAACCTAAATTACCACCCAAATTTAACTATGTATATTTTGGAACTAAGCATTGGACACAAGATAATTTTTGATTTCATGTTAGCAAGGTGTAAAGGTTGCAATTTTTATGTTAACAAAGAAAGATTAAGTGTTTATAAGTTATACAATCAAAAGAAACAAGATCGGAATCCAATAGGTTAATCAATTGATCAAGATAGGCAACAATAGGGAAAGGGTAGAGCATACTGATTTCATGTATAGAAAAGATTCAAAGGATGAATTCATGATTTTATAATGTAAATAGATGCCAAACAATCATACGAGAAAGAGGAACAACAACAGAAATCAATTGAAGACAGAATCACATAATTTTTAACCTAATCCCGCCGAAATACAATTTAACTTTCGTAAGAAAAAAACTAACCTTCAGACAAAAAACCAAAATGGTTGGAAAGAGGATGAAGAGATCTTTCCAAAAAGCTATTATTTTCAAGAATCCGACAAAGGATGAGAGAGTTATACAATTTTGAAGTTCAAGCAGAATTTGGCAATTCTATCGAAATACGATTTGACTTTCGAGAAAGAAAAACTAACCTCAAGATGATAAGCCATAGATGGTTGAAAAGAGGATGAAGAGATCATTCCAGCAATCTATTATTTACAAGAATCCGACAAAGGATTAGAGAGTTATGCTGATTTGAAGTTCCAGCGGATTTCGACAGAAATTGAGAGATGTAAGTTTTTTAGGTTTTACGAATTTTGTGTGTTTTTTGTATAAGATTTTTGTGTGGCTGGCTTCCTATTTATATAAGGTCGTTATGGGATTAAAATACCTATTTTAAAGGCTTGATTAATCTAAGATGATTATAAGAATTAAGTTTTGTAATTATCCTTCCTTAATTTTGGGAATTTTAATTTTTAAGGTAATTATCAACCTATAAAGAACTAGATTAAAGGGAATTAAAACCAAAATTAATTACTGGACATTTCTTACCAGTTTCGACCATCACACATCGTTTCCTTTAGGGGAAAAATGGTCCTTTTACCTGCACTAGCTTCTGGACTTCTAGGACTCAAAATTTGTGGTATGACACTATCTGTATTGTGAGACATGCCAAATCTTCAACGACCACAAAAGCTTGAAATATCTCCTTACGAAGAAGGAGTTCAATATGAGGCAATGAAGATGGGTGGAGCTTATTAAAGACTACGATCTGATCATCGAATATCATCCTGAAAAAATGAATGTTGTCGCTAATGTCTTGAGTCAAAAGATTCATCCTTCTTCCCCATCGGTTTTGGCTTATATGCACACCCAATACATGCTAAGGTTGCTAGAATTAAAAGCTACACGTGTGCATCTTAGTATTGATTTTTCTAGTTCTTTATTGGCGTGAATCAAAGTCATGCCTAACTTGATTGAGGAAATCCGGAATCAGCAAACAGAAGATCTATAGTTGGCTGAAATTCAGAAGTAACTTTCTAATGGTGTTGTATGCGCATATGTGAGATAGTGTATGCATGAGTTGCGGATTGATTTGAGGCTTAGTTAGGCATTCTTGGTGATGTGTGCCTAATTTGCATGTGTTGTGTGCATTGAACATGCTGATTATGTTCTGACATGATTAAGGATACCCTGTTATGGTATTATGCTTTTCCGGTGGCCATTCGGGGTAAGCACTGATGCTCCTGGGGAGAGGAGAGGTTCTTACTGGTATGAGAGTCGTTTAGGTGGCTATCCCTAGCATGTGCACACTGGATGCCTAGTCCTTGTGTGGCTAGATACCTTGGCCTTGTTTGGCTAGACACCTTGTCATTGTGTGGCAAGATGCCCTTATCTTTGTGTTGTTTGGATGCCCTTATCCTTGTGTTGTTTTTTATGCCCTTTTCCTTGTGTGGCTTGGATGCCTTGTCCTTGTGTGGCAAGGTGAATAGGCTTGTTGATTAGCTTGTGTGCTAACCTATATCCTTGGTGTAGCAAAGCCTTGGACAACACAAGTGGAAGCGGATAGCCTTTTCCTATTACCGAGATGTTTGATGAGTTTTACCTGCCTATGTAATTCTGATTTTCAAAAGTGTTTGTAGTCCACCCTCAGACTTAACTTTCGTCCCTATCCCTTTTTGGTTGAATGATGATTGCGTGATCCCCTCTAGTTGTATAGGCTGATCTCATGTTATTTGGGAGACGTTTGGTTAAGATTTTTGTAAATCTTATGATGTTGTGACCCTATTGAGATTCTTATAATCTCATCCTGTTGTTTTCATCATTTTTCAGGATTAGGTACATTCCTTGTTCGTGGTACCAGTGTGTGAAATCAAGGATTCACGGCGAGGCAATATTGCATCACATTTTCATTCTTGTTTCCTTGGTTGTTTACGCATATAACATGATCTTTGCTTTTCTGGTTCTTCAAGTCCCTCCTTTGCTTGTTTGTGTCCGGATTATACTAGAGGTTTTACTTGTTGGATTTTTAGATCCCTATGGGACTTGTGTATTGTGGTTCCAATGATTCAATTTAAAAGACATCCGCTGATGTTTTATTTACTCCGTATGATATCAGAATGCTTGTCCAATATCATGATGCAATTGTTATAAGTACAAAGAATGAACATGCTAAAATCGAAAATTTAGAAGGGTAAGCCTTGTGGGATTCATATAAGTTCTGGTTTTGGGCTTGTTTGGGCTTCTCGGCGGTAAGGGTCCTATTAGGAGCAAATAAGAATAGGTTAGGATTTGGGGTTTTACAAAACCCAACAATGCATAAAGTGCAAATAATCAGCGAAGGGCACTCATATGGGATTGGTTAGGGTGTAATTTGATATTTATTTGGTATTGGATTGTTTTAGGGTAGGTTTAAGGGTCTCAAAATGAGGTGCATACTTTGAGGAAAGGGTACATAGGTTATTAGAATAGGTACGTGGGCATGTGGAATCGAAACCTAGGGGAAATAGGGAAGTACACGGCCTGAAGTACATGGCCATGCACATTTTAGGGTAGGCCTTGTGTAGGATATGGGTGTGTAGTCACCTGTGCAGGATGTGTATATGTACACGGCCGTGTACTCCCCTACACAGGCTATGTACTCGTTCCAGATGAGATACAAACCCTGAAAATAACCCTGAACGCTTCCCAAAGTCACTCAAATCCTTGGGAACCCTGACCAAGGTTTCTTGGCAACGGAAAACACCTCACAAAACACAATTCAAATAGGGTCCCACACTAATAGTTACACGGGTATAAACACAAATCAATTGAACGGTTTCAAATATCTGATCATATGTCCAATCATCATGCATAAAAACACAATCAAAATGCTTAAGAGTTCAAACACGTAGTTCATGCATCCAAAACATGGCAAGAAAGTTCATGAATCTAAAATAAATGTCATGCACATTATACGTAAGGCCTCCATTCAAAACCAAGCAATACCGTATTTTAATTCAAAATTACAAAATGATTCCATGTAAGAAAATCATAAACTCCCACCTCTTGTCGTGTAAAAAACTCAATAGAAATATCATTTCCCTTATCGACTGCTCCAGCACTATCTAAATACACAAACCGAACCAAAACACAAATAAGCACCAAAATAAATACACACTAACGCACATCTCACTCTAACAACATAGTCTTAGCTCAAAATTTCAGAAATCCAAGCAACAAGCAGAACGCCTAAAACTCACACAAGCCGCTCATGGCTCCAAATCAACACAAAAGCTCACCCGATCACACGATTGGGTTTCTCCACCCACAAATATGCTCCACAATTAATAAATCAATTTACCCAAGCAACAGTAACCACCAATTTCATCAATTCAGAAAAAATCACAAAACTCACAAAAATACTGAAATTTCCATCGAAACCCAAAACGCTCACCCATGGATCAGTGGGTGTTTTCATGAAATCTAAACCACCAAAATAGTATAGAAACATCGACAGCAATCTAAAGGAACTAAAAATCAGCTACGAAAATAAAGAATTAGGGCACTTACCACGAAATCCCCAAAATGTGCCCTAAGGCGAAGAACGATCAGATTCCAGCCTCTCGATTGAAAACTATCAATGAAAATCTATTACGAGAGGTTAGAAAAGTGTTAAGGACGAAGCCTGGTGGTTTTCATTGAAACAAAATTGACAAAATTTGAATGGATGCTTTAGGTAGGGAGGGAGAATGGGAGAGAGAAAAGGGAAAAAAAGGTAAAATGGGTTGTTGCTATTCCGACACTTAGAAAAATTTCAAGGGTCAACTCAGGCTAGGTATTTATACCTCAAGGTCCAAAATCTTAGAAAAATCCGAACGGGTTATTTTAAAAGTCTAATATGCCTCGAGTGGGCCAAAGTGAGTTTTAAAATCAATAAAAATCAAAACGTACTAAAATAATTAATTAGGCTCAAAATGGGAAATTAGGCTCAAAAAATATTAAGGGAGCCCAAAATAGGTTTTATAGCACAAAGGCCCACTGTCACTCAAAATGGACCCGTAACTGGTACAAATTGATTTCCATTGACTCAAACCTCGACACTCACTCTAGATCAGTTGCTAAGATGCCTAGATTCACACCTAGGCTTTCTATGACTATGTCCACCCTAAAGGTCAATTCTTGGGCCAACGGTCAACTCTTGGGTCAAACTGGTCAACTTCTCATAACGGACCAAAGTCGGACAAATCTCACAGTATGGTCTTGCTGACTAGGCACTCGGAGGGACAAGGTCTCACAGTTGGACTTCTGTCCTCATGTCCCAAGAAATAACTTGATGCATATGATTCCACAATCCATACGTAATTGTCCAGGATCACCTCCACTCTTTTTCGATGTGGGATTGGGTTCTCACAATCTCCCATCTTTGAAGACATCGTGTGTCACGCCCCCAGACCTAAAAAATTTAATGTGACAATCATTGTAGGCCCACTATATATACGACTATCATATCTAATAGTGCATATAATAAACTTATAAGGCTAGAAGGGATTAATAAATTATGGAGAAGAAATAATAAGAATAATCAAAATACAACAACAATTTTAATCATAGGCAACGTTGTCGTCTGGGAAACACCAGATTACAATTTAACTTCAAACACCCTGGCACTTCAATAAAACATGGAATTCTTGTTTGACTGAATGTATTCTCAATTACAAAAGTCATTTATGACATGACAATACAGTCTAGGGGAATACGATATCATGTACATAAAATATCAAAGTCCATAATAGAAATCCTTACCTGACATTACGCTAATTCCCGATGAGATGACTATTTGTCTGGGATAAAGAAAACTGCAGTCGTATCCATCCTTCCATTCTTAGTCAAACACAAATCCAGCAAACTAGTAGAATCTAGCTAGGTGAGCGAATAGGAAAACAAGCATAATATTTTACACACATTCATGCAACACATTAAATGCATCGATGAGTTAATAAACACAGTCACAGTCAATATATGCAGCAATATTAGACTTTTCAGGCATTCACAACTATGACTAGGCTGACAATAACTCTTAGTCCGAATAGAATCCGAGAATAGGACTGAGATTTAGCACTGGAACCATATGTGACTCCTCACCTCTTTTCTCTTGTTATTTCATTTGATGATTTGGTATGTCCCGATGGTACATGAATAACCCTTGGCCCACACCACTGATGTTGCCGGGGTAATAAGTGATGGTAGCTCCACTTATATAATCCCCACGTTAGGAATTCCTGTCATATATTTAGTTAGCACAATTATATAAACCATATCCCTCCTTATTACTCCCTCTGTGAGACCCCATCCTTCAGAGTGTCTAGTCAGCATTTAGATACAGTCAGATCATCCGAATTGGTCGGTTTGAGTGAGTTTGACTAGTTGACTAGTCAGAGTTGACCAATATGACCAGCCAGTTAGACAGTGGACCGAGAGTTGACTCATTGACTGAGTGACCTGAACATAGTCATAGAGCCTAGGTGTCAAGTCTAGGACGTTTAGAGTGTCATGTCGTTGATAGTGTGACCATAGTTTGCACGACCAGTTGTTTCGAAGTTTTAACGTGCATTAGGATAATTAGTTTGATTTGGTTGTCGTTTGAGACCTGAGTCTAGTGAAAATAGTCATCTCTATTCCCTTGACCCGAGTGTGAGTTTTCAAGACCTGTTTTGAGTGGTCGGAGGCCTTTAGGCTGATTTCCATTTAATAGGCCCGATTTCGATTCACCAAGCCCAATTACATTTTAAAAGCCTAATTTTTATATTTTGAGCCTTTAAACCCTATTTTGGCCCACTTAGAGCATATGAGGGTTATTCCACATGTTTTTTTTTAGATTTTAATAAATAAATAAATAAATAAAGCAAAGTTTTAAAATAACAAAAATGCTTTTACTTAGTCACCCGCTCACTCACGAGAGCATCCAACAAACTAGCCCCTTCCCTTCCTTTTCCTCCTCACGTCGCAAGCAAGCAAGGTGAGTTTTTCTCCCAAATTAGCAATTGGGACTTGTTCCAAATCATAATTCTAACTCCTCTCTACAGATTTTCACTGATGTTTTATTGATTTATGGTGATTTTTGTCGAATTTGGGTATTTTAGGTTAAAATCGGATTTTGAGGTAACCATCCGATTTCCTTCCCTTTTTATTTTAGATTTTTTTAGAGTTTTCTAGCATGCTTGGATAGTTTTTTTTTGTTTCCCATGATTTTTGTGAGGTGTATGGACATTTTTGGATTGAATTCAAGTATGTTTTGGGGGATTTAGGCCTATATGCGAGATTAATGTTGTTGTTGGTTATGTTTGATCATTTTGAGCTTGCTGGATATGAATGAATACTTGCTGGTGGTTGGTTTTGTGTTGGTACAATTTTGGGTGAAATTGATTTGTTGAGAAACCTCTGCTTTTGATTCGAGTGGTGTTTTTGGTATATTTAGTCGTTGATTTTGATTGGATTGAGTGCTTGATGATTAGTAGAGTATTAGAGAGTGGAATAGATGGGGTCTTAGGTTTTATTTTTAATTTTGAGTCAATTTAATTATTTAGTTTCGTTGTGGTTTTTGAGTTGGTTGCTTGGTTGTTTGCTTTTATTCTTAGGTGGTATTTCGGCTAGTGAGAAAGGCAAGAGTATGGCCGTTAGCCAGTTGTCTGCATGAGTATGGCCGTGAGAAAGGCAAGAGAGAAGGCAAGGTAGGATTCTATGTCTCATTCATATGCACGGAATTGTGTTTGTTTTATTAATTTAAAACTTGGATGAATGATTGGTTTTGAGTAGAGGCAACACATGCGTTGTGTGTGAACGTCATACTAGGTTCATTGCGTTGCTTGCCATGATTTTTATGCACTGATATTATGTTTAAATTATTGAGCATATTGATTGTGTTTTGATGCATTATAGGTGAGCTTGATGTTTAATGAACCCATTCCTTGTTTATGTGAGAATTTGATAATTCGAGTTCCCTTGATTTTGAATCGCTTGAGCTTGTTGAGTTGAGGGATTGATTTCTTGTTGAGAAGTTTCTTGATTTTTATTACTTCATGGTTCATTGTTACTTAATTTTCATACATTATAGGATATGCATTTTAAGTAATGCAAAAATATGTATATATATGATTTCTAGGTGAGACTTGGAATTAACGGATTGAGCTTGGCCAATGCGAAGGTAAGTGGATGAGTATCCTTAGATAGAAAGATAGTCCCTTGCCTAGGAGTTTGGATAGATTGTGTGTGCCTTGTTTGAGTAAGTAATGTGATAGGCTATATATGTCTTAGGGCTTTTCAAGTTGTGTGTCTGTGGAACATGTGTGATAGTGTGCTTTCACCATGTGTTTCGAGGACAACACTAGTGGTAGGGTTTATATTTTCAACATGCATTGTAATTTACCACTAGTGGACTCCCGATTTCCCTTTGGCCAGGGTGATTATTGGAGTGGTTTAGAGGTTCGCCCCGAATATGTTTTGGTTGTATATTAGCTTGAGAAAATTCTGAGTTTTTGTTTGTGAGCCCATTTGAGTGTGGACTCGAGTTTGTGGACTTATTCTTAACGAGATCATACATGTGCATTTGGTCGCGTTTTCTTCCCCTTCCTCTCAACAAGCTTTTGGTATAAGTTTGGTTGGGATTGGAGCTGCGAAACGAGCTGTAAAACCTCAAAAAGGGTGCGATTTCTTCATCAGAAAATTGCTTTTTCCGGCCAACCTCAGTGAGCTATTGAAAAACGAATGACATGGTTGAGTTCCTCTCGTCGAGAGCTTTCTTTTGACATATAGAATGCTAAAAATCATTGAGTTTTTGTGCAGGTGAGTTTCTGGGTTTATCGCCATGGCCGGCCACTGTCCACAGCTGCCAAACTACCATGTGCCGCCATCGGACAGCCACGCACCGCCGATTTCCTGAAAAATCTAAAATTTTCCCGTTAAATATTTTCGATGTTCTCAACAAGATGGTGTCGTCCGTTTCTTGATCTGATGCACGGTTTATAAATTATAAGCTTTTAAATAATTTGATTAAAACATATTTTCTCGTAAAAATAATAAATTATAATATTCTAACCAATATTATCAAATTAAACATGTAATTTGGGACCCAAGTAATTAACTAATCTTATAGTGCGGGTGTTAGTACCTTAGCATACTTAAATAAACTGTTCTGTTAGTTGGATGACAAATATAGTGATTGTATGCTTGGCATATTTATGCAGGCTTGTGACTTTCGTATGCGTGATATGGATATTTTGGTGGATCCACTGAGTTTTGTTTGCTGTGACTATTTAGAGGTGAGTGAGGACCTCACATTTCACTGTTTGATTTTAAATATGCATGTTCAAAATGTGTGATTTTTTAAAAGGAAATGTTGATAAACCATGCTTGGTATTCCGATTATTTTGACAAATCACTATGACTTGATTGGAAATTTTATTTTATCTTTATATGATTTTGCACAGGGATGCAGGTTTTTAATATGCACAGGGATGCATGACGTTTAAGACACAATATTTTATAAGTATTTCAAGAGTTATGTTCTAATATGATGTTTGATTTAATTTTTCTAATCTATTCTTTGTGAGATATGAGTAGACAGTGCACTGTCGAGTGATACCTGATTAGGACGAACAGGTCTTGTATATGACTCTTTGGCATCCCAAGAAAGAGGAGATAATGTCATCAAACTGGGTCAACGAAAGTTGACGTGTTGATTAGCATTGCATAGGAGTGTGCTGATATAGCCTTCAGCAACACTAGTATGGGCTATGTTTTTAAGAAAAAAAAATAATAATAAGAAATATACACTAGTGGGCCTAGACTACCCCCTAATCAGGAGTAGAATAGGTACTTTGTTAGCCGACTTTCTAGCCCTATTGTTTAAAAAAAGGAGACTTTATGATTCTAATTCACCACTGCTTGTGATTAAAGATTGGTTTTGAGCTAATTTTGAGATTTAGTTTATATATGTATGCTCCTCTCTAAGATTCTTCTGAGTTTAAATTGTGATTTCTATTTTTTATATAATATTCTGTTTATATTATGATTTTGTTATTTTGGTCCCTAAAACCACTCACCTGGATATTTAACTGACGTTGTTTATTACTGTCCAGTTGGTGCTGCAGGCTCAGGTTCTCAACCATCTTCCTCACAGACTTAGCTTCTAGTCCAGCCAATCACTGATAGGTTTAATCAGACTTTTGATTTGATATGTACACCGGAAAAACCAAACATGTACTTTTTTTATTTTTGTCCCTTTTGAGTTATATCTTGTTGATATATAGTTTCCTGGTGCTTTAGAACTTGTGGACTACATGGAATTGTTTTGAAACATTGTGGATTGTATATGGTTAATTTTCGTTACTTGTGAAGGATGATATAGGTTTTGTTTAGATCTATTGTTATATATATAAAACTGTTACAGGTGAAATTTTGTTATATAGGAATTGTGCAATTTCCGGATTAAGAACCTATATTGCAAAAAAAAAATTTAAATCTTATTTATGATTCTGAACTTACCCTACATTTTTGTTTTCGTTGCATATTTAATGATTTTATTTTCAAAAATCCTACGAGATTTTGAGAATAGCATAGTAATTGTTATTCTCAGGGTCTCGTGGCAGGGATGTTTACCCCTGGAGTAGGGTACGGGACATGACAACAAATCCATCATCAATCCGTAAATATGGACTAAGGCTTGCTAACATCGTCAATTTTCAATTGGGCTTCGAGCCTAAGCACCCTGAAAATTTCTAGTGTAAGACCCCGAATTTTGAGTCCTAGAAGTCCAGAAGCCAGTGCAGGTGAAAAGACGATTTTGCCCTTGAAGGAAAGGTTGTGTGATGGCCGAAATTGGTAAGATTGTTTAGTAGTTAATTTTGTTTTAAATTCCTTTAGATCTAAGTCCTTATAGGTTGATAATTGCTTTAGAAATTATCTTTAAGGCTAGATAGTTGCCTTATAGATTAAAGTCCCTAAAAATAGGGGAAGATAATTAAAGAGTTTAGAGTTTAGTTATCTAGTAAATTATCCTATTTAAATAAAGTGATTAAAGTAGTAATCATAATTCTATACCCTCTCATTATAAATAGGAAGCCAACCTCACAAAGAATTATTCATAGAAAACCTACAAATTTCGTATAGGCTTAAAACCCTATACCTCCCTATAGCCACCATAATTCGCAGAAACTTCAAACCAGCATAACTCACTCATCGTTCGTCGGATCTCTGCGAGTAATAGCTTGTTGGAAAGCTCACTTCATCCTATTTCCAACCATCTTTGGTTTTCGTCAGGAGGTTAGCATTTCAGTGTCTAAAGTTACTTTGAAAATCGGCGGCGGGATTAGGTTTTCGCTAAATCTTCTTGAACTTCAAAGTGGCATAACTTTCTAGTTGTTTATCAGAATCTTACAAATAATAGCTTGATGGAAAGGTATTTTCGTATTCTTTCAAACCATATATAAATATCAGCTTGCATGTAAATATTTCGTTGTAGGTCAAGACGAAATCGTCCTATGCCCTACTTTTAGCGACAGGTTTTGCATAGTTAATTGGAATGGTAAATTCAGGTTGATTCTTGTTAAGTTTCTGGCTATCACATCACACATCCATGGGGGAGGCACCTGCAGCATCTGATCACTGGTTTCTGATAGGTTTGGTGAGTGGTATTGGTAAGGAAATAAGGTATACATTTGATATTTTGGATATGCATGCTTAGATTGTTTTGTCTTTGTCTGGTGATGATTTAGGTGGTTCAGATTTACTTAATAAAGGCAAAGGAGTAGGTTTTTGTTCAAAGACAAGGGAGGTAGGATCTATGCCTCATCGGTTTCTCCAGAAAACCCCTGCTCTTATTTGATGTTTTTGTTACCTGCCTTTGTTGTATTGTTTGTGATTGGATTGTAGAGTGTGAATATGACATTCGGAATGAGATATGAAACTCCTAGGCTATATCGAACCCCTGAGTTAGGAATTGAGTGCCTGGGATGCTATTGTTATATGAATTGGATGTGTTGATTGTTTTCCTGACATGATTGAGGATACCCTGTTGTGGTATTATGCTTTGTACTTGCCTGTGTGTGCTTGTACGTGTTTGTGTGACAGGATCCTGTTCCGGTGGCCACGCAGGGTAAGCACTGATGCTCCTAGTGAGAGGAGAGGTACTTACCGATTTATGGGAGGTGTATGGGTGTTGAACCAGCAAGTGCACGCTGGATATCTGTCCTTGCGAGGCCGGATCCCTGTCTTGCGAGACAGGAAGCCCTTATCTTGCGAGATTTGGGGATGCCCTGGTTGCGACTAAGGGAAGACTTGTCCATGTGGGGCTAGTCGACTTGTCCTTGCGAGGATAAGGTGAAAGGCTTATTGATTAGTTTGTGTGTTAACCATCTACCTTTTGTGCAGTAAGTCTTGGACAACACAGGTGGAAGGGGATGGCCTTTTCTTTTTCATTGAGAGCGATTTTGTTGTATTTCACCTGCCTGTGTACTTCTGAACTTTCGGAAGTGTGGTCCTCCCGCAGCCATAATCTCGGCCTTAACCTCTGTTGGTTTATTATTGAATTGTGTGATCCCCTTTAGTTGATTAGGAATGATCTTATGTGAATTGGGAGATTTGTGTTTAGGGATTCTGTAGATCTTATGATGCTGTGACCCTACTGAGATTCTTGTAATCTCAAACCGTTGTTTTTTACCATTTTTCAGGCTTAGGTACATTCACTGTTCGTGGTACCAGTGTGTGAGATCAAGGCTGCACGGCGGGACGATATCGCATCACATTTGCATACTTGTTACTTGCGCATATAACTTGAAAGATTGGACATTGTTCTGGTTTATGTTTAAGCATTCGTTTGGCTTGCTATTTCCGAAATTTGGTTGATGAATTTCTTGCTGGTTATTTGGATCCCTATGGGACTTGTGTGTTATGAACCCAATGGATTAATTTAAGACTTCCGCTGATGTTTTTATTTACTCCGTATGTTACCAGAATATGTGTCCAATATCATGCTCCAATTGATTGATAAGCAACAAAATAAACAAGCTTAAAATTGATATCTTATGAGTAGCCTTGTGGAATTCTAATAGGTCTTAGGTGTTGTTGAGGCTTATTTGGGTTTCACGGCGGTAATGACCTTAATCGGAGGAATTAATAATAGTTAAGAATTGGGGTCGTTACATCTTGGGTCTCACTTCGTGCCCTTATATGGAGAGCCCAAAATGATAAACTGACCCCTAAGTATCATCCCTAGGGGTACAAGCCCAAGCCCACAAAAAAGAGTAATGAGATTGACTCTGCTACCATTTGTCATACCTCAACTCAACGTGCCTGGACTCGAGTGTGCTCATGATATCATATTTGAAACTCTTTGTTGGGTTTTTCTCCTCACAACCCAAAAGATATCTTGATGCACATGATTCTATAAACTCACTCTTAAATACTCAAAAAAATTCACCAATGATGCAATATGGCCCCGCTGTGCAGCCTTAATTCTCAGACACTAGTTCCACAAACAGTAAATGTACCTAAGCCTGAAAAATGGTGAAACCAACAGGATGAGATTACAAGAATCTTAGTAGGGTCACAATATCATAAGAACTATAGAAATCTTAGACAAACATCTCCCAAACAACATCAGATCATCCCTACACATCTAGGGATATCACGTAATTCGAGAATAAGTTAATAAGGTTAAGGTTGAAAGCTACGACTGTGGGTAGACTACAAACACTTCTGAAAAATCAGAAGTACACAGGTAGGAACACATCAACCACTCTCGGAAATAGGAAAATGCCAACCCACTTCTACCTGTGTTGTCCAAGGCTTTGCTACAAAAAGGGTAAAGGTTAGCACACAAGTTAATCAGTCAGTTTATTCATCTTCCCAGCACACAGGACAAAGCATCTAGCCAGCACACAGGATTAGGCATCCTAACCAACACAAAGGATTAGAGCATCTTTCCAGCACACAGAACAAGGCATATAACTAGCACAAAGGACTAGGCATCTAGCCAGCACATAGGACCAACACAAACAAGATAGGGATTGCCACCCATACGACTCCCATACCAGTAAGAGCCTCCCCTCTCCCAAGGAGCATCAGCGCTTACCTTGAATGGCCACCGAAAAAGGATCATGACACACAAACACGTACAAGGTTACACAGGCAAGTACAAGGCACAATATCACAACAAGGTATCCTCAATCATGTCAGAACACAATCAACATGTTCAATACACACAACACATGCAAGTTAGGCACTCATAACCTATCTTAAAGGATTCAGTACCGCCTAGATAAGCCTCAAATCTATCTGCAACTCATGCATACACCATCTCACACATATGCGCATGCAATATTACAAGTATAGGTACCAAAATCAACAAGAATTTCTGGAGAAACCGTTAAGGCATAGATCCTACCTCTCTTGTCTCTGAACAAGAAGCTATTCCTTTGTCTTTATTCAAGGGATTCGAACCACCTATAACATCATAAGGAAAAGAAAAAACCAAACTAAGCATGCATACTCAATAACCAAGTAAATACCGTATTTCCTTACGAATTCTACTCACCAAACCTATCAGAAACCACTGATTAGATGTCGTAGGTGCCTCCTCCTTGGATGTGTGATGTGATAGCCAAGAACTTAACAATATTCAACCTGAATTACCATCCCAATTAACTATGCATTTCGGCATTAAAGATAGGGCACAAGGAAAACTATGATTTCATGTATACAAGGTGTAAAGGTTACGAATTCATGTTAACAAGGAAGGATTATGTGTTAATAACACATACAAACAAAAGGGACAAGATTAGAAACTAACAGGTTAATCAATTGATCAATATCGGCAACAATAGAGCAAAGAGTAGGGCATACCGATTTCATATATACGGAAGATTCAAAGGATGAATTCATGATTTTACAACATGAATGGATATCAAACAATCATATGAACAAAAGGAACAACAACAGCAATCAATTGAAGGAAGAATCACACAAGTTTGGCACCAAAACTGACGAATTATGACTTTAATTTCGACAGGGAAAAACTAACCTTCTGATGACCAACTCAAGATAGTTAGGTAGAGGATGGAAAGAGATTTCCAACAAGCTATTATTTTCAGAATTTCGATAAAGGATGAGAGAGTTATGCTAGTTTGAAGGTCAAGGATATTTCGGTAGCAATTGGGTGGTGTAGGGTTTGATGTTTAACGAATTTTGTGTTTTCTGATGTGGGATATAAGTGTGGCCAGCTACCTCTTTATATAGGGTATTTGTGAGATTAATTTTTCCCACTTTATAGGTTAGATAAGGTAAGATAATTATCAGAATTATCATTCCTTAATTTTAGAAATTTTATCTCCTATTGTAATTATCAACTCATATGGAACCAAATCAAAAGGAAATGAAATCTGAAATGATTACTAGACATTCTATACTATTTTTGGCCATCACACATCTATTTCTTTAGGGGTAAAATGGTCATTTCACCTGCACTGGCTTCTGGATTTCTAGAACTCAAAATTCGGGGTCTCACATCCTCCTCTCCTTATAAGAATTTCGTCCTCGAAATTTCAGCACAAGTATCTAATCAAACAGGTCAGGAAATGTTGCACGCATAGATTCCACAATCTCCCAAGACTGTTCCTCGATTTGCTCTTTACGCCAAACAACTTGTACCACAGGCATGCTTCGACTGCAAAACTATCGAACTGACCAATCTAGTATGGCAACTGGCTGTATAGGATAGGATAGGTCATCAATAATTTCGATTGGTGGTTTATGGCCATCAGTCTGAGGATGAAACACTGTACTGAAATTCAATCTCTAACCTAGCACAATTTAGAATTTCTCCCAAAATCATGATGTGAAATGTAATGACTCTAAATCCTAACCTATAATTATTTGCTCATATTAGGACCTTTACCGTCGTGAAATCCAAACAAGTCCAAAAACCAGGACCCATTTGAATCCCACAAGGCTCACCCATCATATTTTCGATTTTTAGCATGTTTATTCATAACAATTGGAGCATGATATTGAACAAACATTTTGGCATAATACAGAGTGAATAAAATATCAACGGAAGTCTTTTCATTTAATTATTGGAACCACAACACATAAGTCCCATAAAGATCTAAAAATTCAACATATAAACCTCCTAAAGTATTTCGGAAATAAACCATCAAAGGAGGGACTTAAATAACCAGAAAATAGCCCAATCAAGGTTCATGTTGTATGCTCAATCAATCAAGGAGATAGGAATGCAAATGTGATGCGATATCACCCCGGCGTGCAACCTTGATCTCACACACTGGTACCACAGACAGTGAATGTACCTAAGCCTGAAAAATGGTGAAAATAACATGATGAGATTACAAGAATCTCAGTAGGGCACAACATCATAAGATCTACAGAAATCTTAAACAAACATCTCCCAAACAACATCTGATCATCACTACATAACTATGGGTATCACACAATTCAATAATCAATTAATGGGTTAGGGCCGAAACTAAGGCTGAGGGTGAACTATAGAAACTTCTGAAAGTCAGAAGTACACAGGTAGGAAACCTCATCAAGTTACTCTTGGCAGTAGGAAAAAGAAAAGGCCATCCCCTTTCAACTGTGTTGTCCAAGGCTTTGCTGCACAAAGGGTAAAAGGTTAACACACAAGCTAAACAGCAAGCCTATTTATCTTGCCAGCACATAGGACAAGGCATCCATTCAGCATACAGACTAGGCATCCTAACCAGCATTCAGAATTAGGACTTCTTGCCAGCACACAGGACAAGGCATCTAGGCAGCACACAGGACAATGCATCTAGCCAACACACAGGACTAGGCTTCTAGCCAGCATACAAGACTAGGCATCCAGCAAGCTGTTGTTGGGGATTACCACCTATACGACTCCTTTACTAGTAAGAGCCTCCCATCTCCCAATGAGCATCAGCGCTTACGCCGAATGGCCACTGGAACAGGATCTTGAGACACAAACATGTACAAGCACACACAGGAAAGCACAAAGCACAATACCATAACAGGGTATCCTTAATCATGTTAGAACATAATTAGCATGTTCATTACACACAACACATGGATATCCCAATCCGCAATTTATGTATACATCTTACAATCAATTAGCATGCAATAACAACAAGGATCTTTGGAGAAACCGATGGGGCATAAATCCTACCTCTCTTGTCTCTGAACAAGAAGTTATTCCTTTGTCTTTATTTAATGGTTTTGAACCACCTATAGCATCACAAGGCAAAGACAAAACCAAACTAAGCTTGCATACTCAATAACCAATTGAATACCCTATTTCCTTACCAATTCCACTCACTAAACCTATCAAAAACTAGTGGTCAGATGCCGTAGGTGCCTCCCCTTTGGATGTGTGATGTGATAGCCAAGAACTTAACAAGATTCAACTTGAATTACCATCCCAATATAATTATGTATATTTTGGCACTAAGCATAGGACACAAGACAAATTGCGATTTCATGTTAGCAAGATGTAAGGGTTGCGATTTTATGTTAACAAGGAAGGAATAGGTGTTTATAACTTGTAAAATCAAAAGAAACAAGATCGGGGAATCCAATAGGTTAATCAATTGATCAACATAGGCAATATTAGGGCAAGGGTAGGGCATAATGATTTCATGTATAGAGAAGAATCAAAGGATTAATTTATGATTTTATAACATGAATGGATGCAAAACAATCATATGAATAAGAGGAACAACAACAGAAATCAATTGAGGGCAGGATCGCACAATCTTGAAACCTAATCCAGTCAAAATACGACTTAACTTTCGACAAATAAAACCTAACCTTCATAAAAAAACTCAAGATGGTTGGAAATAGGATGAAAAGAGCTTTCCAACAAGCTATTATTCGCAAGAATCTGACAAAGGATGAAGGAGTTATGCCTGTTTAAAGTTCAAGTACATTTTGACAATTCCGTTGAAATACGATTTAACTTTTAACAAAGAAAAACTAACCATCAAATGAAAAACTTAAGATGGTTGGAAAGAAAATGAAGAGATCTTTCTAACAAGCTATTATTCGCAAGAATCCAACAAAGGATGAGAGACTTATGTTATTTTGAAGCTCAAGCAGATTTTGGCAAAAATAAGGAGGTATAGGGTTTTTGGTTGGAAAAATTTTGTATATTTTCTGTGTGAGGTTTAAGTGTGGCCGGCTTCCTATTTATATAGGGTAGTTATGGAATTAGTTTAACTACTTTAAAAATTAGATTAAAGTAAGATAATTATCATAATTAAATTCTGTAATCATCCTTCCTTAATTTTAGGGATTTTATTTTCTAAGGTAATTATCAACCAATAAAGAACCAAAATAAAGAGAATTAAAACCAAAAATAATTACTGGAAATTCCTTATCAATTTCGACAATCACACATCCTTTTCTTCAGGGGAAAAATGGTCTTTTCATCTGCACTGGCTTCTGGACTTCTAGGACTCAAAATTCGGGGATGAAACGAAGGTCAATATCTGAAACGATGGAAACTGGCACTCCATGCAATCGAACAATCTCGTCCAAGTAACGTACAGTCAATTTCTCGAGTGTGTCTGTCACACATACAAGAATGAAGTGTGTAGATTTCGTCAATAAATCCATGATCACCCAAATGGCATCGTATCCTCACTGAGATCTAGGCAAACTGGTAACTAAATCTATCGTGACATGCTACCACTTCCATTCTGGAATTGGATGTGACTGAAGTAGACCCGCGGGTCTTTGATGCTCGATCTTTACTTGTTGGCATACGAGGCATCGGGTATCAAACTCAGCAATGTGGCGCTTCATGTTTGGCCACCAATAATGCTCCTTTAAATCTCGGTACATCTTAGTGGTACCAGGATCGATAGCGAACTTCGAACTATGCGCCTCAGATAAAATCAGATTACGAATATCAATATCTTGTGGATCACATACCCAGTTTCTAAAGACAAGAACTCCATCATCTTGCACTTTGAAATCGTGAGCTATGGCATCAACACCATCAAATAATTGCTTCCGAATTTCAACCAGTTTTGGATCTTCTGATTGCTGATTTCGAATCTCCTCAATCAAGGTAGGCGTGACTTTGATTCGCACCAACAACGAACCAAAAAAGTCAGTGCCAAGATGCATACGTGTAGCTTTCAAATCCAACAATATTGGCATGTATTGTGTGTGCATGTAAACCAAAATTGATGGAGAAGGAGGATAAAACTTTCGGCTCAAGGCATCAACGACAACATTCGTTTTTCTAGGATGATATTTGATAATCAAATCGTAGTCCTTAATCAGCTCCACCCATCTTCCTTGTCTCATGTTCAACTCCTTTTGCATAAGGAGGTTCTTCAGGCTCTTGTGATCGGTGAAGATTCGACACGTCTCGCCGTATAGATAGTGGCGCCATATTTTCAACGCAAACACCACGACTGCATGCTCTCAATCATACGCAGGATAGTTTCTTTCCTGCGGTCGCAACTATCGGGAAACATAGGCAATGACTTTCCCTTCTTGCATTAATACACATCCAAGTCCGGATTACGATGCTTCGCTATACACCAATTACTCTTTCCCACCAACTGGTATGGTGAGGATTGGTGCGGAAACTAATCGACTTTTTAATTATTCAAAAATTTGCTTGCATTTCTCGTTCCATACGAACGACTCTTCTTTGTGTGTCAACTTTGTTAATGGTCCAGCAAGCGATGAAAAATTCTCCACGTATCCGGCTAAGCCAAGGAAACTACGAACTTCAAACACAGTTCGTGGGGGTTCCCAAGCCACTACGACTTTAATCTTCTTCGGATCAACTAACACACCCTGGGCGGAAACAATATGGCCAAGGAAACCAACTTCATGTAACCAGAATTCGTATTTGGAATAGTTTGCGAACAACCACCGATCCATCAAAACATTCAGCACAATCTGCAAGAGCTCACCTTGCTATTCTTCTGATTTTGAATAAATTAGAATGTTGTCGATGAAGACTATAACAAATTTGTCCAGGAACCCACGATTCATCAGGTCCCTGAACACGGCTAGTGCATTGGGCAAACCGAATGGCATAACCAAGAATTCGTAGTGGCCGTATTGCAATCTGAATGCGGTCTTTAGAATATCAACATCACGAACTTGCAATTGATGGTATCTAGATCTGAGATCGATCTTAGAGAACATAGCTGCACCTTGGAGCTGGTCAAACAAGTCATCGATGCGGAGCAAAAGGTACTTGTTCTTCACAGTCACACGATTCAGCTGCCAATAGTTGATGCACAGTTGCAATGAACCATCTTTCTTCTTCACGAACAAGATAGGTGCTCCCCAAGGTTACACACTAGGTCAGATGAAACCACGATCCAGAAAATCTTCCAATTGCATCTTTAGTTCCTTCATTTCCACAAGAGTCATATGATATGGGGGAATGGAAATCGGATTCGTACCAGGCACTAACTCAATGCCAAATTCCACTTCTCTTGCTGGTGACAAACGGCTATGTCTTCTGGAAATACATCCGGAAATTCAAGTACCATTGGAATAGAATCCAGATCCGAGGATTCTTTAGACGCATAATGTACATGCGCAAGGTACATTGTACATCCTTTGTTGATCAATCGCTTCGCATCAAGCCAGGAAATCATACAAGTTGGAACAACTCGCCTATCACCTTCAAAACAGTACTCGACACTATCAGGAAAAGTAAACCACACATATTTGGTGAAACACTCCATACAGGCTTGATATTTCGCCAGACAGTCCATGCCTAAGATCACATCCACCTCTCGGATGTCCAATGGAATCAGTTCCACCTCAAGTATATTCAGACCCAAACGTACATCACATCCGATGTAGACTAAATCACAAATCAGTTGCTCTCCCAAAGGAGTCAGAACCGCAATAATGATGGTTTTGAGTTCGGTACTCAGCCCATCCTGAAATCGTTTCGCAAGCTGGAATGGTGGACAATCCTCCTCTGGTACAAATCTGGACAACTTCCTTAATACCTTCTCATATTCTAGCACCGAAAAGGTTCGTTATTCAAATTTATAGAAACCTTGTCGCTGCTCGCTTTCATGGAATCTCGTATAGAACCTCTCGTCGAACTTGTACCAAAATTCTTCCCAAGTAGGAAAATAATTTCCGAATCGCAAGCTCATGGTTGTCCTCCATGCAAGAGTTTCTCCTTTAAGTAGGAAAGTAGTGATGGAAACCTTGTCATCATCAGAGATACGCAAGAGAAAGGACACTCGGCATAAAGTGTCGATCCATTCATGAGCCACAGCGGCACCGGCTGAACCGCTGAAATCTTTACATCCAAGCTAACGTGCTTCCTTCAGCAACTTTGTAATAACGACTAGGAGTCTCTCGGCTTCCTTAGGATGAACCGGCTATACAGGTTCAAGTGAAGGAATAGGTTCTTCCACGGGCGTGGGTACAGGAGCATTCTAAAATTACGCCTCCATACGCTGCTAATTCGCAGCTATTCTTTGTAATGCATTCAGAATTTGTGCCATCACAGGATCAATGGCTGGTGCGACTGGTGCCTCAGGTTGGTTTTCGAGCTCAGCTTTCCCTCCCTGTTTAATTTGTGCATTCGGCTCATCTTGCTCAACAGGTTGCTGTTCAGCCTGAACCTCAGACCTACCCTGTCGATTCCTTTGTAGACTAGGTCTTTCCATACTATACGAACACACAATTGTTACTCAACATATAACTAAATATGAATACTAAGAAAAGAAGAGGTACTTGGTAGAGAGGCGTGCACTGGACGATATATAGCTGGAAAACAAAACACACACATGCACACGAATATACCAGTTTCGAAAAACACATGCATACATGTAATGCACACTCTGCAATCATATTAACACACACATAAGTACTCGGCAATCATCATCAAGCATTTGGCAATACACATATTCATGCAAATCACACTCGGCAGCACACATCAATAACACACACATACTCAACAGTCATGACCTTCATATTCATACATATTTGGCAATACACGACAACACTCACAACAAGAGATCGCAAGCATCATTCAACAATTATACATACATTCAGAAACATATATACATATTTCGGCAATGAAAAAAGAACACAACAGAACACATTAAGTCATACAAGGCACTAAAACACACACATCAAATTAAACATGTAAGCATTTCAAACTAGGTTTTTAATCATCTGATTATTTTCGATATTAGTCCCTAAGTATGGGTGTGTGCGCATGTACCTACCTACAACCACAAAACCAACAAAACAGGTTAGCATATAACAAATCACATTCCCTAAAACATGCTCCACTACTAAACCTGTAAGGACCCACATTCCCGAATTTCTTCTCAGTGAGACCTTTACCGCCGTGAAACCCAAACAAGTCCAAACCAGAACATATCTAAATCCCACAAGGCTTAACCATCTAATTTCTGATTTTAGTATGTTCATTCTTTAAATTTTTAAAGTTTGGAGCATGATAGTATTGGACAAACAATTTGGATTCAAACAGAGTGAATAAATCATCAGCGGAAGACTTTATGATTAATCAAGGGAACCACAACACACAAGTCCCATAGGGATTTAAAAATTAACTAGTAAATCCCCAATAAGTTTTCAAAACAATCAAACAAAGGAGACATTCTAAAAACCAGTAAGTGGTCAAATCAATCTTTATGTTATATGCATAAGTAGTCAAGGAACAGGTATGCAAATATGATGCAATATCACTGTTATGAAGCCTTGATACTCATACACTGGTTCCACGAACAATAAATGTACCTAAACTTGAAAAATAGTGAAAACAACAGGATGAGATTACAAGAATCTCAATATAATCACAACATTATAAAATCTAAAGAAATCTTAGATAAACATCTCCCAAACAACATCAACCACTCTTGGCAATAGGAAAAAGGCGAACCTGCTTCCACCTGTATTGTCCAAGGCTTTATTGCAAAAGATGTAAAGGTTAGCACGCAAGTTAATCAGCAAGCTTATTCATCTTGTCAGTACACAAGATAAGACATCTAGCCAGCACACATGACTAGGCATCCTAACCAGCACACAGGATTAAGGTATCTTGCCAGCATACAGGACAAGGCATCTAGCTAGCAATGAGGACTAGACATCTAGCCAACACACAAGACTAGGCATCCAGTATACGCAAGTTGGGAATTGCCACCCATACGACTTCCATACCAGTAAGAGTCTCCCCTCTCCTAAGGAGCATTAGCACTTACTTTGAATGGTCATTGGAAAAGGATCCTGACACACAAACACGTACAAGTACACACAGGCAAGTACAAAACATAATACCACAACAAGGTATTCTCAATCATGTCAAAACATAATCAACATATTCAATACACACAGCATATGCAAGCTAGGCACTCATAACCTATCTTAAGGGATTCGGTATAGCCTAGATAAGCCTCAAATCTATCCGCAACTCATGCATACACCATCTCACACATATGCTCATGCAATATTACAAGTATAGGTACCGAAATCAACAGATAAACAACAATGATTTCTTGAGAAACCGATGAGGCATAGATTTTACCTCTCTTGTCTTTGAACAAGAAACTATTTCTTTGACTTTATTCAAGGGATCCGAACCACCTATAATATCATAAGGCAAAGACAAAACCAAACTAACCATGCACACTCAATAACCAAGTAAATACCCTATTTTCTTACCAATTCCACTCACCAAACCTATCAAAAACCAGTGATCAGATACCACAGGTGCCTCCCCCTTGGATATGTAATGTGATAGCCAAGAACTTAACAAGATTCAACCTAAATTACCATCCCACTTAACTATGCATTTTGGCACTAAAGATAGGGCATAAGGAAAATTGCAATTTCATGTTAACAAGGAAGAATCAGGTGTTGATAACACATACAAATAAAAGAAACAAAATCAAAAACTAACAGGTTAATCAATTGATTAATATCGGCAATAATATGGCAAAGGATAAGGTATGCCGATTTCATGTATAGGGAAGATTCAAAGGATAAATTCATGATTTTACAATATAAATGGATGCCAAACAATCATATGAACAAAAGGAACAATATCAGAAATCAATTGAAAGAAGAATCACACAAATTTAACACCAAAATTGATGAATTATCTGATGTCCAGCCCAAGATAATTAGATAAAGGATGGAAAGAGCTTTCCAACAAGTTATTATTTGTAAAATTTCGATAAAGGATGAGAGAGTTATGCTAGTTTGAAGGTCAAGGATATTTCAAGAACAATAGAGAGGTGTAGGGTTTAATGTTTCACGAATTTTGTGTGATTCTGATGTGGGATATAAGTGTTGCCAGCTACCTCTTTATATAGAGTGTTTATGAAATTAATTTGCCCTACTTTAAAGGCTAGATAAATTAAAATAATTATCAGAATTAAATTTTAGAATTATCCTTCCTTAATTTTAAGAATTTTATCTCCTAAGATAATTATCAACCCATAAGAAACCAAATCAAAGAAAAATGAAACCAGAAATAATTACTAGACATTCTATACTATTTTCAGTCATCACACATCCATTTTTTCAGGGATAAAACGGTCATTTCACTTGCACTAGTTTCTAGACTTCTAGGACTCAAAATTCAAGATCTCACAAAAAATCACCAAAATAATTTAACCCAATTTTACTATTTCTGCAACAGATTAGTGTTTCTCTTTGCTCACCACAAAAAAAGTAGATAATTTTCTATTCTCAAAGCGATGGTCTATTCTAACTAGCATGCTTGTGGAGCCACCTGATCCTCAGGAGCATCGTTTCTCCTCCTCAAATAAAGTGTCGATTTGCGCAGAAATCCATGCCTGTAGCTTTTGCATAGTTTCCACAAGTTCACATTATCCAAAATTTTCCAAATGCAGGCCGATTGTAATTCTACTACCAAAATGAACAAAATGTTGTACTTTTAGCTGAACAACTCCTGCTGCGAAATGTGGAAGAAATATACCACTTCATTCATGGAATAGAATATGACAAGGACTTCAAAAAATGTCTTTCATCTCCATGGTTAATAGCATTAACATGGCATGTATTTTATCAATTTCAGGATGATCTACATCTTTAGACACAAAACGAGTAACACAACCTCCAAGTTCTATCCAACTATAGCCAACTTCCTTTTGCAAACCCCTTTCCTTCATCTCTTTCCTCACTATATCAACTTTTTCCCAGTTTCTTTTATCGGCATATATATTGGAGAGCAAAACATGATAGCCAGCCACGCTGCCACCCATGTCCATTTCAAGTAACTTCTTTCCAATTAGCTCTCCAAGCTCAATATGTCCATGAACTCTGCAAGACGCAAGAAGCGATCCCCAAATTTCCAACACATTTCCTTCATCACCCAATTGGTTTAAAAACTCAAGGGCTTCAACAACCCTCCCAACTCTCCCCAACATATCTGCAACACAACAATGATGCTGTGTTGTGGGCTGGATCTTAAAATCTTGCACCATTGACCTGAATATCCGAAGACCTTCATCAATGAAACCAGCATGACTGCAAGCTGACAAGATGGCAACAAAGGTGATGGCATCAGGCTTGATGCCAAATTTCTGCATTGAGCAAAATAAAGAGAGAGCCTTCTCACCCATCCCATGCTGCCCATAGGCTAATATCATGGATGTGTATGTTACTGTATTTTTTTCAGGTGATTTCATAAAAACAATTTCAGCATAACTAATTGAACCTGATTTAGAATACATGTCAACAAGAGCACTGCAAAGAAAGACATTTTGGTCCAACAAATGACGAATAGAGACTCCATGCAGCTGCCTTCCAAGCTCTATACTTCCAAAAGGATTACAAGCAGGAAGAATAGATGCTAAGGTCGCAGCATCAAGTCCTAAATGTCGCTCAATCATCTTCCTGAAGGTAAGAAAAGCTTCTTCAATTAGCCCACACCGTGTATACCCAGAAATCAACGCGTTCCAGATGGTTTCTTTTCTATAGGCCACACAGCTACTATTAAAAATTCGTTCTGAATTTTGTATTGAACCAGATTTGGCATACATTTCCATAAGATAACTGTCCATACATTCAAATTGTATGCCATTCCTAAGCAGATACGCGTGGGTCTGCTTTCCTATTTCCTGTTTTCCAAGATTAGATGACACAGAAAGTAGAGCACTAACAATCACTGAATCAACTGCAAATCCTTGCTTCTGCATCTCATAGACAAGCATCAATCCTTCATCATACATTCCATGATGCACAAAAGCAGATACCATTGTATTCCATGAAACAGCATCTCTTTCTGTCATCTTCTCAAAAACATTGAATGATGTGTGAACAGAGCTGCACCTTGAGTACAAGGCAATGAACGCATTAAGAATTCTGATCGGTAATGCAACTAGGTTCTTAATTACAAAAGCATGCAGTTGCCAAGCCAAGTGAAGACACTGCAACTGTGAAGCTGCTCCTAAAGCCAGGAGAAGAGTTACATCATCAAGCACAATCTGCTCTGTTTCAACGGCTTGAAGAAACAGATCAATCCCCTGTAAAGGACAATTATTCTGTAGGTAGCCACTTATCATAGTGTTCCAAACTTCTGCATTCTTTTCTGTACAATGATCAAATACCTGTCTGGCTAAATTGAGGCAGCCAAGCTCCGCATACATGAATATTGCTGAACTAACAACAAAGGCATCATTCAAAAATTCACTGCCCCATTTGAGAACCATTCCATAAACAACATTTGCATTGCCGTGGTCCTTAATAGCAGGAAAGGCGGGGAAAACACCAACAAAACTAACTGAGCTTGGTTTAACCCCCGTTTTCAACATCAAGCTGAAAAGTCTGATTGCCTCAAAATACCTCTCCGTCTTCACATGCCAAGAAACTATAGTATTCCAGAAAACCACATCCCTCTCACGTATGGTATCAAACAGTTTACGCACTAAATCATGCTTGGAGAAGTCAGAATCATTTCCGATGCACGTTGAATACATGCTCAAAAGAGAATTATACACAAAGC
Organism: Passiflora organensis; assembly: GCA_019739055.1. Taxonomy (NCBI): domain Eukaryota; kingdom Viridiplantae; phylum Streptophyta; class Magnoliopsida; order Malpighiales; family Passifloraceae; genus Passiflora; species Passiflora organensis. The sequence continues at coordinate 25,543,618 of JAEPBF010000087.1, read as the reverse complement.
TACTAGGAGATATCAAACATCGAAGAAAATGACAATGAATGGCTTTACCAATCCTTAAATTACGCGTACTGGCACAGGCTTTAAGCGCAGAAGAGTAAGTATAAGAATCAGGATGAGTGTGGGGAGAAGCATATTTTTTGATTTGAGAATATAACAACAATGCTTGGAGAGGCAGGTTGTTGCAAATGAAGCCAATGATGACAGTGTTATAAAGAATGGTAGTTGGGCGGGGAATTGTATCAAACAGTTGGCGGGCGAGATGAGGGTGACCTTCTCCGCAAAGCTTACTGAGATGGGAGCGGATTGTGGGAACATCGAGGGTGAGGGAGGGTTTCGATGCCTTGTGGGCACCCTTGTTAGGAATGATGGTAGGGGAAGGTATAGAGAGAGAGATTGAAAGACCTGAAGATGCGAAGGCCATGCACAGGTGAAGGTGAAGATGCAACAGCCGCGCTACGCCAACCAACTTTATGTTGTTGTCCTTTTTTAGTATTATTATTATTATTAAGGAGCTATGTTTTTGTCCTCTAGTTACAGTTATCCGCTTCCTTCTTTGGTAAACTAGCAACCTCTTTACATTATCTTATATTCTGCAACGTTTTTGTTTGTTCAAAAGTTATCGTCTAACTACTAATTCTGCCAGTTAGAGATAATAAAGAAAAAGAGGATGACTTTAGAAATCGCAACGAAACTCTAACCTCAACCTGTTCCAAGGCTTTGGAAGAGAAGGCTATGGCGACAACGCAAACCGAACGTTCCTCAAGTGCTTGGGCTATGACTCAACAATAGAGGAACAACCGAAACTTCTTCCTTTAGAAGCACCAAGAGCGACGAAAATTGATGAAAGAGTATCAGTACCGTCCACAAGGTCAAGAAGAGTTGCAAGGACGAGAACAATACCACCATTATTCCACTTTAATGTCCAGGTTGTCACAGCAAGTCTGAGTAGAACAAAGCTCCCTCTTTACGCATACTACCTGTTCGACGAAACTCCTCCCATAAAACTTTGCGTAAGTATCAACAAAAAGCAGCCATAACCTGGATTTTCTCTCGATTTCTCCTCGGCACCCCCTGACATCATGCACCAACCTCCTCCCATGGGGGAGGCCACTCTGCCGCCAGACATAGGCGACCCCACGGCTGCCCCTGGGACCACGCCAATAGCCTTGCCCACGCACCTCTTGATAGAAGACAAAAAGGAAAAGGAAGAAACAATGGTGGAGGTGGAGCCTACAATGACCAGCGTCCCGATTGAAAATAATTCTACGTCTGAAGAAGTGGCTGAGATGTCTACAGACCCCCCTAAGGAACTATCCAATGGGATGACTGATAGGCCATCGGTGTCTTACAAAGATAGACTACTCGGGAAAGAGATGGACGAGGATAAGGAACCAGATTTTACAGTATCGTCTGATGACCTAGTTTTCTCAGTCGACGAGGTTGGCCAGCTCCTCACTATTTCTCAAAGATTGGAAGAGCACGCACAGCAGGCATGGAGTTTTGCGGTTGTGGTCAAACTTTTGGGAAAATCTATTGAACTTGCACTACTCAATACCAAGCTGAAAGCACTATGGGGTACAGTAGAAAGTTTCAAGGTGGTTGACATGGAAAACGGTTTTTTTGCAGTCAATTTCAGAAGTATAGGAGATAAAAACTATGTTTTGACGGGAGGCTCTTGGGTCATACTGGGACATTACCTCTCAATCCAGAGCTGGACTCCTACTTTCAGAGCAGCTACGGCTGAAATTTCCAAGATCATCGCATGGATTCGCTTCCCTGATTTACCACTACACAGGTATCAATACAATATTCTTCGAGCTATTGGTAGTATGGTTGGCAATATTGTGAAAGTTGATATGAACACTGCTGAATCCCAAAGGGGCCAGTTTGCAAGGGTGGCAGTCGAACTGGATCTAGCAAGCCCACTCACGTCGGCAATCAGGATCAATGGAGAATGGCAGCGTGTTGAATATGAAAATCTTCCGACAATCTGTTTTAGTTGTGGTAAAGTGGGTCACAATCTTAGCATCTGCCCTCAAGGCACTGTCGAGCCCCTCGCATCCAACCTCCAACCAGTGCCGGATTCTTCTATGGACAAACTCTCGACTCAACCTGCGGGAAAAGTGTCCGACGATCAGAGATTTGGTCCTTGGCTCCACGCTTCCAAACCCAGCAGACGTGGCAGCGGCGGACAGGACAAGGCACAACATCAGTCACAGTTAAGGAAAGATAAACAAAATCAGTATAATGGTTCGAGATTTTCGGCGTTGAGTGAGGATCCTAATCTAGGTGAATCATCATCTCAACGGTTGGACATCGCATCTGATGCCTCTCCCTCTGTGAGCGCAACCTACACTGTAGCACATGCCCAAGGCCTACAGCCGCCCTCTACCACCCCTAAAGTCATAGACCCACGCTTGAAACCTAAGACCCCAAGAACAACCCAAGACAATGGAAAAAGTCAGCCCAACCAGGACAACAAGCTGACCCCGTCGACCAGAAACAAACCAAGCCAGTCCATGCTTACCCAGTCCAATAATTCTGCGACCGGCCCATCTGAGCCTAGCACCTCCTTGACTAAACCTTTGACCCACCAGCTAATTACCCAGCCCAGCACACATCAGTCTGATAAATCAGTAACAGAACCTGTTTTCTTCTTCTCCACGAACACGTGGTTCGACCATGCCTTGAACAGGTCAAAGCTCGTTGCCTTGACCAAAAATCGCAAGCGAGAAGCGCAGGCGATGGCTATCCAAAAAAGTGGTGGCCAGCAAAGAGCTCTGCGGGGGAAGAAGGAAAATTCAAAGCAAATTGTAAAGCAACCCCCCGACCCTGGACCATCTAAGAGGACAAGGCACGATCCTGTGGGAAAGGCGCCCCTTCCGGTGACCATGGCGGCGGCTAGTATGGAGGAGGAGCATGCCCACCCAACGGATAGGGAGAGCTCAGATAATCAGGAGGTAACGTCGGGAGCATCGCTGGCTTGCCCCTCGGCGGCGTCAGTGTAACTCATTTTCTATTGGTTTTTCTTATTTGCCTTTTGCACTGAGTATTTATACTTTGGTTTTTACACGTCTTTGCCAATTTGTTTTACGAATAGTTGTTTCCTATTGTCCTTGAATTTTTAATCCTACCTATGTCTTCTATAATAGCCTGGAACTCACAAGGAGCTGCGAGCCCCAGTTTCAGAGTTCATTTTAAAGAGCTTTATCGTACTCACAAACCTTTCATCTTTATTGTGATTGAGCCCAAGATCAGTGGGGAGAGAGCTCGCAAGGTCATCAGTAAGTTAGGCTTTACTGACCACTTTGTGGAGGATGCCCAAGGTTTTGCAGGTGGCATTTGGGTCCTATGGAGTGAGGGAAGTACTTCTATTCAAATTTTAGACTCTAATGCCCAGTTGGTTCATTTTAAATGGTCTCACAATGATCTTTCTGGTGTGTGTACTGCAGTTTATGCTAGCCCTAACCTGAATCGAAGAAGGGAACTCTGGAATTCTCTACGTAACATTAGTTGCTGTACTCATGAGCAATGGGCTATTCTTGGAGACTTCAATGCAACCTTGTCTCTTGAAGAAAGATCGGGAACTAGTATTGCCACTCATAGAGGCAGCAAAGATTTCCAGTCAATGGTTAATGATTGTGGTCTTCTTGATATGGGTCACTAAAGGACCAAAATTTACTTGGTTCCGAGGAACTCTTCGAGTAAGGCTAGACCGAGCCATTTGCAATATAGAGTGGAAACACAAGTTCCCAAACTCTGAGGTTTGGCACCTGCCGCGTCTAAAATCCGATCACAGGCCCATCCAATTATACGTTGAGAAACCAGGAGGTCAATGTATGAGCAATAGACCCTTCAGGTTTCAGGCTGCTTGGTTAACTCATCCCAGTTTTGAGGAGTTCGTCAAGAATAACTGGAATATGCAGAATGGTTGGGCATCAGAGCAGCGCGAGTTCACCATTAAACTACAGGTTTGGAATAAGAATGTGTTTAAAAACATTTTTCGCAGGAAGCAGACCCTTCTCAAGAGAATTACTGATCTTGAGCACATCCTGGAAAGGAGGGAGTCAATTACCCTCGAACAGGTATACTCGAACCTTAAATGTGATTTGGAAAATGTCCTCCTTCAAGAGGAGCTTCTTTGGTATCAAAAAGCTAGAACGAATTGGATTAGATATGGTGATAAGAATTCTAATTATTTCCATACTCAAACCATCATCAAAAGAGGTATAAACCGTATCACGGCTCTTCGTAGCCAGGAAGGTAACTGGGTAAAAGATGAGGAGAACTTGAAGAGTCTGGCTATCAATTTCTTTAGTAACTTGTACATGAATGATTCTCCTGTTTTCTCCCCCCTTACCACAGTTCATACTTTTCCTAGAATCGATACTGCTAATTATGATCTCTTATTGTCTCAGGTAACAAAGGAAGAAATAGTCAAGTCCCTTAAATCTATGGGCAGTTTCAAGGCTCCGGGGAAGGACGGCTACCAACCGATCTTTATGCAGACTCAATGGAATATTGTGGGGGATTCGGTCCTCCATATGATTCGAGATTTTTGGGAAAATGGTGTCCTCGACAGGGAAGTAAACGACACCTTGCTAGTTTTGATTCCTAAAATTAAATCTCCTGAATTGATCACACATTTTAGGCCTATCAGTCTTTGTAATGTGTCATATAAAATCATTACCAAATTGATTGCTCATCGTCTCAAACCTTTGATGAACTCTTGGATTGCAGACACTCAATCGAGTTTTGTGCAAGGGAGGCAAATTACAGATAATACAATTATTGTGCAGGAGGTCATCCACTCTATGAGTAGAAAAACAGGAAGAGAAGGATGGATGGCTATCAAGATTGACCTGGAGAAAGCTTATGACCGGCTAAAATGGGAATTCATTGAGGAGACCTTAAACATGACAGGCATTCCTGATCTCCTTGTTGCTAGAATTATGAGATGCATATCTACTCCTTCTATGAGGTTATTATGGAACGGTGGTATGTCAGATATGTTCTATCCTTCAAGAGGAGTGAGGCAAGGAGATTCTTTGTCCCCCTATCTGTTTGTGTTATGTATGGAGAGGCTAGCCCATCTAATCAATGACGAGGTTACTGGTGGTGGTTGGAAGCCTATCCGTCTTGGAAGGAAAGGTCCCCCTCTCTCTCACTTATTTTTCGCAGATGATATTTTCCTGTTCTCGTCTGTTTCACTGTCTCAGGCTGAAAGAATAAAGGACACTCTGGAGAGATTCTGTCAAAGCTCAGGACAGAGGATCAATAATGGAAAAACCAGGATATTCTTCTCCAGGAACACAAGTCTCATTCAGAAAAGGGAAGTGTCCGATCTTCTTGGTTTTAAAATAGCACAAAATTTGGGCAAATATCTTGGTGTTCCTCTCATTCATGGAAGGAAAACTGCCTCTCTTTTTCAGGAACTAAAGGACAAAGTGAGGAATAGACTGGCTACCTGGAAAACTAGGAATTTGGCCTTTGCGGGACGTGTGACGCTTGCAAAATCCGTCCTACAAGCCATCCCATCCCATACCATGCAATCGATGCTTCTCCCAGAACGCGTATGCAAGGAACTGGACAGACTCACGAGAGACTTCATCTGGGGGTCCAGTCCTGACAAGAGGAAGATTCACCTAATTGCTTGGGAAGAGTTGACAAGACCAAAGAACCAGGGTGGCTTAGGTCTCAGGAGCACAAAGGAAACTAACATCTCACTCATTATGAAACTGGGATGGAGGTTCCTCACCGAGGGGGACAGGCTATGGTCCAAGGTGCTACAGGCAAAATATAACTTGAAGCAGATGAATCCGAGTAATGTGATTGCTAAGCCTGGGTGCTCAAATACCTGGAGGGCTCTAGCCAGAGTCATGCCCCTGATAGCACAGGGAGTATCCTGGTCACTTGGAAATGGTGTCAATATTCGTTTCTTTAAGGATCAATGGCTACCTAATTCTGATATACTCATGAATGTGGCTTTGCAGGATATTCCTACTCCACTTCAAGATGCCACCATCAATGAGTTTATGCAGGCAAATGGAGAATGGAGTTGGGAGAAGTTTCGTCATCTTCTCCCTACCTATGCTTGTATGCAGATTGCCCAGATGTCTCCTATCCACCATAGGGAAAATGAGGACCAGCTTTTATGGACAGGCTCTGCCAGTGGAACTTTCACCATCAAATCTGCCGTGTCCATACTACAACGGGATGAAGATCAGGAGCTCAAAGCCTTATGGGGCCGTATCTGGAAATTAGAGACACCGGAGAGAGTTAAAGGTTTTCTATGGACGGTGGCCCATGATAGGATTCCGACTAAACATTTATGCTACATGAGGAAGGTCGTGCAGGATGAGAAATGTCCGAGATGCATGTGCTTAGGCCGAGACCACTCTACATGCTCTACGTGATTGCAGACATTCAGCTCGTGTGTGGGGTGCCATTATCCCTGCAGCCCTTCGCCCTAATTTCTTCCAATTGGACCTGGAGGACTGGATTGCAGCTAATCTGTCAATCACGGGGGATACTACCTCTAGTTCCAATTCCTGGCCCCTGATGTTTGCCACGACTATTTGGTTGCTATGGCGCTGGAGGAACCAATTGGTGTTCCATGATAGTTGTCCGGCAGAAAGCAGAGAGGTACCTATTATTAAATATACTGTCATGGAATTTTTACAGTGTACTTCATCTCTTTGCAGGGCGCAGATTGGTAGATCCCCACGCCTCGGTAAGTGGGTTCGCTGGATTCCCCCCATTGATGGCAGTTTCAAGCTCAATTGTGACGGCTCCTATGACCCGACTACTGGTTTAGGCTATGCTGGTGGTGTCATTCGGGATCATAGAGGAGCTTGGGTCGCTGGCTTCACACAGAATATTGGTCCTTCATCGATTTGGGAGGCTGAGTTTGGGGCTCTTCACTCCGGCTTGGCTTTAGCAAAAGAGTTGCATCTCACTTCTCTCCAAGTTGAAACTGATTCTTGGGAGACTGTGGATACCTTACTCAACCTCTTACCATCCAAACCAGCACATCACCTAGTTCGTGAGTGCGATGTTCTGCTTAGTAGCTTTTCCTCTGTTCACTTGGAGCACATCTTCAGGGAGGCTAATGCAATAGCAGATACACTTGCCCATATGGGGCGTTTTGTTAGCACTGGAGTCCATAGATTTGCAGTGCCTCCTTCTAGTATTATTTCTTTGATGCATAAGGATTGTATTGGGTCTTACTTTTTCAGACCAGGAGATTAATATATTTTTCCTGAGCTTTCTTATCAAAAAAAAAAAAAAATCTTATATTCTGCAACTAAATTGTCGTATAAAATGCCATAAACCAACTATCACTTTCTTTGTGTCAAATTTTTTTTAAAAAAAATTATATAATAATGTAATAAACTAATCAATAAGATAGTTTGCTAGGACATAAAGTCACATCTTTGCCGAGCTTCGTGGGTGGGGACGGGAGCTTCACCGACGCTGGCAAGGGCAGGGACAGTAGTGTTAATGGTGATGCAATTATGGAGGTAAGCGGTGAATTAATGACAAATATGATAGTTAATGATATGCCCTGTATGAAGAGCATAATTGTCGAGGGGAGTGACACGGCTTCCTCCAAGGTTTGACTTTGTTTATTGGTCAATTTTACATTTATAAAATTTATGCTTATATTATCTTGGAATTGTCAAGGGGCTGCTAGCCCACTTTTCAGGACTTGTGCGCGGGAGTTAATTCGTGAACATAAACCTGATATATTCATTGTATTGGAACCTCGTATTAGCGGAGCCAAAGCCAACAAAGTTTTGGACAAATTAGGCTTCCAGAATAATTTTTGTGAAGAGGCACAAGGTTTTTCAGGTGGTATTTGGCTTTTATGGAATAACAATGTTACAACTATTACGATCCTCCAAACCCATCGCCAGTTTATACATTTCGAGTGGAACTCGGGTACCTCGGCAGGCTTATGTACTGCAATATACGGGAGCCCTAACCCGGTTACTAGGAAAGGTTTATGGCAAGCCCTTGAGAACATCAATGCCTCTACCTCCACTCCGTGGTGCTTAATCGGTGATTTCAATGCTGTGTTGGCGGCATCAGAAAAAAGGGGAGGCTCTTCTTCTACTCCTGTGGGCACTCGTGATTTTATTTCTTTTATATCTGATACTGCTCTCATTGATATGGATTTTGCAGGCCCCAGGTTCACTTGGTTTCGAGGGTCGATCAAAGAACGGCTCGACCGAGCTTTGTGTAATATGGTGTGGCGTCAAGCATTTCCTGAGTCATATGTGCAGCACCTGCCAAGAATAAAGTCGGACCACCGACCAATCATTATGTCCACCAATCCGGATGCCTGTGCAGGGAGTATTAAACCTTTCCGCTTCCAAGTGGCTTGGCTTACAAATCCTGAGTTTTCTGATTTTTTAAAATCCTCTTGGCCTCCCGATGAGAACTGGTCTAATGCATACTCTAGTTTTGTTTCAGATGTGGTACTTTGGAACAGGAATGTGTTTGGAAATATTTTCCGGAGGAAGAGTATGTTGAAGAAACAGATGGTTAACATTGAAACTGTGCTCGGGAAGAGAGACTCACACGTGTTGGATGAGAAACTCCGAATACTGAAAAAAGAATTCGAAGACACCCTCCTCCAGGAGGAAATCCTTTGGTTTCAGAAATCCAGATCAAAATGGATTAGTTTTGGAGATAGAAATACGCATTTCTTTCATACTTCCACAATTATTAGACGCAGGGCTAATAAAATCTCAATGTTGCAGGGTGCGGATGGGGGTTGGATTTCTGATGATCTACGGCTTCAGGAGATGGCTGTAAGTTATTTCTGAAATTTATATTCCGATGACACTGACACGCTCTCTGCTCTATCCACATTGCAGGGTTTCAAGAAGGTATCAATTGACACGAATAACCATCTCCTTTGTGATGCAAGCAGTGATGAGATACTCAAGATAGTCAAAAGCATGGGCAACTTCAAAGCGCCAGGTGTCGATGGTCTACAACCAATCTTCTTTCAGAGTCAATGGGACCACGTGGGTCATACTGTCTGCCAAGTTATCTCGAACTTCATCTCTACTGGCTTCATGGATCGAGCACTTAATGAAACTCTCCTTGTCCTAATTCCAAAAATTAGGAATCCGGTTTGCTTATCTAATTTTCGTCCTATTAGCTTGTGTAATGTCCTTTATAAGATTATTACCAAAATTTTTGCGAATCGGTTGAGACCTATCCTAAACTCTCTTGTGGCTGACACACAGTCTAGCTTTGTTATAGGTAGAAACATATCTAATAATATTTTGATTGTGCAGGAAGTGATTCATTCAATGAGAAGAAAGACCGGTCGTGTAGGCTGGATGGCATTAAAGATTGATTTGGAAAAAGCCTACGATCGAGTCAATTGGGACTTTATTGAGAATACTTTATTGCATACTGGCCTTAGTTGTACCTTTATTGACAGAATTATGTCTTGTGTGCGTAGTTCAACAATGAAACTACTCTGGAATGGTGCGGCAACTGATGGTTTTGTCCCATCCAGGGGGTTGAGGCAAGGAGATCCCATATCTCCCTACCTCTTCGTCCTTTGCATGGAACGTCTGAACCACCTAATCCGTGATAGACTTCAGAGCAAGAGCTGGGCTTCCATTAGGCTTGGTAAGTCTGGCCCTCCTCTTTCCCATCTATTCTTTGCTGATGACCTGTTCTTATTTGCAGAGGCTTCCATAGAGCAGGCTCGGGTGATCCAGGATGTCCTTCACACTTTCTGTAGTAGTTCGGGACAACGTGTGAGCATAGAAAAAACCAGGATTTACTTCTCAAAGAATGTCAGTCCTCGCAGGGCTCAGGATATTAGTTCCTTCTTTGGCTTTAGTGTTACGAAGGACCTTGGTCGGTACCTGGGTACCCCGCTCATACATGGTCGGAAATCGAGATCTCTATATGATGACTTGGTGAACCGGGTTCGTATGAAACTGACAGGCTGGAAAGCCAAGAGTCTCGCTCTCTCAGGGCGAATTACCTTGGCGAGATCTGTCCTGCAGGCTATCCCTTTCCACACTATGCAGACCACTATGTTGCCACAAAAAATTCTCTCCTAGCTGGATAAGATCACAAGAGACTTCATTTGTGGCACTTCAAGTGACAAGAAGAAGTTGCATCTGCTAAGTTGGGATACTATCTGCTCTCCAAAGAACACAGGTGGGTTAGGTATGTACTCGGCTACTCAGTTGAACAAGGCATGTATGTTGAAACTTGCCTAGCGTATCAGAACAGAGTGTGACAGCCTTTGGGCAAGAGTGATCCTAAACAAGTATGCTTGGCCTGTTTCTTCTCTTATTGAACCCATTTCTAAGTCATATCATTTGAACACTTGGAGAGCTATTTGTGCTCACTGGTCAGTTGTCAATCAGAATTCTACTTGGAACCTTGGCAATGGTAGAATCGTGAGGTTTTGGGAGGATCCCTGGATTCCACAACTTGGCCTCTTGGTTCATCACACCTCCGGAGAGGTTCCACCTTCGTTCTGTGGTCACCCGGTGTTCTTCTTTGTCACGGAGGCAGGTAGTTGGGATTGGGCTAAGATACAAGAGTTTTTGCCGTCCCATGCTTGCTCAACAATTGCAGAAGTTTCCCCTTCAGACCCTATTGACCACCCTGACACTGTGGTTTGGAACCTTTCTTCTAGTGGTACTTTTACTCTTAAGACTACTTTGTCTATTGATTATGCAGATTTGCAACCCCAAGATAGACTGTGGGACCGTATTTGGAAGCTGAAAGCACCGGAACGGGTGAGATCTTTCCTTTGGCTTGCAGCTCATGATAGATTACCTACTTGTGTCCATTGTAAAGAATGCCACATAGTTGCTTCCGATATTTGTTTAAAGTGTCAGGATAGCGAAGAGACAACTTTACATGCTTTGAGGGATTGCAGCTACGCTAATTCCATTTGGTCCCAACTATTACCCCAGGGAGGCCCTACCCATTTCTTTTCTCAGTCTCTACATGATTGGATTATGTTTAATGTGTCTGGCCCTAACAATTGTGTTAATGGCCCTTCGTGGCCCCTTATTTTTGCTGTGGCAGCCTGGCTAATATGGAGGTGGCGAAATGAAGCGGTGTTTCAAGAAAAACCAGCGCATATTAGTACACAGGTCCAGTCGATTCTACACACTGCCAAGGAATTCTGGTTTGCAGCTACGACATTGGCAAGGTCAAATCTTATCAAAGGCCGTCAGGAAGATCGATGGGTTCGTTGGATCCCACCAATTCCGGGATGGATAAAACTTAATTGTGATGCGGCTACATCTACCCATAGAATGGCTGCAGCTGGTGTTTTCATGGACTCTTCAGGTAATTGGGTAATAGACTACACTCAAATCTGGGAGGGCCACAACGTTTGGGAAGCAGAACTTATAGCAGTCACTAATGGCCTTAGATTTGCAATCCGACGAGGCTGGCAGAAACTTTTCATTGAAACAGATGCCTATTCCATTGTGGAGGGCCTCAAGAGCAGAGATCCAAACAGGTTCCAACACCTGTTATTCATACAAGGGAGGCAACTCTTACAGCTCCTCCCTCAAGCTCATCTCTCTCATGTCTACCGCGAATCCAATCAATCCGCTGATCATTTAGCTAGATTTGGCCTAACTTGTAACATTGTCTTACATGATTTTCAGATTCAACCCTACTTTATGTATGACTTTGTTGAACTTGACAAGCTTGGCTTGTCCTTTATGCGTCCAGGCGCTTAATCCTGTGCTTTCTTACAAAAAAAAAAAAAAAGGACATAAAGTCACATTTGGTTTGATGTGCAATAGAATACGATCCATGTGGTATTTTTGCTCGACTCCGAAAGTAATAAATATCGGCAGTGATTACTTCGTAACGAATGAAGATTGTGAGAACTTGATCCTCCATAGGGTAGATGTTCTAGAAGTCAACAGGTTAGAAATTAAACTCAGGTACCAATGCAGCTGAAATGACTATTTTGTCTCTGAAGAAATGAATGCGTGATGACCTAAAATGATTGTTGCCAAATATTTTCTATTTTAATTCTGGTATTTTTATTATCCAAAGTATTAGATAATTCTTCATTTTAAATAGAATTATCCTTTTAATAGAATTATCATTTTAATAGAATTATCATTTTAATAGAATTATTTTTTAATCATATCTTATCAGTATAAGCTTAAAAATAGGGAATTATCTCTTAATTAAACCTCCTTAACACCCTATAAATTAACATGGCCGACCACCCTATCTAGCACACCAAAATCCTTCTTCTAAATTCCTGAATTTCCCTCCTTACTCTCCATCTTTATACTGATGTTTCTTCTTTAAAAATCCTAGTTAAACGTACTTGGTTTTCATCAGTTTCTTGTGTGTGATAGCTTTTTGCAATCCTCTCTTCATTGTGCATCTTATTATTTTGGTTTCACAAGCAAAAGGTTAGTGTTTCCTTTTTAATTTTGTTGCTAGAATTTCTAGGGCTCTTAGCCGAATTTCTTCTGATCCAACCCCTTGTTGGTTTCTACTTCTGTTCATCCTCATCGTTTGAATGTTTAGTACCTATCCTTGTTATGCTATGTAAATTCAGCCCTTGTATCTTCCTTATTCAAGAAATCGGCATGCCTTATTCCTAACCCTATGTTTGCCAAAATTTGATCAATTGACTTATCTATTGATCTCAGATCTTGTTCCTTTTAATCGTTTAAGTAATTAACACATATTCCTTTCTTAATTTAATGAAATTGCAACCCCTAACCTCTCTAATGTCCGAATTGCATATACCCTATTAAGCCCTATGTGTTGTCAAAATTTGTATGGTGAATTTGAGTGAATAATCAGGTTGTTTCTTGCTGTGTTTTTGGCCATCACATCACACATTTAGGGGGGAGATATTGCTGCATCCAGGTTGCTTGATTTTGGTAGGTTAATTGGCAAAGATTCCCAATGCTCTTGGTTTTTAATTATGTATCTTGTGGCTTAATATTGTGTGGTCTTTGCCTTATGATGGTTTAGCAGATTCTGATCTTATTGAAAAAGCAAAGGATTGCATCTGATTCAGACACGTGAGAGGTAGAATCTATGCCTCATCGGTTCCTTTGGTTACCCTTTGACTGTATGCTTGATTTGTTGTTGGTTTCGGTTTGATTATTTTTGAAATTTCTTACAAAATGTGGGATTATGATAATAGGAAATCTTAAAATTTACTAAGGAAACAGGCTGCCTAATTCGATTATGACTTTGAGGATTGATCTTTGATTTGTATTGTGATTTGATTGAGGATTCTTTGCTGTGATTTGTGTATGTGTGTACTATGTGTGTATGTGCCTTGTTTGTGCTTTGTTTGAAGGATCCTTTTGTTCCTAGCCATGCGAGGTAAGTATTTTTGCACCTAGGGAGAGGAGAGATGCTTATCAAACTGGGAGGTTTATGGGTGGTTATTCCCAGCAAGATTTTGCTGGATGCCTTGTATTCCAGTTTTAAGTCTGGATGTCAGAATGCCTTGGAGGCCAGTTCGAGTTTGGATGTCAAGATGCTCTATAGGCCAGTTCGAGTCAGGACGTTAAGATTCCCTGTTTTTGTGTTGCAGAATGACTTGTATGTGCAGCTGCAAGAGTGCTCCTAGGCTAATTAAAGTCTGGATGTCGGAGACAAATAAAAGGCTTGCTATAATATTGATTATCTAATCATTTTACCCTTTTTTGCAGCATAACCTTGGACAACATGGGCAGCTGGGGACAAACCTTGGTTTTGAAAATCAGATTATGTTATAGGATACCTATGTGCTTTTGAATGAGAAGTGTTTTCAGTCTTTCTCCTTGTTTTCTACCAATTTTGTCTTACCCTTATATTGTGTGTGCTTGTGATGATTTCAGCCCCTATTATGTGTTATTGATGCTTGCAGTTTTAATTGGATTTCTTAGCTGGTTTTAGGTGTTGATCTTTTGGTTATTGGGAGATGTTTGATTAGGAATCGTTAGGTCTTATATGTTGTGACCTTATTGAGATTCTTGTAATCTCACCCCCTTTATTTCTCCCCCTTTGCAGTCTTAGGTGTGTGCTTTGTTGCTGGTACCAAAGGGGTGAGATCAAGCTTGCATGGCTGGATGAATTTGCACTTTATTTGTACCCCTTTCCTGTTGAATGCGCATGCCATGTCTTTGAACTTGTGTGGATTTGCATTTTGGCTTTTCAATCCCTCTTTCTTGTTGTTTCCGAAATACGCATAATACTATTGGTTGATGTTTTGTGATTCCTATGGGACTTGTGTGTTATGTTTCCACTTGTTTTCAGTGTTAATGTAAGTTTTCTGTTGATCTTTTGTTTGACTCTGTATAAGCCAGAAATTCATTAATGTATAAGCATACTCCAACCTTTAAATAGCATATAAATCAACTAATAAAATTGACAATTATGTGACTTGAGCCTTGTGGGATTCAAATAGAAACTTGCGAGGGCTTATTTGGGTGTCACGACGATAAGGATCCTAATAGGTCGGGTTTGGGTCCTTACAATTTTGGTAGTGGAGCATGGTTTGGGTTGATTGATTGTTTGCATATATATATCCCTATTGCATGAAGTTTTGCTTGCATAGTTAACTGTTTTGATTGCATTATGTTTAAAAACATGTGTATATTGACATAAGGGTTGTTATTATGTTTTGTTTGTATGCTGATATGTGTTCTTGTCCAAGTTTTGTGCTATGTTTTGTGTGCATGTTTGTGTTTTATTTCCAGCATATACAAATCGTCTGGTGCATGCCTCTCCACCAGGTACCCTTTCTTTTCTGGTTTTGGTTTTCTTATTGAAAAGTTATGTGGTATGTGTGTTTTGTTTAGTTTGGCAATGTCGACTAGGAAGCGGAGTGACGCAGCGAAAGCATGGTAGGCCCATAACCCATAGTTCTTGTGCAGAAATTTTAAGGTCGAAATTTTTGTGAGGGAGGGATGTGAGAACCTGATCCTCCATAGGGTAGATGTCCTAGAAGTCGACAGGTCAGAAATGGAACTCAAGTACCGATGCAGTTGAAATAACTATTTTGTCTCTGAAGAAATAAATGCGTGATGGCCTAAAATGATTGTTGCCAAATATTTTCTATTTTAATTCTGGTAAACAGCATACAAATCTGGTAAGCCAGAAATT
The DNA here is from genome assembly GCA_019739055.1 of Passiflora organensis. NCBI lineage: Eukaryota > Viridiplantae > Streptophyta > Magnoliopsida > Malpighiales > Passifloraceae > Passiflora > Passiflora organensis. The sequence goes on along the minus strand of JAEPBF010000087.1, from coordinate 25,528,468 downwards.
CATTAATGTATAAACATGCTCAAACCTTTAAATAACATATAAATCAACCAATAAAATTAACAATTAGGTGACTTAAGCCTTGCAGAATTCAAATAAGACCTTACGAGAGCTTATTTGGGTTTCACGGCGGTAAGGGTTCTAATAGATTGGGTTTGGGTCCTTACAAAGATGGTGTGAACAAGGTGTTGTTCGGGGCCCGTATGTTGTTCTAGGTCATTATTTGGTGGTGTAACCATAGCATCCCTTCAATCTGACAACAACGGCTACCCTCAAGGTTACGACCAAGATTCGATTTCTTAACCTTATAATGCCATTTTATCATGAGAAAATTCTCATGTCATTTACAATTTCAATTGGTACAAGTATTCGTGTTGATGACACTACTAATGATGTGAAACTGGATCACTTTGCTAGGATTGTGGTGCAATTGGATTTAATGCAACCTCTAGTTCTAGGTATTACGGTGAATGAAAAATGGTAGAGGATATTTTATTTCCTTAGATTTGCTTTGCATGTGGTCAAGTTGGGCGTAATAAATGGAGGCTCTCATAGTCTCGGACTTAGAATCTGACATCGTCTTGCTACTTTGCTAAATAACATCGTTTCAATATGAAATGACGAGGTTCTACGGAGTAAGCCTCCCAAGGTCAAAACGACAAAGCTACCAGTCATTTTGACTAGTCTTGGTCAAAATGATAGACTAGCTTCTCGTTTTGACCCAAATATAATATAATATATTAAATAATAATTAATAATAATGAATACTACTTACTAAATCTAGTAAATCATTAAAAATTCATAATTAACACTAAACTCTTTCAAAAAATACTTTAAAAATTTTTATAAATAGTAGGATACTTTTAAAATCTAACATTTATTTTTCTTATATCTTTATATATATAATTTACTAAAAATAAAATACATTTTAAGATATCATAGAAAATTTATTATGAGTCAAAATATCATTATAAAATTTCTCAAAAATTCAAAATCTTTATATACCCTTACTGGACCCATTCATAGTCCCAAATACCAAAATCACTCCTTCTCATACTCGATCCTATCCAGTGGGTTATGACCCACCATCATCAATCAAAACCCAATTGAGCTTTTAGGCTCAAGTAGTTCAAATTTTCAAGGTCTCACATACTATGTCATGTTTGTTTGGATAGTTTATGTATTGATGTGATGCGATTTTTAAAAGTTATATGATGTCTTCGGTTGCATTGAATCATTAAGATAAAAGAAGCACTAAGTTAGTATAAGGTAACTTATGCAACTCTTGAGAGCTCTCCAAGATTGGTAGCGTGGCATAAAGATGTTATACAATAAGGTATAAGGAATGATAGAGACCTATTATTGTATTGTATGCTATATGACAGGATCCTATAGCTGTGGGGAATAATTAGGTGGAGCTACTATCACCTAATACCCAGGCATTATCAGTGGAACTGAGTTGTAAGGATGAATAAATCAGACAGCATAGTAAAAACTATATAAATATAGAACACCACTAACAAATTACAGTCTATCAAGGGCTTGAAGGGACAGTGAGTTATTGTCAGTCCAATCATGATCTCGTTTGTAACTAAAGATTGTTTGTTGTCTAATGACGTGATTGTGATTGATCTGCGTCACGTGGTTTTGTAATGTTATTTTATGATTGATTTGGAGAAGTTATTCATATATATGTATGCTTGGTATTTTGATGTTAACTGTATTATGTCGTACTATACTTGCTTTTCCTAACCACTCACCTGAAAAACTTCTACAAAACTCCCAAGTTTGTTGTGCAAGTGGTAGGACTTTGGAGCATCCTCATTTTAGGCTTTAGCCTAGGGTTTTGGTATTTAGATGATCAAGTTCTTAATCTCTCTTAGTCTTATTACTATGTATATGATATGGTTTCTCCGTTTGTTTTTGTTTGTATGTTCTAGACATCTTAATGTGTATTATACACATTATAGACATCTTAATATATAATGTAAATAAATTATAAATTAAAAGTTGAATAACATATTAGGGTTCCTCCATGTCTGGTTTTATGTTTTCTGGAATAACATTATTCTTCTTTTCTTTCCATTGTGTATTCCTCTGTCATTTAAGTGTTGTTGTTGTCTCCGATTCTTGTAGGTTTATTATATATGATGTAGTGTATTATAACAATATATATAGTGGGCTTATACAACTGTTACATAAATTTTAGGTTCCGGTACATGACATACAGAGTTATATATATGATGCCTCGATTTTGGTGACATTCTAGTTTGGTCAAACTAGGGTGCATGGTGTCGCTGATACATAGAGGGACAATATACTTGTCTTGGGAGTTGTATGAGGACATCTACCCATTTTTCTTATATGATATGTATTACTTAGGTATGATATACCATAACAAATATTTTGGTGGTCACCTCTAGCTCTATTTGTGAATACGTCAGTAAAAGGATTTGCATGGTTTTTAAAAGTAAAATGACCATTGACGGTAGATCCAAGGGTGCTAGTGGCCATAGTATATGAGGATCAGCATTTAATCTACCCCAATAGGTTTTCAGCTGATTACCCTTGTTGCATGAGATGGGTTGTGAGACCCAGCCCGTAGGGGGGTCAGGTTACCCAATCCCACATCGGAAAGGAGCGGGGGAGGTCTTGAGCTTATATGTGTTGTGTGATGGTATCATTTGTAACAAGATGTATCTTTTGGGCCCTGTAGTTATAAGCCCAATTGAGTGTTGCAGTTGTGATCCATCACACTCACATACACGTCCGGGCCCGCTGGGCCAAGGGTCCGGGGACCGGGTCGTGACAAATGGTAGCGCAGCCGATCTCGTTCCCTCTTCCAGGTGGGCTTGGGCCATTTTGTGTGTTCACATTTGGGCTCGTGAGTTTGGGCCTAAATCAGTTACGTTTGTGCTCCTCTCGTGAGGACACGAGGTCTATAAAAAGGGGAGATTGTGAGACCCAGCCCGTAGGGGGTTCAGGTTACCCAATCCCACATCGGAAAGGAGCGGGGGAGGTCTTGGGCTTATATGTGTTGTGTGATGGTATCATTTGTAACAAGATGCATCTTTTGGGCCCTGTGGTTATAAGCCCAACTGAGCGTTGCAGTTGTGATCTATCACACTCACATACACGTCCGGGCCGCTGGGCCAAGGGTCCGGGGGCCAGGTCGTGACATGGGTGGATTATAACATACTTGTTGGGTGGACTGTATGAGATGTATGATTTTTATAGACATGCATGATGCACGAGATATAACATTCGGTTGTTCACTTTAGATGAACCAATATTTCATTAATTGGTTTGTTAAGTAACTATGCTTTGATTTGTTTTGTTGTATAGTCTTTGTTCACCATTGACTTTGTTTGATGTTGCAACTTCCATAGAGATCCTTGTGATCTCACTCCTATTGTTTCTCTTTTTTTTAGGGTTAGGTGGCTTGATCAGCGAGCGGTGCATTACTGATTCTTATGTGCTAGACTACTGCATCACATAACATGTTTTTCATGTTTGTATTTTGTGTATATATGTGATGCATATTTTGGATATTTCTACTTGGGGAGGCCTGGTTTTATTTACAAATGTTATTTTGATTTGATATGATGATGTTTCTATGATATTATGCAGTGATTTGATTTGATATTTGAGTTGATTCCTTATACTTTTAGACTTTTGCTGATGTGATACTCATTACAAGATTTGATAAGGTCACCGTAGGTAAATTTGAAACTTGTACCATGCTCTTTTTAAAAAAATGGCTAATTTTATATGCATGTTAGAAAATATTTTGGATTTTAGAATTAGGAAACCCTTGTATAGTTCGATTGACTTGTCAGTAGGGTCAATCAGAATCATAGTGAGGGTCCCATGGCGGAATTAGATACTCGCATAGCGTGGTACCAACAAAAGATGGGTGACGGGTTTCTTGCAATGCCTTAGGGACTATTCAGTTCTTGAGGCGAAGTTACAAGCAATTTATGCGGGTTTGGATCTAGCGGTGTGGCATCAAATAACAAATTATTAGGTGGAGACAGACTCGTTTGAATCAAGGCAGCTCATGTTGCACCATCCTTTGCCTTCAGCTTCTTATACAATGCGGCGTAGTTGGGAGCTTTGAGATAATTTTGAGGATATTCGCTTTTGTCATATGTTTCGTAAGGCCAGACAATATGCGTATTTTCTAGCTTGGCAGGATTTGTGTTGTAGGCAAGATTATTAGAACCAGACAGGACTAGTCAATTCAATTTGATTCAACTAAAACTAATCACCAGGCTAGTTCGTATAACCCCTTAAAAATAATATACTAAAAAATCGGTTGACCCAACCAGCTTTTAATAAACTAGTAGAACCGCGGCTTAGCTGCAGCTTGGCATGGCCGGAGTAGGAGGGAGCAGCTCATTTTCTCGTCCTTTTCACAATAGTCTAGACATGCGGCTTTGACAGGAATATGGCAAGGCAACGAGAGGCTGATGACGTGGCAAACGGTTTATAGTAGAGAGTTGGTTGTCATATCCCGGACTTAAAAATTTCGCGCGACAATCGTCGTAGACTCACTATATACACTATCATATCACTCTACAATGCATATAATAAACCTTTATAGTGATATAGAAATAAAGCAGAGATGTTAATAAAAAAAATTATTTGAAATATTATCCAGCGGAATCAAACTAATAACACGACATTGTCCGGGTAACATTGTAGAATGAACAATCTAGCAAATACTACTCAAGATTCGATTTAGATGATGCCTCTAACATACTCATACATTGTAGGAAAAATGCTATGAATATGATGCTCATAAAATACCTCAATCACACTTGTTCCATCCTCGTTTTCTCTTTGTTTCCTCATATTGCCTACGATTAAGCTCCTATTTATCTTTCCTGCATTACATGCCAATATTCTGGCAAAACATGCCAATATTCTGGCAAAACTTGCCAGGTGAGCAGATAGGAAAACGTATGAAGCAATTTACATGTAGCTACAACATAACCAAATAAATATGCTGACATACCTTAACTCTATCAGTTCACACACACGCACCAATTCATTGACGCATGCAATTAGTCACATGCGATAGCACATGTAAATCACAGTCAATTCATATACAACATGCATGATTTATTAGAGAACACATATGACCATGATTTGGGCTTAGCAATATCTTCCAGTCTATCTGGGTCAGGGACAGGACTGGAGTACGCTAGTGGCATTCTATTCTTGTTATTATTTATTTATTCTTATCATTGCATGCAATAAACAAGTTTATGTTAAGTTAATCCCTAGCCCGATCCACTAACGATGTTGGGACGTTAGGTGATGGTAGCTCCACCTAATCGGTTCCCACACTACAAGATCCTTATTTATAATTTAATTAACAACAAAATAAATTAAACTCATGCCATCCTTATTACCTCGTGATTTCATATCTCCACGCCACGCCACCAGACTTGGAGAGCTCTCAAGCTTTGCATAGGTTATCTTATACAGACTCAATGCATTTCGCATGCCGATGTCGATTTCTGAATACACCCAGTGCATTTTAAGCATTTCAAATAATTCACAACAGCATGTCACATTCATATGGTTCACAACATATTCATAATACTCGATGTGCATTACATTAATTATCATGCTCAACACAACATTTGTTAAGGCCACATGCACAATTTATGGTTATTCATATCATATTATTCTTATTTTACTTCTCATGC